>CM073513.1:5870000-8797500 GCA_037074495.1 Acacia confusa | reverse complement strand
TAAAATTCTGTCGACGCACTGAGCACCACTTTGGTTAATAACTCGATTCATTTATCTAATATTCACAAAGCCTAATCCATTTTCAAATATGGCAGGCCATTTTGTTATTATGTCATTGATGGGGAATTCAAACAAAAAGCTTGCTAATTTGGTAAACCTATTGGTTTGTGATCATAATCAAAAGACCAACAAAGGTTTGATGATAAAGATCACGTTGGCACATAATTTATAAAATTGCCAGATTAAAATCTTGCAGCTGTGTAAAGACCTTATTGACCAGTGATCTATAATTATCTTGATACGTATATTTTGAGCCTGGAGGTAAGCACTAGCCGTGTTGGCCCCAAGACTTAACTCTTTGTATAGAAAAATCATCATAAAGAGGAGAACTTTACTTATATATGAAATTCACCATACATCTTATTTGAGATTCAAACACAAACAAACCAATTCAAACTCAACGATTCCATTTGCAGTTTGAACGACACACTCAAGGGACTCTAAATCAACATTGAAACATAATTATCAAACTTACTATGAGCTACAATGATGAGCTCTTATTAAAAACTCAGTCACACTTTATTAGAGAATAGCTATAAGTAGGTGACAAGTTCATAAAGGTGTAAAGTGAAGGGACATTATTATTATTAATAATGGAGATCATGGCAGCGTTTAGGAATGGTGAGGGCGATTTTTTGGTTGATGCCTGAATACTTCCAAGTGTCAGAATTGATGATTGCATGGAAGCACTCCTCTGAGATTTTCGAGAGAGGCTCACAGCATTTTGGAGTCACAGGAGCCTTCAAGTCTTTTGCTGGTTTGGCACAGTGACGAAGAACATGTGTGAGCATCCTATCTGGGCTGTACTTCCCACACACTCCATGGCCATCAGCTTCAACCCTAGCAATGGCCACTATCGCCAAAACCAGCACCAACCATATCAACTTCTTCATCATCATTGTTAGTTTCCTGTGAGTAGTTTGTTCAATATATATGTGTGTGTTTTGTATTTCACAGCTTCTGGCCTTCTGCAATGTCGTGAACTGTGTATTTATAGGCTGTAGATCAAGCACTTTGGAATGAGCAAGCCTCGTTTTCTAAAGTCTGAAACTATTTAATTTACGAGTGGAATTAATTGTGCATCTTTCGTCATTCATCATTTTTAAAAGTCTATGGAGGTTTACGTAGGCACATGAATAGGTATGAGCTGGGTTTTTAAAATTGTGTTCACAGTTCACTGCAACTATTTTTTATGAAAACTACGTGAATTGATTATTTAATTTATTTTTTTTCACCTAATCCTTCATAAGTCAATATGGTTGAATATTACGAAACAAATTACTTTTGAGTCTGTTTTTACGAAGTCAAATTTTTGCGATGGCCGTACATATATTCTCTCTAAGTACATGCATATCCATAACATGCAACTTGCCATGAAAATACCAATTTTTATACGACAAGTTATTAGAATTGAGTGTCGTTGAATAGGTTTTTTTTTTTCAAAATATCTAAATATTAAACCATGTAGGAATAGGACTACTTCAACAGAAATATAGATTTAAGTTGCATTAAAATTCAAACATAGGGTAAATGATTAAGAATATCAATGAAACGATGCAGTTACAATTAAAGATGGAGAGCGCCGACGAATAAAAAAAATATCTGATACCTGTCATTCAATACATGAAAAAATGAATGGGAAAATCCATATGGACCCTTTTAACAAAAAAAAAAAGCCCAAAGATTCTGAAAATCCCAAAAAATGCCTAGAGCCTTTTTTAGTATAATTTTATTAAAACTTTGATTACTAACAAGGCTGATATAGTTATTAACGGGTAGGTCATTAACAACTAAATCAGTACCATTAACAACAATATCCTAACAATTAAATCTGTACGGTTAACAATTATATCAGCCCCCTAACAACTAACGTTTTAATGAAATTATATTAGAAAAAGGTCTGAAGCCTTTTTTGGGATTTAGAATTTGAGCCTTTTATAGATTTTTTTTTTTCTGTGAAAAGGCCCTCATATGAATTTTTCCAAAATCGATCAATTAGAGTACTCCATATGATATACTATTATAGAAGAATAAATATATTAGTTAACTTGTTATTTGTTGATTAATTAAACCTCGTGCTTGACCCGATTAATACACTGATTAGGAAGAATAAAGAATGTGAGTGTATCAACTAAAAACCATGAACTTTTTTTTTTTTTGGTCAAAAGGTATTTATATTAATACTTATGTTATAAGTTACATCAAAATATAACTATTACACTGAAACGAAAACAAACAAACTGGACAGTAAGACTAACAAATACAACAACAAAAAACAAGGCAAAGAAAAACTAATCACCACTAAAAAAAATGGGAATAAAAGTAACTTCAAAGACAGCACCAGCTTCCTAAACATCTAAAGTTAGAAGTGATATGAAAAAAGATGTTGGTTGTAAAACTCATTTTATAGGGTACATCTTCTCGTAAGTATAAATTGCAAATTGATCAGCTATATAATTGCTCGGTCTTGGGGTAAAGGACAGAGATAACCCAACCTCAGAAGAAAAAAGACAAATGATGTCCTGACAAAGGTAATGTTGATAAGTTCTTGGTCATGTTACTTTATCAACATGTTTTTGTTAATGATGTTTTTATTTTCTGCTGCTAAGTTGCTAGTCTTTGTTTCAATGATTTTGTGATATGATATATGAATTCTTTGTAGGATACTGTGGGTTCAGTGAAGTTGTGGGAGATTACTAGAGGTGTTGTGATTGAAGATTATGGGAAGGTAAAATTTGGTTGTATTTTTCAACAGTTCTTAGTTAGACTAGTGGCATGTCAAGCTATTCTGTTTACAATACGTTATTTCGTTCTTTCTTTATGAACTTTTGGTTCTTCCATTTCATAGTTGAAATGAATGCAGATCAAATTCTGATGCTATATCATGCACTCCTATACTCAAATTGAACTGTATATTTGCCTAAATGGATTTAGGATGCCCTGATGTTGAGGGATTTGATGGCACTCATTGGCTATTTGTTGGAGCGCGATCAGACCCTTTTGAAGTCATTACAAATGAGGTCAAGTAAGTTACAAACTTCACTTACTTGGCCATCATAAACTTAGAACCTTTGTTGATTTATCTTCCTTCTTTGTTCCTATATGAAAGTTATTGCTAGGATAGGAATAAATTTTTATGTCAGTTTAGTACACAAATATAATCAAATAGAAGATAATTAGTGTGAACTTCCAATCATTAATTTATTTTTTGTTTGTAATTGAGGATTGTTGAGAAACACTTGCAAACATTCTCTCACCGTAAGAGGAAGAAGGTACAAATCTCTTTCGTAAAAATGAATTGTCTCCAGCTGTATTAATTATAATTTGATTGTTGACTCAAATGTTAACTGATTTTTGTCACTTTGTGTTGGTTATGCACCTGCCTTGCAAGGGTATTTATACATTTTTCATGGCGTCCTTCATTGAAAGCCAATTTAGATAAATTTTGCATTATAAACTAGGATTTAGAATTACTGAAAGACCCAAAATTAATGCTATGCTGAAACTTCTTACTCTCATGGTAACTAATATTTTGTTGATGAATTTCTAGATCTATTCAGCTATGCTTTGTCAATATGACTTGAAATGTCTTCTGGAATTATCATAAATTCTAAAAGTTCTTGGTTTATCTTTTGTGTTTGAGATATGAATCATATTCCCATTTATGAATATTGCAGCTTATTATAGATTTTATATTATTTTCAGCGTATTTTTCATTACAGTATAGGATTCACCGTAAAGAATTGAGAAAATACCAAAGAATGATGTAATAAAAATGTTGTAGTGAAACATAGTTTTATAGTAATAAAGTAATTAATTGTTTATTAGTTCTTTTTTGATGAATCTCTAGTGATCTATTTTGATATATTTTGTCAACATAATATGAAAAGTTTCCTGAAATGATTAGAATTCCTAAAGTCGTTGGCCTTTTTGTTAGTTTTCTTTTTCATAAATATGCTAGTCTTGTATATATTTGTTCTCCTAGTTATAGTATTGGGTGTTAATGTTTATGTGATTTTGCAGGCTATCGTCTTGGTGAGATACTTGATGGTCCATATGAAGTTATAGCCGCTCATGGAGAGGAGCCACAAGTAGAGCCTACTCTAAACTAATCAACAAGGCCTTATAGAGATCTCATCACAAACCATGTGTCTTTTAGAGCTCACATTCAATAATATGTATATGTATATGTAATATTTAGTTTTTTGTACTTTCCAAAATGCAAAACTTTAATATGTTTATTTTATAGCTATTTGGTGTATAACTTATTTATAATTTTTGTGTTTTTTAGTTTATTTTGTCGGCAACATTGTTGTTTATATTTTATTTTGTTTATGTATAATTTTTTAGTACTATTACCGTATATATTTGTTCAAAAAACGTTTTTTTAATATATTATTCAATATTGTGTATTTCATAATATTTTTTTCTTTATTTCAATATAGTATTTTATATTGATATAACCCATTCCCAATTTTCTATATGTATTTTTTAAGGATTTTCCCATGAAAACAATAATTAAATAAAATTTGGCCAAAAATTTCAATATATCTTCTTTTTTTATTTTATAATTTTTAACATTTTTTATATAATTTTTTTAGAAATTGAATTTTGCAAAGGAAAAGCAATTCCATCCCAAAATTCAAGTTTTACAACAAAAAATATTTTTTGTCGCAAAATTAGAATTTTGCGATGGAATTTATATTCTGTCGTAAATTTCAAAAGTTTATGATGGAAAATAAATTTCGTCACAAATTTTGAAATTTGTAACGAAATTCATGTTTTCCGTTGCAATTGTGAGGCTATTTTTTATGATGGACATATTCTGTTGTACATGGCTTTTACGACAGAAAATGCATTTTTTGCAATAGAAAAATTCCATTGCATAAAATGACTTTTTTTGTAGTGAAAGTCGAGAGAGAGAGAGAGAGAGAGAGCATCGAACTGCACTGAAGAACTGAAGAGATAGAGCGTAGCTCTCTTTTGCTAAAAATAATGAACTGAGTAAAGTATTTGACACAAGAGTTTATGAGGCAAGCTACTTTTTTTTTAATAAATTTAAAAAACTCTATTGGTTTTTTGGCCGGCTTAAAAGACTCTATTGTTGTCCTTGCCTTTTGAAACAATTTTAATTTTTTTAATTTGATAGTTATTTAATTTTTTTTCTAAATTTTGATAATAAATTGGGGAAAAGACAAAAAAAATTACTTGAATTTCAAAATCTCATATCAATGATTTCCTGTATAACATCCTAAACTTTGAGATTAGAAGTTTAGGAATAAGACTGAGATAAGAAGATTGTTAAGCGAGTAGGAGTCAGACGTCTTAAGCTTGTCACAAGAAAAAGCTTGAGATAATTATAAAAAAAAATTATTTTTGACCTCAAAAAATTGGGAAAAATTATGAAATGTTATTTTGAGGATCTAGAAATATTATGAGGGGATTAATTACAAAAATTTGGCCTAAATGGTTTTAAAAATATTAATTGGAATTTAAGACATATTTTCCCGAAAATTCAAGGAAAAATAGTTAGAGGATAATTTTTTACCTAGTAATTTTATAGTCAATATTTTATGGCCTAGAAAAGTTAATCGAGGAAGAAAAATCCTTATATAAGATTAAGGATTTATTTCCAACACTTATCTAATATTTGCAATTAAATAGGCTAATGATTAAATTGCAAACAAAAGTCTTACCGGGGGTAAAGAGACTCAAATGGATTATTTTGGAGTGGGCCTCACACTCCTCTTATTACATGACAGACACCCCATCCAACATTTGGACAGCAAACACCTATTCCCATTTTCCGACAACTCATCCAGATACCTCACATATACCCACTCCTCTTCAATCTCACACTTATACACACACTCCATCTCATTGCTCATTTCCCATTTCCTTCGGCCAACCAAGACAGAGAAAGAGTGGGAGCATACAAAGAGAGAAAGAGAGAGAAGTTGAGACCGAAAGTTGAGAGAGAGACAGAAAATATTTATATTCTGTCGTAAATTTCAAAAGTTTATGATGGAAAATAAATTTCGTCACAAATTTTGAAATTTGTAACGAAATTCATGTTTTCCGTTGCAATTGTGAGGCTATTTTTTATGATGGACATATTCTGTTGTACATGGCTTTTACGACAGAAAATGCATTTTTTGCAATAGAAAAATTCCATTGCATAAAATGACTTTTTTTGTAGTGAAAGTCGAGAGAGAGAGAGAGAGAGAGAGCATCGAACTGCACTGAAGAACTGAAGAGATAGAGCGTAGCTCTCTTTTGCTAAAAATAATGAACTGAGTAAAGTATTTGACACAAGAGTTTATGAGGCAAGCTACTTTTTTTTTAATAAATTTAAAAAACTCTATTGGTTTTTTGGCCGGCTTAAAAGACTCTATTGTTGTCCTTGCCTTTTGAAACAATTTTAATTTTTTTAATTTGATAGTTATTTAATTTTTTTTCTAAATTTTGATAATAAATTGGGGAAAAGACAAAAAAAATTACTTGAATTTCAAAATCTCATATCAATGATTTCCTGTATAACATCCTAAACTTTGAGATTAGAAGTTTAGGAATAAGACTGAGATAAGAAGATTGTTAAGCGAGTAGGAGTCAGACGTCTTAAGCTTGTCACAAGAAAAAGCTTGAGATAATTATAAAAAAAAATTATTTTTGACCTCAAAAAATTGGGAAAAATTATGAAATGTTATTTTGAGGATCTAGAAATATTATGAGGGGATTAATTACAAAAATTTGGCCTAAATGGTTTTAAAAATATTAATTGGAATTTAAGACATATTTTCCCGAAAATTCAAGGAAAAATAGTTAGAGGATAATTTTTTACCTAGTAATTTTATAGTCAATATTTTATGGCCTAGAAAAGTTAATCGAGGAAGAAAAATCCTTATATAAGATTAAGGATTTATTTCCAACACTTATCTAATATTTGCAATTAAATAGGCTAATGATTAAATTGCAAACAAAAGTCTTACCGGGGGTAAAGAGACTCAAATGGATTATTTTGGAGTGGGCCTCACACTCCTCTTATTACATGACAGACACCCCATCCAACATTTGGACAGCAAACACCTATTCCCATTTTCCGACAACTCATCCAGATACCTCACATATACCCACTCCTCTTCAATCTCACACTTATACACACACTCCATCTCATTGCTCATTTCCCATTTCCTTCGGCCAACCAAGACAGAGAAAGAGTGGGAGCATACAAAGAGAGAAAGAGAGAGAAGTTGAGACCGAAAGTTGAGAGAGAGACAGAAAATATTTATATTCTGTCGTAAATTTCAAAAGTTTATGATGGAAAATAAATTTCGTCACAAATTTTGAAATTTGTAACGAAATTCATGTTTTCCGTTGCAATTGTGAGGCTATTTTTTATGATGGACATATTCTGTTGTACATGGCTTTTACGACAGAAAATGCATTTTTTGCAATAGAAAAATTCCATTGCATAAAATGACTTTTTTTGTAGTGAAAGTCGAGAGAGAGAGAGAGAGAGAGAGCATCGAACTGCACTGAAGAACTGAAGAGATAGAGCGTAGCTCTCTTTTGCTAAAAATAATGAACTGAGTAAAGTATTTGACACAAGAGTTTATGAGGCAAGCTACTTTTTTTTTAATAAATTTAAAAAACTCTATTGGTTTTTTGGCCGGCTTAAAAGACTCTATTGTTGTCCTTGCCTTTTGAAACAATTTTAATTTTTTTAATTTGATAGTTATTTAATTTTTTTTCTAAATTTTGATAATAAATTGGGGAAAAGACAAAAAAAATTACTTGAATTTCAAAATCTCATATCAATGATTTCCTGTATAACATCCTAAACTTTGAGATTAGAAGTTTAGGAATAAGACTGAGATAAGAAGATTGTTAAGCGAGTAGGAGTCAGACGTCTTAAGCTTGTCACAAGAAAAAGCTTGAGATAATTATAAAAAAAAATTATTTTTGACCTCAAAAAATTGGGAAAAATTATGAAATGTTATTTTGAGGATCTAGAAATATTATGAGGGGATTAATTACAAAAATTTGGCCTAAATGGTTTTAAAAATATTAATTGGAATTTAAGACATATTTTCCCGAAAATTCAAGGAAAAATAGTTAGAGGATAATTTTTTACCTAGTAATTTTATAGTCAATATTTTATGGCCTAGAAAAGTTAATCGAGGAAGAAAAATCCTTATATAAGATTAAGGATTTATTTCCAACACTTATCTAATATTTGCAATTAAATAGGCTAATGATTAAATTGCAAACAAAAGTCTTACCGGGGGTAAAGAGACTCAAATGGATTATTTTGGAGTGGGCCTCACACTCCTCTTATTACATGACAGACACCCCATCCAACATTTGGACAGCAAACACCTATTCCCATTTTCCGACAACTCATCCAGATACCTCACATATACCCACTCCTCTTCAATCTCACACTTATACACACACTCCATCTCATTGCTCATTTCCCATTTCCTTCGGCCAACCAAGACAGAGAAAGAGTGGGAGCATACAAAGAGAGAAAGAGAGAGAAGTTGAGACCGAAAGTTGAGAGAGAGACAGAAAATATTTATATTCTGTCGTAAATTTCAAAAGTTTATGATGGAAAATAAATTTCGTCACAAATTTTGAAATTTGTAACGAAATTCATGTTTTCCGTTGCAATTGTGAGGCTATTTTTTATGATGGACATATTCTGTTGTACATGGCTTTTACGACAGAAAATGCATTTTTTGCAATAGAAAAATTCCATTGCATAAAATGACTTTTTTTGTAGTGAAAGTCGAGAGAGAGAGAGAGAGAGAGAGCATCGAACTGCACTGAAGAACTGAAGAGATAGAGCGTAGCTCTCTTTTGCTAAAAATAATGAACTGAGTAAAGTATTTGACACAAGAGTTTATGAGGCAAGCTACTTTTTTTTTAATAAATTTAAAAAACTCTATTGGTTTTTTGGCCGGCTTAAAAGACTCTATTGTTGTCCTTGCCTTTTGAAACAATTTTAATTTTTTTAATTTGATAGTTATTTAATTTTTTTTCTAAATTTTGATAATAAATTGGGGAAAAGACAAAAAAAATTACTTGAATTTCAAAATCTCATATCAATGATTTCCTGTATAACATCCTAAACTTTGAGATTAGAAGTTTAGGAATAAGACTGAGATAAGAAGATTGTTAAGCGAGTAGGAGTCAGACGTCTTAAGCTTGTCACAAGAAAAAGCTTGAGATAATTATAAAAAAAAATTATTTTTGACCTCAAAAAATTGGGAAAAATTATGAAATGTTATTTTGAGGATCTAGAAATATTATGAGGGGATTAATTACAAAAATTTGGCCTAAATGGTTTTAAAAATATTAATTGGAATTTAAGACATATTTTCCCGAAAATTCAAGGAAAAATAGTTAGAGGATAATTTTTTACCTAGTAATTTTATAGTCAATATTTTATGGCCTAGAAAAGTTAATCGAGGAAGAAAAATCCTTATATAAGATTAAGGATTTATTTCCAACACTTATCTAATATTTGCAATTAAATAGGCTAATGATTAAATTGCAAACAAAAGTCTTACCGGGGGTAAAGAGACTCAAATGGATTATTTTGGAGTGGGCCTCACACTCCTCTTATTACATGACAGACACCCCATCCAACATTTGGACAGCAAACACCTATTCCCATTTTCCGACAACTCATCCAGATACCTCACATATACCCACTCCTCTTCAATCTCACACTTATACACACACTCCATCTCATTGCTCATTTCCCATTTCCTTCGGCCAACCAAGACAGAGAAAGAGTGGGAGCATACAAAGAGAGAAAGAGAGAGAAGTTGAGACCGAAAGTTGAGAGAGAGACAGAAAATATTTATATTCTGTCGTAAATTTCAAAAGTTTATGATGGAAAATAAATTTCGTCACAAATTTTGAAATTTGTAACGAAATTCATGTTTTCCGTTGCAATTGTGAGGCTATTTTTTATGATGGACATATTCTGTTGTACATGGCTTTTACGACAGAAAATGCATTTTTTGCAATAGAAAAATTCCATTGCATAAAATGACTTTTTTTGTAGTGAAAGTCGAGAGAGAGAGAGAGAGAGAGAGCATCGAACTGCACTGAAGAACTGAAGAGATAGAGCGTAGCTCTCTTTTGCTAAAAATAATGAACTGAGTAAAGTATTTGACACAAGAGTTTATGAGGCAAGCTACTTTTTTTTTAATAAATTTAAAAAACTCTATTGGTTTTTTGGCCGGCTTAAAAGACTCTATTGTTGTCCTTGCCTTTTGAAACAATTTTAATTTTTTTAATTTGATAGTTATTTAATTTTTTTTCTAAATTTTGATAATAAATTGGGGAAAAGACAAAAAAAATTACTTGAATTTCAAAATCTCATATCAATGATTTCCTGTATAACATCCTAAACTTTGAGATTAGAAGTTTAGGAATAAGACTGAGATAAGAAGATTGTTAAGCGAGTAGGAGTCAGACGTCTTAAGCTTGTCACAAGAAAAAGCTTGAGATAATTATAAAAAAAAATTATTTTTGACCTCAAAAAATTGGGAAAAATTATGAAATGTTATTTTGAGGATCTAGAAATATTATGAGGGGATTAATTACAAAAATTTGGCCTAAATGGTTTTAAAAATATTAATTGGAATTTAAGACATATTTTCCCGAAAATTCAAGGAAAAATAGTTAGAGGATAATTTTTTACCTAGTAATTTTATAGTCAATATTTTATGGCCTAGAAAAGTTAATCGAGGAAGAAAAATCCTTATATAAGATTAAGGATTTATTTCCAACACTTATCTAATATTTGCAATTAAATAGGCTAATGATTAAATTGCAAACAAAAGTCTTACCGGGGGTAAAGAGACTCAAATGGATTATTTTGGAGTGGGCCTCACACTCCTCTTATTACATGACAGACACCCCATCCAACATTTGGACAGCAAACACCTATTCCCATTTTCCGACAACTCATCCAGATACCTCACATATACCCACTCCTCTTCAATCTCACACTTATACACACACTCCATCTCATTGCTCATTTCCCATTTCCTTCGGCCAACCAAGACAGAGAAAGAGTGGGAGCATACAAAGAGAGAAAGAGAGAGAAGTTGAGACCGAAAGTTGAGAGAGAGACAGAAAATATTTATATTCTGTCGTAAATTTCAAAAGTTTATGATGGAAAATAAATTTCGTCACAAATTTTGAAATTTGTAACGAAATTCATGTTTTCCGTTGCAATTGTGAGGCTATTTTTTATGATGGACATATTCTGTTGTACATGGCTTTTACGACAGAAAATGCATTTTTTGCAATAGAAAAATTCCATTGCATAAAATGACTTTTTTTGTAGTGAAAGTCGAGAGAGAGAGAGAGAGAGAGAGCATCGAACTGCACTGAAGAACTGAAGAGATAGAGCGTAGCTCTCTTTTGCTAAAAATAATGAACTGAGTAAAGTATTTGACACAAGAGTTTATGAGGCAAGCTACTTTTTTTTTAATAAATTTAAAAAACTCTATTGGTTTTTTGGCCGGCTTAAAAGACTCTATTGTTGTCCTTGCCTTTTGAAACAATTTTAATTTTTTTAATTTGATAGTTATTTAATTTTTTTTCTAAATTTTGATAATAAATTGGGGAAAAGACAAAAAAAATTACTTGAATTTCAAAATCTCATATCAATGATTTCCTGTATAACATCCTAAACTTTGAGATTAGAAGTTTAGGAATAAGACTGAGATAAGAAGATTGTTAAGCGAGTAGGAGTCAGACGTCTTAAGCTTGTCACAAGAAAAAGCTTGAGATAATTATAAAAAAAAATTATTTTTGACCTCAAAAAATTGGGAAAAATTATGAAATGTTATTTTGAGGATCTAGAAATATTATGAGGGGATTAATTACAAAAATTTGGCCTAAATGGTTTTAAAAATATTAATTGGAATTTAAGACATATTTTCCCGAAAATTCAAGGAAAAATAGTTAGAGGATAATTTTTTACCTAGTAATTTTATAGTCAATATTTTATGGCCTAGAAAAGTTAATCGAGGAAGAAAAATCCTTATATAAGATTAAGGATTTATTTCCAACACTTATCTAATATTTGCAATTAAATAGGCTAATGATTAAATTGCAAACAAAAGTCTTACCGGGGGTAAAGAGACTCAAATGGATTATTTTGGAGTGGGCCTCACACTCCTCTTATTACATGACAGACACCCCATCCAACATTTGGACAGCAAACACCTATTCCCATTTTCCGACAACTCATCCAGATACCTCACATATACCCACTCCTCTTCAATCTCACACTTATACACACACTCCATCTCATTGCTCATTTCCCATTTCCTTCGGCCAACCAAGACAGAGAAAGAGTGGGAGCATACAAAGAGAGAAAGAGAGAGAAGTTGAGACCGAAAGTTGAGAGAGAGACAGAAAATATTTATATTCTGTCGTAAATTTCAAAAGTTTATGATGGAAAATAAATTTCGTCACAAATTTTGAAATTTGTAACGAAATTCATGTTTTCCGTTGCAATTGTGAGGCTATTTTTTATGATGGACATATTCTGTTGTACATGGCTTTTACGACAGAAAATGCATTTTTTGCAATAGAAAAATTCCATTGCATAAAATGACTTTTTTTGTAGTGAAAGTCGAGAGAGAGAGAGAGAGAGAGAGCATCGAACTGCACTGAAGAACTGAAGAGATAGAGCGTAGCTCTCTTTTGCTAAAAATAATGAACTGAGTAAAGTATTTGACACAAGAGTTTATGAGGCAAGCTACTTTTTTTTTAATAAATTTAAAAAACTCTATTGGTTTTTTGGCCGGCTTAAAAGACTCTATTGTTGTCCTTGCCTTTTGAAACAATTTTAATTTTTTTAATTTGATAGTTATTTAATTTTTTTTCTAAATTTTGATAATAAATTGGGGAAAAGACAAAAAAAATTACTTGAATTTCAAAATCTCATATCAATGATTTCCTGTATAACATCCTAAACTTTGAGATTAGAAGTTTAGGAATAAGACTGAGATAAGAAGATTGTTAAGCGAGTAGGAGTCAGACGTCTTAAGCTTGTCACAAGAAAAAGCTTGAGATAATTATAAAAAAAAATTATTTTTGACCTCAAAAAATTGGGAAAAATTATGAAATGTTATTTTGAGGATCTAGAAATATTATGAGGGGATTAATTACAAAAATTTGGCCTAAATGGTTTTAAAAATATTAATTGGAATTTAAGACATATTTTCCCGAAAATTCAAGGAAAAATAGTTAGAGGATAATTTTTTACCTAGTAATTTTATAGTCAATATTTTATGGCCTAGAAAAGTTAATCGAGGAAGAAAAATCCTTATATAAGATTAAGGATTTATTTCCAACACTTATCTAATATTTGCAATTAAATAGGCTAATGATTAAATTGCAAACAAAAGTCTTACCGGGGGTAAAGAGACTCAAATGGATTATTTTGGAGTGGGCCTCACACTCCTCTTATTACATGACAGACACCCCATCCAACATTTGGACAGCAAACACCTATTCCCATTTTCCGACAACTCATCCAGATACCTCACATATACCCACTCCTCTTCAATCTCACACTTATACACACACTCCATCTCATTGCTCATTTCCCATTTCCTTCGGCCAACCAAGACAGAGAAAGAGTGGGAGCATACAAAGAGAGAAAGAGAGAGAAGTTGAGACCGAAAGTTGAGAGAGAGACAGAAAATATTTATATTCTGTCGTAAATTTCAAAAGTTTATGATGGAAAATAAATTTCGTCACAAATTTTGAAATTTGTAACGAAATTCATGTTTTCCGTTGCAATTGTGAGGCTATTTTTTATGATGGACATATTCTGTTGTACATGGCTTTTACGACAGAAAATGCATTTTTTGCAATAGAAAAATTCCATTGCATAAAATGACTTTTTTTGTAGTGAAAGTCGAGAGAGAGAGAGAGAGAGAGAGCATCGAACTGCACTGAAGAACTGAAGAGATAGAGCGTAGCTCTCTTTTGCTAAAAATAATGAACTGAGTAAAGTATTTGACACAAGAGTTTATGAGGCAAGCTACTTTTTTTTTAATAAATTTAAAAAACTCTATTGGTTTTTTGGCCGGCTTAAAAGACTCTATTGTTGTCCTTGCCTTTTGAAACAATTTTAATTTTTTTAATTTGATAGTTATTTAATTTTTTTTCTAAATTTTGATAATAAATTGGGGAAAAGACAAAAAAAATTACTTGAATTTCAAAATCTCATATCAATGATTTCCTGTATAACATCCTAAACTTTGAGATTAGAAGTTTAGGAATAAGACTGAGATAAGAAGATTGTTAAGCGAGTAGGAGTCAGACGTCTTAAGCTTGTCACAAGAAAAAGCTTGAGATAATTATAAAAAAAAATTATTTTTGACCTCAAAAAATTGGGAAAAATTATGAAATGTTATTTTGAGGATCTAGAAATATTATGAGGGGATTAATTACAAAAATTTGGCCTAAATGGTTTTAAAAATATTAATTGGAATTTAAGACATATTTTCCCGAAAATTCAAGGAAAAATAGTTAGAGGATAATTTTTTACCTAGTAATTTTATAGTCAATATTTTATGGCCTAGAAAAGTTAATCGAGGAAGAAAAATCCTTATATAAGATTAAGGATTTATTTCCAACACTTATCTAATATTTGCAATTAAATAGGCTAATGATTAAATTGCAAACAAAAGTCTTACCGGGGGTAAAGAGACTCAAATGGATTATTTTGGAGTGGGCCTCACACTCCTCTTATTACATGACAGACACCCCATCCAACATTTGGACAGCAAACACCTATTCCCATTTTCCGACAACTCATCCAGATACCTCACATATACCCACTCCTCTTCAATCTCACACTTATACACACACTCCATCTCATTGCTCATTTCCCATTTCCTTCGGCCAACCAAGACAGAGAAAGAGTGGGAGCATACAAAGAGAGAAAGAGAGAGAAGTTGAGACCGAAAGTTGAGAGAGAGACAGAAAATATTTATATTCTGTCGTAAATTTCAAAAGTTTATGATGGAAAATAAATTTCGTCACAAATTTTGAAATTTGTAACGAAATTCATGTTTTCCGTTGCAATTGTGAGGCTATTTTTTATGATGGACATATTCTGTTGTACATGGCTTTTACGACAGAAAATGCATTTTTTGCAATAGAAAAATTCCATTGCATAAAATGACTTTTTTTGTAGTGAAAGTCGAGAGAGAGAGAGAGAGAGAGAGCATCGAACTGCACTGAAGAACTGAAGAGATAGAGCGTAGCTCTCTTTTGCTAAAAATAATGAACTGAGTAAAGTATTTGACACAAGAGTTTATGAGGCAAGCTACTTTTTTTTTAATAAATTTAAAAAACTCTATTGGTTTTTTGGCCGGCTTAAAAGACTCTATTGTTGTCCTTGCCTTTTGAAACAATTTTAATTTTTTTAATTTGATAGTTATTTAATTTTTTTTCTAAATTTTGATAATAAATTGGGGAAAAGACAAAAAAAATTACTTGAATTTCAAAATCTCATATCAATGATTTCCTGTATAACATCCTAAACTTTGAGATTAGAAGTTTAGGAATAAGACTGAGATAAGAAGATTGTTAAGCGAGTAGGAGTCAGACGTCTTAAGCTTGTCACAAGAAAAAGCTTGAGATAATTATAAAAAAAAATTATTTTTGACCTCAAAAAATTGGGAAAAATTATGAAATGTTATTTTGAGGATCTAGAAATATTATGAGGGGATTAATTACAAAAATTTGGCCTAAATGGTTTTAAAAATATTAATTGGAATTTAAGACATATTTTCCCGAAAATTCAAGGAAAAATAGTTAGAGGATAATTTTTTACCTAGTAATTTTATAGTCAATATTTTATGGCCTAGAAAAGTTAATCGAGGAAGAAAAATCCTTATATAAGATTAAGGATTTATTTCCAACACTTATCTAATATTTGCAATTAAATAGGCTAATGATTAAATTGCAAACAAAAGTCTTACCGGGGGTAAAGAGACTCAAATGGATTATTTTGGAGTGGGCCTCACACTCCTCTTATTACATGACAGACACCCCATCCAACATTTGGACAGCAAACACCTATTCCCATTTTCCGACAACTCATCCAGATACCTCACATATACCCACTCCTCTTCAATCTCACACTTATACACACACTCCATCTCATTGCTCATTTCCCATTTCCTTCGGCCAACCAAGACAGAGAAAGAGTGGGAGCATACAAAGAGAGAAAGAGAGAGAAGTTGAGACCGAAAGTTGAGAGAGAGACAGAAAATATTTATATTCTGTCGTAAATTTCAAAAGTTTATGATGGAAAATAAATTTCGTCACAAATTTTGAAATTTGTAACGAAATTCATGTTTTCCGTTGCAATTGTGAGGCTATTTTTTATGATGGACATATTCTGTTGTACATGGCTTTTACGACAGAAAATGCATTTTTTGCAATAGAAAAATTCCATTGCATAAAATGACTTTTTTTGTAGTGAAAGTCGAGAGAGAGAGAGAGAGAGAGAGCATCGAACTGCACTGAAGAACTGAAGAGATAGAGCGTAGCTCTCTTTTGCTAAAAATAATGAACTGAGTAAAGTATTTGACACAAGAGTTTATGAGGCAAGCTACTTTTTTTTTAATAAATTTAAAAAACTCTATTGGTTTTTTGGCCGGCTTAAAAGACTCTATTGTTGTCCTTGCCTTTTGAAACAATTTTAATTTTTTTAATTTGATAGTTATTTAATTTTTTTTCTAAATTTTGATAATAAATTGGGGAAAAGACAAAAAAAATTACTTGAATTTCAAAATCTCATATCAATGATTTCCTGTATAACATCCTAAACTTTGAGATTAGAAGTTTAGGAATAAGACTGAGATAAGAAGATTGTTAAGCGAGTAGGAGTCAGACGTCTTAAGCTTGTCACAAGAAAAAGCTTGAGATAATTATAAAAAAAAATTATTTTTGACCTCAAAAAATTGGGAAAAATTATGAAATGTTATTTTGAGGATCTAGAAATATTATGAGGGGATTAATTACAAAAATTTGGCCTAAATGGTTTTAAAAATATTAATTGGAATTTAAGACATATTTTCCCGAAAATTCAAGGAAAAATAGTTAGAGGATAATTTTTTACCTAGTAATTTTATAGTCAATATTTTATGGCCTAGAAAAGTTAATCGAGGAAGAAAAATCCTTATATAAGATTAAGGATTTATTTCCAACACTTATCTAATATTTGCAATTAAATAGGCTAATGATTAAATTGCAAACAAAAGTCTTACCGGGGGTAAAGAGACTCAAATGGATTATTTTGGAGTGGGCCTCACACTCCTCTTATTACATGACAGACACCCCATCCAACATTTGGACAGCAAACACCTATTCCCATTTTCCGACAACTCATCCAGATACCTCACATATACCCACTCCTCTTCAATCTCACACTTATACACACACTCCATCTCATTGCTCATTTCCCATTTCCTTCGGCCTACCAAGACAGAGAAAGAGTGAGAGCATACAAAGAGAGAAAGAGAGAGAAGTTGAGACCGAAAGTTGAGAGAGAGACAGAAAGTCGAGAAGAGAAACTAGAGAAAAATGCAGAACATCTGAGAGAGAGAGAGAGGGAGGGAGGGAGTCCTCGGAGGAAGGAAGAAGAAGGCCGACAGTCACATGCAACTAGATTTTTGGGTTTAGGTGAGTCTTTCAATCCATTTTCTAGCCTTATTTCAGTCTAGTGTTGTTCTTGAGGTCCAAAGCTTGCTGGAATTGGAGAGATTTTTGGTGAGAAGTTTCTATCACCATGTATGGCTTAGTAATGTCATTGCATATCGATTTTGAGGTTGTTGTTGAGGTTCTTTAGCTCTTTAATGAAGCACTGAAACCATGCATGCAACGTAGAGTTGAATATAATGGTGTCAAACTTCTGGAGTTTTAAGCCATGATTTAAGGTTGCATGTCCTTGATTTCATTTTAGTTTCTTCAAAAAAAAAAAAAAAATAAGAGCAGAGGCTCACATGCATATCGATTTTAAAAGCTAAAGTTTGATTTTTTTTTTTTTTCCGTTAAATTTTGTCAGGGGATACTACACCTCCTAATCTTTAAAAGTAGTCTTAGAACACGTTAATCGGAGGTCAAGAACCCAAGTTAAGAATTTTCAAAGTTAGACCCGGAAAACTAGAAATATTCAATTTTTCCTGCTTTAAATTTTGGATTTGTGCGAGGTTTTGACCGAGTAAATGACTTATTATGCCTGTGAAATTTGGTATATATAGTACACCTATTAATATTTAAAGCAAAACCTATAACACATTAATATGAGGTATAGAACCCACGTTATGAATTTTTTAAGTTAGACAAAAAAAACTAGAAAGGTTTTGTTTTTTCATATACAAGTTTCAGATTTGTGTGAGGTTTTGACCAGTTAAATGACTTTTTCTTTCTATGAAATTCAGTGTGCAGATATTAAACCTCTTAAGCTTTAAAATGAATCCTATAACATGTTAATTAGAGGTCTATAGAGAAAATTATGAATTTTCCAAGTTAGACAGTAAAAACTAAGAAAATCCTGATTTCCAAATTCTGGTGGTCATCATTCCTCTGAAATTCCGTAAGGTTATAGTAGTAATTTGTTATAGTGATTGTTTTCTCTTTAAAGTAGGCTTACAGAGCTTTAAATAGAAGCTATAATCACCACATTTGGAGTTTCCTAGACTAATATATGATTTTTCCAAGTTCCTTGAGAAACTAGGGGCAGATTTTCTGTTAAATCAAAAAATGACAGCATTTTTGGATTATTGCAATTAGTAATGAGGTGAGAGTTTTGGGTAGGAATATGGTTGTTAAAATCTCATTTTATCACTGCGATTTTATGTTTTTACATTTTTTTTTCATTAAAATGATTTTACTAATTTTTCAAATGCTTTTATGTTTTTACAATTTTTTTTATGATTTTGCTACGTTATAATTTTACGTTTTACGATTTTTTATCCCTCTTCCAATTTTACGTAAAATCTTGATTTTAACAACCTTAAGTAGGATAATAGGCATTTAAATATGTCTTATTGGGCATATAATAACATAAGGGTAAAATAATTCAAATAAAGAGGACAAGCTTTATGAGTGGGTCTAAAAGAATATAATTTAATTATGTTATTCATATTAGAATGAACAATGACCCATCTCTTTGGGAATTTCAAAAGAGCTCACAAGAAAAGAGAACCAAGAAGAACCTTGGTGAAGGTATATTGTTGGAAAGGTAATAGGTAGTAATTATTACTCATATATTATGTAATCGTTCTACATGTTTGTTTGTGCCGTCAATTATATTCTTTCATAAATATATGGTTATTGGATTGTATGTCCTAATACCGTAAGTCACGATGAGGCTATAAGACCTGATATGCATTTGGCATAATATTTGAAATGTGTGTCCTTGGGCTATAAAACCTGTTGAGCAATCAGATAAATATTGGTTGTGTGTTCCCATAATTCATAATGATTGTTTTGTATAATGAATGCTAGCTAAATATGTTGATTGCTTATTTGATGGCTTTTTTTTTTTTTGCATGCATCGTGAATTTGCTTATTGTATAATTGTCCGTGGTTATAACTACTGAGATTCTCAAGAATCTCACCCCGTTCCATATAATGACATACAACAAAAGCAAGAAGCTCAAAATGAAAATGTATGGTCATCACTGATAATTGATAAGGTGGAGAAGCTGAATAGCTTAGTTTCGTTATGCCACCTTCTGTATCATCTTTTCCCTTATGGTTAGATATTTTTGAATTAGCCTTGTATAGCTAATGTAATGTATATATATACATAGCTAAATATGAACACTTAGTTGTAGAAACCCATATCAATATTACGTTTAGATATTGTTGAAGGTATGGGCATGTATGAATTGAGCTCATAGCGTGATGAATGGTTAAGTGTACAGCAGGGCACTAGAATATATTTAAGGGAAAATATTAGTGAGGTCCTAAGATAGAAAAAAAAAATATAAAAAGTCCCAACCCTAAATCCCCTAAAAAGTCCTAGGGATTTTTTTTATATTAATTGTGAAAAGTTACAAAATTCCTCTCACAAAAAAGTCCCGTTGTCAAAATGGTTTTTTATGTTGTTGTTAAAATGTCTCTGTGAAAATTTTGTTGTTAAAATGGTTTTTAATGTTGTTAAAATAACTTTCCACGTTGTCAAAAATTCTTTGAGTTTTTCCTTCAACGTGTAAAATTTTAGAAACCTGAAGAATTTTTTTGCAATCTGAAAAACCATTTTGATAACGAGATTTTCATAGGGACATTTTAACAACTAATAAAGTCATTTTGACAACGGAACTTTTTTATGAAAAGAATTCCGTAACTTTTCGTAATTAATATAAAAAAAAAGTCCCTAGAGACTTTTTTGATAGGGGATTTAGGGTTGAGACCTTTTTTTTTTTTTTTTTTCTCTACTTGGGACCTCACTAATATTTTCCTTATATTTAATGTTAGTGAAGCACTTTGATTCGATAAATCATGGTTTAAGGAATGATTAGATTTTAAATAAAGATGTTGAACTACTGATAAATTGTTTTAAAAAATTTTAAATTTGTGAAAAAGCTCATTTGAATCAAGAGATTAGATCCTATGTTTAGGTTAGGTTTTCGAACTCTTTATAAAAGTTTTTATTTCCCAAGACCAAACTCAGCCTAGTAGTTCAAAATAATTGTTAAATAATATATTTGAATTGTGTAAAGACAAGGTCTTACATTGGTGCAACATTAGAGCTTAAGGTAAGCCTCCACACTTGTCTATTATCATAGTTAGGGCACCGCACTAAGTAGTATTAGAGCCCCGCACTAAGTAGTATTAGAGCCTGAGGCTTTTTTAGGTTTGAAGTAATGTGACACTTTATTTTGGCCTTAGAGTAGGCCGTCACATACTACTAAAATGAATTGTCAATTATTATACTCTTATAGTAAATATATATACTCTTATAGGCGACAAAATTGATTTAGTATTTTGAAATTCAAATAGTATTTTATTGTCATTTTTCTTAATAAATTTTTATAATTTTAATTTAAAAATTATACAAATAATATATAATATAAATTTTTATTTTAAAAAAAATACAAACCCAAAGTATCCCCAAATTAGTTTGGTTTGGACTTTAATCTGAAAAATAAGCTTTTAAATTTGTCTATTTTAAATTTGCCACCATCGATGGTTAAGATAATGAAAGGTAGTCAACAACCGGAAAGTTTCATATGTGTGTCTGTTACAAGGTAAAATAACAGACAAGGAGCCGTATCTGGGATCAGCTTTTCTTATGAGGGACAAAAAAAAACACATTTCATCTCCTAACTGTTCAATTGGATCTAGCACTCTGTTTTATTTGCCAAAACAAGATAAGGAACAGGACATTCAGATGGGATTATTAATTCCAGAACCCAAATAAATCTGCAGATTAATGAAGCAAATCAAAACTAAAATAATTGGTGTACAATGGCATACCTCAGATTGTTTAAAAGGGTTATTAGGATCACATTTAGATGGGTATGAACCATCATTGTAATTAGGCCAGAGACCGTGAATTCCAAAATCTGCTTCTGGCTTCCCTGTTGTTGGGTAACAACAACTCTATTGTGTGTCACAGTATGATCCTGGCCATTAAAAAATCCAAAACACCCAAATTAAACACACATGTATGTTTTTGTAAACTCCAAACACAACTTTCCATTGACAGATCAGATTAGAAAACAAAAGCACACAAACTAACCTGAAGAACAAGGTAGAAGACACGAAAGCAGCGCTCCCCAGGGTAAAACGAATTTTTCCTGTAAGTACAAGGTCAATAGAATGGAAAAACATAATACCAATCAGCCGGCAGAGAGAACCAGAGGAGGGTGCCTAAACCTCTTGTTGAGTTCTCCAATTAATATGTAACTTGCACCAGGCTGTGGGGGATCACCGAGTTTTTTTGTGTTTGCCTCTTAATTAGTAGCCCGTTGTTATGTGTGTAAACTCACTTATCCTCTTAGCTCATTTACTAGCCCAAATTTATAAGTTGTAAGATATAAGCTTGTATTCTCTCACTCCCAAACAATATGGGATTTTGTGTTAGGAAGGGTGCAGCAGGTGTTAAACCTTCCTATCGCTTACAAGAGTCTATGAGGAAAACAAATAAACAAATGTATGGTAGAAATTAAATAGCACAATAGACACCAAAATTATTAACATGGAAAACCTCTCAACTCAAGGGTAAAATCCACAGTTCGCCCAGACTAAAGAAAATATGATCCACACCAAAATAGGGTACAAGAGAGTCTCAACAACATACACAAACACGTGCAACTATCAGCCAAACAGCCAAAGCTACAAGCTTACAATAAGCCAAAGCTACAAGCTTACAATATAGAACATACGTACAACTGAAAATACCTAAAATTCCTAGACCCTGAACATGTTTTCTCTCACACCAAGCTTCTAAACAACAATCATACTGCCACTAAAAAAGATTAACCATATGTTATGAACTTTTTGACCAAAATGCAACTCGATCCAATGGTGAACTAGAGTGCGCACACATTGATTTACCGATACAAACTTGTAAAATTGTATTTTCTCACATGGCTCTATAATTAGACTTCTCCATCCACTCTGGCTTACTTAGCGTTAGCGTCACCAGGGTTCTTTGTCCCCTCGGTCTCTGACCTCTAGCCTTGGACAAAAATCGAATAAGCCCCCTTCTCCACTTATAAAATTTTGATAGCATCCTTTCTCACAAAGAACAATCAAGAAACTTCCCCTTTTTTATTCTCTCACTCTTTTCCTTATTTCCTTTCTTTTTCTTTCCTTTTCTTTTCATAAAATAAGAAATACATAAAATAGGAAATATATCAAATTTGAACCTTTTTTTCATATACTTCTTCTGATCCTTATTATAAGGCACCAACTAACAAAAACATTTGGTCATTTTTATAAGACACTTGCTTGTTTCCAAGGAGTATTAATTTTTTTTCATGTATGTTCATAATTTATAGGGGTAATGGATGTGAATAATTATAATATAATGTTATGGTTTAGTGTAATAAATAGGGGTAATATTGAAAATTACTTAAATTTATTGACTTTGACTGTTTTTATTCGTTTGTGAGAATTATTAGTTTGTGCTTTATAATAAGGACCAGAAGAAATAGGAACGGAGCTCAAAACTAACATATTGTTCCATTGACACACCCATTTTTACTTTGTACAACTCCAACATATGGGCAGTAGCAACACTTTGGAATGGACAAGCCCTTGTTCGCCAAGGCTTAAATCGTTGGCTTTAAAACAAGTTGGAGTTAATTGCGCATCTTTCATAGTCAATCATCTTTTTAAGAACCCCAAGACTTAATAGAATATAAGCACATGGATAGCTGGAGCCTTAATTAACTTGCTAACAACTACTACTTATATTGTGAAAAGTATTACTCGGTCCTTAATATAAAAGCTAGTTAACTTTTTTAGTAGAGGTTAAAGAATAATCTACATAAGTTACATTAAAATATTTATATTTATATTTTTTATCCAAAAAATTTGCTTAACTTATAAGTTTATATATGATCTCATGATACATGATATATGTTATGTATGATTAAATAACTTATTTAGCTTCTTTAATCTTTTACAAAAAGTCAACTAACTCTTATATTAAAAACTAGAGACAATATATGATTTTATCATTTCCAAAGCTCACTTTTTAATTCTAGTTTTTACTGTCTCGCTCGCAGCATGCTGATGCTTAATATTCCACTCTTGAAAGCAAGAGGTCTAGAATAATCTAACACCTGATTAAGTAATGTAGAATAAAGCTTCTGGTATTCTACTCATGGTTTCTCTATGTAGTGTTATTCAATACATTTAAAAAATAAGTATGGGGAAAACCGAAAAAGTATACAAAAAACATTAATTTGTTAGTGTTTTCTAAGCTTCCAACTAAGGAAAGTCTATGTGAGGTAGTTCTAGATTTTGATTGTAAGACTATTTTATGCCCATTTGGTTGATATTCTCTCACTTTCAAATCTATATTTTTGCATATCAATATGAATCAAAAACTGATAAATAAAAAGAGGCAGAGATATTAGTTCCAAAAAAAAAAAGTTTTGATTAAAACAATTAAACAAGGCTTTTAAAACCAGTTTTGGAATCTGTGCTGAATCTGCTGGTGTAACAAGTCTTAGACTTTTTATAACAATATGCGTAGAACATGTATGATTTTCTTTTTAATAATTCATCATCTTTATCCCCTAACCACTTTGTTGGCATTATAATTAACTGCAAATACAATCCAATTCCAACTCACAGCCAACAAGCAATTATATAGTGATAGAAAACAATTCCAATTCCAATATTCTCATTACAATGATCTCAATTCCAATTCCAACAACTCTTTAGCTATATATTCTTATAGTTAATCGTAATATATTCATGGGTTAAGGTGCAAAAATGCATATGTGCTTTGCTTCAAGGAGCGCTCATTATCAAATGCTTTTTTTAGGTGCAAAAGTACACATGTGATTACAAATTAGATACAAAAATACCTTTTAACTGTTAAGTTTGGTCTTTTTAACTTTCAAATGTGCAAAAATACACATGTGATTTGGCAAAAAGAGCGTTCAACATCAAGTGTTTTTTTTTTAATTTAATAATTTTATTTCATTTAAAGGAAAATTATTATTTTTCTAGGTATAATTCTTGAGAGGCCAAATTTTTTATTTCCATAATTTATTTCCTTTTTTAAAAAATCCTTATTGGTGCAAACATTTATATTTCCAAAAATTATTTAAATAATTTTTCAATCAATATTATTTAATTTTTATTGCATAGCTAGAAAATGCAATAAAAATTAAATAATATTGATTGAAAAATTATTTAAATAATTTTTGGTTCAATTTTTTAGATCAAAAAATTAAAATTATTTTTAATTAAATATAGTATTTATAATATCAAATTGTAAATGTATAAATACTCATTTATTAATTATTAATTAGAAAATCTAATAAGGATTTAAAAAAAGAAAATAAATCATGAAAATAAAAAATTTGGCCTCTTACGAATTACACCTAGCTAGAGGAATAATAATTTTTATTTAATTAAAATAAAATTATTAAATTAAAAAAAAATACTTAGTGTTAGACGCTCTTTTTGCAAAATCATATTTGTATTTTTACACCTTTAAAAGTATATTAAAAAAAAATCAAACTTAACGGTCAAAGGTGTATTTTTGCACCTAATTTGTAACCACGTGAGTACTTTTATACCTAAAAAAAACACTTGGTGCTGGGCGCTCCTTGCGATAAAGCACATGTGTATTTTTACACATTAACCTTATATACATTACACGCCTTGTTACGTTCCAAGTTTCCAATAACCTAAACTATGCATAGTTACAGATTAACAAAAACAATACAAATTTGAATTCACAACTTGAATTTTCGAGTTAAGTAGAATGTCTAAAGGCATGCAATCAGTCATCAAAATCATGTCATAAAGAATTTTATCATCCATTTTTGAACTACGTACTAACCTTCATATTAATATTCATAATTTCATTCTTGAATTTGAAACAATGAGTAAGTTTAATTTGATAAAGGAGGCCAACATTTAACTCAACATTAATACTATTAGGCACAATATTATACTAGCTTTCCGGACTCTTTCAGATCTCAACTTGGAGAATAAAATTCAGTCCACGTCACTGAATACCACACTTTGGTCAATAATTCAATTCATTTATATAATAATCGCAAAGCCTATGTCTGGCAATAAAATTAGAAGGGGAAAACAATCGCAAAGCCTGATCCGTTTTCAAATATAGCTGGCCATTTATTATGTCATGGATGTGAAATTCAAACAAAACCCTTGCTAATTGGGTAAACCTATTTACTATATAATGAAGAGACCAACAAAAGTTGGTTCATAATTTATAAAGTTATGTGAGATCACATCTCGCTGTAGATATATATAAAGATCTTATTAATGGACAACATGTAAGTACATTTATAAATAAAATACGTTTTGAGCTCGGAGGCATACGTTCTCATGAGCCCTAGAACCCAACTTGTATAAAAAAAATCATAAGAAATAGGAGAACTTTAATTATATATGACACTCACAATACATCTTATTTGAGATTAAAACAGAAACAAATGAATTCAAACTCAACGAATCCATCACCATTTGCAGTTTGAACGACACACTCAGAATCAACACCGAAACATGTTTAAGAAACTTAATATGAGCTACTCTAACGAGCTCTTATTAAAGACACAGTCACACTTTGTTAGAGAAGCTATTATAAATAGGTGACCAGTTCATAAAGCTGTACAGTAAAGGCACGTTATGATTATTAATAATGGTGGTCATGGCAGCGTTTAGGAATGGTGAGGGCAATTTTTTGGTTGATGCCTGATGAATACTTCCAAGTGTCAGAATTGATGATTGCATGGAGGCATTCCTCTGAGATTTTCGAGAGAGGCTCACAACATTTTGGAGTCACGGGAGCCTTCAAGTCTTTTGCTGGTTTGGCACAGTGACGAAGAACATGTGTGAGCATCCTGTCTGGGCTGTACTTCCCGCACACTCCATGCCCATCAGCTTCAACCCTAGCAATGGCCACTATCGCCAAAACCAGCACCAACCATATCAACTTCTTCATCATCGTTGTTAGTTTCCTCTGAGTAGTTTCTTCAATATATATACGTACGTATGTGAGTGTTTTGTATTTCACAGCTTCTGGTCTTCTGCAATGTCTTGAACTGTGTATTTATAGGCAGTAGATAAAGCACTTTGGAATGAGCAAGCCTCGTTTTCTAAAGTCTGAAACCATTTGCTTTACAAGTTGGAATTAATTGTGCATCTTTCGTCATTGATCATTTTTAAAAGTCTATGGAAGTTTACGTAAGCACATGAATAGGTATAAGCCGGGTTTTCTAAATTGTGTTCACTGCAACTAGTTTTTGTGAAAACTACATGAATTTATTATTTAATTTATTCTTCTCACCTAATCCTTCATAAGTTAATATGGGTGAATCATTGCAAAACAAATTACTTTTGAGTCTGTTTTTACGAAGTCAAATTTTCGGCATGGCCGTACATGTATTTTCTCTAAATTCATGCATATCAATAACATGCAACTTGCCATGAAAATACCAATTTTTATACGACAAGTTATTAGAATTAAGAGTCGTTGAATAGGTTTTTTTTTTCAAAATATCTAAATATTAAACCGTGTAGCAGAAATATAGATTAAAATTTCAAAAATTCAAACATAGGGTAAATGATTAAGAATATGAATGAAACGATGCAGATACAATTAGAGATGGAGAGCGCCAACGAATTAAAACACATTCTTGAGAAATCTACTAAGTTTCATTGTAATTGAAATGGTCTTAAAACTTGGGAAACTGGATTTGGGAATCACATTTGGCTGTGGGAAGAATAGGGCACTCAATAAAATCTGACCCAGAAGTGTCCACACACAGATAAACTTGATAGAGCTGACTGTTGTGTCTTGAATCTACATTGCACTCAATTCCAGGAGTAAACCCAAGGCCCTTCTTTATAGCCTCCTTAATTCTCTCTAAACTGTAGAATCCATCATCTGCTTTGATCCCTGCAAAGGAAAATATATATATATATCCAATTCCTTTCAATGCTTACAACCA
Organism: Acacia confusa; assembly: GCA_037074495.1. Classification (NCBI taxonomy): domain Eukaryota; kingdom Viridiplantae; phylum Streptophyta; class Magnoliopsida; order Fabales; family Fabaceae; genus Acacia; species Acacia confusa. The sequence goes on along the minus strand of CM073513.1, from coordinate 8,769,691 downwards.
GAGTTTGCCATATTCATCATCTTTCAGCTTATTAATTTTTCGTAAAAAGCCCAAGAAATATAAAAAGATAAAATCAGTGACTCCAACAGGTATAATACCCAATAAATACATACTGCCAATTTTTAGTTGTTTAAAAAAAAACATTTTAAAAAAAAAAAACATGCCCCCTCAGTACACCCTCGCTGGCAGCTGACATTATTTCTGTGGTAAAGTTGGCTAATGAAGTGTTATAAATATATTGAAACAGTGGCATTTAAGATTAAAATATCCAAGCATATGGAATTTTTTGTAATTTCCTATTTTCTAAATGGGTATGTTAAATAGCTTATCAAGTGTAGTAAATAGCTCTAATGAAGTATAAAATTGATATTTATTAGGCGTGATTAGCTATTCAGTACACTTTATTAGCAAATGACAACATGTTTTAGCAATCATCCCATTTGAATAATTTAATCTAAAAGGCCATTGTTTAGGATATTTACGACACTTTATTGGTTATTTACTAAACTTCATCAGCCAACTTTGCCACAAAAATCTTAGCTGCCCTCGATGGGTGCTGAGGTGGCATTTTTTAAAAAAAGGAAAAAAAAAAAGGTAAGAGCAGTATGGTAAATACACAACATTTCTGAATTCCATTTTAGTACAAGAGGACTTATTTGAAATGAAACAAATTGAAGCCACTGATTTGTCTTTTTGATATTTCTAAAGTATTTTTGTGGGATTTTCCCTCTATCATTATCATCAGACTAAGATGTGTGACTATGTTTGTAGGTAGAGATGAAGTGTCAGAATATATGTACCTTCGTCGTGGAGGATGTTGAGGAGATTGGCTTTCTGCTTGAGTTTAAGAGCAGTTTCAAAGTATTCACGTTGATCAAGCTCAGATTCTGAGCAGGTTCCATGTTTTTCCCATTCGTGAGACCAAAACCTCAGGTTATTGCTACTTGGACAGCTTAGTGACGGCCAAGCCTTTTCCATATTGCTAATCACCTCTTCAATCTGTACGTAACAACCATGCATTTTGATTATAATTATTACCATTTGGTGATAATTGGAAAAACATAGTTTGCTCACAATGAAATAATTATAAGTTACCTGAGATTTATCGAAGACACTATCGGGATCACAGTTAGAGGGCCAAGAGCCATCCTTGTAGTTAGGCCACAGTCCATGGATGCTGAAATCTGCCGCAGGTTTTCCACTCTTAGGGTAGCAACAGCTATGCTTAGTGTCACAGTATGCTCCTGGCCACTGTACCAATACATACACAAATATATACCCTCACAAACATATATCTATATATTATCATCTTCATTATTTACAATTCCAAATGAAGCAGATCAATATTTACCTGCTGAACAAAGTAGAAAAAATCAAAATCCTGAGAAAAGCATAGAACTGATAGGCACTGTAGTACTATAAGCCTGGACAATAAGGAAAATTTGGGTTTCATCTTCACGGTTCTCTCTATAAATGATCTCCCTGTGTGATCACAACTAGTTATAATTAAGTAAATGATCGACGAAGAACGATTTAGAATGCAAGTAGCTGGGAAAACTCAGAATACATATATATAGAAAGAGAGAGAGAGAGAGATCAATATAATGGAACGAGAAAGCAAAACGTAGATACTTGATCATTCTCTCTATCATTGCTTTGAAGAGCATTAAATTGGGTTTTGCGTCTGTCTCTGAAGTAACTTGTTGTGAAGTTTGGGACTTGCATCTATCTTGTGTCAAAACGAACAAATGGTGATTGATAAACAAATAATATTATTGAATATATCATATTATATGTGCATTGAAAGAAAGAATTAGTTAGGTGGCATGGTTATGTTATATGGTTGTGGAAGCAACGTTGGATGGGGACATAAAAGGTGAAGTTGCTTGCGTGCAAGTCAAGCATATAGTACAAGTTTGAGGAGAGCTAGCTAGCATGGCGTGATTGGGATCACCAAGATATATGCCTTAAAGTGTGCCAATGGACTTCAGAGCAAAAAAAAAGTGTGCCAATGGACGGTCATTTTATCAAGCATTAACTAAAAATCATCTCATGAATGTTCTTTATATCACTTGCTTACTCGGTTACTTGTTTTCTTTCTTTATTCAGACGCGTGTCAGGTACAACACAACCACTACTTTGTTTTTTGTGACATTATTATAAAAATGATGCATCCAGCACCCAAAAACGAGAAGTATTTTTTTGAAGTAGGACATAATATCTTAAAATATTTTTGTGTAATATTTCCCTTAAAATATTTTTTTTAATAGCAACAAGTACTTAATGCAATAGGAAAAATACTCATGATGAGCTTTACTGCTACTCTGTTCTGTACCATCGGCATGCTCATCAACAACGACTTCATGGTTAATTATCTCTTCTTCATCGTCATCATCACAACTGTGTTCTATATATATATATATAACTTTGTTGTTAAAATTTACCCCTTTACCATATATTCTATTATATATTGGATTTGTATAAATTATTCACACCTTGGAACTGTGAAGTTTAGCCAGGAGAACTACTAACTCTCCGTTTGGATTAATTGTTAAGAATTGATTTCATATTGTATGGAGTGATTATGTGAGAGTTTTTGTCTCGTAAATAGTTTTTATTTGTGAATCTGGGTGTGCATATATATGAAATGACATCCAAGATTATTACAGAACAAGCAACTTTTTCCAGTACAATTACTTTTCTGATAATCAAAAGTAACACGGAAGAGGAGATAAATTACACTCTGCTAATTAGACACCCTATATATAATAAGGCTGTTATTTATAGAATGAAAATTTGAGGAAAGAATCAGAAAGAAGGAAACTGAATCTGAGAGGGACACTTGGAGGAAGGGAAAACAGGACAGTCAATGAAATTGGAGGCAGAAGTATCGACACACAAGTAAACTTGATAAAGTTGGCTGTTTCCAGTAGAGTCATCATTGCACTCTATGAATGGAGCAAAACCAGTTGATCCCTTCATAGCATCTTTAATGCTGCTCAAGCTGTAAGAACCTCCATCTGCTTGTATTCCTACACACACAAACACATGTATCATCAATTCAAGTGTTTTTCTAGAGATCATGTTATTTGTTGAATCTTACATCAGGGAGTCTTACAAATATCAGGTGTGATTTATAAATTCAAGAGGCTCTCCCTCCCTATTAATAGAATACATCTCATTTGAATTAGGGATCGAGTTTGCGGTAAATATTTAGGGGGCCAAATATAATGAAGGATCCAAAAATTTTATGAAGGGTAGGCACCAGTGCAGGGGGATTTGGGGGTTCGGGGGCAGCGCTTCAAAATTTTTTTTTTAGGAAATGTTTTAATGCATTAAAAAACAAAAGAATACGAATAAGAAAAGAAAAAAATTTGAAAAAAATATTCATAAAATCAAGTGAATATTGATAATGTAACAAAAGAGACAAATATTTTACAAACATGTCATTTAGAAAAGTAAGGCCAAGTGCTATTAGAAATGTAGCTACATAAATTATAATGAAGGGTGGATACTCAATAAGTTCAAGTGCATATATTTTAATAACAAAAATAATTACAATGAAGGGTGACCAAATATATATTCATGAACTAAAAAAAATATTTGGGAGGCCAAATATATTAGATAAAATATATTTTTACATTATATTAAATTTTATAAAAAAAATTTTGGAACACCAAAATTTTTTGGGGGGCCAATAAAGTTCTGTCCTTATATTGAATAGTTAGGCATTAAACTAAAGATATATAAAAAGTGAAGTATGTCTTATCAATTGATTTAAGTCATTTTGATATAAAGGCAACCTCAACCTACATATATATCTAGAATTTAAAACTAATAAATTTTAGTCTTTCGGTGAGAACACCTGATAATCTTGGAATGGACTAACCACAAATGGGTTTGATTAGCACATGTTGGTCTTTTAGAATTCGACTCTTCTTTTAAACTTATGTCCATAACACAACAATTCAAGTTTAGTCTGTGATCCATGATCAAGTTGAAGTTTTTGATTAAATACCAGCATTAGAGAGAGCTTTGAGGAGGTTGGCTTGTTGCTTGAGGTTGAGAGCTGAAGCAAAATAGTCATGTTGTTTAAGGACAGACTCAGAGCAAGTGCCATGTTTGTCCCATTCATGGCTCCAGAACTGTATTCCGCTGCCACTTGGGCATGCTAGTGTTGGCCAATTCCTCTGTAAATCGCTTAACAGATCTGATACCTGTCATTCAATACATGCAAAAATCAATCAATAATAGTACTCCATATGATATATTATAGAAGAATAAATATAAAAATTGCTAGTGTTGTTGCTTGTTACATATATGTGACCCTTGATTAGTTAACTTGTCATTTGTTGATTAATTAAATCTCTTGCTTGACTCGATTAATACGCTGATTAGGACTCCGGAATAAAGAATATGAGTGTATCAACTAAAAACATTGAACTAAGTAAAGTATTTAAGAGAAGAGTTTATGGGGCAAGCTGCTTTTTTTTCTCAATTTTTAATAACTTTAAAAGAAGCTCTAGTAAAGTATTTGCCGGGTGTTTATGGGGCTAGCTGGTTTTTTTTTTTTTTTTGGGTTAACTTTTTAATGAATTTAGAAGACTCTATTGGTTTTTGGGCCGGCTCATAAAGACTCTATTGTTGTCCTTGCCTGTTGAAACTGTTTTAATTTTTTTAATTTGATAAATTTACATAACTTTTTTTTCTAAATTTTGATAATAAATTAAGAAAAAGATAAAAAAAAATACCACTTGAACTTCAAAATATTAAATCAGTGATTTTCTACTAAAGTAAATTGTAAATTGTTATACTCTTGTAATTAATAAATATATTTTTGTAAGCGACAAGACTAATTTAGTACTTTCAAGTTTAAATTATATTTTTTTGTCATTTTTTTAATAATTTTTCATATTTTAGATTTAAAAATTATATAAATAATACAATATAAATTTCTATAAAAAAAATAGTAATTTTTTTTTATAAACCCAAAGTATCCTCAAATTATTTTGGACTTGAATCTAAAAAATAAGCTCTTAAAATTTTTCTATTTTGAATTTGCCACCATGAATAGTTAACATAATGAAAGGTGGTGAACCAGTAAATTTTATGTGTGTGCATGAAACTTGTCTCGGACTCACTCTAGTTAAAAGGAAAAATAACAGACAAGGAGCCGTATCTGGGATCAGTTTTTCTTGTGAGGGACAAAAACAAACACTTTTCATTTCCTAACTGTTCAATTGGATCTAGTACTCTGTTTTATTTGCCAGAACAAGATTAGGAACAGGACATTCAAATGAGATTATTATTTCCAGAACCCAGATAAATATGCAGATTAATGAAGCAAATCAAAACTAAAATAATTGTTGTACAATGGCATACCTCAGATTGTTTAAAAGGGTTATTAGGATCACAGTTAGATGGGTATGAACCATCATTGTAATTAGGCCAGAGGCCGTGAATTCCAAAATCTGCATCAGGCTTCCCTGTTGTTGGGTAACAACAACTCTGTTGTGTGTCACAGTATGATCCTGGCCACTGAAAAATCCAAAACCCCCAAATTAAACACACATGTTTATGTACACCCCAAACACAACCTTCCACTGACAGATCAGATCAGAAAACAAAAGCATACAAACCAACCTGAAGAACAAGGTAGAAGAAATCAAAGTCCTGAGAAACAGAGACAACTGACAGATATAGCAGTAGCAGAAGCTGTATCAAGATGGAGACTTTAGCCTTCATATTGATCTGTGATTAGATGGAATTTGTTGAAGTGAGAAAGAATGTGGTATAGAGAAATGGGTTATACGCAATTATGGAATGTTGGAGAAAGTGATACATTTGGAGATCAATTTATAGGCAGAGAAGAGGAAGGTGGGAAAACAGAGAGTATCTGAAATGGTATATGCTAATCAATCATTATCAGCCTATGATTGCGTTTACGTGTGAAACCCCTCCCATGATAAACTATATGCAGCCACAGTCTGTTCTATTTTATTTTATTTTTATTTTGCAAGGAAAATATTTTTGGGAGAGAAAAAAGGTGAATTCACTTTGAGACAAAAAGAAAGGCATTAATCTACAATTAATTGGAATATAATTATTGTGGTCAAATTTACTAATTTACTCTCTGAGATAACCATTGCTACATTTATACCTTTGAGTCATTTTTAAACTCGTGATAGCTCTAAATTTGATTAAACTTATGAGTTTACATACCGATTAATCTTATGTACGATTTTAACTTACAAAATTTTGTTAATCCACACTTAAACTCGTACTACCTTTTTTATTTGGTCATGTTAGTGGTTTTATTTATGAAATTTATAACAAAAATATTTTTTTAATATGATAATTATGAATATTGATTGCTTTAATTTCAATTATTTAGAATTAAAATACATTTAGATCAAATTGTTGTCATTTTTATATATTATTTATATAACTATACACTATTTATACTTATTTATTGATAAAAATAAACTCCTATAAATTTACAATCCAAGTCTACAATATGGTTGTCACTGTCATGAGTTTTTTTAAACTTGTGAGTTTTAAAACCTTAAAAATACTTATATATAAATCACACATAATCTAATAAAACAGTGTTATCAAAGCACATGCCTATTTGAGATTTGCTCCCACAACTTCTCTCATTTTAGAAGAATGTAGATGCCATTTGAACCATATATTCTTAGCATATACTCCATCTACCCTTTTTATGGGTAAAAACTAACTTGATTTTACAAAATAAATCCACAGTTGAGACAAGTGAAAAATAATAAGTGTGTCAAAAATTTGTTATCTTTTTCAAAATTGCCTCGATTTATGAAAAGAGTGTAAAAGAGAGAATGAATAAAAAATTCTATGAAAGAGAATGAGTAATAAATCATTAAGTGAAAGAGAATTAATGGTAAGTATGAGATAATTAACATAAAGACATATATTTAATAGGAGTAAAAAAAAATAAAGTTTGAGACACACACAAAGTTGCTTATAAATTATAATAAAAATCAGTCTTAAGAGAAAGAAGGTTTCTTATAAAAATGATAAGAGAGGAAGTTTGCTAATTTTAAAAAGTTTAACTTTTAAAATCGGAATGTTAATATTTGCTGACAAAGTTTATTTTGTTACTGTAAGTCTGTAATTACTAATTAGGTTTTATTCCCCTTACTTTTAATTGAGTGGTTTTTCAGGAGTCATCAAGTAATGAGCATTACGTGCTTATCATTGTGATGAAATATGAACCATTAAAAATCTTAATTGGACAGTTTGGATTTAAAATTTTTAATACTCGATTTTTTCATGATAAATTTATTTTTTTAAGAAGTGTTAGTTATAAAATTCTATAATTATTAAAATAAAAATTGTAAAAAATTATAAAAAAAATTGAATCTGAACTATTTAAAATCAATCTGGATAGGTCATCGATCTATATTAAGATTATCATAGTCAATTTGGATTTGGGTGATTGTTTCCTATGTGAAAGGAATAGTTTTATCATAAGCCGGAGGTGTGAAATTGAATTATTAATTATTTATAATAATAACAAATCCAACGTGGTTGAGTTGCTAAGTAGCATAATTTTAATTGGACTGTGTGAGTTTCTTTTTCTTCGGTTTCATATCCATATAGTGGCGTGAAAATCGAATATTATTTAAGAAACAATTTAGGTCGGCAAAAAAAAAAAAAAAGAATTATGAAACATTATAGTGTGTGTGTGTGTGTGTGTGTGTGTGTGTGTGTGTGTGTGTGTGTGTGTGTGTGTGGAGTTTACAGTTTAAACCACAAGCCAAGAGTTAAGAGAAGGCAGCTTTGTTCACAAGCAAACGCGTCGTAATTGTTTAATCATTGATTAATACTTAATTGAGCGTGACCAATCATATTGTTTTACTTACAATGCCAAATAATCTGCAGATTCATTCACATCACATTACTGGAAGTTGTTGCCGTTTGAAATTGCTAAAAAAATAATATAAATATCTTTGATTAATTAAATAATTCCAAATATTTTTTATTCATTAAATAAAATTTATAAATAAGACCTATAACTTCTAATTTGTGAATAATTTGACTTATAAAGAGTTTCACATAAGGAATATAAGTAAGACTATGCTTATGGAGGGATTTCCATGAAAAGTGACAATTAGAAGAATTTATAAGAATATTAGTGTAAAACAAGGATTTTTAAATTGTAAAAAAAAAAATTATTTATATAAGACAACTTAGAGAATCAATGGAGCATTAACAAATATATTATAAATTTTCTCTTTATTTTCGGAGACTTAGCTAACTTTCTTAAGATTTGTTTGGATTAGTATGGGCCAGATAAAAATAACTTTTAATTCAACTTATTTTTGTTAATTAAAATAAGAATAGAAGTAAGTTTGTTTGTGTGCTGTGATTTATATTTAGATACATTATTTTTGTAGAAAAAGCTAATTCCAAAAATTAAATTTGTTTAGATAATTAATTAAAGAGAAAACTTAAATGTAAAATAACAGAAAATAACATCAATTTTATTAAATAATACAAATTTATATCACTTGTATATAATGTGATAGAAATATTAAAATTAAAATTTAGAAAATAAAATACTTAAAATTTTATTAATAAATTTGGTGAAGCAGCTGAAAGCACCAAGTTTTGGCTTTTCCATCAAAAAGTCATTTGCTCTATGATCAACCTAAAAACAACCCTAAAACGATAATCTGCGAGTGATGGCAAGATGGAAGGAAGAAAGGAGCAAGGCGGTGATACCAGCAAATATGTATATCACATGTAATTTTAAAATACCTTATTTATCTTTTTAATTTTCTCATTCCCTCTCCTCCTTGATGTTTATTGAAGGAATATCACTAAGGGTAAATTAAAAAAATATTGATAAATATAAAAATTATGTTTTATGTTTAGAACAAAGATCAACTCCTCAAACATTTTTTATATTGGGATCGAAGAGAGTATAATAAAAAAAAAATTAATGGTTTCTATTGTTTTACCACTATATACTCCCTCTTATCGATAATATAAAAGTTACTTCACTAATTTAGGTAAGTTGAGAAAATGAAATAAATCGGTCTATTTAAATAAATGTAACATCATCTCCTTGTAATTTCTTTGGGTTACATCATATTATATATTAGTAGTTTGTAAGTTGGATAAATAATTAGTTTAGGATAAAAATGGTAAATATAGGTGATAAAATAAATTGAAAAATACATTTTGAAGGTAAAAGTACGGAAAAAACCCTAATTAAATAATTATTTATCAAAATGCCACTGCATTAAAACTATTAACTCATCTGCCCCTCTGTAATCGATTACATGCTATATGTAATCGACTACATTAATTTTTTTTTTTAAATTTTACACTATATAATCGATTACGCACTCAATTACGCACTGTAGCGTAATCGATTACATAAATTTTACACTATGTAATCGATTAAACACTGTAGCGTAATTGATTACATAGTGTAAAAAGTTATGTAATCGATTAAGCTACAATGTTTAATCGATTACATAGTATAAATTTTGAAAAAAAAATAAACTGTCCATGTTTAATCGATTGCATATGGTATGTAATCAACTAAACAGAGGCGGATTTTTTTTATTTTTTATTTTTTTTTTGTCAGTTTTCCCTTTATATATATATATATATATATTCCAAATAATTTAATATTAAGAGATATTTAATTTTAGATTTCTTCCTCATATCTTGCCGTACTAATAGTATAGTTTGAAATTCTTTGTAATTACTTTACTATCATCCCTCCTTATTTTTCACCATATTTATTTTGAGAAATTTTCAATTTATATATTTTTTATATTTTTCAATATTTGAATTTAATATTTAATCGACTAAACCGTACGGCCAGCTATTAGGAAGTTTAAATAATAAATTCAGATTTTGAAAAATAAAACAAATATATAAAATAAAATATTTTCAAAATAAGTATATAAAAAATAAAGAGATGATATCAAAGCAGTTATGAATAATTTTAAACTATGCTATTAGTACGGCCAGGAAGAAATCTAGAATTAAATATCTCGTAATATTAAATTCTTTGGAAAATAATATATAGTCCGGCAGCGCCCATTAAATTATGGAAATAAAAAATTTAACTTTCTAGGATAATGCTTAAAGAAATAATAATTTTCCTTTAATTGAAATAAAATTATTAAATTAAAAAAAATCACTTGGTGTTAGGTGCTCTTTTGTCTTACACCTTTGAAAGTAAAAAAATCAAACTTAATGATCAAATGGTATTTTTACACCTAATTTTTAAATACATGTATACTTTTGCACCTACAAAAAGCACTTGCTACTGGACACTCCTAAAAAAAAATCACATATATATTTTTGTACCTTAACCCTGTAATCAAACCTTTATCTATTTCTTTCACCTTTAAAACTTTATGGTACCAAGCATCCCTTGTATATGTATAACTTTGTTGTCAAAATTTACCCATTTACCCTAATTCTATTATATATTGGATTTGTATCAATTATTCACACCTTGAAACTGAAGTTTAACCCGGAGAAGTCCTAGCTACTACTGGAAAGTAATACAAGTAAAGGAAAAAAAAAACCTTTTTGGAAAGAATACTTTATCCATTAGATATAGAGATTGAAAGATAAGTTTTGATTTCCTTCTACCCGTTTGGATTAGTTGTTAAGAATTAATTTCGTATTGTATAGGGTAATTATGCGAGAGGCAAAATCTCATAGAAAGTTTTTATTTGTGAATCTGGGTGTGCATATATATGAAATGACACCTAAGATTATTACAGAACAAGCACCTTTTTGCAGTACAATTACTTTTCTGATAATCAAAAGCAACATGGAAGAGGAGATAAATTACACTGCTGTTATTTATAGAATGAAAATCTGAGGGAAGAATCAGAAAGAAGGAAACTGAATCTGAGAGGAACACTTGGAGAAAGGGAAGATAGGGCAATCGATGAAGTTGGAGGCAGAAGTGTCAACACACACGTAAACTTGATAGAGTTGGCTGTTTCCAGAAGAGTCCTTATTGCACTCTATGAATGGAGCAAAACCAGTTGATTCCTTTATAGCATCTTTAATGCTGCTCAAGCTGTAAGATCCTCCATCTGCTTTTATTCCTACACACAAATACATATATGATAGAGTCAAGTGTTTTTCAGGAGATCACCATATATGTTGTGAGTCTTACATCAGGGATCCTCACAAATGAAGTGTGATGTATAAGTTTAAGAGGCTCTTTCTCTCCATTATTAGAATGTCTCATATTGAATAGTTAGACATTGAACTAAATATATATAAAAGGTGAGGTATGTCCTATTAATCGGCTTAGGCTATTTTGATATAAAGACAAGTTCAACTTCCATATATTTAGAATTCAAAACCAATGAGTTTTGGTTTTCAGGTGAGAACACCTGATGATCTTAAAATGGGCTACCCATAATGGGGTTTGACTTACACATGCTAGTTTTTTTGGGATTTGACTCTTCCTTTAAATTTATGTTCATAATGCAACAATCCAAGTTTAGTCCGTAATCAATTATCAAGTTGAAGTTTTTGATTAAGTACCAGCATTAGAGAGGGCTTGGAGGAGGTTGGCTTGTTGCTTGAGGTTGAGAGCTGAAGCAAAGTAGTCATGTTGTTTAAGGACAGACTCAGAGCAAGTGCCATGTTTGTTCCATTCATGGCTCCAGAACTGTATTCCGTTGCCGCTTGGGCATGCTAGTGTTGGCCAATTCCTCTGTAAATTGCTTAACAGATCTGATACCTGTCCATATGATATATTATAGAAGAATAAATAATAGTAGAACTGATACATGAAAAAATCAATCAATAATAGTACTCCATATGATATATATTGTAGAAGAATAAATATATGAATTGCTAGTGTTGTTACTCGTTACATACATGTGACCGTTAATTAGTTAACTTGTCATTTGTTGGTTAATTAACTCTCCTGCTTGTCCCGATTAATACGCTGATTAGGACTCAGTAAAGTATTTAAGAGAAGAGTTTATGGGGCAAGCTGCTTTCTTCTTCTTTTTTTTCCCCACAGTTTAATAACTTTAGAGGAAGCACTAGTAAAGCATTTCCCAAAAGAGTTTATCGGGCAAGCTGCTTTTTTTTTTTTTTAAAAAAAAAAAAAACTTTCTAATAAATTTGAAAGACTCTATTTTTGTTCTTTCCTTTTGAAACTGTTTTAATTTTTTCAAATTTGATAAAGTTCTATTTTTTTTTTCTAAATTTTGATAATAAATTGAGGAAAAGATAAAAAAATATCACTTGAATTTTATTTTTTTTGCAATAATATCATTTAAACTTTAAAATCTTAAATTATTGATTTCTTACTAAAATGCATTGTCAATTTCTATACTCTTATAATTAATATATATACTTTTGTAAGTCACAAGACTGAGTTAGTATTTTAAAATTCAAGTGGCATTTACTTGTCATGTTTTTAATAAATTTTCATATTTTTAATTTAAAAATTATACAAATAATATATAATATAAATTTCTAAAATAATTTTTTTATAAACCTAGATTATCCTCAAATTATTTGGACTTAGTCTAAAAAATAACCTTTTAAATTTGCCACCATCGATAGTTAACATAATGAAAGGTGGTCAATAACCGGTAAGTTTCGTGTGCGTGTGTATGAAACTTATCTCGGACTCACTCTAGTTAAAAGGAAAAATAACAGACAAGGAGCCGTATCTGGGATCAGTGTTCCTCGTGAGGGACAAAAGCAAACGCATTTCATCTCCTAACTGTTTAATTGGATCTAGTACTCTCTTTTATTTGCCAAAACAAGATAAGGAACAGGACATTCAAATGGGATTGTTATTCCCAGAACCCAAAGAAATCTGCAGATTAAAGAAGCAAATCAAAAGTAAAATAAACGGTGTATAATGGCATACCTCAGATTGTTTAAAAGGGTTATTAGGATCACAGTTAGATGGGTATGAACCATCATTGTTATTAGGCCAGAGACCGTGAATTCCAAAATCTGCTTCTGGCTTCCCTGTTGTTGGGTAACAACAACTCTGTTGTGTGTCGCAGTATGATCCTGGCCACTGAAAAATCCAAAACCCCCAAATTTAGCACACATGTTTATGTAGACCCCAAACACAACCTTCCATCGACAGATCAGATTAGAAAACAAAAGCACACAAACTAACCTGAAGGACAAGGTAGAAGAAATCAAAGTCCTGAGAAACAGAGACGACTGACAGATATTGCAGTATCAGAAGCTGTACCAAGATGGAGACTTTAGCCTTCATATTGATCTGTGATTAGATGGAATTTGTTGAAGTTAGAAAGAATGTGGTATAGAGAATTGGGTTATACGCAATTCATGGAATGTTGGAGAAAGTGATTCATTTGGAGATCAATTTATAGGCAGAGAAGAGGAAGGTGGGAAAGCAGAGAGTATCAGAAAGGGTATATGCTAATCAATCATTATCCACCTATGATGATTTCGTTTACGTGTGAAACCCCTCCCATTATAAACTATATGCAGTCACACATTGTCTGTTCTATTTTATTTTGCAAGGCAACTATTTTTGGGAGGGAAAAAAAAAGGTGAATTCACTCTGAGAAAAAAAGAGACGCATTAATCTACAATTAATTGGAAAATAATCATTATTTTCAAACTTACTAGTTGATTTTCTGAATTTACATTGTTATGTTTTTACCTTATAAAATCATATCAGGTTATTCTTAAACTTGTGATAATTGAAAACTTAGTTGAACGTTCACATACTGTTTTACTTACAATCTCAACTAATCTGCAGATGCATTCACATCACATTACAGGAAGTTGTTGCCGTTTGAAATTGTTACAAAGTAATATAAATATCTTTAATTAATTAAATAATGCCAAATATTTTTTATTCATTAAAATAGAATTTAATAATTAAGACCTATTGCTTATAGATTATGAATAATTTGACTTATTAAGAGTTTCACATAAGGAATCTAAGTAAGGCTATGCTGATGGAGGGATTTTCCGTGAAAAGTGACAATTAAAAGAATTTATAAGAATATTAGTGTAAAACATGGATTTTTAAATTGTAAAAAAAATATTTTATTTATATAAGACAACTTAGAGAATCCAATCCTCCAAGTAGTTTTTATACTCCTTCCGATCCTTGTTATAAGGCACTAACTAGTAAATGTATCTGATTCTTTTTATAAATCCCTTGCTTGTTCTCAATAAGCAATAATTATTTTTTTTCCATGTATGCCTATAATTAATAAAGATAGTGGGTGAGAATAATAATTAATATAATATTAGAGTTTAATACAATTAATAAAAATAATATTAAAAAATTACTTAAATTTTAAGACAATTTTATTGACTTTAATTATTTTTATTAGTTTATAAGAATTATTAGTTGGTGATTTATAATAAAAGTATGAGACTTGTCATCCTTGGCGATCTCTTTCTTGTGGCATACACAGTTGCTTTTCTTTTCTTTTTTATTTAATTCAGTTATATAAATTTTTTCCTTGAATTTTTTTTTGTCATTAAAACTAACGCATAATATTTCAAGAATCTTGTTGGTATTGTAAAATAGAAACAAGCTTCATGCATTTTGCAAAAGACATTATTCTAACCAAATAAAAAATTATATATAATATAAAACATATAAGTTATACTATTAATAAATTATCAGCAACATGTTTCATTTTAGAGTCTATAAAAAGAATGGGACTTACAATTTAATATACAAATAAATAAAAGGATTTATAAAATTTCAACCATAGTCAAAACTTGACAGAAGATTGTTGTATACCTAAAGAATCAATGAAGACCCAAATCTGAATATTAAAGACCGAAATATTGTAAATATGAAAAATAAGTTTTATATATATGAAATCAAGATCAACTTTCTAAATATATCCTACATTTAAAAAAAGGAGGAAGTAATGTAGGCCTGTATATTCTATTTTTAAAATGTTTTACTTTAAAACAAGAATGTTGATGTTTGCTAACAAAGTCTTTTTTTGTTAATTACTGTAATTATATATGTTTTGTTCTCCCTTGCTTTTAATTTAGGGATTTTTTAGGAGTCCTCAGAGCAGTGATGAACATAACGTGCTTGTGATGAAATCTGAAACATTTAAAATCTAAATTGGACAGGACAGGGTAGATTTAAAATTTTTAGTATTCAATTTTGTCAATGATAAATTTATTTTATTAAGAAGTGTTAGTTCAAAGAAATTAAAAAAAAAATATTGAAATTGAATCTCCACCATTCAAAATAAATCTGGATGGATGCTCTAGATTAAGATTAGGGAGTCAATTTGGATTTGGATGATTGTTTCCTGCGTACGAGAATGGATTAGTTTTGCCATGCGCCGGAGGAATGAAATTGAATTATTAATAATAACCATAAAAAATCCAACGTGGTTGTTGCTTGGTAGGTAGCATAATTTAGTTCGATTGTGTGAGTTTCTTTTTCTTCGGTTTCACATCTATATGGATATGGTGACGTGGAAATCGAATATTTATTTAAGAAACAATTTTGGTCGGCCAAAAATAATTATGAAACACGTACGGTAGAGTTTAAACTGCAAGCCAAGAGTCAAGAGGAGGCAGCTTTGTTCACACGGCAAACGCGTAACCTTTTTAATGATTGATTAGTGATTACTATTTACTTAATGGAAAAATTTCAGGGTATAAAGTAGGAAAATATTGTTAAAAAAGATCCTAAGAAAAGTCAAATGTCAAAAAAAGCCCTAGGGTCTTTTCTGGTATTATTTTAGAAAAACGTAGTTATTAATGGTACTGATATAGTTGTTAACGGATACTGATTTTGCTGTTAACGAGGTACTGATATTGTTATTAACGCTTTCTGAAATAATATCAGAAAAGGCTCTACGGTTTTTTTGACATTTGACTTTTCTTAGGGCCTTTTTTGACAATATTTTCCTACCTTGGGCCCTGAATGAAATTTTGCCTTACTTAATTGAGTGTGACTCATCATATGGTTTTACTCACAATCTCAAATAATCTGCAGATGCATTCACATCTCATTACAGGAAGATGTTGCCGTTTGAAATTGTTACAAAGTAATGTAAATATCTTTAATTTTTCAATTAATTGTATTTTAAATATTTATTTATTAAAATACTAACATATAAGTATGTTTGGTCAGCATTTAATTATATAGTCATCGTTTAAAATTGTTGAGTCAGTATTTTCCGTTAAGCCAGATAAATGGTGTTAACATTAAGGGAGCAAATGTGCACTTTACAAACTTAAAAAACTAAAATGATACCAAAGGTAAATATAAATGACCAAACGTATACTTTAGCCTTAATTTATTTAGTAATGCCACATATTTTTTATTCATTGAATAAAATTTAATAAATAGGACTTATTGCTTACAATAATTTATGAATAATTTAACATATTAAGAGTTTCACATGAGCAACATACCCCTTCTTGTCCTTATTATAAAACATCAACTAACAAGTGTATTTAGTCTTTTTTATAAAGCACTTGCTTGTTTCCAATGAGCATTAATTGTTTATTTTTTTTATATATGCTCATAATTAATAAGAGTAATGAGTGAGAGTAATAATAATATAATATTATATTTTAGTGCAATTAATAAAGGTAATATTGAAAATTATTTAAATTTTAGAATAATTTTATTGACTTTGATTGTTTTTATTGGTTTGTATGAATTATTAGTTAGAACCTTATAATAAAGACCGGATAGAGTAGTTAAGACGAAGGGGAGATTTTTCTAGGAAAAATGACAATTAAAAGAATTTATGCGAATAGTAGCGTAAAATAAGGATTTTGTTATGAATATACTTATTATGTGGATGTCCATTGACCCATAATCTCCAAATATAGGATGATATGATATATACGCATAGTAATTTACTATTTACATCATTCTATAAATAGAGGTCTCCTGTAACTATTCATTGAACTGAAAATAGAATGTGAAGAACAATTCTCCCTCCTTTCATCCTTGTACTCTCTGCTCTCCTTCTTCTTTCCGTTTTTCCCTTTAGATTCGTAATACGTTGTTATCAGCACGAGACTCTAATCAATTGAGCTTGTGTGTCGTTGATGATCATTTTCTCTTCCTCTGTAAATCCCTCTGTCCATCATTTATCTCTATCAACCGTTCTTTCACTTCTTAGTTCTTGGTTTTTCTGCCATGAAGCTTCAAAGACAGGATCTTCAAGCATGGCTGATGATCCTGGTGTTGTTGTCGTCTCCGTCAAGTATTGCCTTGCTTCGGAGCATCGGCATAAGATAACGACATGGAAAATCTGCTCGTTCATCGGTGGCGGTGACAACTTCTTGAAAACGTCGATGAGCGTTTCTGGGTTGCAGATCTGAGTTGCAAAAGCCTAGATCTGTTGATCTGAAAAAAAAAAAACTACATCCATCATCTTGCCTAAACAATATAGATCTCTCTAGTTTTATCCCTGCAGCATACTAGAAATCCCAAAAATTTCCTCTCAACGGAATATTTTTTCCAGATCTGCAACTCTTTCTCAACATCCCAAGGATACACTAGATCAGAGTCTCCGGTCCATTTCAGATTTGCCTCTCACTATCGCATATCACCTCTGACCTTCCCAGATCTCAAGCTCACCGCCACCACCATTTCTTCGCCCTTAACCTCCATCACTGTTCGCCGTCACCCTTCTCTCTTTATCCTCCCCTTCGTCGAGCTTTATTTCACGGCCTTCCGGTCACCGTCAAATTCTGAGCCCAAGCTCTTCTTGTACTACCCCCAGCTTACGTTCTCGGCTCTCCATTCTTTCTTTCTTCCTCTATTCTTGATATATGTTCTTTCTTTCATTCAATCCCTCAAGGCTAGTTCTCATGTCTCTGCTTTATCTTTTTTCGGGTCAAAATTTTTGCGCCTATTTTCAATTATTCATGGCTATTATGAAACTGAAGGAATTTTAGAGAGAAGTCAGAAGAAATTCTAGAGAGATGAAATCCATTCAAGTTAAATGAATAGTTACAGGAGACCTCTATTTATAGAGGGATACAAATAGTAAATTACTATGCATATTACTATACGTGGGTCCCATATCATCTTGTAATATTTAGAGATCGGGAGTCAATGGACATCCACATAATCAGTATATTCATAACACTCCCCCTTGGATGTCCATTTATGAATGTGCCTCGTTAAAAACTTTAACTAGGAAAAACCCAGTGGGATAAAAACCTAGCCAAAGAAAAGAGTACATCATCCATTAATACACTATCCAGTGCTGCCTCATTAAAAACCTTTCTAGGAAAAACCCAATGGGATAAAACCCAGATAAGGGAAAAAGAGTACAGCGTGTATCGTCTCCCCCTCTTGATTACATCAGTGTTGCTCCCCCTGATGACTGCATTGCTTCAATGTCTTTCTGAGCATATTATACTTTCTGTCATCAAATATTCTGTTAGAAACGCCCAATTTGATTGTTCATTATATACCTGCAAGATCTAAATCTGTCAAGTAAAGTCATAATAATCTTTTCATAAATATATATGTGCATATAGAAATTCAATAAATGTTTATTCAGATAATGATGCTATATGCACTATCATCTTGAGTCCTTTTGGGACATATGTGTTTCTGGCGCCTCATGTGCTTCTAGCACATACAAATATATTGTGGCTCATGATCCTCAGTATCATTCATTGCAGCATATGCTATCATAGATATTATTAACATCGACTTCATTTTCAGTCCCATCAGATTTCATTCATAATTTATTGAGATCTCATTATATTTACATATATTAGGTACCTAGGTCTCTCTTGGACCACAATACACTTTTCTTGTAATATCTCTTCTGGAGATAACATCTCATCAAAAGATAACTCTTCTGGAGCTTTACTTAATTATCCTCGACTTGATCATCTATATTTTATAGCTCCTTTTCTCTTTCGATGATTTTTATCTTTATAACCGATGGACCAGCAACGCTTCAGGCGTGCTTTATAACAATTCATATAGGAGCATTTGCAGTTGGGACATGTGACTTTGTCACTTTAGGTCAGTAAATGCTTTTAGCATTTGATTAGCTAAAATCTGCAAATGAATTATCTTTTAAACTTTTAGTGCACATTTCTTTGTATGAGGACCAATATGAGCCAAAAATAATTCATTTCACTTTATCTTTACCCAATCTGCTTATTTTTCTCCCCCTCATCAAATCATCAATTTTCTTTGTATATCCATCTATGTGCATTGTAATAGATTAATAATCATTACAAATTTAAAACATTTCAAGATGGAATTATTTTGGCTCCTGACCAAAAGCCAATTATACGGGGAGAATTCTGTTGGCTTATATAATTGCTGCAAATATACACAACATATAAATTTTGTTCTCATAATCATTGATCTATCCATTCATGGATACTTTAATACATTATTTCTGGATCATTCAATCTGGAAATTGCGCGCATAATATATTGCAAACTTCTGGTTGCAAACATCACTGCAAACTTTGCAGATTTATAATCTCATATGTAAACTTTCAATTTGATATATTTCCAAAGATCCATTTCCAATAATTATTTCTATCTGAGAACAAGCAGCACATAATATATGACTCGGATGATCAAACAAGTCATGCCAACTTTCCATATGATTTATCATCAAATCTAATATTCATTTTGGGGGAATCAATATAGAAACATTCACAAAGAATTATCACATAAATATTCACACTTGATATATATTATTCTCCCCCTCAAGTGTGAGACCTTAAAAACTAATTCATGGAATTTCCATACAATATTCCATGATAATAGCATATATGATATCTATTTCATTAAAATTCCACAGATTTCTAAATGCATTATCAATGCATAATTTTGTTACTTCTGGTAACAAAATTTCCATTTTCCAGAATCAACAAACAAATATATATTAAATACAAAATCATCAGGTGTATAATTGCAGATTCACGAGCGCAATACTGTGTAATCACAGGCGCATCACTGTGGAATCACAGGCGCAACAACTCAGATTGTCGTATACATATAAAGTCAAAAAGATTCTAGGCTCGTGCTTTATAGGGAGCAAATCTGTAGAGATTTAACAGGACTACGCAAATCTGCAGAGATTCAATAGGATTTAATTCGACTATAAATAGAGGAAGGCAAACGAACATGCCTCACAAACACTCAAGCATCTGATAATATCAACTACCAGATACTCACACATATTTCTCTAAATTCTATTGCCATGGCAGGACCAAGCAGTTTTATCCCAGTTTCTGATACATCCGAAACAGTATTACTTGATGCTTTGTTGTATGATGATCAGCATAACATGTCATTTACTTCTTTATTATCTCCTAATCCCTTTGAAATGTTTATTCCTCCTTTTGCTTCAAATGTACCTACTTCTCCCCCTAGAATAAGTGTTCTTCCTCAATCTATAAGGATTGAAGGTACAACTGAAGCAGGTTCATCAAGGAGGCCTGTTAAGAGGTGTAGAACTATGGCAGAACTAATGGAGTCTACCAATCCAGTTCAGCCAATAGTGTCGGCAGTTAATCAACCAGCATTCACTAGCCAGCAAACTATCATCAGTCTGCCAGCAACAACCAGCCCGACAGCAACAATCAGCCAACCAACAACCACTAGCCAGCCAGCAACAATTAGCCAGCCAACAGCTACAAGCCAATTAGCAACTACTAGCTTATTGGAATGTAGTTGTTGTCATGTTTTACGGGAAATTATTCATACCAACGGACTTCAATATCATAAACTTGAAGTTCACGGGAGGAAGATAGGTATGATTTCCCATGTTGTTTTATTTGAAAATGTACAGGATAAATCTTACAATACTGACATGCTTCCAATGTTTGATTTTAGTAATAAAAATTTTGGAGAAATCAAACATTTTCTGACACAGTATTGTATAGATTTACAAGCATCGGGATATAACTTGATGCGTGATCCTGTATTGGACTATCATGAGGTCCTTTGTGTTGGTTCGGAATGGGCTAAAAATCCAAATGAACTACCGCGGAGTTCATTTCAAACCAACATTGAAAATCCATTAGATAAAGGAAAACAACCCGCGGTTAATATTCCATATGATATATCATCCCTTAATCAGGGTGAATTATATAGATTAACAATGGAATAACGGGAAAGAATAAAGAAAACAACGCACCATGATTTAAGTGATTATTTTCACTTAACCTTAGATGATGCGAGTAAACAATTAAATATGTCTACTCACACCATACAAAAGATCTATCAAAAAGGAGGGTTAACTGAGTGGCCACACAAAAAGCTTAAGAAACTTATGATGCAAATCTCGATATTACGAAGAGCTTTGCCTCATCTGGATCCCATCTCAAGAGAAGTAAAAGAAGAAGACATTAAATATCTTCAAAATGAGATGATTAAGGTTTGTAATGGAGTTGAGCCACTCGCTATTAAACTTTGTTGAAATAATATTGCCTTTTGTTTAATTGTTTTATTTATAAATATTCTTTTTCTTGTATTCACAAAAATTGTTATAATTATCTAAACACAAAATAATAGTAAAATAACCATAATCACAATTTATTTATTGCTTCATTCACTTCTGGGAATGAAGTTGGATAAAATTCATGATCCATAATTCACAGATTTGTTTGATCATGGCAAGAAATTAATCCACAATATTTCTTGACTTAATCACAATTTTGCTACTGCAATAGCAAATTGGATATATTTATTTACAATCAACCATGATCATACAATCCCTTGTCTCATAATTTAAGGGAGTATTAAATGCCAAATATACAATATTGAGGCCTTTATACAATTGATGGCATACAAAATTTATGGATCAAATCTTGTTTCATAATTTGTCTCTTGGTTTCAGGCCAACTTGCCTCTTAGCTTCAGGCTATCTTGCCTCTAAAATTAATGCTATCTTGCCTCATGGTCTCAAGCCAATTTATGCCTCATCTCTTAAGCCAATCTATGCGTCATATCTCTATGGCATTTTGATCTCATAATATATATGACCTTTTAACAGTTTATCTTCAGGATAAATAAAATATAAGCATAATAAAATAAATAGATGGAACCCACTAATATGTATATATTAGTGTCGTTGCTATAAATAATAAAAGGGAGGGGGATATATATAAAGCAGTAAATAAATAAATAAAAATAAAATAAATGACTGGAAATAAACGTGCTAAATAAATAAAAAGAAGATGAAATAGGAATGGGAGTAAACTCACAGCGAGACCTATCTCATCCAAAGGTAAGAAAGAAGATGCATATGCAAATGTAAATGTAAATATATATATGATATATAGAAAGCAGTAAATAAATAAAAATAAAAGGGAAGGGGATTTAAAGCAGTAAATAAATAATAAATAAATAGAGTCCACTATATTAGTGTCACCACCATGAAAAATAAATAAAGCAGTAAATAAAATAAATAAATGGTGCCCACTATACTAGTGTTGCTACCATGAAAAATAAATAAAGCAATAAAGAAATAAAATAAAATAAATGGGGCCCACAAAGTGTTACCACCATAAAAGATAAATAAATGCTAAATAAAATAAATAAATAAAGCCCACTAATAGATACTAGTGTGCCTTCATGAAGAATAAATAAATCTAAAAACAAAATAAATAAATGTTAGTGGCAATAAAATTAAATGTTAGTGACATAAAAATAAATGTTAATAAAGTTAGTTACAATAATAAATTCTCAAATCAAAATAAAAAAAAAAAAAAAACGAAGAAGAAGAAGAAGACTGTTGGCACAACAGTCCAAAACAAAAAAAAAAAAAGCAACCCCACGAGAAAATAAAGCAACGATCAAGAAACTCAGATAAACAAAGCCATAGCAAAACAATCTTTGGCTAGCTATTGGCGAACTTTGATATTTTCTTATCCTTATCAGAACATTGAAATCTGAGTTTGTAAAATTATGGGCTACAGGAAAAGAAAGAGAAGAAAATAACAACGAAGAAAAACTAAGAGAACTAAGAGGTCTATATTTGAAGCTGAAGCTCACAACAAGTGAGAGAGAAGAAAAACTAAGAGGTCTGTATATTAAGAATAACAACGAAAAGCTGATGAAGAACAAGTTAAGAAAATAAGTATTGTGGTGGGATTTGCAGAGGAAGAGAAAGTAATCATGAGGTTCGATGAAGACACCGGAAGTGAAGATGATATTTAAAATTATCACCGCAATCGTGCTGATAACGTATTATGAAACTGAAGGAATTTTAGAGAGAAGTCAGAAGAAATTCTAGAGAGATGAAATCCATTCAAGTTAAATGAATAGTTACAGGAGACCTCTATTTATAGAGGGATACAAATAGTAAATTACTATGCATATTACTATACGTGGGTCCCATATCATCTTGTAATATTTAGAGATCGGGAGTCAATGGACATCCACATAATCAATATATTCATAACAATGGCCTATATGTATTCCTTTTTCCTTTTAATTCTTTTCTCCTCCATGTGTCTCTATTTTCTTGCTTCTTAATAATTGTCCAGCCCCTCTTTTACTTTTTCATGTGAAGACAATGTTCACGGGAGACAAATTTCAGCAGTGCCAAGGACAAAGATTCACATGGAGTAGGTATTGTGTTTTCTTATATATTATTATATTAAAAAAAAAATTGATGCTTCTGCCAATAATCAGGTTAGTTTGCTTTTTCAATTTTCGTAAATTTCTATAGTATTTGTTTTATATTATATTATGTTTTAGTATTTTATTGTTTATGTTTAAAATTTTATTATAATTTATTTTATTATTATTGTTATTAATTTGACTCTATATTGGAAGTCTAGAATTAATCTTTTATTTTAATTATTTGAGATTTTATTATTGTCACTAACATTTACTTTTGTGTATTAATTTTTGTTGTTACTAACATTTATTTTTATGTAACTAACATTTACTTTCATGTTATTTATTTTTATTTATCCTTTATGGCGGCAACACTATTTATTAGTGAGCTTCATTTATTTATTTTTTATGGAGGCACACTAGTATCTATTAGTGGGCTCTATTTATTTATTTTATTTAGTGTTTATTTATATTTTATGGTGGTGACACTTTGTAAGCCCCATTTATTTTATTTTAATTCTTTACTGCTTTATTTATCTTTCATGGTAGCAACACTAGTATAGTGGGCACCATTTATTTTATTATTTACTGCTTTATCTTTCATGGTAGCAACACTGGTATAGTGGGTACCATTTATTTTATTATTTATTGCTTTATTTTTCATTGTGGTAACACTAGTATAGTGGACTCCATTTATTTATAATTCATTTACTGCTTCATATCCCCTTCCCTTTTATCTTTTATTTTATTTATCGCTTTATATATATCCCCTTCCCTTTTATTATTTATGGCAACGACACTAATATATACATATTAGTGGGTTCCATCTATTTATTTTATTATGCTTATATTTTATTTATCCTGAAGATAAACTGTTAAAAGGCCATATGTATCATGAGATCAAAATGTCATGGAGATATGAGGCATCAATTGGCTAGAAGCCAAGAGATAAATTAGCCTGAAGCTAAGAAGAAAGTTGGCCTGAAGCCAAAGAGACAAATTATGAAACAATGTTTGATCCATAAATTTTGTATGCCATCAATTGTATAAAGGCCTCAAAATTGTATATTTGGCATTTAATACTCCCTCAAATTATGAGACAAGGGATTGTATGATCATGGTTTATTGTAAATAAATATATCCAATTTGCTCTTGTAGTAGCAATATTGTGATTAAGTATGGATCATGAATTTTATCCAACTTCATTTCCAGAAGTGAATGAAGTAAGAAATAAATTTGTCATTATTGTTGTTTTACTATTGTTTTGTATTTCTTATAATTATAACAATTTTTGTAAATACGAGAGAGGAATATTCATAAACAAAATAATTAAACAAAAGGAAATATTATTTCAACAAAGTTTAATAGCGAGTGGCTCAATTCCATTACAAACCTTAATCATCTCATTTTGAAGATACATAATGTCTTCTTTTTCTTTTCTTGAGATGAGATCAAGATGAGGCAAAGCTCTTCGTAATATCGAGATTTGCGTCATAAGTTTTTTAAGTTTTTTGTGTGGCCACTCAGTTAACCCTCCTTTTTGATAGATCTTTTGTATGGTGTGAGTAGACATATTTAATTGTTTACTTGTATCATCGAGGGTTAAGTGAAAATAATCACTTAAATCATGGAGCGTTGTTCTCTTTATTCTTTCCCGTTGCTCCATTGTTAATCTATATAATTCACCCTGATTAAGGGATGAAATATCATATGGAATATTTACCGCGGGCTGTTTTCCTTTATCTAATGGATTTTCAATGTTGGTTTGAAATGAACTCCCGCGGGGTTCATTTGGATTATTTGTCCATTCCGAACCAACACAAAGGACCTCATAATAGGTCAATACAGGATCTCGCATCAAGTTATATCCTGATGCTTGTAAATCTATACAATACTGTGTCAGAAAATGTTTGATTTCTCCAAAATTTTTATTTGTAAAATCAAACATTGGAAGCCTGTCAATATTGTAAGATTTATCTTATATATTTTCAAATAAAACAGCGTGGGAAATCATATATGTTCTCCTTCCGTGAACTTCAAGTTTATGACACTGAAGTCCGTTGGTATGTATGATCTCCCGTAAAACATCACAACAACTACATTCCAATAAGGAAGTAGTTGCTAACTGGTTGGTAGTCACTAGCTGACTGGTTGTAGCTGGTTGGCTGGTTATTGTTGGTTCGATGATTGTTGCTGGCTGGCTAGTCATTGCTTGCTAGCTGTAGGTTGCTGCCAGACTAATGGTTGTTTGTTGGCTGATTGTTGATGGATGGCTGATGGTTGTTTGTGAAATTTTAATAATATCTGTAGAAATAGATATCATATATGCTATTATTATGGAATATTGTATGGAAATTCCATGAATTAATTTTTAAGGTCTCACACTTGAGGGGGAGAATGATATATATCAAGTGTGAGTGTTTGTATATTAATTCTCCGTGAATATTTGTGATAATTACCCCGAAATTTGATATTAGATTTGATGGAAAGTTGACATGACTTGCTTGATCATCTGAGTCATATATTATGAGCTGCTTATTCTTAAATAAAAATGATTATGAGAATATTATTTATTATGATTGGAAATGGATCTCTGGAAATATATCAATTTGAATGATATGAGAATACATGTGATATTATAAGTCTGCAAAGTTTGCAGTGATGTTTGCAACCAGAAGTTTGCAAGATATTATGCGCGCAATTTCCAGATTTAATGATCCATAAATCATATATGAGTAAATCAATGTTTATGAGAACATTGTTTATATGTGTAGATTTGCAGCGATTATTTAAGCCAGCAAAATTCTCCCTGTATAATTGGCTTTTGGTCAGAAGCTAGATAAATTCCATCTTAAAAGTTTTGAATGTGCAATGATTATTTATAATGCACACAGATGAATATACACTGCATGATTAGATGAGGGGGAGAAAAATAAGCAGATTGGGTAAAATAGATAAAGTGGAATGAATTATTATTGACTCATATTGATCCTCGTACAAAGAAATGTGCACTAAGAGTTCAAAATGATAATTCAATTGCAGAGTTTAGTTAATCGAATGCCAGAAGCATTTACTGACCTTAAGAAAGTGACAAAGTCACATGTCCTAACTGCAAATGCTCCTATATAAATTGTTATAAAGCACACCTGAAGCGTTACAGGTCCATCGGTTTTAAAGATAAAAATCCTCGAATGAGAAAAGGAGCTATAAGAATATAGATGATCAAGTCGAGGATTATTAAGAAAAGCTCCAGAAGAGTCATCTCCTGAAGAGATGTTATCTCCAGAAGAGATGTTATTTCTAGAATTGAATATTATGGTCCTAGAAGAGACCCAGGAACCTAATATATGTGAATATAAAGAGATCTCAATAAATGAAATCCATCGAAAATGATATCGACGTTGATGATATTTATGTTTAAATGATAGCATATGTTGAAATAAATGATAATGAGGATCATGAGCCACAATATATTAGTGTGTGTCAGAAGCACATGTCCTTGAAGGACGTAAGGCGCCAGAAACATATGTTTCTGAAGGACTAAATATGCCAGAAGCATAAGTCTACTAAATATGTCGGAAGCATAAGTCTACTAAATATGCCGGAAGCATAAGTCTCCAAAGGACTAAATATGCCAGAAACATAAGTCTTTGAAGGACTCAAGATGCTAGAAGCATCAAATTTTCGAGAATAATGATAAGTTCATATATTGCCAGAAGTAATTAGAGTGTGCATTTTCATGAACATTTATTAAAATTTTATATGCACATGTATATTTATGAAATGATTATTGTGATTTTACTTGAAATAGTTAGATTTTGCAGGTATTCAATGATTTATCAAATTGGGCGTTTCTATAATTGTTCTATAAGTGAACAACAGAATACTTGATGACAAAAAGAGAATTACGCTCAGAAGACATTAAAAATTATGTAATCATCAGGGGGAGCAAAACTGATGTAATCAAGAGAGGGAGACGATACACGCTGCACTCTTTTTCCCTTATCTAGGTTTTGTCCCATTGGGTTTTCCTAGAAAGGTTTTTAATGAGGCAGCACTGGATAGTGTATCAATGGATGATGTACTCTTTTCTTTGGCTAGGTTTTTATCCCACTGGGTTTTTCCTAGTTAAAGTTTTTAACGAGACACATTCATAAATGGACATCCAAGGGGGAGTGTTATGAATATACTTATTATGTGGATGTCCATTGACCCATAATCTCCAAATACAGGATGATATGGTATATACGCATAGTAATTTACTATTTGCATCCTTCTATAAATAGAGGTCTCCTGTAACTATTCATTGAACTGAAAATAGAATGTGAAGAACGATTTTCCCTCCTTTCATCCTTGTACTCTCTGCTCTCCTTCTTCTTTCCGTTTTTCCCTTTAGATTCGTAATAGATTTTTAATTGTTAAAAAAACATTTTGTTTATATATAAGACAATTAAGAGAATCAATGGAGCATTGACAAATATTTTCAAATTTTATCTTTATTTTCTAATTCTTAGCTAACTTTTTGTTTTGATTAATCCGGGTAAAAATGGAATTTAATTAAAATTATTTTTATAAATTAGAATTAGAGTAGAAGTCATTTTATGTAATGTTGTTTATATTTAAATATATTTTTATAGAAAAAGCTAATTTGAAAAATTAAAACTTGTTTAGATAATTAATTGAAAAGCAAGTTTAAACATAAAATGGCTGAAAATGACATAAATTTTATTAAATAATATATATTTATATCACACGTATATAATGTTATACTCTTAAGAGAAATACTAAAAATAAAAATAAAATTAATGTATTATAAAAGTAAAATACTTAAATTTTACTAATACATTTGGTGATGCTGCTGAAAGCATGGGCTTCTGATGCAATTGCAACCCGCCTTTTCCATCAAAAGGCCAGTTACCCCACAGTAAACCCTTTGGGCTTACAGTACATGCCCCTATAACTGTTTTTTTTAAAAAAAACACTTTGGGCTTGTTTGGTTGGAGAGGGAGGAAAAATAAACTTCTCCAATTATTTGGTATGAAATTTTGAAGCCAATGAGAGTTGGTATAGATGGTAAGGGATTCAGGACTAGGCCCTTGGGTCGTGAGTTCAATCCCCTCTGCCGTCGCTGGGACTCCTTTGGTAGGCGATCTCGTAAGTCCTCAGTAAGTATTCATAGAGCCCGGGACCGTACCCTAGCCTTGGTAGGGGACTGGTGTCGAACCTTTCCAAAACTTTTTTATAACAAAAAAAAAATGGTATGAAATTTTGAAGGGGAGGGGACTCCAAAGTTTCCATCCCCTCCCCTCCAACTCTAACACCTTTATTTTGGCTCCCTTCCAAATTGAAGGATTTTGGAGGGAAGCCAAAGTTTTGGACCACCTTACTCTTATAAAGTCCTCATGAAACTACTTTTGGTAAAAAAAAAAAAAAAAAATTAGTCCTTTAAATTTATATGAGATATGTTTTTTATCTCTTAACTTTATATGGTGAATTTTTAGTCTTATAATTTTAACACCGTTAATATTGTAAATGGAAAACGCTAACACAACAATTTCAAGTGAAAGTTATGTAAGCTTAAGTGATAACAGTATAATTAAATGTTATTAATCTTAAATTGAAAATATGTGTGAACTGAAGAATATCTAAAAACTCAATGAAACCAATATCAAAACTTTGATTCTATTAAAAAAATTTAGTTTAATGATCTAAATATATTAGTTTAATAATCTAAATAGCAAAATCTTGATTTCATTTGCAGTGATTTGTAGATTTATTTTAGTTTAATAATCTTACTATCTTATATTTAAAAAATTAAAATTAAATATGATTGGTTAGTTGTACAATCATCACTTAAGTTTGTTGTGTCAACATTTTTCATAAGCAACATTAACAATGTTATAAAT
The DNA here is from genome assembly GCA_037074495.1 of Acacia confusa. Classification (NCBI taxonomy): domain Eukaryota; kingdom Viridiplantae; phylum Streptophyta; class Magnoliopsida; order Fabales; family Fabaceae; genus Acacia; species Acacia confusa. Next base: position 8,740,166 of record CM073513.1, on the reverse strand, counting down.
ATAGGACCAAATGTATACTTTAAAAGTTAAGTGACTAAAAGTTTATCTTATATATAACTTAAAAGACTAAAAAATATACTTTAGCCTTAAAAAAACAACCACTTAATAAATAACCTCAAAAATCCATTATAATAGAAATGTCTAACAAAAACATACAAGAAAGTAAAAGCATTTTTGGTCATAATCCTTATGATAAGAGATCAATGATCTAAAGTGTTTTTGAATATGAGCATGAGATGAGAGTTTGAAAACTTGGACTGTCCACTAGAGTAGATCATTGATTCAAGGTTAACAACTCGTGGTATAAATATAATTTAGTATGATATTTTTTGGTTTACTTGGTTTATCAGATAGGATAGATCAAAACCTCAATAATTTTGTTGGTGTCTTTGTTTGAGATTTCCTATAATAGTTCAAATATGATTTTGCGGTAATATATACTCAAGTAATAGTCAAATTTGCAAAATGACGCCCAAAGTGAATGAGGTGAATTGTGAAAATAGAAGGATATATATATATATATATATATATATATATATATATATATATATATATGATTTATAAAACACTTTTAATTATAGTTACATTGCAGCGAGCCAAGAGTTCCGTGGAGGCAGGCGGCTTTTTTTTGTTTTTTTAAAATATAAATAACCCAATATGGGTTAAGGTGTAAAAATACACATGAGTTTTTTCTCCAGGAGCGCCCAACACCACGTGCTTTTTTTGGAAGCAAAAATACACCTGTGGTTACCATTTTGGAGTAAAAGTCACATCCCACCGTTAAGTCACTGTTCACCGCCGTTAAGTTACTATTCACTTTATCTCTTTCTCTCTTATCACGGTAATTAATGACTTAACGGTGAGATGTGATTTTTGCTCTAAAATAGTAACCATATGTGTATTTTTGCTCCCAAAAAAAGCACATGGTGCTGGGCACTCTTGGAGAAAAAGCTCATGTGTATTTTTGCACCTTAACCATATAAATATCGCCCTGTTAAGTACGAAGCAATGGTGGGTAGAGATTGATATGGAGTCATGGATTTAGTCAATATGTGATATTTGGCAACATGTACAAGAGATAATTTGAGGTTCGGAGAATAGAAAGTAGGATTGCTGCAAATCCACCACCCTCTTATAGCGTTTTCAATCATGGATTGCAAATTTAAGAGATAAAAATATTCCTGTTTATAATATTTTTTAGACAAAAATAACCCTCTCAATCATTACCTAGCACCCATCACATCTTCCCACCATCGTTCGTCTCACCATGTCAATTGTGGGGGTAGCTACGGTCCATTGTAGTGGACCATCTACTGCCCCAAAATAGAGAGAGAACCTTTTAAAAAAATAAAATTATACATTGCATAAGGAGAGACAGTCCACTATAGTTGACTGTAATTGCCCTCGCCAATTGTCGCTCTTGTCGTGTCTGGCCATCTTGCTGCTTACTCCGTCAATCGTCGTTGATCTCATCGTGGATAATCTTTGTTCACGTAGCCGATCTCTCCGGCAACTATGGCGTAATATGTTCAGTTTGAGCTCTTGAAAATTTAGGGCCAGTGTTCTCATAATACTAATAAATTCGTCTGTGATGAAGACCAGTTTGCGAATTTCATAACATCGCAATCCTCTTGCTATTTCAAATATGTTAGCCTTTGCAATCTTCCTCTGATTTGGAATTTCTAATCAATCGTCGGCGAGAGTGTGGATGAAGTAGCGATGGAGAGGAACAGAGGGCTAGGGAAAGAGTTTTGTTATAATTATTTTTTTTTTTTGATGAAAATGCGGGGCATCAACCCATTCTTTCTATTATATCAGTATGTAATGTGGGTAAGAAACACCCACTAAGTCTCTGTACAAGAAATGAACAATAGAACCAGGAGGAGAGTCAAAATAAACAAACGCTTCCTCCTGAGTAAAACTAAGGTTTTCTAGGAAATCAGCACAATAGTTCCCCTCTCTATACACATGTTTGTAGACTACTTTAGAAAACAACTGCAACGCACAGTAAACTTCATAAAGCAGTTTTGGATCAGAAACAGAGATGCCCTCCTCCAGTAAGCTTGTCAACACCTGAACTACAACTTTAGAATCACACTCGATTATAATACAGTCTAGATTACACCTCTTAGCAGCCTGAAGCCCCGTCAGAACTCCCCACAATTCAGCTTTAATAGCCGAGCAGTCACCCAGTTTTTTTGGCAAAACCACCTATCCATTCACCATTACAATTTCTTATAAGACCACCACAACCAGCAACTCTTCCTTCCCCCTTTGATGCTCCATCCGTGTTCATTTTAAACCAGCCCTGTGGTGGCACCTGTCATATGATATTAACTACTTCCCTGACTCCCTTTATCTTCCTAAAATCATGGTTAGCCCACTTCATTTCCTGGACATACCACAATACCACTCTCTCACGATTAGTAGGCATCACATAGTTATCTACAAAGATACATTTATTTCTCCAACTCCACAGACACCAACATGCAAACCCAAAGATCAGGCTCCAATTCACATCACAGTTAGACAGATTCCACTCAAACTAGTCCTTACCCTGCAGAGAACTGAACTCGGATGGAATACTGCCCTCATATAGCTCCTCCCATAGACTTTAAGCAAACCTACAGTCACGAAGGACATGCATTTCATCTTTAGTAGTGATCACACACCTGTAACAGTAAGGGTTCCCACCCATTAAACGACATCTTCTTTCCCCCGTTAACAGCCTATCATGTGTTGCTAGCCATAGGAAGACTTGCACACGTCTCGGTCCCTTCCACTTCCACACTTTGCTCTAAACTGATTCCCCCACATCCTGCTCCTCTCTTAGACAGTGGTACATTTCAGCTACCCTATAGTTGTTGTGTAGCTTAATGCCCCACTTGATACGATCTGACCCATTATCCACTTTTGGGGGAGGGACAACCATAATGAGATTAATCCCATCTTCATTTACCCATCCCCTAATCCTCTCCAAGTCCCATTCACCCAAATCATTCACCATATCCTTCGCCCGTACAACCTCTCCATCATCCAGAGGTTGTCTTATACATTTATCAGCTAGAGTCCCACCATTCTCCAACCACCTGTCATACCAGAAGCTCACTTTTTCCCCATTTCCGATTTCCCAATAGGTGTTCAGAAGGACTTTCGGCCACAACTTGCACAAATTTTTCCAGGTTTCAGAGTCAGAATTGACCACTTTGCGTTTAGAAAGAAGGTTCCTGCCTCTTCCATATTTCCCCATCAGGATCGAGGAACAAAGGCTGTCAAGCTTGGAAATTAAATTCCAAGCAATTTTGCCTAACATAGCATCATTCATGGCATCCAGCTTCCTTAATCCAAAGCCACCATTCTTCTTAGCCTTATAGATCATGTCCCAGCTGATTGCATGTATTCTCCTCTTGTCACCATCGTTATTCCAAATGAAATCCCGTTAGATGCGTTCCATCTAATCCGTTACCCCTTTAGGTAAGCGTGAGTGCTGCATATAATACACTGCCATTTGGTTTGTCACTGAGTTAACCAAGGTTAGTCTACCCGCCAGAGAGAGTGTCTGTTTTTTCCAACTGCTCAGTTTTTCCTGCATCTTGTCAATAATATGCTAAAACTTCCTCCCCTTATTTCTCCCTCCCACTAGTTGGGCACCCAAATATCTACCTAAGTCCTCCATCTTCTTGAACCCCGAGTAGGCACATACAGTATTTTGTGTGTTTCTGTCCACATTTTTAGAGAAAAAAATACTGGTTTTCTGGTTATTAATCCTTTGACCAGACATCTCACCGAACTTCTCTAAGACAATCATAACTGAAACCATATGATCCAGATTTGCTTCACAAAATAGCAGTAGATCATCTGCGAAAAGTAGATGGGATATTTCAGTTCCATTTCTGCCTAGTCTGATCGGGTTCCACTCCTTTTTGCTAACTCAATCCATGATTAAATGTGAAAGTTTTTCCATACCAAGCACAAACAAGTATGGAGAAAGGGGGTCTCCTTGCCTTAGGCCCCTAGTAGGGGTAAATACCTTCCTTTTGCCTCCATTCCACATGAGAGCCATATTTACTGAAGTGACACACTTCGTAATCACCCTTCTCAAATTTTCATCTATGCCTACTTCCTCTAAAACTTTACCAATGAATCCTCAAGGCTTTCTCAAGATCAATTTTTATGACCATAAAGCCCTTCTTCCCTTGCATTTTACCCATAGAGTGCACCGCTTCCTTTGCTATTAGTATATTATCATGTATGCTTCTACTGGGAATGAAGCTCGTTTGGTAGGGGGAAATCAATCTGTTCATCAGCGGTTTCAATATGTTTACTATTACTTTAGTTAGGCCTTTGTAGAGCACATTACACAAAGCTATTGGACGAAATTGGCTCACTACTTCTGGAGCATTTGTTTTTGGGATGAGGACCACAAGAGTGTCATTTACTTCCCCTATCCTCTCTGGATTTTGCCAAAGTTCTTTAATAAAGTTTGTTACCGACAAGCCCACCACCCTCCAATTATGTTGGTAAAAAGCAGCGGGGTAACCATCATTCCCTGGGGCTTTCAAACCTCCCATTTGGAAAAAAGCTCTTCTAATTTCCTCTCCATTAATCTCCCTACTCAACCTTCTTACGTTCTCAACATTCACCACACCCCAGCCATGGGACGTTGTCAACCAAACTCTCTCATTTTCCTCTTCTTTAAACAAATTATCATAAAAGGACTGAAACATATTTACTATCTCCGCTTCATCCTCAACCCACAAACCATCATTATTTTTCAACATTTTTATTTTGTTTCTCCTTCTCCTAATCAGCGTCTTAGTTTGATAATATCTAGTGTTACGGTCACCCTCCTCTAGCCATTGACCCCTAGACTTTTGAAACCACAATACCTCTTCCTGTCGAAGAATCTGTAGCAGCTCAATTTCCAGATCCTTTTCCAACGTAGAGAGGTAGGAATTACTTCTTCTGTTGATTGCACTTTGAACTCCACTTAGTGTATTCAAAATCCGCCTCTTCCTACTCTCTATTCTGCCAAAAACAGATTTATTCCAATGCACTAGATTTTGTTGTAAGCGTGATAGTTTAAGGTTTGCATCTCCCTCACCTATCCAGCTTTCCTTGATAAAGTCCCCAAAGTTTTCGTGCATTTGCCAGGCTACCTCAAATCTAAAAGGCTTTTCCTTTGGGGTCTGATTTTTCACTTCTATATTCACAAGGATAGGATGGTGGTTCGAACACACCCTAGGAATTATTTTGATAGCTGCATTAGGGAATTGTTCTAACCAAGCAACATTACATAAACCTCTGTCTAGTCGTTTATACACTCTCTCTAACCCTTCCCATTTTGGCCCTTTCCACATGTAAAAAGGTCCATTCACCTCTAAATCAATCAAACAACATTCTATTGATTTAGTGCATTGCAGTCTTTTTATAACTTATGACTGATTATGAGATAAAATTAATAAGCAGTACCTCCAAATATTATCATGCACCAAACATAATTTAAAGACCCAATCTCAGTCACACTCTTAATCCATAAAAAACTTAGTGCTTCAAAGTGTAGTGGTGAGTTGGATTTCACGACTCCGTTCTTCAAACTTAAAGAGCGTTAATAAAATACTTATACATCATATTGATTTATTATTACTTATTCACCAAAATTAAACATACTCTTTTTTTTTCCCAACAAATTGCTCCTCCTTAGTCCTTAACTGTTTCTTTTACCAACTTTATCCTACTTACAAAAAAAATAGTTAATGGCTTGTAGAGTATTACTTCCGATCTTAAATATAAGACATAATTATAAATTATATTGTATATTTAGTATTGGAAGAGTAACTTATACATGAGATCCATTAGAATATAACCAGCAACCATAAAAACTAACCAGTGAAAAGTTGCGATCCTGCCACATTACCCACCAGTTAGAGATCCCGTCCTCTTTATTTGATCATCGTTTTGGTTAATGAGTTTATGAAACAAGTTAATGAACAGTATCGTCTGATCTTATTAGCAATGCAACTTTTTCACAGCCATATTCAACATAGCTAAAAGTATATTAGACACAATTGAAGAAGAACTGTGTTAGTTAAAGATGAGTTGCAGCTTAAATATCTTTCAGCAATAAATTCTCTAATAAGAGATTTTTTCCGTAATTTTCTCCCTTTTTTAGAAAAAAAAATGCAGTTTTTTTTTTTTTGCCAACATGAAAAAAAAAGGTTGATTTGTTTGACCTACAATTCTAACCTAGTCATGACTGCAACATTAAAAATGCCAAAAAAAAACTTCGTAATAATAGCATTAATAATGAATTCTCCCTCTATAATTGCTCCTGATGTTAAATATGATAAATAATTTTTATTTTTATCAATGTTAATACTCCCTCAATAATAATTAAAAAAAGAGGGAATATGAGAACTAAAAAAATGATTAGATTTTTTTAAAATACATATTTTTTATTAATTAATTTAATAAACTTCTTTAATCTAATTAATTAAATCATACTCCCTCCGGTCCAAATTATAGGACAACATTTAGGAGTTGGTTTTGGTCCTAATTATATGACAAAATTTAAATTTTTATCAATTTCTTCCTAAAACACCCCTATTTTATTCTCTCAAGTGTGTTTAGTTTTTGGTAAGTACATGCATTTAAGTGTATAGAATTTTCCAGTCAATAAAACTCTTAAATTATTGGATTTTAATTTGTTTATCAATGAGTTAATGTTAATTTACCTATATATATATATACATATATATAAACACATATATGCATAGACACATATATATTTATATATGTATACACACACATATAGACATACACACACATTATATAAATATATATGTGTGTGTGTTTCTGTATATACGTATATACGTATGTGTCTATATGTGTGTATGTATATACTCATATACTTATATGTGTGTATGTGGAGGTTTGTATTTGTGTGTAGATATATGTGTGTATCTGTGGGGTGTGTGTGTTTTTTTGGGGCTGTAGATATATATGTGTGTGTGCACCCACATGTACACACACATATATGTATATATAGTAAGACCATCATTTTAATTAGAAAACATGGAAAAGAAGATTCTAAGTTGGAGGAGGTATGTTAATGTTATTGAAAATTTTATATAAGGGCATTTTAGGAAAATGAGTGAAATTAACTAATTTAACTTCTCTTCTTAATCTTCCCAAAATCAGTTAAATATGTCTTATAATTAAGACTCGAAGGAGTGTGTGTATATATTGTACTTTTTTTTATGCAGAAATTTTAAAAGAGGAATTGAATTCACCCCTATTTTCTCTATTTTAAAAATAAGGCAGTATAGCTTTACTCGCAATAAAAAAAGGGAAAAAAAAAACTCTCGGTCACAAAAATAGGGTCAGAACGGTCAAATTAATTTGACTCAGTTTTTTTTTTGCCAAATTTGACTGAGTTGAGACCAATAACAAGGATAGATTTTTGAATTCTGAGAAAATGCGTGAAAAAGAAGTCACTCCGATACGCGCAAGAAAGGAACAGAGGGGGAAGAGCAAGTCACCGAGAGGGTAGAGAGAGACGGCAGGGAGGGCGAAGGCCTCCATGATTGAAGCCCTCTCCGTCCCCATACCCACCTGACCTTCCTCGAATGATCGAATCGACCCATCCAATCTATCATCTCATGTTTTTCTCGCTTTCACCCTTCGGATTTTCATGCGACGATTGAATGCCCGTACTCGGGTCAATTCCAAATCTAGACAAATGGATCCGAATCCGGTTAAGCTTCATCTTCGCCCCAGTGGTCGCTCAGGTCTCTTTTCCCGCAATTCCAAGAGTATTTCCAGGTCCAACTGTTTTGTTTTCGTTTCGATCCCGATCGCCCTTGCTTTTTTCATATGTTATGCAATCTTCTCTGGCATTAGTTCGCCCAATTCTGTGATAACAAAATTTGCGATCGTTATTGATGGAGGGAGCACCGGGACCAGAATTCATGTGTTCAAGTACAGGTTGGAAGGCGGAAGTCCGGTTTTTTATTTTGGGAGGGATGGTTTGGCTTCGATGAAAGTGAACCCGGGTCTTTCTTCATTTGCGGGGAAGCCAGATGGGGCTGGCCACTCGATTGTGGAGCTTCTGGATTTCGGAAAGAGTAAAATTCCGAAGGAATCTTGGAGGGATACGGAAATTCGACTAATGGCAACGGCTGGGTTGAGAATGCTGGAAGAAAATGTGCAGCAGCGGATTCTGGAATCATGTAGGAGTTTGCTCCGTTCATCTGGGTTTAAATTTAGGGACGAGTGGGCTTCTGTCATTACAGGTTCTCTTCCCACCGACGCTGCCACTTCTTGTTTAACTTCTCAATTCTTTTTATATTATTGTAGGATGTAAGAGGTCCGAGGAAGATAACACGATGAATGATACTCATGCAGCTACGTTAGTAGCTCTATTTTGCTAACAGAATACCCCTGCATTAGTAGAGTCAAATTTCTTTCTTTCTTTCTTTCTTTTTTCTTATCCTCCTCTTTTTCTTTGAACGATCCAAGAAAGAATTGAGTGTTTTTAGATGAGAGGAAATGTTGAAGGAGCGCCTGTAGAGATCTGAAGAACTTAAACCCAACTTATCTAGTCAGTTTATAACACCATATCTTTCACTGTTTTGCTCTTTTCTTTCTTCCTCAAGTTACAGATTGTCTTGATCTCATGCCTATGGTCTCTATGTTTTTGTCACATCATAATGTGTTTTTGATGCTTCTTTCTTGTTTTCCCTTTCTTTTTTTGTTTTACAATTTTCAATTATTTGATGAACTAGCATATGTGACTTCTGGTTGCTTCACTTCTTCTGATGTGATAATTTAATATTTGGGTGTATAGGTTCTGATGAAGGAGTGTATGCCTGGGTTGTTGCAAATCATGCACTTGGCACACTTGGAGGCGATCCTTTGCATACAACAGGAATTATTGAACTTGGTGGGGCTTCTGCTCAGGTACAGCTTTCACTATCTCCCTTTACCTATTGTTCTTTGTTTCAACATTTTCCAAGTCTATCATAATATTCAGAACTAAACTATTTTGTTTCATAACTCAATTTATGGCTTGACCACAATTATTTTGATACAAAAAGCCAATAATTAGGAGCAAGATCACCCATTCTAGATTGTTGATTGATATATAAGTCATAAATAGTTAGTTGTAGGGCACAATATTAAGTCTATGAGGCCTTAGGACTAACTAGTTATAGTAATAAATAGGAAAGGGTAGAATGGGCATAATACTAATCCTATAAAGCCATATTAGGGATAATCAGTAAGTGTGTGCGTCTGTAGCGCCTGAATTGTATCTGTATTGCCTTCCTCTATATATATGTGGAAGGTAGGCTCATTAGGAAGTATGATTCAGCATTGTGTATGAATGAAAGAGTGAACAGCAGTTCATCTCCCTCGTCTCTCTCTTGTTTCTCTTCTCAATTCCTCTGATTTCTGTTCTTTCCCCTCTGAATTCTTAATTCTTCTACTCTAAACCTATCATTGATGGTAGGGGATTCTCCTGGAAGCTTGATCCAATCCGTAATTCTTGTCCACTATACTCCTCTAATAAATTGATCACAAAGAAAGAACCTTGCGAACAAGTTGCTAACTGTGAATTATGGTTTTACTCCTTAAGCAATGGGGAAGATTTTGGCATACTGTGAACGGTAATCTTTTTGCATTTGGAATGACATCATTGTGGTATCACATGCATATACAAGTTGCGCCTGAATTGACATGGGTTATTTGTTAGCATTTTCCTGTACATACTTTAAGAATCTCTCACTATCATTATATTTCAGAAGCTTTTATTTTCCAAAGTCATGAGAAATTACTTTATAGTTAATAAGCTACAAAACCCTTCAGGTTTCAACTAGCTGGTTGTTTTCTGTATGAGTTCTAATTTTAAGCTAGAATCATCCTCCTGGGGAGCATGATGTATGAAATTACTACTTAGATTTTTTTGCTTGACTTTCAGGTGACATTTGTATCAACCGAGTCATTTCCTTCTGGGTTTTTACGTGCTGTTAGACTTGGGAATACCACTTACAACCTTTACAGCAACAGCTTTCTTCATTTTGGCCTGGTAATTGCTATTCTTTTTTCTGTTTTTTGATAATGTAATTGCTATTCTTTTTGCTGTATTCTGTAGGCTCATGTCACTGGCCGGTTTGGTTGTTTTAACATTGGTCACTACCCCTTTCTTTCCAGTACATGTCAGAAGTTCGATGGATCAGTCTCTCAAAATTTAATGGCATTCTCTAATGAGATTCATAGGATATAGCTGAGCTTTGTAGACATGAATTACAATCATATTATATTCCTAGAGACCTTCTAATTGTTGTAATTATGCAGAATGCTGCTCATGAATCATTGAGGGAAGCACTTACATCTGGAGATTTTAACATGGGTAATTTTATATGCTGTATTCTGTGACTGATTTTTGTTTCTTGAGTATCCTTAAACATAATTTTCATTAGAAATATGCTTTCTTTCATGGGTTTGATTGGTGTCTTTATGAAGAATGACCTTAGAGATTTACATTGTTCATTATTAAATTTCTTTTAACTTAATTTTAAGTACTCTTGATATCTCTGGAAATTTAAAATCAGTAAGCAGATATACTGATCTGGTCTCTATATTGAGTCTAATATCTATTTTTGCCTTTTATTTTTGTTGGCGTACAGTGGAAGTAGACATTAATAAGCCATTAACATCAGCCCGTATAACACATTCCCCAAATATCAGATACAGTTTTTTTTTTCATATTGAGATGACAGTTTAAATGCCATGTGATTCCTTTACCTGTACTTATAAATTATTCCATGAAATCCTGTAATATATAATTATAAATTTGCTAAAATTCTTTTGCAATGAGAAATTTATGTTCACTCACTCAGCTTTTCCTTGCCTGACATACTATATATTATGTTATATTGTATTATATGTTCCACTGGGATTTGAAATACTGATTCTCTGGCTATCTCATATGATAACTTCCTAATTCTTGGTTGGCTATACTCATTTATGGCGTGCAGAACTGCATGATTTTTTCTGACTGTAAAAGAGTTTGGTATTGAACTATTGATTCCTAATTATCTTCAGTGCAGCTACTCAATCTCTTCAAAAGGGATTGCGAATTGATCCTTGCACTCTCAAAGGCTATTCTCACAGTGACGAGTCATGGAAGCACTCTCCTAGCTCAACGAAGGAAGAAAGCCAATACCTTTCTACTCTTCAAAGTAGGGGAAACTTTTCACAGTGCAGATCTGCTGCTTTGATGCTATTACAGAAAGGGAAAGGTTATATTTGCTCTGATAAATTTGTATTCTTTGACACACTTCTCTGCCATATCTTCACTTTTTGTGCTCATAGTTGCGTTTTTCCCCTCATCTTTTTGATCAATACAGAAAAATGTTCCTATCAGCGTTGTGACATAGGATCAACTTTCATACCTAGGCTTCAGGGCAACTTTCTTGCCACAGAAAATTTCTTCTATACATCAAAGGTATTCTTTCTTGATGGCTAACGTTCCATGATTTTAGTGTGATACATGCTACTGTAATCCATGAATTCCTGGATTTGGATGCAACTTACTCAATTCTACTGTTTCTTATTTGGTGGGGTTAGTTTTTTGAACTGGGACCGAGGGCGTTTTTGTCAGAGTTGATGACAGCAGGTCAAGAATTTTGTGAAGCGGATTGGTCAAAGATAAGGGAAAAATACCAGTCCCTTGAAGAGGAAGATTTGCTTCTATATTGCTTCTCTTCAGCATACAGTGTCGCTTTGCTTCATGACAGTCTTGGCGTTGCTTTGGATGATGAAAGGTACATGCCATTATTTATCTTCTTGTTGAAGTGAAGACGGAGAATAATAATATTTTTTGGGTGCTGATCACTTAGGGTGTGTTTGGTTTGAGGGGAGGGTGTGGTAGGGGAGGGTGAGGAAAGAAAGGAATTGACCAAATTACCATTAATGAAGGGAATATTCTTTTTTGTTGAGAGTATATTTTAGGAATATTAAAAAGTTTCCATGGGTTTTTTTGTAAAAAAAGGGGTAAAAATTTTCTCTCCCCCCCCCCCCTTCCTCCCCCTCCCTCAAACCAAACATTGTGTTAGCCTGAGATGAAGCAGACAAATTTTCTTAGGTCTGTTTAGATATGTCCTTCTCAATGTTGTTCCACAGGGTTTATGAACAATCCTGTTGTCACGTGGCACCATACATGATTTACCTGCGACCATTAGATATTCATTGCTGGCATTTCATGTATCCAGAATTATATATGAAACTGAAAGATGAATTATTGCCTTCCCCCTTAATTGAATCGTGCCAGACTAGGGTAGAAGCCTGTAACTTTGAAGATCCAGTGGGATTGGATTTTTTTCTTCGTGTTAATGTATTTAGTATATATACGTGTGCTTGCTTATGCTCTTATCCACTCATGGTCGGTCCTGCATATGTTTGATTTCTTCATGTTTCATTGATGCATTATTTTTGTGGTTGAATTTTAATTATTAGAATCACTTTGTCAGGATTAAGGTTGCTAATCAGGTGGGAAGTGTTCCACTAGATTGGGCTCTGGGAGCTTTTATCTTGCAGAGCATAGCTGATTCAGATGTACAGAACCATAATTGGATTGCCAATATCAGCAATGGATCACCGAGACTCCTCTCACTTATCTCCATTTTTGTAATATTGTTGTTTACGGCATGGTCTATATCTAAGTGGAGAAAACCTCAGCTAAAGACAATCTATGATCTTGAAAAGGGGCGGTATATAGTTACACGAATTGGTAGATCTTAAATACTTCAAGGGTAGACCAGACTTATGTTATGTTCCTGGCTTTCATGTACGAAGGCGTTATGGTGATCACAACAAAGATATTTATCATTTTCACCTGGTGGCCCTGCCTAACTCTGAAGTTCAGACTTGTGGAAATATTGAGATTACACGTCATTGGATTTGGATGCAGCAACATGCAAAGCAACTCTTAGTGGGAACTAGTGTAGGGTAGCTGACACCATGTAGTTAGTGGAAGTGGAATCTAGGAGGTGTCTAGTTTGCCACTTGCTGTATCCATTTGACAAAACGTTGTACAAAAAGTGGCGCAGAGAATACCTATAATAATTGTTCAGAAGATATTAAATTATGAATTCTTAAATTCAGAAACACCTTGTTATTTTTTTGTTATGCTTTGGGTCTGTGTACCAAACAGAGCATAAAATGATTGAATTAATTTTGCTTTCCGATGGCCTAAGTTGAAAGCTTGATTTGTTTCCTGATCGAAAAACTAGGCCTTAGATTTCCTAAACTGACGTTTATGAAGAGTTAGTTTTGCAGAAAGATTTGCTGAAGCTCGTGGAGGAAGAAGAGAGTGATATTGAGGTCAAATGAGGCAACTGTTCACTGAACCTATAAAGTCAATTGATGTATAATATTAATATAAGATCACTTTTGTACCCCTCGTCCTTGAGTTCAACTGGCATGGGTTGGTCTTCCTCACCTTTAGGAAGGGGGTTCGATCCTTACGTTGGTCAAGGCGCTAGGGGAGGCATCCTAGGGATCTAGGAAGCAGTGGTAACGCTGGCAGAGATGGGGGCATGTGTACTCTCTGGTCAGTATCTCCTGTGGATTACGCTCCAAGCGCCTTGCCCTTGGACTGTAAGTGAGCTTGACTCTTTTCCTAAAATTTTTATATATATAAAAAAAAAAAGATCTCTTTTGTAGAATGTAAATGAGATCTTATATTAAAATATAGTCTGTTTTTGTTTAATAAGTTATTGTCTCTTTGTTTAGTTCAGTGTTTCTTTTCTCCCCCACAGAGAGAAGAGGTTAACCTAAAGTTCTGCAGCTTCACTGCCTGATCGAAAAATTATTTGAGCTTTGAAGTAAATTTTTGAAGGACTTGTTTACTTCAAGAAAAAAATTTCTTTCATATGTTTATCTCGTAGGGTGTAAAAATATTTTAAAAAAGTTACTCTTAATAGGCACAAAAACAATGTGTTTTGACAGCAATTTTATGAATTGCTACCTTAAAGGTGAGTGCCTGAGTGGTAGGCGACCTGACAACCACCACAACCCCCAAATTCTAATCCCAGAATAATGGTAATTAAAAATAAAAGAATCTGCTTCCTCCACGTTCCGCAATAAGAAATTATCATATCTTCATCGTCAAGAATAATCCAACCACTTCCCTTTGTTCAGTCGGAAAAGATAATCCCAGCAAAAAAAACAGTAATTTCTAGTGAAAGTACGTCAGATCAGACGTTTTTCACTAATTGTGATTGCAAGTTAAATGCGACTCTGTTTTCAGTTAACCAATATCAGGGGTCAAGGAGAGAGACCATTGAGTTTCAAGCTTTGAAATATCTCTCCATCCCTTGACCCTTTCACGAAATTCTCTATACAAGATGGGTCCCACGGTTTTCTTAGTGAAAAACACGTAGACGGCAAGGTTGGGTCAGGTTCCCTCGATATAAGGGACACTAATTTTTATGAGTTTAAAGTCAAAAATTGAAGCAAAGTCATGGGTGGAGAAAACTAGAATCTTTTTGTTGTTATCATAATCATCATGCCTTCTAAAGTATCTGACTCACCAAGATTGCTAAAAAAGCATTTTGAGATCTGAAAGATCAAGCCTAACATTTAAGATTTAACCACTCACAAAGGGCATTCGCCATGGACTTGAAGAACTGGAAAAGACAAATTTCCTTAAATTGAATCAAATAACGGTGGAATTAAGAATTGCAGAAAAGGGGATTTAATTTCTGTAAAAGAAACAAAGTTTTCAACTAAGAACCTTTCATCTTCCATTAACATGAAAGAAACAGCTAGCACCAACTAAAATAATGGATGAGCCCATGAGATTTCAAACCAAAAACAAAAAAAAAGGTTTTACCCATTTGTCTGCACATTTTCATGAACATGTCTCAGATTTCCAGACATTTTCAGCAAAACCCAGATGTTAAGTTCCCCTAATCATCAACTGGAGCAGGTAGATTGAGATCAATCAGGCATTGAACAACAGGAGAATCTTGTTTGATCACCAGTGTGTTCTCTTCAGAACCTCCAACAAAATGAGACCTTTTGTGACCTCCTAACGCTTGACCTGACTTAAAAAGTTTGTAGCAGATGGGGCATCTATGGTCCCTGCTTTTCTTTGACTCCAATTTCTTCTTGCACTTGCTGATCTTCTTTGCATTGACTCTGTTAGATGTCTGAGCAGGATAAGCATCAGTGTCTGTGCTACTTTCATCACTCTCATCATATGCTGATGAATCATCATCATCATCATAAGAGCCACTGATGATAACTTTTTCACTGTTTAGGCTCTCTTGCTTCCATGATCCCTCAGTGTGAAAACCATTTGGTGTCTTCTTGCAAGAAACACCAATTGGATTGTTTTGGAAGAGAGAATTATAGCTTGGTTTCTTTCTCCAATTGATGAGCTCTTCCCTGGTGAATCCATCTGTTGTATCATAATCCAAATCCTCCAAAGTTAGTTTTTGGGGTTCAGAGATTCTTGTTCTTCCTCTGTTCTTGATCAGTACCTTGTTCCTATATTCAGACCTGTCTTCCACTTTTGGTGTTTTGAATTCCCTATTCCTGAGATGCTTATCAATTGGAACATCCAAATTTAACATTTTGGGACCATTTCTGAAAAACCCAGAATCTGAATTATCAGAATCAACAATCTCACCAGACTTCAACTTCTTGTTCTTATACAGCACCACCTTCTCCTCCTCCACGATCTCAACACCACTAGACATAACACTTCTTCTACCATTTTTGAAAATGATTCTCGTGTCTTTGGACAATAACATCAAACACTTAGCGACCTCTTCTTGTTCTTGCTCCACATCAGACACAGAGGAAGAACCATTTGTATCAGTATTCACTGTCTTGAACCTCATACTTCTGGATCTCCTAGGATAACTCGGAGCAGATAATGTCTCTGTATCCGATTCGCTATCCATCATCAATACCATTTTCTGCTTCACGCCAAACCCAGAATTGTTCTCGAACTTTTTCTTCATCGTCCCTTTATCTTTCTCCGAGTGACAAGCCATGTGGCCGCAGAGAGCTTTGAGAGACAAAAAGCCTTTCCCACATTCTTTGCAGAATCTTTCTTTTTGTATAGAAGAAGCTTTGGGAATTATTACGATCTTCTTCTTCTTCTTCGTTGTCTTCTTGGGATTCTCTTTGAGATCATAAATGGGGTTTTCAGAAGCAGTTTCTTCTTCTTCATCAGAACCAAAATCTCTCTTCCTCTTCCTTCCACCATCGAACTTGACAACACTATCACCGACATTGGTCTTAAATTTATTAGCCATATGAGTTCTGATGTGTCCACCCAGAGACTTCCCACACGGGTACTTCTTGTTGCAATACTTGCACACGAACTTCCTCTCCTCCATGAAAGCTTGATCTGAATTATCTGATCCAGAACATACATATATAGACACACCCAGAAAACGAAACAGTATCAGAGAACTATTGAGTCTACCAGTTACCTCGAATCTTCAACATGTTCATGTCCCAAATGTTGTGAATGAAAATGGATGAAGGAAGAAGGTAAAGCAGGGAAGCTAAAGGGACAAAATTGTAGATCAAATTCAGAAACACAGAAACAGATCATGAGTTTCTTGCTTTTTTCACCAGAGACAATCAGAGATGTGACAGTTCTACAAGTACAAGATCCAACCCACAAAAAGGGAGTGAGACCCCTTGATTTCCGTTTCCCCAAATACTCTCACTAAGAAAAACCCAAACAAAAAATGCTGAGAAATCGATCTTAAATTCACAATTCCCGTATTGAAATGGGAAAAAAAATCAAAGCTTGATGAAATGGGTTGTTGATAGTGGTGGTGGGGTTCAGAAGAAGAATCGGAGCAAGCAAGTTGCTAGGCAAAGGCTGTTTTCTCATTTGCTTGTTTGTGTTGTTGGAGTTAGGAAGAGAATTCCATGCATGAAAAATTTAATGAAATAAAATAGAAAAGGAAAATTTAAGAGAAGAGAAGTGAGAAGAATGATAATAGGACACACGTGTAGTGTGTGGAGAAGCTAAGGGTAAGAAAATAAAGGGGAAAAGATGGTGTGTTTGGTGGGAGGATCTCTAGGTGTGGGGAAGTAGCAGATGTGGGACACCAAAAAACTGAAACATCCAAACGATGCCTTAAATTGTAATGCCATTAAAGTCACCTTTGTGGGGCAAAAAAGGTCAGAATCTCCAACCGTTATTGTTTGGATCTCCCCTTCATTTGCCCCCACTCTCAGTCATAACCATATTAAAAAAATGAAGCGTTTTATAACATGGTTAGATTCAAAATTTACAATTTTTAAATTAAAAAAAAATTTATGGTTATTTTCAATGACCTAAATTTCAACTATGCTTGTTGAGGCTTGGGCAGGACCAAGAAGGGTTTTACAATACCATGCCTCACTCTATTATTCCATCTTTTGTATCATATTTATCACAAAGTGTCAACTCTTATGAGAAATTAATTAATATAGCATTATTCTTTTTGTTGTAAGATTATGGCAGGTTATGATACTATGTTTGTTTGCATCTTCTTTTTAAAATCAAAGTGGCAAATTAAAACTTTAAGCTTATAAAAAAAAAATAAATAAACCAATTAAATCATTGAAGCGTGTTAGCTCTTAAAAGAGTACTGCATCTTTCTTAATCAATATGTATTCATCTAAATGAAAAGTTTCTCTAATCAAATACTTTGCATACTGAATAGTTTCAAGTGGTGCATAATAAATCTCGTTATCCCAATTCAAGTATATGATATCTGGAGCTTTTGTAATCAGATAGAAAACTTTGGAATAGTTTGTTTGCATCTTTCTACTTGCTCCATAAAGCCAGCCATCTTGATACCTTGATGTTTTCTTCTGTGTGTCTTTTGAGGGTCAATTACAGGTTCCATTACAATGGTTTTAATACCCAATTAAAATATTTGGAAGAGACATCCGAATAATTGGATTCAAATATATTATCAGCAGATCTAATTAATTAATTAACAATTATGGACAATTGTCTTTGATGGCTGAAGTTCAATATCAAGTTTTTTTTTAAAAAAAAAATAATGACCTTTCTCATTTGTGAAGATATCCATTTTCAATGAATCAGTTTCTTCAAATTTGTTCCTCTCCAATCATGCTACCTTATTTTCCCTAATGGATGTGGATTAATTGGATATCACATTTTTAAAAGAAGAACAAAAAAATAAAATAAAATAAAAACTTGATACTAGTATTGAATTGCAAATCTCAACCTGAAAAGTTGCTGCTGTCTTTAACTAAATCCTAAATATCAGATTCTAGTTAATAATAAAAGAAAAAAACTTCACTTCCAGAAAATCACCTCCCTTGTTTAGCCCATTGTATTCTAATTCACAACTAAATAATTCATTTTAATATTTTTTTTATTCTGGATAAAAATAGTCTAGTGCAGTGAGAGACACGTAATGTATTAGCAATTTCGGTCGATTTTGAATCATGACAAGACTTTTTCTCAATTCAAGAGAAAACCCAAGCCATTATTTCTTTTATTGTATTTTATGTACATCATTAAAACTGGAAAAATTAGGTATAAAATGAATAGTTTTAAATTTAGGTTATCTTATTTAGTGGAAGAAAATTAAATGTAGACAAAAGGATGAGACATGATGTTATGCACCAAGGTTTGCTTCTCAAAATAACAAACAAAAATCTCATCTCTTCCTCTCAATAAAAACAAAACTATTATGCCAAACATTTGGTACATGCCAAACCTAAAACTAAAAGGGTAGGAATTAGAAAATTCATAAAAAATTCACTTGATATTTGTTGTTAACCTTTTGATTTAAAAAAATTCAACATGATTTATGCAGAATAAATATTGAAATTAAAATTGAGACCAGGTTTAGTGTATAATACGAATGGGATTAAGTCAACCCATTAATGTAAAGACGTGTTTGTCAGCATATTCAATTCAGATTCTCTTTTTTGGCTCATAGACTGGCATTAGGTATTACTCAACCTGAGGCTTCATTCACTAATCAGCCTAATTTTGGTTAATTAATCTGACCAATACTTGTTAAACTTCAACCCCACGTCCAAAGAGAATATATGTATAAGCCTCGGCTAAAACGAAGCAAATTGCCCAACAACATGTATTTTTTTTTTAATTTTTTTTAATTACATTTTCTTATCAATTGGATTAATCGTTGTTGGCTGATGTACAATTTAGTTCTATTTATGGTTTTCTAAATTTTATGGACATTGATTGATTTAATTGAACTGTTTTCCCTCATGTATCTTATGTAATAAATTAAATCTTAAGATATCGATATTTGAATAATTTTTTAACTTAATATAATGTACTATTATTGAATTTTCAAAATTTTATAAAAAAAATTATTTTTATCATACCATTATTTTCATCATAGAAAACATTTTAGACAAAGCTGAAATATTTTCATTATTAAACATAAAATTTAAATTTTATTTTATTACTGGGCCAGAGCCAGCCCATTGCTTGAGACGGGCTAGTTTGAGATTTTATTGGGCCCAGACTTGGCCAGTGAACAGCACTATAAGAAAAAAGTGCAACCGAAAGGAGTAAGTCGAAAGAGACTTGCTCTCTCTTAATCACATCCTCAGTTTGAGACGTGGATATAGAAAAAATAGTGTTGAGAGCTCTTCTCCCACCACCATAGTGCTGACTCAGAGTGAATATGAATTAGTCGGTTTGAGAAGTCAGGTGAATCTTAGATTATTCGAAACCGAAAGTTCTGATCAACCCGGGGGAGGGGAGGGTCCCATGATTGAAATATCAGGATCGTTTGGCTGTGAAGTGAAGAGTTATGATGATAACTTAATTATTTATTGATTTCTTGGAGGCGAAGCATATGTGGTTGGGATATTTTTAACTTTGCAGAAGTGTCATTGATATCTCCGCCATCTTTACAAACAAGACTTGGTCTAAATTTCTTGTGACCCACTTGGATAAAACAATGAGTGATGGGGAAACAACTCGTTAGTTACCTTTCTGAGCTTCCAAACATAAATAGTGTACTAGGGAATACTATTTCTCATTTCAGGAATAGTCTAGAGGCTTCTTAATCAATTAACCCAATAATTTCGAATTTATTAGTCGCCAATGTGGACTCTAATCAACTTATGACTCTACATGCAGCCCTCATTTGAAGGCCGAACATATTTTTTTATCTTAGGGCTGAGCATAGAGCTCATAACCCATGAGCCCGCCCACAATCTAATGCAATTGGGTCATTTTAAACCTCGCCCAAAAAAACCCCTAATAAGGTGGGTTAAAACTCCCTTATTTAAAATTTAAATGAGCGGGTTATGGATACACTTACAAGCCGCCTATACCAACCCATTTAGTGTAATTTTTTTTAATTAACTACTCATTTCATTCCATATTCCGCCATAAGGTAAAGGTATTCACTGACTCCTTCTCCTTTCGAAATTTCGAGTATCCGACCGCCTCTAATCCATAAATTTGATGAAAGTGTAAGTATTGTTACTAGTATTTTCAATAACATTCTCAATTTGTATTGTTTCATTTATATTATTTCATATTAAATTATCAATGATATGTTTTCTCTTTATTTATTTTGCTCGAAAGATTTAATGTTTAGAGCTATAGTCCTTTCCTCAAGTAAATCTAAAGATGATAGTGAATACTGAAACATGCAAATTCAATGAAAAGCATGTCATTTTGTTAATCTATGAACTTGTAGAGTTGTAGTTGTAATGTTTTAATTTAAACATTGGAGTTTGAACATCAAAATTATGTTATGATGGTATTGGTATAAATTTATGTTGTTTTGTATGAATTGTGATTATTGAACTTTAAAGATTCATATTTCAAAAATTAGAATGATGAATTTGGATGGATATTTAATGCTTATGTATGGTTTCTTTTTCAAAAAAATAAACAAGTCAAATGTAAATGGGTTACCCAAAACCCAGTTAGCCCACCCATTTATTTGTCAGCCCGTTTACATGGGTTTAAATGGGTTAATGTATGGGTATGGGTTAACATGTACCCATTTAAAATTAAATGGGCGGGCTATGGGTTTAGCCTTAGGTTACCCAACCTGCCTATTACTCTTCCCTATTTTACCCCCTCAAATGAGTTGTTTTCTTATCTGGCCAAAAGACATGGTATTTAGTTCTAAATCTTATTTTGTTCCATCTTTAACATGAGATCTAATTGGCTTATTTTAGAGAGATTAAAGAAGTTAAATAATTTTTTTAATAATTATATTTATTTTTTCTCAAATTAATTTGACTTACTAATAAACTGATATGTGATATAATAGTCATGTTTGGAGAGAGCTTTAAGTAGCTTAAACTTAGGGGAAAAAGAACTCCAATAGAAAAAAAGTCTTAAGTGGAGTGTTTGGGTTGAGTTTTAAGTTCACTAAGCTTTTTTAAAAAAAGCTCTTAAAAGCTAGTTAGGGAAAACAAACTCAATGGGAACGCTTTCTACAAAAAGCTCTCAGCATTTTTACGTAGGCTCTATCACTTTTACGATCATCAATCCAAACATAAATTATATTTACAACATGAATTTTTTCCTACCAAACTTCTAAAAAATTTAAATAGGAAATAAAGTACCGCTCCCACTACTAACCTAAACAGGTCTAATAATACACAACATATGTTACGATTAAGTACTTTATTTAATTTTTTAATCTATTAAAAAAGTTCAATTGTGTATTGTATAAAAGATTGAAGGGAGCACAATTGATAGATGAGTTTATTTCTTAAATTTATAATTTTTTATACACTATCTGTATTGATTGCATAAATTAAGAGAGTGTTCTATTGAGAAAATAATTTTCAATGCAAATTATTAAAGTTAGCACTTGAAGAAAGCCAAGGTACATTCTTGGAAAAATCTCATTTAAATCCATTTGAATTGCCCAAATCTAGATTCAGGCATGCACTTTTATCAAATTCTTAATTGAGTTAAGAGGCCTCAACAGGGATTTGTGAATCAGTTGATTTTCCAATATGTCCTGCTATTTTTTCTATTTTTTTCTCATACGTTTTCTATTAGTAAAATTTCTGTCTCAATTGGACTCCTCTCCCCACCGCAAGATTTGTTCGGCCAATTCACCAACCTTGTGCTTATCCTATATATGGAATTAAGAATTATATACTCTTTCCACAGAGCAACAAACTTTAAAATTTAAATTTGTACCAAATAAAAAAAAAATCGTCTCAATAACACGTCCTCTTATTATCTTTTGGGAAAATCTATATAGGGACCCAAGTAATAGAACAAATTTCAAAAAAGGCCCCAATATTCTGAAAATACCAAAAAAGGCCCCAGAGCTTTTTTTGGTATAAATTCATTAAAAATTTAGTTGTTAACGGGGCTAATATAGTTGTTAATGTTTTAATGAATTTATACCATAAAAGGCCCTGGGGCATTTTCTGGTATTTTCATAATCTTAGGGCCTTTTTTTTGAAATTTTTTCTGTTACTTGGGCCCTTATATAGATTTTCCCTTATCTTTTTCAATCACATCATAATGGAAGTAAAAAATTTTATAATTATTCAGTATTATAATAAAATCAATTTCTCTAATGCTTTTAGGATGATTATCCCATACCTGAAGATTTATTTTTGTGTTAAAGCATTCCATCATTCCATCGGCACTAACAAGATTCTATAATATACTAGGGTTAAAGAAAAATTCTTAGAACTTACCTCTTGATTTTTTATTTTTTATTTTTTGGTTGACGCTATTTCTTCTCTTCTTTAATTTTGTTGCTCAAAATCCCTAGTTTGCCTTACTCTTTTGTTTTTTTCCGGATGATTCATGATATGATGGGAGGGTTATTATGATCTTTTAACAATATTCATTAATCCCTAATGAAACTTCTTGACCTAATTAGGGATTTGTTAAAAGTGTAGGCTTGCATTTATATTTGAGTATTTCAAATGGAATTCTCCCTACATTTTTTCTATAAAATAACTATCTAAATTAATGGTGTCAATATATACAAATTAGTCATATACTTCTAGTATTTACATGAGAGGGACTATTGCAAAACTAAGGGTGTGTTTGGTTCATCAAAGGGGATGGTACGTGAAGTTTATTATAGTCAGGTAAGAGAGGAAGTTATGAATTTTGTTTAGTTCGAGAAGAGGAGAGTGGAGGTTTGGTTTCTTATTGAAAGAGTAGGTGATGAGAGCTAATTATAAGCTAACAAATATGTCATTTTCTTTTTATTTATATATTTTCCTTCTTTTTTTACAATTTTTATATTAGAATTTTTATTTCTTAATTTATGATTTTAAAAAAAACTGATAACTCACTTGTGTATATAAAAACACAAAAAAAAAATCTAACTAAAAATTCCAAAACCTAATAAATAAATAAATAGAATTCCTAAGGGAAATTAACATCGACGCAACCATTAATCCCAAAGTGACAAATCCCCCTGCAATTGTGAAATCAACCTTCATCTTCAAATCTAGAACTAGCAATCTAAAATCGACCTCCTCATTTCCCAACACATGATTAATTGTTATCTAATTAATCTCGATGTTGGGCAAAAGTATGGAAAAAACCCTAATTAATTAATTAATTACCAAAATGTCATTGCGGGAAAACTATTAACTCATCTGCCCCCTGTAATCGATTACAGAGGGTCAGATCTCTTTTTTTTTTCAATTTTTGCACTATGTAATCGATTATGCCATTGTAGCGTAATTGATTACATAAAACTTTACACTATGTAATCGATTAAGCTTTGTGGCGTAATTGATTACATAGTGTAAAAATGTTATGTAATCGATTACGCTACAGTGCGTAATCGATTACATAAACTCAAGGCAAACATAACAGTTACAACGCGATGTAATCGATTACGACACAGGCTGTAATCGATTATATATCACGATTTCAGTTTTTAAAAGGCCCAAACCACCTGAAACCCTTCATTTGCATTTCTCATAACTGATTAGGCTCCCCACTCTCTTCCATTGTCATTTTCGGCCAGAAAGCTTCGGAATCAAGGCATGGGTTGAGGAAAAATCAAAGATTTGCTCTCATTTGCGTTGATTTCGGTAGGTTTTCGGTTCCCATTGTGAATTTGTCCCTATTTTCTCCATTTTTCTAAACATATGGTGCATGTAATCAATTAGAGTTTATTTTCTTTGGGTATGTAGTGTTTTGGTCATTGATTTGAATTGTTGGTTGTTGTTTTTGAACAAATGAGAGATTAAATTGATGTTTTTGTGCGTTTTGGAAACAATGTGTGGCTATTTACATGTGAATGTGAAGCAAACAGCGGGGTTAAAGTACAAATCACATATTATTGTGTGTATGGATGTTGAAGGTTATTGATTACATTTGTTTTGATTGTTGATTGTGCATTTTACTATCAATTACATTGTCTCCGTTGACGGATATTGATTATGCATTGTGATTATGCCATTAATTGTGTTTATTTTATTTTTGTTGATGGTTTATATTGTATCTTTGTAGGTATTTGTTGTCATCATGCCTCCACACAGACAAGTTGACAGTCAGACTGAGAGACGGAAGAAGCAATGAAGGGAGGGTGATGCATTCGGATCTCAAACATAGCTGGAAGATCTCCGTTACGGATATCTATTAGACCATTTTGTAGCGGCCCACAAAGCATTCGTACAGCACGTTGCTAGCAAAACCGTGATCAAGCCCAAGTCACATGACATGGCATTTTTTGCAAAGGAGGGATTTGATATAATCCCACTGTTGGAAGCTTCGCATCTGGATGGCTTGGCGGAGTTCGTCTGTCCCTACTCAGAGGATATGGTTAGAGCTTTCTACCATAAACTTAGTTACATTAATTAGGTGCTGAAGTCGCGCGTCTGCGGCATTGATATAGACATGACTGCTCCCATATGAGCTTACATACTGAGATATGATTTTGATGTGGTAGGCACCACTGAGTATGATAGGGATAGCACAGTGCCCTTGCCTGGATTTGATTGAGTCGCCGCTGTGCATGACATCAAGAGGCCATTAGGTCAGAGAGCCCTTTTCACTGTAGGGCAGTTGACTGTGAATGCACGGATCCTTTTCTACGTGTTGGCGCATATTTTGTTCCCTCAGGCCTACAATCATTCTAGAGTGTTGGAGGTTGATATACAGATCATGTAGGCCATCCGTCATGCCCGACCGGTGAATTGGAGACATTATATTTGTTGGATGATGTACAAGGTGAAGCAGAAGGAGAATGTCGCACTCTCATTCACCTATCTTGTCCACCGTATATTGGTCCATTTTCGTGGTCAGATGGCTACTGAGGAGATGGTGGACTAGACGCATTGGAACACTGTCTTCGGGAGGCGCCTACTGGAGCAGTGCAAGATCTCGAAGAATGCATATAATGTCTGGGTATGCACTGTTGCTGATGAGGAGGATGCACCAGCTGTTGCACCCGTGGTTGATCCTGAGGTCCCTATGTAGGATGATGACGATGCTGAGGAGGAGGAGTCGGTTGAGCTCGATGGCGGATTCTCCCTCCGTGATGTGATGAAGTAGATGAGGAAGATGGAGCTCAGACAGAAGAAGCGGTGGAAGAGCCACGTTGACAAGGAGAACGAGCAGTGGCGATGGATGCAGAGCCGAATGCGGGGGCTGGAGGATGGATTGCGTCAGTTATAGGTCAGGCAAGACCAGGAGGTAGCCGGGGAAGAGGACTAGGTGCCTGATGTCTCTGAGGAGGAGGAGGATACAGAGGAGGAGGAGGAGGATTAGATACTTGTGTTTTTATGCATTGTTAGACTTGACTGTTTGACATTTGCTTGATGTAATTTTTTTTTGTTGGACGTGATGTATTTGCACTGACTATGACACATTATCTACTTATGAATGTTTATACTTTCAGTTCATATGATTTAAGGTGATGAATTTTGTAAATGACATGTCATAGGCACAAAAAACAAATATAGGGACATTAATGGACTAGGCCTAGGGTAGACGATTAATTGTTGGCAAAAATACCTTCCCCAAGTCACATTTATAGGTAAAAAGAAGTTGGACATCAGTTTCCACATGCACCAATTCGAAATCAGGATTTCATTGTGCTTCTGGACCTGGTGTAATCAATTACACCAGGTCCAGAAGCACAATGGTCAGCTGAATTCGAATAGGTGCATGTCCAAACTCATGTCCAACTTCTTTTTACCTATAAATGTGACTTGGGGAAGGTATTTTTGCCAACAATTAACCGTCTACCCTAGGCTTAATCCATTAATGTCCCCATATCTGTTTTACAGCTGGATCTTCTCTTAACATACCTAGTGAAAACGAATCATAGTCCATTAATGTGATGTCAATAAACAAACCGAATGACACTGCAACAAAATGGAAAACATACCGATAATGGTTACATATATAATGTCTGAATCCAACTGTCTTTGATCCCGGATGAGAGCTTGGTTATGGTAGGTGTGATCTTGACCCTACTTATGAATCACCCAACAATTTCCATTCTTGGGGACCATTGCGCTCATGTACCAAGGACAACCGTCGGCATGGTTTCAACACCTCATGACAAACCTATGGTCATCGCTTTTCTCAACTATGCTTGTGCTACGAGACTTCACGCAATATGATTTCACGGCATGTTGCATTTCAGACTTCGAAGGAAACTGTTGATACAAATATAGTGAATCACCTAAATGTCAACTACCTTGCATGTCATCATCACCAAACAACATCTCTTTCTCATAATCACATTGTGCCCAATTAATCCTGGAATAGTGCGGGCTTTCATTCCAAAATGACTTAATATCAGTCCCAACAGCTGTACAAATGATTTTTTGTCAAAACCACTAGAATTACAAATACAAATTTATTAACTTACCACTGCTAACCGGGTCAACACAAAGCGGTGATAGTGACATTCCCAAGGTACTCAGGTCCACAGTGTTCGTGTCATCATCAAAATCACCCTCGACATCAGTATCTGACGAGTCGCCTAGTGGAATTACACTATCAGGTTCTCCCTCCTCACTGTGAATATCCTCCTCTTCCTCACTATTGTCTTCCTGATCCTCCTCTTCCTCCGTCAAACTCAGCTGACTTAATACTTGTAACAGTGCAGATAAATTGACAGCTCTGTCTTCTTAACCATAATATGTGGAGATCTTGTATGCATGGGAATAGACGATGCTTCACCGGATTCAACCTTAACATAAATCTCAATAAATTTTTGTGATTTCTGATTATCAAAAGCATCTGTAATGCACTCTACGTCTTCATCATCACACACATCATTACTAATGTAGTATACACTATCAAAACCAACAATAGTCTCCACTTTGGCAATCAACCGATGAATACAATAGCTGTCATGTAGCCCCAATTTTCGGCAAATCCTTTCTTTGAGCTGGTTGTATGTAGTGTCCCATTTGATTTTCATCATTTTCATTTTTCCTTCAAATTGCACACCATCGGGACCTTCAAAATGCCTCCCGCTATGGTAGATTATGGCAACCTAGGCGTTAGAACTTGAACTCATCTTTCACAACAGAAATTGGGAGCTGCAAGGGGATGAGTTTCAAATTCTACACAAAAACAAAGGTGGATGAAGTTAAACTATAAAGATTACACAACAATAGTACTTTCAAAGAGGAGAATGGCCTTACACTTTGATGGGTCGCACAAAAACCGACCAAAACACAAGCAAGCAGAGAGCTTTAGGGCAAAAATGCTAAAATGGTCCCGCATGAGTTCAAATTACCTTTTAAAAAACACATCTATTGAAATGTAATCGATTACGTATTGTAGCGTAATCGATTACATAAAACTTTACACTATGTAATCGATAGTGGTGTAATCGATTACATAGTGCAAAAATTGAAAAAAAAAAGATCTAACCCTCTGTAATCATTACATGAGGCATGTAATCGATTACAAGGGGTAGATGGGTTAATAGTTTTCCTGCAGTGGCATTTTGGTAATTAATTAATTAATTAGGGTTTTTTCCATACTTTTTCCTTGTTGAAACTACGATTTCATTTCATTAATTTCTAGAAAAAAAATGTGTGGTTTTGTGATTTTTGAAACAGACAAACAAAGTGAGGATCGAATAAGACAACAATTGATGTTGCATTCAGAAAATAGAGGAAGTTGGATTAGGCACTTCTAGAAAGAGAATCAAATATGAAAGGAATTAACGGAAACAAACGAAGCAAATGATGCAGAGTCAAGTTGTGGAAGAAATGGGGAGTGACTATGGGCAGCGAACATGGCAGCAAATAGGGAAAAATGGTTTTTAATTTAGGGGGTTAAGGATGGAATATTTAAAAATTGGCATGGGTATTTTGGTCATGATGAGACACAAATTTTCTCAACCTTCCCCAAAAAACCCCAAATTTGGGAATTCGCATCTCATGTTTCTCTCTTGCACAGTCATGGAATTGGGGGGTTAGGCGTGGCCCCCTAAAATTACGGAAAAGAATACATATTTTTAGAAAAATATCTTTCAGCCACATAAACATTTCATGATTTTCATTATAGTCCCTTTATGTAAAGTTATATGAAAGGACTAAAATGAAATATTCAAATATTTATTGGGTTGAAATATAATTTTATGAATATCTAGATTCATAAAAATGCCCTCACCTACTCATCTCTTTAATTATAGGGGTGTGGGTATTTTTATTAGTTTTTTTATATATTTTTTATTTATTTAGATTAAATTATATGCTGCATCTTTTTTTTTCATATACTATTTCAAATTAATTAATTTTCAGGATACTAATGTTATAGGAAAATTATTTCTGAATGTAGGACTAAAAATTAATTAATTTGAGATACTGGGTATAAAAAATTCTGGCAGTAGTACATAATGTAATCTAAATAAATAAAATATATAAAAATTTAAAATTTAAAATTTAAAAAAATGCCAACATCCCTCTAATTAGAGAGAGGGATGAACACGTAAAAATCATGTAAGAGAGAAGCATGGAATGTGAACAAAAAAATTGGAGGGTTAAGAAAGGAGAGGAGGGGAGCCCTGTAGGACAAAAGTTTTTGGAAAAATCCCTTTAAGAGTCAAGGGATCAGTAAAATGTCAAAAGCATCCCACAAAAAATTCGAGTGTCACTCATTTGATTCTCCTTTGCTATTTCTTCTTCTTTAGCATTAACCCTTAAATTTGCAATCTCACTAGTTTTGAGTTTTCTTCTAATATAGGTTGGTTCATTTTTGAGACTTTAATAAGCCATATCGGGTGAGTAAGGCAAGCAGTCACCAGACAGGGCTACCGACGTCGTATCAAGTAGATTTGAAGTTCAAGCATCACATATTAGACCTAGAGTCGCTACTAGGGCTAGAGTTGGAGGCAAAGATGAATGAGCGACAACAAGCGGTGAGTGGTATAGGGAGCAATGATGGCGGTGATTGGGTGGAGGAGGTCTAATTTGTCTAATTTGGTCCGATGGTGGTTGAAGTTGGGGGAGAGATTTTTTTTTTTTTTTGCCAATTTACTTTTAAGATCAGATGTTTACCGGTCTTAAAAGTCTTACTTTTAAAAACTCATATTTTAAAATCCGATCTTAAAAGTCAACTTTTAAGACTAAATATCTTAAAATTCTAGTCTAAAAAGTATTTTTTAAGATCAGTTTCTCAACCGATCTAAAAGTTAACAAAGTTTAGGACCACAGGTATCAAGACTGATTTCAAAACCGGCCTAAGAAGCATTTTTTATCTGGTCTAAAAAGCTTTTTTTTTTTTAATAGTAGTGATGCTAATTTTAGTAGTAGAAAATGAGTCATGAGTTGTGATTGATGTGCTTATAATTTTGATTGTTGTTATGATTCTTCATTCTTTGACTTTAGTATGAAGCTAACACTAATGTCTAACCATTATGGTAGCCAGCTTACTCTTGTAAGGGCTTATAGCTAAGTTTATAATGGAAGTTGCAACATATTGTCTAAATACATAGCTATTTGAAAGATTTGATTTTGAATGGAGTAACTTCCATTAGTTATATAAGATATGAATTAAATCTTGCATATCGTTTGATGAAAGGTCTAATAAGGGATTTAGTGTTAAAAACATTAAAAGGGATGGGATTGAAGCCCTATAAACTTTGATCACCAATAGTGAAAACTCAATTCACACTTGACTATCATATCAAGTCTTGAGTTCAATGGTGAAAATAGCTATCAAAGTGATTGCAGGTACTAGAATTTTAATACATCTCAAGTTGGGAAATACTTGGTAATCATGACACTAGAAGGGGGTAGGTAAAATCTCAAATTAGCTTTTAATGGACCTGTAAGCATATATTTAGTGGAGCATTGATTATGGTGATACTCCTTATGAAGTCTACTTATATGAGAATGGAGTAAGGCCACTTCTAAGGGTCCAAGGGCTTGACTCTGAAAAGTTCTCATGATAAGGATACAGACACAAGGCCAAGAGTAAACATGTTATTTAAAGTGGCATTCAATGGCCTAAGATCCCATGCGTAATTCATACACCTCTGTTCATATGAGATAATTAGTTCAAAGCTTAGTCTACTATATTATTTCGAATAGGTGAAACCATAGGTTGCTTATTCTACATGCTTTAAAGGTATAAATCTTAATCTAACATATGGTTATGACTTTTAATTTGAGAGATGTTGCTTCAAGAGGCAATACTTCAAAACATCATTTCATGGTCTATAATACTATGCACTATTACTTCATTCGGTGACAGACAATACATATCATAAATCACACAACAACAAGAGATTAAACTCGTTGTCTTTGTCTTTAAGTGTACATAAAGATAAAGTCAAATTATCACTTTGTAGAAATCATTACCTTAAGTGTTGGGAGTGCAAGCCATGCTCAATGGTTTTCATTGTATCTTACAGGAAATTCGTCCATCAATCCAAATTGAACCTTACAATATAGGTATGATGGGGGTGAATTAAGCCTAAAGAAAAGTGAAGAAGATATTGTATATTACTTTCTTCTTTATTTCTTATTTTTATGGGTTTAATGTTTCTGTCTCTAAGGCAGAAACATTTTTTCTACCGGACTCACATATAAGTGAGTGGAGTCCATTATTAAAAGAAGTGAGAGAAAAAAAATGGGCCCCATTCACATATACGTGAGTGCGGTAGAAAAAATGTTTCTGCCTACATTAAACCATGTTTTTACACTCTTAAAAGATCCAGCCCCTCCAACATTTACCTAATTCCTAATCATTTTCCTGAACTCTTTCATTATCTTTCATCAGTGATCATTGTCGAAGAAGCATCAATAGAAATAAATTATGAAAAGATTATCAAATATGAAAAATATGTCCTATTTAATACTAAGATCAACTAATCAAATAATATGTCTTATATTAAATACCAGAGGGAATACAAACTAATTTCGTTCAACATAGAACTTTTCATACCAAGTTAAGTTTGTTCATGCTTAATATCATAATAAGATGGCTACCTTTTTAATTGGTTAAGGATTTCCCTTTCGAGGCTTGGAGTGCAAAGCGTTTTTGTGTCTCTCAACAAATATGCTTTTAGGGATCCGTAGTTGTATTTTTCTCCTTTCGAGGGTGAAGTAGTTGTTTTCTTCCTCAACCATTGTCTTGTTAGTCCTCATAAGATAGCTATAAATATAATAGATTGTTCTCCTAAGGAAAGGAAAAGAAAGAAATGGATTTAATAGATAGATATGGTGGTTAACATAACCAAGCATAACAGCTTAAATTATTTATCTAGTTTGCATTTCATTTTCACAGCATTACTTTATTCAAATTCAAAGTCAATATAAAATTTGCATAAAAACAATAATTCAACCAATGATCAATCATTTTCTTAAAAAAATAAATAATCCACGAGGCTTTTCTGTCCGTTCAGTGGCCGTTGTCGACTGTCTAGTTCTATCATCTTTCAAGGAACTTGTCCCGATATGTGGACCCCGACCCGACCAAGAGAACGGGTCGTCCACGCGGCGATGACATAGTAAATGACCAAAATGTCCTTATCGGCCTTCCATGTTGACGAAGCCAATGCCGCGTCCTTATAAAAACCAACCGAAACATTTCTGTCTTGTTCTCTCATCATTTTTAGGGCAAGAGTACCAAAGAAATTGAAATTAAAAATTATCGGCGACGAAATCGGTGAGGCGCTCAGTGATTGTGTTCGCGTCTCTCCCCTTTTTGTGCGATCGAAGTCTCGCTAGCTGCCCGCGATTTCTCCTATAATTACCATTTTTCTGGTGAGATTTCCTATCGGATTCCCTGATTTTCCCCGGGAATTTTACGATCCTCTGTCCCCTGATCATTTCGGGGGCTTTCGTTTGGGATTTAACTGTTTGGGTTTTGATTTTGTTGCGCTAGGGTTATTAGGACTCTGTATATAACTTGGATTCTTCTTTCTTTAGATTAAGCGTCAATGAGCGATCATCTGGTTCTGTTTGTTGACCGTCTTGTGGGGCCCGCGGCCGCTGACCCGGTCTCGCATCCGGCTGAGGTCCCATCTGAGCCGGCTTTGCCTGTCGATGCGGCTGGACCTTCTGGTTCTGCCCCAGCGGCCGATGATGGCGCGGGGTCTGAACATGATGAGGATTGTAGCGAGGACGAGCCGCTGATCCAGATGGCTGAGTGTCGCATTTGTCAAGAGGAGGATAGCGTTAAGAATTTGGAGACTCCTTGCGCATGTAGCGGCAGCCTAAAGGTATATCTACCGATCCTTTTTTCTGTTTTTGTTGAATTTCTGGTGTATTGTACGAGTTTTGTTCTTGTTAATTAGGCATACCACTGAGTTGTGTGATTTCAAAGAAAAGCTAGGTTTTTTATCTTTGTGTTTCGTGTTTAAATTAGATTAGATAGTAGAGATGCATTGGATGGTTTTGCTTATGAATTGATGTCTGATTTTGTTCCAAAATGTTGTCGGAAACCATGGATTAATGTAAGAGAGAAAGAAAAGAGCTTAGCTAACCTATGGGATGAATACGTAGCCTAAATTTTGAAGTTCATGGGAAAGACTAAGCACTATTTTGTATGCCTCATTTCTGTTAAATTTTTCTCCCAGAAAGTAAACAGGAGATTCTCTTTAAAAGTTCGCACCAAGTCGTTCTAATTACTATTTAGTGTATTTTTGTCATTTAACCTCTCAGAACCATTACTGATTATATTTATTCCTCCAATGTACTTCTTTTCTCTGACAGAAGGTTTAAAAGTTTGTTTTAATATGCTCTTGGTGTTTTTATATGCTATCTTGATCATGTTATGAAACATTCTAGCCAGCTAGCTCTTCCCTTTTGCATTCTTACCGACCCTGACAATAATTTGGTATTTGGCAAAGCCTTAATATCTGTTTTTGATTTAGAGCATGTTCTATAGTAATATTTTGCTAAAGGATAGCTTTTCAGTTAAATTTACTATTGAACAAGATGGTATGTGCATCATGATTAATACCAATCTCCATTTTGATACTCTGAATGCAAAACAAGAATGGACCATCATTGTTTTTTTAATCTTTATGAAGGCAATGTATTAGAAGCATGTGTGAAGCAGCAAGTAACATTGGCGTTCAGTTTTTACATCTCTATTTGTACTCATTGTTTCTATGCTGCTGGTAAACTGGTTCATTTTTTTTAGTTTCTTTTTATTTGATATGAAGTAAGTTATTATTGGAATTTCTTATACAGTTCGCTCATAGAAAGTGCGTTCAACATTGGTGCAATGAAAAGGGAGATATAGTATGTGAGATATGTCATCAGGTATGTTTCCTTTTAACATTTTGTTTTTTAGGTTTCAAAATCATATTCATGGAATGCTACGATGATGGTAGAGTAAGATACTATGGGTAGTGGTTATTTGTAAAGCTTTATTGAACACTAGAATTCCTGTCTTATGTCTTAGAAGAAAAATAAAACAAGGGGAATGGTTGACCAAATTGATCAAGATGAGTTGTTTCAGCTTCCTTGTCTTTTCACCTTTTGGATCATGGAATTTCTTTCTAGTTAGATAGGGAACCTCTGAGTTGATTTTAATGGTCCTTTTTGGTTTATGCCTGGATGTACCTTTGTGTTTGGACAAATATTTCCAATTATTTAAAGTTGTTCTTAGCTTTTAACCTTTTTTTTTGGGGGAATGTGTTTGCAATTGCCAGCCTTATCAACCAGGTTATATTGCCCCACCACCTCGTCCCCAACCTGAAGAAACTACCATTGACATAGGGTAAGTGGATGATTCCACATTAATTATAGCATTTGATTGGTTATTTAATTCTATGTGTTGAGGATTCTCTTTTGCAAGTTTTATAGACTGCTATGATGTAGAGATGTTTGCTTGGAACTCGTGTAAAATTTGATATTTGGATAATTTAGCAGTGGGGGCTGGACAATCTCTGGCACGCCTTTGGACTTGCGTGATCCTCGACTGCTGGCAATTGCTGAGGCTGAACGCCAATTCTTGGAAGCTGAATATGATGAGTATGCTGCTTCTAATGCCAGTGGAGCAGCTTTTTGTCGCTCTGCTGCTCTAATTGTAAGGCGTTAACCTTGAATTTTTTCTCTCTAAATAATCAGTCATATCATGTTTCCAGACACTCACTATTTATGAATGTACCATTTCATAGTTATTGGAGTTTATGTCAGTGGTTGCTTTGAACTTGTGGCTTTGAAGATGACCCGTCTGCACCACTTATTTGGTCACTTCATATTAATTATGCACATTTGCTATGTCAGTATGCTGGCTGTTGAATGTGGTTTCTAAGCATAATCTATTCCATTTGGTGCAGCTAATGGCTCTATTACTCTTGCGGCATGTGCTTTCAGTTACAGATTCTGATGCTGATGATGATCCATCTACTTTTTTCTCTGTAAGTCATTTGAGTTTCTTCTGGTTTAGCAGTTTAAACAATGCTTAAACAATGCTGCAGCAGAACTGATTACAAATAGTATGCCCTATTGAATCAATCTAACTAGCTTATCAATTCCTGCAGCTTTTCTTGCTTAGGGCAGCTGGATTTCTCTTACCTTGCTACATCATGGCTTGGGCAATCAGCATTTTGCAACGTCGGCGACAAAGACAAGTGAGTCTCTGTTTCATACCCGACCAATTCTCAGTGATGATACTATTTCTTGACAAATGTTGATTTTAGTACATACTCCCTCTGGTCCTCAATATAAGAGGTGGTTAATTTTTTATTTTATTTTTTATTTTTAAAGATTAAGGAAGCTAAATAAGTTATATTAAGATATTTATATTTATGTTGATCATCATATTAATTTGTCGGACTTATAAACTGATATATAATCAAATTAAGTGATTTATTTGCCTTCCTTAATATCTCAAAAAAAAAAAAAAAATCAATTGGCTCTTATATTCCCTGGAGGTAGTATTATGGTTATCTTAACTTTTTTATTTGTGCCACATTTATGGTTATCTCAACTGCAATGCTTGCCAATAGATTACATGTAAGTTCTCTGGGAATTTATTGACATTTCATGTTATCGGGAAGCAGGAGGCGGCTGCTTTGGCAGCGACCCAAGTTGCTTTTGTATTACAATCTGGACAACGGAGGGGCCTGCAATTCGCCATAGCACCAGCTGCACCCACACTGAATCCACAACAGGAGCCTGTGTAGCTTGTTTGTTATGAATCCGTGTGGCTTTATTATGTATGTGCCAATTTTATGTGATACTCTTGATTTCTCAGATCTGTTGTACGTGTACATACCTGAGATGGGATGGCTCCAAACTAATCTGTATCTGATTGATTATTTATTCCTCTGATTCCCCCCAGTCATCCAAATTCCTGAGGAAAAAAAATAAAGTAAAATTGTTGGCATTTTAGATTCATACTTTTTGCTGGTGTTTATTCTGTCATGATAAATCCAACTAGTAACGACCCTGATGCATTGCATTGGAAGGTGGGTTTAAAACCCTTTTTTATTGATTATAATACATTAATTATTGATTATAAAATGGTGATAAGTGTGTAACCACCCCCGGGTTCTACAGTGGTAATGACAACCCTTCTAATAGTGGCAGTTCCATACAAGACGGATTACAAGTGGTTTTACTGCAGCTCGAACTCTAGATCTCTTAAGGGAATCTAATGTTACATTGTGCTGGACCAACCACATGTTGGTTGTTTAAAACCTTTGTTTACAGGAAGAAAAATAGTTGACTTTTATAACGTACGAGCAGTGTTGACTCTGTTCGGGCTGATAGATGAAGCCCACAATTCTTTCTCCATCATGAATTGGTGTTTTGTGTTTGGTTGGATCAGGCGGCTGGCCCGATAGCCAATCCCAATATTTTCAGCATCGCATCACTGCACCCAGAAGGCACCCGAGCAGATAGAGTCAGAGGCCCTAGGTCAAGCTGAAGAAATATCCTGCTTTTTTCAGAAAAAAGTTGAAAATTAATTTTTTGATTCTATGATCTAGACTTATTGTAACTTGAGCAAAAAAAAAGATCTAGACTTATTGTAACTCAATTCAGTTGAAACTTTGTCCTTATAGTTTTTTATCAATTAAAAATTTTAATCCTAACCTTCATAAACTATATAACTTTTGAAATATTAGGATCAATATTTTAAATAGTTTAAATTATGAAAATTGAGTTACTTGAGTTCCACCGAATTAAATTTTTGACAATAAATTATACCTTAGTCAAAATTATGAGAATAAAAAACTAATATTTTTTCCAAAGAAAAAAAAGGTCTTTACAAACACTAGTAGCTAACTTCCCCCAAGACACCAATTATTTCGCCTTTCATATATTAGAAGAGACAAGAAAGGGCACAACAGGCACATCGAGTACAAAGGAACCAGTACTTAACCAACTACACAAAATTTACTAATCAGAGTTTCTTGAACATCTCCAAGTTGAGCAACAAAGCAATGGCAGGACACATATTGCTGATTAAAACCAAAATTATCAGGACAAAGAGTTACTATTCATGACCATCTCACAGGAATCTTAACAGTTTGGCATTACCCTAAAAGACATTGCCACCTTAAAACTTATACTCGCTACAATTTAATTGCTCAATTTCTTGTCAAAGATAAGACATTATTGGCTTTTGTTTGAAGAGATTAAGGAAATTAAAATTATTTAATTATAATACATCGTGTATCATTAGATTATATATCATTTTATAAATTAAGGAAAATGGTTTAGAGAAAAAAGATAAATATAAATATTTTAAAGTATAATTTTATTAGTTTCCTTAATATCTCTAAAAAAGTCAACTTTATTTTACGTTTAGTATCAGAGGGAGGACATTTTAATACAGTTCGTGAAGATCATATAATGCAAATTCAGAAGATTCAGCTACTGATTACGGAATCATATAATAAGGAACTGAAAGATAGGGACCCATGTGGGGAAGTAGAATAAAAATGAGGGTATGATTGATTTTTTATTTTTTTTTTGGAAGAAAGTAGATAAGAATATATTCTGGGATAGTTTAGGAATGATTATGATTCCATGCTGTCGAATTTTAAAAACCAGAGAGAGCAATGAAGCATCCTACTTTACCTTATGTTTTGGTGACATTCTCTTTGTAGCTCCAACTTTTGTCTTTCCTTTGTAAAGAATATATAGTGACCTCTCAATTTTATAAATAACATTGGTCCCCCCAAAAATAAATAAATTTAGGTTCTTTGAATTATTTCTGCTCTTTTTATTGTTTGTCGTCCCTAGTTAAAAAAAGAAAAAAGAAAAAATGCATGTACGTAGAATCTGCTTAAGAAGTTTCATTTGAGTATATGTGTTAATGTAGGACCCTTCACACTAGTTTTTTTTTTCCCATAAAAAAAATGATTAAAAAGAAAATGAAGAAGATTCAAATCTGCGGAATTTAATTTTAAACTATCAATTAAGTACGGTCACACAATCATTTGATAAATGGTTAGAAGAACAATTCAGGTGCTCATTATGAAATTTATACTTAACAAAATCATAAAACGTTGAGAAGATAATTAGGAAAATTAAAGATCAAATTATACTAAAGTGAATAAACAAAAATCCCAGTAGGTGGGGTTTTGGGGAAGATATCTATATACAGTCTTCCTCCCAGAATGGAAGAGACTATTTCTAAAATTTGAAATATTTAATATCATATGGAAGCAACATACTGTTACTTTCAGGTTCACCCTTTGATGGAGTAGTGTGTTTGGATTTATTTCATTGCATCATTTTACATGTAGGATACAGTATTCTGATGATGTCTTTTATAAGAGAATATTATATGAAGTACTGAAAAATTGATTGGATAGGAACAAATGGAGTAAAAAAAAAATCAATGGGTTTAGTTTCTTCAATAAATTAAACCTAAGAGTATATGTAAAGAGAGAAAGCAAAAGAGATGTGGATCTTATTTAACATGTGAGGCTCACTAAGCCTTGCTTTCTTTCTTTCTTTGCTATCATGGTCCTGTATTTAAAGAAAATCCTCTAACAAAAGAAACATGAGTTGTGTTATAAACCAAACACCCTAGAAGTTGCATGGATCTTGATTCAAAATTCTACACAACTATGATCGCACAAAAAAAAAAGGGAAGAAGAAGAATTACTACAAGATTTTAAGAAAGAAATGTAATCACTAAAAAATCTTGTAATAAATGGAAACCAACAAGTATGTAATGATAAGTTTCTGCATAGAAAATGACAACAGATGCATGTTACTAAGTTATTATTAAGATTTTTTTAGTAATGACATTCCTTTTTTTCAGATCTCATTTTGATTTTCCAAAATGAAAATCTACTTAACTAATTTACTAGGCTGTACTTCATGCATTTAAAAAATAAAAGAAAAGAAATTTGGCAACAAAGCAATTGAAGAGAAGAGAGGGAAAAACAAAGCATGCTCTTCAAAGTCTGCAGATCGATTAACAAGGGAAAATTGATTACAGGGTCTAAGGAAATAAAATAATTACAAAAAAGGCCTAAGAAACATTCACATGCCAAAAAAGGCCCTAGGGCCTTTTCTGGCATTTTTTCAAAAGAAAGTGTACGAACATAGTTGCTAATTGCTACAGATGTAGTTGTTAATTGCTATAGATGTAATTGTTAAAATGTAGTTGTTAATTAGACTGATTTAGTTGTTAACGGGGACTGATATAGTTGTTAACCGCTACTGATGTAGTTGCTAACGTTTTTTGAAAAAATGTCAGGGCCTTTTCTGGCATGTGAATGTTTCGTAGGCCTTTTTTGTAATTATTTTACTTCCTTGGGCCCTGTAATCAATTTTCCCGATTAACAATTACAACACTTTGTTTTTTATATAGCTTTATGTTCTTTAAGTTGCTTTTGCTATTCTTCTCTCACTCTCTCTCTCTCTCTTCTTTTCTTTTTTTTTTTCTTTTCCCCCACTGTGTTGGCATTATACTGAGTCAGGATTATTGTTACCAAAGACCGTTAAGCTCGGCTATGGCTTGTTTGGTTGGAAACAAATTGACAAAGGACTCAATACTTTAAGACCAGTCTCAATAAAGCCATGATTTGCAAAACTTTTTTGTGTATTACTGTTCAAATGTAATCACAGCAAGTGGGTTCCGCCATTAACAGTTAGCAGTGAATCAGATTCTTAGGGGTCACATTAACTTCTTTTCATCATCAGAAAATAAACGTATATATGAGACAAGTACATTAATATTAAGAAAGTACATGCCGTACCACATATCCCTTGCATTAAGGCCCCACCACCCAGAAATCTTTTTAATTTCCTAATTAGGCAAAGTGATTTGATTGAACTTAACAAATTTGAAAGGATTGCATACCCCACCTTCAATTTGAAACCACTGTGAAACTTTGGGATCAGCAAAAGTATTCACCTCTTGAAGAAGATAAGGGAATTAACAAATAGAAAGATTTTCTTTTTCTTTTTTAGAATCAAAGTACCCAATTATATTTTATAAAACTATAATTAATTCTTTTCAAAATCATGACTTCGTCTTCTTCATGATATGAAAATATTTCAAGCTTACAACTTTAAAGAATATGAATGATGATTTTAAGAAGTTTCATTAATATATGTGTGTGTGTTCAAAAGTTACAAGTAATATCAATGCAACTGGGTTTAGAGGAAGAAGTTATTTTCTCACAGTGTGACAAACCAATATTTAAATCCTTACATAAAAATGTACCCACATTTAGTATCTAGTAGCAACTCAAACATAATCACCTTCAATAGGAAGAAATCTACACTTTTTTTTTTTTAAAAAAAAAGGTGCAAGTAATTGCTTTCATACAAATATGCAAGGCCCTTCTCTAATATTATGAGTCTAAAGGGTCTCTATTCTTTTGTTTAAAATAAAATTGTTCTTTGAATGAATCACACCCTTTAAAGTGACTTCACATGCAATGTAAATAAATAAAGGGCTCAAGTGATTTGAGTTTCAGAAGATCATGGAATGTCTGAAAAATCCTATGCAGATACGTAATCTAATATTACTTCAAAATATGAGATCCAGTCGACTTTTTTAAAGAAATTAAGGAAACTCAATAAATTATTTTAAAGCACTTATATTTATCATTTTTTCTCTAAATTAGTTAGTTTGACCTATAAACTAGTATATAATTACTATGATTAAGTAACATATTTAGGTCCCTTAACTAAAAGGAATAAGTAATACTACCCCAGTCATAAATATATAATATAGTTTGTCGTGCAATTTACATTTCAATTTTACACTACAAATTATGTCTAATATTTAGGACTGGAGGAGTAACAAACAAACAAACCTAAACAAGAAGATTTGAATACACAAGCTAATGTGTCCGGTATGCTTAAGGCAAGTGAAAAGCTATTCAAAGAGAGAATGAAAGAATATTCTATTGAGGAATGAGCCTTGCTAGCTACAGCCCCTAAAAAAATTCTCAAATCTTATGAGAAGAACAGAAAGCAACGAGTCATTTACTCATTTTAACTCTTTCACTTAAATTGGAAGATAAAAAGCAAAGAAATGAGCACATAATTTTTTGCCCCCAAGATATTGTATTGTGTCACTTGGACCATGACCACTTATCCTTCTTCCCAAAACACCATGTCAGCCTGTTTTGATAATAAAGTGAGGAACTTGTGCTTTCCCCTGTTTCTACTTGCATGTGATTCTTACTTAAAAAAAAAACTAACAAACCAGAGAGAGAGAGGATCAATTAGAGCTCCATCTTAAAGTAAAACAAAGCATAAAGGTACACATTGAGCCAAAGAAATGAAGTACTGTTAATTTTGTTGTCTGGGGAACAGAGCTTGGAATTCTAAAGAAGAAGAGGAAGATCATAAAACAGAATAAAGCAACTATTTGTTTCTTTTGGGACTCTTCTATTTGCCATCTATTCTTTATATGACCTGCTTGCTTCCCACTGTAGCAACCTCTTTCTTCTAAGTGGCCCAATTTTGTTGTCTTCCATCTTCATCTTGATTAAAAAAAAGTAACTACAACTCCCTTTCCTTAATAACAAAGAAATCCACATTTACAAAAATAACCCCCCACACTAATTCTCATATGTAATACTACCTCTGGTCTTTAATATAATATCTACTTAACTAATTTGGGTAAATTAAGGGTATTAGTTAAATTAGCTGTTTGTAAAAAATGTCTATCAGTTCTCTAAAATACCCTCTCAAATTATTTGTAATAAAAATAAATATAGGAGACAAAATGAATTGATGTCGTATATTTAAGATTAAATCCAACTATCAATTAGCTCTTAAATTAAAAACAGGAGATAATATGTAACATTGCCTTGTCTTGCTAAGCATACATAAAAATAGTCTTTTTCATAATCCTATTCTATGGTGAGGTTAAGATGCAACACTAATGCACTCATACCTAAACATATGTTGAGGATAAGGATGAACCAGAAAACTTGTAGTCTGAGATGGCTCATACATAGCGGCAGGCATAGTGGTGTGATGTGGCATTTCTCCCAAGGGATTTATTACAAGAAAAAGGAAAGAAAGCTTATGATGAAGATGAAAGGGAACAAACGAAAAAAGATACTTGGCTTCTCAAGGGTATTGTTCCAAAACCCCTTTATTCATCCTTGTCAGATTCTTCAATAACAGCCTTAATTTTGCTTAGGTTGGAGGCTCATGATTCAGGGTGAATCTTAAATTCCTGTAGGCCCCACCTTGCTTTAAGCTTTAAAAACCCCCTTCAAATCCAATAAGACATACTACATAACAAAGCTTGAAATCTACAGAGATGGACCATAAGAATACAGAGGCTGCTAGAGTAGAACTACTTCTTCGCTTATTTTAAACAGGAAAAATATATATCTTCCTATTCCTTACTTCTAGTTTCAGTCCAGAGAAAAATGGTGCTTACCTCTTTCAGAGTCTTTGTTCTTCTTCTGTGTGTTGGGTTATTGTCAGTTCAACCAGAGAAAGTGTTATGCATAAGAAAGCTTGTGCATCCACTTGGACAGATCCAAGAACAGAGGATAATGCTGCAGAACCAACCTACTCAGACAACTACAAGCATGGAAGTAACAAACACAAAGAAGAAGAAGATGACTGAACAAGTGGGTAACAGGATTGATCCAAATCAATCAAGCAAAAGAAGAGTGAGAAGAGGATCAGATCCTATCCACAACAGATTTTAACAAACGAACGGTCTTTCTGTGAAAAAAGAAAGAATGAAACACAAAGCTAACATCGAAGAGAGAGTGAAGAAGAAAGATACAGGGACACATTCAGGAAAGCACAGGAGCCTAGAAATTTAGCAAAAGTGTATTAATTTTCATAGGAGACCTTCATGCGGGTTGGTTGGTTTTTTTTCTGTTCTTATTGTTGAATCTGGTTTGAGATTTTTGCCCTTAGAAAGATGTGTATAGTCAAGCTATATTAGAGAAGTCCTTGAATAGGAGTTCAGTAAGCCATCATCATCATCTGTGTGTTGTGCCAACTGAGGATGACGGGAAAAAAAAAATGAAAACAGAGTACAGATCATGGTTCTTGAAAAAAGTTATCTTCTACTCTTATTGGGAAAGAAAATAGTGAAATTCTTTTGTGATCATCCA
Organism: Acacia confusa; assembly: GCA_037074495.1. Taxonomy (NCBI): domain Eukaryota; kingdom Viridiplantae; phylum Streptophyta; class Magnoliopsida; order Fabales; family Fabaceae; genus Acacia; species Acacia confusa. Next base: position 8,697,141 of record CM073513.1, on the reverse strand, counting down.
GCTCTTCTGAAATTATTTCAAATATAATGTTCTTGGTTATCTCGTTTTCTTTTCTGATCATGGAAAGAAGTTTTGAAATTCAAATTATGTGCAGTCTTTCAGATTTTTTTCCATTTCCCCTCTTTATCAAGGAGCAAATGGATTGGTAAACTGTGTCTCTAGCATGAGACAGAACAAGTGATATGTCCAAAGTTTGCCATTAATCCACCTATTATGTTTGATATATTTTTACTTTGTTGTTATCTGTTAAGACTTGAGAAGCCTTATATTAAGTTGATCTGATGGAAATTTTTTATTGGACTTTTCAACGGAGTAATTTTGATGCAGTATTATGTTTTGACCCAAGCATATATCATACTAGGTTCTGTCTTTTCCCAGTACAATTTTATTCAACTTAAGATATTCTTCTCGTTTACTTAAAAAAAACTCAAACAAACCAAGCGTAAGTGAAGTCATTGTCCAACTAGCATATATATAATCTGATGTATAATTTGTATGTAAGAGGTTAAGGTAGTTAAATCATTTTATTAGGATGAGATTGATATTATTATTTTCCCTGCTGTATGTCATATTGGAGGAGGGGGAAGAAGAGTGGTATATGGTGACCAACAAGAAGAACAATCAGGTTTCCTTTGTGTTTTAAGATTACATGTTATGTGTTGCGTTATAATTATAACTTGAATTAAAATATGAAGTGAGATATTGGTAATGCTACTTGTTATTAATAAAGTAAGACTTACTAAATTAATTTGGTTAGGAAATTAGTTTAATTAGTTATTTGTTAAAAATATGGGTTGGGTTCCTAAATTATTGTCTTAAATTTTTTGTATTGAAACTACCTATTGATACAAAGTCATTTAGTATGTACAATCAATATGGATAGTTTATAAAAAAAAAAAAAAAGAGATAAATATAGGGAGACAAAGTAAATTGAAATCTTATGGCCGGTTTGGATACAAGAAAATGTATGAATGAAATGGAATAGAAAATATTCTATTTGGATGTGTTCGTTTTGCCCTGTAAAAGAAAATGGGTTGATAGAAAAAATTTTGTTTGATTGAAAGAAAATAAGGTAAAATATCATTTTGCCCCAATACTCCGTCTTCTTCTTTTTCATTTCCCCACGCCAAATCTCGCCAAGTCACATATCGTATCCCATCCCAAAACCAATTCTGGTGACACTCTTCGCCACCCTCAAAATGGACACTAGCGACACTCAGAGAGTAGCTCAATGGCACAGTCCTCCAACGGCAGTCATGACCCAGTCTCGGCACAGTCCAATTAAGGCACGGAAGAAAGAAGACGAAGATGCTTTGGGGGTGGTTTTTGAGTCTTTTTACACCATTTTCCCATTAGAAAAATAGACTTCACGTGCTTTGTGGAAGGAATCGATTTTCCATTGTATGAGTGAAAATAACCATCTTGACAAAATTGATTCAGCGTACGAAATGAGGAAGTTGATGGGAGAATAGCCATTTTCATCTTTCTTGGGCTAATTTTTAAGCCGACCAAACTGGCGCTTATATTTACAACCAAATTCAACCCCGAGTTAGTAACTATAAGAGCGAATTTTTTTATATTTTAACTCTGTATTATACCGATTATGTATTATATAATATATTTTTTTATCATGTTTTTTATTAATGTAATGAAACTTATTTTTTGTGTAAAATAAGATATATATATATATAACACATGTTTTAAAGGTCGAATTTTGATTAAAAAAATTTAAAACTGGAAAGGATTAATTATGTATATACCATATAGTCTCCAAAAACCTGAAATGGATTTGGAAGTTGTAACAAAAGTCATGGACACACACAACCCTATACCTCCTTTCTCGCTTCTACTTGGACTTGGTTGGACTTGGCTTAGGTTTTTGGGAAAATTCTCCCCAGGGCCCAATTAAGCAAAAAAATCTCAAAAAAGGCCCCAATAACTTTCACATGTCAAAAAAGGCCCTAGGGTCTTTTCTGGTATTATTTCAGAAATCGTTAATAACAATATCAGTACCCGTTAACAACAAAATCAGTATCCGTTAACAACAATATCAGTACCCTGTTAACTACGTTTTTCTGAAATAATACCAGACATGTGAAAGTTGTTGAGGCCTTTTTTGAGATTTTTTTGCTTAATTGGGCCTTGGGGAGGATTTTCCCTAGGTTTTTTTTTTCTCTACTTCAAGCTTTAGCTTTCTTATGTATTCCACAAAAATAAATAAATAAATAAAAGGGAGAATTACACTAAGGTCCCAAAGACCAGAAATATTTACAGAGAAGTCCTGCACCAGATTCCCATTACGGTTTGGTCCCAAAAATATCCCTGGGACTGTTTTGTAATTAATTCAAAATGCAAAATTACTCTTCTGCCCAAATTTCAATCGCCTGAATGAATACTTTGCTTCTCCAGCTTACCCGAGCATGGTGACGCAAGAGAGAGGTGAGAGAACGACGGAGAAGCCGAAGGAGTGGGAGACGACGCAACCGGCGTAAGACAAGAGCGAGTTAGAGCCTCTTTGGTTTTTGGGAACCATGGGACGATGAAAACGATAGGACCGATTCTCTTGCTGAATTGACTTGCCTTCTTGACTCATTTGCTATGTTTTCGTATCCATCTTGCTTGCAGCCTTAGAGAGCCACTCATTCATTGGTTGAAAGTACTCCCCGAGTATCACGCTAAGATATTCCTTTTCTTGTTCTCGAAACCGTGAGACGAGAGGATTGGAGTAGAGAACGTCGGAGGAGGAGATTGCAATGGGTCATATGGAGGAGAGTGAACAGTGTTTGGAAGAAGATGTAAGAGATGAGGATGAGAGTTGAAACGATGAGATTGCAGTTCAAAACCCCGTCGCACGAATTTACTCGAGTAACAACATTTGTACTCGAGTACAAATGTATTAACAACACGAAATGCCATATTTACAACCAAGTTTACTCGAGTACAAATGACCCATACTCGAGTACAGCTATATTAAAAACCATGTCGCACGAATTGTCACACCTTTACTCGAGTATGATAAATCAATACTCGAGTACAGATATATTAACAACAAAAATTGTCATATTCATAACTCAAAATGTCATTTTTAACAACAAAATTTATTATGACAGGAAAAGCCTTATTAACAACAGAAAAAACTATAATAACAACTCGAAATGCTATTTTTAACAATTTTGTTGTTGTAAATGTGGGGTTTGGAGTTGGTACTCCGTCTTCCCAAGTGTTGGAAGTTGGATTTGTAAATGATGGAATGTTTACTTGTAACCGTGGCATTCGGAGTTGTAAATGATGGCATGTTTTGTTGTAATTGTGGGGTTTGGAGTTGTAAATATTTATGGTCCTTTGGACCTTAGTATAATTCTCCCTAAATAAAATGGTATAGGGAGTTTGCAGGACATACTCTCATATATTTATAAGTTATATCATTAAAATTTTATAGCAATAAATAATTTTATCATTTAGTTATTCTTGTGCAAACTTTGTATAATTTTAAATAGGGATAAAGTTAAAAGATTATTAAATTTAAAAATAAAGTTAATGAGATTGAATATTTTTTTCTTGATTTAATGAAATATTTTGAAAATGACTTATATATTAGATCAGGGGTAATACTAATACAGCAAGAATAAAAAAGCACACACTTTGACATGTTCACATAATATTCATTAAGGATTCATAAAAATCAATTATCCACTTTGATATTTGGGATTCCCCCGTGATAAGGGTATAATTAAATTGGTTAGCTTTTGATCACTCAATCTCATTATATTGTTGACTGAAATTTAAAATATAAAACTGAATATTATAATTTAAATAGTGTAAATAAACATCTCACTTTTTTTTTTTTTTTTTGCCTTCTCATTTTTAATTTCTTACATTGACTACAGATATAGGAAAAGCAATGATGCTTTTTTCTATAACTAGCAATAAAGCAGACTTATCTTTCTCTGCATAATTAAGTTTCAGATTTCAGACCTGAATTTTCCTAAATTGGAACTCAGCAGACCTGCAAATCAAAAGGGGCATTTATATTTGGAGGAAGTGGTGATGATGAATGATGATTTTTGGGACAAGACTTGGTTATGTGAATTGTGAATATATTCTTTTTTTTTTTTTTGGGATTTTACGCGTGCTTGTGTGATTATGACACGTGTGTATGTTTGTGTGGGGGGACAGAGTACCATTCATTGAATTGGAAGATTCGTTTTTGACCATTTGATCATTTGAATGCTGAACCCTCAGAAACATTTAAGAAAGAAAAGCCAAAGTTTGTGGCTTGAATTTTTTTTTTTGGGGGTCAAAACGACATATTTTTGAATGAGAAGTGGATGTGATTGAAATGTGATTAATTAGGTTTTATTTCTCTTTGCCTCCTTCCCATTAATTTCCTCCCTTTTTCCTCCCACTTGGCTCACTATTATCCTCACAAATCATACCATATACTCCGTTTTCTTTAATTTAATTTTATTCAAAAAATTAATTAAGTTATTTAGACATGTATTTTTTAAACATTACTGGGCATTGTCTATAAGGGTAAGTTAAAAAAAGTGATAAATATTAAAAATTATGTCTTATATTTAAAATTAAGATCAATTTTTTAAATATATTTAATATTTAAGAATTAACTAGAGTAGATAAAATACAAAATTCCAGTCACAAGGTATCTTAATTAGGTCATGATCAATAATATATGTTATCCACCAACCATCTTAGGGTTGACAATGATCAAATTGGGGGGATAATTTAAAATATAAGTCACTCTCAATTTAATTAATGTTTTTTTTATCCTTATAATTAATACTCACTTTTTAAATTTGTTCACTCATTATATTCCCATTCTTTCTAAAATAACATTCCCAATACAATTCTCAAAAACGGTAAAAGTGAAAAATTTATATTTTAAGTCATATTAAATGAATTAATTATCATTAAAATGTCTTATATTCTGCACCGGATAAAATATTATTGTCTATCATAACCCACAAATGAAAATGAGATCTTCATACCTAGTCTACAGGACACATGACCTCTTCAACGAAACTTTAGCCACCAATTAACCCAATGCAAAAGGAATAAAACAAACCACGCAACCCAAACTAAAATATACTTTCTCTTATCTTTATTATAAGGCATCAACCACCATTTCTCACAAATCAAAAAATGGAAGTTAAATCATTAAATTGATTCAGAAATAATAAATATTTCCAACTTTACCCCTACTGAATTTAAAGAGTTAGTTAAAAATGAGGGTATAATTGGAAAATAGTAATAAATGAGTTGGTTAAAGGTAGTTGGTGCCTTATAATAAGGACCAGAGGGAATAAGATCTAGCCAGAAACAAAATCAAGCCACACTAAAATCTAGGATCCAAACACAAGATAGAGCACGGAAGTTTTACACTAGTCATGTCACCATTGCTAACGAAATATATATGCCACAAATGACCAGGTCAACATCATTAATTGTGGGTAACCTTTGGGGCATTGAAGAAAATATCCGGAAAAATAAACCAGAAATAGAAAGCTTGGGAATAAAGCCAAGCCAATGAGAGAACAAGCCTGATTTCATGAACCATAGGTAAGGCCGGAGCAAGATGATGACAAGGAACAAAACAAAATGAATTAAAGTATCGGCAAGAGTGGTTTTTTATTATTACTTTGAAACAACTTTTTTGCTTTTATTTGATACTCATACTCCTCTTGTCACATAGCCTTTTGTAGTTGCTTTCTTGTCTGGATTCAAGCCTTCTAAGTCTCAAGGAAACTCAGAATTATAATATCAAACAACTAATCATCATTTAGTATAAAAGGAAAAAGATTGTTTCAGATCCACATAAAGAAGTCAATAATAAGACTATTAGATGACAGACACTCTAAAATCTCGTTAAAACCAAATTAGCAACTCATCATCCTCTAGAGATGATAAGTAAAATATTAAAACATCAATTGATAACCGGAGCCATATTTAAACAATGTAATATGTGAAGAAGTGAATTAATCAGATAATAAAATAGACTATTACCATAAGAATTTACGAAAATGAACAACAGAGAAAAGACAGAAGATGAGGGTAATAATGCATAAGGCATATTAGTCTCTCGTTCATAAGATGCTATCTAAAGTTTATACGCTTTTAGATTTGTTTCCCTTGTCTCGAAATTTAACCAAAGCAAATGCTAAATCCAACATAACCAAAATTTCCATCATAAAAAAAAAGAAGAAAATCAAGTTTCGCAAATTCCAAACTATATATATAATTTTTTAAAAAAAAAAAAAAAAATTAGCTGTAGAGAACCCAACATATAAAAAACTTATTTAACCAATTTTCTTAATTTTTTTTTTGTAAATTACTTAAGTAACTCCTACATTTAGGATATGGTTTTTTTTCAGCTTAAATTACACTTTCTAAAAATTTAAATCATGTGCAGATAATTACACCAGAAAAAGGAATATAATGGGAAAGGACAAAGAATTGGTTGGTGCTAAATGCTAGTGCTATAAGATGTAGATTGTCGGCGTAAGAATGAGACAAAGCATTTGGTTTAGCAAAGTAAGGATGTGTATGAATAGCAACCAAGCTAATCGCAGATCAATGTTGAAGTCAAAGTTTGATTTAATCAACAAAACCACATTAATTATGTGATTGATTGCCAGTTTCTTAAGGAATCTCATGCTTCATAATTAAGATCGATGTTTGGACTTGAAAATTCCATAACCATACTTCCTCCACTTAAATGCAACACTTGACTCGCCCTTCTCAAGTTTGAGTCCCATAAATGCATCCACATATATGATTGATACATCAAATAATACTAGTTATACACGTAAATATATAATTAATGCTCCCTCTCATCCTAGCTCTATATATATTTTATCCTAGTTATAAGGCAAACATATAATAATTTTTTGTCTAAATTATAAGGCACGTCATTAATTTTTTTTTAAATGAATATATGATTTTATCCTTTATTTATAATTATGTAGAAATAGTTATTTTTTTGGACAATGTGTAATTAAATAAGGTTAAAGTTAGAACTTGATTTTTTTTTTTAATGCATAAAAGTTAAAGTGAGTTGGATGTCGGAACTCACTAAAAAAATTGTTAAATTTTAAGATAAAAATAATGAAGTTTACAGTTTTTCTAAATCTGCGTGAAACATGTTACAATTGCTTTTTTTTTTTTTTTTTTATGAATTGTTACATACACACACATATATATATTATGCATTAATTATGTTTTATACATATCCTTTTTTCCCCTACTCATTGTCTCTCATTCTGCCATCCACTCTCTCCCGTATGCACACGGGAACAAAAAAGACTTTTAAGACCAAACGAAAAAGGTATCGTAAGACTGGATCAACGACTAGTCTCGTTTCAAGCGGTCTTAAAAGTTTGTTACTTTTAAGATCGGATGCGTAACCGGTCTTAAAAAATATTTTTAAGACCAAACTTTTAAAATATCCGATCTTAAAAATCCTATTCTATCACAAAAAAAGGGACTTTTAAGATCGAATGCAAAAACACATTTGGTCTTAAAAGTCCCTTTCTATTAAAAAAAAACTAGAAACCAAAAATTTGTCCAAGTGAGCTACATATCAGGGATAAATTTGAATCATCTCCTTTAATACAAATCCAATACCACCATCTCATCCTTCTGGAGGTTGCACAAATCACATCATTTCATCATTTAAGTTAGGCTATCCTGATTCAATGAAGAATGAAAACTTGAGTTCTCTTTGAAATGATATGGCAAGTGAGAAACTAACCTGATTCACGACATATTATACTTTAAAACGACCAAGATAATTAGCAGCAAGACAGTCCAATTCTTCTTGCATATATATAAATATGCAATTACTATCAATGAGAAGTAAACGAACATTATGTGCCTTAAACAAAGACATACTTGGAACGTTAGAATGATTCCAAACCCTCCAGCAAGCATCCCAAAGATAAACTCATCTAGCATCCCAAACTGGCTTCAATTCATTAAATTCTGGCTTGCAAATTTTCCAAGTCGTAAAAGCAAAAATAAAATAGATCAAAGAAGACAAAGTAAAAATTGCGAACTTGGAGAAACTAAAACCAAAACGAGAAACCATGAGAGAAAAGGAAGCGAGAGCAATTTTTGTAGCATTAGAAAATTTGTGAGTGACATCCTTGAGATAAGATAAGATGAGGTTGAAAAGAGTGTGAAGCGAGATTTACAAGGTCGAAAAGAGGTTTAGAGAACGAAATTCAATTTTTTGAGTGGGAAAATAAAAAATTCATCTTTTAGACTTTTTAGACCGAATTTTTTAAATATCCAGTTTTAGAAGTATACTTTTTAGACCAGACTTTTTGAACATCCAGTTTTAAAAGTAGACTTTTAAGAGTGAAATTTAATTTTTGGAATGGAAAAATAAAAAATTCATTTTTTAGACTTTTTAAACCGGACTTTTTTAAACATCAGGTTTTAAAAGTCTACTTTTTAGACCAAACTTTTTAAATTTAAGACCAGACTTTTTAAATATCCGGTCTTCAAAGTGGACTTATTAGATCGGACTTTTTAAATATCCGGTCTTAAAAGTTTACTTTTAAGACCGAACTTTTTAAACATCCGGTCTTAAAAGTAAGACTTTTTTTATATTTACAAAACTGTCACCGGGTATACTTTTTGGACTGAACTTTTAAATTATAGGTCTTAAAAGTAAGACTTTTAAAACCTCATATGTTATAAGTCCAGTCTAAAAAGTTCTTTATATGCTTACGGAACTGCCGCTGGTCATACTTTTTAGACCTATTCTTTATAATCCGATCTAAAATGTTCTTTATATATTTACAAAATTGTCACTGGTCATACTTTTTAGACCTTATTCTCTATAATCCGGTCTGAAAATTTCTTTATATTTATGAAAATGCCACCAATAATACTTTTTAGACCAAAGCCTCAATATTCCGATCTAAACGAGACGGTCTTAAAGCTCTTTTTTGTACTAGTGGCAAGGTATTTTGGAGAAATAAAATGCATATGTTATATAATTATTTTCTTTAACCAATTTTAATTAATTTTATTTAAATTTGTGAATGTATTTGTTTCAAAATAAAAATTTTATTTCAACTTTGTTAAAACATTTTTTGTATTTTTTTTTTCAACTTTACTTTTGTTGATTGTATTTATTATCTCACTTATCATTTTTACCCATGAGGATATAGTTGGAAAAATAATACATATTCATTATCTTAAATTAATTTTAACAGTTTTCTTAATTAACGTAAATTGGTTATTTAAAACTTATAATAAAGGTCGTGCGTAGTATATATAGAATTAAAGGAGTAACAACTATCAAGGGATTTTTCTAACATATTACCCAATATTCGATGCTATTAATTTATTTGGATTTGAATCAAGTCAATTACCCGGTTAGAGAAAGCTTCACAACATCATTTCTTTATCCATGCGCTAAACTTAAATTTAAAATATTATTTAAGCATAGCTAATAGAGTATAATATGCTTATTTGATTGGAGAGAGATCATATCAATTATGTAATTTTAAATATTTATTTTTCAATAGCCCTACCCCACTTTAGCTTAATACCTATACATACATTTTCTTCTTTTACCCCGGAAAAAAATGTCCTTATTTAGTTATTCTCATTCTCATTGTAGTCATTCTTCTATTCATCTTTTTTTCTGTTTATTCTTTTCTTGTTAAGTGCTAAACACTTTTTTTCCCAATATGGACCTCCATAACTCTGACTTTAGTATAAATATCAATCAAACTCAATGTTATGAGAGTGCAAATCTACTTTTCTAAAAATCATATCTATCAGCAATCGAATTTTAAGCATGATGAGGAATGGTGCCAATGAAAAAGAAGAAGAAAATGGGAAAACCAAAAATAAAGCACTAAAGTTTAAGCATGGCAATGACCCAATTAATTATATATGCATTGCATTTGTCTCACAAAAACGTGGAAAAGCATCAACACTGTTTTTTTAAGTGGACCCAAATCAAGATTTTATGTTTTGTTTTTTAGTTTTTGTTTTAATTTCATGTGTTGTAAGGCAGCATGTTTGTTAATTTATGCTGACCAAAAAGGCAATTATCAATTAGGAGTTTGATTCAGATATATATAATCCGACAAAATGAGACTCAATCATAATATTTCCTTGTTTGAGATGTTAAAGTTAGGTACGAAAACTAATTAATGACATTTTTTGGATTTATCCACGGGTATTTGGTATTACTAACAATCAACTAATCAAATTAGCGGAATGTATATCTATAATGAAGAAACCTTGCTACCTTCAAGTAATTATCATGTGTATATGAATATCTTGGCAGTAAATTCAAGCGTTCAATGGTTAATGATGACATTTTTTAAGTTAGCTTAATTAGAGCAATATAATCATATTATAAGAGCATGTGGGTGCACATCTTTCATTTCCTAATTGCTCTATATACTTGTTTGATGTACGGATATATGAGTTTATATAGGTTAAATATTAGTAGTGAATAGGGGTGAAACCGTTACAAAATAATAGGATTTGTCAAGGTCTACGCATCGCTACACATTAACCACGACAAAATTGAGTCGTTTCACTTTCTTGTAGCGGTTATTCTCATTTAACTGTGACAAATGAACCGTGACAAAAATTCATCCCATTATGCGCATTGGCGCCACATTTGTAAAGGTTTTATCTAAAAAACCGCGGCAAACATCCGCGCTATTACGCACCAAATTGGCGCCACTTTTGTAGCTGTTTATTTGGCGATAACTGCTACAAATATTGTTGCAAATAGGCCTGCGTTTTGGCTCCAATTCTCCTACTACGAATTTGTTGTGGTTTGGTGTGAAACCGCTACAAATACATGAGTTTGTAGCGGTTTTTTTATAACCGATACTATTTAACTGCTACAAATCGTAGTTTTTTTTGTAGTGTGTGGAAATGAAAGATGTTTAATTTAATTAGGGAAATTATACAAATTCCCGTGTTAATAAGATGATGAGATGGAAAGACTTATTACTATTTTGGTGTGAAACCGCTACAAATACATGAGTTTGTAACGGTTTTTTATAACCGATACTATTTAACTGCTACAAATCGTAGTTTTTTTTGTAGTGTGTGGAAATGAAAGATATTTAATTTAATTAGGGAAGTTATACAAATTCCCGTGTTAATAAGATGATGAGATGGAAAGACTTATTACTACAAAAAGTAGATTTAACAACATCATATTAACATCCGTTTGTTTCAAACCATACATTAAAAAAAGACTGGTATTTTTGAAATTCTTTTTTCAAATTCAAAGAATGTTTTAAAAAAATTATTCCTTAAAAGAACATATCAACAACTATAGTCAATGACATTTAAGCCTAAAAAGTTTCTTAAAAAAATCATATGTTTTAATCACTACAATTGGTTGTTGAAAGTTGAAATTCAACAAATGATTTTTTTAAAATAATCATTGAAACTATTTTTTATTTTGGGATACCACAACTGTTTATTAAAAACATTCCTTGAAATTTTCATCAAGCTAGTGTTTTGACGTAGTTGGCGTGAGCCTTTGCCAAGTATATTCCTAAGGTTGAATGTTCCAACCTCACTAACCTGGTGTAGAAGGTATATGATTTGTTTAGCAAGGTTAGAAGAAGGGGATTAATTTCCTCGTTGCTAAATTGTGTGGATGTCTAATTGAGCTCAAAAGAGCCGTGGAACGAGGTGATAAAAACATAATATTGGGAAGTCTAACTCTGTTGAAGTTGTTCACCTAATTCTAAACTAGGTTCCGGTAACTCACAAAAATTGGGGAATATATGGTTTCTGAAATCAAATGCATGATCCTACGCTTTTGGGCCAGTGGAAATCTAGCATATAAGTCGGTTGACTGCAAATTCTCATCCTAGAGTATGACTTAATTTGGAACATGATATTGATCTCAAAAGATAGAATTTAGAATAGTTAGGTCTGTTCAGAATAATATATCTTCAGCCTCCACATTTCTATATATTAGACTATCCTAGAATACAATGTTTTCTACTCTATTAACTCACTGTACAGAAAACAATGAATACAATATATAAAGGAATAATATAATTCTAACTTCAAATACAAGACATATTTTCTATATTTATTAATATTTTTTTAATTTATACTTTTTAGTGTGCTCTCAACATCTTTCTCTGTTGGTGTAGTTCGTGTGAGCTTTTGCCAAATCTTCTTGAGGTGAAGGTTTTGAACCTCCTTGACCTCGTAACATTTTTTGTCTTTTTAGTAACATGAACTGAGATACAACAACTGGTACACAAAACATTGTCATTATAAGTGATCATTTTCTACACACTCTTATATTAGCCATGTTTTGATGACTTTTGTTTACATGCAAGGTGTTATAATGTGAGGTCACTTTGTTTTCTTTATTCTTTGTTCTAAGAATTGACTGTTTATTTTTCTTTTCTTTGTTCTAGTTTTGTATTTAGAGAGAGAATATGGATAGAAAAACGAATATCACTTTTTAGTAAAAATAACAAATATAGACAATCGGTACGAAAAAAAAACAATAGTAATTAATGACACACTTACAACAACTATTACATATAAATAAGTCGTTGTAAGTTTTTTTAAAAGGAAATATAGACGACTGCTTTAGAGTAAATAATAATTGTTAATGGTACACTTACAACGACTATTACACATAAATAAGTCGTTGTAAATTTATACACACACACGGCTGCTTTATGGTAAACAGTAATTGTTAATGGCACATTTATAACGATAGTTACATGTATATAAGTCATTGTAAGTATAAAAAAAATGAAATATAGATGACTGCTTCAGGGAAAACAGTCATTGTTAAATTGTATGTGGACTAAGCACGCCGCAGTCAATGGAGGGAGCTTGGTTTGACCATGCCACCATGGCCTGTATGTGATTTATGTTCCCCTCAGTCCACAGATCTAAATTCGACAGCCTAAAACTCATATTCTTCCCTATATTTTTGCTTTGAAATAGCAAACTTCACATCTGAAAAAAATGGGGAACCAACGAAAGTGGTGAAATCCATTGGGTGTCGTTATTAGTCTGAAATAGAAAGAGAACCATGGTTTTATTGTTCAACACTTTCATTATTTCATGGTTTTGGTTTCTCGATGCTTGTTATTATGAAATAGGAACAGAACCATATGGCCGTCAGTTTCGATTTCTTCTTCATGTTTTAATATAAAGTGTGTTTGAATATGCTCTGTTGAACTTCGATTTTTGCTCTTATCTATGGCTTCTGAACCTTCATTGCATTGTGAAAAGTGAAAGACCTTGTCGGCTGGAGCTTGAAGAGTTTCCATGGCAGAAGATTCTGGGGCTTGGTTGGCGGCAATGAAGGATCATTTTGATTCTTCAATTTGAAAAACTTGTGAAGGGCATTGTGGTCTTTTAATGCAAACAATACATATTTTAATTAACAATTATGTCTTAATTATTTGCATGATTTATCAAACACACTTTAAAAACTCATATCTATATCCATTTCAATTGCATCAAAATCAATTCCAGCACATCAAACAAGGGCATTGGATGGTCTCTTTATTTTGTTGTTGGTGACTTGATGTTATTAAACTCTTCTATTTTAAAGTGACGACATTATACTTTATTAATAAGCATGCAATATTATTGGTGAGTTGTTGACTTGAATAGCTAAAATAATCATAGTTATGAGAATCAGACTAGACTAGATTATATTGGACGATTCAATTAGTTTCTGACTTGTTTGGTACACTCTTTGGAGGGTTTAATTGGACTTATGTACTGTTTGTTTGAATGAACTTATGGAAAAATGCATATTTGGTTAAGAAGTCGTTCTAATTAAACTTATAGACCAAAAGTTATTTACATGAAAAGTTACTTTTGAGAGCTTTTAAGCTCCTTTTTAGCTTTTGGGTTCTTTTTTAAAGTCCTAAATTAATTTTTTAAGATTATGAAGTATTTTTTTAATATTATTTAGTATCCTGAAATATGTTTTTAGTACTAGTCAGTACCTTTAAAAATATTTTAGATTGACTATAAGTAATTTTTCCTAACCTAACTTTTACCCAATTCAAACATAAATAACATTTCACGATTTAACATTTCCATGAGTCAGATTGACTTTAAGTTGTTTTTCCCATTGGTATCTTAAACAACGACATTATCAACCATGTTCGCATTGTGAAAAATACATAAACACGTTTGAATGGTTAGAGGAAAAGCAAGTTTAAATGTAAAAGTCTAAAAAAAAATTAATAAAAATAAAAATAGGTAATGTGTTATTGAGAAAAAATTTACAATACTAAAAGATTTAAATTTTTTAGGAAAATAAGGAAATATTCCACTAAAAATTTAATTTGTGAAAATGAACTAAATCAGAGTAGTATCATGGATTTTTTTATATATAATTATCAAATAATTCTCATCAATTAAATTTCTCATTGACCTAGATGATAATAATATCATGATTATTAACTCTTCAGTGAATTTTATATTTCGGATAAAAAAATTCATCCATAATGATTTATAAGAAGAACTATAATTGTATTTCAATTAAAAAAAGTGAGACCAATTTTTTTTTTTTTCATAAGCTACTTTTTTTCCAAGGCAGAAAAACCAAAAAAAAAAAATTAACTTATGATTTAAGCTGTTTTCCCCCCTAAAATCCCAATTAAAATAAGCTGGTGATAAAAAATCTACTTTTGGATTGAGATGTGTAAATTTCTTGGGAAGGAGCATGGCCGAGATAACAAAACGAAAATGCTCGTGTGTTTGCATTTGCGGCCTTATGAGCTGTCCCTCCCTCCCTTCTCCTTTTTCGCGTCCCTGGGCATTCGCCACGTCACCCCCCCAAACCTCTCTTCATTATCGTATCCATATTATTATTCTCTCTTATCTTTAATACTTAACATATTTAAATCGTTTCTCTTAACTCTAAATATATCGTATTTTTCATTTTTTTAATATTTTCCACAAATTTATTTTTATTAATCCTTCATCAAAAATAATTAATAAAAATATAATGAGAGAATTAAAGACAAATATGAGTTTAACCCCTTCTAAAATTTTGTAATTTGATTATCAGGAGGGAGTATTTACACAATAATAAATAAATGAATATTAAATTTATAACGTACTAAGAAAATGTATATTATTACTGTGTGGCCAATAAGATTAGAGGAGTAGTAAGTCACATTTAATTTGACAGTGAACTTTTTATTTAAAAGATGAAATATTTGAGAGTATATTATATTATAGGATTAAGTACCAATTTTTCCCTAAAAGTATGCGCCCAGGAGTAATTTTTCTTGGAAAGTTTTCGGCGTAACAAAGCTACCCTTGAAGTATCAAAACATAACAATGTTGTTTTTCCGTTAAAAACCCTAACGTTGACCGTTAAAGTTTTTAACAGAGGGGTAAAATTGCTTCTAGGCATGTACTTCAGAGGCAATATTGCTACGCTAAAACGTAGCAATGTTGCCCATCTGTTAAAAACTCTAACGCAACATTGCTATATTTTGATACTTCAGGGACAACATTACTACTATATGGAAAACTTTCTAGACAAAATTTGCTACTTTTTGCTTAACCTTATATTATATTATATGGGCTGTTGTATAAACTGTGGATGCGTGTCTGCTCTCCGTTGTATTCAAACCCCAAATCTTGTCTTGACTTCCCATTATAACCGTCATCATCACGTTCACGTTTTGGAGCTTCATCACCGTTCACCACCACAACCATCTCTCTCTCTCCACAACCATTAACCTCTTTTCTCTCTGCTTTTCTTCCAAATAATGCTTTATCCTCAACCTAAACCCTAATCACTCTCTTTGTCCCTTTTTTATCCTTTTCTTTCTTTTCAGACATGGACTTGACCCCCACCACCACCGCCTCCGCCACCTCCACCGGCCACTTTGATTCTCTCCATACCCCAACCCCACCGCCTATCCACCCTACCAACACCACCAAGGCTCTGTCTTTCCCCAACGGCTCCCTCAAGCGCCATCACCACCCTTCGCCTCATCCGCCGCCGCCGCCCGCCGTTGTTTCCTACAAGGAATGCCTCAAGAACCACGCCGCCAGCATCGGCGGACACGCGCTTGATGGTTGCGGTGAGTTCATGCCTTCCTCCGCCTCTAACCCCACTGACCCACGCTCCCTCAAATGCGCAGCGTGCGGCTGCCACCGCAACTTCCACCGCCGTGACCCCCAAGAGCCTCACTCCGCCAGCCCCAACTTCTTAAGCTGCTTCTACCCTCCGCTGCCTCCTCCGCCGCCGCCGCTGGCTCCCCGGGGTTTAAGCCCGAGCATTAGCCCAAGCTCAAGCCCAAGCAGCACCAGTCTCAGCCCGTTGTCAAGCCCGTCTCCGCCTCCGGTCTCGCATTTCCCTCCTCCTTCCTACCACACATCGGCACCGCACATGTTTGTAGCACTCGGGAGCGCTTATTCTGGACCGTCCGATGAGCAGCATCACCGGAGCTTCATGAATTCTTCGGCAATGAAGACGCCGACCACGACGGAGAAGGAGAGCCCAGGTGGAAGAAAGAGGTACAGAACGAAATTCAGCCAAGAACAGAAGGAGAAGATGCTTCAGTTCTGTGAGAAATTGGGTTGGAGGATGCAGAAAGGAGATAATAGAATGATCCAAGATTTCTGCAATGAGGTTGGTGTCTCCAGAGGAGTGTTCAAAGTTTGGATGCACAACAACAAGAACACTTTCCGGAAAAAATCAGAAATTGGGAACACCCAAACTGAGAAAATCATCAATGAAGGTGATGATCATAATCGAGAAGGTGGTGGTGGGTTTGATTGTGATATAAACGACAGCGATAATCACAGGAATGAAGGTAGCTGTATTAATCTTCAAGTCTCTGTTAATGGATCTTCTTCTTGATCACCCATATAGGAAGATCTGGTTTTTCTTCATCATTAGTATATGGTGTTTAATTATTACTCTGTTCATAATAACATCTCCTGAAAATCTTAACATAATTTCCTAGAGATCTTTCATTTCATTCATCATCTTCTTCCTCTAGCTTGCGAGTACTGAAACTGGATATGAATTAATTAATGATATAATTCATGGAATTTATTTATTGGAAGCTTTTAATTTAGTTAGCGCATGCACCTCCCAACATGCCCATACCTGTCTGTCCAAGTTTATTGTAATGAGGTGAAACTTGTGATGATGATATATATATCTCTGCAATTTCTGTCGCTATTCATTTATGGGGGGAAGCAACTTTTGCAGAATTAACGTGTTGGAGATAATGCCATTGATGAGTTTGGTGAACATTGCATGAACCAAACCTCTAATTTTCTTACTCTTCTTAATGATGAATTTATGAATTACTCAGAGATATTATTTAATGGACCTACTACTGGGTTTTAATTTCTTAATACCCATTATATTAAGATCTACTCTATGTTTTTTGTTTGGTGAACTCCTCTTGTTAAAGTAATTTGCTGATGATTTGAACGGTTTACAAATATTTTCTGTAAGAAATTTCACTGAACCATTATTTTTTTTTTGGCGAAGTACCGTTGTTTGGGTAAAAATTAACAAAATTTCAAATATTTAAATTATGCGTAAGGTAAAATTCAAACTTTTCCTTCTTGTCAACCAAAAAAAAAAAAAAGATAATGGACAATGATAAATTGGAATTTTTTATAGCGCAAAAATGGTAAATTTGAAATGAAAGCAACTAAAATTTACCACAAAAAAAATTCCCAAAAAATACAAGACATACACATTTTAAGAATGAATTAGTAATTAAAAATATAGTAATCCCAAGAAAGTTGACATAGATGGTAAGGGATTTGGTCAAGTCCCAAGGGGATGTGTGTTTGATCCCCGCTTTCGTCGCTGGGACTCTTTCAGTAAACGATCTCGTAAGTCCCAGTAAATGCTTAAAGAGCCTAGGGCTATGCCCTGACCTTGATGAAAGACTGATGTTGAACCTCTCCAAAACTTTCTTCAACAAAAAAAAAAAAGAAAAAAAAAATATATATATATATAGTAATCCATCGCTAAACAGAATAAATAACTTTTCTTTAGCCTTGGCCACCTTTTTATAATAGAAAGTTCCAAATTCTTTGATAGTTTTAAAAGATTTTTTTAAGAAAATAACCCTATTTAATATTCCACTAGTCTTATATACTCCATATAAGATATGAATGACTAAATTATGTAGATAAAGTTAAAATTAGTTCAACCCCATAAATGTGTAACAAACTGTATTTTATATATTTTTCAAAACACCCTTGTTTTAAATGTATGGAGAGAAATAGTAAATGAGATAGAATAATTAAGAAAAAAGTGTGCGTGAAAAAAAAATTAATTAATAGGTATATATATAATCAACGAGTAAAACCAAAAACCAAAAATAAAAAATCAGACATCCAAACCACTCCAGGGGAAAAAAAAAACTACTGTATCTTAAAATCATGTTATAAAAAATATTTTTTTAAAAAAAAAACTCATATTTTAATTTTGAATGAAAACATGTTCAAGTTTTCGAGAATAATACTCCTCTAATCATAAATATAAGACATAGCTTATAGTACAAATGACGGAATGAGATCTTCTCATAAGCTTTCTTTTTCCTTATCCCTCATCATCTCATCTGGACCATTGATTGAAAAGATGAGATAAAAATTAAAGTAATATTATGACATTTAAGATTGATTAGACGTATATGATTTAGAAATTATAAAAGATTATGAGAATAGAATGATAAGAGAAACCTAACTCGTAAATGACACTATAAAATATATCTCATATTTAAGATACTTTTATTATAAATATAATTTAGTAAAAATATTAAATATTGTTTTATATGAAAAAGATGCGATTGCTTAGAAGGCAAGTGTGATGCTTAGCTTTAATGATCGTAGTAATTAGTGGAAAGCAACAGAGACAATGATAGGCTTAGACTTAAAATCGGCTACCTTTCCAAAATTGGGTTTGGTTCGCTGATCGAAGCGGTAAGTTTTGTTGTTTTCGTAAAACTCCTAATAATGATAACCCCCAACTTAGAAAGCCCACTTATTAATTAACAGGTCTCTAATTAATAATTATAATTAATTGGTCAGTTTAATGCCCTGGTATATAATAATCATAATGTCTTTGGAAGAGGGAGCCACAATGGTTTATTTTATTGTATTAATTAATATTATCATATTGGATCCTTTTTCTTTTTTTAAACCTTTCGATCGGTTTCGATGAGATGGCGCTTTGCATGGCGTTTTTGAGACTGTTGAAAAATTACAGTGCAGCCTTTTCTCTGCACACAAATGATGGACCACATTCCAATCTCTAACTAATTTAATTTCTTTTTCCTGTTTTTTTATTGAAAATATTTGAGCATTTTTTTTAAAAAAAAAAAATTCTAAGAATAGTTAAATAAGTACATCCTCTTCGTATAATTTTGAAGTAGGAGTAGCACTTATTAGCGTTTTTAATTGTACTAGTACTTATTATCTTATATTAATTTATGATTCATGTAATGTCCTTAAATATCTTTTAGCTTTATATAATATTTAAAAGTATTTTTGGTACAATTTTATCATTAAAGTGTTATTTTTCTGCAACAATGAGCATCCTAAATTTAAGATATTAAGTATTATGAGAAAAATATTTGAAGATGCTAGATAAACAATTAATTTTTTTTTAGAATAATGAGTAGTATTGAAAAAACACTTTAGGTAAAACTTAACCTTTCTAATAACATATCATAAACCTTAAAGTAAATAGAATTCACAATATTTTCACTTCACATTTCAATGCAAAATTAATCATATTTACATTTATTACATGCCCCTTGACTCCTTGAGGTATTAAGTATAAACCCAAATTTTACTACTGGTTTGTGGTTTTGTTGGTGGGAAAAACTATTAATCTATTTTCGAATTTTAACTCACTTGGTAATTGTTTTAAATTCAAATAATTGATTGTTTGTCAAACCATACATGTATTTTTTTTTTATACAAAAAATTTTAGATGTGGTAAATACTGATAACCCACTAAGGTTAGAGTACGCCTTCAGTCTCAAAGAACTCTTCCTAAGGTACTTATAAATGGTCTATCAATAATGTCCTCATAAACCTTCTCTCTTCGAGATGAAGGCTAATGCCTTAACCAACTATATCACTCCTCATTAACTAACCATACAAGTAATTTTTTTTTATATATAGTAATTGATTCATTGAAGGTAGGAAAGTGCTTCATAGCGGGCCTATATTCTTGAAAATTAAACTAATTGATTACTAGTAGCTTAGGATAGCTTGGGGACTAATAAAAAAACATATACGTGTAATATTTATAAACTTATGCGGCATCTGGTTCCTAATTTAATAATTAGTTGATTTTTTTTAAAGAGATTAATGAAATTAATTAAATTATATTAAAGTCTTTATATTTATTGTTCTTTTTCAAACTAATTTATTTAACTAATAAATTAATATATAATATAAAGAAAAATTAATTCCTCAGTCTTTATAGTCTTCCTTAATTTTGAATCAAGTCCTTGTATTCTTTATCTTTTTTTATTAGGCCCTTTGAGTTTACTTTATTAGATCAATTAGTCCCTAATACCAACAACCGTTTAATAAGAGATAACAGTATTAAAAGATCTGTTAGTCAGCCTTGAGGTAGCTCACCACAAGTGACTAAGCATCCACGTAGGTACTTTGGTGTACTACTAGAAAACTGATTTTTTGTGGCGGAATTTTTCCCTCGCAAAACAAGCATTTTCTGTCACAAAATTATTTTGCTACAGATTTTGCGGCGGAAATTTGTCTGTCGCAAAAAAAGCCCTCGCAAATAATTTTTGCGGCGGAAAAAAAGCATTTTCCCTCGCAAATTCAAATTCTGCGGTGAAACAATTTTCCCTCGCAACATGAGAGATTTTGCGGCGGAAATATTTTCCCTTGCAAATTCCAAATTTGCAGCGGATCAATTTTCCCTCGCAAATTGAGATTTTGCGGCGAAACAAATTTCCCTTGCAAAATTTTTTGAATTTGCGAGGGAATTATTTTCCCTCGCAATTTTGCGACGGAAAATGTATTTTCCCTCGCAAAATTTTCCCTTGCAAATTTCCATATTTTGCGAGGGAAAGTTTTTCCCTCGCAAAATTAAAAATTATTTTAAAAAAAATCATTAAAAATTATAAAAAAAAATAGAAAATAAAAAAAAATTGTATATCATAAAAATAAATTATACAATCATCATATTAGTTTACATAATAAAAACACAATATTATATAAATTATAATGTTCTAAAATGAACTAAAAAAAAAACTCTAAATAGCAATAGCCTGGCCATCGTCACCGCCAGTATCGTCGTCACCACTAGGAGGCAGCTCCGTACCTTTGTCTTTCAATAGGGCATGGAGAAGTGCTCGCATCTCACTAATAATATTTTCTTGCTCCCTCATCTTCTCATCTTGCTCCCTCATCTTCTCGTCTTGCTCCAGCACCTTCTGTTCTTGCTCCAGCACCTTCTGTTCTAACATCTTTACCCTCTTATCCTCTGCAAAACCAACATTATGAAGTCAATTTACTTGTAATACTTCATTTATATGAAAGAAGGAGTAATGATTTACGATTGATAACAAAAGTACAACTCTACCTTCAGGACCACCTCTACTACTGCCGGATGAGCGCCTCGAAGACGACTTCAGTTGGCTGGCAGAAGCACCCATCCCGAAGACTCTCCCCTTCTTGTCAATTCCGCCTGCAGCCTGAAGGAAGATACTCTCGTTATCGGAATAAGAGGACGACGGGTCACTCTGAATCTGTGAGTCTCTCTCCTGTGTCAGCTGTTGATAGGTCTCCTACAAGCACAAAAATACAACACAAATAATGCATATAAAATGAAAGAAATATACTACTGTTTGAAACAAATAATAAATATAACTAATATCTAACCGCGAACTGCTGAGACTTAGCGTTAATCCAGCGCTTGCCTTGTTCCTCAACCGCCTGGGTATGGCTCCGCTCAAAGGTGGTCCAAGAAATCAAATCTTCAGGAACTTCCCCAGACGCTGCCTGCAAACACAAATGATAACCATTCATTAATTATTTATTAAGTACAAAATATTGAAAGCTAAAGTAGAAAATAGTGTATACTTACAATCTTTCGTCGATGCTCACTAACTGGAATGCAGCCGCCAGCATATGACGGTCCATCCATGTGGGACCTATTTAATTTATTTTGTTCACTTTGCTTCAAAAATCTTTCGTCAGTCGCCCATTTTTCAAATAACCGGCCTGCAACCTCAGGCTGAATCCAATTTTTTTTTCCTTTTTCATTCCTCAATTTATATAATTTATCAGACAGCCACTTGCTTCCCTTGAAGTTATAAGCTTTCTTTAAATTATTCACATGCTCGGGCAACCAGCTAAACTTTTCCTGAAAAACAATACTAAAACAATTAGTGCTCTAAATTATACAAGTAGTTAATCAGTTTGTATTTTGATGAGAATAATAAATTAATAACCATACATCACATAACTTACCAAGAACTCACTAAACCAAGTATCTCGCTGGCTCTGAGGAATCAATGTCCATGTGGCCCAAGGTTGATCAAAATTACGAAATATTTGCTTGCCGATGAAATCCGCCACCGGCTTATGAGGATGAAACCTGAAAACAAAGAGAATGTTGCAAATAGTAGCATACAAACTAAAAGTAAAAAATCATAACATTACATAACTTACTCGGTGCTCCCTACAGGACAGATCCACATCTTCCCTGTCGCAGGATCAATGGATCCCCAAGCTGGGTCGTTAGAGGAACTAGCTCCCCCACCCTGGCTATGAGGCGATGCAGTGTACTAAAGGAAGAAGTATATTGCAAAATGTTAGAACTTAGATGTTTAAGAAAATATATTTAAATCAGTCAGAAATCATAAATTGAACCTGCCCTGTCTGCTGGTGTGGATATGTATCAGTGAAAGGCTCACCTATACTGCCCATAACAGAGTCAGTAGTAGGCGGTGAAGATGAAAAATAAAGAGGCGGAAGCTTCGGCGAAGAGCTAAGCCCTCTGACTACAGAGGGGGTAGATGATGTCGGCCTACCCCCTCTGATAGGACGGGCCCGGCCACTACCTCTACTATATCCACTACCTGAACGGCCTCCTGGATGCTCCATCTCTGAACACTTATAAACATGATGTCAAAATATATATAAACAAGAGAAATTTACTTAATACAATAATGACTAAGCAATGGAATATCAAATATAACAGATCGTCATAAACCAAAACAACTAAGTTAAATCAATCGGATGATTACTGTTCTTCCTCTGACGTCTCATAATCGTCAAATTCAGATTCAATAGTGGAGTAACCCGCTTGTTTCTCATCGTCTGATTCCTCATTCTCAATTTGGATAGGAATCAGCTCTAAGTTTCCAGTGGAATCAAAGAGATTGCAAGGTACATCGTCCTCGACATTACTTACGGCAAGTACATGTTCCACATCCGCTTGGAAAGGTTCAGTCATATCGTCATTTGTTTCTGACTCTTTTGAAGTAGGTGTAATATTTCGTGCTTTGGTTTTGATAACTCCCACCTACTCTTGACGGGATGTAGGGTAATATGTAAAATAAACTTGTTCTGCCTGTTGAGCAAGAATGAATGGGTCATAACTAACTGCATATCTCCGTGACCAATCGATCTCAACATTTCCATATTTGTCCACCTTTGTACCACGCGGACTGTTATCAAACCACTCACATTTAAATAGAATCACTGACTTGTCCCACTTGTAATCCAACTGAATTATATCAATTAACTTGTCGTAGTAGTCGCACTCGACTCCGTCAACTTGGCCACCTCGACAACATACACCGTAATTGCAAGTTTCTGTATTTCCGTTCGCTTTAACAGTTGCAAACCGATACCCATTGATTACATATTTTTTTATCCTGGTAACAACTGTTGCAGACCCGTAAGCTAAACTCCATACAACATCATGGGGATCTGACGCAGAAGTTGAACTCCATATTTTTTGCGTGAAGTTGTATGGTAACCAATGAGGAAATTTATCCTTCATGAATTCATCGAGGTCGGAATCCGAGATCAAAGGATTTGTTGATCGAACCCATTGTGAGAAATATCTGTAACAAAAAGAAAGAAATTAATACTTTAATACTTACTGTAGCAGTTACTGAAAAGCTGAAATCTTACTTTAAGTACGGGGCGGCCTCTTCACAGTTGTTTAGAATGTACCACTCCGCTACTTTCTTATCGCTTCCTTCCAGATTTGACCTACAATTTGTTCGAATGACCCAACCAGGATAATTAAATATTGATATTTGACCACTTGTTTCACCGCCATCATCGTTGCAAGGTACCCCCCTCCATCTTGATATAACTTCAGGGGGATAATAGTATGAGGCAAATTTGGTGGCCTCCTCGACCAGATACGCTTCAGCAATAGATCCTTCAATGTATCTTGTATTTTTGATCTTATATTTCAGTGTGCGTAAAAACCTACAACGAACAATTAGAGGGTATTTATAACCTATGTCTTAATGTGTTTGAACTAATCACAGCGAAAACAAATATATATTACCTTTCAAACGGATACATCCACCTATATTGTTGCGGACCTCCTACCTTTGCTTCGTACGCCAGGTGAACGGGCAAATGTTCCATTGAGTCAAAGAAGCTAAGAGGAAACACCATCTCTAACTTGCATAGCATTTTTGGCACGCTCTCCTCCAACTGTCGTAACTTATCGACATTAAGTTCAGAAGCACAAATTATTGTAAAGAAGAAGGAAAACTCTGTCAGAATATCTAATACATGCTTCGGTAGTGCCTTGAAGGCCCACGGCAATAATCTCTGAAAGAAAACGTGACAATCATGACTCTTCATATCGCGTAACTTCACCTCATTCAAGTCCACACATCTTGAGAAATTTGATGCATAACCGTCCGGTAGATTCACACTATTAACCCACTTCAACAATTCTATATTCTGCTCTTTGTTCAAGGTGTACGGCGCCCTAGGTTTGGAAATCCGGCCCGTGGCAGTCTCTATCAAATGCAAAGAAGGTCTTCCGCAAATATGTTGTATGTCAAGTCTTGCATTGACTGTATCCTTTGTCTTACCCTTGGTGTCCATAACGGTGTACAGAATATTGCAAAACACATTCTTCTCAATATGCATGACGTCGAGGTTGTGTCTTAACAATTGATCTTTCCAATATGATAGCTCCCAAAAGATGTTGCGTTTGATCCAATGATGATGAACGCCATATCCCTCAGGCTCACTGGAAGCAGCTCCTTCTTCAATACTTTGAATGTCTTTCACCCTCTCCCATATTTCTTGCCCACTTAAACGACGAGGTTTAGCTGATCGTTCAACCACATTTCGACTGAAGTCTTTTTTGTTTCTCCTAAACGGATGATCGAGGGGTAGGAATCGCCGATGACTGTCAAACCAAGATACCTTGCGACTATTTGGCAAGCTAAACCCCACATTCTGTTCCATACATATAGGACATGCAAGCTTCCCCGACGTTTGCCATCCACTCAACATCCCATATGCAGGGAAATCATTGATTGTCCACATTAAGGCAGCCCGCAAGATGAAGTTCTGACTCAATGATACATCGTACGTAAGAACCCCTTCACTTCACAACATCTTCAACTCGTCTATCAGAGGCCTGAGGTACACATCTATTTTCTTTTTTGGGTTGGATGGCCCAGGGATTAACGCGTTGAGGAACAAAAACTCTCTTCTCATACACATGGAAGGTGGGAGGTTATACGGAGTGACAATCACCGGCCAACTAGAATAAATCCTGCCCGTTTGGTTGAAAGGAGCGAACCCATCTGAACATAAACCAAGACGAACATTACAGGGATCGGCTGCAAATGAAGGATTCGCCTTGTCAAATTTTAGCCAAGCTTCGGCATCAGATGGATGCGTCACAAATTTTTCATCCCTGTGATGCTCCCGATGCCATCTCATGTGAGCAGCTGTTTGTTGTGATGAATACAATCTCTGAAATCTAGGCACGAGGGCAAAGTACCACATCTTACTTAATGGTTGAGTGATTGTTTTCCCTTTAATCTTCTTGTACCTATCATGTTCACAGAATTTACAAGTAGTCCGCTCAGCATCATCCTTGTAATAGAGCATACATCCGTTGGGACAACAATGGATTCTTTCACAACTAAGCCCGAGCTCTTTCACCTTTTTCTTTGCTTAGTAAAAATCTTTCGGCAAATTATTGTCATTGGGAGCAACCTTATTCATGATCTGCATCATTTCATTGTAATTCTTCTTGCTCATATGGTGATCAGTCTTCAAGCTTAATGTTGCTAGGGTAGCCGATAGCGATGAATATTCACTATTTTCAATGTGTTCACAACCTTCCCATAAAGGACGTTGCGCATCTTGAAGCATTTGATAGAACCTAACGGCCTCCGGATTAGGCTCCTCTCCCATGTATGATGGTTGATTATGTGTACCGGTCTCCTCTTCCATGTGTGAAGGTCCAGCATGAGTCACGGGATCAAAATATTGGCCGATCGACGGTCCCGCAGCATCCATGACCAACTGCTGATATTGATTAAGGTTGGTTCGATGAGTACTGTCTCCGTAATAACCGCTCGGTGTCTGTTGGACTTCCCCGTGATGTACCCAACATTCATAATCCCTCATGAATCCTTTTCTACACAAATGGATTCTGACCGTTCCCGCGTCATGAAATTCAAAACACCTGCATCTCGCACACGGACAACTGATCGAGGCACTCGAATTAGTTGTGTGCGCTAAGGCAAATTGGACGAACTCTTCCAAACCGTCTAAGAATACTCAAGTAAGTCGTTTTTTCTGAGTTAGACGATTGTACATCCAACTCCTATCACGATCACCTTCCATACTTCCCCAACCCAACCCTGCACAGACACTTATTGAAACATAATACAATAATACTAACTATTTCAACTAACTTAAGTGGCAAATACAGTTGGTCGCTTATACCAACCAATTGCCACTTAATCCACTTAATCAAGAAAGCGGCAAACAAACACATGCAGTGAACAAAGAACAGATCCCAGCAAGCAACCAGAGAATGGGGATAGTACACTAGAAGATGGGGACATACAAGTTGACGGGTCAAACAAAGAATGACGAAGTACGATTGAAAATGGGGACATATAACAAATCTTTTTTTTTTGTAATTTATTTTATTGTTCATTCATATATATAATAAATTCATTAAAATTTATTGTTATTTCACATATGCAATAATTTCCTACATTTTTTGTATTCTAATATATAAATTAAAAATTATTATTAACTGTTATTTCACATATTAATGATTTTGAAGTTAAGAACTATAAATAAAAATTTAATAACTAATACTTTTTAATAAAAGGAAAATTACATTGACGTCTTAAACAAAAAACAAAAAATGATCTATGAAAATCTCACAATTATATTTAAGTCTTATGAAAATTTTTTATAATGAATTATAAGTATTGACTTATCAGTATACGCCCTTAAAAGTTATTGCTATATTTCCTATATGTAATATCTTCCTACTTTTTTGTATTCAAATATGTAAATTAAAAATTGTTATTAATTGTTATTTCCCATATTAATGATCTTGAAGTTAACAATTATAAATAAAAATTTTCAATTGTCTCAATTAAAAAATTAAATTCAAACCACATAATTCTAATAAATTGTAGACAATATAATTTTAATATAATTAAAAAATAATTCTAATTATCCTAGTGTATTTGGATCTAAAAACTACAAATAATCAAATAACTGAATAAAAAAGTTAGTTAAAATTTGTTAAATGGGATAAATGTATTTTTTTCTCTCAAAATATATCCTTATTTACTAGGATCATGGGTCACAAAAAATAAATGAGAAAATAGATATAAAAAAAATAAGTGAGAAAAAAATAAATTTAAATTTTCAACATATTCATAATAAAATTAATAAAAAGAATATCATCTATTCTAAAACATGTAACTCATACACAAGTTATAACCAATACATATAACAGTGTTTGTTTATTGACCATGAGTATTAATAATATTATGATACAAGCAAAGAATAATAAAGAGAAAATTATCCAATAATTTACATAATTTTTTTCTAACAATATAAATTTAAAAAGAATTAACAAATGCTTCCTAAGTTATTTTTTATAATATTGTCTTTTAAACTTTTTTTTCCTTAAAAAAATGTAGAGCATTAAACTAATTCAGTGCCTTCTACGTCTTTGAAAAGAAAATAGAGATGTAAAAAAAAACCTAATTGTAAAATCAGTCATATTGAAATTACTATCAAATAAACAAAATCAAGATTTCAAGATCTTCCATTAATATTATCATTTCAGATAAAAAAGAATTAGCAATAAACAAAGTCTAAATTTGCAAAAGAAAAAGACCATACCAGTTGAAGAAACAACCTAGGTTGAGAACGAGAAAGTATGCCAGAGTAAGATGAGATCGGCGGCGGCAGTTATCTTGTGGCGGAGCTCAGATGGCGCAACCTGCAAACCAAGAGAGGAAGAAGAGCAAAATGAAGGAAGGGAGACGACGGGGGAATGAACACGAAGGGGGAGGGAAGGGATATCATATCCCTTTTGCGGCGGAAACCACGTTTCTGCCGCTAACTGTCGGTGGGATTATCCCACCGACAATTTTGCGGCGGAAAACACTTTTCCGCGGTGTTTCCGCCACAAATTGCGGCGGACCAGTGTGTTCTGCCGCAATTTGCGGTGGAAATGACTCTTCCGCCGCAAATTGCGGCGGAATAGTTATTTCCGCCGGAAATTTATGAAAATTGCGACGGGAGGGCGTTTTCCTTCACAATTTTGCGACGAATTATTATTCCGCCGCAAATTTCATGATTTCTAGTAGTGGTGAGAAATTATTTCACATTACAAAAACACCCTTAAATATCTTTAAATTCTTCATTCAGCACCCAATCCCTTGGTTGTCTTCATCGACCTTCCACACCATCCCAACATGGTAATGTCGGCCACCTTTTTTTTGTCTATTTAGATTGATGGTAGAAGTTGCTTTTTTTTTTTTATGTGATTTACGGTATATGAGATAAATATATAAGAAGAATTTTATATCAAACTATCACTATCTCACATAAGTTCATTCATCTTTGATTTCCATCGTTTCATCTCCCACCCCTTCATCTAAAGGAAGTGGCTTCTGTCTTATACTGTCAATGCCCGCCCCCCTTCTTTTCTCTGTTACATCACCATTTTAGACCAAAATGGAAGCAGCTGGTCCTATTTTTTTTAAAAAAAAAAAATTGGATACTAACAGCTATTAAAAAGATACCTCAGGATATTGACCTGTACTGAAAAGAATACTTCATGATCTTGAAAAATTATTTTATGATCTTAAAAAAATTATTTGAGGTATTTTCTAATATTAGCCAGTATCATGAAGTATCTCTTTAGTACCAGTTAGTACCCCAAAATATTTTTTTATGATCCTAAAATATTTTTTCAACATCATGAAGTATTTTTTTTTAAATATCATTCAGTAATTTAAAATATCTTTTTAGTTCCAATCACTATCCTGAAGTATTTTTTCACTATTAGTCCGTATTCTGAAGTATGCCTTTCGTACCAGTTAGTACCCTGAAATATTGTTTCAAGATCATAAAGTATTTTTTCAATACAGGTCAATATCCTGAGGTATCTTTTTAATAACTGTCAATATCCTAATTTTTTTTTTTTAAAAAAAACAAATAGGACCAGCTACTTCCATTTTGGTCCAAAACCGCGATGTACCAAAAAAGAGTAGAGGAGCGGACATTAAGAGTATAGTAGAGAAGCCGCTTCCTCATCTAAATTACTTCCTTCCACCATGAGAAAACCACGGTGCAGATTTGAAACCAAGTAAGTCAGATCTAAAATTAGAAAAAGGATTTTAAAACAACGCAAACCAGATCGAGATGGAGAAAACTCAGTCGAATGGGTGCTGTGTAGTAAGAAATTAGAATCATAAACTGTTTTTTTATATTCAGAAATAATTTCCCAGCAAAATATCCACATGGATGCTTATAGCCTGTTTGACAAGAAAAAGCCCAACGGTAGTGAAAATAGTGCAACAGATGAAAAAGAGGCGTTTGTGATAGGTTATATGAGTGATGAGTTTTTCTTAAAAAAGTGACTTTTTCTTAGAGCCGATAAAATGGGTTAAGTCTATCAAGCTGGCCTATTTAAGTCTTGACTCTTTAAAAATGGACGAAATATTTGAAATTAGCCCTGACGGGCCTTAAGCTTAAATGGGCCTTCCCTGGAGGGCCTTGGGCCAGCCCTGTAGGCCCTTTTCACTACAGCTTTTTATTTTTTTTCTCTTTTAAATTTATTAATTTATATATAGTTTGTATTTGTTATTGAGTTAATTATTTATTTAACTACAAATACATAATAACTATACTCTAATTTTATGATTTGATTTATTATTTGTTGCAAATAAATATTATAGATGTGTTCAAGATGCGAGAGAAGAATTTTATGATATTCTTACTCATGAGCTAGAGACTACTACTTAAAGTGAAAAACAATCAAATGTCGTTAAAATCGATAACTAAGACGAAGATGACAACAATAATAGTCATTGTATTTATGTCGTTTAGTGATATGCTTTTTATATTTTATATGAGTTATTTATGAACATAGTTTGTTTTTTATTATGAATTAGTGACTATGCTTATTTATTGGATGATTCGTGTTATAATTTACTAATTATATTTTTTTAAAAAAAAGTGGAGGAAAAATAGTTAAAATTTGGAATAGTAATTTCCGGGTCTTGCGGGTCGGCCCTGGCCCTGGTACTCTCGGACTGGACTTTAAAAAACAGGTATTTTTCTTACTCCGGGCCCTGGAGGGCCGATCCTGATTTACAACTCTACAGTTTTTCTAGAAGTCACTTTTTGCAACTTCCTGTGTGACTTTTTTTTTTGGTTTATGGAGAAAAATGTTAGTAATAATTGATCTAATAAATAATATATTATTAAATATAATCTGTATGCATTCTAATTTATTTATTATAATATATTTAATTAAGTACTTTAGAGTTTTGAAATTTTTTAATAATAATTTATTTTATTTTTTTATCAAATTTAAATTTAATTATTTATATTCAATTATCCTAATATATATCACTAATATATATATATATATATATATATGTAGTATTCACTAAGGTGAGTGGTGGACCTATATTGATTTCAATGTGGGCAATTGCAAAATATATATAATTTAAAAGAAGCAAATGACAAATGACAATGTGTGAAGGTGCACATGGTTATCTATCTATCGTTCCCTCTTCTCTTGTCTCCTGTCCCCCCCAAATCCCCTCCCCCATTTCCATCGTTTCCTCTCTCGTCTTTGCCCTCTCTGCGTTCCTCTCGTCTCCTGCTCTCTGAGTTCCCTAGCTCTCTGCATTCCTCTCGTCTCTGCCCTGCTCTCTGCGTTCCCTCTCTCGTCACCAACTCCATCGTTCTCTGCCCTAGCTTTCTCATCACCAATTCTCCAAATCGTGCAACCACGCTCTCTGCCTCGTCCACCGTCGCTCAACCGTCAAATAGCAAGGCCTGGGGGTTCATAATCTTTTTCTCAATCTGCTCTAAAATAGATAAGAGAATATATTTTGTTCGTGTTGTCTGACTTTTTGTTATATGGTGTACACTTGTGGATTATATTGAATGAACACATCAAAGCAACAGTGTTAATTATGACAAATTTGATCTCGATTCGTTACATTCTTGTTGGTTAAAACTAGGCAATCCAAGATACTGAGAATACTTCTTCCTTCTTTCTTTTCTCTATGCTAATTAATCTGTTTCACTGTGGACTTAGTATGACAAATTCTTTTACTGGAATAACATTAATATGCATTACTGTAACCTTATTCTGTCCTGTTTTGATTATGTGAGATGCTCTGACTGCTCCTTGTGCCGGACTGTGGTTCTTATTGCTATGACCAGCGCCTTCTGGAACTTCTATCATCTGTCTTTGTGGTGCCACTAGTCTAGCTTGGTCACAAATTGATGTCTGTGTCTCTATATTTTAATGGCAATTCCAAGTATAATGTCAAGTTTTGCTTTTGCCCTCTACATGGATGAATGGGCGACTATAAGATGAGATGACAACATGGTTTATTGTTAGGAAAGAAAGCAAGAGGTTTCAGTTTCTGTTAGGTAGGTGGAAGATATTTATAGATGGTAAAAGCTTGCTCTCTATTGGCAGAGGGATGGTATAAAACTGTGTTGGTGGCGTCTTCTTAAGTAATGCCTTCTTATAGGAAAATGTGTAGAGTTGAGCCATATTGTATAATCTGCTGCATATTTCTTGATTGCTCCATCATAACTTGTTGGTGAAAAGGAACTGAAGTGACTATTAGTCAAGTATTGGAAATTCAAAGTCACTTGTAAAGATCCTATTTAGAAGCAAACTTGTCACTTAAATCTTTAGTTCAAAAGAAAAATGACAGCGATTTATCCATTTTTATTTTTGTAAAAATTACTATATATGCGAATTAGTTTTGCAAGTGTTTTGAATTATATGTTATATGTGACGTTCTTGTGAGCATACTGTTATAACTTGGGTTTTTCCCCTTATACAGGTGGCAAAGAGGAAACATTTTTTGACTCCAAGGTATTCATATGTTCTCCAGTGATGTTTTTCTTTTCTTCTTGATATTTTATAAATCTAGTTTTAACAAGATGGATAAGATGAATTGAAGTTGAGGTGTGATTAAATAGCATTGTCTCTGTTGTTTCTGTCTTGCATATTTGTTTTCTCCTGAAATTATTTCAACTTCAAATTATTAGGATTAGAACTCCTTCGTGTTAGGTACAGGCTAGATAATTTTTACTGTTCTGTTTGTAGAAAATGTCAGGGATACAATCTTATTTCAAACGTCTAAACGTCTAAAACCTACAAACACAGAATCTGAATCTCAAAATGAGCAAGCTTCAAATAGTATTTCAGTTCTAACTATCCAAGAATCCTATCAACCACCACAAGTATCTCAATTTCATAATATTGAAAACCTTGAAGCGGATCCGGGAAAAACAATTTCGGGGGCGCTGCCCCCAAACCCCCAAATTCCACCACTGAATGTGCATCCACAAACTTCAAATCCTAGGTCCACCATTGACTAAGATTCATATCATTTTCAATCATTTTCTATATCAAATAATCATTAAAACAAGAACTCATATGAAAAAAAGTCATTCATGTCCCCACCATCTTAAACACAAATCATATCTATAATTTGACTTTTCTAGAAAAAGCTTATCTAGAAAAGTATATCTGAAAATAAACCACTTCCATCGCTACTATCTTAACCTAGCTCATTAGTCAGGTACACTTAGAAATTGTCGGACACATTACAGTAAATTAAACTAACAGACTTTTAGCCCCGTTGTCTTCTATTTAACGGTTTTTTAGTATGAAGTTAAATATAAAAGGATCTAATAAAAAAGAAAAATAATACAAGGATCTAATTTAAAATTGGAGGAAACTACTGGGGAATTAGTTTTTCATAATATAATATGTACCGTATATATTATAATTAATTAGTTTTGTTTAACTTCCTTCATATTTTTTTTTTTGGTAAAGATGCAAAAATGCCGCTGAGCTCTGCCCTCAGGAACTTCCAGCACCATGTGCTTTTTTTTGGAGCAAAAGTACCTACGTGGTCACATTTTAGGAGCAAAAATACCCTTCTCCGTTAGTTGACCGTTAACCATGGTAAAATTACCTTTTTGCCCTTAGTTTAAAATAATTAAAAAAAATAAAAATTGCGGGCAGCCGGTCGCCGACAGAGGGCGGCCATCGGTGTGGGGTGCCGGAGGTGGGGCACACTGGCAAGGGGAGGTGGGGGTGGGGTATTTTTATTTTTTATTTTTAATTATTTTAAACTAAGGGCAAAAGGGTAATTTTACCATAGTTAACGGTCAACTAACGGAGAAGGGTATTTTTGCTCCTAAAATGTAACCACGTAAGTACTTTTGCTGAAAAAAAAAAACACATGGTGCTGGATACTCCTGAGGGTAAAGCTCAAGGGTATTTTTACACTTTTACCCTTTTTTGTAAAAAAAAAAAAGTTACTTGACTCTTATTTGATTCTCAATCATCAATATCAACTACTAGAAATTAAAACGTAGACGGTATAGGTTTTCTTTCAAAATTGATGCGCACAGCCCCATGCATATATAATTGGAGGCGATGATCATATCAATGTAGATATAATTGCATCTGATATTTTGTGGGGAAGGAAATTGAATCACAATTTTGACCCTTTTTCCCTCAAAAAAAAAAAAGGATAATACGACTTCAATATAAAATGAATATAATGTAACCTTGAGACTCCATAAGCAGCAGGAACGCATCATTGCAACGTCCTGGTTAACTTTTTGAGCCAACCGAGTGGTGTAATAGGAGTTAATGTTACTATTATAGCATGAATTAGAATTAATCCTATGTTTGCAATTTTCGTGTGTATGTGAAAAGAAAAGTTTCCCATTGTTTGTCTATGGCAAATCCGTGATGGAAGCATACATCAAGGAGCTATGTTACTCTGTAAGTTTTTTTAAGTTTAATTTTACCCCAGAAGTCTAAAAGCATAGCAATGTTTCCATTTTCGGTTAAAAAAATAACGTTAACTATTGAAAAATTAACGTTGACTGTTAATTTTTTAACGGAAAATGACAACATTGCTACTTCTTTAGACTTTTGGGGCAACATTGAGTCCAAAAAAACTTTCAAGGACATTGCTCTCAGGTTTGTACTTCTGTCTTCTGGGACGGATTTGCTACTGAACCCTTTATCTAAGGAGAGTTCAACTGTATTTATGTTAAAGGGTGATATTACCTGAGTATAATACTCATTCCATTATTAATGTAAAACATATTTATTTAATTAAATTAAATTAAGGAGGTTAGTTGAGTTAATTCTCAACTAAAACACCCTAACCACCTTAAAACATATAATGTATTTATGTTAGTTGACATGTATTTTCTAAAACACCCTAACCACCTTCCTTAATTCTCTCATTCCCTCTCTTCCTTGATTATTTTGGAGGGGTATCAATAAAGATAAATTAAAAAAATATTTACAAATATAAAAACGTCTTATATTTAAAACTAAAATTAACTCCTCAAATATATATTATATCAAGAACACTAGGAGCATGAGTTAAGGGGAGGAGCGAGTTTGTGCACATATCAAGTCAGCATAAGCAAACACAGCTGAGTTTTTGACAGCGAGGGGAAAATATAAAGCGCCACTTTTAAATATTGAACATGTTTGATATAGCCTTTAGGAATGGGTTTATTTACTATTTTAATTGGACTTATGAGTTTTTTCTTTTTTTTTTGTTTAGATGAAAAATTTTTCGAATCAGGCTTATGGGGTAAAAACAGTTTATTTGAAAAGTTAGCTTTTCTAACTTATGGAGTAAAAGCTATTTATGCATCTGCCAAT
Source organism: Acacia confusa (assembly GCA_037074495.1). NCBI lineage: Eukaryota > Viridiplantae > Streptophyta > Magnoliopsida > Fabales > Fabaceae > Acacia > Acacia confusa. The sequence goes on along the minus strand of CM073513.1, from coordinate 8,661,620 downwards.
TCAAACATAAATCATATTTCACAATTTAATTTTTACCTAATCTGACTTTTCCATAAGTCATTTTTCTCACCGATATCCAAAACAAGCCCATTAAGTATCTTCATAAAATTGATAAATAAGCATTTAGTTAATTTATAATAAGTGATTTATATTATGAATTAAAATTTTTTTAAAAAAAGTGATTTATATTTGTTATCGAATTGAACAATTGTTTAGATTAACTTATTTTAAATAATTTTATGCTGAACGAGATTTGTCTTGTAAAAGGTAAAAACCTTTTCTTTTTTTATTACTCCTAAAACCCAAACAAACTTATATTAATGTTGTTATTTCTTTACCTCCCTTTCTTAGTTTTTTCCCAGCGTTTTGTTTTACCTTTACTCCTTTGATATGAGCCTGTCTTTTTCCAAAATAAAAAACAATAAAAGAAAGTGAAAGTGACGTCAATATCATTTCAGGATGTGCAACATTAGATAAAACCATTGCAACTTATACATCCATAACAACAGAGTGAACAGTGACGTGATATGGTCAGATTCCATTTGATTGGATCAACACACGATGAGTGGGTTGGGCCGGATAAAGGCCCATGAGATGTAAGTAAAATACCAGTCCAAATCCAATTCATCTGGGCTTATTCTTGATTTTTAAGCCCATAAAATGGAAGAAGAATCCTTGTGTTGTGAAGTTCATGATTGAGAGGAAAATACTCTCTTCGGTCATAATTATAAGATTAAGTTGACATTTGTTAAAGAGATTAAGAAAGTTAAATAAGTTATTTAATCATATTAGTTTATTAGCCAAACTAATTAATTTAGAGGAAAAAATACAAATACTTTAATTAGATTCTTTAATATCTCAAAAAAAACTCAATTTGCTCTTATAATTAGGACCGTAGTGAGTACTATACAAGACCAGTCAACACTTTTTGAGATATTAGTTAAGTTAAATAAAGTATTTAATCATAACATTTATTAGAGTATGAGTCAAACAAATTAGTTTGGAAAAAAAATATAAATATAAATAATTTAAAATAATTTATTAGGGAAATGACAACCAAGTCCTATGTAAAAGAAATAATCACAACTAGGTCCTTTGAAATTAACAAATTACAGTAAAATCCCATGGAACCTGTGTGACATCAATTCTAAATGTGAAAACATCATTTTGCCCCCTTTCATTAACTAGGTTGTCTTGTGCGTGATGGATGTTCTCATTTCAAATAAAAGAGGGCAAAATGATATTTTTCACATTTAGAATTATTCTTATTGGATTTCACTGCAATTTCTATTACTTGGGACATGATTGTCATTTCCCTAAATTTATATAATTTCTTTAACGTCTTTAAAAATAAGTCAACTAGATTTATATATGGGGGAAAAAAAAGAGTAAATGATAATATGATATAACCTTTGACCCCAAAGGCCGTGCATGGCCAGGCATGTTTCCCTGACTCTTGACCCCTCACAAAAATCAAAAGTCACACCAACCAACCAAACACGCGTGAGGTGAGTGCATGTCTCGGCGCGGCACCACATTTATAACAACACTTTTTCTACGTCGGCTCGATCTATTTCCATTACAAAATTGCTGTGTAGAGACTTTTATATATGCTAGCTATGTGCACATATAACCCTCCAAAATTTAATACAACTATATATTATTATTCTTATATATTTATTTCTCCTTTTATAAATAAATTCTCGTGCGCATACGTACGTACATAGAGAAGGTGGTGCATGCACACAAGATTTTCTTTTCTTTATATCCTTAACGTTTAAGATTTCCAACTGAAAAAAATTATTAAGAAATGAGTTAATTAAAGTACATGATGAAATATAAATAAAAAAATATTTAATGTAGATATTTTTCTTTAAAAAAAGTCTATGAAAGCGACAGAAAAATGGAATGGAAATGCAATCTGATCGCGGGCCGCCCAATATATTCGTAAATGAGTTGACTTTGATTTATTCTCTCCAACTTCGTGTTCCTTTAGTTTATATATCGACATACATTTCAATTTCACTACTTTTATTCCCCTACATTATTTCAATTATATTTACTCCTAAATTCAACATAACGATCCTTTTAAAGTTCATATACATTTATGCGCTTTGTGTTGCCTTGAAAATAATTAATAAAAAAGTTACTATATAAGATCCTAAAAAAGAAATGAAATGTCCTAAAGTTAGTCACCCATGATATAGTAAGTGTGTTTGGTTTGAGGGAAGAGGAGGGGTGAAAGGGAGAGATTTTTTTTTTTTACTTGATATTGACCGAATTGTCTATGAAATTTTTTTAATATTTTAAAAATAAACTTTCAACAAAAAAAAATATTCTTTTCATTGATGACAATTTAGTTAATATCATTCCCCCTCCTATTTCCTAGCATTTCCTTCCCTCAAGCCAAAGAATGTGTAAAATAAAAGGTCTACGTACAACAGTTATAACAGGGACGAGCACAAAGCTACTAAGATGAGACTAAAGGGAAATGAGACAGCAGTACAAATGTAAACGAGAACAAACTGATGAGACTCTTAATTAATGTCTTTCCACTGCAAATAATCTGCAACTGAATTGGAGGTTGCTCTACCCATGCCGATTGGTAAAACCTAAGCACTGAAGCTTTGGCAACCCAGCTTGTTACCAAACTGGCTTGGATGGTATCAGAAACAAGATCTTGTAGACCCTTCTGCTCCTTGTGTAGGCCACCGGAACCATTGTCCCAGGGCCTCCGTTGTCCTTCCATCAACATCATCATCGACAAAGCATCATATGAATCATCAGTTATCTTCCACTATCATCATCAGCATTGATCATGGTCGCTTTATTCTCCGCCGATGTCTTCAACTCCGTCCAGTACTGATTAAATGTGTTTTATAAGTAAAAGAAAAGAGAGAGGCGTGATTAGCAAAGAGAGAAATATATAGAAGGCATGTGGGTGTGAAGTAAAAAGAGAGAAAATGAAGTGATTAGAAAATGGCAGAGAGTGACAAATGAACCGACCAAGGATTCTTCGGATGATCAAAGCCGGCATGGATGGCGTCAATACAGACGTGGCTGCGTCTCTATCATCCCTCCCCGACGTTCATTCTCAAGCCTTGACTATATTTGATTTGTCGACTTCTTCCTTAAACTATTAAGAACCGAAAGAAATATTATTTTTAGGAATAAACAAAGCATATGGTTAGTTGCTTTTTCCTAAACTAGGGGCTCATTTGAAAATAAAAGATTTTTTTAACTAAGGGAGAAATTCATGTTTCACTCTTTTGCCCCGGGCCAAACTCGCTTCCTTTAGGGAGCGCATCCAATTCCCCTACTCAACTCACGTACAAGGGAACATGTTTTACTGTCTAATTAAGCATGTTAGTGCTGTAATAAGCTCAAACACATTCCTCGCTTCTTTTACTCTACAAGTTTTAAATCTAATTTTAAAAGAAATAATCACAACTACAAATTATAGTAAAGTCCCATGAATTCTGTGTGATATTAATTATAAATGTGAAAAACATCATTTCCCCCCCTATTTTATTAACTAGGTTGTCTTGTGCATGATGAATGTCCTCATTTCAAGTCAAAGCGCGCAAAATGATATTTTCCACATTTAGAATTATTGTGAGCTAGGTCTCATGAGACTTCACTGCAATTTCTATTACTTGGGACATGATTTTGATATCCTTAAATTTATTTAATATTTTTAAAATTAAGTCAATTAGATCTTATATTAAAAAAAACGGAGTAAATGATAATATGATGAAAACTTTGACCCCAAACGTTGTGCATACACAGGCATGTTTCCCTCGCAAAATCAAAAGTCACACCAACCAACCAGCACATATATAACACCACTTTAAAAGATTTAATACTATTATTATTCTTATTATGTTATATATGTATTTCTCCTTTGCACATAAATTCTTGTGTGCGCCACCTCATCTACGCACATATATATGATAAAAATGCTTGAACCAATTACGGCCTTTATAAGAGATAAGGGGAGGCCATGGTCGCCTAAAAAAACAATCAGATTTTTTTGTAAGAATTTAATGTAATGTAAAATTTAATTTTGACCTTCCCAATTTTTTTGTTAATCTAAAAATTAATATACTTCTACACAAAATGTTTATCCCAAAGTCTGTGGTTGCGTTGAACTGTCATAATCTCATTCATCAGTACATCCTTAACGTTTAAGATTCAACTGAATAAAATTATTAAGAAATGAGTTAAAACACATGACGAAATATAAATAAAAAAAATACTGCCAAAATTATTTAATGTAGAGATTTTTCTTTAAAAAAAAAAAAGGAATGGAAATGAATCTGATCGCGGGCCGCCCCCATATATTCGTACCTGCGTTGACATTGATTTATGCTCTCCAACTTCATGTTCCTTTAATTTATATTAGCATCTGTATATTTTGTATTAGACATTTCGACTTCACTACTTTTATTCCCCTACATTATTTCAATTATATTTTACTCCTTAATTAAACATAACGGTCCTTTTAAAGTCCATATATGAGCTTTGTGTTGACTTAAAAATAAAAAATGTTACTATAAGATGTAAAAAAGAAATGAAATGTCCTAAAATTAGTCACCCATGATATAGCTAGGTCAATTCTTTCTTTCTTTTTTTCCCAACCAAGAAATGTCTTAAAGTGTGTTTGGTTTGAGAGGTGATAATTTTTTTTCACCTCATTGTTTATGGAATTTTAAATATTCTAAAAATAAGCTCTCAATAAAAAAAATATTTTTCTTATTAATAATAATTTGATTAATATCTTTTCCCCTTCCATTCCCTTCCATCTCCTCCACTCAAACCGAACATGCCAAAAAAGGTCTAAGTACAACAATTATAACAGGGACGAGCACTAAATGCAAAGGTAAGCTAGAAAATGCAAACTAATCCTAATAAAAGAAAAGAGAAGCAGAACACTAAAGGGAAAATTAGACACCAGCACAAATGTAAACGAGAACAAACTAAGACTCTTAGATGTCTTTCCCCTCCAAATCTGCAACTGAAACGGAAATCCAGCTTCTCACCAAATTGGTTTCGATGGGAATACACCCACAATAGTGATTCCTGATTCAATTCCTTGAGACCATTAAATTCTCAAAGGCGATAATCACATTGCCAAACAACATCCAAGACTTTAAGGATCATATCGTATCAGAAACAAGATCTTGTAGACCCTTCTGCTCCTTGTGTAGTCCACCAGAACCATTGTCCCAGAGCCTCCGTTGTCCTTCCATCAACATCATCTACAAAGCACAATATGAATCTATCAGTTATCTTCCACTATAATCATCAGCATCGATCATGGTCGCTTTATTCTCCGCCGCTGTGTCTTCAACTCCGTCCAGTACTATTAAATGTGTTTTATAAGTAAAAGAAAAGAGAGAGGCGTGATTAGCCAAGAGAGAAATATATAGAAGGCATGTGGGTGTGAAGTAAAAAGAGTGAAAACGAAGTGATGAGAGACCAATGAACCGACCAAGGCTTCTTCGGATGATCAAAGCCGGCATGGATGGCGTCAATACAGATGAGGCTACGTCTCTATCATCCCTCCCCCGACGTTCATTCCCAAGCCTTGACTATATTTGATTTGTCGACTTCTTCCTTAAACTATTAAGAACCGAAAGAAATATTATTTTTAGGAATAAACAAAGCATATGGTTAGTTGCTTTTTCCTAAACTAGGGGCTCATTTGAAAATAAAAGATTTTTCCAACTAAGGGAGAAATTCATGTTTCACTCTTTTGCCCCGGGTCAAACTCGCTTCCTTAGGGAGCGCATCCAATTCCCCTACTCAACTCACATACAAGGGGTCATGTTTTACTGCTTAATTAAGCATGTTAGTGCTGTAAGCTCAAACACATTCCTCGCTTGTTTTACCCTAGAAATTTTAAATCTGACTTTAAAAAGAAAAAATAAAATAGATTACACATGAACTTGAACTTCCAGAATAAATTTACAGTTAACAAAAATGATGTAAATGATATGTGAATGGTAAACTTAACATATTTGGTCAATTAACAATTAAAATCAAATGGGATAATGACCAGGACAAAATTGCTACATTTTTTTAACTTGAGGGAAAAATTACCCTTGAACCCTTTATTCTATGTAGCTCTTGGTTGATGTTGGAGGCTTATGAATAAAAGACTTTGTGATGCACGATTATAGACATCTATATAAATAAGGATTACTCCTTCTTTCTCTCAAATTTTCTCTAATCTTACTCTTCCATCCTATATACCTCAAATCTCTTATGTTTTCTTATTTTCATAACAACTTTCATTTGATTCAATCTTGTAGAATCTTGTTGATATTATATTCTCCGTTAAATCAACTACTTCTCTCTTCACACACACATCTTGTTCTAATTGTAAAGCCACAAACAAATGTCTGGTTTAGTTGCACTATGCAATTTAGGTGGTATAGCATCATCTAATTTCTCATCACCCACCTCACTATCTCCTCGATCTTCTCTGTCTACTTGCTCCTCGTCACCTTCCTTTTTTTCAACACACGCACACACAGACACTTAATACTAAATCATTTGTTGTTATTTTCAAATTTGCCCATATTATGTATATTTATATTATATCTCGTTACGTTATTTTTGAAACAAAATTGGTATAATATATGGCCGTATGGTTTATCAACATTTGACGGAGACTGGCGAAGTTTGTTATGTTTCCTAAACTTCGGAAACAAATTAAACAAAGTGGTTATGACTTATTTTAAATCACTAAAAAAAAAACAGCAAATTACTTACGAAATTTCGTGAGTAAAAATTACCCAAAAAATTCCATCGGTGAAAAAAATTTCTAACGGAAAATTTCCATTGCTTAATTAACATGGCATTTTTTGTGATGGTAATTTTCCATAAGAAATTTTTTTTACCGACGAAAATTACTCACAGAATTTCGTTGGTAATTTCAGTTACCGACATAATTTCGTGGGTAATTTTTACCCATGGAATTATATAGGTAATTTTCGACGAAATTTTTTCCGTCAGTATTTCCGTGAGTAATTTGCTGTTTTTTTTTGTAGTGAGTATTTTTGCACTCTATACAGATAAGTATATACATGAGCACGTGAAAAGAATTTTATCTTAATGTACCTAAATAAATGCTTTTAAAAGGTTCAATCATTATCCAAACAAACACGACTGGTAATAACTTTCAATCACTCCAATAAAATAAAATAAAAAGTAGCCAACTCATTAAATTTATCTTAAATTAAAGGATTTTTTAACTTTGCCTCTATTCAAATACGTTTCATGTCTCTCTGCATTTGTAACGTGTACTTATCAAGGGTAGAATTAGGAGGGTTAGGGGTGGCCTCCTAAAATTACAGAAAATAACCTACAATTTTGGGAAATTATCTTTTGCCTCATAAAAGTTTTATGATTTTCATTTTAATCCCTCCATATAGATCTATGTGGATGGACTAAAATGAAAATATTTAACTATTTATTGGTTTGAAATATAGTTTCATGAACAATTAAGTTTTATTTTATAATTAATTTTCGCCCCTTAATTGTAATTTTTGGCTCCGCCCCTAATACTTATCACTAATATAATCAACAAGGGCAAAAGTAAAATATGGTAAATTAAAACTCTAGCAGACTTATATTATCAATAAAAAATATTTTAAAAGGCGCTGAAGGTGGAATATCACCTAGAGGGGGGGTGAATAGGTGATTTAAAAAAAAAATTATTCACTTAATCAAAATTTCCGCAAATTAAGGCACAACACTGACTAAGCACTAGCTAAGCAGAAATTTAAAGAAGAGTAAACACAAGGCAATTTATTGTGGTTTGGTCTAATTCTGACCTACATCCAGTCCCCAAGAACTCCTTGGGATTTTCACTAACTCTTCAGAGATTACAAATACAACTTGGGATGATCCTCTCACTCTCGGACTCACTCACCCTTACTACTTGTAATCGTACACCCACACTTAAGGTTCCTCAACCTTAAGATTTAACAACTGAATGAAAATAAGAATTTAATAGCTCCTCACCAGTAGATAATAACTGAAACACTGAAGTACAGGAATAATATCGAAGATATTGAATGAAACTGATAAGAGTAATAAATTAGAGTAAATGCGCAAAGTTTCAATTTTCGGTAGGTGGCTCAATTGAATGCTTCTTCAATTTATAACTGCCAATTACTGCCGTTGTAAACTAGTCGTTGTCTTGTGTAATCCTAGCAGGTAAAATGACCGTTGGCATTTAATGCTAGCGGTTTAACTTTGGAGAGATAACTGTTTGAACAACATTCTTATTCCCTTGAGAATGTTTCTGCTTCATTTGACTGTTTGAGTTGGACAGAAGGAATGTTGTCACTTCTTTATCTTCAAATATCACTTTTCGTCTGATATCTGCTGTAACAATAAATGCTGATGACATCATTGTTTACTTTTCATCAGAGCATATGAATTCCTGAACCTTTCGTGGCAAGACAAACTTGAATCATAGTTAGTAATATAAAGTAATTACAGTATGCAAATAAGATCAGGTGTAGATAGAATAAGTGCAGAGATCATATACAAAATTTCGCAAAATCATTTTTCAATTCAGAGTCTTTCAACCTCAAGTTTCTTGGACAACCTCGAGTTTTTACATTACCTTGAGTTTCATAAGACAACCTCGAGTTTTAAATCAAGACTTAACCTCAACACAAACAGTGTCATGAGCATTCCATCAACCTCAAGTTAAGCTTACTAACCTTGAGGTTACCTGAAAACTCGAGGTTCATTTCTAACCTTGAGGTTTTTCATTCAAGAAAATGTTTGAACAGACAGACTCAACCTCGAGGTATGGATCCAGCCTCGTGGTTTGGCCCAACCTCGAGGTTCTATATCTTGCCTCGAGGTTGAAGCAGCAGAATGATCAGAGAGGGCCAAGCACTAAAACTTGAGGTTTGATTCTAACCTCGAGTTTTGGTTGAACCTCGAGGTAGCTTGACCAGCCTCAAGGTTATACTGTTAGAACTCAATTTTCTGATTTATCACAGTTGATAATCTGTTAAGTCATCATCAAAACATTTGTTGTTTATGAGAACCAACAGACGCCTAGATGGATTGAGCTTACTTCACTAACATGCTTAATTAAACACTTAAACATGACCCCTTATATACGGGTTGAGTATGGGTTGGACACGCTCACTAAATAAGTGAGTTTGACTTGGGGCAAAGGAGTCAAACATGAATTTATCCCTTAGTATGCAAAATCTTTTAGGGCCCATTTGGATCAAGGAAAATCGGGTGCTGGAAATGGAAAATTGAAATTTTCATTTGACCGCAAGCATTTGGTTTGAATCTTTTATAGGAAAATATTTTTCCACGGGCACTCATTCTCCCATGTTTAAATGAAAATGAGTTCCCACAAAAAAATTTGGGAACCCATTTTCCACCACATCTGAAAATGGGTGAAAGTCTCATTTGCCCTAATGCCATGGCCACCTATATAAAATGGTAGAGCATCTAACCCTGAAAAAACTGAGAAGTTGTATTTTGTGAAGTTGTAAACTATAGTCATTGGCTTCATCGATTAGCCTTGTATTAAATGCTTCGATATTTATAGTCAATGAAGATCATATGACCGTTGAACATATTTTTCCCATTATGTATCTTGGAATATGACATTGGAAGTAGCTGTAAGGGCATATGTGCTTTTCCTCTGTTTTGTCTGTTATTTAACTTTGTTAAATGACCCTTGTGGCATTCCAATTTGTCTATTAGAAATAGATTAGATCTGTTAAAGGATTTTAATAATAAGTCGCTTTTTTCTTCACTTCAACAAATGCTTAAGATGAAATCTCTTAAGGTTGGGTCGCTTTCGCTTTCACCGAAATGGGTGCTGTAGACAACATTTGTTTGACCTGCTCTGAAATAGCTTCCGTGTGCTTTGTTTCTATCATCATATTTAATATTTTGACACAAAATTTGCTTTTGACATTTTGGACGCAATCCTTTATATTAATCATATGAAATTTATTAATAAATATGTTTAGTAGGATTGAGAAGTAATATTAGTAGTAATCAATGTCTAGTAGAATACTGTTAAAAATAGTGTATTGTTATAATGGTTTCAATTTATACCAAACACTTGAGTGTCACATAGGCACACTTGAGTGTCACAAAGTGACACTTTGAGTGCACCTCAAAAAAGAGGTAGCACTATTGATTCATTAGCGAATGTCATTTACTAAATTTGTAAGTGTTTACCTTGCACTCAAGTATGAGCATGTTTACTCGAGTGTCTACCTTGTTACTTCCAGAAGGAGTGCGAGTGTCAGGAAAAATCTATGCGGGTGTTAGACTAGCATTTTCCTCATTTTCTTCCAATCAAACAAAAATTTTCCTATAAACTCATGTTTTCTTTTTCTAATGTGAACCAAACACATTGAGGAAAGGAGAAATATTTTATGTTCTATTCCATTCTTTTCATTTCTATTTCTACCTTTTCTTAAAGCCACACGAGACCTCATTTTCAAATGAGCCCCTAATCTAGGAAAAGCAAATAACCATATGCTTTGTTTATTCTTGGACATAATATTCTTTTCGGTTCTCAATATAAAATGTACTTTAACAAAGAAATCGACAAAATAAAATTATACTAAGAATAGTAGTGGTAGTAGTAGGTTTCTCATCTATTATATTACTTATGATTTATAAAAAAAACAAGTCACCTATTCCGTATGATATGTTATTCTTTTAAAATATTTTATAAAAAGGTGTCTTAAATTTAAGCAATTTTTCTATCATAAATTAAAACATAACAAGGTTTCTTGATAATCAAATATGATCTGTTGATTTTTAAAAATAAATTTTCATATTAATTATTTTTTGTAAATTGAATTGAATAATGTGTCAAGTTAATTTTCCTTAAAAGTTATTATTTTTATTTTATTAAAGGAGCAGTAAATATTTTATGTGTGGTCTATATAAAAACATTTGGTCGGTCAAACCCATTATAATTATTTTATGTTTTCTGAGAAGAAAATTAATGGAGCAGAAAAATATCTTTAGACTTGCTAATTCAAGATTGCATAATATAACAGGAAAAAAGAGAGAGATATAAGAAAAATATAAGTTATATATATAGAGTCACACACACAATCTCGACGTACCATATAAGAAATAGATGTAGCTATCCTATCATTATGCAAAATCTTGAAATAATGCACTTAAATAATAGTATTTAATTAAAAGCATTTTCAAACAGTAAAACAATTTGAATTTTCCTATTTTTGTCTTGACAATTTGAAACTTCATCATATTTTTCCCAGCCAGTAATGAGTAGTAATGAGTAGCTCCCAGATTACTTTTTTTCCTCAAGGTGAATCTAGCACCCTAAGTATATTTCTATTTATGTTTACTATCTTAAAATATTTTGTGATGCACTCAATATCCTAAAATATTATTTCATATATATTTAGTATTTTAAAATATTTTTTTTAGATATATCTAGTGTCTTAAATTATTTTTGGTGCCCCAAACATCTTAAACGAGATTTTCATATATATCCAACACCTTGAAATACTTAAATTTTTAACTATTACCTCTGGTCCTAAATATAAGACATAATTGATTTTTTTTTTAGGTATTAATGAAGCTAAATAAGTTCTTTAATTATATTATGTATTGTGTATTTTTATATTATTTATTAATTTATAAGTTAAGCAAAATAGTTTGAACAAAAAATGACAAATATAAATACATTAAATTAATTTGATTCACCTCTTTAATCTCCTTACAAAAATCAATTTTATCTTATATTTATCTTAAAACAGCTAAATTGTTAATGGGATCAAACACACCATGATGCCCAAAGAAATGTAAATAGTGTGGGGGAAAATTTGACCCATACACACACACACACACACACATATATATATATTGTATGTGTGTGTGTGGGGAAAAGTCATCCCAAAGCCCAGTTACGAGCATTGAAAAAGTTTATCTCAAAATGGAATAATATTTTGCCAATTGAGTCATGAGTCATGGCCAACCCAACTCTTTCTAAATTAAATTACAATTTTTTAGGTTAAATTCGAGTTGTTTCTATAATTTTATCCAATTATATAATTAAATAAACTATAAGATTTCTAAATATAAAAAATTATATTGTTAATAAAAAATGATAAATTAAAAAAAATGAAAAAGGTAAAATCTTAAAAAGTACTTCTAAAATTTCAAAATCTTAAATCATGGTTTATAAGACGGAGTACATGAGAGCAACCCTAGCCGCTCCCCCACCCCCCCTCGGTTTCTCTCTTTTCTCTTACGCTCCCATCTGCAATTCGCCCTCTCGCTGGTGGCTTGTGATGAACAAGCCACCGACGAGTCTACTTTTGTGTCACAGATAAGTTAAAGGTGTAGCTTGGAGTCCAGATCTGACATCTGCGGTCCTCTCACTTTGAGTTTTGTCAGTTGTGGCCTTCTCTCGTCCTTGTGGTGAGTCTTCTCCTCTCCTTCTCCAGATCTGATCTACGGATATGAGATTTATCTATTTTTTATTCCTTTTTTTTGTGGTTTTGGGTTTTATGGTGGTGTTTTTGTCTAAGGAAATAAACAGGTTTGTAAGATCTGCATTCAAATCCTCTTGGTTGAATGACTGTTTGAACATTATTAGATCTGATTATCTCTTAGTAGCTCGGATCTGCGTTTTTGGGGGAAGATTTAAAGAGGTGTTTATTGGTGTGTGGTCAAGGTTATCAAATCTACTTGATTAGAGGAGTAGAAGTTTTATTCAGGACATTATGGGTCTTCTTCTTTCTGAGGTTGGATTTTCCAGGTTCTTGACCCCAATATGGGGTGTCTGTACAGCTGCTCTAATTGCAACTAATGCTTATAAGGATGTATGCCCTTCAGGGTGGGTTTTACGACCAACACTTCCTTTGTCATCATTTCTAACTTTGGATATCGAGGAGACCGCTATTGCCTATGAGTTTTCTTCTACTCTTAAATTTGCTATGTACTCTTGGCTGTTTTTGTATCTGGTTTATTTGGTTGTATTTGAGATTGTTTTATTTGTATTTGTTTTCATCTATTGTATCAGTCTCAAGTATTAATATATATTTAGCTTTCCATAAAAAAAAAAAAAATCATGATGTATAAGAGAAAATGTCTTAAATAGGATAGCTTTAATAAAGGATACCTACTAAAAAAAGGGGGAGAAAAAGAATTAGGCAGAATAGAATAAATAAATTAGGCAGAGTGAGGAATATAAAATGCTTTCCACTAGCCCCACAAAATGTAATTCCAAATAAATACGGAAATTTTGTGAATTCATCCAAATAATTTAAAACCACATACTTATAAAATGAAACACGTGGCGTGGCCCCCCATTTTGGTTTCCCTTGATCAAAATAGTAACCCAAAATTCATTGTACCCATATCATCCTTGTCATCATTGCGTAATTATACTCATATCCTAGAATTAGAACACGATTTTATTTTCAATAACAACAAAATAAAATACCTTAGAATTACCGTGATAAATGAAATACCTTAGAAATTTCCCAATCCAGCCTCCCAAAAACTGAAACGTGTCAAGCGGGGCCGTAAGACAGAGTCTGAGAAATGACCACCTGTTACTTTTGTCCCGTAGATTCCCTTGCTTCTGCCATCATTTTTCATTACCCTAGGAATAAAATGCAAAAACCCATATCTTTTTAATATTACCTGCTATCTTAAATATAAGACCGGATTAATTTTTTAAAAAAATTAAATAAGCTAAATAAATTACTTGATCATATTATATTTGAGTATTTTTAAATTATATATTAATTTATTAGTTAAACTAATTAATTTAATTAACTTTTTTAATCTCTCTAGAAAAGTTAATTTGATTTTATGACTAGAGGGAGTATTCCTTGAAAGAAATACATACTTCAAGAATGTCATCTGTACCTTGACTAATTATAATAGAATAACTCATCTTATTTTAATCTTATATTACAAATAACTCAAATAGAGAAATTCAAATTTTATTATTTTAAAAAAACAATTCCTCATGGGAAAGAATTGTGTCTTTTGTATTTCTAAATTATGAAGTTTATATTTTTAAAAATAATAAAATTTGAATTGCTCTAGATGATTTATTGCCATGTAGGATTAAAATAAGATATAATGAGTTATGTAAGTATTTCACACTTCTTGATTGATGTAGTCATCTGAAAAATATCACATTTTATTCTTTTAGGATATTTGTTGATCATTTTATATTAAAAAAAATTGTTGATTATTTTAGTTTACTTTTTTTTTTTCAAATTAACATGTTTATTTTTCTTAAAACCAAAATAAAATGTGAATTTTTTTTATGAGTAATCACTTAATATTAAAATAATATGAGTTCTGGACTTCTGGGGGAGAGTTTTGTGGCAATATTGTATGTAAGTAGGTGTGTGTGTGTGTCTGTATGTATGTATATGTATATATATATATGTATACACCCGCACGTTGCTTTCTTCGTCCTGGTACAAATAGGCTCAATCTTCTCCCACAATCTCGCCCCTCCTTTTGGTCCAATATCAAATTATGCCAAGTTCTTAGTCCCTCGTTGATTTCGTTGTCTGCAAGTGCGCAAATTCCACTTTCCTCCAACGAAATGAATGGTTTTTTTGAATCCAAATTTGACTACCCCTCCATGTTCTCCTTGTCCTCTCAGATTTTTCCTGGCTCAGCTTTTTCTCTGGCAAACCAAACAGAATCTGGTTTGATATGGTTTTTTTATCACTGAAGATGGGTACGAACAACAAACTGTCTCTGCTTAAAACCCACTTTGATTCCATCAAAGCATGTTTTGTAAATCATTCTGTTCCTGGAAGCATGCTCTGGGTTTTCACTTCTCTCCGAGTTTTCATTTGCAACTATGTTCTTTACTCGTTTGGGTTGATTCTCCAGTTTATTCTCAGGTTTGATGAGTCTTCTAATCTGGGTTTATTGACATTTCTAGGTTCTTGATGAATAATTTAGCTAATTTTTTTTTCCTTTATTGGGTTTCAGAATTGTAAAAGCAGATGGGAAAAATGAGCTTTTCGCTCAACCACAGGAGGATTCTCAGATTGATGGGTTCAGAGAAGATCTCATTAATTTCCTGTTTCCGAGCAACGAATATGTCAACGAAGGGAGTGAAGAAATAAAAATGAAAAACTCTGCTCTAATGGAATCTGTCAATGATTTTACTGAAGATGAGAACATCAAAGAAAGTGGAGATGAAGAAACAGAGAGTTCTGTTTCAGAGAAGAGCAGAGAAGAGGAAGAGGAAGAAGAAGAATATTTCTCTGCTTCTATGAATGAAGAAGGAGAAGAAGATTTAGAAGATAACACAAATATTGACTCAGAACTTTACGATGGTGGTGTGAAAAACGAGAAAGAAGGAACGCATAGCTCTGTTCTCATGGAGGATGAAGAAGAGAAAAAAGAAACACGCAAGTCTGCTTCAATGGAGGGTGAAGAGATTGAGAGAGAAGAAGAAGATGACGAGACAGAGAGCTCTGCTTTAATCACTAATAAGTTTGAATACGTGTCAGGAAGGGATATTATTGGGTTCGTAGAAGAGCCAACAACAACAATGACCTTTAGTTTTCGGGAATACTTTGTGGGTCCATATGTTTCCGACACAGAAATCTCAGATCACAAATTAGAGAAAGAAAAATCTGATAGAGCACAGGGTTTTGGAGAATTTCATCCATGTCCTAATGGATCTCAAATAGAAATTCCAGAGCTTAAATCAGAGAACGAACCAGTTTTTCAAGAAGAAGCCCAGGAAGAAATTTCAGAGCTCAATCCAGAGGAGGAAAAGTTTATTGGAGCAGAGAGTTTTCCAGAATTTCATCCATATCCGAATGGCTCTAAAGTAGAAATTTCAGAGCTCAAATCAGAGGAGGAAAAGTCTATTGGAATAAAAAGTTTTCCAGAATTTCATCCATCTCCGAATGGCTCTGAAGTAGAAATTTCAGAGCTTAAATCAGAGCAGGAACCAGTTTTTCTAGAAGAATCACTGAAAGAAGAGAGTATGCCAAGTTTTCATTCAAGTCCAAATGTTTCAGAAACGGGAATTTCTGAAACTAAATCAGAAGAAGAAAAAGAGGGGTCCATTCAAGAGCAGAGCATGTTCCATGGCCATTCAAGTTCTGATCAATTTAGCCTAAAAAGTGAGATCTTTCATGGGAGAGACTCATCAGATGAAGATGATTTAGATTCCAATGACAATTCATTTGAGTCTGATTCAGAATCAGAATCATCAAGCTCGAGTGGTCTCATATGGGGCAACAGTGACAAAACTGATGAGTTAATCACATTTGAGTTTCTGGCATATCAAAAAGGTTTTGAAGAATTGGATCCAGAGACCCTCAAGCTGATGGAAAAGCTAAGAGCCATAGATGAATTCATAGAATTAGCACCTGGGAAAGCTGAGAATGAAGATGAAAAGAAGGGCTCAAAGGATGAACAGAAAAAATTGGGTGAGTTAGTTTCTGAAGAAGAAGACGATGATTTTGAATGGGAGGATGACGAATTGGTAGAACAAATGAAAATGGAAATGAGAAATGCAAGACAAGGAGGGCTTCCTACAATTTTAGAGGATGAAGAAGAACAAGAAGATAGTGAGTCCCCAAAATTGGTTGAAGATCTAAAGCCACTGAAGATTGAAGAGAAACTGGAATTCAAGGATCATATTAGAGAAATCCAGAAAGTTCACAAAAGTTATGAAGAGAAAATGAGGAAGCTTGATATCTTGAACTACCAGACCATGCATGCTCTAGGTAACAACCAAACTACTCTGTTTTCTATGTTAAAACTTTCAGTTATTTCATCTCAAATATTTTGATCTTTTCATTTTCTGGAGGAACTTGTTCAAAGATTTTAACAGTATGTGTTTGAATTAGTAACCTCGTCTTAGCTCAATCAAGAACTAGGTCTTTAACATAAGATCTCATTAATAGTGTTATTTGCGCTAGATAAGATTTTATGTTTTAATTGAACCGGATAGAGTACTTTCTCAAACAGTTCCAAATCGCTGCATTTTCTTGAAGTTTTCACTTCTTATCATAGTGTAAGAACATAAACGTTGTCTTTTGAGGTGTATACAAAGTGGGTCTCTGCCAATTTTTCAGTCATCATAGTTGTTAGTTCTGTCCCCATAAATCTAGTGACAAGTCTATATCAGAAGCTTCCTTTTTAAACTGTCATTTATATATATAAACATTTTCTCCCAATCTTTCTGCTTTTTTATTTTCCCATGGGTTTACTTTTGCACAAACTTAAAAACACCAGTGTACTACATCACCAATTTCTAGAATCCAATATACAAGTATCCAATAAAGGTCCACGGAAGGAACCTTCACATACCAGCTTTTGACCAAGTTGTTAGGTTTGAACTTTAAAATATTTAAAACGCAAGCAAAGAAGAAATTTAAAGAAAAGAGAAAGCGTCAAAGAAACCAATTTGTTTTTATCAAAAGTGGATCTTATTCTTGCTCTCTCACACTTTGAGGTGGTCAACGTGTAGGTCTTCGGCAATTGAAAGAGCCAAGTGGCAAGCCTATGATATTGAAGAATTTATTAAGGTTAACCAAAGATCAGAAGAAGAAGAAATCGGAGGCGCCATTATTGGTGGGTTTGGTGGAGGAGTTGGAGGTGGTGTATGTGGGCCAGCTTTGCTTGTCATGGGAGATTTTGTGTTGGGAGTACAAGAAAGCCATGGAGCTGAAACAGTACGACGCACAATGGGTTCGCCGGTACAATGTGGTGGCCGGAGAATTTCAACTGTTTCAAGTGTTGATGCAAAGGTTCATTGAGAATGAACCTTTTCAAGGACCAAGGCTTCACAATTACGTTAGGAACCGTTGTGTCATCCGCAACCTTCTCCAAGTTCCTGCCATTCAAGGTTAGTGAATTAGAGTGAGCTTTGTGGATCATTGCAAAGTTTTTAAATTTTTTAAGTCTCTCATGATTTTGTTTTGAGTCTTTTAAAAATGAGTGAGTCTTCAACAATTTTTAATATATGAATTGAATCATGATGATCTTTTTTTCTTTTTGGTTTGGAAAAAAGTGAGTTGTACAATTTTTTATATAATGATTATATTCATATCATTGTGTGATTTAATTTGTCCCTTGTGTAAACTTTATAATTATGGTAAACTATCAATGTGTCTATATTTTATATAAAAACCTAAGAAGTCTTATTCCCTCCAAGGTTAAACATGGGAGCTAATTGGAGAGAATGTTTTTAGTTTTAAATATAAGATATCAATCCACCTCATCTTTTAAATTTATAAACTCTTCCCCAAATTATGCTTACTTATTGATATGTAAAAGGGGGCTTAAATCAATGTGGTGGTAATATTCTAGACAAACTGATACATATTTATTATAAATAACTAATTCAACTAATTTTTTAATACCTATAAATTAATTATCTAATTTTTTTATATCTAGGACATGGGTAAGTTATGAATAGAACCTATAATATCTTTCTAATTTTTTTATTTTATTTATTTTAATTTTTTTTATTTTTTGATATAAAAAAGTTTTGGAAGGGTTCGACACCAGTCCCCTACCAAGGCCAGGGCACGGTCTCAGGTTCTATAAGTACTTACTGGGGATTTACGATATTGCCTACCAAAGGAGTCCTAACAACGGCAGAGGGGATCGAACCCACGACCCAAGGGCCTAATCTTGGATCCCTTACCATCTGTGCCAACTCTCATTGGCTAATATCTTTCTAATTGCATGTAATATCTTTCTAAGATGAGGGTCATCTTAGTTGGGTGGGGGGAAGATAAAAAAATAAAATGGAATTGAATGACTAAAATTCACATTTGGGCCTCCATTTTTTTTAATATTAATTTGGGCCTCAATTTATGCCCAAATCAAGACTTCATTTTAACACAGGCCCATGTTCATGTGGGGTTCTAAAGGTTGAAACTTTGATGGTGCAGATGATAGTACGAGGGACAGGAACATGATGACAAAGGATGAAGAAGACAATGTTTCAGGTGAAAGGTTAGCAGAAATCATCAGAGAATCCATGTACATCTTCTCCAAGTTCGCCCAAGCCGACAAGCATGACATTAATGGCTGCACCTGCTTCAGACTTCCTCAAACCAAACCAACTCATCTTAAAGACCCTGCAACTTCTCATCTTTTCACAGACATTCAACCCCGTCTCCTCAAGGTTTGACAAAACAAAAAAACAACCCAACAACCTCAGAATCCAGAGTATTCTTGTTCTTTCTATATTTGTAATGTTGATTGTGTTTGTTGTTTTGGTTTGTGACAGAAGGAGAAGAGGCTGAAGGACATAGTGAGGACTGGGAATTGCATAGTGAGGAAGTTTCAGAAACTGAATAAACATAAAGTGGAGCTGGATCTTGAACAGATGGTGGCTCAGGTTCAGTTGAAGTTGATCTCAAGAGTTCTGAGTATGTCAAAGTTGAGAAAAGATCAGTTAATTTGGTGTAATGACAAGTTAAAGAAGATTACATTTGTTGAAACCAGAGTCAGAGTAGAGCCCTCATTTTTGCTTTTCCCTTTCTGATTCATTTCATGTACATGTATATACTTTTTTACACACAATAACAATAATCATAACTACATACTAATTGTTTCTAATTTCTTCAACGCATATTTTGCACTTAATCATCATCCTCTTCTATGATATGTGAAACTTGTGATGGACTAAAGAAATATAACCAATGTGGATACGGATAAATGTCACATTTGATGAAAGTTTTCTTTCAATTTTAGCTATGTCCTTTTATGGTATCCTTAGGTCAATTAATATCTGTTTTATTTGTATGATACTTAAAAAAGTAACATAATTTCAACAAAATTTTAGTTTTTTTAACATACTATATTTGTCTTCACCTTTTATAAATAATAATTGATAAAAGTGTACATTTAAATTTTTTAACTTTATAAAATGTCTTTTTAGTCATTTAACCATAATATCGTTAAGTTGATATTAAAATTTTAAATGTTTAAAAGATATTTTCAAATACTGATATACTAAGTTAATTTTAAAAAAAGAATTTCTTATTCAAGCCATGAGTGACATATACAGCTACACCTATCCTTATTCAGTGCAACATCAAACCATGTATAATATCGGTGTTCCATAAAGTATCATCATTTCTAGATTTCTATATTTTAATATTGGGTTATGGTGTAAATTTGTCTCATAAGTTTTCTTTGAAGAATAATGTTACTGATCTAAAAGTTTTTTCCGGTTCAATATTACTAAAAGTTTCAAAATATAGCAATATTACCCTAATCCGTTAAAACATTAGTGTTGACCATTTGAAAGTTAATGCTCGACATCAATTTTTAAATACAACTAGGTAATATTGTTCCATTTTAACACTTCCAAAAAACATTGAATATAAAAAAAAAAATTTGGGATAACATCGCTTATTAGCGAAAACTTTCAAAGCAAATTTGTACCTTAACCTATTATTATTTTGAATTTAAAAATATTTAATATGATACATTTAATACTTAGGGAAAATGACAAAAAAGTTTTGAATTACAAAAAACCCCAAAATATCTTCTAAATTAACAAAAAGACAAATAGATAATCAAGTATGAATATGAAGTTTTAAAGTTTAGGTGCTTTTATCAAAATGCCCCTCATCTTTTTTTAAAATACCAAAACCCTCATTAGCCGCTGAAGCTCAAGTGGGATTTTTTTTGCCAAGGTTCCACCCGGCCCCAAAAAAAAATTGTTATTCTTTATATCTAAGTTGCTAATCACAATTCTTAAGTTATCATTTTTTATACCGTAGTAGTCAACATCCCTAACATGGTCATATTTTGAAGCCACTTTTGGCAACAACAAAAAAATCTATCTCAATAGTTTCAACCACAAAGTTGTTGACATTTGGGGAGCACAAGTTGGCACTATGTATACCGAAATTGTTAATGGTAATTCTTAAGTTGTTATTCTTTATATTTAAGTTGTCATTCTCTATAACCTTGTTAGACAACATTAACTAATTTAGTATTGAGAATGATAACTAAAAAATCATGATTAATAACTTGGGTATAAACTCATGCCAAAACTCTAGCAATAAGTCAACTAGCGGGGTGGTGTCACTTGGTGAGGGTTCTTACCCTTCTTTTGAAAACAAATAAAATATAAGGGGCTTTTCGATAAAATCACTTAAACTTCAAAATTCCAAATTCATACTTGATTACTTACTTGCACTTTCACTAAATTAGAAAACATTTTAGAAGTTTTTTCAAATGGTATTTTTTTATTATTTTTTCTTTAAATTATTAGTATTAATAATTGTAATTTTCACCCTTCAAAAACTTTGTCTAGTCCCATATTTGTATCTAAGTCTCCCATACTAAACTCCAAAATTTTCAAACCATATGGTAATACTACATGGCAAAATCTTATTGATAGACAATTGAATTACTCAATTTTCAATTTGAGTTATTAAACTTAACAAATTATAAAAAATAGTTGTGTGATATAAATATGGATTTTAAAATCTTAGAAAATGTCCAAAGTGACCCCATAGAGAAGAAAATAATTATATAAATTTATGTTCCTCTAACAGTCCCAATGCTTTTTAGCTATATATATTATTTAGCTAGCTGGTGATTTTGATGGCACAAATTTGAGTGTGTGTAACCCAAAACCTATATGTTTTTTTTACCCAATGTTTATGAGGAAAATGGCAGAGCTTGTGTAATCACAAAAGCGTCGATAAATGCAAGGAGAAATTCGAGAACTTGTACAACTACCACAAGAGAACAAAAGATGGCCGAACATATTGTTTCTTTGATCAATTAGAAGCTCTTGATCATCAAAGCCATCCTCCCCCTCCTCCTATGATTCAATCCTCACAGCCACCGCAAGCACCACCGTCTAAGCCACCGTTGTCCCAGTTTTTAGCAAAACCCGCATATGGTATACCAGTTTCACTTCAGGGAAAAATTGAAGTAAGGGTTCTTTTTTATTATATATATATATAAAAAAATTGAAGTTCCTTTAGAGTTAGAGTAGGGGGTGCTCACGGGTACGACTGAGTATGACTCTTCCTTATGCCCAACATAAAAGATGAACAAGTAGCATTTTGTAGCTGATGTCCGACCCTACCCGGTGAAAGCCTGAGTAATTTAGGGTTGTGCTGGGTAGGCTTACATTAGGGGGGAAATAGGCTAGGCTTTGGTTGAGTAAGCTTGGGCTTGTGCTTAAGATCCAAAGCCTAAGCCTAGGCCTACACCTGCATGTAGGTTTTTTTTGAGTCTTCAAAAAGTTTGACAAGGCCTGAAACTTATTTAAAAATCTACTTAAAATGTAGGTCTTTAGACATCTTAGAAACATATACATATACGTTGATATATAATTCATTAAACCTATTTAAATGCCCATATTATATGTTAAAAGTTTAGGAATTCATTCTGGTATGAAAATAAAAGAGCAAGTAAGAGAAATAAAATAATATCTAAGGGCAACAATTGTATGAATAAGTAGGAATAAAAAACATTAATCATCTATTAACTAAGGAGATATCTTTTTAAAAAATCAACCCAAAAAAACAAGTGGCAAGTAAAAGT
Organism: Acacia confusa; assembly: GCA_037074495.1. Classification (NCBI taxonomy): domain Eukaryota; kingdom Viridiplantae; phylum Streptophyta; class Magnoliopsida; order Fabales; family Fabaceae; genus Acacia; species Acacia confusa. The sequence continues at coordinate 8,639,021 of CM073513.1, read as the reverse complement.
ATATTTTACCTCTTATTTTTCTTATAGAAAATGAGACAAACTCTTTCTATTGGGATTAGTTTTAATTAGGCATCACTAAAATAAACTTACTATAATTATTATATTGCATCAAATGACATAAATCAAGGGAGAGATAGTGAGACAACATTGTCATCTCAAGCAATAAAAAAGAAGAGAAATAAATGTGATCAATTGATAAATAAAAATGTTAAGCTCATTGATAAATTATGAAATGTAGTTAAGAATAAGCTATTGATCCCGTAAACAATTCAAAAAATTAATATAGATTAAATTATATATAATTATGCAAAATAATACAATAAAAAAAACTTAATAAGTTATGGTTGTAGTCCTGTAAGCTAGACTTTATGAAAATAGGCATGACTTGTTTACCTAAATAAATCTAACAATATGTCTAAACTTGAGCCTACCTACAACCTTTTCACTAAATGAGCTAGGCTGTAGGCCTTTGATAAGAGGTTTAGCCTATTCCACCTCTTAGACTATACACAACGATCTCTTTAAAATTGAAAAATAAAGAATCATCCAAAAACAAATTACTATAGTTTTATATTTCAAAAACATATTATATACAATAATTATTTTTATATTTTATTGTTTATATTTAATTAATGGGATAATAAAACAAATTAATTCAATATATATTATTTTCTTATTATTTAACAATAATTTATCTCTCAAGAAGTCAATTTACCAATTTCTTAATTAAATATGTTCATAAAAAATATGCATATTTTTTCAGTAAATAGAAAATATTTTTATTAATTTTATTCTAATTGAATGGTAAGTAAATACTATATATATAAAATAAATAAAATTATATATACACTTTGAGCAAGGCTAAAGGGGTAAGGCAGCATATCTTAGTATATCTTGCCCGGTGTCAGGCCTGCTTGGTATTCGGCCAGGCCTGAAAATGCCCATATAATTTGTGGGTTGATTTTTTTAGGGATGGGCTTTTTTAACCAGAATTTGGTGGGCATTATGGACATTCCGGCTTAATGAACTTTTCATGAGCACTCCCGCTTCATAGAATTGTTAACGGAAAATTTGATTATGTTATATGCCAATAGATCTTGAGGTTCTAATTAAATTATATTTTCTTCTCATTCATTGGTTTAATGTTTTTTTTTCTTCCACACTCATATATAAGTAAGTGAGGCTCATTATTAAAAGAAGTGAGAGAAAAAATAAATGAGTCCCACTTATTTATATGTGAGTGCGGCAGAAAAAATGTTTCTGTCTCAAAAGCATAAACATTAAACCCCTCATTTATATAGAGGTGTTTTGGACATTTCATGATATTTTAAAATCTCTAATTATTTCGTGAGATAATATATTCTTACTACTTCTTTATTTTAATACCATTTTCTTACCATTAGATCTATTATTTGATCAAATGGTCTTGATTTACCTTAAATTGAGTGACTTAAATCATTTTGATGATTTAAATGTCTTTTAAATGGTAATTAAAATCTCGTTTTATTACTGTGATTTTACGTTTTTATGATTTTTTTTCTTATTAAAACAATTTTACTAATTTTTCAAACGCTTTTATGTTTTTACAATTTTACTGCGTTACGATTTTTTATCCCTCTTCTAATTTGATGTAAAATCTCAATTTTAACAAGTTTACTTTTAACGAGATTTCCTGTACAGCATTCTACTTCATATTGCAAATATATTTTTATCTTTCTTGAATGAAAATGCCAAGCAATCTCTAGCCGTCCATGTATCGTGAAACACTTTGGGCCATTAGATTTAGGGTTTTGATGAGTGTTACCCTTTTATACATCTGTGCGGCGCCAAAAATCGGCCTTTCTTTTCTGGTGCATTCTCGTCGAAAACCCTAAGTAAGAAGCAGGCGGAGGTAGCTCAACATGGTGCAGCGCCTCACATACCGAAAACGTCACAGCTATGCTACCAAATCCAACCAACATAGGGTTGTCAAAACCCCAGGTAAAGATTTCTTCTTCTTCCGTTCCGCTTGGTTCAGATTGTTGATTAGATATGAAGCTAGTAGACTCTTGATTCCCGGCACTGAACTACTTAATGTTGTCTTTTCTCAAGGTTTTTCTGTTTGATGATTGTAAATGTAGGTGGTAGGCTCGTCTATCAGAGCACTAAGAAGAGGGCAAGCGGACCCAAGTGCCCTGTAACAGGCAAGAGGATTCAAGGGGTATGTCGTCTGTTTATTCAAAATTCTTCTTTTAGTTTGTTGGTCTTTAAAAGATCCAATTTTAATTTTATTTTTCATGTTTTGTTATTGATGGGTTTTTGAGTCGGAGACAACGATTTCTAAGCAAAGGCTGCGAAGCGTCTGTTTTCTTTTGCTACTTGCTCGCAATGGGTTAGAACTGTCTCGTGGTTTGTTGCCTCCAAATTTATTATCCGTCTTTTAACAGTTCATATTCAATGTATAAATTCCTTACTGAAGTTATTAGCCTTTAATACATATGGTTTTAGTAGTGTTGTTACTTAGTAACCGCTTAGGATACAAGAGAAGATTGCTGGATTTCGGGAAAGTTGGAAGCTTCCATAGTTTGTAGTTTGTATTCTTAAGCTTTCATAGTTTGCAGTTTGTATTCTTGCCTTAGTTTACATTGTCAAGTATTGGTGGTTTACTGGGGTTTAGAGCAATTCATGCTGTGAAATGTTTATCAAGCATGGAGAAAATGGATTTATGTTTAACTGGTGGCTGCTTTTGTGAATTGATTCTGAAGGTTGACTTGGGCTTCACGATACTTGAAATTTGATGTGTGTTCGTTCCACCACTTTCGTTAGTCTGTACTGTTTTACTTTTGAGTGTCAGCGCTTATTATACTGGGAATGGTAATGATGTTAATCTGTGTCAATTTCTGAGAGTTGATGAACAGAAGACATGGTGTTAGTTATCATTATTCTCATCGTCGTTGGATGTTTTAGGTTTAGTACAGAAGACATGGTGTTAGTTATCATTATTGTCATCGTTGTTGGATGTTTTAGGTTTAGTTTGTAGAATGATAATTGTTTGTTTAGTTTTGCTTTGGCTCTCTGCCTTTTCGTTTTTTGAATATCAGTATCGTCTGCAGATTTTACAGTTTCATACCTGATTCCCTTTCTATAATCTTAATCATAGTTTCTTATCTGATAATTTTTTTGTGATTATTTAATTCTAAACATATTTGCTCTAGCCATTACTCTCTATTTGGCTTGAGCTATATTTGATAGAATCCATCTCTCTTGTGGACAATGTTTCTTTTGATTTGTTGGGTTAATGTTGTAATTTAAGCTTGATAACTATTGCAGATTCCACACTTGAGGCCTGCTGAATACAAGAGGTCAAGGTTACCTAGAAACCGAAGGACTGTGAACCGTGCATATGGTGGAGTTTTGTCTGGGGGTGCTGTCAGAGAAAGGTATGTTCTGCTCAACTTTCTAGGGCTTTAATAGGTTGTTTCGTCAATCTTCATTCATATTGTGAATTGGTCTTGCAGGATCATTCGGGCCTTCTTGGTTGAAGAGCAAAAGATTGTGAAAAAGGTGTTGAAGATTCAGAAGGCCAAGGAAAAGCAATCCTTGAAGGGTTAAGTTTGGGCAAAGAGCAACATAAGGTTCTTTTTGAGGATTTTTAGGTTTGGGTGATTACAGAAGTCACAATATTTTCTTTAGATTTGTTCCCATGTGGGATTGTGTTTCTTTGGCATGTTTGAACTCATTCTAGCACAATTAACTTTGTCGACAACTCCATTATGATACAGTTTTGTCTCAGTTTCCTCTTAGTTCTATCGTGTTTTTAACTTACTACTACTAGACTAGTTCCTCATTAGTTATTAGTAAAAAATGTGAAAAGCGGGTTTCAATCGAATTACTGATTTTAAGAATGAACAAAATTTGGTGATACGAACAATCAAATGAGCAATTTGTTCATTATCAATTCCATATGAATGTCTTAGTTTTCAAGCTGTAATGAAGGCCCTAATTTAGTAATTAGTTCAACGTCTATAGTACCCTATTGCTATTGTAACTTACCTGATGGGAGTCCCAATTTAGTGTGGGCTTGTATATTGCATGGAGATTGGGAAATGGGCTGCAACGAACGAAGATCAAGATATGATAATAGCTTTATCGCAAAAATTGTTGCGAGTGTCCCTTGCCAGGGAGTATTGCGGCCTGTATCTTGATGGAGTTTTCCTATCGAATGGAGTCGATTGTTTTGAGATCGGTTCTCTCATTCAACTTGTAGTGCGGATAGGGCCATCCATGAAGGGGTGTAGGAAGGTCAAGTGAAATGGACCACGATTGCCACATTCTGATATGTAGGTTGTAATTAAGATAATTGTGACATAATTGATATAAGTGATCAGTGAGTGAGTGGCATTAACTAATCCTAATGGCCACGGTAGTTATAGGTAGTTAGGATATTAAGAGCCTTCCCTCTGCCTATATATAAGGGCCGCTAGGTGAGGTTGTATGGGGGTTGATCATTTGACAGTGAGTAACATCAGTGTGTTTCTCAGTTTCTCTCTGTCTCTTCCCTCTCTTCTCCATCCTTCCCTTCTTCTACATTCTAACTATCACATTCATTCTTCATTAGAGATGCATTGCTATGAGTTTCAAACGAGATTAGTCCAATTAGTAAATAAATTGGCTCATAATAATAAAGTTGGGGGTTACTTATTGCCCGTTTGGATTAGCTTTTGAAAATAGCTTTCAGGGTTTAAGAGGTAAGTATATAAGAGGAGTTTTGTCTAAGCTTTCACAAACCTAGATCTGAAACCTAAGTTTTGAGAGTTTCCAAACATTACCTAATATTGTTAGTGCGTGATCTATAATTAAAGCGTGTTTGAGCCCGGAGGCCAATCTTAACCTTAATGAGCTCCCGGCATGTAACTAACCTAAAATTTATATGTTTCCAAATAAGGGAGAAAAGAAAGAGAAGTGAGACTTGTAAATTTAGAGAGATCTCTTCTTAGTATTCTAGGATGGAGTCATGGAGTCACCTTTTGACTAATGCTAAATGTAGGGATTTTTATGTTATTTTATGCTTATGTACGTGTTTTTGTTTTCTCGATACAAGCAATACTCTTAATAGAGAGGTATTTGTATTTGAGACATTATCAAATATATATATAGATTAAAAAAAAAGGACAGTCTAGTGTACAAAACTCTAACCATGTATGGTATAAAGAGCGATAGATATAAAGAGACTGTTTTTAAAATTTGAACCGTGAGTTAAGTCACATAAGAACAAATGTAAGTAATTTTTCATAGTGAGGTTGAGTTTAAAAAAAAATATGGGATGGATTGAGGCTGGTTTGGACGATTGGCATTTTGACTGAAAATGCGGAGGATTGGTCTTTGATTGGGCCGACAATTGTGCTTGTCACTACTACACATTAAAATTAAATTAAAAATATTTTCTCTTCAGAACTCTAAAATCTGAATCGATCTTCATTGAGTGTATGTAAGTTCACCCGAATATCACTAGTCCTGGTCTAGAATAATAAAGCAGAAAAATTCTCACTACGTTATCATTGACTCTTGTACTGTTGGAGACCCTTATTTTCAACTTTTAAAAGATAATGATTTTCTTTTCTTGTATTATCATTAAATTAAAACGATCAACCAAGAAAGTCATTTGTATTTCATCTTTAACCAACCCATAGACTTCAGGTTTCTATGCAGTTCCCCTAAAATTTTAGGTTACTTTGCAATTCTGTGTATTATATTTGGGAGGGTTAGTTAAAGTTCTATTATTATAATATAGCTTACCATTTCCATTATTCTATGGTCAAATCGAACATGGAAATCTAAATTCTCCTTTTTATTATTATTCTTATTGTTATTTTGTAATATAAATTATAAAGACATATTTGAAGCAACCAGATCGGATTAACTCTACAGAGATCCACTATTTAATATATGCCAAAAATTCCATATAGCTGTTCTTATTTGAATAATTTAATGGTAAGTTGCGTTGAATCTTTCCATAAAAGAGGGTCGCTTTGCTCTGTGTTCTTGCCATCTTGTCCTCTTCAATGTTGACCATATATATGTGTGTGTCACATATATGTCTATATATGTATTTAAATATATACATCCACACTCTCCCACACACATATACATACAAGGCATAATAAAAATTAAATATTAATATCTCTAGTTGGTCATACAATTACAAAGTTTATATTGATTACTAAGATTGTCGTACATAATGGTTTATAACATTATATCCAATCTAAGTTTTGATGATAATAAATATAGTTAGAAAAGTTAACTATAACTAAGCTTATATATATATAAAGGTTGTGAAACTCACGAGTTTAGACAAATTTCTAATAAGAATGTTGAGGTTTGTGAATTCGAATTATAAAGGATAAATAAGCAAAAATACATATATGTTTTATTCTCGGGAGCGCTCAACACCATATGTTTTTTTTAGAACAAAAATATACATGTGGTTACCATTTTAGAGCAAAAGTCATATTCCACCGTTATGTTACTGTTCACCATGATGAGAGAGAAATAGATGAAGTGAACAGTAACATAACGGTGAGATATGACTTTTGTTCAAAAATAGCAACCACATGTGTATTTTTGCTCTTTTACCTAATTATAAACTTATAAAAGTTTATCTTTATCAATAAATTGTTATTAAAAGTTTATGACTAAAAATGTTAAAATACAAAAATTGACTACGTGTTATATTTTAAATATATGTCAATCAAAATAACCACAGAGTGTCTAGTCGTAGGTCATTCCAATTTAATCAGTGGTCTTGTGTTTGAGCTATGGGTATGTGCACTAGTGAAATTCTGGTGTAGTCACTTGGATTAGTTGGTTGCTAAAAAGTTACTCCATTCAATCCTAAACAAAAGATAGAGTTGATTTTTTTTTGGAGATATTAAAAAAATAATTAAATTAATTTAAAATAGGAATATGTCATTTTTTCTTCAAACTTTTTTATCTAATCTATACACTGATATATAATTTAATGATACATAACACATCATATAAATAAATGATTTATTTATCTTCTGTAATCTCTTTAAAAAAGTTAACTTTGTTTTATATTTAGCATAGGAGGGAATAGATTTGTGTGGCATATCATTAATTGAGGGTTGCCTAAAGGAAATGAAGAGTATTGGTAATCAAATAATGGAAAACTAAAGGTATCTCTGTCATGCATCACTCAATTTAAGAGTTAATTTAGCGGGGATTAGACTTTGATATCATAGGAGAATATGCCTAGTATATGAAAAGAAGTAACTCCTTTGATTTTAAATGTAGGATTTAGTTTGTAGTATCATTTACTTTTTTTTTTTCTTTTTTTAAACTGAGTTTGTAGTATCGTTTACAAGGTTGTCAAATTCGTAAATTTAAACAAACTCATAATAGTGACGAAAACTCATATGATGAACTCATAAAAGTTTACTTTTATTATTAAATATGTATTTATAGTGTATAATTAAATATAAAATATAAAAAATGACAAAACATGGATCTAAATATATTTTAACAAAAGACACCCATGAAAAAAAAAGATTTAAATCCAAATAATTGAAATTAAATACATCAACATTTATAATGTATCATACTTAACAAAAGAATTTCTATAAAATTCATACGAAGCCATTGAGCCTAATCAAATAGATAAAATAAACACAAATTTAAGAATGAGTTAGTACGATTTTGTAAGTTAAAAACGTAAAAATGATAAACTCAGTGTGTAAAGTCACGAGTTTATAAGTGGCTTAACTTGATTTTTTAAGTTACAAATATAAAAATGGTAAACTCAAAAAGACAACCTGTAAGTTTGATAACAATAATAATTTACAATATAAACTGGACGATAAATTTAGTATTGGTGATAGTTTTTTTCCCCCAGTTGATTTAGTGTAGTAGAATGAAAATGAATTCTCCATTTCCAAACGCTAAAATATATTAATTTCTTTTAGTTAATGTGGATATGCAAACAAAATTCAAAGGAATTTTCAGTGAAAAACCATTTGCTGAATCCGTCTAATTCTTTTCGCTACCTACTGGTTCAAACCATATGCCGTATTTTCCCGGAACCCTTTTTATATCCATAAGACTCTTTCCTAATTTGACGTTTGAAGGATCGTAGCTAGAAGACAAACTTAAATACATTACGTAATCTTAAAAAAACAAACAGATTTTTTTTTATTAATATTAATATTAAAATTAATCATTTTTATTATTGAAAAATTTGATCCAGCTAATTATTGAAAAATATCAGGTTCGTATTTCACAATGCGGGATCACAAATTTAAATATTTAATCACCGATCTCAATCTCAATCTCACCAAAATATCATTTTTAAAGAAATTGATTAAAAAAGTGATGGGAGGCACGAGAGCGCGTTAGATTGAAAGTGGGCCCATGATCCATGTCGCCTCTCACCAGTTGCCTCAGATCGACATCGGTCAATTAATCTTTCTTTTTTCCTGCCGGGTGGCTAATTGATCTTAGGATTAATTAAGTGCATCCAGTCCCTTAAGTATTTTTTAAATACATCTAATAGCTTAAATATTTTGAGGTATATCCGGTATTTTAAGTATTTATTTTTAGATGTATACCGCACCTAAAGTATCTTTTTATGTAATTTTACCTATAACAATGTATGTATTTTAGAGTGACAGATGCACCTACCAAATTATTCGTGTGTTTGAGGTTAAAAAAAAAAAAAAAAGATTTAGGGTTCTAGAAAAAAAATTGATGCACCAAAAAATCGTTTAGGACATTGGATGTATTTATTCTTCTTTGTGCTCAACCTTAATCTTATAGCATCTATTTAGGAAGGCGTCTCAACACCTTAAAATTTCAGTGCATTGAGAAAAAGCTCAGTAGAGGGAAAAATCTCATTCATAGGGTGTTTGGGTTAGCAGTCAAAATAATTGTGCTTATCAAAAAAGCTGCTTTTGAGGAGAAGCTGAAAATTGCACCTTTTGAGAGCGTTGAGTTCCTTGTATGGCTCTTGGTTAGTCATAAAGGAAATGCTTTATCTTTTCATTAAAAGTTGTTCATGAAAAATTCTTGCACAAGGCCAAGAGAGTTTTGGGAGAGACTACTTCAAGGTTTAGGTTGAGAAGAAGATACTTGATCCAATTGAGGTTGTCACTTGCTACTATTGCCGAAAGGGTTGGGAGGGCCTGTTGTGTTTTTGTTATCCTCAAGAAGAGTGAAGAATTTCATAGCCTAAGCTTCGAGGTCGGCAATAAGATGCCATGGTTGATGAGGTTGAAGAAACCAAAATCTTGGCTGGCTTTGATGATGAGGGTCTTGGCCTAAGGGTCAGAGAGGTCAATTTATAGGACTTCATAGAAGAAACTTGGTGTGTTGTTGGTGGGCATGCATGGGTTTGGGAGAATGAATTGCCTAATAGGAGCAAAATAAAGCTACCATGTGGAACAACAAGAAGAAAAAAGCTATGAATTTTGTTGTGTGCGAGAGAGAGACCTAGGTGAGGAATGAGAATTCCTTAGGGGTATTTATAGAGAGCCACATGGCTCTATATTGTCTGTTGTTTGTGTAATAAAAAAAGGGGGTCAAATTTGTAAATTTTTCCTAAAGGGGTTTTCAGATCAATGTCATCCTAAAAACGTAACAATTTAATATCATATTGTTAAAGAATTTCGTCATTTATTGGAAAAATATTATTTGACCAATGTTGGCTATGAAAAATGTAGCAATGTACTATTATTTAGTATCAATGTGTTCATGTGTGTGTATTGTCTATTTTAATTTATATACAATTTTATCTATTAAATATACTTAATTAAGGATTTCAAAGTTTTTTTAATTTTTTTATTAATAATTTAAATATTTTTATAATCATATTGAAATTTAAAATTTTCTCTTCAATTAATGTAATATATAAATAATGTAAATATAGATAGTATTTAATAATATTTATGCAATTTTCAATTATTTTTCATCTCAAATTGCTTTTCAAATAATAATTCAAACAAATTTCAATTTTAAAAAAAGTCACTTATACTATTATTAATCCTAACATATATTATATTTACAATATGATTTTTATCCTATATTAAATTTGTAAAAATCATATTAAAAAAAACAATCCTATCACAATGAATCTAAAAATCATTTTCTTTGACCCAAAAAAAAAATCCAAAAATCATTTTTAAAAGGGAAAATGTATGTCAGGGCCCGAGGTAGCAAAATAATTTCAAAAAAGACCTAAGAAACATTCACATGTCAGGGCTTTTTCTAGTATTATTTCAAAAAGCGTTAGCAACTATATCACTAACGGTTAACAACTATATCAATCATCGTTAACAACTAAATCAGTCTAATTAACAACTACATATTAACAACTATTTCAGTAGTCATTAACAATTACATCAGTAGCAATTAATAATTATATCCGTACAATTTTTTTAAAAATAATGCCAGAAAAGACCCTAGGCATATACATATTTTTTAGGCCATTTTTAAAATTATTTTACTACCTTGAGCCTGACATACATTTTCCCTTTTTAAAACCATTAATCCAAACCGTCAGAGTAATGTTAAGTTACCGTACTAATAAAATTGGCCAACCCGTGGCAGCACAAAGTCACAAACGATTCTCCGTCATCGTCTTGGAAAAAAATAATATATAAGTCGAAGGGTCATAATTTTTTGAGCTGGAAGCACAGAGATATTTCACTTTTCCGTTTCTTTCGCTCATTCCGGTTGCTGGGATGGATTGCTATATATGATTGCAGAAGCTTTTAGGGTTTAGAGAGAGAGATTTTATTTACACGTTTCGCTCCTGGATCAAGTCCTGTTTGGGTAGCATTATCACACCGAACATCATTGTTTGTTTTCTCGGTAAAAGTTATCTGTTTTGGAAATCCTGGATCCTTCGACTGTTGGGTAACGCACCTTCATTCATTGGATCGGTGAGAGATCTCCACTTTCAGCACTGGTTTATTTTCTTCTCCTTCTCATCTTCTCTTTCTTTCATTTCGTCCATTTTCCACCCTTTTAACTCGTTTGTCTTCTTGAGCATTAAAATTGAAGTTTTAGCTTCGTTACGAGACTGAATTAGCTTCTGATTAGCTAACTTCTGGTCCTTGATAGTTCTTTTGTGGTTGATTGGAGGTGGATCCATTCCCTTGACTGGAATTAGCTGTGTGTCTCATGTTTTTATGTTTGAGTTGTGGTTTTTGGCAAGTTATCAAGTGCATCAGCCTTCCTGGCTGGTCACGAAGAGAAACAAGCGTTGCCACTGAAGTTTAAACACTCACTGTTGAGCAGATCTAAACTTAGCTCCACCTTTTTTGGCCCCACTAACCATGTACTTACCAGTAATTGCTCTGTGTTGGTGATGAAAGTAAATTGGCATGATTTGTATGACTCATGGAAGCTTGACTAAATTATGTTATTACGAAACGACGATCGCTAACAATTAGGTGATCGACCGTGTAATTCATTTCTGTATGCTTATTGAAATTCATGGCTTATGGCCTAATTCATCGGATGCAAGTGTCGTGCTCTGACTCATGGTTGGTTTCCCATCCGGAACTCTGGATCTTGAGCGGATGTAGTAGAAATAGCCTTGCCATTTCGGAATTTCTAATTCTAGTTCTTCTTTTTGGAAGCATGACTTCTTAATCTCGTATACTTAGCTCTGAATTAATACTAATGCCTTTTCAGGTTCTAAATGGCAAAATTAAGTTCTGCTGATGGTAGAACTAGAAGTTCTGTGCAGATCTTCATAGTGGTGGGTCTGTGCTGTTTCTTCTATATATTGGGTGCATGGCAGAGGAGCGGTTTTGGAAAGGGAGATAGCATAGCTTTGGCAATTACTAAGAATAATGCAGACTGTAGTGTAGTGCCTAATTTAAGTTTTGACTCTCATCATGGAGGAGAAGTTAGCAAAATTGATGAATTTGAGTCCAAACCTAAGGTTTATAAACCATGCAGTGATCATTATACCGATTACACTCCTTGCCAAGATCAAAAGCGTGCCATGACCTTTCCTAGAGAAAACATGAACTATCGAGAGAGACACTGCCCTCCTGAGGAAGAGAAGCTACGTTGTTTGATCCCTGCACCCAAGGGATATGTGACTCCATTTCCATGGCCAAAGAGCCGTGATTATGTTCCATATGCAAATGCACCCTACAAGAGCTTGACAGTTGAAAAAGCTATTCAGAACTGGATTCAATATGAGGGAAATGTGTTTAAATTCCCTGGTGGTGGGACCCAATTTCCTCAAGGTGCCGATAAATACATTGATCAGATTGCTTCTGTAATTCCTATAAATGATGGTACAGTGAGGACAGCATTAGACACTGGTTGTGGGGTATATTTTTTACCCTAGTTTCTTGAACGTTTTTATTTATGCCTTATTTGTACATACTATTTTGCTTATCAATGTGATTAGCTTCTGTTTTACCTTTAGATTCTTAACTCTTTATGTTGGTTCTTTGACTTAGGTGGCCAGTTGGGGCGCGTATCTGTGGAAAAGAAATGTTATTGCCATGTCATTTGCTCCAAGGGACAATCATGAAGCACAAGTACAATTTGCTCTTGAAAGGGGTGTACCTGCTATTATCGGTGTTCTGGGTACCATAAAGATGCCTTATCCATCTGCAGCCTTTGATATGGCTCATTGTTCTCGCTGCTTGATACCTTGGGGCTCAAATGGTGAGGATTTTACATTAAATGCTCATGCCTTACTGTTGAGTACTTGCTTCAATAGGAATTCACTTCAATATGACCCTTTTTCCTTACCTGCCTCTGTTTAACTTAACATTTTATTGAGTATTACTAGTGATTGCGAATATGGCAATTTGATTGTTAATTTGCAGATGGAATGTACATGATGGAAGTTGATCGTGTTCTAAGACCTGGTGGTTATTGGATTCTTTCTGGTCCCCCAATTAATTGGAAGGTCTATTATAATGCCTGGCAGCGGCCTAAGGAGGAACTTGAAGCAGAGCAGAGAAAGATTGAAGAGATTGCTAAGCTTCTTTGCTGGGAGAAGAAGTCTGAGAAGGCTGAAATGGCTATTTGGCAGAAGACTGTGGACTCTGAAACTTGTCGTAGAAGACAGGAAGAGTCTAATGTTAAATTCTGTGAATCAACGGATGTGGATGATGTCTGGTATGGCTCTGGTTCTATTGTTTAATATATGTTTAACACAAGACATTGTTGATGTTTAATTTTTCCCCCCTTCCATGGAGGGAAGCAACTTAGGTAATTAACCAGTTATCAAGGACTTAGCCCTGCATTTTTATGGAAATTCATCCAATCATATTTTCCCTGCTGAAATGACTATTACCCTGTGTATTCAAATAGAGAACAATTTATTTCTCTCTTATCCTTTTTTACCCCTGTATCACCTTTTCATCATTTGAAGCAAAGAAAATATGATGTTAATGATCGCTAGATTTTTGCAAATATTATTATGGAAGTGCTTTTAAAGGTTAGGGCACTGCTTTCTACGATGACAATGTTCTGAGTTGTTATTGTCTTAAAAAATAATATGAATGTATTCAAGACTTGTTTGAGAATACTATTAACAAAAGCATTCATTCTATAAATCCAATTGTGCTTTTTTAAATCTATAATTGCTGAAAAAGTAGGTAAACATTTATCTTAAAAAAGACTAGTTAAGTCTGACCTAGAATGACACTGTTTTGTGGCTAAAGGTATAAGAAAATGGAGGTTTGCGTTACTCCGACAAGTAATGGTTCCGGCAGAGATCTTAAACCATTTCCAGAAAGGCTGTACGCCATCCCACCTAGAATTACTAGTGGCTCTGTTCCTGGAGTTTCTGCTGATACATATCTGGATGATAACAAAACGTGGAAAAAGCATGTACATGCTTATAAGAGAATTAACAGACTCCTGGATTCTGGAAGGTATCGCAACATTATGGATATGAATGCTGGCTTAGGTAGCTTTGCTGCTGCAATTCAATCTCCGAAATTATGGGTTATGAATGTTGTGCCAACTATAGCTGAGAAAAAGACCCTGGGCGTCATATATGAGCGAGGACTGATTGGCCTCTATCATGACTGGTATGATTTCAACCCCCCCCCCCCCCAAAAAAAAAAAAATTATGGTAGCTATGAATCTTATATATTTAAATACTCAATTATAACTCATCAAATTTTATATTGTTATTCAAATTATTTTGTTATCCTTCAACAGCAAGATTATGTTACAAAGAAGCCTTCCGATGCTGTTACGTGCTATTCTTTATTATTACTAACTATAACTTGTCAGCTGTTGGAATGAAGCTTGTTAAACATTGTGTTGATCCAGGTGTGAAGCCTTCTCCACATATCCAAGGACGTACGATCTCATTCATGCCCACAGTCTCTTTAGTTTATACAAGGACAAGTAAGTGTTCCTGTTGCTAAATTTAAATACACTTATGGTGCTTTCATATTGTGTTACTAGTTTATCTACCATGACATTGAAAATCTGGTAATGAGCTTTAACAAATTCTACATAGCAGAATTGCCATGAATCTGTGGTGGCATTTTTTGTTAGGTATGGGCGTATGGCTGAACTAAAAGTAGTGCTTGATCATGACTATTTAGGGATGTTACCATTGTTAATGTATCAACACTTGAAATAAATTAATAATTCTGTGTAACTTGTTGGCTAAGAAACACCTCTATGGACAGTCCATCAGCTAGTCTGCTAGTGGGTACATCTTGTAGTGAGATTGCTATAACATTTTTGTTGATCTTAGCTTTTCAGTTGTCAGAAGTCAGTAAGTCACTCTTGTGCCTATTTAATTGGCCTTCATAACTTGCTCACATAGATATACATCTTTAGCCATTTGCAGAAGCACGCGTTATAGTTATCTCCTTTTCTTTCTTCAGAAATTCTGTTATCACCTTTCATGTGCCTGAAGTTTGTTTGTCATGATTGAAATGCAGATGTAATCCAGATGATATTCTTTTGGAGATGGACCGGATTTTGCGGCCTGAAGGTGCTGTCATATTCCGCGATGAAGTTGATGTCCTAATTAAGGTAAAGAAAATAGTTAGTGGCATGCGATGGGACACCAAACTGGTTGACCACGAGGATGGTCCTCTTGTTCCTGAGAAGATACTGATTGCTGTGAAGCAATACTGGGTTGCTGGTGACAATTCCACATCCATACAATGAACACAGAATTCAAATTGAACACAGGCTTCCCCATTGGCCGCCGGCTTCTTTCCGTGTGATAGATTTAATTTGTTTTAGCCAGTTTTGCTTAACCAACCATCACGACTGGCATCGGTACAGCAATTATGCTCAATCTTCGCTTCTCCAATGTTGTTGCTGTGGTTAATTTATTAATGAACAAGTCTCAGAGCTGTACTCTTAAGTTTTATTTATGATATTAGTCTCTCTCTCCTTTTTTTTTGCCTAGGTTAATTTTATTACTGTAAAACGCTACATCTATACGTCGAAAAGTCAAGCCTCTCAGCAATTAATTCTTTATTGGGTTAAGGTGTAAAAATACATATGTGTTTTTTTCTTAGAAGTGCTGAGTACTACGTGTTTTGTTTTTAGAGCAAAAATACACATGTAGTTACCATTTTGGAACAAAAGTCACATCTCATCGTTAAGTTACTGTTTGTCGTGATGAGAGAGAAAGAGATGAAGTGAATAGTAATATAACGACGATAAACAGTAATTTAACGATAGGATGTGACTTTTGTTCCAAAATAATAACCACGTGTGCATTTTTGTTAAAAATAAAAACATATGGTGCTGGGTGATCCTGAGGAAAAAACTCATGTATATATTTGCAACTTAACCCTTTGTTATTCCGAGTCACAGTTCGCAGCCTCTTTAGTGTTAAAAAATGTCCACTTGCTTATCTCAAGACTTTGTCTATGGTCATCACTCTTCATTACAGTGAAATTGATAGAAAAACATCGTAGTCCGACATAACTAGCTCGTGTTGACAGATTATAAGTTTTATGTTTCTTATTAATCTGTCCTACTTGCTTACATGACGCGTTTTCACATTTCAATTGACAATTGTTCTGTTATGAGTGACCCTTGATATGCTCAACTCAATGTCGGTATGCATCAGAAGCTGAACTACTGATCTTATCCCTATTTTGTTAACTTTTTGTTTTCTGTTTTTACACGAAGTGAATGTCTTAAATTACTTCATTGAGTGTTGGTGTTCTTCCCCCACTTTTCATAGAACTTCATAATTTACCCTCCTTCCTAGTGCCTTCGACAAGCCTCTTTGTAAACGTCTCTGAAGTCTAAACCATCCTAAATGATTTTTTTTTTTTTTTTAACCATTTTCTCTTTTACAAGGATCATGTCTAATCTCTTATTAATACTAACGGGTAGAGGAAAATGCTTCAGAAGCAAACGTGTAATGTAATCTAGCAGCCACGACAATTAAGGCACTTGGTTGTAGATGTTGATTGATAGATGTGAATGATTTACATGTGATGTGGATTGTTTAGAGGAATGCAATTTGAATGGTTACATGAGCAGATAGATGGGGACTTGGCTGAGGTCCCACAGACAGCATTACAATTTCCAAGTTGAGTCGTTTTGTATGGATTAAGTGAATATAGAAGAAACAAGCGGTTCACGAGGCGCCAACACCAAGGGATTCACATACAACTATATAACTTACTTTATGTTCGAATTTTGATGATGTAAAGGCTTTATTGATAGATAATCCGTAAATGTTCCTAGGAGAATTATATTTGGGTCCCAAAGAATATAAAAAATTATAAAAAATCTTAAAATCCCAATATCAAAAAATTAATTCCCAATTGTAAAAATGATATTTTTAGTTGTTAAAATTTCTGTAATTATTATAAAAAAAAATCCTTTGAGACTTTTTTGTAATTAATTCTGATGCTTGAGACCCAAATGTAATTCTCCCAATATTCTTTGAGCCTAAAGTATGTCTTGATTCTCCTATACCCCATGTTCCAACTCACATACTAAACTTTTTTGTAAGGAAAAACAGCAGAGGTTCACAAGGCACTATAGGAAGTATGGCTAATTTGGAATAGCGGATAAAGAAGTGACTTATTTGCAATCTGACTTTTACAAACAGAATATAAGATAAAAGTTAGATCGCAAATATGATTTACATTTGGAATGATGGTGTGATAAGTGACTTTTTTTCCAAATGGGTTTTTATTTGGATGATTATTTAAAAAATCAGTTGATATAAAAAATGACTGAAAATTACATAAATATTATTGAATACTATATATATATATATATATATATATATATATATGTATGTATGTATGTATGAATTAGTTGTATATATTGTGATAATTGAAGATAAAAAATTTAAATTTACATTCAATAAAAAAATTAAATTATTATTAAAAAATAAAAAAACTCTAAAGTAGTTAATTAAATATATTCTAATAGAAAATTATAATACATACAAATGTATACAGTGGCGGAGCTTCATGGTAACAAGGGGGGGCTGTGGCCCCTGCAAAAAAAAAAAAAATCTGTGAAATTTTTTTAATGAAAATAGGATTATATATATATATATATATATATAGTCAAAAAATGTAGACATTTGTCCTAAAAATTTATACATTTGGTCCCCTCAAATATTTTTTTTTCTTAATTAGTCAATAAGTATACATTTGCCCCTCTAAATCTTTATCTCAAGATCCGCCACTGAATGTATACTTAATAATATATTGTTTATTAAATCACTTATCCCTAACATTTTTCTTAAAAAGCCAAAAAAAGTCGACCATAAACTTAAAAATTATGACTTATATGATAAGGTACTTTTTTATAATAAGCTCATATGATTCAAAAACAGTCCAAATCCCCAAAAATTAACTTATTTTTCTCCACTGTGCACTACCATGCAAAACAGGTTACCCTCCCTTGGAATCTCAATCACTGAAGCTTCCCGTCTGTCTGTGGGCCCACCTTCCTCACAATTTCATCAGTCAACAGTGTTTTTTTTTTCCCTTAAAAGAAAATTCTTTTACAAATAAAAACAATTGTTCCTTGCTAATTTGAATTCAAGATGACTTGGGCTTCAACTAAAAAAGGGTAAAGAAAAACTCTCCTTGTGTGACTCATAATATCAAAAAAAAAAAAAATCGATTTTCCTTTATCTTCTGTTAATAAAATATATGTCCCACCAGTGGAATGAGGGAAATTAGAGGAAAAACACATGTAATGATATAAAAATAATTTGGTCTGAATGGTGTTTAGGACATTCTTCTCCCATATAAAATGAAAATGAGGCAACTCTCTAAAATTAAATGAATATTTACTGAACAACAGAAAATATAAATATAAAACTTACTACAAGAGTATATTAAATTATTAATTAAGAGTTCGGTGTGCTTAAAGTAGCACTAGACATATTTTTATAGGTCTTCAACTATTTTAAAAATAAGTGATATGATACTTTAACTAACATACAACAACACATTAAATGCAATTATTTCTCTTTGTGAGACTTCTTTTTGATACAACCTGTATTTGGGATAAGGTTCTTTCATTATCTATTTTCTTATTATCTTTCATAATTTTTAAATAATCTCCGTCTAGTCAATCTAAAAAGTTATATAATCAAATTATACTCTTTAAATTTTTCTCTTCTCTTCCCAATCAGTAGCTCATATAGGTTCATGAGAAAATGAATGATAAGAGGATCTTCTCCCACTTGTATCATAGAGAGAAACGTCTCCTTCATTTTGTTTAAAGAATGCAGGAAAAAAAAATGAAAACTTTAATCACTTATGCCAACCTAGGTTAGGGTATATCATCAATATTTTCCTCAAATAATTATACATAATTTATAATACACAAAATTTAAGTTTCATTTATATATAAATGAAAATCCAACTAATTGAAGGGCCAGATGGTTTGTGGATATTGAATTAACTAATTAAGGATAAGTAGGGGTCGGGTGATTTTTGGGAAGAAAATGTGGTGTATAATTCGAGCATTATAAATGCATGTGATGTAAATGTCCGTTTTGGAGGAAAGCCTATTTAATGCCAATAGTTATGAATGGGCCTTTCCATGTCAGTGCTGTCTATTTTTGTGTGGTTACTTTACATCTTTGTTTTTTATTTGGCCAACAAAGATAATAGTCTTAAAATTAATGGTAAATTTATTTTGGAAGTTTTCGTCGTTGATGATGGTCAATATTGCTACTGAAATTTCTTTTGTCTCAATGTTGCTTTAAAAGTTTCAAAACATAGTAATGTTACCTATTTCAGTTAAAAAGTTAACAGTCAACTCAATCTTTTTTACAGTCAACGTTTGTTTTTTTAACAGAATAAGATAACATTTCTATGATTTGAAACTTATAGGGTAATATTGAGACAAAAAACTTTCAAGGTAACATTGCTCATAGGCCTATACTTTCAGGATGTATTTCCTACTTGACCCCTAAAATCAAACACATTTACAATTCTTACAAGTAGAACATAAACAACTAAAATAAGCAAACAATGAACAACCAAAACAAACAAAGAACCTAAACTATAGAAGCTGGCAAACAAACTAGAAATACAAATAGTTAAAAGTTCTTCTATTTTGTAAGATCCTAAGAACATAATTGAAAGCTCCTGACCACCCCATATGCCAAATGGTCCTGCATCTAGGACGAAGGTTGAAGTACCCGATCAATAAGGCAAGATCCCTCTAGTGAAGCTTTGGCAATCCACTCGACCACCAAATTTACTTCCATGGGAACACATATGCATGAATGGTTCCTAACCAAATTCTGAGATAAGAGTAGACTTAAGGAGTTCAACACTCATGATATTAACAATTAAATCACAATCATAATTAAGACGAGGAAGAGAATCACAATTCCGACCTGAGAACAAACAATATTGCCTCACATACTGAACATGCTCATGTTTAGCCTTTAAATGAATAGTGTTAATCAACACATCGAACATGCATATGATAAGCCAAGAATGAACATCATATATAACCACATTGAATAGACCCAACTTGATGATTCTCAACTACCTAGCTATTACCTTTCCCTCAGAAGACTGAGCAATAAAATACTTTACCCTCCTTCCACATACAACTGCCTTAAGCCTAGCATTACCAACCTCTGAACGTGGAACATTTATTGCCACCAAAACCCCTGGATGCACTAATCGGAGGTCACCCTCGGAAGTCAACACCTCTAACCTCCTTTGTTCCATGCATTTCTACTCCTTTGTTCCAAGGGTTCGGGCTCTGGAGGTCAACATCTTCCTAAAAGCTTCAAGAGTTGTCACCACAAGGCAACAACTTGTGAATCCTAAGATCTCTAGAGTTGAATTGCTCATCATCCATACCAACCCTGGAGGCACCCATCTTAGATCTTCCATTTTGGCCAAAACGTAGTTATGTCCCACATCGGCTAGGGAGGGGACAAAAAATGCTTTATAAGAGTCTGGATACCTCCCCCTCTTGATGCATTTTAAAATTGTAGGGGGTGATGAACACCCCAAAGCGGACAATATTGAGAGCAAGGCACTAGAATGTTACAATTTGTATCAAAGTCAGGCCGGAGTCGATGTAGGTTAACTTGCTAGTAAGGATGTTCGGCCCAAAGGTGGGTTGAGTGTTATGTCCCATGATGGCTATGAAGGGGAATGAAAGATGCCTTATAAGGTTCTGGATACTTCCTCCTCTGCTTCTCCATGTCGTCGTTGATTTTCCATACACCTAAAAGACAAATGTTTGAAGATGCCTCGCTTCTCCATGTTGTCGTTGATTTTCCATACACCTAAAAGAGAAATGTCTGAAGATGCTGAAAATGGAAGAAATCACCAAGAGGGGGGGTGAATTGGGGATTTTAAAATCAAACTTTTGAATTTTTTTTCAAAGCCTTTTGAAAGTAAATGTTAAGAAGGTAAGAGAAGAAAAGCTTGACACACGGAATTTATACTGGTTCGGTCTTAACCTTGATCTACGTCTAGTCCCCAGATATCTTCTGGGTGTTTCCACTAGTTCAACAGATTTTTAACTACAACAATGTAGACCAGACACAATCCTAATTATCTAGGACTTGCTCCCCCTTACACTTTGTAATTGAACAACCCAACTCACAGGTTCCACAACCTTGAGTTCTCACAAACAAATGCTTTCAAAAATTTATAAACTCTCGAAAGAGTGGATAAGGATAAACACTGAAGAACAGGTTGAAAATAACAATACAGACTCAAATTTCAAAGTATAATCAAGATAGCTTCATTGTGTGTATTTTGCTTTGAGTTTTCACAACCTTTTATAGACTGAATGGATGAACTAGCCGTTGCAATTCTTTCTCTAATGTTCAGCTGCAATTCTGGAAAACTGGCAGTAGTATATTTTGCTCTGTTCTTGAATTCTTAGCTGGAATCTTGGAATTTACTTGTTGCAGAAGGTCTTCCAGATTTTTAGTCATTCCTTTAACTCAATTTGACCATTTGAGATGATTCTTATGAGTTACAACGGTCTGAGCTGAACATCTGGGATAAGGGAGAAGGATCAGCCCTGTTCTAGGTTCGTCATTTAATGCATTTATCCTGGATCTTGATCTCACCTTGATCTTGGCTAAACCTTGTCTGAAAAACACTCAAAGATTCATCAAAGACATTAGAAACAATAATATCATATGAGGAAATAATTTCAGGAAGACCCATTAAGATTTCGCAAATCAGCATTATTTGATTTTTCAAATTCCTCGATGCAAACTCGAGTTTGTTCTTCCAAACTCGAGTTTGGGGTTCATCCAGAAAGCATGTCTGTTGATTAGTGGTCTAAACTTACAGTCTGTAAAAGCTAACTCGAGTTTATCGGGCTCTGGACTTGGGATGGAATTTTGGTCCGGAAGCTAAACTCGAGTCAATTAGTGACCAACTCGAGTTTGGGTCTATATTTGAAGAATAAGCCTAAGTTCGTGATTTTCCAAACTGGAGTTTAGGGTCATAGACTGGAGTTTGTAGTGTAGCCAAAATGGATGATCTTTCTGTATGATCCAGACTCGAGTTTGGGAAGCAAACTCGAGTTTCAGTGACTACTGAAATATTTGAGGTTTATCTGGGTCAAGTGCAAACTGGAGTTTGGAAGGCCAGACTAGAGTTTGGGAGTCTATTGAGTTTCCTGGGTTCCTTTCTGTTTGGTCTAAACTCGAGTTAGGGAATCTAGACTCGAGTTTGGCTTGCTTGGGATTCTGAGTGTTCTCTGTATCTTCCAGACTTCAGGTTTGATTTGCAAACTGGAGTTTAGCTTGATATGAAAATTTTGGATTCCTTTCTGTGTCTGTTCAGACTCGAGTTTGGCTTTTAGGCAGAATTGAACATCTTTCTGTCAAGTCTCAAACTCGAGTTTATATACATTTGACAGTGAGATTTTCATTTTGCCAAAAACAAACTTCATATCAAGTTTATAATTGCTAGTTATCATCAAAATACATTGAGAACTAACAGATGCCTCAAAGACACCAAAAGAAAGCTTCACATGATGGGGAAGGATGCCCCTCCAAGGAAGATGGAAGAGCTGAAACCCTAGTAGAGCCATCTGCAAGGGATGCTTCCTTTGGTTACCTTACATCTCTCTTTATCAAGGTTCTGAAACTCAGATTGGTTATTGAATTGATGGGGGTATTGGGTCAAGGGTCTATAGGTTAGAATGAAGTTAGATCAGTATTAATTACAAAATATAATTTAATTAAAATAGGTAAAATTATTTATATTTTAATAATAAAAATATTTTGTAGTCAAAACATGGGAGGATGTGCAATATTATATTGATTTTTTTAAGTACTAAACTCGATAACATAGTTTGGGGCAAAAAAAAAAAAACTCGATAACATAGTCCCCTACTCCCTACACACGCTTCTTTGCACATCACAACCCTCCCATTACATTTACTCTCTTCTCTCTCCTTCTCTTTCATTCTCTTTTGCTGCCATATTCAAAGGTTGAAGAAACCACTAAGTCTTTCTCTATTTCTCCTTCATTCTCTTTTTCTCTCCCATTACATTTACTCTTTTCTCTCTCAACTCTTCACCTCAAATCTCTCTCTCTCTCTCTCTTCCTTCTCATTTTGTATTTAGGCCATAGAGAAAAAGCCTTATGTAGCTCGGTTTACAATTTGGTTAGGGGTTGGTTTCATGGTGTACCTTCTTTTTGGGAAGTGGAACTTGCTGGAGCTGGATAGATCTTCGGAGTGCTCAAAGTGGTTGTGGCATCTCTTCTTCTTCCATATCGTCGATAAGGGTGGCTTTCCATTGCCAGAGACCAATTGGCACTAAGATCTCGTCTTTCTCAATCATCGATGAAACCCTCTCTTGCTGCTATCGCACAAATCCATATACCTTCTTTCTCAAATCTCATATTTCTCACTTATCTTCTCGCGCCACCGTCACACAAATCCAGCTAAAAATCGTACCCGGATCTTCTTCTACTTCTTGATCTATGTTTGCTTTTGCTTTTCCATCTAACTTTTTTTTTCATTGATTCAATGGCTCACTCAACTCAACCGGTTTAGGCCGAGTTGACCTGGAATCATTGAGTCAACTCGGGTTATTCCTAAATAGGATTGATTTTTCTTCTAGTTCGTCGATTTTCGGTTCTAATTGATCAGTCCGGTCTAGTCTGAGTTTAAGAACCATGCTCTTTATCAAAATTCACATCCCTTACCAACTTCCCTTTGTCTACTATTGCCTTTTCAATTCATTATTTTTATAATCATATCATTATAAGTTAAAAAATTAAGGATGTCTATAAAAAAAATTTATATTTGACTAAAATATGCATTTAATCTTTTAAATTTGCAATACTCCTTTGTCTCTAACTATATATAAGTCAATTTTATTATATTAAATTTTCAATACTCCTCTGTCTCAATTTCTCACCGATTTGACATCAGATTTGACTTCAATCTAACCCACTAACCCTTGATCTAATACCCTTACATTTTAGTGGTCGGTTCAGATTTCAGAACCTTAGATATAAAGAAGGTAGGATTATTTGGCCCACAAATTTGGCTATTGTTCTTTTCCAATTTTTGGCAACTTTTTTTAAATGAAGTTTAGATAAATTAGGCCTAGGGTTCTTATAATTCTAAGAATTCTTATAAATGTACTTATAAATTAAGTGTAATTAAGTTATTAAATGGATAAAGTATATGTTTAGTTTTATAAGTTTATATCAAATTTCAATTTATACCTTTAAATTTATAGAGTATATTTTTAGTCATTTAATTTTAATACCGTTTGCTTTTGTTAATGAAAACTGTTAGGTTCGGCAAAATTTAATATTGACTATCCAATTAAATGATGATAAATCATACCTTTTTTTAAAAAAAAAAATAATCACTTCAATATTTTAACATTTAAGTATGCTCTGTAAGCATTTAAAGGCAGAGTGGCCCTTTAAAGTTGCTGAGTTAACATTTTTCATTAACTAAAACTAACATTGTTAAGATTAAGGGACTACACATACATTTTATAACTTTAAGAGGCTAAACTGAAAGTTGATGTAAACTTAAGAACCAAACATAAACTTTAGCATTACAAAATTATTACTACCACCATCCTAAATATAAGACTCAATTAACTTTTTTTAAGAGAAATTAAAGAAGTTAAATGAATTACTTGATCATAATATATATTGTGAATCATTAGATTATATATTAATTTATAGAAGTCATAGCCTTAAAAGATGAATAAGACATACTACATATATTCTTATCCAAAAAAATTAAATTGGTTTAATTAATAATAATTCGACATGCCCCTACAAGAATTGGCTTCGGATTCTGCTTGATATTTTGAGACTTTTTTTTTTTAAAAAAAAATGCAATGGATAAGTGTAACTATGAAAATTAGAGATATTTAATTAACAGTTCTTTTTTCATTGCATAATCAGAAATGCATTTCTTGTCATGTTTTCTATTAAGACTACTTAATCATATTTATCTTTTTTTAATTATTATGTCGAATTGAAATCTACAATACAATATTTTTAAAGTACAATATTCCAAGTCAGAAATTGTTATATATTCTTAAAGCATCATGTCATTAATACTTTTTTTTTTAAAAAAATAAAAACAACATAAATATAAAGAGAACATTGGTATACCGTATACGCATAAAAATGGAAAGAACATACCCAAAAAATACCATAGTATATTGGAAATATAAATATTATTAATTAATTTAATTCAAATTAATTTTTTGATTGCCCCTTGTGATTTTCACCTAGCAGGCATGAAATGAATAAAATGATTCTTGAGAGATTTGCAACCTCAAATCTTGTCTGCTGATAGTAATTGTGATGGTGTGTACCCAAGAGAATTTTACCATTAGGGTACTAAATACCCAAAATACAGCTATAAAAAGACCAACTGGTTCCCTACTTCCCTACATGTCCCTTGTCTCTTCATTGTTTTATCTCACTCATTGTGGTTACTGTGTATTAACCCACCAAGGGAAAAAATATATGATTTTGGTTCATGTGTATAAACCAACTTTAGAAGAAGAAGAAAAAATCTGATTTTGAAAGTCTTGTTTTTTCTCTATGTAGTCGGCACCGTTTCTGCTGAAACGGAACAAATCAATGAATCATAAATAGTTTCTTATTTAAGAAAGCAAACTGTTGAGTTTAGGTATGTCTAAGGCTATGTTTGGTTTGAGGGAAGTGTAGGGGAGGGAAAAGATATTTTAGGAGTACAATGACTAAATTGCCATTAATGGAAAAAATATTCTTTCCTATTTACAATATATTTTAGTAATATTGAAAATTTTCTATGGGCAATTTTGTAAAGATGAGAGAAAAAAATTTCTCTCTCAACTTTCCCTTCTTTCAAACCAAACATGCTGTAAAGGTTCCATTTAACAAAAGAAAAAAACGAAAGCAAACAGAAATGGAGAGAAAGAAGGGTAAAGTAAATACTTAAAATGGTATTTTCATTTTGTTATGAGAAACTTTCTGCTCCCAATCCTAATTAAGTTGAGGATATATTTAAAAGACTGGAGTGTTGTTTAAGGTGAAACATATTTAAACATTGTTTGTTTGATTTAGAGGTATAAGAAAAAAATTTAGTAAGAATATCTATTCATTTGGAAAATTATGAATTTATTTTTTAGAAATTTGATTGTTTTTTTTAAAGTTAATTACTATCATTTTTCTAAAAACAAAAGATAATTTAATTTTAAAGTTATCAATATCAAAATTAATATCTAATTATCATCAAGAGTTGAAATAAGAATTATTGTTATGTTAGTATCTTGATTAATATACTAATTGATAATATTCCATAAACTTCCCTTTGTATTTGCCCAAAAATCTATAATGCATTTGAAAAATAATGAATTTCTTTTTATGAGGTCTAATTAGTTGCTCATGCCATAATTATTATCATTCATGAAAGTCAAAAGCCAATTTATTTTTAAAGTGAACACTATGATTTTGAAATATTTTTAATATCCCAATTATTATCCTAATTGATAATATTCCATCAACTTCCCTTTGTATTTGCCCAAAAATCTATAATGCATTTGAAAAATAATGAATTTCTTTTTATGAGGTCTAATTAGTTGCTCATGCCATAAATATTATCATTCATGAAAGTCAAAAGCCAATTTATTTTTAAAGTGAACACTATTATTTTGAAATATTTTTAATTTCCCAATTAATATCCTAATTGTAATTATTGTGGTATTAATATTCCAATCATTAATCATTATTTGAAAAATTTATTTTACACATTTGCAGTATTGATACCATTGATGGAGACATAATTTTCGTTCACCAATAATAAAAACCAGGAATCACTATTTTAAAATCAATTCATTATTATTAAATTATTGCACCATTAACCTAATCAAATTATAAAAGTAAAATTTTAAAACTCACTAATTTTAATTATGTTAAAAAAATATTATGTTGATGATGGAAAAAAAATAAAATTTAAATAAATCTTGTCATGATGATTTTACGATTTTAATTTTGATGGAAAATAAAATTCAAATTAGTTTTAAAAATGAATGCGGGAAAGATGAAAAAGAGAATATATAAAGTTTAACAAATGATAATTTAAAATTTTTAAATTTATGTTTTGAAATTTGATTCTTCTAAATAAGTACATTTCTTAAGGTCCTTTATGTTAGTGTAAGCACTTCACCCAAGAGGAGGTGAATTAAGTGATTTAAAAAATTAAATAAAAAACGCTATACTGTTGAATCAAACAAATAGAGGTGGAGAGATACCACCAAAATGTGTGAAGACGACTATATTGGTTTAGTCTTTAATTCTTTGACTTACGTCCAGTTCCCAGAGCGTCTCTAATATTTTCACTAACGTTCCAAGATCAACTAGGTACTTGGCAACTTTACAGAAGTAATCTTCACAAGGACCCACTTTCCCTTACAATTTATAATCTCACAGCCACTTAATGTCTCACTACCTTGAGATTTTACAGAAACCAAATATATTGAATGACCCTCTTAAATAGAAGATATATAATCACTGACAAACAATAAATATCAATAGATATTACAAAGAGTATTAATGAGTAATAAATAAGTAGTAATTGGTCGTGTGCTTCAGCAATTGCCTCATATTGAATGCTCATATATTTATAGTTGATCTTTATAAATGACCGTTGTGAAGGTTTAAGCTTTCCGTTGAGTGTTCAAACTTTTCGTTAGACTGAAGAAGTTTTCCGTTAGACATAAATCAGAGTCATTGGAAGATTTTGAGGCTTGGTAGCTTTCGCATCATTGCAACAAATCTTCATACGACATCCTTTTAGGGTCTCTGTAATTGCCTATGGTTGGGTCACTTTCGCTTTGCTGCAATTGCCTCATTAGACAATACTCATTGACCTGCTCTGAGTTTGCTTGTTTTTGCTATGTTTCTGTGATTGCATTTAATATTTCTCACATAGTTTTGCTTTTGCGATTTTGGACTTAATCCATGATTCAAATTATCTGAAACTCATAACCAAATCTATTTAGTAGTATTGAGAAATAATATGAGAGTAATAAGCAAAAGCTAACAGATGATGATCAATGAATTTGAATTCTCGAAGACGAAGGTTTAATGCATAAGCATGTGACACTTAAGTGTCATTCTACTTATACTTGAGTGTCACACTTGAGAGTTGATTTACCACAATCAAGTGTTGATGAGTTTACTCTCTAGAAGAAGACTGTTCAAAAAGAAGTTGAGTTGAAAAGAACAGTTTTCTTCTAGATATTCGAGTATCATTTTAGTCATACTCAAGTGTGAATTTTGTCACACTCGAGTGCTAAAAGTTTATGTCTGGTAGAAGAATGTTTAAAGAATAGAGTTTAAAGAAAATATATTACTACCCCTTGTCTTAATTATAAGACAAAGTTGTTTTTTTTAGAGAGATTAAGGAAGCTAAATAAGTTACTTAATCATTTAATATGTTATGTATTCTTAAATTATAAATTAGTTTATTAGTCAAACTAATTAGTTTGAAAAAAAATAAAAATACTTTAAAGTAATTTAATTAACTTCTTTAATCTCTCCAAAAAAATCAATTATGTTTTATAATTAGAACCAAGAGAGTAATATCTACTAGACACTTGAGTGTCACTTAGTCACAATCAAGTGTCACAAAGTGACACTTTGAGTGTGCCTCATAAAGAGGTTGTACTCTTATTTCATCAGCGAGTATCATGCATTGAACTTTGTAGATGCTTATCTTGTGACTCAAGTGTTCACCTTTATCAGAATGAGTGCGAGTATCAATATACCTTTGCAAGTGTTAAATCAATACTTGAGTGTTCAATAACATATTCAAGTGTCCAACACAATATTTCTATGAAAGAAACAAGTGTCAGACATTTTTTTAAGTAAGTGTTGTGTCAACACTCGAGTATTTACTCATATCAACTTTTGAAAAACAGGTTTCTAATTCAAGTTTTAGTTCAAATAATGTTGTACACTTGAATACTATGAAATATACACTTGAGTGACTTAAATCATTAAGTTATCTTTTTTTTTTTCTTCTAAATTTGTTATCATCAAAACTCATGAACCAAGAACTAACACTTTACGATGAATATTTTTTTTTTCCATCCTTCTTCCTAATTTTCTCTATTACAATTAATGATACTAAAATATTTTAAAAAGACATTTTTTTTAAAACGTCCGTACGACATGTTTGGGATTAATGGCATTAAAAGCATTTCGAACATACAATTTTTTAATAACCCATAATTAAATAGCCTATGTTACAAATTGCCATTAATTTATTAATTACCATTGAAAGTGGAAGCCGCAATTGATAAAAGTTTGAGATATAGGATGTCTAGATCCGAACCGACACATCCAACCCCTTTTTAATTGAAGTGGGCTTTGCAAGATTTAAAGGGTCTTAACTCTTAATTATATGCAATGCGCGTAAGTTCTTGTAGTTTTCCCCCATTTATTAGCCTGAACACAAAAAACTTAGATTCGTGAAACTCACGAATTTAAATAAACTCGTGATAAAAAATCTAAATTTGGATCGTGAACTCAAATCATAAATTGAAAAGGGTTTGCTTTTATTAATAAATAAGTAAAAAATAAAAAAGACCATAATTTAATTTAAATATATTTTAAAATATGAATAATTGAAATTAAATCTATTAACATCTATAATTTATCATATAAAAAATCTATGAAGTTCATGTGTATATATAAAGTTAAAAAGAATAAACTAACACGAGTTTAAGAACGAGTTAACATAATTTTATATGATAAAAATAAAAACAATCAATATATTAACTCACGAGTTTAATAGAGTTTGTGGCGAAAAATAATTTAAATACAAACATCCATCATTTCGTTAATGTAAGAGGAGGTTTCAATTAGAGAGTGATTGCCAAACAATGCTTAGGCGTGAAATTTGTGGAGGAGGTGTCAATTAGGCCAGAAGCACATGGCCCCACCCTCTTGACATTTTCGTATTCCACAACCCCCTCTCTACTTATACACCTCCTCCTCCTATGTGACCCTTCACTCCATTTCAAGTCCTTTCTTCTACATTTCGCTATTCATTCCTGCAAAAAGCTTCACCCTACTTTCCTTCTTCCAATTTTTCCTTCTGCAATTCCCAGCACTGTACCATCCTTCAATACTCTTCCTGTTTCTGAGTACTTTGAAACTATGATCAAGAACAGTCCTGTAACCATGGCTACCATTAGTGCAAACAGCAGCCTCCATCAGTTAAGAACTTATTCCACCTCCTCTGACAACGACGGAATCAACCACCCACGTGATGCTCCCTTCATCTCTTCATACTTGAACAGCAATGAAGAGAAGAAACTAGTTGTTGCAGAATCAGGAGTCAGGCATGTTCGCAGTTCCTTTACCAGCAAAAGGGAAGAAGATGGTGATATTGGAGTCTTTGAAGCTCATAAGTACTTCAATGGAGGAATGGAGCAACATGACAGTCCTAGAGTTGCTCCAAGACAGTACCAGTATCATCATCAAGATGAACAACAACAACAACAACAACAACACAAAACTCTAGAAACCAGAAATCTCAATAAATCCCACTATGGAACTCCAAGCGTTCGATCTGAATCAAGTTGGAACAGCCAAAGTAAACTGTTACCAAGGATTCAGAGAAACTCTTCCAGGAACAGGAACAACAAAATTCAACAGAGGAAGAGTTTCTTAGCTGGTCTTGGCTGCAAATGTTACTGTGCTGATGATAATTCTATTGATACCAGTGAACATAACCATAATCCTACTTATGGTGTTGATCATGGAAAAGGAGTTCATAAAGATTCCGTCTGCTCAGCTAAAACAAAAGACAAGCCTCGTGAAGAAGCCTTGGCCAATAAAGATGTTTGCTTCAAAAAGCCTGATTTAACATTCTCAGTTGTGAGTTCTGGGCTGGAAAATCAACTGGTGAATATGAAACTTCAGCAAAAGGAAGAAGATAAGTCGAGGAAATCATTGGAGGCGTTTGGCTCTCCAGTATTGAATAACAAGAGATCTTTGACCTTTGATAAAAGGCTCACAATGCCTCCTAAGAATTCTGCTGCTGCTGCACATAAAGTTGAAGAAATTGACATTTTTTCCGGAAACTATGATGATACTGAGAGTGATGCAAGTTCAGATTTATTTGAGATTGACAGTCTCACAGGTAAACCCAACCACTTCCTTAATAGACAAACATCAGAAGTTCCTTCTGGTTGTGCCTCCCCTACTACTTGTTATGCACCAAGTGAGGCAAGCATAGAATGGAGTGTGGCCACTGCTAGTGCCGCAGATTTCTCTGTCTTGTCAGACGGCGAAGAACAAAGCACAATAGCATCGACAAAAGCAGCTTGTACATCACCAGCTGGAACAACAAAAGCCAGCAGAGAGACACAGAGGCAGAGGAGACATTCTAGTAAGCTGTTGGGCTGCAAGAGTTACAAGGCTGTAAGGGTGGCTGGGGATGCCTTCATAACCTATGAGAAACCGAATCATAGCCCTCTAATTCGTCGCCGGTCGGATACCTTGGGTCAGGTGACAAGGTTTAAGGCAGATCCAAAGATGGGAAATCTTGGTGCAATTCATGGGCAACATGCTTATGCCGGACCCCAACTTCAACGTTCATACTCATCACATGTTTCTCAACCCCTGTTCATTTAGCAGTACTTTGAATTTACTAGCAGTACGGACTTTGTTCTGTATTTTCCCTTGGTGTATTTGAGTTCTAAATTTATTTACTAAAATCATTTTTAGCTCTCAGTCCAGGTGTCTCATGTGTTTTCTTCTTAAAACCTTGTAATATTATTTTGTTTGCATTGATACACACACACACATTGCCCATCAGTATTTGCTGTGTCAGGTTCACAAACAGGATGAAGTGGATCATTCTGGAAGGATGCATATGGACTCATATTACCTTAGATAAGGTTGTGAAAGGAAACCTCGTATTGTCTAAGCATGAGCTTCTTTCAATTATCCCTAATCCAGTGTTTTCTTGTTGCATAGCTTTTTGTTTTTATTTATAATGCTGAATGTATTTGATCTATAGCCATTGCATTTTGGAAAGTGCAATTATCTTCCTTTTTTTAACTTCTGATGATACTTTTCATTAAAAGGACCACTTGCAAATGTTATAAGATCTACCTTTTCCTTATGTATTTTCCCCGCTGGTGCTGTTGGCTGTTGAAAATAATGTATCCAACCAAAAAGAAAAAGAGGCACAAAAAAAGGTATTTGACTGTAAAGTTAACCATCCTTCAAGTACTATGAAATTAAACTATTTGACAGAAAGAGTTTTGCTCTATATGCTTGATCTTTATTCACTATTAGTTGGTTATTTTTTTCCCCTTTTTGTCGTGGCGGGACACTCCATACAAACTTGAGCACGCATCAAGTCCTCGACATAAATAAAGAGTAATTATGAGAGGTTTATTCATCACAGGCTCACAGCTGAATAATTGAGCATTTCAAACCTTGAGAATGTCTTTATAGTGACATGCAACCAGAACAGTGACGGCAAAATGCTCACCAAGGAATGAAGCCAGGCATATTCAATACCAGAACCACCTTATAAATATTGCAGAAATCTATCAAAAGTATGTAAAGATATTGTAAAAATAAAACTACCTAAAATTTTTTGAAGCTGACAAACCCAAATCAGAAGCTCCTATTCCACTTCTTCATTTCATTCTGTCAGTGGGGTTTTAACTCATGACTTAACACCTGTAATCTTCATAGTGAATCATCTACTAAGTACGTACAGAAACTTCCATAGAGTCCAGGATATCTGGAATTTGTAGAAAAATAATTTCATGAAACTTGAGAAGGGAAAAATTCAATGAATCTCAATCCATATATTTAATAGGGAGAAAGCTAAAGCAGACAAGCTATTAAGTCCAGATAAAGAACACTTGTTATATGTCTATCTAATACAAAATAGAATGTCATTCTAAAGATGTGAACAGGTCCAGCTTTATGTGGTGCAGATTAACATATTAATTGGTCGTGTCTAACATCAAAATATTTAACCTCTGTCTATCACTATAATGGTTTTGGTATTATGATAAAACTATCTGTAGAGTCTGCACTATCCTTGATTGAAGGATAAGCTTTGTATCCATATCATGGACCCCTCAGAACATGATAGCTTTTCTCTCTCCACAAGCTCTAAACTCGGTGTCCAATATCTTTATTGTGAGGCACAAAAGTAATTATGGTATATTTGTTCAAAGTTAGGATATGAATGTTTTGAATACGACTTAATAGACCTGCTAGGGAATTCTTGCCACATATCTTTATATACATGAGGAGTTGTAGAATGTTGATTTAGATGGAAATCGCATTAGTCATGCCTCAGCTGCAAGAAATGCTCAAGTCTTTAGTTCATCCTACTTAGCAATATATATTAATTTCCTTGATAAAAATGAACAATGACTGTTTAGATGACCGGAACCACTCACCATAAGGATTAGTCATCCAAGTCTCTCTTGATTGATAAACATTGGTTTGTTGAAGTTAATGATCATTTTAACTTTTTGTTAGAAAAGGAATGGGTAGGTGTGGTTGCAAAGCTTTCTATTATGAGTCCTACATTGTGAAGCCTTATAAATGAAGTGGAGTTTATATGTTTAAGAGAAATTTCTTATAGACTTGTGATCATCACATCCATGCTATTGACACCTAAACTCACTGGCACAAGGCTAAGTGAAATTCCAAGTTGCAATGTTTGAGGCCCATCTCGTATTCCCCATTCTCATATCTTCATTGGTATGTTAATCAGTCTCAATTTAACATTTGTATGCAAATCATAATCTCAATTTAGACGCCTTTGATTCCTTCCACATGTTTGTGAGGCTACTTTTATGAATTTAGTTCAATTATCACTACGTTACTTAATTTGGTACGATTGGTGGATGTAGATGTCTCTGTTCTTTTATCTTCGGTGTTAACTTTCTATCGCTTTTAGATAGTCTAAAATCTGCTGAATTATGCCTTAGATTTTCAAATGGTAAGCTAAGTTTATGGTTAAAGATTAACACGAACTGAACTTTCTGACAAATAGAAGCTCAAAGATAGGTAGGCAGAACAAATAAATAATTTGTAGAAGAAAAATACAAGTTGAGAAAAAAGCAAGACAACACAGTGCGCTTAAGCCAGCAATAAATGGAAGGGTATGGAAAACCTCCAGAATAAATAGATCCACAATTTCCTTATTAAAAGGCAATCTAATATGGACATAAATAAAGCCAAAAGATTGATCACAAACATTTATACGTATATACAAGGATGAAGTTTGGCAAGTGTGGCTCATCACATGTAAAAATAATACTACTA
Source organism: Acacia confusa (assembly GCA_037074495.1). Lineage (NCBI taxonomy): Eukaryota > Viridiplantae > Streptophyta > Magnoliopsida > Fabales > Fabaceae > Acacia > Acacia confusa. The sequence goes on along the minus strand of CM073513.1, from coordinate 8,604,711 downwards.
CCACAGAAAAAGAATATGCTCTTCAAACAAAAGATCAATCATCCTTGAACTCTTTCGAAGGCATAGCTTCAAAACCTCCACCTTTCCTTTTTTCCAAAGAGTAGGGCATATAAGTGCCCAGGATTCGGTCCCACATGACAAAGAATGGCTGCGAAAAGTTGTACTTGGTGCCATACAACTGGTGGTGCACGTCGTGGTAAGCTGAATTATTTGTGAAAAATATATGGAAAAGGTTCCCAGGGAGCCATAATCCACAGTGGTCATCCACAGTTTTCATCGTGGCAAACGAGAAGAAGAAGATGGAGACCCGCGGGCTCATGCCTGATATAAGAAAAGATAAAGCTCCACCCACAGTATCGAGAAGAAGCCCCTCTATAGGGTGATTGTAGAGGGCTCCATATGCATAGGGAACAACGAGTCTATGATGCTGAGAGTGGATGTGCTTATATAAGAACTTGTTGTGATGCATGTATCTGTGCATGAAGTATTGCCAAGTGTCCATAACCACCATAGCAGTAACAAACTGTCTCACCAATACTAGGATGGAAGTATTTTCAACATTAGCATTTCCACCATCACCACCAATTTCAGCAGTGATCTACACAGTAACAAAAAAGGTAATTATAATTTCAAATGTTAGATCCAAACAGAATTTTACCCATTTATAAATATAGTGCTTAACATGTAGGGGAGAAAAAAAAGATATTATTGCCATGAATTCTATAGGAAAATACAAACCCTTCTATAATTTCCATTGCCACCTTGATAGCAATACTAGGTCTATGCGGAAATGAAAATGAAACATAAAATTGGCTATGATTAAGGTTCCAAGTGGTTTGTTCATTGTTGACATGAGTTTGCATTAGCTGGCCTTGGACTGTTATCTAAAGGAGTCTCATGACAAATTTCATCCCCCGATTTATTTACTCGTTATTTGTGATACACAAAAGAGCCACACTATATTCATTACTATAATATTCAGGAAGGATGCATTGACTTTTGATTCTCATAAGAGTTCAAAATTCTAATCACTTAGCCTTGAGCTAATTATTACCAAGTGCGCAACTAGCCTCCTCTCTTATTCCATACAGAATTAGGAGATCAAATCCATTCCTGATGTAAGTGCTTTAGTAATACTTGATTACTCGTCTTCCAGAAAACCTATAAACTCTTCAATCGGTCATAATCGTTAAGTCCCAGAAACAAATACAAAGTTCACATAATTTAAGAGTTAAAGCAAAAATATTCATAAGATCATTGAATTAGGGTTCTTCAGTCTTTTGGGGTGATTTTTAACAACACGCTTGGCTCAGTGAGCAAGAAAACACACCCCCAAATAATCAATAAAAGGACCACTTAACACCAAAGTGCAATCACGATTTTAACCATTTCTCATAGAGGAAAGAATACATAAATGAAAACTGAAGGGGTCCTTTCCGAAGTGGGAAATCAATCATCAGTTTGCGAGGGAGATTACAGTAACGAAAACTTCTCTAACTTGTCATCTTCTTTTGCTTTTAGGGATGAAAAAGGTTCCTTTATAATTTATATTAGATAGATAAGACAACAATCTAATATTTCTGTCACCCATTAGGGAGACTATGAAGACAGTGAAATTTCTCTGATTATCCCATATGAACTAGCATAAAATAAGCACACGCAATTCCCATGTGATAAAATTCCAAACTACAACCCAAATATAACATCTATTAAAAAATCGGGATTCAGATATACAAGCATACATAGTTAACATCACAATCAGACAGTTTTAAGAGTTTCCATCAATTAAAAGAATTCATAAAAAAAATCATGATCACTTACCGCAAACAGGATTATTGCCACAACAGCCTGAACTACTTGTTGAAGAAGAACTCCTTTCACCACCGAAAGCTTGGATACCAAATTCTTTTCATCTTCATCCTTCTTCGGGTGTAATCGATAATTCTCAGAAAACAATCCGAGAACAACATAAATTCCGGAATAAATCCAATATACCAAGATTGGGGCAAAGGTTCCCAACAATTCATCGGATATCCCCAAATCCATCTCTCGAAAAACAAATAAAAGAGAACTCAGAATCTAACCAGTCTCAAAAATTCACATGAAAACCCGATAGAAGTTCACGGAAGAAAAAACAGAACATATAAAATAACCCTAACTCCAAAAACTAACTCTCCCACCTTATAATTAATTGGCTAGTCAAATAACAATGAAATTGGAATTATTGGCTCGGGACCATACAGAGTTAGGTCCCCCACAGATGGAAGATTCCAAAGTTGATCGGAATCCAGGGGTAGAAGGGAAGGTAACAGAAGAAAGGCGAAGCGGAACGCAACGTAAAAAATCAAAAGATCACTATAAATGTGCGAGTACGTTAGCTAGTCTACGTATTTTATCGAGCACCTCCTACGTGTCGCAATATGAGAGGAAATCGGAAAAGAGTAAAGTGATAAAGGCGGAAGGAAAAGAAACGGACGGTGGCGATCGGGCTGAAGTGAGAATAATGGTGCCGGTGGTGACAGAGGATTGAAGTTTTAAAGCCAGAGAAAGATCTCGACGTGGTGTTTCTAAGCATTGGAAAATCGTACGCAGTAAAACGACAGCGTCTTTGACCAGTCAATTATTTGAATTTTTTTTTTTTAAAAAAAAATTCTGTAACGTTTGAAACTTTGAATGCTATTGAGGTGGCTTCAAACTTCAACGTTGAACGGCGCGTTGGACCCAAACAAATGCCACGTCAGATACCACGTTGAACCAATCAGAATTCCTTGGACAAACAGATATTCGATTCGAATTATTAAAATATGATTATGGAGTATTCTCATTCTGTTGCGATCCCTTCAAGCATGTTTTATATAGATTGAAAAGAATTTTATACTTCATTAATATTACCTTAAAACTAGTCAAGGCCGGCGGCCGGCGCGATGCGCGGGTGAAAGGTCAGATAGTTATTAATATGTTGTTATGTAAAAAATTATTTAGATCTTTAAAGAAGTAATCAAAATATTAAATTAAATATTTTGTAGCTCATTTTTAATTTACAAAATTTTGTATTACTATCTTTTTCATTATTTATCTTTTTTTACTTTTTATTTTTTATTTAGATCTCTAAAAGAATAATCAAAATATTAAATTAAATATTTACTAAATATTTTGTAACGACCTTTCTCATTATACATCTTTTATAATCGCATTGGTTTTTATTTTATTTTTATTTTAGTGTTGAACCTGTAATTTTGTTGATGCGTCGGTCAGAGAAATGCTTAGTGCTCTATTTTTACGTAGATAAGATTTACTAATAAGTTTTCATCTTTACCACTATTGAACTACATATTTTTGCAGGAGAAAAAAACACATATTTTCTAAGAAAATAACTATCTACTCAATAATTAATTGTAGGTAAAATCACATATTCATGTAAAAAAATTAACTACGTGTCTTATTCCAAATAAATACTTTCTCTAGGACCAGAGGAGTAGCATTATATTGGATGATGTACCCCTAAGCCAAGAGACATAATATAATTAGAGGTTAATGGCTTAATGCATAAATTTTATAATAATACAGTTGTAAAGAAAAGGTAATATTGATAAATATTTATTTTTGATTAAATTAAAAGTCATATCATCATGTGTTTATATTCAATTTTTTCGTTAGACCTTGTAGTACCTTGTAATTTTGCAAACTTTCAACTCAAATGAGATGTTACCTGTCAAGGCAGTTTTGTTGGCTACGGATTTCAAATGGATAAAAGATTTTTTTTTTTTTATACATAAAAAGTTTTGTAAGAGTTTGACACCAGTCCCCTACCAAGGTCAGGGCACGGCACCGGGCTCTATGAGCACTTACTAAGGACTTACGAGATCGCCTACTAAAGGAGTCCCAACGACGGCAGAGGGGATCGAACCCATGACCTAAGGGCCTAGTCATGGACCCCTTACTATCTGTGCCAACTCTCCTTGTCTTTTTTTTTATTTTTTTAAACAAGAGAAAGAGTATTTCATATATCATAAACAACCAACCATACGGAGTTTGGGAACAGAAATACGACATAATAGCAACCAAAAAACAAACGAAAGTTAGGAGAGAAAAAAATACCAAAACAAAATATTATGCATTATCATTTGAGTAGCAGTTATGAGAAAAATTTATATTGCTCTCGTCTTATTTATAAGTACATTTTAACTAAAAAAAATTTGGTCATATTTATAAGTCATCTTTTAGATAATAAATGAAATTGTTATAATTTTACTCATATTAATTGTACCAATAAAAATAAACAGAGAGAAAAGAGTTGAAAGATAGTCATTCATAAATGAGGATAAAGTTGAAAATTTACTCCATAATCATTGAGCTAATTACCTCTTCTTAATATGTGTGATTTAGTTAAGATGAACTTTTGTTTTTTGATACATAAAAGTTTTGGAAGGGTTCGACACTAGTCCCCTACCAAGACCAGGGCACGAACCCGGGCTCTATGAGCACTTACTGGGGACTTAGGAGATCGCCTAACAAAGAAATCCCAGCGACGGCAGAGGGGATCAAACCCACGACCCAAAGGCCTAATCCTGAATCCTTTACCATCTGTGCCAACTTTCATTGACAGTTAAAATGAACTTATAAATACAACATGTATATATTTTATTAGTTGTTACGAATTAGGTCAGTTGGAAAGAATTTATTTTTTCTATAATAAAATTTTGGATGAAAAAGTTGATTTAAAAAAAAAAAAAAGAAAATCGGTGAAAAGTCCTGGTCAGAAATTTTGTTAGAAAAACCGAAATTGCCATATTCAAATTTAATTTATAACTCTAAATATTATAAATAAAAAATTGTGCATTATCCTAATTTGAAGGATGGTTGATACGGATGAATTTTATTGGTGTAGGTCTGTATTAGGCTGTCTAATTGTACATAATACATGCTAAAAGCAATAAAATAGAACAAATACTTTTTTATAAAAAGAAAAATGGTATTTATACAGAAATATTTTATTCCCAGTTAGGTTAAATAGCATATCATAGCAGGTAAGCTTATCATTAAACCAATGATTAAGCCTTTTGACCAAAAAAAAACAAAAAGAAGAAGAAGAAGAAGAAGAAGAAGAAAGATTGAGCTGCTCAATACCAATATGTGGCTGCTAGTAAAACAAAACAAAAAAACTTCACAAAAAGATTATTAGCCACTCGTATATCAGTCCTAAATTCATTGAAAAAAAAAACATACATAATTAAAAATCTAAAATAGAGAAAATTTAATGGTTTGTGTGTGTGCATATAGTGTGTGTGTGTGTTTTTTTTTTTTTGGGGGGGGGGGGGGGGGTTGGTAAATTTTCACAGTAACAGATAAAGTAATATAATTGAAGTAAAATATCAACTTATCCAAATAATGATTTGTTTGGGACAACAATAGTAGAAATGACTTTTTTTTTCTAATAGACTTTTCTTGATGAGCTTTTTTTCTATTAGATTTTTCCTGATTTGATTTGTGTTTGGAATAGTAATGGCAGAAGTGGTTTTTTTTTTTCTTGATGCGCACTTGTATGGCATGGTTTTTGAAAAAATAGTTGAGATGAAAAAAGACTGAAAAAGACATGAATCGTGTGTGAGTATAAAATGTGATAATTTAAGATAAAAATTAAAACTAAATATAAATTTGCTAAATAAAATAGTAAAATTACCATTAAAAAAATACAACACAATGATAATAAACATATCGCCTACAAATTTTTTATTCTATCACGAATACGATTCATTTGTGTTGAAGATAAATAATGAGGATGCTTTATTGCAAGAAGCAATTGCAAAAGTCACTTTGATGAGATCAGAAGCTCAACTAATTAGCTTCAGCCAAGAAGCAACTTTATAACCACAAACCCATCAAATGTTGAAGCCATGCCAACCAGGCCCAATAATGTAGCACAACTTTTTTAATAAAAAAAAAAATTAACCAAGAAATTACTGAAATAAGCATCTAGCATTTATGGAATCCACCAAAGAGGGTGTTGATCCACGAAGTCTTGGTCAAAAATGTTTCCATCTATTAGATGCAATCATGCTCTACATCTTAACCCAAAAAAACAAAAACAAAAGTGTATAGCAGTAAATTTTGTCTTGAGAAAACAAGTTTTAAATGATTTTAAAAATAAGAATAAAAGAATTCAAACACAATTTTAAAGCCATAATCTATCAATTTCATAATAAAATAATTAAAAAACATTTCCATAAATTTAAAATAACTATGTATTTTAAAGTATGATATATGACACTTTGAAGTTTCAAATATAATTACTATAGTGTCGAATAATTCAATAATATTTTTTATTGACGTCTTATACCTTTCATCCTAAATAATATAAGACCCAATTGACTTTTTTTTAAAAAGTAAGGAAAATAATCAAATTACTTTAAAGTCTTTATATTTATCGGTTTTCTCTAAACTAATTGATCAAACACAACATATGATATGATTAAATAATTTATTTGGTTCCTTGATTTCTAAATAATAAGTCAACTAGATCTTATACTTAAGATGGGTGGCAGTAGAAAAAGTAGAACTTTCATTCCCTGTAGCATCCCTCAATTTGGGAATTGGTCCTTCTAGTTTGATTCTTTAGAAATCACTCCCCATAAATTTAGAATTTAGTCCCTCTTTCCATTGATGAGGAAGGGAAAATAATAGTACAAGGTAAATAGTTAGAATAATGAAAAATACACTCCATCAAAGAATCATCATCAGCATTCAGAGCTCCTGATCATACTTGATCTGAGGAAAAACCTCCATGCTTGATATATATATCAGAAATGAAAACTAACACCCAGATACGCAAAGGGAAAAAGAAAACTGTCTTTCACTCAATCTACATCATCTATACGCCACATGATCTATGAAACTCTAAAAGTGGCATTTCTAGCATCAAAAAGGCAAATGTTGGCTTAGAATGACCTTTTTGCAGTACAGGTTTCTTTCTGAGATGGGCCAAGAGAAACAACCCCAAAGTATCACTGATTTGTACTCTCACTGGATGGTTCTTCTGTTCCTCCGCTTTGAATTAGCTGACACACAAATTCAGAGAGTCATTATACGTACTGATAACAGTAAGACAAAGAAGGCGATGAGGCTAGAGAAGACTGAAACATTACCGAGGATCCCAGTTGCTCGTACGCTTCCATCACCTTTGGATCTTGCTCATCTTCATAACCAACTTGTATTATCCTTGGTCCATTTACAGACCAAAAGGCTCTTCGACCTGCCTCCTGCAAGATTACAACAACATAAATCGGAGGCTCAATTCAGAAACTTGGTCATTCCAGAGGCAATCCAAGGCATGCATGTAGCGCCCAGAAACGGAGAAAAATGTCACGTAACCTTTTGCTAGTTTATCAGGTAATAGAAACTAGAATGGTTTTAAGTCATTAGTTACTGTATTGAATACTAAGCCCAAAACATAATGAACCCTACTTAATTGTATGTATTTCATGATAGGTTAAATTACATGGAAGCCTTATTAGATAGAAACCTCATCCTACAACCCTTCAGCAATAGGGTGGCTTTCGTACCACAATACTGACTTAAAAGTTAAGGAGCTTTTATTATTATTAACTCAATTCATTATTATAACCTACAGACATGCACATTAATTAATATACGACTTTTATAATCTCCATCGCTCAAGCCTGTCCAAGAGGAAGTAAGAAACAGAGGTTTTCATGGTGAGTTATTCGAAATAAGTAGGTTCAATAACATACTGGCTCAAATCATATGATAGAATAATTCGCCTGTTACAGTAAAAGGAACAGCAGAAGATTTTTGCTTCCTACCATTAAATCGACAGAGAGTCCTAAGATTAAGAAAAGGTTTAGCATCAAAATATCAATAGCGTTCAAGCATAGATTTGGAGATATATATATATATATATATATTTCAAATTTACCTGCAAAACAATCAAGTATATGGCTTCCAATGCTTGAATACGAATTTCAGCATCAGTAACTGGTTCACGCTCAATTGAGAGTGCAGTCCCAAGTTCAAGCGGCATTTTTGATGTGTCTTGCTCATTGTATAACTGCAAAACAATTACTTTGCTAATGGAAGAGAGTAAGATATAAACCGTGTAAACTAAACCACAGTAACTTAACTCGTAAATAATGCCCAAAAGGGGTGGGGGCACATGGATAGGAAGATTAACACAAAGACCACTTGAATCTGATAACAAGTTGGCACCTTTTAACTAAGTATATTTTTTATATGATTCAGGAAACTTATATTTTACTATGACAAGATTCTGTAGAAAGTATTCTCTTCTTTTTTTTCTTTACTCTATTAAACATATTATCATTCTACACAGCAATGAAAGCACTACATATTCACAAGATTGAGCTCTTTCATGCCTTTCAAAAGGGAATTCATTTTTTATAACAAATTATAGGGCCATGGATAGACATCACTTAAGCAAACTTATTTCCATTCAAGAAAAATTAATGAATTCGGCTCATTTTTTTAAAAGCAGTTTAAAAAAATTTTGCTCAGCAGGAAGGAATCTTATTTGGCAATAATCAGAAATGCTAACAAATTTGAGGTCAGACAAGGTAGAGCATGTAACCTTAGGGCCAGCAACTGGAAGAAGTAATGCTGGCCAGAGAAACTCAGATATCAACAGTAAATTTTGTAGCTGACTTTCAGCTTCAAAACAACAGTTGTGTAAAGTTCCAAAAATCTGCAAACAATCAAACATAACAATAATCTCAGCTTGAGCCAAAAGCTCTGCCTGAGTGCGGTCAACTGTTAACTTTTTGTAATTTAACACAATCACACAACAAACAAACTGCAGTTATGGAGAGAGCATAATATTAACATACAACAATCCTCAAGAGACAATCAAGAACATAAATCAGTTCGATTTCATTCATTCAGTTCAAAGGTTTACTAGGTTTGTAGCCATGAGCTTCAGTTATGCATGCCATGATCAACAACAGCATTAGTACATGAGTTTCTATGACTAATAGAGCATGTAAGAAAACAGAGTAAATGGAAAATAGGATTTCTATGACTAAGCAACCTCTAAATTGATTTTCCACTTCTTTCAAGAGTATGGTAAATAATAGAGTAAATGGAAATAGTATACTACTTTATAGTTTATACTACTCGAGCTAATATCAAGTTATTCTACCACTGCATGAGATTGAAAAAACATAATGTAAAGTAAGTTATTGCACATACCCCTTTCCTTCTCAATGAGCTGTTTGAATCAAATTGTCTAATTATCTGCTTCAAGAGACCTCTCTTTGGATCAAGCAGAAGTTTCCTTCCTGCTTGCTGCTTTGAGATATTAACAAGTATTGATCCAACATGTTCAAAAGGATCATCTATAAAAAAATTAGAAGGAAAAAAAAAATCACTGAACCAGAGCAATAATTTGTGAACTGAATAATCAAAACAGTTATAGCATGTATTAGGTGTAATGGATGTGTGGAATGAAACCACTGTGTGTGGGCAAGTAGTTATTTTTTATTTCTTAATTATAGACATAGCATAGGAGGACTAGGCCCACTAATAATCTATTTACTCATCAATCCATGTAAACATCAAGGGAAAGAAAATTTTCCAGTGTGACTATGGAAACTAGACTGTAGATTAAACTATGATCACACAATCATTATGTTAATAGAATAAGTGCATTACAAGCTCAAGGGTTTTAGTTAAAAAAACCATTTTACAGCTATTTAAACAATTAGCCAAATGGATTTCAAAAATCTGGACAAAAGAATTCTGTATTAATTCTGCAGAAGATCAAATTCACATTGAGATTGGATGGACGCACCATCACTTTCATGGGTGGTTCTACAAAATGACCTGACAAGCTTCATCACATATAGTCCATGCACCTTATCATCATCAGTCTGACAACCAGACAGGAATCAATAATTGATATTTCCATAAAATGAATAAAAAAAGGAAGGAAAAAAAGAAAGAAAGAAAGATGCCACCTTCTGTATCATGACAGCAGTGGCCATTTCACCAATTCTAAAAAATACCTAATGATCACAAATCGACATGAGGAAACAAACCTGAAGCAAGTAAGCGCTACCAGCATCTAATTGTGTTAGATTCACCAAAAGCATGACAAGCAAGCGAGTAATGGTACACTCTGGCTTGTATAAAACATCCATTGCAGTTTTGATCATTCCCAATTGAACCATCTCTGCTGCTAGATTTGAGTTTTGAGATAAGTTAACAAGTGCTTCAGCTGAAGGTTCAGAAACCTCCTGGAAGGGCATAGCAGATCTTTTAATACATAACTACACCTTGATTCCTTGAACAAGTGCTACCCAATATTGCAAATTCGCTCATGGATAATAACATTAAAATTTTCCAAAAGTTTAGTTATCTGATCTATATTTTTTACACCTGAGACTAAAAGAAAAATCTTGAAACACCACAATAATTCATGGTTTTGTATGAACATTTAACTAAGTTCTTTGATACTAGAGAACCAGTTTGAGTTATTCATTCCTTTGCATTCAGATTTGGAAACACCAGAAAATTTAAGAACAATACATGTAAAATTGATTCTCTCTTCCAATATAAAAGTAGATTTCAGAAGCACCTTTGGACCGGTTAGGAGTCGAGATAATGAGGGTAGCACTGTCTTTGCATATTTGGCCAAGGATTGCAAGCCATCATCAGAGCCAGTTAGTCCACGAACTATATCAACAGCGACCTTTGTTATCTGGGAGGGAAACAACATGCTTCACTACAATTCTATACTTGATTTTCTTTAAAAAAAAAAAACAGAGAGAGAAGAATCCCCTCATACATTAGTGACAGATATTCACACACACCAAATCTTGAAGATTGCTGCGCGTACATTAATCATGTCAATATTTCAATAATTTGACATAAGCAAAGACAAGTCGTTCAAAATAAATTAAATCCTATTATAAAGATACTATTAAAAATACATTAAAAAGGATCTATTTTGAAGTCTAATCATTCGACTCAAAATCAAGAATAGATAGGAATCCACCACCAACGTTCAAATTCGATTAGCTCAACAATCTGTTTGACTTTTTGGTTTGCGAGGAAATTCAGTGGATAGTTACATAAATAAAAAGAGACTGGGAGGGATGTTTCAAGCTGGACAAGAAGACAGTGCAGTCCTGAAGAAAGCTAGTTCAAGCCAAATCCACATGCCCAGAAAGCCATTACTGTATCCAAACGATTATCACGTAATTGATTTTTCTGGAACTAAATTATTGTGAACTAAGAACATGAAAACAAAAAATCCCAGTACTATGTATATCCAATCGTTTGGTTTAGAACTCCGAATATAATTCCCCCACAAGTTCACAGGAAAGAAACAAAACGAGAAAGTAAGAAACTTTACTTGAGGTGACGGAGAAGATAGGAAGCCTATAAGCTCCTCAAGCTCCGTAGCCATTGTTCAACCAGTTCTTGCAGGGGCGACCGCAGAGCACTGCGTAATAGTATCTGTTTTTCTTGGTGAAAGTAGTATCTGTGTTTTTGCTCATAGCTATCAGGTTTTGTATTTGAGTTTGACAAGTATACGACGTCGTTCTGTTTTCTACTTTGCATTTACCTACCTTGTTTATTTTAAAAACATCAGCTGATTTGATAAATAAGACCTAATTGATTTTTTTATGCAAAAGGTAAATGAAAACTAAATAATTTATTTAATCATATCATATGTTGTGTATTATTAAATTATATATCAATTTATAAATTAGATAAAATAATTTGAGAAAAAAAACAATGAACATAAATACTTTAAAATAATTAAATTAAAATTTTTAATATCTCCATAAAAAATAATTGTATCTTGTATTTAGGACTGGGTAATATTAGATTAACTGGATTGCACATTCTCTCCCAACTCTTGATCTTCCATTTCCCCTCTCCCTTTGCATGTTTTTTGTAACAAGGATCCATTAATAATTAAAGGGTAACATATCATTTTTTCCATAGAACTTTATCGTGAAAAGCACTGGTTACCTAAAAGTTTTTTTTTATATATTATTTTATCCCCGAAGCTTAAAAACATAGCATTCTTACGCATCAATTGATATTGATTGTTAAATTATTGCTTTTTTTTGTAAACTTCCAGAGTAAAAAACTTTCAGGGTAAATTTGCTCCTAAAAAAAAAAACTTTCAGGTCAGATTTGCTCCATTTTTAAATTTTAAGAACAAAAATGAGATAAAAAAACCTTCTAAGTGATTCATACTTCCCAAAATAAACTTTCATGATAAAAATGGTATTTAACCTCTACTTAAAAATTAAATAATTATTGAGAACGTCATTGTTAAATTATTCTTGAGCGAACAACAATAAATTAAGACTACTATGTTTTCTGCTAATGTTCATATGATGATCATGCAACGCATGGTGACAAAAATTAAAATTATGGGCATTTATTATAGATCTAGGCGCTGAACCAACCCATTATAAGATTTATATCATAAGCATATCTCATTATAGATGTATAAATGAGCCCCCTAAGCTAAGATTATTCTCCCTATATCACTAATTATAAACTTTAAATAATCGATTGTGTTCATCAAGAAAAACGGCTGAAATTAGTTCATCGTAATAAATATATATTTTTGTTCTAACTATACCTTTATTGATAATTAAAGAAGACAACTGGGAGAGATAATATATTTAAGGGCTTTAGTTTTCTCATGTTACATGAGAAAAAAAAGTTTCATATACACATATGAAATGGTAAGACCCATATATACATATATGAATTAATATGTGTGTGTGTAGTGGTTCCACTATTTCATATGTGTGTAACATGAGAAAATCATTTTCCTACACTATGAGAAAATGTTTTCCCTATATTTAATATATAAACTTCGAGAAGATTTATTTTTAAATATGACATATTTAGAAGATTTCATATCATAAGCTAAATATAATGATGAAATCTTGTTAAAATATTGATGAAAATTAGTGTGTGTATGATATAAATAATTTTGAAACATACATTTTAATATAAGATATATAATATCTCTTTTCAATTAATGGTGGGTGAATTATGTACACGGAAAAATTGTTTAATGGGATCTGTTTGAAAAATTTCTTGCCATTACTCCAGTTTCTTAAACGATATTGGTCCTTTGGGGTGAATAAATATAATGATTAAATTGATCTTTCAGCTCCCTACGTTTAATTCATAGCACTTTTGTCTTATTTATAAATTCATTTTAACTAAATCACACATACTAAGGAAAAAAATAGTTAACTCAATTATTATAGGATAAATTTTCAACTTTACCCTCATTTCATGAATGAGTATTTTTCAACTATTTCTTCTCTTTCTACTTTCATTAAAACAATTAATATGTGCAAAATTGTCACAAGTCTCATTTGCTACATGAAAAAAAAACTTATATATAGAACCAAATTTTTTTATCAAAAGAGATTTATAAATAGGACCCGAATGGTATTGCCTAAGTGCAATATATCTTCCCTACATGCAAATGTATTCCCTTGTGTTACAAATTAAGCAAGAATATGCAAATAACTCCTTACATGCTTTGTGCAAATGATCTTTGTGCAAATTGTCATCTCTTTGAGAAATATATCTTCCCTACATGAAATTTTTTTCCCTATGTGCAACTTAACTTCTTTTATATGCAATACATCTTCCCCTTATGTAAATGTCTTCCTTTGTATCACAAAATTAAGTCATAATGTGTAAATTATGTTTTGTGCAAACGACCTTCCCTGAGTACAAATGGTCTTCCCTTGTATGTAAACAATTTTCCCTATGTGAAATATAGGGGGCAAAACAAAATTTGCAATCCATCTTACCTATGTGAAATATGTCTTTCTTATGTGAAAAAGAAGAAGAAGCAATTTTCCCTATGTGAAATATATCTTTCCTATGTGCAATTCATCTTACCTACATACAACTTAACTTTCCTTGTATGCAATCCATCTTCCCTGTGTGCAAATTGTCTTCCCATGTGTTCCAAAATTAAGCCAAAAGTGAAAATTATGCTAGTACAAATGATCTTCCCTTTGTTCAAATAATATTTCTTTGTGTGCAAATCATCTTCCCCTATTGTTCAAATAAACTTTTCAAGTTTCCTCTTCCTTAAAACTTCCAACTACTCACACCCATACCTCTAGAAATCAAACCCATAGATCTAGATTTACAAATTAGTTGGTTGAACAAGAGGTTAATGAGAGGCAGCGATAAATTGAGGATAGTGAGATAGGGTTGCAAATGAGAAGAAGAAATGAAAGAGATGGTTAAAAAAAAATTCCAAATTATATTGAAGGCTAGAGAAACCGTCATCCTCTTGATGGAAGTCGTCATTGTTGTTTTTAAAGGAGGCTGTTGTCACAATTGTTGGAGGAGGTCATTGTCACCAACATCAATCATGAGCAAAATAGGCAAGGAGAAGGCTGTATGAGTAAAATGATGAGTGAGAGACAACCATTGATGTGATATATGAGAGTGAACAACAATTGGTGACGTGCGATTTGTGGAATATGTAGAATGAGCAATGATGTAAGGAAAGAGAGTGCGATAGCATCTAAGCGGTGTAGTAAGGAAGTATGGGCATATTACTCATTTTATTCATATTCATATATACCCCAAAAGACCTATATCATTCCAAGCAAAAAACTTTTCAAATAGGGAGAGTTGTTTGTATATAAAACTTTTCCATATAAAATTTGTATATAATCTATTATTTAATTCAAATATTAGAATTAAGTTAAATAAGATTGTTAGAGAGTGTTGTTTATATTAATGAATGCTTGTATTAATCTAGATTGTATGGATTTGTATTAAGTTGTATTGGACAGTTATATTGGGCTTGCATATGGTTTGAGCTTATAGGTTTGGCCTTGGCTCCACTTGATTATATGTATATATTATTTTCTATAAATAAGAGTAAGATCAGTCAATTCTAGTTGACTGAATAATTTATTCATTTGTTTGGATATAAAGTGGCTTGTTTTTCAAAGACTTATTAAAATTGCTCATGGAGAAGTATTGAGAAATGGGACTACCCCTAGTTGAGAGTTTTTCTAAGATGTTGTTGAATGATCCTAGAGATTAAGAATATGATCAGGTCAATAAGAGTTGGCACAAATGGTAAGGGATCTAGGACTAGGCCCTTGGGTCATGGGTTCGATCCCCTTTGCCATCGCTAGGACTCCTTTGGTAGGCAATCTTGTAAGTCCCCAGTAGGTGCTCATAGAGCCCGGGGTCGTGTCCTGACCTTGGTAGGGGACCGGTGTCGAACCCTTTCAAAACTTTCATCTTATAAAAAAAAAAAAGAATATGATCAAAAGGAACTAGCAGGTGGAACTCTTTTTGTGTAGGGACACACATTATATTCCCAACTAATGGAGTACTAACTTACAAAAAGAGCCCTTAACAATGTTGTTGGCTTGAGTATTTTAGACCCAGAAACTCTGGTGGAGATTTTGAAGTCTATTCTTGTTACTTAGCTAACTTTGATTTCCTTGTAAGCGTTTTTTTTCCTGATATATTAATAAAATTGAGGTTATCTTGGTGACCAAAAAAAGGCCGACTTAGGTCCCTTGAGAGCAAGAGAAGAACCATTAAGGCTTGTGAAACGATGGTTGCATATCATCGTTCATGTGAATACCAGTGAAGAGTATTGAGCTATGGTCTGAATTCCCAGGATGGAGATGATCGAATATGGAGTGACATTGGCGTTTTATCTCAATAGAAGTTTATTGTTGTGCTGATTCTCTAACTCTTCAAGGTTATCAGATGAACTCAACATATACTCCCTTTGATCTTTATTATAAGGCACTAACTATCAAAATATTTTGGCTTTTATTATAAGGCACCAACTACCAACTACCTTTAACCAACTCATTTATTACTGTTTTCCAATTATACCCTCATTTTTAACTAACTCTTTAAATTCACATCATTAAAGTAAGGGTAAAATTGGAAATGTTTATTATTTCTAAACCACTTTAATGACTTAACTTCCATTTCTTGGTTTGTGAGAAATGTTGGTTGGTGCCTTATAATAAAGACCAGAGGGAGTATAAAGCACCAACTATTTTTCCTCACAAACCAAGGAATATAAAGTTAACTCATTAATTATGTTTAAAATTAATAAATGTTTCCAATTTCACCTCTACTTTAATGATATAGCTTTAAATGAGTTGGTTAAAAATGAGGGCATAATGAGAAAAAAGTAATAAATGAGTTAGTTAAAGTAAGTTGGTGCCTTATAATAAGGACAAAAAAATTTTGGTACTTGATGCCTTATAATAAAAATAAGAGGGAGTATATCATTTAGTTAGCTACCCCTATGTTATACCACACCCGAGAGTGACGTCTCCATGGGCCTCTCTCTCAATTTATTTTATATTTAATGTCACAATTATTAGATTAACTTTTGATAGTTGATATTTAAGGATAAAATAATATTTTTACATCTACCATTAAATATCAACCACAAAAAAGTGATCTAATGATAAAGATATTAAATGAAAAATAAATAGAGAGGGAAGTCAATTGAGACACCTCTCTTCTTTATCACCCGGCCCTTATGTTAAACAAAAAAAATGTTTATCACATTGATGTATTATGATTTTGATTTTATTTAGAAAATAGAATGTATAAACTTTAATTACATAATTAATGTAAAGCTATTTCTGAGCCGGAACATATACAGGTATTTTAATTTACTCAAGTGTGATACTTCCTCTGTGCAAAAATAAAATTTTAATTTAAAATATAAGAGGCCGACAGAATAATTGAGTGTTTTCTGCTTTTATTCTTTGTAGGATGGATGTGAAAAATATTAAATATATATTTAAAAATCACATTATTTAATAAGATTAAAACAAATAAATTTTACAGGTAAAAAATAAGTAAAATTTATATATCACCTCTTATCTTGAGTATAAAATCCAATTAATTTTTTTAGTAAATTAAAGAAGCAAATTAAATTATTTATATTTATTATTATTTTTAAAATAAACTGCCTTAATTATAATTTTGTATACTATTTAACCATAAACACAGTATATTATAATTAAATAATTAATTTAACTTCCTCTATTATTCTTTAAAAGGGGGGAAAAAAAGTAGTGGAGGTAGTACGAATGTGTTAACATCTTCTTATGTTTTGGAAGAGATGGAGTAGCTAGGCAAGACCGTAGAGAACGGCCAACATTTTCTCAAAAACGATCAACACAAGGTTCTAGGGTGGAAATAGGCTAGGCTTTAATTAAGTAGGCATCGACCTGCGACGGGAATCTAAAGCTTGAGCCTGAGCCTGGGCCTGAGCCTGTGAGTAGGCTTTTTTTTAGGCCTGAGCCTAGGCCTTTTAAAAGCCTGATAAGACCTGAAGCCTATTTAAAGGCCTACTTAAAATATAGGTCTTTATATATATAGTCTTAAAAGATATGCATTTAAGTCCATATATAATTCATTAAGCCTATTTAAATGCTTACGTTATGTTTAAAAAGTTTAAGGATTTATTCTCTTAAGAAATAAAATAGTTAGTAAGTGAAAGAAAATAACACCTCGTACCAACAAGTATTTGAGCAAGTAGGAATAAGAAAAATCAATTATTTATTCACTAAGGAGATATATTTCTTAAAATCAACCAAGCACGACATGTAACTTGTAAAACTAGATTTTACCTCTTATTTTTCTTATAGAAAATGAGACAAACTTCTCCTGTTTGGATCATTTTCATTTGGGCATCACTAAAATTAACTTACTACAATTTTTAAGTTACATCAAATGACATAAATCAAGGGGGGAGTAGTGAGCTAGTATTGACATCTCGAGCAATAAAAAAGAAGAGAAGTAAATGTGATCAATTGATGAATGAAAATATTAAGCTTATTGATAAATAGAGAAATGTAAAATTTAAAGTTAAGAATAAATTATTAATTTTATAAATAATCTACAAAATTAATTTATATTAAATTATATATGACTATGCATAATAAAACATTTTTCTTAAAAAAAACTAAATAGGCCTGACCTGTAGGCCTAAAGGCTAGGCTTTATAAGAATAGGCCTGACCTGTTTATCTAAATAGATCTAAGAATAAGCTTAAGTCTAAGCCTGACTTATTTACTAAATAGACCAGACTAGATTTAAAGTAGGCTAGGCCATGGGCGAAATGAGGCCTAACTTAGCTGAAGAGGCCGCGACGCCAATCATTATGGCGACGTTATGACAATCACCCTCTGCCCACGAAAGCGCTGTTTAAGGCAGCCTTTATCTGTCGGTGTCCGAAAGCGAGGATCTTTAAACAAGTGAACCAAATTGTTATTAAAAAAACATGAAAAATTAAACATTTTTGCTCAACCCTGCCTGCGAAACGCGTAGGCTTGGGAATCAGCAGTGAAGTTCGGATCTTGATAAAGGACCACACAAGTACGCCTTCCCAAAGATTTACCCGCTTTCGCTTGAATTATCCTACTTCGTGAGGAAGATTCCGTCGGTGTGTATATTACCCATGTTAGATCCTTCACCCACCTCGTCATTTTTCCTGCCTCCGGTGTGCTCTCCGATGAGGTATTACCAAACCCGGAGTTGATTCTCTGTTAATTCTATATCCCATTCTTTCTAGATTTCTTGTAGCATGGTCTTGCTAGTACTTTTTTGTTTCGTGTTTAAACACCTCGTTTTGGGAAATATTGTCAAACATTGTTGTTGTTTTTTTTTTAATTCCTATGGCATTTCTATCTCTTCATTTCTCCTTTTGAACTTGGTAATTTACTTTTTCTTTCCCTTTCTCGCGGCTAGGAGTGATGCATTTTCACTTTCTGAAGATCGTTGGCATGTCTATGCTTTATCTTCATATGTTGCATCCCAATTGATAATCCATTTGAGTTTTATTTATGAGGACGACCTATTAAATGAAATGTTGAATTCAAACTTAATGGGGTTTTGAAATGTGACTGTATCCCTTTCACTCTTCATTTTCTTTCCTATTTGGAAATGGCATTTTCAATGAATGCCATTCTCTTCATACTCATGGAGTAGAATGGTGGGATATACTTTCTCAGCTTCATGTGGTTATATTGATTATAATAGATATACTTCCCCGGCTTCATATGGTAATATTGATTGTAAAATATCATTATGGTACTGATGTTGAATACATCCCTCTGCCAACTATTGGTTTTTATAACTTGAGCGTTTGATCTTGCGTGGTGAAGACTGTACATGTTTGAGTTTGGAACTTGGATATGACGGTGCATTGATGAGATGAGCAGTTTTTGAGTTACTTGTTGCGAAAGTTAAAACATGGGAATATTTTTGCAGATGACGCAGTCTAAATCTAAATTGTGGGACTTGCTCTGCAATGGCACAGTATAGAAACAATGGTGAACACTTCAGTGATAATGGATATCGGGTTTTTCGTCGTAATAGAAGGTTTGGTCGTTTTACTAAACAGAGACTATCAAAATCATGGTTACTTCTCACTGCGCTGCTGTCATTATCTTTGACAGCCTTTGGACTGAGAATGTTTTTTTTAGGTGAGGCTGTAGACTTGAAACGTTTAATATGGAACATACATAAAATGTACATATGCTGTGTCACATATATATAAGTATAGACCCACCAATTCATCACTTTCCATCATGCTCCTTGTTTCATTCTTTTGTAAAGTTTTGTTTTTAATTTCTCATGTCTTCATGATCGCTAATTTGTATTCATGTAAAAATCATTGTTTTAACTGAGATTTTTAAAGTTTATATGGAATTAGTATCAAATTATAAGTCATGTGTCAAACAATTTTGCTTATATTCCTGGAATGGTTCATCTACAGCTAAAATTGACTCTCAGTCCCCAATTTTGGCCTCTAAGTCCCCAATTCTCCCCAAACTGAAAGAAGGGAACTTAAAAGTTCCGGCATCTGATGTTGGAAGGCCACCTAAAAGCAAGCATCGGAGGCAACGTAAGAGTCAATATCTTTCACATCAATAAGTCAATGTTATCATTACACTGATAATTTAGTGCTGTGCTTCCATTATTCTATAATACTTTTTGACACTGATATTACATCTAATAGTTCTTAGGTTTTGATTTATTAATTAAAATCTTATTGTGAATTACTGTGATATGATTTAGTACTATTGGTTTAGATGACTTTTATTCACATTATAACTGTGCAGCCCATAAGTAGTATTGTACTTCCTTGGTTTAGAGAAAGAACCTGGCGTCAAATTCTCTTTTCAGTGCCTCCTCATCCATAGAATGTTTCTACTGTCATGAAAAGGGTCACATAGCTTCTCATCATTCCCATTAGGGCTTACCTTAACAACTGTTCCTGAGAATCTGTTGCAGCCTTTAGATGATGACAAATTAGTGTAAAAATAATGGTAAAACTTTCTGAATTCAAAACTCAATAGAAATACTACTGATGGATGGCAAAGATGAACAAAATGATAACCTCATACTTTTGGCATACAGACTGCACAATTGTAACATGTATCAAGTTCTTATTAAAACTCCTAATAAACTATGGTTATCTAGGGTATAGAGTATAGACTATCATATCCTGATAATTCAAAATAAAACAAAATATTAATTTCTGAATAAAAATTTAACTGGATGACAAAATTAAATGTAGCATCTGCATTAGGTGAAGAAGGATTGGATATTGAATGGATAAGATTCAATGAGAAAACCATGTTTGAAAAAGCTTGTTGAGGTGCATCTTGTGCTCTTTTCTTGTGTTGTAATATAATTATTAAGATTTGCCAACTATCTGTTCCTCTGATTTAATCACATAGAGGCGTCTTTATTATTATTTTTTTTTTTGGGAAAAAAAGAAGAGACCTTTTGAGTTCTTAATTTGATGGTAATAAATCACCTGCTCATCCTTTAAATTTGTTGGCCATCTTTTCAATTATTTATCAGCAATGCTATTTGGATTTGTGCATTTTAATTCCATAATTAAGTAGATTATTTTCATATTTTTTCCTACACATATCAATCTTTCAGATTTTCCTTGTGACATTGGGCTTCTGGAATCAGTAGATGTCATTTTC
This sequence comes from Acacia confusa, assembly GCA_037074495.1. Lineage (NCBI taxonomy): Eukaryota > Viridiplantae > Streptophyta > Magnoliopsida > Fabales > Fabaceae > Acacia > Acacia confusa. The sequence continues at coordinate 8,583,655 of CM073513.1, read as the reverse complement.
GAGCCAAAGAATTACCTTAACTGCACCTCATTCTCACTCGAATATATTAACCAAGAAGAACAGAAGTCGGAAAATAATTTATTTGAACCTCGATTTGGAGGACATCAGACTCTTGAGGAAAGAGAAAAATCATTTTATGCTGTAAACCAAACACTTCATTGTGGTTTTATCAAGGGGGGAGGAGGATATTCAAGCACTGGATTTGATTTAGATGAAAGTGATAAGCCTTATATGTACAACTGTAAGGTTGCTGTTTCTTCTTGCATTTTTGGAAGCTCTGATTTTCTCAGGAGGCCTACAAGTAGATTGGTAACTCTGTCATCTATTTTCAATCTTTTGTTGATGTGGTTACATAAGAATTTACAGGTATTATTGGCCTGTGTTTATGATAAAATTGTTTCTAGAAATAATGGTACTCTAGTGATTGAACCCATTCTTTTCCTTATCTTTTTGGCTATTGGAGCTAGATAAGTGACAAGTATGTAGAAGATGATTAGCACTCTGAACTTGGCATATTTGTTTCTTCACCTTTCCAGTGGTATAAACTCTGCAGAGAAATGTGCAATGGGTCTAATATATGATAACATTAGCATATTGTGTGCTGAGGATGAGGATTACAAGCTACTTGTCCACCTTAATTTTGTGACTATAAGACGTTGATAACTTGTGCATCTGCTTTATTCAAGCATCTGTAAATTGCTTGACATGTATTATATGTGCCTAATTGTTGCAGATCAGTCAATATTCAAAGGACAATGTTTGCTTTGTTATGTTTTTGGATGATCAAACTTTGTCCACATTGTCCATTGAAGGGAACTATCCTGATGATAAAGGGTACGTTGGCCTCTGGAAAATAGTTGTCGTCAAAAACTTGCCATATGAGGACATGAGGAGAACTGGCAAGGTGCCGAAATTTTTATCACATCGCCTTTTCCCAAATTCTAGGTAGTTCTTGCAATTTGTTGTAGCATCCTTGTTTCTTGGCCATCCATTCCTGTATTTAACGTTTATTTAAAATCTTTGATTGTTAGGTATTCAATTTGGCTTGACAGCAAGATGCGGCTTAATGCTGATCCATTGCTGATGATTGAATATTTCTTGTGGCGGAGGAAGGCTGAATATGCCATCTCAAATCATTATGATCGCCACTGTGTTTGGGAGGAGGTACTCCAAAATAAACGCTTGAATAAGTATGACCATGCAGCAATCGATGAACAGTTTAACTTCTACCAATCTGATGGCCTCACCAAGTTTGATCCCTTAGCTGATAATAATTCTCTTTCAAGTTGTAGGTTCCTTGGTATCTTTATTTATTATGGATTTTTTGTTGTGCTATGTGATTGGTTAAGCTGTTCAAATGTTTTGTCTTTAACCTTGCAGATGTTCCCGAGGGTTCCTTAATAGTCAGAGCTCATACACCAATGTCTAATTTATTTTCATGCCTTTGGTTCAATGAAGTTGATCGATTTACATCACGTGATCAACTAAGCTTTGCATATACTTATTTAAAACTCAAGAGAATGAATCCTGACAGGCCATTTCACTTGTACATGTTCAAGGTGTGCCATTTTTTAATTTCTATTTTTCTTGTTCATGGTTTATTTTTTATGCATAGGTAGGATCTAGGTCCTACTTGGGTGCTACCTAACAAAGAACTTGCTTTTATATTTAACTGTTGGTAACTTTTTTGAAAAGCTTGCCTGGTTAAACCTCTTGATGAGTCATAAGTTTTACTTATTTCTCATTCACATGTAATTTTTTAAATAACTGAGATATTTTATATAAATATTGTACATTTCTGCAGGATTGTGAGCGGAGAGCAATTGTGAAGCTATTCCGGCACCGGCTTCTTCCATCCTAACCAGATACCGATCGATCAGTTTAACCTCTGCAAGGTTGCCTTTTGTGACTGCTTTAATCTGTAAACCAATTCTTAGTTTTTTTAATACTCCATTATTTTTAAGGATTAGACTTAGATATAATTCCTTGTATCCTTCCCATACGGGTCTCTAATTATAATATGACATCCATAGTTTTTCAAAGTTAATATGAGAAATATCTGGTTAGTTGGGAAACAATACAGATAGATGCAAAAATCACACTTGCTTTGTGATCAGTAAAGCCTCATAACTTTTGTTATTTTGTAACTAGAGAACCTAATGGAAAGTATATAAGAAATTGCATCTAAGTGTGATTCTTATAAATAATGGACCATTTAAGATGGGTTTCACAATAATTTCTCTTTATTTATATTAATTGGGGATTTATTCAGAATTAATTAACACTAACACCTGACTCCTGACATGACTGGCATATCTGATATGAGCAGGGACTCACACAGAAGGCCCAATGTATTTTATAATATATTTGGCTTCTTTTTAGCTTTAGTTTGTCAAAATTGACAATGATTAAAGGTGGGACAAAAAATACATTTCTTCTCAGAAGTGGACTGTTTCTTCTCCTTGTAAACCAATGCGGATGATGGTTGCTGCTGCTGTACGATGAACAGAAAGATGATGAATGATCTGATTTCTGGGCTTCCTCACGTTGACTTAGTAGGCGTGAAGTGGAGATTTTTACTAACTTTCTTTTATTAATGTGTTTGCATAATCAATTTTGTGTAAGCACTGCCATGTGTCTGGTCCTCTGTTCTACCCAGAAAAGGTTAGAGTGATTGGCAGAGTTAAAAGTTTGTAAATTGTTTTTGTTTTTTTTTCCCCATGGATGTTTCAAAAAGATCTGATTAGCTACTGAAGAATTTTATCTTTGAAATATCTCTGTTTAACTATGTAGATTGCAAGTTCCTAAATTATATACTTCATGGCCTTGGGTTTAAAGTTGAATAGACAACATGCACATCTGAACCATGGCACACAAGCATGACAATACTACAACTGTAGGAGGTGTTTTTGTTCTTCGAGCAACTGAGTTTCAATTCTCTGTGAATTAGAACGATAAACACTAACTACTTGAGATTATAAACTGAATTAAATCTGTAACCTGAGCTTTGATGTCTTTAGGTTATAAGGTTATTTGCTGGAGTTTCAATTCTAACCCCTATGGATGAAGCAAATCTAATAAAGAAAGTTTATCTTTTGCCCCTAACATCTTATGAAAATTGAGCAGATAAATACATAGCTTTTATTAATAGATCTTAACTAATACGTAAAAAAAAAAAATAGTTTTATTTAACCATAAAAAAATAAGATTATGTGCATGTTTGGTTTCAAATTTTCAACAATCAAAACTATAGCTTGTCGCGTATGTATACAATATACATGTGAGTCCACGTGATTGAACATTTGCAGCAATTTTTTCTGCTAATAAAAAATGCTGATTTATGCTAGTGTCTTTTTCATTGATTCCTATGAATTCGTGTTAAAATGCATTGATCATAGGAATAACCAAGCAGCAAATTTTTTTTCCCTGACCAAATCAAGCTGCAAAATTTGAACGAAGGAAGCGAAGTAATCTCTTTCGGGGGCAAAATGAAGTAATGTAACATCCCAAATTCCATACTTGAAAATCGTGTTAGTTGACACCTAGTTTTAGGAAAATCAACAAAGTTTGAGGTGCTACAGCTTAGAGTAATGCGGAAATGGACAGCGTGCGTTAATATTCGGACAATGAGTATTTTATATAAAATGCCCAGACATATGCTGATGCCTTGACATAAGCTAGTATATTAAAAATTTCCCGAAGGAAAATTTATGTGATATAATATACAGAGCTTTATATAATTACAATTCTTACATGATAATCATACAATCTTCAACCAAGCCATAGCTAGACTTGGAGCATTGAACCTAACTCAGTTAATCAAACAATTTGGCTAGGTAGGTGTCTATCATAGGAGTCTCACCAAGTTCACGGCGACTTATTGACTGACCCACGTAGACTAGCCCTGCCTTCGGCACCAAACCGTTTGAGATAACCTCGTTAAATCATGTCAGAATGAATACTCTGTGGACGCTCTTCCAGTATTTGCCTTGACCAGTGACTCTTCCCGGCTCCATCCTTTAGTGCCTTCTCACGGCTCCATCTACTAGTATCTTCTCTATTCCAGTTCCTTTCCTGAACCTTAGACAGATCTGAGGTCCAACACCCATCGGATCTCAGGTAATAGTTAACTTCATATGCAAAGTATAATCAATATATATGACAGATATTCATAACAATTCAGCATTAACAATACATAGCACACAACAGATGTAAAGTTACCACAACACAACAATACATAGCATACAACACATGTAAAGTCTATCCCAGTTTGCACTAACCAGTGCCACGACGGCCCATCGTGTCCTCAACGCTAGGAAAACTCAACGGTGTTATCAAGACTATAACCCGTATATAGCTGAATGTATAAACAGTGACTTAAGACAGAGTCTTAATCACGGTGTATGACCCAAGACCTCGTCTTGTCCCGCACTCAACATGAATTAACTAATCATATATGATCATACAAGACACATCAAAGTTAAAGTTACTAGTATGCAAACGTAGCTTTGTTGACAATATTTGGTACGTTTGACGGCTGGTACCTTTCACTGCGTAAGGCCAACCGCCCGACCTTTTTAACCCAACTTCGGACCTCCGAATATTCCTAGAGGGTAATACGAGATCCATTAACTCATAAACATCATAACGGACATTTTCGTCAAAAATGCCCATTTTGCCCCTAACTTCGCTAATCGGCGAAATTTCGTAAGAGCTTTGTTATTTTGACTCTAATCTTCCAAAATTTTGTCATATCTCTTTCTCCATCATATTTTCGAAATAAATACCATATTTAAACATAAACATGATATCAACAACATGTTGGAAGACTAAAAGATCAAACTAGCATTTCTACTATAACGAAACTAGAATCTTAAGACTAGGGACTGAAAAACTTACCCAGAATCTTGCTACTCCTTCCTCCGAGCTCCTACCTCTCTCTAACATCTCTCTAGATTTCGAACTAGGCAAGTGAATTGGTGAGAAAATGAAAGAGAATGGAAGGGCTATTTATAGAAAAATTTTGGTTACTATTCATGCTTTATCATACGGATTTTGGACCGTAGGATCGCACTTCATTGAAATGGCAAGATCTTGGCCATACACCTCTCAAAAGATGATGTCATCCTTGTGACATCATTCTTGCTTTTTGGTCATGTGCTGATAAAGCTTCCTGTTCAGTGTCCTAATCGCGTAATCTTGGAGAATTTCAAAATTCTAGGAACAAAGCCCCGAAGATCTCTTCTTCCTCATTCAAGATACTTGGTTTAACTAAATTTTTGATCCCATTCAGGATATTCCGTTGCCTGCCGAACATTTTCGGACAAACGCCGTCTGATACGGAAATGACTTCTGGTAACACCAGCTCCTAGATAAAAATTCACTGGTTCACAATATGTCCAATTGTTAGAAACTTAGTTCATGATTTTTGAGTTAGGATTTAATTTCTATTGGTTCTCATTTATATTATCTGTCCCTTTTTCTAAAAATATCTTTTCATTTTATCCCATGATTATTCCACCGGTTACGGAAATAACTTCTGAAATGGCCCATCACGGGTGTTAGATACTTAGTTCACATATTTTGAGATAGGATTTATTTTCTATCGGTTCTCCTTTATCCTATCTACTTCTTTACAAAATATCCTATAATCATAAATATGTAGATATTATTTTTTTTACTACACACACACACACACATGCACAACACTTAGACACACACACACACTCACAACTCTCCACATCTCACAACACTCACACACCACACATCTCACACACATAAATTTTAGTTTTTCTTCTTTATTCATGTCTAAACAATTAGCCATTAATTATTTAATCAATTACTTACTAATTGTTGACAATTTTCTTAATTAGGATTAATTATTTTCTCACAACTATTTTACTGACATTGGTAATTTATGCATCATGCAAAATATTAAAAATCATGGGGCAATTTATGTTCCCCAAAATGATATTTAATTTTGCCTCATTATTTCCCAAGGAAAATAATCTCATAAATTACCTAAATTAGAGACAATATACTTTCTAATTTTTAATAAATATTTAATTGTCTCTTAGGATTTATCATAATATTCTCAAGATATTTTATAACCCACAAATTCACTTAGGGATTTTTAGCTTTTTATTTCTCCTAATTTCATGAGAAATCACCTTAGGAAATAAGGTAATTATTACACTAGTTTTGAGACCACAAATTCACCTATTTCCAATAGGTATTATTTGTCAATATAATATTCTAGATAAATAATTATCTGGGTATTACAAGTAACTACAGAGATCAGTAATTTAAAAAGTGTGTGTGTATATATATATATATATATATATATATATAAGCATGTAGCTGTTATGGAAAGGAAAAAACTTAGCATGTATCAGCATGTATCCTATTTATTTCATGTTAATTCACAGTTAGAAGATATTACCTCTAGTTTTTAATATAAGATTGGTTGATGTTTTTTGAAAATGTTAATGAAGCTAAATAAATTAGTTAATTATAACATACGTTATATATCATCTGATTATAGGGTTAAGAAACAATTTTACCAATAAAGTTTTTCTTGATAAACATATAGCATAAAAAAATGTTGGAAATAGCAAAAATACTAATAAACAAGGTAAAAAACATATAAATTTGACAAAAACTATTAAATTTGACTAAACAACTGTTAAATTATAAGAGAAGAAATTCTAATGGTGTTTGATGAAATCTAATTGTTTTGGTGAATTTACATAATTTTAAATTGTTTATTATTATTTTTGCCTTATTCAAAATTTATTTGTGCTAGACAACCCTTAGTAAAAATCCTATTGGTAAAATTGCACTTAACCCTTGATTATTAGAGTCAGAGCTGGTCGAACTCGTCGGGCTGGCTCGTTTAGGCCTTTTTCTCAAAGGGTTGGGTTTAAAAAATTACCCTAGATATTGCAAACATGCCTAAAAAAACCATCTATAATGAGTTGAGGGTATAAAAGCACCCGCTCATTTAGACTCTTTTATTTTTATTTTTTAACTATTCATAATACTATAAATTTTATATTATTAATGATGAAAATATTTAGTTATTATACTCTTTTTCTTTAGTTCAATTTTATAAAATGGTTTGATTTATTTGGTTTTCCACAATGGTTTATTCAATTAAACTTTAAAAAAATAGACTAATTTGGACATTAGATAATGGTTTTCCCCCCTTAGAAAAGCTTTAATAACAATGTATTCAATTTAAAGTAAAATAATAACTAGATTGTAAAGTTTAAAAGTGAACTTTATTTGAATTAAAATGAAGATTGAAATTTGCAAAATTTACATCACCTATGATAAATTCATAGGTGTAGAGACCTATAAAGATTATTTCTTTCAGTAATAAAAAGAAAGTCTAACGATATGTGACTACCACTAACCGTTTTTATACGTGATAGTGTGAGCATGTATGTGTAAAGTGTTGAAATTTTCATAATGATAACTTGTTATTCTAACTTTATTTCTTTTTAATTTAATTTTGATACTATTTATATTTTAAAATAGGAATTCATTACTTTAACTTTATTTCTTTAAGAAGATAGCACAAATTAATACTCATACTTTTTAGTTGAATGGGCCTAAAGCCCGTCAGCATGGTAGCATAAAGGCCAGGCTTCAAAATTGTGGGTTTTAGGGAAGTCGGGTTAGGCATAAGTGTGTGAAGGGACGACTCTTATTATAAACTCTATGATTATATAATATTTCTAAAATTAGATAAATTAGTTTGATATAAAAAAGATCAACATAAATACTCTAAACTAATTTATTTAAATTTTTTAATCTTTAAAAGAAGAGTCAATGAGGTTTTATATTAAGTGCACAAGAAAGTATTCCCTCCGGTTCTAAATATAAAACAGAGTTGATTTTTTTTAGAGATAAAAAAAATAAATAAGTTGCTTGACTATATCATATATTATATATATTTAAATTATATATTAGTTTATAAGTTAGAAAAAATAATTTTTTAAAAAATAAATATTTTAATTAATTTTTTGGGTAAAAGTGCAATTTTACACATAACCTTTACCCAGAGGAGTGCCCAGCACTATAACCTTTTTTTTGGGAGCAAAAGTACACTTAATGTTACGTTTTGGGAGCGTCGAGTGCCACGGGCCGTTAGTCAACCAACGTTGACCGTTAAGTCTAACAGAAATAAACAGTAACTTCGCTAAAATTACAATTTTGCCCCAAGTTTTAAGTTGAAATTACCATTTTGCCCCTAGTTTTAAATACTTTTTTTTTAAAAAAAACACTAAAATAAATCCTCCCCGCCGGTGGGCCTCACCACCGACCACACTGCCGGCAGCGGCCGCCCTCCCCCACCTCTGGCCGCCGCTGGCAACCGGCGGCCTCCTCCGAGGGATTTTTTTTTAAAAAAAGTAATTTTTTTTTAAAAAAGTAAAATAACCCCTCTGTCGCCGGTGGGCCCCACCACTGGCCACACCACCGGTGGCAGTCGCCCTCCCCCCAACGCCAGCTGACGCCGCCGGCTGGCGGCCACCTCTGGCGACCTCCTTTGGCGGTTTTTTTTTAAAATAATTCTTTTTTTAAAAAAAGTAAAATAACCCCTCCCCGCCGGTGGACCCCGCCGCCGGCCGCGGTCACCCTCCCCCCAACGCCGGAGACCGGTGGCCACCTCCGGCGGGGGAGGGGTTATTTTACTTTTTTTAAAAAAAAATTACTTTTTTTTTTAAAAAGTCGCTGGAGGAGGTTGCCGGAGGTGGCCGCCGGTCGCCGGCGGCGGCCGGCGTTGGGGGCAGGGGGACCGCCGCCGGCAGTGTGGCCAGTGGTGAGGCCCACCGGCGAGGAAGGGATTATTTTACTTTTTTAAAAAAATAAAATACTTTTTTTAAAAAAAAAAAGCCGCCGGAGGAGGTCGCTAGCGGCGGCCGGCATTGGGGGGAGGGTGACCTCCGCCGTCGATATGGCCAGTGGTTGGCGAGGGAGGGGTTATTTTACTTTTGTTTTTAAAGAATACTTTTTTAAAAAAAAAAAGCCGCCGGAGGATGTCGTCGGAGGTGGTCGCTGGTGGGGCCCACCGGCGGGGAGGAGTTATTTTAGTTTTTTTTTGAAAAAAAATTATTTAAAACTAGGGGCAAAATGGTAATTTCAGCTTAAAAATTGGGGCAAAATTATAATTTTAGCGAAGTTACTGTTCATTTCCGTTAGACTTAACGGTCAACGTTGGTTGACTAACGGCCTGTGGCACTGGACGCTCCCAAAACGTAACATTATGTGTATTTTTGCTCCCAAAAAAAGTTATGGTGCTGGACGCTCCTCTGAGTAAAGGTTATGTGTAAAATTGCACCTTTACCCTAATTTTTTTAATCCTTTAAAAAAAAAGGTCAATCTTATGCTATATATACCGAGGAGAGAGTACTTTCTTACCTGCGATTAGAGAATTTACGAGTGTTGTGTTGTCCCCCTAGAAATACGCAGAAAGAAAACCTCACAGTCGTTGTTCATCCAACACCTCATTGTATTTGACGACGTAACATTCTAAGTGGAGCCGATGGGGACTAGCCTGGCGAGATGCTCTCCCGGTAACGCTTTATTCAGAGCTCTCAAACCTCCGAATTCAAAGCGTTTTGGATTCTCTTCAATGTCGGTTCGCTACGGTCAGACTGCATTTCCACTATTTATACCCATCGTTTTCACTCCTGCAATATATGATCCTTTTGTTCTGTGTAGAGGAGTAGATTACTCGTTGATCAATAGGAAGTGTTTTATTCCCCTTCTGTGGAAGTGTAACATGTTCCGGCTATTCTTGCTCAAGTTTCTCTGTTTGTCTCTGCTTCTGCTCAAATTTTGGTCATAGGTGGATCGAATTCTGGTGGGAGGGCATATGATGCTTTGCTGTTGGACGCTGGAGGTACTCTTTTGCAATTGTCAAAGCCAGTTGAGGAGACTTACGCTGCAATTGGAAGAAAATATGGTTAGTTTTTGCTTGTTGATTTATAAATTTACTCTGCAATTACCAACTTTAAAGTGAAAATAACTAGCTTAACTGCTTAAGTGCTAATATACTATTTTCTTTTTACTATCTATATATTATCACATAAACTCAAGCCAAATTATGTGCCTACGCTTGGCTTGTGAATAGTGTTTTTTTGGATCGCGTAATTTGGCTATTTTTATTTAATTATCTGGGTGATTTGACTTTGAATTTTTCGCAGTTAAATTTGAATTGGACAGTAAATTTTATTTTAGGACTAAACTATTGTATTATATTTCTTTAGATCATAACATATCTGTGCTATGCACGGTCCTCACTTTTAGATTTTGAAAATTATGGGCTTTCCGTATGAATCCCCAAGTTGTATTGCTCCAGTGAATCAAGTGATCTGACATTAAAAATGTACTTTTTATGACGCTCAATTGTTGCTAGTTGGGTTGGAGTCATGAATATTCCTAATGGTTTTCTGTTAACATATTAAAGGTTTGACTGTGACACCAGCTGAGATAAAGCAAGGCTTTAGGAGAGCATTTTCTGCCCCTTGGCCCGAAAAGCTACGTTACCAGGTTTAAGCTCTGTCCGTGATACACTCTCTGTGTATTTAACTGTGATGCTCTGTATTCACTTGACCTTGATTTGAAGCCCATTCGCCCATTTGGAGATTCCACTTTTCTTTTTTGGATGAGATTGCTTCTGATCGTCTAACAATTATTGGGAAACTGTGAGGACAGTGTTATATAGAGTGTAGATAGTTTTAATCTCTATGCCTCTAGAGGTCAAAGAAAGTGTTGGTGATTTTGTACTTAGCAACAGCAGCAACAACAACAACAAAGCCTTTATCCCACTAGGCGGGGTCGGCTCCATGAACCACGTGACGCCGTTATGCTTTATCAAAAACCCAATCTTTAGATAGATTATTAACCAAAAGATCCCACTTTATAACCCATTGATTGTTTGTTTCGATCTTCCTTGACTTCTTTTTGGAGGACTCTATATTGCTTGATCAGCCCTTCTCTCCGGCACACTCAACGGCCTTCTTTAAACATGTCCAAATCACTTCAAACGATTTTCTACCATTTTCTCTTCTATAGATGCCACTTCAACTTGTTCGCATATATGATCTTTATGAATCTTATCTGATTTTGTACTTGGCAATATGACTTTTTGCCATTACTTATTTGGTTTACTAGAGATCAGTTTTGTGCCAACAGGATTCTAGTTGTTCCATATGAAATATTTTTCTTTCATTGAAACACTAACAAGGTACTTAATTATGTATGTTTACAAATTGACTTGCTTACGCGTAACTTCTGTGTCAGTTTTGCAGTCAATTTTCTACTGTATCCATTTCATGATCGTTGATGTCAAATGATTTATCATGTAGATTTCTTTCTTTAACATATAATTTAGTCCACATATTGATCTCTTTTCTTCAAGATACGTAAAAAGAAAAGCAGCATGAAAAGGGTGCTTAATACAGCAGCAACACATTTTTAAGTTGTATTCATTACAGGGAGATGGGAGGCCATTTTGGAAGCTTGTAGTTTCTGAAGCCACAGGTTGTCCTGATGAAGATTATTTTGAGGAAGTTTATGAGGTAACCCTTCTCATGAGCATATTGTTCTTTTCCAACTCTTGGTGATTCTCATGCTAACTGTTTATGTTTTGACAATTTCTACCAGGGCTATTGATAGGTTACAAGTTCTTTTCTTTTGTCAATTTCTTTGAGCCATGTCAGTAGTTGTAGTGTGATATTTTGGTCCTTTTACTTTGTAGTTTCTGATGATCTGTCTAGCTGGCCCACAATGATCATTCATGTTATTTCCTGACACCATTGCTTGGCTTCTAAAGAAAAATGAATTGTATTGGGTCTGCTATACTGCAACTTGAGGCTGTTCTTGAAGTAGCTGACATTATATTTTACCAAATTAATTTGTCTTGGACCCTTTGGTCTGAAATTCTAAGTAATGTTCTTGTCAGTACTATGCAAATGGTCATGCGTGGCATCTTCCAGATGGAGCTTATGAAACAATTTCCCTTCTCAAGGATTCAGGAGGTCAAATGAATTATACATATTTCTCTATCCTACACTAAAAATTATATGCACCGACTTTTCTAAGTTCTTTAAAGTTCAACGATTGTTCTTTCTAACATGCAAAACAGTGACACAGTTAAGATGGCCGTTGTTTCCAATTTTGACACTCGGCTAAGGAAGCTATTGAAGGATCTTGACGTATTAAATCTGTAAGCATCAATAATTCCTTGAACATGTCATTACTTAGCTTTATTGTATTCTTGAACGTTTAAATGACAATTGACATATCTGAGGAGATTATTTCTTCTCAAACCTCTTATGTTTTCAGAAATTCATAGTGCGCATGAACCTCTCTTGATATTTATCCATATAAAATTTTGGGTTTTTATCTTAGGTTTGATGCTACCGTTATATCCTCAGAAGTTGGATATGAAAAGCCAGATCCAAGAATATTTCAAGCTGCCTTAGGTATGTATGGTCTTAAAGAATCAAGTAGATAATTGTCATATTTTCACCTGTTAATTTATCACCACTTTTCTGTAAATTCTTTCGTCTCACATTTCCACTCATCTGTGTGTTGCTTTAACTTCTATTGCCTGAAGTATAAAACGGTAAGTATAGGAGATACTCACATGATTATAACAAAACAATAATCTTATATATTATAAAGCTACATTTGAAATACTAGAGGATGAAGAACCCTTGAAGAAATATTACCTCGAGCTATTTTTTGTATCATATAGATCAAAACCAATTTTGGAAAACCACTTCTGCAGTAATGCTGCAAGCATGTTTGTTTAATTAATTCTAAGGAAAAGTGGCACTGTTCACTGCATTGCGAACATCTAGTCCTGCAATGATGCTAGAACTTGTTGATTTTTTTGTCACGAGTTTTTTGCCTTTTACCAGATCAAGTTAAAGTAGAGGCAAGCAGAGCCTTACACATAGGGGATGATCAAAAGGCAGATAAATTAGGGGCCAATGCACTTGGAATATATTGTTGGTAAGAGCTTTCTTGTCTAATGTTGATCCCTTCTCTCTTAGACTGATTGAAATGTCTCAATATCTGTTCATCGCATGGTAGTCTTTATTGGAGTTTTTTATGTCTGCATTTTATTTGTTGGTTGAGATTTGAGTCATCGCTATCTTCTGAAAAGCAGGTTATGGGGAACCGATGTGAAGACATTCTCCGACATAAAAACCCGTGTTCTCAGTCCGGAGTCATAGTTTTCAACTATAGAATCAATCTCGGGAGTTTTGTGTTAGATCATGTTTGTGGTGTTATCTATCCTCTTAAATTTCAACAATAGCTTTCAACTGATACAGAATTGAAGCTATGAGAGAGATCATCCTATATCATGTGAGTTTAGTTATTTGATAGTAAAAAACTGTTCAATAATAATTGTAGTAGAAATTTTGTAAGATGATTTGCACCCCTTGTAACCTTATAAGGGACAAGGCTAATGTATGGGGGTGATTTAATTGAGCTTATTTTTGTGCGCATAATCTAATATTTAGTATCAGAGCAACTTCCTTGCTGCACTGATATCGATACTTTATAATATAGAGAGTTTCCCTTTTTTCAAGAAAGTTAAGATAAAAACAGTAGCATATTATATATTATATATTCATATACAAATATACATCAATACGCAACATATAGGCTGGTACATTATTTATGAGTATAGATTTTAGACATGCCTTTTGATGGAGTTACTATATCCACTTTGGGCATCATAATACCTGGACCACAGCATAACGCCTCCATATTTTGCTGAAGTCTTGAGTTTTGGCAGCACGGTGGAAGTAAGATCAGATGCAGAAATGAATCCAGTGCCTGCAGCCTCAGGAGAAGCTGGTAGCCCCAGGAATATCTTGTTGGCTGGGATGTCTGATGTCCACTGTTTCCATGCATCATCAAAATCGGTGATTCCTGCACTGAACTGGCATGGAGGGTTGTTATAGAACTGTACCCAAACGTAATCAAAAAGGCCTGTCTTTAGGGCATTTCCTATCCAAGCATCAGGAAATGGGCATTGAGGTGCTGCAGTTATGTAAACTTTTTTCCCTCCCTTATTGCCATAGCCTTTAAGGAACCTGGCGAGATCGCCCCAGTGTTGGTTTGAACCTCCTTCAATGTCAAAGTCGATGCCATCAAGAACGGCGGGTCCGAGTGGGCGAGAAGAAGACTCTCCTCCTAGGAAGTTATTCCAGAGGTAAGTGGCTACATTTTGTGCGTCTTGAGTGGATACAAGCGAGTAGCTACCCGCACCTCCTCCTATAGAAAGCAACACCTTGATGCCTTTGGCTTGACAGGATTTGATATCAGAGCTCAAGCCAGTGCAGCCATTAGAGTAGGGATCACAATGGCCTGCTAGGTTTATCATTGGGGTTTGGCCATTCCCAAAAGTTGGCAAGAAGGCCACGATCAGATACTCATAGTTGCCGGTGGCACAAGCCTCGGCCAATGTGCCCTCGTTACCATTCTGACCCCAGTAGACTGCTATGCTTCCTGCATCGGACCTATTTGCAAGAGTTAACAAGATGAAGCAGAAGACTGAGATTGAGATTGACAGCCTTTTGGATGCCATTGCTAGGCAATAAGCAATATCTAATGAATTGTGTCTTAAGCTGCTTCCTATGCTGAACATCGTGGTAGATGATGCCTTTTATAGCGGAAACTTGTGTCTGGTAATACAAATTTGTGGTGATTATTCTTACAAGAACGTAGCTTGGCAGTCACTTTGTGTGTGGCCTTCATGATTAAAACGCAGTTGTTGATGTAGACAAAGGTGAGCAGCGTACAATTTTGCTATATGGACATCTTCTGTGTCGTTTTCTATTATATGACTCTGTCATGGCTGCTTCTGTGGAGTTCTTATGTACAGCAGCGGTCAACTGTATCGCAGTGATAGCAGGTTATCGTGCAAGAACTATTACTGTCGGATAAAGCCTTTGATACGTCATCAGCATTTATTTTTGAGAAAAGAGAAATATGAAACAGTCTTATGTGGGCCAATTAATAACACCTGCCGTGCTAATTGTAAGATCTAATTTATAGGGTAATTTCCATTACAAACTAGATCCATGAGTACATATGGGCAAGTTAATTCCTATGAACTAAAGGGAAAAAAATAGGTCATGGCTTAAAGATGATCTCAACTTTGGCCCCCCCCCCCCCCCCCCCCCAAAAAAAAAAAGCATCGCACCATCAAGTTTATAATTTTAGGGGGGAAAATGCTATTTAACTTAGAATCCATACTAGTATATTCTATAGTCTCTAATAATGATTGGATCAAATCGATGCATGGGACTCACAGAATCAGATTATTCATATTTTGGGAATGAAAAAAATAGTCAGAAGAGCTACTTTCATTTGAATTCAACAGTTCTTGATATGAATTAATCGATAGTTATCCACGACCAATTATTAATTTTGATCTCATACATGCAAACCAGCAAGGTGGGTTTATTAGTAAGCAGACTCTATTTTATGAGTTAAAAATGTTAGTTAAAAGTCACAAACTTGTAATTTATGTACCTTTCTTTGAGAAAGAGGGTGTATGATGGATCTTGGGTGGAAATTTATTACACAGAGATAATGAGTGATGTATATTTAGTGAGAACAAAAATAAAAATGCTTGACATTGAAGTCTGGTGACGAGTCAATGCCCTTGTGACATTATGTTATGTAAGATTCCTATTAAGTGAGATGTTGCAGGTTCTATCCCTCAAGTGATCTCAAAGTGTGAGTGTCTGCCTCAATTTCATGAAAAAGAAGTCTCGTGGTGGAAGATTCTAATTGTAGATTTTGTGAGTTATTGCAGGACGCAAGAAACACAATGTATGCAAGAATGTACTGTAATATTGAAACTTAAAATGGAAAAACCCAATATATTGTATTGTATTTGATAAATGTTTTACAATCATGTTAGATTACTTCAAATATTGTATTTGTATTTTCATAGTTACACCTTCTATCCTTAATATAAAATATATTTACTTAATTGATTCGATTAAGAAAGTTAGTTAAGTTAGTCAATGTGATATATATTTTTTAAAAACCTTAATCACCTTCCGTAATTCTCTCATTCCCTCTCCTCCTTGTTTATTATTGAGGAAGATCATTAAAGGAATATTAAGAAAATATTGACACATGAAAAATAAGTCTTATATTTAAAACTAAGATCGACTCCTCAAATAACGTTTAGAGGGTTTTTTGACCAAAATGTCCTTGTCTGAAAACTATTAACCAATCTGCCTATGTTTAGTCGATTACATGCCATATGTAATCGAGTCAATTACATATGGCATGTAATCGACTAAACAGGGGCGGATTTTTTTTTTTTAATTTTCCCGTTATGTAATCGACTAAGCTACAAGACTTAGTCGATTATATTACGCCAGATTAGCTTTTAATCTCTAAAACTTTAAATATTAAATTGAAGTTTTGAAAAATAAAACAAATATATAAAATAAAATATTTTGAAAATAAGTATATGAAAAATAAGGAGGGATGATAGCAAAGTGGTTATGAAGAATTTCAAACTATACTATTAGTATGGAAAGATATCAGGAAGAAATCTAGAATTAAATATCTTGTAATATTAAACTTTTTGGAAATTTTATATATATATATATATATATATATATAGGGAATATCATTTCTGCCTTTAAGGCAGAAAACTTTTTCTGCCTTAAGTTAATAAAACTTTATTTTGAGGATTACAATATGTCTGAGTATATGAAATATTTTCAAAATAAGTATATAAAAAGTAAGGAGGGATGATAGCAAAGTGGTTACAAAAAATTTCAAATTATGATATTAGTACAACTAGCTATTAGGAAGTTCAAATTTTAAATTCAAATTTTGAAAAATAAAACAAATATATAAAATAATATATTTTCAAAATAAGTATATGAAATCTTTGTAACCACTATGCTATCATCCCTCTTTATTTTTCATATACTTATTTTGAAAATATTTTATTTTATATATTTGTTTTATTTTTCAAAATTTGAATTTAATATTTAAACTTTTAGTATTAAAAAAATGATCTGGCGTGATATAATCGACCGAGTCTTGTAGACTAGTCAATTACATAACAAGAAAACTAAAAAAAAAAAAAAATCTGCCCTTGTTTAGTCGATTACATGTCATATGTAATCAACTAAACATGTAATCGACTAAACAGTTTAGTCGATTACATATGTCATGTAATTGACTAAACAAGGGCAAAATTGGTTAATATTTTTTAGACAGGGGCATTTTAATAAATAATTATTTAATTAGGGGCATTTTGGTCCAAAAAAACCCGTTCAGAGGCAGTAATGTTTTTTTGTATACATAACCAGTCCCAGGTTTGAACTTAAGTTTCAAGGCTCAAAATGTTGGGTAAAAGGAGAAACTAGGAGGCAGGGTCCCAAGAGGGAGAGAGTCTGGCATCATGTAGGGGTTCTCAAGAGCAACTGGAAAATCGTAAGCCCGTTGCATTGGATTGGTGAAACCACCTAGCTTAGCGCAACAATACTGTCAAGAAAAGCTATAAAGGATAAAACGAGTTTTCTAAGTTATGCAGATTATAAGCTCTAAGCTCAAATACAAAGCCTGAAGTACAACAATATAATGTACATTAAAAATCAATGGAGCTTTTGAAATGCAAGATTCACCTAAATGATAGAATACATGCCAGTAAAATGACTCGTTGCTTGACTTCAGAAACTGAACAAGCTTTGCAACCAAATCTTGCCATCTAGGCAAGATACCGATAAAACTTTCTGTCACTCTCATCACGCTCCAAAAATTCACGCTCGATGAGGGACTCAATCCTCTTTTTAACTTCCGTTGGATTTGCCAAGAATCGCGATTGCAACTGCTTTGTGACCTCTGCTACCAGATTGTTATGATCGAGGCACTTCCTTGATTTCATGATCCTCACTATTGCAGCTTCAATTTGAGGCTTCCTGTCCTCCTCCACTCTTTGTCGAGTTTCTAACTTTTCGGGTTCTGATTCCTTCTGTGCTACTACAGTTCCTATTTTTACCTTGTATAACTTGCTACTAAACTTGTCATTAACAAAGAATGAATCATCCTCCGCAACATCTTTACTCATAGGCTCCTTCCTGAGGACATTTCTGCCCTTAACCAAAGCCAATGATTGTAGGCACCTCTTCAGATCTGAAGCTGGAATCTGTGTCGCTTGCTCAATCTCCTTGTAGCTAAGTCTATCAGCATCGTTGAACACCATGAGGACACACATTTGATAAGTGGAGACATTTAACTCATGTTTCTGGCCTTTTCCAAAGTTTGCTTTTATGTCGGCAGATCCCATATTTGTTTGCCATGACAATCTCCTGCCAGTATGGGTGCCAAGGTAATATGACCGAAACTTCTCACAAAGTGCAGACACTTCAGCCGGTAGATTGCATGGAGCACTAGGCTGAGTTGGCCAGGATCCTGTTGTCAAAACCTGAACAGTAAGTGTAGGACCATCTCCGAGCTCAGGGTGGCTTGAATAAAAACCTTGCATTGTGTCCTCAGAAGTTTTCATATCCATAAACATACCCTCTAATTTAGATGTAAACTGATAACCACATTCTGTCTTAAGCTTAACCAAGAGACTTCTCTCTGCATCATCAGAAACTGTTTTTCCAGATAAGAGCCGCTTTGCCAGATGCTGTTTGTAATACTTTTCAAACACATCTTTTTCCTGCAAATATCGAAACAGCATCATCACCTTGTCAAGAGTAATCTCAACATCATCCTCACTGACACCCTTCAGCCCTTTACGTAGCTTATCATCTACAAACAGTGAAATGTACTCAGGAGAACGCTGATTCAAGTTAATGAAGTATTCAAACGAAGAATTCAAAGCATTCTGAAAAGATTTGTCATTGTTGAATGCCAAGTTAATAATCTTATCATATTTGTCTTTCTCATCTAAAAGCCTATTCACAAACTCTACAGGATCCTTCAACCTTTCTGGATCAGTAACAAGCACTTTGCCAGATTCTCTGACATGGGAAGTCATCACTTCTCGAATTTTTAAGAGACCATCAGTAACACGACGGAACAAGTTATACATTCTACCCATATCTTCATATTTATCATCACAAAGCATATTCACTAATCCAGAATTCTCCATATTGATTAATCTAAGCATGTGGTCTTCAATCATCTCCTTCTCCACCACATTTGTTATCTTCTTTTCAGTCCTAGAATCCAAGTAATGGTTCACCCTGTCAATTTCCTCATTCAGCCGCTTCTCAGCTTTTTTCAAATATTCACCACAGTCACAGCACTCAATGAATTTCTGGGATTCTACCCGGTAGAACTCAGCAGACACTCGAAGAAAATGAGCCTCAAATTCTTGTGCATAAACAGATGGACCCAAATCCAACAGCATCTTTATTATATTCCTTGTTAGCCCTCTATCAATAACTTCACCAGTGCGTTCTCTTTGCACAAAGTCCAGAAGTATAGTCAACAGCCGGATCCTGATCTGGCTGGAGTAAATAACATTTTCTCTCCAAAGATTAAGCCCAAGCTCATGAACAGGGGTCTTGTGTGTGCTTGGGATGTAAGTTCTATCCATGTACATTAGTATGTCTCTGATCATTTGTAATGCCCTGTTATGATCATTCCATTTTCTGTTAAGTTCTTCCAGAAAGGATTCACCTTGAGCTGTTTCAACAGAATTGGCTATATCTTTGAGATGTGCAGTCATGGTTGTGACCAGTCCAGAGTAGAGCCTTTCACCAAATTTGTGAAGCACCATATTGTATGCATTTCTGAGTCCACACAAGGCATAAAGGAGAAAAGTTTAGATGCATAAAATAAGTTTTCCCTCAGGAAAGAATGGAAAAAGACACAAAATCCTTTAGATATGCACATATCCAACAAGAAAACCCGTTAGTTCGGTATATGATATACTACCTCTAGTTCTCAATATAAGAGCTAGTTGACTAAATTGAGCAGATTAAGGAAAGCGGTTATACTCCCTTTGGTGCTAAATATAAAACCCAATTGACTTTTTTGGAAAGGTTAAAGAAACTAAATATATTACTTAATCAAAGTATATGTTGTATATCATTATATTATATATCATATTATAAGTCAAATTAATTAGTTTGGAAAAAAGGTAGATATAAATACTTTTGAAATAATTTATTTAGCATTCTTAATCTCTCCAAAAAAATCATTTGGATCTTATATTTAAGACTAAAGGTAGTATTAGTTATTTGCAACAAATATAAGTTGGTTTTCCTAAAATACCATCTTTTATCATACTACTCTTGGCTAGAAGCTCCTTAATGTGTGCAATCAATAGGGGATCCTTTGAGGAAAAATTATAAATTTGGGAAACAAAGTGGATTGAAGTCTTGTATTTAGGACCAAATCCAATCCTGTAAGTATATTAGGAAATAATCAGGAAATTAGGATCCCTTGATTGTTGCTCCTTGATTATAGTAGCTTCATTAGTCTCAATTGTAATCCCTAATTTCCCTCCTCTAATTTCTCTTCCTCAGCCTATATATTGTAACTTCTTTTCATCTAAATAATACACAAATAAGAGTGTCGATGCCTCTAGACAATATGGTATCATAGTTGAGGACATCAGTCCAAAGCCATGGAAACGGCAGGAAATAGTGAGTGGCCGTGAAGAGAGTGATAGTGAACAATACAGTTTTTCTGGCAATGCTAGGGTTCACTGTAGAAGGCGAGTGAGATAACACCACCTAGCTGATCGAAGTTTCCCAGGAGGTCCGATGCAATTCTAAGTAGTGTGTGAAGCACACGAGCCATCACAATCCAAGCGCATGGCCCCATGCGCCATCATAGCCTAGGCGTGGGCACACACCGTCATACCTAGGTGTGTGCACGTGCCATCATCGCCAACAATTTCCAATGACTCTTTTATTTTAGTAACTTGGATCCCTCTCAATTTCCTCCCTTATTCAAATCAACTCCTAAAAATCCAAAGAAAACCAAAACAATTCCCATAGCTTCTATGTCCGTTACAAATTCTCACACTCAAAGCTCTTCATTTTCTTCCTCCTCTACCAGTGTACCAAATAGAACCACAAAGATGACACTAGAATTTTCAAAAAATCATATTATGGCTATTGACCATAAGTTTAATGGTAGAAACTATCTCCAGTGGTCACAAAGTGTGCTAAAGTATGTTCGTGGCGAGAGAAAGGAAAAATATATTAATAGGGTAGCCCCTCAACCAGCCCTTAATGACCTAAATTTTGACACCAAGTTTGCTGAAAATAACCAAGTTAAGACTTTTTTGTGTAACTCAATGACTTTGGATATCAGTGAGGGCTATCAGCTTGCCCACAACCCCACACGGCAAAGGAAATCTGGGATGCAGCCTGGAGAACCTACTCCTCACATGATAACACCATTGCCTTGATCCACCTGAAGCGACAACTCCGTGATTTAAGACAAGGTAACATGTTAGTGACTGAATATTATTATGCTTTGCTAAAATTGTGGCAATAACAAGATTTGTTTAAGGTTCATTCCTAGAAAAACATCGACGATATTCAATTGTACAAGAGGATCGTCAAAGAATGAAGGATACATGATTTTCTCCTAAGCCTGATTTAGTGGGGTGATGTTATCCTCACAATAGCTTATCTCATTAACCGCATGCCATCCAAAATTCTCAATTACAACACTCCGATTCAAAAACTTCTTGAACTTTTTCCAAATTGCCCTCTAAACAATTCATTACCTCCCAAGGTGTTTGTCTTTGTTCACAAAAAGAATGACAACAAATTTGGTGCTCAAGCTAACAAATGTATATTCCTTGGCTACTCCTCTACTCAAAAAGGGTACAAATGTTATTGTCCTTCTTCCAAGAAACTTATTGTCTCCCGAGATACTATGTTCTTGAAAGAAGAAGCATATTATTCCAAATTACCAATTCAAGAGGAGTATTCTTACATTGAACAGCTAACCCTAAAAGCATCTAATCCCAAAGGCTTACCTGACACATCATCTTCAACATAGCCTAACCTTATAGCCACTCTTGATTTACTTGCTCCCATAAACCAACCTAGTCTTACCTGACTCAATCATGAATCTGAACATATTCCACCTCAACCTGAACCCAATGAACTGGAAACAAATGTTGAGATCATTTCAAAGATGAATGTTGAACCACGACAAGAGGTAGAGTCCAGATTACAAGTTCAAGATGAACCAAGCAATGGTAGAACTGTCTCTCACATTCAAAGGAACAACCATGACTCCAATCCAAGATTAAACCCTAAAGAATTACATTCGCTTATTGCATTGAAAAAAGGAGTAAGAAAGTATACTCAACATCCAATTCAACCATTTGTCTCATATGGTGACCTATCTAAAAAAATGCAAAGCTTTGTTGTAAACAGTGCGTGGATAACACTTCCAAACAAATTCCAACAAGCTATGGCTAATTCAAATTGGAAACAAACTGTGGAAGAAGAGTTGAGGGCACTTGAGGAAAATAAAACATGGGAGATCACAACTATTCTTAAAGAAAAGAAACCAGCACGATGCAGCTGGATCTTCAACTCAAAATTCAATCCAAATGGTAGTATCAACAAATACAAGGCGAGACTCGTTGCAAAAGGATATACCCAGACATATGGGATTGATTATCAGGAGACATTTGCCCTAGTGGCCAAGTTCAATACCATCCAAGTATTGTTATCAATTGCAGTGAATTTGGATTGGTCATTACACCAACTGGATGTGAAGAATAATTTCTAAATGAAAACTTAGAGGGAGAAGTATACATGCAGATTCTAGATGGAGTTTTAGCTCCTAACAACTCTGTGTGTAAACTCAGCAAGTCGTTGTACAAACTAAAGTAATCGATTAGGCATGGTTCGGTAGATTCACCAAAGCAATGAAAGGACTCGAGTATACTTAGGCACAAGCAGATGACATGTTGTTCATCAAATGTGTTAATGACAAAGTCACCATATTGATTGTCTACATTGATGACATAGTCATTACAAGAAACGATAAAGAATTCATTGCTCAACTAAAATAGGACGTCGATTGAATTCCAAGTGAAAAACCTTGGACAAATGAGATATTTCCTCGGCATGGAAGTGGCAAGAACCAACAAAGGCATCAATGTATCTCAACGAAAGTATACCCTAAACCTATTACATGAAACAGGAATGTTGGGTGCCCAACTACAAGGGACACCAATGGAAGAGGGATGCCACTTAGAGATCAAACTACAAGGTGTTCCAGTTAACTCCAAAAGATACAAAATACTTGTGGAAAAGTTGATATACTTAACCCACACTCATCCTAATATTAACTACGCAGTTAGAATAGTAAGTCAATTTATGCATCAGCCACAGGAAGAGCACGTGGAGGCTGTATACATAATTTTGAGCTATCTGAAGCTTAATCCTGGAAGAGGAATATTTATTAAGAAAGGTACTGCCAAAAACATCGAAATTTACACTGATGCAAACCATACAAGGGATATAAAAACTTGAAGGTCAAAAAGTAGTGTTGAAGCATAAGTGAGAGCTGTCAACAATGGAGTATATGAGGGAATATAGGTTATCATATTACTGAAGGAGTTGGGAATATAAGGGACCAACACAACTCTGGTGTGCAACAAGACCAACATTGAAATGGTCAAAAACCCACTATATCATAATAGAAAAAAACATGGCGAGATAGACAGACACTTCATTATAGAAAATATTCAAGAAACCATTATGAATCTATCTCGCATAAGATTTGTAAACCATATTGCAAATATCATGACTAAACCACTAGGCAAAACAAAGTTTGAAGGATTTCGAGGCAAGCTAGGATTAATCGACATATACTCTCCAACTTGAGGGAAAGTGTTAGAATATTGGGAGATAAATTAAGAGATTAGATCCCTTGATTGTTGCTCCTTGATTATAGGATCCTGATAATAGCAGCTTTATTAGTCTTAATTGTAATCCCTAATTTCCCTCCTCTAATTTATCTTCCTTAGCCTGTATATTGTAACTTCTCCTCATCTGAATAAAACACAGATAGAGAGTGTTGATGCCTCTGGACAATAAATCTCAACTAGCTCGTATATGTAGGACCGGAGGTAATATAAAATAATAATAAGTCATCAGTTGAGTCGAAGTATAAACCAATACTCCAATAAATATCCAACTACAGCAGGCAAATCTGTTTCTGAATTCAGAAGAAGCAAAAGTTTCTTTGCATGCAAGAAGAAAGACAACAGATTCAGTACCATTGTGTTCCACGAGATCATTTCCATTAACATGTCGCACGACTTGCTTCACCACAATTACTTAGGGACCACACTATCCTTTTTTACATCTTTTTGACATAAAACTAAAATAATTACATAAATCCAAGTTCCAATAATTCTTGTTCATTTTTTTACTCTAGAATTTAGAGACAAATGCTTCGTACAATCCAAAATGTAAGTCATGTCTCAAAAAATTTTGACATTTACCAAGAAAAGAAGTAAAACGCTGAATAACTCATTAAATTTGTCAACAACAACAAAAAAAAACACATTCCCTTCCACCACTACCCCTATTAAGTGCATTAAATTCTTAGTTAAAAACAGGGGCAAAACAGGAAAAAATAGATCATTAATACAGCAATCAACACCCAAACACGATTTATATTTTGGACCTCAGGCATATTTGCCAACTTCTTTTAGCCTCCTGGCTTCGCACAGAAGAGACAGCTCCCAGCGAATAAAAACTAAAAACTATTTCAATAAAGGATTCATTTTGAAACTAAAACACCATATCTTCTGTCATGAACACTAATGTGGACTCTTATCAATGATGTATATCAGAATCCTTCATAATATCCTTCTAACTGTGTGTTCATCTAATACAAAATTTCAACTAAACAATCCGTGACATGGCTCAGGTTTTTAACCCTACCAGTTTCTAAACTCAGTTTTTGCTCTCTCCAAATAATATTAAAACTTGTTAAAAGAAGGGCAACCCAATGATCAAGATCTAATAAGAACTCATAACAGTGCAACAAATTGAAACTGATCAAGGGTGTGAATTCATAAAATAAGAAACTCCACCGACTTAGAAATGGAACAACATGGAGGCATTTCCAGGTATAAACACATGTTCTAGACACAAAAGATGCCTTATCTCACACAATCAATAAATTTGTTTCTACTATCCATTTTGTAGAGTCCAGATAACTCAAATACCATGAGTATCCAGCATTGTATAGATTCTGAAACAATGTAAATAACTGTACAGGCCAATAATAAGTTATGTGGACATTCAAAATTAACAAGTTATTTTGCAGAGTACGCCCGCAAGTTCGAAACTTATCAAGATGATAGACCCGATTCGCCGAACAACACAAATCCAGAAGCGGATATAATCAATTAACTAAGGCTAGTAGAGATCAGACAGAATCATATCACATGAAGAAAACAATTTTCTCAGAGATGAAGGCAAACGCAAGATTAATGGTACCGAATGGAAATCGCGAGAAAGAACGAGACCTGTAGAGCTCTTCGAAACTGAGACCACTAGCGTTGTGGTTGTAAATCTCATGAATCGCGTGCTCCAGAATCTTCCAGGTCTTATCAGCGTATTTCGGATCCATCACAACCCGGTGCTTAAACGCCTCTATCTGGAAATTTCTTTTCTTTTGATTACTCATCTTCTCCTTCAAATCGAAATACAGACAAGCAAAATCTGAAAGTCAAAGTATCTTCGATCCAAAAGTTTCAGGTAGAAGAAACAATAAAGATTGAAGATGCTGCAGCAAATATGGGCAAAAACATCGATATTTTTTCTTCTATTTCTGCCTTCTTTTTACAGAAAATAAGGTGAAAGGTGATAAATCGTTGGAGGGAATCCAAGTGATTGGATTGGCAAGAAATTTACGCTACAATTCGATTTGAAAAAAATGAAAAAAGA
Source organism: Acacia confusa (assembly GCA_037074495.1). Taxonomy (NCBI): domain Eukaryota; kingdom Viridiplantae; phylum Streptophyta; class Magnoliopsida; order Fabales; family Fabaceae; genus Acacia; species Acacia confusa. Next base: position 8,557,676 of record CM073513.1, on the reverse strand, counting down.
AAAAAGAAAGATGATGATGATGATGATGATTATGATAATGGACAAGGATGAAGGTTAATTATCAGGAGGACTGCTTCCAAGGAACCGGAGGGCGTAGGGTATCGTTAGCAGCCTCTGGACAATGCGAAACGTTTCAAGATTCTTTCCATCATTCCAAGTATAGAGAGATTTAAAAAATAAAAAAAATAAAAACCGTTCAACCATTTTTTTTCCTTCGAATGGCCAACCTTATTCGATAGATGATATTTAAATATTATCAAAAATAATTAAAGTAACTGTTCTCATGCAATCTTCTTTTAAAAATTAATTTTCCTTTTGAAGATAGGTAAAGAGACGAAGAAAGACATGAGCTTGGGAGAGGAAGCAAAGTATTTTTCATTCAGTTACTTATACCAATACTTTATACATAACCTGTGGTTATGAATCTTCAACTATTAAACTGCTAAAGTTACAATGATATAAAGAATAATAGTTGAGGAGGGTTTTTCTTTGTCTATGGTTCTGGAGGAACAGATAAAACATTTATGTGGAATTTATTGACAGCTTCGGTATGAGCAAATGGTGGTAGCTTCTAGTGGGATAGCAGCCACTCTATTACCATCTGAAAGGACTGTGCATTCACGATTTTGTATTCCTATCGACGTTAATGAAGACTGCATATGTTCAATAACTCTTAATTTAAGCTGCTAACCTAATTATTTGGGATGAAGCTCTAATAGTTAAGAGACATTGTGTCGAGGCCTTAGACTGAACATTGAAGGATTTGATGAAAATTGATGGCATATTTAGAGGTAAATGTGTCGTTATGGAAGGTGATTTCAGGCAAATCCTGCCAGTTATCCCAAAAAGTGGATGAGCTGAGGTTGTAGATGCAACTATCAACGCTTCTCCTCTTTAGAATGAATGTAAATTACTACGACTGACTAAGAATATGAGGTTGATGTCTTCAGTTAATCAAGTTGAACAAGAAGAAATTAAATCTTTTTCAGAATGGTTGCTAAATGTGGGAGATGGAGCCATTGGATTGCCATATGATGGTTTTGCTAACATCAAAATACCCTCCGGATTGCTTCTTCGTGATGATTGCAACCCAATAAAATACATTGTTGAAGCTACTTACCCAAATTTAAAAGAACGTATATTTGACAAAGATTATCTAATCAATAGGTCAATTCTTACACCCAGAATAAAAAATGTGGACATATTGAATGAGTACATTATTCGTTGTTGCCTGGTGATGCGGTTGAGTACTTTAGCTCTAACTCTATAGCTCATACAGAAAATACTAATGGAAGTTTTGAAGATTTGTATGACACAGAATATCTAAATGCAATTAAATGCTCAGGGATTCCTCATCATAAGTTGCTATTGAAAGTTGGTGTACCAGTCATGTTGTAAGAAATATTGATCAGGCAGCAAGGTTGTACAATGATACAAGGCTACAAATTACACAACTTGGAAAAAATGTCATTAAGGCTAAGGCACTAAACGACATAAGTATTGGTGAAGATATTTTTATTCATAGAGTGGATATAAACCCATCTGATTGTAAACTTCCTTTCACTTTGACAAGACGGCAATTCCCCGTTATCATTTCATTTGCAATGACCATTAACAAAAGCCAAAGACAATCCATGACTAATGTTGGTCTATACCTACCAAACCCAGTCTTCTCACATGAGCAACAATATGTTGCACTTTCTAGGGCGAAGAGTTTTAATGGTTTGAAATTACTTATCTTGGATGAGTACAACAAATGTAGTCACAGCACAACGAATGTTTTTTACACAGAAGTTTTTCAAAATTTGTCACTACAGTAATAGTTTCACTTTCATATAGTTGTAAATGATGTCATATTATGATGGAGGAAAATTGTTTGACATTTACATGATATCTTGTATGTTAAGTTAAAACCATTTAAGAATTTTACATTTTCGTGCATCACACGGGTCAAAAGTCTTATTAATTATAAGAAACTACTCCCAAGTCATTCATTCAGGAGGTTATGGACATTTATAAGGAAAAAAGATCCTACGAGGAATCATTAGAGTTTGGAGTTATGGACATCCACCTTATAATATCATATTCATCATATGTTTTTTATTTTTATTTGAAAGGCACGCTCACATAAAACTTAATGAAGAGTTGAGGGGTGTGTGTGTGTGTGTGTGTGTGTGTGTGTTTTGGGGGCAGTGGACCGTAGTTGCCCCCGATTTATTGGGGATAGGGGTAGGCATGGCATGAGCAGGGTTGGGTAAGACAAGACCTCTCCCGATGTCGGGCCTTACCGATTAAAAGTCTTAACCATTTTGGGTTGGGCAAGGGTGACCTAGGCACGCGGGCTTCTCTCTACCTAAATGATAATGCCTTGCCCTATCCACATGTGAAAAAATAATCTCATTTATATTTTATAAACATTCATGTAGTTACCATATGTTTTAATTTCGTCGTAAGTGATATAAACTTTAAATAAATTCAATGATTCCACATATTGGGATATTTCAAAATTAGTCTACAACTTAAATTTTGAAATTTAAAAATTTTCATATGTCTTAACAAATATATATACTTCAAGATATAAACAACATCCATAATCCATCATAAATAAGGCAACAAAATGATTGTAATTAAAGTCTTGAAGTCTAAGTGGCTTGCATCAATGTCCCCAAAGTTGATCAAATGATGGAGCATCTAAAAAAGCGGGGGAAAAAAGCAACTATATTTAATATATTACAAAGTAAAGAAGAAAGCAAGAAATCTACTTGTAACTTTTAAAGGCAAAAATGAGAGAAAGGGAAAAGCCAAAGAAACATATAACTGGATTTATAAGAAATTATTTTATATAAAATATAATAATATAGGGCAGGGCCAAATGGGTATAGTGGCATACCATGCCTGCAAAAATACCCAGCCTGATCGTGCTCAATTTTTTTGGGTTGCTTGTTTTTAGGTAGTGTAGGGCGATTTTTCTCTGGATTTGGGCAAGCACCCTGAGCTCCTGGGCTTCATGACCACTCATAGTTGAAGGGGTTTGATCTATAAGAATACAAGAACTAGAGATGATGAAAAAAGTACTACATAATGTCTTCAAGGTGTGGGCAGTACTTTTCTTTAGGTTTAATTCGCCTCCACCCGAACCTATCTTATAAAATGCAATTTAGATTGATGAACGAATTTTCTACAGGATATAATAGAGACACTTAAGTATAGATTGCACTTTCAACACTCAAACCAAGACAACAATGACTTTTACAAAGTGATAATTTAACTTTATCTTTGTGTGCACTTAAGGATAAAGATAATGAGTTTGATCTCTTGTTGTTATGTAATTTCTAATGTCTTATATGTCACAAATGAAATGATGATGTAAGATATTTATAGACCATGAGGCAATGTCTTTTGAAACAATACCTCTTCAATTAAAAATTATAATCATATGTTAGATTCATAAACCCTTATGAACCAACAAAACTTCAATAACCAATAGTTATTTAAAATAATTTTTCCATGAATGGGTTACACATTTATAGTAAGCATGGTTTTCTTAAAAACCAACACAACCTTCACACATTTTCATAGATTTCTTTATAAACTAAAAATACAAGACCTTGGTAACATTTAATATTATAACTTTCTACACAACTTTTCATATAAATTTCTTAATTTAATGAACGTGACTTTATAAAAAACACATCTCTTCATTTTAAAATATTCTGACAATCCCCCACCATTATAAAATAGTCACAAACTCTTATCACTTCGGAAATCTCATGTTGTCAATAAATATATCTCTAGGATTTGAACATTTATCTAAGCAAGATATGGTTTCACTTGTCTGAAATAATATGGTAGATTGAGTTTTAAACCAATTATCTCATATAAACATGTGTATATGAATTACACATGGATCTCAGGCCATTGTATGCTACTTTAAATAACATGTTTACTCATGCCCTTATGTTCGTATCTTATTTATGAGAACTTTTTGGAATAAAGCCCCTGGACTCTTAGAAGATGCTTCACTTTATTCTTATATAGGTAAACTCCGTCAAGAGTATCGCCATGATAAATGTTTCAGCAAATATATATTTACTGCTCCATTAAGAGCCAAGCTAGGCTAAACCTACCTCTTTTAGTCTTATGGTTACCAAACACTTTTCAACATGGATGTATTAATAGTCAAGTACTTGTAATCACTCTAATAGTGTATTTTCACCATTGAACTCAAAACTTGATATGATGATTAAGGGTGATTTGGGTTTCCATTATGAGTGATATAAGTTTATAGGGCTTCAATCTCATCCTTTTTTATGTTTTTAATACCAATTTTTTTGTCAGACCTTTTGTTAAAGGATTTACAAGATTCAATTCATATATTATATATAACTAATCGAAACTACTCCATTTAAAATCATATCTTTCACATAGCTATGTATTAGATCAATATATAACAACTTTTCATTATAAACTTGGCTACAAACCCTTACAAGAATATATTAGCTATCACAATAAATAGATTTCAGTACCAAATTCATACTAGAGTCAAACAATGAATAGCATAACAACAATCAAAGTCATTAACGTATCATCAACCAATCATGACTTTTTATTATGTTTTCCATGGTTAAATATGTAAATAAAATTTATAAATCTATTCTTCACTCTTTTTTCTGAGGTCTTATGAGACTGCTCTTCCTCCTTTACACATTTTGTATTATGGGTCTTTTGTCATACTCCTCTTCTAAGAGAAGATAATTCCCCAATTGTTCAAGAGAGATTTATTTTTTACGTTTAAAACTTTTTTCTTGTCTTTCCATGGAGAAGGGGTTTTATTAATGATTAATGTGGTAATAATAAATTCATCCACATATATGTTCAAGTGTTTGAAATAATTTAAACAATGTTCATCTTATGCATTTATTCTACAACAAATCTTCATCAATCATTCTAATTAAAAAATTGGAACACAAAATGATAATTATCAACCCATCTAATTGACCAAAGAATTTTTCACAACAATTATCAATTTAGTAAATTGGAAATCTTCCATGCTTCTTATTACTTTCTAATCATGATTAAAATATTTCATGATTCCACAAGTCAATAAACCACATCATTTAAGCTAAACAATTACATCAACCGGATTATGAATAAACCACATGAATCCAAAACTATATTTACTAAAAAGATGCAAATAGAAACTTATGTGTCTCCTTTACCATTTACCAATTGAATCCAAAGTGACTCCTTTCCATGCTGGATTGATTAAACCATCTGTTCTAGTATAGAACACAAGAGTGATTGGACTTGGCCTGGGGTTAAATCCCAGGGGCCTACATACCACAAACGAGATCAAAGTCCACGTAGTTCAAAAGTAGACAAGAGGCTTGTGATAGCCAAAGGGAGTGGGGGTGTATGCTCTGTATGAATTGAAGAGCTAGGGTTTGAACGTGTGTACCTTGTGAGGGTTTATACCCTATTTATAGACTTACTTGGGGTCCTATTTTGGTGGGCTTCGTTATCTTATTCGAAAAGATATTAAGATATCATATTTTGAATAATGTTCCTTATCTTGCGGGTAGTTGTGATATTTGGTAGATATCCTGATGAAACTGCTCCTTGATTCAAGGGGGTAGTTAAGATTATGACTGGAACCATTTGACTGGGCTCTTCAATCATTGGGCTAGGCCCATTTATATTATATCCGTAACAGTTGCCCCCAACCCGGTAGCTTAGGACTCTGAGCTGTCGGGATGTACTTGTCGGATCATGATTTGCTCGTTAATCCAAACCCCCAATCCTTTAAGTTTTTTTATTTTAAGCCGCACTCTATCCATGTATTCCGAGTTTTCTCACTTTATTGAGGTCGGACAATTCTTAGTTTGAGTTACTATGCCTGTTATAATCTTAATCCCACTTTTCGGATTGTCATCCCGGAAATACCGAGATAAGACTATTGCCCCTCCCTGGGGGCTGCATGGGAGGTCGGCCTTGGTCCTGGTGGTCGAGGACCGCCTTTGTGCTCGGCCACCTGAACACTGTAGGCCGGGTTCCTCTTCTAGCTCAACTGTCGGTTTAACGTTTTGCTTATTTTCGAGACAATGTGTTATCATTGCCCCTTGCTGATTTACGTTTGCAGGCCGGTTTCTGAGTGGAACAGCTGCTCCACTATCCTTGGTTTTCGTGCGCATTTAATACCAACATTAAATACACACGCCTTTTTATGGCCACGTCATCAGCTTCGTATGGGCCCTTTGGGCCTTCGATGGTTGAGTTTCCTGAGTGTTTAACCGTCTTCCTTCCATTCGCATATATAGCGCTTATTCTTCCCTCTTTAGACACTTTGAAAGTGTTTACGGGTCGCCTCTGCTACACAAGAGAGAGTTTCCATATCTTCATCCTTTCTGCAAACCCTTCATCGTTATGGCCCGCGCATTTCCCCTTCCTCTAATTTATCTCAAACTAGGTATTTTCATCGTTCTTCCCTTAGTTGTTTGACTGTGCTTTCTTCTTTCCTTCTCTGTTTCTTGGGTAGAGTTCTTTGTATACCTTTGAGTTTTCCCCTTTTCTGGGTTTTCGTTCGTTGTTTTCGTTTGATCTGGTCACACTATTCTTGGACTTCTTTGAGTTTTGGTCGTTTTAATTCTTTTTCTTCACCCCTAGGTTTTGGTTCCTTATTTTGGAACTAACTTTGCCCTATATTTCTTCTCTACCTTCTTGAAATGAGCCACCAAGGCTCTCCTTCACCTTTCAAACCAAATGCTCTTTCCCCAAAGGAGCTTCTTCAGCGCAGCCCTCCCCGGACAGCTTGGTGGCTGTACGGGAAACCCTTGACCAAAGAGCAAAAACTGGAAAGTGTGCTTTGTGGTTATGGTGGAGTCGGTGGAAGAGGGTCAAATCGACCTGCTCATTCTAGAGGTAGCTTTAGGGGTCGGCCTTCCCTATTAAGACTTATAAGTCGAGGTTGGTCCCAATTGTTAGAACCCGTAGGCTGAGGTTGGGGGACCGGTCAAATTAGAACTTCTTCGTTAGAACCACCCTTTGGAGGTCATGGTAGGGGAAATCCTCCTGTGCCTACCACTTCTTGGGCTTTGCGGGTCAGATCCCCTACTACTCCTTTTCGACCTAATGGCCCGTGTAAGGAGTGTTCCTAACTCGTTTCAGAATCCATGATGATGGGTCGGTCATGGGAAGCTAATGAAATAGCTTCACGATGCCGGCACGTTCCATCGCAAGATGTCCTAGTCGTGCCCGTCCGTCCTGATTAACTACCTTTAGGTATCGCCTTCTTTCTTTCTAATTCCATTCTGCTTTTGCTTTTTTAAGCAGTATGTCGGTTTCTCCCCGTCCTGAAGAGGATTCCGGATCTGTGGAGTCGGCATCAGCCCATGTCCCCCATCATCTTATGGAAAAATATGACTGGGTCGCGGCTGGGGTGCTATCCAGGCTTTCTTCTATAACCGTTGACCAAATTGCCGAGCTCCCATTAGGAGACCGAAATCATTGCTCCTTTTCTTCCCCAAATCCTGGTGAACTGATGTGTACTACCCGGGAAGGGAATGAACGTTCTTACTTTTTCTTCTACCGAGATTTCGTTAGGAAACTTGGCTTACGCTTTCCTTTTACCGAAATTCAAGTAGATCTCTTAAACGTTTTGCATCTGGCCCCCACCCTGTTAGTTCTCTATGTGTTTTGATGATAACTAACAATTGTAAACTTAAGTTTGTCTTTGAAAGTTGTAAAACTTTCTGTTTAAGGCAAACTCGAGTTTTGGTATAGAAACTCGAGTGTGGACTTGACAGACAGAAGCTCAGATTTTACAATGTTGGCCAAACTCCAGTTTGCATAGGCAAACTCGAGTTTGCAGAGTTACAGAGAGCTATCAAAGTTTACAAGAGTTGTAAACTCGAGTCTAGATCAAAGGCAGTGACACTCGAATTTCAACTTGTTTCCAAACTCTACCTTTAATTCTGAGAAACTCCAGTTTACAAGAAAGTTTATGTGCTAAAAGTTTAAAGACTTGTAAACTCGAGTCTATGATTTGGAAACTCGAGTTTGAGATCAAACAGAAGCTTTAACGTTTTATCAAGTTTTCCAAACTCCAGTTTCAGTTTTACAAACTCCAGTTTGCAAAATGCAATAGCCTTCATGTTTTCAGTTTTCACTGGAAACTCGAGTCTGGATTATGTAGACTCGAGTTTGGCATAAACAGAGATACTCGAGTTGATACTTGTTTTCTAAACTCCAGTTTAAATTTCAGTGACTCCAGTTTGTACTTCAATGAAAAGTTTTCAAAGTTTCAATGTTCACTATTATTGTGTTCTCCTTCCTTCATGACTTTTGCCTTCCTCCATGAAGTTTGTCCAATTTCGACCGGGATCATGGCCTCACAACCGTAGGTCAATCTGAAAGGTGTTTCCTGGGTTGAGGTTTGGACACTAGTTCGGTATCCCCAGAGTACTGGACACAACTGCTCGACCCAGTTATTTTGTGCATTTGTCATCCGCTTCTTAAGCCAGTCGACAATGATTTTGTTCGCTGCCTCGGCTTGCCCATTGGACTGTGGGTGCTCTACCGAGGCGAAATGGTGCCTGATTTTGAGTTCGGACATCAACCTCTGGAAGCCTTGGTCGACGAATTGCGTACCGTTATCGGTTATGACTTTAGCTGGAATTCCGAATCTGGCAAGAATGCTTTGCTCAAAAAATTTCTGTACTCGGGCTGCTGAAATGGTTGCTAAAGGCTCGACCTCAATCCACTTGGTGAAGTAGTCGACTACTACGATCAGCCACTTTAGTTGCCCCGGGGCCGGCTTGAATGGTCCTAGTAAATCCATCCCCCATTTATAAAATGGCCATGGTGCTGTGATAGACTTTAGCTCGGCCGGAAGTGGCCAAATTATCCGAGCGTGCTTTTGGCAACTTTCACATTTTCTCACATGCTCTTTGGAGTTGGCTACCATTGTTGGCCAATAAAATCCAGCTCGGAGAGCTTTCCTGGCCAAGGCTTTTCCTCCCATATGTTGTCCATTGATCCCTTCATGAATCTCTGCCAATACGTACTCGGCTTCTGCTGGGTATAAGCATCTTAACATTGGAGAGTGGAGGCTTTTCCGATATAGCTGGTCATCAACCACCGTGTACATTGCTGCTGATCTGGTTAATTGTTTGGCCTCCATTGGGTCCTCCGAAATAATTCCTTTCTCAAGGTAATTCAAGATTGGTTTTCGCCAATCTTCGGCCGCTGTAATGACCATAATGCAAGTAGGCTCGGTCATGCTCTGCTGGACTACAGTGCGGTGGTTCCCCGGCCTCTTGGTGCTTGCTAATTTCGACAGAATGTCCGCCCTTGCATTTTCTCCTCTGGGGATATGGGTGACCATTACTTCGTCGAATTTGGCCATAGCTTCCTTAACTTTCCCCAGATACTTAATTAGTAGGGGACCTTTGGCTGTGTAAGACCCGTTAATTTGGGCCACAACCAGCTGAAAGTCAGTTGACAGGTGGACCCTTTTGTCCCCGTTCTCTTTCGCCTGAGACAATCCGGCCAGTACGGCTTCGTATTCGGCCTAGTTATTAGAAGTTTTGAAGTGTAGTTGTAGGCAGTGTTCTATGGACACTCCCTCTGGGCTTTCTATTATGACCCCTGCCCCGCTTCCTTTGGCGTTTGAAGATCCATCGACGAACACCTTCCAGATCTCGAGACTGGTCTCTGGTGTTGCTGTTGTGGTAGCTAGTTCCGCAATAAAGTCGGCTAAAGCCTGAGACTTGATCGCATGCCAGGCTTCGTAGACGATATCGAACTCGGAGAGCTCTATGGCCCAATTGATCATTCGTCCTGCCAGGTCCGGCTTGTGTAGCACTTGGCGTATTGGTTGACTAGTTCGGACAATTATTCGATGTCCCTGAAAATAAGGGCGGAGCCTTCTTGCAGCAATGAGGAGTGCGAATACTACCTTCTCTAGCCTCTGGTATCTTAGCTCGAAGCTCTGCAGGGCCCGACTTATGAAGTATATCGGCTTTTGCTCAGTGGATTCTTCCCAAACTAAGGCAGCACTAACAGCCTCTTCTCCTACCGACAAATAGAGGATAAGGTCTTCACCCAACTCGGGTTTCGACAACACTGGCGATATTGCCAAACATCTCTTGATTTTATTGAACGCGACCTCGTATTCTTCTTTCCATTCGTCGTGTCGGGCCTCCTTTTTTAATAACTTAAAAAATGGAAGCACGTTTTCTGCCGACTTTGGTAGAAATCTTGTTAGCGCTGCTAGTCGGCCTGTTAGCTGTTGGACTTCCTTCTTATTTCGAGGGGTCACCATGTTGAGAATGGCCTGACATTTATCTGGATTGGCCTCTATGCCAAACGCACATTTAGCCGAATTGAGTCGGATATGATGAGCTCGAAGTTTTTTGAATGTTTCTTGGAGATCTTGGATATGGTTTGAGCGACTGATTGACTTAACAATCATGTCATCGATGTAGACTTCCACATTCTTACCGAGCTGCGTCTCGAATACCCGGTTCATCATTCTCTGATAGGTGGCTCTAGCATTATTCAGTTCAAAGGGCATAACGTTGTAACAGTAATTGGATTTATCTGTGATGAAAGTTGTCTTTTCTTGATCATCGGGATGCATGGCGATTTGGTTATAACCAGAATAAGCATCCACAAAGGAAAGTAGCTGGAATCCAATAGAATTATCCACTAATTGATCTATGTTCGGCATAGGGTAAGGATCCTTCAAGCAGGCCTTGTTGAGGTCGATGTAATCCATGCAGACTCTCCATTTACCATTGGGTTTTTTAACCATGACCACATTTGACAACCATGTGGTGTATTGGATTTCTCTGATGAAACCGGCATCCAGCAATTCCTTCACATGCTCGGTGAGGGCCGCCTGTCTGTCTGGGGAGATCTTTCTTTTCTTTTGTGCAACAGGCAAACAATTTTAGTTTATTGTTAACCAGTGACAGCAGAAAGTGGGGTCGACACCTGGTAACTCGGAAGGTTTCCAAGCGAAAACATCTCTATTTTTCAGCAGCAGTTCTTCCAGTTCGGCTCGCTCCTCCTTTGTAAGTGTGTCACCAATCTTGGTTACTTGCCCGGGTTCGTCTCCTAGAAGGTAATCATTGAGTTCTCCATTAGGTTCTGTTTTCATCAGCTTAGCTTCTTCCCTTACGTCTAGCTCCACCACATTTACCGAGCTCAAAGGAGGCGGGGCCGGATTTTGTGCTGGTTTTGGTTGTGCTGAGGATGTCCCTGGTCCATTATTTTTTATCGTCGAAAAATAGCATTGCCGAGATTCCTTCTGATCCCCTTTAATTGTGATGACCTCATTCTTTTTGCTTACCATCTTTAGTTTTTGATGCTTCGTTGATATCAGCATATTCCAACTGTGAATAGTTGGTCTTCCTAAGATGATGTTATAGGACAAGGGGAAATCTGCGACGATGAATTTCACGTGTCTGGTCTTGAAAGCTTCCTTGGATCCCAGCGTCATTTTCAGCTCTATGTACCCCTTGGGTCTTGTATCTTCTCCATTGAACCCGATTAGGGTTGTTTGCATGGCCTCAGATTTTCTGGATCAAGGTCCATTCGTTTAAACGCATCCCACAGGATGATATCAACTGCGCTGCCGGGATCAATGAACATCTTCTTTACGCGGCATTTGCCCAGGAGGCCGGTTATGACCAGGCCATCCTGATGCCCCGGAATTACATCCCTTAAGTCGTCCTGAGTGAAGTATAACTTAGGGGGCTCTGTTTGCAGAGGCTCTGGTTTGAAAGTTGGTCGTCCCCTGATGGTTAAAACCTCCCGGAGATATTCCTTTCGTTGACTAGCTGTGTCACCTCCTCCCCCATAACCTCCACTAATGACGTTACAATCGAATTCGGCTTCTGGGAATTCATCAATGTCATCATTCTTTTTTCGGTCCTCGTCTGGCTTTCTTCTTTGAAGGATCGAGCTCTTACTCTGATCTGTCTGCTTGCATTTGTTGCTTTTTTGGCCTTGTGTTTTGATGACATATTGCCACAACTTTCCATCTCGGACAAATTTTTCTACAGCATCTCTAAGGTCCCAACATTCATTTGTCGTGTGCCCGGGTCTATTATGGAAATCGCAAAAGCTAGATCGGTCAAGCTTACCTTTGTTATATAGTGGACATGGTCGTTCCACCTTTTTCATCTCGACCAGTGCTACCTCTCTCCAAAGCTGAGCACGTGAGACATTTAAAGGAGTATATTTTTCATACTTCCCTTCATGTCTTACTCCTCGGGCTTTCTGGTCCGAGTTCTTGGACCGATCTCTCGATGCCTAATCCTTTCCTCTTGGTGGCGGACTTCTTTGTTTCTCCTTCCCCAGTGCGTTGGCTATTTGCATCTGCTCGATGTCCAGATATTTCTTAGCTTGCCGATGGAACCCTTCCAGGGTTTTGATTTCTCCGGATATGACCGACCTTCCCATTCTTGATTCACTATCCAGGCTCGAGATAAGCAAATGCACGTGGACGCTCTCTGCCAACCCTTGAATTTGCAAGGCGGCCGCTTTAAAGCGGTCTAAATATTTTTGGAGAGTTTCGTCGGGTTGCTGCTTAATTCTGTCTAACGTATAGATCGACCTGGGTTGCTTTTTGCTTGTCGCAAAATTCAGTAGGAATTTCTGACTCAGGTCGTTAAAGTCAGTAATGGATTTTGGAGGTAGAGTCCGGAACCAAATTTGTGCAGCCCCTCGCAATGTCAAGGTGAATAACCGGGATATAATAGGTCCCTTGAATCCTCGAACCAACATTTCAGTGTCGAAGGTATTTAGGTGCGTCTGGGGATCCTAACTTCTGTCATATCTGGAGAGGTCGGACGTGTTGAACTTCCTTGGATATTCAGCTTCCGTATTCTCATCTGAGAACAGGTTGTTATTCTGTCCTCCATCTCCATACCACATCTTATGCTTTCCGGACTCTTCTGGCCGAATTTCTTGGTTATCTGAGGCATGACTGTCTTTTTGAACTATCCGAGTTTAATCGTCCTGGTTCATATCCCGATGGTTACTTTGCTCGGAATTTTTTGTTGATGCTACTCGGCCTTGCTCGAGCTGGTGGATTCGGGGCGGATCAACAGTTTGTTGATTGGTTTCTCCGTCCTCATTATGTTGATCATCTCGGTGTTCCCTTTGAGGAGGATCCTGTAGCTGCTTGAGGATCTGATTCATCATCTTGGCCATGCGATCAATCTTTTGATTTTACAGATCATCGTGTTTTTCCACGTTCTCAATTCGTTTCAACATTGACCCGGCAATGTTGTGAAGCAGTCATATATCCGAGTTGTCAATCTGGAATTCTGGCATGGAATTGGCCTGATTGGTGTTTACCAAGGTTTGCTCTGTCCGTCCATCCTCAAGGGGAGGGTTCGTGTTCCATGGTTCCTCTATTCGCTCCTGATTATTTCCTCGGACATCTTCCTGTTGTTGATTCTCATTAGCATCTTGTTCCTGGCCTTGCTCGTGTGCAGGCGGATGGCTTTTGCTTCTGGTATTGGCAATCGTTGGTCACGGGAATAGGACTTTATAGTCCCCACGGTCGGCGCCAATGTTCTGGTGTAGAACATAAGAGTGATTGGACTTTGCCTGGGGTTAAATCTCAGGGGCCTACGTACCATAGACGGGATCAAAGTCCACATAGTTCGAAAGTAGACAAGAGGCTTGTGATAGCTAGAGGGAGTAGGGGTGTGTGCTCTGTGTGAATTGAAGAGCTAGGGTTTGAACGTGTGTACCTTGTGAGGGTTTATACCCTATTTATAGACTTACTTAGGGCCCTATTTTGGTGGGCTTCGTTATCTTGTGAGGGTTTATACCCTATTTATAGACTTACTTAGGGCCCTATTTTGGTGGGTTTCGTTATCTTATTCGAAAAGATATTAAGATATCATATTTTGAATAATGTTCCTTATCTTGCGGGTAGTTGTGATATTTGGTAGATATCCTGATGAAACTGCTCCTTGATTCGAGGGGGTAGTTAAGATTATGACTGGAACCATTTGACTGGGCTCTTCAATCATTGGGCTAGACCCATTTATATTATATCCGTAACACCATCTATTTCTAATTCTATTTCTTGGAAAATTCTTTAAGCAACAGGAGATGCTGATGATGGAAGCGGCCTAATAAGAATATTAGGTTCTATATCTACGCCTTTATTTCTTTCACCTCACAAGCGTTGCCACCTTCAAATACAATTGCCATTTACGCAACAACTTGGGATTTAATATAGGTTGGGCGAAGCCATGCAAGAAGGCACGTAGCTTGCGGATTAATGATCTAAATCCTTATTCCTACTTCACACATTTTTTTTACTCCTTCAAAATACCATTTGAATTTATAAGATTACACCTAAAAAAATGTTGGAGTGGCTGAATCTTTGAAGAATACAAGAATAAGAGACAAAAAAGAAAAATAATACACGATGTGTTCAAGGCATAAGCAGTACTTTCCTTTAAGCTTAATTTGTTCCCACTTATACCTATTTTATTAGGTGCATTTTGGATTGATAAACAAATTTCCTGTAGGATACAATGAAGACCCGGATTATACTACCAACACTTAAGCTAAGACAACAATAACTTTTACAAAGTGATGATTTAGCTTTATCTTTGTATGCACTCATGAACAAAAACAATGAGTTTGATCTCTTGTTGTTGTGTGATTTATGATGTGCCTTATATGTCAAAATGAAGTGATAATGCAAGATATTTATAAATCATCATGTGATGTCTTGAAATTGTGCCTTTTAAAACAATACATTTTCAATTAAAAGTCATAATCCTATGTTAGATTCATGAACCAAAATAACTTCAATAGCCAATAATTATTTGAAATAACTTTTCCTTAAAGTGTTACACCTTTATAGTGAGTAGGGCTTTCTTAAAAACCAATACAACCTTCACATCTTTTCAAATACTCCCTCCGATCCTAATTATAGGACATAATTACCAGAATTTGGAGAGATTAAGGATAGAAGTTAAATTAGTTAATTTTATTGATTTTCCTTAAAAACCCTTGCTTAGTGTCCTAAATGACGCCCGTACATGATGAACTTACGTCCCAGGCCCAGCTTGTGCCTGGTGCCATCACTTGCTCTACCCGCTACGAGGAAGCCATCCTCTCGTATCCTTTTCCACTTTCATCGCCTAGATTAAATCTTTATTTATAAATTTCACAAGCACCAATGTCAATTAGATGTAAATCCTTTGAAATGTACGGAATTTATGAAATTAAAATGTGCTATTTTAAATGGCATTAACAATGGCGAGTCCAGATCATACAATATAAATTACAAAAATCAAATTGTTCTCTCACTTGATAGAGTATAAGCATGTTATTAAATTAATTATTTTGGAGGAAATATTAGTAGGGGTGATATGAGAAAAATATGATAAAATTTGCTCAAATTTATTTTATTAAAAAAATAATAGAATTGAGGTATATGTGGTATTAATGAGTTGCAAACATTATTTACTTTATAGAATATATAGATACATTATTAAATTATTGTTGTGTTTAATTATTATTGAGAAAGTATCAATAAGGGTATTTTAGGAAAAAATTGATAAAAATTAGAATGTTATCCTATAATTATGACCAAAATGAACTCACAAATGTTGTCCTATAATTAGAACCGGAAGGAGTATATCTTTAGAAATCAAAAAAATATAACCTTAATACATTTAATATTATAACTCCCTACACAAGCTTTCATATAAATTCCATCATTTAAAAACATATATCTTCATTTTAAAATGTTCAAATTCGATTGAACCGAATACCACCAAAAGCTCATCTTGGGGCTTTTGCTGCTAGACCATTAGCCGCAGGCAAAACAAATATTTTTAGTCCACAATCTTAATAGAAAAAATCAACACATTTTTTGTAAAATAAATAACTTTACTAATTTTTTATTTATTTCTTATATTTTAGAATATAAGGCGGTATTATTATTTTTTAAAATAAATATATTTTAAATAATAGTAATTATTTTAAAAAAAAAACTCAAGAAAATACTACTTGAATTTCAAAATCTCAAATAGATGATTTCCCAACAAAATAAGTTGTCAATTACTTTACAGTTCTTATTAACCTCATTTTGTTGTTATCAATAAAATTTTAAAGTTCAAGTGGTATTTTTCTACCATTTTTCCCCTTTTTCCCCTAATGAATAACATTTTTATGCTGTTAAATAATTTAGAAAAATTAGTGTTGGGCCGCATTCAGTCCAACCCAATAAGAAATTAATGGCCTTGACGTGTTCATTCAACTGGGTATTTAGTTGAAATCCAATACTATGTACACCTACTCTAGGACTTGTTAAATATGCACGCTGGGTTTTATGTGAATACTTAATTTAAAGGCTATGCCTCCTTATAACCAAAAAAAAAAAAGGCTATGCCTCCTTTCTTCCCCCCCCCCCCCCCCAAAAAAAAGCCTAAGTCTAATAGGTTTGATTTTCCTTATAAGTGAGAGGTTATCACTACTTAAACATAGGCAACATAATCAACGGGAGTTGATACAAGTGGTAAGCGACTTGTGTATCTCGAGTTCAAGCATTGTGAATGCAAAAAAGCCCCGTTGGGAGACTCTCCCACCATAACCAGGTGCGCGACGCAGGTCGGATCCGGATTAGTCCAGGCAAAGCTCTGGATACCGGATGGGGCAATCAAAAAAAAAAAACATAGGCAACATACCCTTTTAACTCAAAAAAAAAAGGTTGGTTTTTAATGATTTTTTATTATTATTGATTTTATATCAAATCATACTATTTATAAGCTGAAAAGTAAAAACAGTGTGATTTAATCCCTTATTCATAATTCATCAAGAAATACGAAAGAGAAAGAATTAGTTAATCACCGTTATTATGTTGGGACTTATTGATTGATACTACTCTCCAAATTCCAACTTTTTTTCTAGTTCAGGTAAAAGGATTGATAAATCATGCCTGGAAATTATTTATCTACTTTAATCTTCCTCCACTTGAATTCTGACTTCCCTCCCTCCCACTTAATGAATTCTAACTAACTTCCATGGAATTGTCAACCCCTAACGTAGTTTTTTAAATCTACAAGTTCGAACCCTACAAGAGCTTGTTACGACTCCCTTAAATGGAAGGTTATGGGTTCTAGTGTCAAGGTGGGCAATACAGTAAAACTAATTAGAATCATCTTCCCTTCCGCTGAATTTAATTAGAATCACCGGTAATCATGGCCCTCATGTCATGACCAGTCCTCATGCTTTGAGTTTACAGGTCCTAGAGGATCCAAAGTCGATTACTGGTACCACCTCCACATATGATCGATCAACTAAAGTTAAATCTTTATGGTGGTCCACCACCAACAAAATGATCCTTATAGGACCTACAACTGAAATTACATATGATGGTTGAGTTATAATTATGTTCAATAGAACAGTTCTTTCCCCCAAAAAAAAACAAAACAAAACAAAACGAGAATGAAGAAAGAAGAAGAAGAAATCTTCTACAATAACATACATAGATCAAAGATGGCATAAGCATCATAATAACAGAGAAAGAGGTAAAAATGCAAACCAAAATCTGAATAATTTATAAATAGGTCCCAGGTACATGAACTGTAAAGTTTTGTTGGGCAAGAGAAATTTAAGGGCAAAAATTAAAGGAGGAAAAAAGTACATAGAGAGATATCAAAGGATTTAATCTGATCTTTATTGCTCAGCCATGAGTATTCACAGCTTCCCACAACAAATTCTTGCCCACAGGGTTAGTCAGATCCCTAGCCTGCAAGGCTGCGGTTCTAAGAGTCCTAATGGTCCATCTATTGGCTTCCAAGAATGACAAGCTCCTATAAGGCAAATTATGCTTTTTGCAGAGTTCAATCACCAATGGAGAAACCTTCCTCAATTGACACCTAGGAAGCCTTGGAAACAAATGGTGCTCGAGCTGAAACTGCAACCCACCAAAAAACCAATCCATCCAGCTTGAACAAGAGATATCCAAAGTGCCACTAGTCTGCTTCTCAAACCAGTCATTACCATTTGGTGGCCCAGCATACACATTAGCAGCAAAATGGTTCAAACAGAATTGAACGTGTTGGATTGATGTTACAGAGAAGCTAGCCAACACAAACATGAACCGTTCAGGCCAATTTGGTAGGCAAGAAACCAGAAGAGGGAACCAGGTCCAGAACACAAGAATTCCCAAAATGTTCAAGGCTCTATCTGGGACATGGCGTTTTGAGAACAAAAGCAGAAAAGTTTGAATAAACAAGTTAATCCTGCCAACACACATTACTGGGTAAAATGTCCAGTGCTGGTAACTGATAAAGAACCTGGAAAGAGAATCAAACTTTAAGGTCCTCCCATAGAAACGAGATGTTATTGAATCGAAGAAACGGGAAGATACAGCAAAAACTGGGATATGTTGCAGATCAGGATCATAATCAATACTATTGCAGGCAATATGATGGGCATTGTGAGTCCATTTCCACCAGGCCATGCTTATACCAGTCAAGCAATTCCCAGAAACTAACTGGGCAAGTTTGTTATAACCCTTGCTTGTCATTACCTCATAGTGACCAGAATCATGACCCACATAAGCGCTTTGCATCCAGAGCAAACCCAACAACATAGCAGAACCCAAATGAGCCCAGACACTGGTGCATCTCAAAACACCATACAGAACAATGAGGAACATAACACCAACAAATGTAAGAGTATAGCAAGTGACATGCTCTTTCCTATCAAAAAGACCCAATTTTGAAAACTCCGATGCGAGCCTCCGGTAATCCCTGGACACATCTGAAACCTGGAAATCTTTTAGGTGATACCCAGTGAAGAACTTGTCCAGATATTTCCATGCCGTACCAGGATGATAGGCAATGAACGCATCAGTTACATCTTGCCCGGCAAGGTTCAACAAAGGAATATCCCCACCGGGATGTTCCTTTGCCCACTCTGTAACATTATAAACCTTACCTTGCACGGAGATCCACAAATCCCCCGGCGTGTTGTGCTTTTTGAGCTCCTCGGCGGTAACGTACTTCTTCTCGGCCTCCATTGGTATCAGAAAATGAAGCAGAGAACGAGAAACACAGAAAACGGAGGAGGATATAACCAGACGAATCAGATAAACGGTCAAATCTGATTCTTCTGCAAATGCAAGGGAAGCCAAATCAAATTAGATCCCAAAACTGGGATTTTTAATTTGATCTGGTTGAGATCTCTCTCTCCCTCCCTCCCTGTCTCTTTATCTCCACTTATAGAGCCCCTTTTTATGGGTCGGGAGTTTTTCTGAATGCGTCTCTTTAGGCTATATGTAGGCTACAGGATTACAGCACATATAAAAAGAAGGGGTGGGGCTTTGTTTAACAACGAAGCAACCTTTCGTGGGAGAACAGAAAAGTCGCGGTTGTAACCTTGCATTACCTGGAAACTCGCGTGTGAATAGGGAATCAGATTAACGTTCATGTGGATCAATGGTTTGCAGATGAGGTCACAGTGTATTTAAAGTGGGTTGCTTTGTAGGTTATTTCGGTGAGTACGTGAATTCCGAGATATTTTGTTCCAGGCGGTTCCCCCTCATGTGATTGGTTATCATTATAAGGAGAGGAACAGAGGAAAAAAACCGTTGTATGATTAGTAAATTTGACGGGTTTACTAATTCAATTTCTTTATGTAAGAAGCAGGATCAAACCCGAATGGACTGAGTTTAGGAACTGGTGTATCCGTCTTTAAATCGGTTCGGTCATAAATCTGATTATTTTTTTAAAAATGTCTTCATAATCTTAGAGTAACAACCCCTAAAGCTCCCGCTCCTGTTAGCTCTAGTTTGATTTCTATATAATTCATTAACTCTTGACTCGATACTCTGACCAATTTAGTGATAGGTCTGAGTTTGATTGGTTAGAAGTTCAATGAAATTACTATGAACCCCCTGAACTATCTACATTCATGCAATGATAAATTATTCTGATATACACTTATAATAGAAGAAATAACAATATGTTCCTTACCCATTTCCTTTGAATTTCGTAATAATTCTACCTGAAAGGTTTCAGTTGACTTAAAATTATTTTTGTTCTTTTTCTGGGATAATTTTTGTATTAAAATCGTTTCCCCCCGGGGGGTGTTTAACAATTTTATTTTATTTTTACTATTTTTAAATGAACATAAAAAATTCCATCTGATGATAGCGTAAAATGTAAATATGATTTTTACAAAATTTGTGTAATCTATAATAATTAATAATTTGTTACAATATCATTTTATATCACTACTACATTTATAACGTTTAAAACATAATAATTAAAGCTAATAAACATCATATATGTCGAGGCCTTAGGTTATGTAAGAATATACAACATCTAAAAGTAATGATTAATTTGCGCATCACCATGTATTATGAAGTGAAAATCACGAAGAAGAAAAAATAATGGTTATAATTAATAACCGTAATATTTAGTAACAAGAGTGATAAAATTTGGTAAAAATAATTTCAGTTGTTCACATGTGTCAGTTAATTATTATCGCAGTAACGGGAATATCATGGCCAGACTAAACTTTTATACATGTGTTATGTTATAACTATTATAATAGGTAGGAAATAAACAATGATTCAAAACCATAATAGATTTGCGCCAAACTTGTATAATGCCTGCATATATTATGGTTCAACATTGTTATATATTGCAAATAATAACTGTAATATATAATGATTGTCATAGTAGTGTATTACCTCATCCCTACAATCTTGAACTGGAATATCCCAGCTAATTTATATGTGATGATTGTATATAACTTTACTTTAAATCTACACAAATAAAAAGATAAAAACTTTCCTTTGATGATGTTGGGTTTGATTTTGTTGACCAAATTAATATATATAATGATGTCAAAAAAAGTAAAAAATAAAATAAAGTAATGGCTCTTAAACTGTCCATTTTATATGCTGCAATTATTTGTATAATTTAAAGAAAGCAATTAAATTATTTAATATACTTAAAAAAGAGTATCTTGAGTAATATTTTGTTGATTATTAGTTTCTTCAACTAAAAATGTGCAAACCCCATCCTATTTTTTGTGTGATGGAACCGAATTGTCAAATGAAGGGAAAATAATAATTTTTAATTATTAAATTTCTCTCTATTATTCAATCTCTAAATTTCGAGGGGAAATAACTCAGTTGGATGATATACAATAATTAAGGCTGAGCTGTATTGAGTCAGAAAAATAATAACAATTGATGTATTCTAAATAAAATATAGAAACTCAATTGACACAAACAAGTGTTGGTCCTCTGAAAATGACAAAATGGTTTTATTCCATTAAACATAAACTCTTGAGGTTCCAGTTTACATAAATGCAAAAAAAATATATATATATATTTAAAAGGACTATCTTTAATTAAACTCAACAATGTTCAAACTTGATCAAATCATATTGCCAAAAAAAAAAAGGCTGTCAAATATACAAGACACCTACTAAATTGGGTCTAAGAAAGAATACATATACATAGTCACCCTCACTAACAAAAAAGTTGTTGTAGGATTTTAACCAACTAGTGCCTCCAAGTTATATGGCGATGACGACCTTTTTGTTACTATCAGTGTCACATTTTTTCTTATAATTTTTGCACCTTTATTTTAAAGAGTATCCGACACCAAGTATATTTTTTTTTTAGATGTAAAATACACTCGTGATTATTAATTAAGTACAAAAATATCATTTCACCGTTAAAATTTAACTGAGTACATTTGGATCTATAGTTTTTCTAGGTAAAAATAAGATGAGTGATTTGTTTATGATTTTAAATGGAATCATAGAAGTCGGTGAGTGTGAATTGGCGCTCAAAGTTGAAGAAAAGTTGATTTTTGGGATTCTTAGCTTTTAAGAATATATATTATTATACGAGTAGTAATTAATTAGCATCTGAATAGGACGCGGTGCTAAAAAAGACCCGAGAGAATGAAAAATAATATTAACAAAATGAAAAGTGACGTGGCTGTGATTCGTGTTGTGTTCTTATCACTGCTTAATTAGGAATAGGATTCGGAAATGAATTAATCTCCTAAACTTCTATCTTCTTGCCCTTTTATGGGATCCCTTCCATATTTATCTTGCTAAAAAGATCATAACTATAGATGCTTATTTTTCTTTAATAACCTCCACATAACTTTTTCTTTTTGGCCAACCTACACTATAATTATTTAATGTATATATATAGGTGAGGTTGCTTATAAAATGGGGAATATCATTTCTGTCTTAAGTCAAAACGACGTCATTTTAGCTTTTTTTTAAATGAAGAGATGAAAGGAAAAGAAGGGAAAGAAAAAAAAAAAAAAGAGCATCTCATCATCTCTTCATTTAAAAAAAGAGTCAAAACGACGTCGTTTTGGCTCAAGGCAGAAATGATATTCCCTATAAAATAATATTTAGGCTAACTTATGATTTTAGTCTTTTAAATTTTCATGTTGTACGTTTTTTATCTTTTAACTTTATAAAGTATCACTCTGATCTTACTTATAATTCCTTTTTTATCAAAAAATTTGTCTGGTTTATAAGTCACTTTCATAATAATAAATGAGATTGTGACAATTTTATTCATATATTATACTTTTATCAGTCTACGGATGATTGGTCACTTTATTTATTAATTGCATCCACGTGTCATTTTGTCAAAGAGATTGATATTGCCAAGGGATGATGTTGAAGTTTGATACCGGCATATGAGGAGACGTTTTAATTTCTTTGTTAGCAATATAATTATGTGGCGTGTGGGTCATTAGTAGCATAAGAAAATACGTTTTAATTTCCTAGCTGGCATTATAAAAATGTGCCACGTGGGCCGGGGATTATATTCTTTTTAAGCCATCTGGCAAGGCCAATATAAAATAAATAGCTGTATTTTAATTTGTAGTGGCCCTTATTAATTGAGTGATATGATCCGTGTATTTGATGAATAAGACATTTATTCTTATATGCACTAATACAAATGGTCCACGCCTCAGAGGCCTGCAAGTTAAATATACTCTTCCGATAATATTAACATGAAACATATTTAAAGATATTGATTTTAAATATAAGGTACAATTTTTAAATTTATCATTTTTTTTTTAATTTACTCTAATCAGTACCTGCTTAACAAGAATCAAGAAAAAGAGGAAATGATAGAATTAAGAAAAAAGACTATGGTGTTTTACAAAACATATGTTTATTAATTAATTCAACTAATCTAATCAAATTAGGTAAATATGTCTTATATTAAATACAAGAGAATTAGTAATAATATAAAACAATTTTTTAAGTGTGTTCACTACTCTAAAGTATTTTGCACTACATCTGATAACCAATAATTTTTTTCAGGTGTGTGCCAAACTAAAGTTATTTTGTGGTGTAATTCTATCATGGACAATTTAGGATGGTTGATGCACCTAACAAATGTTTTTAAGGTTATAGATGAACGGCAAAAGGTGCATTTCAATTAGTGGTGGTAAAAGTGATTTTTTTTTTTTCAATTTGCTTTTAAGAAACTCAAGTTAAGGTAAATGTTAGACAATATAATGTGATTCATATTTAGATTAATAGTGACAAAAGGATTTCTTTTTAAAACCTGAAACTTGTTTAAATAATTATTTTAAAAGCGAGTTTGAGTGAAAATCACTAAAAAGATAATGATGTTTTATTTGCTTCATAAATTGTTTTATTTGTCTTGTAAATTCATTTATTTATCTTGTGAATTTTCTTATTTATCTTGTAAATAACCAAAATATTCTTAACTAAACATATTTTTTTTAAATCCCTTCATTTATCTTATAAATGACCAAAATGTTATTGTTAATTCTCTGGTTTATTTAGAATCTATTTATTTGTCTTGTAGACGCCTTTACTTATCTTATAAATTCTTTTATTTGTTTTGCAAATAGCCAAAATGTTTTTGTTATTTTCCCCTGATTTATTTTAAATCCATTTACTTTTCTATTTATCTTGTAAATGCCTTTATTTATCTTGTAAAATATTCTTTTTTTTAAAAAAAAAAAGTGGATATCTTTGTCTTTTCACAAATAAAATTTAATTTCATTTTTATTCAAGCGGTGTAGTAAATTTTCAGATTTTTTTTTTTATAGACTTGAATAAAGTCTCATCTATGGGCTAATGAAATTCCAATTTTTTTTTTTTAATCATCATCTTGCACCATCATCCCTATGTACGTTCTCTCTTATATCTTCTGGTTTTTTTATTCTTTTTATACCCATTCTCTCTCTTTCTCCTCACTGTCTCTTCTTCTTTTTCTTTCTTTATGCCCCTTTTCTCCCTCTTCTTTTTCGCACCTTGATTCCACGATGTCTAGTTCTTGGCTATTGAGCCCCTCCAAGTTCCAATTTAACGCTAACCCAAATATTATAGTGGAGCTTCAACAGAGCTTTTTCCTGTTCAATACGGAGCTTGTTTAAAATAACTGATGAGAGACTCTTTATTTACTATTTGAATCGAGGTTATAATTTTTTTTAAAAATTTCTTGTTTAGATTAAAAAAATGTAATCGAGCTTATAAGTACATCAGTGTATAAACTGAAGTAAAGATAAACCAACTTTTGTGACTTATCCTATCTTATATAAAACACTGTACAAATTTTGTAATTTAGCATTTTTTATGTTTTTGGTAATTTTTATTTTAAGTTTTCTCTTATAATTATTTCAAAAGTCACTTACCAATAAGTTATTCTAAATAAGTTTCATAATTTGAGTTATACCTAAAGACTACTTATGGAATCATCAATCCAAACATAAATCACATTTCACAATCTGACTTTTATCCAATCGAATTTTCCATGAATTATTTTGTCCACCGGTATCTCCAACACGCCCAAAATTTCGTGCCCATGGCTTTTTGGCTACATACCACTTTCTCAGAAAACAAGCCCAAAATACTTTAAGGTGTTTAATGTATTTGAAAAAACAATTCAAGTGCTAAATAAAACACAATGCTTTAAGTTGTTAACTTGGTGAACTCAGATGAAAAAATATTTTAAGATGTTGAAAAATACTTTATGATTTGCTTTGAATATATGAATACCATTCATTCGACTCTTGTGCGTTGGATAGCTGGCTGGTACAAATTTTCCCCCCTCCCTGCAAACATGTTTTCTTTATGCAAAACGTGTTGAATTCAGAAAAATAAAAAATAAAAAACAGGGCATATATCGAAAGGGAAAATTTGAAAAATTACATATTTAAATAGGCATGATAATAAGGTTAATTTACTTGTATTCAATGTACCTAATGATTTTTCTACAATTTATAATCATGGAGGGATCATTTTGTTGATGCCAACAAAAAAAGAAGAAGAAGAAGTGATTCTTTTGTTGACATAAAGAAATTCTTTTACTTGTTATCCTTTAAAACTTGAAAGGAATTATTCATTAAAAAAAATCTTGAAGGGAATTAATTTTTGCTGTGGGGGAGAATATTCCCCTACTCACAAAAAAGAATCACACGTAAATCATAAATCACCGTCAGATAGAGAAAAAAAAATCTTGAATCACGAATATATCCAAGGGGGAAATACTATTTAGCCCTACTTTAGTAAAATATTATTTTATTATATTTATGAGGAGATTTATTTCAAAACAATATCTAAAATTATATATTTATATTGAATATTTTTGGCTGACTTTACAATTAGTTGAAAAATTATAATGTAAAGGATTAAGGGGCCAAAAATACACATAATATTTTTCTAAAAGAGCACCCAACACCATTTTTTTTTGTCCAAAAGTATATAAGACGTTTCGTTTTTGGAGCAAAAGTGTCATGGGCCGTTAATTAACCGACGTTGACCGTTAACTTGGACGAAAATGAATATTAACTCCAATGAATTACCATTTTGCCCTTATTTTAAAGTTGAAATTACCATTTTGCCTCTAGTTTTAAATATATTTTTTTAAAAAAAATACTAAAATAAACCCTTCCCCGTTGGTGGGCCTCACCACCGGCCATACCACCGGCGATAGGCGGCCACCTTCGGCGACTTTTTTTTTTTATATATATAAAACTAAGGTTTTTTTTACAAAAAACTAAGGGGGCCAGTGGCCCCACTGCCAACCACCCCCACAGTGGTGGGGCGGCGGCAGTCTCCGAAAGTGGCCGGGTGCTAAAGGTGGCTACCGGCGTGGGGGTGGCCGACAGTGGGGCCACCGACCTCCCCTTAGTTTTTTTAAAAAAATCCTTAGTTTTTTTTAAAACAAAAAGTCATCGGAGGAGGCCGCCGAGGTGGGGAGGGCAGCCGTTGGCAGTGATGTGGTCGGTGAGCCCCTTAGTTTTTTTTTTTAAAAAAAAAGCCTTAGTTTTTTATTTTTATTTTTTAAGAAAAAGTCGCTAGAGGAGGTCGCCAGTCGTCGGTGGTGGGGAGGGCGCTGCCGACGATGGTGTGGCCCACTGGCGGGGAAGGGTTTATTTTAGTGTTTTTTAAAAAGAATTTATTTACAACTAGGGGCAAAATTCAGCTTAAAAATAAAGGTAAAATGGTAATTTCAATGGAGTTATTGTTCATTTTTGTCCAAGTTAACGGCCAACGTCGGTCAACTAACGGCTCATGACACTTTTACTCCAAAAACGAAACATCTTGTGTACTTTTAGACAAAAAAAAAAAACCTTATGAAGTTGAATGCTCTTTCAAAAAAACATTATGTGTATTATTGCCCTTAACCCTAATATAAAATCTTAAAATCAACGATATTCGCTGGCAAAAAAAAATCAAAGGTATTCAATTATATTTCCTTTGGTACAGCCCCTGACAAATTCCGCTGTTCCCACATGGTTAAGAACAGGGAAATGGTCCCGCAGATTTAAAAATTTCTCAAAAAATCCTTCATCCTCTAGTTCAATTTCAATAATGGACCTATTTTGATCGGAGGTGGAATGACGGTTTAAAAGTTATTTAACTTTTGAAGTAGCCTGATAAAAAAAGTCAAGTTGTAATAGTGATTTGTATTTAGATTGATGGTGATAAAAGTGATTTTTTTTTAAAAAAACTGAAAAAAGTTTAAAAAGTTAGTTGAGATGAAAAAGAATTGAAAATTGCATGAATCTTATTGAAAACTACATACATATTAGTTGTATATATTACAATAATTTATAAGAAAAAATTTAAATTTGAATTTAAAAAGTTAAATAATTAATAAAAAAAATATTTAACTAAATATATGTAATGGATAAAATTGTATATAAATTTAAATAAATATAAATATTTTTTTATAGCTTGATACTAAATAAGTTATAAATGCTATAGGATTATTATATAAATGTTTTATTTAAATAATATCATATCGTCCATTTCAGCAAGTGCTATGGGATCTGATTATATAAATGTTTTATTTAAATAATATCATATGCTAAATTGAATTTTGAAGAAGAGGACGTTGAACTCTACAAAGGGCCAAGAAAGGGATTTTATCGAAATGTTGTGCGGCAGGGGATAGAGACAGGACAATTCATTGAGCTTTATGCCCATAAACATTGTTGTCAAACTCGCGAGTTGACTCTCCGATTTTACTGTTTTTACGTTTCTAGCTTACGAAAACGAGTCAAGTCACTAGTAAACTCAATTAAACTCACAAGTTTATGCACCGAGTTTACCCGTTTTTACGTTTCTAGTTTACAAAATTATGTTAACTTACTCTTAAACTCGTATTAATATTTTTATTTGATCATACTTGACAGTTTTATATAGAAATTTCTTTGTTAAATATAATAAATGATGAATGTCGATGGATTTAATTTAATTTAAAATATATTTAAATCAAATTGTTGTCATTTTTATATTTTAATTATTTAATTATACACTAATAATACATATTTAATAATAAAAGTAAACTCTTATGAGTTTACGATACAAGTTTACATCATTGTCACGAGTTTGCTTAAACTCGTGAGTTTGACAACCTTACCCACAAAGCTCCAAAAAGCAAGTTTCTGGTTTATCGGGCTTTTTTTAAATAATAAGTACAATAACAAGAACGCTAACGGTTACAA
This sequence comes from Acacia confusa, assembly GCA_037074495.1. Classification (NCBI taxonomy): domain Eukaryota; kingdom Viridiplantae; phylum Streptophyta; class Magnoliopsida; order Fabales; family Fabaceae; genus Acacia; species Acacia confusa. The sequence goes on along the minus strand of CM073513.1, from coordinate 8,529,630 downwards.
TTATTGAACTTTTTCCTTTTTGAACTTCTCCTACGCTGTCAATGTTTTTGTTGCTTGCCCAACGCTTTGAGAAGCCAATCCAAACATGCCCAATGAAAAAGTGTAAAGAAAATATTACTTGAAGTTTTAAATTTTAAATAGGTGATTTTATAATAAAATGAGTTGTCAATTGTTTTTCTATTTTAGTTAATCTCTTTATTGTTATTGTCAACAAGATTTTAAAGTTTAAATGATTTTTTTTTATCATTTTTCCTTCTATAATTTCATTAAGGGAGAATCCTAAATAAATTCCATATGGAATTTTGAAAGCCCCACACGTCTATTAAAATTCTGAGTTTTACTTTCAAATGGTAGAATTTTATAAAACTGAACAATTTTTGGCGATATGAAAAGTTATTTTAACAATATAAGAAGCTATTTTCACAACGAGATTTTTATAGGAACATTTTAACAACTAATAAAAACACTTTGATAACATGAAAATCCATTTTGACAATAAGATTTTTTTGTGAAGAGAATTCCATAATTTATTCACAATTAATCACAAAAAATATCTCAAAAGCTCTTTTGTTTGTTCTCTAGTTCTGTGTCTATGATACCAAAATCCCAAAAAAATGCTACTTAAATTTCAAAATCTTAAATAGGAGATTTCACAACAAATGTTTTTTATTCTTGTTAATATTATTATTGTTATTGTCAACCAGATTTAGAAGTTCAAGTGGTGTTTTTTAGTCATTTTTCTTTCTATAATTTAATTAAGGGAAAATCTCAGATAAATACCATATGAAATTTTAAAACCCTAAAAGGTCCGTTAAAATTTGTAAAGGACATGAATATGACAGAGATCAAATTGAGATTTTAAAATGTTAATGAATTATGATTATGCCATTAGTTTTTAAATTAATAAAAAAAAAGAAGAGAGACAATGGTCGTTGTGTTAGCTAGAAAAAAAAAAACGAAGGTCTAGCAATGAAGATAGAGACATTGGTGTGGAGGTGGTCGATGGTGGTTGAGGAAAGAAGATGATAGGGAGTAAGGATGGAGGTTTGCCAGAAAAAATGGTTGTCAAAGCTTCCCCCCCCCCCCCCCCCCCGGCGGTGTCTCCCTTCGATTAAAATCGTAGTGTTGTTGTTGATTATGGTAGAGTGGTGGTTGAAGCTCACTAGTGACGGTGAAGATGAAAGTTGTCCCTAGTAGGGAAGAGAGGCAAGGAAGAAGAAGGTGAACAACCGAACAGGCTTCATAAAATTCATAATAAGATTAACAAGTTTAGTCATGTTTTTGACAAAAATTGTAAAGGTTTCAACAAAATAACACCAATGCTTCAATTAAAAATAATATAAAAAAAGTTTCATAAATTGCTAATGAGTGCTTTTTCACTGGTCATTGATAAATTATAAAAGTTTGTTGATATTATTTTACATTTTGGGATACCAGAGTGATTCTTTAAAAAAAAAGGGGGGGGGGGGGAGATATTCTAAAAGAAAAGGTAGGTGAAAATATTTGGAGCTTTTGGGGTAAGGTTTCTCTGATTATCATTTTCTTATTATCTCTCATAATCTTTAAATCATATCCATTCAATTAATCTGATAGGTCATAATATTTTTCTCTCATCTTCCTAATCAATAGTCCAAATAAACTCATGAGAGAAAATGAGAAATAAAGATAATGAAATGACTTTCTTCCTTCCTTCCGAACATTTGGGGGAAGAGTGAGGGAGGGAGTCAGCGAATTTGGTGACTTACATTTTTTGTGGGGGGTAGAATTGGGTGGGACCTCTCCTGGGCTGCATATTTATTTCATGGCTTTCTGGCATGTGAGAATCATTCTTTAGCCTAGACAAGAGGAAATATTGGGTAAGTTTGACAACATTGGTTTGAAGTTTTACTAGATGACTGAGTGGGGGTTGTAGAAAGATTGCAAGATTGAAGCTTTTCTTATTGAGGCAAATTTCCAAGAAATCCTTATTGTCATCAAAGTGGCTCCTTCAAATAATCCAATTAAGAGCAGTAAAGTCAACAAGTGTCCGAGAAATAATATGAAGAGGAAGCTTCCATTTTACCCAACACTTAATGTTGATTTTCTGAAATTGCAAATGATGACGTCATATTGTATTTTTCTTGAGAACTTTTACTCTTCTTGATGGAGTCTTGAAATCTAAAACGGTGCACTTGAATTTGGACAAAAAAGTTAAAATGTGTTTAATCCCACTTATAATGTCGTATGATGAAGCTTCCTACCTTAACTTACGAAAAAACAATGGTGAAAAATAAGAGAATAGGTTGGAAGTGATAGAGACAAGGGCAAAAATAAAAATTCACTATTAATTCCAGTGCAGAAAAATTAAACTTTCCAGAAGGTGAGGCCCCCACACACACACACTCATATATATATATATATATATATATATTTGGCCGACTTTACAATTAGGTGAAAAACTATAATATAAAACCTTAAAATCAACGATATTAGTTGGCCAAATAAAATCAAAGATATTCAATTATATTTCCTTCGGTACAGCCCCTGACAATTCCGCTGTTCCCACATGGTTAAGAACAGTGAAATGGTCCCGCAGATTTAAAAATTTCTCAAAAACTCTTTTTTTTTTTCCTCTGGTTGGAAGATAAAAAAAAAATACCATTGGTGATTTGAAAGTAAAATGAGTTATCAATTGTTTTATTATTTTTGTTAATCTTTTTGCTGTTATTGTCAACAAAATTTTGAAGTTTAAGTGATATTTTTTTGTCGTTTTTCCTTCTATAATTTAATTAAGGGATAATCCTAAATAAATTCCATATGAAATTTTTAAACCTCCAAATGTATGTTACAGGTTGTAAAGGATATAAAAGTGACATGAATTAAATTGAGATTGTAAAATGTTGATGAGTTTATTATTATACTCTCAATTTTTAAATAAATAAAAAATAAAAATGAGAAGAAGAGAGAAGATGGTCGTCGTGTAGCTAGAAAAAATGGAGGTCTAACGATAAAGACAAAGATGATGGTACAAAGGTGGTCAAACAAATAAAAAAAGAGGGAGTAAAGACAGATGTTTGCCAAAAAAAAATGGTTGCCGGAGCTTCCCCCCCCCCCCCCCCCCCCGCCCTCTTCCTTCTTTGAAATCGTGGTGGTGTTAATGGTTATGGTGGAGTGGTTTTCAAAGTTCGCTAGCAAATGCTGAAAATAAAAGTTGTCCCTACAAGGGAAAGAGGCGAAGAAGAAGAATGTGAATAGTAAAACGGGTTGAAGAAGAATAAATGAATAGTAGAAGGGTTTTACAAATTTGTATTGAGATTAATAAGTTTAATAATAGTTTTAACAAAAGTATTTGTTGATGAAAACATGTAAGATATGATTCACCAATATTTGGCAAGAATTGTAATAGTTTTGACAAGTTTAATAATGGTTTTAAGAAGAATTGTAATGAGATTGACAAATTTAGTAATGTTAGTGAATTATGATTTATATGTTTTTATCAGTAAACTCTTTTATCAAAACATTTACAATTCTTATCAAAACCATTACTAAACTTATCAATTTCATTATGAATTTTGTGTAGCTTGTTTTATTGTTCACCTTCTTCTTCTTCAAAATGTTCTACTATTCACCTTATTCTTTCTCGCCTCTCTTCCTTACTAGGACAACTTTCATCTTCTCCGTCGCTAGCGAGCTTCGACCACCACTTCGTCTTAACCACCAATAGCACTACCATTTCAACTAAAGGAAGAAAGAGGGGGAGAGAGAGACGACACAGGCAACCATTTTTTCTAAAGTTTGGTTTCGATCTCGTTCTAGATTTGCCATGGCGAGGGGGGGGGGAGAGGGGGAGAGGGTGAGGAGAGAGATAGAGGAAGAGATGTCATAATGATATATTTATCAATATTTTAAAATATCAATTTGATTTATATCACTTTTATGTCTTTTATAAATTTTAACAGCCATTTGAGGATTTTGAAATTTTATATGGTATTTATTTGGTATTCTCCCTTTAATTAGTTGATAATCAAAATATTTTTAAAACAAATTATTCGACACAATAATTTCATACTCCTCTGATCTTTAATGTAATACCTAATTAACTAATTTTAATACATTAATGATGTTAGTTAAATTAATTAATATGACATGAATTTCTAAAACCTCTAATTATCTTTTTCAATTACTCCTCCCTCCACTTGATCATCATTGAAAATCTATCAATAGGATTAATTTAAAAAATATGTGGGATAGTTATTACATTTAATATCAATATCAATATCAATTAGCAATTTATGTTTTACATATAGGATTGGAGGGAGTATTTTTTAAAAAAAAAATTATTAGGAATTTGGAGAGGCATAATAACTTTGTAGTCTAGTATGAAAGTTTTCCCTTAAATTGAGAGGTTATGTGTTCAATTCTTTCCTTTTTTTTTTTTTAAATATGAAAGTCACAATAATAATAGTTGAGGAAAAAGCTTACATCGTCCCTTCGTGATATAGTCAAACATAACTAGGAAGAATGGGATAAAAAGGAAGGAGGGGCCCAGAGAAGAGGAAATATTACATTAGTTTGACAATATTAATTTTAAGTTTTACTAGATTATTGACTTTGACTGACTGGTGCTTGTAGAAATATGCCAGATTGAAGCTTTTTCTTATTGAGGCAAATTTCCAAGAAATTCTTATTTGTCATCAAAGTGGCTCCTTCAAATAATCCAATTAAAAGCAGTAATTCAATAAGTGTCCGAGAAATAATACGGAGAGGAAGCTTCCATTTTAGCTAAAACACTTAATATTCATTTTCCTAAATTGCAAATGGTGACATCATATTCTATTTTTCTTGTGAACTTTTACTCTTCTAGATGGGTATGAACAAGTCTTGAAGTCATAAACTTTTTTTGGTCTTGAAGTCATAAACGGTGCACTTGATTTGGATAAAAAAAGTTAAAATGTGTTCAATTCTAATTATAATCTTGTATTGTTAAAGCTTGATACCTTATTTTTTTTAAAAAAAAAATTATAGTGAGAAAGAAGAGAATAGGTGGAAAGTGATTGAGTCAAAAGTCAAAACAAACTAAAAAACGTGAAGACAAAGGGGAAAAAAAAATTTACTATTAATTTCGGTGCAGAAAAATTAAACTTCACAGAAGGTAAGGCAGATTACAACCTTTTTTTTTTTTTTTATACAAAAATTTTAGGAAAGAGATTATATTCATCCATGATCCAAGGGCAGGATGAAATCTTCTTTCCTTTTAGGTGATACCAATGTTGAGCAGCGCAAGCCGTTTATTACCCTCAGATATTTATCTAAGCACCGAAGAACTAGGATGTCTCCTTCAACGCCTTGATTAACTCCAGGACTGAACCCCCTCCCTTTGATGAGAGTGTTTGACTCCTTTATTAATTGAGCCCCACTACGAAGGGTAGATTACAACCTTTATTTACCTCAAAATATCCAAAGTTAGTTGCCCGAAAAAAAAAAGGTCCAAAGTTAGAGCCAACGCAATTAATTATGAACCTTCTCCACTGGTGTTGAATTTAATAGACAACTCGACCCAGTCACAAGCGCGTCGGTTTGGTGGGCGATTGACCCAACTTAAACAAAAAAAAAAAAACACGTTATTGAATGGAATGGACTAAGAATTGGTTGGGGTTGGATTCTTCTTCAATGTCGCATTTAATTAATGCCACCCTCATCCTCATTCGTCAACAACACTATTCAATTCCGTGCCAGGCCCGCGACAACAGTGGGCCATGCTCGGATTTAACACATAATTAATTAATAAAAAATTATAAATAAATATCATTTAAATTTGAAAAAGCTTAAAAAGCTATGGAAATGACAAAAGATCATAAGTAGGGTTGGGAATAGAGCTGGGAAATCGAGCCGAGCCCGTTTAGGCCTTGACCCTTTAAGAGTTGGGCTTAAAAATTTGAAGAGATAAACGAAATTAGTTCTGCAGGGCCTCAGGCCTTGGAGGGTCACAAGTTAGCCCGTTAGGCTCTGCATAATTTTTTTTTAATTGAAGTTGAAGTTAGGCTTGGACGCTTCAAATACATGATATTTTTACTCATAAAGTAAAGTCTATTACAGTTAGTGAAGCACAATCAAATATCTTTAACATTGATGATAGTGACGAAGAATATGTGTAGTCATCTACTGTGAGTGGTACGCTTCTTATATTTTATGTGTTTTATTTGTGGACAGTAGTGGACTGTAGACAATAGTTTGCTTTTGATTATGGACTGATGAATGTGTTCATTTATTGGATAATTTGTGTTGCTTGGATATTAATGTTAATAATATTTATTTGATAAATTAGAACTTTAATTGTTGTATTTTACTAATCATATTTCTTTGAAAAAAAGGACGAAAAATAGTTAAAATTTGGAATAGTAATTTCCGGACCTTGGAGGGCAGACCTTAGCCCTAGTGCTTTTGGGTTGGGCTTCGAAAAACAAGTGTTTTTCTTCTTCCGAGCCCTGGAGAGCCGGCCCTGTTAGACCCTGGCCCTTCAAGGGTTGGCCCTAGAGAGGCGAGCCAGCCCTGATTCCCAGCTCTAGTTGGGAATAAGCTAGATTTCTATCAAGCGGTCTATGACTTGGCCTATTTAGGGCTTGGTATGACTTGATCTGTTTGTTAAAAATGTCAGGCCAAGACCTATTTAAAGGCCTAAATATATAAATAGTCTAAGCCTCTTTTGTTAAAGCCTGACCTGTTTACAAATTAAATAAATATAATTATATTTATATCATATAAATAACGTAATATTTATTTATTTTTCATTCTTGTATTCTAATTTTAAGTATAATTAGTTAATTATAGTACTACACTTACTCTTATATTAGTTAGTTATAGCCTTTAAAAAGGCTTCAGACTCGACCAAGCCTTATAAAGGCTCAGACATGTGCCTAAAAAAAATTTGTATTCAGGCTCAAGCCTTTTACCTCCATTATAAGCTTATGTCTATTTAGCTGAAACCTGTCTGAGCTTGGCCTATTTCCATCTTTAGTCTCAAGGGACTATTTTGAAAGTTTGAAATGTTGTGTTTCCACCCAAATGCCCCCTCAATTTTTTTTTTATAAAAATAAAGAACTCTTGTCGGACCCAAAGCTTCGCCGCCTGAGTTCAATAAAGTCAATAACAACTTGAGTATAATGATTGACAACTTTCACTCATGAGGTTGTTAATGACTACTTTCAAGTTGTTATTTCTAATATTAAAGTTGTTATTGCTTTTATTTAACTTATCAACAATGTTTGATAAGGTTAAAGAAGCTCAAGTAGTCAATATCATTACTAAAGTTGTAACTAAAGCTTTGGCAACCAACCGCTAGAGAGGTGGTGTTGATTGCCAACGCTCATGCACCGGTGGAGCTCTAGTGCCAACAAAGGTTCTTTCTTTCTTTAACAAAAATAACTTGAGAGGCATTTTGATAAAAATACAACAATTCAAAATTCCAGATTCTTCCCTAGAGACATATGTATCCTTTCCATTTGTTAACAGAGTTTTTAGGGTTTCTCAAGTTTAAATGGTATTTTATTAGAATTTTCCCTTAATTAATTGTGAGAACTAAAACCATATTTTTAGTTATTTTACCAATGGATTTGGGTTTGGTGGGAGAGACTAGTCCCTTATAACATAGTGAACCAAAATTTAAATCTCCATTGATAGGCGCTCACGTATAGTGTCTAATAGTGATTACCTCTAATAAAAAGATTAATGTGCCTAGAATAAAAAATCATAATTTCTTGAAAAAATTTCAAACACTTGTATACTTGACAAATTAAATTATGACTAATGGGGTTAAGTTCAACGAAAACGAAAGGTACCATTTTCATGTAAAGAATTAAGATTCAAATTTTCGTTATAAGATGTTCCTACATTCAAAGCGTGGTAAGACAATGATGTTATGAAAGTAATATGGGTTCAAACCTTATCTCTTTTGTATATCGTATCATCTAAAAAAATTTTAATCCTAAGGTTTAAAATCACTTATTGTTTTAAATTAAAGGATCCTTGGATTTCGTAATTAATATGAACTCCCACTAAATTGTATTGTATTACTAGTTTACATCCCTTGGGTTGTACAGAAATTCAGTTTAACTGTATATATTGAATTTGTTTACAAACAAAAGTAATAATACGATAACATAAATTCAGAATCAACAAAATATACGATTGTTATAAACAAAAATTAAGTTAAAAATATACTATAATGATTAATGTGGCAGCATAATTAAAGCTAACATAAAATATGTAAATATGCCTTCTAGCTAGGTGCTATGAAGACTTTCTCATATTATAATGTATGTCATTAATGTTTAGCTATTTAATTAAAAAATGTTAACATAAAATATAGAAAAAAGATAAAAATAACATATAATATAAATTGTTTTTGTAAGATTAATAATGAAGTCATTTAAGGCTTACTCAAGAACGAGATACCAATAAATTGTTGGTTAATATGATAAGGAACTTTACATCCGTAAGGAGGATAACATAAGTTCGAATTCTAAGAAGTGCATTTATGGAGAGATGTATGATACCAATAAATTATTGGTTAATATGATAAGGAACTTTACATCCGTAAGAAGGATAACATAAGTTTAAATTATAAGAAATGCATTTATTAAGAGAGGTATGAATCATTTGCTCTTTAAGCATTGAGAAGAAACTCTTGTCCAATAAAAAAAGAGTAATAAGGGGGGGATGACTTGTAAATACTACTAGAGCTACAAATTCAAGACTTAATTTTTGAGTCAAAGCATGTAGCCAAGTCTCTCTCTCATAGGGTTGGAGTCTTCCTCTCTCTTCGTGAGGGTTTCCACTCTCTATGGCTTTTTTCCCCGGCGCGTGTCAATATGTGTGTGTATATATTATATATATAGAAAAGATTGCTACTAACAAATGCCAGGTAATAGTGTTTTTGTTTATATATATTAAAAAAAACACTATTACTACATGAAACATGCTTAACGGTACAATTACTACCTTTAAAATTGCAATAGACCACAAAAACATATGGGTTGTTCAGCAAAACATGAAACACGCAACCCAACTTGTATAGAATTCATAAAAAACACTATTACTACATGAAGCATGCTTAACGGTACAATTACTACCTTTAAAATTGCAATAGACCACAAAAACATATGGGTTGTTCAGCAAAACATGAAACATGCAACCCAACTTGTATAGAATTCATAAAAATTAAAGATTCTTGTCACATGGGCTTAACGAAGGTTTCAAGTACCTCAACCCAAGTCCAGCCCACCGTGGTGAATGTATATTATCTTATATATTTTGGGGAAAACATTTTCTCATGTTGTAGGAAAACCATTTTCTCATGTTACACATACATGAAATGGTTAGACCTACATATATGTATATGTGGGTCCAACCATTTCATGTGTGTGTAGGAAACTTTTTTTTTTTTTCTCATGTAATATGAGAAAACCAAAGCCCTATATTTTGAATGTTTCATAAATATTAATTTTATAGAATTATCCTTTATGAACATATTGCCTAATTATGATATAATTTTAAAAAGACGTTACTTTGGGCTTCTATAATCTTTCATCATTCAAGTTTGCCCACATTTTTGTTCTGGTCTCTTAAGTTTCAAACTTTTGTTCTTTTAAATTTCACTTTTTTTTTTGCCCTCATTTTTGTTTTGGTCTCTTAAATTTCAAACTTTGTTCTTATAAATTTCACTTTTTTTAGCCCTAATTCACAGAATTTGAATTTCAATCTGTGTCACAATCTTGCCTGACACCTTCTCCCTTTTCTCTTTACATCTTGTGCTCCCATCTTCAACACTTTTCACTGACAACTTGTGTTTCCATCACAAGTCGCCAGCGAGCCTCATTTTTGTGCCACAGACGAGTTAGAGTTGTAGTTTGGAGTCTACATTTTTCATCTGCAATCCTCTCATTTTAAATTTTGTCAGTTGTGGCTTTCTCTCGTCTTTGTGGCGAGTCCTTTCCTCTCCTTCTCCCTATTTGATTTGCGGAGGTGAGATTTATTTGTTTTTTGTTTCTTTTTTTTTTTTGTGATACCGGGTTTTGTGGTGGTGTTCTTGTTTTAGGAAATAAACAGATCTGTAAGATCTACGTTCAAATCTTCTTAGTTGGATGGTTGTTTGAACGTTATTAGATCCGATTATTTCTTGGTAGCTTGGATCTGCTTTCTTGAGGGAAGATTTAAAGAGGTATTGTTAGGTGTGTGGTCAAGGTCACCAAATTTGCTTGATCAGAGGAGCATAAGTCTTCTTCAGGATATCATGGGTCTTCTTCTTTCTGAGGTTGAGTTTTCTAGGTTCTTTACCTCAAGACGGGGTACCTGTACAACTGCTCTAATTGCAACTAATGCTTATAAGGAAGTGTGCCCTTTAGGTGGATTTTACAACCAACACATTCTTTATCATCACTTTTAAGCTTGTATTTCGAAAAGATTGCTATTGTTTATGATTCTTCTTCTACTCTTGAATCTTTAATGTACGCTTGGCTAGTTTTGTATTTGGTTTATTTTTGTTGTATTTGATTTGGCTTTGTTTGTATTTGTTTTCAAGTATTGTATCGGTTTACAATATATATATCCTTTGAAAAAAAATCACTTTTTTTTTCTTTTTCTTAAAACATTGGTCTCTATAACTTAATAAAAATTTAGACTATTTTGCTAATATATGAATCAAAATGTATGGTTTGAAACTTAAAGTTTGAAGAATCAAAACCAAAATGAGGATAAATTTAAAGGACCAAAGATATTATTTACCCGATTCTTTTAATCCTCATATTATTCTCCAATGAAATGTATTTTCGATAAAGGTAACTCTATTCTTGTCAATATAAAGGAAAATACAAGTTCAAATCTCAAGAAACATACTTGTTGGAAAATATAATAATCGTCATAAACCTGATAGGGGTAATCCTTGATCAATTAAGAAATAATAATAAATATATATTTTTTTATTTTTAATGATTTCTCTCGGATTAAGCGGACCTTAGTCTAAACCTCCTCATTGAATGATCTTAGAAACACACTCGTGTCCTCTTTCCCCTATAAATGAACCAAAATTGATAAATGGAGACGTCCTTGCTTTAACCAATTAAACTAATCATTTTGACTTGAGTAAGAACAAGTAGAGATGTTCTACTACTAGAAGCAAATTCTTAAATTTCTCAGGTAACATTAAAGCTAAATGGAAGTTCTGTTGTGTGTGACTATTTTAAGAATAATTTTGACTCCACAGTCACCATACTTCACGCTCTCTTTTCTGTCCCTGCAAACTACAAAAAACTATTTTAACATCATAAATATGGCATTTATTATGCTTCGTTATTTTAGTTTTCCATTTCCTTTTCATGTTGCAGTAGCTTGAAATGGAAAACATAACAATCCAAATTAACCAGACAAACCTTTCCTTTTCCATCTTTTTGTCTCTCTCTCTCTCTCACTGTATATGTATACATATGGCTTATCTTACCCTAGCAGTCCAATTGAAATTGCAGACAACCATAACTAGATAATGAGAAAGCATGGTATAATAAACTTACTATATATATGTGTGTGTGTAAGAGACAATTCAGTTTGCGTATTCATGTCATTCCATTTGTTCCCTGATTGACCTTGGCAGAAATAGACAAAGGCTTCACCTTCTGGTGGTGGTCTCTTACTGTTCTTGTCACTTAACATTATATTATTATATATTTATTATAGCTTACCAATAACACGTGTAAGTTTTGTTATTATTCCCTGTTTCTAATGGAATCCTCATCACAGACGACTCTGGCCACTGATAGCTTTTCACGAAGTTGGATATCAGACTTCAAGCCTCCTTCCATGAACTTTGAAGGTTTGATAATGGCAAAACCACCCCAAAGCTTTAACTTTGATCTCTCTGTCACTCTCTCACCACAACCTGGTGGTTTTGCTCATGCTGATGAGCTTTTCTCTGATGGATTTATCAGACCTGTTTATGGTGATCCTTCAAAGATGGAACCTTGTAATTCTCCTGATTCTACTACTACACAAACCATGCCTATGTCTAGTTCTTTGTTTTACTCAGGAATTGAGACAAGAAGTTTGGGAACTCATCATCATCATGGGTTCTTCACAAAGTGGAGAAAATCCTCACAGAAAATCTTGAGGAGCAGCTTTGGGTATTTTAAGCAATTATACAGAAGAGTAGGGTGCTCAAGGAAAACCACTAGAGTTGGTGATTTTGAGAAGGTGGACTGTGAAGCTAAGACTTGGAGCATTTCACAGCAATCATCTCCAATATCAGTTAAAGCTTATTCTAAGGGTGATTATTCTATGTTTGATTATGAGAACTCAATTCATGAAGCAGTCCTTCACTGCAAAAGATCAATAGGTATAATAAGTATGCTTTTCTTTTCCTTTTCCTTTATGTTTTCTTTTTCCTAGTTTTGTTAAACTTGAAACTTGTTTATTTATTTATATCTCACTCCTCATTTCCAGGCAAGTAACTTTTCATCAGATGAAGAGAAAAGAGAACAGAAGAGAGAAGTGAACTGGTCGTTCCAGATGCGCATGGAAGCTGCTCAGGCTTCCCTACTTGATCTAGTTGTCTCTTTTGTCTTCTTTCTTCTTGGATTTTACATATATTTGTCTGCTGAAACATGTTTTCTTAGATGTCGCGGTGAGTATATGGATATATAGAATTCAGTATTACTCACTGTACTGTACTCTTTTTAGATGTTAAGAATAACAATTTCCCAGCACTTTCCAGGCTCTAATCTTCACTCTTAATTCTGAATTGTTCACAACAGTTTCTGTTAAGACGATGTTAGATTAGATGTCCACAGATTCCAATATCTCAATCCTCAAGTGATGAACTTGGTGTTCTCACACATGCTGAGAAGATAGAAGATGCAATTAGTGAATCATGAAACATCAAGTTGCCATGGATTTCACTAAACAGCCGTCAAAAAGATTCTCTGATCTAATCCCTTGTGGAAACCTTCACACACCCCCCCCCCCAAAAAAAAAAAAAACATTAAAAAAAATAGAGATATAATGGTCCTCAATAAGGGCATTCTTTCCATACAACAACAATAGTAACAGACTTTGTTTTATCAAGTGAAGTTAGAGATATGGATTCATTTAACTTTAGCAACACGTAATTTCATTAGCACCTCGCTCACACGTCATTCACCATGAAATTTTGTTCCATGGCTTTCTTATAAGAATGATATAAAATTCTCTAGATATGAATGAAAGAAGGAAAGTATCTTTAGCAAAACACAAATTCAAAAATGAAGTATCTCTTGTCAAAGACAAGCTCTCTCAGTGGCAACTCCACCCGCCACATTAGGATGAGGTCTCAGACTCAAGCCTGATGTTGACATGTTTGTATAAAATTGTATAATATTAGAAAAAAAGTGAAGTATTTCTTGTCAAAAACAAGCTGTCCTAATGGTAACTCCATCCGCTACACTTGGATAAGGTCTCAAACTCAAGGCTAATGTTGACATGTTTGGATAAAATTGTATAATATTAAAAAAAAAGAAGTATCTCTTGTCAAAAACAAGTTGTCCTAGTGGTAGCTCCATCTGCTACACTTGGATGAGGTCTCAAACTCAAGTTTAATGTTGACATGTTTGTATAAAATTGTATAATATTAAAAAAAAAAGTGAAGTATCTATTTGAAACATTCTTAATACAACAAGTAATCCAGAATTTCACAAAATTTGTTCTTCAAAACTCATAACTAAAGCTCTCATCTTCATCACAGGTCTAGTTGTTGACACTATAGCAAGATAAGAAGGGAACCAAGGGACAAGATAAACTTGTTGAAAGTCTCTTCCTTTCCCATATGCATATGATTAAACACTAGAAAGTGACCTTGACTGTGAATACATGTTCCCCTCTTATTGCTTGCAAGTTTGCCAAACAAGTATTGACAAAGTGTCGCTATGCACTGCATTTACTTGTGCCCATAAAAACGTTGCCTATCCTTCTCACTCTGGCATTTGTTCAAACATTCTCTAGGCACTCATGGACCCCACAAAACCACAACCTACAACTATAATTACATGAATCTGACATTGTTCTCATATCATATCCAACAATGTGGGCCCTCATGTGTGAATATTAATATTATTGTTGTTGATAATCATGAGAAAAAACTATAATAAATCTCTCTTAAATAACCATACTTGTCTTTTGCTGACTGATACTGCAATATAATTTTATAGCTTAAGCAGAATGGAAATTCACAATTCTTGTGTAGCCAGAAAGAGAAAAGAATGTAAAAAGCTGCGTGAGAAGGAATCAAAACAGGATTAAGAAGAGGTTGAAGAGAAGTTTTTCAGAATAAATTCAATACCTTGGATCTTCATTGGCAAAATCATTTTCCAACCACCCACGTGATGAACACAAGCAAGTATCAGCAAATTTGGGTTTTATGAGCCAATGGTCATGTTGTTATGCAGCTTTTTGAGCTACTTGAGGAATGGACTCCTCGTGAAGGGTCCCCATGAGAAAACAACAAGCTGGGACCATCTTGTTTCTCTTCTTGAGTCTGTATGTGTTTGCTCATACTTTTTTATCATTGTCTCGTCATAAAGATTGAGTTGTAGCTTATGATAAAGAAGCTTGAATTTACTTGTGCCTCTTTTTTTAGACCAACAAAAGGAAAACGTTGTGTGTCTTGAATTAAATCCAAACCAAAGGAATGTTCTAGATTGATTTGCCTTGGATTCTCACAGATTTTTGTACATCTTGTCCAATCACACGCGTCTTCTTGTCCCTTCCATTGTTTCCATTCTGGTTCTCTTTGGCCTACTTCGGCCAAAATCATCCATTAATGATCTTAACATCTGTCCAGACATTATGCCAAAATTAAGAGGTAAATTATTCTGTTAAAGGTGTGAAGATAATTAAAAAAAAATTCAAAATAAAAAAGTTAAAGATGTGAAGATAATTGAAAAAAAATAAAAAGAAAAAAAAATTAAGAGGTAAATTATTAAGTTAAAGATGTGAAGATAATTAAAAAAAAATCAAAAGAAAAAAAAATTAAGAGGTAAATTATTCTGTTAAAGGTGTGAAGATAATTCAAAACAAAAAATTGTCAGAAGTGGGATTTGAACCCACGCCCTCGTTAGAGGACCAGAACTTGAGTCTGGCGCCTTAGACCACTCGGCCATCCTGACTTCTATGAGTTTTGATGATGAATTTAATTTTTTTTATGTTGTTACCTTTTCTTCACCATCATCACGAAATTCACGATCCGAGTTTCGCTCTTCGCTCGACTCCCTCGTTTTCTTCCCCTCCTCCGTTCATTCACGGTTCTCAGCGCTTCTGGCGACCAAATCGGTCACCACTTTGATTTCCTTCGTTTCTTTCCCTCCTTCGTTTATTCACTGTCCTCAGCGCCTCTGGCGACCAAATCAATCACCACATTGATTTCGTTTTTTTGGCAACATCAAAAGGTCAGTCTTTTAACACTTTCTTTTCCTCCCTTCCTACTGCTTTTGATATTTTGTTTGGATCTTCAACATTGGACCACATCGTCTTCAGTGATACACAGTTTGTAATTCGGAGTGATTCTTACTTGGAAGGTTATCTTTAATATTATTCTTTTTTCAAAATGCTTCTCACAGCTTCGTTTTAATCGTGCTCAGTTTAATTACTTCAGAATCGAGAGACGGCATCTAAGTAAGTTCATGCGATTGTATGAGAAATGCTCAGATGAAGCCCGCCCCTTTTTTTCTTAGAATAGGAGGTGTCACCTAATTTTAGCAACTTTGCAAGTTTGTTTAGGAAGAATTTTAATAACAAACAATTCCATTAGGTCGAAGTAGCCAATGAGATTCCACCTTTTGTATTAATTGTACCGACAAGCACTTAACCTCCCGTTAAACCACCCTTGGCAAGGGTAAGGCATCGTTCAAGGAGAGGACTGCAATACTGCGAACGCTGAAAGTGGACTTGAGTAATCTCTGGAAGCTTAAAAAGACAGGCCGTATGGAATTGAACCTGCTAATTTGTTGTTTGATATATTAAAGAGGTTCAGTCGGAAATGCGCAAAACTCGCTGGAATTTCACCAGAAAGTTGATTTCTTAGTAAGTTCAGAGAATTGAGATCTGGTAAAAACCTCAAAGAAGGTATTTTTTCCCGATTGTGATTTTTGTGATGAGTTGATATCGCTGAGGGATATGCACGAACCCAGAGAATCTAGGATTGACCCAGATAATTTGTTGCTCTGTAAATTTAGACTGCTTAATTGTTTAAGCTCATCGATACTTATTGGAATTTTCCCAGAAATTTGATTCTCCCTCAAGTCAACTGTCACAAGTAGCTTTTGATAAAGGACCAGATTCATCAAAGACCATATCAATTACTGCCAGTCTCGATTATGAACTTGATGACGTGTTGGAGGGATATCCCAAGCAATGGGGCCAAACGCTACATTAAAGCCACTTGAAGAAAAGCATATCGTTTATGGCTCTCAATCTTCTTCTTCTTCACATTCTAGAACCTGCTTAAAACGTTGGATGAATTAGAATCATATGTCCAATTAAAATCAACTCATTTGTTGAAACTCAGCCCAGGATCCAATCATCCAGATAATGCAAGTCGACTTTTGAGTGTTAGCAGTTTTGCCGTCCTCTCCTAATGGCGGTTTGATGGGAGGTTAACTTCTTATTTGTAGAATTAATCCATTTTCCAGAATCTCATTTGCTACTAGACCTAATTCCTAAGTCTTGTCCTTTTATTAATATTTGAGGTATATTTGGTTAGTGCTCAATTACTCA
Source organism: Acacia confusa (assembly GCA_037074495.1). Classification (NCBI taxonomy): domain Eukaryota; kingdom Viridiplantae; phylum Streptophyta; class Magnoliopsida; order Fabales; family Fabaceae; genus Acacia; species Acacia confusa. Next base: position 8,512,863 of record CM073513.1, on the reverse strand, counting down.
TAGCTTCTTGCAGTTGAACCTGTTATCCTTTTGTGATAAAATTTGGGCTAATTGTTCTCAAGTTTGTCATTATCTCATGATTTGGGAGTTTGGTGTACGGATGTGGATATACGATGGTGCTGTTGTTGTTGTTTGCTTCTTAAAAATGTCATGAAGCTACGAGTCAGCCTTGAAAGATTTATTTAACCGTCACCTTAAATCGTTCACCTATTTTGACTGTGCCTCTTTGGGTCTTTCTCATTTTTTATTTTGTTTTAAATTCATATTTGATAAAGCCTATTATTTAATTTACACTAATATCCTAAGGTTCTGTTTTATTTTTATTTTTATTTTTTATTTTTCAGTTTCTGTGACTGAACTTAGCACTGAAAATGAATCCGTTTACTTCTCAATTGGCACGACTGCCACCCCCTCCTCCTTATTGGTTCCCATTTTTACCTCCTGATCCACCAAATTCAAGTGCCTTTTGGAACAACAGAAATGTGCCCAATCAGCTGAGCGAGTTGCAAGATACTCTCAATCTTGCAAAGGCAATGTATGTTGTTCTTATATCAGCTTGATTAATGCATGCTGTTTTATATTATTTGCCATGATCAAATGGTATTTCTGCAGGCAAAAGGAATTGGAGATGCTGATGATGATCAAAGAGGGCAAAGGGTCTGAAGAAGATGCAAAAGATAGGCCAGCCAAGCCTTCTGTTTCTGAGTTTCAGAAATGTCTAGAAGATAGAAGGGTTAGTTTGGAAACTCAAGAATCATTGGCAGTTGAAGCAGCCAACTCTTTGATGTTAAAACTACGAGCTCGACTGGAGCCATTCAGATATATTGCAGATGAAACAAGTCCTTGGGAGGAGAAATCGGCCCCTGCTAGGCTGGAGACTAAATTGCAGAAGAGTAAAAGGAATAAAATCTGGAGGAAAAAGAAGCGGAGGCGCATTGCAGAAATTCTGGCAAAGGTTATTTTTTGTTGGATTCTTAGAGCATTGCATTTTCCATATACTTCACCTCTTCAAGGTAGCCTCTGTTAAACTTGCTAATAATTTTTGTTTTTAATTTTTGCGTTGTAAACTCTAGGAGTGTGAGCAATTTGACCAAATTGACCGGGAAGCTGATGAATGGAGAGCAAAAGAGATTGCTAAGGATGCTGCGAATAAAAAGGTAAATTTGAATTATTGTGAACTAGGCAGTTATTTTCCCTCTATCTGGTAATCAAAAGTGAAGTTTATCTACAGATTTTTTCTGTAATATCTAAACGCTTCCATCATTTTGCCCCTATTTTTTCTATTTAAATATCTCCTTATGCAATTTAATATCTGTTAGGGTTGAATTGACTGACAGTTGTTAAAGTCAGATAAATTTAATTTATGGCTTTTCATATGGGTTTATGCTTTGTATGGCCAGTGGGAGAAAAAGTTATGCGGAAAATAATCACAAACATCTGGTGCCACTGATAAGACGAGCAGTTTCACTATATGCAGAATCTGCCAATTCATCTGTCGAAATTGGATGACTATGTAAATCAACTTTGAAGAACTATTTAGAACTTCTCTTGTCATTGTTCCCCACTATATTAGAAAACTATATAGGATTTATCATTCTATTGTTCATATGCCTGTATACTTACACTAAAGGAGCAGTGCTAATTGAATACTTTTAGTCCCAGATGGTTCCAGTGAAACTGCATACTTTGTGGGTATTATTTAACTATGACCGAATGAGAATTAAAACTGCTTCATTACAATTGGTTATTCTCTTACAGCAACCTTGCAAACATGAGGCCACTATGCTACTTCTATTAGTAGCTGAAGTGTGTTTGTACGCAGGTGGAAAAGATGAAAGAAATTGCAAAGCTCAAAGCTAAAGAAGAGAAGAAGAAATTAGAGTCTGAGGTGAGTTCATATAGAGCTTAATCATATTCTTCTTGGCCAATTGGCAACTAAGAGATTGCTTATTTTGGATTTCTGATAACTTTCTAGAACTTGGCCACTCATACATAAAATTCCATGATTGTTAATTGCTTACGTGATTACCCAACGCTAGTGAACTGTACAGATTGATTTACATTATGGTGTATTTGATCCTTATCATTTTAGCTCATTTTGGATTCTCTTGTGCCATTATGATGATTTCAAAGTTCAAATTGGTATTTCTTGTTCACTCATTTCAATTACTGTTTGTTGCTTTGTTGTCTTCCCAGCATCCATTATGGTGCCAGTGCTAATTTATCAGAATTAGGATTATTGTTTAGTTACAAAATTTCATGCTCCCCTTTTTACTTATGATCTTCTTGTCATTGGCAACATATTATTGGTGGGTTGTCTCGCCTTTTGTTTTTTTAGAATTCAAGGTTTCTATGATATTTTTCTCTTCTTTTCTTCTCCATCCATTCCTCCCTTTCTTTGTTAATCCCTTTTTAAAATTTTTGGTACCTCAGCTTGAACTACTCTTGATGGTGGAGAAGCTGCAGGAGTTGCGCTCCATGAGGATCCAAAAGTTGAAAAGACAAGGTATGCATGAGAAAAGCGCTCTGCTTCTAATCTATAGCATTTTTATTGCCTATGATGACTCATTGTGGCATTTCTTGCATAGGTCAACTATAAAACTTTTTCTGTACACTTTATATGAAGACTTTTAGGTTCATACAGTAGCTGAGTGGTTCTTTTTATACTATAAAACTTTTTCTCTACACTTTCTGTGAAGACTTTTAGGCTCATCCAGTAGCTGAATGGTGAGGTTTATTATTAATCCAGAACCATATATTTTTTAATTTGGTAATGTAATACAATAATAAAATTGGTTAAATATGCTTTCTTTTGTCAATTTCTTAATTACTTTTTCTATCAGAATTTTTGTTTTTGTTTTACTCAAAATCTGGGTCCAATAGAGATTATTATTATTCACACTTGTAATATTTAGTCACAGCTGAAAAAAAATGCATTTGATTATCATAACGTTATGCTTTTTTTAATTGAATATTTGCAGGCCACTTTCTTCCGGAGGAGGACAATAAATTTCTTGAAAGGGTTCAGGCTGCAGTTGAGGAAGAGGAGCGCCAAGCTCTGGTTTCTGCTGATACAGATGCTGCTAGAGAAGCGATTGTATCCGCAGAAGAATCCAGAAAATCCGTTCAAAATCAAGGAGATTCATTAAATGATTGGAGCGACGATATTAATGAGCTCCAGGAGAGCAAAGAGCAGAAAACTGAGGGTGAAGATGAAAAGGGCTCTGTTGCAGTTGAAGAGAAGGAATCTAGTAAAAAAGGATCTGAAGGACAAAGCAGTAGGGGAGCATATGATGATGTAGCTAACTTACCAATTGAGTTCTATCATTACTATCATGGCAGCAACAATGATATGGGCACACTTATTGAGGTGATACTCCTCTAGTCCTTAATATAAGACATATTTATCTAATTTGATTATATTAAAGAAGTCTGTTAAATTAGTTAATATGACATCTATTATCTAGAAAACCTTATTCATCTCCCTTAATTCTCTCATTTGCTCTTCTCTTTGATTATTGTCGAGAGAGTATCAATATGGGTAAATTAAGAAAAGAATAACAAATATGAAAATTATGTCTTATGTTTAGGACCAAAATCAACTTCCCAAATATGTCTTACATTGAGGACCGAAGAAGTACTAATTACTTCCTCTGCAATGAAACTCTGCATGGCTTTCAACATCTCTCCTTTCTTTCTCAAATGTCTGTAAATCAAAGGAAATTTATGTTATCTTAGCATGAAGGCTGCGAGTTTTACTATGCTGAATTGATAAAAACCTTATATTAGAGTCTGATTTTTGTATGCATGTTTGTCTCGGACCTAAATGCTGTGAGTTTCCACTTATTAAAGCTTGAGTAATCTCATGCAGGTTAGAAGAGGATGGGATGCTTATATCCGACCAGGAGGAAGGTAAGAATAATTAGGTTATCCTGCTACCACTATTGTTATTAGTAGCAAATATTCCTCTGCTTAAAGCATCATTTAGGTTGCATTACGAGAAAAATGGAGGATGGCATTGGACCGAAGTCATTAGAATATTAATGATCAATTACCCGAGTCCCCACCACCTTTACCATAGTATTTAATTATTACCTCTGGTCCTAATTATAAGATAAAGTTGACTTTTTTTTGGAGGGATTAAGGAAGTTAAATAAGTTATTTAATCATTTCATATATTATGTATTCTTAGATTATATATTAGTTTATTAGTCAAACTAATTAGTTTGAAGGAAAAAATAAAAATATTCTAAAGTAATTTAATTAACTTCCTTAATATGTGCATTCAATGAGAATTGTTTAGGGAAAAATTATACGACTTACAAGATCTCGTCTGTAGTGTAAATTACACTACAAATGAGATCTTATATTAAGGACTGGAAATAGTATTTAGGACCAAACTAAACTTTTTGTCTAGCTCCAATTTTAGGACCGGAGGCAGTATTATTTTGTGCCACTGTCAACGTTATATTAGTGCTATACCTATTCACCATAGTTTTATCTATTTTGGCATTTAGCACTCAAATTCCTTGACACTCTTGTTTCTGGCATTTTCTCCAGCATGCCTAACATCATTAAGTATAACATGTCAAAACGTAAAGCGTGAACACTGACATGAATACAGGACATAACGACATGAACCTACAAAATATGAATATATATATATATAGATATAGATCCTGTCAAAAGTCATGGCTTACAGTAACATATTTGACTTGCATTGGCCTTTTATGTGAATTGCAGAGAACCACGGCTAGTATTGTATGTAATTTTGTGTCTTGTTGTGTACACAAAATGACTATTGGAGTATATGTTCCTTGTAAATGAAACTGATGCATTTGAATAGCTCAATTATTTATCTGTTTCCTGATTTACTGCATCTTGGTGCAGCCGCATACCAGGTCATTGGGTTCAGCCTCCTCCTCCAGCTGATGAGATATGGGCATCCTACTTGGTGAAGCCTAATTGATTGGATATATTTGGTTCTTTTTGTATTATAAGCTTGGGGAAATGTTCATAGTGGTTTATAAAGTTGAGGAAAGATCTGAAGCTTAAAATTGGTGTAAATAGACATTTACTTATGAGTCAGCGGTGAATTTACGGGCATTTAAGAAGGAAATTTAAGTCCAATCCACTATATCCCTATAGTTGCACTGTTTCATTATGCAGGCAATTCTGATGTCATCTCATGTTATTTTTTGGGAAGATATTTCATCAATTTTCTCAATTGTCTGTCTTAATAGATTCAAATGGATGTGAAGCCAAAATATGCGCAGTTAAAAAGAATTGAACAAGGAGCCATATGAGGTGAAAATCTCATGTATGGTTTTGTAGAGTGGCAGTAAGTATTGACTTATCTATCAACTTTTCTCCATTTTTATAAGATGAGGGTTTTTTTACATTATTAGCTTCGGACTATGAACTGAGGGTCAAATAAAATGTGAATCAAGTTAGTGTGGCGTAGTAAATACTTACAATGACACTAGCCAAACTCATCCTTCAAATTTTATTTTTTTAGTAGTTTGAATCTCTAAATATAATGGAGGTATGAATTATGGCAAAAACATTATTACCTGGCCTTTTGCATGAATAATTTTCTTTTGATTGCGTGAAATGAACTGCCGAATAAGATTAGTAAAAAATATTATGTGTAAAAAATGTCATTTTTTTTTTCACATATGCCCCTATTTAAGAAAAGAGCTTAGGAGAGAGAATGAATAATAAATGACTAAATAAAATAGAATCAGTGATGAGTGGGAGATGATTAATATAAAGATATGTATTTAATTGTGGTAGAAAAAAAATAATTTGAATTTTGACATATGATGCAAAAGTTGCATACATTAAGGACCAACCTTAAGAGAGAAAATAGCTTAGAAAAAGTACTGAAGGAGTAATTATTCTTTAGCCTCTTCTTTTTTAATCTCATCAATCATTTTACCAATTAATTGAGCTTAACTAAGATTTTAAAGTGATTATTTTAAAATTTGAATTTTTCAATTTGAGAAGGCTTTCTATGAGTGAACCCGTGTATCACTTCAACCAATAACTTATCACTAATATCAAGTTATTCAATCAAAATATACTCCCTCCAATCTTAGAACCCATTTGGGTCCCGGGGGGGGAGACGAAAAAGAGAAAATTCAATTTTCTCACTAGTGGCGACAATTTGGTTTGCTATTTTCCATCAAATATATTTTCCCACTGATGCCCATTTTCCAGCGTTTAAATGAAAATGGGTTCCTCCTAAAATTGGTGGGAACCCATTTTCTAGGACTTCTGAAAAATCAACGAAGGATTGAAATGCCCTTGAGGTGACCGCAATGAGATATAAAAAAGGTGAAGTCTTTGAGAGCCATTTACACCACAGGAGTTGGAAAAACATAAGGTTGTGAAGAACAAATAGGGCGAGGGGCTTTTTTCAGGAAACATCACTGATCTGATCAACCATGAGGAATAGGTGGGTTGCTTCTTCTCCATCGTTGTGGTTGTTCTGTTATTGTTTGCATTGAATGTGATGCACCCATGATCCCTGGATTTTTCTGTTGCGTTAAGCAAAGAGGTCATTGACCATATGAGCTGTAGTCGTGTGAACTCCATGGTTGGGACAAAATCTAGGTGGCTTATAGTTTGACCATGAAGTACCCATGTGGCAAACATGGTTATATTTGTGATATTCCGCATAAGGGAAATGGTGCTGACCAGATGCAAATGATGGATGCATAACGGTTGAGAGCAAAGTTGGATAACTATCTTATAACCATGGCGTACCCATGAGTATAATTATTCCACATAAAGTAGTCGTGATCATATGCGGGTGTGGGTGAGTAATAGTTAGAGTAAAAAGTTTTGATTACGTGTAACCATAAGCTACCTATCATACGCTTATGGTTAAAATGGTTTTCATTCATTCATGTATGATGAATAGTGACTTGTGGGTATCTCATGGTTATTGCTTTGTTACGTTATTAGAAAATAAGGGCAAACATAGTTTTTTCTCTCACATTTTTATTACATGCAACCTATGGTGGTTAAGCTATTGTTATATGAGAATTATTTTAAATGATTCATGACCATAAATTACCCCTGAAGTGCATATAGTTAGAGGGGCTAAAGTGAAAATATGGGCATTTAAATAATTTTTTGAATAGGGGTGAAAATGTCTTTTAGCTCATTTTCTTCCAACCAAATAAATTTTTTTCTATCAACCCATTTTATTTTTCGATGCCAACCAAACTCTTCCGTGGTAAAATATTTTTCATTCTATTTATTTCCTACCTTTTCTTTTTATCCAAAAAGCTCTTAAAGATCCAATGCATTTATTATTTTGTCATATCCATTTTAAAATAACAATAAACATGAGTGGTTGATTTCTTTTTAACATAAACATTTATCTCGTTTTTAATTGGACCATTATGTGCTACCATCTCTCCGCATTTAATGTTATTTGACCTTTTAATCTAATTTTTCTTTGAGATAATGATATATAAATACTACATGAAATTTCAAAATCTAGAGAAGCCTATTGCACTTGTGAAAGGATAGAAAATGGATAAGGGACAATAAGGGATATGGAAATTATGAAGAAAATTCCAAATTGTCATTCACACTTATGTGCTTCATGTAATCCTTCCTTATTCTCTCTATCCCTCATTTAATCTTCTTGTAATTCCATGGCCATTATGTCACCATGGAGATGAAGCCCACCCCACTGTCGTTGCTGAGCACCTCCCTTATTGCTGCCGTCAAAAGCCAGCTTGACTTCCACAGAAGATTCTGAACAAGCTCAGTATTCTGATGCAACATAACCAAGAAAGATTCTGATTCAAAGAAATTAGGTTCTTCAACTTGATGGCGGCAACCACATTAAGATCAGGGCAAACACAAAGCCAATGAAGGTGGGCTTTGCCTTGATTTTGGGTTGTGCTTCTGGGTTTAAAAAAAAAAACCCAAAGAAGTTTGTTTTTGGTTTGATTTTATGAAATTTTAATTGTTTGGGATGTGGTGGTTGTTGACGCTAGACTCCATCGTTGGAAGGGGTAGGGAGGAGAGATGAAGAAGAAGATGAACAGTAAAACAAGCTCAAGAAGCTGAAAAATCCAGTAATGAAGGATAAATGAGTTTTAGGAAGAAGAATGTAAATAGTAAATGTAACATTTAACAAAATTCATAATGAGATTAACAAATTCATGAATAAATTTGACAAGTTTATTTGTCAGTTGTTAACAAATGTGGACAAGTTCATGTAGACTTTTGTTATTTACGATGAATAAAATTCGTAATGAGATTAATAAGTTCATGAATGAGTTTAAGTCTTATAATAGGTTTGACAAGTTCATTTGTCAGGTGAAAAACATGTCACTCTGGTGAACCTAACATCTGAACACTATGAATAAAAGTCGTAATGGGATTAACAAATTTATAAATGAATTCAAAAATCATGATAAGATTAACTTGTTTATTCGTTAGGTGTGGTTTAACAAAAATCACAATAAGACTAACAAGTTCATTTCTCAGGTGTTGTTAAATATGTTTTTCATTTGACGAATGAACTTGTTAAACCTATTCATGAATTTGTTAATCCCATTACGAGTTTTGTTCATAGTAAATGACAAAAGTCCACATGAAGTTGTCCACATTTTTTAACACATAATGAATGAATTTGTTAAACCTATTACAAAACTTGTTGAACCTATTCATGAACTTGTAAGCCTCATTATGAATTTTGTTAAATGTCACATTTAATTTTCATCTTATTCTTCTTCAAACTCATTTATTGTTCATTATTGGATTTTTTAACCTCTTAAGCTCATTTTACTGTTTACATTCTTCTTCATCTCTCATTCATTCCCTTTCCAACAATGGAGTCTAGCTCCAACAACAACCACATCCCAAACAATTAAAATTTCATAAAATCAAATCAAAAACAAACTTTTTTGAGATTTTTGTGAAACCTAGAAGTACAACCCAAAATCAAAGCAAAGCCCTACCTTCATTGGTTTTGTGTTTGCCCTGGTTTCAGCGTCAGCGTGATTGCCACCATCAAGCTGAAGAACCTTATTTCACTGAATTAGAACCGTTCTTGGTTCCGTGGCATTAGAATGTCGAGCTTGTTTAAAATCTTTCATGGATGTTGAGCTGGCTTTTCATGGTGGCAACGGTGGTGGGGTGGGCTTCATCTCCATGGCAACACAACGATCATAGAATTATAGGAAGATCGAATGACGGATAGAGAGGATGAGGAAGAATTACAGGAATCATAAAAGTGTGAAGGGCAGTTTGGATTTTTCTCCAAAATTTTTATATCCCTAATTTTCCCTTATTCCTTCTTTGTCTTTTCACAAATTCAATGGACTTCTCTAGATTTTGAAATTTCATATAGTATTTATATGTCATTCTCCCTTTTTCTTTATATTAGTTTATTAGTTCTCCTTTTATTTTTCATAAAAAAAAAGGTTCTCCTTTTACTTTATGAATTAATGTAATAATATTGTTGTATTTGATGCATGGCAAGGAAGGGGATGATACTTCATACTCGTGAAAAGTATAATCCACTGAAAATAATTTAATTAGAATAATGGTCACATATAAAAAAATACCTAAAGATATATTTTTCATTTTTATTATCTCTTTCTCCCCAAGACGCCCCTACCCCTCAAAATTCCTCATTTACTTCAACGAAATCCCTAAAATCCCTCTTTTATCTTGGATTGGTACAATATTTCTTCTTTGTCTCCTAAGCTTTTGAATAGTTTTCCATAAATCTCTATCTTCTTCTAGTCAACCTCTTGTTCTTGATCTCCTTTCAGCTCTTCTACCTCCATGCTATTTTCCTTACACTTGTTTTGGAATTTACCATAGTTTTCCTTAATGTGCCCAACTCTGCCACACTTAGTGCATGGTTGCCCTTGGCACTCATAAACCATACTTAGTAATTGGTCTTCAACTTTAAACTCAAGAATTAGAGGTTTAGTTAAATCCAGCTCTACACACATACGAGCAAATTTGCCCCTAGCTCTTTGCACTGTGTGTATCCAATTGAATAGCCTTTCCAATTGAATTCCATAACTTCAGTAGAAATTTCTTATCAAACAATGATGTAGGTGGATCAGGAAACCTCACCCAAGCAATCACAGAATCAACTTTTTCATTCCTCGGATTAAACTCCAGTCTCCATCTCGCAACATTCAGATAGACATAAGAGATCACCAAGGTCCCCCGTCAAAGCCACTATATAATCCTCCTTATGTTGAAAATTAATCAAATAGAAATAGTTTTCTAGATCGAAGACATCAATCTTACCTTTCCTTTCCCAGATTTGCCATAGCTTCTTCACCATGAATCCAAATGAAGGTTGTCGTCCCATTAATTTGACCACTAATATTCTGTGAAACGGTTTCTATAGCCTTTCCTTTTTCTCAAAATTGAATACCGGATATATTGGATTAGAGAAATCCACGTTGATACCATCTCCTGGATTGAGCACTTTTGCAAAGTCCGTTTCAATTCCATAATCCTTGGCCTCATCTTCCTCTTCACTCTTCTCCCATTCCCACTAGCATACTCTCGAATTTACATTATGTAATAGAGATTCTCGATACAACTTAGCCACACTCTCCTTCCCTTCTGGCTTCATCCAATGCTCATCTTGAGATTTCATCATCTCTTCTCCTAAAAATTCACCATTTGCAAAACTAACTTTCCTCTCTCTGTGATTTCCTTCCTCATGATCCTCTCTTAGTGTTTCCTCACCGTCTCCTCTCGTATAGCATGGCCAGAGGAGGCACTCATTTCTTCCATCACAATGGGTGATGAAGTGCTCAAAACTTTCCCCAAATCAGTAGCCCTAGCAGAGCCCTTGAAAATTGCCTCTTTACGCTTCCTCCTCTCTCTGTATTCTTTTACTGCCTTCTCCTGTACGTCAGTAGGACTTCACGCCAGAGTCAAGAAACAAATCCAAATAATGTAATAAATGTTATGAATATACTTATTATGTGGATGTCCATTGACACGAGATCTCCAAATATTACAAGATGACATGAGACTCATGCATAGTGATTTACTATTACATGGGACCCATGACCAATAGTATCCTTCATCATCAGACGCCATCTTCTTATCCATTCTTCCTTCCTTATCCTTTGGCGGCAATCATTTAGGCTAAGGGAAATACTACAATATATGACCCAAGGATATTACACTTAGAGACCCATTTTTCCTCTATAAATAGAGGTCTTCTGTAACTATTCATGATACCGTGAAATGAGAATTTCTCTCTCTAGTTTCTCTCTCTCTAATCTCCTCTTATTCTTGTTTATTCTCATCAGTTTCATTACACGTTATCAGCACGATGACTTCTCCTTCAGCTGATAGCTTTCTTTATTTTCTTCTTCTCCAGTGAAGCATATCATCTTTCACCTTCACTTTTCTTCCTTTCTTCGATTTCATTTTCTCATGACCTTGGTTTTTAGTTTCTTTCTTATCTCTCTCTCAGCATCTCTGTGATGATGAAATATTGCTTCTGGACTTTCAGTTTTCATTCCTCACCTCCAAGACATAGCTTCAGTCATGAGAGCCTGAGAAAAAAAAAAACAAACTTCCTTATCTCTGAATCCGGATCCTTACTGGAAATCAAGCAATTTTTAATAAAAAAATACCACCCGTACCATCTGTGATGTATGCAGTAGGTGAGGTGGGGAGGAAATACGTTGAAAATTTTTCTCGTGGGTTCCATATGTTTTTATTATTTTATTATATTTTAAAAAATTTTGAGAACAATCGCCCTCTTCCCATTTGATCCCATATTATTTTATATTATATTATAATAATAATATTATATTATTATATCACAACACAAACTTCCGTGACTCCTACCACCTGATCATAATACACACACTTTTAATAATATATTATTTTTTAAAAAATAGGGGTGATATTGACAATCCAAAGTCACCTTCCTCTTCCTCTTCTTTGCCTTTTTCGTTTTCATCGTTAAATTGTCATCTCTCTCTAAAAATTTTTAAACTGTCGGCAGAAACAGTAAAAATATATATTTTTTTATTTTCATTTTAAAAGGGGCAAGAAGAAAAGCTATTGACAATACAAGGTGAGTAAATTTTTCAACTTTATTTTTATTTTTATTGTTATTAATTTGACTCTAGATTGAAAGTCTAGATTTAATTTTTCTTTTAATTGTTGTTATTTAAGATTTTATTATTGTTACTAACATAACATTTATTTTATTATTCCTAACATTTACTTTATGTTACTAACATTTATTTTATGTTATTAACATAACTTTTATATTATTGTTCCTAACATAACATTTACTTTTACGCATTTACTTTTATGTTATTTATTTTTATTTATCTTTTATGGTAGCAACACTAATATAGTGGGCTCCATTTATTTTACTTTTATTCTTTACTGGTTTATTTATTTTTCATGGTGGTGACACTAGTGTAGTGGACTCCATTTATTTTTATTTATTTACTGTTTTATATCCCTCTTCCTTTTATTATTCATGGCAACTACACTATTAGTGGGTTTCATCTATTTATTATTCTTATATTTTATATTTACCCTAACGATAAATTATGAGGCCAAATGTATCATGAGATAAATGCCGTGGAGATATGAGGCATAAATTGGCTAGAAGCCAAGAGATAAATTAGCTTGAAGCTAAGAGGCAAGTTAGCCTGAAGCCAAGAGACAAATTATGAAACAAGGCTTGATCCATAATGTTTGTATGCCATCAGTTGTATAAAGGCCTCAAAATTGTATATTTGGCACTAAATACTCCCTTAAATTATGAGACAAGGGATTGAATGATCATGATTGTTATTATGAATAAAGATATCCAATTTACTATTGCAGTAGCAATATTGTGATAAAGTCAAGAAATTTTGTGGATTAATTTCTTGTCATGATCAAATACATCAGTGAGTTATGGATCATGAATTTTATTCAACTTTATTTTCAGGAATGAATGAAGTAATAAATAAAATTATGATTATGGCTATTTTACTATTATTTTATGTTTTATATGATTTTAACAATTGTTGTGAATATAAGAGAGAAATATTCATAAACAAAATGATTAAACAAAAGACAATATTATTTCAACAAAGATCAATAGCAAGTGGCTTAACTCCTTTACAAAGCTTAATCATCTCATTCTGAAGATATTCAATGTCACCTTCTTTTTCTTCTCTTGAGTTGGGATCAAGATGAGGTAAAGCTCTTTTTAATATCGAGATCTGCCTTATAAGTTTATGAAGCTCTTTGTATGACCACTTTGTTAAACCTCCTTTTTGATAAATCTTTTGGATGGTGTGAGTACTCATATTTAATTGTTTACTCGCTTCATGGAGCGTTGTTTTCTTTATTCTTTCTCGTTGCTCCATAGTTAACCTATATAATTCACCCTGTTTAAGGGATGAAGTATCATATGGAATATTAACCGCGGGGTTGTTTTCCTTTATCTAATGGATTTTCAATGTTGGTTTGAAATGAACTTCCGCGGTGTTCATTTGGGTTTTTAGCCCATTCCGAACCAACACAAAGGATCTCATAATAGGCTAATACATGATCATGCATCAAGTTATATCCTAATGCTTGTAAATCTATACAATACTGTGTCAAAAAATGTTTGATTTCTCCAAAATTTTTATTTGTAAAATCAAACATTGGAAGCCTGTCAGTATTGTTAGATTTATCTTGTACATTTTCAAATAAAACAGCATGGGAAATCATACCTATCCTCCTCCCGTGAACTTCAAGTCTATGATACTGAAGTCCGTTGGTATGTATGATCTCCCATAAAACATGACAACAACTACATTCCAATAAGCTAATAGTTGCTAACTGGCTGGTAGTCACTAACTAACTGATTGTAACTAGTTGGCTAGTTATTGTTGGTTCGATGGTTATTACTGGTTGGCTAGTTATTGTTAGTTGGCTGATTGTTGATGGTTGGCTGGTGATTGTTTGCTGGCTAGTGAATGCTGGCTGATTGATTGCCGTCACTATTGGTTGAACTGGATTGGTAGATCCCATCAGTTTTGCCATAATTCTACATCTTTTAACAGGCCTCCTTGATGAACCAGTTTTAGTTGTTCCTTCAATCCTTGTAGATTGAGGAAGAACATTTGTTCTTGGGGGAGAAGTAAGTACATTTTATGCAGAAGGAGGAATGGCAAAAGGAGGAGTAAATGTATCTATAGGATCAGAAAATAGTAAAGAAGAAAATGACAGGTTTGTCTGATCATCATACAACAAAGCATCAAGTAATGCTGTGTCAGATGTTTCAAAAACTGGGATAAAATTGCTTGGTCCTGCCATGACAATAGAATTTAGAGAAATATGTGTAAGTATCTAGTAGTTGATATTATCAGATGCTTGAGTGTTTGTAAGATATGTTCGTTTGCCTTCCTCTATTTATAGTCGAATTAAAATCTGTTAAATCTCTGCAGATTTGCTCCCTATAAAGCTCTTGCGTAGAACCTTTTCAAGAGCCTTTTTGACTTTATATGCAAACGACAATCCGAGTTGTTGCGCCTATGATTCCACAGTAATGTATCTGTGATTACACAGTGTTGCGCTCGTGAATCTATAGTGATACATTTGATGATTTTGTATTTTATAATAATATATATTTGATTGTTGATTCTGGAAAATGAAAATTTTGTTACCAGAAGTAACAAAATTATGCATCGATAATACATTAAGAAGTTACATGAATTAATTTTAACAAACTCACACTTGAGGGGGAGATTGAAATATATCAAGTGTGAGTATTTGTATATTAATTCTCTATGAATATTTGTGTGTTAATTCTTTGTGAATGCTTGTGTGTTGATTCCCCCAAAATAGATATTAGATTTGATAATAAATCATATGGAAAGTTGGCATGACTTGTTTGATCATCCGAGTCATATATTATGTGCTGCTTGTTCTCAAATAGAAATGATTATAAGAATATTATTGGTTATGATTGGAAATGGATCTCTGGAAATATATCAAATTGGATTATTGAAATAACATGTGAACCTTACAATTGAAAGATGTATTAAAAGGTTACATGTGAGATTATAAGCCTGCAAAGTTTGCAGTGATATTTGCAACCAAAAGTTTGCAATATATTATGTGCGCAATTTCCAGATTGAATGATCTAGAAATCATGTATTAAAGTATCCATGAATGGATAGATCAATGATTATGAGAACATTGTTTATATGTGTATATTTGCAGCAAATTAAGCCAACAGAATTCTCCCTGAAAAATTGGCTTTTGGTCAGGAGCCAGATAAATTCCATTTTAAAAGTTTTGAATGTGCAATGATTATTAATCCACTACAATGCACATAGATGGATACACAGAAAGTTTAGATAAATGTTGTGTAAGCACCTCCTTCTTCTTGTTTGTATCTAAACGAAACAAAATGATGTTTCTAGAGGATACTTATGGATTTAGGAGACTTATACTGCATGATGAGGGGAAGAAAAATAAGCAGATTGGGTAAAGAGATAAAGTGGAATGAATTATTATTGGCTCATTTTGATCCTTGTACAAAGAAATATACACTAAAAGTTCAAAAGATAATTCATTTGCAGAGTTTAGTTAATTAAATGCCAGAAGCATTTACTGACCTAAAGAAAGTGACAAAGTCACATGTCCCAACTGCAAATGCTCCTATATAAATTGTTATAAAGCACGTCTGAAGTGTTGCAGGTCTATCGATTTTAAAAATAAAAATCCTCGAAAGAGAAAAAGAGCAATAAAATGATCAAGTCGAGGATAATTAAGAAAAGCTCCAAAATAGCCATCTCCTGAAGAGATGTTATCTCCAGAAGAGATATTACAAGAAAAGAGTATTATGGTCCAAAAAGAGACCCAGGTACCTAATATATGCAAATAGAGATCTCAATAAATTATGCATGAAATCCGATGGGACCAGAAAATAAAATCAACGTTGACGATATCTATGTTAATATGATAGCATATGCTGTAATGAATGATAATGAGGATCATGAGTCACAATATATTTATGTGCTAGAAGCACATGCCATCGAAGGACGTAAGGTGCCAAAAACACATATGTCTCAGAATGACTCAAGATGCTAGGAACATCAAATTCTCGAGAATAATAAATTAAATAAATTCATATATTGCATGAAGCAATTATAGTGCATTATCTGAATAAACATTAAAAGTTTTATATGTGCATGTATATGTATGAAAAGATTCAGATGTATTTTATTATGATTTTACTTGAAAAATTTAGATTTTGCAGGTATAAAATGAACAATCAGACTGAGCAGTACACAATCAGACTGGATGATTCTATAAATGTTTCATAGCGAACAATAATTGATGATCAAATGACAGATATATTCAAAAAGACATTAAATATGATATTATTATCAGGGGGAGAAATATTGATATTGTTAAAAGGAGGATTCGATACACGCTGTACTTTTTTTCCCTTATCTAGGTTTTATCCCACTGGGTTTTCCTAGAAAGGTTTTTAATGAGGCAGCACTGGATAGTGATCAATGAATAATGTACTCTTTTATTTGACTAGGTTTTTATCCCACTAGGTTTTTCCTAGTTTAAGTTTTTAACGAGGCATTATTCATAATGGACATCCAAGGGGGAGTGTTATGAATATACTTATTATGTGGATGTCCATTGACATGAGATCTCCAAATATTACAAGATGACATGGGACTCATGCATAATGATTTACTATTACATGGGACCCACGACCAATAATATCCTTCATCATCAGACGCCATCTTCTTATCCATTCTTCTTTCCTTATCCTTTGGTGGCAATCATTTAGGCTAAGGGACATACTACAATATATGACCCAAGGATATTACACTTAGAGATCTATTTTTCTTCTATAAATAGAGGTCTTCTATAACTATTCATGATACAGTGAAATGAGAATTTCTCTCTCTACTTTTTCTCTCTCTCTAATCTCTTCTCTTATTCTTGTTTATTCTCATCAGTTTCATAACAATAAACTAATAATGTTTGGCTGTTAATTTTATATTTTCAAAAATAAAACGAATCCAAATATTATTTACTCTCTCGACCCGAAAAAAAAATTATTTACTCTGTGCTTGATAGTTACTCTACTAGGGCTTCGTTAGTTCGGGCGGTTCGTCTTCGTCTTGCTTCTGCGCCAAAACGAGGGGTAGAGGCTGCGTCTTACAAACTATACAAGTCTCCCTGATTCGATTTAAAGCCTATCTCTTTGCCGCCAACTGTGACTTCTCAACGTTCAAATTTTGCTTCCCGTCACCGACTCTCCCCTCCGGCCATGAGTCTTGGCGCCACTTTCCTCCCGCCATTTCCTGTTCCCCACAAGCATTTGTCCCTCCCAATTAAGGTACTCTCTCTTTCTCTCACAATCATTTCTCCTCTGGCAAATCATAGGATGTTTACCACGTTAATATCGAAAATATGTATAGAATTTTGGATTAGCAGGCGATGAAGATGCCTTTGTGCTGGGTTTTACTGAAATATCCTTCTTGCCCGTAAGCTGTTTGTGTTTTTGTCAATTCCACTACCCGCATTTTCCTTTTACCCCATCACTGCAACTTGCTCCATAAGTTGTACTTTTTTTTTGGCTCCGACTCCATAACTTGTACTTGACTTCGCATGTGTTATTATTAGTTTTCCCCGCGGACCTACAAGTCTTTATCTAATAACATAATGGTTGAGAAAAAAAATGATTTTTTCGTCTTTTACAGTCCATGGGCATTTTGTTTTCTTGAGTGGACTTTGCACTCTTGAGTAACGAATCCTCCAAAACTGCCTTAGTAATCTAGTGAAGTCCCATAGTATCTTATGTTCCGTAAGGAATGATTTAAACGAGGTATTTCCATTTCTTTTTGGTTTATGATCTTTTTTTTTCTTTTTCTTTTTTAATCCCAAATCTCAGGTGTATGTAGTGTGTGTAGTGGAACTTAAAATTCGATATCATAATTGAATTGTCTGGTCATCTGAATATATCTAGATACCAACGGCTTATATTACAATACAAGAGTGCTTAAAAACTATTGTTCTGATTTGTTTATTTGTGCATGCAAAACTGCACCTGAACGTAGGATTCCAAGGTTACCTTTCACTGGTGTCGTAATGCAGCTTCTTAATATAAGCCGTATTTATCTAATTTAATTAGATTAAGGAATTTAGTTAATATGACATGTATTTTTTAAAACACACTAGTTATCTTCCTTAATTCCCTCATCTCCTCTCCTCCTTGATTATTACTAAAGGAGCATCTGCCAATATAAAAACTATGTCTTATATTTAGGACCAAGATCAACTCCTTAAATATGTCTTATATTAAGGATCGGAGAAGTATCTTTCATTTCCTTTTTATATAATTTAAAGCTGTGTACTAATATTAAAATTTGTTTACTTGTCAGGGAAACAAAACAGAGATACTAATCTCAAGTTATGAAGATCGTTTTCTGGTGAGTGCTGATGGGAACAAGCACTTTGAATGTTTCTATGAGTACTATATTAACTTTTGACCATGTAACAGGTTATTGCTACTCAAATAGGAACCATGGGGACAATACTGCATGCTAGGTCAGTTTAAGTCTTGTGTTATATATCATTGCCTTAAATTATCTCTTGTATATGCTTTTTAAGCCCAAAAAAACATTTCTCTGAAAATAAACTAAGTAATTTGTAGGTGATTGAACATTGCCAAATCTATCATATTCCTCTATCACCACGAGTTTTACATTTATAAATGCACCTTATGATTTTTCATCTTTGGTTGAACTTAAGAACTTAATAGGTTACAAAACATTGGAGCAACTTTAATGACACCAGAACCAAATGACTCGGCCTTCCAACAATTTTTTTTTTTTAAAAAACTTCCTTTACATGTGCGTGTGTAGGATAATTCTCTTTGGGTAACTGCCTTGGCTGTGTTTGTCTGGCTCGCAAGATAGCTGCTGGAAACATGAAATGCGTTCAAGTATAGTGGTTCTGAGGACTAACAGAGCTGCAAATTTCATGGTCTTTGAATTGAAGTTTTATGCATCTTGAAAAATGTGAAGAATGTTTAATGCTGTGGTACTTTTAGGAGAGGAATATTAAATTCGTGCTTCCATCTTGGATTCCTAGATCCTTTTTAGGCTTTCAGAAAGTTTTCTTCTGGAAGAAATGAATGTTCACGCTTTTTCCCCCCTCTACCAGGAAGGAAGAAGGGATGTCAATTAATCCAACATTCAATGTGTCTGTTATTTTTGGCAAACGGGATGAGGTAAGCCAACCTATGAAATTATTTCCCTTTTTTCTTTATATGAAGGTTGTACTTGATCTTCTCTGATTGTTATGATGCAGCAAATGTTAGAGGCGTGTGCGCGTCAGCTAATCGAACACATGAGGTTGGTATACTTGTCTGACAAGAGGAACTATTTTGTAAAGTTAATAATACACATCATTCTGACTTTTGGGTGTTCATCATCAAGATTGTAACTTAATATATATGTTTTTTTCATCTATGTTTCTTGTTATGAATAACAGTATTGACAATGCAATTCTTGTTTAGCAGTTCCTCTGGCTCCTCTAAGCCATTAGTGCTCTCTCTTGGTCTAAAAGACCATTCTACGGTACTTTTCACTGCTTTATGCGTCATTTCTTGAAACAAAAATATGCGGCGAAGCTCATCTTTCAATTTTATGTAGGAGACATTAAAGGCTATTGTTTCTGCTGTGATTGACAATCGCCTCTGGTAGTAAGTTGCTGCTCGACTGTCTAATTTCACAATCTGGTCTCAATAACTTCCTTTCCAAGTTCCAACCTAAAGGGCGTGTCATTTGATTATGAAGTACGTCTACCAGACTGTCCCGTTATAAGCATACGAAAGTCGAATAGTAGCCGATTTTCTCGTTACTTCAAATTGCTGAGTGTACATTTCCTGTTTTAATTTGTAAATTTTGCTATTCTAGCTTGGAGTTTAACATAGACAACACTGGAAATTCTTCTTCTAGAATTATCATTCAACTTTTGATGTTTATATATCAAGCAAAAACCTTTTAAGGGAGAATTATGCTGAATAACCAAATTCATAAATTATTTATTAAGATGACTCTCAAATTTGTCACTCATAATGGAAATTTGTCAGTCAAATTTTCGGGTTTATTTTTCCTTTTCACATAATGTGAATTTATGACTAAAAATATTTGCTTTCTTTATTAGTCAAACAACACAATTTTTTAAGTGGAACAATAAGTATTTACCGTTTGTAACCCTTACAAATGAAAGATTTATAAATCAAGTGTCTAGACATAATTGTATCTTTTTTTTTATTATTTGTTTTGATTTTGATTGAAGGATCCAATACATAATATACCTTCCACACTGGAAAAGGAAAAGCGATACTTTTGGTTGTTGGCAATAGGGAAGAAAGAAGGGATATGAGTTAATTTTGATACATAAATTTTTACTGAAAAGTAATTTTGTCCTGAAAGTTAGAAGTGTAAAATGGGGAGTAATTTTATTAGGACTGTTATTCTAGTTAATTTTGATTGTTATTTGATCAAATATGCTGAGTTAGCAGTCCACATGTCATTATGTTATTTTTGTTAATGTGCAAATTTTCTCGAGAAATTTTAAATCTAATTTTGAAAAAAAAATTAAAATAGATGACATATGGACTTTCAGGACAAATTAACACATTTTAAAAAATGATGTGGATGACACGTAAAATGCCAACTCAACATATTTAGTCAACTAACAGTGGAATAATGGTTATGATAAAGTTGCTCATTTTTAACACTTTTTGGAATAAAATTACTCTTCAAAAAACTTTCATGACAAAATTATCTCTTAACTTAAGGGGGAAAAAATACTTACTTCAATTCTTAATATAAGATCTATTTGGCATTTTTTGCCATAGTAAGATCTCCTTGGTAGCTCAAATTAAGTGGATCTTATATAAAGTACGGGAGGACCACACATGTAAATATATACTCTATGCAAGTTAGACATGTCTCCACTATTTGATTTAAAGATAGAAAATAGTGGTCTTGACAAATCAATGACGAAGAGGCCTTAGCTTAGCTCCGTCAACCAAAAGATTGTTGGTAGAAGGGGTTCTAGTACTCTCATATGTTTTAAAATATAAAACAGAGTTAATTTATATATATATATATATATATATATATATATATATATATATAAAGAAAACTAATTAAATTATTTTAAAATATTTATATATATTGTTTTATCACCAAACTACGTTGTCTAACTTAAAAACCGATATATAATCTAATGATATAAAATATATGATATAATTAATGGCCCGTTCGATCCAACTGCATTGCATGCCTGTAATGATAATCATAATTGCATTACTAAGATAAGAGTGTTTAGTTATTATTTAGCATGGTAATAGGGTTTACCAAGATAATGATGATTACCAAAAAATTGGCAATCCTCATTCATACCTCTACCTCTATAAATACTCACTATCACCCCACTGCATGATTGAAAAAGTCTAATTTACCCTTTAGTTTCATTTGTTTTTGTCTCATTTGCTTCGTTTCACCTGTCACACCATGCTTCAACCACTATAGCCACTACCTCCTCCTCCACCGCTGCTGTTAACACCTGCTGCCACCACTATCTCCTCCTCCATTTTCGCCGCCACCCTTGCCACTGTCGCCTCTATTGTTGTCGTTGTCGCCACCTCCATTATTGCTATTGTCACCATGTTACCTACTCCTCCTTCTCTGCTGCCGTCACTCCATCATTGTCACCGCCACAACTACCTCCTCCTCCTCTTCAGCCGCTGCACCCCACCATTGCCATTGTCGCCACTACCTCCTCCTCTTCCACCACCATTGTTGCTGCCACCTATACTTCCACTATTGCCTCCCCCTTTCACCACTATCTCCTCCTTTACTCCCGACGCCGTCATCCCTGCTGCCGCCACCCCCACCATTGCTACCATCGTCACCACTACCTCCTCCTCCATCATTGTAGGTTTCATTACCTACCATCGCTACTGCTACATCATTGTTACCATCGCCTCTGCTACCACAACCATTGACATCGAATGATTTTCGATGAGATAGTATGACGGTTATTATGAGGCAAAGCAATAGTTCTTGACTATTTTTTCTACAAAAATTATATTAAGGGTAAAATAGACTTTGTGTGATATATTAATTTTAAATAATTCTTTAAAAAAAAAGTCATTACACCTTGCTTAAAAATTAAATCAACAATAGCCATGTAATTAATATTGCACTCTATTACTATTGTATCGCATTGCAATGTAGGGTGTAATGGGATCAAATCAAGCGGACCCTTATTGTACTCCATCTGGTCCTAAATATCAAATATCAGACAGGGTTGAATTTTATTTAGAGACATTTAATAAGCTAATTAAATTATTTTATAATATTTATATTTATTATTTTATCTCCAAACTATTTTGCCTAATTTATAAATTAATAATTATCCAATGATGCTAAATATATAGCATGATTAAATAATTTATTTAACCAATTATATATCGTTTTTAAGATGGGTGTAACTTATTTAATTTTTTTAATGTGCCAGAAAATAATAATCATTTCTTATATATAAGATAGAAGAGTGTATTTCATGTAACAAGATTCCCAATAGCGACCACCGATTGCCCATCTGGATGACCGAATCTCCTGCCCTTTTGCTACCATCTCTTCCGCTAGTGTCGTCTCTACGCTTGTCGGCGTCGTAGAAGCTCATCTCCCACGGTGATCTTATAGATTCTCTCCGGTGTCCCCAAGCTTTTCGCACGACGAGCTCGCTGATCCTCGCTAGCGTCGTTGGTATCAACATTCGCTAGGTATTTTTCGATGCTTCGATCCTTTAACCAATTTAATTTCATTCGTAGTTAGGTTAATTCCAATCATTTGGGCTTCTTCTGTGCTTCGTTCCACTGGGTCATCAAATCATGGACTAAGTAAGAAGAGGAAGCCCAAGGGCTAACGGTTAACGGTGGTTTAACACTTCCTCCCCCTCAAAAAAGCCCCAACCCAATAAGGCTTGTGTTTAAATCTTTATCGTTGTCCTCTTTTGAATAGTGAAGATATATGTGACTTATTTGTAATTTGAATTTTATAAAAATAAAATATGGTAAAAAATTTAGGGAAAATGTATTTGGGTCTCAAGGATTAGAATTAATTATAAAAAAGTTCTAAGCAAGAATTTCATTACAAAAAAGTCCCAAAAAGTCTCTGGGACTTGTTTGTAATTAACAAGCAGGACATCCCCGCGCGTTGTGCGGTGCAACAATTTGTTGAAGTAATTGATAAGTTAGATTTGCAGATCTTTACAATACATAGCTAATAGGTTAAACGTAATGGAGGAAAGAAATTTGCTTTAATTGGATGCATGAGAATAAAAGAGAGGTAGCAGGAAATTGATCATCAGTAGTATATACTTGGTATAATGAATAGTCACATATCAAGATTGTTGACTGACTTGGTTATCTAATTTCTAACTTAGTAATATATTTGGAATAGTGAAAACATCATCACATTGGAGATGCACTTTTGAAAAACCAAACAACAGGACATGGATTTTTGCAGAAGGAACGTCAAGTGTATATCATTTAATCTTGGAAAACATTTCTGAAAATTTCCCTGTATACAACATTGGTGGTTGTGCATCTTTCACTAGTTGCACCATCAAGAATAAGAACTTTAAGACCAGCAAGATTGGTGACTCTTGACAAAGCAACATATAATTGCCCATGTGTGAAAACTGGCTTAGACAAATATAACCCAACATTTTGTAATGATTGACCCTGACTCTTGTTGATTGTCATTGCAAAAGATAAAGTAATAGGGAACTGGCGTCTCTTCATTCTAAAAGGCAAACTGCTGTCTGAAGGATTCATATCTATCTTGTGGATTAAAACCTTTTTATTCGGAATAGACCCATTCAAGGTCAATCCTTCGATTACATTCTTGCCAAGATGTGTGACGCGCAATCTGGTTCTATTACATAAGCCGATGGCCTGATCTATATTCCTCAACAACATGATAGGCACGCCAACTTTTAGAATCAAAGCATGCAAAGGGAGACCTGAACATATAATTGTATTCAAGAACTCAGTAGTGTACAGGTCTTGAAATCCAGCAACGTCTTGGGATGATTTGCAGATACTATCACAGCTCAAATACTCCATCCTTTGACCAGGTAATAAAGAGCACATGTATTCATTAATTTGGTTAACACTTTCAATTGTTGGGCAAAGAATAGCTCTATTATTGAAGTAATCATAGTTTGTTAAATTTTCAAGCAAACCTGGGTATGTGGCTGACACAATAGACTGCATCGAATTGTCAAGTTGACGAATTAGGTATTTGTCTGGAATCTCAACTTGTGCAACACTGTCGTGCGGCATTCCAAGGTTACCATCACCAATATCTAGAAGCCATTGTGAGAAGGCATGTAACTCTTCATATTGTTGGCTTGAGGAATGAGAAAGTCGCATGTTTTTTTAGTTGGAAATTTTTTAGTTGGAAAATTGTACATGAAGCCCACAAAGGTGATGCAGTGATGCAAGCATTAACTATAGTAGCTCTTGATGCCTTTGGAATTACAGGTAATAACTGGCGAAAGTCACCTCCCATCAATACAGATTTGCCACCAAAAGGCTTGTTGCAATGCATGACATCTTTTAATGTACGGTCAAATGCCTCAATGCAAAAACGTTGGACCATCGGAGCTTCATCCCATATGATCAGCTTGGTAACCCTGATCAAATCAGCCAGCAAAGAATTTTATTTGATGTTACATGTTGAGTCCTCATTAACTGCAATGGGTATTGCAAACCTCGAATGCGCTGTGCTGCCAAACTGTAGTAGTGTGGCTGCAATTCCGCTCGAGCAACATTTGTGATGTCTTCAAAAATAGTCCTCCTTACTTCTTTCTTGTAGTTAAGTTTTGGTCCAGTAGTGAGGTGTTGTGTCGTCTTTGGAGGCATGTTGTTCAAGTAACTGACATAAGAGAATGGCGCAACATATAGATGGAAAATAAAGGTTAGATTGAGGATAATGTGGAGATGAATGAGAATATTTTCGTTTGGAAATGTATAAAAAATGAGATGGAGGCAATTCCATGAGGTAAGGTGAGGGAAGAAAGATGTCATATAGGAGTAGAGTGGTTTTTTTTTTCCTGGTTGAAGAGTAGAGTGTTTTTTAGATCTTAAAGTGTTTAACATAATTGTAGCCCAAATGTACATATTATGCTAAATTTTAAATAGTTCGGAGTAAATTTTTTTTGGAACTTATTTGTTTATTCCATAATTTCATGACATTGTCAAACAATGCACCAGGTTGTAGCTTTGTAATTTTTAAATGTTTATGTTGAAAATCTTGAATCCATTGTCAATTGAGTTGGAAAGAGCAAGCAACATTGACTGTTTTTTCAATGCATTGAAAGTATAATAATATT
This sequence comes from Acacia confusa, assembly GCA_037074495.1. Lineage (NCBI taxonomy): Eukaryota > Viridiplantae > Streptophyta > Magnoliopsida > Fabales > Fabaceae > Acacia > Acacia confusa. Next base: position 8,487,372 of record CM073513.1, on the reverse strand, counting down.
ATGTAAATGTCAAAGATGAGAGTAGAATGTAAGTTTTGTAAGGAAGCAATTTGGTCTTGATTGATAAATTTTTTTGAAGATCAGTATATTAAAAGTATATTCATAAATTACCGGTGTTGCTCAGCAACGGTGCATGATAAGTCATGGAGGAGATCAAGATATAGAACCGTGACGAAATAGATTTAAAAAACGAATTAATCATCAATGTTACACACTATTATTATGAATTAACCTGCTTCACTTGATTTTGAAAATAATGATATCCGCATGAGTTAATGGGAAAGAGAAAACTAATTTATTCTACTATTCCACATTAACATAAAAGATTACTTGCATTTATTACTTTTGTTCGTGAGGTTATTTTTAAGATTATTTCTTTTCTTAAGGTCGCTGCAAATGAGTGTCAAGGCAACTGATAAAAGCAAAGGACTCTGTAAATGACATATAAATTTGATCTCACGAGTTTGTTTAATTTGGTAATATGATGGGTTCCTGATTTCTCTCAATAGGATGAGCAATACTTTTTTTGTTTCAAATGCAAGAGATGAGGCGACAGTAGCGAAGCAGCAAACAAAAAAAAAAATTGTTGAATATGCAAATTTACAATGACATTAATTAAACATGAAAATGAAAAAAATCTCATCATTCTAATATAAAGTCAAATTAATTTATTTTTTTTTACAAAAGTGAGGATCTTAATTAAATTAATAAAAATTAAAGTATCCAACATTGTTTATGAATGAGTGAATTTTAAATTTTTTTGGTAATTTGATCAGAGAGAAAAATTTATTGAATCTTTTATTAAGGACATAAGATAGTTAGTGGCATAAATGTCTGCGTTAAAGCAATTTGAGTCCTAACTTGTGTAGTAGACTTTTCTGCCAACATCCAAAAAAACAGCAAAAAAATTCGTTAATAAAATCATGCAGGATTAATATAATTGTTTGATTCTAGTAATTGAATTTTATTTTTGTTTTTTTCAGTCTTAATTTTAACTCAGATGGTTTTATAATGGCATTTGGATTATTGACCTTAAGGACTATTAATCCACAAAGAATTAGTTGAAAGTAAAGTTATCCAATATGCATAGTTTATGATTTACAAATACTTATATGGTTGAATATTTGTTTAATTGTTATCTACCAAATTTGAACTTTTAATTTGGTACAGTATATAAAACTCAGGAGACAAAGGAGACAGGAGGCATAATAATATAGTACAGAAGGGTTTCACCTTATTGTACGTTGCATTATGAAAAAAATGCCAAAACTAAGTTCCTCAAGAGAGGAGGCAAAAAAAGCAGTCAAATGTAAGTTGAACCTGTAGACCCTAAACCTCAATCATCAGTAAAAAAAAATGCAGGATATCCATGGAGATTGCTTAGTATAAGATTAATAAGAATGGAGCAACAGTAATGAAAGCATTGGGACAAAGCAGACTGACTATCAAATGTATATGAACAGTAAAAGAATGAGGCAGAATAAGAGGTGTGCCAAGCCCATGAAATACTGGGGTTGATTTAAACATGTTGATAAAGGCAGCAGTTTATTTCAAAGTAGAGAACCTTTGCAGTTGGAGATTAAGTTATGATAATGATGATGCGAAAGATTGAGGAGCAAGCCTAAAAAATTTAGGAAAATATAAAATTTAGGTCAATATATATTGCAGTAACAATGTATTTAATCTTCCTAGGACCTGGCACAACTAAATTTTTATAGTTTATTGAAGTAAAACAACTTATGAAGTTCTTCTAGTTTCCTAATTCAGTATTACTCAACAGGCTATGTAACCAAGTAATTGAAATGAAAACGGGGAGAAAAAAAGTAAAATGTATAAAGTTAACTTTAGATGTGTATTGATGAATGTAAAACTTGCTATAAGATGAAGTTTGTCAGAGCTTGAGTTGCAGTAACTTGCTGCAGTAGGTACAACAGGAAAAAAGGGAAAAATCACAAACCTAACAAAACGCTTTGGACCTATAAATGCTTAAGTCATTGAACAAATTTATATATATAAGATGCAGAAGCTGAGGAAGAAGGAGTTGCAGACGCATCATACTTCTTCCTATATAGAAAGTGATTTTCATCCTTTCATCAAATTTAGAAATTCAGATATCTGCACATCCATCACATTTTTGAAGTGGGCTAAACAAATAGGAATTAGAAACGGATAAACTCATTATATAGTAGGGTAAACTGAAGATGCAAAAACGGTTGATGATGTTTTGATGCGTTTTGGACTTTGTTGATCATGAAACCGTGAAAAATGGAATTTTGGTTAAGGGAACGAAAAGATAAAGATCAAAAAGTGAACAAAAAAATCAATGTTAACAGATTTTAGTATTACCTAAGGTTTGAGGCTGAAAAGTAAGGCAAGATAGTAGCAGTGTAATACATATGCACAACATAAGGAGCAGATTGTTTGGTCATATATGCTATAAAGATGAATGTGAATTAAGGAACAATAAAATTTAAGTGAACAGTTTTTAGGAATACCTGAGTTTTAAAGCTGGCTAGTAAGCTACATTTTAGCTGCATAATGTAAATGGACAACACAAGGAGCAGATTGCTTAATGTCTATATCCTTGGAAGGAATGTAGATATGCAAGTCTCAGGATTGTCAGATTAATGTGATTTGGTGTGACAGTTTAATATTTACCACAAGGAGCAGATTGCTTAATGTCTATATGCTTAAATACGATGAACAAATAAAAATAAGAAGGGAGTAAACGCATGTTAGAAGAAGAAATACCTTAGCTACAGTAACTGTTGAAGGATGTTTTCAGCTGAGAATGAGCTTTTTTGGATCCTAAAACGTTGAGGAATGGAATTCTTGTCAAGAAGAGAAAGAGAAGAAGAATATGGACAGATGAATGACATAAGGGAGGTGAACTATTTTTGTAATGACTTGAGATTCCAGAATGTGAAGAAATGCAAGAAATATAGTAGTATTTGAAATAAGCTGCTCAATATAGGAAGGACGAAGACATTAATTGCAAACAGTATTGTGTGTGCTTTGTACAACTGTGATTGTCAGTAATGATATCTGTCATAGGCACTACTAGTGAGAAAAATTACATTCTCTGTGGAAGAAATTGCAACTACGAATATGTTTAATATAAAAAATTGAAATATATATGATAAATGCAGAAGAAACTGTCAAATACCTGTGTTTTCATTCGAAATAATTTTATAAGTGTTTAGGCTGATGAAAGTCCAACTGCCGATACCTAACCCTGTATACCATCATCCTAACTCCAGATTTGATTGACAATATATATATATTTAGTAAAAATAGGCCATACTGAAAAGAAATATCGAAAGCAATGACATATATTCAATGAAGATATTGGAGAAATAAAGTAATATGCTATCTGATGACTTTTCTTTAGTTGTTTAACTAAGATGAAGAGAATGGTAGGAAAACTCATTTCAAAATGTAATGAAGGTAAATAACAATATAATGTAATAAAGGTAATTGACATGATCAGAGTGCAGTAATGTTGAGAACGATGGTGTAAAGATTAGTTCAATGAACTGGTGCTATTAGTTGGCAACGATGGTGTAAAGATTAGTTCAATGAACTGGTGCTATTAGTTGGCTTCTGGAAGAAGAAGTCAACCTTGAGCTCATTGAAGATCATCATCTTAGTTGGGCTCCTAGATTTTGAGTGTGTTGATAGAAGGACAATAAATGGCATATACAGGTGTAATAGATGCCATATATTTAAACTTGATCCAGTTAGCCAGATATCAACTTTGGCAAGAGCAATTGTAAGAAAATGTTACAGCCAGATATCAACTTTGGCAGGAGCAGAAAATGTTACAGCTGGTAAGAAAATGTTACAGCTGAAATATGTGGTATTAAAAGCTTGCCAGTGCCTAATAGATTGTTTGCAAGTGTTGCTGATGACTGGATATAATTCAGTAATAAAACAGCCACCAAAGAGTACATGCAAGTGATGTAGTGGTTCGAGACCAGTACATCGAAATACAACCAATTGTTCTTATTATCATCAAACATTACAATATAAGGATATGGTTCAGAACATTACACAAAAGAAACCAAAAGGCATACCAAATGACAGGCGGTAAAAACAACAGAGAAGCTGAACAACTACTTAAGAAACAAAAGCACCTAGTGAATATTGTTCAGTTCTTTTCCTGCTTGATTGATTTTAAGGTCTTTGTTTAGGTTTTTGCAGGAGAGGAGGGGCCATATGTGGGAGTGCTTACACCAATTCCAGAACCCTTCTTAGAAGAGACCTTCCTTTTGCCCTTGAAAGGTAAAAGATTAAGGTCTGGAAATATCAGTTAGATCAATAGTGGACATGCTATCAGCTGGTGCAACATATGGTTCAGCCGTTGAAATTGCCTCTTTTTTGGCTGTGCAATTCCTCATCATAATGATTTCTTCATCATCATCATCACAGTTCACACTTGAGTGTGGAATCTAGACAGAACAAACTAAGCCATGAGCACATTTTGAAAAGGAGTAAAAACAAATGTAAAATTTCGAAGCAAGATAATATTGTACCTCAGCAGCAGCCTCATCAAAGGCAGCATTAAGATCGGTTGCTTCAGCATAAGTTGCAATTGACACACTCGAATTGGGGTGGCTTTTGTTGTAACTGTTGAGCTTCATTTTCAGGACCATTTTCTTTCCAAGCAGATTGTCTACTTCCTTGGGAAATGCAAAAGAGATTTGGTTCTGAAAGGTTAAAGGACAAACATTGTGAGAAAAATGTGAAAATGGAGTGATTGATCAGTCAAAGTTGGAATGCAACCTCAGGTATCTCTGACTTCAGTTGGGAAGCACTCTTGTTGAGCAACTCAGCTGCATGTTTGTCAAAGAAAGTTACTGAAGCAGTTCCAGAAGGATCAGCAATGAGGTAGTTAAGTCTAAGCCTGAATGAAGAAATACTCATAAGTTTCAGCTATTTATGAATGAGATGGAGGAAGAAGTGTAATAAAGAAGGTATTAAAATGATCATACTTGGGCTGTATTGTGCATTTTTTCCCTTTGCAATAGTTGTTTGAACAGCAAGGTATGCCATTAGTGAATATTGGTTTTGTTCCACACCTTGCACAGCCATCATAGAACCACCCATCTCGTGTTTGCAATTTCTTTATCTCACAAATATCATTCATCAATTCGCACTATTATTTTTTATGAAGTATTTATAGTTAGTATACATATAAAATACAGGGCAGAAGAGAATAAATGAAAGAAGAATACTCAGTTTCATACCAATTTTAGGCTCTTCTGCAGCAGATGAAACAAAAACTATTTCGTCAGCCTCTTGAGTATCATGGCTGATAAAATCATACACTTTCCCTGCCAAAAAACAAAGCATAAAAGAACACATCACTAACAAAGCAATCAATTCTATGCTGCAATAAATTGGTTGGTTAAAGAAGAAATGTTAGGATAAACTATAGAAGCCAGAATCATTTGATTGATGATATAGAGACTCTAGGAAGAGGCTGCAAATCATGCAAAATTTATAAGTCAAGACCCTTAATTATATCACATAAGCACCACTAAGGGACAAAGGATGTAGTTTACAGGGACAACAGAAGCAGGAAATCATATTTGTTCAGAAAATGTTAAGGTTTAAAATACTTTGAGGCACCAAAAAGGCACTTACTTGAGGCATAGTCTTTAAGCACAAATGAAGTAATCCTAGATGCCTAGAGGTAAAATGAAAAATATTAAGCTACTAAAGCTAGCATGAAAGTCAATTAAGTTAATTAATGTTTATAAATCATATGATAGAATAATTGGAGAACTGTCATAAGCTAAGTTAGTGCAGGACACTGAAGCTCACCCAACATATTTCGTCCATCATCTGTAATGCTTGAAATGATCTGAGCAAAAAAGTAAATATGTGTTGTAAAGAAGTAAATAAAATAAACAGGTTAACGAGTGAAAAAAAAGGAAGCAATAAATTAAAAGAAACTCTTTGCAAACTCAGATATCAATGTTTAATATAAGGCAGCATATATGTGTTGCAATTGGAAAGAAGAAGTTAAATAATAGGACAAAGGAAGGCATATTATAAAGGAAGTAATGTAGATTAGAGAATGTGTTGTCACTTTAAGTGTATATGTAAATGAAATCATTGAGATTGATAAAGATTCAGATTCATTGATGCATTGGATCATTGAAATTGCTTATCATTTAGCCATGATTCAGATAATTTTCCTTAACCTTGCAAAAGAAGATCGATATGAAGCTTAATTGATATTATGGGGGCTTTGAAAAGACTATAAACAAACAAAAACACTTAGGAAATTCCCCCGTCAAAACAACTAAATTTTTCTGAACATAAATAGAGCTACACAACTCAAAAATATTAACATTAATAATATTATAATCACCATACCTTTCTTCTCAACACAGTATCCAACTCTTTCATCATCTTTCGATTTCACTTTGATCATTGATGCCGTGTGCTTCCATCGGTCGACAAAAAGATGAAAACATAAAGGAAACTGAAACACCAAAAAAGAGGAGGAAAATATGAAGGAAAAAAGATGGAATGTTTTCTTTTGGGGAGTTTTATGAACCAAAAGTAAATGACATAACTTCATAAACAGCTTCAAAAGCACATTGGAGATGAAAATGTTTCCCGAGGAATAAGTCTGATGCATGTTAGATTTGCACACTAGACAATAGATCTGAAGCAACAAATTTATGAGCAAGAGTAAACCAACAGGACGAATCTGGGGGAAGAACAACTGGGAAGAAAAAATCAATCTTGGGTGGTCTACAAAAGCAGTGGGACGCTTGCAAAAAACATGGAAAAGTAATTTCACAATACCTTTGGTGGAGGCACATATCTAGGGGAAGAAGAAAATCGATCTTCAAGCATGCTTCCACAAACTCTCCGACAACCTCAGGCTTTTATCTTCATCGAGTTGCTTCAACAAATTCAGTGGGTCGGACGCGTGGGTTCATCGGTGCGGTGAGGGATAGCTGGCAAGCTGAGGGGAGAAGGTCATTGTGTATTGTCGGTAGATGTTGGAAGGGTTAATGCGGATGGAGCAAGACGCGTGGTTGGAAGGGTTAATGCGGATGGAGCAAGACGCGTGGTTGGGAAGATTAATGCGTCTGAAAGGATTCAGAGACATGTCAATCACAATAAATGAGTCCGAAATGGAAATAAATTTTCTATATTTTTAAAAAACCCCAGCTTGAGACATACGTTTGGTGGGCCAATGTAAAATTTGTTCCAACATCCACCTCATATGCACGGAGCCCGAAATAAGCCTTGTTTGATGTATTTTAGCCGGTACTGTTAAATGAATAGTTTTGTGTGAGAGCGTGAATAGTGATCGGCTTGGAAGTGCAACTTAAATATATATTGATTGCAAAATGTATATTAACAACTCAAAAAAATGTTATGTTAACAACACAAATTCTTAATTGTTAATATAACATTTTAAGTTGTTAATACGACTTTTCAAGTTATTAATATAGGTTTTCAGATTGCAATAATTTTTTTTTATTAATATAGCATTTCCAATTATTAATATAGTATTTTTAGTTGTTAAAGGCTTTTGTCATATTGACAATTGTAATGGAATTCTAACTTAAGACTTTTTTGTAATTAATTCTGGTCTTTAAGACCCAAATGTAATTTTCCCAAAAATTTATGTTTGGAATGACGATAAGAGAAGTGGCTTCTTTTTTAAATGAGCTATGATTATTTAAAAAATAAGTTATGATGGAAAATGACATGAATCTTATTGAATAATAGTTATACTCTAAAGTATTTAATTAAATATATTCCGATGGATAAATTAAAATGTATACAAATATATATTTAATATTACATTGTTTATTAGATTACTTATCCCTAACATTTTTATCTAGAAGCTTGAAAAAATGACTTCTATCAGAAGGTTCATTTGAGACCACCGCTATCTTAAATGTCCATTTTTCTCCACTCGGCTTAAATCACTCTGTGTTGGGCTTTTTTGCTTTCTCACCATTATGTCAAACAGGCTGATTATTTTGATCAAAATAAAAAAACAGGCTGATTATTTTGATCCAAAAAAAAAAAAACAGGCTGATTATTGATCACTCACCATCGTCATCAATATATCAATATATATATTTCAAAAGTCCCGAGGCCTTCATTATTGGTCCACGTGTCATTTTTATTTTAAATTTTGATTTTGATTTTGATTACTCCTCATAATTATTACTTTTGCATTTTTTTTGGGGGAATAAATCAGGGAAACAAAATTAATAACTTGATCATAACATATGCTTTATATTATTAGATTATATATTAAGTTGAAAATCAGGTAAATTAATTTTGTATAACAATGATAAATATAAATATTTTAGACTAATTTATTTAGATTCTTTAATCTTTTCTAAAAAATTAACTGGATGGGAGGTAAAAAAAAATAGTATATATTTTTTGTTTCCTAATGTATGATTTTCTAATTAAAGTACATAGTTGTTATTGTTTTTATTTTGTGGGGAAGTAGCGGTAGTTTTAATTGAAAATACATACACTTGTTATATTTTAATTGAAAAACATTGCTATAAAAATATTAAAAATTACCTCTATTTTATTTTTGGAATATTAGGAGGACAGGAGGGCTTAAACATGATTTTTAATCTAATCCATGATAACATTAACATATATTGGGCCTATTTGAGATATTGGAAAAACACCTTTATAAAAATTGAGATAAAACTTCTCTTACAAATATATTTTATATACTGTAAATCATATTAAAAAATATTTGTATACTATAAATGGTATTGAAAAAATAGTTTCAAATCGACACAAAAATCTTCTATTTTTAATATAAAACTCATTTTGTAGTTGAATTTCTGCATTTAAGTTAATCTTATCTTGATAGTATTTTTTTTCCCCTTTTTAATTTAACCATTGGGTTTAATAGCAAATCCATCCCAGAAGTATCAATCGAGAAGCAATGTTACTCTGAAAGTTTTTTCAGCGTCAATTTTACCCTAAAAAGTCTAAAAACATAGTAATATTGTTATTTTCTGTTAAAAACCCAACACTAACTATTAAAAAATTAACATTAACTTTTCAATAGAAAAGAGTAACATTACTATATTTTTAGACTTCTAGGGCAAAATTAAGCCCAAAAAATATTTATAGGTAACATTCTCGAGCGTGTATTTCCAATACCCCTTTAACCATTCAGCACAACACACACAGATAAATCTTTTTTCTTTGACCCTTTTAACATATACAAATAGTTACGTAGTTAGCTTACATTTCAAGCTCAAGATGATTTTCCAGTGCAATCAGGCGTAGAATATATATATAGAATTGAAGGCCACCACCTTGGAGGACAAACTAGAGTCTTCCCTCGCTCTTCCATACTTCGTCTCTGTCAAGGTACCTTTTTTTCCTCTCCTAGCAAAGTCGTTTTACTTCCATTGTGGCTTGAAATTTGCAAATTTTTTCACGGACGTTTCTCCTAATGTTGTGTGTGGAACGGAATACTGCGTGTAGTAGAGAATGTACTGAATTCTCTTAATTTCGTTGGTTGGGGTTGATTCTCAGTCAACAAAGAAGAACTTTTAAAGGCATTTTGAATCAAATTTGAGGATTCGTTTTCGTTGATAATCTAACTGGTTAGTTCGTCTTATTTTTATCTTTGTTGTGAACCAGGAGTATCTTGGTTTTTTGATACCCCTGTTGTTTGGGTCGTTCAATATGCCAGAAGACATCGTTTCCGAGCGCCCTTTATTTGGGGGTAAATTGTCAAGCACGTTTCCTCAACGATTCCAGGTTTGTTCATTCATTTATTTCTTGCCCCTTTTTTTTAAATTAAAAAAAAAAGTTATATTGACATGAACCTTCAACGATACTATGTAAATCTTGCTGTAATCATATTAAGTTTTGAGTTATCTTTGTACAGGATCTTAGCGACATTCGAGAAGTTCCCGATCATCAGGTTTGTTGTTTTCTCTTTGTTTTTGCTATGCATACAAGTCATTCTTTTCTGTTTGCAAGTTTTCCACGTAATCAAATGCTAGTCATTCTACTGATTTTTATTGATAGTGCTTTACAGGAGGCATTTGCAGACCCTAGCCGAGACGAAAGTTTGATCTTTGAACTTTTAGAATTCAAGCATGACGTTGCTGATAATGGAAGTGCTACATGGTTTCTTCAAGACCTTGCTACTGAGCAAAATGCCGAAGGAAGTGTGGTATAGAATTATTTCCTTAGATTTCCATAAATTCTAGGATTAGTTAAATGTCAGCCCATTGCGGATACAGTAACTCCCTTCATTGTATCAAAGCATAGTTCATACCTAAAGCTAATACTCAATATTTATGTGGCAAAGATTTTTGATGTTTTACCACAGGGTATGTTATTGTCTACATAGCCATATGCTGGATATTTGTTTTTTTAATCTTACTTTTCCTGAATGTCTTCTTTGTTTACTAGGAGGTTGTGTTAGTCATTCCGCCACATAAAACAGTGCTTTTTAACGTGCATGACACCTGGCAATGCTAATTTATAACATGGTGTTGTTCATTGTTTCAAGTGATCTTTCTTCTGTGTAAAATCTGAGTGATTTGATTCAATGGAGGAATTTCTATACTTTGTGTGTCCCATGTGTGTTTCCCAGCAATGGGGAAGGGTCTTGAATAAGAGAACTGGTGCCTATCATGTTAGTTCTTCTAACATTTTTTTTTTATGATGTCTTTTTGTGTGCCATGATCAATCTTTCCCAAAAAAATTCAGGTGATTGAGCAGTCTGGAGTCCTGGAAGCTCCTGGTTTAATATGCAATAATGCACCTGCTGTGGTAACTACTGCAATAGGCCAAATGGTACATCTTTCAAACCTTTTCCTTTTTTTTTTTTGACTTTTTTTCTTCTGTAGTTTTACATTTCCAAGTCTGGCTTAAACGCAATTTTCCCCATAATTTTCTTCTGTTGTCCTTCATCATTTCCTGCTTATCCATTTGTTTCTCTATAGAGACATTAATTGGGGAATCATTGCATTGCCTTATGTAACTGCACCCTCATTTTATGTAGATTGCATTATGATAGATTCTAAGACATATTCAGAGTGAAAAGAAAGAAAAGAATGTTTTCTAGGTAATATGAGCTGGCATCTTAAATGAAAACTAATAAAGCTGAGAATAATATGTGCGAGGATCTTAAACACATAATACTACAATAATCCAAAAAGGGAAAATCGCTCATTTTGATAAGAATAAAACACATGACAGAAAAATATAGATAAGATAGATTAACTTCTACCCACAACCATAGCCAAGTCCTATCTTCAATCTCAATTTGCTACATGCTGATCCATTCCTTCGCCCATTCAACGCATCATTCATCCCACACCAACCATTATCCCATGATCCCTTGTCAATACGATGCTCTATAAATGCTTTTCCCTTGCAAATGCGCCTTGTCCTGAGGGCAGGACCTTGGGAACTGGTCATATACTCTTCCCAACTTGCCTCTTCCATTGGGCGCGCCTTCCATGGAATCAATAATTTGAATGAAGGACCAAATGGTTGTTTATGTGCAACTCCTTGCAACTGACACCTTTGTCTATTCTAGAAGACTATCATTATGTGATTTCAATTATTGATTCCCTTGTCCAAACGAACTTGCCTCCCAGCCTACTAGGAATGAGTCATAAAAGGTAGAATGGAGGTGGCTGTGTCGTGTGTACAATAGTCACTGATTGGGTCAGATAATCACTTGTTCATGAGGCTACAGAGCTTGACATAAAATATCTAATCTCTTGAATTGGTCACAAGGAAGAATTGAGCTGAGATTGTGATGTTGAATTTGGAGTGTCAGCTCCATGAGTGGACAAGATCTTGAATCCCTACTCTGTTCCTAAACCCACTGCCTTAGAGCCCTGTTGATGTCATCTTGAATAAAATTTTCATGGTTGACCTTGATGCTAGTTGAGGAGTGTGAGAAATTGTCGCTCCTACAGGGATTTTGAAACATATGCTTCCTTCTTATTTCTTAGCCTTTGATAGCACTTCTCCTTCATTTGCGATTTCCCTTATAAAGAGTGGACTGGTATTGCTACAGTTCCCTGACATGAGCGTCTCCACTTCTCTTGGAGTGATTTTGGTGTTTTCTGTCTCTGATAAGGGCTCAATTGTCTTCAATCTGTCATTTGGAATCTCCATTAGCGAGCAGGAGCTCATGTTGAGCCCTTTATCATGCATGACATGTTTGGTGTTGAAAGTTCTAGGGGTATGCGGGAGTTATTTGGATGGTAGACTGTAACGGTTTGATGTTGCTAGTAAAGGCACATGTGAGACTGGTCCACTAGAGGAAGAAATGCAGGCTTCTCGTGCATTCCAGCTAGGAGTGTTGGGCTTGACTTGAGAGGTCCAATTGCAGACTTTAGATATGGAAATAGGCAATGGACTTCAGTTCTTTAAGCTGTTTGGCCTTGATAATATTTATGCTGATCTGGTTTGGGCTTTTGGTGTTGCAATATCGGTTACTGAATTACCATGGATATCAAGGCAAGATGAGACATAAGATGATTGTTTCAATTTATAATCAGCTGAGGAATTGAATGATGACATGACGGGTGAGGTAGTGGGTTCCTCGGAATGAGTACTTTTGATTTACTCCTACCCTACACTCTAGTTATAGTAATAAAACACATTGCAGAAAATGTGTATAAAATAAATTAACTTCTATCCACTATGACAATTAACTCCTATCCACTATCCTAATGTGGTTCATGCTTAATTACTCTTTAGCCATTCAGCACGCTATTAACCTCACTTCAGATATTAGCCCGTGATCTCTTGTCAATATAGTAAACTAACACTCATCATTTTGTTTTGAGATTGTGCTGACCACCCATCCATTCCTTAGTATTAATTAAGAATTTAATATCTTGCTTTTTAACATTTTGATCAAGGGATGAGTATATTTCTTGCCACTTCTCTATGGGCTTAACTGATGTCTTTACTCTATACCTATAGATAGACTAAGATACCAAATAGGGTCAAACTTTTCAATTGCTTATTTTCCCATGAACTGCTGCTATTAAATTATAAATTTTCAGTTTTGATATTAGAAAAGCTGAAAGTCTTGCTTTAGGGCCACAGAATTACAACTCTAGCACTAAATAGGAACAATTCCTTTTTTATTGCATTGGACAGCAGATGAACTCTGACGACTTACCATTTCCCTTTTCTTTGCCGTCATATTGATTTTGCTTGCAATAGACATTGGCTTCAAGAAGATTTTCTCTCCTGTCAGACATGTTTTCTTATGAAGATGTAAAAGCAGCCAAAAACATTCTTTACATTTGTTTTTTTTTTTTTGAGAATTTGCATTTCATGTTACGTTAAAATCTCTCAAAGGTAAAAAGGGGATCTTTATAGAAGTTGCTTTTTTACTTTGTGACCAGTTGCCATTTTTGTGCTCATTAAATTCTGAAAGAAAAACAATAATGCCTTTAGTATCTCCATGCTCCCTGTTTGGGGGAGAGCTTGATACCCTTTTATGTTCCCCATTCACTCATCCTCATCATGTGTTATTATTGTTAGGCGATTTCTAAAGGACGGCAAGGAAGGGAGGCACAAAATATAGTGAAAGTATGGTTATGTTTTGCTTGAACTGTTCAAGAATGTTGCAAATGGCAATTTGACATGGTTCCCTTTCTTTAGGTGTATTTAGCTAATCTGCGTCTTAAGGGAGTTGGCACCGATATCCTAATCACTGCATACGAGCCCATCGTTATAAAGTATGAGGAATTTTCTTTTAACCAATGAACTATACAAATAATCCTCTTGCTACTGGATTCCATATTTGTGTTGTTGAATACATATGATAAGTTGATTTGAACTATGGATAATTGGGTATACGATAATACAATATTGCCATTAGTGCTAGTGGGTAACATCTGCAATTCAGTATTTCCCTTGTACGTTCTTCAAAAGGCAATTGAATAGTTTAGTTAAGGTTTACCGTATGGTACACTTAAGTGGAAGAGAAGCCATATTAATTGAAGAAATGGCTAATTATTTGCAATTTCCCCCTTTTCTTGTGACTGTGTGGAAGCTTTTATGTATCCAAGACACTTACGCATTACTTTTTTTGCCGCAGTCCCTTAAGTGAAAGTGCTGGCACAGTTGGTGCCGGCTTAGCTGTTCCCGCTGTGCAAGTTGGATGTTTGCCCATGGCCGAGGTCTTTAACAATGCCGTTGAAAGCTTCAAGGTTTATGACTGGAGTCTTTTTGGTGTATGATCCGGGGTTTTGTTAGGTTTTAAGAGTGTAGGAATATAGTTACAAGACTAAACTTTTAGTTACTACTCCCAATAGGGTCCCTATAAAATCCCTTGTTGGTTTTCTTTTAGCCCCTTCTTATTTAAACGGATTATATCAAAGTGGTAACTTTGTGTAGCTCTTAATGGATTTTGCTGCCTTTTGAAACACAGCCAACTTGTTTATGAATGATAGGAGTTGTATTATTGAATCTGTTCATAGACAACGAGTCCCTGCTGAAATGAACAGGGTATTATTTTGCTTGTCCTTTTGTTTCTTGTGTAAACATATCATATTTTGGCAAGTGTAAAATCACTTACAGGACAAGCATTGTCTCTTGGAGTAAATCTTGCCCATTGGCTGATCATGCTCATCTTTGTAATATATATCTGTTGAGAACATAAATTGGACCTGTCTCCCCTAGAAGGTGCATCTCTACTGTGAGTTGAAAGAAGCACTTTTGTATACACTCAGATTCAATTGAGTATTTGTCACTTGTGGTTCAGGAAATGTATCACATCATAATTGTAACTTTTATCATGTAAGTTCAGCTTGCATAAGTTTATCAATCAGTTTTTCTTTGGTAACAAAGTGTTTAGATGAGTTGCATCTCAAACTTATGATCAGGATGATTTGGATAAGTCTTACAACTCAAAATCCAGATATTGTATTTTTATTGCTCCCTCATGTCCTACATATTTGTAAAGTTAATCTTAATTCTAAATATAGGATAAAGTTTTTATATTTGTCAATCATTTACTAATTTACTTTTATTGATGTTCCCTTAATAATAATCAAGGAAGAGTAGGAATGAAAGAATTGAGAAAGATGATTTGGGTATTTTAAATAATAAATAGTATATTAACTAACTCAACTAACTTTTTTGATTTAATCAAATTAGATAAAAATGTCTTATATTAAAGAGCGGAGAGAGTACATTTTTATTTGGGACAAGTGCAATTACGTATTCACATGCTAGTTTACAACCCCTTGAGGAGAATTTACTTACAATTATGATAACTTGTTGTGGGATAATTTTCAGGGAGAATTTATTGTACAGTCCCACATAAATAGGCAATTAACTAAAAAGCTCTTTGGGTTGTCAGAATGTCGTGAATTGTTATCATTTCCTATATTTGATCTTATCACCACAAGCTACTCATTTATTGTGGCATTTTTTAATAATTAGATTATTCATACAGAACTGCACACTAATTCTCCCCAACTTTTTTTAATTACATGAATTCAAGAGAGAATTCAAAGAGATTCTTATGCATGGGAAATTCTCTTTTAGGAAACCAAAATTTTCAACCCAAGGACTGGGCCAACTGATAAGTGATTACAGGCAGAGGCAACTTCTGCAAGTGGCCAATTCACTGAAGAATAGTCAACCACGTGGCAACAGGAACTCAAAACAGGTTTGAAAAATCATGCGTTGTGTGGGGCCAACCACCCCTTAAAAAAAAAACGATATGGGTGTCTTCTTAGGACACACATGTTTTCATACACAGTGACTTTAAGGAAAGCTGATGGTAATTATTGGTGAGCAATCAACATCAAATCATTGCTCAATCTTTTACAGACAGTCATTGCCATTATCCCACAGGTTTAGACGTAATACTATTTCCCTGAAAAAAAGCCTATTAAATTCTGCTTTGATTCTGTTGATCAACCATGATATCTGTCCACAATTGACCAATCAGTTTCGTGACTCATTATCAGGAAAGTATCTTTTTATCTTCAAAAAAATAAAAACTTGTGCAGATTGAATGAACTTAATTCTCCCATGCTGACCTGCTCTGTTAATGGGAAGCTTCTTATTTTTCTGTCCATTCTTCGAATGTTCCCATCTTATGCAAATTTTTTAACTATTTTTGCAAGCATCTATTTTCAATTTTTTTTAAAAAAAAATGAAAGATAACATAAAAATGATAGATATCATACATTTATTAAAAAGAAAGATAATGATAAATATTTTTCAAATTTATAATTATGTCTGGTTCATAATTGAGGAAACTGATACTCATCACCTAGTCAGACATCGAAATTGACGCATTTGTTGTTATTCTGGTTTGATTAAGCCATTGATGTCAATTGAGAAATGCTCCTATCATTCAGGCAATTTGATATATTCAACCAGTTCAAGATTATCTTTTGAAAAATCAGGTCCTCAATTAAAGTTTTGAAATTTTGCTGTATTACATTCCAAATTTCCAGCTACTTTTAAAACTTTCAAATATCTATATTTTTTGTTTCTACTACTCTTCCGTCATAAATGTAAAATTTAGTTTATAGTACAATTTATCCCATAAACTAAATCTCATATATAGGTAGTATTATTTATATAACAAGCATTTACAACCTGTAGCTTGACCGTCTTATATAAAATTGATTATAAGGTTGTTGAAGATGAAGGAATCTGTTGTACTCCATATATGTCGCAAAAGAGGAAGTGATTTGTAGAATTGTAGATATTGGGGAAAATAATGGGGAATGGATATGACACCTTTTGCTGCTGCTATTATTATTGTTGTTGTTGTTATTGTTATTGCCCATCACTACATATCATTCAAAGTAAGATGACTAGTTTTGTCACTTTATCACCTACTTTCTCTCTCACTTAAAAGTACATCAACTTCACTGCGTTTAGAATTCAAACTCCATTGACTTAATTGGCATCCCTAAGTGAACACTCTTTTCTTCCAACCTTTAGTGTTTCCTCCATGTAACTTTCTTTAACTTGAAGCAACACCCCCTTCACTTTTAGGATGGTCTATGAAAAGAGAGAGGGATAAATATAGAAGAGACGTGGTAATTAAATCCTATAATATCAATATAATAACATTTATATTTCATAGAACAATACTTAGATTAGGTTTTTTTTTTATCCATTACGTTAAGTCCTCCACACATAACTATATGATTATGTATCATATTAGAGTTTAGTGTAATTAATATGAGTAATATTAGAAATTATTTAAATTTTATGATAAATTTAATGATTTTAACTGTTTTTATTGATTAGTGATAATTATTAATCAACTGCTTGTAATAAAGATAAGAGGGAGTACTTTAAAAGGATCTAGTCCATTCCGCTTAATTCAACTGTCATTTGACACAAAAGGAACTAATCAATAATAAGATTTGAGTAGTTTTTTTTTTTTGGGTGGAATATAATCAAGCGTTTATTAAACCCAAGAACAAAAAGAACCATAGCTGCATATAGTTAATTGTCAATGTTCAAGTAGCCCATCAATCCTTCATGCATGAACGGCGCTTTAATTAATCTAAATGAATTGGATCTAAGTATAATTACTTTGGAGCTATTTGATACAAAACGCGATATGAGCTACAAATAACAAATACCCTCTAATCCTTTATATAAAATACATTTAAGAAATTGATGTTGATATTACATATAAAACATAGTTTTAATCTTTGTCAATTTTCCTAATTTACACCTATCTCTCTCAACAATAACCGAGGAAGAAAGAGAATTAAAGAATGTAACTAGAGTGTTTTTGAAAATATATATCATACTAACTAACTTAATTAGTTTTTTTAATCTAATTAAATTATATAAATATACTTTATATTAAGAAAAAGATATATATATATATATATATATATATATATATATATGTGTGTGTGTGTAGAGAGAGAGAGAGAGAGAGAGGAGTGAAGATGTTGGAGTATAGGCAAACAAGGAGAGTACGTAATAAAATTGAAGAGGGGGGTAATTAATTGTGAGACAGAGAGTCGTTGCCATGAGGAAGTGGGAAAGTCATGAGGAAGCCAATAAGTTGAGTGGGAGTGTCTTGTGGATGAGTAGTAATAATGACTCATAACTTAACAAAACAAAAATGTTAATTCATTCATTAAATATTGGATGTCGTTCTTAATTAACGGTGTCGGACTTGACCACGTAGACCACCTATAACCCTACAACTCACCGCTGTTTCTGGTCGGAAACACACCGTCATACTGCATATTCTTCTCACCTCATGAATAGAGTTAGGTTTCTATGATTGTCCTATTGTCATTTTCTGATGCTCTCTTTAAATTATGTTCATCTAATTAATCTGAAAAGTCACAGTATTATTTTGAGTCTCATTTCTTCTTCCTAATCAACATTTCATATGAGTTCATGAGAGATAATAAGAAAAGTAAATAATGAGAAGTAGCTCATAAATATATACTTATTGTTAAAATAATATATATATGAAGTGAATTAGGGCAATTTTGCCTAAAAAGTTTTCATTATTGAGTAATTTTGCTTTAAAAGTTTTTAAAATGGAACAATTTTGCCCTGACCATCGTCCCAAATAATTTTGACAATTAGTTAGTCAAATGTACTAAGCTAATAGTTTTTATATTATCCACGTCATTTTTATTACGGTGCAAATTTTTGTCAAAAACTTTAAATCTAATTTTTAAAAAAGATAAAATAGATGAACGTGGCCTTCCCATACAAATTTGTATATTAAGAAAAATAATGTAGATGATATATAGATTATCATCTCAGTATATTTGATCAACTAACTATTAAAATTAATTAAGGTCAGGGTAAAATTGCTTCATTTTCAACACTATCAAAATAAAATTACTCCCAAAAAACTTTCAGAACAAAATTACCCTAAACCCTTATTTATTTTATTTTTGAATATGCAAAGGAAGCTTGAGATGGGAAAGTAGTATGAGAGTAATTAAAGTTAGATGTGCGTGCGAGAGAGATGGAAATAGGGAGAGCAGAAAAGGCTTTTTTCCCAAAGTGCCCCTTTTTAGGAAATTATTTACCAAAATGCCCCCACTTTCAAACTATTTCCCATTATACCCCTCCTTGGAAACATATTCCCTGTCTACCCCCATTTAGTCGACTAAATGAGAGCTTTAGTCGACTAAACGGGGGTTTAATTTTTTTTTTTTTAAAACCGTCGACATTTAGTCGACTAAATCCTAGGATTTAGTCGACTAAATGTCGTGGGAGTGAAATTTTTTTCAATAACCCCGACATTTAGTCGACTAAATCCCAGGATTTAGTCGACTAAATGTTGACAGTGAGCTTTTTTTCAATAATAATGGATAATAATGACTATTTAGGAATAAATTAATTCAAGCCCTATTATTTAGGAATAAGTTGGATCATATCATTATCTTCTTGATTTGATGATTATCATTATTTTTACTTCTATTATTATTCATTATCCATTATTATTATTATTATTAGATGATAATAATATAACATATACATATATTCCCCCTACCTGTTAGTTGGTTAGATCCTATTATTTAGGGATACCTTAGATCAAATCCTATAATCTCTAATATATTTTATTCATCTCATTATTGTTTTCCTAATATTGTTATTATTATTATTATTCTTTTATAATTAATTTACTATCCACTATTTTTATCCATTATTGTAAAAATATGTATTCATCAATAACTTTACAAAAACGCACGTATGACTCTCTGGCTTTTTTTTGTTTCAGTTTACACACACTCACAATGATCATTATGATCATCTATAACTATGTTCTTATTTTCTTTCTCTGCGTGTAAACTGAAACAAAAAAAAAAAGCCAGAGAGCCATGCGTGCGTTTTTGCAAAGTTATTGATGAATACATATTTTTACAATAATGGATAAAAATAGTGGATAGTAGATTAATTATAAAGGAATAATAATAATAATAATAATAACAACAATATTAGGAAAGCAATAATGAGATGAATAAAATATATTAGAGATTATAGGATTTGATCTAAGGTATCCTTAAATAATAGGATCTAATCAACTAACAGGGGGAATATATGTATATGTTATATTATTATCATATAATAATAATAATAATAATAATGGATAATAATAGAAGTAAAAATAATGATAATCATCAAATCAAGAAAATAATGATATGATCCAACTTATTCCTAAATAATAGGGCTTAAATTAATTTATTTCTAAATAGTCATTATTATCCATTATTATTGAAAAAAAGCTCACTGTCGACATTTAGTCGACTAAATCCTGGGATTTAGTCGACTAAATGTCGGGGTTATTGAAAAAAATTTTACCCCCACGACATTTAGTCGACTAAATCCTAGGATTTAGTCGACTAAATGTCGACGGTTTTTTTTTAAAAAAAATTAAACCCCCATTTAGTCTTAGCCCTTATTTAGTCGACTAAATGGGGATAGACAGAGAATATGTTTCTAGAGAGGGACATAATGGGAAATAGTTTGAAAATAGGGACATTTTGATAAATAGTTTCCTAAAAAAAATACTTTCGGAAAAAAGCCGAGCAGAAGAAGAACAGGTTGTACGATATGAGTGCATTACTTTTAGTGCAGAGGGCTACGGCTAAAATAACATTATGGACATTAAAAGAAGGGCCTTTCATTATTGTAGTCCTCTCTCATTATGATCTACCCTGTCCTCCCACCATCTTTCTTTTTACCTTTTCATTTTTCTTTTTAATTTTTTAAAAATTCAACTTTATTTTGCTTCCTATGAATGGAGTGCTCCATAATTTTTGATTTTGGTTCCTATATATTTTATTTTTAGTGTTTTTCATCCATATATTTTATTTTAAAATATTAGTCCTTATAATTTTATAAAGACTTAGAACTGAATTGAACATTGATGATTTCGCTATATAGTGTTAACACATTATTTAGCAGACTGACTAAAAATGATATAGCTTACGTGTAGGGATCAAAACCAAATAAATCTTCCTGCATCAATGAAGTTAACATCATTAAGCATTTAAGCTCGTAGGATCAACATTTGATGACATAAAGTATAGTATAGGGATCAAAAACAAATGAAAAAAGAAGTTATGGGTACCAAAATTAAATTTTTTTCAAAGTTATACCGATTGCATGTTTCTATTTATAAGATGTGTTAATAGTGTACTTGGTATCATTTTTCATGTTTGCTTCCATGAATCATTGGTTAGTCTTACTATATTAATTAATTAATTGTTTATTATCTCTCTTACAGTCACTCATTCTCCCTATAAATATAGATATTTTTAAGAATAAGTTGCACTTTTTACATATATCAATAGAATTTCACAAATTTTGACGAACTTTTTAATATACACAATTCTATTATTTATATCATATAGATAGGAGGAAGAATATAATTTCACTATTTCTTACATTAATCCTCTTGTAAAACATCTTTCTGGTGGGATCCTATTAATATAAGATTATATATAAAAACTAATGAAATATTTATAACATTTTAAAAATATCTTATATATTACCTCCTTTAATATAAATTTGTAGTGATATTTGTACTATAAACTAAATCTTTATACTAAGATTAGAAGGAAGATAATTTGTATTTCTTTTGTTAAAGCTTTCTTTTAAATGAAAATTACTTTTTTTTAAACAATAAACTAATTTGATTTTAAATTTTCCTTCCGTCTATGTAAAGGAGTTAACAAATCCTTATAATAACTGAATATAAGACCCAAGTTGGTGAAGATGCAACTTGCACTTTATAAAAAAAAGACATAAATTCTGAACATAAGGACCTTTTTACTATGTATCATATAAATATTTTTATAAATACTCTTTATTTATATGATTCTATTTAGTAGATCTAAACTAACTTATCTATTTTTTTAATTAAAAAAGAAGAAGAAACAACAACAACACGATGACAATATTAAAATATTTAATTTTATTAAAGTTTAATATGCTTTCTTGGTATTGAGAATGGTGCAATTCCAAGCTGTCATTCCATCTTTTTTTATTTTAATTTCTGTTCTCTTCATTCTTTTTCGCCTTCATTGTCAACCGTCCTATAAAAGAAATCATCATTTTTCTTTAACACTATTCTTGTATAGATTCTTTATGGGAGTACTACTATAAAAAGTATTTTTAATGTTTATTTTGAGGACTTTTAAACGATTGTTTTCAGAAGATAATGTGATGTGAGTGAGCGTCATTAAGAATTCAAACATATAACAATTGTTTTTTGAAAAACAGTGATTGAAAGTTAAATTAAAATTTAAAAAATGTGACCGAATCTTTTTTAATTTTTGTTTTTTAAAAAACATACATCCATTAGTGTTGTTAAATCTTTGTTTTTTTTTAGCAGTGGATATTGATTGCTGATATTTTGGGTTATGAGAATATTATTAAATAAATATTAATAATGGAGGAAAAAGCCCATGACCCTAATAAATAATAATTATGAAAATGAGGGAAGGTGGCGTATGGTGCGGCTAACTTAAAAAATGATTGAAAAATAGAATGACAATAGTGAGATGATAAGATTTTTTAAGAACCAAAAAAAACAAAAAAAGATTGAAATCACACACAAGAATCGAAGTTAGATTTGGAGGTTTGAAAATGAAGATTATGAGATTGACGAAATTCAATTATTAAAAAGGAATCTCATCAACCACCAACATTCCCACAATAGTGTACTCTCTCTCTCACAGAGAGAGAGAGAGAGAGTACCATGTGACCTATCTTTGCCCCATTATACCTTTTTCATCATCACCCAATGGTACTACTTAGTCCTTTTTTTCCTTTCTCTAACACCACATTTCATTACTTATACTCTTCTCACATTGATAACAATTAAATATTAAGTATTTTAAAAATCCACCATTTAAACATCTTAGACATACATTATGATTATTTTACAACAAAAAATTGTTAAAAAAAAAATCCTTATTTAAAAATTTTATCGATCAGAATCACTTCACTTAGGCTTTGTTTGAGAGTTCCATTTTGGAGGAAAAGGAAAGGAAAAAAAAAGTTTTGATAGTCCTTTTCCATGTTTGAGAGTTTAAAAAATAAGAGGTGAGGGAATTAGGGATTTTTACAAATCCCTTAAAACCCTCCTTCAAAAAAATAAAGTTCCCTCAATATGGAGGGTTTTAAGAGGGAGAATAGATTAATTATTTTTTTACTCACATTCAAATAAAACACTCTCGTTATTTCTAATTTCTTTTTTCTTTTCTATTGCTGGAATGCACAGGAAAATATTTTTTAAAGGGAGAAAATATTTTTTAGAGAAAAATATTTTTAGAGAGAGAAAATACTTTTTGTAAGGGAAAATATTTTTGAAGAGAGAAAATATTTTTCAAAGGAGAAAATATTTTTAGAAAAAGAAAATACTTTTTAAATTTATTTGTAAACTATAATAATTATATTAATTTTAAAAGAAAATGACAAAATGGTAAAAATAACTTCTTAATTCTTCATCTTCCTGCCTTACTATTTTTTTAACTCCCAAACAAGGGGAGGAATTATCTTCTATTTCTCTTCCTTCTCCTCCCCTCCAAACTCCTTGCATATCTTTCCTTTCCTTCTCCTCCAAACTCCCAAACAAAGCCTTAGACTCAAATGCAAGTACTTTTTTATATATGGAATCATGCAAAGTACAAAACTACAAATACTTTTTGTACATAAAAGTATGGGCTTTGGTTTTCTCATGTTACATGAGAGAAAAAAAGTTTTCTACACACACATGAAATGGTGGGACCCACATATACATATATGAATTAATATATGTATATATGGGTTCCACCATTTCATGTGTGTATGACATGAGAAATTGATTTTCCTACAACATGAGAAAATATTTTCCCTAAAAGTATATCAGTTTCTTCCACCTAATAAAATTTTCATACAGAAACTCCTATCAATTTCTTCATTGATCAATTAATGCTTCTTTATATATAAAAATGGGAAAAACACTTCTCATATTGTAGGAGAAGTGTTTTTTCATGTCACACATACATGAAATGGTAGGACCTCCCACACACACATATATATGAATTCATGTATGTGTGTGTGTGGGTCTCACTATTTTATGTGTGTGTAGGAATTTTGTTTTTCTCATGCAACATGAGAAAAACAATTCCCTATAAAAATTTAGGTGAATTAGAGTCCGGGTATAACTCAATAAAGAAATAACGCACTTACATGTTTACTTATAAGGTCCTTACATTAGAATCATAGGTGTTTGAACCTATGTCTTTGTAAGATATACGAGAGACATTTTTATTAATTGGATTAACCTTTTAATTAACTTCATGAGTTGTTATAATACGAAGTTTTTTTTTCTTTTGGCCAAAAAATATTATTCTTTTTTTTTTATGTCATAACTTCCTAAATTTTCTTAAAAAATTTACGATGTTACGAGCAATCAATAATAGTTTATTTCTAAAATTTCCC
Source organism: Acacia confusa (assembly GCA_037074495.1). Taxonomy (NCBI): domain Eukaryota; kingdom Viridiplantae; phylum Streptophyta; class Magnoliopsida; order Fabales; family Fabaceae; genus Acacia; species Acacia confusa. The sequence continues at coordinate 8,462,883 of CM073513.1, read as the reverse complement.
ACCAAAAAAAAGAAATGAGGTTTTGAATTTTCATCAACATGAGTCATCGGTCTTTAACTATTATTTTTTCAACAGAGATGCCCTAATTTTAAGGATTGTAATACAGTAATATGAGCCTTCTGTAACACATTCACCGAACATCATTTTCAATGCCATTTCAGCCAACTGTTTTGAACTAAATGCACAAATATATGAATGATAATCAACATGTGGTTATATATATATATATATATATATATATATATATATATATATATATATATAGTGTGAATGTAAATAAAAGTTAATCATGCGTTGGACTCTCTGAAAATCATGTTTAACGAATACATTAATTAATTATTAATTCATAGCCTTCTTTATTTGTCTATTCATCAGCAAAGCTTTTACCTCATATCACATGTTTATTTGTTTACTTATTAAGGGAGCCAAAAGAAGAGACAATTAATAATGCAGTGTTAAATCTAATAACCAGTACCTCTTCAAATTAATTTAATTAGATCTCAAATATATTTTGCATTGTATGAAGGGAGAGCTCATTCTAAAAGACAAAGTCTATTATATACCTGCGAGATTATTAAATCTAGAACAGTCACTAAACCGGTTAAGGTAGTAGGTCAAGAAATAGTGGGCTAGATCAGAGTAAAATCCAAGTTCACTTGGGGTCAAATCGATGAGGAAATGCATATTTTAGAGTTATTAATTTAAAATTCTAAATATATATATTTTTTTAAAAAAAGTAAGTTCTTTTTTCACATAAAAAATATTGGACTGGTCAAATTGGCCAGACGGGACTGGTTAGATGACCATTTCACCGGTTTTCGACAGGAGAGTCCCTCAAATATCTTTTTGACATGTGTAAAATTAGTAAACTTTGATAAGCTACTTGATTTAGATTATGGACAAGCAAAACTATAAAATATGTGAATTGAGTTCCAATCTCACTTTAATAAAAACAAAAAGCTTTTGAAGAGAGGTATCATAGTTGCAAAACCTTAATCTGAATTAATCGGTTGCTTAAATACCTAGTAATAGAATCAAGAAAAAGTGTCAGACACCGAGTGGCCCAAAGTGTTACTGAAAAAAAAACAAGAAGTAAGAGTTGATGAAAGAGGGAGTAAGAAAGAAGAAAATAAAATGGAGGATGACCTGAAATGGAGGCAAGATAAGATAAGAGGGAAAGCACAGTTAATTAATTAGGGTTTTCAGAGTGGAAACGTGCCGATGCCGATGTGTCCATATAGGACAATGCAAGAGACAGCAGTAATATGGCCTCTGTTTTACAAAACAAAAAACCGTACGTACGTCCTTGGGTTAATTGTTTGTTGTTGACCTTGTGACTCAAACCTATTACCTATATATCACTTCAAAATATGTGCATTTCCAAGTAATTAGGAATCCCACACCTGACTTTTAACTCATTAAATTCTAGAATCTAACTCTACTTTCATCACCTTACTAAAATTAATGAGGAGGGGTTAAATTGTTAACTTTATCAGAAAATGGACTATTTTTTTTTTACCTATATATTTTATTTGATTTAAATTATAAGTCATTGTTAACCACTTTATCACAATTAATTATGAAAGAGCAATTAGTTCATTAAATTTTTTAAAAATAAAAAATTATATCTTTGCTCCTATTTGAATCTATTTCACCTATATTATTTTTCTTGACATTCAATGTATATATACGATTAATAATAAATAGGGATAAAATTAGTAAATGTTAGTATGTAATTAATAACTTTTTAGATGACGACTAAGAATTTCTTCTAGGAGGCACACTGTGCTTTAGACCAGAGGGAGTATTATTTATTAACTATTTGTTAGATGGGAGGTAAATAATTATGATACACTCTTAAGGTCATTTGAGATAAAAAAGTTATCTTAAATATATGACCTACATATGTGGTTTAATTTACTTTTATTCTAAATATAAGACTTCAATTTACTTTAATTTGTCTTCCAAATTTATAATTTTCTTCTCAAAGTATTTTTTTATTAATTACACATACTATGAGGTAATTTCTATCAAGAGGTAATTCCAATACATATAATTAAAGTGGTATTTTAGGTAAACCAAACCACGTTGATTACAAATAATTAACTATCTAATTTCATTTTTTGGGATTTATCCATTGATATCAAGCTTTAGTAATAGACTAGTTTGGGTTGTAAGAATGTAAGCCTATAATAATGGCACAACCTCACTAATTTATGGTAATCATCGCGGCTACATACCCAAAATTTGATTATGAGACTATTGTTTAAGATGAAACAACACACTATATTTATTTTTTAATCATCCACAAAGAGTAAGTAGTTATTTAGGAAGAACCAAAAGGAGTATTAATTATTTTTAGAACTATGCCGAATGCTTTATATATTGAAACATTTGAGTTTTTTTTTTTAAAAAAAAAAAAACAGGCCTATTTATAAGGGGGGACTACAAAAAACAACAATTCATTGTCATTGTCAAGTCCAGCACGATCTTACAGTGACGTTTCCACTGTATTTCATCCACAAACATACACATGAATTTTCTTTCTATATATAGTTCAAATTCAAAAAACCAATCATCAAATCAAGCCTAAAATTAATACCAAAATTATCATTTCAAATTGCAATAATCACATATTCGTCTTTATCAACCGCAATTTTTGAGTGATCTTAATTAATTATAATCAGACAAATTATCAACTTTCCAAGTTAAATAATTAGATGTGTGTGTGTGTGTGATCATTATTAGTTAGGCATGTTGGTTGGTGAAATGTAATTGTACTATGTCATTTTGCTTGGCTGTTTCGTGTTATCTCCAATTTATTTTGTTCGCTTTTAAGTCACACTTTGTCCTTCGGGGACATGTGCTTACATGTGCCATGCTTCATATATATGAGAGACAGTGGTGTAGTTTAAATGATTGCACAATTTTTAGTACGAAAAATTAAAAGGGTTAAAGTATAAAAATACACTTGTGGTTTTCTTAAAAATGTATCCAACACTAAGGTTTTTTTTTTTTGAAAAAAAAGTGACTACATGGAAATAAAAATGGAGCGAAAATACTAACTGAAAGTTAGTTGACTGTTAGTTTAACTTTTTTGTATTCTTAAGGTTGAGGTAAACGATGACTCAATTAAATTTCATCCCAACTGATAGTAGAGAATTGAGGAAAATTACATGAAAAGGTCCAAAAGTTTTGAAAATTACAGAAAGGTGGCAACAACGGAGATGGGCGGCTCGATGGGTAAAATTAAGATTGGAAGAGAGAAAGGGAATTAGAGAAAGAAGGGCTTAACTGTAATTTTTAAAATATCTATACCATTTTTTGTAATTTTCTCCAATTCTTAAGTGGCAACTAGTATCAAATTTAGTTGAGTTGTCAACAATGTTAGCCTTCAAAATACAAAAAATTCAAACTAACGGTCAATGAGTATTTTTACTTCATTTTTATAATCACATAGTCATTTTTACACTTAAAAAAACACTTGATATTGGATGCACTTTTGAAAAAAATCAAATGTGTATTTTTGCACATTAACCCAAATTTGTATATTTTATAGAGAGAAATAATCAAGATTAATTCGTTAATTAAACTCAATCCTCTTATGCACTATATGCATTCTTTTACGATATTACTCCTTATTAATTATTTATCATTACGATGGATATTGAATTATTAGTTTGTTATGATGCAGGTCTTTGGCTCCCCTTAATTAATTAGGATGTATGTTCATCATTGCACAAAGGAAAAACATTGTGTTCATGAGAATAATAACATCCATACATTGAAAAAAAAGAATAGTTTTTTTTTAAAAAAAAATACTAATTAATAAAATATGGATATTCGGGTAGAAACTGAGATTTAAAATATATTTAGTCGACTGAGTTTCAGCTGGCGTGAATTTTGAATGTGTATAGTGCAACTTTTAGTGCATGCTTCGCATCTTATATTATGTTATAATTACTAGATCCCTCTTTAATTTTGTTACCACTTTAGAATATTGTAAATTATTCTTAATTTTTTTTTTAAAAAAAGAGTATTGTAAAGTATTGTGTGTGTGAAGACTTGGAGAGGATATATACTATAAATTTCAATAGACATTTAAAACCCCACATACTCCTATATTTGTCATGTTTAGTGTAATTTTAAGCTCTATTTGATTCTAAATGTTTGAGTTATTTTTGCTTTACTTGTGACTAATGTGTGTTATTAGTTTTTTTAAAAAAAATACCCCATTCAACTTTTACCCCATCGATAAAAATTTTCTTTAATACATATAATCAATAGGAATAAATCAATAAAAAATGTACCCCCTTCACTCTTTTTTATAAGAGCCCGATAAGAGTTGTCTTAATTTTTAATAAGGTTTTTTCCATTTTTCCCCTCATTAATTATATATATTGTATTAATTAAAATTTTGATGATACATATATTTACTCTATTTCTCTTTTTTACTTGTTTCCTCATAAATAGGGGCATATTTGAAAAAAAAAAGTTTATTTCATACACTCTTATTCTTTTAACTAATTTTAACCAATTTTTTTAAATTGTTTAATTTGTCATTGGGTTCTTATAAATAGGACCAAAGCGAGTATATTTTGATAGGCAAAGTGGATGAAACTTATGTTTAGAATTAAGATAAACTCCTCAAATATGCCCTTATTCATAATTGGGAATGATATATTGCACTACAAAAAAAACTTGAAATTACTCACAGAATTTTTGACAGAAAAAATTCCGTCGGAAATTACCCATGGAATTCCGTGGGTAATTCCTTCGGTAAAAAAAATTCCGTCGGAAAAACTAGTGTGGCAAAACGAATATTTTTTTTGTCACGCTATTTTTTCTGACGGAATTACTCACGGAATTCCATCAGTAAAGTCAGTTACTGACGGAATTTCGTGGGTAATTCTATCGGTAATTTTTACCCACGAAATTCCGTAGGTAATTTCCGACGGAATTTTTTCCATCAGAAATTCCATGGGTAATTTCAAGTGTTTTTGTAGTGTTGTAATAATAAGAAAAATAATGAAAAAAAAAAACAAGGGAGAAAGATGATATGATAAAAGAGAATGTATGAGTAAATTGGAAAGTAAAGCCAATAACCTTATAAAAAGGGGATAGACTATTTTAGAAAAGACGGCTTTATAGTTTATATATAAATAGAGGTGGAGAGGGTTTTTTAGCATTAATTACTATATTTTGACCAGGTTTTCTAATTACTTCATCCAGTCATTTTTATATAAGTAACAACGGCCCAAACTGTGCAAATTAAATGGTCAGTTAAATTTATTTAGAATTAATAAATATGTAAGAGATGTATATAATGTTTTCCCCCCAACCATACCATTATTTATGGAGAGAATGAGTGAAAAAAGAAGAATTGAGAGACGTTCAATTAATTAAATATAAAAATGGGGAAAAAAAAGTGCATTAAATTTTTAGACAAAATATATCACCACCCTATGTGAGAAAATGTTATTTAGAAAAAAAGATATGAGGGAATAAATACTAACATATTACCCGCAAAACAACTGATCAAAATAAACACACCAAAATTTACCATACTTTTTTTTCCCTTTTCCTTTTTAAGTTACAGGAGTACTTACTAACAACTTGAACTTGAAGTTACACACGAGATTGAACTTGTGCCATTCACTCATTTTATTAATAAAGGAACTTTCATACCACTAGGTTATAATATCATTAGTTATATACACACATATAGGCACTTTCCAATCTCACTCCCACTCTGCCCCCTTTATCATATATGTGGGATAAAAAAAAAAGTAAATTGTGGAACAATACAATGATGTAAAAGGGAGATTAAAATTCAGGGTAGTAATTAAAAAAAAAATCCAGAATTAAAATTAAAGTGATAGGCTCATATATTTGCATAGAAGCCTTTTGTGTAAGTGTTGATGTAGTGATTAATATAAACAGGGACGCACGTGGAGTCTCACTCAAGCCACACCCTCATCCAATTTTATTTACACATAGCCTATTACTATCATAATGTTCTTTCTTCAACCCCCCCCCCCCCTTTTTTCTTTTACCCTTTTTAAGTTATAATTCCTTCCCTCCTTAAAAAGAAAACTCCTCCTTCTTTAATCCTTATATATACTCGATCTAGTCTTATGTATAAAGCCTTTTAACCAAATTTTGAGATTCTAAAAAATAATTAAAAGTAGTTAAATTTCATAATTAAATAGGAAATTTAATCCCCCCCAAAAAAAATGCCTCTATTTATAAATAGGTGAAAGAAAATAATAATGAGAAAATGATGAAAGAGAATGTATGAAATATAATAATTAATTAGGATAAAATAGGAAAAAATACATTTATTGTTGAACCAAACTTTAAAAAAAATTATATTTAAGAACAAATACGATAAAAAAAAAAAGCTCTTATATATAAAAAGAGAGGCAGTCACCTCTTAATTTGACTTACCGTATCAACCCATTCCTCAAATATTTTATTTACCTTTCAGATATCACGTTTTATTTGCGAAAATCTACCTTGACGTTGACAATAAATATTACACCCTCATTTATTAATTCTTATTGATAGTTATTAACTATCATAAATTATGGTTTCAAACCGACATATATGTAAGTACTATAAAAGTTTGGAGTAAATTCATTATAATTCTGAACCGTTTTTTATTTCGAAGCTATTATAGCAGTTATATTATAACATTCTTTATGTATTGAGGTTTCGAACCATCACAACATTAATTTGTTGTTTCATGACGGTTTTTGCATAACAACGATATTCTTGTGAGACAATAATATCATGGTTACTAATTACCACAATTATTTATTTGCTTAGACTTTTATTAAATGACAGGTTTTACTTACCAACCGTAATGTATCTCAAGAACTAACCACGTCACCCCCTCTGTCATAACCAGCACCTTCACCCCCTCTACGTACCAATCCATCCTTGCATCGAATGATGAGATGACATAAGAGAAAAGAGCATTAATTGGGGAAGGGTTTTGTTGTCATGAAGGAGGTCCAAAGCAAATTACAAAAGGGAGACTTTCTAGTGAGGTGGAACAAGAAAGGAAAATTTGTAAAATCTAACAAATTCTGAACTTGTCAGATTTCAAAATTTGACATTTCTTATTCCAGTACATTTCCTTCCCTCTCTCTTATTTTGATTTCTAATAGATTTCCTTCATAACAAGAAAACCCTTCCCTAGTGCTCTTTTTTCCAGTGACATCTCATCATTCAACGGAATAGATGGATTGGCAGAGGGGTCAAAGGCGTAAGCGACAGTGGAGGGGGCAACATGGTTAAGATCCTCACTATACCTAAGCCATTTGTTGCCACCAACAAGTCTTGAGGAGGAGGAGGAGGAGGTGGTGATAGTGGAGGAGGGAGGGCATGGCGGCAGTGGAGGAGGAGTTCCCTATGAACTTATAACATTATGAAGGAGGGGAGAAGAATGCCGATAAAGAAAAGTAGTAATCATAACATGGAAAAATTGAATTTGAATATAGGTATGATAGATTGTGAAGGGTTATAACTTATGACTTATGAAGGTCTAATGAGATTACGAAAGGTTATGATAAATTATGACATTGAAAGTCCAAATGTTAGGAAGGGTTATGAAAGAATTAGATCATGGTTGTTTCCAAAAACCGTTATGTTTTATCTTCACATTGATATAAAAGATTGGAAGTCAAATTGTTCCTAAGTGTTAATGGCTTTGCTTCAGAAGAACCGTCTCATTTTTAATTAAATAAATAACGGTTATTTACTATAACCGTTATTAGAAGCAATCATCTTGTCTAGTTTTGAGATTAATAGCTTTCTCTTCAAATACAAGAGTCACACATGAAACTCAAACTTGAAACCTAGATGAATTTAGTACGACCTTACACCGTTAAACCAACTATGTGTTGGTAATTCATGCATGTATATTAAGTTCATGCAATATATATATATATATATATATATATATATATATATATCTTAAAAAATGTCAAAAGCAATAAGCTCTAAATTTATATCTCTTTTTTTACGAAAATGATATTAAAGTCCCAATTAAAAAATTAATATTATAATAGTTTTATAACTTGTTAATAACAAGTGAAAGAGCCATCATTGATAAGTAAATGAGTTATTATTGATAAATTATATATATATATATATATATATATATATATATATATATATATATATATATTATTTGGCATGTTGGTGTCATTTTCCTTTTTTCTTGCCAAGAATCATCGCGCATATTTATTGATATACTGTGGGGTAAAAGAAGTAATTAGCCGAAATTGTTAAAAATCTTGCACCAAGGATTAGAGTTATTAATTTTCCCCCAAATCAAAACATGTAATATATAATAATGAGCCTTTTTCTTTATTTTGCTTGCTTTTCCAAATTATAGGATGACCCTTATTATTCCCACTCATTATTGTTGTTGCTTAAAGCTTGTCATCTTCATCCCCAGTCTCTCTCTCTCTAAACTTTTAGAGAGGGACTCACAACTCATCAGCTGCTACCAGCCAGCAAGCTTTCTCGTTCCCATCACAAAGGAATTTCCATGCTCCACAAACAAGATACACCCCATAAACACAGACCCACTTATTAGCCCACACAGCACCACCACCCACCCAGATTTTTCTTTTTAATTTATTTATCAAATTAATTTTAAAATATCCTCCTTTCTCTTCTTCAGCTTTTGTATATTTTCAGATCGTATATGATCATGGAGGAGGCAGATCATTCTAATGGGATCCGTAGACCCAATTTCCCACTTCAGCTTTTGGAGAAGAAAAATGGTGATCAACAGAGACACGATGATGGTGGTGGTGACCCGACCCGACCCAATAGTAACATCCAGCTTGCCGACCAATCCAAGAAGCCGCTTCCAAAGCGGGCGTCCACCAAGGATAGGCACACGAAAGTGGAAGGTCGGGGTCGTCGGATCCGTATGCCGGCGGCTTGTGCTGCCAGAGTTTTTCAGCTGACCAAGGAGCTCGGGCATAAGTCCGACGGCGAGACCATCGAGTGGCTGCTCCAACAGGCCGAACCCGCCGTAATCGCCGCCACGGGGACTGGGACCATTCCCGCAAATTTCACTTCGCTTAACATCTCCCTACGCAGCTCCGGCTCCACCGTGTCGGCGCCGTCACAATACTTTAGGGGTAATAGTTATAGTAACTACTTCAGTCCCAGCTTGTTCTCTTCATCGTTGCAGTTGAGAAACACGGTGGCGGCGGATGATTCTAGAAGAATCTTGTTTCCCGAGAATTCTTCGATGAATAATAATTTCAGTTCTGCGAGCAATGTGAATGCCATGTTACAACTATCAAAACAAGAGATGAGAGAAGAATCTGGCGGCGGCGGCCTTGAATCGACGGCAACGACAGAAACCGAAGGAAGTTTAGTGAAAAAGAGACGGTCATCACCAGAACAGGATCAGGAACTACCACAGAATAATAATCAGATGGGCAGTTATTTGTTACAATCCAGCACAGGCTCAATTCCGGCAAGTCATTCATCGGTTCCGGCGTCGTTTTGGATGGTAAGTAATAGCCCCGCCGGAAACAACCAATCCATAGGAAGCAGTGGCGGCGGTGGCAACAGCAACGGCAACAACGGCGGAAGCAGTAGTGGCGGCGGCGATCCGATATGGGCAATTCCTTCTGTTGGTAATTACAGTAACATGTATAGAGGAGCCATGTCTAGCAGTGGGATTCATTTCATGAATTTTGGTTCTCCAATGGCTCTTATGGGTGGAGCTCAATTAGGAGGTACAGTGATGAATGAAAGCAACTTAGGCATGCTCGCAGCCTTAAATGCGTACAGGCAGATTCCGGTGAGCAGCGTCTCAGAGTCTCCGGCGATCACTGGACACGGAGGAGGAGGAGGAGGTGAGCAATAATAATAATAGTGAAGATCATCAAATAGTAGTAATGGTGTATGAATTCATATATATGCTATATATATATATATTAGCTTTTCCCTGATCTAGCTTTCTCTACTTATCACAACTAGTCTTCTACTATATATATTGGTTTCCGAGCCTATATATATAATTAAATCTCTATTATGTTCATTTGCAAGTACAGCCGCAAGTTTGATTGCTTTAATATTCGATTTTGGTGTGACAGAAGATGGTATTAGGGTTTGAGAAGAAACTTAAATATATTTTAACAGCTATTTGCTTTGCTGCTCAAGCTTTGTTTTCTATTCCCAGAGTGATTTTAATTCATGGGTTTTTGTTGTTTGTCAATGGCTCAATGCACAATATATTACTCTTCTCGAGCATATCACAGAATGGTAGTTAAAATACTATTCTGCAGAAGAAATATCAAAGTCCATAAGAAGATATATATCAGTGTTTTCATTTTCATTTCGACTGAATTTATATATACATTATTAAGAGCTTGCAATAATATAGGTTGGTGATGGAATTTTTTTTTTTATAAACTTTTGGACCACCCATTATCCAGCGTTTTTTATTTTTTCTGTTCTATTACCGAGTATTCGAACAACAACAACTGACTAATTTTGATTGAGACATTTCGATCATGATACCTCTTTCTCAGAGGTCTTTTTGAACAAGTTGAGATTCTAATTTAGCTCACTTACTTCATAGTCTAGCTTGGTGATGGGAGTATATAGATTATTGAGAGGGTGGTCTGTGAGAGGTCTGGGAAAACTGCAGAATGAATAGTGCGTAAAAGGGTAGGTACAGTGGGTGAATAATAAGGGGCTGTACTTGGGAGCTAGGGACCAAGAGAGATAGAGATGGGGAGACGAAGGAGGAGAATGATGATGAGGGAGAGGGTTTTGAATTGGAAGGTGTTAAGCTTATCAGGTGGGTGGTGAGCCCCATGAGTTTTGGCCATTTTCCCTAAACTTCATATACAAACTCTGCCTCCACTGCACTCTACCCTAGGGATGAGCAAGGATCATACTGGACCAGGTTAGGGGTTAACTCGAGGTCTGATCTGAATAAGACCTTGGGTGTGGATTGATTTAGGTAGTCCAGGTTAAGCGAAAAAGCATATAAGATGTGAGAAAGTAACGGGAATACTTTGTAATTTCTTTTATTAATTTATTCTTCTAATTTTTTTTCCCGATTTTTTTTTTTGGTGAGTGCAAAATCAGTACTATAAACGCCCACATTAACTTTGAAAAGTTGCATCAAGCGCCAAAGCAAGAAGAAACTCATTATATATTCATTGAATCATCATCAGGACCATAGCAAAACGCAATTCTGAGTTTTAACTCTCAGGCGAATTGGTTAAGGTATTCTTCGATGGTGGTGTACTTGACATTAGAGTAAGGACCCAAAGCCTTAACAACAAAAGCAGGCTCAATATCAAAGCGGGAGCGACTTTGAGAGGAGAATCTGAGGGATCGACGTCAAGAGGAGGACAAGGTGGAGCCACGCCATGACAAGAACTAGAGGGATCAACGCTAAAAGGAGAATCGCATGGATCAATGCCTGAGGAGGGCCAAAGGAACCCAAGCCGCGAGGGGAGGACGAGAGGTAGTGATGTTGACATGAGAGATCAACGTTGGAAGGAGGAGGTTAGGGCTTCTACAATGTGAGTGCGATAACGATAGTGTGTAAGAGGAGGATTAGAGGACTCAACTAATTTTTTTTCTTACAAAAATAAATGACTCGAGCTAGACCAAACTAGATCATATAGACTGAACTCTTGGTTCTGAACTCAATTCAACCTGATTAGTTGGTGCGCTCCTTTTATGTTATAAGGCTATTTTTTACTAGACTAAACTAGATCGGACCTCCTTAGATTAGACTTGGCTACCTAACTAAATTATCGGGTTTTTGGCTCATCCCAACACTAACATTCCCTCTTTCTCCCTCATACTAACAACCACATAGCAACTAGCTCGCTTAGGCACATAATCATCAATTCATAATTTTAACTATCTATATATATAGAGAGGGGGGGGGGGGGGGATCTGTACTGTGCGTTGTTAGATGGTCAGACCAAATGAAGAACCAGTAAGCCAGGCATCTAGCCAGTTTGGTCAAGAGTTTTTAACAATCAATCCGTTGGATTTTATATTCTTTTTCTCTCTTTATTGACAGCCTGAAAAGACATTGTTTTGAGCTTTAAGAAAAACAGCTGGTCAGATTTGTGTTTTATAATGACTTTGTTTTGCTAGATTACATGTAGTTAGTTCACTCACACACACGCGTACGAACACATACGAATACAAATATTTCATTTACTTGGGATTAATATATTTTATTTAAAATTATTACTCCATTCTGAGTTTTAAGTGTGTATATATATTTTAATTATATTATATTATTTTAATCGTTTGGGGTTAATTCCCATTCAACTATGACTAAACCACTTATCCTAAAAGGCTAAAACCATTGTCTCGATCGATGAATGTAATTAATAACGATTCCGATTTCAACTAATTAATCCATGTTCCCAAGTTTTGCCTCCGGATCATATAAAGTGTTTTTGTGTGGGTGACGTCCATGCATAAAGTGCATGGCTCTTCGTACTTGACAAGTTGACCTGAAGAAGGAAAACAAAGGTAAGGAGGTGCTATATTAATTAGCTGTTGCACCACTACGCCTCTTTCTTAATAACACGTTATATCTAGAAAGACACACTTTTTCACTGTTATAGTTTTCTCTTTTTTAAGTCCACGTTGCCTTTTGTTTTAGTTTCTTAAAAAAAGTAAAAGTGTTTTTACCATTTACAATATATATAAGTATATGAAAAGAGTTTGATCTCGATTTGAAAACGGGCAATATAGCTAATAAATTTAACTATATTATTTTAATTTGCCAAAGATCTCGATACGATTTGACGGTGTGCAAATCCTTTTCACCAACAATTTATTAAATTCAAACGTGCTCATCATCATCAAAAGCCCTACTACATGCAATTTCAAAGACGCGTTTTCCAAAAGTTTGTACTGATACTGGTGGTGAGTTTTCAAATTATATATCTTACAAGTTTTGTAATAATATTATTATTACTTTTCTATGCGCACTAGCTACTTTGTTCACATCTTTTCAATTTTAGGATCATGAGTACTGTTAGTTAGTGCGGGACAACTTTAGTTTGTGGTAGCGTGTAAAATAGTAGTAATAAAAAAAAATTATATATAGGTTGAAAAAAATGAAATTAATATGAATCAGACATAATTTTGGACAAAGAAACATGCATGATTGACCCTAAAATAGAATTTAATTCTCTTACACAGTGTTCTATCTTTGTATGTTACCTATGAATATACCTTAGCTTAGTTTCCACATAATAATTTGATAGATCCTCTTTGACATACATATGTATAAGCATGATGAAATATAGATACTGATTGCAAGTATTGGTTTTGCTTAAACACAACTATAAAAAGAAAAATACCAGATTAGCTAGCGACAGAATTTAACAACAGAATTAAATGATTCTATCATCAAATAGACCTTTTTTTGTAGCATATATATACATACAATAACTTTAGTGTATATACGTGAATGCAGAAGATACCTGATAATGATCTCTGCTGCATAAATTAAAAATCAATCTGAACGCGTGGAACCCACCAGTCTTGCTTTTTGAAAGAGATGAAAAATTAGCTTGTGTACCTTAAATTCAGGCAAAAAAGAAAAAAAGATTCCTTTGAGCGTACATATACAGACGCATCCAACAGATCAATGCCTTACTATAATCTTCAAGAAATTGAGTTCAAATTATCTGAGTGTTAAACTAAAAAATGTTTAACTTTATTTTGGGGAATCTTGATTGTAGGTATATATGTAAATGATAATAATTAAAAGGTAGATGTATGTGGAGGAAAAGCATTAACTAAGGGGCAGAGTAGGGGACTGCATTGCATGTATATATAGGCCAAACCGTACAACAGTTGGTCTTTATTCTGATCAAGATACCCATACTTTTTTATGTCAATCTTGTTACAGACTCGCATATACGAACACAAACTCATTAAGAATCAACAGTTAGATTTCTCAGAACGTGGGTCCTAACCCCATTAATTCATTTCTCTCTTCATCATCATCATAATAATGCATCGATCTCTCTCTCTCTCTCTCTGTGTGGATCAAACTGCAATATTATTTACTGCTGTACTATTTTAGGTTTTACTTCGTACGTACGTAACCACAGTCATATCTTGAGTGCTTCAACAATTATTTGTTAAAATCCCAGATGGAATTTTCCCATTTTTATATCATTCATGGTTAATCTGCAGCCTATGATAAATGTATGCTTCAACTTCCATATCAAGGTATACAATCACTGAGAAAAAAATATATTTCTGAGCTTAGATCTATTGGAAAGGTATATAATGCAGCCAAATAATAAATGGTTACAGCTGGAGCAAGATATTATATTTGTGGGAAGACTTATTGGAAGGGACCAACACTCATTAATGAATTAGTGATTTGTATTTTGAATTATACATGTACAATGATTCTTTGTTTCTGTTGTTTACCAAAGAAATAATGAAGTGTCTCATTTCCCTTTCACATATATACGGTAACAAATAATCAAGTTCTCGTTTGGGAAATGTGAAGAAAAAGAGATTGGGTATGTTTGGTTTATATGCGTCTGAGAAACACAGAGCTATATACTCTTCGGGGGCGTTCCAAAATTCAAAAGTTGTTCGGCTTTTTTTTAAAAAAAAAAAAAAAAAAATCATTTTCAATGGTCCATTTGCCAAATGGACTTGTTTGGATAGAGTTATGACATCCTAAAAGCCTTTTCTTTGTTGGATGTTCTCATGTTCTGACGATTACAAAGACAAGACCTAAGTTCAACTGGAACGAAAGAAGATAGATTAGTTTTAAGGCAAAATTAATCTTGGTAAGTGCTCTTACTAAGAAAAATACGTTAGAGTTTCAAATTGAGCAACTGCAAATGTAATGTGGGATGCACTCAAAATTGTACGTATTTATATACTGCTTCCCATTGTCCCAATATATAAAATTATTTTTTTTAATAGGCTTATCTAAATATAAAATCATTTTGAGTTTGTCTCAATATATAATAAACACATTCTTTCCTATCTTTCCATTAATTAATTATTGTACTACATACATTCTCTTTCATCATTTTCTAATTATTACTCTCTCACTCATTCATAAATAGGGGTGCATTTTTTTTTTAAAAAAAAGAGAGTTAATTTTCCTACATAATTATTACATTTAACTATTTTTTAGAATCTCGTGATTCGGTTGAAAGACTCTTATATAGAGGGATGGAGGGAGTAATAAAAAACAACGATAAAATTTCAATTAATATTTTATATATAAAAGTAAAATAGTCAATTTATTATTGGCTTCCCCCAAGCCAAACAAGATACCATCAAAATTCCTCCCCCCCCCCCCATCAATCCAAACAAGGGATCATTAAAATCTCTCCCTTGTAGTCTAGTGATATGGATACTTTCCTATAAGTGGGAGATCGTTAGTTCAATTCCGCTTGTAACACAAGCCATTAGTGCCTTCCCTTGTAACTCAAAAAAAAAGAAAGAAAGAAAGAAAGAAACATCTCTCTTTCCCTCCCCTTCTTCCCTTCCTTCTATATCAACCCTCTCCTCCCCTCCGTCAAGCCAAACATAGCAATAAGAAACGAGTGAAGGAAAATCGAGTCAACACATTTAAAACAGAGAACGAGCTCTTCTTTATAATAAAGGAATAAGGCAAATCTACAACCGAACATTTAGATCAATTGGTGGGATTGTTCCACCTTAACTAAAGGTCATGGGTTCAATTATTTGGGAATGCAGCAACATAGGTGGCAAAGTCACCCCCATATGGATTCTACCATAGCCTAATCTAAGATTAGTCTAATTTGTAACTTCCTAAGTGGTTGGCTAAGATACCATGTGCTCACGAAAAAAAAGGAAGGTGAATCTATCAAAAGCGTTGAAAATGAATATTCACACATTGTCAATCACCTCATATCTCAACAAAACATTCAATCATATATAAAATCATGAGATCTCTATACATAGATATTGAAGAAAACTAAAGAAGCCTCAATAATGGGGTCTAAAGTAGTGATAGGGGAAAACACTACAAAAAAAATTGGTTTTTTGTGATGGAAAAATTCCATTGCAAAATTCCAATTTTCCGTCGCAAAATAGGATTGCTATGGAATTTGGGACGAAATTCGTCTGTCGCAAAAAAATCCCTCGCAATTGCGACAGAAAATTGAATTTTTGTCACAATTTGCGACGGAATTTTTTTCCGTCGCAAATTTCAAAATTTGCGACGGAATCGCAATTGCGACGGAACCCAATTCCGTCGCAAAATTTAAAAATAATTAAAAAATCATAAAAAAATATTTATAAACATAAAATTATTAAAAATACGTAATTTATTTTTTATTTTTATAAAAAATAAAATAAAATATCTAACCATATAATTTTTTGCATTTATATATATATATGTGTGTGTGTGTGCGCGCGCGCAAAAAAAAGTATGTGTGCTATATACATCTCATAAGAAAGTGATTTTGTTTTATGTCAAATAAAATAAAAGGTTAATTTCCTAATATTTTGAAGTGAATTATTTTTCCTTCTTTTTTCTTCATACGTCTTCTTTGGTTATTGCTCTCAGCTTCATTTAATAATTGTCCCATAACATGGATTTTTTCCGAATTAAAGTGGCCTATATATTCTAATAAATAACACAATGAGTCAAAAATAGTCTAATTCATTTCTCATTCTTTATGCAACTCATAAGTATGCAAATCAAAATCACTCACCCTTAGGTTTCTAAGGAATATTCAGATTACCACGTTTGTCTCATTGCATGAATAAAAAATTTCAAAATTACGACGGTCCTTGTAAATAGCTTGTTGAATAATGGACATGTTCAAAAAAATATAGATGAATATATGTCACCTTGTGACTGAAGAAGAAGAAAAAAGTAATGAAAAACAAAAGCAATGAAAATAAGCCACTAACCTGGGGAGGAAGAAGAAGTAATACTGAGATCCCATGTGACTGAAAAATAAGAAGAAAGGAATGAAAAACGAAAGGAAGGAATGAAGAATGAGAGAAAGAATCGGGGGAGGGGGAAGTTGAAGAAAGAAAATGAAAAGGGGGAGGGCGAAGTTGGGAGTTAAAAAGGCGAAATTTTGCAATGGAATTTTTTTTCCGTCGCAAAAAAGCGAAATTTTGCGACGGAATTTTTTTTCCGTCGCAAAAATTTGCGATGGAATTTGTTTATGGAATTTTCTTTCCGTCACAAATTTTTTTTAAAAATTATTTTTCTATCATAATTTTGCGACGAAATTTATTTCCGTCGCAAAATTCCGCCTTTTTACGACGGAATTTGAATTCCGTGGTAAAAAGTGGAATTTTGCGACAGGAAAAAAATTTCGTCGCAAAATTTCAAAATTTTGCGACAAAAAATATTCTATCGCAATTTCACTATTTTCTAGTAGTGAAGATTTATAACTATGACTCCGCAAGTACATAGACCGTACAAATAATAAAGAATGAGTAATTAAAGTATTATTCTCATAAGAACTTCACAGGGACTTGGTACCTCAACCCAGTTGAGCATTGATTTTATACTTTCACTTAATTTAAAAAAACTAATTAAATTGAATTCAAATAATCGAAAAGAAAATTAAAATCAAATTAAAACTAACTAACTACCACAATTATATTATCAAACAAGTAACCTAAAGTCATTAAACCTTTATTAACTTCATAAATATTGTTTTCACTAGTTTAATTAACCTTAATGTTAAATTTGTGAATCTTGAGTATAAATAGTTATAAATGTCTGTTGGCCCACTCACAACCCTCTCTTAAATATAAATTGTTATGTCTAACATAATTACTCAAGAGGCAAGATAACTCAAACACACTCTTCAACAATTATATGGGATTATTAGGCCAGGTATATATATTCTTATCATGATTGCAAATTAAATCACAACCTAATCCCATATTCCTTTATCTCGGAGCCTAATTAAAATTTTCTTTATCAAGGTAAATCATAATGCTCAAATTCATATTCAATAATGAACAGTCACTAAATAGATAAAGCTAAATAAGATTAAGTAACCAAAATTAATATTAATTCTAACTAAACAGTGAAAACAATAAGTTTAATCCACTTATAAGTTCATAGCTCTTGTAGGTTGCATAACAAACTAATTAAACATAACTAGAATTATCTCAGCAAAACAATACAAATTCATAGTCCAAAAAATATCAAGAAAAAGAGAAAAGGAAAAGGAAAAGTAATAGAGTATTGATTATTCAAAGCTTCATCTTTAAGTTCTAGCTACTCCTCTGTTTAAGTAGCTACTTAGGTCATCCTCCTGTCTAGAAGAAAAAGAATAAAACTCGAACTCCTTTCACTCTCTCTTTTCTTGTGATTGAAGAAGACAATGGTGATGATTCTCAAATACCGCTGCCTCCTTCCTCCTCAAACAATCGTCCCTTACTTATGCTTTAGGTTCCCCTTCTTTTTATTCCCAAAATAAAAAAGAAGAGGAAATAATATAGTAGTAGTAGTAATAATAATAATAAAACTAAATCTTTTTTTTTTTTATTTGAGAAAACTTCTACTTAGTATTTTTTATTACTTTTTTCCTCAGCTTAAAAAATTCTGTTTTAATTTGACATACCACAAATGATGCACCCAATAAATATGTTCTAAAATATCCAGAAAATTCCTTTCATTTAGCATTGATATATTTAATTCCCAAATCTATCCGTTGTCAAACTCAAAATCCAGAGAGAGACTCAAGATAAAAAAGAAAGAAGGATTACTTTGCTTTGAAAGCTCTTAATGAAGATGATGAACAACTAGCTAGCTAGATGAGGATGCCATGGGATTAAATTCTTCAAGAAACAGCAAGGTGCAAGTCATCAAAGTGCAATAATAATAATAATAATAATAAATAAGGGCGTTTGAGGGGGAAAAAATAGAATTAAAAGATTCTATTATTTGTGTTGAATCTTACTCATCTCGTGTCAATATGAGAAAGAAGAATGAGGACCTTGCTAGGTCATTAGCAAAGTTTACCGAACGCTATGAGATGCCGAAGGTAATATTGGGTGCATAACGATGCACCTGGATCAGACAAGTCTGATTTGGGATACAATCCAGCAAACAACAACATGGGCAGATTGTTGGAATTGACAAAGTTGGAAAACAGCAAGGAACCAACAATGTTGAAGATTGCCATATGAAGGCGCTTATGTCACAATCTTTTCAGTGCGACGAGTCAAAGTTGAGTCCTGATAATCTCTGAAGAATGCATGGTGATTAAGAAGCCAGATTGTAAGTTGAGCAAAGCCAAACTGAAAACTCAACTTAGAGCAAAAAGGGACAGTAACTATTGACTTAGATTCCAATTTCGCTCATACTTGCACAATTTTTTAATTTGTTTAATTAGTAAATTATAAGGGAGTTGGTTATGGCATAATATCGAGATGAACTCATGTTAACATCGACCAACTTAATAAGCTAGTTAAAGAATTAATGACATTGGTAATGATATTCTAAAGCCTGATTTTAAGAAAAAACAAAGTTTGTGATGTTTTTTAAAAGAGAAAACAAATAAACTTTCGTTTAAATTTAATTTTATTGTCTCAACTCTACTTCAATGAATTTATTTGATAGGTCGTCCAATTAGAGGTAAAATTTTTGGAGGAAACTTATATTTGATAGTTTACTATACTGTTATAGATTCAATTATGCTATATTTCTTTCTTGTAAATATAAGATATTTGATGTATTTGTTGTTTTTTCCAAAAATGTTGAAAATGATATGGGCGTATGTCTACTGTGTCTGCTAGGTTTCACCATGGAAGGGAGTTCGAATCAATGGATTATTCCTTGAATTTCTGAAGAGCTAAACCACAAATTTTTAGTCCCTTGGAGCCAGTGGCGGATTTTTTTTTTTGGCTCCTAAAATTACATGAAAGAACCCAAATTTCTAGGAAATTATCATTATAAAAAATTCATGATTTTCACTTTATTCTCTCTATGTGAAGTTACGTGGAGGGATTAAAAAAAAAATCTTGAAATCTTTATAAGGCCGAAATATAGTTTTATGAATATCTGGGTTCTATTACGTAATTTTCTCCCCCTATAATAAAGTGTCATAAACATCTGAACTCTATTATATAATTTTCACCCCCCTAACTACAATTCTTGGCTCCACCCCTGCTTGGAGTTGCAATAGAACGAGGTAGTAGAAGGAAAAACAAAATACTCATAGAGATGACACCTGCAATAATGATGAGTGAAACTAAAATATGTCCCAAATGTTTTGGGCATATGCAATAAGCTAAGGCAAGTTCCATTGTCAATGGGGCTTACATTGACCAGTGACGAGGAATAAAGGAAGGAGCATGATCTCTCATATCTTCATGTACTTTGGTGTAAGGGCTTTGTTCACAATAATGACATATACACCTTAAGTAAATTTGATCCTAATTTAACAAGGGTAGTTTTCTCTTGTTACGGATCCAATAGAAGTAAGACCTGATCTTTAATAAATAAACTAATAATATTGTTAAAGAGACTCTTGTGTTTGTTAAAAGTTAAAACTAACTTCCATGTATGTGGGGCTTCTATTTTTTTTGGGAAAATTACACTTAGATCCTAAGTAAGACAAATTATTGTTTTAAGGTCCCTTGAAATATCTAAATTACCAGCAAGTTTTAGAGGACCTGAGGGAAAGAGATTCCAATTGTGAAAAGACACATTTGCTCATGCTCTCATTCACCTCAATTCATGATAATTGCACTTGTCAACCAATTAAAATATACTATATGTTTTAATTACCTTCCTTTAATTTGGACTTATGTGTGCTTAAAATATTTAAACCAAAACAAAATTATATTGATTTATATCATATTTTGAATCATGAATACCATATAATTCCGTTTTGGATGACAAATGAAATAGCATAAAATAATAAGTGAGAGAGCATGAATTGATAAGTGACGGAGCAGATGTGACAATTAAATGAGGGGAAGGGTAATGACGTCTTCTTTCTCTTGAGACTTGATAGTAATTTAGAGATTTCAAGGTACCTTATAGTAGTAATTTGTCTTACTTGGGACATGATATATGTGAGCAAATTTCCACAGTTTAACTATTTTGTACCACATATAAGTAATAAAGATTTTTTTTCCTCCTAAATTTATTATTCTAAAGTTGGAGATGCCTAGTCATCATCAATCAACGTCACAATACAGTATCATCGATTAATATCAATTTGTAGCTCAAAAGAATAAAGATATAGAAAGGCAATATGTTGGGGAAAAAAGATGGGCAATATAAAAATTCTAACAAATAATAGGGATCCAATTATGGATTCAATTTTTAAATCTTATAGGGTTATTTTTGTTGAGGTTGAATCTTGGAGTAAAAGGGAAATTTACCAAAATAAGAAGAATTTTGAAAAAAAAAATACTGAATTAGGACACTATAGAAAGCATTTACCAAAGTAAGACAGACAAACATGTTATCTGACATGACACCACTAGTGACGTCGTGTCACCTAACGCCACTGCACAGTGACGTCAAGCCATTAATTGACGCCGAGTGTATTGTTGACGCCACTAGACGTCAATTTAATTAACGTCTGGTGTCAGCCAGGTGTCAAATTTTTTTAAACCAAAGTAAGATAGACAAACATGTTATCTGACATGACACCACAAGTGACGTCGTGTCACCTAACGCCACTGCACAGTGACGTCAAGTCATTAATTGACGCCGAGTGTATTGTTGACGCCACTAGACGTCAATTTAATTGACGTCTAGCGTCAGCCAGGTGTCAAATTTTTTTTAAAAAAATAATTTAACAATTGTATTTAATTATAAATAATAATTATAAATAATAATTAAGAAAATTAAAATATTTAAAAGTTATTTTAAACCTTAAGATATAAGAGTAATTAGTAAATTATTTAATTAGTGAATTTTCTATAAATAATAAGATAGATGACTAATTATTTAATATTTTGTACATTAACAATTTATAATAAATTATTAGCTAAATTAATAATTTACAATTTCGTTTTTGTAAATTGTAAATTATTATTAACTAGATTATTACAAAAACACAATACATTATTAAGTCACTAATTAATTATTTAACTAATTATTATTCTCTATTTAAGTTTATCCTATCTATCCTAGTGTACTCTACATTAGAGAATAATAATTAGTCAAATAATTTACTAATTAAATAAAGAATAATAATTAGTCAAATAATTAATTAGTTAAAGAATAATTAATTAGTGACTGAATAATGTATTGTATTTTTGTAATAATTTAGCTAATAATAAGTTACAATTTACAAAAACACAATTGTAAATTTCAATTTAGCTAATAATTTATTCTAAATTGTTAATGTACAAAATATTAAATAATTAGTCATCTATCTTATTATTTATAATAAATTTACTAATTAAATAATTTACTAATTACTCTTATATATTAAGGTTTAAAATAAATTTTAAATATTTTAATTTTATTAATTAGTAATTAAAATTATTATTTACTAATTTTATTATTTATAATTAAATATAATTATAAAATTATTTTAAAAAAATTGACTCTAAGGCGTTAATTAATAATTGACGCCCAGTGGGCACAAATTAATACTTGACGCCACTATGCAGTGGTGTCAGATGACACGACGCCACTCAGATGATGTTTTTGATTGTCTTACTTTGATAAATATTTTCTACAATGTCCTAATTCGGTAATTTTTTTCAAAAATTTTCTTATTTAGTAAATTTCCCTGGAATAACAACACGCAATGTTGTTGCTATGTGATACATTGATGTCACAGTCACAAATTCAAATATGAAAATAATTTTTCTGCTTTCGAAGGTAAAATTATATTAATCTATCTTTATGTAGTTCTTACTAATTGAGAGCTTTATGTGCACTAAGTTGCCAATTTAGCATGTGATTTTTGTTTTTCTTTAGTACGAATATTTTATTGAAGATTATGCTCGGTAAGCATTTAATTAAATAATCACTATATAAATTTATTGATTCAGTATTTTTTTGTCAAACGATAGTAATGATATTAAGATTAAGGGACTAGAATTATAGTTTACAAAATTAAGAGACTAAGTTGAAGCTTGATGCAAACTCCATTGACCAAATGTATAGCTTAGCCGAATTTAAAAACATATCAATAATTTAATGCAATTATAAGGAGGGACAATACGCAAAAAAAATAACCACCAAATCCCATCTTTTTGAAAAAATTGCATTCAGGTCCCAGTAAGTCAAATTAATATAAGGTCTCTTGAAATCTCCACACTACTAGTAAGTCCCTAAGAACTTGAGAGTAAGAGATTTCAATTGTAGAAAGCCATAGTTACCCTTACACTCATTCAATTGTCATTACCTGCTCCTTCACTTGTCAATTTTTACATTTTCATTTGTCAACAATTTAAAATATAATATTTCTCCAGTTTTTAATATAAGATATATTTGAGAAGTTGACGTTCATCTTAAATATAAGACATAATTTTTATATTTGTTAATATTTTCCTAAATAACCCCTATTAATGCTCCTTCAACCATAATTAAGGAGGAGAGAGAATTATAGAATTAAAGAAGATGACAAGTAAGTTTAAAAAATACACGTCACATTAACTAATTTAACTAATTTCATTAATCTAATTAATTTAAGTAAATATATTTTATATTAAGGATCGGAGGGGGTATATATTTTAATGTGCTTTGTCCTCTAGTAAGGATAAGACGAAACATCTTTAATGTTACACAGCTTGAATCTAGGTATCAAAGGGCCTGTTTGGTTCAAAGAAAAAGAGAGGAGCAAAAGGGAAAATTAGATTTTCCTACTTGCTATAACTGTTTGGTTCATTATTTTTGTTAGAAAATGTTTACCCACCTACATTCATTTTCATCTATATAGATAAAAATGGGTTCCCACCAATAATCTAAGGAAAATGAGATCATGGGAAAATCTTGTAAAAGTGTTGATTTGCCCCAACTAAGTTCTGATTTCACTCTCTTTGTTCTCATTCCGCTAAGTCCTTGTCCTATGGTTTTCGATCAACTCTGGCTCTGACGACATTCAAGGGCTTCTAATCTTCAAGGCCACACCCTCGCCTCCCCCGCTCGATCTCACTTTGTCCTAAGAGATGAGAGCCACCAAGGTTTATCCCTCCCTTGCAAGGATTGGGAGTTTGATCTCCCTCGCTCAATTTATGTCGGTGATTGGGAGGAGGAAAGAAATAGAGGACGCTATTGTTCTTATCCCATGGTTTATGTCCCTCCCTTGCGATCACGCCGATAGGTGTACGACTCTCTACTCTAAATCTGCTGATGAGAGCTCACCTGTTCGCATTGATGTTTATCGAAGGCATTGTTGCTTTGTCCCCCCCCCCCCCAAAAAAAATTATGTCACTCAGTTATGTGTCATCACTCTTCTTGTTGGCCATGTTCTGATTATGATGATGAATTCTATATGCCTATTTAGCTTTGATGGGTTGTAATTAGGTTTGTTAGGAAAATATATTAGTATTATTAGCATTAATTTATAATGCTAAGATCATGTGATTGTAATCATATCCCAATCAGATCCCATATAATTAGGAATTACAACATTATGAGCCATTACGTGTAGAGGCTCCTCCCTCTTGTATAAATACGCATACGTTTATCATGAATAAGAACTTTCTAATTCATTTCACTTTATGGTACCAAAGCCTTACGAATTCTATATTTTTATTTTTCTGTTTGGGTATTGTTTAGGAACTATTTGAGTACTATTTGGTACTATTCAAAGTTTTGTTTGGTACTATTTGGTATTATTTGGAGTACTATTTTGTTGTTACATCACTATTTTCCTGTTTCAGTACTGTTTTGTCACTAATCTGCATTGTTTCAACTATTCTATCACTGTTTGGCTATTCTGTCATTGTTTGGCACTGTTTCAGTAATGTTTGGTCATTCTATCATTATTTGGCACATCATGTCGTTGTTTCATCACTATTTGGCTATTCTGACACTGCTTGGAACTATTTCGTCACATTTTGCACTATTTTGTCATTGTTCAACACTTTTTTTTCACTGTTTAGGAGCTATTTTGCACTCTTTGGATTATTTGTGGCACTATTTTACATTGTTCATTGGTACTATTCACCAATATTGGTCATAATTTCTATTTGGTGTTTTTGTTGATTTCTAGTCTCTCTCTTGATCGTATTTACTATCTGGTTATTGTGAATATTTTGGTTCTAAATCCATGGCTGAATCTAAGACTTCCAATATTATGCCTATGTCTGCAAAGATCACCAATGCAAAATTAAACTAGACCAATTATAATGATTGGAACAAAACTGTTCGGGTTTACCTCTTGTGTGTTGAGAAGGAAGCCCATTTAACCGAGGATCTTCCTTCTATTGATAATGAGAAAGGTTTGGCTTGGTCTAGAGCAGATGCTCGTCTATTTTTTTAGATTCAGAATTCTATTGAACCACGGATTTTGTCTTTTGTTAGCTATTGTAACACGGTAAAAGAAATTATGACTTATTTGAAATTTATGTTCTCTAGTAAAGGGAACTTTTTTCATATTCATGAAGTTTGTAAAGGATTCTATTGCTCGTAGCAGCAAGGTCGTCCTTTGAATGATTTCTTCTTAGGTTTTAAATGGTTATATGAAGAAATGAAGATACTTATGTCTCCATAGGCAGATCTCCAGACTCGTATCAAGAATTTGTAATTTCAAGCTATCATTAGTTTTCTTGAAACTCTTGATCCGTCTTATGACACCATCTGATCTCAGATTCTGTCCAGTCATGAGCTTCTATCTCTTGAGATGTGTTCTAAAGAGTGCTTTGTGCTAATAGTCTAATTCGTCTGTGTGTTGATCCCGATGCCGGTGCTTTGGCTGGACATGGCCCCTTTGAAAACATGAATTTTGGATTTAAACAAGGCACTATTGTTCCATCCTCTAGCAGTGTTATTTGCTATTATTGCAAGAAATCTGGGTATGTCAGGAAAAATTGTCGTAAATTGCAGACTAAACAACAACGTGCTTAGCAGCATGGTGTTGCTGATATTGCTCAGACATCTGATTAGTCTGATTCTAGTCCCTTCTCTGCAGGGGCATTTGCTACAGGTACTTTGTCTTCTAGCCTTGCTACCACATTCACGAAGTGGGTCATTGATTCTAGTGTCACTGCCCACAAGACATGTAACCATTATTTATTTTCATAGTATTCCCCTTATGCCAACCCATCCTCCATATTTGTCACTACTGGTTTCTTGTTCCAAGTCCTTGGATCAGGAATTGTCTTATTGACTACATCCATTTGCCAAACACCATCGTGTTCATTTGGCACCTCAAGTCAATAAACGAGCTACGTTCCCCTTTGAGTTTCATTTTAATGTTTGGGGTCATTGTTCAGTTTTGTCTCAAACTAGTTATTGATACTTTGTCACTTTTGTTGATGTTTTTTTTCCCAAACCACTTGGCTTTACTTAATGAAATAGCGTTTTGAATTGTTTATTCATTTTTGTCATTTCTGTGTTGAAATTCAAACACAATTTAATACTCCTGTGAAAATTCTTCGAAGTGATAATACAAAAGAATATTTTTCTGCCTCCTTCATTAATTATATGCATAGTCATGTCATCCTTCACCAATCCTCATGTGTTGATACACCTGCTCAAAATGGTATTGCTGAAAGAAAGAACCATTATTTCTTAGAAATTACCTATGCTCTCATGTTTCACTCTTGTGTCCCTAAATCATTTTGGGTTGATGTCGTGTCTACTGCTTGTTTTCTCATCAATCGCATGCCTTCAACTATATTTAGTGATATTGTTCCCTATTCTGTTTTGTTCCCCACCACTAAGTTATTCCCCGTTGATCCCAAAATCTTTGGTTGTGTCTGCTTTGTTCGGGATGTCCGTCTGGGTGTTTGTAAACGTGACCCCAAGTCCTTGAAGTGTGTCTTTCTTGGTTATTCTTGCGTTCAAAAAGGTTATCAGTGTTACTCTCCTGAACTCCATCATTATTTGGTGTCCACTTATATGACTTTTCATGAGTCTTCATCTTTCTTCAAGTCTCCGACCTTCTTTGAGTGTCCCTCTGTCCTTGATGAGCCTGATGATCTTCTCGTTTATCATGTTCTGGTCTCACTAGTCCCAGCTATTGTTCCAGACCCTGATCTTCTCGATGATGTTGATGTTTCCACTGCTTTGCCTTCGCCAATGATTGCTTCACCGACGGATTCCATTAATACCTTCTTGGTTCCTGAGCCTCCGTCTGCCAATCCTGCCACTCTCATCCTAACACCCTTGTCCTTAACTCTATCATTAACCCATCTGCTGACCTGCTTATAACCCTCCGCAAAGGTACTCGTCGTCCTTGTCCTCCTAAGCGATATGTTGATTGTACTTATCCTATCTCCTTGTTTTTGTCCTACCAGCACTTGTCCCACATTTCCTATTCTCTTGTGACCACCCTTAGTCTATCTATACCCCTACTACCTTTCACCAAGCTTTGACTTGCCCTAGTTGGCGTGCTACGACGGAAGAAGAAATGATGGCCCTCAAGGCGGTTGGTACCTGAACTCTTGTTGATCTACCTTCAGGGACGAAAGCCATTGGTTGTAAATAGGTGTTTGTTGTGAAAACTAAGGCTGATGGTTCCTTAGATCGATTGAGAGATCGACTTGTTGCCAAAGGGCATGCTCAAACTTATGGCATTGATTATTCTATGACTTTCTCCCCTGTGGCTAAGCTTACTTATGTTCATTTCCTTGTCTCTCTGGCTGCCACTTATCATAGGGATTTGCATCAGTTGGATATTAAGAATGTCTTCTTGAATGGTGATCTTCTTGAGGAAGTGTATATAGAGAAACCACCTGGATTTGTTGCTCAGGGGAAGCATCGGAAAGTATGCTATCTTCAAAAGTCGTTGTATGGTTTAAAATAAAGTTCTTGTGCTTAGTTCGATAGGTTTTGTGGTGTGGTCAAGAAGTTTGGTTTAAACCAAAGTAAGTGTGATCATTTTATGTTCTACCAACAGTCCAATGCAGACATGATTCTTCTAATAGTATATGTCGTTGATATTGTGATTACTAAGAGTAACATCTCTGGAATCTTAGAGCTTAAGGTCTTCCTTAACTCCCACTTTCAAACAAAAGACTTAAGCCCATTAAAGTACTTCCTTGGTATTGAAGTTTTGAGAAGTAAGAAGGACATCCTTTTAACTCAGAGAAAGTATGTTCTTGATTTGTTAAAGGAGATTGGAAAGCTTGGAGTTGCACCAAGCAGCATTCTCATGATTCCGAATATGTTCTTGGATCTTAATGATTGTATGTTTGATGAACTTCCTGATGATCTAAAGAAGAAGATTGATCCAGAGAAATTGAAGCCATTTGCATCTCTTGAGAGATATAGAAGACTCATTAGGAAGATGAATTATCTAACAGTAACTCGTCTTGATATAACCTTCTCGGGTAGTGTACTTAGCCAATTCATGGCATTTCCAACAATGGCACAGTGAGAAGCCTTAGAGCATATCTTGCACTATTTGAAAAGGTTCCCCAAGTCATAGCATTCTCTTTATGGACACGCTAAAGTCGAGTGTTTTTGTGATGCGAATCATGCAGGGTCTAAGGCCAGAAGACAGTCCACTACATTTTATTGTATATTTGTTGGTGGAAACTTGATATATTGGAGAAGTAAGAAGAAAAGTGTTGTGCCAAAATCAAGTGCAGAGGCAAAATATAGAGTCAAGTCACAATCAGTGCATGAAATTGTGTGGGTACTTCAACTCATGAAGGAAATCAGCATTACCTGCGAAACTATGGTGTGATAATAAAGCAGCCCTTCATATAGCATAAAACTCTATGTTCCATGAACGTACGAAGCATGTTGAAATCGACTATCACTTTATTCATGACAAGATCAAAGAGAATGTTGTAACTACAGGGTATGTGCGATCAAATGACCAGTTAGCAGATCTTTTGACTAATGGGACACTGGTTAAGTATTTTTGTAACAAGTTGGACATGATTAATATATATGCTCTAACTTAAGGGGAGTATTAGAAAAATATATTAGTATTATTAGCATTAATGTATAAAGATGAGATCATGGGATTATAATCATATCTCAATCAGATCCCATATAATCAAGGATTACAACATTATGAGCCATTATGTGTAGAGGCTCATCCCTCTTGTATAAATACCCATACATTTATCATGAATAAGAACTTACTGATTCGTTTCACTACAAGCTTAAGGTTTTTACTACATGGAGAATTAACCAAAGCCATTGATCAAGGGAAAAATAGGGAAAGTGGTGTTTTGGATTTGAGAAGGGCAAAATATCATGTGGGTCTTTTCATTTTTCTCATCTTAGATATTAAGTTTTTAATCAAGAGTAAAATTGTCATTCATCTAATTTTCCTACCTCATTTTCAGCCCGATGAATGTTTTTCATCAATACATTTTTTTCTAATGCACGCTAAATAGGACAATTTATTTTTATATTATTTCTTTTCAACCATTTCTTTGAACCCAATAGGTTCTAATGTTGTTACTTTCAAATTAGTTTATTGCCATTCAAATTTGACTTAGCTAAAGATAAAGTGTCACTGATGTGATAATTATATGTCGTTAATATAACGGTTTTTTTTTCCCAAAGTTCCCATTTTTAAGAAACTATTTATCAAAATGCCCCTTCTTTGAAACTATTTCTCATTATGCCCCTTTTTGAAAACATATTCCCTCTCTACCCTCATTTAGTCGACTAAAACAGGGCTTTAGTCGACTAAATGTCGGGGTTAAATTTTTTTTGAAAACCCACGACATTTTGTCGACTAAACCCTGTGATTTAGTCGACTAAATGTCAACAGTGAGATTATAAGTGAGATAATATAGGAATTAGTTAGTCTAGATGCTATTATTTAGGAACAAATTAACTCAAATCCTATCTTTTTGATTTTCCTAATATGATATGATTACAATAATTTCCAATATATATTAAAGCCTTTCTTTTTCTCAATCTTTTCCAATATATATGAATACTTCTGCTAGTAAAATTATATATATATGAATGGATCTTTGCTTTTATACACATAGCGAACTGTCTCTCCGTTTATATGTGTGTGTGGATAACTTTATATATCCTATATGCAGGGGTGGAGCCAGGAATTACAGTTAGGGGGGGCAAAAATTATAGAATAGAACTAATATATTTATGAAATTTTATTTCAAGAGGTGGAAATTATAAAATAGGAGCCAAATATTCATAAAAATATATTTCAACCCTATAAACATTTCAATATTTTCATTTTAGTCTCTCCACAAAACTTAATATAGAAGGACTAAAGTGAAAATTATGAAAGTTTTATAGGCTAAAAGATAATTTAATTAAAAAATTGGGTTCTTTTCTGTAATTTTAGGAGGGTGGGAGCCACCCCTAGCCCCTCCCTAATTCCGCCACTGCCTATATGTATATTGCTTTAAAATAACCAGATCCAGAGATGCATGAATACACGGCGCCAAGACGCAAGAGTTTTTGTTTCATGATCATTCTAGTTTCAGCGACTCCATGGTTTTTCATTTGCCTACTGTTAAACTTCTATTTGCTTCGGGGGAAAAAAGAAACTAGAGAAAAAGAAACTTAGTAACTTACCTACAAGGATTAGGCTGAAGAGATAAGGATAGAATGCTACTTCCTTCCCCTGTTTCGACGGCACAAGGCAGAGGATGATTTCAACTTGTTTCTCTCTCTCGCTCTCTCTTTCTCTTACTCTCCCTCCTTTTCTAGGCTCTCACTGAGCTCTCAACTCACACTTTTTTTTGTTTTTTGTGTTTAGTTGACTAAACCTTGTACTTTAATCGACTAAATGTCGTGGTTTTCAAAAAAAATTTATCTCCGACATTTAGTCGACTAAAGCCTTGTTTTAGTCAACTAAATGGGCGTAGAGGGAGAATATGTTTCTAGGAAGGGGTACAATGAGAAATAGTTTTAAAAGAGAGACATTTTGGTAAATAGTTTCCTAAAAAGTGGCGCTTTAATAAAAAAGGCTTAATATAACATTGTTATGTTCAATAACAACAAAAAATTTGATTTTTTTTTCTCGACAACAACAAAAAATTTGATTGAAATAAACGAAACTGTAATGAAATTTGGGGGAATCAGTGAATGAATTTACATTCTATGTTTTTTCTCATATGTTTGTTAGGTGCTTTTCTCAATAATTAGAAGGATGAAGCTATATATAAAATAAAATAAAAATTAAAAAAAAAAGAAAAAAGAAAAATACCTAATAAGCATATAAAAAACACATGTGCATCCATCAGTGAATACGGAAGAGAGATGTCCTCAGAGGCTCAGACAATGAGCTAGAAAGAAGGGGACAACAAAAAAGAAAAAAGAAATTTCGGTGCTTCATTTCTCGATCGCGAAAGATTCTCCGAAAAAAATCAGTTCTTTCCAGAGACCCCATTGCCAACTTTCTCGCACTTCCTTTCTTTACTTTTTGGTCTCGTTTTCAAACCTCTCCCTCTCTCTCTCGGCCCAATCTCCATGTCTGCCCTCTGCTAAACCCTCATCTCAGTTCTCCAGAAATTAAACAGAAAACCATTGCCATTTGCAAGATATGGGCGCTTCTGGGAACAATTTACTCCAAGTCATCGCCAATAATTTAGATGTTCTTTTACTGTAAGTCACTTTTCCTCTTTAGTTCTTTCGGCATTTTGCTGTGATTCACTCTGAACTTAGTTTTATTCTTTGGTTTTTTTTCCTTCCCAGGCCTTTAGTCACTCTGGTATACCCTTTGTAAGTTGCTTTCTGTTTTGTGCATTTTTGTCTCTTTACTGTGAAGCAATGTGATGCCCTAAGTTGATGTGGGGTCTGTCTTCTCTTCACGCCATTTTTTGTGTCTCTGACAGATATGCTTCGATTCAAGCTATAGAGACCAGGTCCATTACTGATGATCAACAATGGCTCACCTATTGGGTTCTTTATTCCTTGATCACACTCTTTGAGCTCACATTTGCCAAAGTTCTTGAAGCGTAAGCTTCCCTGTTTATGATATGAGTTTGGTTGCTATTGCTTGAGTTTTCTGTGCTTGAAATGCAGTAATACTTCTGATTTTTTTACTTGATAAAGTGCAAGGCGTTAATATGTAGTTTGAAGGGTCACATCATGACTGATATGTGGTTCGTATATTTTCTTTTAAAATTACATAAATGAGTAATAGAATCGAACTTATGATGAGCTCTTTCCTTTTAAAGGGAAAATAAGCAAAACGAGCATGACTTTAGTGTTCTGTAAGGTTGTCGTTTTTTTCATTTGTTTGCAACTTGCAAGTTTTGATGTCCCCAGTGCTATTTCTATTTGTGGGGTGTAATGATCAAGATGTTACTTTCAGGCTTGCTATTTGGCCTTATGCCAAGTTGATTCTCAGTTGCTGGTTGGTGCTTCCACATTTCAATGGGGCAGCACATGTTTATAAGCACTATATTAGGCCCTTCTACATGAACCCACAAATGCCCCAAATTCCTCAAGCTTCTCAAATGTGGTATTTTCCGCATAAGAAGAACATATTTGGTAAACAGGATGATGTTCTAACTGCTGCTGAGAGATACATGGAGGAGCATGGAACAGAAGCATTTGAGAGACTCATTCACAAGGTAAGCATAAGGTCCAAAAGCTGCAAAATTTTAGGACTATTCAAGTTGCTGGTATTAATAGAGACCTGAATATGGCTAACAATTCTAGTCCTTGGTACAATTCTGGTCAAGTTAAATGGAGTGGAAGAGATAAGAAAAAGAAAACCCATAAATTTAATGGCAAGAATTCTAGTCCTTGGTAACGTTCTGGCTAAATTAAATGAAGTGAAAGAGTATGGTTGCTATTGCTTGAGTCACAGTTTTATGTTGTTGCAGTAATTTCAGAACGTATCAACCAATGCTGCTCATTCAAGCAAATTGGGATATAAAAAATTAACATGAATATATTGATTTATTTGTGCAGACTGACAGAGAGGCTAGATCGAGAAGGAATTCAAATTACATGGTCTTTGATGATGACTATATATATTGAGGGATGTTTCTGGATGTAATTTCCTAGTCTGTAGTATTACTTTTGACAGTTGCCAATACTCTGCAATAGCAGCTATGGCTTGAAAAACTAAATTATGAACTCTTTTGGCTATAATTCCCAGGACATTGAACTCACCATAGTTTGTTTTCCATGCTGAAGATCCAAGAAAACATCTTCTGCGCATCAGTGGGATATTGGAGGAAAAAACATATCTTGATCTGTCAAACTTTGAAAGCTTGAGAAAACTGAATTGATTTCCTCCAATTCTCACTTATAGTTTTCTCTACTCTTTGCTCAAAAGTCTATAGGTAACTGTAGTCATATCTGAATAGATATTTCAGGGAACTAAAATTCAATGTGTAAAGGAATCAACGCTTTTTGGTTAGCTTCTTTCTGATTCTCAGCACAGTGACAAATGAAATAGTACGGGTTTGTTCTTGCTTCAATGGGCTTATTGTACTCTTTGAAAGCATGAAGAATCTGATGATTATGAATGGTCAGAGCTCTAGTGAGCTTGTTGTAGATAGGCATTTCAACTTGTATTACTGTTCTCGCAAGCATGGCGGATTTTAAATACGGATGTTCTCTATTTAGAGGCATATTGTTTAAATAAACTAACTTAGACGATCTTATTATAAGGCTTTTTCTTTTTTTCCCCTTTTTGGCCTTATAAGAACCAAGGGCCCAATTGGGATAGGGATGACAGAAGTTGCTTTTTTTTCATATGGTCTTTTTCTAAAAAATTTATGTTATAGATGTGATTTATGTTTGAGATAGCAGTGATAAAAGTAACTTTTTTTTCAGATTAACTATTGTTTAGATGATTATTTGAGATAGAAAATGACTGAAAATTGCATGAATTTTATTGAATATATATATAGTGGTATATATTGTGATAATTGAATATAAAAAATTAAATATAAATTTTGATTGAAAAAAAAAATTATTATGGGTTAAAAACTTAAGGTGTAAAAATGCATATAAGTTTGTGAAACAATAGCAAAAATGCCATAACAATTAAATTGCAAAAATGCCATAACAATTAAATTGCCTTAACATATGTTAACTTGTTAAGTATATTAAGAAAATATCAAAGTCCGCCTCACTTCAGAAAAACACCCTCTTGTTCCCAACCTTCATCGTCTGCAACTCTTTTTCGGCAAAGAACAATGAAGATACCACACACCAAAGGAAACTGTAGTTGCCAAAATTTACCTAAGGAATTAGATACAACAAAAATCTACCATTGTTGGAAGCATTCAAGACTGTGAAACCAAGCTTAGATTTCTTGTCATAGTGCACCGAGAGGCACTCCAGAAGAAGGGAATCGAGACCAGAACCAGTGCCTCCACCCATAGTGTTGAAAATCCAATTCAAAATAACTTCATCAATGACGGTAGGCTCAAGATCTACAAGTTATGCAGAATCAGATTGTTGTTAAGGAAGAAACTTGATGCATTAAGAAGGTCACAACCCAATTCAAAATTGAGTTTACAACAAATTGTAGAGCATAAAGAAAGTCACAAAAATTGCATTCCAACTGAAACTTCAGATTCCAAAAACCATGAGCCAAACTCTCTCAAGTGCTTGCGAATGCTAATTTTTGAAGCTTTGGATGATGAATCAACATTAGGGGGTTAAGTCGACGATGAAGACATTTAGATGTTCAAAAACCCCTGTTGAGGACGGAGGCTGGCGATGAGGCTCGACATTCACAGTTAAAAATGCCAATGAGGAACATCCATAGAGCAGCAAAATGAAGCGGCAAGAATGTTGAGTCTCTTTTCTCCAAGTTGCTCAACCAATGGCTAGGATTACACTTTAAAATCAATGATAGATTGGACCTTCCTCTCATCACGTTCAGCTGCGTTAAAGAATCGGGAGAGAGGCGGAGAGCTTGGAACAACCACCATCCCTTCCTCACTTCACCACCTCTGGCTGGGAAAGAGTGTGTGGCAGTGATTTTGTGGGAAAGAAGGTCTGGGTTTTGGAGCTTGAGGAAAAGACGATTGCACCCACACCATTGTCACTCACCACCAACATCGAGCTGTACTTCATCACTGTCAACTTTGATTTTGTTCTGTCATCATCATTCCGTTCCCTATCTCAGGTGAGCCTCATCTTCCCACACTCTCCATTGTGGCGGTGAGGAGGATGTAATCAGACATAGAAGGTGGAGGGTTAGAAAGGTAAAATGAAGGGTAAAAGAGGAATTTAAAAATTGTAGGCATTTTTATATTTTAAAAAATGTGGATCCCACTAACAGAGGTTAACCTCTTTTAATGACATGGGCATTTTTGCAACTTCAAAAAGTATATGGTACTAGGTGCGCCTTGGGTAAAAGCTCATGTGTTTCTTTGTACTTTAATCTAATTATTATTATTAAAAAAATAAAACTCTAAAGTATTTAATTAAAGGCTATAGTATACTTTTAGTTCTTTAAGTCTCACATGAGGTATACTTTTGGTCTCTTAACTTCATAAAGTATACTTTTGGTCTTATATTTCTAATATCGTTAATATTGATAATGGAAAATGTTCATGCAACAAATTTAATTGATAATTATGCACTTGGCAGAGCATATTTAAGTTTTAATTTTTTAATATAATATATTTAGATTATTAAACTAAAATAAACTAACAAATCATTGGAAATGAAATTGATATTTTGATATTTATATTATTGAATTAATATATTTAGATTATTAAACTAAAATTTTTATATTTAGATCATTAAAATATTTTTTTAATATAATTGGGGTATTGATAATAACTACTTCATCAAGAATTTAGATATTTTTCAATTTATGCATATTTTAAATTAATAAATTTTAATTACATAGTCAACACTTAAGTTTACATAGTCATCAATTGAATTTTGCTA
The DNA here is from genome assembly GCA_037074495.1 of Acacia confusa. NCBI lineage: Eukaryota > Viridiplantae > Streptophyta > Magnoliopsida > Fabales > Fabaceae > Acacia > Acacia confusa. Next base: position 8,426,891 of record CM073513.1, on the reverse strand, counting down.
CATTAGCATTTTTTGTTAGTAACATTAACGGTGTTAGAATTTTAGGACCAAAAATATACTTAATAAAGTTAAGGCACAAAAAACATATCTAATGTAAACTTAAAGGATTAAAAGTGCAGTTAGCCTTAATTAAATATATTATAATGGATAAATTAAAATGCATATAAATGTATTTGTGTGTGTGTGTGTGTTTAATAGTACATTATTTATTATGGGCTCGTTTAGATATAACTTTTAGAGAATAACTTTGGGATTTACGAGGTAAAAATGGATTTTGAATAATAGTTTTTGGAATTTACGAAATAAAAATGATTTTTGAAAAATAGCTTTTTGGAAAAAAAAAATGATAGTGTTTGAATAACTTCAAAATCTAGATTTTGACAAAATTTTGCCAAACACCCCAAAATCATCAAAAAAACTATTATACATCAAAACTTAGGTTTTAGCAAAAGTTTGTCAAACACACCTATTTTTTCCAGAAGTTATTCTACATCAAAACCTAAGTTTTGTTATAAGTTTACTGAACATCCTTATTTTTTCTAAAAGTTATTCTGCATCGAAACTTAAGTTTTAGATCCCAAAACCTAAGTTTTGTCAAAAACTATTTTTTTTTCAGTTTTTTCTCTCTCCTCTACCATCATCAATATTTTTTCAATATCCTTAAGATATTTTTTAGTACCTTTCAGTTTCAATATCCTAATTTTTTTTCAAAATCAAGAAGTATTTTTTCAGTAACTTTTTAGTACTTGTTAGTACCATAAAATATTTTTTCAAGATTTTCAGTACCTGAAATATTTTTTTCAAGATCTTAAAATAAAATGTTAAGACCACAAGAAGTATTTTTTCAGTACTAATTAGTGTTAAGTATCTTTTTAGTACTTGTCAGTATCCTAATATATTTTTTCAAGATAAGTTATTACCCTAAAGCAACTTTTTAATATCCTAAAATAAATTTTTAAGATCATGAAATATTTCAGGGTACTGACTTGTACTTCAAAAATACTTCATGATCTTAAAATTTTATTTTAGCATATTAAAAAGTTGTTTTAGGGTAATGATTGATTTTCAAAAAATATCTTAAAATACTGACGGGTACTAAAAATATATTTAAAGATATTAAAAAAATACTTCATGATCTTGAAAATTTATTTTATGATATTGAAAAAATATTTCAAGGTAATAATAGATGACCTTGAAGAAATATTTAGGGTATTGAAAGGTACTATAAAATATCTTAAAGATACTGATTAATATTGAAAAAATATTGGTGTTGGTAGGGGAGAGAGAAAAAAATGAAAAAAAAAAAATAGTTTTTCACAATACCTAAGTGTTTGGCAAACTTGGAACAAACCAAAACCTAGGTTTGTAATCCTTCCAAACATATTCTATATCACTTATCCCTAACATTTTTTTTTTCTGAAAGTTGAAAAAAGTCACACCAAAAGTTGAAAAAAAATAACTTCTATGAAGTCACTTTTTTAGAATAAGCTCATCACCCACAAAAACTATCATAAACGCCTCTTTTTCTCACTGCCGTTGGGTTTTTCACACTCACCAAGCATCCCTTCTTTTTTGTTCAAATCCAAGTATACCTTCTAAAAGTGTCTTGTGAAAAACGATTTGGATGAAGTAAACAAATATTGCTTTAATTTTGTCTGTTGTGATTCCAAAAGCAAGTAAAGATCCATGAGAAAGCAGAGAAAGTATGGTCACCAAAACATCTTTAGTTTTTGGCAAAATGAATCTTTTGTTCCTATAATTTTAATTTGATTGTAATTTAGTCCATATATTTTGACTTGGTGTAACTCTATGTTTATACTTTTGAATTGATTCTAACTTAATTTTTAAATTGACTAACTACAATTTAAGATATCGGATATTCTTACTACCTCATAATCTTACTACCATTTTACTACCTTTTTGTTACCGTTAGATTTATTATTTGATCCAACGGTCCTGATTTACCCTACTTAAAACCCTCTTCCTTCCCACATTTCTCTCTTTCCGTCTTCCGTCCTCCTCTTGATCCAGCGTTTTTAGGTTTTCGATGGCTAATCCGGTGTTACGCTGTGTTGATAGCTTTTATTGTGGTTGTGGCCGAAACGGAATGGATTTCCTCTAACCTTTATTGCGTTGCTAGGTTTTCTCGTAACTTCTCTTTTGCAAATAATAGTAATTTAATTTTGCAAATAAACCCTTGTTCAGTGTTTCCTCGTGCTCGCGCCAACAAAATAACTCACAACTCTGCTGCTCTTCATCGCCCATACCTTGTATATCTCTGTTTTGCTGATGTTTTCAGCTGCTTTTCTAATATTTTATTCTTTTAATGAGCTTTCCTTCATTTGCCTTCATGTCTAACCATAATTATGCGGTTCTTCTACTGTACATGCCTTTCAGTTTGTTTATGTTTTTATTATAGAAATTTTTTCCTATTACAGATTTGAAGTAAATTGAAGTTTGAGGGCTTACAATGCAAATTTATATGTCAAAAGCATATCATGAACATTTTTTGGTTTGAAGTAAATTTATATGTCTAACCATCAGAGTGGTGAATTTAGTAATAGACAGAACAGTTGCTGTCAAAAGAATATCATGAACATGATTAATTATTTATCTTAGTCGATTTCTTTTTTGTAGTTGCTGTCAAAAGCATATCATGAAACATGTTTCCTTTGAATGTTATTTATATGTTTATTGATTTTAAATTTTTAGGTGTATTATGGATGAGTATCCGGACTATATTGACTTAAATGATGAAAATAGGAATGATGACATACCTGGTGAATTGAGAGATGACTTATTGAATATGGATGATGATCTAATAGATTACATCAACTTCAGTGATGATGAAATTATAGAAGAGATGCCTCTTAATTTAGGAGATGACATATCCAATGATTCAATTGATAACATTCCAAATGTCATTCCCTTGACATCGACAAAGAATTCTAATATTTTGATTGAGGCTGGAATGGAATTTTCTGAACAAAAGGATGTAGTGGACTTGTATACAGCATATGGCAAGGTAAAAGGTTTCGGCGTCAGAACACGAACAAGGAGGGATAACTACTTCAAGCTAGTTTGTGCTAGAGAAGGTTATACACAACCAAAAACAGATAAAGATGTTGCTCAAGTTTGTCAGACCAATCAAAAAAGACATCATCATTTCGCATTGGGTGTGAAGCTTGTGTAAAGGCTTCTAAAAGTGGAAAAACAAAAATGTGGAGAATTACACATTTTGACGACAACCATAATCATGTTCTTGTGACTCCAAAGAGTGTTCATTATCTCAAATCACACAAAAAAATGCCTGATGCTGCAAGATCATTGGTTGAAAAATTTAATCAGTCAGGCTTGCCCACAGGAAAAGTGGCTACCATCTTCAGAGGCGATGAGTTATTATTTGACAGTCGAGATTGTTATAATCATCTAAAAAGTGTGAGGAGAAGAATGTATAACACAAGAGATGCACAAGCTGTGTTACACTATTGTGTCAAACAATAGTCATTGGATCCAAATTTCTTTTATTCCATTAAATATGACAATGAGGATCGCATGAAAAGCTTTTTTTGGATTGATGCGAGGTCCATGCAAGCTTATAAGCTTTTTGGTGATGTCATCACATTTGATACAACATACAGAACTAATAAGTATTCAATGCCATTTGGACCTTTTGTTGGTGTAAATAATCATTTACAATCAATCTTGTTCGGATGTGCTTTATTGAAAGACGAAACAGAAGATACTTTTGTGTGGCTATTTAAGGAATGGCTCCGAGGAATGAATGGGAAACATCCCGGTGCCATAATTACTAATCAGGTATAATCATTTTAAGTACATCTTTTCAATTGTTTCATATATTAATGATTGTATTCTTATATATGTCATTGAATTTATAGGATATGTCAATTACCAACGCAGTATCCAAAGTTTTCCCAAATAGCAAGCATCGATTTTGTATGTGGCACATCACAAAAAAGTTCCCAGAAAAGTTGTCTCATGTCTATCAGCAACATGCCACATTTAAAAGCGAGTTCAATAATTGTATCCATACAAAAAAGAGCACTCAAGATTTTGAAGACAAATGGCAACGTATTCTTGATAAATATGGTCTTCATGAGAATGAGTGGTTGCAGTCACTTTATTCTATTAAGTCCTCTTGGATACCAATCTTTAATAGATCCATTTTCTTTACTGGTATGAACACCACTCAGCGTAGTGAAAGCATCAATTCATTCTTTGATGGTTTTGTTACATCTGGCACAACCTTAAAGGAGTTTGTAGAAAAATATAATCAAGCAGTGGATGCTCGTTATGAGTCATTCAAAGAACAAGACTTTGAATCTAGGTACAAAGAAAGACGTTTAGCATTGAATATGCCATTGGAAGAGCATGCAGCTAAGGTCTATACACGGGCAGTTTTCACATAGTTTAGTGATGCATTTTCTCATAGTTTTCCTCTCTCTAAGGAAAAAGTTGGGAATAATGGTGAATGAGTTACCTATCGAGTTTTTAATAGGAAAGAAACGGATCATTCTGCAACTGTGATGATGAAGTTGGAAAATAAAGAAGTTAGATGTTCTTGTCAGTATTTTGAGTTCATGGGAATCCCATGTGAGCATATTCTTGCTGTTTTTTTGGTTGAAAATGTTGAGCAGATCCCTGAGCATATGATTTTGAAAAGATGGAGGAAGGAAGGAAATGATATAATTTGTACAAATAAGGACATTTGTCATTTTGATGGAGAAAGCCTCCTTCGCGGCTTTGATATACGCTCTAGATGTTCCAAACTTATTGAGCTTGCAGATAGGTCTAATGAAGCAGCTAAATTCGCTTGTGATGGTCTTGATTCTCTTACTGAATCTTTAGAAAAATTTCCAAGACCTTATGATAGTGTTGGTCTTGAGGATTTTGATTTACAGTACTTGAGTTCTCAAATTGAAGAGTCATCTATGATGAGGTTGAAGGACCCCAACATTTCACAGACGAAAGGTCGAAAAAAGGAATCGCACAATCTGTCACAGGGACATAGAATTCATAGTGGGATTGAAGAAGCATCAAAGAATACTAATATCTATGGAAATTGCAAGAAACGAGGACATAATAAACGTACATGTATAGAGAAAATTTTACATTGACTCAAATTATGTTTTATAATTGGGAAGGGGGGGTTACAAAAATAATTGTACCATGTGTTTGAAATTAAAGCAACAAGGCCTATGTTTCTAATTTGTCTTCTTCTCAATTCTGATTTCCGCACCTTTTCCTGACTTGAATATTTAGGCAATCTATTCTTGATCCTCTGAAGATTAATATAACTACGGTCACCATTCGTTTGAAAAGTTTCAAACTCTTTCAAGGAGAAGCAGTTGTTCAAGCTCCTCTTTGCGCCTTAGCCGGTCACCATTAGTCAGTCACCAATATGAAGACAACAAAAATGAAATACTGCAGTTTTGTTCACTGTTTGCTGTCTAACATTATGATCAAGTATTAGAGACAGAAAGAGTTAAAAGAAAAAAAAAAAGAGCCTATCCATGACCAATCAGAAAGGATATCTGAAACCTTAAGCAAATAATTAGTGTATCCCGTATAATAGGATCATAAACTCATCATTGGTAAGCATAGATTACAATGTTCACAACAACTCCTGATAAGTGGCAATAGAAGCATGTAACATTTCTAATTAGAGCAATGTCTTTATAGAATGGAGATTAAAATGGGAGCATATAAAACACCCAAATTCTGAAAATATACTGAAAGACACAGAAATTGTGAATTATTCCTGAAATTTGAAAATAGACTCAGATCAGAAATGGTAGAGGGATATTGTGGGACTAATTAGCCTTTTATGTTTTGCTGATAGATGGTAGATACGGCCATACAGGTGGCAAATTGTTTTGTGGTTTCTTGTTTTGTTTTATTTTGTTCTGTTGTATTGTTTGGTCTGATCTTTAAGCTCTAGGCATCATTTCTCTAGCAAAAGAACATAACTAGCTACTCTTATTCAATACTGAGTTTCACAAAATTCTCCAGAATTCCAGAAAAAAAAACCAATATCTCTCATGAATATTAGCATTCATCAATGGCCAAAGCTAATAAATAAAATAAGCTAGTCTGCCATCACACCAGATAGAATTCACCAACTCAACATGTTTAACACTTAAATTAGCTTACAATTTATATGTTGCTTTTCAAGGTGTGAATGATGAAGGCAAATGAAGAAAAGCTCTTTAAAAGAATAAAATATTGGAAAATCAGCCGAAAACATAAGCAAAACAGAGACATACAAAATCTGCAGCATACCCCCGCCAGCCCAGTATCCCAAAACCTGTAAAATAATACAGTAAAATTTACTTAAAAATTAGAAACAACATTGATGTAACGCCACCAAGGAGAAATCCAAATGCAAACCATAACGTTATAATGATCTTTAACTCATAGTGACCAAATAACTCAGGAAGCTGACAAATTAAAATGCAGAGAGTTTTACTAACCAACGATGAAAGGGGAAGGCAACCTTTCTTTGTTGGGAGGAGAAAACGGCAGTACCTAAGATGGTGGCAGACGGCAGCGGGCGACAGCGTGAACAAGGTACGAGCGATGAAGAGCAGCAGAGCCGAGGGTTTTTCGTTGGCGCGAGCATGAGGAAACACCGAACGGGAAAACCTAGCAACACAATAAAGGTTAGAGGAAATCCATTCCGTTTCGGCCACAACCACAATAAAAGCTATCAACACAGCGTAACACCGGATTAGCCATCGAAAACCTAAAAACGCTGGATCAAGAGGAGGACGGACCGACGGAAGACGGAAAGAGAGAAATGTGGGAAGGAAGATGGTTTTAAGTAAGGTAAATCACGACTGTTGGATCAAATAATAGATCTAACGGTAACAAAAAGGTAGTAAGATGGTAGTAAGATTATGAGATAGTAAGAATATCCTACTTCACAATTTAATAGCTATAGTTTTAATCATTTCACTAGTTAGTCCTTGATATTTATTGCCTATATGATTTTATTTTTAAAAACATAAAGGCTAAATTGTACAATGGGTAAAACTATAAAGACTAAATTGTAGTGAATTAAAATTCTGAGTTATGACTAAGTTAAAATTATATGTTTTAAACTCAACCAAGTAAAAATAAGGATTAAGTTATAATTAAGTCAAAATTATATTACTAGAAGAGTAATTTTTCCATAATTCTCTTAATCTCTTAGTAAAAGAACAAATAGAATCCAAGGTCATAAGAAAATAAGGATTACTTTCAACCAATATACAAAAATTAAGGAATTATAGTTCAGTCATTAATTTTTTTTTTTAAATTGATAATTTCTTTTTTAATATTATCCTTATTGAATAAGGTTTTGGATGAAAGCGGAAAAGAAAAAACACCTTTAAATATGTTTGGCAAAAATATATATTATCCACAAAAAAATCTTTTATTTTCTTTAGACATCAGTGAGATGACCAAATTGACCCCACGGATGTGTGTTTCGTGCATGCCCTTTGTCTCGGGATGCATGTTGGAAATGTTCTCTAGATAAAGTAGCATGATAGCATCCAACACTTCTATATTATTTTTCACTACCATCTACACCTTAATCTTATTTATAGTATTAAACATGATATTATTCTTTTGGTCTCGTACCCTAATTTTATTTGTAATGCATTTTACACCTTAAACTATAAATAAAATTAGAGTGTTTGACGTAATTTGATAATAACATCACGAGGTGTTAGAAACATCAGAAAAATGACATTATAGTAATAGATGCATCATAAATAAGATTATGGTACTAAATTCAACTGAGAAATAATATTATGATGTTGGATGCTACTTTAATTGTATTTTATGGTCTATATAAATTATTGATAATATCATTAAAATGAGATTTCAACGATAAATTTGGTTGCATATATGATTGAATTGTAATTGAAAATATGTTTTGATTGGTCTTAATTCTTTAATATGTATTATTAAAATCTTGAGGAATTAGCATGAGCTTTCTAGAAAGAGACTTAATTATGAAGATATCACAATGACACATAAATTGTTGTCAATTCTGTCATTATATACTCCTCAATAAGTTATTTCTTTCTCTCCATAAAATCTTTCACATCTTCTATCTGTCATTTTTAATAAAACTATATTTAATTAATATGTTTTATTTTTATGGGTTAAGTAGTAAATTTGTTTTAGAAGTGTACGTTTAGGAGTATTATTGCCCTAGAAGTTTTTTTGTGTCTCAATGTTGCTTCGAAAATCTAAGAACGTAGCAATGTTATCATTCCCGTTAACACTGTTAATTTTCACCGTTAAGAAAATCTTACATGGAACTTAAATTGCCACATCATCGCCACTTACGTACTTCTTCTACCCTCTTCACTTCTTATCCACATCACCACTGCCGATTTGTTTTTTTTTTACTGATGAAATAAGGACGATTTTGAGTATTTTGTGTTTTTTACTTTTTTAATTTATCAAATGGTTGCCATTGATGATGAACATAAGAGAAAGGAGAGGGAGGAAAGAAGGAGCTAGGAGATGGTGATGCCGATAAAAGATGGAGAGAATAAAGAAGTTGGTGGTGATGAGGTGGCAATTTAAGTGTCATATGTGATTTTTTAACGATGTTAATGGGGATACCAATATTGCTATGTTTTTAGACTTTTGGGTTGACATTAAAATAAAAAAAAAAAACTTTTAGGATTACATTATTCTTAAATGTATATTTTCGGGAAAGATTTGTTATTTTACCCTATTTTTATTTTGCCCAATTGGTCATTTTCACTTCTTTTGAGGTAAGTTACTAAACGACATCTCCTGGGGTCGAGAGACCTGTCGTTATCTTGGGGCCAAGGGGACCGTTGTTGTCTCCATGCTTTTTATCCGCAAATATATATAATGTTCTATTATCAAATTCATAAACTTTCTTTTAAAAATACTTATATGTAAGTTGGCTATTTATAATTAATATGTAAGGTATTTTTTCAATCATGTCATTTAAAGAAACTACAAAAGCCACTCCGTGAGGAAAAAACAACTAAAGCAGCAAGAAAATTCGGTGTGTTGCAGACCACGTCAATACGGCGTACCTCCCTAAGACATGCAATTGCATGGTTAAGTACTCGGAAAACGGAAAGATAAAATTTAGAGAGAATTACAATCTGGTTCTAAGAATTAGAAATAATTACTGAAAGATCCCGTGCTAGAGTCCCTTAGGACTTTTTTGTAATTAAGTGAAAAATTCTCAATCAATATTTACAACTCAAAATACTATATTAATAACAAAAGTTCTTAATCCGCATTTACAATTGGAAATGTTATATTAACAACTAAAAATATATTTTGAGTTGTTAATATAACATTTCCAGTTGTAAATGTGAATTGAGAATTTTTGTTGTTAATATAGCATTTTCAGTTGTAAATATAATATTTTTAGTTGTAAATATGGATTCAATTAATTACAAAAAAGTTTCAAAGATTTTTTTGAGATATTTTTGTAATGGAATTCTGATAAGGGACTTTTTAGTAATTATTTCCGGTCTTTGGGCCCAGATTGTAATTCTCCCTAAAATTTATTATTTTTATTTTATTTATGTTATTCAATCTAGCTTAATTCTTATATTAGTCTTACCTTAAATTTTTTTCCTTCATTTCCATTTTTTTTTTGAAATTACAACATACCATTCAAATATTTTTTTTCCCTCCTCGATACTGCTAAATTGTTTGATAGAAGCACTTTCTGTAATTTTTTTCTAAAAAAAATTAGTGATTCATTTTTTAAAACTTAGAGTATAAAAGGTTTTCGTTTTTCTTAATAAATGTGTTCCCCTAAATTTAACCTTGTGTTATTTTGTTTACAGAAATAATGTTACTTATGACCCCAGCCAACATCTTATTAATAACTTTATGTAATTTTTTTATTCATGTTAGAATTATCAGTTAATAACCTGAGTAGGTCTCCTATTTGCATGTTTTAAGTATTTATTTTGTTGACAAGCATATAATTCAAATTTAGCATTGTCATATTTAAATGAAAGCAACCCGTTTAAAATAATTGTATAGCGTTTTAAAAATGAGCTGTACCATTTATACATAATGAATAAGCCTTAAAACTCTTCTAATAAAGGCTATAAAACATCTTTGGTTTGGTACTTAACCGTTGTTATTTTAGATCAAACATTTCACCTTTATTTTAAAGCGGGAGTTGACTTACTATTTTAAATTATTACTTAATTTATTGGATGTTTGTTATGTATTGAAATATTATTGAAAGAATTGTATATTATAGCAATTTTTTTACCGAAAAGAAATATTAACCATTTCAACTTTACCATACATAAGGTAAATTGTTTAGATACTAATTTAGAAGGCTATAGAAATAAAAGATATATTCAAAACTCTAAAATGAAGTGAGGAGACTAAACTAAAATAAAATTAGACAGAGACAAACATAAATATTAATAAAGTGACTTCTACCTACATTTGAATTTTTGTTTTAAAAAAGAAGAAGAAGCTCACTCATTGAAATTGCAATTTTTCTTTTCATTTCTTTTCTATTTTTCTTAAAAAGCTTGCGTATGGTATGTGGACGAAAGTTAAGCCAATCAGAAGAAGGGCGTACCATAGACTGTGAAGCAGGAGATTACTGTCGGAAAAGGAAAGCAATGTTTCAAATCCCAGAGTTGGACTTATTTGTCCCCCTAAGTTAAGGAAAAGGACAAAAGGAGCCATCCCCATCTCAGAGATTTCGGTTTCTGACGTGGCATTTACCGGCCGAAAAACGAAATGTAGGAGCGAGCGACAAACAGTTCAGCTTCTCCCAGGTAGAGAGAGAAAAAGGAGCGAAAACCTTACAATACATGAGACAACAGAGAGAGAGAGGGAGGGGGGAGAGAGAGGGAGCGGCGCGCACGTTAAGGCGCACAGTAGCATTCCCTGGAGCCTGGAGCTGGGCGAATTTTCGAGTTGAGAAATCGCGGGCATTGTCTCAGAGAGCCCTTTCAAATTGTAATCCGCAGGCTCTGAAATTTTCTAATGAGGTTGAAGGAGCTCGAATTCTTTGAAATTCGTTCGCGCATGGCACAGACCTAAGAGTTTCTTGCGACGTAGGTTATTTCAATTGTCACTGCGTAAGCTCGTCCGCATTTTAGATTGTTGGGGGTACATTGCAGGAAGAGCTGTGCGGAATTCGAATATTACTCTGGGATTAGAGGTCTCAAGATTTTCCTAGGGTTTCTGTGGTACGGTGGTGTGACTGACCTGGTTTGGAGCTGAAAGTTATTATCGGAGGGTCTTCCGAGAACGTTCTAAGGAGTACTTGCTTTCGTACTATGAATACAGGGGTGTTTTGGGTCGAGCTCATGAGCTGCGACCCTTTCCTGTGAGGTGCCTTTCACAGCTATGGGGTAGATTAAAGAGCTCTTTCCTCACTTTTTTGTCATTTTAGTCAAGTGTTTCAATTTTCATGGGGAGAGTTTTAGCTTTGGCTTATGGTATCCTTTTTATTCTGGGCTTCTGTTCAAATGGGTATTGGGTCTGCTTCTGCCGAGCAACTGACATTGCAACTTGAATGGCTGATCTTCAGAGAACGATTTTTGGCGATAGGAATATCGAACAGGTCCATGATTGCTCTACTTAACTTTGTTTGAGAATATAAATTTGCATCACAAGTATTGCTGCCACGGAGTGCTCGATGCATTTTCCTCTGTCGAATTGTAATTATGTGTATTTCATTTTGTTTTTACCGCCTGCCAAAAAAGTTCATATAAATCATACATATCTCATCGATGTAAATGGTTCATTTTCAAGTTCCATTCTCTTATACTAAGTTTCTCACCTGATTTTCTCCGTTTTTTAAACCCAAAAATGTTTAATGCAAATTTCACTTCTTTATGTGCATGCGCAGAGAACGCGTTTAATGTATGTTTAGCCTATCTTGTGTAAAATCTCTTAAAACAAAATTTATTGACTCAAGATTATTTCATTTTCTTTTGTGTATGCCATGCCACCACTATGAGGCTTCATTGTCATTTTGGTCCCGGAACTTAAAATCTGTGTCATATTCATCCTTTCTCATTACATTCATCAAAGGCCATACCATTTTAAAACACTAAATTCAGGGATGAATATGGTACGAAATGAAAGTTAAGAGACTTGATTAAAATAAACAAAATAGCTAAGGGACCAAATTAAAACAAATAAGCCAGGGGATCAAAATGGTAGCCAAGCCTATTTCTAATGGTATGGATGTTATTTGATTTTTCTGACATGAGAGGCTTTTCAGCTTGGGAACAGAGGTCTCCCCTCATGCATAAGTGGTTTTTGCAATCATAGGGTCATCTTCTTAATAAAGGTGCATATTGCAGGCAATTACGTCTCTTAAGAAAGGTGCATATCTACTAAAGTACGGGCGCAGGGGGAAGCCAAAGTTCTGCCCGTTTCGGCTTTCCTGTGTAAGTTGCCAGGCCGCTTCCTCTCTTGACAGTTTTTTTATTAACCCATCAAATTATGTAAAACTTCCTCTTTTTATATGAACTTTGTTCCTAAATTATATTCTTTACTTAAAGTTTCATAAGGGATTGATAAAATAAAAGGTTTAGCCTGTTGAAAATGTTTAGTACGGGCGTCGTAAAATTTCCTGCATAATTATCAACTTGTCATCTAAATTTAGGTAGCCTTTTGAAAAGAACATTGTAAAGTGAAAACTTGTCTAACCTCCTTCCTTAGGTAGATGTAATAATCTGACTTACATTTACTTGCAACTGCTCATCTTTGTCTCACATCACTATAATTGAAATTGTAACTAAAAAAGATACTTAATAATTGGGTGGCAAAGTTTATAGTGATGGATTAGAAATGAATAAATTTCAGTTTCATGGCAGTACAGAACATTTTGGATGATATAGAAAAATGAAGATGAAGAAGAGTCTTTATTTTTGAAATTCATATGGGTTTGGGTTAATTATGTTGGATATTGAAATTTATAAAAAAAAGCCTCTAAATATTTTTTGGGGGGTCTTATTTATAAAATGGCCTCTTTATTTTGGAATTAAAGCTATGTACATCTATTTCTCCCCAAACTCCTCCTAGTAGGAGTTTTGTACATTGAGCCGCCTTTTTTTTCCCCGCCAATTAACTGATCTGATATAAATTAATTGGGTATAATATACATCTCATATTTATTGTTATTGGAAACTAGTATTCATTCTTCAACTTTTACTTTCAATGCCCATAATGAGTTTACTTGATTATTTCATATTTCAGCCCAATCCATTCATGTATTGATTTTGGATATATGTAGCATTGTGTCTATTAGATAAAATCAAGATTTGAGAAAAATGATATCCTATGTTCTATTCAATTCAATGCTTTTGTTTTTCTGTTTAGGATGAATCTCTACTCATATGGTATGCTGGAAAGGATGAGAAACAACTAAAGCTAAGTGCTGTTTCAAAAATCATTCCTGGGCAGCGAACTGTAAGTTTTTATGATCAAATTCTTAACAACTATATCCTCCAGATAATATTAGATGCCTCTGTCAGAATTTCATTTTGGCTTTGATGTGCCCTGTAGCAGAGTTCAGTACTTGACCTCTATGAAAATTCTTACTAAACTGTCTGCATGTATAGAGGAACATTGCACATGTATAACTTCATTTGGCGTTATTATTCAGGCCATATTTCAGCGGTATCCTCGGCCTGAAAAGGAGTATCAATCATTTTCACTTATATACAATGATAGGTCCTTGGATTTGGTGCGTTTTCTTTCTACTTTATTTCACAATAACATGAGCCTTCAAATGAAGTTAATATAATAATTTTTAAATGGTAGATTGAGTACACATGAGAATCTCTGGTTAACTTCATAGTTTGACTCGACTGCAACTTTCCAATCCATGGACAGATTTGTAAGGACAAGGATGAAGCTGAAACATGGTTTGTGGGTCTTAAGGAATTAATTGGTCGTGGTAATGATCACAAATGGAGGTGTGAATCAAGAAGTGAAAGTGCTGGTTCAGATAGTCCACAGCATCAAGCCCAAAGGAATTCTCCCGTGATTGCACCATTTGTGTGTAACAATTGCTATCTTCTTCCTTTGTTTCATAATTTCTGATAACCTATAGAAGTATATGAATTACTATAATTTTTACCTGTTCTCTTTCTACTGCAGGACCTGGTAGATTCAGAAGAATTTTCTTTTGAGAGTACTTCAGAGAATAGATTAGGAAAGGCTTTCTCTGAAATTATTTCATATACTGCTGCTGGCAAGAGTCCCTCTCAAGCTGAATCAAATGCAAATTTCTGTGCGTCTCCTGGATCTGGGGATAACTCAAACAATCGGAGTTCTACTGCTGAGCCAATTCGAGTTAGCTTATCCAGTGCTGTTAGTTCATCCAGCCATAGTTCTTATCAAGAAGATTTTGATGCTATAGGTGATGTTTTTATTTTTGGTGAAGGTGTTGGTGATGGAATCCTTGGTGGTGGTTTGCATAGACTTGGAACCTCATCTGGTTCTGAGATGGATGCATTTCTCCCCAAGGCATTGGAATCGAAAGTAGTCCTGGATGTTCAGAGTATTGCTTGTGGCTACAAACATGCTGCTCTTGTTACCAAGCAAGGAGAGATATATAGTTGGGGGGAGGAATTAGGAGGTAGGTTAGGGCATGGTGTAGAAGTGGATGTTTCTCACCCTAAACTCATTGACTCTCTTAATGGCATAAATATTGAATTAGTAGGATGCGGAGAGTATCACACTTGTGCTGTCACATTTTCTGGGGATCTTTATACTTGGGGTGATGGCATTCACAATTCTGGATTACTGGGGCTTGGAAATGAAGTCAGTCACTGGATTCCTAAGAGAGTAAGTGGTAACATGGAAGGTGTACATGTATCCTATGTATCTTGTGGACCTTGGCACACAGCGATTGTGACTTCTTCTGGCCAGTTGTTCACCTTTGGGGATGGATCTTTTGGTGCCTTAGGTCTAGGAGATCTTAGTAGCACAAATACTCCTAGGGAAGTAGAAACTTTGAAAGGATTGAGAACAACCAGGGTCTCATGTGGAATTTGGCACACTGCTGCTGCTGTTGAGGTGGCAACTGAATCTATGGAATCTTCTAGACACTTACCTGTAGGAAAACTGTTCACCTGGGGTGATGGAGATAAAGGACGGCTTGGGCATGGTGATAGCAAACCTAGACTAGTTCCCCAGTGTGTTATTTCATTGGATGATCAAAATATTTGTCAAGTGGCTTGTGGTCACAGTCTCACTGTTGCTTTGACAGCCTCAGGGCATGTATATACAATGGGCAGTACCACTTATGGGCAACTTGGCAGTCCTGCGGCTGATGGAAAATTCCCTACACAGGTCAAAGGTAAAATTGCTGGCAGTTTCATAGAAGATATTGCCTGTGGATCATATCATGTTGGAGTCCTGACTTCCAAAGCAGAGGTTTACACCTGGGGAAAGGGTTCTAATGGGCAGCTAGGTCATGGAGACAATGGTCACCGAGATACACCTACACTTGTTAAGTATTTTGAAAATAAGCAAGCGAGGAGTGTGGTCTGTGGTTCAAACTTCACTGCTGTTATATGTCCTCATAAATGGGCATCAAGTGCTGACCAATCTGTGTGTTCTGGTTGTCACAATCCTTTTGGATTCAGAAGAAAACGTCATAATTGTTACAACTGTGGACTGGTTTTTTGTTCAGCATGCAGCAGTAGAAAATCTACTAAAGCTTCTCTGGCTCCTAATTCAAACAAGCCATATCGTGTTTGCGATGACTGTTATTCTAAACTTAAGAAGACCTCAGAATCTGTTTCCTTGGCAAAAACTTCTACATTAAAAAATTTGCCTGACTCTTGGGCTGGTAAATTACAGGGAAAACTATTAAGGATTTCATCTTTTGGCTCTACTGTTCAAGCAGAAAGCAGACACTCAAAGGTACCAGAACCAAATCATAGCCATGTTTTTCCAGCTCTGAATGGAAAATTACAGTTGGGGGGATTCAGTCCTCTAAAAGCACCAAATCCTCTTGCTGGGGCATCAGAGAAGCCCCTGTCAGTTTTGATGCCTGCAAGTGGTTTGAATTCTGAAGTGTCATCTCCAGTTTCTGAAAAATTGAGCCCACGATTGCCTTCTGAAGATGTCCATGATGATTCAAAGCACAGAAACAGCATTTTAAGCCAGGATGTTATAAGTTTAAGGCTACAGGTAAGGCTGATAAAAAGTATTTGATTCAGCTGTTGTTAATCACTAGGTCCCAAGGAAGGAATGTAATCACCAATGAGTCCCACAACAAGTGAGTAGCTTGCAATGACAAGTTTTGGTGTAGGAAATGACAACAGGTCCATCTTGCTTACTTGTGAGACTCTTTGGTGATTATATTCTTTCTTTGAGATCTCATAGTGATTTTCCTTGTTTTTTATGTAAATCCTCTATGGTCCTGAAAAGCTATAGCTCTAGATGTGATATATTTTCTTCCATTTTTTGCTTTTAACTGATCTTTGTCTGATGAGAATAAAAGGTCGGTGAAATCTCGTGTGGCTTTCTGCTTACTTATTTGCTTAGTCCTTCCAAAAAAATAATAAGATCGATGAAGAAGATAAAGAGAAATTTTGCTTTTCTTAGTTAAAAATAAAAGTGATGCTACTTAATCTGTTTTCTCACACAATTTTTGAATAATAATGAATTTGGTATTTGTGCTTATGCATGTATCCTTTCCCACGTGAAAATCTTTGAAGCTGTTATTTCATGACATATGTAGGCACTGTCCAACATTAGAAATTACACATTGTAGGACTTTTTCTTGTGATGATACAAAAAAATTCCTACCTTCGATAACTGACTAAATATAAAATAGGGAATAACATGGCAAAACAAGCAATAAGGAAACATGTGAAAAGCAAACAAGTGGTGTCAGATGCCACACTTTCGTCAGTTTCACTGAAACACTGGCAAACAACACTCCTCCTCAACTTGGGGAGTAAAGGTTGAACACTCAGAACTTGGTAGTTAATTCCTACCTCCATTGTATGCTATTTCAGCGCAAGACATTCAATGTAAGCTATGAGTTGTCTTAGCTCTCACACTTCAAGACTCATTCTTCTTAGGTGTTGATTGAATTGGTCATTTGGTATTGAGCTCAGATTTTTGGTGCCATCAGGAGGCATGGATTGTTGCTTTGATGCTTGAGTCATGCAAGTTGATCCAAAGAAGGAAACCAGAGAGGAGAGTAGGGACAGAGATTCTTTATTCATAGACATAATGAAAAAGACTCTGTCCAAAGAAGACAATGGAGAAGAATATGCTATTTTCCTTCTATTATAGCTAGGACCTTGGAGTAGTATCACTCATATGCTGTGACTTACATAGATCAGTTTGTCCTGAATTATAATTAATAAGAAATTAGTTCGCTTTGAAAAACTGGTAAACATGTGCATTCTGATGCATGAGTTTAATAACTGTTGAAAGAATAATCTGAATTCCTTATTTGATTCATATACATATGATGTATATTTATACAAGAAGAGAGAGCCTTAGTATTAATGGCTCTTAATGATAATTGATTCCTCAAATCCCTGATTTCCTCAAATCCCTGATTATTAGGGACACTAATTACTAATATCATTTCCTAACACTCCCCCTCAAGTTGGAACATAATCATGCCCGACTTGTTACAAAGATAATCAACCCAAGTCCCATGTAAGGCTTTAGTTAGTAGACACTCCCCCTTAAGCTGAACATGGCTTGAATGTGAGCAACAACTTCACCAAGAATAACAATCCAACAGCTTCACCAAGAGCCCAATCAGCAAAGAGTACCAAACCAGAGTTGAAGGTGCAGCAAACGGTCTCACAAGAGACCAAACCAACAACCAAAACACCTCACCAGAGGCAAAAAACAAACGGGTCGCACAAGGACCACCAAACAACAAATAATTGCTCCAAATAGCCAAATGACAGAAGATGCCAACTCACAACCTAGAATGATGAACCCAGATCCTAAAACCCAAATAAAAAAAAAAAGCAGCAAATCACAGAAGCCAACCACAAGTACGGCGCCAAATACAAAAGAGCACTCCACGAATGTGCTAGAAAACGTAACAAACAAAGTATCCAGTCACAAGAAACAAGTGAACGTGCATGAAACGAAATGCCGACTGTGTTGAAATAGTGGAAACAACTGTATTAAGTCTCACAATTCAACCTTCAAAGCAAAGAACCGGCCTATACACACCGGGAATGAAGGTTCGACATCGGAGAATGTAGCACGGCCAGTGCAACAACCAAATAATCACCAAAGTTCTCAAACCAGAAAGTAAACTTTGTTAGGGACAAAGCACTTCTGAACCCAAATCTGAAATCACGACCACAACTTCTTCCACCAAACCAGCAAGTAGAGCCACAAACACAAGCTTGAGATTTGACCATCACCTCCACAAATCACCTTCACCATCATCTCCTCGACCGAATATGGAAAACACAGCAAAGAGCTCATCGAAATCTAGATTAGACACCGGAATCTGCAAACCTCGCTGGAAATACAAAGACACTCGCCGGAAAGTCAGAACCATAGAATCTCGCCGGAAATAACAGAAGACGACCTAAAATGGTGGGCTTGACAGAATCTGGAAAACAGATGTTGGGATCTAGAAATATCGCCGGAATCTGGAATTTTCTCCTGTGGCACTCGCTGGAAAATTCAAAACAACGGATACCCTTCTTTCTTCTTCACCGCCGCTTGCTAACGATCAAGAAGGAAGAAGAAGACCTCACCAACAAACTCTCTCTCCTTTGCTCAGCCACTGTCACTATTCATGGAATAGTATCAAACCGCACAGAACAGTACTGTTCAGTGACAGTGGCCACCGGAAAAAAATCAAACTGGCCAAGAACAAGCCTAATCCTCTCATACCATGTTGAAAGAATAATCTAAATTCCTTATTTGATTCATGTACATATGATGTATATTTATACAAGAAGAGAGAGCCTTAGTATTAATGGCTCTTAATGATAATTGATTCCTCAAATCCCTGATTATTAGGGATACTGATTATTAATATTATTTCCTAACAATAACAAAAGGATTGCATGTCATTCTAAAGTTTTCTCCAATCCTATATTTATGGGACTTGCTGATGGAACTTCTGTGTGTAGCCTGAAACACCTCTTTCTTAGCAGTTTTAGGCGTTCATATCTTCATCTGATAGGTTGTGCTAATAGGATTGAAATCCAGTCATGTATATTTTCATAGCTTACCTGGAAAATTTTTTATAAAAAGATCTAAATGTTAAATTTTTCTAAAATTGTGTTGAATACTTAATTCTGAGTATGATGCAAATGCTTCAAGCTTACTCCATGTTGGAACTGATTAAATATACTACTTAGGTTGAAGATCTTACTCTTAAATCGAAGCATCTTGAGGCTGAACTTGAGAGGACATCAAAACAATTAAAGGAAGTGACTGCAGTAGCAGCAGAAGAAGCCGAGAAGTGTAAATCTGCTAAAGAGGTTATTAAGTCATTGACTGCTCAGGTTGGATGTTCTTATGTCAGAGACTTTGCCCTTCTTATGCTTTATTTTCAGTTCTAGAGTTGTGGCTGCCTAAGTTGAATTTGATTCACTTTTTTTTATGAATATAAGGAAACTCTACTTTTGGGGGACTGATCAATGGCTGCAATGTAGCGGCCTAATTTATAGATAAAATGAGATATAGGATGTTAGATGATTCTCCCTTTGGTCCTTTTTATAAGGCATCAACAGGCAAAGTGTATTTGGTTCTTTTTATGATGCAATTATTTGTTTCCAAGGAGCATTAATTGGTTTTTTTATGTATGCCCGTAATTAATTGGGGTAGTGGGTGAGAGTAATAATAATATAATATTAGAGTTTAGTGCAATTAGTAGGGGTAATATTGACAATTACTTAAATTTTTGGACAAATTTATTGACTTTAACTGTTTTTATTGGTTTGTGAGAATTGTTAGTTGGTACCTAATTGGAGGGAGTACAGCCTGCATTTGGGGGACAAGGAAAAGAACAACTTAATATATATATGGGGTGGGAGGTTGGATTACATGCATCAATCACCTCCGAAGTTTAATTTTATTTCCTTCTTAAAAAGCTTCAGTTCTTGATGAGATCATTCACAGTAACTTGACCATTGGATTGCTATGATTTCTATTGATTGATAGATTATTCACAATATCTGCATTATGAGTGGAGCCTTTTTATTTTTTAAATTTTAGTTATTCGTTGACTTTGAGGTGTTATAGTCATCTATTAGCACTTAGACTGTATGATTATTATCATAAATTTTTTCAAAAAGGGTGTGCTCTGAATTCAGTCAATATCTACCTGAGGGATGAGGATGACTAACTATTTCGTACCTAGCTTCATATAATTTGACAAAAGCAGTTTATGTTCTATTTGTGATGGGCATGTAATATACTCCACGCTTGGACCTGATGAATATTAAAAGTGATAACAATTTAGTGTATTATAGCTGTGATAATGAATCCTTTGTAATATACCTTCCGTCTTGTGCAAAGAGGAGCAGGATGGTTGGAGAGCTATTGAGTATTGACTTGTGAATAGCTTTGATTATTTATCTCTAATGTCGGGAATTCTTAATGCCTTAATTGTCTTACAGTTGAAAGAATTGGTACAAAGAGTGCCTGAGGGAGGAATTGCTAGCTCTAGTGCTAACTTCTCTGCTGAAATTACCTCTAACGTTCTAAATCAGTCTTCAAATGAGAGCCAGATAGCAAACAGTATCACTCCTGAAACTGAGTCCAACAGCCATGCTGAAAATCGGATATTGCTTAGTATTCCCCAAGCACAAAGTGGAAAATCAGAGTGGATGGTGCAAGATGAACCAGGTGTATACATAAGTTTGTCCTCCTTGCCAAGTGGTGGCAATGAACTTAAACGCGTGCGTTTCAGGTATCTATGTTTTGGAATCGTCTAATGGTTCCAATTTAACTTAAACCATAGTAGCGTCTTTCCTAATAATGGTAGTTTTTTTTTCTAATTTTTACTGCATCGATTGTAATGTCAAGTCAAGATCATCACTTCATATGAACATTTGTATTACCTGATTACAAGACCATTTTATTTTTCCAAGCTTTCGTAATGGATAAGTTTATTGCTTTCTATCATGTTCTCAAATAAAAGCATAATTATGTGGACATTTTTTATAACTCGTTTATGCAGTATTAGAAGATATCGTTGTCAGTTATTTTATACTGTAATGATGCTTTCATTATTTTGGAATTAGGGTCCATGATTTTGGTTAATCGGGGTAACTTAAGATGTGATTGGAGTTAGAAATGTTGGGAAATCTTGTCTTTTAAATGTATAAATAGTGGCAGCTGTCATTCTTTTCATTAAGGAATATCAAAATTGATATTTTGTTTTTCCTTTAATTCCTATTTGTGTTCTGCATCACTCATCTTTTTACTATTGATTCCGTTAAAGAAAATTCTTTCACTTGCCATTCTTAAATCGAAGAACCTGATTGCTGATAAATAAGAACTGCACTTGATTTTCATGTGCTCAATCTAAAAGCTCTATGGTTGATGTATTTTGTACATAAAAATATTTATGAAGGAGGATGCAAACTGTAATTATTTTATTTCATGTATAAAAATATATTTATTTAATTATGTATTGTTGGATTTACTGTACACTGAATGCAAAGTTGATTTTGCAGTCGGAAATATTTCACAGAACAGGAAGCTGAAAAGTGGTGGGCTGAAAATGGTACCAAAGTTTTGGAGCGGCACAATGTAGTAGTTGCTACATAGAATGAAGCAAGCAACAGTATTTGTATGTCCCTGGCAGAACAGAAAGCTTCACACAACCAGGATTTCTGATCCTCTGGAAATTGTAAATTCTCTTACCTTCTCCTTCTCATTCTTCTCCTCTCCTGAAATTGAAGGTCTGTGTCGACTGTAGGATATGACAAATTAGATGAAGGCATAGGAAGAACTTTTAATGTTCCCCAAAATTGTAAACTGAGATGGGGAAAAATTAAAGAGCAAAGATGAGGAGGAAGAAACATTTTTTTTACCCATTGTTGAGTATAGCTGCATCTTAGCTGTGTGTTCTTATTTGTCTGTTAAAACTGTGTGAACGCCTGCGGAGCATCTGTATAGCAGACAAAATTGAAGCTTTTAGACTCTGTTATCAGGTTTATCAAATTACAACTTAGCTCCTTCTTTCTTTTCCCAGTGAAAATTACTTGCATGCTTTTTTCTTTTCTTTTCTTTTCTTTTTTTTTTTTTTAAAAGGAAGACAATAATTTGAAGAACTAAAATTTTGTTTGCTTGTTTTAGGAACTTCTAGTCACCTATTTACCTTGTTTTTTGTCCATGTATTCTTTTTTTGATCTCACGGAATAACATTTCCTACTCTGTCCGATTTAACTTCGACTTTATCTGGGCTTTTGTTTTTGTTTTTTTTTGTTTTTAACTCAGCACCTGACGTCTAGGATTATCCCAATAAAACGCAGGCATGATATATGATCATATATAATTAAAATAACACTCTAAATTGTTTATTCATTGTTGATGCTTTGATATGGCAATTTGAGTGTAAAAAGATTTATGTTGTCTCAAAAAAGGAAAAAAAAATGAAGCTATTAGAAGGGAGGATCAGAATTAAAGATCTTTGTAAAAGGATTAATTTGAAATGGGGGTCTTCAAGTTGTAAATATAAAAGTTTGAGTTGCAAAATCCGAAATTTTAATTGTAAATAATATTTTGTTTATCAATTTTTCGTGAGATTCTTAATCTTCATTTTCTCGTAGGTTAAATTCATTTTCTCACTTAGCTCGAAAATGCCCGATTCTAACTAAGCTAACCACTCAAACTCATAGCCGAAAAATAAAACGAAGATGGCCACTTTGAAGAGGTCCATATCAAATGTTCATTTTGAAGAGTAACGAAGAAAGAGGTATATGCATTGAGAGTTAGTGATGAGCCGTATGAGAAGAAAAGCAGACTTTGCCTCAGAAAGGAAGAAGAATAAAAGCAATAGGATTTCAAAAATAGAGAAGGCATATGAAATGATGGAGTGGAGGCATTTTGGATTTTTTTTTTTGGCATCCCACCTCGAAACCTTTGAGTCCGACTAATGTGGATTTTGTCCTGCATTAGGCCTATGGTACTAGGTGGGAGAAAAGCTCCCAACATAATTTTATGGTACTAGGTGGGAGAAAAGCTCCCAACATAATTTTCATCATTCTCATGACTTGAATTGAATACAAAATTAAAGAAGAGTAAGTCCCTTTCCACTTATTCTCAATAGTTGTCAATGATATTTTAGAATTTGAACTTAAATCTAAAAAACGCATGAGTAATGAATAAACTGCATGAAGCCCAATAAAATCTGAACTCAAATTCATTTGAACAGTGAAAGTAGAGAGGAGCCACAAAGGAAA
The DNA here is from genome assembly GCA_037074495.1 of Acacia confusa. Classification (NCBI taxonomy): domain Eukaryota; kingdom Viridiplantae; phylum Streptophyta; class Magnoliopsida; order Fabales; family Fabaceae; genus Acacia; species Acacia confusa. Next base: position 8,403,441 of record CM073513.1, on the reverse strand, counting down.
GAGGCTCATCTCGGGAGAATTATTATTGAAGATTGATCTTGTTTGAATCATTTGCCTTCTTCTGAGCAAAAAAAAATTATTTGCCTTCGGCCTAAAAGAGTTTATTGTTAAATAATAAAAAAAAACAAAAGAATTTATTGTTGGGAAAAAAAAAACAGAGGACAGCGCCCAATCGGCCCATAGAGGATTAGGGTTTGAATTTTTAAGCAGAGACTTCGAGAAAATTCTGCCACAGTTCTTGGCGGGTTTCGAGCGTCACGGGCAGGTCGCAATGGTGCACGTCTCATTCTATAGAAACTGTAAGTGCCGCATCTCCTCCGATTTCGTTGTTTTCTTAGTTTGAAATTCGTGTGAGTGACATTCGGTGGCAATGCAGATGGGAAAACCTTCAAGAAGCCTCGTCGTCCGTATGAGAAGGAGCGTCTAGATCACGAGCTCAAGCTCGTCGGCGAGTACGGTCTTCGCTGCAAGAGGGAATTGTGGAGGGTTCAGTATGCGCTCAGCCGCATACGTGATGCGGCTAGAATGCTTCTCACGGTCGATGAGAAGAATCCTCGTCGTATCTTCGAAGGTGAAGCTCTTCTTAGGAGGATGAACAGGTACGGTTTACTCGATGAGAGCCAGAACAAACTCGATTATGTCTTGGCTCTTACCGTCGAGAATTTCCTCGAACACCGTCTTCAGACGCTGGTCTTCAAGTCCGGCATGGCCAAGTCGATCCACCACGCTAGAGTTTTGATCAGACAGAGGCATATCAGGCACGGAATTTATTTCTAGAGTTTTTTTTTAGCCTTTTTCTGTTAGAAATTTATTTTGCGTTTTAATCATCTTAAAATATTTTTCATGTCTCAACTCTTTCGATGTGGAAAAATCATTTGCATTGAATTAAAACTGTAGATGATGATGGAAACAGATTCCTGATTAGGATGCTGTTAGAAAATATCCCCTTAGAAACCAGAGGCGGGCTAGGACTTCTAAAATTTAAAGGAAAAAATATTTTATATATAAAATGGCACTTTGGTAATTTTATTATGTTATTTGTCGAAAAATTAAAACCCTGTGTGAGTGGGTAAACTAAGTTACTGAAATGCGGCAGGCATGCATGAAGAGGAAGGCAACTGATTATTGAAGAGGAACCCAGGTCACAAAATCTTAATGAAAACTTGTGGAAGTCAAATTATAATCGATGAAACTCTGAAGAGTTTATGCATTTCTTGAAAGTGAATATACTCACTTACTGAAGAGGAAGCACAACTGCACTGTCATCACAAGCCATAATCGAATCATCGATGACTTGGGGCTACAAGAATGTTGTAGAAGGAGGTATGATGGTTTGTCATGTCTTTTTTTTTTCTTCCTGATTGAATCTCCAATATCCCCCCTTAGTCTTTTGCTTTGAAGCATTGGATTTGAAACTTTGTGGTAAATTTGTTACCTAAAAAAAGCAGTTTATAGTTGGTTTAATTGATAGTTGACTATATTTGAGTGGATCAAAATATTCTTTATAATTGAATGCGACGTCTTAAATTTCATGCTTAGCTATTACTTACCTAAATTTTGATTTGTTTAAGCAGTGAATCCTGTAAAGATTGTCATAGTTGCCTTTCTCTTATAAATAAGAAGCACATAGCTTTGCTTGTAGGGAATATATAGTTTAACAAAGCTCCAATTCCTATAAATCGGTATTCCCTCTGTTAACTCCTGCGAGTAAGTATGCTCAATCTCTTTTTTTTTTCTTTTCAATTAATTTAATGTTTTATTTTAATCAATTAATTGCCATTAACATATAAATAAATTAACTGCTAAGTTTTTTAGTGGTTGAGAAGATATTAGTAAGATTTTTAAAATCATATTGGTCATGAAATAATACATGCTTTTTGTAGGTGATTATCATAGAGAATAATGCTACCATTAATACTTATTTTAAGGAAAAAAAATAGTGAGTCTTTGTGTTGTGTTCGTCTACTCCTAATATGGAATTGTTAAATACCGAAATTCTTTTTTCAAAGTCTCCTAGAATTAAAAATAAAGAGTTAGTTAAAGAAGATGATCTTGCTTCATTGAAAAGAGATCACACATTATCCCTTTAATATAGAAATATCCTATAAATCAACAACATGAAATTCGTCGTGTTTATCTTAAACTTGTTCATTTCAGTGCAAGCTTCAAAATTATTCTTTCTTTTGGCTAGAAAAGAATCAATGTCAATTTTGTTCTTCTTTTGATTTGTTTCCAGCTTGGTTAGAGTATTCTCCAAGTAAAGATGTTACATTTTGTTTGTCATGTTATTTATTTAGTAAACCAAGCGGTAGTGGTCGTTTTATACTCAATACATTTATTTATTGGTGAGGGATTTAGATATTAGAAAAATGTTAACGAGGGAGAAAATTGTGCTTACCTCTCAGGAGATTGCAACTAATCGTTTGAGACTACAAATTTCTGTGGATATAACGAGATGACTTATTCTCCAAAGATGTGCTGTTAGAGGTCAAGGTGAAAATTTAGATTCATTTAATCGGGGTAATTTTCTTGAAATATAAAGTTTTTAGCTTCCTATAATTAAGAAGTTGTATCTGTTTAGAAAACACTTCTCAAAATGCATCATATAGTTCTTTTTTAATTGAAAAGGAAATTCTTTGGCTTTTTTTTCAAAAGGTAAAGAACACAATACAAAAAGAAATTCATAATGCTAAGTTTTGTCTTGTTGTTGATAAAGCTATGGATGCATCTAAAAAAGAGCATATGACTCTTGTTTGAAGAAACATCGATAAAGATCGTTTTATATGAGAAAGGTTTTCGGTCTTGAATATATGGAAGATATAAGTGCTAAGACTTTAAAACAAGGAATATTCAAAACTCTTCGTCACTATAATTTTGATGTTCAAAATATTCGAGGATAAGGCTATGATGGAGCTATCAATATGTGAGGTGAATTGAATGGATTGTAGATTTTAATTTGCACTGAGTGCCCATTTGCTTATTATATCCATTGTTTAGCTCATAAGATGTCTATCACCTTCAACTTGCATTGGTTGCCTCATCTCATGAGGTAAAACATGTTTATGAGCTAAGCAAAGGACATAATAAACATATGAGCACTTGATGCAAATTAAAGCCTGCAATCTATTCTATTATTGCTAGCTTCATCATAGCTTTATCTTTGAATATTCTGAAAGAATATTCTTTATTTCAAAGTTTTATCACTTATATCTTCCACGTATATAAGACCAAGAAAACCTTTCCCATATAAAACAATCTTTATCGATGTGTTTCAAGACAATAACCATATGATCTTTTTTAGATACATCCTTAGCTTCATCAACAATAAGACAAAACTTGACATTGGAAACTTTTTCCCGTATTGTGTTTATTTTTTGAAAAATAAACATGAAGAATTTCATTTTGAATTCAAGAGGAGCTATATGAAGCATTTTAAGGAGCTTTTTCTAAAACAATTACTGCAACTTCTTGATTATAGGAAGCTAAAAACTTTATCATCTTTAGTAAAGTACCCCAATTAAATGAATCTAAGTTTTCATCATGACCTCTAAAAGTACACCCTTGAAGAGCAAGCCATCTTGTCATGTCCATAGAAACTTGTAGTCTTAAACAATTAGTTGCAATCTCCTTGGAAGTAAGCATAATTTTTTCCACCATTAACCTTTTTTCAATCTCTAAATCACTCAACAACAAATGTATTAAGTCCAAAACGATCACTGTTACCTAATTTACTAAATAAATAACAAGGCAAACAAAATGGAACATCTTTACTAAGAGAATACTCTAACCAAGATGGGAACAAATCAAACTAAGAACAAAAATGACGTTGATTCTTCTCTAGCCCAAAAACAGGATAATTTTGAAGTTTGCACTAAAATAGACCAAGTTTAAAATAAACACGATGAATTTCATCTTGTTGATTTATAGGATATTTCTATATTTGAAGGCGTAGTGTATAATCTCTTTCCAATGAAGCAAGATTAACTTTAATTACCTCTTTATTTTTAATTCTAGGAGACTTTGAAAAATGAGTCTCAGTATTTGATGATTCAACATTAATATAAAACCACTATTTTTTCATTTAAAATAAGTATATCAATGGTAGTACTCTTCCTCATAATAATCACCTACAAAGGTCATGAATTATTTCATGACCAATATGATTTTAAGAATGTTATTAATATCAAACCACTAAAAAAAATATGTAGCTAATTTCTAGATTCATGGAAGTTGACGGATTAAAATAAATTGAAAAGAAAAAAAAGAGATTGAGCATGCTTGCAAGAGTTTACAAAGGGAATATGATTGATAGGAAGGAATTGGAGCCTTTTTAAACTTTATATTCCCGGCAAGCAATGCGTACTTCACAAAGTAAGAGAAATGCAATTATATCTTTGCAGAATTGACTGCCTAAATAGATCAAAATTTAGGTAAGTAGCAGTTGAAAATGAAATGCAAAAGTTGAACATAGGGGCATTGCATTCAATTATGAAGGATATTTTGATCCACTTAAATATAATCAACCACCAATTAGATCAACCATAAATTGCTTTTTTTTTTTACTCTACAATTTCAAATCCAATGCTTCAAGTAAACGATTGATAAAAGAGGGAAAAAAGTATATAAGAGACTCGATTGTGGGGAAAAAAAGACATGACAAACCATTAGACCCCCTTCTACAACGTTCTTGTAGCCATAAGCCTTCAATGATTTGATTATGGCTTGTGCAGTTGTGCTTCCTCTTCAATGAGTATATTCACTTTTAGGAAATGCATTACAGCTTGACTTCCACAAGTTTCCGTTGAGATTTTGTGGCTTGGGTTCCTCTTCACGCACATGGTTTGAAATTTGAGGCAAATAATATAATAAAATTACTAAATTGCAATTTTTTTTTGGGGGGGGGGCGGCGGCCAACCCAAGCCCCTTGGTTCTGTTGTTCTAGATTCTTTATGTATGCAACTGAGCTCACAACGCGTTTTTCTATTTAGTGTGTTCATATTTGTTGCTGGACTTGTTATGATTATGCTACATGTGCTTATGATTGTAATATGATGCTGTTGTCCACCCTTCTTATCAGATTTCCCTGATGAGGCATTTTCTATACTGTTTCCTGCGTATTCTTTAATATGTAGGATACATGGACATATCACAGTTTTGCATATTGGTTAATTTTTTCCCCCTTTAACAGGGTCGGAAGGCAGGTTGTGAACATTCCCTCGTTTATGGTGAGGTTAGACTCACAAAAACACATAGACTTCTCACTAACGAGTCCTTTTGGTGGTGGACGTCCTGGAAGAGTGAAGCGGAAGAACCAAAGGGCAGCTGCTAAGAAAGCTGCCGGGGGTGATGGAGATGAGGAGGATAAAGAGTGAGAATTTTTTATATGCTGTCGCGAAAATGTATACTTTGCTGAGAAATATAAGTTTTTCCATTTTTTTAGGGTGGACTGTGGAGGAGGGTTTTGTCCTTGGGAACGGTTCATAAATTTGACATATTGACCATTCTCAATTCCTGATTTACCTTTGAGTTATTTGTTTATTTGGGAAAATTTCTGTTTGGTGGCCAATTTTTTAAACATTTTTAAGTGTACAACCTTTATATGGACAACATTGTCCTATTCTACTTGGATTCTTGGATGCACATTATAGAGTAATGCTCTGTTTTTTGTGTGTATCGTTATTAATCTCTGTTATAATTGTTATGGAAGGTTGCTTCCAAAGTCGGATGTCAGGGGCTTTGTAGTTTTCACGTTGTGGTCGCAGAATATAGATTTGTAAATGAATAATATTCTATTATTTTATAAAAAGATTATGGTACAAAATACTAATGACCCTTTATCAAAAGTGCATCTAGCACCATACAATATCAAAATTGCAAAAAATACTCTTGAACATTTAAAGTGAGAGTAAAAATGCTAGAACTGTTAAATTCAACTTAAAATTCTTACTTTTTATAGTAAAATTCACACTCTTGCATATAGGTTATATTTAATGCTATTGACATTTTTTATCATTATGGTACTTCCAAAAAATTATGGTGCTGGGCACACGTTTATTAAATCTTATGAGTATTTTTTTAAACCTTAACTCTTATAAAATTTTGATTTTTGATTAATATAACTTTTGATAACAAAAGATGTCTAGAACTGTACGTCTTATTTACATGGGAAATTGGTCACAAAGTGGACATTGTGAATTGGATGAACACGGAAGCTACTTCCAATCCTTGGCCTCACACTCAATGTTGCATCTCTTTGATTATGTGGAATTAGGGCTTGATTTGGATGGGTTTTAATGGTAGATTGCCTTTCTAGCCAGGATTCTGAGGGTTCACAATTTGTTTCAATTTCAGTAATTCCTTGATCCTTCAAAGCTTCAACTTCCCTTTCTTGTTGACACAATGACCAAAACTTGGCAAATTTTGATTGAATGGAGTCTTCTCAAGAAGCCACTAACCTGTTGGACTGATATGTTGGCAAGTCCATTAATTGTGTTTGCATGGACCTTGTCAAGGTCTAAGAGCTTGGATTCTTCATTCTTGTCAGTTACAGAGGCATTTTCAAACTTTGGTGTTGGAAACTGTTGGGTTCTGTTATCAGAGTCAATGGCGTTATTTGGAATTTTCGTGTCAGTTCAATCAATGACCGAAGTCTAGTAAACGAGTTAAATCAAGTCCTTTTTATTTTTTTATAAATTAAAAAGAAGAAGAGAAAAGAAAGTTGATTGAGGTGTAAATGGGGTGTTGTTGAGTGAAGAAAAGAGAGAAAAGACTTTGACTGTGGAACATGGCGCATGCGGCACGGCTCTCTTGCTTTTCCATGGCCATGTTCCTTCCCAACTTACAAGTCACAACTCAACCCACAAACAAGTCAGGCAAATCAATTTTCTTATATGCATTAAATGCAAACCGGGTTACACTCACATGAGTTGCATAAAGATTAAGATATCAAAACAAATAATATAGTCCCTGAAAATTATTAACTCATGCTTGTGATAAAATTTAATTTTGTTTGCAATTAACTAGGAAAGACTATAAATAATTCATCCAATTTGTAAGGTTGGCCAAGGATCCATCTTAAACAACGTATAAAAAAGAGTAGCGTCATGGAAGAAACATAAGGGGGGAAATCAATATATATATATATATATATATATATATTCATGCAAAATCTCCAAAAGTTTAGGCTTAAAAATGAGTTTATGACTTATAGAAAGAAATGGAAATGAATTCGCACTTTAATAGGGATCTACAACCTAAAAATTTATAAGGCCTAATATATTTAATAAAGAGGTTAGACTTGAGATATTTTTAAAGGCTTGCTTGTTTAAATGTGCTAGATTTTTTTTTTAAAAAATATATTACTATCTTTAGTTATAAATATAAGACTTAGTTGATTTTCTTGAAAGATTAAAAAAACTAATTAAATTACTTTAAAAAATTTATATTTATCATTATTTTTCTTCAAACTAATTTGTCTAAATCGTAAACTGATATATAATTTAATCGTACACAACATATGATATAATAAAGTAACTTATTTAATTTATTTAATCTCTCTAAAAAAAATCAACTGAGTCTTATATATATTTTAGATTGGAAGTAGCAATCTATAATTAAATAAATTCGGTTTTCCCGTTTCAAGGAGACAATTATGATTTATGGAATTCAAATTTGTGTTCTTCTCCTTACGACGGTGAAACCGCTTACTACTTCAACAAAAAAGATTTAATATAGACTTTGAATCTATTTAAAGCCTACAATTTGTATATTTGTAGGCTTTGAAGTTGACATAAATGTAGGTTTCAGTAGGCCAAAAACCTACTTACAACCCTTTATTAAGGCATTTATGAGATTTTTAAAAAGACTATAGGCCTTCCAAAAGTTTAGGCTTAAACCTAAAAGAAGCATGCATTAAAGCTTTATGTTTTCATTATATGCTTAGGCCTGTTTAACTAAAATCTAATTGAACTATTTATACCCCAACTTATCAATAGTGTAATTTGATATAAGTTTGATGTTTTATATCAATATTTATTGTGTCATTGCCCGTTTATTTGATAATATTTGATTTTGTTGCCATAGTATTATTTATTTGTGATATTTATCTCACGTCATGTGTAAGAAGAAGAACACAAGTTTAATTTAAATATTGAGAAACACACTTATTAAAAGAGGTGAAAATCATTTGCCCTCTAAATCTTGAGGAAAAAACCCTTGATCAAATCAAAAATTGTTTTGTAGGATTGCGTGAAAAAATCATTATATGAATAATGTGACTAATAAGTGGTTCTCCTAGTAATTACTCTGAAATTAATATCATCTCCGGTATGAAATGAACCTCAAATCTTTAAATTCTAAAATAAAATGAAGAAGCGAAACATATCCATGATTGTTATGATTGAATTAGGTTTAGACTTAAACCTTATCTAAATAGCCTCATCTCAATATGCAACTTTATATATATATATATTAGAAAGTTCTGAAATAAAATTAAGCAAAAGCATATCAAGTCCTTTTAATGAAACCATGCCACCATGGTCAAGTATTTATTCGATTCTTAATTTTAAAAATATAAAGAAAAGGTAAATATAATCAAGGGAAAGAAAACGGTTGATCAACATGTTGCTTCAGTTAATTAGGCCATTAGCAATAGCATAGCATACCATCCCATCCCATAATCTTTATACAAAAGCAGATAATTAAAAATTGAAAAACTAAAAACCAAAATATATATATATATATATATATATATATATATATATATATATATTGATATTGGCTCCTATCTTTAATTTGTGTCTATTCTTTCTGGGAGAGTGGTCTAAGCAAAAATTATAAGAAGTTAATTAGAGGAAAAGCTGAGACTGCAGCAAAGTATAATAGTTAGCAGTCTCATCTTCAAGCTCCCACAAGCCATCCCACAGAGAAGCAAACCCATTAATGTCTTCTGCTTCATTATTATTCATGAAACTGCTACTAAATAATCCACCATCATAATCACCAAAGTCCCACCTTTTACTGTTTGGGATTCCAAGCTCATCATCAGACGCCTCTAGAAGATGTCTCATCACAGGTGATGTAGTAGTGAAAGGTGTTTCAGAAGCAATTTGTTGTTGTTGTTGTTCAGTTTCTGGGTGGACGACCGTGGCCTGAGAATTTTCTGCAGACCGCGCCGGAGGAGCCAAAAGGGTTTCATCATCATCAGAAGAAGAAGTGATTTCTTGTTGGAGAGTAGTGATGAGAGGAGAGAGATCTTCTGGGGATTCATCTTCTTCTGATTCAAGAAGAGAGATTATTTGGTTGAAAGGCTTTTGCCTCTTTAATGATTCTTCACTGTTAACTTCTTCTTCTTCTTCTTGGGGCCTAGGCCTCTTTGGTGCCAAAGACTCCATTTTTTTAGGAGACTTGAAGAAGATATTGCAGAGATATGAGAGCAAGTGAAGTGGAGATATGGGATGAAGGAGGAGGGTGATGAAGACGAGGAAGAAAGCTAGGGTTATATATAGGAGAGAAGATAAAGAGAGGAATGGTCAAAATAAGAGAAAAGAGAAAGCATGGAGGAATATTTTATTAGGTAAATTATGTAAAGTCTATGTTGTTAGATACAAGATGTGTGAGAGAGAGAGAGAGAGAGAGTTGTCAGGAAAATTCAGAGAAAAATAATAGTATAAACAAATATATAATAAGAAAGGGATTATATATTTAGTTGGAAAAATTAATCTTTTCGTGTCAGTAGTTTTAATTCAGTTGTAACCCAGTTTTTAAATTTTGACTCGTTACAATTTAGTCTTTAAACTTTGACTCACTACAATTTAGTCTTTGTAGTTTTAACCATTTTATAATTTACCCCTTATATTCTAGAATAAATGTGAGGAACTATATTGTAAAATGATTAAAACTATAAAGATTGAGTTACAGTGAGTCAAGTATTTGGTTACAATTGAGTTAAAATTATAAGGATTGAGTTGTACAGAATCAAAGTGTAGGGATTTAGTTACAACTGAGTCAAAACTACGGAGACCAAAAGATTAATTTTTCCCATTTAGTTTATGTGGGGGATGGATGGTGAAGGGAAAACCGTTGGATTTGAAATTTGATGGACGGTGGAAGATAAGGAGGGAGAGAGGGAAATTAAAGTGAAGGGCCAATGAAGAAGAAGCAATAATAACACATGAAAAAGGCTTAGATGAGAGACAATGACAAACTCAATTGTGAGGGAAGTTTCACCCAAGAAAATTGCCATTTCATCTTGTAACATTTAGGATGATCGAGGTTCTCTCTTGGTCATGGTAAATTGATAATAAAATTATTAGTTTTTCCCCCCAACTAACAAGAGATTCAACGAAGCAATCGAGTACCTTCATTCAGCCGGCCAATCCTTAAAATTTGATTTAATTTTAATAAATATATCAATATCAATATTAAATATTTAAAACAAAGGACTTTATTTGTAAATTATGAATAATAAATATTATCAGCATTCAGTTTAATATTGTTTGGTGGATGATGGTTTGGTGTAATATTAGCAAAGAGTATGTGTCTCCAATGACAAGAAATAGAGGAAAATCATTGGAAAGTGGCGGATTGAAGTAAATTCACATTTTCCATTCATCTTCAAAACCATATTGGACTTCCAGATAAAGAGCGATTATATTAGTCTCACATGAGAAAATGGGCATTATATTGTCTAATTAAATCCTTGGTCTAAGAAGTTGAAGGAATTAGGAAACTTTTCACCTTGTCCTTTTCAAGCTTCTACACGAATCAATGAAATTGCTAGACAACATTCACCTGGATATAAAGAAAATTATCTAAAGTATTGTTCAACTTATAAGAAACATAGCATATGACTATGTGTGATTAAAGAAATTCACATAATCACTACTACAAAATAGGGACCGCCACATTTAGTAGGATTAGGTCTAAAAAGTATGCCTAATAGTAATTTCGTAAATATATAAAATCTTTTAGACCAATTTCTTAAATATAAGGTCTAAAATATATTATTTAGACATGTTTCTCAAACAACTGGTCTAAAAAGTTTAAAAGAAAAAAGTCTATTAGTGTTAAGGCCGGATGTTATAAAAGCACCGATCTCAAAAGTTAAAAATAAAAAAAATAAAAATATTTATTATTTTTAAGAACAGATGTTATAAAAGAACAGTCTAAAAAGTTAAAAATAAAAAATGTTAATTACTTTTAAGACAAAATGTTATAAAAAAAAACCGGTCTAGAAAATTAAGTTTTAAGACCCCATTTTGATAACAAACCGTCTACAATATTTTCATTAGAAGCGCACTGAACAAAAATTGAATTTCCTTCTTAAATTTCTAACCTTTTCACACCTAAAATGGATCAAATATTGAATGAGGTGGGATCGTACTGGTTAAGCCCAAGGCCAACAAAGGAGATCGACTCCATTAGCGATGTTGTCAATGTTCGTTCGTTCACCTTCTAACTCTGAACTTCTTTTACTTGCAGATTCAAGATCTCGAAATTCCTTGCTATTGTGATGACTTTCTTGTTAATAAATTTTGAGTTTCAGTTTGGGGGAGGCTTTAAATCTTTTATATTATTTCGATTTGATTGAAGCTTAGGTATATTGGGTTAGGCTTTAATTCTCTGGATCTGAATTTTGAAACACAATGCGAAATGCTTGAAGATCCTGCTAGCACCGCCGTGGAGAAGATGGAGGACGCGCTGCCTTGCCTGCCTATGAACCTACCTTGCCTGATCCTACTTAGATCTAGACTTCAATTTTGATTGTTTGAAGCTTTGCCAGCACCAACGAGAAGATCCTGCTTAAATTTGGTTGCTTGAAGTTTGTGATTTTTTATAGATCTAGACTTAAATTTCACCTATGATTTTATATTTATTCAAATTCAATTTTCATGATGAATGATTTTTGTTTCTAAATTTTGAGGTTTGTATTCATCTTTTTTGTTCTTGTTGTTGGTGTTACTTCCTCTATGCTCTTCGTTCTCTGTCGCTAATGACGTAGGGACATTCAAAGATGTTCCTAGATCTAGTTCAAAAACCCTTTCATGCCAAATTCTTGATTCTAGGACTAGTTGTTTCATCTGGATTCTTTTTATAATTATTTTGAAACACTTTTAAGACCGGTTGTTTCACACAACTAGGCTTAAAAGTCTTCCAATTCTTACTTTTAAGAATATTTATTTTATAAACCCAGTTTAAAAGTCTGACTATTCATATTTTAAAAGTTCGGTCTAAAAATAATTTTTTAAAGACCGGTCACATATCCAGTTTTAAAAGTAACAGACTTTTTAGATCTTTTGTATCGAGACCGGTTCCAGATCCGGTCTTATAGGCTTTTTCTCATCTGGTCTAAAAAGCCTTTTCATGTGTTTATAAACCAAACATTTTGAGAACTGATAAACCAGAATCAATACAGATAGCAAACAAGACATGACATATAATGAAAATGATTTGAAGAATAATATAGTAGAGAGGAAGTAATGAAGCAGAAATCAATAAAACTTGTAAAGCAGGTCAGGCATAGAAGCTAACCCCTACAAAGTGCTCACCGAATCATTTCTTTCTTGAAACTCCCATTTCTTTTAATTACTTACTTGCTCTTATCATACATCATCAAGCACCCAACATAATATTCTTCAACTTTTATTAAATCCCAAATAATTACATGTCAATGCATATCCATAATAAATATATAAATATTTGGGTTAAGTAGCATATGTACCCTAAAAATATATGTCCCAGAGCAATATTACCTTAAAAATTTTTTTAGTATCAATGTTATTCAGAAATCCTAAAACGTAGCAATGTCACCCTTATTTTAATCACAATTTATGTTTACCGTTAATTTTGATAGAAATTGTTTACTAAGCCACCACATGTACTCTTATTTTCAAATTTATCATCACACATCATCCTCTCTGTCTCCTCCATCCCTTCCTTCCTCCATCCCTCCCTCTCTCTCTCTCTACTCCCTCCTCTGTCCCTTCCTCCCTCCCTTTCCCTCTCCCTCTCCCTCTCTCTCTCTCTTCCTTCTTGGTCTGTTACAACAATTGCTCATCATTTATGTATTATCTCCTCTCATCTTTTTTACAAATATTACATATTATCTCTAGTCCATAATATAAAAGTTTGTTTAGTGTTGATTTGGTCTGAAATATATTATCTCAATCTATTTTGCCTCTTATATTCAACATTTTTTCTCAAACAATTTTATCAAACTTATAAGCTAATATATAATTTAATATTACACAAGATATTTTAAGGAGGTCATGTTATCTTCATTTAAACTTATTTGTTTATTTATTTTATTTTCTTAATCTATGTAAATTAGTTAAATAGCTATTATATTAAGGATCAAAATGAGTATGATGAACTATTACTAATTTTACTACTTCATATTCCACTATTGTCATGCTTACATAGATAAAAGCTTTATAACTTAGGCAAATATAAATGCTAAAGACTCCTGTATTTGGGTATAGTCTCAATCTTAATAAATATAACAACAAAAGAAGGGGCAAAAAACTATTGGGAGTCTTATAGTTCAATTGACATTAAACCCTTCACCTAAGGCCCTTTTAAACATGAGGCTGAATTCGAATATTTGAAGAGAGTATAAATAATGGATACGTGAACTATGAGGATTTTTTTTCCCCCTCTTAAGAGAGGAAAAAAACAAAGGTTGAAAAGAATGTATTATTTGTTTTTCATTTTTTGGAGAGATCCATAAAATAAAGTAAGAGGACCTTTCTCAATTCCCATAAAAAATAAAAAAAAAAATCTTGGGTATGTGCAACCAAATGCTGCTAGGGTGTTATGAATGATAATTTTATATTTTATATTACTTAAAAAAAATAAGAATATTTCCCGCAAACAAAGAAAATCCTTTTTGCTTTGAGTTGTTTGACTGAACCTAGAAATTCGCCACAAAGAATGAGTTTTTCGAAGACAATAAAATTATTTGTAGGGTAGTACTGTACCCTAATGAGTGCCCTTAATTTTATAATGTTGGACATTTCTTGAGATTCATTGCTCTTATTTTTTTTTAATATAATTATTAAGTGACACAACTGAATGCCTCTTAATTATTAAATAAAAAAGAGGCGTAAGATGTTGTTCATGTACCCAAAAAAATTATATATCGAATTAAAATTTAAAGCGCTCTCCCTAAAGATGCTTCATCATATATCACGTGCACTGTCAGCCAAAAACTCAACAACACCAACTAAACGTTAATTAATAATTCTAATTTGTCAGGATTAGGGCTACAATCTAGATCATATACCAATTATTTATTAATTAAATAAACTGTCATAATTTATTTGTATTATTTTGTTCTTCCCTATGGCACTTAGAGAAGTGAGTCGTGCAAATTAAGAAAAGAATATTGTTTTATTGCCCAAGTGGGGGCATTGTACTATGTGGTGTAATAATAATTAATTATTAAAATATTTAGGAGTTCGAAAATGATAAGGGAGAATAAATATTTATTTACTAATTGTTATAAAACTGAAGGAATTCTAGAGAGAAGTCAGAGGAAATTCTAGAGAGATGAAATGGATTCTCATTCAAGTGTAATGAATAGTTACAGGAGACCTCTATTTATAGAAGGATGCAAATAGTAGATTACTATGCGTATATACCATGTCATCCTGTATTTGGAGATTATGGGTCAATGGACATCCACATAATAAGAATATTCATAACACTCCCCCTTGGATGTCCATTTATGAATGTGCCTCGTTAAAAACTTTAACTAGGAAAAACCCAGTGGGATAAAAACCTAGCCAAAGAAAAGAGTACAACATCCATTAATACACTATCCAGTACTGCCTCATTAAAAACCTTTCTAGGAAAAACCTAGTGGGATAAAACCCAGATAAGGGAAAAAGAGTACAGCGTGTATCGTCTCCCCCTCTTGATTACATCAGTGTTGCTCCCCCTGATGACTGCATTGCTTCAATGTCTTTCTGAGCATATTATACTTTCTATCATCAAATATTATGTTAGAAACGCCCAATTTAATTGTTCATTATATACCTGCAAGATCTAAATCTGTCAAGTAAAGTCATAATAATCTTTTCATAAATATATATGTGCATATAGAAATTCAATAAATGTTTATTCAGATAATGATGTTATATGCACTATCATTTTGAGTCCTTTTGGGACATATGTGTTTCTGGCGCCATACAAATATATTGTGGCTCATGATCCTCATTATCATTCATTGCAGCATATGCTATCATAGATATTATTAACGTCGACTTCATTTTCAGTCCCATCGGATTTCATTCATAATTTATTGAGATCTCATTATATTTACATATATTAGGTACCTAGGTCTCTCTTGGACCACAATACACTTTTCTTGTAATATCTCTTCTGGAGATAACATCTCATCAAAAGATAACTCTTCTGGAGCTTTACTTAATTATCCTCGACTTGATCATCTATATTTTATAGCTCCTTTTCTCTTTCGAGGATTTTTATCTTTATAACCGATGGACCAGCAACGCTTCAGGCGTGCTTTATAACAATTCATATAGGAGCATTTGCAGTTGGGACATGTGACTTTGTCACTTTAGGTCAGTAAATGCTTTTAGCATTTGATTAGCTAAAATCTGCAAATGAATTATCTTTTAAACTTTTAGTGCACATTTCTTTGTATGAGGACCAATATGAGCCAATGATAATTCATTTCACTTTATCTTTACCCAATCTGCTTATTTTTCTCCCCCTCATCAAATCATCAATTTTCTTTGTATATCCATCTATGTGCATTGTAATAGATAAATAATCATTACACATTTAAAACATTTCAAGATGGAAATTAATCTGGCTCCTGACCAAAAGCCAATTATACGGGGAGAATTCTGTTGGCTTATATAATTGCTGCAAATATACACAACATATAAATTTTGTTCTCATAATCATTGATCTATCCATTCATGGATACTTTAATACATTATTTCTGGATCATTCAATCTGGAAATTACGCGCATAATATATTGCAAACTTCTGGTTGCAAACATCACTGCAAACTTTGCAAATTTATAATCTCATATGTAAACTTTCAATTTGATATATTTCCAGAGATCCATTTCCAATAATTAATTCTATCTGAGAACATGCAGCACATAATATATGACTCGGATGATCAAACAAGTCATGCCAACATTTCATATGATTTATCATCAAACCTAATATTCATTTTGGGAGAATCAACATAAAAACATTCACAAAGAATTATCACATAAATATTCACACTTGATATATATCATTAACATTCTCCCCCTCAAGTGTGAGACCTTAAAAATTAATTTATGGAATTTCCATACAATATTCCATGATAATAGCATATATGATATCTATTTCATTAAAATTCCACATATTTCTAAATGCATTATCAATGCATAATTTTGTTACTTCTGGTAACAAAATTTCCATTTTCCAGAATCAACAAACAAATATATATTAAATACAAAATCATCAGGTGTATCTTTGCAGATTCACGAGCGCAATACTGTGTAATCACAGGCACATCACTGTGGAATCACAGGCGCGACAACTCAGATTGTCGTATACATATAAAGTCAAAAAGATTCCAGGCTCGTGCTTTATAGGGAGCAAATCTGAGGCACATCACTGTGGAATCACAGGCGCGACAACTCAGATTGTCGTATACATATAAAGTCAAAAAGATTCCAGGCTCGTGCTTTATAGGGAGCAAATCTGTAGAGATTTAACAGGACTTAATTCAACTATAAATAGAGGAAGGCAAACGAACATGCCTCACAAACACTCAAGCATCTGATAATATCAACTACCAGATACTCACACATATTTCTCTAAATTCTATTGCCATGGCAGGACCAAGCAGTTTTATCCCAGTTTCTGATACATCCGAAACAGCATTACTTGATGCTTTGTTGTATGATGATCAGCATAACATGTCATTTACTTCTTTGTTATCTCCTAATCCCTTTGAAATGTTTATTCCTCCTTCTACTATTCCTCCTTCTGCTTCAAATGTACCTACTTCTCCCCCTAGAACAAGTGTTCTTCCTCAATCTACAAGGATTGAAGGTACAACTGAAGCAGGTTCATCAAGGAGGCCTGTTAAGAGGTGTAGAACTATGGCAGAACTAATGGAATCTACCAATCCAGTTCAGCCAATAGTGTCGGCAGTTAATCAACCAGCATTCACTAGCCAGCAAACTATCATCAGTTTGCCAGCAACAACCAGCCCGACAACAACAATCAGCCTGCCAACAACCACTAGCCAGCCAGCAACAATTAGCCAGCCAACAGCTACAAGCCAATTAACAACTACTAGCTTATTGGAATGTAGTTGCTGTCATGTTTTACGGGAAATTATTCATACCAACGGACTTCAGTACCATAAACTTGAAGTTCACGGAAGAAGAACAGGTATGATTACCCATGCTGTTTTATTTGAAAAAGTACAGGATAAATCTTATAATACTGACAGGCTTCCAATGTTTGATTTCACAAAGAAAAATTTTGAAGAAATCAAACAATTTCTGACACAGTATTGTATAGATTTACAAGCATCAGGATATATCTTGATGCGTGATCCTGTATTAGCCTATCATGAGGTTCTCTGTGTTGGTTCAGAATGGGCTATAAATCCAAATGACCTCCATGGAAGTTCATTTCAAACCAATATTGAACACTCATTAGGCAAAGGAAAACAACCTGCAGTAAGTATACCCTATGATACTTCATCCCTTAACCAGGGTGAATTATATAGGTTATCTATGGAGCAAAGAGAAAGAATAAAGAAAACAACGCTCCATGATTTAAGAAATTATTTTCACTTAACCCTTGATGAAGCGAGTAAACAATTAAATATGTCTACTCACACCATACAAAAAATCTATCAAAAAGGAGGGTTAACTGAGTGGCCACACAAGAAGCTCAAGAAACTTATGACGCAAATCTCGATATTACGAAGAGCTTTGCCTCATCTGGATCCCATCTCAAGAAAAGCAAAAGAAGAAGACATTAAATATCTTCAGAATGAGATGATTAAGGTTTGTAATGATGTTGAGCCACTCGCTATTAAACTTTGTTGAAATAATATTTCCTTTTGTTTAATTATTTTGTTTATGAATATTCCTCTCCCGTATTCACAAAAAATTGTTATAATCATAGAAATCACAAAACAACCATAATAATATATTTGCTTCATTCACTTCTGGGAATGAAGTTGGATAAAAATTCATGATCCATAACTCACTTATTTGTTTGATCATGGCAAGAAATTAATCCATAATATTTCTTGACTTTACCACAATATTTCTACTACAATAGCAAATTGAATATATTTATTTATAATATCAATCATGATCATACAATCTCTTGTCTCATAATTTAAGGGAATATTTAATGCCAAATATATAATTTTGAGACCTTTATACAACTCATGGCATACAAAATTTATGAATCAAATATTGTTTCATAATTTGTCACTTGTTATCAGGCTAACTTGCCTCTTGGCTTCAGGCTATCTTGCCTCTGAAATTAAGGCTATCTTGCCTCTTGGTCTCAAGCCAATTTATGCCTCATCTCTCTATGGCATTTTGATCTCATAATATATATGGCCTTTTAACAGTTTATCTTCAGGATAAATAAAATATAAACATAATAAAATAAATAGATGGAACCCACTAATATGTATATATTAGTGTCGTTGCCATAAATAATAAAAGGGAAGGGGGATTTATATAAAGCAGTAAATAAATAAATAAAAATAAAATAAATGACTGGAAATAAACGTGCTAAATAAATAAAAAGAAGATGAAATAGGAATGGGAGTAAACTCACAGCGAGACCTATCTCATTCAAAGGTAAGAAAGAAGATGCATATGCAAATGTAAATATATAAAGCAATTAAAAAATAAATAAAATAAAATAAATGACTGGAAATAAACATGCTAAATAAATAAAAAGAAGATGAGATAGGAATGGTAGTAAACTCACAGCGAGACCTATCTCATTCAAAGATAAGAAAGAGGATGCATATGCAAATGTAAATATATATATAATATATAGAAAGCAGTAAATAAAATTTAAATAAATGGAGTCCACTATATCAGTGTTACCACCATGAAAAATAAAGCAGTAAATAATAAAATAAATGGTGCCCACTATACTAGTGTTGCTACCATGAGAAATAAATAAAGCAGTAAAGAATTAAAATTAATAAATGGAGCCCACTATAGTGTTGCAACCATGAGAAATAAGTAAAACAGTAAATAAATAAATAAATAAATGGAGCCCACTAATATAGTGTTGCCACCATAAAGGATAAATAAAAATAAATAAAATAAAAGTAAATGCATAAAAGTAAATGTTAGTAACAATAAAAATAAATACGCACAAATAAATGTTAGTCACAATAATAAAATCTCAAATTAAAACACTTAAAAGAAAGAATTAAATCTAGACTTCTAATATAGAATCAAATTAATAATAATAAAGACAAAGTTTGATTATTTTTTTTTTTTTTTTTTTTTTTTTTTTGGTACTGTTTCTACCGACAGTTTTAATAATAATTTTTTTTTAAAGATCACTGTTTTGTCGGCAAAAACAGTGATCCTCCTCCTTGTGCAATTTTCGCCAAACCTGTTCACCGAATTTTGGTCTTCACTCTACTTTATAGGACTGAATGTTGTCGTCTCTTTTCTTCCGTCCCAAATTCGTGGCAGCAGCTCCAATGTGCCCGATATAGTTATTCCCCTCATACCGTGGGATGTGGCTTAATCGAGATAAACGGATAGTGGGTGCTATTCCAGGCGTTAATGTTGGTGATTTGTTCCTTTTTAGGATGGAACTGTTAGTAGTTGGTTTGCACTGTCAAACTCAAGCTGGAATTGATTATCTTCCTGCAAGCATGAGTCCAAATAGGGAGCCAATAGCAACTAGTGTTATTGTATCAGGCGGGTATGAGAATGATATGGATGATGGTGACGTTATAATTTACACAGGACATGGAGGGCAAGATGCTAAACATTCAAAG
Source organism: Acacia confusa (assembly GCA_037074495.1). Lineage (NCBI taxonomy): Eukaryota > Viridiplantae > Streptophyta > Magnoliopsida > Fabales > Fabaceae > Acacia > Acacia confusa. Next base: position 8,383,394 of record CM073513.1, on the reverse strand, counting down.
CAAGTAGCTCATCAAAAGTTAGAAGGAGGAAATCTTGCATTGGAGAGAAGCATGCGGTACGGGGTTGAAGTACGGGTTATTCGAGGGATTAAGCACGAGGGAAGTGCTTCAAGTTCAAACAAGGTTTATGTATATGATGGCTTGTATCAAATCGCTGATTGCTGGTTCGAATTGGGTAAGTCTGGTTTTGGAGTTTACAAGTATAAGCTTTTGAGAATAGATGGGCAAGAAAAATTGGGTAGTGCAATTCTTAAACATGCTAGGCTTCTTAAGGTTGATCCACTCCTATCTGATTCTTTGTGTTGCCTGAGTCTTGATATTTCGCTCAACAAAGAAAGTGTTCCTGTTCGTCTCTTCAATGATATTGATGCTGATGATAATCCTCTTCGTTTTGAGTATCTTCCGAGGACTAGTTTTCCTCATTTTGTATTTCATCAGAGTGGAAGTGCTACTGGTTGTGAGTGTGTGCAAGGTTAAGAAGATATCAGCAATCGTGCTGATAACGTGTTATAAAACTGAAGGAATTCTAGAGAGAAGTCAGAGGAAATTATAGAGAGATGAAATGGATTCTCATTCAAGTGTAATGAATAGTTACAGGAGACCTCTATTTATAGAAGGATGCAAATAGTAGATTACTATGCGTATATACCATGTCATCCTGTATTTGGAGATTATGGGTCAATGGACATCCACATAATAAGAATATTCATAACACTAATTGCTTTAATTCAATAATAAATGTGGAGGATAGCATCCTAATCAATCATCAAAATTAAGAAACTGAAAGTTGGCAAACAACCTGCGGAAATTTGAAGCCTCGTTATGTGCATTTTGTCTCTTCTTTTCTTAGCTTGGTTGATGTGAGAAAGTATTATTTTATGTGAATAAAAAAGGAAATTAATTTAAAACAAGATTTTAGTTCGATAAAAATATTAATAAAAAATATAGTTTTTTTTTTTAAAAATAAAATTAAGGCATCAAGATCCACCTTTCTTCTTGTTTTTTTATGAGGTTTTTTTAGGGGGAATTTCAGTTAACTCTTTAAGATGTGACATAATTTCAATTAACCCCAAAAATTTAAAAAATTTAATTGCACCTGTTTGAATCAAAATGAAATTAACTTTTTGGAGTGAAAAGAAAATGATACCTATACTTTATTTGTTTTGTAAATACTTATATTTATCTTGTGAATTTTCATATTTATCTTAAAAATAATCAAAATGTTTTTAATTCTCTCAGTTTTTTTAATCTCTTTATTTGTCTTATAATTAGCCAAAATGTTTTTAATTCCCTAGGTTCTTTTGAATCTTTTTATTTATCTTATAAATTTCATCATTTGTTTTGTAAATTAAATGGTCTTATATGTCTTATAAATGCTCTTATAAAAATTAAAGAAAAGGAAAAAAAGAAAAAGAAGAAGGGCATCATTATTGTCTTTTCATCCACAAAACTTATTTTCATTTTGATTTAAGGAGAGCAGTGAAGTTTTAGAAAGTTTTAAGGGTTAACTGAAATTATGTCACATCTTGGGGGGCTTAATGAAATTTTTCCTTTTTTTATTTCATAAAGGAATGAATTACAATTGGCTTTAATCAATACTCCCTCTCATTCTTAATATAAGACTCAATTGACTTTTTAAAGAGATGAATGAAGCTAAATAAATTATTTAATCATAATATATATTGTGTATCATTATATTATAGAAGTATATTAATTTATAAGTCAAACAAGTTAGTTTAGAGAAAAATGACAAAAATAAATATTTAAATGTAATTTATTTTGTTTCATTAATCTCTATAAAAAATTCTACTTGGTGTTATATTAATGACAAAAGGAAGTAACATTTTGTCTTTGACAAAAAATAAGAAAAATGTTATTAGCAAAGACCAATTTAGATTTGTGATAGGGGCTTTCATCTTCTATGTAAGTAAGAAGTTGAGGGTCTGAATTTTGAGAAAATAAAAAAAAAATATCATTTAAATTTCAAAATCTTAAATAAGTGGCTTTTCAACAAAACAAGTTATCAATTACTTTACTGTTCTTATTAATCTCATTATTATTATTGTCAATAAGATTTTAAAGTTCAAGTATTATTTTTCTGTCATTTTCCCTTAAATCTTTTCCTTTATGAATGTAACAATATGCTAATAGGAAGGAACCTATCTTTTGCCTTCATACGGATATTAATCTTTATTGTCGGCATGTTATACTCTTTGTGTCTTACCAGAATAAATTATTATTAGCCAAGGCTGTTTTGATCTTAAAAGCGATTTTCTTGCCATCTTAATTATTGTTAAAAATTGATAATGACTTAATTAATATTAGCGAACTATTTTATCTTTTTCACTACTACTGGCTTACAAAAAATTGGTTTTATCTAACAAGATAACAATATGATTTATAATAATTCTCGCAAAAAAAATAAAATAAAAAAAAAAAAAAAAATATATATATATATATATATATATATATATATATATATATATATATATATATATATATATATATATTAATTTGCTCAAAATTAACTAGACACGAAATATTGTAAGGGAAAATGATTCCACCCAAAAGTATAAATGTTAAAAATATTATTTTGCAACTAGTGGCGCATTCTAATCTATAAGTCTTTTTTTTTTTTTTTGTGCACTATAAATTTTTCTTTAATTGGCAAATGATGTACAAGTTACATGAGACTTATAAAAAGTACAGAAAGACTTGGATTAAATTAAGGTGACATTTAGATTCGAAAATCAATCCAGCTTGACATTATTGATGATTTTGAAATGAAGCAGATTAATTAATTTGGATTGATTGAGAGAAGTGCTGCAAAAAGTTATTCCCTTACTTAACTTGATTAATAGCTAATTAATTAAGTAATCTTTTTGCTTCTATGTAAACTTGCCTAACTAATTAATTTGGACTGATTGTCAAAGCCTCTGTAACCTAGTCGTATAAAAGCTCCTATTTTAAGTGGGAAGTCACACGTTTGATCCTACTTATAACCTCATATTGTTAGTGTCAACCCCTTAATTCAAAAAAATTAATTTGAATTAATTAATTTTGTTTTAATTAATTCACAAGAATATCATTTTGAGAAGGAAATTTATTCCTCACACATTGATTTTGCAAAAAGTTGTTCCGATCCGTTATAAATAAAAGTGTTGCAAATTTTTGACAATTTAAAAAATATTTTTAGAAAATTTATCACCTCTTACAAATTTGTTTTGCTGAGTTAAATTTCTTTATTTTTCTAAAAGAAATAATTATAAATAAGATAGTTTGACCACACCTACTATAATAATGGGTTAAGACATAAATCCGCCCAAAAGTATTTAAATAATCTGAATGCTGCCAATAAATTTTTTCAGTTTCAATGTCATCTCATAAATTTAAACGATGATAAGATTAATCTTGACGTCAACTCTTAGTTTGATTGAAGTAATAGGCATAAAACTCTTACTTGGCACTTAGTACAACACTAAGAACAAAAGATGATGAGGTAGTGTAATGACTAATAAGTGTTAGATAAGAGTGTCATGTATATTATTTCAGTCAAACTAAAACATTAAAGGTCAAAATTAGCTTTGTTAGCAATTAGAGGCAACATCATTATGTTTTTAATCTTATGTGATGACATCAAAACTATAAAAAGTTATAGGGTAACATTGAGGTTTTTTATTTTCGAAAAAATATTTTTAAGGCATATTTACACCTTAAACCTATAATAATTAATTTATAAGACAATTTTAAAAGGGCTAACGGAAGATACTCCTTCCTGAGGTAAACTTTAAAAAGAAAAGGAAAATAGGGTCACCATAAAACTTTGATTTTTTTTTTTATCTCATCTACAAATTTATTTTAAAATTAGATGAGAGGAAAGATAGTGCTAGATCATACTCTTTGAATTATTGGGATATGACAAAGAATTGAAAGTAAAATAAAAGAAAATTCTTGAATATTGCCTTCCACACTCCACAGCATCATATGCTTCTTTTGCAATAATTGAGAGCTTCAAAATTAAGGACAAACATAAAATTAATATTAAACCCCACAAATTAAAAAATTATATATATAATTAGTTGAGTTGACCGCACTCTAAGTACAATTATAAGTGGAATCACATATACATAATTGCTTAGTAATGGGAGATTGATTCTTTAATTAAATGGATTCCGATTCAGTAAAAGTAAATGAACAGTAATTAATTATACTTGAAGCATATTAAGAAGAGAATTCAATAAATTAACCCCAAAAAAATTAGAGAAATATTTTTTTTTTTAAAGAAAAGGCATATTCAAAATTCATATGCCCTCAATCCACCTATCATGTTTTGTTTTGTTGAAGCAATCATGCAAACATGATTGTTCTTCCTTGACGTTTCTCCACCGTTCATGTCAATTTTCATTCCTCTCACTTTCTTTTTCATTATCACTATATGTATTTGATGATAATTATTGATATTTCTTCACTTTATTTATTTACTCTATTTTCATTTTTTTCCTCCAAAACAATAATCCTTTTCCCAAAATCATATCTTATCATATCTTTTCCCACTACCAAAACCAACCAAAAAAGAAAGCCACCCCAATTAAAAATTGTTTGTGTGTTCATATGTTACTATGCTTCATGGCACAATCCATTACCTAAAATAGGTCTCGATTTGGTAAAATTCTAACATATAGTATTAAAATATTGTGATGTGGTTTTTATTGTTTGTGTTGAGGTCAAGCTTGACGTGAAATTAAAAAAAAAAAATGAAAGAAAGTACTCAGAGATCAATCTTCATGATGCTGATAATGAGGTAAACACTAAGAAAAGAATGGGAAATTTTAGTTACAAAAGTAACGACCCACCACAATAAAAAAAAAAAAAGCCAGTGAAAGGTTATGATGATATTTTTATTTAATCGTTTATATAAGTTATAATCTATAATGTAGCCACTAACAAATAAATTAATTATCAGCAGGGTAAAAATAGGCTGGGCCAATAGCAAAGGCCAATAAATAATCTAATAAGAGCATAGCATAACCTGACCTATTTAATAAATAAGTTAGGCCTAAGGGATTTTAAGGTAAATAAGCTAAGCTTTTTAATTTAAAACCTGACTTAAAGGCATAGGCCTAGCTTGATTAGCAGAATTTGTTGGCTGAATTTATTTCTTAAAAATATTAATTTTAATTCTTGGAGAATCTCAATTTTGAAAAAGGAAAAAAAAAGGATTGAATGGGCTTTGAATATACTTAATTTATAAATATGTAGGCCTTGAAGCCTATTTAAAAAGTAGGGTAAATGAGTAATTTTACACATAACCTTTCCTCTCAGGAGCGCCCAGCACTACGACCTTTTTTCTAGACCAAAACTATACACGACATTATGTTTTGAAAGCAAAAATACCACGGGCCATTAGTTGACCAGATATTGATCGTTAACTTTGACGGAATAAACAGTAACGCTGGTGAAATTACCATTTTACTTTTAGTTTTAAATAATCTTTTTTTAAAAAAAAACTAAAATAACCCCTCCCTCGCCGGTAGACCCCACCACCCGCCACACCACCACCGGCCATCGCCTTCCCCGCCGCCGGTGACTAGTGGCCACCTCTTAGTTTTAAATAATTTTTTTTTTTTAAAAAAACTAAAATAACCCCTCCCCGCCGGTGGGGCCCACCACCAGCTACATCACTGCCAGCGGTGTATTTTAGTTTATTTTTTAAAAAAATTATTTAAAACTAAGGGGAGGCCGCCGGTCTTCGACCACCACCGCCGGCCACCTCCAACGGCATCCCCTTAGTTTTAAATAATTTTAAAAAAAACTAAAATGCACTACCGCCACCGCCGGCAGTGGTGTGGCCGGGGGTAGGCCCCACCGGCTGGGGAGAGATTATTTTAGTTTTTTCTTTTAACAAAAAAATTTAATTTTTTTTTAAAAACTAAGGGGTGGGCATTGGCAGTGGTGTGGCTGGTGGTGAGGCCCAATGGCGTGAGAGAGGTTATTTTAGTTTTTTTTAAAAAACAAAATTATTTAAAACTAGGGGTAAAATGGTAATTTCACCAGTGTTACTGTTCATTTTGTCAGAATTAACAATCAACGTTTAGTCAATTAACGGCCCGTGGTATTTTTGCTCTCAAAACGTAACGTCGTGTGTAGTTTTGGTCCAGAAAAAAAGTCATGATGATTGGCACTCCTAGGAGAAAAAATTATATGTAAAATTGCTCCTTTATCCTAAAAAGTATTTTGAATAGGCCTTTAAATAAGCTTTTCAAGACGTACGTGAGTCTAAAAAAAACTTTTATACAAGCTTAAGCTTTAAGTCCCCTTATAAGTTCAGACATATTTAGTCAAAGCCTAACTTGGCTTGGCATGTTTTCACTCCTAATTATAAATAGGGTTAAGTGTTATTTTTTCCCAGGAAGTTTTCACTGACGAGTAATAGATATCCTAAAGTTTTTTTAAGATTGATTTTACCTTAGAAGTTTACAAAATTTTAGCCCCACCGTTAATTTTTATCGTTAAGTTTAACTGATATCTACATGTGGTACTAAATGCTTGTCACCTCATCAATCAAAATAGAGTTTAGTATCATTTTTTCCTGAAAGTTTTCACTAAAGAGCAGTGGGTATTTGAACATTTTCTTAGGAGCAATTTTGCCTTTTGTCATGTCACCTCATCATCCACATCACTGAGCCCAATATGGCGTATTGTTTCAATTAGGAACCATGTATAGGTAAAATATTTGTCCCAATTGAAACATTAGTCTCTTCAACTATTTCTTCAAGAAACATTATCGTTATGTTTCGCAATAGGGGAGGCTAGTCTTGATCAATTTATACAAAGTAAATACCATCACTATTTCTTTGTCTGAACCAATTTTCGAGACAATTTATATATCATTTTGTGTTTCATTTACTTATATCATAAGTGATATTTCCTTTGGGTTTTGCAACAGACCTTTCAGTCCCTTTGACCAGTTTGACTTCACAAATTCTGACTGTCTTGGGCTCAACTTCTCAAGGATCTCCCTCTTTGACTCCAAGCTTGATCTTTCCAAGGTTGACTTCTTCCTCTACAACCTCGGTTCCTGGCTTTGTATTCTTCAACAACTCAAAGAAGATAAGATTTCCCGCGTTCTTTAGTCTGATCTTGTTGAGTCTATTTATACATTTAATTCTCTTAATACCCGATAATTCCTTCAACACGATGAGATTGATCTCTTTCCATATTCATTTCTTTTTGCTCACCATAGTAGTCCTTAAGGATTTGAATCTACCGAATTCCCTCAACAACGATTTGATCTCTTTTCATATTCATTTCTTTTTGCCCCTCAGTGATGTAGATTATGAGGAGGCATGACATGTGTGTTGCTTGTCTAATTTAACATTAGGGGATGGCATGGCAAAATAGCTATGTTTTGTAAACTTTCAAGACAAACTTGCTCCTAAAAAACTTCCACATATCCACTTCTTTTTAGTGAAAACTTCTGGAGCAAAAATGATAATTAACCCTATTTTAATTGATGAGATGGCAAGCATGGTGCCACATATGCTGATCACTTAAACTTAATCGTCAAAATTAACCAAGGGGCAAAAATGCTTCTAAAAAACTTCTAAATATCCACTACTCCTTAGAGAAATCTTTCAGGGTAAAAATGATATTAAACCCTTATAAATAACATAATAACCCCTCAAATGTAGGGTATTTTTCAACTCGATATAAGAAATTTTTTATGTAGTGATTATATTTGCTGACAATCAAATGGAAAGGCAAATGCAACTTTCATAATGAATGAGTTGAATATACAATACTCTGAAGCTCTCATTTTCATTTACATGTGAGAGAGCAAGGTGAAATTTCACTTTAAAAAGGATAAACCATATGCTTAAACCGTAAAGCTCTCATTTTCATTTTTAAAATATTCACTTTTGACATGTCATTTTGTATTGATTTAGGTATAATTGTCCTGCTATGCCTACCTCTTTTCTGTGGAGGGGGAAAAAAACAATATCATAATGAAGAGTTATTATCATCAGATATTGTTCATGCTTCTTTGCATTGGGGGTTTATATATGGCTTAGTGCATCTAAAAGTTCTACTTCTAAAGTGCTTCTATGACAAAACCTAAACTTAAATTAAAATATCATCCTCTCTTGATTAACTAAACTCAACTCAACTCTCTCAAGAACCCATGAGTCTGATAATTTAATAATATAAATTACGCATGTATATATATCCATCTAAAAACTGATTGTTTGACGGTTCAAATTAAAATTGATGATGAAAATATCACAATCAAGTTACCATCATCACCTTGTTCAAACTTCTTTGCATCTAAATCGAAAAGTTCTACTTTTAAAGTGCTGTATTTTATGACAGAGAGTTTGGCAAACCACAAACCTAAAAACTGAAATATCATCCTTTGCAATTATTGATTCAACCAACATAACACTCTCAAACACTTGTCTATTTTAGTATTCTTTTTTCCCCCTAATAGGTCAATCTTATTAAGGTAAGATAGCATCTAACATCTTGATATTATTTCTTAGAAGCAGCTGAATCTTTAATCTTATTTTTCTTGTGCATCCAGCACCCTAGGATCTGGATGTTATTTTACTCTCTATATATATGTATATGTATATATGAAAACTTGTTGCTTGATCACAAGTTGGGGCTGGGACTGGAGATGATGGATGTAAAGGAGACAAGAAAGTAGTGGGAGGACATGAAATCAGAGCCATTAAAAGAGGAACATGAGAATGTATGAGATGAGAATGAATCCAAAATTGCAGAGCAACACGTACACATCACTATAAGACCTTTAATCTGTGCCACTAGTGCACTTTACGCTGCTGGTGTTTATGTGCCATCTCCTCTGTGCACAAAATTACGGGATATTGTTTTGTTCCCCTTTCCACCATGATGGCTTGGCTTGGCTTCTCCTCAACTTCAACTTCTTTCTTTGATTTGATACCTTCCCAATTACCTACACTCCCATTGGTTACCCTCAAGATTCTCTTCAGATATTAAACCAAATCTTGTTTGGCACCTGGGAAAGCGAGATAGAGAGAGATAGATAGAAATATCATCTAAACATATATGAAATCTTTTAGAGTATTGATACTTTCTATGAATAAAAATTTATTCTGTATAATAAAGTTTCTAGAGTTAATACTGTTATTAATCCTTATAATTTAATCAAATTTGATTTTGGTGGTTATAATTTCAAAACGTTGGTTTTAATTCTTATAATTTCATAAGGACTTAATCAAAATTTAGAGATCGATCCCTACACTTAAAATTAAAGGGTCAATACTACTGATTTGAGATTATAAATGGAATCGAATTCATGACCTTCTAATTAAAATAAAGTTCTCATGCCATTAGACTATAAGACCTTTGGCCATTAACTGAAATTTCTAAATGGCAACTTTTCACAGATTTTCTTATATTTTAGAGAAAGGAAAAGCCATAAAGTGTCAGCCTCACATGCCTAAGTTTAGTTTGAGGGGCACAGTGGAAACCACGTATTGATCCTATAACGGAATTGGCAGAGTTTGGTTCCTGTCGAATGTCTCAAGAGAGAGATATCAGATTGAGAAAAGAAAAGTAAAAGGGATTAAAATGGATATAGATTATTCAAATATTTTATTAAATATGACAGAAAACAAAGGTAGTGCTGAATAGATCAAGTGCTGTACTGACAGAAATAAAGCAGATAGTGGCCCTATCTCAAATAAACAAACAAACATGCATCCATGAAATAATAATGATGATGCTTTTCTTTGTTTTTGATAAACGACCAAGTGTAGGACAAAATCGACATTTGATTATTATAGTTAGTGACAAATTTTTTGGGCTAAATTACAAAACGATCCTAATTAATTTTACATCAATTGCAACTATAATTTTTTTTTCATTTTTATTTATTTATACTTTATATGAGTATTTCAAAAAAATACCCTCCTCAAATTTAAAATTTTGTACGGATAACACCTTGCTGAATTTTTTTTTCCTCATAAAATATAATAGTTTATAAAGACATGTCCTTTTACGTTTTTTTATGCAAATAGCCCACAAGTAGAGTTAGAATAATATCTTGAATGTTAAATTGCATGCCAAATAAACTCCTTTTATCCTTTTATGTTACTCTCTTCAATCATAAATATAAAATAGGGTTGACTATTTTTGGAAGAGTTAAGAAAGCAAAATAAGTACTTAATTATATAATATGTTTTGTATTATTAAATTATATATAAGTTTATAAATTAGGCAAACTAGTTTGGTCAACAAATGAAAATTAAGGTAGTTACTTAGCTTTCTTAATCTCCCAAAAAAATGAACTATATTTTATATTTAGGAACAGAGTATATTCTTAGTGAGATAACGTGAAGATTAATTGTAAGGGAGTTGTTTGCTTATATTTAAAAGTTTAAGAAGCTTATTCTAAAAAGTTGTAATTTTGCATAAGTAAGAGAGATCACCTCCGTATAATCCATGGTTTAATTATGTATTGCTTGGCAAATTTTTTTTTATATTGGGCCTATGAAAGCCCAATAATTTGTCCTACAAGATACGGTTCAAAAAAAATTTCATGGCCCAACAATGAAATCTGAGAAAGCTGAAGGCACGGAAAGTATTGCACAATGAAGCTTCAAAAGACACTACCATCACCCCCTCGTCTTTGGGCTCAACTGGCAAAAGGGTCAGACTTTCTCACCAAAGGAAGAGGTTCGATTCTGGAGTTGGTCAAGGCGCTGGAGGAGACATCCTAGTTTCTAAATGCCTAGGCAAACATTTGAGGGTAATAGACGGTTCGCCCTATCTAACATCAGTATCACTTAGGAGAAAAATAGATTTCGCCCTACTCTTAGATTGTAGATGAACCTAACCATTTCCTAAAATTTATGTATATATATATAAAAAAAAAAAGACACTGCCATCTAGTTTCAAAGCATCCCAAAGACCAAGACAAGTCCTTTTTAGGGTGGGAAAAACGTGTGGTGGTAGCAAACCAAGCCAAGCCTTCAGTTTTCCCAAAGACTTGTGAGCTGGAGAACTCAAAATGCAATTCATTTATAAGTCAAGTTTTTTAAAACGTTTACAAGTCAAATTTTGTGCTCCTCTAGTCCTTAATACACGACATACTTTGAGATTGATCTTAGTCCTAAATATTAGACATAGTTTTTATATTTGTTAATATTTTTCTAATTTACCTCATTGATGTTCCTTCAACAATAATTAAAGAGGGGAGTGAATGAGAGAATTAAGAAAGATGGTTAGAAAAAAATAAAATACACGTCATATAAACTAACTAAATTTATCAACCTAGTGATAGAAATCATTCTTGGTTATAGTTCATCGCTTCAACAACCTTGTTCTGCCATAGAAAGTAGTAGGATCATACAATATGAAAATTAAGGGAGGCTTTGCAAATTCACAATAATGGAAATGATAACAAGAAAGCTAATTCAAATCTTGGATGAATCAGAAGGAATGTCAGAGACATTTAGCATCCATACTATAGCATATGAAATTTTGCTTTCCATACTGATATCTGAAACCTTGAGTTTAATTTTTATCCCCTGCTTCTCCTCACCCTCCACAGCTTCAACAGCATTTTCTGATTGTTCTCTAGGACACCTTATATCAAGGTTCTCAGTTATTCTACCATTTTCATTTATTTCCAAAATCCACAATCATAATTTTTCATCCGACCAAAGTACATTGGGTGTCTGTCAGAAGAGAAAATTAAGGCACCATAGTTATCAACAGACAGGAAAAATGAAGAAGTATAAATTATAGTAAACTCGTCATACTCAGGGATTTACTAGTTTCCCTCTGTATTATCATGATTAAGTAAGCACAATTTACTTCAGTCTTCTTAGCCTTCTCTGACAAAATGCACCAATCTTTGAGGAGTAGATTTAATACAATTGATAATATATGGACCTCTGGCTATCAATATGGATTGGATGACTAATAATGGTGATGCAACCACCAAACAGGATAATTAAAGGAGCTTTGCTGTGCCAGATGGAATCTGGACCATTACACATTCTTGCAATTGAAAGATTCAAGATAAACATGTACTAATAGGATTAGAACTAATCAGAAAAAAAGCATAATTCAATATATAACAATATTTACATGTGCAAAGAAACCAGAAGCAGCGGTATCCAAACATAGCTGACGCAATTACAGAGACAAGAAGTAGTTTTTAAGTTTCAGAACATTCAATAACCATATAGATTATGGGGAGATGATACAGCACAACTTTCCATCAACGCTCATTAAACAACTGTATTGCTCCTCACGAGTCCCATCACCTGCTGACAATTGTTTTCAAAAATTATTGTTTCAACTGGTGTGGGGGACACATTCTTCATGAAGTCTGGATAGTTTTTAAGGATGCAACTCCACTATCATAGTTTGTGCACCTGTTATGTCTTAACTCTTGTGCCAAAATCAATAAGTGAACCATTGAGGATATAATTTTGATATGAATTGGTCATGTACTTCTTTCCAGACCAGAGAAGGCTCAAAATGCATAGCTTTTGAATTCAAATAGCAAATTGGATTGATACATAATAAAAATTAATTAAAACAAATCACAGAAATGATTTTTTCATTTCAATCTAAGAAAATGTATGGATCTTCAAATCAAATATCTAGTCGTATGTTCTTCAAAGGGCTTTAGGAAAGCGCTACTAACAACCTACAGTTGCGTTGGAACTTCAATTATTTAACCTATTCTGAGCTGCATGAAACCAACTTTTGAAAATTTTATGTCAACGGAAAAATGGGGGGGGAGATACAATTTCAATGGAAGAAAATATTAATTGAAATTTTAAAGCTAAAAGTAAAGGACTCAAGACCTCCTTCAGTAAAACCTATCAGCCAGTCTTGAGCAAAATCTGAATCTCTTCCCCCTTCCTCCCCCACCTTTTCAAGGAAATACTTAGAAAGAACGGGGAAGGTGCCAATTAGCATTTAGCAATAACATCCTGTGTCAATGGATGAATGAATGTTGTGCATCCCACTGGATTTGAAGCATCATAGTGTGTAACCCTTGACAATACAATCCTTCAGCATCCCATGACAGCACAATTATAAACAAAGTTACCAGACCGCTTTCTGGCAAGCAGGTTCCAATCTGGAGGCCCTTCACTCGGAACCCATGCATTGAGTTCAATAAAACCCTCACCATGTGTCCTAGGTCCGCCAATGACAATAAGGCGATTTCCACAGGCCCTGAAAGCAAGACCCCAACCATTCACAGAAACTGCTCGTTCAGGCAGTCTCCCGATGACAGACCACTGTTTTCTGTCCTTGTCATATTTCTTAACTTCCATGTCAGCATAATCAGCAGCATACAATTCATCATTTACAACAGCAACCAGAGGTGGAGCCTCAGCGGTAGGGGGCGTTTCAGCCCCCCTAGCACTACGTCCAGGGGACATGTTAGGAATTTCTGTCCATGTTCTTGTCTGTAAATTGTACTCCTCGCCACATGTAAGGAGCTTGGATTCTGGCCCTCCAGTTCCCCCTATAACATAGAACTTCCCGTCCATAAACACCCCAGAACACATTTTCCTAGGCTTGTTCATGCTTGGGAGAACCTCCCAAGTCTGAGTCTCAGAATTGTAGAGTTCGGCTGAGCTGAGAATACGCCCATCTGAGTCACAACCACCAGCCAAAATTGCTATCTCTCCAAGGCTAGCAGATCCAAACAGGCATCTAGGAGCATTCATTCTCATTCCAGATGTCCAAGAGTTTGTCAAAAGACTGTATCTGTAAATGACATGGGATGTATATTCCTTCCCAAACACAAGAAGTTCCGTGCCTACAGCCAAGGACTCCTTATCAGAACACATGAAGCATTCATTAGAAGCCATCCTAGGTAAATGCATCCACCGCTGACGAATGGGATCATAAGCTTCCCATTCAAGGAGTTCACATGAAAAATAAATCCAGTGCTCAATGATGCCATGCAGTCTTCTCCAAGTATAGAGCTCCCCACTTCTGATTATGTTCCAAAAGCTTCTATTTAGTGAGGCAAGAGAACCATAATCAGACCTTGAACAGCGGCTAAGACAGGCAATTGAACTGTCACGATTCATGCGTGGGAAAAGAGAACCAGAAGCGGATGAATCCCCAGCTTGCTGCTGTTGCTGCTCGTCATCTTGCTGGTTATCAGAACTCAATGAATCTGAACCACGCTGCTGCCGCTGCTGCTCATCAGATTTCTGGTCACTGGAATCTGAAGAATCCCCAGCATGCTGCTGATTATAAGACTGAGAGTCAACAGAATCTGATGAATCGCCAGCATGATGCTGCTCTCGTTCATCTGAGGGTTGCTCAGACCCAGCTCGAGCCATTTCAACTCTTCTGAAATCTTTGAATGGCTCACAGTGCTTCCTCCGTTCCGGGATGTTGGATCCGTCCTGGTCCATTGGGGGAATAACAGGAGAGTCCAATGAATCTTTATCCCCACAAGATTGCTGTTCAAGCAAAGTCCGAACCCCTTCAGCTCTTTGGTCCAATATCTTGATAAGCTTGTTTGACCGGAATCCATCCTCGCCATCGATTTCTAATGGGCGCTTGCCATTTTTGATGTCAAAATCCGGCAAAAATTTCATGAAAGACCAGTTGTTCTCTGCCGGGCAAGTGCTAGAAAACAGCCTTGGGAAAACACAGGAACGACCGTCCAACATGTCTGTGCGACAAGAACGAGAAGCGGCAACAAGTTCTCAAACCCAATCCACTTCCTCCCGTCTTAATTGGAAGAAACAAATTCCACAGCAGAGAGAGGAGCAATCGGAGCACTGCAACTCCCCAGAAGCTCGGTCAAAATGAAGAACCTATTCAAACAATTAATGAAATTTAATTCAGAAGTTATTTTTTTTTTCCCTCCTCTTCTCAGAAAAAGAAAATCTGCACAGAACATTAAATACCCTTCTCATGCTTTGGCTAAAAATTCAAAGCAAAACACCATTCGAGGTAAAAACACGATTACAGATCAGAATCTATTCAGCAAAATTACCCAGGCGCAAAGGAAAATGTCTTGTGCGGAACCAAATTTGTCAACAAAAGAAAAATACCAGGAAGCAAAACACCGCAAACAATTCGAACTTCAATTGAAAACACAGCAACGAATTCAAATGACGGAATCGAATGTGAAAAGAAAGCAGTCCAATATTCCAATGTGGAAATCAAATGTTTCATTTCGAATACAGCCCAGTAATCGTATGGCCTCAGAACTCGGCAGAAAGCAAAATTTAGTTAGATCTCTAAAAATCTTCACCGAAACCCAATTCATAAGCTATCAATCCTCTCATTCATAAGAAAGCTCAAAACCAGAAATAAGAATGCAACAGACTTACGGATTGGATAAGAAGAAAAATTAAGGAACCCGATCGGCAAATTTCAAATTGAACAACAATCTTCAAATCTCTCTATCTCTCTTTAACTCACACTATTACATGTATACCCAGACAAAACATTTCTCTTTCTCTACACCCTCTCCGTTCTCGGCGTTCTTAGTTCTCCGTTGCTCCTTGAAATTCTCCGTGCAAAACCAAATGAAGGTTTGGAGCAAAATCTCAATAGAGGACTCCTCTTCCATGGCCTTATCTCTCTTAAATCATATCCTAATTTATAATTTAACAATTCGTTAATTTTTTTTTTTTTTGGTTTGCTATGAAATTAATATTATTAATATTAAAAAAAGAAAGAAAGAAAGAAACTGACGGAGGCGGTGGTTGGTGGGCCCATCATAGGTTCGCCGTGCCAGTCGCCGTTATGGAACCAATGGCCGGTAACCGCCGTCTGGCCACGTGTTGACTCGGGAGAATCAAATCTCTCCCTTTCTCTCTCTCTCTCTCCGGTTCGCCGACTCAGAGTAAAAAGCAAGAAAGAGAAAGCGATAAGGTGAGTTCTCCGTTACCCATACGTCTCTGTGAACCGTCGGATTTTGATTCCAAATTCTCGGCTGGTCAATTACTTGTGAGGATTCGGCAGGGGCTGTGGTCACCTGCGACGCGGTACCATTGAATGGCGAGTTTTCATTGGTCCAATACGAATCATTAAAAAGGCGAAACCCCGGATTTTAATTTTTTAATTTTTTTTTTTTTGGGTTTGGTTTGCCTAGGCAGTTAATTAACCTGATGCTTAACTCCATGCGATGTGACCTTTGACTGGTCAATTTTGGAGCAAACGTAGTAGCTGTGTTCTTTCTGTAACGATAAAGGGAATTATGATCATTAAAAGTTGATTATCTATTAATTAATTATTACTGTTGCTGCTGCTGCTACCAAACACGGTTTTAAATCAAAACGCTTAAGTCAAAAAGGCGGATTTATCTCCATTCTGCTGCTCCCAAATCTACTTTTGCGTTTTCGGTTCCTGCCCTTTTTGCCCCCCCCCCCTTTTTGATTTTACTGTCTTGTCAAAAAATTTATCTCTCTCTTTATTGTCTTGTGTCCAATTAACGAAAATAAATCAAGTAAATTAGGGTCAAATAACCATGCTTAATGAGAATATTAAATAATAATATCTGAATTTTATTGGGGGTGGGCGCATAAGGGAATGAATAGTGTCAAAGATCAAGACAAGTCGGCAAATGAAGAAATTAATGGAGCACAATTTTCTAGCATACCACTGTTTATAGATTCTTCTATACATAATCATTCCAAACTTTTCTTTCTTTCTTTCTTTCTTTATTGTAATTTGGGATTAGTATGGGTTTTATACTATGTGCTTTATTAATCAAATGAATAAATGTATATATAATGCCTCTTACTTCTAAAAAGTTTTTTTTATCCATAACATAAGTCATTTATATAATAATTAATATTTACTTGTAAATTTTATTTGTGTAGTCAATATTTAAATACGACTTTTTATACTTTTTTTTTCCTTGTTCAAAACTTTGTTAGTGTTGGTAAAGTTTTTTTTTTTAAATTTAAAATATATTTAATGAGTTAATTGTTACTTCTTAGTTGGTTTGTTATGAATCCATTAGGAGTCACGAATGTTGTAGAAGGGTAAAGACCTATGATTAGCATTGAAATTGAAAGAAAATGGGGTAATTAATAAATCATATGAGAGCTTTTTAATTATGGTTGCATGTGTTGCCATTTGATTAATGGTGAACCAAAATCTTGATTAGTAGGCTGAGGACTTTCCTCCTTAAATTAATTATAATCAATCTCTTTCTGTCATTCCTTTTTTTCTTTTGATCTACAAAAGTGGCATTCTGTTCGGTATTTTCCCTCCTCCTTCCCATGTTATTTTCTTTTTTATTTTTTTAAAAAAGAGGTAAAAGAACAAAAATACACATGTGCTTTCTTGCGAGAGTGTCTAGCACCATATGCTTTTTTTTGGAGCAAAAATACACACGTGGTTACCATTTTAGAGCAAAAGTCATACCTCACCGTTATGTTACTGTTTGCCGTAATAAGAGAGAAAGAGATGAAGTGAACAATAACATAACGGTGAGATGTAACTTTTGTTCCAAAATGGTAATCACGAATGTATTTTTGCTCTCGAAAAAAGCATATGGTGCTAGGTGCTCTAGAGGGTAAAGCACATGTATATTTTTTTTCCTTTACCCAAAAAAAAAGTGATAATAATACATAATTATAAATAGTAGGATAATTCTTAAGATATGCACTTATAAGGGTTGAAGATGGATGGGCAGAATAGTAAAATGCCATACGTGGCACAGCCTGGTTTAAAGGCATGCGGGCTATAAATTTTGAATTCAATTCCGTGAGTTGAATGATCGTTTATGCATTTTGGCCAAAAATGGTCATATATGCCAGGGTTCTTACTTTTCCCTACTTTTCAACTCATCCCAAACTTTAATATATAAATACTATTTAATATTTAACTCACGTGATAAGGGTTGGTAAACTTTAATTCAGATCTTATCTGAAACGTTGAATTCTTTCTAATTCTAATTTCTATTATTTAAAAAATAAATTTTTGTTTGCTCATTATTAATAATAAAAATCACTTATAATAAACATTTACACGAACACCATCATTGCAGGCATCTCTCTCAATTTTAATTTTTTTTTTGTATTCATATATTCTCTCATTTGAGACATGTATTTAATTTATGAAAACCCCTTACTTGGGTTTTTTAATTTTTTTTTTGAATAGTAAAAATGTAGAGCGGGAGGGGAGAGAGAGGATGAGGGAGATTAATTATTAATTAATTAATGGATAATTGAGAGAGAGAGAGGAATGAGAAAACAAAAGGGGGTGAGCTGTGATGGACAACTAGCATTCGTTGGAATCAGCTCTCTCTGGTCCTGTAAGTGGTCCCAACCTTTCCTTCTTCCTGTGCTATTTTCGCTTCTCTTCCCCCACACTCCCCATCTTTTTCTCATTATCCCTCGTCATCTTAAATCATATTCATCCAATTAATCACAATACTACTTTAACTTCTCTCTCCTCTTCTCAATCAATGGTCTAGATGGAGACAATAAAAAAAAAAGAGAAACAAGACAATGAGAAAATCCTCTCCCCCACAACACACATAAATATCCTCCCTTGTTTATAAAAGTCAATATTTCACAAATTATAGAAGAATCAATCAAACAAAACACTACTCCGTCCTTCTAAGTTCGAATTATTTTGAGATTTATTTAAATCATTAATTGTTATCTAATTTTTTAATTGTTATCTTTATTTATGATTAATTCTTAAATTTAATATGAATAATTTTTTTTGTTATGATTATTAGAGGAAAAAATGTAAGAAATACATTTATTACTTTGAAATTAGATTTATAATAAGGATCAAAAATTTTTGGTCACAAACTTGAAATAGACTTATAAATATAACCAATGTAGCATGTATTTTATTTTGAAAAATATACAAACTTCAACTATCTCACACTTTGCTCCTAAATTAATTGTCCTAAATATAACATTTAGTTAATTTTTTTAAAAGAGAATAAGGAAGTTGACTAAATTACTTTAAAAATATTTATATTTTTAAATTGATTTTTGTTCCAAAATAGTTTGTCTCACATATAAACTGATGCGCACAAAAGAAAAAACATATGATATAAATAAATAATTTATTTAACTTTTTTAATCTTTAAAAAAGAATCAACTACATCTTTTATTACTTTCATTTTATAACAAGTTGTTATAGTGTGTAATTTTACAATAGTTATACTAGTGTATTTGACCTTTTAACCCTTATTTATATCTCACACCATGTTGTTAATTTTTTAATTACATCTAACTTCTAGAAATTTTGCACTTTTTGTTATTTATAATTGAAGTTAGTATTTTTTTTTTATGAAAGAATTTATAAATTAAGAAAGATAAGTAGTAGTAGTTAAAAACAGTTTAGGTGATTAAAATTTTCAACATAAATTATACTAGTGGCATGCCTTATTTCATTGCTGCATAACACATTTAAAAACGATATTTGAGGGGGGAAAAATTAGTTGTACATTTTTTAATCATTATTTTAAGTAAAGTGACTTGCATTAAATATTGAACTAGTATTAATAAGGGCATATGTTTTAAGGAAAAAAAAAACATTTCTTGCAACTGTACTCAACTAATTTTAACTGAATTATTTATTTATTTATCTTTATAAATTAACGTAATTTAGTTATGTGTAGAGTAGTTTATAGAAAAACCGGAGGGATTAAAAGTGTGCCAAAGAAGTATATATCAATATATATTTAATAAAAGGGGCACTTTCGTATCAATGGGGGGATTGATTAGGAGGAATAAGAGGGGAAATTAGAACGACGTCGTGTAGCGAGCCCGAAAGTGGAGGGAAAGTTGCGCCGCATGTGCTGATGTGCGTGCATTTGCGATCTCAATCTCCTCTCTATCTTTTCGAAATCACAAAACTTTTGTTTCCTTATTTTATTTTAACCCAAATACTACTCCGTTGCCCTCATAGGTCCTTAATATAAATAAATTTTTATTTCCTATCTTTAAATTTAAATTATATTTTTTTATATTCTTATTAAATACATATCTTTATATTAATTTTTAATATTTTATACTCATTCTCTTTCATATTTTTTATTTATTATCTTCTTATATTGTTTTCATAAATATATGTATATCTAAAAAAAATATAAAATTTTTATGTATTTATTTATTTTTTTAAAATAATGTTAACTGTCACTTGGCAACTTCCCCTAATATTTATTTCATTTGTCTTCCCTTTGCCTGTTTGGCGTATGGAGCATTATTTTATTTTTGTTTTTTACTTTTAGATAGCCAAACCACTATTTAAACTCCAAACAAGTGCGTCACTGCATACGTGGTTCCAATGGATTCGCTTGGGTAAGCGCGCGCCCACGGAATGTGGTACACTCCCATACGCAACGACATCAGCATGGGAATTTCCTGACACGTGTCGGCCCACGTTCATGGTTTCTTCAAAAATACCTCTAATCCTTTTACTATTTATGGGAGTATTATTTTACTTTCTCTATACTTCCTTCAAAATAATTTATTTATTTTTATATATTTTAGTTTAATTTTAAAATATTCTTAAAATAAATATCCGCATGTGTCGGCTTTTGCTTTCCATTTGCTGTATTAAATTAATATAAAGTATATATAATCCATAATCATTGTGATGACACCTTGTTTACCTTAATTATGACTTTTAAGCACTACTTAGATATTGCCTCCTCTATATTATTATTTTTATTATTAATTCTTCTATCTTTCATTCATGCCTCAGCCCAAAAAATAATATTAAAAAAACCTATGAAAATCTTATAGTGATCTGAAAAGTAAGAGGTTAAAAAAAAGTTAAGAGGATTCATCCAAGGAAAATTGCACTGAAGTCCTAAACAAGATAAATTATGAGCTAAAGGTTTCTTGAAATATCTAAATTACAATAAAGTCTTGTAGGACTTTTGAGTAACATATTTTAATTCTGAAAAGACTTAAATACTCTTTTTTTTCTTCTCTCTCACTGCCACCACAACCAAGTTTAGGAAAAGGATGGCCAAAATACTGTCATTCGCGGCGAAGCAGAAGCACCAGCAAGAGTTATACACGAGTTGCATTCCCTCATTTATGGATCCTTTGCCACTAATGACGATGCTATGGACATCAATAAATAGTGGTTCTTTCTTATGGAGACTTGATTGTTTGTTTATGGCAACGGGTTACCAAGTCAGGCCTTCTACAAATTCCACCCTTGTATGGATCACTAGCGAGGTGAGGTTGGTAGCTTGGACTTACAAGAGAGTGAGATAGAGCCATGTGTTCAGGCTTCAAACTTTTGTTTGCATAATGTCGGCGAATGGGGTGGTGAAGCTAGGATTCACCGAATTGATCTTTCAGAACTCGGATCTAATGAACAAGGTAAAAGTATGGTTCAATTTCGACAATTTAGATATTGGTTTGTGGTCTCTCATGGCTCCTAATGCCTATCAAGGTGAGAACGACCCTCCTCGCTTTCGCGTAACAACCCATCTTGTGGAATTGAAATTAGAGATTCTACCAACTCCACTATTCCAACTTTGGTTTCGAGCTCAAATAATAGTCACACCATTCAGACAATCATTAAGCCAATGTAGTTCGAAACCACACTTTCGAATACTCAATATGGTGTTCAATAATAGAAGAATTATGAGAGAAAAAGAGAAGTTCTTTTTTTGTTATGGTGGCAATGAGAGAGAAGAGAGTGAGGGGGTATTTTAGTCTTTTCACAGCTATAATATATTAACTAAAAGTCTCACTTTACTTCACTACAATTTGAAGATTTTAAGGGACCTCTTGATTGTTTTTTGTCTTACTTGGGATTTCTATGTAATTTTCCCATTAATTAATTAGGATTAAGAGGTAATTATTACTGCTGCTACTTATCTAAGATTTTGTATAATGATGGGGATGCGGGCAATGTTTTCCTTTATTATTTTGATTATATTGACAAATGACCGATAACTAAGGCATTGGAATTAATTATCTTCTTGACCCACTTATTTGAAAATTTTTGTTCGTACACTGTGTACTTTTGTTAATAAATATAACAAGTACAAACAAAGGAACAATTAGCATTTTCAAGGGGCATAATTATAATAATAATTCATGTTAAGTACTCTGTTGGTCTTAATTTCCCTACTTTGTTTTGTGTTTTTAACATGATTTCATTTTCTCTAGTAATTATAGTACATAATTCAAGATTAGCCACACTTTATATTAATTTATTTTCAATATTTAAAAAAGCATGAAATGGATATCGTGGCTATATATACAGAATTGTTCTTGAACTCTCAGACTTTTTTACCCTTTCGTAATTATATGTTGAATCAGAAGAAGAACTTTTCTTAACAACGATCTTAATGGATTCTTAGATTTTTTTTATTTTATTTTTCACACAACAAGTGGAGACAAAACTTCGTGAACATACAATCTAAGAGTGATCTAGATTCATATAAATACATTATATATTTGATAGGTGGAAGAATGAAGACAAAAGAGAACAGATTTTGTGTAGCATGTAACAAAAAAGGAGGGGAAAAAAGATAGAGATGATGCGATGATCTACAGGTTTATTTTCTCAAGCAAAACAAAAAAGCATGATCTCACACACACACACACATTATCTTTCCCTCGGAATTAAAAAAGAAGTGATTATGTGTATAAAGTGCCATGTAGTGTGCTGATTGTAAGAAAAGATTGAATAATGCTAGAAAAGATAAAGCCAGTATTAATTTTAGGCAAATAGGCTTTTGTTATGCACTCAAAATATGGCACAAAATGTAGAGGCAAAATACTTGGGCTTTGAGGCACATAAGGCCCAACAGTCTAAACCCTAATCATAAAGTACCCTCTCTCTATAAATATATGGTAAACCCTAAGGTACACAGATTCTATACTCTGCCTCTTTACTATTCTGTCTGCACATAGCACACACCCCACTCCATTGGGTGAAAACCCCCATGTTTGTGCTCTGTGATCTCCTTTCTCCTAGGTATCTCATTTATGGATACCTACGAGACAACTACTTGATCTTATATCAACATACTAGTCCATTAGGGCTAGACATTCATAGAATCTCGGTGTTTAAGTATATAAACCCGGACTCTCGGTGGTAGAGTATTTAAACCCGGAATCTCGGGTAAGCATGTAAGGAATCCCAACAATCACGAACACCTGGTCTGGGTTAGAAAATCAACATATCCCGGCAGCTCAGAGACCTGAACTACCAGGCTAGGGGGCGACAGAGTGGACGACGATTTGTTAGCGGAAAAACATGATTATCAAATAACCGGAATTGATGCAAACTAGAAAGGAAATCAAACTCCGACAAGTATTCAAAATGCATAATAGTAAGTATTTTTCGTTGATTGTAATTTGTTCAATATTATTAAATGCAAGAGCATAGACTGGGTAATTATCCCGGGAAAAATTGCTACAAAAGCAAGCAAGGTATAGAACCCATTCTTTCTCAAACAACCTGGATAAGCTAGATGTATCTTGGCCAAATTTGCGTCTCACAATCAAATAATCAATGCATCCCGGCAGCCTAGAGACTTAAATTGTCGGGCTGGGGGGGCAACTATTATGGACTCAAAATATGGCATAGATGTGGAGGCAAAACACTTGGGCTGGAGGCACATGAGGCCCAACAATCCAAACCCTAATCTTAAGATACCCTCTATAAATATATGGTAAATTCTAAGGTACACAGATTCTACACTTTGCCTCTTTACTATTCTGTATGCACAGAGCACACACCCCACTCCATTAGGTGAAAATCCTCATGTTCATGCTCTGTGATCTCCTTTCTCTCAGGTGTCTCATCCATGGATACCTAAGAGACAACTACTTGATCCTATATCAACATACTAGTCCATTAGGGCTAAACATTCATGTTCTTATGACAGAACAACTTTCTTCATTGAAATCTTGTCAAAAAAATCAAAAACTTTAAACAAAAAAAAAACAAAGAAAACTATTGAAAAATCTCCTATCGTAGAATTTATTGTATCTCTAAGGGCTTAGTCTTTGAACCAGTGTAACAGCATATTCTTAATTATATGCAAATGCATGCCTTTCATTTCGCACATAACTAAATATAAGCTATACATAAAGAAGAGTTGTACCCGGGTTTTTAAACAAACTTTAGATATATCTCGAAGATAACTTTATAATGGGAGAGATTTTACTAATTTTTTAAAAGAAAAAGAGAGATTATAAAATTAATCTTTTTTTAAAAAAATAAAGGAAATAGAACAAGGGCACATGTATGGGACACTTTTCATATACTCCCTCTGCTTCTTTTTATAAATATTTTTTTTAATAGAAGTGGTCCTTAATATAACTAATAAATCTCTATTGTCTGAAATTTTAAACTATTTTTTTTTCATTTTTACCTCATTAAGTATATGCCACTTATTATCTCTTTGTCATGGACTCAACCATAGTCGAAGATCACAATCCAAAGAGCACTTTAGATGTATCTAGGCCAAGCCCACTGAGAAGGAACACTAGAGCCTAAAAGAGAACATGGAAGTTCCGAGAGCTAGAGGGTATCAAAAGTATATAAACATGCATGGCTCATCATTTGAGGACGTGTATTATGTGTGGAATTTTCTCTCCCCTTTTGTGACTCTTCCTCCTTATGTTGTGTCACAATTTCCCTATAGGTATATTTACAATCAGATCCCATCATTCATTTTCTTGTGTGAGAAAGCAGCCATTACAATTTGGTGCTTTCATTGAGAGTGAGAGTGAGAGATTGGGAGTATGGTAGAAAACACGAGATTGAAAGAGATGTAGGTAGAGATCAAGAAAACAAAAAACTTCATGGAATATGCTAAAGGGCGATTCGACCAACTAGAACATATGGCTACCCTGCTGCAAGCGCTAGTCAAATCAATTGACAACCTACAAATACACCTATAATAGTTTGTGGCTTCTTCAGATGCATGGTTATCTAGCATTATAGCAAATAATTCTTCCAGTACCAGAAACTCATAGACTAAGATGATCAAACTTGACTTTCCTTGCTTCAACGGTTCCAACGCTATTAATTGGATCTTTAAAGCATATCAATATTTCAAATATTATGATATTAATGACTCCTAGAAGCTTGTTATTGCTTATGTTCACTTTGATGGAGACATGTTACCCTACTTTAGATTCTTGAAAAGTAGGGTTGATAAAAAAAAATCTGGTAGTCCGGTAACTTGACCTGACCTAAGGTGGCCCGGTTCGGTCTTTTCTGGTAAAAAATAGCTTTGTAACAAAAAAGGACTAGACCAGACCAACTAATTGGCTGGATCGGGTTCAAGACCAAGTTCTCAGTTTATATGGTATAGTCTGGTTTGGCCCGAATCATATATTTTTTATAAAACAAAATTTGAGTGAGCTTGTACTTTACTTCACCCTCATTATAATAAAAAAAGTTCATTTTTAACCCACTACTCATGTGACCTACATTCGCTCATCCTCACTTCTTTTTATGTGATATAACACCCACATAGGCTCATACCTACTCTATCTACCCTCAATCTTGCATCCCTCATCAACTCACCCTAACACATCTCAATGAATCCTCTCTTCCTTGCCTCCTCGCCCCTAATCTCGCTCCATCCCCACTTCCCTCGCCCTCAATCTCCTAGTCGTCATTGTTAATCACTCACCTTGCCAATGATCCCTCCGATCCTCCGCTATCTGTGGTGATCCTTTTGGAGTGGCTCCCTCTGGTTCTCTTCTCAATCGACATCCCTCCCTCTAGTTTTCTTTTGATTTTTTTCAGTCAAAGCAAAATGTTTTTTTTTGACTTAATCTAGTGGGAGACGCTAATGAGGAATATTTTCTTGTTTTCTTTTGATTTTCTTTAGTTTTTTTGGTTTCATTATATACCTATCTCCTCTTGTTCTTCAGTTGGTGTAAACTTAAAACAAATTCAAGGTCCTAGACTACCAAACTAGTCCACCAGTCTGGTAGACCAAGTCTAGTTCAACCTAAGTTCAAGTTGTTACTAAACTAGACCAAACCTCAGGCTATCTTTTTTCAGTTCGAGGTCTTAACCATATCAGGCCTCGGGTTAGCCTTTAACCCTGTTCAGTCTAGTCCATACTCATCGCTATTGCTAAAGCAAGACATTTACCAAAGTGGTATCCTTTGACCAAGGCCATTGAACTCCAGTATGGTCCTTCTCTCTTTGACTGTGCATGGGCTCAACTTTTTAAACTTACACAGAACTTTATTGAGGGATCATTAAAAAACTACAACGCCTAGCTTTTATCTTTGGCAAACCACAAAAAGGAAGTTTCTAAAACTTCTTTGCTTGATTGTTATTTAGGGGGTCTCAACCTTGACTTAAAGAGGGACGTGTTAGTTCAACAACCATCATCTCCCGTATGCTTGTTCGCAACCCTAACTATCCCTAGTGCAAGTGTGCCGACGCCTAAGTCGAACCTAACACAGAAGGTTCGAACCTTCACACTACCAACCAACACTAATCAAACCATTATTTCGTACATTGCAACCATCTTCACAGCATTATCGACAAGCACATAAGGTGGTAAGGCGAATTTATCGCCATTACTACCCACACCAACACTACTACCCATGAAGAAGATAACGACCTCTAAGATGCAAGTCTTTTGGGAAAATGGACTCTGTGTGCAACTCTAAGTTCTCACCATCACACCGGTGTTCCAATAAGACATTGATATTGCTTCAATGTGAAAAGAATGAGATTGAAAAATTCCAAGACTTCCCTGTTGCAGAGGTGGATGCCACCTTACACCATCTCTCCTTACATGCATTACATGACACCCACCCAAGGACAAGCTACCATAAGGTTTATAGGGACTATTCATGGCACCAAGGCTTAGATTCTTTTAAATGTTGGCAGCTCCAACAACTTTCTTCATCTAATAATTGTTTAGCATATGGGTCTTCCAATCGAATACATTGAGACCATGAGAGTACTAGGAGGTATTGGGAAGATATTGAGCAGTAAAAAATGAATATTAGACATCCCCATTCAGCTTTGTGGTCATACACTCTTTATAGCCATGTTCGTCTTACCTGTAGCGAGCGTAGATATAGTAATAGGTGATGACTAGTTGGAAACTGTAGGCCCATACGTGGCCATCTATAGTACCTCTACTATGAAGTTCTTATTTAAGGAGCCTTTATCACTCTGAAGGGCTATAGGGGAACAATGCCACCACTTGGTTCGATTAACTTAAGTCGATGCAATTACGGAGTGTTATGTGATCGAGACAATAGAACCATAGAATTCCAACTTGAATATACCATCAGATACGCCCAAAATTGTTTAACATACTCACGTAATAACCTACTGTGTTTACTGCTCCTCATGGTTTACCACCACCGCATACACTCGACTAGAGCATTGAATTGAGCTGAGTGCAGGACCTATTAAGGTTTGTCCATACAGATATCAAACCAACAAGAAATCAGAGATAGAATGAATTCTTATCTAACTGCTCTCTGAAGGTCTAATTCAACCAAGCATAAGTTCATTCTTGGCACCAGTCATACTTGTTAAAAAAAGGACACGATTTGGCGATTTTGTGTAGATTTCATAGCTTTAAATGTCGTTTCAGTGAAGGATGCATTTCCAATGCCTATTATAAATGAATTACTAGATGAACTTCGTGGATCCATATTTTTTTCAAAGCTAGATTTCATATCGAGCTACCATTAGATGCTGATGCGTGAAGCTAACAGGGAAAAGACGACATTCCGCACACATCAAGGGCTCTATGAGTGGTTAGTCATGCCATTCAGTCTCACAAATGCGCCAAATATTGTCCAAGCTCTGATAAATTCCATTTTATGTTTATACTTTCTCTATTTTGTGTTGATATTCTTTTACGACATACTAAGTTATCGTGCATCTTGGGCTCTACACTTACAGCACGTGACCAAGGTGTTAGAGCAGCTTTCAAGTTATCAATTGTTTGCTAAATTAAGTAAGTGTGCTTTTGATAGGTCCAAGATCAATTATCTATACCATGTTATCTCAGCTACTAGAGTAGAGATGAACCGTGAGAAGGTATGGGTAATGCAAGACTTGCCAACTCCAAACGATGTGA
Source organism: Acacia confusa (assembly GCA_037074495.1). Lineage (NCBI taxonomy): Eukaryota > Viridiplantae > Streptophyta > Magnoliopsida > Fabales > Fabaceae > Acacia > Acacia confusa. Next base: position 8,355,304 of record CM073513.1, on the reverse strand, counting down.
GTGAACTAAGAGGCTTCTTGGGCCTTAGTAGGTATTACGGCTATTTATATGTCACTTTGACCAAATAGCAGGCCCAATCACATATTTATTAAAGAAATACTCATTCCAATGCACCCCACTAACGGAATAAGCTTTTAACAACCTCAAACAAGCTTTGACAAAGGCACTGGTGCTCGTTCACTTGAATTTTCATAAATCCTTCACACTTGATAAGGATGCATCAGGTACAAGAATTGGGGCCATGTTGAGTCAGGAAGCTTGATCAATAGCATTATTTTCTAAAAAAACTTTCTTTCGAATGCAATCATAGTTTGCCTACATTCACAAGCTCTATGCGATCACATAATCAATGGCAAAATTTTGACACTATTTTGTAGGGCATCACTATGTGATCAAAACAAACCACACAAGTCTCAAGAATTTGACAAATCAAGTCATGAAAACCCCAGAGCAAGAACACTGCCTTATGAAATTATTAGGGTATAACTTCACCATTAAGTACCAACCAGGAAAACTGAACCAAGCTGCAGATGCATTATCATGAATGGCTTTATCTTTTGTAAAAGGATATTTCATGGATAATATTTATGCCTTTATGTGTATAGAACTATCGATTCAAGCTTTGAAGGAGTTCATGATATCAACGTGACAATAGTATCAACGTGAACCAAAATTTTTCTAACATCGCCTACCATCTGCATTCAAAATTTCAGATGGGTAGTATAATTCTCTAAACAAATTCCTTGAAATGTTCTTGCAATGTTTCGTCCATGACTAACCTTGGCAATGGCTTGTTGGGATTCGTACACGTAGCGGAAGAAATAAACTAGACGAAAAAGAAAATCAAATCTCAATTTATGGATCTATCAATGACATTTAAATTCGATTGTTCAGAATTTAAACTAGCCTATGTGTCTTGTTCAATCACCAAGAGCCAACTGAATGAACCAGCTCCCTTTACCGGTATCCACACAAACATGATCCCAACACTAGAAGCGTACTAGCGCCTCTCACGTTTTCTCCGCTCTAGGTTTTCTCTTGCGGCCTTTTCTATCTCTCTCTTACTGTCTTACACAATCTTAGGGTTTTATAACCCTAATGAGTGGTATTAAATATTCAAAATTAATCTTAATTAATTTTGAATTGGATTAAAATAATATTAATGTAAATTAAATCTAAGATATGATATTTATTTCAACATTCTATCTATTAAATCTTGGACATATCTTAGATTCAATAAATCTGAACATTTTAGCTCGTATTGGGCTATTCTTGTGTGTGACCTTGTAGGCCCACATGAAATTGGCAGTGGACCAACATTGGACTAGCCTACAAGTTGCAAGCGGCCTCTAGCAAAACATTACAACTACCAAATTTATATGAGGATCGTAGATACGATGCAGCCTATCATACAGCCATGCCATGTCTCTTTTGTCACGCTATAATTTGATCAAAGATGAAGCATAGATAGTGTCATCCTCCTGTTCTTGACCATTACTTTCTCGATTCTTGAGGAGTCTAACAATTGAAATGGAAACTCCTTTCCATCGTAGTGTGACCATACTTTTCTTAGACTTATTCATCAAGGGGCCTAGTAATATCTCTCTACAAATGTAATGGAGAAATCTCATTTTGACCATTCACATTCCTTTGCATAAAAACCACCAATTCCGATCGAAGCCTTTATCATCATCCGATCAAATGTGACTTTTGACTAGGTCAGAGATTAGCGACTCTCATGTAGGAATCCATGATGATCTTAGGTTAAAGGGCATTGTGATATTGTTATACATGAAATAAGCTTACGACTTAATCCATGCAGCTTTCTCATAATGGGTCAATCTGACACCTCGTTTTCTTACAAGAGCCTAAGACTTCAATTCGTATTTCCATACCTTGTCAAAGTCATACTAGTCTTATTTCATCTTTGCTTTCGCATAGATGACCAACTAGGGACATTTAAGGCAATCTTTATGATAAATTCAATGATATAGTCATCATAACAAACATGCAAATGATATGATAACAAAATTAGATAAATACTTTAAATACCAATAATGTTTAAAATACAATGATTGACCCCTAAGACATAATTTCCAACATGTCTATCCTTCCTTCCCTAGGTAGAGTTCTAGTATAAATTTGTGTTTCATTTATTGACAAGTTTTACACCATTCAAGATTGTGTATGGGCTAGACGTACCACCCCTCTTAAGGCACACATCTCTATAAGACACATTCTTCGATGTTCACAGACAGTTAGTGGAACGAGACGAGCTCTTAACAATGCTAAAATGACTTATTAGTAAGGCTCAAATTCGCATGAAACAGTTGGCAGACACATGCCATACTAAGATGGAGCTCCAGGTGGGTGACCTAGTTTTGGTCCAACTCCAACCTTACCGACAACATTCTGTGGCACTCCGGAAATATCAGAAGCTCTCTTTGCAGTTTTTTGGACCTTTTACAACCAATGAACGTGTGAGAATAGTCACATATTGTGTCGATCTCCTGGACCATGAACGAATCTATATTGTCTTTCATATATCACAACTAAAGAAGTTCGTCGAAGACAATGACTCCAGCCCGTACCTTCCCGTGCCTCTACAATTTTTCCCTAAAGGATTGATTTACGAACCGATATAGGTGTTAGCTACTCGCCTAGTGCAACAAGGCCATGAATGGGTTCGTCAATATTTTGTGCAGTAGGATAGCTCTTTCAAGCAGACATGGGAGTTCGAAGCAAATTTCTAGCATACGTATCCGGACTCGAACCTTGAGGACAAGGTCTCTCATTTTAGGAGGTATTGTCATAGACTCAACCATAGTTGAAGAGCCAATCGAGAGAGCATTCCAGATGTACTAGGCGACGCACTGAGGAGAAGCATTAGAGCCCGAAAGAGAATGCGGAAGAGTTACGAGAGCTAGAGGGAACTGAAAGTATATAAACATGCATGGCTCATCATTTGAAGACATGTATAATGTGTGGAATTTTTCTCTCCCTCTCTATGACTCTTCCTCCTTCTTATGTGTCACGATTTCCCTGTAATATTAATTTAGATCCCATCATTCATTTTCTTGTGTGAGAAAAATGTCATTACACTCTACAATAAAAAAGGTTCACAAATTTTCTCTCAAATATCATCTTTATAAAATAAGGGTATAATTGAAAAGAATAGTAGAAATTTGATATATTTATTATTTTTAACTAACATTTTAAACTGCATGTTTAAAATATTTGTTTCTTAATAAAAAGCACCAGATGGAGTCGTAATTATGATGAAGAGATAAACGTAGGGATCACTTTCCTGAAACGTATGCATAATTAATTTGACGATAATATTAATAATATTTTTTTAAAAAGGAGAGGAAAAAAATATAACAAACTTCAAAACCAAGCAATTCCACTATGCCCAGCCTACAAAAAAGATTCTTGGCGTGCACTAAGCAATTATAATAATCCAAGGCTCAATAAACCCGAGGCTACATTTTCCTCCAATGAAAGACGTCCACGTGTTGGTCGATCGTGTAAAGGCGTGTGGCCATGTGAAGCATTATTGGAGGTTGGGAAAAAAGCCTTAATTCATCCCTTTGCACAATCAAACCGCACGCTAAACGACGAACACTATTTTTCTCAAAATTATAAACAAATAATGATAATGATAATAATAATAATTATTATTATTCTAAATACTTCCTCCGTCCTAATTATAGGATAATATTTAGGAATTACCTTTGGTCCTAATTATAGGACAAGTTTTTAATTTTTGTTAACTTCTTTCTAAAATAACCTTATTTTATTCTCTCAAATATGTTTGGTTTTTGATGAGTAAATGTATGTAGATGTGAAGACTCTTTTTATTAGTAAAACTTTTAAATTATTGGATTTTAATTTACTTATCGATCAACTAACATTAATTTTGCATATATATATATATATATATATGTTTGGTTTTTTATGAGTAAATGTATGTAGATGTGAAGACTCTTTTTATTAGTAAAACTTTTAAATTATTGGATTTTAATTTACTTATCGATCAACTAACATTAATTTTGCATATATATATCTGTGTGTGTGATAGATATGTGAGTGTCTATGTGTCTATATACACACAAATATATAAATGTATATATGTACACACACACACAATATGTATGTGTGTGTGTGTGTCATATGTATAGATATGTGAGTGTCTGTGTGTCTATACACACACAAATATATAAATGTATATATGTACAACACACACACACACACGTGTGTGTGTGTGTGTGTGTGTCTACACACATATATAAGCGCACGCGCGCACACACATGTGTGTGTGCGGGGGTGTATGTCGTGTAGGTATATGTATATATAATAGATACATATGTCGTGTGTATATTTACACACACACATACGTATATATAGCAAGACCATCATTTCAATTTTAAAAAACATGAAAAGGAAAATTCTAGATCGGAAAGGTATGTTGCAGGTGTTGTTGATTCACTTTTATTAGTGTCATTTAAAATTGATATAAGGAGTATTTTAGAAAAATGAGTAAAATTAACTAATTTAACGCCTCTCCTTAATCTCCCCAAAATCAGTTAAATATGTCCTATAATTAGGACCGGAGGGAGTATTTGAGTATAATTAGTAATAATAAAACTTAAAACATTGGACTCGTTCTAGAATGGTGTCCGATGGATCTGGCTCTTATCATCTTTCCTTCTCATCCTCTTCTTTATCCCAGCCGTTGGATTAAAATCTGAACTGTTCAAATTTCATCTTTTATAAAAATATTAATAAAATATTAAATTACTAAAAGATAAAATCTGAATCATTCATATTTCAATCCAACGACTATGATGAAAAAGATGATTAAAAGTAGAAGGGAAGGAAAGAGTATGATAGCCAAATCCATGTTAAACATATGTGCCTTTAGTTTGCTTGAAAAATCAAAACACACGCAAACCAAATTCAAGATATGTACGGGTTCTCAACTTTTGATGTGCAGCCACGTGTGATGTGTGTCTACACGTGTGAGTTGTGCGCGTGTTGACGAGTGACGACCACGATGAGGATGAAGAGGGGATGAGGATGTGGTGTGTGGGCGCGTGAGAGTTTTAATTATTTTAATTTGGATTTAAAGTTTTGAACTAAACACACACACACGGGGATATACTGCAGGCTAATTCATCTGGGTTCGGCTAATACTACTTGACAAAAACTGCCACCTATTTTTTTTTTTAAAAAAAAAAACTTTGGAGATAATGTTTTGTAATTCCAAACAAATGAAAGGCCATTAATATCTATTAAGTATGTTTGATTATATATATCGACCTTAGACTTATATTCAATCAAATCAACTTTCATATATCACATGAGTGTGTTGTGACAAGTGGGGTGCTTTAGGATTTCATGGAGTGCATCATTGAAAAGGTTTTTCTCTATTAATCCATAATATATAAAAACCGGATTGGACTAACTAAGGCGTGGTCTAATCTTGAATAGGGAGAAACATGTTTATTTGAAATAGTGATTGGAATCTATAAAAGTAATTTCCTAATCATAATTTATGATATACAAAGGGCTTATTTGGATTACTAGTTTTTTTAGTTTTTTCTGCGATAATTTTAAAAAAAAGTCAGTTAACGTTGCCAGCTGATTTTAGGTCTGTTTGGGTTGAGCTTAAATTTATTTAACTTAAAACTTAAAAAACTCGTTAAGAAAAAAACTCCATTTCTTAACTTTTTTTAAAAAGCTCACAGCTTTTTGGCATGGGTCCCGCCACTTCTACTACCATCAATCCAAACACAAATCGTTATTAATAACCTGATATTTTTTTCGTATCGATTTTTTTTAAAGTCAGATAGTTTTTAAGCTATTGTTCCTACCGCCAACCCAAATAGACTCAAAGTAGATATGTTAGAGAAATTTTATATTGATTAAAATAAATAAGCACTTTTGAAGTCCAAAGGCAATTCTAAATAAACACTTGCTATTAGATTTATGAATTAGTAGCCAATAACATGTCGGAAAATATATAGTTCAAATTGTAAAAAGAGTATTTTTTTTGTCGGAGAATCAAAAAGAAATATAATTATCGAAATCTCCTAAAACAATTTAGTAATATATAAAAGTGAGTTCTAACGTAGAAAATGATAATTGGCTCATGCTGCTTACTTTCTTTTTCTTTTTGAGTAAAAACAGCCAATTTTATTAGTCATAAAAAAAAACAACCTAGGTTATATATAACCTATGTTGCTTCCTTGTTGAATTTTTTGTGTGACATTTATTCCTTAATGCTTTACAGTAATTTTTATTTATGTACATTGAAGTATATAAGTTATGAAAATATTTTAGGTTAATATAATCTTTGGTCAGCTTTGATTCCTATAAAGGTAAAATGGTCCAAGTTTTTATTAAGTTATAGGGATCAATGTTTAAATAAAATGAAATTTAAAGGATCAATACCAAAATAATACCAAACTTAAGGAACCAAATATTATATTAACCCAAATATTTTTTTTAAAAAAATTGCTAGTGATGAGAAGTATCCAGAATATATAGAAAGGAAGTATTGAGAGGGAGTCTTTTTATTTTATTAAAAAAAGAAAAAGAAAAGGGGCATATATGAGAAGGTGGTTGTGGGTGGTGGAGTGAAAGAGAAGTGGAGGGGCTATACACCACGTGACATGTATGTTGTTTACATGACACAATTTTGCGGATTAGCTCCATTTTTAACTGTCAGTGGGCCCCACCCCACCCCACCCTGTTTCTTAATTAATTAATACGCCCTTAATTACTTACTCATCACCAACATTAATTAATTAACTAGTACGGTGAGTATTTAATTATACATATAAAATGTAATTAACACATTAAATTGGAGGAGAGGATTTTAATTAGCAGGTAGAGACGTAGGGTAATTGAAGGAGCGTTTGGCCAAAAAAAAAAAAAAAAACAGAGAGAGAGAGAGAGAGCACAACACAAATTAAAGTTGGATTGTAATTGAATTAAGAGAATTTGCTATGATTGTGAGCATCTATCTCCCTCTTTGCTTCTCACCCACTTTCCATTTTAGTTCCACACCAACAACTTCAAACCATCCCTCTCAATTATTCCCCACCTTCTTCTTACTTCATCAACAATATATAATTCTATATATTTTTTATACTATCCACCATCCATATCCAACATGTAGATTTTATTATTAGGTATATGAGTAACTAATTACTTCAATTTCAGGGTTTGTGATTACCCCTCTTAACATATGTGTCTTATCTATAATTTGAACTCGAGACCTAAAAAGATTTATCGAGGCCTTATATTATTAGACCAATTCTATGTTACGGGTTCATATTAGGTGCTTCTCCCTTACATACCCATCCCTCTAATTTTGGAGTAAGAGCATTTTTTTTAATATATTTTTTATTTATTTAGATTAAATTATATTACGTATTTTTTTTTTACACTTAGTATCTCAAATTAATTAATTTTCAATCCTACATTTAGAAATATTTTTTCTGTAACACCAGTATCCTGTAAATTAATTAACTTGAGATACTGGATGTAAGAAATATTTTAGGATGCATCATATAATTTAATTTAAATAAATAAAATATATATTAAAAAATGCCCCAACCTCAAAATTAGAGGGACAAGCACCTAAGAAGCATGTACACAAGGAAGAAGCATGGAATTTACTTGAATTTCTTGCGGAACATTATTTCATAATATTCAACATAGTTTGTTTACATACATATATTCTCAATTGTATTGATCATTAAATTAAAGTGATGTTGTAAACTTTAGGTTATCATTATTATTGATTCAACACCAATCAATTTATGATTAATTTAGTCCTAATTAAATTCATATATAAGAATATTATTTGAACGATAGAAATGATGTTATAAACATTGTGCTAACTTGTTAAAAATTTCATATTTCTAATTGTGTTTCTGTTATATTCAAATGCTACATGTACAATTTTAGATAGTATAGGCAAACATTTTTTTTTTTTTGGAAAAAAAATAAGAGTCAGAGAAGAGGGGGCGAGGTTGGCAAAATAAAACAAAAGAGGTAGGAGGAGATCAATGTTCTGGATTTGGCTCTCATCCTCTTCCCTTTCCATCTTTTTTTTCACCCCAGCCGTTAGATTGAAATCTGAACGGTTCAGATTGCATCTTTTTTAAAAATATTATTTTTAAATATTTTTTAATAATTTAATATTTTATTACTATTGTTATAAAAAATAAAATTTGAATCATTTATATTTGAATCTAACAGTTAAAATAAAGAAGAGGACGGGAGCCAGATCCGATCCCAAAGTTCTAATACCAAAATACCATTTGTTCCAGAGATGTACCAACTACTTAGATTATAAAGCAGGCGAACTAAATTCAAATCCTACCTTATTAAAAAAAAAAAAAAAAAAAAACTCAACGAAAGATATTATACTTGCAAAGCCTTGATTCTGACTAATTTCTTATTCGGAAACATAGTAATAAGATCGTGCGAAAAAAAAAAAAAAAAAGCACGAGACATTGGGTGGGTTATAAAGGAAAGATCAATGTTGTAATGAAAAGAGTTAGGTTTTATATACTCGCGTGATTACTTTAGCTCAAATTTATTTGAATGCAAAAGAATTTTTGTTTTTTTTTGTTTTTTTTTTCCTGGAGAGCGTTACTTCTATTTGGGATCTAAATCAACTTTAAGGGTTAGTCAATAGTCATGTGATGATATTAAAGTTTTCTTGTAAGTGGGAGGATATCTGCTCAATTCCGTTTATAACCTCAAATGATGTCTACCCTTTAATTTCTTTTTTTTTTCTTTAAAAAAAAAATATAGGTCCGAGTTTAACTAATAAAGAAAAAGATGGAAAAAAAAAAAAGGGAAGTAGCAAAGCCGCAAAAAAAGAAAGAGGTAAGAAAATGTCAAAGGAAGCAGAAACGTACTTCTTTTTACTTCATTTCTCATATCCTTCTCATGCTTCCTATATATATATATCCAAAATATTAAAATAAAAGGAAAAGATATTAGTTAGGGAAACGTCGTTGTTGAAAGTTGAACACCCAACGTTTCTTCTGGGTTTTTCTCATAGTCATCACGCTCTTTTTTACTTTCTATTTATTAAATACATACAAACACACACAGAAAAAGAGATAAATATGGAAAATACAAATAAATAAATAAATGAAAAGGTGGTAGCTGTGAATGCTTTTATACATGTCCTCTTCACATTTAATAAACACCTCTCACCCCTCTCAACTAGATCTCCGTGAATTTCCCCTTAATTATTTTCACTTTATTTTATTTTCATATTGTTTTTTTTTTTAATACTGATTTTCATATTGTTATGGATTCAAATATTAAACACAACCAAAGTGTGGCCCAATAAGAGGCAAGCAAACCCTAACCCTAAGGTACCTTCTATAAATAGATGGTAAACCTTAAGGTATACACTCTCTATGCACTTTGCCCCTTTACTATTCTGCCTACAAAGAGCATACACCCCACTCCTCTTTAGCTAAACGTCTATCTGTATCATCGAACTGCGTGAACTTTGATCCCTCTCATGGGTATGTAAATCTTGAGCATTGTTCTTAGGTCAAGTCCAATATATCTTGTTCTACAATAAAACACATATAATCTTCAAAAATTATATATGTTTCTTTCTTTCTTTCTTTTTTGATTAACCCGTTTTTTTTAATTTGCTTCTTCCTTTTTTTTTATCCTTTGTATCCTTAAGGGTCTGTTTGGTCCAAGTGATTTGGAGGGAAGGGAAGGTTTGGGAAGATTTTTGTGAGTTGTATTTAAAAAAATTGGAGAAGTATGATTCAAAGATTTTAATTAATCTTTCCTACTCTTTTATCTTACATTTTTTTTTCTTTTATTAAAATCTTACAACCCCACTTCTCCACTTTTTGTAATTCCAAGTCACAAAAATTTTTCATTCCCTCCCTTCTAAATCCTTCATACCAAACAACCCCTTTGTCTTCTTCAAATGATATGTGAATTAAATTAAACAACTTTGTATCCCTAAGGCTTCTTCAAATGATATGCATGTGAATTAAATTAGGTTGCTGTAATATGTATTTGAATTCTTTTAAATTAAATATTGACCTCAAATATTGTGCATAAATTTTAAATACATATACATTTCATGAATAATATGTTTGGCTATATATATTTTTTATTTTATAAATGATTCATATTGATTTTGATTTATTTATTCTAAAAATAAATTAAAAATAAGACTACGACAACAATTTTAGATGCATAAAAAAAAAACGGAGAATAATGGGAATGGTATCAATTACTTTTGTTAATTGATCTCATCAATAAAGCTTTTTCCCATCTCTTTATTTTAATCGCATTCCATTATAAGTTGCTTTCAAATGAATAGAACCAAAAATATTCTAAGTTCACTTCATATATATTATTAGTTTTCCACTTTAATTTGTCATCAAAATTACCCATAACTTCAGATGCCATTTCTGTGCAATTGAATCATTTGGAAACTTGGCCTCACAATCGCCACAACCATATATAAACGTGTGATATATATATATATAGAACAAGACTTTTTATTCTTCTTTTTTATTTTCTGAAAGAAGTTTTATTAAAAGTGGTGATTGATTTCTGATGAATGATGTAAGAAGCTCAAAAAATATATAAATATATAAAGAAGGGAAGAGTGAGAAGCCACGTAGGTGTTGGTGCAATGTTATGTAAGTGGAGAATCTTGAAGCTGAAAATATGATGCATGAAAGAGGCAGGAGCGTTGAATTGGAATTTAATTCAAGAATTAGGTTAATTTGATGACAAATAAATAAATATATATGTTGGAAAAAGAAAAAGAAAGTTATGAATTAGAATTATATATATATATATATATATATATATATATATATATATATATATATATATTATATTCTCCACTCTTTTCCCATCAAAATCTCTCTTTCTTTTCTTTTCTTTTTTTCCTTCTTCGTCTTCTTGTGCTAATTACCCTCACAGAATATTTCCTTTTGCATGCGCGCCCACAGTTCTATATATCAAAACCAAAACCCTAGTTACTCAATATTATTAATCTTAATCACCTTTACCTTTTAATAAATATATCAGCTTTTGTTTCTTTCTTTGTGTGTGGATACCTAAAAGTTACAGAGAATAATAATCATGGTTGAGATCGTGTTTTTCATATTATTTTTCTGGTGCAGTATTTTAATTTGTTTTATATATTTTAGGGTTTACATATATGTTCTGAGTAACCTTTATTTATTTATTTTTTTCGGGATATATCAGTAAATCGATAACGAACACACATCCACACATACATATTAACAAGTAATATATAAAATGATTGTATAGTTGTGTGTGTGGGAGTGAATGTATGACTGGGTTTCAATTATTTAAAAATTTAAAATACATGAATTAAAGCGGATTCATTCCTGGTAGTCATTTTCATTTGATGTACTTAAAGTGAAATATTCTCGTTGTTGAATTGTTCCCATTAATCAGGCTTAGTGCGAACCGACATCTGGTGATTTGGTCTAGCTATAATCAACATCGTCTATATACAATAATATATTATGGAAAAATTAAAATAGTAAATATATATGAATCTTACATTAATAAATCTTTATAAAAATTCTCATTTCTCATAATCGAAATGAAATTAATTCGTTAAATTTGACCCCCCAAAAAAATCGCTTGAAAACACATAAAATAATGGTTTTCTCGTTTAAACATTATAGACTGGAAATTGATTAAATACATTAACACTGAAATTAATTTTTAAAAAAATAGGAAAAAGAAAGAAAAGAGAGGAGATTAAGGTGGTTGGAAATGGTAGGCATACAACAATCACAATATTTCCAAAAGGGTAGGCACACATCGCTGTTTTTTTTTCCCTTGTACTATTTTCACTTCAACCTCATCTCTATCTGTCTTTCCTGCCTTCAAATTCTTCATCACCCATAAATGTTATATACTACATTTTCTCTGTTAATATAAGAATTAGTTCAAAGTTGGATTTGGTCGTAAATATAAGTCTTTAATTTACCTTATCTTCTAAATTTATATTTTTTTTCTCTAGGGTACGTATTCCTATTTATTGCATTCATGAAGGAGTTTTTATATATCTAAAAGTAGTTATGATGAAAGATGATACTCTTCCTGTCTTTAGTATAAGATATATTTGGAGAGTTTATTTTAGTTTTAAATATAAGATATAGTTTTCATATTTATCTATGTTTTCCTAATTTAATTACCCCTATTGATGCTCCCTTAATCATAATTAAGGAGGAGAAGGAATGAGTGAATTAAAGAACATAACTAGAGTGTTTTAAAAAATACATGTTTTATTAACTAATTTAACTAGTTTCCTTAATCTAATCAAATTAGATAAATATATCTTATATTAAGGAATGAAGGGAGTATCTTAATTAGGAAAACCAACCTACATCTATTACAAATAACTAACGTATACAATTTTCATTAATCTACCTAAATTAATTAATTATTTTTCCACTTATAAAATAGCTTAGATGTTACTAGGCTAAAGATTCATTGCTAGCTAGTTAATATCCAATATATTCAACACACAAAGACACATATAAGAAAAACCAATAGAATATTAATAACATCAAGGGCGAGGGTTGAGTTTAGTTGAAGAAACTAGTTCAATATAATGTGATGGATTAATGTTTGAATCCTTACTATTAGAGTTGTCCACATTAACTGTTCAAATAAAATTGTCTTTAATAGAAAGACATATCCGGAATTTTTTTTTAAAAAAAGAAAAGAAATTCAGTTGAGAAGGTTATTGCATATTTACAAATCACAAATAATTTTATCCAATCGTTAAGATTCAACTGATTCTAAAATCTGCAATGTGTGCCAAACATAATTTTGTGAAGGGCTTACAAGTTTCTTGTTTTTGGATACATATTCCCTAAAACAAATGGAAGAATAATTATACTTGCTCATAACCCAAAACAAACAAACAAACAAAATAACACTAAACAATAATATTAAAAAAGGATGCCCTATTAAAAGTTTTTTAGTTATAAAACAGTGGGAAGAGGTTGGTTGGTGTCTTTTTGAAAGTGTGTATGATTTTAATTGTTATATATTATTTTCCTTTTTGTGCACATTACCTCCATTAATAGCGTGAATCATAAGCTCTTCTAAAATTCCTTCTTTCTTTCTTTTCCGTTTCCTCAGCCAAATGTCATTTTCAGAATACGGGAATGAATATATGTGTTAGGCTTTAACAGTGCGTTTGGTGTGAAAAGAAAGGAGACGATGGATGACTTTTATCAAATTGTTATTAATAAGAAAAAAAAATATTTTTTTTATTGAGAGTATAATTATAAAATATTGAAAAATTTTTATGGGCAATATGGTCAAAACAAGATAAAAAATCTCTCTCTCCTCCTCCCCTCAAACCAAACATATATACTTTAAGAATTGTATAAGAACTTATGCCTGTGTCAGACAACAACATCGAAAGAAACAACACATACCAACTGGTTATTTTAGGTCAATGAATTAAAGTCCACGTAAGAATTAATTTAGATAAATTTTGTCGTTATATATAAGCTGTTAATTAATTAGATATAGAATAATTCGAGAGTCATACAAAATTTTTCAACTATAATTAAGAAATAAAAATGATTTTATATATAGTTTTGATTGTAGCAGATTTAATTTAATTTAATTTAATTTTTTTAAAAAAAAATCAAACTGATTTGTGAGGGAAAGATGGTGTTCAAATGATCTGCCCAAAAAAGGTATATATATAATTAAATGTTAAGATTTGAACATGTGAGTTCATGCTTTATAAAGTTATCCTTGATATATATATATATAAATATATAAATAAATAAATAAATATATATATATATATATATATATATATATATATATATCAACTTAAAATATTGAGTTCCCAAGCAATTAAGAAAAGTATTACGGCCGGGTTAATCATAATATAATGTGAATGGTTCAAAACGATCTTACTATCTTTTTTATTGCAGCTTTATTTTTTGTCCAATATTTCTGCCATCTAGAACAAATGGTCGGCTATCACAAACCATTATCTAATTGTTTGTTAAAACGTGTTTTTATTTGAAATGGCAATATAATTAACTTTTACTTTGAGATTTTAAGTGGCACCATCGAGGTTTTTTTGTTCTTATTAATTTTGAATTTGTGGTGACTTGGGTTTGGTTTAATAGGTCTAAATCTCTCTCTCTCTCTCTCCCTATATATATATCTTAAAGTCAAATTGACCGACTCAAAAGTTAAACCTTATCATTAAGTTTTTTGACCTTAATCCCTTGGATATATAGATAGAGTTTAATCTTTCTTTCCAATTATTAAAATCTGGATTATATTATACAGAACCCGTGATTTAATTTATTTCATTATCATAATCTCTCTATCTATCCTTTCAAGATAGTTTTTTTTTGTATCACGCTTTTCTTTCGAATTTTTAATTATTTAATCCGCTGCCTAATTTTTTTTATGTAATGTCTTTTTAAGCCATTGATTTGTCGTTGAAAATCAATACACTAAAGGACAAAGAAGTCACTTTCCACTGATTTTTTTTTCCTTAAAAAAGGTGGGAATGGGCCTCAGATATTGGGCCAGATGATAGGCACTTATATGTGGAACATATTTAGTTCAATGGGCAATTTGATTAATTAAAACCGAAGTATTTTTTTGAATTTGAAAAGGGAATAAATTTTTAATAGAAAAAAAAATGTGAGAGGAATAATAAGGTTGAGATTGGAGTGAGGAATAGAATAATATTATGAGTGACAACGCACGCAATAGAATTAGGACATATATATATAGTTGGGTTTAGTGGCATTGCTGGCCAAAATGTAAGTCACAAAAACTCGCCATCATCATAATGTGGAACATATGCTATCTTTTTTATTTTTTTTAAAAAAAGAATAAAAATAAAACTCTATGTCTACTTGAACAAAGAATTTTACTGTCCCACTTATAATAGCTTCATTATTGCAATTCTAATGTTCTAGGCCCTATTGCATCCACAATTTCGTAGCAAAATCTTCTTTCATACATGAAAAAAGTGTCCTCTTTTTAAATTCTTTCAAACCACTTCCTTTAGTCTCGATTATAAATTGTATTCTAGAAAGATATTATGACCCTTAACACAAGTCATATTTTTTTTGACAAATCATCTCTCACGATCTTAGATATGAGAGCTGGATATATTATTTACATATATTAAGAAAATTAGTTAAGTTAATTATTTATAAAAATTATGTGTTTGATTTACAAACGGTTTTTGGTTTTTTGTTCATCTACTACTTTGGGAACCACCCTTACAAACGATTCACATAACTTGTAATTAATAGGGGTAATTTGAAAATAAATAATAAACATGAAAAATATAGGGGACTAAAGTCTTATGAGCAGAACAAATTTAGAGATATACTAACCCTTATATTTATGTTGAAGGAGAGATTATTGTTTCCAGTAATGCCCTTCATTAGGGATTGTAGTATTCTACCACATTAATGAGTGTATCCATTATATTCAAAGTATGTCAATATGACTTTTTCAAAATGGGTGCAAAGAAGATGGAATTAAGAATGTATCAAAGGGTACTTTTGAAAAAAAAAATGTCATACGTTTATATTGTCAAATTTAAAATTAAAATCACCAACTAATTATAACTATTTTTCTCAGTCTATGTGAATTAGTTGATTAGAAATTACTATTAATTGAATAAAAACTAAAGAAAGTATAATATATAATCTTGCGTGTTGCACGAGATTAATACATCACAATCAAAAGTGGAGTCTACGTTGATGTCATGAACAATAATAGTGACATAATAAAAGTAGTGACACATGATATAAAATGACAAAAATTAAATTAAAATGTGGATAATTAATTTACCTATAAAATTAGGAGAGAGACGGCATGATAGTAAATAGGATTGGTATGTGTTACCTTCAAGGCTTCAACATTGTGTTTCCTCAAAAATAGTGCTCTCACATGTAGTTTTGGATCACAACCAAAGCTAGTGTCAACACTTAAAATAGAAATATATTGCACAAATTTAGGAGTACAAGGTAACAAAAACAACATTACTTAATCAAAAATATCAATAATCATGAAAACAGTGAAATATGTCTTACCAAAATACGGCAAAAGGATCATGAACCCAAAAGATATATTAGACGAAGCATGTAATACATACACCTCTAATTCTTAATATAAAACTTAATTAACAAATTTTAATGGATTCAAAAAATTTAATTAATATGATATGTTTTCTTAAACATCCTAACTATTTTTTTAAAAAAATTCCTTTCCTCCATTTCCTATTTGATTATTGCTGAAAGAATATTAATATGATTAACTTAAAAAAATTAATAAATATTTGAAATATTCCTTACATTTAGAACTGGCATCAACTTTCTAATTAGATCACACATTAAAGACCGGAGGATTAAGGACCTGAGATAACAAACA
This sequence comes from Acacia confusa, assembly GCA_037074495.1. Lineage (NCBI taxonomy): Eukaryota > Viridiplantae > Streptophyta > Magnoliopsida > Fabales > Fabaceae > Acacia > Acacia confusa. The sequence goes on along the minus strand of CM073513.1, from coordinate 8,338,792 downwards.
CACATGCGCGCACTCTTGTAACCAATAAGCTATTTGTTGAGTTGGTAGACCTTGCCTTATAAGGAGAAGGATACAAAAAATACAGTTTCCAGGAAAAAAGAAAACATATTATGCTTTAATTCTTAAAAGGATTAGTTAGCCTCAATCAAATCAAACACACACGCACAAAGAAGTTGAAGAATGATGAAGAAAGTAAATAGCCTGAAATATATTTTCGATAAATTGTGAATCAAACAAAATCAATATAATTGGAAGCAAATGACATGCTATTGTAAGTATTAAGATCACGTATCTTTCAAGAACAAAAGGTTATTAACATTCATATTTGAAAAGACAAACCTGTCACTATTCAATAGGACAATAGTGATTTCAAAAAAAGGTACAAATTTAATGGTTTCTTAATTATAAAATAATTAAAAAAATTATTAGGATCAAAGAGCACTTAAAATAAGATTTGAGAGTTTAAAAATCTGTGTGAAGGAAGTGCAACAATAATGAGGAAAGATTAAAACCAACAAATAGGTAATTTGACATCAAATGAAAGATTAATAAACTAGCTGAAGGCGCAATTATCAGTTAGTTTCTGTTTATTGTGATTGCAAATGAAAGATTATTTATGGTACATTGTCTTCTTTATTACCTAACACTGGCCAATTGTTATCTTTATCTCAAAGATTGAACTTCAATTCTTAGGCCCATAAACTAGCTGAAGGCCTAATTTTCGGTTCGTTATGTGGGCTCATATTTTAGGCCCAAATTATAGTATGATTGGGCTCAGCCTGCTATGCAAGTGGGTCATTCCTTTAAAGACAGAACTCTAATATAATCTAACCACAATATTTTCAAATCAATTTATAATAAACGCTTCCAAAAAATGATAAAATTGGAATTTTCAAACCAAGCCAAGGAAGAGGGGCATGGATCAAATGAGGTAAGTTCTTGTGTCTGTATTAGGGGTGTTTATGAGTAGAGCTAGGTAAGGCATGAACAACGGTCAATGCCTAGCTTGAAAAATGAATGAGTGGCAATTTGTAGCCCCATACTTGACCTTGCTTGTTGAAAGCCTAAGTAATCTAGGGCAAGGTTGGGTGAGGCTGGGTAGGGTGAGCTTGTGTGCTAAAAAATCTCCCTAAAATTGAAAAAAAAATGAAGTATTAAAAAATAATATAGAAAAAATGTATAGTTTGATATTTCAAAAATATATTTTATGCATACTCTTTTTAAGATTTTATTATTTAGATTCAATTATATCCATTGGCCAATAAAACAAATTAATTCAATAGAGATGATTTTCTTATTATTTGATAATAATTTACTTTTCAGAAACTCAATTTACCTACTTCTCAATTAAATATGTGTATAGAAAAAATTATGCATATGTGCTAAGTAAATACAAAATATGTTTATTCATTAAATTCTAATTGAATGATAAGTAATTAAATAGTAATACTTGTTCAATTATATACATTTCACACACACACACACACATTTTGGGTAGGATAGCATACCGTGTTCAGTGTCCAACCTTGCCGGTATTTGGCCCTACCCGAAGATGCCCAAAGGATTTATGGGCTTATTTTTTAGGGCTAGGCTAGGCATTTTGTTCCCGGGCTCGAGCAAGCATTGCAGGCATTTAGGCCTCATAAACATCCCTAATTTGAGCTTGCACACAAACCCTAAACAATTTACAAGTTTGTTAGTTTTTTAGAAGTGCTTTTATAATTTATAAAATAAGTATTGAGATGAGTTTTGCCTCACTTTATATAGAAAATGGCTCATGAAACCACTGTTTGGTTGTTTTTCAAACATGCACTTGGTGAAGCGATGCAATGCTGGCCATTTAAAAAAAATAGTCCCCACAGTAACACAGCATTTTTGCCCTAGGGGTCCTTTTCACCACTGTGAAGTCTCTCGCATGATGCGTACATTGGTTGCAAAACTATCAATGATGAAGAAACCCAAGAAAAGGATAGCACATGCAGTGGCTCCCAGGGAGGGGCAACATTAGCACCCAAGATGTGCAGCCATTGTGTGGTGCAAAAGACCTAATTGTGGTTGATAGGGACATTGGGAGAAAAAACAGTATGCAACGAATATGAGAACTATTTGTTAAATGATTTAATGACTGACATTTTTGCACCCGGGTTCTATATTTAAGACCATATATAATACTTCTTCTAGTTCTAATTAAAAAAAAAAAAGACTTTTTTGAAAAGATTAAGGAAACTAATTAAATTGCTTTAGAGTATTTTTATTTTTTCTCCAAACTACTTAATTTGACTGATAAACTAATATATAATACGTACAAAGATATTTAACATATGATATGATTAAATAACTTATTTAACTTCCTTAATTAATCTCTCCAAAAAAAGTCAACCCGGTTTTAAAATTAGGACCGGAGGGAGTACCATTTTAGAAATTTCATGTATACTTTTATACTCTCTCCTGTCCTAATTATAAGACATATTTGACCAATTTTGAAGAGATTAAGGAGGGGAGTTAAATTAGTTAATTTTACTGATTTTCCAAAAATACCCTAATATAAATTTTAAAACAGACCCACGGCGTTTGTGCATTCCATTCAGTCCAAAAAATGCTTTTTCAGTTCCAGTAGTTCCCGATTATGATCCCGCCAGCCTGTATTAGCATTGCATTGCTAAATCCTAACCAATTCTTAGGAATACGAAAAGCATCAGATGTGTAGCCTATAATCTACATTTTATATCAATCGCTTTATACAGATAGTAACAAGAAAACATTTTTAAGAAAATCTTAAAATTATTTTATTTAAGAAAAAAAAGAGTAGAATTTCTCACATAATAGAACATAAACGTGTTATTAAATTAATCACTGTGAAGGAAGTATTTATAGGGGTGATATGAGAAAAATATAATAGAAATTACTCAAAATTATTTAATTAAAAAAAGTAGAATTAAGCTGTGTGTAATATTAATGAGTTATAATTATTACTTATTTTATATAATATATAGGCGCATTATTAAATTATTATTATGTTTAACTATTACTGAGAAGGTATCGATATATAGAGGTATTTTAGAAAAAAATTGATATTTGATAAACAGTCAATGTTGATTAAGTTAATGGTTATGATATTTTTGCGCTATTTTAAAAATTCCATTTATACTTACAATTTTGCACCATAGTTTTAGGTGTGCATGGCAAAAAAACTTAATAGATAGATTCACACATTAACTCAGAAAATTTCATATGGGGAAAGAATGTGCGCATGTTTAATTAAAACAATTAGAGAAAATTAGTCTTTTGGTCTTATAGTTTTAACCATTATATAGTACTCCCCACCTTTATTCTAGAACATAAGGACTAAATTATAAAATGCTTAAGATTATAGAGACTAAGTTGCAGTGATTCAAAGTTTAGGGACTGGATTACAACCGAGTTAAAATTGTAAGGACTTAATTGCACCGAGTCAAAGTTTAAAGACTGAATAACAAGCCAGTTAAAACGACTGGGAGCAGAAGATTAATTTTCCTAAACAATTACTATAATACCTTCAATCTTTAATATAAAATCTCATTAGATAGGAATTCAGAGGGATAGTATTTAATTGTAATGGGGCAGGGTGAATATATTAATTAATGGTGCGAGTCAAGCATATGATAATTTTGGAGGGGAAGACAGTGAGACAAGCAGGAAGCCAAGAACATGAAGGCACGTGATGGTCACGTTGGGCCTTTATGGTAACGTAACGTGTATTGACCAGTTTTATTTATTATGAATACATCCAAATTTAAGATAATAAATAAATGATATACATGTTTCTCGTTATAGACAAGTTCAAACATTGCATGTGCTTTCCCCAACCATTAAAAAAAAAAAAAAAAGGCCAGGCAGAATTTCGTATCTTCAAATTTTTTATTACACTCATATCCTATTTTACTCTTTTGTTCTTACTTGGTTTTGTTCCATTTGAGTGTGTTGAGTTGACTACCAGTTGATCACATCTTCTTGTGTTTTTTAACTCTCAAAATATATTTAATGTCACTACAATCCATTTAGTTATGTAACAAAACATCCGCCTAAAAAAAAAAGAGAGCAAAATACTCCCTTCTGTCTTAAATATAAGATAAAGTTAAAATTTTAAGGAGATTAATAAAACTAATTAAATTACTTTAGATTATTTATATTTATATTTTTTTATCTAAACTAATTAATGTTTCTAATAAATTGATACATAAACTAAAAACATATATATAACATATGATAAGCTTAAATAACTTATTTAACTTCCTTATTCTCTTCGAAAAAAGTCAACTTTATCTTATATTTAGGACCGAAGGAGTATTACATATCAATCGAGGAAAAGAATTCAGACACTATGCCAGATTTGTTAACTACTCGGTTTGAATCAGAGATGGTTTAAATCAGGAAATTATTTTTAATTTTCATGACTGAATCGAGTTGGATCAAAGTTGAACTAAAAACTTCAACCAAAAAAAAAAAAAAAAAGGTTCAGCCCAGAAACAATATAGCTTTTAGGAATTGAACAGATTTTAAGTTTAATGAAAGAATTTTTATAAAAATTAAAAAATTGCCCTCTAGCGTTATAAACTAAATATATTTTCAGACGGTTTGTAGTCACATGATATTATTTCATTGAAAACTTCATAAATCATATTGTTATTATGCTGATAGTTAGATTTATTAATTTATTCTTACATATAGTATTTTATATAGATACATGCATATAATTATTTTTATTTAAATTTTATTTAATTATTACATCAACGATTCAACCACCAGTGTAACCAGTTTGAAACCATAGAAACTGAGACCCGCCTGCCTTTCTGATTTGATACCTAATCGAAATTTTAAAATTTTCACAAGTTAATAAAAACATATGTGTGTGTATAAATCTAAATCACGACATCAAATTCACAACAACAGAATAAGAGAGTATGTTTAGTTAACAATAATTAAGGTCTCTCAATTAATTGCCAGCATTCTGTTAAGAAAATCATGAATCTTGTTTAACATGATAACCGAAGAAGCATTAAATGTTTTCTAATATCCAACCATCCAAACAGACATGAAGAACTTATCTACTCCCTTCGGTTCTAATTATAAGACATAGTTGACTTTTTTGGAAAAATTAAGGAAGCTAATTAAATTACTTTAGAGTATTTTTATTTTTATTTTTTTCTTTAAACTAATTAGTTTGACTAATAAACTAATATATAATCTAAGAATACATAACATATAAAATGATTAAATAACTTATTTAGCTTCCTTAATCCTTCTAAAAAAGTCAACTTCGTCTTATAATTAGGACTGGAGGTAGTAGTAACATGGGTGGTTTTTATTTCCTAGATTTCTATGCTCTGAACCACCGCAAATGTGTTTTGTTTTTCTCAAACTGATCATATGCGTGCAATAAGTTCAGAGATAAACGACACACACACACATAATACACATACATACATGCATGTCTGTTTGTGTAAATGTCCTCAAATAAAAAATAGCTTTCCTTCATTTATTACGATTTTTCAATCCACAATATATTTAAACTCGTGTCCTTTTTTGTTTTAAAGGAGGGTCACAGCTTTAACTATGAAGTACAGAATATCTTACACATCATATCCTTCTCCCGATAAAAAAATAATGTAGGACACATTATAGAAATTATTTATTCATAATACAAGTCATTTGGAAATTTATTAATCACCATACCATCATTTTCTAATTTTTCTATATGGGAAGAGTTGCAATTTTTTTAATTTCAAAATATTTAATGGGCTAATCGCTTCTTTTAGTTTTAGTGAGGTGGATGAAAGCAACTTATATTTTGTATGTTTAGAATAATAGTGGTAAAAGTGACTTTTCACAATCTAACTTTTGTAAACTTATAACTAAGTAAAAATCAGATAGATTGTGTAATATAATTTATAATTCGGTTGACAATAGCATAAGTGAGTTTTTGGAACTAAAACTTGTTTAGATAATTATTTTTAAAAGTAAGTTTAGATAAAAATGATTAAAAATGAGGTGAATCTTATTAAATTGTGTGTGTGCGTGCGCGTGTGTTTTGTGTATATATATTGTGATAATTATAAGAGAAAAATTAAATTTAAAATTAAAATTAAAATTATAAAAAGTGATAAAAGTTTAACTTAAAAAATTTCACAATAATAAAATACATAATTAAATATAGTTAATAAATAAAAATGTATATAAATTAAAAATCATACAAATATAAAGTTTTTATCAAATAAGGGCATGGTTTGAATTGTCCACAAGGGCAAATCAGAATAAAACACAACTTTCCACCTTCAAAAGAGACCTAATCGACCACTATAGATCATAATTTAAAAATTTATCAAGTAATTTTCACCAATTACATTTCTCATGGATGTAATAATAAGAGTACTGTCGTAAAAATTTACCACCTTAGACCTTATTATTCAATAAAAATTAAGGATAAAAATGGAAAACAGTGGTTATTAATATTTTAAGTGATTTAGGACAAAAATTTCATCTATAAAGATTTATAATAAGGAATATAACAATATTTAAATTTAAAAAAATATGGGACCCAACATCTTTCTTTCATAATTTGTTTTTCTCTCTCCATAGAAAAACCAAAAACAAGAAATTTTGAAGGGGAAAAAAAAAAGCCAAAAGCATCCATCTGAGTGTCTGATTTTTGCCCCCTCAATTTTACTTTCGGTGCTCTAAAAGCCATCCCAAATTAGATTGGATGAGTACTTTATATTCTTTTTAAAAAAATGTGCTGGCTTAGTTGGGAAAAAGCCAAAGACACAGAGATATTGATAGTGTGCAAATGAAGTAGAGGTCAACCAACTAATCTATAAACGATGGGGGAAAAACAAACTTTATCTATAAACTAAAACCACGACGGAGCCAATTAATCTTAGCCATTCGAATGACCAACTTGTGGTTTTTTATCATATTTTTTTTTATATTTGGCAATCATTTTTCTAATTTACCCTATTATTGATACTCTATCAACTATAATCAAGAAAGAAAGATATTAAGGGAATTATCAATGATGGTCGTGATATTTAAAAAATATATTATATTAATTAACTTAACTATCTTTCTTAATCTCAAGGAAAAAAACTATCTTTCTTAATCTAATCAAATTAGATGAATAGGTTTTACATTAAGAATCATAGATAATATCGCACTCCCTATGAATAATGTTTTTTTTTATATAGCAACATATTGTAACAAGCTCCAGATGAGGCATAAGTAAAATGTGGTACTCTTGCTTCAAAGGGAATATACCCTTAATCAAATAATAAAAAAAATAAAGGTATTCTTGTTGGTTTGATTTACTTAATGTCTTGAAAATTGGCATAACTTGAAAAGAAGAGAGTTCAGATTTTAAGGGATGGAAATAGGCCAGGCTTTGACTAAATAGGCCTGAGTTTATAATGAAAGTAAAATGTTTGAGTTTGGGCATAAGTTTGAATGCAGGTTTTTTTTAGGCTCAAGTTTGAGCTTTTATAAGGTCTAGTCAAACCTGAAGCTTTTTTAAAGACCTATTTACAATTTAGGCCTTTAAAAAGGCCTCATATTACATATTTTGAAGGTCATAATTAACTAATATAGTAATATATGTAGTACTATAATTAACTAATTATAATTGAAATTAGAATATAAGAATAGAAAAAATTAAATATTGTGTTATTTACATGATATAAATATAAATATATTTATTTAATGTGTAAACAGGTTAGGCTTGAAGGTTTACAGGCCAAACTTTAACAAAAAAAAAGGTCTAGCTTATTTATACATTTAGACCTTTAAATAGTTTTTGGCCTGACTTTTTAACAAACAAGTCAGGCCATATCAAGCTCTAAATAGGTCAGACCGTAGTCCATTTAATAGGGGTATAGCCTATTCTCACCCCTAATTTCAAGTGGTGGATGAATCAAATTAACTTGGATTTTCTAACATCTCATTGTGTTTATGTGTATTTGTTTGCGGGGAAAATGTACATTTATTTTTATAAAATCCAGTTGATCAATTTGGGACATATATATAAATATTTTGAAGAGATCATGCGTGTGACATATGTTATAATTAAGTAATTTATTCTCAAATTAGTGAATTGGCTCTTACATTAATTAAAGACAGGTGATGGTATTATTTTTTCCAAATGTACGTATACATGAAAGAGTCATCCATCTCCATTTTTTTCCTGAATTCATCTCCACTTTAACGAAAGCTCAAGCCTAATACTTCGACGTTAAAACTGTCTTGGCTTTAGTACTAGGATAATGTGTTTTATGGACACCGAAGTCACTGAATTTGAATTTATTTAAAAGAATGAGAATATAGATCTGCGTGCATGATATTTTAAATAAAAATTATTTAAAATTATGCTAAATTAACTTTTCCCCAAGGAGAACACTTTTGGAGGAGGGTGTGGGAGCCAAAAAGAAATGCTAATATCATGTGGGAGAGTATGGCTAAGAAGGTCTAAAAGGTCATTAAAGCAATCTTGAGAGAATCAAAAGGTTTTGGTTAACAAGATGAGGAAACTATTCAAGAGAAAGTTAGGAGTAAGAAAGATTGTTTTAAAGCTATATACTTGTGTAATATTACGGAAAATTGGGAAATGTATTGTTTGAGCAAAAAGGAGACTGAGAAGGCAGTGAGTGAAGCTTGAGTATGATGATGAGTTTCATAAGGAGATAGGGACAAAAGCTGGAAAGTGTAAGATTTATAATATTGCAAAGAATAAGGAGAGAAATCGAGAGACTTGGACCAAATAAGGTGTATAAAGGATGAAGAAGGAAAAATTTTGATTACTAATGCATATATTCATATAGGTGGGAAACCTAATTTTGTAAGTTGTTCAATGATGGAAGGAGAGAGTCAACTTGAGACTTCAAGGATTTGACAACTGAAGAAGACATGCTCAAGTTGCATTTTACCACATGATTTGAATTGGCGAAATTAAGGAAGCTATTAACAAAAAGGAAAATGGAAAACGATAAAGTTGTTGGACCTAATGGTATTGTTATTGAAATTTGAAAATGTTTGGGTAATGAGGGTGTGTTGTGGCTTGTTAAGTTATTTAATGTGAGTCGTTTACGATCCAAGAAAATGTTGAAGATCGGAGAAATAGTACATTGACCCCTATTTATAAGAGTAAAAGGGATATTCAAAATTGCGTAAATTATAGAGAAATTAAACTTATGAGTTATACAATGAAGTTGTGAGGAAATGTGATTAAACACAGGTTAATGTTGGAGACTAGTATTTCTAACAACCAATTTGGATTTATGCTGGAAAGGTTCACAACAGAGACTATTTATTTACTATGAGGTCCAATGGAAAAGTATTGGGCTAAAGGAAAGGATTTGCATATAGTTTTTATTGACTTTGATAAGGTGTATGAATGATGTACTTTGGAATGCCTTTGAAAAGAAAGGAGTGCATGTTGCATATATAAACACATTCAAGACATGTATGAAAAGGTAACAAAGAGTGTAGAATGCCTAGAGGTGAGACAAAGGACTTTCCAACACATCAGAGGTCAACTTTGGGCTCTTAGTTGTTTAACTTAGTGGTAGAAATTTTAACTGATCATATCAAATAGTAGATCTATGATTGCATGCTTTTTATTGATGATATAGTTTTATTGGTTGAATCAAGGATGGAAATTAATTATAAACTTGTGATATGGAGAAGGTCTTTGGAGTTGAAGGTTTTCATCTGAATAGGAGAAAAATGAATATATGCATTACAATTTTGAAAAAAGACATATTAGAAGTGAAGTAGAAGTTAAATTGAGAGGGCAAGTTATTTCATAAGTGTGAAAGTTTAGAATTTGAAATCAATCATACAACAAGATAGTGAAATTGATGGAAATGTTAATTATAAAATTCAAGTTGGATGATATAAATGAAGAAAAGCTACTAGGGGTTATTTGTGATTCGAAAGTATCTAATAAGATAAAAGAAAAGTTTTATCAGACTGCTACAAGACTAATGATATATGGTAGCGCATATGTTGGACTTTAAAGGAATAACATGAACATAAAGTGAACATAAAGTGGTGGGGGTAGTCGAGATGAAGATATTGAGATGAATATGTCATACAAGAAAATATAAAAATTTGTAATGATCATATACACATGGTATGACATTTATAAGAAAAAATGGAAGAAAATATTTTGATGAGGTGGTTTGGACGCGTTGAATTCAAAAAAGGCAATTGAGTGTGTTGGTAAGAAAGATTAATGATCAAGTAGTATGAAGTTTTCTAAAAAAAGATAGAAGAAGATCGAAATAAATACTTAATAAAATTATAAAGGGTGATCTTTTATTTAATGATTCATCCAAAGATCTAGTTCTTAATAGAGTATATATAATGACGTTGTACGATTTATATAACGAATCCTATCTAGTATAATATGGCTTTGTTATTGTGGTGGTGGTGGGCAAAATCTTTGCTAAATATTTATTTTTGATGAAGAAAAGTTAGCTGAATATTATTGGCTTTGTGGTTGTACAATATACTTTATCTACGCACGAGGGTAGTAAATTATAATTTGTGTTTAACAATATTTAGAAAAATTCAATCATTGTGAACAAATATATAATAAAACTTGTTGAAAAGAAAATCAGAAAACGCAGGACCGATGAGATGTTAGGTAGCTATTTTCATGGAATAATATAAATATATAAATAAATAGAGAAGGATATATATATATAACAGCAGTCAATAAAAATAGCATATAGTGATGTTATGCTAAGAAGAGAAATGGGTTTTGATTGCTAGGCATATAGATAATTAAGGCGACGTGGATACGAGACAAGTGGATGGGAGAGATAGACTTAGCGATTGATTAATTAGTTCATGAGCTAGTTAACTAATTAATTAGTTAATCAATCTATTGTACTAAAAATATAAAATTTAGGTATAATCAATTTGGGGATTTGGCCTTCAAAATTGCAGTGCAAGTAGCGTGAATTTGTGTTTTTCAAGATTTCCGAATGCAAAAAAAAAAAAAAAAAAGAAGCCAAGTGATTCCCTGCAAATCGATGAATGATGCTATACACACACATGTATCTATATATATGTGTGTGTATATTTATATACATACACTCACACACACATATATAGCTTCTAAATATGCTTTTTTTTTTTAGTGGTCTATATAGTCATTTATGCGTGTGCGTGTGTGATTTTTATTATATCTGGAGTTGTGGTAGTTTAACTTCTGTATTATAGATTCAAATTCAAATGAAACTCTCATGTCCATAGCCTAGTCTAAATATTTATAAATGCTACTACCTCCTGTCCTTGATAAAAGAGATCGTTGATTAATTTAAGTAGATTATAGTTATGGTGGTCATTTATAATAAATATAGGATGTTTTTTTCTCTCTCTAAAATACCATCTTTCAGTATTACTATCATTATATAAAAATCCTTCAATGTGTTCAAGTAATATGGGTACTTTGAAAAAAATACAACCCCAATTCTTAATATAAGATTTCATTCGTAGTAAAAATTTTGAGGAAAAAATTAAATTACAAACAAGATCTTATATTAAAAACCAGATGTAGCATATAAATTTAGGAAACAAAATAAATTGAGGAATTATATTTACACATTATAGTGAGTATCATTAAGCATATGTAGATGAAAATGTATAAGGAACACAAAAGAGTGGTGTAGATGAAAATTGTTAAAATAGATAAATAGCCCTATAAAAAAGATAAAGTATAATTTGTGATGATTCTGTATATGATAAAAGGTTGGCATGACTTTCATTGAAAATGAAAGCGATAGAAAATCAATTAAAAGGGTTATACATGTGCAAAAGGTCACCATTAAGCTAAGGGCATGCCATGAAAAAGTTGAGCAGAAAAGATAATTTATAACCCTAGAATAACATACAAAGGGAGATCGAAAATGATAATTAAGAAAGTTATCCAGCGAGGTCTGTTGAATGATATAACTGAAATATAATTATATTAGTTAGTGATATAGCTCTCATATAATTCATGCAGTTGACTTTAGTAAAATAAAATAAGGTTTGTTATTGTTGTTTCACATGTTAATTGCATTTGCGAAATCTCATATCCTTGAGCCACACTATCAATAAATAATACTCCTCCTTTTCTTTTTATAAGGAATACTTAATAGAATAATGTAGATCAAAACGGTGGTTAGAGACAATAAACATATAAATTTGTCACCATTTTGACAAATTTGAAGCACCCTTGTTCATGGAGAAATAGGGAATAATAGAGAAAATAAAAAAAAATATTGTAATAAAGAGGATTGTAAAAGGTAGAAAATAAGAAAATGAATATTGTAGGAATAATAAATGTCATTGTAGAAGATAGAGGGGAGAAAGAGCGTGAGAAATGTAATACCTGGATAATTATTTATCTGAAATATTATATTGAAAAATAATACCTATTGGAAATAAGTGAATTTGTGGTCTTAAAACTAGTGTAATAATTACCTTATTTCCTAAGGTGATTTCTCATGAAATTAGGATGGATAAAGAGCTAAAAATCCCTAAGTGAATTTGTGGGTCATAAAATACCCTGAGAATATTATGATAAATCCTAAGAGACAACTAAATATTTATTAAAAATTAGAAAGTATGTTGTCTCTAATTTAGGTAATTTATGAGATTATTTTCCCTGGGAAATAATGAGGCAAAATTAAATATTATTTTGAGGAACATAAATTGCCTCATGATTTTTAATATTATGCATGATGCATAAATTATCAATGTCAGTAAAATAGTTGTGAGAAAATAATTAATCCTAATTAAGAAAATTGTTAACAATTAGTAGATAAGTAAATCTCTATTTATTATATTAATTCCAAGAACTTTCATAGTTAATTGAAAAAAATAAAAAAATAAAAATCCAAAAGGGGGGGGGTAAACCAAAATTTGTGTGTGTGTGAGATGTGAGTGTTGTGAGATGTGGAGAGTTGTGAGCCAAGGAAAAAGAAGAAGATATTTTGGTGAAGAAACCAATAGGAAGAATGAGAACCGATAGAAAATAAATCCTATTTCAAAATATGTGAACTAAGTATCTAACATAAGGACTTATTATAAACAAGTATATTTTTGTCCCGTAGTGGGCTATCTTCGAAGTCATTTTCGTAACCGGCGGAATGATTATGAGATAAGACGAAAAAGATATCTTGTGAAAAATGGCAGATAGTATAAATGAGAACCAATGAAAATTAAATCATAACTCAAAAACCATGAACTATGTTTCTAACAACTGGACATATTATGAACCAGTGAATTTTTATCTAGAAATTGATGTTTTCGGAAGTTATTTCCTTATTCGACGGCGTTTTTCTGGAAATGTTCGGCAAATAATGGAATGTCCCGAATGGGATAAAAAATTTAGTTAACCCAAGTATCTTGAAAGAGGAAGAAGAAATCTTCAAGGCTATGTTCCCGGAATTTTGAAATTTCCCAAAATTACGCAATTAGGACACCGAACAGGGAACTTTATCGGGTAAAACCATAAAGCAAGAGTTGATGACACATGATGACATCATCTTTGTTGACTTTGAGGGAAATTTTTGTTTAGGTGTAAGGCCAGGATTGAGTCTTCCAAAATATCCTAGATTCAACGGCCAAAATCTGAGCTGAGAAAGTTCAAAGGAACTACCAAAATGTCATAACTTTTTTCCTATAAAGAGCCATTCATTTCCTTTGAAATTTCACACCAAATTGTCTCAAGCAATTCGAAAATTAGAGAGAAGGTAAAGAGAAGGAAGAGCTTCGGAGAAGGAGGAGCAAGGTTCTGGGTAAGTTCTTCAGTCCTTAGTCTTAAGTACTAGTTTCGTTCGGTAGTTATAGTAGAAATTCTAGTTTGATCTTTAGTCTTCCAATTGGTTGTTGATATCATGTTTATGTTTAAATATGGTATTTATTTCGAAAATATGATGGAGAAAGAGATATGACAAGATTTTGGAAGATTAGAGTCAAAGTAACGAAGTTCTGACAAAATTTCGCTGATTAGAGAGGTCAGGGGTAAAATGGTCATTTATGACTAAAATGACTGTTATGATGTTAGTTATTGATTACATGCGATATTATCCTTATAGGATATCTGTGATTACGTTATGACCAACAGTCATACCGTATATCGTCAACGAAGGTACGTTCGCGTACTAGTAACACTAACTCTGATGGTTATTATATGCGTATATGTGCTATGTGTATGGTATGCTTAAATGAGGTAGCTGATAGCTCTATGATATATTCATGTACTATTGTTATAATTATTCTTGCTAGGTATTGAGATACGCTTGCTGGGTGTGAAATGTTTGGTGTGAAACACTTGCTGGGTGTGAAATGCTTGCTAGGTGTGACATATCTGCCTAAGGGCTTATGTGCCAGGGATACATTTGTCTAAGTGCTCATGTACTATTTATGTTGTGAATATCCGTAATCCATATACGGCATATATAAACATAAGGTTAACCGTTACCTGAGGTCCGGTACGCATTGGACCTCATTTCTTAACATAGCTTCAGGGTCGGAAGGACCAAGGGCCGAAGAGAAGGGCAAGCAGCACGCATTGAGACTCGGCTAAAGACTATCTTTTGTTGCCACGACGTGGGAATTGCCAGGGAGACACTTTTTCTGTTTATGTAGTTATGTTTAGACGTTCGGAATAATGTACCGTTACTATAACTAGCCAGACTTATGGCCTTTTGAATATATGTATTAGTTACTCTCTTACTCTAATGATCTACTCTAATGAAAAAAAATATTTTACTGCTTTTAAAAAGTTGGGATGTTACATGAGAAATATGGGTAATTAAATAAGAACAAAATGAGAATGTAACAAACAAAAATTTAAATATTTTCTAAATATTTATTATAAATACAATCAAGATAAATGTGCGATGGTTTTTTTTTTTATAAAAAGGAATGAATGGAGTACTCTCTCTACAAAAGTATACTCTTAGTTCTTTAAGTTTTACATTAGATATATTTTTTTAAAAAACTTTATAAAGTATACTTTTGCTCATATATTTCTAACAACATTAATTTTGTTAACGAAAAATGTTGCTATAGCAAATTCAATTGATGACCGTGCAGTTGACAAAATATAGTTAAGCTTTAATTTTTTAAAATGATATATGTAAATTATTAAACTAAAATAAACTAACAAATAACTACAAATGAAATCGATGTTTTGATATTTATATTATTAAGCTAATATATTTAGATTATTAAACTACATTTTTTAATACAATCAAAGTTTTGTTATTGATCATTTCATTAGGTTTTTAGATATTTTTAAATTTACACATATTTTAAATTTAATATTAATAACATTTAAGTACACAATCATCATCACTTGAATGTGCTTCATCAGCTGTTTCCATGAGCAATATTCATGGTGTTAAAATTATATAACAAAAAATATATTTTATAAAGTTAAGGGATTAGAAATATATCTTATATAAACTTAAATGATTACAAGTATACTTTAACTTTTTTTTTTTGTAAAATCCCAAAATTTGAATTGCGTCTTTCATTTTTATAAAAGCCCACTAAGAGTTGTTTCAATAATTTAATGAGTTTTTTTTTTTTTCATTTTTACCCCTCATTAGTTATATGTATTGCATTAATTAAAATGTTAGTGATACTTATATTTACTTCATTACTTCTCTCTTTTACTCACCTCTCATAAATAAAGATATACTTGAAAAACAAAATTTATTTAAGTCATATTTATTTTAAACTAATTTTAACCTCTTTCTTAAGCCGCATAATTTAGTTATTAAGCTCTTAAAATTACTTAAATGTCTAATACTCCTCTGGTCCTATATATATGGCAAATAGAGAAGTTTTTTTTATCCTATTTATAAAATACCTCATTAAAGTTTTGAGGCTAATCTAAAATTTAATCCTTCATTTATTATTGTGTTGCTTTTATTTTCATTTGATACTTTATATATCACTCTGATCCTATTTATAAGTTCACTTTAACCAAATCTCACATACCAAGAAGAGGTAGTTAACTCAATGATTATGGAAGTAAATTTTCAACTTTACCCTCATTTATAATTTGATATTTTTCAACTCTTTCTTCTTTCTATATTTTCATAGGTAGGATTAATATGAATAAAATTGTCACAACCTCATTTATTAAATGAAACTTCACTAATGAATAGGACTAGAGTTGTGTGTGTGTGTGTGTGTTTTTTTTTTTTTTTTGAAAAGAGTAGACTTAAAAAGTTGTTGATTGTTGGATTTTAGAATTACTGAAATTTAAGGTTTTCTTTGGACTGTGTGAAAAATGTTGGAAGTGTCCTATATATAGGACTAGAGGAGTAATTTCTGGAAACTTTCCCAGATCATCCTTCTATAATCAAATTAAAGTCATCGTTTAAGTTAAGAGTGAAAGAAGCGCGCAAGCCTTTTTTTAATGACTTGCATATATTTCATTAAATTTTATAGAGGATCTTATATTAAAAAGTAGCACGTGAAGTGTTATAAAGTGATAGGATATTTTTATTATTATTTTTTGTTACTATCAATATTACTACTATTTTTTCACTGTTAGATCAAAATCTTATCTATCTTTATCATTTCTCTCTCCTATTGAGATTCTGATATAACGGTGAAAAAGTGGTAGTAGCATTGATAATAAAAAAAATGGTAGTAAAAATATCCTATCCCGTGTTATAAATATGATTAGAATAAGTAGATAATATCACTTGTTATAAATTAAATTTATGTTGTATACAACTCTAGTCCCAAATATAACTAACTTCACATTTACCAAAAATACTAAAAGAATTAATTTTACCATAAAACTTCCGTGATTTCCATGTTACTCTAACTGATTATACTAAACTAGAATATTAAATTAATTTCTACTTTGACTCATTACCTATATTAAATATAGACATGTATAGAAAAAATATTTAATACTCTCCTTAAAAATGTCAAATTTGTTATCTAGCCAAAAAAAATAAAATTTATAAAAGACCTAGGAAGTAAGAACACATTTTAGAAAGCACCCCACAATACCAACATAAATATTTTTTACAGTAGTAGGATAAGCTGATAAGTTGTGTTGATTTACTTAAAAGAAAGGCCCCATATGCAATTGAATTACTTAAATTATCCTAATAAAAAAAGAGGTTGGGGAATAAATGAAAGGGAAGATAAAAGGAGATAACATGGGTTTGTGTTGGGATATAGAGACACATAGAGGACACGCGTGGTGGGGCGCCGATGATCAAGCGCATTGGTCTCATCGTCCCACCACTTCCTCGCTAATTACCCTAGTTTCATATAGTTGTGAAAATAGGCTAAGTCATACCAGATAGACTTTATGCCTTAACATGTCATGCTTATGCTTGTTTTATAATAAGTTGGCATGAGCCTGACATGTATAAAAGTCTGGTTGAAAGTTTGTAAAAAAAGTGAAATTTTTAAAAACTTTATAAACAAGTTAATAGGCTACAGGCCTTCATAGGAAAACAAGTTTAAACCTTCCAATAGGTCGAAAACAAGTGGTGTTTAAAATAGGCTAACAATAAGGTTGTCTTTAAACAAGTTAAAAATTAGGCCTGACCTTTTAAGTGAAACAGACTTCCCAAAAAACCTGACTTTAAGTATATATTTAAACATGACAAGTCAAATGCAAGTCAGACCACACCACAGACCCCTAGCATGCCATTTGGTCTATTTCCTCCCGTAATTTCATATCACATAACCCTCCCGAGGTGGGCGGTGATATATTAAAAACTTGGGATTTAATATTACTCCTAGCTAATTAAGCAAGATGAGAGAAATATGATTGTTGTATTTAGAAGAGGGGTGACACATGATGAGTCATAGAGGGTGAAGGCTAATAATATAAGCATAGCCCACCTCTTCGTCCCATGCATTTGTACCTCCCCTCTTGAAGATTCTCTGCAGCTAGCCTACCCTCCCACAAGATTTCATTATTTATTTATATTACTTGTTTACTTTCCAAGTTCTCTGCCTAGTTCTAGAAGTAAGCAACAATCATATTCATATAACTCCCATCCCTTCTCTGGTCTTCTTCAAGCAACAACTAACAAACCTCCATATTTGTGGGAGATTACTAATTCGAGAAGAATATGTCTAGCAGAAGATCTCGTTCCAGCACCAGAGAGATCAGTGATGCCCAGATCAACGATCTTGTCTCCAAGTTACAACGCCTTATTCCTCAGCTTCAACCCTCTCCCTCCCAGCAGAAGGTATTGTTGCTATTAGTAATTCATCTTCATTCTCCCCCCCCCCCACCCTCTCTCTCTGCAGCAGATAGTTTATGTTGATATATAATTGATGCTCATAAATATGGTTCTATTTATTTGAAGGTATCAGCAGCGAAGGTGTTGAAGGAGACTTGCGACTATGTAAAGAAGTTGCACAGAGAAGTTGATGATCTTAGTGATCGATTATCTGAGCTTTTGGCTAACACTGACTCCCACAGTGCAGAAGCTGCCATTCTTAGGTCCTTACTTATGTAATTTTTGACGTCCTATATATATATATATATATATATATATGGCCCTCTTAAAGGGCTTTAATGTGGTCTCTACCTGTATTGCTGTCCTTTAAACGCTTGTAGACCTGTAGAACTAATTGTCCGGCTTTTAGCTCTCTTTTTATCCATATATGTGAAATAGCATGGATCATATGTGTTGTCCATGGGCTCTCTCTATCTCTCTCTCTTGTCTTTTTTTTTTTTGAATAAAAAAAGGGGTTAAGATGTGCATCTAGTACTTTGAAGTATTTTGGAATATTTTTTCAGGTACATTCAGTGCCATAAAATATTTTTTATGATGCAAGAAGTACTTTTTTTCAAGTGCTATAAACTATTTCTTTGTTGCGTCAAGCATTATAAAGTATTTTTTTAAGTATGTCAAACATCCTTAAGTATTTTTTTAAGTACATCAAGCATTCTAAGTTATCTAAATTGTTAAATCCAAAATTGTATAAAAAAAAATAATTGAGTATAATGGACACACATAAAAAAATACTTTAGATTGAAAGATGCATTATATTAAAAATTACTTTAGGGCACTGAATCCTAAAAACATACTTTAGGGCGCTGATTGCCCCTCAATCCTAAAATAATTGATGTTCCGTATGAACATTACAAACACAGATTGGAGAGTGTAGTGCGAGTTAATATAAAAATTAGAATGATTACGGTTTAATTAGTGTTAGTGATGTGTATCTATGATGACGAGTGATATAATGAAACAAATATAAGTTATTGGGTGAGCCATGAAACGGTAGCAACTGGTTATGAAGTGGACAATGGGTCGCATTTTCTAACTACAGTCTACATGTGACGTAAGTTGATACATAACTATATATTACAACACGTGCACCATTTTCTGTTATATTTCTGGTCCCAACATTAACATTAATTAATGTTCGGCAATATAAATAGATCGTACCCCTGTATTATTAATAACTAACTCATGAATCACCATAAAATCAACGCATGATTAATTGTAAATATTCGCATATACATATGGAAGATATGTGTGCACACTATTTCGATATGACTATCTGAATGGGTTAAATTCTTAAACTAATACAATAATACATGTTAGTTCTTATACTAATGTAATAATACATGCTATTACCTTCAGTTCTAATTATAAAATCATTTTTGTAGTGTAATTTGATTACACTATAAAAGTGGTCTTATAATTAGAACCGTAAGAAATATTATTTAGTAATTTTTTTTTTATCAGAGAAAAAGTTTTGGAAGGGTTCGACACCAGTCCCCTATCAAGGCCAGGGCACGGCCTCGGGCTCTATGAACACTTACTGGGGACTTACGAGATCGCCTACCAAAGGAGTCCCAGCGACGGCAGAGGGGATCGAACCCACGACCCAAAGGCCTAGTCTTAAATCCCTTACCATCTGTGTCAACTCTCATTGACATTATTTAGTAAATTTAACACACTAATACAACAACTTATTCAAATCAATTACCCGAAAAAGTAATGTAAAATTTTTTTAAAAAAAATTGAAAACAACATCAACTAAAATCCATGTTCGTTATTGATTCAAGCAAAACATATATATGTTTGAAAGGAAGTAGTCAGCTATTAGAGACATCTTCTGTGCTTTTATATTTATAAAGTCTAAAATATCAATTAGTTACGTACTAGTTTTAATAAAGTGCGCGGAAGAATATTGCTATTGAATGACAAGAATTGTCGTGAACATTTTAAAATGAAAAATAGTATAGAATGTGATGCAATAATAGAAAATACTAGTTGATGTTAAATTAAGTGCTTGGCAAAATGAAAAGATGTTATCTAGTAAGGAGCATATTGGGCAACCTTGATCTAGTCAAGATGTTGATGAAATGATTTAGAATCATTTGGATTGGCAGTGATAAAAATGATTTTTTTTTTTCAAACTGATTTTTACGACCTTATGATAGCATAAAACTTATATTGTAAATATGATTTTTGTTTAGATTGACATTGGTATAAGTAACTTTTTCCCCAAAATTTAGATCATTAATAGAAAAACAAGTTGAGATAGAATTTAACCAATTTAAGAGCTTCCCTTTTCTTTTCCTAATAAATGCTATTAAAATTAAAACAATATTATCTATTAAATTTTCTTTCTGCAAATGGAGTGGAAGGGAATAGAGGATTTCAAAATTAGTACCTCGTAAAGCTCTTAAGTAGTACAGGGCCAGAAAATTAATTACAGTTATCTACCATTTCCAAGTGTACAATTGAAAATAAAGACCATATTATTTTACGGGGAAAATTTCCACCTTATGATTAACAAAATCTTGAATGAGATCAGAAAAGGAAACTGGAGTATCAGTAGCCACTAGAGAACAAAATCCCAGTTTGACCAAATTAACTCTATATGAAACTGCCCAGGAAGAGAAAATGGTTCCAAGTCCATCTCTCCTGCAAAGGCTGGAACGATAATCTGCCAAGAAACCTAGCGACACACTTGGGCTGATCATCAAAAACCCGATGATTAGGGCAATTATTGATATACATGGCAACAATCAATGAAAACCGCAACATTGGCTTCAACAAACATAGGAACCAGCCATGATGTCCAATGGATTTCTGGGTATCATAAGCATAGGAAGAAGTAGGGTAGACATGTTGTTGTTGTCTGCTCTGTTCTTGGTTCCGCCACCTCGCTTTAGATCTTGGTCAGCCATTAGATTATTTTGGTGATGTATCTCCAACGAGAAATCATTGAGAGTCGATTGTGAAAAATGTGAAGTTGGTGAGGGCTTAGATCGAGAGAAGAAGGAACATTTCTCATTCAATACTGCAAACGGTAGCCAAGGCTCTCTAGAAACTTGAATTTTAGGCTTTAGATAGAGCTTTTTTTTTAGAAGAAACTCACGAACTAATTCAAACATTATACAACTAAACCTTTTTACCTACTGAGCTATTTTCCTAATAGTATTGAACTTTTAGGCGTTCTGATACCGTCCCAAATAGACCCTTAGTCATGTTGAGGTAATTCGGTGGGATGGTAGGTAAGGTTGATAAAAAAGTCCATTGGTCCAGGTAACCTGACCTGGTCCGCTTTAAAAAAAAATGGCCTGAGACAATTTAAACAGACCAGACCAGACCAGAGACTGGACCTCGGGTCAAGTGATAAAACACATTGGTCTAGTCTAGTTTGGCCCGAATTTTTTTTCATCAATAGGATTACTGGATTAGGGTAGGTCCAAGTCCAAATGTCCAGGCCTGCACTCAAAGTCTCAAATAAAAAAAAAAAAGCCATTGATTACTGGATTTCTGTTGATAGTCGAACAATATATTCCGACGGCCACGTTCATCTTGCAACGGTGACGACGAACCCCATATTGATGTACTGAGATGCCGCCAAGACGAACCCCGAGGTGTATTGCGGCGGCGATCCCCTTTAGAAACGACGCTTAAACTCATGAACCCATTTTTCGTTGATCTGAATTTCGTTCATTAATTATTCTTCACGACTTATACGCAGCGATGGAGATCGATCAAGTTGAGGTGAGAGTAAGCTGGGTGCTTCGATCTGGGTTTGGTAGATTTAGGTCTCTATTTCTGGTCTTTGAAGGCAATGACGATGATGATGGGTCTCTACCCCTTCTCTCACAGCGGTGACTACATCATCCCTCTCGCTGTCCTCATCGTTCTCATTGTCTGATTTCTTTCATTCAAAGTGAGGGAGAGGTTGCAATTTGGAGATGAGGACGATTCCATCTCTTCTTCCTTCAAGCGCTTTGAAGACGATTCTTGAAGGGTATCTTCAACAAATTGGGGTTGAAGACAATAGTTACAATGGTTTTCTTTTTTCTTTTTGTATTTTTAGTTGTTGGCTGTTGGAAATCTGTTGTGGGCTTGTGGCAGAAGTGTTGAACCAAAAAAATTCATTCTAATCAGTCCAGCACGTTGAAGTGTTACCTTCTTAAAAAAAAAAAAAAAAAACCCCCAAATAGGTCCTGGACTGGTCCAGGCAGTCCTAGGCAGTCCACTGGTCCAGTCCGGTCTGGCCCGAGCTTGGGCTTGTGCTGGACTGGACCAAACCTCGGGTTGATTTTTCCAGCCCGAGGACCTACCTGAACCAGACCTCAGGTTAAGACCAGACCCGATCCGGTCTAGTCCATGATCATCCCTAATGGCAAGTATTAAATATATTTACTTTATTATTACAATAAACTCTTAACATTTGGTTCCATTATAAGAGAATTATTAATATTTTGGTGCCTGATTTAAAAAACTTAATACGATATTATCATAATTGTCAATCTAAAAAATCATTGTTTCAAGGGAGCCAAATATTATTTCCCCTCAATATTATTATAATTAAATAGCTTAAAATTTCATGGGATGTTGAATAAACGACTGTGACTCTAAAGTGAATACAATAAAATTATAAACATGTGATGACCGATCTATATGCCCCAGGAGACTAAATTAAACAAAAAAATAAAATAACAGTGACACGAAATTTATAATTAAAGCCAAGCAGTTTAAATCGTAACAACTTACAATTCAAACGTACAAAAGTATCTCTACAAAGAATTATACTACGTAACACTTTCTACATTATTTTTATCTTAACCGATAGAAAGGGCGCTGTAAAAAATATTATTTATAGAAAAGTGGGAACACTGAATCTTTTGAGTGAGAACTAGAATCATGTCCCGTTCCATTACATGGAAAGTTGTGGTGAGCAGAAATAAAATAGCAAAGCTTTAAACTTATTTATTTTGTATAGGCACAAATATCTTCTTATTTAAAGTAGTCGTGTTTAATGTACTATTAGGCACGAAATGTAGATATCCCTTTCAGTAAAAATTTAAAGATTGATCGATTCGCCGTAATATGAAGGAATAACCATTTATGCTATATTTGCTTGATTTGTTAGTCATTGATGAATATTATGACCAATCTCATGCATGTATATGTGCATTACCACGTGAACATTTTCTTTTGAAGTCTCAACTTTCTGGTGCATGCATTCATACTTTCTTTTGAATCCAACTCAAATCAGTGCATCATCAATAAAATTGTTACCTCTATATATATACTCCTCATCATCATTACAGTAATTGTTACATGCATAAGATTCGAGATTCAAACTTTCAACCACTCGCTTAAGGAATTAGAGCCTTTACTTCTAGTTACGCCAATTTGAGTTGGTCCTCAAAATTATTAATTATTGAAATGAATCACGCAGTTTCATTGGGTAACTTGTCACTTTCACTTCTCTCCTCGTTTTCAAAATGTCCTTGTCCTTTCTAATTGAGAGTTGAGACATGAAATGCATGTATGCGTGCTTTCAAAACCTACGTACGGTTATTATTAAATGTTCCTCACAACAAAACCACATTCTATTTGACTTTCTTATTTATTAATTATATACTACTCGTATTTGTGTGTGTGTGTGTGGGGTTCATTACTAGCATGCCATTTTGTTTTTAACCAACAAGCTCTTATTTAATGTGGTAAGCCGGTTAACATTTTGTAAGAAAGAAAACATAATATTAAACATTGAGAAGCACGTTTATTGAAAAAAATTTACGTTTTAAATCTAGAGAGAGATTATACCCTTCACCAATTTTTTTTTTTTTTTTATCCGAAACCCTTCACCAAATTGAAAACAACAATAGTACTACACTACTACACAATAGGGCATCCTTCAACCACGGGGAAAAAAAAAACTACAACAGGAATAGTACTATAGTAGGCCAACTAAGCATATGTAGTCAATTAATGACCAAAATTAAGTGAGATAACAGCCCAGACGAAATTTCTTTTTTTTTTTTTTTAAATTTCCTATACAAAATTTCCCCTTAAAAAATTCGGATGTAAAATTGATCCTTAACCCTAAATAAAATATATCACCCATATTCATTTATTTTTTTGGTGCTATTTTTATTTCGAGCATGAATGCTTGATTCGAGTTTGAATATCTTGGTCCTGCAATGCATAAGTAGTGGCAGAGATATATACTGTGTGAGGATGGACAATGCTTACCCGATATTGGTTAAAAATACAAGTAGATCTGGTATGTTTCGATATATTTTATATAATTATTTGATATTCGATACTATCAAATCATCCTTGAGTATCATTAAGACTTATTTTTTCAAAATAATCTGTAAATACAAGGTGGTTTTACATATCAAAACCTGCTTCTATCTTCTTCTTCAATGTGTTTTTTTTTTCAAACATAAAAAATCCTGAATCTAAAACAAAAAGGAGATTAAAAAAAATGTTACTGGCCTGGGATTCGAATGAGTTTAAAGCCCACAAAATAAAAGGCCCACCATCTGGCTTATTGGATTTTGTAGAGAAGTTTAGGCCGAATGGGCTGGAATGGTCTGGACCAGGAAGCCCAACCACTGATCTGTTTTGGATTGCCACGTGGCACACATCCCACGGCGCCATATCCCGGCCAGAGCAGCGAAGTCAAAGGAGAGTCTCTCGCACCTTCGTCTTCTTCATGCACAGGGGTTCTGCGTTTTGAGGTCTGTTTTCTTTCTTCAATCTCTCAGATCTTAACTTGTATGAATTTCGGTAATAAACTAGTCACGCATTTTCAATCCACTGCTGTGTTTTTTATTTTTATTTTTTTTCTATTTTTCGTTTTCAATTTTTTCGTTCTGAGTTTGGTATGTTGTTCTCTTCGCTTTTATAAACATTCGCATTTTCTTCAGCTTTCTATGTTGAACTAGGAATCAAACACTGAAATTCAATGCCGTAGATTTGGTAAATTAAGTGTGAAAAGCTGTTCTGAAAATAATGGAACTGAATATCCTTGGTTGTTGCGCAAGATGGGTACAGTGGTCGTAGGGTGTCGGTTGCCTTGAGAAATGGTGGAGTGGCTTTGTTTGGCAGTGGTGGTGGTGGTGGTGTTGGTGGAGTTCTAGTGGGGAAATTGAAGTAAAAGTGTCAAGTTCAATAGAAAATGCAAGCGGCTAGTGATGTTGGCAATAGAGTAACATGGATTTGATCATAATGGATAATTAGCTTATCTTGAAATGTTGATATTATTTATTGCTTTTGAAATGTTCTTTCTACTTGTCCGTCTGGATTGTTCATTTCTTCTTTTCTGACATGATTCAATTATTTTTCCTCTCTTTGTATCACTTTGAAGGGAAATCTGCTTGAAAACATTGGCAAGATGGATTCTGATGGTTATGTTGTTGAAGTTACAAGTCTATCCCCTAAAGCCACAGAGAAAGATGTCTACGACTTTTTTGCTTTCTCTGGTGTAATTCAGCATGTTGAGATTGTGAGGTAAATTCTAACTTTTATACTTAATTCCTATCGGATTTTGAGGATGATGTATGTGCTACTTCTTGATGATTAGTTGTTCCCTTTAGTATACCTTAAGAGTTCAGTTTGATTGGGTGTGCTTCTTGTTGAAAAGTGAAGATGAAGTTCAATATATTCAGTCTACAATTCCTTTAAAGTCCGTGCAATTTTTTATTTCTGATTGTTAAAGCTAAAGCTGAAATAGCACCTTTTGTAGAAAGAAATTTGCTGATGGGGTACTTGGGAAAAAAGTATAACCCATTTGAATATAAAGTCTCCTCAGTTCCATGAAGCTGTTGAACCTGTAAAAGCTGACTGCGCTTTTGCAATATCGTATGAGGTTTTTCTTATGGCAACTTTACAAATTGGTTGATTTTTTTTTTTTTTTTTTTAAAAACTTCTTGCTCATAATTCTGAATATGTAATTCATCATAAATTATTGTCATTTGCTTTCTTAGAGCCATTTAACTTGTTTCTTACTGTTACTTTCATTATATAGTTTATGGCATATAATTCTGCCTGGAAATGCTGGCTATGGATGATGGACTGAGAGGAATCCATGGGTCTTCTCTTTATTCTTTTTAATTTCTGTTTTGAACTTAAATATTTAAATCTTGCTTTCTCAAAACAATAATTCTTTCTTTCTGTTTGTTTTTTGGTATAATACTGATGTTATATAAATTAGCCTGAAAATGCTGCCTTAAAGATAGACTGCAACTGTTTGTACGGGGCATGTTGGACATAGTTGTTTACCTTTGCTAATTCTAAGTGAATCAATCATTTATAGTATTTACCATAAATTTTTCTTTGACATTAATATTGATTTTTGCATGATGTTTTGCTTTTGTATTTAGTATGAATCTCACTTATTTCTGGACACAGGTCTGGCAATGACGCCGCCACTTCATATGTGACATTCAAGGATGCCTATTCTCAAGAAACTGCTTGCTTGCTCAGTGTGAGTATTGACCAAATTATTTTTTGGTGTAACATAATACTTATTTGCCATTTCCAAACATTATGAGGCCATAATCGGGTATTGGAACATTCATTATCTTGTTTGTTAGGGTGCAACAATTTTAGATCACCGTGTGTGCATAACACGCTGGGGGCAGAATAGAGATGAACATGACTTTTGGAGTAGGCCTTCCTATGGGGATGCTGATGAAACTACTTCCACCGTAAGTTTCTGCATTGCCATTACTTCTGCTAAACAAAATGCTGGCGATTATAGATTTCTCTTTTCATTCAAAGATTGTTTGTTCTCATGTCTATTACAGCAACATCAAAGCAGTCATTTTGTGTCATCTGCTGGAGAAGCAGTTACTGTGGCACAAGATGTCGTCAAGACCATGCTAGCAAAGGGATATGTTCTTGGTAAGGATGCGTTAGCCAATGCCAAGGCATTTGATGAGTCTCACCAAGTTTCAGCAACTGCCTCAGCAAAGGTTGCCGAGCTGAACCAGAGAATTGGCCTGACCGAGAAAATATCTGCTGGCGTCAATGCTGTTAGGTCTGTTGATCAGAGATATCATGTCTCAGAAACAGCCATGTCAGCTGCATCAGCGACAGGAAGATCAGTTGCTGCAGCTGCAAATAGTGTGGTAAATAGCAGCTATTTTGCAAAGGGAGCCACGTGGGTGTCTGGTGTTTTATCCCGAGCCGCAGACACAGCTGCTGATCTGGGCAGCCGCGCTGATGCTGGTGGGAGGCATTGAGCCATTTGGTCATTCAACCCATATTCTTGTATGTACATCTGCTGCCCTGCTGAATAGGCTTGTTGATACAGTTATAAGGTTATATCAATAATGTTCTCAGTTGTTGTATGTTAGGATTTCTTCAGGGTATGAATCAAGAGGATAGAAGTTAATACTACAAATCATTGTGTAAAAACTTATCACATTGACTATTAACTCTTAAGTTGAAATTGTATTCTTGGTTGGTTTGGTTGGTTGTCATTGGAATGAGCTATTTTTTCATTAAATGTAACTGATTAGCGAGTTCTTGGAACTGCTATTAATCCTATAAATAATCTGTGGCATTCTGCGCTGACGTTATTGTTTTTCAGGCCATTAGTTGTTACAACTTACAAATATATTAAGCTGATTTTAATTTATATATAATTTCAATTTGTATTTATTTTTTATATTATTATTAGATATATCCGGTTTAGGGTTTGTAACTTTCCCTTCTAATACAAGTGTCTCTCTTAAAATTTAAATTTAAGGTCTAAAGGATCTAGTAGGATCTTACACAACTAAATAAACTCTATGGTGGTTTTCAATTTGTATTTATAAACTCCCTCTAATCCTTTTTATAAGAAAGAGAATATGGGTAGTAAATGAGGGAAAGTAAAAAAGAGAATGTAGAAGAGTAAGAGTATAAAAGGAAATAAGAGAGGAAAAAAAGTCTATCTTTTAATCAATGCCATATACATGATTTGAGGGGCAAAGATGAAAAGAAGTCATTAAATGTTGAGACATTTTTTGTTAGGTTGTTATGAAAAGGACTAAGCTAATTCAAAATTTAGACAGCATTACATTACATGAGTTGGAGAAATTGAAAACTGGGGAAAAGGTGGGTGGGTCGTTTGCGGAATGAGAGGGGAGGAAAAGAGGGAAATAGGAGAGAGATGAGCTACAAAAAAGTGAGGCCTATAGGGTACAAGTGGGCCTTAATCTGCACACACAATTTAAAAGGTTAATCAATCATGGTTCTTTTCTTCTATCTTTTTTTCCTATGTTTCTTTTTCTTTTTTCATTTGCTCAAGGTTTCCCCGAGGCTTCGAATGCAAAGATAGAAGAATCAAGAGGCCTTAACAACACCGGCAATAAGTACGTTTCACCAGATTTAAACTTATGTTCTCCTCTTTATAAGAATGATGTTACTTGTCATTTTAACTAACGGCTTATTAATTCTATTTCTACTCTTAAAAGTGGGGTTTTTTTATTAGATTTAAATCTTTAATTTAAACCTAATTTTAAAGATTTAAACTGTAATGAAAATTTAAATCCAACAAACCCTGGTAAATCTTTTTGCCAGGGTTTGTTGGATTTAAATTTTCATTACAGTGACAAGCTGATAAAACTCTAAATTTGAGGAAAAACATTTTCTTTAAAAAAAAAAAAAGGTTAAAAAGGCCATCCTTAGGCTCTTACCTAATTTTTGGGCCCAACCTTCAATTCTTTAAGGCCTAAAAAGGTTGGCCTTAGAAATGAAGAGCGGAAACTTATGATTTTAACTGACGGGGTTACCCTTCGTTCTTGGGCTTAATTGGCAAAGGGGTTGGACACGCTCACCAAAGGGAGAGGGTTCGATCCTGGAGTTGGTCAAGGCACTGGGTGAGACATCCTAACTCGTGGGTGCCTAGGTAAACGCCTGAGAGTAATAAACGGCTCGTCCTGCCCAACATTGGTATCACCTAGGAGGAAGGAAGATTTCGCCCTGCTCTTAGATTGTGGATGAACCCAACCCCTTTCTTAAAATTTTTTTACCAAAAAAAAAAAACTGATGGGGGTTGACACAAATGATAAGTGACTTATGTCGCTTAAACAAGGTCTCAAGTTCGAGCCTTGTGAATGTAAAAAAAACCTTATTGGGAGACTCTTTCATCATAACCATAGCCAGGTGCACGACGCGAGTCGGATCCGGATTAGTTAAGGCAATGCTTTGAATAGCGAACAGGCAAAAAAAAAAAAAAACTTATGATCTTATAATTTAATGGTATATAAGTTTTATATATAAATAGAATGTCACTTTGATCTCACTTGTAAATTAAAAAAAATGAAATGAAAATTTGGAGACTTGTGAGAATGTAGAAGAAGAGAGAGATAGACTGATGGGAAAAGGATGAAATATATTGTGCTTGGGTGAGAGAGAGAGAGAAAGGGAGAGGGAGAGAGAGGCGTTGATGGAGGCAATGTATGTATGGCTCTATTGGTTGCCTTGTCTATTCTATGTGTTCCCCCATGTCTTTTCTTTTTCATTCTTCACCTCTTCATTTATTTATTTATTTTATTATTATTTTTTTGTACATTTTATAATTCACACGCAACTACAAAGCAAAATGGGCCTCGTTTCTTTTACTCTTTGCCCATTTGCACCCCACTTGCCCCAATTTCAGCCCCTCATTCTCGCACCTTGTTGGATTTTTTCATAGATTCATGAATTCGCCTATTCATAAGTTTGGTCTCTCTCTGAGTCTGCTGATTTTGATTTGTGTCCCTCCTGGTTGAGGACATTTGTATTTCATGATTGTATGGGACCTACTCCCCTTCTTTCCTCTTTCTAATTCCAAAGGCGTAGCCTCCACTTTTATCAAAAAAATATATATATATGTTCCATTTCTATTATTTTCAATATATAACCTGCCCTCTTTTGGCATAAAATAATGAAACTTTAAAATCACAAAAATTAGTTTTGGAGAAAAAATAATAGATATATAAATACTTTGAATTAATTTAATTAACTTATTTAATCTTCTTAAAAATTCCAACTAAGTCTTATATTTAAGAACAGAGGTAATAGGTAATGTTAGTCCTCATTTGATTAATGACTATAAATTGTTTATTTAGTTATAAAAAATAATTAAGATGTACGTCTTTCCCTTATTTAATCTCTTTTCATGGTTCCTTTTCCGCTCAAGAAAGTTTTTGTACAAAATTAATTGAATTTAGTTTTACAGCGTCCCTAAAGTTTTCCTAAATGCACAAATATGTACACATACTATATATGAATATGTATGTAAGAAATTATTGAAAATGTCTCATTAATAATTTTATCAATAATTAATAATAATGATTAATTAATTCCTTTGAGGTATGAAGATGGTTGTTTTTTTATGTTACTACTTGTCAATTCTCATAACGAATGATGAACACATGAGTATCATCCTATCTCAATTTTTTTTTAAAAAAAAAATATGAAAAATCAAGAATAAATTTTATAGAAAATAATATTATTCATAAATCATAGATAATGCTATCTATATTTTCAGATTCTGTGAAATGCATCGTGGCCCACTTCCAACTTCATATTGAAATTTGAAACATATAAGAATAAGTTTCTAAAAACATTTTACCAAAAAATTTTTATAAAAAATACAGACAAGATTTAAATATTTTGCAAACTACTTAATTACGTACCTTTCAGGTAAAAGAAAGTAATAAGTAAAGGAAAACAATAATAAAAACAAAAGCGCACCAGTGGTTGAAGGATCAACATCAATGCATATCTTCTAATCAAGAAAATTCCCAAAAAAAAACAAACATTTGAAAAATATAAGAAAGCAATAAAATTTTTTTAAAAAAAAAACAGTGTGCTGGAGGAAGCAATATAAGATGGCACATGGGATTGGATCAGTGGGGATAACAAACCAGAAGCATAAGGGCATGTGGACTTGTGGAGGAGAAGATTCCATATAGTTTACCAATTAATTTTCCATCTTTCAAAATATGAATAAAAAAAAATACTAATAAATATTTAAAAAAAATTATGAAAAAAATTGCTAAAAAGGCCTCCTTCACAAAATTTATTACCCAAAAATACCTAAAATTTGTTTAAGAACACAAATGTAACCTATTCTTGGCTGATACAACTTTTCTTCAATTGTATACAACATATCTATAATTATATATAAAAAATGCATATGGCTAAAATTAAGTTACACCAGTTGAAGATAGAGAAAATTCTCTTCAGGTCCTTAGGAAATAGGGATCAAGAAAATCTAAAAAAAGTCTCAAGAAAAATTCAAACATCAGAAAAGTCACATTAACAACGTCATCAGTAGAATTAACAACTCTTTAAAACTTTTCCGATATCTGAATTTCCCTTAAGACTTTTTTTGAGATTTTCTCGGTCCCTAAGGACCTGATCGAAATTACCCCTTAAAAATAGGTTATATCAATTCAAGAACTTCATTTGGTACTTTTAGATAATAAATTTTGTAAAAGGAGATTTTTTTTTTTAAGCATTTTTCTTAAGAAATTATATATATATAAAGAGTGGAAGGAAAAAAGAAGGAAGGAACATGGAAATGGGGTATCCTTTCAGGCTCCAACTAATAAAGTCATGTGAAGCTGAGAGCGCTACTTGTCTTTGCCTTCTTATTTTTAAAGTTGTCTTTCCATGTGGGACCCCTGCTCTTTTCCTTGCATGTCTTGTTGTGATCCTCTTCTATCTAGTTTTTTGAGTCTTCATTCAAGCCCATAGGGCTGATCTTGTTTGTTTACTTAGATCTGACCACTGTTATTACATTTTGTTTTGTCATATAACTGTGACGGTGGCGTTTAGTAAATGACGTGGCATAACGATAGTTATTAGATCAAAACTAACGGATGAGATTTCTCTGGATTGAAATTTTTAACAAGACACCATGAGTATGCAATCAAAATTCAAATCTTCCCCATCATTGTCAATGTACTCTTTGATTTAACTGGACGTGCTCAACATGTGGGAAAATTGATTATAGGGCCCAAGGAAACAAAATAATTACAAAAAAAACTCAAGAAACATTCATATGCCAGGGTCTTTTCTGACATTTTTTTTAAAAAAAGTATACGGACATAGTTGCTAATTGCTACAGATGTAGTTGTTAAAATGTAGTTGTTAATTAGACTGATTTAGTTGTTAACGGGAACTGATATAGTTGTTAACCGCTACTGATATAGTTGCTAACGTTTTTTGAAAAAAATGTCAGAAAAGCCCTAACATGTGAATGTTTCTTGGGCCTTTTTTGTAATTATTTTGTTTCCTTGGGCCCTGTAATCAATTTTCCCTTATTCTTTGTTTGAAAAGTTTAAATTAGATTCAGATAATTTGAATTTTTATTTGCCTTTTTTAAAAAAAAAATAAAATAAAAAATTACATAAAAATAATGTTTTACTTACCAATTTTTAATTAAAAATGAAAGTCTATAATTTAAACCATTCCAAATTAGATTTTTACAATAAATAATAAATAAATAGGGTACACATCCCTCAAAGTTGCTTCCTTTTTTTGGTGGGTCCCTTTCCCTACGGCTTGTATTCTCAAAGACCAGATTCATTTCCCTTCATCAAAAGCCACACTTGAACTAACCCCAATTTCATAATTCACAAATCCATCCCCATGCATGCACGCACGCTTGACTTGATCTATCACTTCTCACAAAAGAAACATTGTACTGTACACAAAACCCAGAAATCTCCAGCTGATCAAACACTAATATAATAACAATCAGAGACAATGCACAGATTAATTGTGTGTATATATATATATATATATATATGATGAAGTTGAAATGGATAATCACCTTCAAGGGCTTCGAGGATGGGTTGGGGGGTGAGATTAGAAGAAGAACTAAACAAGGCAAGTTAGTGAGGTGTCAATATCAGGCTTCTTCCCAATCGATCTCATACGTTAAATCAATGTGGACAAGTCAGAAACAAGAGTCTCAAAGCCGTTAAGTCAAGTATGAAGTTGAAAGCTTTATTAATATATTTTAGCCAATTTAGTTAGTAGGGACTATATTGTGATAATCCTTTTTCGTCGCTCTTTGTTGTTCACAGTGTCCCTTTTCAATAAAAGAAAATACAGAGACATAAGCTAGTGACTGAGAAAAAGTTTAGTGATGAAGTCCCACGGTAGTACTTTTTTACTTCTCCAATCCCAAAAAGTATGTGTATATGAACATTACGTACTTTTCCCCATGTTGCCCACATTAATTTTGTTGGATACAATTGTCATATCCATGCATATAGCAAAATGCAACACCCCCCAGTAGCAAAATTGTACATTGTCCTTTTTACTGGCTGATGTGAAAAAATGCTAACCCCAAATTTACACACGTAAACATGCACAAATACCCTTACTCTAATTTGGTCCTCCTAGAAGAAGTAAACATGTGCTGTTTGGAAGAAAAATAATGAATGTGATTTTAATTTCGGTGTCCTCATTTCTCTATTTCTCTCTCTAGCTAGTATACTGATCTATATATATAAAGGGCTTTGGTTTTCTCATGTTACATGAGGAAAAAAATATTGCTACACACACATATGTACATATGTGTGTGTGTGTGAGTCCCACCATTTCATGTGTGTGTGACATGAGAAAATGTTTTTCCATATTAAATTATAGCTCCTAGTTTACATGAGATACACACCGTGCATAAAAAAGGTAGGACCCACACACACACACACATATATATATAAATTCATATATGTGTGTGTGGGGGTCTCACCATTTCATGTGTGTGTGACATGAGAAAATGTTTTTCCATATTAAATTATAGCTCCTAGTTTACATGAGATACACACCGTGCATAAAAAAGGTAGAGATTAAAACTGCTTATTCTATTGCTAGGGCAGGTAGAATAAAATGCATATGCATGGTCTTGACACCAAATCGTAACCTAAAATAATAAGGCTGAGTTTATAGATAGATCATTATATTCCACTTCTCTCTATCTCTCTCTCTCTATATGTAAAACTAATATATTATGCCCAATTTTAAGCTAAGTTTGCTTACATCTAACACGCACACATATATGTATAATTACTGTGTTTCCAGTTGATCAAATCAAGGGTTAAAAAAAGTGGGGTATTGTAATGTCCTATATTAGCCCTTAAGAGTATGAATATGTGATGTTTCATATAGGTAAAATAAAAGACGTTTTGTAAAAGTCTGGATATCTCTCACTTTCAAAGGTGGCAGTAATAGAAGGAGGTTTTAGTGAAGAAAGGATAAAGAAAAGGAGGGTGAGGTGTGTGTCCAAGTGAACCTCTCACATATAGGTTTTTTTACAGAGAGAGAGAGGGAGAGGCTAAAACTGAAACTGACGAAAGATAAATGAAGGAGAGAAGGGGTATTTGTATTTGATATGAAGGGAGGTTCGTCATATGCACGTTGATTGTTGGTGGGTTGGGTAGCAACCCCTGCCCCTCCTCTTGGGTCCCACATCCCCTAGATTCCTCTCTCACTCTCTGAAAAGCTCAATCCATTTTGGACTTCATGTTTTTGCCAGCTCATTTCTCTTCTCCCTCAAGTCATCTCTTTTCTTTTCTCTCTAGCTCCACATTATTGTAAACTATTATATATATATATATATATATATATATATATATATATATATTATCACCAATGAATACTCATAGACCCACACCTAGCTTGTACCAATTTCTTTCTTTAACCTTTAACAAGAGCTAGCACCTGCCTTTTCTCAGGGCTAGCTTTTTACTGATGTGTGTGTGTGTGATTAAGGTTTGTTTAATCTCCATGTCCTGTGGCCTGGATTAAAGTCTTTTGTAACAATGAAATATCAAGTGTCCAGCTGCGATCACTATAATTAAAAGACAACTGTCCTTTTTTTTTGGGGGGGGGGGGTGGAAACCTTCCATTACTTGTCTCCTAATGGAGAAACTTGTTTATCATCATTAGCTAAATAATTACATGTTATTATGTGCGCTTACACATGCAAACCCAATAGACCAATTAAGTTGGCCGCATAATCTATAGCTTCCTATAAGCACTTTAATTTCTTTTTCTTTTATTTTAAGACCAGTTTGTTTTTTAAAATTATGGGGGAGTTTCCTTTCCCTTTGCCACGGGTAAGTTGAATATAATAAGAAATTTTTCAGTGATATATATGGAAGTTCGGGCCAGAATTAAGAACTCTAGATCAAACATCCTCTCTCTCTCTATCTCTCTCTCTCTCTCCGTCCTCCCCATCACACCTTCCTTTTTCTTTTCGAAATATTCACATAAAAGGGGAGAGGAAAAAAAAGAAACTCTTCCTCCTAAACTGATAAGGTATATAAATCATGTCCTTGTCCATCCTTTGAATAAACAATAATCTGCTCTTCAATTTAGCAGAGGATCAACGTTCTGCAGTATAGAACTCAGTCTTTGTTCTTATCTTTTTGTGCACACCATCAAGCTAAGTGACTGTTTTAAGGTTTTGAGCATCATCAGCAGCAGCAACAAGAATCTTTTCCTCTTTCAACAAAGATTAGATGTTCAGAACATCATACAACTTTTGATAATTTGTTTGACAAGCAATGAAAAATGGCTCTCTTTCCAGCAAATTTCATATTACAGAACTCTCACCAAGAAGATCACCACCATCAACTTCCACCGTCTCTCAACTCAATTCTGCCTCAAGATTATCATGGTACTCTGTCTCTCTCTCTCTCTCTCTCTCTCTCTCTCTCTAAAATCAACACAGTCAAGGCAAGGTAGCTAATTTTACAAGAAAATGTTACAATAGTTTTTATTCATCAATTCAAAATTTTTTTTGGGGATCACACTTCGAATTTGAGCTCACTGAAATGCTTACCAATTGTAATGCTTCCAATAGAGGGTGATAAGTTTGTTGAAACAGTCTCTCCGTTTGCGGGGCAAAAGTTTCATACATCTAATTCTCCCCAAACCTGCAATGAGTTGCCTTTTTATTTGGACTGATTTGGGGTGTTATAAATATTTGATGCAGGAGGAACTTCACTTTTAGGGAAGAGATCTATGACATTTTCAGGACTTGAACTTGGAGGAGGAGGAGAAGAAGCAAACAATGGTTGTGAAGAAGACTTGTCTGATGATGGATCTCAGGCAGGGGAGAAGAAGAGAAGGCTTAACATGGAACAAGTGAAGACACTTGAGAAAAGCTTTGAACTTGGCAACAAGCTTGAGCCTGAGAGAAAAATGCAGCTGGCTAGAGCTCTTGGCTTGCAGCCAAGGCAGATTGCTATATGGTTTCAGAACAGAAGAGCAAGATGGAAGACAAAGCAGTTAGAGAAAGACTATGATCTTCTCAAAAGACAATATGAAGCTGTCAAGGCAGATAATGATGCCCTTCAAGCTCAAAACCAACAACTTCAGGCTGAGGTAATTAATTAGTAATTGATAATCTTTTTGTTAACTGATAAAAAGTAACTAATACAGTAGTAGTGTTGGTTAAGTGGTGTAAGACCCTATTAGATCTTTCTAGTCTTGAATTCCAGTCTTAAACACGAACTCCAAATAAGATACCAGATGATAATATCAACAAAATAAATTGATTAACAATACAGCTTTTATGTTGGATGGATGAGAAAAGGAGAGATGTTTTGTGAATTGGTTTCAGTAAAATAAAGCTTGGTAATCATTATCTTTTCTTTCTAAGTATATATGTTTATGCTTTTTTGACCTTTTTCTTTCATTATTCACTTCCCCAATTAATAATAACCTTGTACAAAGCTGCTTTCATCTCTGGATTGATGATTGGCTATATAGCTTTATAGCTATTATTTATGAAAGTGATGATATATGTATGCAGATATTGGCACTGAAAAGCAGAGAAGTACCAACTGAATCTATAAACCTGAATAAGGAAACAGAGGGATCATGTAGCAATAGGAGTGAGAATAGCTCAGATATTAAGTTGGATATCTCAAGAACACCCGCTATAGACAGTCCTTTATCGACTCATCATCATCAAATTACAAGCAGACCCTTGTTCCCATCATCAACAACAACAAATTCTAATTCTGCTGCTGCTAGGCCTTCTTCAGGAGGAGTGGCTCAGCTTTTTCAAACATCTTCAAGACCAGACCTTCATCAGAAGAATCATATTGATCATATGGTCAAAGAAGAGAGCTTGAGCAACATGTTTTGTGGGATTGATGATCAAACAGGGTTCTGGCCTTGGTTGGAGTAGCAACATTTCAATTGAATGAAGAAGTTCAGAGAGAGAGAGAGATTTCCTATGGATTAAATTAAATTACCATACCTTTGTCATTTTGAGTTGTTAAATTAATTAAAATCCATGTTTTTGGCAACTTGATGTATAAAATAGGATATATCAAGTAGAATTTTTCTTTTTTCATGCTTTGGGGCTTGAAATTTTTTTCAATGGAAAAATAAATTAATTAAGGTGTTGCTGCAGAGACAACTTTATTATTTTTATTATTTATTTCACTGTTTGAGTGATTTCTTTCCACATGCATACACTTTTCTTCCCATGAAACATTAAAATAAAAAAGACATTCTCTTAGAAATTACATTTTTAAAGTGATTTACAGTATATTTGGCAAATAAGTGTGTAAGAGAAATTTTGATTTAAACTATGTGAAAGTGTTTTTTCAACACTAATCCAAACATCCCAGGAAATCTTTAATCCAATTTTTCCATAAGCTTTTGCTTTGGAATCATACCCATTTCTGATGTGGTCCCCCGGGGGGGGGGAACCCCGCAATGATTTATTCATCAATCAAATGAACAGCAAAAGTTACTCGCACTTAACAAAATTTATCTATCAATATATATAGACATATATAAAGAAATTAAGAAAAGAGAGAATCAAGCACACATTCCAAGAGGAGAAGAAGACAAGAGGAAGGAAGAGTGTGGAAAGAAACAAGACAAGGAGAGTTGGAAATGGTCATATTCTCGTGAATGGCACGTTGTCGATTTTCCCTTTGCTGAAATGACAAAGGAAAGAGAGATGTTTGAATGATCGTGATTAAACTTGTTTGGGATTATTATTATTATTATTATTATTTGGAGGTTGTAAAGAGTGCTTATTATATAAATCGATAAATTGAGATAAAATTTTTAAAAACTCGCTAACCGGACGAATCAAAACACGTTTGATTGTACTCACTTTTTTGGTTCTCAATAACTTGTTGCACAGTCCTCAGTACTGCTATTTAATAATGAACTTGCTGTGATGTCACTGTCCCCCCACTATTTACGGGTGCACCTTATGTGCCCCTTAGGTGCCCATCCCTCTAACCAAATGGGCTTGGAGGGTTTAGTTATGTCTTCTCAGTTACGAGCTCCTCAATCATAGGGCCATTTCCAAATATTTTTGTGTGTGAATCTTTTGATTATTTGATCTTATATGAAATGAAGAACATTTATATATTTTATAGGTAAGAAATAGAGTTGTCTTTAATTTCTTATAATTTTCTGCCTATAATATATAAAAATATCATTTATTTTATGTAAAATCTAATAATTAAAAGAATCACAAAAAAAAAATATAATAAAAGCTCAAAATTGAGGGGCAGCGGGGCAGAACTAAGAAGGTACAACTAACACCTCTCAATCCGAATCCGATCTATTAGGTTTCACCTGAATCCATGAAAGTAACAGTAGAAAGTAGAAGGCTTTCACTAGGCACTGAACAGAAGAGGATTTTTTTTTGCTCAATAACAGAAGAGGATCAGGTGAATGAATATATATATATATAGACACACATATATGGGTGCTTGCAAAGCAATTAATGCTTTGGCTCGTAAATTTTCATCAGTACGGAATCTTATGTTCATTTATTTACACTCTTTAGGGTACTTTCTCAGAGCCCTGATGAGGTAGGAAAGTAAGCAGACCCATCATGTCATGTCATACTTAACCAAAAAAAAAAAAAAAATCATGTCATGTCATAATATAGTAGTGGATGTCTCTCACGACTCCCAAATCTTGTCATCTCGCAGTCTATTCGTGTGAAAGGAGATCCTTTCATAATTTTTTTTTTCATTTCTCATTATCTCATCTGAAATGTTAATTGAAGAGAAAATAAAAAAATAAAAGTAAGAATGTGTTGATTAGATAGATATAATTTAGAAATTATGAGAAATAATAAAAAAAAATAATGAGAGAAATTTAAGTACCTTCAAGCACTCTTTGATTACACTTTTTCAAAAGTTTTTATCTGTCACGAATTGATATCTACGGTTCTCTCCACCACATGAAGCAGAATGGCACACACATATATATATATCAACATCTTTGATTTATCTTGTTGCATGTGGTTATATACTCTCCCCAATTTTAAATATAAGATTTTTATTTCTGAATATAAGATTCTTTTTTAAAGGTTAAAGAAAGTACATATATAACCTAATCACAGTACATATTGTATATCATTAGATACTATATTAATTCATAAGTTAAATTAATTAGTGTGAAAAAAAAAATATAAATATAAGTACTTTAAAAAACTTTATTTAATTTTTTAATCTCTCTAAAATAATCAACTAAATTTTATATTTCGGATTAAAAATAGTATCAGGATAAGACTTGAGCCATTCCCTACATTACGGCTCACTTTGATGCTCTTTCACCCACACACACTTCATCCCTTTTGAATTCATCTGTTTCTCTGCAGAAAACAAAGTTGTGAGTGAGAGTTTATATTTTGACGAAAATGGGACCTGTGAGACTTGAGATCTGGGACTGGTGAAATGGTTTGGGACTTTAATTTGTTGGAATCTCATTATTATTAGAGACAAAAGAGCTTTTATTCTAATGGGTAGGTAAATTTATACAGTGGGGCTAAATTATAAATATATACACAATTGGTAAGTTCTGTCTTAAAAAAATCGCCAACTGCTCCTCCAATAAGCACAGTCTGTCTAAATATCAAAACTCAATCTCTTACATGATAATCATCCTGATATGTCATTAAGTAAGAAGATACCAGAGGATTATTATTCAAGCCGGTAATATAATTATCAGTGGAAAATCTGTTGATATAATCAAGCCGGGTCGATTATATGCGACTAGACCATGAAAAGGATGGTTTGATATTAATTTTCTGTAAATTATAACAGGCACTGTTACTGTGTTGGGACTGGCCATAAAAAGAAACTGTTACTATGTCCGTATGAGAATATAATATGGAGATTAATCAAGTATAGTAACATCTGACACATATTTTGTAATGATATTAAGAATAGTATTTGTTTTACCTAGGAAGATTCCTGAACACTAAGGTCAAACCAAAAGATATACTTTGCCTGCACGCAATTGCTTCACCTGAACTCTTTGCAACCGTAAGGAGTTCTTTGGTTATATCAGAATGTTTAATTGGCGCTAGTTAATTTCTTATTAAAATATGTTAATATACTTTTCTTAACT
Organism: Acacia confusa; assembly: GCA_037074495.1. Classification (NCBI taxonomy): domain Eukaryota; kingdom Viridiplantae; phylum Streptophyta; class Magnoliopsida; order Fabales; family Fabaceae; genus Acacia; species Acacia confusa. The sequence continues at coordinate 8,298,080 of CM073513.1, read as the reverse complement.
TCAAACCCTCAATACGTGACAGATGTGACTAACTAGGTTTGGTTTTTGTTTAAAAATATTCAAAACAAGAAATTTTTTACAATTTTTTTTTTACACGCCAAAGATCAGATCTAAATGAGTGAATCATAATTCAAATAAACCTGAGAAAAAACACGGTGTGTGCCTTATCTATCTCATCTTTTCTTCTGAATAAATAAATGATATTGCCATCGTATGCGCCAGAGGATCCATTCTTATTGCATTTGCATGTGAGAAAATCTGTATTACCATCCAAATATCCATTTATATTATTTAAAGAACTGGGCTTCTATGGTTATGGGATCATGTGGACATGGTTTTTCTTATATTTGAAAAGAGAGTGAATAAAATAAAAAACTTGGTGGTGAGTGTCTGAAAACTTCGGCATTTCTTACATGTATATTTTTTAATTAAAAAAATAATGGAATCAGAATATGCAGAACCATTAATTGGTGGCCACGAGCATGGTGGTTCCTGGCAATAGTAGTGAAACCCTAATTAAACCTATATTTATAGGGCAGTTATGATTATTATAAGAGTTTCAGAAGAAACAGAGCATTCCCAGCATGTCTGGGAATATATAAATATAAATATATAGACACAAAATATGTAGCGTTTCCACAAAATGTGTGGATACCATGTGAGTGACTCTTGAAATGTCAACATGTAATACTTTTCAGATACCATACGTTAATATATATTAAGTAGAAAGTATCTTTTTTTTATTATTATTTAATAATAATGTTTATGTGTTAGTGCGGCATATAAAGAAAAACGACTATGAGGGGTCAATGTGGATTGCGTCAACTGTTAATTAAATAAAAATTGCTGATGATGATTGAGTAATAATGATTTTAGATGATGAGATAAGTTTGTTCTTCCTAGGTTTTGAAGAAAGTGCATGTTGATATATTGATGGAGTAAAATGGAGGTAAACAAAAAGTTGAATGTACCTTAAAGGACTAGCAAAACCTCTGCATGAATAGTACTTCCTCCCATCCTAATTATATAATCAAGTTTATAATGTAAATTATACTATAAACTTAGTTTTATAATTAGGGCCGGAGGTAATATTATATATATGTGTGTAGTTGTTCATTTAAGTTTGGTTTCAAATTTATGTTAGTGGCATATTACTTTGCTGTTGAAGATGGGAAACGCTATTTACTTGCGTATTTAAAATTATTATTTGTGATTCGCAAAACCTCAATATTATTGTTTATATATAGATTCTTTTTATTATAATATATGATCTTCATCTATTCTAATTTTATGGAATGTAATTTTTTTCCCCTGCTTCCTTCTGTCGCATGTGACTACTATACCAGCAAGAAAATAAGTAATCAGATTTTTATGTTGCAGAAAAACTGAGAGGGACATACTTGATCAAAGCCCGTTTTACATATCCACACACACACACACATAATTAAAATATGCTTGTAAATTTAGTGGGAAACTAGTAAAAATATGATAAAATCCACTTTTATCCCCCAGAGCATACTACAACCAAAAATAGATATTACTTTCTTAAAAAACATCCTTTTTTAAAAAATGGAAGTAAAAAAAAATGCAGCGACATTATAGAGCTTTTTTCTAGTAGTGGCAACTTATTAGCTTATATAATTCCATTATCATATAGTTGATGATTGCTTAAGCATGCAACGATATTACTGCATCCAGTCATTAATATGGGAAGCGACTAATTTGGATAGATTAATTAAATTAGTTATTTAGTTATTTGCAACAAATATAACTAGATTGATTTTTCTAAAACATCATCTTTTACTACTATGACTATCATTAGATTGAAACCTCTAAATATGTGTAATCAATAGGGATGCTTTGAAAAAAAAAATTTAAATGACAAAATGGATTGTGAGGTATTATATTTATTATCAAATCTAACTTTTAAATAGCTCTTATATTTATGATAGAATGTAGTGATATGGGATATCTTTACGTTATGAATAGTGTTAACAAAAAGGATCATCACCAATTCACATTGGTGTAAGTTAAAAAGGTATACAATTTGTGCTAAGAGAATATCATTTCTGCCTTAAGTCAAAACTATGTCGTTTTAACTTTTTTTTAAATGAAAAAATGAAGAGATGAAAGGAAAAGAATGGAAAGAAAAAAAAACAAAAACAAAAACAAAAAAAGAGCAAAGAAAAAAAAAACAAAAACAAAAAAAGAGTTAAAACGGCGTAGTTTTGGTTTAAGGCAAAAATGATATTCCCTTGTGCTAAAGTAAAAAAGGACCTCAGAATCAAATTTCAAAGTTAGAGTAGAATATATTGATGAAAATATGAACTTTTCAACATTCTTAATCCCACTAGATCCTTAAACTTACTAGAATTCTTGTGGGTTCCGATTATGCATTCTAGGTATGAGAATCGCAACTTGTTCGTGAAAAGCCACTAATTCCTTCAATAGAGCCACCCACACATGGCCAATCTTGTCTGGCTTGAGTTATCCTTCGAAGTGGGAGAGGACGATTGGGCCTTGTTTGCACCATTTATCAGAAAATGAAGGTCACATATCATTGGGCCTTGCGAGTTTAATATAACCAATAAATAAAATCATGCCTCTCACCAACGAACAGGGATGGATTTAACTGAGGTGCACATTATATGTCAAGTCTTTATGTGTTTATTATGTGCCCATCCATCTATTAGAGGAATGAGCACAGTTTTTTTAATTTTTTATATATTATATTTATTTATATTTAAATTATATGCTGCTTTCTGAAATGTTTTTTCTCATTCAATATCTCAAATTAATTAGCTTTCATGATATTGGTGTTACAGATAAATATTACTAGATGCAGGACTAAAAATTAATTAGTTTAAGATACTAGGTGAAAAAAATATTTCAGAAAGTAGTATATAATTTAAATATAAATAAATACAATATATAAAAATTTTAAAAAATAATTTAAAAAAATGTGCTCATCCCTCTAATAGAGGGATGGGCACATAACAAACACATAAAGGCTTGATATATAATGTGAGCTCATTTAGCTGAAGATGGTAATCCCTCATAATGTGGCTAACATTGCCTCGAACAGGATTACTTCTCTTAAAAGAATACCTATGCCTAACAAAAAAAATCACACCTATCCTAGTACAGTAATATAATAATAATATATATTTTTTATATTCCATTAAATCTCACCCATTAAATTATGATCTAATTGTTATATAAGACATTAAGTAGAGAGAAAAGTAAGTGGAGGCTCCCCTTTCCCAACTTTGTAGTTCAATTCTTTCGTAAAAGCGGGGGAGTATTTATTATGTATGTTCTCTCTTTTTTATACCAAAATATGTATACACACACTTGTATTGAATCAAGGGATTCACCATGGGGAGGGTATACTCAAGACTCGGAGTGCTCATATAGATGTACTCACATGTTATTTATCGACAGAAAGATTTGAAGTTATGACTTTATGAATTATGAACCAATTAACTTCTTAATTGAACCAAGTTTTGTTAATGGATCAGTTTTTAGATAAGTAGAAGCAGACATTTCCAGTTGTACACGTACAAAAGCAAAATGACAAAAATGTAGGAAAACAAATAAGTCATCGATTGTCAACAAACTCTCATCATTTCTTTATCTTTGATACATTTATACAGAGTATCATGAGAAGCAAATGTACCCGTTTTCGGAGTTATTAATGTGTGGCATTGAAGAATTGCTTTGAAGTTAGAAGCAGAGAATACTAAGCCCAGTTGTGCTTGTTTGTGTTTTTCCTTTTCTCCTCGGGATGCCGTCCTCAGCAGCCGTCTTCTTCAAAACGACCAACTATAAGTACATCTCCAATCATTGATCTAATCATTGCATCCATAATAATCACTAATCTTTACACATTCATCATCAGAGCAGAGTTATGGTTTTAAAAAATGAAAGGGTTTGTTTCAGGTGTCGCCTTGATTGTGCTCTTGAGCACAGTCCTGTTCCCAGGCATCGCCATGGCTAAGATCTACATCGTCGGAGACGGACATGGATGGCGTGGCGAAGTTGATTACGAGGCCTGGGCTGCAGATAAAATCTTCTTCGTGGGCGACATCCTCGGTATGGGCATATATAGTAAATCTACTAATTAAAAGACTTAATTGATTTTTTAAAAAAATTAAAGACACTAATTAAATTATCATGTTTTAAAAAAAATAATTTGTCTAACTCATAATTAATACTACCTCTGGACCTTTTTATAATAAATATTTTCTTTTATAGAGGCGGTCCTTAATATAATGAACAAATCATTTTTTCCTGAAATTTTAACTAGTTCTTCCATTTTAACTCTCATTAAATATTGTTATTCATTATCTCTACAAAAAATTTTTATTTATTATCTCTCACATACACTCTTTCTAAACAAAATGTATAATTGAAAAGAAAGGTAAATAAGTGACATATTTATTACTTTTAACCAACATTATATAATGGAGATGATGAAATATATAATAAAAAATATATAATTTAATCAAACATTATATATATATATATATATATATATATATATATATGATATAATTAAATAATTTATTTAATTTTCTTAATATTCTTTAAAAAAACAAGTCTTATATTTAAGACGGGTCCTCATTCTCCTATATATACTTATTTAGTCTAATAATATTGATGTTGTGGGTGGCGTGGCGTGGCAGTGTTTAGTTACGTACCTGGAAAGGATCATGTGTTCCGGGTGGACGGACCTTCATTTCAGAACTGCCGTTTTCTGGTGGGCATTGGGTTGTCGGGTGGGAACGACTTCGTTAGGTTGGACTACCCGCACCGGCAATGGTTCATCGGCGATCACTGCAACGACGGCCAGAAGCTTGCGATCGACGTCTTCCCAGTCTTTCACCCTACTTTTCCACCTAATTACTTCCCACCTGCCCCGTCACCTCATCATGCTAAGTATTGATTTGATTTCACTTCTCGATCGATCCTTACATGTTGCTTCCCGTACGTTCATGTGTGTCGTCTCGCCGTTACGTTGCGATGGCTTATAACGTCATGCTTAATTAGCTCAGAGCTTCTTCTGATCTCTAAATAAATGAGCTTTTGCTGTTCTGTTTTATTGCACAACATAATAAGATCTTGGAGGCTACTAAGTAGCCATGATGTACTAATGTACTCGGTTCCAATAGTTATTCAAATAAATGTGCTCCTTCCATGTCATTTTCGGGAATTCGGGTTCTTTTAGCAAATTACGTGCAATTTTATTGTGCAAAACAAAAGATAATTATTTTCAAGTACTTGCCTTGATGCTTTCTTGGTGCCGCTCATTAATCCAGTATTTGCATGCAACAATATCCAAGTACTTGATGATAAATGAACGTGAAAACGGAGGAAACGTAGAGGAGTAAAATGATTGGGGTAAAAAAGTTCATTTTCAGGACCTGCTAATTACAAACATGCAAAATTTGGGGGATAAAACATTAATCTTCTTAGAATGCGGGATGTACCTTACCTTTCTTCTAAATATAAAATAAACACCTAACCTTTTTTTAAAAAAATTGCACCTAGATATCGAATAAAGGAAAATATGACAAAATTGTTTCTTGAAATCTTAAAATCATGGTAAAGTCCTATGGGACTTTTTTGTAATATTTTTCATAGGTAAAAAGACACAAATGCCCCATAGAGGATTGTAGACTTGTCAAAATAAACTCATAAACTTATCAACACAGGCATACGGTTTTATCAAAACAAGCTCATGGACTTATCAAAATAAATGTATAAGAGCATTTATGTCTTTTCAAAAATGAAAAATATTACAAAAAAGTCCCACAGGACTTTATTGTAATTTTGATATTTCAATGGACTATTTCATCGTATTTTCCCTTGCTCAAGATCTAAGTGCAATTTTCCCTTATTTTCTTAGTTTCATTTCTTAACACGTTATTAAATATGTGTATAAAAAGATTTAATAGCTAGCTAGATGTAAGACACATTGAGAAAGATTACCGAGAACAAGGCCACCAGAAAGTCTTTATTGTTGTATCTTGTTGTACCTGAGTGACGTCGAGATAGATGGGTACCACTTTGATTTTCTTTCCAACACACAAGATGCTTGACCTCTTTGATTTTCTTCAATCCTTTAGATGGGATGTATTTTTTAAAGTAAAAAATAAGTAAATTTTCATATTTATGAATCTAACTTAAAAAAATAAAGTAAAGTTAGATAAACATATTTGATTAACTAACAAATAAAATTAACTGGGATAATTAACATTTAAAATTACTTCAATTTGAAAATTTTCGAGCCAACACTACTCATAAATAAAAACTTTTGGGATAATGTTAGTGGAGACACTCATTTTCCAACCTTGTAGTTGGTATCTTTTTTCTATAAAGTGAAATTTATATTAAGTACCTAGGGAGTATTTATTATTTATGTTCTCTCTTTTCTAGACAATATATATATATGTGTGTGTGTGTGTGTGTTGAATCCAGGGACTCAGTAGCGTGAGGGTATACCCAAGACTTAAAAGAGTGTTTACAGATGTACTCATACATTACTCATCAACAAGGTCTTTATATAGACTAAAGGATCTGAAGTCATGACTTATGATCAATTGGACCAAGTTTTATTAACGCATCAGTTTTTAGATATGTAGAAGGAGACATTTCCAGTTGTATACAAAAGCAAAACGACAAAAATGTAGGAAAACAAATAAGTCATCTATGGTCAAGAAACTCTCTCGTCATTTCTTTATCTTTGATACATTTATACAAAGTATCATGACAAGCAAATAGACTACCCGTTTTCGAAGATATTGATGTATGACGTTGAAGAATTGCGAAGTTAAAAACGAGAATACTAAGCCAAGTTGTGTTTGTTTGTGTTTTTTCCCCCGGGAATGCCGTCATCATGATCAGCGGCTGTCTTCTTCCAAACGACCAACTATAAATACGTCCCAAATCATTGATCTGATCATTGCATCCATAATAATCACTAGCTGATCTTTACAGAGTGATCATCAGAGCAGTCGTGTGTTACGGTTTGAAAAAAATGAAAGGTTTTGTTTCAGGTGTCGCCATGATTGTGCTCTTGAGCACCATACTGTTCCCAAGCATCGCCATGGCTAAGTTCTACATCGTCGGAGACGAAGATGGATGGCGTGGCGGAGTTGATTACCAGGCCTGGGCTGCAAATAAGATATTCTTCGTCGGCGACGTCCTCGGTATGTGCATATATACTACTCGGTATAAAATATTATTAAGTATAAATATAAGACTCATTTTTTTTCTTTTTTCTTTTTTAAAGATTAATGAAGTTAATTAAATTATTATTTTTTTAAATTTTTTTACTTATAAACTAATATTACCACGAGTCTTTTTTATAAGGAATATTCTCTTTTATATAATTGATCCTTAATATAACAACAATATTTTTTTTCCTGAAATTTTAACAATTTTTTTTTTATTTTTACTCTCATTAAGTATGTTATTCATTGTCTGTGCAACAAATTTTCATTCATTATCTCTCTTGTACACTCTTTCTAAATAAAGGGTATAATTTTTTTTTTTAAAAAAATATGTAAGTTACAAATTTATTACTTTTAACTAATGTTTTGAACCGCGTAATTTTGATAGTTGTTTCTTATAAAGAAGATAGGATGGAGTATATAATTTAATCATAACACAATATATATAACATAATTAGGAAACTTATTTAGTTTTCTTAATATTCTAAAAAAAAGAAAAGAGTTAACTACAGTAAGTCTTATACTTAAGACTGGTCCTCTTTCTCCTATATATACTTTTTAATATAAGAGTAAAGTAGTAAAAATACACATGTGCTTTATTCTTGGGAGCGCCCCAGCACCATATGTCTTGTTTTAGAGCAAAAATGCACAGGTAGTTACCATTTTGGAGCAAAAGTCACATCTCACCGTTATGTTATTGTTCACTTCATCTCTTTCTCTCTCATCATGATGAACAGTAACATAATGGTGGGATGCCAAAATGGTAACCATATGTATATTTTTACTCCCAAAAAAGCATATGATGCTGGACGGTCCCGAGAATAAAACGCATGTATATTTTTACTCTTTTGCCGCCTAATAATATTGATGTTGTGGGTGGCGTGGCAGTGTTTCGTTACGTACCTGGAAGGGATCATGTGTACCGGGTGGACCGACGTTCACTTCTGAGCTGCTGTGCTCCAAGGGTCGATGAGTGGTGGCAGACAACGTGGTCGAGGGGGAACCACTTCATTCGGTTGGCGGGCCCCGGTCGGCATAGGTACATTGGCGATCACTGCAACGACGGCCAGAGGTTTGAGATCATCGTCTTCTCCAGGTTTCCCTCTACTTTTCAACCTTCCTCCCCACCTGCTCCGTCACCTTCTGGCATAGCCTTTATTTGATTTCACTTCTCGATCGATCCATATGTGTTGCTTCCCGTACGTTCATGTGTGTCGTCTTGCCATTAGCTATGGCTTATAACGTCATGCTTAATTAGCTCAGAGCTTATTCTGATCTCTAAATAAATGAGCTTTTGCTTTTCTGTTTTATTGCACAACATAATAAGATATTGGAGGATACTATGTAGGCCTTGATGTAGTAATGTACTCCGTTCCAATTGTTATTCAAAGAAATGTGCTCCTTCCTTGTTATTTTCCGGTTCTTTTAGGAAATAACGTGTAATTTTATTGTGCACAACAGAAGATAATTGTTTTCAAGTACTTGCCTTGTTGCTTTCTTGACGCCTCCCATTAATCCTGTATTTGGATGCAACAATATTAAAGTACTTGATGATGATGGATGAACATGAAAACGGAGGAAAGCGTTGAGGAGTAAAATGATTGGAGTAAAAAAGTTCATGTTCAGGACCTAATTACAAACTTATGCATAATTTGGGGGCTAAAACATTAATTTTCTTAGGAGGCGGATGCACCTTAATCATTTTTCTATATATAAAATGAACACCTAACTTGTTTTTTTAATTTCATTTCTCAACACGTTATTAATATGTATATAAAAGGATTTAATAGCTAGATGTAAGACACGTAGAGAAAGATTACCAAGGGACACCAAAACCGTGCCCCTAAACTTGAGTGACGCAGAGATAGGTGGGTATCACTTTAATTTTCTCTTCATTACATAACATGCGTTCACCTCTTTGATTTTCTTCAATCCTTTAGATGTGATTTATTTTTTCAATTAAAAATAATTAAATTTCCTTTTTTTATAAATCTAACTTGGAAAAAAAATGAAGTAAAGCCAGATAAGCATATTTGATTGTCGAAAAGATAAAATTAATTGAGATAATAACCATTTGAAATTACTATGACTGGAAAATTTTTTAGGCATCATTATTCTTGTGTGAAAACTTCTGGAATAAATTTGTACATAAACCCAAAACAAAAATAATAGGAATGACATGTAAATTGTCAGCTTAGTATATTTGGTCAATTAACAATCAAATTTTGCTTAGATAATGGTAAGGGCAAAATTGTTATGATTTAAAAATTTCCATAATAATATTGTTCCTAAAAAAGCTTTTAGACAATATTACTCTTTCTAAAATAATATTGGTCCTTAATGCAATATAATTCAGCAAATGTTGTTAGATTGTTAGTAGTGGGCCTTACAAGAGTTAGGATAGATTTTTTGTGTCAAATCAAACAAATGCCTCATTTAATTGATGTTAATCCTGGCTAGTAGAAGAGTGTTTGCTCGTTTAATTAAGCTTGAGATCTCGAGATCAAAACCATGTGAATTGCAGAAAAATACTTATATAAGAGAGTAAATCCCAATAAGACTTAGCAATACTTAAATTTGACCTAATCATATAGCCATATTAAAAAAAAAAAAAAAAAAAAAGACAACTACCTCATGTATGCCAATGAGTGGTTTACCAGGAAGAGTTAGTTCTTAACAGAACCAATATTTAAATATCCATTCTGGAAAACACAACATTTCATGTTTAATCATGCCCGGAATGAGAATCATTTTGAATAGGAGGATAATAAAAAGTCGAATGTGTCCTTCTCCACAACTAGTAATTAAATACGGGGGGAGTATTTATTATTTATGTTCTCTCCTTTTTATACCCAAAAAAAAAACATATTTGTATTGACTCAAGGGATTCACCATGGAGAGGGTATACTCAAGACTCAGAGTGGTCATAGATGAACTCATATATTATTCATCAATAAGATCTTTACATCGACAGAAAGATTTAAAATTATGACTATGAATTATGAGTCAACTTCTTCTTATCAATTGAACCAAGTTTTGTTAATGGATCAGTTTTTAGAAAAGTAGAAGCAGACGTTTCCATTCATATACGTACAAAAGCAAAATGACAAAAATGTAGGAGAACAAATAGAGCTAGGAATTAGAGTCGATCCGGCCCTCTTGGGCTAGCCCTTGAAGGACCAGGGCCTAACAGGTCAGCCCTCTAGGGCTCAGAAGAAGAAAAACACATGTTTTTCAAAGCCCAGCCCGAGAGTCACAAGGCCAAGGCCCGGAAATTACTATTCCAAATTTTAACTATTTTACGTCTGTTTTTTTTCAAAGAAATATGATTAGTAAAATACAACAATTAAAATTCTAATTTATCAAATAAATATTATCAATATTATCCATACAACACAAATTATCTAACAAATGAATACATACATCAGTTTGTAATCAAAAGCAAATTACTGTCCAAAGTCCATTACTGTTCACAAATAAAATACATAAAATATAATAAGTGTATCACTAACAGCAGATGACTACACATCTTCTTCATCACTATCATCAATGTCAAAGATATTTGATTGTCACTACTAGAAAATTCATTTTTTGCGGCGGAATTTTTCCGTCGCAAAATAAACATTTTCTGTCGCAAAATAATTTTACGGTAGAGAAGTGTCCGTCGCAAAAAAAGCTCTCGTAAATTAGTTTTGCAACAGAAAAAATGCATTTTCTCTCGCAAATTCAAATTTTGCGACGGAAAAATTTTCCCTCACAAAATCTCGAATTTTGCAAGGGAAATCAAATTTCCCTCGCAAAATTTGAATTTGCGAGGGAAAACAATTTTCCCTCGCAAATTGGCAGATTTTGCGAGGGAAAAATTTTCCCTCGCAAAATTTCCAATTATTTAAAAAAAATTAAAAAAATCCTAAAAAATTAAAAAAAAAATTGTATATAAAAAAAATTAAATATAATGTTCCAAAATATTACGAGTCTACATTGTAAAAACAAAATATTACAAATTTAATGTTCCAAAATAAACTAAAAACACTCCAAACAGCAGCAGTCTGGTTATCATCACCACTAGTGTCGTCGTCACCACTAGGAGGCAGCCCCGTACCCTTGCCCTTCAATAGGGACTGGAGAAGTACTCGTATCTCACTAAGCATCTGTCCTTGCTCCCTCACCATCTGTTCTAATGCATTTACCCTATTATCTTCTGCAAAACCAACATTACGAAGTCAATGTATTTGTCATACCTCATTTAAATATATTATTTATAAGTATATTTAGTTTATGTTTTCTAAATTAAAAAATTAAAACACAAATATACCAATTAACTTATAAATTAACTTAAATATACTACATAAAATAAATTTATTGTATAAATTCACATAGTTGTATTTATAATATTTAGGATTTATCATTTATAATTAAACAGTGTTAATTACTTGACTAGTATATTATATAGGCTAAATTATATGTTTCTAACAATCTTATTTAGTGCCTTTTGATTTTGAGAGTAATAGGCTAAATATTTAAAATTTGCTACTAAAATATTTATTCTGAATTCAAATATTTGCATGTAACCTACAACAATAATTTAAAAGAAACTATAATATTCACATGTCTCAAAGTTTTAAAAGAACTTTATTTTTCAACAAAACATGTCTCAAGATAATTAAGTATGAAATAACATATGCATTCAAACCCACTACAATAACTACACATATTTTCCTAACCCAAAAAAAAAAAAGAATAACCCACTAACAAAGTCCTCTTAAATCAACAACCACTTTAAATATTCCCTATATCACTATATCCTTTAATATTAACAAAGCTATATCATCCAGCCATCCACACAGATAAAGAACCAACAGGAACCATATCTAAATAAATCACTTTCTTCACACATACGTACTGTTGGCTTCCAAAAATTTAAAAATAAAAATAAACGGTGTTTGTCTTGAAGGAACACATACCTCTTGAAGGATATCTTGAGGTGGAGAAAGAAGAGAAGGGACGGCTCATAGGTGTGCTTGGACTGGAGCTTGGTCGTGGAGGAAGAAGGCAGATGCAAGGAGCAACACAACGGAAGAATGAAAATCGTGGCCGTGGAGGAAGAAGGAAGACGCAAGGACAGGAGAGAAACGACGGAGGAATGAAAATGAGAAGGGGGGTGAGGATTTTAAAAACACTTTGCGGCGGAATAAATATTTCCGCCGCAATTTGCGAGGGAAATTCGAATTCCGCCAAAATTTGCGAGGGAAATTTGAATTCCGCCGTAAATTGAGAGGGAAATTCGAATTCCGCCGCAAATTGTAGCGAAAATCTAATTTCTACCGCAAAGTTTTTGCTGCGGAATTCAGAGTTCCGCCGCAAACTGCGGTGGAGCCTTCCTACCGACAGTTTTGCGACAGAACTTGAGTGTTCCGCCGCAAAAACTTGCAACGGAACACATAGTTCTGCCGCAATTTGCGGCGAAAATCTGATTTCCGCCGCAAATTGCGACAGAATTTGCATTTCCGCCGCAAATTCTCCTAAATTGTGACGGTTTTTCCTGTCCGTCGCAATTCTGAGCAATTTTGCGATGGAATTTTATTCCGCCGCAAAGTCCGTCGCAAATTTTATGTTTTCCAGTAGTGTGTGCTTCACTAATCGCAGTAAACTCTACTTCATGAGTAAAAATATCATGTATTTGAAACACCCAAGCCCAACTTCAACTTCAATTTTTTTAAAAAAAAAATTATACAGGGCCTAACTGGCTGGCCCGTAGCCCTTCAGGGTCTGAAGCCCTACAGGGCCAGTCTTCCAAGGCCAATTTCATTTATCTCTTCAAATTTTTAGGCCCCGCCCTTGAAGGGCTAGGGCCTAAATGATCTCGGCCCGATTTCCCGACTCTAAGAACAAATAAGTCACCAATGGTCAACAAACTCTCTCATCATTTCTTTATCTTTGATACATTTATCCAAAGTATCATGAGAAGCAGATATACCCGTTTTCGGAGTTATTGATGCGTGGCATTGAAGAATTGCTTTGAAGTTATAAGCAGAGAATACTAAGCCTAGTTGTGCTTGTTTGTGTTTTTCCTTTTCTCCTCGCGATGCTGTCCTCAGCAGCCGTCTTCTTCAAAACGACCAACTATAAATATGTCTCCAATCATTGATCTAATCATAGCATCCATAATAATCATCAATCTTTACACATTGATCATCGGAGCAGTCGTGAGTTACGGTTTTAAAAAATGAAAATTTTTGTTTCAGGTGTCGCCTTGATTGTGCTCTTGAGCACAGTCTTGTTCCTAAGCATTGCCATGGCTAAGATCTACATCGTCGGAGACGAACATGGATGGCATGGCGGAGCTGATTACTAGGCCTGGGCTGCAGATAAAATCTTCTTCGTGGGTGACATCCTTGGTATGTGCATATATAGTAAATCTACTAATTATAAGTGGCACATTTATTACTTTTAACCAACATTATAAAATGGACAAGACGGAATATATAATTTAACCAAACATAATATATATGATATAATTAAATAATTTATTTAATACTCTTTTAAAAAAACCACAACAGGTAAGTCTTATATTTAAGACGGGGTCCTCATTCTCCTATATATACTTAGAGTATAATTATTATATGTTAAACTGAATTAGTTAGAAATTAGTTAGGAAATGTTTTATTCTCTTTGTACAGTTGTCACAGTTGAGTGCCTATATAAGCACCATTTGTATCACATTTGGAGTATGAAATAAGATTCAGAATTTTCTTCCTTTTCTCTCTTCACTGTAATATGGTATCAGAGGCATCAAGAAAGTATTTGACTTCTTGACTTTTCTTTAGCACTCAGTGATTCATCATCCATGTATTTTGTCACCTTCTGTTCATTTCACTTTTCATTTCCTGTTCATTTCTTTCTCGTTCCTTCGGTTCCCTCGCGATGGCGACTAATTCTTCTTCTGCCACTGAGAGAACGATTGCTACACAATCCTCAACTCAACCAGATCCAACAGCCAGTCCATATTACTTGCATCCAAACGAAAATCTTGCACTGGTTCTAGTTTCTCCGGTGTTGGCTGGGCCTAATTACCACTCATGGGCGCGGGCGATGCGGATGGCTTTGATGTCGAAGAACAAAATTCAGTTCATAGACCGATCTTTTCCGGTTCCAGCTACCACAGATCCATTATATCTAGCCTGGGAACGATGTAACATGATGGTATTATTATGGATTACTCGTTCGATTTCTACATCTCTCGCACAAAGTATACTCTAGATCGACAAGGCAAGTGATGTTTGGGAAGACTTGTGTGAAAGATTCTCTCAAAACGATATATTCAGGTTAGCTGATCTTCAAGAGGATATTCAAGGTTTAAAACAAGGTGATCTTCCTGTCAGTGACTATTTTACAAAGTTGAAAATCCTCTAGGACGAATACCTCACTTTACGACCTTTGATTAATTGTAATTGTAATCCAAAGTGTAGCTGTGGTGTCATAGAAACTTACAAACGGCATGTGGAACAAGATTATGTTACTCACTTCTTGAAAGGCCGGCCTAAGTGACAAATTCTCATCAGTTAAATCCCAGATCATGCTACTTCGTCCATTACCGTCCATTAATCAAGTATTTGCCTTAGTTCAACAGCAAGAAAGGGAAATGGGATTTCCTATCACTCATGTTACAGCATTGATGGTGAAATCTGCTAGTTCTACTTCACGAACTCCTGCCTCTAGTTCTAGTGGTGGATTGTCGAAGCGCAATTACTATGGATCTGAGAAGAAATGCACGTATTGTGGGAAAGGAAAGCATACTGAAGCAACATGCTATAGAAAGCATGGATTCCCACCAGGATTCAAATTTCGAAATTCGAATTCAACTGTCAATGTTGTTTTGTTTGATAATGTCTCTGGTAAGAGTCTCACTGAATCTGATCGGGTAGCCAATCCAAACTATGGTTTCACACCAGAACAATTCCAAAAATTGTTGGCTCTTATTCAACCTGACTCATCTCCTCTGCCCTCTGTTTCTATTAATAAGGTTTCTACCAATGGTAACCCTCTTCCAAGCTCTTCACATTCATTGTCTGATTATTGGATCATAGATTCTAGAGCTACTGATCATATTTGTTCTGATCTTTCTTTATTTGCATCTTACAAGCAAATTCAACCCATTTTTGTTAATCTTCCAGATAGTACTCGTGTGCTAGCTGTGTATAGTGGCATTGTTCAATTCTCTCCTTCCTTTGGCATTCAATATGTCTTATATGTTCCTAGCTTCCATTTCAATCTTATTTCAGTCTCTAAAATCACATTGTCACTATCCTGTACTGTTTCTTTTCAGAAGTCCCGATGCCACATTCAGCTCTAGTCTTCAGAGAAGATGATTGGTTCAGCTGAGCTCGTTAAAGGGCTATATATCATGAAACGTGTAGATATGCTTCCTTCTACCTTTGTTAACTCTGTGTCTACTCCTGAGAATTTTACTCCATTTGATTTGTGGCATTTTAGGTTAGGACATCTGTCTAAACAAGCTATGTTTTCACTTCATAAGCAATATCCTGATATTCCTTATAATGCTGATTTTCGTTGTTGTGATGTATGTCATTTTGCCAAGCAACGAAAGTTGCCTTTTCCTGTAAGCAACAGTGTCTCTAATAAAATTTTCTCATTGATTCACATGGATATATGGGGTTCCTATCATTTACCTTCTGTGCATAGTCATAAATATTTCTTGACTATTGTTGATGATTATTCAAGATACACATGGATTTATTTGCTTAAACATAAGTCTGAGGTTTGGACATGTATTCAGAATTTTGTGAACTTAATTACCACACAATTTGACACTAACATTCAGGTCATTAGGACAAACAATGGTTTGGAATTTCAAATGACATATTTTTTTCATGAAAAGGGGATTATTCATCAAACTACTTGTGTTGAAACTCCTGAACAAAATAGTAAAGTTGAACGAAAACATCAACACATCCTTAATGTAACTAGAGCACTTCTATTTCAAGCCCATGTTCCCAAAGTTTTATGGTCTTATGCGATTTCCCACGCCATTTATCTTATCAATAGACTACCTACCCCTCTTCTAGATAACAAATCACCTTTTGAACTGCTTTTCCAAAAATCACTTGATTTTGGCATGTTAAAAGTTTTTGGTTGCTTGTGTTTTTCCTCTACTATACAGCAAAACCGAACCAAACTTGACAAAAGAGCAAATAAATGCATGTTTCTCGGTTACAAATCAGGCACTAAAGGTTATGTTCTTTTGAACTTGGAAAATAGGCAAATCCTTATTTCTCGCCATGTTTCCTTTTATGAATCAATCTTTCCCTTTTGCAATTATGACTTTGAAATTGGCCCTGGTTCTGTACCATCTCCACAAGAAATACCTCCACTTGATTATCCCGATTGTCCTATCCAAACAGTCACTGCATCATCCCCTATATCTCATGATTCCTCCCAACCTTTACCTAGACGTTCTACTAGGCCACATAGACTACCCTCATATCTGCATGATTATCACTTTTCCCTTCAATGTGCTTCGGTTCCATCAACTTCTTTAGAGACAGGTATATATCATCCACTTTCTAAAGTTCTTTCTTACCATAGACTTTCTTCTAATCATCGACATTTTGTTTGCTCTCTTTCTTCTGATGATATTCCTAAAAATTACTCTAAAGCTATTCTTTTTTAGGGCTGGAGAGATGCTATTAATGTTGAACTTGATGCTTTACAATTAAACAAAACTTGAGTGATAACTGAATTACCACATGGCAAACGCCCTATTGGATATAAGTGGATTTTTACTAAGAAAAATAACTCAGATGGAACCCTAAATAGATACAAAGCTAGACTTGTTGCTCAAGGTTATACACAAGTTGAAGACATTGACTATAATGACACATTTTCCCCCGTTATCAAACTAACCACTGTGCAATTGTTTCTTGCCCTTGCTGCAGCTCATAATTGGTTTTTAAAGCAATTAGATGTAAATAATGCTTTCTTACATGGGGATTTAGATGAGGAGGTCTATATGCTACCCCCTCCAGGTCTAAATGTGTCTTCTCCACATCAAGTTTGCAAATTGCAGAGATCACTTTATGGTCTCAAACAGGCAAGTCGTCAATGGTCTTTTAAACTTTCTAAGGTTTTGGTCTCATGTGGTTATCATCAGTCACAAGCTTATCACTCACTTTTCCTTAAAAACACCGACTCTTCCTTTACTGCCTTACTTGTCTATGTGGACGATATCATAGTGGGAGGTACTAATTTACATGAAATTGATCATATTAAAACTATCCTGGACAATTGTTTTAAAATCAAGGACCTAGGTGATGTTAAATATTTTCTTGGATTGGAAATTACCCGTAATTCCACTGGGATTCTGTATGTCAGCGGAAATTTGTCCTGGATCTTTTGTCCGAAGCTGGTTTCTTAGAGTGTAAACATGTTCAGACTCCTATGGCTCATAATCTTAAACTTTCAGTTGATAGTGGTACTCCTCTGGCTGACCCTTCTGTCTATCGCACATTTGTTGAACGCTTACTCTACCTCACTAATACACGACCAAACCTTTCCTTTGTTGTTCAACAACTAAGCCAATATGTGCAACAGCCCACTGACATCCACCTACAAGCTCTTCACCGTGTGTTCCGGTACCTTAAGGGTTCACCGGGTAGAGGTCTCTTCTTTCCTGTTTCATCTACTGTTAAGCTGAATGCATTTAGTGACTATGAATGGGCAGGGTGTGTTGATACTAGGAGATCTATTACTGGTTTTTGTGGATTCCTGGATCAAGCATTAATTACGTGGCGGTCTAAGAAACAGACAACTATTCCCACATCTTCTTCTGAGGCAGAGTACAGAGCACTTGCTGCAACTACATGTGAACTTCAATGGCTCTCTTACTTGTTAAGGGATTTCGGTCTTCCCATGTCTAACCTTGCTTCCTTGTTTTGTGACAATCAATCTGCAAGGCACATTGCAGCAAATCCGACTTTCCATGAGCGTACTAAACACCTAGACATCGATTGTCATATTGTTCGTGAAAAACTTCAACAAGGATTATTGCATCTTCTTCCTATTAAATCTAAAAACCAATTAGCAGACATCTTTACTAAAGCTTTGCCTCCTTCTTCTTTTTGTACATTTCTTACCAAGCTGGGCATGATTGATGTATATTCCCCAGCTTGAGGGAGGGGTATTAGAGTATAATTATTATATGTTAAACTGAATTAGTTAGAAATTAGTTAGGAAATGTTTTATTCTCTTTGTAGAGCTGTCACGGTTGAGTGCCTATATAAGCATCATTTGTATCACATTTGGAGTATGAAATAAGATTCACAGTTTTCTTCCTTTTCTCTCTTCACTGTAATATATACTCATTGATATAGTCTAATAATATTGATGTTGTGGGTGGCGTGGCAGTGTTTAGTTACGTACCTGGAAAGGATCATGTGTACCGGGTGGACGGACCTACATTTCAGAACTGCCGTTTTCTGGTGGGCATTGGGTTGTCGAGTGGGAACGACTTCGTTAGGTTGGACTACGCTCACCGGCACCGGTTCATCGGCGATCACTGCAACGACGGCCAGAAGCTTGCGATCGACGTCTTCCCAGTCTTTCACCCTACTTTTCCACCTAAAAATTACTTCCCACCTGCTCCGTCACCTTATCATGCTAAGCCTTTGATTTGATTTCACTTCTCGATCGATCCATATATGTTGCTTCCCGTACGTTCATGTGTGTCATCTCGTCCTTACGTTGCTATGGCTTATAACGTCATGCTTAATTAGCTCAGAGCTTCTTCTGATCTCTAAATAAATGAGCTTTTGCTTTTCTGTTTTATTGCACAACATAATAAGATCTTGGAGGCTACTAAGTAGCCATGATGTACTAATGTACTCGGTTCCAATAGTTATTCAAATAAATGTGCTCCTTCCTTCCATGTCATTTTCGGGAATTCGGGTTCTTTTAGCAACTCGCGTGCAATTTTATTGTTCAAAACAAAAGATAATTATTTTCAAGTACTTGCCTTATTGCTTTCTTGGTGACTCCCATTAATCCTGTATTTGCATGTAACAATATTAAAGTACTTGGTGATGGATGAACGTGAAAACGGAGGAAAGCGTTGAGGAGTAAAATGATTGGGGGTAAAAAATTTCATTTTCGATCAGGACCTGCTAATTACAAACTGATGCAAAATTTGGTGGCTAAAACACTGATCATCTTAGAATGCCAGATGTACCAACCTTTTTTCTAAATATAAAATCAACACCTAACTTGTTTTTTTTTTTTTTTTTGAATTGCATCTAGAGCCTAAGAAAGAAAAATATAACAAAATTGTTTCTTGAAATCTCAAAATTGTGGTAAAGTCCCATGAAACTTTTTTGCAATATTTTCCATACGTGAAAATACACAAATGCACCATGGAGGCTCAAGGATTTGTCAAAATAGGCTCATAGACTTATCAACACAAGCATATGTTTTTGTCAAAACTGGTTCATAGACTTGTCAAAATAGATATATGAGAGTATTTGTGTCTTTTCACAAATGAAAAATATTGTAAAAAAGTTCTATGGACTTCACCATAATTTTGAGATTTCAATGGACTACTTCATCGTATTTTCCCTTGCTCGTGACCTAGGTGTAATTTCCCCATATTTTCTTAATTTTATTGCTCAACCTGTTATTAAATATGTGTATAAAAATATTTAATTAATAGCTAGATGTAAGACACATTGAGAAAGATTTCCAAGAACAAGGCCACTAGAGTCGTTGTACCCAAGTTATGTTGAGATAGGTGGGTACCACTTTGATTTTCTTTCCAACACAGAAGATGCTTTACCACTTTAATTGATTTTCTTCAATCCTTTAGAGGAGATGTATTTTTTAAAGTAAAAATAAATAAATTTCCATATTTATAAATCTAACTTAAAAAAATGAAGTAAAGCTAGATAAACATATTTGATCAACTAACGAATAAAATTAATTTATAACAAACATTTAAAATTACTACAATTTAAAAATTTTCAGACCAACATTACTTATGAGTAAAAACTTTTAGAATAATGTTAGTGGAGACACTCATTTCCCAACCTCGGAGTTCAAATCTTTTTTCATTCTCATTCTCATACTCCATTCCATTTTATAAAAAATATCAAAAACATTAGTTAACATTTAATTTCATTGCATTCCTATTTTGGTTTGTTAATTTGAAAAAGTCAAAACCAATTTTTCCCTTATTTTGATTACATTTGCATGGTATTTAGATTACTTAAAAATCAATAAAAAGTTCCTTGAGAAGAGAGAACGATAATAGGTTTGTCTATATGCAATTCTTGGTTAATTTTTTATTGTGGACCACAAGGCTAAAAAGAAAAAGGTCCTCATCAAATTGCAAATGAGACAAAATTGTATGGACCGAGTTGTCTCAAGTCAAAGCATAGAAATTAAATTACAATCGAGTTAAAATTATAAGGACTAATTAGTTTTTCCTTTATTTAAATATATCTATTCATTTAAATAATGGTACCAATTGGTTACCTATTATAAGTCACATTTCAACATGTTTGATTGGCCCTATTAAATATATTGTTTAAAAAAAATTAAATAACATGCACCAACGTTTCATTAGGGATAGAAGTAGAAACTAATTTAAAAAAATTAATGATATAGCCAATAATGAGGACAAGGAAAACTTATTTATATGCCTGATAAATGAGATCAAAGTGGTAATATATATATACTCACACATATATATTTGTAGACTTTTGTTGGGCTCCACAATTTCTATCATTCAGTTCGGCTATGATCTCATTTATCATTGGACTTCAGCCCTGCATTTATTTTATTTTTTTTTTTAAAAAAGAAAATTAGCACTAAGGTCCCAAGGTAAATAAAAAATTGTAAAAAAGTCCCAGCACAAAAAATCACATATCAAAAAAGTCTTAGGGACTTTATTGTTATTAATTCATTTTGTCAAATTAACAACAGGACAAGTCATATCAACAACAAAAAATGCTATTTTGATAACAACATTTTATAACCTGGAAAATGGCTCCAGGTTACAAAATGTTATTGTGAAAATAACATTTTCTGTTGTTAATATGGTTTGTCCTTTTAAAGCTGGGACAATCAAGATACTTGAATAGAGCCCAAATCATACTAGAGTAATTCATTTTGCCAAATTAACAACAGGACAAGTCATATTAACAATAGGAAATGTTATTTTCACAACAACATTTTGAAACATAGAGCCATTTTCCATGTTACAAAATGTTGTTGTCAAAATAGTATTTCCTATTGTTAATATGACTTGTCCTGTTGTTAAAGCCGGGACAATCAACATACTTAAGTAGAGACCAAAATATACTCGAGTAATGTCAGGAAAAGTCATTGACGCGCGCTATTTTCAGGTTACAAAATGTTGTTGTTAAAATAGCATTTCCTATTGTTAATATGTCTTATCCTGTTGTTAAAGTCAGGACAATCAACATACTCGAGTAGAGACCAAATCATACTCGAGTAATGTTGGGAAAAGTCGCTTATGCTATTTCCAGGTGATAAAATGTTGTTATAAAAATAACATTTCCTGTTGTTAATATGATTTGTCCTGTTGTTAATTAGGCAAAATAAATTAATAACAAAAAAATCCCTAGGGATTTCTTTGGGACTTTTTGATATATGATTTTGTGTTGAGACTTTTTTGTTATTTTTTACTTACCTTGGGACCTTAGTGCTATTTTCCCCCAAAAAAAAACTCATTTGTAGAAAATTCCTTTTTGTGTGTGTGTTTGGGGGGGGGGGGGGGGGTTGTTGAAAATTCTTTGAAGTTCGGCTGACCTGCACATGTCACTTGGGCTCTACAATTTCTCTGAGTTTGGTTGTTCTGTCATTTATCATTGGGCTCCAATGCCTTTTCTTACATGCACCTCTTATTATTCTCATCAATTTTCACTCCAAAATATACAATTTTAAAACAGAAATTTTTGCTGATAAAATTTTATATATGCAATTTCTTTATATCCTTGATGCGATATCAGAACTGTCTGTCCGTCCCAAGAAATAAAGAAAATTACTAATAACCACTAAGTTAATACCCACTCATACATGGGAATAGGCTTGAGCTTGAGGTTGTAACGATGGCATGACATGGTTGATGACACAAAAAAGTTAATATTTTTGTAATATACTCATCTGATTCTTATTATAAGACACTGACTAACAATTCTCATAAATCAATAAAAACAATTAAAGTCTTTAAAGTTATCCTAAAATATAATTAATTTCCAATATTATCTTTAGTATTTGTACCAAATTCTAATTTCATATTAATTATTATTCTCACCACCTATCCTTATTAATTATAGACATACATGAAAAAAAAAATTAATACTTATTAAAAATAAGTAAGTGTCTTATAAAAAAGACCAAATACACTTATTAGTGAGTACCTTACTAGAAAGAGTTTTTATTAAGTTGCGTAACGGAGAGGATAACTAAAATGTCGCACAAATACACAGTTCCTAAATAGTCTGATGTATGTTTAATTGATGGACATTTGAAAATTTTCAAAGATTAAAGATTTGTCCTTTATCAGTATTGTCGGTGCTATTTACTATGTATGTTCCCATATTTTCAGTGTGTAGGGACTAGCATTAAGTTTTTAAATTTTCCCTCATTTTCCTTTTTTCTGAAATCCCATTTCATCCCATGATATTGACTTCACCTCCCAACTTCATTTTCAGATGAAAGTTCTCTAATTTTCTCACATCCCTGTCCCACTTTCTTTAATCATCGTCATCAATGCATAAACACATATTGGTTTTTATTTTCTGGTAATGAAATGTTTAAAAGACATTATATATAATTACTGTTTTCAAGTCCCTTGTTACCTACTTGAACAACATTAAACTGGTTTTGAAAAGTCAATCCCATTGTGTATCATTTATCTGTTCAAGTCAGATATTTCTGTTGTGCCCTACCTATTTCTAACCTACACTTTTGAAAATGGAAATTTGTGTTTGGTCTCATGTCACTTGCCTCAAAATCAACACTGCCTAATGCTTAATTACTTAATTAGTTTTGTTATGGAATTTGATGATCATAACAAGGCTTTCCAATTCAACTCCAATCAATAAAATTGCTCTGTAAAAGTTAAAAGTAATGCCAATATGACTATGAGCCTTCAAATTCTGTCCTTTCAAAGTGTCTTTTTTTTCCCTTTCAAAAAAAAAAAACTTTATGGTATCAATAGGGGTTATAGAGTGGGAATCACCCTATTTGGAGGACATGGACTTCAGATTAAAAAGCAGGGGGGGAAAGCTTTACAAAACATCAATCAAACCCACTTACACATTTCAATTATACTCTTATTACAATGGCCACTCTATTCAGCCAAGTTCTGACATAATTTTTTGAAAGGGGCTTCTTTTAAAAGGGATCAATCATTAGATACAGCTAACACTCTTTCCCTTTGTCTCTTTCCTCTTACAATCTCACTTTGATCCTCTCTTTG
The DNA here is from genome assembly GCA_037074495.1 of Acacia confusa. Lineage (NCBI taxonomy): Eukaryota > Viridiplantae > Streptophyta > Magnoliopsida > Fabales > Fabaceae > Acacia > Acacia confusa. Next base: position 8,274,326 of record CM073513.1, on the reverse strand, counting down.
CTTCTTGAGATTGAATGCAGCATCTTTTGATTTCATTTCCTTCATTCTCTGATTCCGTATTATTAGCATCCACTAAAGGACTCACACATATTTCTCTTTGTACTGCAAAAAAATTAGGTGGGGTTGACAAGAAAAAAGACACAGAATTTACTTGAGAGACATCTTCCCGGAAATTTCCATATGCCTTCAAAGATCTGCTTAAATACTAAGCATGCCATTAATTCATTTCACCTTTATCAATTTGTCTTTTTCTCTTATTATAAGTCTTTTTTCAGGCAACATTTTATCACAATCTTAAACTTGTTCTGATTTCAACACTCTGAATTTTGAAGCCTTACCAATCTGCCAATTCTCTTGGTCACTTTCATAGAAACTGTTTATAATTCAACAATTGTTTGCTTATAGGACCCTCAAAGCAATTATGGTCAATAGGTCAGTACTACAAAAAATGATATTTTTATATACACACCAATCAAGTGGTTGGGGTAAGTAGGAGCTTCATGCCACAATATTTTTGGACCAAGAAATTAGTGCAGAAGTCCCACACTAAGTCATCCCCATTACTTTCCTCATCAATAGTAATTAATATCATAACTGATACACACACTTGGGCAGTGCAAAAAAGAAAAGCAGCCAAAGGGACCAACCTCATGTCACAAAAGCAGCCTGAAAACTGGGGTTTCTGCTTCATTGACACTTTTGACCATCTTCAAACAACTCTTTTGTTCCAAGTTCTTTTTTTTTCCCTCTATATATAATAAAAATATAAACATATATATATACTGATACAAAAGCAAGAATATATTGCAGAAGTATGTGGGTTATGGCAGGGGCAATGAGAAAGAAAGAAAGAAGAGGTGGTGTCAAGTCATGGTTAGAAGCAGAGAGCATTACCTGCTCTATAAGCCCCATCTTTATTGAAAGAGGATAAAGAGAAATAGACCCATTTGGGATTATGACAGAATGTGATTCATCCTTATAGTTCCTCTTTGCCACTTGCTTTGCAGGTCTATCTATCATGAGGCCCCTACACTCCCCCTACCTAAAATATTTGGCAAGAACCTATATATCTTTAAAGTTGGTGTCAAAAAAAATCAATCCCATGTACACTAAATAATCATTCAGTATTTGATCAAACAGTATTCTGTTCTTGTATTTCACAATCCATAGTCTAACTTCATCCCATCATCTAGCCATGTAACAGTCGGTTTGGTTATTAGTTCCTGTTGAAATTTGGATCCGCCCCTGATGGGTAGAATCAAAAAGGTCATATTTTTACTAAGATATTATAAGTGGTTGGAACATATTCCTAATATCAACCACTTATTCGATCCTCGAAAGATGGATAAGATATGAGATACTCCCTTTGGTGCTTATTATAAGGCACCAACTATCAAATGTTTTTTTGTCTTTTTTACAAGGCACTTGCAAGTCTTCCAGATACAATTAATTTATTTTTCCATGTCTGTCCATATTTAATAAGGGTAATGTGAGAGAGTACATTTGAGTTTAGAATAGTTAGTAGGGGTAATAATGGAAATCACTTGAATTTTATGATAACTTTAATGTTTTTAACTAACTTCACAAATTTGTGAGAATTTGTAGTTTGTGCCTTTTAATCAAAGCAGTATTTCATATCATAAATATTTTACTCACCCACTCTATAAATAGGGTGGCCACCATGAGCCAAAACACACTGAGTGAAATTCTCTATCTTTCTCTGGTGAGGTGTATCTGTTGTGACTAAATAGAATAATCTCTAGTAGTCGATTCTTTATATGAATGCACCCCCCAAATGTATTTACTAGCAGTTCCTATATTTAGTGGCATGCTACTTCATGACCATTAAGATACTTCTACCGTTTGGAATCACAGGCAGTGGGTTTATGTCACTTTTTCTGAGATTGAAATTCTCAAGTCTCAAACACTTCAATAACGGACCCCACTTATTTATTACATGTGACTTTCTTGCTTATGTTTTTCAGACTCTTGAAATTGACACGGATATGACATAGCATTTTTATCTCGTTAGTGTTAATGGATTTCCCCGAATAATGTTTATGGCAGAGAGAGTCCTTGTTTGTAGCTGCAACAAGTCAAATAACGAAATTGTAGCTTTTGAATTCAAATTTATCAGTAAGTGGCTTAAGTAGCTGATACTATATATCATGACCACTAAGAACCTATTGGAATTTGAATTGGAAAAGGCACTCTGATGATTCTGATCATCAACATGCATATCCCATGATGCGTATATATGTGTGTGGGGATCACAATAAGTAGAAAGGCACAGTGTCACAATAACTGTATTATTTCAATACTGGTTTTCTGCAGAGATCAGATAAGCTTCTGTGTATTTCTCAGTGACATAAAAATGGCAAAACATAATTTGAAGCAAGCAGAGAGAGAGAGAGTTCTTGAGAGCAATAATGACATGGGAATCTTGTTATCTGAAAAGGGACACAGCAAAAAGAGCTGAACTAAGAGGGAATATAAGGAAGGAGGGAGGCATAGGATTCTCCCAAAAAAAAAAACTTTTTCTTTTGTTAGAGAACGTGGTATGGTAGAAAAGATGGGGAGAGAGTGAGTGTGAAGTGAAAAACAAACACACAGAGAGGCTTGAAAAGTTTGGGTCTTTAGTATCAAAAAGAATTGGATGTGGTTCCCACAAGTATGTAGGAATCCCAAGTAGATGAACCCCAACATTCATATAAAGCTATATATATATATATATATTATAATGGTATTGAGCTTCAATTTCTGTTCCACACGTGGGGCCTTTAATTTGCTTCTCCTGTTTATCTTTCGTATGGGATCAACCAAAGAATTTTTTTTTCTTTTTATTCTTTTGATCTTTGATTTTAAAATTGGAGATAAAGAAAAAAGAGGGGTTTTGGTGGGGACAGACATGCTTAGATTTGTGTTTGTATTAGCTAGCTCTGCTAATTTTTCTTGTTTCATGCCTCATGTCATGCTGGAAAACTCTTTACATTAGTGGATTTCACATTCATTCTTATCTAACACTTTCAAAGAATGCAAAAGAATTAAATTGATCATACACGTACTCTTTCTTTAATTTTCTTCAAATTCACCCATAAGTTTTTTGAAAAATTATTATAAGGCCCCAAAAATGAAATGTAACCACCAAATTCCCCAGTAACAAGTGAGCATTGTAAACCTATTCTCATTTTCTTAAATTGAAACTTATCATTTACATATTGTTTACTTGTTGTGAAACATTTTGGTAATTACTTTCCTTGCTTGAGACCTCATAGTGACTTGTCCTAATTTTTTTTATCCAAATTATACGGATCTTCTTATCATTTTATTAGTGAAATTTGACACTTTGGAATTATGAACATTATTAAAAAAAATTCTAAATATATCATGTCTGTATAAGATGAAAAAAGTGCTTATAAATTTGCTTGTGAGAAAAACTAAAAGGAAAATAAAGTGTGTGCTTGTACTGTTTGATAAGGTTGTTGAGAATATTTTGTAATAAAATACAACTTTATATGTAGGGTAAAATGCTGTCTTTTTCCAGCCTTCTTTTTGGAGCTTCTTGTCCACTTTCTTTGTAAATCCAAATTGATTTTGCTAAAAGGAAATGATGAAAGGAGAGGCCTAAACAAATCTTAATAGCTTCTTTTAGAATGAGAAAAAAAAAAGTATTGATTATTATGTTGTAGATTGAATAGCCTATGATCAATTGAATGTCAAAAGACAAAGCACAAACATAAAGAGAAATTAATCTGTACTTAGGCTAAAATTTGACCACAGTTCACACACTAAAAGGTAACTCACCACCTAAAGTTGTTGTCCTTGCTACACATAAATATATTTTGATTTTTCTTAATTTATCATCAGTAAGAATAAGTAAAAATTGGGGGAACATGGTTTGAGACTTAAGTGCCTTGATTATATATATTAATTCATGTACCCCAAGATCAATAAACAAAGTAGCTTTAAGAAACTAAACTTTCCATTTTAATTTAATTTTTGGATTTCTCTCATTGGCTTTGACAACTTTATTTATATGTATGTTTTGTTCCTTTTTTCCCACATGCTTTATGGTTTTGTTTTATGCACAGAAAATTAAAGAAAGGGAATGATTACTTACCCATTTGTGTGAAGAATGTAGAGATCTTATTATTATCAAAATATATCTTTTTCCAGTTGTATATATAAAAGGTCTAAAGAAGAATTGAGGACATGAATTTGGACATAATGAACACAAGCAAGATCAAATAAAAGCAAACTTTATTAGCATCAATGAGAAGTTGAAAGAGATGAAATTCTCTTCATATTTTCTGTACTAGTAAACACACTCATATATATAGTTCAAGTATATATAATTAAGCAGCATTAGCAAACTTTAGTGCCTCGGGACAAAATTTGAAGATCATCACCACTTTAATCGTTATATATATATATATTAAAAAAAAAAGAAGCAAACCTGGACATGTAAAAATGAACAATGAAAATCTCACTTTAGAATAAGCAAATCTATTTGCTGATATAAAAGTAGTAAGTGATTGGATTGTGAATAAGAACAAAGAGTCCTCACAAAGTTAGCATATGGTGATAAAGTGAAGCTACATAGGCAAATCGATATTAGACCCCCAAAAAAAAAAGGTGGGTGGCTATTAAGTTATGATAAGTTCATTGAAAATTTAGTAGTTAATCATTTCTAGTTACACATTTTCTTTTTGTTAAGATTATAGAGTTTAAAGGGGGAGAGAGAACAAGAAGCCTCACGTAGCAAGGTTGTGTCTTTTTCTCAAGAAATTATTATTGTTTTGCTTCTTTTATATATATATATATATATATATATATATATATATATATATATATTATATAGCCCTAATTTTGCGCAAAAGAGAGGTGGGACAGATGATTGGGTGGCAGTTTCAGGCTTGCCATGATGAAAGTGTTATGAAAAGAAGATGCATAAGCCCCACTCTTTCTTATCAAACATCAATCTCTTTGGGAACTTGGGCCTCTCCACTCTTTCTTCATTAATGATCTTCTTTATACTATCATAATTGATTTCCATTATTATTATGATTATTATTTCAATTTTAATTTCTGGTTTTAATTATTCCTTTCACTTATAACGTAAATCTGTACCTTGTGATATTGCCAACTTAATCGATCTCCAGGACCTGCTCAACCGTTTCTTATGTCTGCTACTTTTCTGGTATCTACCTACTCTATGATCACGTCTCTCTGCATTATAGTCATCGTTTTTCTATGTAAATCTTAAATGTTATCCCTTTCTTGTTTGATTAAAGAGAAACGTCCACACTGAAACTAAATAAAAGGAACTGATCACAACAAATTTGTAGTGATCTAGCTATATAAATTTGGCAAGATTCCGCTCATCATGCATCAAGTCTTCATCACTTTTGTTTCAGTAAACCCTTTCAGGGTTTTATAGGTATGAGACTGATTTGATTTTGAGTTGGTGATTATCATCCTCACAACAAATACTTAATTTTAATTAATATTTTTCAATGCATTGTTATAAAGAGGGGTTTATATATATTAATCCTTTAGAGATAAGCATCGAGAAACATTCACATCATTAATAATGGGTCCTGAGAAACCTTTCAAGAAAAAAAGAAGGCTGGCCATTGAAATTATGCCCTAATAGTATAGACCATTTTTTTTGTTTTACAATTCAATGTGGAGGGATTAGCTATAGCTATATAGGAAAATGCCAATTCAAATCGTGGTACCAGTCAAAGAATTTGCTGTAAAAGTCCACACAAAACTGGCCGCATATAAGGATTTAAAGGTGATCTGATATGTAATAACCAGTAGTCTATTTTCAAAGGGCCCCTTGAATAATACAATGCAATTAATTTCCGCTAACTTTGCCTGTCGCTTGGCCATCACTATAATTATTATAAATGAAATTGAAACCTCGCTCACAAAAAAACAATATATTTAGGTAGGAGCTTCATGGTCGCATTAATGCCCATCCACAAGGACACAACATTTTCCTCTCCCTTAAATGTGTCATATAATATAAAACTGATGAAAAGTAAATACAAGAACAAGAGATTTTAGAGAGAGAGAGAGTAGAGAGAAGTTCTCATTTCAGTGTAATCTGAATGTTTACAGAAGGCCTCTATTTATAGAAGGAAAATGGGCCTTTAGTGTAATTTCCACTTTGGGTCATTTGATGTAATATTCCCCTAATTACATAACTGTACACTCACGGGAATGCATTCCCGTGAGTTGTATTATTTTGTGTGTGGGTCCCACCAAATAGTAAACTACTATGCATGGTACTATGCGTGTGTCCCATGTCATCTTGTAATATTTGGAGACCGGGAGTCAATGGACATCCACATAATCAGTATATTCATAACACTCCCCCTTGGATGTCCATTTATGAATGTGCCTCATTAAAAACTTTAACTAGGAAAAACCCAGTGGGATAAAAACCTAGCCAAAGAAAAGAGTACATCACTCATTGATACACTATCCAGTGCTGCCTCATTAAAAACCTTTCTAGGAAAAACCCAGTGGGACAAAACCTAGAAAAGGGAAAAAGAGTACAACGTGTATCAACTCCCCCTGTTGACAACATCAGTATTACTCCCTCTGATAACATCAGTTGAGATCTTTAAGTCTTCGAAGACCAATACCATAGACAAGCTTCTCAAAGATTGCTTCTGGAAGTGACTTGGTAAATAAATCTGCCAAATTTTCTCTTGAACTGATTTGCTGGATATCTATTTCACCATTCTGTTGAAGATCACGAGTAAAGAAAAATTTTGGTGAAATATGCTTCGTTCTATCGCCCTTGATGTATCCTTCTTTAAGTTGGGCAATACATGCAGTATTATCCTCATATAGAACTGTTGGAACCATTTTACCAGAAGATAAATGACAAGTAGTTCGTATATGATGAATTACTGACCTCAACCACACACATTCTCGACTTGTTTCATGCATTGCTAGGATTTCTGCATTATTAGATGAAGTGGCTGATATAGTTTGTTTCATGGATCGCCATGAAATTGCTGTACCTCCACATGTAAATACATAACCTGTTTGTGATTTTCCATCATGTGGATCAGACATAAATCCAGCATCTGAATAACCAATCAGTTCATGTTTAGATACATTTGAATAATATAACCCCATATCCATAGTACCTCTGAGGTAACGAAAAATACGCTTTACACCATTCCAATGCCTTTGTGTTGGTGCAGAACTATATCTTGCTAATAAATTAACAGCAAATGTTATATCAGGTCTTGTGTGATTAGCAAGATACATTAGTGCCCCAATAGCATTAAGATATGGCACTTCTGGACCAAGTAATTGTTCTACACCTTTTTTGTTAATTACTTGGGGTTGGAATGGATCTTTTTCTTTTATCAAAGATCTTACAACCATTGGAGTACAGAATGGATGTGACTTATCCATATAAAATCGTTTCAAGACCTTCTTTGTATAAGTTTCTTGATGTACAAAGATCCCGTCCTTCAGGTACTCAATTTGTAATCCAAGACAAAATTTTGTCCTACCTAAATCTTTCATTTCAAATTCTTTCTTCAAACAATGAATGGCTTTTGTAATCTCTTCAGGAGTTCCAATAATGTTGATATCATCAACATAAACAACAATTATAGCAAATTCATTTCTCGATCTTTTTATAAAACTGCATGGGCATATCGGGTCATTTTTATACCCTTCTTTCAACAAATATTCTTTAAGGCAATTATACCACATGCGCCCTGATTGTTTCAAGCCATACAGGGACTTATTTAATTTGATCGAGTATTGTTCTCGTGAATTTGAATTAAATGCTTCAGGCATCTTGAGTCCTTCAGGAACTTTCATATAGATATCACTATCAAGTGAACCATATAAATAGGCAGTCACAACATCCATTAGATGCAAATCAAGCCTTTCATTTGCTGCTAGGCTAATTAAATAACGAAAAGTAGTTGCATCCACTACTGGTGAATATGTTTCTTCAAAATCTATGCCAGGTCTTTGTGTAAAGCCTTGGGCTACAAGGCGTGCTTTATACCTTGTAATTTCACCCTTTTCATTTCTTTTCCGTACAAAAACCCATTTATATCCAACTGGCTTTACATCTTTAGGTGTATGGACTATAGGTCCAAATACTTTTCGTTTTGCCAATGATTTTAATTCTGCATTAATGGCATCTTTCCATAGGAGCCAATCTTTTCGTTGTTGGCACTCTCTCATGGATTTTGGCTCATGATCCTCTTCTTCATTCATCACATCATATGCCATATGATTAGCAAAAATGTCATCAATGTTGACTTCATTACGGTTCCATTTGATATTATTTGTGACATAATTTATTGAGATCTCATTATTTTCATACATTTCAGATACCTGGATCTCTTCTGGGGCCTCAATATTCTCCTCTGGAGATAATTTCTCTTTATGAAGTGGCTCATCCAGAGCTACGCTTTTTTCTTGATTATCCTCGACTTGGCCATCTATAATTTTAGCTTCTTTTCTTTTTCGAGGATTTTTATCTTTGGAACCGATAGGCCTACCACGCTTAAGGCGTGCTTTTGATTCATTTGTAATCGGTTGTCCTACAGGGACATCAATTCGAATAGGAGCATTAGCAGCTGGAATATGTGACTTTGTCACTTTCTTTGGGTCAGTGAATGCTTCTGGCATTCGATTAGCTGAATTCTGTAAATGAATTATCTTTTGAACTTCTAGTTCACATTGTTTTGTACGAGGATCAAAATGAGCCAATGATAATTCATTCCAGCTAATCTCTTTATTCAACTGCTTATTTTCTCCCCCTAATGTTGGGTAAACTGATTCATTAAAATGACAATCTTCAAATCGTGCAGTAAATAAATCTCCTGTAGATGGTTCTAAATATTTTATAATTGAAGGAGATTTATACCCAACATAAATTCCCATTCTTCTTTGAGGACCCATTTTAGTACGTTGTGGAGGTGCTATAGGCACATATACTGCACATCCAAAGGTCCGTATATGAGAAATATTAGGTTCTTCACCAAAAACCATTTGTAAGGGGGAAAATTTTAAATAACTAGTTGGCCTGATGCGAATTAACATTGCTGCATGCAAAATGGCATGGCCCCAAGCAGAAATTGGTAAATTAGATTTCAAAAGTAAAGGTCTTGCAATAAGTTGCAATCGTTTTACCAATGATTCTGCAAGTCCATTTTGCGTATGAACATGTGCTACAGGATGTTCAACATCAATTCCAAGGGACATACAATATTCATTAAAAGTCTGTGAAGTAAATTCACCAGCATTATCAAGACGTATTTTCTTGATAGGATAATCCGGGTAATGTGCTCTTAATCTTGTCAATTGAGCAAGTAATCTCGCAAACGCCAGGTTTCGAGAAGATAATAAGCACACATGCGACCATTTAGTTGATGCATCAATTAAAACCATATAATACCTAAATGGTCCGCATGGTGGGTGTATTGGCCCACAAATATCTCCCTGTATCCGTTCTAGAAATGTGAGAGACTCACTTTCTACTTTGGTTGGTGATGGCCGAATAATTAATTTTCCCTTGGAACATGCATCACATGAGAAATCATGGGATTTTGGTATTTGTTTCTATTTCAAGTTATGTCCACATGAATTCTCTATTATACGTCGCATCATAATTGACCCGGGATGGCCTAACCGGTCATGCCAAACAATAAATATGTCTTTATCAACATGCTTCTGGTTTTCCATAACATTTATTTCAATTGTACTAATACTTGAATAGTACAAACCAGAAGATAACATAGGTAATTTCTCCAGAACATATTTTTCACCATATCTAACAGTAACAATTTGTAGATATTCTTTATTGTCCTCATTTATAGTCTCAATATGATATCCATTTCGACGGATATCTTTAAAACTCAACAAATTTCTATGAGACTTAGAGGAATACAAAGCATCATTAATAACAAATTTCGTACCATTGGATAATATTATTATTGCTCTTCCAGAGCCTTCAATCAATCTTGTATTACCCACTATGGTATTGATGCTTGTACTACAATTTGTTAGATGTGAAAAATATTTCTTATCTTTAAGAATTGTATGTGTCGTTGCACTATCAATGAGACATATATCTTCATTCTTGTGTGCAATATTTGAAATGTCCATGAGCTTCATTAAAAGAAAAGAAATGCATCAAAACATATTCAATATAGAAGATGCATTAAAAACATATTTATTATACATAATTGGCAACAAGTCAGAACGAAACAAAATAATTATTACAATTTTTGCAAAACTTATTTAATCATAAAAATCTTCCACCTCCAAGTGAGACATAACATCATCATTTGGCTCATTGACATCATTATCTTTATGAGCCTTATCATCACATTCCACATTATTAACACTCTTTTTTATAGAGGCTTGGTAAAGTTTCGCTAAATGTTCTGGTGTACGACAATTACGTACCCAGTGTCCCTTCATACCACACCGATAACATTTATGTTCAACAACTTTTGAAGGACCTTCTTTATCATTCTTTTGTCCTTCATTGTTCATCTTTTTCTGGTGGGTATAAGGACTATAATAACCTCTTCCACCATGATAAGGACCATGATTATTTCTACCTCCACGATTTCCACGTCCTCGTCCACGACCACGGCCACGACCACGACCACGACCGCGACCATGGCCACGACCATGATCATTCCGTACACTCACATTCGCTTCAGGAAATGGAGAAGATCCAGTGGGACGATTTTCATGATTTTTCAATAATAACTCGTTATTTTGCTCGGCTACTAGTAAACATGAGATTAACTCAGAATATTTTTTAAAACCTTTCTCACGATATTGCTGTTGTAAAAGCAAATTCGAAGCATGAAAGGTAGAAAAAGTTTTCTCTAATAAGTCCTCATCAGTTATTTTTTCACCACATAATTTTAACTGAGAACTTATTTTGAAAACAGCTGAGTTATACTCACTTACAGTTTTAAAATCTTGTAACCTGAGATGAATCCATTCATAACGAGCTCTAGGCAAAATCACCGTTTTCTGATGATCATACCTATCTTTCAAACTAGTCCACAATTCAAATGGATCTTTCACCGTTAAATATTCAGTTTTCAAACTTTCATGAATGTGGTGTCGGAGAAAAATCATAGCTTTAGCCTTTACTTGAGGGGACGCATCATTTCCTGGCAATATAGCCTTTCCAAAGTCCTTTGCTTGAAGATGGATTTCAGCATCTAAAACCCATGATAGATAATTCTTCCCGGTGATGTCAAGAGCATTAAATTCAAGATTTGAAAGGTTGGAAGACATGATTCAAACTAAAAATAATAAAAATAATTAGAATCATATTATAAAATCTTATTATAAATTAAAACATAATTTAAAGAACGGTAAATAAACATGCTAAGAAAATAAAAATAAGATGAGATAGGAATGGGAGTAAACTCACAGCGAGACCTATCTCATCCGAAGGTAAGAAAGATGATGCATATATTATATAATATATAGACAACAGTAAAGAATTAAGATAAACAAATGGAGCCCTATTAGTGCCACCACCATAAAAGGTAAATAAATGCATAAATAAATGGAGCCCACTAATATTAGTGTTGCCACCATAAAAGGTAAATAAATGCATAAATAAATGGAGCCCACTAATATTAGTGTTGCCACCATAAAAGGTAAATAAATGCATAAATAAATGTTAGTAACATAAATTTAAATGTTAGTGGCATAATGTAAATATTAATAAAGTCAGTATGGAGCTTAATATCGCCACCATGAAATAAATAAAGAAAACAGTAAAATTAAATTACAAATGGAGCTTAATGTTGCCACCATGAATTAATAAATAGGGAGTGGGAAGAATATATAAACATAAATAAATTACTGTAAATAGTAAAATATAAATTTACCGTGAATAGTAAAGTTACTATTCACAATGAATAGTGAAAAATAAATTACTGAAATATTAAATCTAGACTTCCATAAAGGAGTCAAAATAAATAGAAATATAAAATTACTGAAAAAGGTAAAATTAACATGAATAGTAAAAATTACTATTTACTGTGAATAGTAAATAGTAAGTAAATAGTAAATAATCTCAAATCTTAACCATGGAACCTGATGTTCAAAATAATCGGTAAAAGTAGAACTTTAATTCCATATCATGGTTAAGATTATCCCAGATAGAAAAAATAAACAAATAGTAAAGGAGATGGTAATAAAATCTTACCTTGGTAGAGTCTTCGTGCTGATAACGTAATATAAAACTGATGAAAAGTAAATACAAGAACAAGAGATTTTAGAGAGAGAGAGAGTAGAGAGAAGTTCTCATTTCAGTGTAATCTGAATGTTTACAGAAGGCCTCTATTTATAGAAGGAAAATGGGCCTTTAGTGTAATTTCCACTTTGGGTCATTTGATGTAATATTCCCCTAATTACATAACTGTACACTCACGGGAATGCATTCCCGTGAGTTGTATTATTTTGTGTGTGGGTCCCACCAAATAGTAAACTACTATGCATGGTACTATGCGTGGGTCCCATGTCATCTTGTAATATTTGGAGACCGGGAGTCAATGGACATCCACATAATCAGTATATTCATAACACCATATATTTATATAATTATATCAACAAAGTGTAGCTGTGATTAGTACAAAATCTAGAACTGCTAATGACCATATATTGTCAAAAAAAAAAAAAAAACTCGCCGTTTTTTGGCCCCATATGATTGAACGTTTTGAAGTTATTCCATTGTACACATGCACACGGGACGACTTGTATTTTGTAGTTTGTGTGTGTGTTTTCTGGGGGTGTCCTATATATACATATATAGAGACATATAATTAGTAGTTTCGTTGGGTCCTACTCTCTCAGGCGTGAGATTTTGTCAAAGATTATCGATGAGTGTTGCGTTTCAAAATACAACTTTAATTCTTACGCGTTTTCTTATCTTTAATAGTGATCGATCACTGACACGCAAGAATAAATAATGAGCATATATATTGAAAATTAAAAAGAAGGCTATATATATAGCTATGTTTGTAGGTAGAGAAGGGGTGAAGAATAATTGACAAGTAAGAAAGAATCAACAGCCGAAAATGACAAATTCATGGCATAATGGAAGGAGAGGAAGGAGGTGGCAAAGTTTTCACCTTTTTGAAAATGAAACAATCTTTGCTTTCATACGTATATATATTATATATATAATCATATATTTCTCTATCCATATTCGAATTCACTTTGTGTTATGTTTTTTAAAACACTTTGAAAGATGAGAGAGAGGGGGAAGCCTTATGGGATTATGGTTTATTTACAATACATAGGTCTTTGTTCTTTCTTTTTGATTGTGGGTGGTCTTAGTTACTGTCTTTGATGGCTGCTTGTGGGACAGACACGTCACCGACTCTCATATTTTAGTGGACTATACGCAGCTAGGGTCAATTTCCATATTGATCTTTTCGAAGCCATCATCTATCTTCTTCCTTTTGTGTATATCTTGTTGGAGCTTCACATTCATATTCCCTCTCTCACAAAAGTTATCTCTTTTCTGATTAATGGGGCTTCACTCACATGACGAAAAGAAACCTAGTAGGGTGTGTGGGTGTGTTTTTCACATTATTAATTATCATTAATATGCTTTAATATATTGGTACATTGTATAGACTTGGTTACAAGGTAAAAAGTGTGTGTGTGATGCGACATTAAAATCGTCCAATTTATGTCACCAAGCCCCCATAATATGAAGAACAAATCTCCTCATCGATCCTTTTGTGTTTGGCCACGTAACCTATCCTCATCCTTAAATTAAGGCTAAGCGTGCTTCGGTCATTCCCAGCTCTTTCAGATAGCTTTTCCCTACAATTTTAAATTCTTTGTATTTAAAAGAAAATATTAAAATATCTATAGAAGAATAAATTAAGAAGCATCTAGTGTCCTAATGTTGTTTTCTGATAACACATATAGCGACACAATCTTATTTATGGATCTAATATTATTTTTCTTGTGCATCTAGCACTCCGTAATGTTATTTTTTAGTTACATGCAGTGCCTTTGTCCCCAAGCATGCGAGGTATAATTGTTGGTTATCTTAAAATATTTTTTTGGCAGAACGTTTTTCTCACCTTTCAAAAACAGGGCAATGTCTTCCAACACTTACAAGATTACTTTAAAATAATATTGGGTTAAGGTGCAAAAATACACATATGTTTTTCCTCTAGGAGCACCCAGTATCATATGTTTTTTTTTATGCAAAAATACACAAGCCGTTAGGTTTTAGAAGCAAAAATACCACTTCCGTTAGTTGACCGTTAGTTGACTGTTAACTGACCTTTAGTTGACCGTTAACCATGGTGAAATTACTCTTTTGCCCTTAACCCTTTTCTTTTTTAATTATTTTAAACTAAGGGCAAAAAGGTAATTTCACCACGGTTAACGGTCAACTAACGGTCAGTTAACGGTCAACTAACGGAAGTGGTATTTTTGTTCCTAAAATCTAACGGCGTGTGTATTTTTGCACAAAAAAAAAACATATGGTGCTGGGCGCTTCTGGAGGAAAAACCTATGTGTATTTTTGCACCTTAACCCTAAAATATTTATATTTATCTTTTTAAAACTAAACTAGTTTATCTAACTTATGATTGATATATAATCAAATAATAGATAACATATTTTATGATTACCGAACTTATTTGTATCGCCTAATCTCTTTAAAGTCAAATGTATCTTATACTTCATCTGGTAAATATAAGTCAAAGTTGACTTTTTTGGAGAGATTAAATAAACAAATTAAATTACTTTAAAGTATTTTTATTTTTATTTTTTTCCTGCAAATTGATTAGTTTGACTAATAAACTACTAGTAATATATAATCTAAGGATATACAACATATAATATAATTAAATAACTTATTTACCTTCCTTAATACTCCCTCCGGTCATAATTATAAAACATAGTTAATTTTTTTTTTTAGAAATTAAGGAACCTAATTAAATTATTTTAGAGTATTTTTATTTTTTTCTTCAAACTAATTAGTTTAACTAATAAACTAATATGTAATCTAAGAATACACAACATATGAAATGATTAAGCAACTTATTTAGCTTATTTAATTCTTCCAAAAAAGTTAACTTTATCTTATAATTAGAACCGTGGGTAGTATTTTTAAAGAAAGTTAACTATGTCTTATATTAAAGACCGGATGAGATATTAAGGATGGAAGGGACACGTTGCATTAATGTGTAGGGCCCATCTTACGCGTTTAACATTGTCTAATCTTTTCTAGTAGTTTTGGGTGACATATTGCCATTTTTTAAAAAAGTTGGGAAAAAAAAAAACATTGCTATAAAAAATACTTCAAAATATCAATTGAGCCATCACTAACTATTTTGGGAGTAGAATTACCCTTTGACCATATAAAATATGGTTAAAAAAGTCGTACTATTCATAAATGTCAAAATCACGTTATTCATGATTCATAAATATAAACTCTTGCTAAACCTTTCAATTTTTTCTTTTAAAATCCCGGCATATTTTATTTTGTATTTCTTTAATATTAGTTCACATATTTCAACATAATTAAATATTAAAAGAATACTTTTAAATTATGATATGTTGTCTAGCCGTTCTAAGCCTCTTTGGTAATTGAGAAAAAGACAAGAAAATATCATTTGAACTTCAAAATCTAAATTCATTAATTTTCTACTAAAAATAATTAATTTTCTACTAAAAATGAATTGTCAAACCCTTATAGGTAACAAACTTGATTTAGTATTTGAAGAGTGATTTTTTTTTGGGTATTTCTTTCAAAAAAAGTTATAGTCTATCTCTCCTTGGCCTGAGCAATTACTTTCAATTAGTGATTTCTTAAATAGATAAGTGGTTTAGGAGCAAGTTTAATTTAGCCATCCGCATCATTATAATGCTACACAAGCTTTCATTTTATTTGATACCATTTTGATCTTCCAGAACAACACATATTTATAATCCCTTTTATAGACCATGGTCTCACTTTCAGATTTAGCTTTCCTCCTATATTTTTTATCATCATTTTTCCTCCTTTTCTTTTTTGTTTTGTTGAATTAAGATTTCAGCGGTTTAGATTTATCATATAATTAAAATATTGTTATAAGAGAAAAGGACGGAAAATGATAATAAGAAAATATGATAAATCTAGACTATAGAGATTTAATCCAACAGTACAAAAAGGAAAAGGAAGGAAAAAGATGATAAGAGGTATAGGAGGAAAGTTAAGTCTCTCACTTTCATGATATGTTGTAATTTTCTGTTTCTTTTATTTATTTATTTTATATATTTTCTTCAAAATTTCTTGCAGGTGATGCGATTGAAAAGACTGGCTATTTTTTCCCATAATTTATAATATAAATAAGGATATGGATTTGTTGGGCCCATCTCACTAGGATGACTTGAGGAGAGACATTGGGTACTTTAAATCAAGAGGCCACTTTTGGCGGGAGATTTGGGTGTCAAGACAGGGACCAATGAGGTGTCCATTTTTGGTGTTTTCCCATTTTGGGCTCCACCCCCCACTCACTCACTCACTTCCTTTTCTTTTTTTTAATTCTTTTCAACATTTAAAAAAAAAAAAAAAAAAACTTCATTCACCATCCAGATTTCTCACTCATGCTCCTCCTGCTTTTCGTAACTATCCACGTGTCCCACTCACGTCTTGCCCACGTGGCATAGTTGAACTGGTAGGTCGATATATATATATATATCACCTTTTTCTTCGGTTTCCAATGATTTATTATTAATTAACAATACCCAAAAAAAAAAAAATCATATAGGTTTGGTACAATCACACATGTAAGGGTTCTAGCTCCTAATGCTATCTTTAACACTTAGCACTTGGGTGATTTTCTATATGCTAGGGAATTATTATATCTATTGAATATACATTGCCTTTTTTTTTAAATTAAAAAGAAAATTCTTTAGATTGCTTAAATTATTAAGTTGATTACTTATCATTGGTCGGCTATTTTGAGGCCCACATCATTTCAAAATTTGACGAATAAAATGTTAAATTATCATAAAATAAAAACAAAATGTGGGCTAGCTTGTTAGGTTAAGGTCAATTCAATGAGATAGTTGCATTGTGGGGCTCTTGATTTTATTTGATATTCAATTATTTTTTTCAATTTTTAATTTAAAATTTATAACGTTAATTTTCTTATTTGGAAAATCATTATTTTAGTTGTGTGTGTGAAGGGTGGGTTCAGCTACATGAAGAGTAATGAGCAGAAAGTTTGACTTTTTATATGATGGTTGAACTTTAAATGTTTAATCATTGATCATATAATCTTTTGTCACACAATCAATCCTAATTGACTTGTTCAAGAGTTATTTATTTGCAAAATGATACGACCACGAGCTGAACAATTAGCTTTCGTGGTTCAATTGTTTTTATATATTTTAACATTAAATTTTAAAAATTGACAAAATCAATATGAAATATAAAATTTTGGCCAAAAAATGAACTATAAAAATGATAACAACAAATCATCTGCTTACACGTCATAAAATAAATAACACTATTTCCACTTCATACAAAGGAGATAGCACACGTCTAATTGACATCACTAATCAAACATTTTTTTATTAAGAAAAATTTATATGAGTTGGGTTAAATGTGATCTCACCAGAATTTAAGTATATCTTTAAGGTTAGAGAAAGCTCAATTATATACGTATTTAAGGATTGCACATCAACAATATTCTTATAGCGACAATAGAAGACAAACTATCAATCTTGTAGATTATGAGATAACTCTATATCAACACAATTTATCATTATTAGCTCGTTAAAATTTTTTTAATCAACCTACGGAGTTATTAAAATTAGTTGTATTTGTCTTTATCAACATGACAAACTCTTAAAACTCAAGTTTTCCATAAAAATAGGAATAAAATATGATAAGTTAAACAATGACAAAAAAATAATAGTATTAATATAGGTCCTTTTGTTGAGATTCAATATTCGTCAAATATATGATAAATAAGTTATGATTAAGGTTTCGTCAATGAATAAAAGTTTGTTCAATTAATGAAGAATTTTCTGACAAAAAATTGATAAAGAATTATCTTATGTGTAGGTTCAAATTTCATTGTCAATATAAATATTATATTGGTGAGTATTTTGTAAGTATTCTTATAATTAATATTTCATTCGTTTAGTCAATCTCACCCTTAAGGAGTATCATGGCTCAAAATTTAAAAAGTTAGAAATATTTTAAGCAAAATTTAAGTTTTTGAATTTACTATTAGCACAAGATATAAAAATTAACAACTTCACATGACCTTTCCCCAAAGTTAAAAGAGAGCACGTGCAATTAAAATTATTTAATTGCCATGGTAGTGTCAGAGAAAGCTGTGACTCTTAGCTGTTTATTGACCAATGGTTTGCTGATCGACATTTTCTCATCTCATTTTAAAAATATCAAAAATTACAGAGCACTTACGTACATACTCTCATCGACCATATATAATTATAAATGAGTTAAAGTCTAAATTTATTACGGAAATTTTACGTATGGAGCGTTTAGTATTTGGAAGTTTTTTTGGTACCAAATTTATCCCGAAAGTATTAAAATGGTACCAAATATATTTAAAACTGACATGGCACTGATGTGGCAAACGGATGTTTGACGTTCTGTCAATTTTGGGTATATTTGGTCCCTTTTTAATACTTTCGAAGTAATTTTAGTACCATATTAATACTTTCAGGGTAATTTTGGTACCATTAGCAAACCTAGCAAACCGATGCCAAAAACATAGCTCACAAACAACCCTCTGTTTTAATTTCAGTTTTCAACTTTGCTTTCAGATTCATTTTCAACGCCTAATAAATGACACAGAGATGAGAAAGAGACCCCTTTAAATTGAAGTTCATCAGCCAAATAAAATACAAGGGTCTAGATGCATGAACTTTCAGATAAAGAGCACAAGGCTCGAGAGGTATTGCTCATCGCAGATCAGTTAATCTTGCGCGTTTGGTTGGTTTGCATTTTACCGTGATCTCCGCTGATTTGGTTACTGATACGCGATCTGCTCTATTTCACATAATGGCGTTGGATCTGCTTCATGTTATGGCGTTGGATCTGTTTTGTTTACATAAAGCTGTTGGGTCAAAACGATAGGGAGTGAGGATGACAGAAGATCAGTAAGTATATGGGTTGGATGTATGGGCTGAGAAGAATGATACTGGGATCCAAGAAAATAAAGCTTGCTAAAAACAAAAAAACAAAAACAAAAATCTGATGTGTCTATATGATGTGGCAAAAATCCGGGGTAAATTTGGTATCCAAAAAAACTTCCGGGTGCTAGACGCTTCATCCGCAAAACTTTCGTGGCAAATTTGAACTTTAACCCAAAAAAAACATTTCCGACGTGGCCAACGGACATTTGACGTTCCGTTAGTCTTGGGTATATTTGGTCCCTTTTTAATACTTTCGGGGTAATTTTGATACAATTTTAATACTTCTAAGGTAAATTTGGTACCAAAAAAACTTCTGAGTGCTAGACGCTCTATTCGCAAAACTTCCGTGACAAATTTGGGTTTTAACCCATTATACATTAACTATGAATATTAAGATACACTTCATCAGATCCTTAATATAATATATATTTATTTTATTTAATTAAAATTTTAAAATTAATTAAATTGGTTAATATAATATATTGACGTTTATATTTTAAAGCATCATAATCTTTTTGTTTAATTCCCTCACTCTTTCTCTTCATTTATTGTTATTAAAAGAACATTAATAAGAGTAAATTATGAAAAAAAATTGATAAATACAAAAATATTTTTTGTATTTAGGATTAAAAATTATTAAATGTGTCTTATATTAGGGACAAAATGGAATATATCATAGGGCAGCAAAGATTGGTTCAATCGGTAAAATGGTTAACACAACTATAAGTTTGTATGATTAAATCTCATTGATGTGATGATATTGTTGGTAGGTAATTTATAAATATCTTTATAAGCGTTCTTTAATTTCATAGGCATACCCTAACATTAGTCATTTGCCACAAGCCTCGCCTATACTTTTTTTGTATAATAAATTACGCTAGTTACAAATAATAAACTATCTTATTTTCACTCATCATTTATTGTATTAAAAACATGTCTCATTTTCTTTATTGCATATAAGTATATTATATATATACGTATTTGATATGTTTTTTTTTTCTTAATATAACATTAATATATAATGAGGATTTTTATTTCTAAAAAATTAATATTCAAAACATTTAATTTTGAAAAATCACTCAAATCATTAACCCACACTTTCAAGGAATGATAATTTATATCCTAATTTTGTTTAAAAATGTATATCGTTTCGATATATATTTTTTTTAGTAATGAATAAAAGATTAGGGTTAAAAGTATGGAAGATAAATTTAGAAAATATTTAAGGTGGTTATTGGGAAAATTGAAAAACTATTTATTAAAAATGGTAAATATGAGTATAGAAGTATGAAAAAATGAGTGATAAAAAATTTACTCAAAAAATATTTTAATGGTAAAATTGTAAAAAAAAAAAAAAAAACAACTTTAAAATGTTCAGTGGGATTGAAGACAAAACTTTAAGATGCTGGATGTATATTAATTTTTTTTTAAAGATGGACAGTTATCGCCAAAACTAAAATTGCTCTTGAAAAAACAAATATTTGAAGGTAAAAAATGCTCATAAAAAATAGTAATTTAAAATTAAAATTGCACCCAAAAATATTGTAAGCCAATAAGGCTTGGACATACAAGGAAGAAGTGTAGGGTGCTTTACAAACCTTAACCATACAATGAATCTACTGCTTTCCTAAAATGTCCTTAGTCCTCTTTAAAATTACTCCTAATTTAATGCATTATTGGAATCTAAAATTAACGAGCAAAATAGGAAATGAAAAATTTAGGGCATTCTTGAAATTATAAATGGATAAGTATTAAGAAACATCGAAAACATTTCTATTAAAGATAAAGACATGAAACGGAGAAAGTAATTTATGCCCACCAAATTAATGGAGTCAAACTCTCGAGTCATTGAATATCAATTCACTCTGTTTACAGAGGATGAACCAAATTAATGGGGTCAAAATTTTTGTTTGTTTATTAGAAGTGTTTTTAGATATTATTATTATTAACATCACACAAAATACCTTATACTCCATCCGACTCTAAATACAAGACATGGTGGATGAATATGGCTTCATAATAAACTAGCCAAAGCCCCGTGTGTTGTATGGGTTGTGTGAAATGATATTATAGTTAATAATATCATTATATTATGTAATATATTATTAGAAGAAAAAAATATAAAATATAATTAACAAAATGAGTAAATTATACTTTGTTTTTAGCACATGAGAGAAATGTTTAACAAGCTATTATGAAACAAGACAAATCATCAAGTCAATTTATTGATTCTTTTGTTGAAAATTCAGTCTATTCAAACTGGATTTCATTGGCCAACAAAAATTAGTTCAACCAGTAAGGAGCTTACTCATAAATTCTAATGTAATACAATTCAAATCCTTTTGACTATATGAGAATTTTGTTAGTGTAGAATCTGTAAATACCTCTATAAATATTTACAAAAATAAAACATTAAGATGCGGAGAAAATTAAAACCCCCACTCAACTTCATGATTCCTGGTCCACATTGTGTCCCACATCTAATACTTTCATTACAACGGTATTTTGAGAAAAATGACACGATTTTTATATGATAATAATAAATAACTAAATTAAATGATTTTTTAATCTCTTAAATTAGTTAAGTAAATTTTATATTTAAAATTGGAGAGAGAGTAAAATGAAACTTTCATGGCAAAAAGAAAAAAAGAAAGAAAGAAATTTAAAACCTTTAAAAAATAAACATTCCCTTTATTTCAATTTACATGTCCTCATAAAAAAAAAACGCATTGACCAAGACAAAGTGCAACCAAATTCTATCTATGTATAAGAATTTTTTTTCTTCAAAATTTATTCTTACTTATAGAAAAAGTATGTGAGAGAAATAATAAGAAAATATCATTCTAATCTTATTTATAAATCATTTTTAACTAAAAAGTTTGACCTTATTTATAAGTTTAGTTTATGATAATAAATGAGATTGTAAAATTTTTTCTCATATTAATTGTATTAATGAAAATAAAGAGAGAAAAAAAAAATTGAAAGACAGTCATTTATGAATGAGAGGAGCAAAATTAAAAATTTATCTTATAAATATTGAGGTAACTATCTCTTATTGATATATGTAATTTAATTAAAAAGAAGTTATAAATAGACTAAAATGATAAAAAAGAATATATAAAAAAAAAAGCAATACATATAGTGGTAATCAACTAGAAATAAAAATAGAATAAATGCATTAAATATTCTGCCTAAGAAAATTAATACTAGAATACATTGAGTGGTGCCAGAGATTCATAATTGATTCATTGCGTATTAATGTACAGTCCAGTGCTGGCAGCAGCATTCCCTACTTTACTCATGGATTTCAGCGTTATATTCAAACTTCCCCTCATACCCGCGCACTCTCTCTCTCTCCCCAACCCATCAACAAATCCGTTGATTTTATTAGTTTTTTAATCGCCATCCCTCTTTTCTAGAGAGTGATCAGAGAAGAAGAATAATACGACGCCATGGCCAACCGTTTTGAAAGAAAAAGCTCCCTTTAGAGAGAGAGTGAGTGAATGAAGCATTGGAAACAAAATAACAAACGAAACCAGACACTCCCCAAACATCACTAGCACTCTCTCTCTGCACTAAAATCTAAAAGCTTTTCAATCAATCAAATACGCATCACTTACCGAATCCTTAATCACTCTCTCTACTATGTTCCGTCCTTCGTTCATTGCCCAGGTATTTTTCTACTTCTCACACTAACCACATGCTTCATATTCAACTTCCTTTTGCTTTCTGATATTGCCAAAGCTCCCTCATTTTTCTTTCTTTTTAGATCGACGCACTTTTCTGGGTAATCGATCACACACCCCCCACCAAAAGAAAATACGATTTTGATTTAACCCTTTAGTGATCCCATTTATGTAGCTATGTATTCTTCATTGCCTATTTCCAATCTGTACCGTTTCACTTTCAACTAATTTGAGCATTTGGCTTGTGCTTTTCTTTTACAGAGGGAGATAGATAGGATCCGAGGAGAAGGAGGGGTATATAGCTTTTAGTGAGGTAACTTTTAGGGAATGGAATTTATGCTTATTACGGTTCCATTTTTTGAAAAACCCAATGCACACACAGTCACAGTTTTTATTATTAGTACAATCGGCGTAAAGGTGAATGAAAGAGAAGGAGGTGGGAGAAGGATGGCTGGATGGGTTTTTTCCTTTCCTTTCCTTTCTTTTTCTATTAATATTTTTTTTTTTTAAAAAAAACTTTCATATTTTATAAAAGCAGTGAGAGCGTTGGGTTTGGCATGCAACTTGGCTCCAGTCAAAGGAAGGAGCGTCCTACAAGGAGAGCCTCACCATTACAATAAACCCTTCAAGCGCTGAGAGAGATATGAGGAAGCTGAAGCAGCAGCTGGGTAAGCAAGAAGAATCTCAGAAGAAGGAGCGTCATATTGTGACGTGGACACAAGAGGTCCTTCAATATTATATTCCATTGTTGTCTG
The DNA here is from genome assembly GCA_037074495.1 of Acacia confusa. Classification (NCBI taxonomy): domain Eukaryota; kingdom Viridiplantae; phylum Streptophyta; class Magnoliopsida; order Fabales; family Fabaceae; genus Acacia; species Acacia confusa. Next base: position 8,250,652 of record CM073513.1, on the reverse strand, counting down.
TTTATTATTTATTTGTCAATTGCCAATCCACTTCACTATCTTATATTTTGTGTGTGATCTGCAGGAAGATGATACATTGAGGAAACAGATAAGCATCCATGGAACTGAGAAGTACTTATTTGATTCCCTTTTTCACTGTTCTTTTTGGGTTTTACTAGTGCCACCATTTTCCTGATTATTTGAAACTAAGGGGATTTTGATTTTGAATTTGCATAAACTGTTTCCAGTTGGGCAATAATTGCATCTAACTTCAAAGACAAAACGACAAGACAGTGCAGAAGAAGGTGAGTTTTTATTTTTTTAAAAAAAATAGACAGTCTGGTTTCATGGAATCCTCTGTTTCATCCTTTCACAATCCACAAATGATTTTTTTTAAAATCATTTCTTATTTTGTTCAATCCGATGGTTCCAAATATCAGATGGTACACTTACTTGAACTCTGATTTCAAGAAAGGAGGATGGTCACCAGAGGAAGACTTGCTGTTATGTGAGGTAAGCTGATTATTTGATGCTACTTCAAATTTGGGATTTATTTCTTTTCTTTTCTTTTTATATTTTCCCCCAACTCCTACATTGACTTGAGGGATATTACATAATGGCAAAAAAAGATTCATTACTCATCAAAATCTTCTATGTGAGTAGTTTAGCAGATGATGAACATTAAAAGGTTTCGTTCCCTAGTACTCGTATCATCTAATGTTATGCTGCTCTATTTAGGCTCAGAAAATATTTGGCAACAGATGGACAGAAATAGCAAAGGTGGTTTCAGGCAGGTAAACAAAAGTCAGTCCAATTTTTGATTCATGAAAGTATAAAATGTACAGTATTTCAGTTGTTGACAGTTAAGCTCAATGCAATGCTTTCTATGCAGAACGGATAACGCTGTGAAAAATCGTTTCTCCACTCTGTGCAAGAAGAGAGCAAAATTTGAGGCCTTGGCAAAAGAGAATAACACTTCATTCATTAATTCAAATAACAAAAGGACTATTTTCCAACAGGGTGATAACAGAGAGTCAACATCTGAGGCTGAACCACCTGCTAAGAAAATGAGGTGTGCATTACCCTTAACGGTACCAAATAAGTGATTTAAACATTCTATAAAGATCATTGATAAATTTCATTCTATTTCTATTTCAATATAGGAGAGCTCATATCCCTGATGCTGCAGAAAAGATCAACTATGGACACAGGTCCCATAAGCATTATGAAGCAACAATAAAACAGCAGCCAAGAGCGCTGTTTTCTATTTTGGCTCAGAATTTGCCAGATCAGCATGAAGCCTCCAATGACAAGATCAGCAGAAATGGTAATGTGCTTGAATTGGTTGTGGACCTTATTCTTGCTCTTGTGCTGCCTGAAATGGAAGAACAGAAAGGATTAGTGCATGACTTTTGGAGCCAAGTTACTACAGGTTTTGGAAATCATTCTATGCTAATATGACTCTTTGTTTGTCATGACTTTGCAGCCCATGATTCCAAGACTCGAGGAACATTTCTTGAAGAGTATGATCCAAAGATTAGTATGTTGATGCAACAAGCGGAGTTATTAAGTTCACTAACTCTAAAAGTTAATACAGATGATGTGGACCAGAGTCTTGAAGACGCATGGAAGGTGAGGGGTTGGACTGAGTTTCTGACCATTGTTTACTTTGAGTATTGAATACAACAATATGTGCTTCATGCTTCAAGAATGATCTTCTCATTTGGTGTATCCGTGTATATCAAAAAAGAAAGGTAACTAGTCAGGAGTCAAAACCATTCATAGGAAAATCATGACAGTCATTTGACATAGTTGACATTGACTTTGAAAACTCTAACTACAAACTTGGTCCTACATTTAGGACTGGAGGAAGTAACTCTATTTATGCGTGAGCTGATAGTTAAGATGCTCACCCAGACAATCAGAAGGAAATTGCAAAAATCAGGCATTACATTTCCTGCGTTTGCATGATAGCAAGTACTATCTGAATCATTTATGCTGCTGGAAATTCTGAAATATCTTTATTGATCAGCTTGGTAGCATACGGTCAGTATTAAATGCTTAATAATAATAATGATAAGTTAAAACAGGCCGCAGTCCATAAAACTTAGTTCATGAGCATATAAAGAAGAATGTAATTGTTCATATTCTTCAAACATTTTTTGATGCTTTAAAGTGATGACGCCAGGTACTTCAAGAGTTTCTGAACCAAACCAAAGAATCAGACATTCTCAAATATAAGATTTCAGATTTACAGCTCGTAGATCTTAAATATATGATGGAGGAATTTAAGAGTAGTAATGAGGGAAGCCAACAATGTTGGAGGTAGTTTCTACGTTTATTGAAAATTTCACTTTATGCAGGCTCAACCTGTAGTTTTGTTTTTTAAAATAAAATAAAATAATCTAATAGTTCTTAAATATGTTAAAGGCAACCAGAACTATATGAAGACTCTCCAAGCAGTTCTGAATACAGCACAGGATCAACGCTTCTGCCCCATTCAGCAAGTGATAATCTGGAACACTCTCTGCTTCAGGATATTGGAACTGATCTAAAGCCTATCCAAGTTGGAGATCAAAAAGTTGTTAGTGAATGTGGGAAAGAGGATCTCTCTTCTGCAACTGTAGGTCAAGGTAACATAACCCTGGCCCATTATAAGGACAAATATTGTTTTCTAATTTTTGGTATGCTAATATTGACATGGATCATAATTGGCAAATAATATATTTCTTTCAGTGGCAGATGTGTTTCCATCTTGTGAGGAACAGCTAAGCAATGATGGGATTGCTTCTACCTCATCAAGCACAGAGTTCAATTCCCCCCTTCAAGTTACCCCTCTGTTCAGATCTTTGGCTGCAGGAATTCCCAGCCCACAGTTTTCAGAAAGTGTAAGTTACCCATGCACTTCGAAAGTATTTAACAATCTTAAGGTCCAAAAGCTAAATTATTGTAGTATGAGTAGTGAAGATTATAGTAATCCTTGTAAAACTATGGGAATTTGGGAGACAAACGAACCCTTTTCTTTCAGCTATAGTAATTCTTAGTAGTTCTTATAAAGTTTCAACCTTAACTGGCTGCAAGACTTCCAAAATGCTGTTTTGTCATTAGATTACATGACTAACCTTAAGAGTCATTTTTGGAAGTAGCTATAGAGGTGGTAGCAGATGGAAATTAACCGTGAAAGTCATCGATACATTATTACCATTAGGATTTAGAATAGTGGAATCGAGATTATTATTATTATTGCAATAGTACGCTGACTCAAATTTGTCTTAAAATGTGTTTATAAAGAAATTGTGTTAAATAAGACTGACTGGAAGTTTCTGCATTACCAGAATAATATGCAGTTTGTTCTGGCCATGCATTAGCTTTGTTATTCTTTCAGTTCATATGAATTTTAAAAGCATAGTTGAAAGGGATGTAAATTTTCTGGTGACACTGAAAGCTTTGCTTTTTGAATCTGTAGTTTAACAGATCTCATTGAGGAAAATCATTTGTCTTACTAGTACAAACGTTTCATTAACAATTGCTTTTTATTTTTGGAACAACATAACATTTTCTTTTGAAGAAAAGCATCGGTCTATATTATTATACATAACATTTACTAAGGAATATGTCATATTTCAAATGAATAAATTACAGTGGCGACTCATTGCTTCTAGTTCCAAATAAAGTAACAAATATGACAATGGAGCATAATGATAATTTTGGTCACAATGATGCAAACCTCTGATCAACAAAGTACTCGCTAGTTTTGCTTCTTGTTTCGGATATATCGATCATTTAGATCAAGTAATCGATTTATTTCCTTGATAATATAGGCCCTTGTTAACTACTGACTAAAAAACATGGACAAAGGCATTTACCTTGCATAGGGTCAACCTATATCACCAAATGATCAAAAAAGAAAAGAAGAAGGAAATAAAAACAGAGAAGAAGAAGAAAACAAGACATCATATTAAACAAGAGTGTAAGTTGTTCAGTATTATCCTCATCATCTCCATACATCATCTCAGAGGATTGAAAGAGTGTAAGCTGTATGTAACTTTGTCTGTTCTGCTGAACTATGTGGATTGCATGATTAAACTGTACTGCTGAATGGTCAGAGATATTATAGCTGAGGAAGTAATAGAGTTTCACATCCTGCATATGAATTGCTTATCTTCTCTCTAACTTATAACCACATAGTAATTTTTTATTATTAAAAAAGTATTACACACAAGCTATTGCATTATGAAAAGGGGGGTTATAAATATTCATACTTAACTTCTGTTATACTATTATGAATAAGCTTTGAGGGATCTGAGTTTAAATCCCTGTGAAAACCAAAATTATGAATACACACACGCACATTCTTTTGTGTTAATGTGTCAAACTTTGTTGCAAGACTAACCACTTGTTTCTTTCATATCTTTCTCCTGCAGGAAAGAAACTTCCTGATGAGGACGCTTGGATTGGAGTCCCCATCCATGAACCCAAGTGCCAACCCCTCACAACCACCACCCTGCAAAAGAGCCCTACTAAACAGTCTATAATCTAATCCTCTTCCTTTACCTCTACCCTTGGCAACTTGGACTCAGTTCTTCTTTGCTTGGTTTTGAGATGAGATTCCTGAGATTGCAACCTCATTGTCTTAATGATCCTAAAATTTTTAAAAAAGCCATCATCATCCTCTTCTTCCTCTTCCCCAAGAATGCTCTGGTGCATTCTTGTGATAATTAAGACATATCTAACAATGTCATTCCTCAATACCCACCAGTCAGTCAGACTTACCCCCTTTCTTATAGCTGCGCTAAAAATTAGCTTGTTAGTGTGTGACTATTTGGCTTGTTTTTTTCCTCTTGATGCCATTCTGGGTTTGTTTTGGTTGAATCCAGCTCTTGGTCATGATTTGGTTGTTTTTTTCTGTACAAAGTCTGCTATGTAAGCAGTATTCATTCTGAGTGTGTATACATCGGCTCATCGCCTGTCCTACCTTAATATATGAACAGACAGAAATAGTAGAGAGAAGGGAAAAAAATTAACCAATGGGAAATTGGATTCCTATTTGCTTGTTTTTGGGTGTGCATAAAGTATAGAATAATATATATATTTGGATTTTTGATGTAATGAAACTTCATAACGGTTGGAGTGGAAATGCATTTTGGTTTTTTGGTGTGCACCTACTGTTTCTGTTCTCTCTCTTTACTTTTATGGATTGAATCTAGTGAAGCAACATAACAGAAAGTGAAGAAACGCCTCAGCAGAAGAAGAGAGAACTAAACAGAGAAAACCATAGAATCATAGGAAAGCCTACACTGATGTTCTCTCTTTCACACCCTTCTGCAAAAAACACAGATGTTCAGCCACAAAACAAGAAGCAAAAGTAACTTAACAAGAAATTAAGTGTACTTACTAATACACACACACACACACACAGAGAGGAAAACATACACATTATGACCTGGCAGAGGCATGCAGACCTGTCTCTCTCTCATGAGTACAAGGTTTGTGCTCCATGGAGTGCAATGGAGAATTCTGAGAGAAGTAGGTTGTTGTTAAGTAAGAAGGAGGAGGTGGTAAGAGGTTAATAGTGGTGGAAGACAGAAGGCATAATAATGAGGGAAGCAAAAAAGTACTTGGTTAAAAGAAACTAAGGATGGGAGGGAAGTCTCCTCAAAATAAAGTGTTTCCACTTGTCGCTTCACTTTTTCAACGGAAGGTACACCACCTCCCTCCATTTTCCATTTAATTTCATTTCACCCATTTTCCATTTAATTTCATTTCACCCGACAACTTTTTATTTTTTTAAAAAAAAAATAATCAATAACTTATATATCATTTGGAATCTTTGGTGATTAAAAAAAATAAATATATCATATAACATCCACGATAACATAATTCATAGATTACAAATAGTATTAGCTTATTCTCGAAAATTTATATATAATATGTTAGAACATGTATTTAGTACTACTTCACCATAATCTATATACGCCAAACATGGTTTAAAGTCGCAGCATTTCAAATAGAGTCATCATTTGTCGGTCAACGATGCAAGAAATAAAGCAATCATTGTTCTAAAGCCTTTTTAAAATTAAAAGGGCAGACACCAGCTGTTAGGATTATAAGAAAAGATTAAACATAGAAACTCCCATTTATATGGAAGCTTTTATACTACTAAACTATAAGCCATTGACATTTTTTTAAAACATTGATTTGTCATCAAGCTCTCACTTACTGGAGAGCTTCCATGCCACTAAACTATATAAAGGTCATTGGTATTCTTCTAGAACCTTGATTTGCCATCCTTACCACTTTTCCACAGGGATCCATATTACAGTGAATTCTTATTTCAAGTTTTCAACATGAATGCTTAATTCTTCGTTTTATTCCCTCCCTGTAACAATCATTGTTTAAAGGAGTGGAAGGGTAAGATCTCAGAACGTGGTGCCATCCAAACTGCCCCTGCACTTGATTTAACCAAACTTCCATCTGTCAGAGGCTAAATATATATAGTGATAGAGTGATTATAATTTATAACGTTATTACTCCTTTACACGATGATAATTATAACGTTGGAGTAATTCACTCAACAAAAGTCAGATGAAATACGCAATGAACTTGAAGATTAAATCAGGAAATCATGCTTACAGCCAGTACAGCTCATCTACAATATAAGATACAAGGAGACCACCTAAAACCTATCCTTTAGTTGTCTGATACTCCTACAGATCAGGCAAGAAAATAAAACTCCTGTGTATAATTTCATTTGACGGCCAAATGAGCCGAAAAAAGCACTAACTAAATTCAAAATTGCTTGAAAGGGTACTTTTTTCACGTGGTCTTACTCTTGTTCTGAGATCTCAGCAGCTTCTGCCACTTGAGGAAGATCTGGTAAGACAAACCAGAGAACACCATAAAAACACATCCCCATTGCTTGGACGATAAAGGATTGCCGCTCATTATTGAGGACACCACAATGCTACCAAACTTGCGAGTTGCGGTGATGGAGGTGACTGCTAAAGATCCAAATTGGTTTATAGTCAAAAAGATAAAGTTCTGGCCCACCGCACCACAGCAACAATATAGAAGAATATCCCATGCTGCTTCTGGATGTTGGATGCAAAATCCAATTGCCTTAGATCCACTCCCATAAGGCAACACAAACATGTATATCATATTGGACATGGTGCCCCACAAATTCATGCCCAGCATTATACCCCATGCACTTGCTTTTGGGTATCTGAGCAACAAAGACCAACACTTTAGAAAGTAATTACTTTAATAATTCAATATATTTTAATATAAACACGTCAAACAGAAGTTCGAACGTCACGAATGTTACATACTCCCTCCAATCCTTTATCCCTTTTATAAGAGTCCAACAAGAGTTGTTTGAACATTTAATGAATTTTTTTCATTTTTATCCCTCATTAATTATATGTATTGAATTAATTAAAAGGCTGATGATATTTATATTTACTTTATTTCTCTCTCATACCTACCCCTCATAAATAATGGCATACTTAAGAAACAAAGTTTATTTTAGATATACTTATTATTTTTAACTAATTTTAATCGCTTTCTTAAATTGCGTAATTGGATTATTGAGCTTTTATAAATAAGACCAGAGGACGCATAACAATCAAAAGACATGATAAGTATCAAACATATGCAGCTGAGGTTTCCTTCATAAATAGATAGATCAAACCATCAACCAGAGGTAATATTAGGGATGATATCACCAACATGCAACCAGATATCACATGGAAAAGGAGGAGATAGAAAGAAAGCCAGAAGAAAAGTAATAGGCCAACAAGTTACAAGTCTATTACAGTCATTTTGGATACCGTCTTCCACACTGTATTAGATTTCCCTTTGCCAAGTAAACCAAATCGAATGTAATGAAGAGTAAACAATAATACCATTTCATAAGCTTTCTTTATTTGCCAGAAAATTCTTTCAAAAAATTATTTATTGGGCCTTCTTTATCTCTATTATCTATCAAGGTGGAACTTGTTTATTAGCTGAGTCCAGGCAACAAAGAAACATTCGTTTTAACAGAAAAACAAGGCTGTATGTGAAATAAGTAAAAGAAGAAGCTTCCCTTCTATTACCTAGCATTTAAGGAATCCTGAGTAGCATTTGTGAATCCATCAAAAGCAAGGTTTAGTAAACATAGACCATAACCGAGGGGAGCATTAGGATGTGCAAGCTTACTGATAGTCTTGGAGCTTGTCTGCAAATACTATAAGCAAACATAAGAAACTGTCCTTTAAAGGAATCTAGAGTGACGCTTGGATCCACTAAGACGTTCCTAACCTTTAGGATTGCAAATGTTGATACCCCTCCAGCTACAAGGAAAGAACAAAGGTATTCCGGAATAGTGTATCTTATACCATAGAATAATGTACCCATCAGCATGACTGCATTATTTGAGGTAAGATTAATAATCTGTTAAATCAAAGATAACTTTTTAATTTTAGAGTATTTTACACATAATCCAGAAATTCTTGATTATATACTCAAGTAAGCAGAAAGAAGAAAAAGGACAAAACACAAACTACTGACCTGGAATCATTTTAGAGGACTTAGCAAGGACCTGCAAGTAGTAACAATAATATAACGATCCTAATCAAAATTAAAAGAAGAAACAATAACGAAAGAGGCTATAAACAAAGGGCCGCTTAGTAGTGTACAAGGCTCCCATTAGGCTGTGTCTGGAGCCTTACCCCACAATTGGAGGGGTTGTTTTAAGGAGTTAATATCAGGTCACATGGCAACCACCTTACCCTGCGGGGTCACCCTCTCAACGAAAGACGCTATACAAGAAAATAAATTTGTAAAGGGCCATACCTGCGCCGGGTAACTAATATATTTCAACGCTTCAATTCCCATAGCTGGACCAATTGTATTGGAAATTCCAGCACTCCAGTAAGACCACCAAGGAGCACCACCGGAACTTTCATCGGACGACCATATCCTTATCACTAGAGTGATACACCAGCCGGGTCAAAAAAAAAATAAAAAAACAAGAAAACATTTACAGACCATTGTGCACAAATTAAGAACAAAATGAGCAATTAGTACAGAAACTCACTGATGTATGACCAGACTAAACACACTACATTCTGTGCCAAGTTTAGAAATGCGAGGTGCTCGAACCTCTGGCCATCAGGACCAAATCGCTTGGTCGACCTATGTGACAAAGGACGAGAAACATGAGAATGTTCATAGCTTATAACTCATACCGAAGAAACGCTCATTTGGATTCTTATGCACAAATTAGGAAAAAGAATGATCTGTATTCACAGAGTTTCCTGGACAAAGCCCTGGTAGATATATGCAGAGCAAATCCCGGCGATACAGAACACCAATAGTAACACACGGCGGATTCCGGCGCCGTGAGCCTCCATTAGGGCCCGACGATGTGCTCGCCGGTTTCTTCTGCAAGTCGCTTTCTGGCGTAATGGAACAGAGCAGAGAGAAGGAGGAGAAAACGATCTTGTTGAGACGACGTCAACAGAGAAAAGAGCGCGAAGTTACGCAGGAATTCCACGTGGAGAGATATGATTGGATACTCCACGCGGATCTCCAGTGACCGTGGGAGAAAGAATGCTATGGTGACAGGTCAACTGTTGTCTATCCAATCAGAACACAACAGATCACTCAACTTTCATGCAAGCTGTCAGCTTTCCCGTCATTTACTTAATCCATACTTCCTCCGTCAAAGCAGGTTAAAAAAACTAAAATATAAAAAGTTAGTTAAAATTAGGTAAAAATAATAAATTATATAAAAATTAATTAAAGATAAAATTAAATAATTATTAAATAATAAGAAAAACAAAAAAAAATATTTTTATTAAAAAGTCAGACCCCTACCAAATTTAGTGTAGATATTTTGAACCAGAGAGTATTAATTTATTTTTTTAAAAAAAATCAAAAGTATAATCAAATAAAAAAAGTAAATATATTTTTTTTGCGCTAATTTTGATATTTCAAATAATAAGTATACTAAGTACACATATAATTAAAAGTCATAGTGAATAATACTTAATTCAATGGTTTAATTTTTTTCCCCCTAATTTTCTTGAGTGAAATGTTCTCTTAGTAGGATATTAATAAACTTGTGGTGTTATTATTAGAAGTACATTAAAGTTAATTAGGTCTTAAATTAAAGACTTGAGGTATACTTCCTATTTTCTAGATTCGAACTTCTATTCTCTCTCTTATAAAGTGAGACCGTAAAATAATTACCTCCTCAACCAAAAATTTATTAATATATATATATTGATAGAAATATATTGTTATTATTACATATGAACGTATCCACCACATTGTCTCGTCATATAGGATCATTCCATGCCATATTGGCATATTCTCTGTCTCCAAACCTTTTCCCTGGGCCAAATTCAATTGTATCTCTTGCCTATTAACTTTTGTATTGGGCCAACTTTCAATGGCTGAACGCATAACCATGTATGTAAAGTCTCTTCTACTCCCTCCAATGCTATGCTATTTTACGTGAATGTTTTTTTTTATCCCAACTCAAAAGCATTCGGTACCATTAATAGGCAAGGCATGATTGTGTTGGCATTAGAAAAATATATTTACGTAAGTTGAAATAAAACTCTTCTAACAAATCTACCTCATATATTGTAAATCATGTTAAAAAAATAGCTTCTATCGTTAATTCAAACATATATTAAACACAACATCTCAGTGCATGAAGTAAGGAAAATAAAACCAGAAGAAACATAGTGAAAAGAAAATGAAAACTAGCAACAAGAAACTATAAAGAGGGTGGTAATGGTGTGAAAATACATATGTGGATTTTTCAAAAATACATCCAACACCAAGTGTGTTTTTTTATACGCAAAAGTGATTTCGTAGTTACAAAAGTGGGGCAAAAATTACAAATTATATTAAATGTAAATGGAGTTAACTTTAATCTAACTGACGTCATCTACATTTAACGAAATTTATAACTTTTGTCATATTTTTGTAATCACATAGTCATTTTTTCATCTAAAAAAACACTTAGTATTTGACGCACTTTTGAAAAAACCATATATATATATTTTTACAACTTGCTCAAAAAAGAAACATATAACCTATAATCCAAGATTATAGATAAGAAAAAGACTCTTGAGGATTGTTGAGCAACAGCTTCTCCAAAAGGAAAGAAGGTCGCAGCACCCGACCTAAAGGGCAAGATTCATCCAATAAAATTTAAGTAGCCCAACTAACAACTAAATCCATCCCGTAATCATATTTAGAATCAGAATAAACCTCCTAAATAAACAGAGTGGGATATTCCCCCTCTTATTCTTTGAACTACTTCACTAATCATATATATATAATCCATTCTGTAATCATATTTAGAATCAGAATAAACCTCCTAAATAAACAGAGTGGGATATTCCCCCTCTTATTCTTTGAACTACTTCACTAATCATATATATATATATATATATATATATATATATATATATATATTATCCAGTACACAATAATATTCCAGCAAAGAATTTGACTATTTCTGGTTTTGAAAAAGGTCAACATACAGGTCAACTAACAAGAATAATTAACAACCTAACCTCTCTCTTAATGGCCAATTAATAGTGGTAAGATAAGATTCCACCTGCCGTTTAATTTACATAAACAGCTAAGCCAAAATGGTAATTAAGTTGGTAACATGAATCATAAGATAGACCAAATTGCGAAGGAGTCTCTCTGAACTAGTCAAGTGGGTACAGTTATGAGGCAACTCAAGATAGTGACTTAAGGAAAAGGCAATATAACATTAATTAGCATGTGCCCTGTCGCTTTTATATGCATTTGATGTTTGATGTTGTGAATCTTAACCCCACTTGACTTTTCCAATTCTTAATAGTTCCCTTTTTAATTAGACTCGGTCAACCATTGTTATTTTAACTACATTCCAGAATTTGCCAACGTTGATGTATCAAATTAAATTTAAGGGTAAACCTAATTATTGTAATTATGAGCTTTGTGTGTACAAGATATCACTCTGTCTAGTCCTAATTTTAAAATTGATTTCTTTAGAGAGATTAATTAAATTATTTTAAAGCATGTTTACTTTATTTTTTCCCCCAAAATAATTAGTTTCTAACAAAGTATCAATATATAAAATAGTTTATTTAATCTCTAAAAAAAAATCATAATACCATTATGATTTATAGTTTTGTGTGGATAGATTCGTTGAACTATGTAGGGCTAGAATTTAATAACATTAGGAAGATAAATATAACAGAAAAAATTATCGTGACGCCCTAAGCCGCACGGCAATTGGTAAATTCCCTAGTAGTTCCAGAACTTCGTACTTTTCTAGAACATATTTGTTTTTTTGGATAAAATTACGAATTATATAAAAACTTTAAATACAACTGTATAGAAACCACACTTATGATCAATCGGATTTGGATTTGGTCTGAAGCAAAGGACCCTCCTGTGTAAAATTTACATTGATTTTTTTTTTTTTATAAATTTACAGAATTATACTGTAAATTTGTAAAAGAGGGTCCTTTGTATCGGACCAAAACTAGATCTTGATCAATCATTAAATTTTTACTCTTTTCGGTTATAATTATAAAATTGAGTTGACTTTTTTTAGAGAGATTAAAAAACTTAAATAAGTTACTTAATTATATTATATATTGTATATATTAGAATATATATTAATCTATTAGTTAAATTAATTAGTTTAAAGAGAAAAATAAAAATGCTCTAAAATAATTCAATTAACTTTTTTAATTTCTCTAAAAAAAATTAACTTAATGAAGGTTAGAGAGCATATATTTTTAGTTAGTTGTTGTAAGCCACAACATCTATTGTGTGTCTGTGTGTGTCATACACGAATACGCCCCTGATGAGGACTAATCTCTAAATGAATGAAAGTTTAGGGACTTATCTCTAATTTTTATGTTTTTATTTAGTTTGTGATAGTATGGAAGTTTAGGGAATATATGATTAGTTTGGGCTAATATTAGATGACAACTTTGGAAAAGGTGAAGTCACACGAAAATGAATGGTTGACTTATAAAAAATCAGTGAGAAAGGAAAGGAAGGTTTCTGTTTTGTGTGGATGGTTGATGGGTCCCACATGCATACTATTACTACCGGTGACTTGCGGTGATTGATTACACGCGCTCACACTTGTGCCGTGACCCCTGGTGTTTTTCCTTTTCTTTTTCACTCTGGACATTTTTGTCTTTTGTCCCCTTGAAAACGACGTCGCCTCTTCCATCTCTCTCTCTCACCCTACCTTTTCTCTGTCTCTCGTAATTAATAGGGCCCACGTTTCCCATCACTTATTACTCTCACGAATCATGGTGTGCGGACGACTTTACATAGACATCGTTCTTGACCAGCGAGTCTTATCTTGCCTTTTACTCTATCCAGCCTTAAATGGAGTATATGATATGGTTAGTTTCTTTTAAAAAAAAAAAAGTTAATTAAATTATTTAAAATATTTTTATTTTATTTTTTCCTAAATAATTAGTCTGAATCATAAACTAATATATAATCTAAAAATATATAAGATATGATATTATTAAATAACTTATGTAATTTCTTTGATTTTTTTTAAAAAAGTCTAATTTGTCTTTTATTTAAGATTCTGAGGGAGTATTGAACTATGTATCCAATCGGCTGGTAAGATCACGAAATTGTCAAATTAGTTATATGACCGATTAGATCCGAACAGTTTAATCAGTTTAATATTTATTTAGATTTTGTTGATTTTAAATATTTATATGTAATTCGAGATATTTCAAAAAATTATAAATTAAGACTAAGTTAAAAACTTGAAATGTTTACTTTTTTAATGTAAAAAGAATCGATCAAAAATATTATCAATTAATCATAAAAACATATCAAATTCTAAAACTATTTTAAAAAATATCATCGTTCAAGTTCATTTCCTTCACCCGTCGTACCCTAGATTAGCTTTACTTTGGTTTCAATCTAATACACTCACCTTTGACCCACTACCCATACCTGTTTAGGGGTCTATTTGGGTTTAATAACCTTTCTTGCGCCACATGTGCCATGTATAATTTTATTTTATTAATCTATGATCATATTCATCCTTTAAAAAATACACACGTTAGAAAAAAAAAAATTGAGGAAAATTTAGGAAAAATATTTTGAAAATATCCAAATATCAAATTAATTTCGTTTACTACACTTAAACAACAAAATGATGACATGCTTTTTAGTACGAATCAGTTGGGTGAAGTTTTCAAGTAATTCTGAAAGTGTTTAATTGGAATTTTTAGAAAATAAAAATTGATATGTAAAAAAAATTAGTTGCATGTGTCTGTACCTTTTAACTAAGAGAAAATTAATATGAAAACACACAATCAATGACTAAATATAAAACTATAACTCATTGTTGAACAAATGAAATACTAACTTTGATATGAAAATTAAAAGGGAAATTAACAATGAGAATGCACTTTAATCAGAGTTTTGATTAATTTTAAACAAAACGCACATAAGGTAATAACCACAATGCATTAAATTAAAACCATGTGATTTGCCCTTGACACGCTTTTTCTAGCTGCAAATCACAGTTTCACACGCTACCAAATTAACAAATTCACATCATGAAACTTAACACTAATGTGTTTTCCATGAAATGGAAGTGAAATTTAGTGGAAAATCAAACCTCAAGTAGGAATAAAAATGTAGATTGAATGATTAGAGAAGAAGCATTTTCACTTTGTTGAATTTAACAACCCAAATTAAAATTTAAATAATTCAGCGGTCTTTTATAGAGATATATGCATTGTGGTACACCTTACCTGCATTTTACTTCAGCTTCGTGTTTGATTAATGTGCTTCACATGCATTTTCCTAGTATTTCCCTTATTTAATGGTGGGTAAGAGTTTTATATTTAGTAATCAAATCGGTTTACATGTTGAATTTCTTTTACTTAAAATCCTTCTTTAAACAAATTAGAAGAGATAGATTTAATTGACATGTATTATGTGTGTGTAGTAGATTTAGTCAAGTTTCTTAGAACTATCATGTCAAAAATTTTAATAACATTTTTTTATGCATTCTATTTTTTCCCACCTCATCATTTTATCATAAACTCAAGTAGACAAATAAATATAACATATGATCACAATTTGACATAATGGTTATAAGGAACCTTACCTTAGTGTTATTCTTTACCAAATATTTTCCACCTAAGAGCATTTTTAGTATTTTCTTTTTTCTTATTAGTGTATAAAAGTAAACAAAAAAGAAGCCTTACATAGTTGTATGAAATATAAGATCATCCAACTATTTGTAACATGTAAATAATTTATTTTCAAATAATATTAAATAATGACTAATATAATAATATTATTTTAGTAGAAAATTTTAAATAGAGAGAGTCTCATATAAAGACAGTTGAAATAAGAAATTTTATATAAAACTGGTAAACTTAACAAATTTTAAATTGAGTCAATAATCTAAAGTAGAATATTTAAATGTTGATTATTTAAATGTCGTTACCATCGTCACCGTTGTGAGAAGCTGCCACTTTCGCCACCATCTCAAACCGCTGTTGTCACCATGAGGAACCTGTTACGGGAAATTGGGAGATTTCTAGAAGGGAGTTGCACAATCATGGTCTCTAATATTGGTGTTGCGAGGCAAATAAGAGATGAAGAAATTTATTTAGTTATCTCTACTATTATAATTCTGAGTCTTATTTTATTGGATGCTTATTGTATTGTGTTAATATCCAAAGGGTTTTTTTTTTTTTTTTAATCCTAACACTTGATTTTTCATTCATTCAGATGTTAAAAGTTGCTAATTGTAAAATTTGATTGCAGCAATTTGAGGTTATTCATTGTCATATCTTTCATCTTGTGCTGGGAGAATCTGGTTTATGCTGGGAATGGTAGCTCTTGACATAGACGCCAATTTAAAAGGACATTTATAGCAAATTGTCCTCCATCTTGAAAATAAACCAAAACCATAGGGTGAAAACATAACTACTATCACGTGTGATTAAGGAATGAAGATTTAAAATTAGAACTAATTTACCGTAACATCCGTTGCCGATTTTTTTACGGTGTTGAGGCCTCTAATGAATTTTTTGTCATTAGAGTTCTTACGTAGCGCGCAAACAATAGTGTTCTGTCTCCAATTTTATTTTTGTTAATAACTAATTAGGGATATAGAAGTAATTTGACCTAAATTCTAAATGCATAGTTGTGTCATATAATATAATTAATAATTTGTTAATTTTAGTAACTCAAAATACAATTTGGGTAATTTAACCATCTTTATCTGAGATTTTCCTTTAAAAATACAATATTAATAAATAATAATATAATTTTAATATTTAACATTAAATATAATTAATCAATAAATAATATTTTAGTGTTATATATATTATTTTTTATAATTTATGTAGATAATATTATTTAAAATAATATAATATTTATTACTACTAATATTTTTATTTTTATTTGTAATAATTAATGCGATAATAATATAAATATTATTTTTGATATATAATTTAATAAATTTTTAATTTTTTCCACGGAACTTTTCCTCGACTAAATTAGCCACAAAAAAATTCCAACAGAAAAATATTCAACGGAAATTGCCATGAACTTTTTTTCGTGACAAGGACTGTCAGGAATTGAGTGTTTTTTTTAATGATATGAGTGAATCCAATATTTACATTTTATATTGATACTCTGTATTTATAAAAGTAAGGGAAAATCATAAATTTCCTGAGGCATGCAATTTAGGTCCCGTTTGGTACAAAGAAAATTTGAGGAGGGAAAAGAATATAGAAAAAGGAAAGGGAAAGGAAAGAAAAGGAAGATTATGAAAGATAAGAGAAAATGGCTTGAGATAAGATAAGTTGTTTGGTAGGAAAGAAATGAAAGGGTGGTAGTTGGTAAAGAATTAGGAAATGTCTATTTTACCCTTAAAAGTAATTAATTCATAATAAAAAAGAAAAATAATTTTTTTTGCTAAAATATAGTTTTAAAAATTATGCTCTTATGAAGTTTGAACTTGCGAAAAAAAAATTCCCGCCAAGTTCAAACTTTCCCGCCAAATTCAAACTTTCTTGTCAAGTTCGAATGTCCCGCCCATGGTTGGTAAAAACGCGCTTTAAAACGTAAAAATGCCACTTTTATGTTTTATTTTTAGAAAAATGTGTTTCAATTGAGAAAAAACGTTGAGGGGGTGAAATCGGTAAAAACGTAAAAACATTGCGTTTTTTAAAAAAATTGAAAAAAATTTGCCATGCATCATGATGTAGTTGAAGATCATGTGGAGCATAATGACTTGAATGATTTGTTAGCTTAGAGTGTGACAATTATTTACATTTCAGTTGGATAATGAGTGGTACTAAATTTAAATTAAAGTTGAATTTTGAACTGTATTGAGGTTACTTACCTTTGTTTGAATGGTATTTGGTGATAATGTTAGATATTTTAAGCGATATTGCATTGATGAATATATATATATGGAACTATGAATGATGACAAGTGCTTTTATTTGAATGATATTTGATGACAATGTTGGATATTTTGATTGATATTGCATAGATCAATATATATATGGATGATGACGGGTGTCTCACTTTTCTTTTACACACACACATATATTGTGTGTGTGTGTATAGGTAAAAACTAGGTTTTGTATTATGATTTTACGTTCTCCTTCCGTTTTTACGTAAAAAAATCGTTTTTAACTACCTTGGTCTCATCAAATTTAAATTTGAGGGGTAAATTTGTCAAACAATGTGAATAGTGACGTGGGAACTTGAGATACCACTAATTTTGGTGGAAGCTGATCTTCCCCACATATGAGGGAAGATTGATGGACCTGAAAATTCAAGTTCTTAAAAAGATTTGTACAAACTATGTACTAAACGAAGAAACTTGTAGAAGTTTATTTCCCTTCCCACCAATTCTTTATACCAAATACTACCTTATAGTTATTCACATACATGAACCCACAATCTGGTGGGTGGGTCCCATACCCACCTTGCAAAACGCTCCTCATAAGTCAAGCCACGCATTCTCCTTATTAATGATCTATTAGCGTGTATTTTTTTTTTGGGGTCCAGTGATGATGATGGATAGCGTTTTAATTCCATAGATTTATACTAATTATCATTACTATATTTTGCCCCCGTGCCAAGGGAATATTTTCCCCTTGAAAATAAAAGGCAAAAAGTTTGAAAAGTCAACCTTAAACAATTACACATTTTAAAATTAAAATTATTATATGTATGTCTTGTCGTATAAATGAAATATGGGATATTAATTAAAAGAATAAAGCTATTGTATATGTGTGTTTTACTCCATAAACTTCTATTTATTTGGAGCTTTTAGCTTTATGAACATGACCATATGTCGTCATGAATGATGAGTGTAGGCACTATGAATGTCAAGTTGTTGGGGGAAAACACTAAAAGCAAAGTTGAAGGAAGTCAAAAGTTACCTTTCTTGGAGCGATGCAAATTGCATCAATCCATATTAAACATACAAATAATACATGCACATATATATTTTACCAAATTATAAGAGATAAAATCCGATTATGTCATATTTAAATATGTTTTTCTATATTTATATGAATTTAAATTTGATATTTTGAATTTAAGCAGTAAAAAATTTCTCACTAAAATCCATACTTATTGGTTATAAATTACAATTTTAGTTTAAATGTTAAGAAACAACCTTATAGTTTAGGCCTCAAAAAAATATTTAACATTATTTTTGAAAGCTCATAAGATAAAGTTCTTTAACTTGAATAGTAAACTATAATTTGGTTTCATACAATTTTATCTTTTGTATTTAAAGCCTTCAAGATCATTACAAATAAATATGAAGTGATTCAGTGTAAATTGATACATTGTATATAATAATTTAAGGACAAGTTTAATTATGTGGGGAAAACAATTAAAATATATAGGGTTAAGGTGTAAAAATACATATGTGTTTTACCCTCGGGAGCGTCCAGCACTATATGTGTTTTACCTTGAGTGAAAGTTAAAGAGTATTTTTACACCTTAACCCAAACATATAATTGATAGGTGAAAAGATGATTAGATGGAGTGTGGACCCTTACCTGAAATTCTAGAGTCTCAATAAGAGGTAGAGCCCGGAAATATAATTAAGGGATGAAAATTATATAATAGAATATAGATGTTTATGAAATTATATTTCAACCCCATAAATATTTTAATATTTTTATTGTAGTCCTTTCATGAAACTATTAATGAGAATTAAGATGAAAATATTAAATTTTTTATAAGATTAAAGTTTAATTTTTTAAACATTTGAATTTAATTCTATAATTTTAAGAGAGCACAGGCAGCTCTAATCTTGCCCTAACTCCACCCCAGTCAATAAGGGGTCTACCATGGGATCCTTTTCAAATTAGAGTTGTCAGATGCCTTTTATTTGACTTTTCAAAACTCCCTTTTATTATAAAAATTTAAATCTAGAATTATGAAATAAAAATTAACAAAATAAATGAAACATTCCTACTTGAAAACTTTCTTGATTAGAAGGATTGATATGCTTTTATATACAAAAAATTACTAATACTTCGTATAATTTCATATATAGAAAATACTCATCCCCTAAATTAAGTCTGTTTTACTTACAAAATTTTTAAATAAGCCCTTTTTACTGATTTTTCTAACAAAAATATCTCGTGTCTATCACCCTTTCATAAATATTTCACAGCCCCCACAACTAACTGTGGCTTCTAATTAGGCGTCCGATAATTAATTTGATTTTTTTTAAAAAATAGCTATATAAATGTATTTGTCCGTGTAAAACACCATATTTAATTATTTTAATTAAAACCACCCCTTAGTGATTTTTTCTAAATATGGAACCAACCTCATGTAAGAGATGTTACTTATGTATATTTCGGGCAAAAAATTTGTTACTTATGTAAATAGATTTAGGACCTAAGGGTATTAATTTTGAAGTTAGATAAAAAAAAAGAGATAAAATCAATTAAAATACTATGTTTAAAACCAATTTCAATCACCAACCAACATTTATATTAAGAATCAAACCCACTAATGGAAAAGCAATAAAAGTAAAGACAATGATAAGAATAAGAGTCATGGTTGAGTAGAGGAAGGCATCAAACTTTATTATTTTAGGAATAAAATAATGATACATTTATTCAAATGTGCCATGATGCGTACCTAGAGGAAAAAAAACAAAACTCCGTACCTGACCAAATTAATAAGGGAAAGTCCTCCCCAGGCCATATTAAACAAAAAAATGTTAAAAAAGGTTCCAATAATTTTCACATGTCAAAAAAGATTTTAGGATCTTTTCTTATATTTGAATGTATGATGAAAAGACAAAAACACCTACTGATAAATGAGAGAAGGGGTAATGTGAGGATTTTTTTTTTTAATTTTTTCATCACACATTCACATGTCAAAAAAGTTTCTAAGAATTTTTATGACATATAAAAGTTGTTGGGCGTTGTTTGATATTTTTTTTTTGTTTAATTAGGTCAGGATTTTCCTAATTAATAATTAATATGTTTACGATTTTTTCTGTTTTGTTTGTGGAATGTGGGGCCACTGGGCCAGTGTTGACGTTCTCGCTGAGGTAAACATGACGATCAACAATTATTACCAACTTTGGCACTCTACCATTCTTCCCATTTTACCCATGTCTATTTTCCCCACTTTATTTTTATTTTTTTATTTATTTTTTTACTTCAAGGGTTTAAGCAAACTAAGCTAAATTATATTAAATTTTGACTAATTTAATGTTATGTCAATTGCTAATGCAAAACATGGAGATTGCTGACACTAATTGTAAAATATTATGTACTTGGAGAAAACAATGTACTAGAACCCCATTATATTTAATAAAATCTGAATTATAGTTTACGTGGAAGTTAAGCACCCTTGGCGTTAATTATTAGTATTTTACCAATTTAATAACGTTTTCGTGCGTGAAATCCTTTTGTTGTAAATTAAAAAAAAAAAAAAATCCTTTCGTTGTTTCCCTTTGACTTTTTTGAATAAATAAATCATTTCCTTTTTTTTTTTTGGGATAAAATTTCATTCCACATTTCATTGTCAGCGTAGGATACAAGCGACCATCCTCAGCTTTTAATTTTTATAATGTGAAACAAATATAATATTGTAATCACTTCATTCTTATATATTCCTTTGTCCTATTTATAAAAAAAGAGAAAGTGTATTTTTTTTATTTATAATCCTTATCATTAAATTTTTTTCTTAATATATAATCTTATAATTTATTCATTATGTAAAATTTTATTTTCTAAAAAATGTTATTAACATTTTAGATTTTTCTTAATTATAGTAAAAAATGTTTAAAAATGTTGGGTAAAATTGATTACAAAGTGTAAATTTTTTTTTTAAATATCATTATTTAATGAGGAAGGAAAAGTGAGTGTAGGGAAAAAAATAAAAAAAAGGGGTTAAAATTTCACACATAATTTAAATAAACTTATATATTCTAATAGGGGGAAAAAAACACTCAAAACCCTTCTTTTATAATTTTTTCTTATTTCCAAGAATTCAATTTGACATTTATACACTATGCTTAACTAATATTTATAAGATAATTCGGGATTTTACCACCGACATGTTCATGTGTTAAGAATCCTTAAAAAAAGTGTTAGACATGAAAAGAATAAGATTCATGCAAGTCAAGGCCAGCGCGAGTTCTTTTTTAAAATCATTTACCAACGTGTTCTATTCTAGCCAGCTCTCTAAATCGTAATAAAATTAAGATAAAATGATAGAAAAATAATTTAAAAATTATAAAACCCCAAAAGTGTTTCTAATAAAAACGAGTTGTGAACTTATATTTCGAATTTCCAGATTTTTTTCCCCATTTTCTTACGATATTACTAACTCCTACTAAAAGGGTATTATTGTAAAATCATAAGCACATGAGCCAACGACGCCTGACGCGTAGAGATTGAAAGGGAATGTAAGCCCTCCTACGCGCGACGCGGTTGTTGTGTCCGCATACTCGAAGCCAAAAAGGGTCGCTCCTTTTATCTCCGTTTTTTCTCCTTTGCTTCGTTCCCTGTACACGAAGGTACTGATTCTTCTGTGGTTCGTCAATCAAGAACCCACTTTTCCCACTCGCTTTCTCGAAGACTTTAAAAGAAACCAAAATCAAGTTTCCTACTTTCTCCTGTATTTCCTCCGCAGCATCCATAGCAGAAGCTCAATCAGCTCGCAGGGGAGAGAGAGAGAGGGAGTGATTGATGGGTAACTGCCTAGATTCATCTGCTAAAGTAGATACATCTCAGAGTTCCCGAACTTCTGGTAACTAATCCAATTCTTTCTTCTTCACTTCCCCTAGATTACCCTCTTTCAATTTTTCGGAGACTTGTGGTTCTCCTCATTTTGGCTAATCAATATTGGTTTTCGCGGTTTCCTGGGGTTCGGATTTTCAATGGGTTGTTCTGATGTTGAATTTCTTGGTTTGGGTTGCTGGGATTGAATCTGCGAGCTTAATTTTCTCAGATTTCATTTTCTTAGCTACGGTGCTGAATTTTCTGGGCTTATGCATTGTCTTTGGTGTTTGAAGTTTGTATGCCTTGGCTCTGGACTATTAAAAGTGTTGCAAATCTTCTTAAACATCATCCTCTCCAGCTTTGATGATCACGGGTCTTGTCATCCCTCCATGGGTTGTAAATAAATCTTATTTTAATAATTTATCATAAATTTCTAGTTTTTTTTTTTTTTTTTTTGGGCATGACTGTTTTCAGGAATAAAGCGGGTAACAGGATTTGGTATTGATGCGGTTGTTTGCTGAGCAAGTTCTTTGGCCTTTGGGAGATTAATTTTAATCTCTGCATGTGTATGTTTTTGTGGCATGATTGATGTGCTAATTTTTCCTCTTTAAATTTAGCTCAACTGCTTGAAGTATGATGCATATTGGTACTTACCTACATGCGTTATAGTATTGTGGTTAGTTGACCTTGAAAGGTCTTCTGAAACTTCCTGCTTGGTGTATTGGCATTATACGCGTATAACTGTTTCCCCCCTTTTCCCGCTTCTGTTAGGATCTGGAAATTCAAAAACTAGCCCTTCATCTGCTGCACCTTCCACCTTATCTCTTCCGTCATTTAGTGAAAAAAGCAATGCCTCAAGTCTTCCCACACCAAGGTCTGAGGGTGAAATCTTGTCTTCTCCGAATCTAAAGGCTTTTACATTCAATGACCTAAAGAATGCCACCAGAAATTTTCGTCCTGATAGCCTTCTTGGTGAAGGCGGATTTGGCTATGTTTACAAGGGATGGATTGATGAACACACGCTCCAGGCTGCAAGACCTGGATCAGGTATGGTTGTTGCTGTGAAAAGGCTAAAACCTGAAGGCAGCTTTCAAGGTCACAAGGAGTGGTTGGTATGTCTCTGCTTTTCACACTTTTATTTATGTAAGTATATATTTTTGTTTGTTTTCAATCATGAATGATTTGCTTACTGAAAACTTGTGAATTTTCAGACTGAAGTTAACTACCTTGGGCAACTCCACCATGTGAATCTGGTTAAATTAATTGGGTACTGCCTGGAGGGAGAGAATCGATTATTGGTCTATGAGTTTATGCCCAAAGGGAGCTTAGAAAATCATCTCTTTAGAAGTAAGTTACGGAAGTCATTACACTGTTAGTTGATGATTTTGTATGTTCTTAACTATTATATGGTGACATTCATCTGTCAGTTCATTGATAGCAGATAGGTTTTAAATCATGTGGTTTGCTCATTGCACTTGGAATTGTAGAAACATAGCATATTTGGATTTATGAGTTCATTGTTTTACAGGAGGGCCTCAGCCACTCTCTTGGTCAGTGAGGATGAAAGTGGCCATTGGGGCTGCCAGAGGGCTATCTTTTCTCCATAACGCCAAATCACAAGTCATATACCGTGATTTTAAAGCTTCCAACATCCTACTAGATGCTGTACGTTCAATGAATGAGGATAGAATTATAACTTATTTGTTTTTATTAGATTGTTTGAACCAATCGCTTGTCGTGCCATGGGATTGCAGGACTTCAATGCTAAACTCTCTGATTTTGGCTTAGCTAAGGCAGGTCCTACCGGTGATAAAACTCATGTGTCTACTCAAGTTATGGGTACTCATGGATATGCAGCTCCTGAATATGTTGCTACAGGTCTGGTTTAACTTCACGCAAAACATTACTGGTGCTTTAAATTGTTGGCGGCCCTCAATCATTGAATGCCCATTTTAATATGTTATTTGACAAATCAATCCTTTGAAAGTCTAGTATGAATCTGATCATTGTATTAGTTCCTTGTTGGCGGTATATATATAAAGATCTACATTTTAGGAAAATAATTAGGCTGTATGGGGTTAGTTATATTACTTTAGAAAGTATAATTTTTGTTTTTTTTCATTTTTGTTTGAACTGGAATATGTTCATTTTTGTTTAAACAGGAATATGTGTCTCTAATTTTTTGTTCGTCATGTTTGCTCTGTTGTTAAACGTCATACTGAAGGCCCAATTGATTGGCAGGTCGGTTGACTGCAAAGAGTGATGTCTACAGCTTTGGGGTTGTGTTGCTTGAACTTCTATCTGGACGGCGTGCAGTTGATAGATCAAAAGCTGGTGTGGAGCTAAATCTGGTAGATTGGGCTAAACCATATTTGGGTGACAAACGAAGACTTTTCCGGATCATGGACACCAAGTTGGAGGGCCAATACCCTCAAAAAGGAGCCTACACAGCCGCAACTCTTGCTCTGCAATGCTTGAATGGTGAAGCCAAGGCAAGGCCTCCAATGACCGAGGTCTTAGCAACACTCGGACAGATTGAAGCTCCCAAGAATGCAGGCCGACACTCCCACTCAGAGCCACCGAGAGCCCATGTTCCTATAAGGAGCTCTCCTGCGCGAACCAGGTCCCCACTACATTTGACACCAACTGCATCCCCATTGGCGGCTCACCAGCAAACTGCTCGTGTACACTGAACTACAATCATCTTGTGTAAATTCTTTTTTCTGTTATTATGAGAAGGTGTTTTCTATAGGATTTGGTGAGATTTGTACTTAGCAAATTTTGATCCATAATCAATAGAATATTGCTACCTTCTTTCCACAATCTATATGTAAGTATAATTCCGCCGTAGTTTCTTTTTTCCTTTTGTCCTGTTTCTTGTTCATATTTGCAGGTACTGAGAAGAAGTGTACACAAAACAAGAAGTTAAAAGAAGCTTTCGCTCTCCCCTTTGTATTCTTACATCCTTGAACTGCAATAGTATGCAGAACTTGGGGGTTTCAAGAGTGAGAACAAAAATGAGTTATAGTTCTTCCGTTAAACATTCTCTTATAATGAAATCCTATGTGTAGCTCTATCTGTTCCAAGGCAGCAACAACCTCAGCCATTGTTGGGCGATGTTTGGGGTTTAAGCAGAGGCAATTTAGGATTAGTTGAGCCAACTCATAGGCTGCTTCCATAGGAAAATTTTGTCCTAGTCTCTTGTCTATAACTCGGTGAAGTTCATTTTTGTCACTTAAAAATGGTTCAGCCCACTGGGCAAGATTCCCCACCACCCCATCTGAATGTTTCCTAACTGCAGCAGAGCCTGATAATATCTCTAGTAGAACCACTCCAAAGCTATAAACATCAACTTTTAGAGTTAAATGCCCTGTAAAATAACAAAAACATAAAAATCAAGATTTACATATTTCTTAGGATTAATACCCTCAAGGTTTAAATTGTAGGTTTTGGTCCTGTAGGGTAAAATGATCCAGATTTTATTGCATTATGAAAACTAATATTTTAAAGGAAATAAAATTTGAAGAACCAAAACGAATATGAGGGAAAAACTTGAGTGTTAAAGATTATATCAACCCTATTTCCTGTGCCTATAAACTGAGTATGCCTAATTAAGAGTTTTTCTGATGAAGTTTCTGCAAATGTGCGTGAAGTACCTGTGGCTATGTACTCAGGGGCGAAATAGCCTCTAGTGCCAAGGATTCTTGAGGAAACATGGGACTGGTCATCTTCTTCAGGTCCATCTCTAGCCAGTCCGAAGTCAGAGAGCTTTGCATTGAAGTTCTGCAATATCATCATTCTTACGCAGTCGGATAATATGAAAAACGAAAGGTTGCTATCTGAAGAGATACGTAGTAGAGAGAGTTTAAGCATCAATTTTAAGCGGCTCACATCATCTAGTAGGATGTTGGAAGACTTAACATCACGATGAATTACTGGCGTTTCATAGCTGTGAAGAAAGTCTAAAGCCCTTGCAGTCCCCAGTGCAATGTTAATTCTTCTATTCCAGTTTGGCTCTCTACTGTCTTCTGTTCACGCCAAGACACAACATAGTATACAAGGAAACATAGTTGATGCTCAATTCTTTATTATTATGGCTGTTGGTTCTTAAGTCTGTCTCACAGTGTGGTTACTTGCCTTTCAAGAGATGGTCCTCCAAGCTTCCTTC
The DNA here is from genome assembly GCA_037074495.1 of Acacia confusa. Classification (NCBI taxonomy): domain Eukaryota; kingdom Viridiplantae; phylum Streptophyta; class Magnoliopsida; order Fabales; family Fabaceae; genus Acacia; species Acacia confusa. Next base: position 8,224,196 of record CM073513.1, on the reverse strand, counting down.
AACCATGAACTCAATCACAAGCATTCTATGGTGACCCTCACGGCAATAACCTATTAGATTCACCACGTTCGGATGGCTAATTTTGGTCAAATATATTATTTCATTCTGCAGAAACAAAAAAAGTATTCAGATACTGACAGTTGAATCCACATTCCCTGTTTTGATTTTTTTTTTTTTTTAAAAAATCCACATTCCATGTTTAGATGAGTAGGGAGTGCTCATCCCCAAATCAAAAGAATTTTTTTAATTGTTTTTTCAGGAAAAAAACTCCATGTATTAAAACTTAATTAACTTGAAATATTGGTGTTGAAAAAATATTTTAGATATTATATGTTATTAGAAAAATATTTCTCAATACATGATTAAAAAAAAATCCATGCACTAAAACTTAATTACCGTCTAATTGAATTTTTGTTTCGGCCCTTATATTTTCAAATAATTGGTTTTGTTGTTTCATAAGAAGTTGATATGAGTTTAATGACCAGTCCATATATAATCTTAACAAGTTTTGATTACATTTCCTATAATTTAGATCAAGTTTTTGTGAAACTAGAACGACTAAAACCAACGATTGAAAAAGCAAAATTTGAGATCAAGTTTTTATGAAACTAGAATAACTAAAATCAAAATTTGATCAAATTGTAAGCACCAACAAACAATGATGTTAACTTCTGTGGGAAAAAAAACAATGATATTAACCCAAGGAAGAAGCATTATTTATCTGTAATGTGTATAGGCGAAACAAGACCAGCCATTCTCTGTGTCGTCCTGATCCAGGCCTTCTTATTCTCTTAACAGCAATGGGGAATCCTTCATTTGGTTTTGCAGCATTCATGGTGTGGTGTGATAGATATCCCTTATAAATATCGGCAAAACCTCCTCGGCCAATCAAGTTCTTAGTTCTGAACCTGCGTGTGGCATCTTCCATGTCTTTATAAGAGAACTCTTTGAGCTTATTGCGAATTTGAGCTCTTAACTTGTCTACTTTCAGAGCATGCAAACCCCTCGGGTTAGCTATAGATTTATTCTTTTCATCTCTCTTCCTCCTTCCTGACACACAAATCGTTTGAATTATGACTAACAGAAAGTTGGGAAAAAAGAAGAAAACCAGCCACGAAGTTTAATGTTGTTGTTCTTTGCCTCTGTGATTGTCTGAAACAACAAACAGATTCTTCCGTTCATTGAGGATCCATGGTCTTCCCACGTGGGCATGTCTTCCTGCACATGAAAAAAAAAAAGAATTCATAAAGCAGTTAAATAACAGAACATCTGAAGAAAGCAGAGGAATTCAGTTTAGTATTGGTTGAAGACTTTTTCTGAAGGAACTTGAACACGAAATGCAGTAAAATACCATTAGGAGAATGAACTATATTATCGCAGGGTTGGTTGGGTTCGTGATTGGGATCCAGAGAATTCGTGCTTAAACAAACTCCCATTATTTGAGAGCTAAGATCCAGATACAAAAAGAAAAGAGATCCAAATTAAAGTGGGTCATTTCAACTTGAAAAATACAGAGCCTGGAAAAAAAATAATAATTTAGCTGCTTAGTTGAAGCTGGTAGGGTGAAGTCGACTAAGAGAAAACTGTTTGCGGCATCTTTTACTGATTTGAATACAATTTTCACCGATATAATCGAAGTGACATATCACTCTGTTTCTTAATATAAGGTTTGGTTAATTAATTTAAATTGATTAAAAAAATTAATTATATTAGTTATTGGTAGTAAATATTGATTGATTTTCCTAAAATATAATCTTTCATCCCGGTTACTCTAAAAAATCTCTTCATATATGCAATTAATAGAAATATTTTGAGGGAAAACTATAAATATATTGATGATTGGAAATAGTAATTAATTGGATGGTCATGATAAATTGAATGATTAAAAATATAGGAGAGGAAAAAAAGGATGTTTGCAGGTCGCCACTTCGCATTCTAACATCACCCTTTTCATTGGGGGAATTAAGAATAAAATAACAGAGTTGTAATTATGCCTTTTTAAAAACCATCGTACTATATTATCATACATGTAAAAAAAGGAAGAAGCTACTGATTAATCGAGGTCTCCTGAATGGATTTTGCGGACTCTTTTGAGTGATAATATAAAAACTGAAAAAGATGCGGAAACTAAGTTTTGAGTCATGCTTATTAAACTGAGTTTATAAATGAGTTGAAAGTTGACAGATTAAAAAAATTAATTTTCCTTTTAATTAAAAGAAGGAGAAGTTGAAACTTGATCCGGGAGGGCACATCCATATATGAAGATAGATATGGTCGAATCAAATATGAATAGAAGGACCATGAATATATATATATGATTATATTTTGGTCACAAAATGAGTCAGAAATGAAGTGTTTATGGGATTCACCCGATTTTTTTCCTTTGGTTTTTAGAGTCTTGTGTTGGTAAGTGAAACATAAAACAACTCATGGTATTGATATATAGTTCTCGTACATATTTGATGTTCAATGTTTGAGAACCAAATAAAAGCATCACCATAAAGCACAAGTAAACCTGGACGCTTGTATATATAGACTATATGGTGAACAATGAATGCCACTAACATTGGAGAATCTGAGTGTGTCAAAGTTTGCTTCTTTAATTTCTTTTCATTGATCTGTCCATTTTCCTATACCTTTTGTGAGTTTCTTCTATTATTCCTTGGCCTCACTTATGGAGTATATATGAACAATACTACTAACATAAATATATCCTTTTGATTTCCAGATAGATTCTGGCTTGTCAAACTGTGGTGATCATCACCAAGACAGTACCTATTCTTTGCAAATTATTTGAAGCAGAGGAGAGATCACTGAAATGGTTTGGGGGTGAAGATTCGATTCTAGAACGAAATGCAGCAAAAGTAGGGTGTACTGTGTAGATTAGAAGGAAAAGAATACACACACAGACACACACATTCACACACGTTATCGTAATAATCTTTCCCTCAATCATGACCAGGTTCAGCTAAAGATAATTATAGAAGAGATGGAGATAGATTGGTATAAATATGGTGTGTTTTGCTTCAGAGTTCTTCGTGATGGACAATACAAAACAACATAATCAGCTTCTTTAGATTTCTGCATTATATTATAGAGGGTAAGCTTTAGGCACGGCAACTTCTCCGATTAGGACCGCACCTTTTTACAGGTTAAGTGTCCCCTAGGCCTAGAGTTCACCCGTACACTTCATTGGGCTATGAGGATCTGGCTGAAGTGTTTTGGGGAACTCTGGGTGCCATCTAACACATTACTCTACAACTCCAACATTGATATATATGCTTAGGTTTCAGTAAGTATATACATATTCAATATTCTTCTCTCTGTCTCTATATATATTCTTGTTCTTGAAATAATTGTACTCTGCTTTATGTTATACTATGCGTTTCTGTGTTTGTATTTTGCACAAGTAAGCAAGGGTGAAGAAGCAATTTTACACACGGGCTTTACTTCGAGGAGCGCCTAACACCACGAGCTTTTTTCTGGAGCAAAAGTACACACGTAGTTACGTTTTGGGAGTAAAAATACAACGGGCCGTTAGTTGACTAGACGTTGACCGTTAGCTTAGATGAAATGAACAGTACTGTGAGTGAAATTACCTTTTTGCCTGTTAGTTTTAAATAATAATAAAAAACTAAAATAACCTCCCCGAATGGGCCCCGTCATTGGCCACCTCACCGCCGGCTGCTGCTGGCGACCACCTCCGGCCTCCTCACCCGACCACCTCCGATGACCTTCCCTTAGTTTTAAATAATAATAAAAAAAACTAAAATAACCCTCGCCGATGGGCCCCACCATCGACGGTGTATTTTAGTCTTTTCTTAATTATTCAAAACTAAGGGGAAGTTGTCGGAGGTGGTCGCCGGTAGCGGCCGACGGTGGGGTGGCCGGTTGGGGGGTCCACCGGCCGGGGGAGGTTATTTTTTTTAATTATTTAAAACTAAGGGCAAAAGGGTAATTTCACCTGTGTTACTGTTCACTCTATCCAAGTTAACGGTAAACATCTAATCAACTAACTATCCGTGGTATTTTTGCTCCAGAAAAAAACTCGTGGTGTTGAGTGCTCCTGGAAAAAAAACCATATATAAAATTATTCCTTCACCCTACAAGCAATTTACTTGTTTGTCACTTTTCTTTGACGGACTTGAGGGACAGTCTGAAAATGAATAGCATGACTTGAAGGAAAAAAACGATAAGTAGATGGTTAATGACTGGAGAGATGTGGTGAAGGGAATTCAAAAGCGACAGCAGCAGAAAGAAAGTGCATCTTAATTTTTGTAATGATTGAAAATATATATATATATATATATATATATATATATATATATATATATATATATATATAATTGGAATTTTGTGCCTAATTATGTAAGTTCCTCCAATCAGTCTATTATTTATGCTGGAAGTCACTAAAAGCATTCTTGTTTGGGAAAATTGATTACAGGGTCCAAGGAAGCAAAATAATTACAAAAAAGGCCCAAGAAACATTCACATGCCAGGGTTTTTTCTGGCATTTTTTCAAAAAAAAGTGTATGGATATAGTTGCTAATTACTACAGATGTAGTTGTTAATTGCTACAGATGTAGTTGTTAAAATGTAGTTGTTAATTAGACTGATTTAATTGTTAATGGGGACTGATATAGTTGTTAACCGCTACTGATGTAGTTGCTAACGTTTTTTGAAAAAATGCTAGAAAAGACCCTGGCATGTGAATGTTTCTTAGGTCTTTTTTGTAATTATTTTGCTTCCTTAGACCTGTAATTAATTTTCCCTTCTTTTTTTGATACACGTAAACATCATTCTCTATGTACGAGAATACTTAATAGCATATGATGTGGGCAATCAAGTCATCCAGAAGAATCATTTTTTGTAATGATTATTTGAGTGTGTCAGATTTCAACACTTTGAACCCATGTTGATTAAAAGATAGGGAGGCCCAAGTTCAAGATTATTAGCTAGAAGAAGAGGCCCATGAAAAATAGATGACATAAAGCTAATTAATCTCAATTCTCAATTTACCAAAAAAAAATCTCAATTCTCAAGTGGACAGATAAATATACAAGTGACTTGCTTGAAGACTTTAGAATGTTTGAAAAGTTTACCATCTCTCCTTTTAATTAGAAGACCTAGTTTATCATGGAGGAGTTTTTATTGTGTCCTTAACTCCTTATTTTTATTTTCATTTTGATAGTTTCCTACATTTTATGGTCAACAATCAAAATTCAAAAGTCTTTAGTTTCTAATTTTTATTTTTTTTATCATTGTTTTTTGGGTTAGTACAACCTTTTGTTTTTTGGGTTAGTACCACCGGCGGCCACCTTTGGCAACCATCTCTGGCAGTCACCCTTTAGTTTTAAATAATAAAATAAAATACGCCGCCGCCGGTGGTGGTGGCTTGCAGTGGGGACGGTGGCCGCCGGCGGTGGTGTGGCCGGTGGTGGGACCCACCAGCGGAGAGAGGTTATTTTAGTTTTTTTTTAAAAAAATTATTTAAAACTAAGGGGAGGTTGTCGGAGGTCGTCAGCGGTGGGTTGACCGGTGGTGGGGCTCACTAGCGGGGGAGGGGTTATTTTAGTTTTTTTTTAAAAAAATTATTTAAAACTAAAGGAAGGCCGCCGGAGGAGGTCGCCGGTTGGGAGGACGGGCGCCGCCAGTGGTGGGGCCCACTGGCAGGGGAAGGGTTATTTTAGTTTTTTTCTTAAAAAAATTATTTAAAACTAAGGGGAGGTTGCCAGCTGTGGTGTGGCCAGTGGTGGGGCCCACCAACGGGAAGGGTTTATTTTAGTATTTTTTTTAAAAAATTTATTTAAAACTAAGGGTAAAATGGTAAGTTCAGCGGTGTTACTGTTCATTCCGTTAGGGTTAACGGTCAACGTCTGGTCAACTAACGGCTCGTGATATTTTTGCTCCTAAAATATAACGTCGTGTGTATTTTTAGTTAAAAAAAAGTCGTGGTGCTGGATGCTCCCTGGGTCAAAGGTTATGTGTAAAATTGAACCTTTACCCTTATTTTTTCAAATAAAAAGAGCCCACCACAAAACACACGCACACACCAAGTAGAAAAGGGGGAACCGTTTGGTCAAAGAGGACCAACAGCCGGCGAAATTTGGTGTGGCCATTGCTTGGGGAGTAATCGTTGCTGGCGACCTTCGAGTGAAGATCACAACTGTTTTGTCATCGTCCTTCTTTTCATTTAAAGGTAAGAAACTTCTTTATATCAACATTGAGGTTGAACCCATATTGTATCATAAGAGTAAAGGATTAGACTTGAGAAATAGATCAATAGGAATGAAATTTTTGTTTAATTTGTTGTTTGCTTTGAACTATTTGGTCATTAGCTACACCTTAACTGTGGTATAATTTTATGCTTGCGTTCATAATTCTTATGTGACTATTCGATTTCTATAAATGATGCTCTGTTTTTTCTCACTCGACTGTTCAATAGTGGGTTACCTTGTTCACAACTCCTCTGGTTTCATCGTCTCATTATCTTCCATACCTTTTGCTACTTTTGAATTTTCCTAATATCTTTGCAAGGTATCATCAAAATTTGTATTAGTTTTGTTGTATTTGTATATACTTGTATATACCTCAGTTCATTGCTCTGTATATAAAGCCTATAGTTGCTCTGTATATAAAGCCTAATATATCACATGAATATTCCTTCAAGATTTATAATATAACCAATGTATGTCAGGGCATATGTTATTAGTTACTCATCGTTCAAACGATATGCATACTCTTCGTTCTGCTTTATTCAAATCTAATCTGTAACATTGTCAACTCTGTTGATATTCCTGATACTACGTGTTATTTGACACAATAAATAGTATGGAATTTGGGTGTTACAATATATGCAGCCGTGATAATTACTTAGTAGTGATTGCTAATCACGCTAGATGCTAGTCGATAAATATAAACAATAGTACTTAGAAAAACTTTATTCTAGAAAAATCAAAATGCCTAGCTGAGTGAAATGGTTCAGGGTGAAAATTTGATTCTGATATGAAAAGCAACAAATTAAAAGTAGAGCACGTCAAACAGAAGGGAAAATATACTTATTTAATTTTAAAGGATTAAAAAAAGCTAAATAAATACCAACATATAATTGGTCTAGTGGTATAAGGCCCTACTAAATTTCTTTAGGTTTTAAGTTTAAGTTTTAGAGAAGACATCTGTATTGGGAAGGGAAGCCACAAACCCCACACCAGATAATAATATAAAAAAATCTAGATAAATTACTTAATTATAATATATATGACTTGATGACATACTTAAATTTGACTACTCATTATTGAAGAATTTAGTCTGAACCATTTAGCTCATTCCTCTTAATTAGTTTCTCAAACTCCTTAGAAGCACTGTGTGTATTATCTTATTCCACTTAAAAAAACGTTGGATTACTAATAAAAATTACCAATGGAATTTGTAACACCCCAACTTTTCAAAAGCGGATTTTTTTTTTTCAATCAGAATAGAGCATCGGAGCGATTGAGTAACTGATATATATATATATATATATATATATATATATATATATATATAAAGCCATAAGTCTGGATAATTACAATAATGGTACATTATACCGAGTGTTATAAAAAAGGAAATACATCCAAAAAGAAATCTTCTGCCGGATCTCTAAGCATGCTGCTTTCCCTTCTCCTCCGTCCTTAGTTCTCCTGACCCTGACGCTATGTTAAGAGCTGAGGTCCAATGCATACGGACCCTAGGTAACGGTTAACCTCATGTTTATATATGCCATATATGGGTTACGGATATTCACAACATACACAGTACATGAGCACTCAAACAAATGTATCCTTAGCATACGTTTCACATCTACCAAGCGTTTCACACTAAACATTTCACACTCAGCAAGCGTATCCCAACATCCAGCAAGAATAATCATAACAACAGTACATGAACATATCATAGAGCAAACAACTATCTCATATAAACATACCATACACATAGCACATATACACATATAATAACCATCAGAATTAGTGTTACTAGTACGCGAACGTACCTTTCACCGAGTAATCGTCAAACGTCCGACCTTTGAATCCGGCCATGAACTTCCTAGATATCCTAACATATCACCATATCACTTAGAATAACATCTTAAGAGATATTTCCACCTCTATTTACCACTCTATCCTTGATGGCTTTATTATTACAATTTTGCCTTTACATTTCTTGAAAAACGCTACTACAGATTTTCTGGGCAGATTTTCCACTAACTTTGAAAAATCATAACTAATTCTAGAAAAATCGAAATGAGGATCTGTAAAATTTCCCGGACTCCTTAGAATGTCTAATTTCTAGGAAAAATACTGGTATTTACCCAGAATTTAAGAACAGTTCCCAGTTTTGACGTCTTTACCCCTGACTCAGAATTTTACCCAGAAAACGTAACCTTACTTTAGGAATTTTTATCTCCTAGCACAAAACTCAGAATGAAATGCTCTGGGTATATTTGGAAAGCCCTATGTGTGTAATTTAACCATGAAAATTTTCGGAATCTATTAACCCCATCTTCTATATAAAATTATAGCCTTTACGTTGCTGACTTTGAGAAACTTCTAACCGAAAATTTTGGCAGAATTTTGCTACTTTGATCTATAACTTCCAAGAATTTTGCTCTATAATATTTTTCATCATATTTTCGAAATAAAGACATATTTAACCAAAAAAACATGAAATCTAAAATATATTGGAAGATTAAAGATCAAAACAACATTTAAACTATGAACTCAAAAGCTATAACTCAAGAACTAGAGAACTTACCCTTGAAGACTCTTGAACTCTTTCTTCCTTCTTGCTTCACTCTCCTCTTAAACTCTCCAATCTTTGGTATGAGTTTGGTGTGGAGAATGAAAAAGCTCAAGGTCTCTATTTATAGGAAAAACTCAATGGCATAAAGGGTAATTATCCTAGAGTTTCAACTTGGCTTCTTTCTTCCTATCCATTAGATCCTACTTGCACCATAAGGAGTTCCATATCCACCCTCCAACATAGCTGGACGTTTTTGACTTCTTTGGCAAGTTGATTAGATCCTACTTGCACCATAAGGAGTTCCATATCCACCCTCCAACATAGCTGGACGTTTTTGACTTCTTTGGCAAGTTGAAGAGGTCATTTTGATGACACAATTGAGTGCTTAGGTGTCCCTTAATTTCTAGAAGACTTGTGGATTAAGTTGCTTAAGTTGCATGTGCTTTAATCCATAAAAATCTGATTCTTATCCCTTGGTCCAGCAGCTGCACGAAATTTGTGGCCATTGGGAGGTGATTTAATGTATTCAATTCATGCTAATAATATTATGTATTCAATTCTCCAACTAGTTTAATTAATTTCAAAAGGATTTAGCTTAATTTCTTAAGATAATGTCTTGAAGTACTTGGTTCACAAAGCTCCACCATATGCTAGTTACCATTGTTGACTTCTCAAAGGTGATTAACAAGATTTGATTACTCTCTTAATCAAGTGCTTAGAGCTTCTTAAATATAACTATCATTGGCTAATATAATTACAAGAAGGCTTAAGCTTAAAATATCTCAAAAATACTTGGCTATCCTTGCTCCACAAGCTCTAGCTGATTTTATTGACTTTTGGGGCATTAATAATTAGCTCTAATCATGTGCTTAATCTCCTTCTTTATTGCTAATATCTTAGGCTAATTGGTTTGCTAATTAACTCAAGCTATTAAAGCATTATTAGCAATTAATTACTTATTTAATCACTTACTAATTGTTGACAATTTTCTTAATTAGGATTAATTATTTTCTCACAACTATTTAATTGACATTTTATGCATCATGCAAAATATTAAAAATCATGGGGCAATTTATGTTTCCCAAAATAATATCATATTTTGCCTCATTATCTTCCAAGGGAAATAATCTCATAAATTACCTAAATTAGAGACAACATACTTTTTAATTTTTAATAAATATTTAGTTGCCTCTTAGAATTTCTCATAATATTCTCAGGGTATTTTATAACCCATAAATTCACTTAGGAATTTTTAGCTCTTTATTCCCCTAATTTCATGAGAAATTACCTTAGGAAATAAGGTAATTATTACACTAGTTCTGAAACCACAAGTTTACCTATTTCTAATAGGTATTATTTGTCAATATAATATTCCACATAAATAATTATCCGGGTATCACAGAATTTCATAGGTAAATGGATTTCCGATAGAAAATGTTCATCACAAAAAAAAGTGGCAAAAGACATTATCGATGAAATTTTGTTGATAATTTCTATCGGTGATTATTACCAATGGAATTTTGTTGGTAATTTCCAATGGATTTTTTTCTGTTAGTAATTCCATCCCTAATCTGAATATTTTTTGTAGTGTTCATTAATGGTATTTCGAAACATCTAAGAATAACCTGCCAAACAAAATTGTAACTCTACTATTCTTTTCGCTAGTCATAGATTTAAATAGCTAAATGTTAGTTTAAATATTAAATTTATCATAAAATAAAAGTATATTTCAATATTATGTCAATTCATTATATATACTAAACTCTAAAAAAATACTCCCCATTTCCCCGGCAAAATAAATAAATAAATAAAATTACTCCCCATTTCTCTTTTTAGTGTATCCTTTTTAATTCATCCTAAATATAAAACTTAATATCTCAAATCACGAGGTTATATTTTTACGATGCCTCACCACGTTATTTAATTAAATTCAAGGTGCTTTAGAAAAAAACTAGCTAGCTGGTTCCCCACCGCTCTTCGAAAAAGTTGTTTTATAAAGACGTTAGTATCATTTTCTTTTGAAAAAAATTATTAAACTTTGTTGACTAATACTCTCTCCTGTCCTTTTTAGAAGAGCTCAATCGAATTACATAATTTAACCTGAGTTATACTAATACTTCTTCTATTCAATCATCTTTCCTTGCATTTTCACGATCTCGTTATTTTGCACTACTCTGTATCTAGAAAAGCACACAGATTCACACTCTCTAGCATATAATCTAACCTGAGTTATTCCTTTGCACTATCGCAACTCAAAAGCTTAAGCTGTTATATATTCTCGATCTGCGTCTCATCAGTCTGTCACAAGAACAAGAGTTGAACTGCTGCACCAGCATGTTGACGTAGATAATGTTCTACCTTGTTCCTTCCAGTCCTTGGCCATATCGCATATGGTCCAAGCTGGTGCCATTTTCCATTTCCCAGCTACACTCTAGAACGAGGATCCATCTCCATAATTTTAAGTGAAGTTGCATTCATGAGGAGATAAGTCGCAATCTCGATCTCGCTCCATTGGCCTTTCATGCCGCTTATCACCACCTCTTTGAGCTGGTCATGTTTGCATCTTGGAGGCTGGTTTCTGTCCCTCAATTCTTCTCCAACATAAGAGTCCATTCCTAACTGTGAAAATAGTTATCAAACTTGTGGTTTTTCACATCATGTGAACGTAAATTGTGGTTGAAATTTGATAACTAATATACCTAGATCTTATGTTGAAGACGGGAGGAAGTATATGTATCCAGCATTTAGTGAGATTCAAGCACTGCTAGTTTCAATGATGCCTCTTCTAATGAGTCATACGAAGTTCAAATTTTCTATCTTGCTCGAAGCAAATCGAGTTCTTGGTCTAGTTTCTTTTTCCTTCAACATTTTAACTATATTTTTTTAATACTCTAAAACTTTACACAATATTTCCTTTTTTTTTTTTGCAGCATTTTAGCAAAGAAGTTTGGCCATAGCACAATCCGATCAGAAAGTAATAAGAGAGTTATTTAGGCTTGTCTAACAACTTGTGTCCCCACAATTATATTTATACTTGCCAAGCAACTACTGTCCCCGCAATTATATATATAGCACAATCCAATATCAGATACGCAAAAGTTTTCCTATTTCCCAGGCAGTGTACAGACACATATACACTACTGGTATGAATGCAAACTTATTTACCCTATATTTTTTATGGAGAGAAAATTAGGGTAGAAAGAATATTAGGAGGGAAAACTCCTAAAAATAATAAAATGTTATCATTTTTAACAATTTTTTTCTAGTATTCCTGTCCCTATTTTCTCCTCACTTTTCTCTTCATCCAAACATTTTTTAGATGGAGAGAAAAGTGAGAAGAAAATAAGGAGTGAAAAATACTAAGAAAGAAAACTTTCGAGAATGGCAAGAAAAATTTACTATTTTTGAAAATTTTCCATCTTAGTATTTTTTTTCTCCCTTAATTTTCTCTCAATCCAAACATCTAGGTAATTTATACACAATCTATTTATAAATTAAAAAATGCAAAAAAAAAAAGGCGGGTTTTGAATTAAGATTCTAATGAAGTGTGATATATGAAGGAACTTACATGTAGTTCTAGTTTTTGGAGTCTTGGGTAAGCATTTAGAATTGAGGCAATCCAAGAGATGCTGTGTTCTTGCTTGTGTAGTTTCAGAATTATCAAGTGTCGAAGATTACTAAATCTGGGGACGCACATAGCCGCTGCCTCAAACACACACACATACAGAGCATCAAACATCAGATAGAAATGTTTTCAACCTTTTCTCCCGCAGTCATTAATTATTCATCTTACCATGTGACAGGTGCATTCTAGGAAGAGAGTTTCAAGCTGAGGCAGATCAATTGGAAGCGTAAAAAGTGGCCAAATATCTCCAGAACTGATCCTCCAGTCATTCAAACCAGTGAACACAGTTCTTAGCCTTGGAGTATCATGGAACTGGAACCATACGAACCTTCCTTTGTACTCCAAAGTTTCAACATTAAGTCCTTTCAGCTCAATAGTCCTCAGATGAGGACAATCACTCACGTTCAGGTATTTGAGCTTCTGGCAAATTGGATGCTCTATTCTCAAATGATGCAGATTCCAACACGTGTTCAAACTCAAGAACTCAATATCATGGCAATTCCATAGCAGATTCTGAAGGTGATCGTCTGATACCAAATCAACCTCGCTGAGTTGCAGAGTCTTAATTGTGCTGAAACCAGAGAAAATGGACAATTGAGACCCTGGGGCCAACACGCAATAAGACAAACGCAGTCGTTTCAGAGACAAAATGCCAACCAGAAGATCACAAGGGAACATATAAAGTCCTTCAATTGGAGCAGTGAAGTAATTATCTTCCAACAAGCACAGATCAATCTCTTCAACTTTTCTCTTGAGAGCAAAACCAATCCACCAATTGAGTCTGCAGGCGTATATATTCCCAAATGAGAAGTGAACCTTGAGCTTCTCTATCTTCTGAACTTCTTTGACACTTTTCAAGTAGAAACACACGACGTCCATGAACTCCACGGTTCTTTTCACCTTCACAATGCTCCTTTCCAAGAAACTCATCTGGGACACGTTCATATCAGAATACTTGTTAGTGTCAAGCATGTTGTGTGCATCAAGTACGAGACTTTTGGGTGAAAGGAACTCGTTCCTCCATCTTCTTGAGACCACTCTGGTTCTCACGGCTTCTCTGGTTGTGAGATATGATAGTATCAGAGCCAGCACGGAATCAGGGAGCTGGCTGATGCGGTCTTCTTCATTAATGTCATCATCTATTTCCATGATATTATTCACCACCTCAATAGTAATGACCTGAAACTTCTTCTGTTGGTTGAGTATGAGAGATCTGAAAATTGTATTGGAAGTGGGAGGGAGGAAGATAATTTTTGGGATATTGGAGATGGGAGCGAGGAAGGAAGAAAAGTATTGAAGAGAGATCTTATAAAAAGGAAGAGGTGGGATATTTCCAAAGGAAGGTTTCTGTCATCACATTACCTGAGTAAATATTGTGATAATCTTCAGATGTATTTTGAAAATGTATAAAGGGGGATTCTTAGGAATATATGTTCCCCATAACGCAGCCAATAAGTCTAATCTTGGAAAACCCGGGGAAATTTTCCTTTTAAAAATGTTATTTTCTAATAAGATCTGAGAAATTTCTTTATATCTTGTTAATTTTGTATACATAAAGTACCACTAATTTGATTTAATTAAAATACCACCAATAAAATTATTAACGGAGATTTTTTTTTATCAACTTTCCCTTTAATCATCTCCATCTTATTCACCGTAAGATGAGATGGATAGATTACTATCAGAACAATATGTTAGACGAATAGATTACTATTAGTCTATAATTTGTCGTAGAGAATGTAGTCAAGTTTTGTTTAGCATTGAAATTTTGACTAAACTATTTTATAGTCAGCATCTAGAGCCATTCAAATAAATAATATGAAATGAAAACGCTGCCAAATGAATAGAGCGGATATACCAAAAAAATATGTACTTCTTTCTGTATCTTTTATAAGAAATTTTCTGGAAGATACTTATTTGGTCGTTATTATAAAGTATTAGATATTAGAGCAAGTATTTAGGGAAAATTGTAACCAGGTCCAATCAGCATATTTAGTGACAATTAGGTTTAGAGCAACCGATGACAAGCTAAGTTTAATGCATCCTGTAATACTCGAAATTTTTTTTATCTTAAAACTAGTGTAATACCTGTTGAAAATAGGTGAATTTGTGGTCTCAAAACTAGTGTCATAATTACCTTATTTCCAAAGGTGGTTTCTCATGTAATTAGGAGAAATAAAGAGCTAAAAATCCCTAAATGAATTTGTGGGTTATAAAATACCCTGAGAATATTATGATAAATCTTGAGAGGCAACTAAATATTTATTAAAAATTAGAGAGTATGTTGTCTCTAATTTAGATAATTTATGGGATTATTTTCCTTGGGAAATAATAAGGCAAAATTAAATATCATTTTGGGGAACATAAATTGCCCTATGATTTTTAATATTTTGCATGATGCATAAATTATCAATATCAGTAAAATAGTTGTAAGATAATAATTAATCTCAATTAAGAAAATTGTCAACAATTGGTAAGTGATTAATTAAATAATTAATGGCTAATTGTTTAGATATAGATAAAGGAGATAACCAAAGTTAGTTATATGAAACCTCTAATTTGATATTAATAAACAATGGAGGGTCAAGATTAGCATAAAGAATGTTGCTAATTAATTAATAAAGATTAAGAAAAATATTTTGAGATTTAGTACATAAAGATCCCTAATCCTAAAAGAATTGTTAAGTTCATGATTAAGGCACTAATTAGGCTTGTAAAATCAAATTAGATAAATTAATAATTATTAAGGGTTAAGATGTAATCTTGAAAAGCAAAGATCAAAGGTTAGGATTATTCAAATAATTTTAAGAGCCTAAATCCATGTAATTACTTATAGGCCAATAGGGAAATTTTGTGGAAAATAAATATAAGATAAATAGAATATTGTAATTAAGTAAAATAGGGAAAAAAAATAATATATATGTATATTCTTGTGCTGGCTGAAATTTTGGTCAAAGAAGAGATAAGCATTAGACAATTAAAAATTTAGATATTGAGCTTTCAACCACATGTGCAATTGAAGTCATAAAGGCATGGAAGAGGATAGAGAGAAAAGGGGTGTAGGTGACATTTTTTGTAAGAGGTGTAAGGTCAAGATTTAAGCTTCCTAGTTAAGTTAAATCCAAGGGTTAGAATTGGATTAGAGTTGCAAGGAAGTTAATGCATGGTTGGCTATAAATAAGAGGCTTCATGCTTCATTTTTCTTCACACCAAATCACACTTCAAGAAAGGTGATTTCTAAGTAGGAGAGGGAGAAAGAATCTTGAAGCAAGAAGAAGAGTCTTCAAGAGGTAAGCTCTAGCATTTAAATTTCTAGTATTTAGTTTTTATAAATTCTTAGTATAAATGTTAGTTTAATCTAGAAAATTAGAGAATAAATTCCTATAATTGTTTTTAGGCCTCATTGCATTGAAAAATGCATGAAGAGGTAAAAACATGGTAGGGAATAATTTTTGGGAGGCAATGGATTAATGTTATAAAAGTTGTAAGGTTTTTGGTATTAAAATTCTATGCAGCCAGCGAAATTCATGACATTATTTTATGTATGAAATGAAGTTATAAAATCATGAAATTTTTCAGAGAGAAAGTAGACATGTAGGGCTTTCTAAATATATAAAATATGCAACGTTTTGATCTTTGGTCAAGGAGATATGATTTTTTGAAGTTAAGCTATTTTTGCTGGAATAAAATTTGGGCCACGTTGAGAAAAATTAAAACTGGGAATGGTTCTTAGTGTTCTAGATTCTGGGAATATTTTTCCTCAAAAATAGGCATCCCAAGGATTTCGGAGAATTTTATGGATCCCCTTTTTGATTTTTCTAAAATTAGTTATGATTTTTCAAAGTTAGACGAAAATCTGCCCAAAATGCTGAAATCAGTGTTTTCCGAAAATTTAGGGAATAAATTGGAAAATAAATCCACCAGGGGTAAAATGGTCTTATATGGCCAAAATATCTCTTGAAATAATATTTGTGAATTAATAGAGATGATATTACCCTTATAGGATATCTTTGATCGCAATCTGTCAAAACGTACCGAAAGTCATCAACGAAGGTACGTTCGCGTACTGTAACACTAACTCTAATACTTATTGTATGCTTATATGTGATAGACAACTATACAAGTGATTTGTATAAATAACTTTACATGTGATGTGTATTGTTAAGATGGATAACTATACATGTGAATTGTATAGATAACTGTACATGCGATGTGTATTGTTAGCATAGATAACCTTACATGTGATGTGTACGGTGGATATATTAATTTTGCATCTGCTATATACTTATGTGTTGATTAATGATGTGATGTCATACATATATTATTTACATAAGTATGAGGTTAACCGTTACTTGAGGTTCGATGCATGGACCTCAGCTCTTAATATGGCTTTAGGATCAGGAGGACTAAGCACTAAAGATAAGGGCAAGCAACATGCTTAGAGTCCCGGCCGAAGAATTTCTTTTGGATTTGTATTACCATATTAGTAAATATTCAGACCTTTGTACTGTTGTATAAGCAACTAGGTATCTCAACAGTGGATGTTTATCAGATACTCGCTCTTTTAAATTGCTCCGATGCTCTACTCTAATGAAATTATCTTATTCCGCTTTTGAAAAATGGGGTGTTACACATCCAATTATCGTTAATTGTATGTTGCTTTATGATTTATGTTGTTGTTTCATTGAGTATATGAAAGGATATGAATTTCTGCTATTGAGATTAATTGTGCACTATTTTTGTGTGCTAAGTCAAGGATAAGCAAAAATAATAAATCTCTATGTGTTTATAACCTTTGTTAGCGACTTCAAATCATGTCGTCAATACAATACTTTACTAAAGTTGTTAATGTTGCTTATGTAGTTGTTGATAACACCTTTATTATGCAAAGTAACAAAAAAGATGGCGAGCACAAATGAAAAGCATATATTATGTTTTTTTTGCATGTAGGGGACAATTTTTAAATGGAGGAGAATATCGTTTGCAATATGTGAGGGATGACGTTATGTTAGAACACAAATCATAAAGGAAGGCACCACATTTGAGTAGTTGAGAATAATTGTAGCATCAATTGTTAGAAAAGAAAGTAGTAGAATTTTCATGAAATTCATGCTGACCTTTGATGCAACAACCTTTGTGGACTTTGTAGATGATGAAAGACTAGAATATTTTATTAAATTCAACATAGAAAATGGTCATGTGTATGTAGAAGAGAATGTAGATATAATATACAACCAACAAGAGATGATGCAACAGAGGAACAACATGAGTGTAAGTTGTATTTACTTTTTAAACTAATATTTTTTGTAGTCACTTATTGATGTGTAAGTTGTCATTGGATGCACTAAATTTGTCATTACTAACAAAGGGGTAAAATTGTACCTTCATGTTTAAGTCCTATAGAACTTCACGATGTTGTTGAGGGACCTACTTATCATTAAGTTTATTAATTAGGACCTCGATGTAATTTTCTCCTACATTTAACTATTTAGTTTAGTTTATAATGTCGCATTTTTTTTTTTGAAAAAAATGTTTACTCCACCTTTCCTTATTAAAGTATGAGTTAAAACATGGACAAAGTTAACAGCTTTTTTTAAATTTTTAGATAGAGTTAACCAATTAGCCTTTTCTCAACTCCAGTTAAAGGTATTAGTGAGAGAAAATTAAAATATGTAGGCGGCAAGTGGATATAAAAGACACCCCTGGGTGTGATTTAGGAAAAAATCAGTATTTTTTATTAGAAAAGGGTTCAATAGTATTATTTCATTGCAAATAAATTAAAATACGAAACATTTACTATATTTGTGTATTATTTTTTTCAATTTTTTATGTGGGTGAATGATATATAAGTTTCAATTAAAAGAAATAATACATTGGCAAGTCACATAAGTTATTAATGATAACTATTTCACTAATTAATTCTCCTTATTCACGTATCAATAAAATTTTTTATGAATTTTTTCCCCCGATTAAGACATAAAAATCACTCTCCCTTTTTATATTGGGTTCTCCGAATGAAATGTGGTGGATGTTTCTTTATTTGCTAGCCCAGAAACATGGTTAAAAAACAACGATTATGAATGGGGGCCACGGGGGACGATTTCAACACAGTAAAATGGTTTGTGATCACCGGAGGATGAGCATTGAAAGTTGTTTGGACGGTTTCTGACTGTGACATCTCATCTCATGATGCCACATATGTGACCACCGAATTCATTTACCTCATTATTATCTTTAGAAAAAGCATATTCAAATACCCATATAGAATGAAAGATAGAAAAATACTATTTGAATCATCAAAATCCCAAAATATTTCCCAAATTAACTAAAAGACATATAGGTTATTAAGGATGAATAAGGAATTTCAAAAATAAGTTGCTTTTGTTTTTTTACTAAAATATCTCTTAGTTCATTCGTTTCATTTCATGATCATTATTAAAATATGAGTAGATGGATTTGGATGTTTCCTCACAGTGACATCTCACCACATGGTGACGACATGACCACCCAATTCATTTATTTCATTATTAACATATTCAGATACCCATATAGTATGAAAGGAAGATAGAAAAAAAAATAGTATTTGAATCATTAAAATCCAAAAATGTTTATTAAATTAACAACAAGATATATACGTCATTAATGACGAATATGTAATTTTGAAGATAGGGTGTTTTCACTAAAATGCTCTTCAAATTCCAAAAAAATAAAGAACCTAAATTGTTAATTGTTATTCTAAAGTTGTCATTGTCTATATTAAGGCGTCTTTGACAATTTGAGTATAGACAATTAATAACTTGGTATAGAGATTGGTAACCTGAGTTCTCCAACTCGTCAATCTCCAAACTCATGTTGTTAATTGTTATACTTTAGTTGTCAATGACACCTAATGGGGATATTTTTTTTAATTAGATATAATCAAATTTGCCATTGTCTATACTCAAGTTGTTAACAATACTTAATGGAGAAAATTGTTAATTGTTATGCTCAAGTTGTCATTGTCTATACTTAGGTTGTCAGTGACGCTTGATAAGAGTACGTTGACAAGTGTAGACAATGACAACTTAGAAATAGATATTGACAACTCAAGCCCCTCTTCAACTAGACCTATCCTCCCCCTCCAGTGTCCACCTCCCCTACTCATTGCCTCCCTCTCCAGCATTCCCTTTGATCTCATCTTCTCCCTTCCTCAATGGCTACCATCAACTTTGAAAATTAATTATAAACCAATAGTAATGGTTTCATAATTGATTTTAATGTGTATAGTTGTTTGAATATTACCAACAACTAGTTGGTTGAGTGGATAAGCAACCTCACCTCTATATTATAAAAAGAAAAATACAAGTTCAAATCTAGAGAAGCCTATTGGATTTTTATATATAAATTCTATGGGTTATGAATAAGAAGTTTTACTGGTTCGCCACCGACAGTCGCTTTAGTTCGCCATGGTTGTGTCTGTTCACCAGCAAGAGACAAGTCCATCTGATTAAATTTTCTTTATCTATAAATAGGGCGCTCTAGTGACAAAATATATTTTTCTCGATTTTTCTATATACATTCTTTCTGCATATTATATATACATTCTGTGCGTTTCGAAAGTAGACTCATTGGATTCGCCTGGGCTTTACACAGATAGAGCCATCTTTTTAAAGACGAATAATTTGCTCTATCATGGGAGACAATTGCTCAAAAACCTTCGGCATCCGTATTGAGAGAGCAAAACTGTCTTAAGGACACAACGAAAGTTGGGCCCGAATTCCTACATAATTTATTACCATTTTCGGCAGTCTTGTGAGTTTTACTATTTTTCCTTCTTGTGTAGAAGTATTGTATGTTTACCGATTATGCATATTGATTACACAGATTCTTTCCCTTGTGAAAATTCCAATTTAAAGTATTTTCAACAACAATCTTAAGACAATTTTTGAATCTGTGCTTAGTTTTTAAATTTTAGATTCTTGATTTTAAAAAGTTAGAGTTTCTAAAATTAGTCTTAAAGGCTATGATCATATATGTATATATCCTTGTTGATAATTAGATGCGAGTTCTTAATTCTTTGGATTGCTTATATGTTCGTTAATTTAAGTACGAAGAAATATAAGGCAGATGAAATTTGGTACAGTTTTTTGTTTGTACATGCTTCTGCAATCTGATAAATACATACCGGTATGGTTAAACTTTTTCCCTGGATGCCTTTATCTTATGGTTTATGTGTGTGTTTGAATTTGAAATACTACCATGGAACACATCTTTAATTTCTATGATTGCCTGTTGAACCATTAATATTGTTTTCACATTTATATGTTTTGGGTTGCATACCTTTCTAGTTTTTTTTTTAAATATAAATCTGGAGATTCTATATGCCTTTGTTTTCCTGTTTCCATATGATTCTACGTACTTATGTTGTTTGATTGAAGGATTTGTAATGCAAATCTTTAGATACATAAACTAACAAGAAATTGTAGGATAGTCTCCTTTATGGAAAACCGAAACTGATGTAGTTAATTTGTTATGTAGTTAAATTTGTACAAGGATAGATTTGTAATTTCCTGGTCATTTACTTGGGTCTTTTGTCTTTTCGCACATAGGTAGTTTATTTCCAATGCATGTATTTGTAAGCACTCAGACACGATCTCAGCATTACGTGAATTATGTCAGTTTCTTCTCAACCTCCTCTGTTCTTTTGTAACTTCTGTTTCTCTTCTTCTTCTCTGCTTATTCTTCTCTTCTGATCTTTGGAACCTACCATTGGTATCAAAGCAGGCGTGGCTCGAACATGGCAGATGCAATGAGAGCGCAGACACAGTTGAGGGAAGTGGAGGAATAGCTTCGTTCTGACATGGACCAACACTTTGCAGCACTAGAAAACGGATTACACTCCATTCAGGAGATGCGTGAGTAGATGATAGAGTTGCAGAAGTTTGTGCACCAATTGTCGGTACGAGTGGTGGATTTGCAAGCACAGGGTCGAAGTGATCAACATGGTGTCGAACGTGATGCCAACTACTACACACAGACAAGATACACCAAACTGGACTTTCCAAGCTTTTCATTTGGGGATGTGGATGCGTGGGTGGCTAAGTGTGAACACTACTTCAATCTAGATGGAACACTAGAAGCAAGAAAACACTACTTGCAAGCATTGCCCTCGACAATGATGCTTACAAGTGGTTTCAGCACTTTGAAAAAAATTAGAATGGTGTCATATTGTGGCACACGTTTGTAGAGGCGATAAGAATTCGTTTTGAACCATTATATGATGATCCTATGGAAGACTTGATGCACTTGCGACAAACTGGATCATTAGTGGACTACCAACGTGAATTTGACACCTTAATGTGCAAGATTGATATGCTTGATGCAAGGAGAGTGAGTTGCTTCATTGGGGGGTTGAAACCGGCATTAGCATCAGGAGTTAAACTTTTACGTCCACAAAATCTATCAGAGGCAACAAAGTTGGCAAGACTTCAAGAATCTAATTTAGATTCTCTCCAACAACTTACTGTACAGTTAAGCAGGTCTATTTTTACATCACATAAGGGTTTACTTCATACTCCTAATGCATCCGTGAATACAACCAAAGCCCTTACTTACCCATCAAAAGATAAACACGTCACATTGGAGTATAAGAAAACCACTTTTCCATCTAGTTCCAATCAGCGACCTACTGGATCAGCAAGGGGGTATAGTAGCACAACAACCCTACTTTTAATCGAAGACTTACGTCTGAAGAACTGGAGGAGTGTAGAAACAAGAATTTGTGTTACTATTGTCGTGAAAGGTACTCACTAGGGCATGATTGCGCTTACAAGAAAAAGATGTAGGTATATATGATGGAACTACCTAAAGAGGGCACATCAATAGAATCGGCTGAACCATCAGTCATAGAAGAAGTGAGCTTGGCTATTGGGGAAGGTGATGAAACTCCCGTGATATCAATTAATGCCATGTTTGGAGTCTCTGATTGTCAAACCATGTGTGTGTTGGGAACGATTGGTAAATGATATGTGCACATGCTTATTGATATTGGAAGTACTCATAATTTCTTGAACTCCAATATGGCCAAGGATGCTAATGTAAATATTCAGTCTGTGGCTCCTTTTCATATATCAGTGGCTAGAGGCAGTAAATTGATAGGGACTGAATTTTGTTCTGGTGTGGCATGGTCCTCTCATGGGATTAATTTTGAAACTGATGTCTTTTTATTACCCTTAGGAGGATGTGATATGGTTCTTGGTATGCAATGGTTACGTGAGTTGGGGGTCATCAGACTTGATTGCAAAAACTTGTGTATGGAGTTTACGTGGAGAGAGAAACCAGTAACATTCATGGCTTCTAAGGTGGGCAAAAATAAAATTATTTCAGAAGTCAAAATGCTTAAGCTACTCAACAAACAACTGGAAATACTTGGGTTTCAGTTGCTGCCAGTGGAACAGAATGGGGAATCTGATATGTTAAAAGCCAACCCTACCACCAACACCCCTCATGTTATTCATGAGTTGTTGCTTGCTTATGATGAGCTTTTCAAGGAACCTACTACCTTACCGCCATCAAGGGGGGTTGATCACCGTATCATTTTGAAAGAGGGTACAAACCCTATTAATTTGGGACCATATAGGTATCTTGGTGCACAAAAGATGCCATTGAGTGCATGTTCAAAGAGATGTTAGTTCAAGGGATCATCCAGCATAGTACATCTCCATTCACTTCTCCTGTAGTTTTGGTTAAAAAGAAGGATAGTAGTTGGCGGATGTGTGTGGATTTTCGTGAACTTAATAAAGCCACAGTGCGTGATAGCTTCCCTATCCTATTGATTGAAGATTTATTGGATCAACTTGGGCATGCCAGGATTTTTACTAAGTTAGATCTGCGATCGAGGTATCACCAAATACGGATGAGGGAGAACGATATTCACAAAATGACATTTTAAACTCATGCAGGTCATTATGAGTATCTGGTAATGCCATTTGGTTTAACAAATACCCCTTCTACATTTCAAGCTATTATGAATCATATCTTTGAGAGTTTGCTTCGTAAGTATGTGCTGGTATTTTTTTGATGATAAATTGGTGTATAGCCCTAATCTTTGCTCTTATTGTGATCATCTCTGTTCTGTTGGATCTGGCTGTCACCTAAGAGGGGGGTGAATTGGGTGTCCGATAAAAACTTATGGACTTTTGAAAAACTTTTCACAACTCACATAAAGCAATTCGTATGACAGTAGTAAGTTGTAAATCAATAATCATTCATTCAAACATATATGCTGGAAATAAAAAAGGTTAGGGAAGAGAATATGCAAACAGTGATTTATCCTGGTTCGGCCGAATCTTGACCTACGTCCAGTCCCCAGGCTCCTCCTGAGATTTCAATCCATTATCTCCTTGTTTAACCGGGCACAAGAGAAAAGCCTTTACAATCTCACAAGTTTAGTCGGGCACTTGTGCAGCCTTCACAATCTCTTACCGAGATACTCCCCCTTACACACTGTAAGGTTACAACCTTCAACTCAAGATTACCCAATCTTGAGTAACTCTCAGATAAACTGATTTACAGATAAATCTTCTCTTTCAGAGGTAAATGAATAATCACTGAAGTACAATAATCAAGCTTCTCACTCTCTCTACTGTATAATATGAAACACGGAAAAACAGAGAGTATATTGGCTAAGTGGGTATTGGCATATTGATGATGAAAGTCATTTAGCTTGTTCAAGTCATTCGTCAATCGTCGTCTGTCATCCCTCGTCCATTCTTCCAATTTGAATGCTTTGCTATTTATAATTAATTTTCTTTTACCGTTGTGAGCATTCGACCTTTGGAAAGATTTGAATGTGTCCATTGAGAATGTTGAAGTATGTATCCGTTGTGAATGGCGGACGAAATCTCGTTGAATCTTGAAACATTCTCCAATGCCATTCATGTTTCTTGGAGCGTCTGTACTTTGCTGTGTGTTCCCCATCGTTAAATGTTGATAGTTGAATATAGTTGTTGCGTCTTATCGAGCTCCGTCTGGCACAATTTCATATGTAGCCGACATTCTTTTGAACTGAAGGATAATTTGTGGGCTCAATGAATTTTTATCTTGCGCAATATCTGGACTGTTCTATTTCTTCATTCCTTGCGCAGACATTTTTTCGGCGTAAACAACGGCGCACCATATTGCATTTACCACTTTCCAGCTTAGTCGCCAATTCTCAATGCTTTTCAGGAATTTCCATTTTGATCATCTGAAAATTACTTAGCAAACTGATTAGAAGCATTTAAGAATTGTAATAAGTAATAATCAGAAGAAATTGAATCATTATCAATTGATTCGAAATTTTTCGAGACAGTGATTTAAAGAACAGAGATAATCTTGCGTCAGCTGATATGCCATACTCGAGTAGCATTCCTGAGTACTTCGAGTATCCTTCCACAATCACTTCACAGAATGCTTGATCCTTGGCTTTACTCGAGTAGCCCATTTCTCATACTCAAGTATCATCTCAGTAAACATATCAGAAGCTTTAGAACGATGTTATTCGAGTAGATGAATCTTGATATGTAGTAGTTCTGTGCAACAACATCTGTCCTTGTGCAAGAATGTATCAGTTGATGAGTATTGCGTTTTCAATGCAAATCTAGATTTCAACATTACTGGAGTAATCACTTAGTTACTGGAGTAGCTTGAGTATTGCCCACTTTCTGTCTCGACGTTACTAGAGTAACATATGTGTTACTGGAGTAATGTAAGTTTTGCAAAGTTTTCTGTCTCGACGTAACTGGAGTAACATATTACCCACTGGAGTAATTCAGGCTCATTTTGGTTCTATGTTCATTTTGACTGAAGTAGTCTTTCAGTGACTGGAGTAACACTAGTGCAAAAGTCTCACGATGACTAGAGTAACTCTCAGTAACTGGAGTAGCTAAAAGTGATTTCGTTTCTGTGTTCTGTTTTACTGGAGTAGCCTATAGGTTACTGGAGTAATCTTTAAGTTGTAACAAGGATGCTACTGGAGTAATAGAACAATGACTGGAGTAATTGAGCTATCATTTGTTTCTGTCTTCGATCTATTGCAGTAGCTTCAGAATGACTGCTGTAATACCTGAAAAAAATTATTATAATAAAAAGAAAAATAATTATCATAATACCTATTTTAAATAGGTGAATATGGGGTCTCAAATTTTTTGTATTGTATTTATTTTTGTTTATAGGGAATTTTTCTTAGAATTTAGGAGTATGAAAATTAATTTAGCTTGTTGATATAAAAACTAATATTTTAGGGATTAAATTAGGACTTAACTCATTTATTCCTAATTTAACTTCATGAGACAAAATCTCTCTAAGTAAGAATAAATAAATTATACAATGATATTAACCCTAAATCTTAAAGTCTAAATGGACCAATAAGGGAATTGTCTTCTTGAGCATGAGAGAACAATTAAGACAAAACTTCATAATTAAAAATTAAGGGAGGGGGGACGAAATTTTTAAGGAAAATGGAAGAAAAATAATAAATCAATTAAAGGAGTAGGAGAAGATAACTTGGTGAGCAAGTTAATTTTCTTAGGGAGCAAGTAATTGCTTAATTAGAAAAAAAATTAGGAGAAAACCTATAGAAATTAAATCATAACTTGAGATTTTGAAGTTAAATATCCAAGATAAATACATATTTAGAATCAGGGAATTATGAGCTTCAATTTGGCTATTCCCAAAGATATTTTCGGTTATGTTTAAGATTCATACTTAAACATTTTGGGAATTAAAAATCACTATAAATCTAATCATAAAATTAGGATTCCAAAAGTGGAATTAGATTTTGAATTTAAACACCAACTTACACCTAACTAAATTAGGATTTGAGATTTATTAAGTTAATTTAATAAGGGAGAGGCTTTTCTTGGGGACCAAGCAACAAAATTCTAGAAGGAAAAGGGTGAAAATTTTGGCCAAGAAGGGTTGGAGGGGCAAGATCATTTCTTTCTCTCCAAGTAATGATCCAAGAGCCAAGATCAAGGAAAAGTTGTAAGATGTTTAACCTCCATTTGCCTATAAATAGAGGGCCTTAGTTAGCACATCCTCCACACCAATTTCCCTTGCCTTGGCCGAAATATAGGGAGGAAGAGAGAGTGAGTAGCTGCTGGAGAAAGGGGGGCAAGAAGTCTTCAAGAGGTAAGGAAGTTCTTAGCTTCCAAGTTTAAGTTCTTAGTTTATGAAGTAGAAATGCTAGGAATGTTATTTTGATCATCAAACTTCCAATTCCAGTTTTATTTTCATTTTTTTATGGTTTCCAATAGCTTTATTTCGAAAATTTGATGAAGAAGAAGTTATAGCAAAATTTTTGGAAGATTATGATCAAAATAGCGAAGCTCTGGCGAAATTTCAGCAAATAAGAACTTCTGGAGTCAGTAGTAAAAATGCTAGTATCTTATGATGAAGATGATGTTCTAAAATTCTGGGAAAATTCATGATGAAAGTAGACATTTAGGGCTTTCCAAATATATAAAGAGTGTGTCAATTGAAGTTCTGTGCAAAAAGATAAAAATCCCAGAAGTTAAGCTACAATTTCTGAACGAAATTCTGGGCAGCAGATTGAATTCTGGAAACTGGGAATTATCCATAAGTTCTGGGTAAGTTCCGGTATTTTTCCTTGAAAGTAGACATCTCAAAGATTCCGGGAAATTTTACGGATCCTCTTTTCGATTTTTCTGGAATTAGTTATGATTTTTCGAAGTTAGGCGAAATTCTGCCCAGAAATTCTGCATCAGCGTTTTTTCCGAAAATTATGTGGAAATAAATGAAAATAAATCCTTCAAGGGTAAAAATGTCAAGTATGACCAAGATGTCTCTTGAAATATTGCTTGAGAAGTAATTGAGACAATATCACCCTTTTAGGATAGACTGTGCACGCATACCGTCAACGAACGTACCCAACGACCCGTTAAACTCAGGTACGGACGCGTATTGTAACCTTAACTCTTATGCTTATGGTTTGGTTATATATGATTGTTGTTTTCACATGATAATACTCTATTTTGAAATTTGCTCATGAGAGTTGAATTGTATACGGGTTATAATCTTGATAACACCGTTGAGTTTTCCTAGCGCTGAGGACACGATGGGCCGTCGTGGCACTGGTTATGTGCAGACTGGGATAACATACATATTGCAGTGGCTGTGTTATGTTATTGCCTTACATGTGGATATTTGTTTGAAACTGTGATTATGTTGTATATCTGTGATAACTGTCATATACTGTTTACATAAGCATGAGGTTAACCGTTACCTGAGGTTCAATGGGAATTGAACCTCAGCCTCTGCCATAGCTTCAGGATCCCGGGAAGTGATCGAGGACAAGGGTAAGAAGCCAGTATGAGGACCCTGCGGAGGCATCGTCTTTTTGGGATACCTATGTTAGAAATATTAGACTTGGATGACTGTATTAGTTAACATTCAGTTAGATATACTACATACAATGTTATTCAGTTACTCTTGGTTTATGTAAAATATTTTCAACTCTCAGCTCCAGAAACGTTTATGAAAAACGGGATGTTACATTTTGCATCTGATAACATTCCTGACTTAAGTCTACTGGAGTAATACTAAGTTACTGGAGTCACTAAATCATATTTCGCTTCTGTCTTCAGTTTGACTGGAGTAGCTTAGAGGTTACTGGAGAATCTTAAGTTATAACAAAGAACTTACTGGAGTAACCTTTTAACAACTGGAGTAACTAAACTTTGTAACGTTTCTGACTTCAACCTTACTGGAGTAAAAAGCATGGTTACTGGAGTAGCTAAGAGTCATTGTGTTTCAGTCTGTGATATACCTGGAGTAATCATTTAGCTACTGGAGTATTTGAGGTCTGTTTAGTTTCTGTCATCGAGACTACTGGAGTAGGTCCTTGGTTACTGGAGTAACTAAGGTTCATTTTGCTTCTGTCTGCGATCTTACTGGAGTAGGATATTTGTTACTGGAGTCATTTAGGTTCAGGTTGTTTCTGTCCTCGAACTTACTGGAGTAGCCTCTTGGTTACTGGAGTAATGCTAGTGCAAAGGCTGTTACATGACTGGAGTAATTGAGGCATTACTGGAGTAACTTCAACAGATTATCGGGTTTTGCTTCTGGACAATACTGAAAATGGCGACTTACTGGAGTAAGTAAGTGACTATTGGAGTAGCCTTATTGGAGTAAGAGACCATTACTGGAGTAATGACTTCACAAAAGTGATATTCAGAGCACAATATTACTGGAGTAGCAAGACCATTACTGGAGTTTATCAAAACATCACTAGATCAATTCCAGAATTCTGAACAGACACCGAACTTCCAAAAATCATATCTCTCTCATTTGATCTTCGTTTTCTGTGATCTTGATATTTTTGGAAAGGTGTGTGAGTCTAGTTTCATATGCCACTGATTTCAACTCATTTGAATGTGTAGTTTGTGAGATATCCACAAATTACTGAACCTTGGTCAGCTGCATGACAATAGCAGGTGGTGTAACTTCAAAAATTCATAGCTCTCTCATTTGATCTTCTTTGGACCTGAATTTTTGACAGGATGACGCCTTAGATGTCTAGTTTCATCCAAAATTGGTTTCATCTCAATAAGATCTCTGGTTTGGGAGATATCATCAATTTACTGAAAGTCGCCCAGCTGAAACGCTGACAGAATTGCTGGAACAGCCGTATGACTGGAGTAATACGATCCTTACTGCAATAGTTTCGCTCCAGAAGCTTTCTCTCTAACCCGTTACTGTAGTAGGTTAATGATTTCTGCAGTAACCACCTGACAGAAATGAAACCAGCAGCTGAAACACGCGAATTACTGCAGTTATTAAGTGCCGACTGGAGTAATGAGCACCCATATCACATATATGACTGGAGTAACGCGTAGGTGACTGGAGTAACTCGACCAATACTGTAGCAATGATTGGAGTAACATATTTTTGACTAGAGTAACTCGATCATTATTCATCCGGAAGCTTCAACTTGCTCATTTTAACTCCGAATTGACTCATTCCAACTTCCACTTGATCGTGGAAACTTCAAGAATCAATCTATAAACTTGTGTAATGATTTTCTTAATCCTTTCAACAAGTTCTTCTTTCTTTCTTCTCTCTTCTTGATTAATTTTCATAAATCAACTCATTATTTCTTTTCTTCCCTTGTTCTTTCTTCACATAGACAAATCTACATTAAATTGTAGCAATTAGTCAGTGTATATGATATAAACTTTTTGCTCTTACTAATGGCATAAGACATCATCAAAACTAATCATAACCAACATTTGAAACAAATATTTTACAAATTTTACAACAGATGACTATGGTAAGTACTGCTTATCAGACAACAAATAATTATTCAGAAGAACAAATAACTAATCTTTTGGTTTCTGGTTTTGCTGAACAACTTAAAGGTTGGTGGGATTTCTATTTATCTTCTGATCAAAAATCAAATATTTTTTTGTTCTATTAAAATTGAACCTGATGGGACACCACTACTTTACAATGATGCACCCTTACAAGATTCTGTTAACACCCTTCTTTTTACAATTGTTAAACATTTTGTTGGTGATCCAACTATTTGGAAAGATCGCTCTTTTGAACTTCTTTCTAACATCCGATGTCGGACTTTATCTAATTTCAGATGGTATAAAGATACTTTTTTAACAAGATGACAAAATAAGAACTCTTTATGATGACAACATTCCTTATGGAACTCTAACACATGGAGAGTTAATTTCTTTTGTCCAAAAAACTACTTTAAAAATTTGTCAAGATGGTGGTATTAAACATCAGCTTGCCAAAGAAAAGGGTATTAACAAAAAAGAGTTGGTATCATTTTGTGAACAATTTGGTCTTCCTTCTTGTTCAAAGTCAAAACACAAAACTTCCCAATTTACTTCTTCTTCTTTAAAAGAAAAACGTGCCTACAAAAGTTATCCTCGTTATGATAAAAAACGGTTTTATAAAAGAAACAAAAAGAATTATTCTTCAAAACCTCAAAAGGATTTTAAACAAACTTCTCCAGGAAAGGGGAAAGTAACTTGTTTTAGATGTGGGAAAATTGGTCATTATGCTAAGAATTGCCGCTTCTCCAACAAAATCAGAAACATTCAAATTGAAGAACTTCTCCTTGACCAAATAAACAATCTTCTCTTAGATACAGGTTATGAATCTGAGGAAGAATCCTCTTCTGTCTCTTCTGAAAACTTGAATCAGATTTAAGATGATGAATTCAATTCAACATCTGATGATTCTTCTCCTGCAATAAACGTTATCACTAAAGAGCAAGATTTGCTCCTTGGCGTCATCAATAAACTTCTTGATTGTGATATAACTAAATATTTCTCAAAATTCAAGGATATTTTATCACAATCCCCTCCTTTATCTTCTTCTAAATCTTCTGATAAACTATCTGTTTTCCAAAATAGATTTTATCTGACCAAAACATTGGACACATTCAAACGTTCTCCTAAACCTACAACCATTCAAGATCTTCAATTTGAGGTGAATAACCTTAAAACTGAAGTACAAAACCTTAAATCCTCCAGGGATTCTCATGAATCTGCCTTATTGCAAATTAAAGAGATTCTTTCTTCAAATCAAACTCCTCCATCTAATGAGAATGTTGGCCCAGTTTTTGAAAAGGAAAACATAGATGAGACTCTTGAATTTGATGAAACTCCATTTTTAAATGTTATTTCAAAAATTTTCTTACAAAAGTTTGATATACAAGCAAAAATCATTATTAATAATGATCTTGTTATAGAACAATCTGTATTGTTTGATACAGGGGCACAAGCTAATTGTATTTTTGGAAGGTTTGATGCCAACTAAATATTTTGAGAAAACTATTGAACGGTATAGTGCTATGAATAAATCTTCATTGGCCGTCCAATATAAACTTTCAAATGTTATTGTTAAAAATG
Organism: Acacia confusa; assembly: GCA_037074495.1. Lineage (NCBI taxonomy): Eukaryota > Viridiplantae > Streptophyta > Magnoliopsida > Fabales > Fabaceae > Acacia > Acacia confusa. Next base: position 8,192,879 of record CM073513.1, on the reverse strand, counting down.
GTAGTTGGCAAGTTCAGACACCTTTTATTTTAATGAAAGATATGGGAACAAAAATCATACTTGGAGTACCTTTTGCCCAATTATTGATTCCCTTTGGTGTTGAATCTGATTGACTTGTTAATTAAACTATATTTTGGAGAAAAGATTTTCTTTCCTTTTACAGAAAAACCAAAGCTAAAGGAGTTCAAACCTATTTTCCTTAAACAAAATCAAATCAACTTTCTCAGAGATGAAGTTTCTCCTAAACAAATTGAACAACAACTTAAAGATCCTGTTGTTCAACAAAAAATCCAATCTTGTCTTCAAAAAATCCATCAAATTGTCTGTGCTGATTTGCTAAATGGTTTATGGAATAGAAAACAACATATGGTAGATCTTCCTTATGAGCCAAATTTTTCTGAAAAACAGTTTCCAACAAAGGCCCGACCAATACAGATGTCTCAAGAACTTCTTGAAACCTGTAAAAGAGAAATTCAAGATCTTCTTGACAAAAAACTCATTCGAAAAAGCCGAAGCCCTTGGTCATGTGCTGCATTCTATGTCAACAAAAATGCTAAGATAGAACGTGGTACTCCTAGACTTGTCATAAACTATAAACCTCTTAATGAAACTCTTCAGTGGATTCGTTATCCAATTCCAAATAAGGCTGATTTACTAAAGCATTTACATTATGCAATTTTTTTTTTCCAAATTTGATATAAAATTTGGATTTTGGCAAATACAAATCTCCGAAAAGGATAGATATAAGACTGCTTTTACTGTACCTTTTGGACAATATGAGTGGAATGTTATGCCTCTAAACCAAAAATCAGTCTTTTCAAACAAAAGTTCGATTTCTTGGTCATTGGATTCACCAAGGCACTGTAACCCCAATCGAATGTGCAATTTAATTTGCAGATAAATTTCCAGATCATATTCTTGATAAAACCCAACTTCAAAGATTTTTGGGCTATTTAAACTATGTAGCATAATTTATTCATCAACTCAGTAATTTTGTTAAACCTCTTCATTAGTGATTGAACAAAAATCCACCTCCTTAGACTGATGTTCATACTAATATTGTTAAACAAATCAAACAATAGGTTAAAGAAGTTAGGAGGAAACACCATCTTTAACTTGCATAGCATTTTTGGCATACTCTCCTTCAACTGTCGTAACTTGTCGACATTAAGTTCAGAAGCACAAATTGTTGTAAAGAACAAGGAAAACTCTGTCAAAGTATCTAATATATGCTTTGGTAGTGCCTTAAAGGCCCATGACAATAATTTTTGAAAGAAAATGTGATAATCATGACTCTTTATATCGCGTAACTTCACCTCGTTCAAGTCCACACATTTTAAGAAGTTTGATGTATAGTCGTCCGGTAGTTTCATACTTGTCAAGGAAACTGTATGAAACTACCAAATGCAAAGAAGGACTTCTACAAATTTGTTGTATGTCAAGTCTTGCATTGATTGTATCCTTTATCTTACCCTTGGTGTCCATGACGGTGTATAGAATATTGCAAAACACATTCCTCTCAATATGCATGACATCGAGGTTGTGTCTTAACAATTGATCTTTGTAACATCCCAAATTTTGGATCTTTGAGAATCAAGAATTAATTATGGAAAATTGACCTTAAGGAATTTTAAAGATCGAGAATTGGGAATTTAAGGCATATTTTCCATAAATTAAAGGCAATTTAGTTAGGAATAAGTTTTGGCCTAAATATTTTTGAGATGATATTTTATGGCCAAAATAAATTGATTATGGCAAGAATAGAGTCAAAGAAAAATTGTAAGGGATAATTTATGGCATAAAATAATTATTAGAAATTACGGCCTAAATTCAAGGAATGTTTGTAAATGATAATTTGAGGCCTAAAATTATAGAATTGGTATTTTAAGGCCTAGGAAATTAAGAGTTTAATTTATTTGAGATTATTGCAATTAAAGCTAATTGCAAATATAAATATTGATTTAAAAAAAAACCAGCAGCATAAAAGAATCTGTTGGGCCACGTTTGGGCCAATATAAACCAAGCCCAACACCTTAAACATTGTATCCAAATGATATGGGTCACGTGGAGGGAGTGTTGTTGCCATATAAGAATCACTGACAGCTCCTTCATACCATCCGAACTTGTCAGCGAGCATGAGAGGCGGAATGCAAGCAGATCCAAGCATCTAACCCAAAACAATTACCCAAGCCCAAACCCGATCCTATACCCAGTTAACCAGCATCAGTGAAACCGAAGGAAGCAGCTAGCATTCGGAAAATGTAATCCAGCCGAAAAGTCAACTGAGTAGGAGCCGATAGCATTTATTAAAACAACAGGTAATGATTCTTATCTGGAAGCAGGGATTTCAGGCCAGCACCATACCCCTCTGCGATCTCGAGCTCCTCACTGAATGACCAGCGGTTTACCACGTTTTAACCGGATCCTCAGCTGCCTATAAAAGCCATTCCAATTCAGCCTCGCCCTCAGTTTTGTTTTCACCATCCATTCACCTTCTACTTTCAGCTTTCAGCCAGAGAGAGAGGAACCGAGAAAGAAGGAGAGTTAGAGTGTGGGTGAGACCGAGAGAGGGAGAAGAGGAAGGGGAGGGAGAGTCAGCATCTGGTTTACTTATCTCTGTTTTGGTGACGTGAAACAGAGGAGGAAAAACCAGTCCTTCTTCTCGCCACTTAGCTTGATTCAAAAAAGGTTGGTTTTCAAGCTCACTTTCCCCTTATTTCCATCGGTTTTCTGTCAAGCATAGGCCATTGTAGGAAGCTAAATGAATCTAAAAGGAGCTTAGCTGGAACTGAACTTGTTCTGGAATAAGAACACAAAATATTTTGGACTTGACCTAGGCATGATACCTAGGGCCTACGTACCCTTAAGAGGGATCAAAGTCCATGTAGTTCGATGTATACAGATAGGGAGTTGGGGTGTGTGCTCTGTGTATGCAGAATCGTAAAGAGGCAGAGTTGGAAGCCGTGTACCTTGTTAGGCCCCTCTTAATAAGAATTACCTTAGGGATTTATTCATCGTGCCATCAGTAACCGCTCCATTATCTGCACACTCCTATATTGTAGGCATAATTAGTGGGTAGTTATTATTTTACTTGATTGTAGGGATTTGGTCCTTGAATAATTCTTGTTGGGCCGAATCTGCGCCAAGCCCAATATTTTTATCCGTAACAGATGCCCCCCAGCCTGGTAGTTCAGGCCTCTGAGCTGCCGGGATGCATTGCTTGTTTGATGTGAAACGCGGATTTGGCCGAGATATATCTGGCTTATCCAGTTTATGTTCCTGCATTTAATAATATGTAAGCAAATCGCAATCAATAGAAAATACTTACTGTTTTGCACAAATCATTTAGTTTGCTTTTTGCTTTTTTCTTGTCGAACTCAAATGCTTGTCCGAGCTTGAATTCTTCTCGAATATTTGTCCGAGCTTGACTTCCGTTTTGGTTTGCCTTGATCTCGGTTATTGCTAACATGCTTTTCCTCCAACAATTCGCTATCCACTTAGTTGCCCCCCAGCCCGGTGGTTTAAGTCCCTAAGCTATCGAGATGCATTGACTTTCTAACTCGGACTAGGATATCATGATTGTTGAGATTCCTTGCACGCTGATCCAAGATTCCGGATTTATATTCTTCAACCCCGAGATTCCGGGTTTATATACTTCAATCCCAAGATTCCGGGAAACTTTACGCAAGCGCGAATTTTAATCGTAATCCGCCTTTAAAAATTTACACAGAGGCCGGATTTTTACCAGATTTGGTTTTATCGGGGTCGGCCTTCTATTCTTATTTCCTGCAAAATTTTATACGGAGCCCACATTTAAACCATATTCAGTTTAATTGGGTCCTCCTTCATAATTTTTACATTGACCCCAGATTTAAACCAGATTCAGTTTCAACCAGGTCCAGCTTCAAAACATGATTCATGAAATCGGGTTTGTACACCTCGGATTTATGCATGTATATGAACTTAACATGATTCATGAAAACAGGTTTGTGTACCTCGGATTCATGCATGTGAATAGACTTGGCGGCATTGCCGTCGCAATATGATTTATGAAGACGGGCTTGTTTTACCTAAGTTCAATCATTTAAATAGACTTGGCGGCATTGCCGTCGCATAAAATTTTTGGAAATGGGTTCTAGGACTCCTTCCCTTAAATCCTTTTTAACTTGTCGACATATTTAATTCACTTAGGAATTTATTTAACAGTTGACTGTTAATTCCATTGCATTGAATTGTCGAGAATGGGTTCCAGGACTCCTTCTCTAAAATTCATCGGTTTTGATGGCGCGACCATCTTAATTGGCTCTACTGGAGCTTATAGTCTAAGTGCAACTATGTCGCTTACCAGATAATTGGCTCTCCAAAAACTTTTATTCTGGCGACTAAGTCGCTTAGATAGTGAGCTCTATCAGAGCTTACATTGGAGGGGCGACTACGTCGCTTACAAAATAGTTGGCTCATGATCAAGCTGCCTTTAACATGGACTCGCGACTATATCGCTTCATATACTGTCGTAGCAATTGGCTCCATTGGAGCTTACATAGACTCGCGACTATGTCGCTTCATATATTTACACGGAGCCCAGATTTTAACTAAATTCGGTTAATCCAAGGTCCACCTTCAAGAATTTATATGGAGCCCAGCTTTTAACTAGATTGAGTTTAACCAGGGTCCGCCTTCATAAACCATATACTTTTCAAGCATTGAAATAGCTGATGAAAACCTCATATTTTATGAACATAGGAACACTAGCAATAATTTGCTCAGTGGCTGAGTGCATATCTCGGCTGAATTTGAACGCATGTACATGCCTTTCAGTTTGTAACGCGTTTACACTTGTTGTGATCTGAGATTTATCTGAGGCATTTTCAAGCACATTCTTCTCATTTAATGCATTTTCAACCTGAGATTGTCTCATCACAAAATCCATATAGATTGTTCATCTGGAGGCGTTGGAGTCACAGCCAAAGCAGTTGTAGAGGTTTCAGTTGAAAAGGCATCTTTTGGCAGAGTAGGAAGATCATTGTTGCTTTCATTAGCATCGTGTCTTTTTCCCTTGCCTCTTCTTCCGTTTTCTTTTGTTTCTTGCATCTAAGAAGTTCTCAATTGCATTCTCACCCCGCAAGTCAAAAACCGTATATCCTTGAAGCAATCAACATCCCATAACTTCACAAAATGCAGGTGGGTCCCTTTGCATATATTTTATATCCCACCTCTTTATCTTTATGCCATTAATGGATCTTTGCTTTTGACTTGAACGAACAAGAACTATTTTGCAACTTTCTTTCACATAGAATGTGCCAGGAATATGCCATTCTGCATCAATCTTTCACTAAATACATATTTTGCAAATAGAAGATGATGGGGGCCTCTACCTATTTTGGACGACGCTTCTCCATGGGAATAAAAATTAGCTTCACCAGATAGCTCCCATTTGTTAGCTTTTCGAGCTAGAATAACCGACATTGAACGCATACGTCGGCCCCGGATTTGTAATCTTGGCCTTTTTAATAATAATGGAAGTTCTTCCATAAAGCGTCAGAAGAAAAAATCAACTTTCCAGTATACTTTCTAAAGTGCAATTATGCTCCCAAAAAGTTTGAGACTTTGCAATTTAGTCCCTAAATGAAATTGTTAAACTTTGCAGAAAGGTCCCTGATCAAAAGAAACTTTGTCCTTTTTCATTTTGTCCTTTTTGAATTTTTCTCCATGGACCACCGAAAGAAAATTGGGTGCATGGGAATGAGTTAATCATTCAAAGACATAAGAGGGGCCCTTGCTCCTGTCTCCATTAAACTTGCTTTTCATAAGATAATATATTATAGTAAAGCAACTTACTTGGTTGCAACTTTGTCAGCTTTTCCTTGCTCCGAAGTTTTTGAATGTCAATCATTTAAAAACATACCAAGGAGCTTTGCTTTTCTTCATATTTATTCCCACACATATGAGAATATCATTGTATCTCGGCTTTCAGAGTCTCGGATCTCATCATCAACTCATAACTTTGTAAATTCAGCATTTCATCCTAAAACTGATTTAGACCACGTCTTTTGAAAGACTTTTCGGATGGAGAAAAAAAACTATTTGATTTAATGATCTTGATCCTCGCTTTCCTTAAACACTGCTTTTTATTTGATCCCGACATCCTGGTTCGCTTGCCTCGGATTTATAGATAAGGAACAGCCCCATCAAGCTCCGACTCTCAGACAGTAGTGTCGGTTATCTCGGCATGTAGGAAACTCTGCATCTATATCTCGGCTTGTAGAAGATATCAAATGCACCTTTCGGCCTCTTGTTATCTCAGAATTTCATGACGAGCTTTGATGTGCAAGTCGGCTTACAGACCCTCAGAATGATCTCGGCCTATCCATGCAGCCGACACAGTTGGCGCAATGAGTGTGTGACCCAGCTGGCAAAGCACCAGCCTTCATGTCTGCCATGCACTTATGGGCTCCGAGTTCGATGCCTGTCCGGACCCTTTGGTTTGCTTCGACTGATGTTGAATAAATATGTCGGCTAATCCATTTTGGTGAGACCAAACTCGGATGGATGTATCTCGGCATCTCATGACACCGGAACTTCAGAATCTTCTGTATCTCAGAATCCTAACATCTCGGCAGATTGGCATCTGGAAACCTCAGACTCCATGCATCCCCATACCTCGGTATTATGACAGTATGTCGGTCTAAAAAGATTGCTTCAGATACTGTCTCTTTGTGGCAAGAGTAAAAATAGGTTTCTGCTTCACTTTCAAAATGACCAAAACCGTGAATCCACGACTCGAGTGGGGTCCGCGGTCTGCTAACAACTCCTTGCTTACTGTCTTCGATCTATATATAACAAAACCTATGGGCGACTTTGTCGACTTTTTGGAGGAAACCAATGATATTTGTTTCCTTCAGGTCCGTGCAATTATGGACCCGACATTACCTTTGATTATTGGGTTAACACGTTCGTTTTGAAAGTAGTAACTGACATAAATGTGCGACTTTAGCATCTCAATCGGTTTCTTCAACTCGATAAATGGCATCGTAAATGGTTTTCGATTGATTACTCCCGTTCCCCTTTTTTGGCCTTCTCCGATTAGATCTCGGATTTGGGCGTCTTATGTCGGAGTCTAGGCCTGTCTCAGCCTTTGGGTCAGTGTTGTCGGCACCTCAAGTTGGATATATCTCGGCATATAGGCTCTGTACTTCAATGACCGAGTGGACCATGAACTTGGAATTCTTAGCTTGTCTTTTCATGATTGGAGGCTCCTGCTCTTGTTGCGCACATGTTTAGAAATATCATGACAAAAATCCCAAGACTGGTGAATGACCCTGTCGTCTAAGCCCAGTCTTGTTCGGTAATGTCGGCATATAGGAACCTCTGAATCTCGGCATATCAGGATAGCAACCTCGGCATGCTCCTGAATCACCCTTCTCAGACATCGAGAACTTCGGACATTAATCTCGAGGCTCACCCTTGCTTGACAACCTTCTCCGACATACACATCTCGAGACTCCAGAACCCTGGCATATCAGGATTTTCGGAGTACTACCTCTGCACCAACATTACGAAATAGTCCCAGAGTTATACCTTGGTCGGTATCATTGATATCTCGGCATAAAGCCGACGTTAAATAATTGCTAAATAATTCCGACTTCGGATTTAAACAACTGGGCACCAAGGAGAATAATGCCGGCGTGCTTGCCTGCTCCGCATATTGAAGAGTAATATCTCGGCTTCATGCCCGCAAATGTAAAATGGAACGAGGTTGTTCCTGATAGTTGTTTTCTGCTTCTTTTTGCTTTGATGAGTAATGTGACTTTGTTGGACCATGACTTGTAACAGCTAGTGCAGTTTCTGTTAGTTGCTTAACGTTCCCTTCGATCATCAGTATGTGGTGAAGAGACGGAATTTGCCGCACCTAAGGTTCCCCATGAACTAGCTCAGAGCATCAACGATTCTTTCTGTCAAGTTGAGGAAGGTATCGCTCTTCTTTCCCTTTCTTTTGTTATTGAGAAACTTTTTATCTACAATAGAAGGCTCAGATTTCTGGTAATGTGTCATGCAGAAAGCACTATGTCCATATTTCTCTCTAGTTACCAGGGCAGAATGTTTGAGGCACTGGGCTGCCTCCAACTTGATACTTTGTGGCCCTGATTTTGGCATATGCTACCTCGGGTAGCCATACTTGCATGCTCTGTAGGTTTAATAATAATATCACGGCTGAATGCTATCTCGGCACCAACAGTCCCACCAAGCATCTTGGCATTGATAATAACCTCTGCATGTGCCCCATCTCGAAATGTACATTTCATGTCTCCAATCTCGTCATGTTGAAAGTATCTCGGCACATCTCGGTTTCGCCATGTTGCCTTGCTTTAGACTTTGAATGCATATGTGGATGCTAATGTTGAATACCCATCTCGGAATCAAATGTAACCTCGGTATCTTGGTATCTCGGCGCCTCATGACCATCTTAGATTTAAAACTTGGCATACATGTTTCTCTAGCTTTGATTGTTTTCCGAGTATAGCGCTTCTGCTGAAGGAAGATCAAACTCATTCTTCACCAATGGATGCCGAGATGGCACTTCCTTGTCTGTAAGAGATAGGACTTGCAAATCTCCATGGTCAACTTGAAGGAATATTCATTGAGTTCCTCTGTCTTGCGAACTAGAAGAAACGATATATTTCGACAATTAATTAATAGCGGAACTTGGCTCAATTTGGCATTTGAACTCGGCATATCTCATACTGGCCATGTACTTGGCATGCTTGTCATTTGGAGCAAGAAGGGCTGATTCAATTAAGCGCAGAGGCTGCGTGAGACCTTCATCTTGCATCACCCGAACGAGAGTTTCTTGGCAACCTTTGGATTTTCGATCGGTAATTTGTAATCTCTTGGTCGATGAGAGAATTAGTGGATGTTTCAACGGAAAGAGAAAGAGACACGGTCCCACTTCGATGTTAATATGGTCGCCCTGACTGACAAAATAAACAAACTGAAATCTCTGAAGCTTTTATCTCCAGCATTCTCAATTTCTTTAGCCTTTTTTCAATTACTAATGGTAGATTTAGGGCTTTTCTTGAATTTCGTTGGTAGCAGGAATCGAAATTTACCGAGTCCCCACAGACGGCGCCAATGTTCTGGAATAAGAACACAAGATATTTTGGACTTGACCTAGGCATGATACCTAGGGCCTGCGTACCCTTGAGAGGGATCAAAGTCCACGTAGTTCGATGTATACGGATAGGGAGTGGGGGTGTGTGCTCTGTGTATGCAGAATCGTAAAGAGGCAGAGTTGGAAGCCGTGTACCTTGTTAGCCCCCTCTTAGTAAGAGTTACCTTAGGGATTTATTTATCATGCCATCAGTAACCGCTCCATTATCTGCACACTCCTATATTGTAGGCATAATTAGTGGGTAGTTATTATTTTACCTGATTGTAGGGATTTGGTCATTGAATAATTCCTGTTGAGCCGAATTTGCGCCAAGCCCAATATTTTTATCCGTAACAGAACTAAAAGATGAAGCAAAACAGGGGCTGTTCAACCGAAGGTATATTATGAAAGTTTAAACTGAAAATGAAAAGGAAGCCCTGTTGTGTGTGGATATATATATACACGTTACTACTTAGTTCAAAGAGAATGGAAAAAAAAAAGGTAGGGGGCTGTTAGCTTCTGTTGATGTCTCTGCATGAATCTAAATAAAATGAAAACTAGTTCTAGGATAAAGAGAAAGAAAGATAACACGCTAAAGCTTTTCCTTGCTGCCATCGGTTTTCCTCTGATCTAAGTTTATGAATGAAACCATGTTGGTTGTGGATATATATATATATATATGGGGTACGTGTGTTTTCCTGAATGTGTGTATGCATATTTTAGCCGCAAAAAGAAAGAGGAGGATGTATATGAATATATATATGTAATAGTTTTTGTTTTTTTGCTGATATAGGTTATTGTTATAGTGTGATTCCATGGTCAAAACCTTTCTTAGGAGTTATTTTCTGCACTTCTTTATACTGAAATTGTGGCTGTCAGTGGAAAGGAAAAAAAAAAAAAAGAGAGAGAGAGAGAAACCTTGTTTGTTTGTGGATTTATACAAATATGTGAGTATTTTATTCAGCATCTTAAGATGTGATCACGTGCTGCTTGTTAAAAAGAAAGAAAGAAAAGAAAGAATAGCTATTTGAGTATATGTATGGGTGTAATATTCCTCAGCTCTAGGTATGTGTGCGTGCTGCGTTATGCTGTAGGTGCAGACCAGAAGAGATAATACTTATAGATATGCACATATGTGGTTCCAGATTTGCTGCTAATATCACGGTCAAAACGACTTATTTATTGTTCAAATTTTTGCTGAATGTTAAAATGCAAAAAGAAGGAAATAAGTTAACTAATATGCATGTGGAAGCTGTTTCAGTAAAGGGAGGATATCATGTTGCCTCATACTACACATATATATAACGTGTTGAGAACGAGTGTTTAAATGAATGTGATAAAATATACATAAAGGTTCCTGAATTATTATACATATAGAGTATATTATGGTGATGATTAACATTAATATTAAGGAACAGAGAGTTTGATTAAATAGGTTGGTTTTTATTGATTTTAATGGATTAAATAAAAATATTAAATCATATTTTTGTATGATGATGGACATTTATTGATTTTGATTGGTGAATAAGAGGGAAATAAATAAATAAATAAATAAATGAGAAATTAATATTATTATTAGGATTAATAATAATAGTAGTAGTAGTAGTAATAGTAATAATAACAGATAATGTTATTATTATTGGGAAGGAGTGAAAATAATAAATAATAGATGGGGAATTATTATTATTATTATTGGGAATAATAATAATAATTGTAATACTCTAAAAATCCTATTTAGCATAACCACTATATTTTGATAAATAATACCTATTTTAATAGGTAAATATGTGGTCTCAAATTTTGGTGTTGTATTTATTTTATTCCTAGGCAATTTTCCCTAGAATTAGAAAGCCTAAAGACTAATTTTTCTGAATCATATTAAGAATCATAAAATATCTTAAGATTATCATAATTCAATATAATCATAATTATACCATTTCAGTAATTTAAAATCATTTCAAATTATCAGAGTAGAGCATCGGAGTAAATAAAAGAGTGAGTAACTGATATATCATTAACTGTGGTGTTTGTAATGTACAGTACATTTATCAGAGTGATGTTATAACGGTACACCTCTAAAAATAGGAACTTCAGTTGGGTCCTTACGCGTTCTGTTTTCTCTGCTTACTTCTGTCTTCAGTCCTTGGTTTTCCGGACCTGAAGCTATGGTAAGAGTTGAGGTTCAATACCCATTGAACCTTAGGTAACGGTTAACTTCATGCTTATGTAAACAGTATATGACAGGTATCACATATATAAATCATATTCACAATTTCAAATCATAACAACATGTAAGGCAATAACATAACACAGCCACTGCAATATGTATGTTACCCTAGTTTGCACTATTCACCAGTGCCATGTAATACCCGGATAATTATTTACCTGAAATATTATATTAACAAATAATACCTATTAGAAATAGGTGAATTTGTGGTCTCAAAACTAGTGTCATAATTACCTTATTTCCAAAGGTGATTTCTCATGTAATTAGGAAAGATAAAGAGCTAAAAATCCCTAAGTAAATTTATGGGTCATAAAATACCCTGAGAATGTTATATAGGCAACTAAAATACCTATTACAATAGAAGAGTATGTTGTCTCTAAATTTTGAATGTTTAGGAATTATACCATTTCTAAGCAATTAAAATCATCAGAGGATGATGAAATCAATTAGAGGAAATTTGTAACAATTATTGGGCAATTGAAATTGTAATAATTGAGGTACTTTATTAGCTTATGAAATTAGTTAATAATTAAGTTATAAAGGTCAGAAATAAGGAAATATTAATTAAATTAAGGATTAAATGATATTTAAAAGCTAAGATTAGCATACAAGAAATTGTTAATCATCAAAATTAAATTAGAAACTGGTCAAACTTTGACAATCAAGTCTTAAAACGCCTAAAACACTATTATTCCTAAATTATCACTAAGAGGGCGAAAATTCCTATTCACTAATGGAATAAAAATAAGTTGAACCAATGAGAAATTATCCTCTTGAGTTTGTAAGGATAAATAAAGCATACAACTATTAAAAGGCATATTTAATGGGTATTAGGGGAGGGAAATTTCGGTCAAGGAAGGAAGAAGCAATTATAATATTGTAAAATAGATTAGCACATGGGATAATTAGCTAAGTGTATGGGAAAAGATAGGAAAACTTATGAAGCAAGTTGGGAAACTTGAGAAGCAAGACAACTTGGGGAGCAAGTTAATATTTAATTAAATGAAATTAGATGAGCATCTATAGAAAATAAATCATATCTTGGAAAATTGGAACTAAGTATTAAATGTAAACACATATTTGGAATCAGTGAATTATGAGTTTCAACTTGACTATTCCCAAAGGTATTTCTGTATACTTTGAGGTTTCATACCTAAGTGTTTTGGGGATTAAAAATCTCCATAAATCTAGTCATAAAATTAGGATTTCAAAAGTGAAATTAGATCTTGAATAAGAACACCCGATTACACCTTACTAAATTAGAATTTGGGATTAAATAGGGGATAAAGCAATAATCTAAGGGAAGAGAGAGAGGGGGACGAAATTGAGTGAGGTGGAGGGCTAATATTTATGCCTCTTCTCCAAGTAAAACTCAAGGGCTAGGATCAAGAGGAGTTGCTTGGAGGCTACTCATGTTTTCCACTATAAATAGGGGTCCTTGGCTTCATGAATTCTCACAACAAAACTCAACCACAAAGGTGAGTTCTTAGAGAGAGGGACGAAATCTAGAGAGGTAGGAGAGTGAGAGGAAAAGCTCCAAAAGCAAGGAGTAAGATTCTTCAAGAGGTAAGTTCTAGTCTTTAGTTCTTGAAGTTCTAGTTTAAGTTCATAGTATTTTATGCTTTGATCTTAAATATTCAAGAGTAGTTTTGATTTCATGTTTTTATGGTTAAAAATGGCTTGATTTCGAAAATTAGATGAGGAATATGATATAGCAAAGTTTTTGGAAGATTAGGATCAAAATAGCGAAGCTCTGGCGAAATTTCATCGATTAGCGATTCCTGGAGTCGGAGGTAAAAACGCCAGTATTTTATGAAGAAGATGATGTTCCAAAATTCTGAGAAATTTCATGGTGAAAGTAGACATCTAGGGCTTTCTAAATCTATAAAGAGTGTGTGATTTGAAGCTCTGTGCAAAAAGATAAAAATCTCAGAAGTTGGGTTATGTTTTCTGTGCGAAATTCTGGGCAGCAGTTTGAAATGATTAAACTGGGAATTTTTCATGAGTTATGGGTAAGTTCCAGTATTTTTCCTCGAAAGTATACTTCTCAAGGATTCCGGGAAATTTTACGGATCCTTGGTTCGATTTTTCTAGAATTAGTTATGATTTTTCGAAGTTAGGCGAAATTCTGCCCAGAAATGCTGGATCAGCGTTTTTTCCGAAAATTAGGGAATAAATTGGAAAATAAATCCACCAGGGGTAAAATGGTCTTATATAGCTAAAATATCTCTTTGAAATAATATTTGTGAGTTAATAGAGGCGATATTATCCTTATAGGATATCCCTGAATACGTTTTGACCAAATGTCGCACCGTTTTCCGCTAGAAATACCGTCAAACGTCAACGAAGGTACGTTCGCGTACTGTAACACTAACTCTGATATTTACAGTATGTGTATATGTGGTATGTGTGTTGTATGCATGTTGTGATGTGTTGTTTGAATACATGCTGTTGTTAAAGGATAACTGTACATCTGCATGCACTGGGAGTGATATATCTGTTTTCACTGGGGGTGGTATATTTCGTTGGGAGCGGTACATTTGCATTCACTGAGAGTGACATAGTTGGTGACATGTTTGGAAGTGTTTCATTTGCTGTGATTTTGTACCGTATATGTAAATATGAGGTTAACCGTTACCTGGGGTCCGTATGCATGGGACCTCAGCTCTTAACATAGCGTTAGGGTCAGGAGAACCAAGGACGGAGGACAAAGGAAAGCGCAAGCAGGACGCATAGTAGATCTGGCTGAAGATTTCCTTTGACATTCTGGCGGAAGCCTTCCTTTTGTTGTTGTACATCCCTTTTGAACCACGCGGTTACTACACCGCTATTGTATTCAGCCAGACTTACGGCATTTTGAAATATAAGTATCAGTTACTCTTCCGCTCAAATGCACTACTCTGATGATTTTAAATGATTTTTGATGAAAAAATAATATTCCGCTTTTGAAAATTTGGGATGTTACATGCCACGATGGCCTATCGTGTCCTCAGCGCTAGGAAAACTCAACGGTGTTATCAAAACTATAACCCGTATTCAATTCAATAATTAAAGAGCAATTTCAAAACGTGTGAGTACAACTACTATATATAAGTAAACCATAAGCATAAGAGTTAAGGTTACAATACGCGTCCGTACCTTCGTTGACGAGTTTTGGGTATGTTCGTCGGTCGGTACACGTTCATAGTTTATCTTATAAGGGTAATATCGTTTCTATTAATTCACAAACATTATTCCAAGAGATAGCTTGGTCATAAATGACAATTTTACCCTTGGTGAATTTATTTTCAATTATTTTCACATAATTTTCGGAAAAAGCGTTGGTTCAGCATTTCTGGGCAGAATTTTGTCTAACTTTGAAAAATCATAACTAATTCCAGAAAAATCGAAATGAGGATCCGTAAAATTTCCCGAAATCCTTGAGATCTCTATTTTTAAGGAAAAATACTGGAACTTACCCAGAATTCAAGGATAATTCCCAGTTTCAACATTTCAAACTTTTGCCCAGAATTTTCCCTAGAAAACGTAGCTTAACTTCTGAGATTTTTATCTCTTTGTACAGAACTTTCAATGACACACTCTTTATATATTTTGAAAGCCCTATATGTCTACTTTCACCATGAATTTTTTCAGAATTTTAGAACATCATCTCCTTCATAAAATATTAACGTTTTTGCTACTGGCTCCTGAAATCGCTAACCGATGAAATTTCGCCAGAGCTTTGCTATTTTGATCATAATCTTCCAAAAATTTTTGCCATACTCTTTCTTCATCAATTTTTCGAAATAAAGGCAATGGAGAGTATAAAAACATGAAAATAAAACTATAATTGGAAGATTAAAGATCAAAATAACATTTAAGCTATAAACTAAAAGCTAAAGCTTAAGAACTAGAGAACTTACCCTTGGAGAATCTTGCTACTACTTCTTGCTCCCACTAACTCTCACTTTCACTCTATTTTCAGATGCTTCTTGCTTGTTTTGGTGTGAGTTTTGTGAAGGTCAAAACCCCCTATTTATAGCAAAATGTGATGACATTTTGGTATTTTTTTTCAAACCTAACTCATCTTGCATTTTGGCCATTGGATCTAAACTTGCATCACAAGTAGTTCCACCCTCTTCTTCCACCTCTCCATTTCGTCCTTTCTCCCTCTCTCTACTTAAATTTTTGCTTCCTCTTCAAGTTATTTTTGCCTCATCTCCAAGTTACTTCAAATGTTAATTTAGTTAGGTGTAAGTTGGAACTTTTATTCAAGATCTAATTTCACTTCTGTAATCATAATTCACTGGTTCCAAATATGTACTTATATTTAATACTTAGTTCCAAAATTTCAAGATATGATTTAATTCTTATGGATTCTTATTTTCTTGTATCTTATATAATAATAACTTGCTCCTTAAGTAAACTTGCTTCTTAAGTTTTGGATTTCAAACCATTATCCATCTTGGTTTATTTTTGACTTTCCTTGCCCTTAGACACACACCCTCTCAACTCACACACACATATAACACGCCTACACACACACAATCCACACACACACTCACATTCTATCCCCTTCAAGAACTTTAATTTAATTAGTCCATGTGTTTGTATGTGTATTTAAAATAATTTCCTCTTCTTGTTGCCCAAGCTAAAAAACGTCCTCCCCTTCCTCTTTTTTCTTATCATTTTATGTTTTAATGTTCTCACAAACTCAAGAAGAAAAATCTCTCATTGGTCCAATTTAATTTCACAAGGATTTAGGATTAAAGGTTAATATAATTTCTTCACTCTTTTAATTAGTAATTTTCGCCACTTTTATTAGTTAAAGGGAGAATTAATTAATCCTTGGTTACTATTGCTAATATTGTGTTTTAGGGGTTACTAGACTTAATTATCAAAATTTGACAAGTTTCTAATTTAATTTTGATGATTAAAAACTCCTTGTATGCTAATCTTAGCTTTTAAATATCATTTGATCCTTAATTTTATTGATATTTCCTTAATTATGATCTTTATAAACTAATTATTAACTAATTTCAATGTAATACCCGGATAATTATTATCTGAAATATTATGTTACAATAATAAAAAAGCCCATTTATGAAGATTTTGGTCTCAACATGTTGTATGATTAGTCTATTTTCAAAGGAAAACACTAAGGAAAAATTAGAGGAAATTTATTGCCAAAAATATAAAAGATGCACTTTGGGGCCATAAAACATCCTAAAGAGAATTATGAAAAATTCTAGAAGGCATGGAATAATTATTAAAAATTATAGAGAATATTGTCCTTAGTTTAGACAATTTAATAAATTATTTCCTTTGAAAATAAAAAGAAGAAAAATTTAAAAGTATTCTGGAACCAAAATTGACACTAGGATTTTTTATATTTTACATGGAGCTTAAATTAGTAATGTCAATAAAATTGTTGAGAGAAAATGATTAATTTTAATTAAGAAAAATACCAATAATTAGTAAGGGATTAATTTGGTAATTTTTGAGGTTACAAAAATATAGGAAATATGGAAAAAATAAGATAAATATAATTATTTATTAATAGGGCTGAAATTTTGGCCAAGGAAAATAAAGGAAAAATGAAATGAGAAATTAAGAAAAATATTTGGGATTTAATACATAAAAATCCCTAATCCTAAAAGAATTGTTAAGCTCATGGTTAAGGTGCTAATTAAACTTGTAGAATCAAATTAGGAAAATTAAATAATTAGTAAAGGTTAAGATATAATCTTGAAAAGTAAAGATCAAAGGCTTAGGATTATTCAAGTAATTCTTGAAGCCTAAATCCATGTGATTATTTATGGACCAATAGGGAAATTTTGTGAAAAATAAATGCAAGATAAATAGAATATTATGGTAAATGAAAATATGTGTGTGTGTGTGTGTGTGTGGGGTGGCCGAAATTTTTGAGCAAGGGAAGGGATAAGGATGATGCAAAAATAATAATATCATAAGTTAAGATATTTGGTAGTTAAATAATATTATAGTAGTGAAAAGTGAACAGGATAAATGACCACGGATAGAAATAAAATCCTACATAGAAAACCTTGAATTAAGTTTTCAGGGTTAGAGTATATTATAGACAAGTGAATTTTTATCTCGAAATAGGTTGTCTCCGAAGCCATTTGTGTAACCGACGGAGTGATTTTGCATAATTAAAGCAGATAGTCAAAATGAGAACCGATAGAAAATAATTCATAAACTAGAATCCAGGGATGAGTTGAGAAAAACCAGAGTATATTATTGATCAGTGGATTTTTATCTAGAAGTTGGCACCGACCGACGTTATTTTTGTAACTGGCAGCGGTTACAGAGGATATTCGGCAAGCAATGGAATGTTCTTAATGAGAGTATAAGGTTAGGAAAATCCAGTATTCTCGAAGAGGAAGAAAGGACCTTCAGAGTGTTGCTTTCGGAATTTTAAGATTTTACAAAATTTCGCAATCGGGACACCGAACCAGGGATTTGATTAGATAAAGCAAGGATGAAGTCACTAGCATGATGTCATCATTGTTGTCTTCTTGTGGGGGGGGGGGGAGGTCGGCCAAAAGGTGTAGGGCCAAGATCAATCCACTTCAAGAAAATGCGATCCAACGGTCAGAGTTCGATCAGACAAAGTTTAGGAAAATTACGAAAATGCCATTCGGTTTTTTTATAAATAGCCAACCAATTCATTTGCAATCCTTACACCAAAATCCTCTTGGGGAATCCGAAATTTGAGAGAGAAGGAAGAAGGAGGAGTCCGGAGAAATCTATAGCGAAGCTCTGAGTAAGTTTTTCAGTCCTTAGTCTTTAGTTTCAGTAGTTCTTTCGATAGTTATAGTAGAATTGCTAGGGTAGTCTCTAATTTTTCAAGTTAGCTTAGGTATCATGTCTTAGGAATAAATATGATATTTATCTCAGAAATATGTTAGAGGAAGAATTATGGCAAAATTTTGGAAAGCTTAGAGTTAAAGTAGCGAAGCTCTGGCAAAATTCCACCAAGTAATCAAACTAGGGGCAAAATGGTAATTTGTACCTAAAATGCCTGTTATGATCTTAGATATTCATATCAGTGGTATTATCCTTATAGGATACCCGAAATCACGAACCGTTGTTTCCGCTGCCACCGCTGTCGTACCGCCGTCATATCGCTGTCAAACGTACCATAAGTAGGCGAAAGTGCCAGATATCATCAACGGAGGTACGGACGCGTATTGTAACCTTAACACTTATGCTTCTCATATACATATATGTGATAGACATGCTTATATACTGAAGCTCTGTTTAGGGTTGTCAGTTGTACATACAGCGTTATACGGGTTATAGTCTTGATAACGCCATTGGGCTTTCCTAGCGCTGAGGACATGATGGGCCGTCGTGGCACTGGTTATGTGCAGACATGCTATGGGACTTTACATACTACTTTGTGCTTATGTTCTGTCAATATTGTAATCATGCATCTGCTGTGTGCTTATGTAGTGATTTACTGCTGTTATGTGTTTATGATTAGCTGTGGTCCATATACTGTTTTATTTGAGCATAAGGTTAACCATTACTTGAGATCCAAATGGAAATTGGATCTCAGCTGTAGCTTCAGGTTCGGGCAAACCAAGGAGTGAAGATAGAGGCAAGCAGACGATGTAGGATGCAAGACGAAGTTTTTATGTTTCTAGTTTATGTATTTGTCTTCTTTTGGGTATTAGATAATTGTATTAGAACAATTACATTATGGTTATATATCTTTAAGGTTCAGTTACTCACTTGCTAGAATGCTCGACTCTAATCACTGGTTTAAAAAAAAAAAAATTTCCGCTATTTTCAAATGGGATGTTACATTCAAAAATTACTAAAGTATCTTAATTATTGCAATTCCAATTGCCCAATAATTGTTGCTAATTTCCTCTAAATGATTTTATCATCCTCTGATGATTTTAAATTGTTGAAATGGTATAATTATGATTATACTGAATTATGATAATCTTAGGATATTTTATGATTTTTAATATAATTCAGAAAAATTAGTCTTTAGGCTTTCTAATTCTAGGGAAAATTGCCTAGGAATAAAATAAATATAACACCAAAATTTGAGACCACATATTTACTTATTAAAATAGGTATTATTTATCAAAATATAGTGGTTATGCTAAATAGGATTTTTAGGGTATTACAATAATAATAATAATAATAATAATAATAACAACAACAATAATAATAATTGCAATAATAATAAAATAATTATTGCTATAGAAAATTAAGGGATTAATAATTATTATTAATCCTTAGACTAATTCGCATAATTAGTTTATCTGCGATTCGAATAAATGATTAATAGCGATGATAAACATTTTTAGGCAGACATTGACATCATTTTTCTGATCCTAACAACTTCAGTCTAAAGTTAAGGATTCAAGGTTGAGGTGGGTAACTCTAATCTTATAATCATGTATGTGAATGTTATGCAATAATTAGCTGATCATGTATGCTGGTTGAATTACTTGTTTATGTTTTCCTGCCCATGGATTTGAGGCAGAGGTCTCACGGAACTGCGTGTCCTAGACAAGGACTGCGGTCCTTGGCCGTTAACTGCGGTTACGGTTATTTGAACTTGAAAATGCTTCCATGTTTTAACATGTGCTAAACTTTCATTTATACTTTCATACATGTGCATGAGATTAACTGTTACCTTGGGATCTATTCATTTGGACTTCAGCCTACATGAAAGATACAGGCATTAGTTCGGGATCAAAGGGCAAAAAGCAGCTGTAAGGGTTACAGCAGATAGAACGCCTTGGACAATTAGGATTTATTAGTTAGTATTTAACATTTATCATTCGCCCATATATTGGATTAATGTATTAACATCCGTCTATCAGATGAAATCGAATTGCGAAAAATTAGTCCGTATTTTTCAGACTTAGTTATTTCAAAAACTTCTATTACGAAATCAAGTCATCCAAATTACCTTGATCCCTTTTCCGCGATAACTCTAATTAAATAAAGGCCTTAAAGCCCGGATGTGACAATCTTTCCAATATGGTAGCTCCCAAAAGATGTTGCCTTTCTTCCAATGATGCTGAATGCCATACCCCTCAGGCTCATTGGAAGCAACTCCCTCTTCAACACTTTGAATGTGCTGCACCCTCTCCCATATTTCTTGCCCACTTAAACGACGAGGTTTAGGTGATCGTTCAACCACATTCCGGCTGAAGTCTTTTTTGTTTCTCCTAAACGGATGATCAAGGGGTAGGAATCGTCGATGCCTGTCAAACCAACATACCTTGCGACTGTATGGCAAGCTAAACCCCACATCCTATTCGAGACATATTGGACATGCAAGCTTCCCCGATGTTTGCCATCCACTCAACATCCCATATGCAGGGAAATCATTTATCGTCCACATTAAGGCAGCCCGCAAGATGAAATTCTGACTTAATGATACATCGTACGTAAGAACCCCTTCACTCCACAACATCTTCAACTCGTCTATCAAAGGCCTGAGTACACATCTATTTTTTTTTTGGGTTGAATGGCCCAGGGATTAACGCGTTGAGGAACAAAAACTCTCTTCTCATACACATGGAAGGTGGGAGGTTGTACGGAGTCACAATCACAGGCTAACTGGAATAAATCCTGTCCGTTTGGTTGAAAGGAGCGAACCCATCTGAACATAAACCAAGACGGACATTACGGGGATCGGTTGCAAATGATGGATTCGCCTCGTCAAATTTCAGCCAAGCTTCGGCATCAAATGGATGCGTCACAATTTTTTCATCCCTGTGATGCTCCCGGTGCCATCTCATGTGAGCAACTATTTGTTGTGACGAATACAATCTTTGAAGTCTGGGCATGAGGAGAAAGTACCACATCTTGCTTAATGCTTGAGTGGTTGTTTTCCCTTTAATCTTCTTGTACCTATCATGTTCACATAATTTACAAGTAGTCCGCTCAGCATCATCCTTGTAATATAGCATACATCCGTTGGGGCAGCAATGGATTTTTTCACAACTAAGCCCGAGCTCTTTCACCTTTTTCTTTGCTTGGTAAAAATCTTTCGGCAAATTATTGTCATTGGGAGCAGCCTTACTCATGATCTGCATCATTTCATTGTAATTCTTCTCGCTTATATGGTGATCAGTTTTCAAACTTAATGTTGCTAGGGTAGTCGATAACGATGAATATTCACTATTTTCAATGTGTTCACAACCTTCCCATAAAGGATGTTGCGCATCTTGAAGCATTTGATAGAATCTACCGGCCTCCAGATTAGGATCCTCTCCCATGTATGATGGTTGACTATGTGTATCGATCTCCTCTTTCATGTATGAAGGTCCAGCATGAGTCACGAGATCAAAATATTGGTCGATCGACAGTCCCGCGACATCCATAACCAACTGTTGATATTGATTAAGGCTGGCTCGATGAGTACAGTCTCCGTAATAACCGCTCGATGTCTGTTGGACTTCCCCGTGATGCATCCAACATTCATAATCCTTGATGAATCCTTTTTTACACAAATGGATTCTGACCGTTCCCGCGTCTTGAAATTCAAAACACCTGCATCTCGCACACAGACAACTGATCGAGGTACTTGAATTAGTTGTGTGTGCCAAAGCAAATTGGATGAACTCTTCCAAACCGTCTAAGAATACTCGAGTAAGTCATTTTTTCTGAGTTAGACAATTGTACATCCAACTCCTATCACGATCACCTTCGATATTTCCCCAACCCAACCCTGCACAGAGACTTTTTGGAACATAATACAATAATACTAACTAATTCAGCTACTAACCTAAGTGGCAAATATAACTGACTGCTTATACCAACCAATTGCCACTTAATCAAGAAAGTGGCAAACAAACACATGCAGTGAAAAAGAATAGATCCCAGCAAGCCACCAAAGAATGAGGATAGTACACTAGAAGATGGAGACATGCAAGTTGACGAGCCAAACAAAGAAATGCAGAAGTACGGTTGAAAATAGGGACATATAAAAAGAATGAAAAACACAACTATTATTTCATCACAATGCAAACGCCATTACATCAGGGTTGTAGTTTCTTACCTCAATTCCAGCAACCGATTGCAAAGAAAAAAAAAACTACTATTATTATCTACAATTTATCCTATAAACAACAATTTCACAAACATCTAAGAATCAAGATCTAATAACTCAAGACTTGCAAATTAAATGAATAATTAACTCTTAGTTCTCTCCATAATTAATTTTTTTCCTCTTAATTGTGTTATACTTGCAAATTATATCCAAAAATATTTCGACTATAATTAAAAAGTGATAGGTAACATAAGCATTAAATTTTTATTAATGATTTGCACTTAATACTATTAAAATTTATGGTCTGAATCAAATCATTCCAAATATTTTTTTTTTCTTTTTATAAAAAGAGATGAGAACATTTTTAGAGTTTTAAAGAGATTAAATCATTATATTAAAGCAAGTTTTAAAATTTTCATTAAAACATGTTCATTTTAGTCTTATCTATAAACTACAAATAATCAAATAACTGAATAAAAAAGTTAGTTAAAATTTGTTAAATGGGATAAATGTATTTTTTGTCTCAAGATATATCCTTATTTACTAGGATCATGTGTCATAGAAAATAAATGAGAAAACAGATATAATAAAAAATAAGTAACAAAAAAATAAATTTAAATTTTCAACAAATTCATAATGAAATTAATAAAAAGGATATCATCTATTCTAAAACATGTAACTCATACATAAGGTAGAACCAATACATATAACAGTATTTGTTTATTGACCATGAGTATTAATAATATTATGATACAAGGAAAGAGTAATAAAGAGAAAATTATCCAATAATTTACATTATTTTTTCCTAACAATATAAATTTAAAAAGAATTAACCAATGCTTCCTACGTCTATTTCTGGTGTTTTTTATAATATTGTCTTTTTTATTTTTTTCCTTAAAAAAATGTAGAGCATTAAACTAATCCAGTGCTTCCTATGTCTTTGGAAAGAAAATAGAGATGGAAAAAAAAAAAACTAATTGTAACATCAGTCATATTGAAATTACTACCAAATAAACAAAATCAAGATTTCAAGATCTTCCATTAGTATTATCATTTCAGGTAAAAAAGAATTAGCAATAAACAAAGTACAAATTTTCAAAAGAAAAAAACCATACCAGTTGAAGAACAATCTAAGGTCGAGAATGAGAAAGGACACTGGAGTAAGATGAGGTCAGTGGTGGCAGTCAATTTGTGGCGAAGCTCGGACGGCGGGTCTGTGTGGCGAGAGAAATGCAAACGGCGGAGCTTGAAAACACAAGAGGAAGCATGACTGGACAAGAAAATGTCAGGGGGGTGTTTAAAACATTTTTGCGGCGAAACACGGAGTTCCGTTGCAAAAAGGTACACCATTTTGCGACGGACCTCCGTGTTCCGCTGCAAAATGGTCACATTTGCGACGAAAGATCATCTTCCATCACAAACTGTCAGTGAATGCCAACATTTTGCGACAGAGAAGGCTTATCCATCGCAAAATTCCGCAATTTTGCAACGGAGAGATTGCTTCGTCGCAAAATGCCGACATTTTGCGACAGAGTTTCCTTCTCTATTGCAAAATTGGGGCCTTTTGCGACGGAGAACACTTCTCCATTGCAAAACACCCCCAATTTGCGACAAAGTATCTTCCTCCGTTGCAAATTTACGTTTTTGGAAATTTTTTTTTTTTCAGTCGCAAAATATCCTTAATTGCAAGGGACTTTAAATTTCCGTCGCAAATATCTTAAAATTTGCGACAGAAATTTTTCCGTCACAAATTAGCTGTTTTCTAGTAGTATGATTTAATCTATTGTCTTATCTCCACATTTAATTTATAAGCCATATTGCTTATTCCGCTAGTTGCTTCATCCGTTTCACACTTGACCCGCCCAGTTGCGTTGTTGGTTTTCAGGTTTTTGATTGTGTATCAGGAAGAAGAATGAGGAAGCAAAGGATATAACATGCAGGAAAGTAAGCATGAAATTAGACACTCCACTACATTGAAGACCGATGCCTGGCACGTGTTCTGAGGTTTTTACTGTCGACCATTGTGACTGGTAATTCAAAATGTGTTATTTTTTCCTCCTTTCTTGTTTTGTTCTAAAGCTCTTCTCCATTTTCCACAGTTTTTGTAGTAATTGTTTCTTCTTTCTTATTTAGTTCTTTCCTATTTAATATATTTTCACATTCTGGTAAAAAAAATGACCGATGGTACAAAATGTGGCTTTATTCTCCTCTTCGTACTATAGACTTATTTTTCATCTGCCCCGTTCCGCTCATTTCCTTATATCGGCCTCCTATATTTCGGATATTGTGCTTCACACTACAATATTATGTGAAATAAAAAAAAGCAGTTAAGTTATTTAATATGTCCTAAAAATAATTTTTATTTTTTACTTTTACCCTTCATAAATGGACTTCAAAAAAATTTGAAGAATCTCATTGGAAAAACACACAAATTAAATATCGCTACGTTTTGGAATGTTTAAGGGAGGTGTTACACCACTTAATAGTCTATGATACATATAAGTTAAATGGCATTTAATCGTTCCTAATAACTAGAGATTAATTTTCTTTAATAAGATTATTTCTTATGCACATTTTTAATCTCAAAGTAGGTTAAAAAAAAAGAGAGGAAAAATGTATTGTAATGCTATAAATTTGTAAGAGGTGCCGTGGATAATAAATATGGTGATAATAAATATATTGATACTAAAATGACTAATCAATTCAAATAAATAAATAAATAAATAAATGAGGCAGATATAGAAAACTAACCCAAATTTTTGTACACACTCTCTATATATTTCTTAGGGAAAATTGAAATAAAGGACCAAAATAAAATAATAATTAATTAGAAGGACTATAAAAATTGTAATTATTAAGAAGGACCAAATAAACTTAAAAGTACTAAATTACCCTTTTACTTCCCTAACGCAAAAAACAAAGAACAAAATACCTTCTTCAGTTTTCCCCTAAATATCAAGGTGGGGCCATTTGGAAATATAATATTAGAAGTTAAAAACAATGATTTTTGGTAATCCCGTGAAAATAAGAAGTTAATTAGAACAAAGTTGTTCTTGAACTTCATTACTATGCATACACTTTTACAAAATATCGTCATTTTTAATTTCCAATACTGGATTTCTAAATTGCCTTGCCTTGATATTCACGGGAGGACAGAAAAAGGCGCTTTGCTATTTGTTTTCTACGTTGGGGAAGTTAAAGGGTAATTTAGTACTTTTAAGCTTATACGGTCCTTCTTAATAATTATAATTTTTATGGTCCTTCTAATTAAATATTATTTTATTTTGGTCCTTTATTTTAATTTTCTCTATTTCTTATATCAAGTCCAAAAACTGAGTAAATAAATTTCGGGTTTATGTTTTCGTCCCCCAGCTGCCGGCTTTTCATCACTGTGGTCTTTGGTTTCGGTATCTTTTCCCGGGGCCATCACTCCGTTTCTGCCACCTTCAAGCTCTGATCTTATTGCCTTCTGGTTACAACTCTTCTTTTTTTTCATTCCCGTCTTCCTCCTCTTTCAACTAGTTTCTCCTTTCTTTAAGAATTGTACATTCTTGTCTTCTCTTTCTCCAGAGTTCAACCTTCACTTTTTATTTCTTGAGGCTTCCAGAGTCATTCCATGGATGAACCACACCGCGCAAGACTTCAACTTCGAGGCTTGGCCTTTCTTGGTAGTGAGTATTTGAATCTTCAAACTTTCTTGATACTCAAAGACAGGCTTGATCTTTCTTTCTAGCTTGTGAGAATTTGAAATGCGTTTCTCCAAACTTTCTGCAAATTTTATTGTTACCGAGAGGGAAAAAAATGATGGGATCTAACGGGATTTTGTAATTATTTGTCTTCTCTTATCTTGTATGTTTTCCAAAATCGGTTCTGGAAGGATGCCGGCTTAAAAGTGATTATTTTCCCGCTCAATCTGAACCCTCCCAAACTTTGGCCGATGGTCCGGCTTGGTTTTAAGAACATTGTTCCTTTCACAAGTTGCTTCATACGTGTTTATGCGTGGTTGGTTTTCGGCTTTTTATTGTGTTTGGGTGAACACATTTACAGAGGAAGATGATGGTAAGATGAAGAATCAGGAACAGAAGGCTATACCATGCAAGAGGATAGCTTGGACAATTACAAACTTCTTCAGTTCATTATTGAAGACCAATTTCCGACGCTATTTTGAGGTTTTCATCATCGGTGATTGTGCTTGGTAATTGAAATATGCTATTTTATGTCATTTCAATACTTGTTTCGTTCAAAAGCTCTACTCCTTTTTTGATTGCTTTGTACCACCTCCAGTCTCAAATGTAGATCTAGTTTGTTGTGTGATTGCACTACTGTAATACCCCAATTTATATAATACATGTAAATATTAAATTTTGATAAATGACACCTATTACAATAGGTGAATTTGTGGTCTCAAAATTAGTAAAATAATTACCTTATTTCCTAAGGTGATTTTGGAGTTAGGAGGAATAAAGAGCTAAAAAAAATTCCTAAGGGAAGTTATGGGTTACAAAATACGCTGAAAATATTATGATAGATCTTGAGGCGCAACTAAATATTTATAAAATAGGAAAGTATGTAGTCTCTAAATTTTTAACTGATTTATTATCATGTTTTAGGGAAATTTTCTTTGGATTCTAATAAATCCAAATTCAATTTTCTAAAGCTTATTAAAGGATTAGAAAATGCCCTAAGATTATCATAATCTGGTATAATCTTAATTATACCCTTTTAGCACTTAAAATCATCAAAGAATGATAAAATCAATTAAAAGGAATTTGCAATAATGAAGGTACTTTATTAATTTTTGAAATTAGTTTTTTAAGGTCATAAATTAAGACCAAATGATATTGATTAGCATACAAGGAGTTGTTAATCATCAAAATTAAATTAGAAACTTGTTAAATTTTGATAATTAAGCCTAGTAACCCCTAAAACACTATATTGAAGATTAAAATTGGGGTTTAACTAATTATTCCTAAATTATCACTCACGCCATTTTTGAGATGTTTTGAGCTCTTCTCTTTCTTTAATTTTCATTTGATTCTTGCCGAGACTCATTGGGATGGAGATGAATTAATTCAATGG
The DNA here is from genome assembly GCA_037074495.1 of Acacia confusa. Lineage (NCBI taxonomy): Eukaryota > Viridiplantae > Streptophyta > Magnoliopsida > Fabales > Fabaceae > Acacia > Acacia confusa. The sequence continues at coordinate 8,165,393 of CM073513.1, read as the reverse complement.
CCATTTGAATGTCAAAGGCGGTGGAAGCATGGGCCAATAATAACAATTGCTTTTTCTTTCCATTTATTTACCATATTGCCATTAACTTAATCTTCATTTGCTTTTTGACTTCTTGACCGAAAATGTGTCAAGAAGGCAATGGATTTAATGTATGTTTCATGCTAAATTCGGTGGAAGCAAGGAATGGAGTTATTGGATAAAATAAGACATTGATAAATAAATTAGTCAAATAAGTAGTGTGTGTGAGAAGATTGGAATAACTTGGGGAGCAAGTTGTTAATCTTGAAGAGCAAGTTCTTATTTAATTTAGTCAAATTAGATGAAAACCTATAATCATATCTTGCAATATTGAAACTAAGTGTTGAGGATGTATACATATTTGAGATCAGTGAATTATGAGCTTCAACTTGGCTATTCCCAAAGTTATTTTCGAAAACTTTTAGAGTTCATACCTAAGAGTTTCAGGGGTTAAAAATCACCATAAATCTAGTCATAAAATTAGGATTTCAAAAGTGAAATTAGATCTTGAATAAGAACACTCGATTACTCCTAACTAAATTAGAATTTGGGATTATTGGGACAACTTGGGAAAGAAGTATTTATGTCTTGGAGAGAAAGCAAAACTTCAAGGAGGGAGATGAGAGAGGGACGAAATTGGGGAGAGGTGGAGAGCTAAGATTCATGCCTCTTCTCCAAGTAATAATCTAATGGCTAGGAAGCAAAGGGAGAATTACAAAGGTGCCATCACTTTCTCCTATAAATAGAGGCACTCCTCTTCACAAATTCCCCACCAATTCCTCAAGCCTTAAGGCTGAAAATATAGAGAGAAAGGGAGAGAGTGAGGAGCTTCAAGAAGTAGGAAGCTAGTGTTCTTCAAGAGGTAAAAGAGTTTTTAGTTTCATAGTTCAAGTTCTTAAGTTATGAAGTAGAAAAGCTAGAAATGTTGTTTTGATCATCAAACTTCCAATTCCAGTTTTAATATCATGTTCTTATGGTTTCCAATGTATTTATTTCGAAAAAATGATGAGGAAAGAGTATGGCAAAAATTTCCGGAAGATTATGATCAAAATAGCGAAGCTCTGGCAAAATTTCAGCAATTAGTATTTTCTGGAGTCAGGGGTAAAAATGTCAGTATCTTATGAAGAAGATGATGTTCAAAACTTCTGAGAAAATTCATGGTGAAAGTAGACATCTAGGGCTTTTCAAATATATAAAGAGTGTGTCATTTGAAGCTCTGTGCAAAAAAATAAAAATCTCAGAAGTTAGGCAATGTTTTCTGTGCGAAATTCTGGGCAGTGTTGGGAAACGTGGAAACTGGGAATGATATGGTTGGAACGAGTTGAAGCCGTTATTTTTCCTTAAAAATAGACTTGTTAAGGGAAATTTTGGCTTTGGTTTCACCTCAAAATAATTTTTCTAGAATTAGTTATGATTTTTCAAAGTTACCGACAAATCTGCCCAGAAAATGTTGCACCACGTTTTTGAAGAAATGTAAGGGCAAAATTGTAATACTAAAGCCATCAAGGGTAGAATGGTAAATAGAGGTGATAATATCTCTTAGGATATTATTCTAAGTGATATGGTGATGTGTTAGGACATCCGGGAAGTCCAGGGCCGGATTCAAGGGTCGGACGTTTGTCGAATCCGCGGTAAAAGGTACGGACGCGTATTGTAACATTAACACTTATTATGCTTATGGTGTGGTTATATATGATAATTGTTTTCACATGTTGATACTCTGTTTTGAAATTGCTCATGGATTTGAGTTGTATACGGGTTATAGTCTTGATAACACCGTTGAGTTTTCCTAGCGCTAAGGACACGATAGGCCATCGTGGCACTGGTTATGTGCAGACTTGGGTAACATACATATTGCAGTGGCTGTGTTATGTTACTTGCTGATATGGTTTTGAAAGTTATAAATGTGATTTTATCATGGTGATACCTGTCATATATTGTTTACATAAGCATGAGGTTAACCGTTACCTGAGGTCTAATGGGCATTGGACCTCAGTCTTAATGAATAGTACAGGAAATAAACCAGGATAGAGAAGATGCCGGTGGGTAGAGCCGTGAAGAGGCAGCAATCAAAGGCAAAGGTCGGTAGAAGTTATTAGGACTTAGCTTTTGGCTCGAATTTAACAAAGTTACTTTGAACAGTTTGGTGTCTAAGGCTGGGTTAATCTATGTCGGAAGCCAATCAGTCGCCGTATAAGTCGGTGAGGCCCCCATGATAGACCCCTACCTGGCCAATCTATTTAATTAACTGATGTTAGGTTCCAAGTCATGGGTTTAGTTTAAAACTTTCTTTATCAGAGGATTGTATTTAACCTCTGTAAATTGTATCACATGAATATTCCGTTGGGATATTTAATATATCAGCTTATGTTGGGCATCATCATATGTCTGGGCATTTTTATATCAGATACTCGTTGTCCGGATCTTAGCGCACGCTATTAATTTCCGCAGTACTCTAAGCTGTAGCATCTCAAACTCTGTTGTTTTCCTCAAAACTAAGTGTCGACCAACATGATTTTCGAACCTGGAATTTGGGATGTTACAACTACTTCTAGGACAAAAACAGTATTTGTTTATTCATTTATTTATTTTTATCTTATAATTGTTTGTTATAAGAAACAAATATGTAACATCTCATGTCCGATTAGATTAAGAAAATTTATTTAGTTAGTTAATATGATGTTTTCTCTCGAATTTGATTATTGTTGAACGCCGAGGAAGTATAATTTAGGGAAAAATTGATAAATATGATAAATAGATATTATATTTAGGAGTAAGATCAACTCCCAATTAGGTCCGTAATATCAAATATGTAATAAACATATTATCATAATTGTTGCAGGAGACTTTGTATATACAGAGATATAACCGATGGGAAGTCATTGACTATATGCTTGTTTATTATTTAATCAGATACAAGCAAATAAGGACTGATATAAATTAAATCATATCTTGAAATATTTGAACTAAGTATTAAATATAAGTAGATATTTGAAACCAGTAAATTATGGGCTTGAACTTGGCTATTCCCAAAGTCATTTTCGTATACTTTTGTGATTCATACCTAAGTGATTTAGGAAGTTTAAAAAGACCGTAAGTCTAGTCATAAAATTGTGATTTCAAAAGTGGAAAGGGATCTTGAATAAAAACCCCAACCTACACCTAACCAAATTAATATTTGGAGTAACTAAAAAATGAAGCAAAATATCTAAGAAACAGAGGGGAGGTGGCGTTTTTGGTGTGTAGGAGTAAGGCTGAAAATTTAACTTCTTAACTAAGTCTAATCTAAGGGTTAATATTGAATGTAAGTAGTTTGGTAGTTAACCATGGAATTACTATAAATAGAGGCATTATGCTTCACAAATTTCTCACCAATTCACAAAGCTTTAGGCCGAAATTTTAGAGATTAAGGAAGTGTGTGTGAAGGCTTCAAGAACAAGGAGCAAAGTTCTTCAAGAGGTAAGGAAGCTTTTAGTTTTGTAGTTCATAGTTTTTTTTTGTAGTTTATAGAAATGTTATTTTGATTCATAATCTTCCAAGTATAGTGTTATTTTCATGTTTTTATGGTTACCATGGTCTTTATTTCGAAAAAATGATGTAGAAGAAGTATAGCAAAATTTTTAGAATATTATGATCAAAGTAGTGAAGCTCTGGTGAAATTTTGTCAGTTAGCGACTTCTGGAAGTAATTTAAAAAACGCTGGTATCTTATGTTGAAGATGCTATGCCAAAATTTTGATAAAATTCGTGGTGATAGTAGACATATAGGGCTTTCCAAATATGCCTAGAGTGTGTCATTCTGAGTTTTGTGCAAGGAGATACAAATTCACAAAGTTAGGCTACGTTTTTCTGAAAAAACTCTGAGTCAGGGGTAAAGATGTCAAAACTGGTAATTTTTCTTAAATTATGGGTAAATTCCAGTATTTTTACTTGAAAGTAGACATACTAAGGAGTCCGCGAAATTTTACGGATCCTCGTTTCGATTTTTCTAGAATTAGTTATGACATTTCGAAGTTAGGCGGAAAATCAGCCCGAATGCTGTTAATCAGCGTTTTCTACGAAAATGCAAGGAATTAAATGGAAAATAAAAGCACCAAGGGTAAAATGGTCAGTAGTGGCCAAAATATCTTTTAGGATATTGTTTGTGAATTAATAAATACAATATTATCCTTATAGGATATCTGTGACTGTATTCCGACCGTCAAAACGTACCGAAACTTGATAACGAAGGTACGTTTGTGTACTAGTAACACTAACTCTGATGGTTATTATATGCGTATATGTGCTATGTGTATGATATGCTTATATAAGGTAGCTGATAGGTCTGTGATATGTTCATATACTGTTGTTATGGTTATTCTTGTTGGGCATTGGGATACGCTGGCTGGGTGTGAAATGTTTGCTAGGTGTGACATATTTGCCAAGGGGCTTATGTGCCAGGGAAACATTTGTCTGAGTGCTCATGTATTGTTTATGTTGTGAATATCCGCAATCCATATATGGCATATATAAACATGAGGTTAACTGTTACCTAAGGTTCGATACGCGTTGGACCCCAGCTCTTAACTTAACTTTAGGGTCAGAAGGACCAAGGGCCGAAGAGAAAGGCAAGCAGTGCGCATTGAGACTCGGCTAAAGACTATCTTTTGTTGCCACAGTATGGGTTTCGCCAGGGCGACACTTCTTCTGTTTATGTAGTTATGTTTAGACGTTCGGAATAATGTACCGTTACTGCAACTGGCCAGACTTATGGCCCTTTTGAATATATGTATCAGTTACTCTCTTACTCCGATGCTCTACTTTGATGGAAAAAAAAATTATACTGCTTTTGAAAAGTTGGGATGTTACATTTTGGTATCAGAGGAGTTGTCCTGACATTGATCTGACTAAGTTATTGCAAACATTTTGGTGCCGAAGGCAAGGCTAGTCTATGTGGGTAAGCCAATCAGTCGCCGTGAACTCGGTGAGGCCCCCATGATAGACACCTACCTGGCCAATTGGTTTAAGTAACGGAGTTAGACTCTACGTTTTCTTTTTAAAAAAAGAGAGAGCATGTTTTGAAAATGAATACTGATATAGCCAAGGTCGGTGTATCACCTTACATCGGTATACTAGTTTAAACCAGTATACCATCTTGAACCAGTGTACCGCCCTCTGTTGGTGCATCACTTTAACCCAGAGTTGTCGTATCCACCATCTGTACTAATATTGATGTCAGTCTTTGATAATTTTGATAACCCCACTATCAGTCTCTGATAACTCTGATAATCTCTAGTTTATACTAGACGGTTATTCTATCACAGAGCCTATGTATGGAGCTGGGTCACGCCGAACGAAATTCTAAGGCAGATAAAGATAAATACATGTGGTATTTGACCCATGTTGAGAAATTCTATCTGAGGAACTTCTATTCTGTATTTCCGAGCCTGTTTTGTTTAAGTGTAAAGGTCCAACGAAATTCTAACAAAGGAAATATTGTGGGAGTCTGCTCGTTTGTGGTATAAAAACTAAGTAGGATAGAGTCTATGTGCAATATAAATACTAAGTGGGATAAAGTCTATGATATACTAATTGTTGTCTTCCTTGCATATCTAAACGTTTTCCCTAATAAAGGTAAAAGAGCGAGACATGGAAAATTTAAGAGGAGCCGGAGCTCCCAAAGGCCGAGGTAGGGGCTGAGGTAGAGGACGAGGTAGACAACCTCGGAATGGACCAATACCTGAACTTGAACTAAATCAAGTACCAAACCAGCCGGAGCAGAATGAGAATGAGGAGAACTCTGTAGGAACAGAGGGCTCTTATAGATGAACTCCTAGAAAGGCGGGATAGACAAGATCGAGAAGTTGAGGAAGAACGAAACACTAGGGAAGAAGAAGAAGACAATGAGCAAAGTGACGAGCACGCTAATGAAGCCGAGGAGTCTGATAGATCTCAGTCACCCCCTTCGACGGGAAAGAGTAGTGAAAACCACATAATACTGGGTCAATCAATTTTGCAAGCTCAAACCACCTGCTTTCCATGGGAAGAACGATTTGGCTGAAGATTGGCTAATGAGGCTAAACAAGGTCTTTAAGGTCATGGAATATCTGGCAAATTGAAAAGCTCAACTTGCAATCTACAACCTGGAAGGAGATGCAGATCGATGGTGGAGGAATGTTGCAGCAATACCACAAGCACGCTACTATCCCGTCACATGGGAAAAATTTTTGGAAAAATTCAACGAGCAATACTTCCTTCCTACTATGCAAATGATCAAGGAGTCAGAATTCCTCCACATCAAACAAGGGCAGGAGGAGTCATTTGACGATTATCTTGCCCGATTCACCAATTTGACTCGATACTCACCACATTTGAGACAAAATAATAATGAAAGCAGTTTGGTAAATATACTGATTCACAAGTTGAAGATTGAGATACATGAAAGTCTTGTGTCTCAACGGTTCCAAGAAATAATTCAAGCAATGGAGTCGTGCCGATTGATCGAACGTAACTTGAAGGAACTACGCACATCAAGAAATCACAACAGAAGCAATGCAAGTCATAGCGAGGTCAGCCGTGGAAATATCTCAAGGAAGAGAGAGGCACCATGGAGTAACTCCCAGAGAGAAAGCAAGATGCCATTTCAAACTGGGTAGCGGAACAACCCAAGAATGCCGAAAACCCGACCATGTCCAAAATGTGGGAATTACCATCCTGGTGTTGACTGTGATAGGAGACGGATTTGCTACAGATGTCAGAGGCCAGGACACTTTATCACAGACTGTCCTAAGAAACCTGTGGAGTTAAGGCCATAAAACGCAGGCCGAGTGTACGCACTAACTAGTGCAGGGGACAGAGAACTCCCGGAGATGGTCTAAGGTACTATCTCTCTTAAGAAATCTCCTCTAGGCATTGTATGATTCAGGTGTTAGTTATTCGTTTGAATCATATGATTATAAAAATCATCTAGGAATACATGCCTATAGATTTTCCTATGAAGTGATAATAACTACCCTACTTGATGTAAAAACTGTAGTTTCTAATATCATTACAACCAAACCACGATCATATCATGGAGTATGAGATATCTTGTGTTACTACGGTGTATGGGCGCCACGGAAACACTACATATCAAAGTAAGACATAATAAAATCTTTGTGGTCAAGCCGGGGTGAATTCCCGATCACTGAAAGAAATGGCTTAAAAATGACCTGATAGGGTAAAGATCTGGAGCGTATGATTCGATGTCTAGTTACTACAAGGTCTAGATGCTGTAAAGCAAATTTCAAGGACGAAATTTTGTTTATCGGGGGAAGAAATGTAATACCTAGATAATTATTTATCTGGAGTATTATATTGACAAATAATACCTATTGGAAATAGGTGAATTTGTGGTCTCAAAACTAGTGAAATAATTACCTTATTTCCTAAGGTGATTTCTCATGAAATTAGGATGAATAAAGAGCTAAAACTCCCTAAGTGAAATAGGTGAATTTGTGGTCTCAAAACTAGTGAAATAATTACCTTATTTCTTAAGGTGATTTTTCATGAAATTAGGATGAATAAAGAGCTAAAAATCCCTAAGTGAATTTGTGGGTTATAAAATACCCTAAGAATATTATGATAAATTTTAAAAGGCAACTAAATATTTATTAAAAATTAGAAAGTATGTTGTCTCTAATTTAGGTAATTTATGGGATTATTTTCCTTAAGAAAATAATGGGGAAAAATTAAATATTATTGGGAAACATAAGTTGCCCCGTGATTTTTAAAATAATACATGGAACATAAATTATCAATGTCAGTAAAATAGTTGTGAGAAAATGATTAATCCTAATTAAGAAAATTATCAACAATTAGTAAGTGATTAATTAACTTGTTCATCACAATTTGACAAAGTCAACCAAAAACACCAACCAATCACATAGAAATGGAAGAGGATAAGATGCATTGATTAAAAACGGAAGAAGATGAGGGAAAGAGAGAGTGAGGGACGTGAGGTTGTGTGTGTGTGTGTGTGTGTGTGTGTAGTAAAAATATCCAAGAATAAACCAAGATGAATTATGGGTTGAAATCCAAAGTGAAACTTAACTAGCAAGTTTATTATTTAATCAAATACAAGCAAATGAGGACTGATATAAATTAAATCATATTTTGAAATATTTGAACTAGGTATTAAATATAAGTAGATTTTTGGAACCAGTAAATTATGGGCTTGACCTTAGCTATTCCCAAAGTCATTTTCGTATACTTTTGTGATTCATACCTAAGTGATTTAGGAAGTTTAAAAAGACCATAAGTCTAGTCATAAAATTGTGATTTCAAAAGTGGAAGGGGATCTTGAATAAAAACCCCAACCTACACCTAACCAAATTAATATTTGGAGTAACTAAAAGATGAAGCAAAATATCTAAGAAAAAGAGGGGAGGTGGTGTTTTTGGTGTGTAGGAGTAAGGCTGAAAATTTAACTTCTTAACTAAGTCTAATCTAAGGGTTAATATTGAATGTAAGTAGTTTGGTAGTTAACCATGGAATTACTATAAATAGAGGCATTATGCTTCACAAATTTCTCACCAATTCACAAAGCTTTAGGTCGAAATTTTAGAGATTAAGGAAGTGTGTGTGAAGGCTTCAAGAACAAGGAGCAAAGTTCTTCAAGAGGTAAGGAAGCTTTTAGTTTTGTAGTTCATAGTTTTTTTTTTTGTAGTTTATAGAAATGTTATTTTGATTCATAATCTTCCAAGTATAGTGTTATTTTCATGTTTTTATGGTTACCATGGTCTTTATTTCGAAAAAATGATGTAGAAGAAGTATAGCAAAATTTTTAGAATATTATGATCAAAGTAGTGAAGCTCTGGTGAAATTTTGTTAGTTAATGACTTCTGGAAGTAATTTAAAAAACGCTGGTATCTTATGTTGAAGATGCTATGCCAAAATTTTGATAAACTTCGTGGTGAGAGTAGACATATAGGGCTTTCCAAATATGCCTAGAGTGTGTCATTCTGAGTTTTGTGTAAGGAGATACAAATTCACAAAGTTAGGCTACGTTTTTCTAAAAAAACTCTGAGTCAGGGGTAAAGATGTCAAAACTGGTAATTGTTCTTAAATTCTGGGTAAATTCCAGTATTTTTACTCGAAAGTAGACATACTAAGGAGTCTGGGAAATTTTACGGATCCTCATTTCGATTTTTCTAGAATTAGTTATGACTTTTCAAAGTTGGGCGGAAAATCAGCCCGAATGCTGTTAATCAGCGTTTTCTACGAAAATGCAAGGAATTAAATGGAAAATAAAAGCACCAGGGGTAAAATGGTCAGTAGTGGCCAAAATATCTTTTAGGATATTGTTTATGAATTAATAAATACAATATTATCCTTATAGGATATCTGTGACGGCATTCCGACCGTCAAACCGTACCGAAACTCGACAACAAAGTTACGTTCGTGTACTAGTAACACTAACTCTGATGGTTATTATATGCGTATATGTGCTATGTGTATGGTATGCTTATATGAGGTAGCTGATAACTCTGTGATATGTGCATATACTGTTATTATGATTAGTCTTGTTGGGTATTGGTGTAACACCCCAAATTCCATGCTTGAAAATCGTGTCGGTTGACATTTAGTTTTAGGAAAATCAACAGAGTTTGAGGTGCTACAGCTTAGAGTAATTGCGGAAACGGATAGCGTGCGCTAATATTCGGACAATGAGTATCTGATATGAAATGCCTAGACATATGCTGATGCCCCGACATAAGCTGGTATATTAAAAATTTCTAGAAGGAAAATTTATGTGATACAATATACAAAGCTTTGCATAATTACAATTCTTACATGTAACTATACAATATTCAACCAAGCCGTAGCTAGACTTGGGGCAATGAACCTAACTCAGTTAGTTAAACAATTTGGCCAGGTAGGTGTCTATCATGGGAGTCTCATCGAGTTCATGACGACTTATTGACTGACCCACATAGAGTAGCCCTGCCTTCGGCACCAAACCGTTTGAGATAACCTCTTTAAATCATGCCAGAATGAATACTCTGAGGATGTTTTGCCGGCATTTGCTTTGACCGGTGACTCTTCCCAGCTCCGTCCACCAGTGCCTCTCTCACGGCTCCATTTATCGATACCTCCTTATCTTGGTTCCTTTCCTAAACCTTAGACAGATCTGAGGTTCAATACCCATCAGACCTCAGGTAACAGTTAACCTCATATGCAAAGTATGATCAATATATATGCCAGATATTCACAACATTTCAGCATTAACAATACATAGCACACAACAAATGTAAAGTTATCAAAACACAACAATACATAGCACACAGCACATGTAAAGTCTATCCCGGTTTGCACTAACCAGTGCCATGACGGCCCATCGTGTCTTCAGCGCTAGGAAAACTCAACAGTGTTATCAAGACTATAACCTGTATATAGCTGAATGTATACATAGTGACTTAAGACAGAGTCTTAATCACGGTGCATGACCCAGGACCTCGTCTTGTCCCGTACTCAACATGAATTAACCGATCATATATAATCATACAAGACACATCAGAGTTAAAGTTACTAGTACGCAAACGTACCTTTCACAGGGTAATCGTCAAACGTCCGACCTTTTGAATCCGGCCGTGGACTTCCCGGATATCCTAACATATCACCATATCACTTAGAATAATATCCTAAGAGATATTTCCACCTTTATTTACCTTTCTACCCTTAGTGGATTTGTTATTACAATTTTGCCCTTACATTTCATGAAAAACGCCACTATAGGTTTTCTGGGCAGATTTTTTACTAACTTTGAAAAATCATAACTAATTTTAGAAAAATCAAAACGGAGATCTGTAAAATTCCTCAGAATCCTTAGGATGTATATTTTCAAGTAAAAATACTTGCATATACCCAGAATTTATGAACAATTTCCTGTTTTTATTTTCCTTAACGTTGCCCAGAATTTTACCCAGAAAATGTAGCCTTACTTTATGAATTTTTATCTCCTAGCACAAAACTCAGAATGACACCCTCTAGGTATATTTGGAAATCTCTATATGTCTACTTTAACCATGAAGTTTTGCAGAATTTTAGAACCCCATTTTCAACATAAAATACTGGCGTTTTTGCTACTAGCTCCAGAAATTTCTACCCGATGAATTTTCGTCAGAGCTTCACTACTTTGATCATAATTTTATAGAAATTTTGCTATACCAAGTAGCTCATATAATTTTCGAAATATCACTATTTTTGACTATAAAAACATAATATTAAAATTACTCTAGCATATTTAATATCAAAGCTACTTCTAACTATGAATTTAATAATTAGAACTTACCTCTTGAAGACTTTCCTTCTTGCTTCACTCTCCTCTTAAACTCTCCAATCTTTGGTATGAGTTTGGTGTACAGAATGAAGAAGCTCAAGGTCTTTATTTATAGGAAAAACTCAATGGCTCAAGTGGTAATTACTTAAGTAGTTCAAATTAGCTTCTTTCCTCTCATCCTTTGGATCCAACTTGCACCATAAGGAGTTCATATCCATCATACACCATGGCTGCACGTTTTTTTTTACTTCTTTGGCAAGTTGATGAGGTCATTTTGATGACACAATTGAGTGCTTAGGTGTCCCTAAGCTCCACATGACTATACCCAATTGGTTGACCAATTAATCAAGAGCATTTGCATGTGTTTTATTATGAAATCTTATCCAAATCTTACTCCCATATGTGCTGGACGTTTTTATGACCTTTGGGGAAGATTTAATAAGCTTAATCAACCCTCTAATCAAGTGTTTAAATCTTCTTAAATATAACCATCATTGGTTACTTTAATTAATTGAAGACTTAAGCTTGATTATATCAAAATATTTCAAAAATACTTGGCTCTCAAAGCTCTACCATGTGCTAGTTGCCATTGTTGACTTTTGGGGCACACTTAATTAGTTCTGATCATGTGCTTAATCTCCTTCTTTATTGCTAATATTGTAACATCCCATTTTTATAAACGTTTCCTTACAGAGTCGAGAGTTGAAAATATTTAAAACAAAGAGTAGCTGAATAACATTATATGTAATGTATCTACCTGAACATTTAACTATACAACCATCTATTAAAAAAAAAACAACGTCTCCGCAAGGTCCTCACGCCTGCTTCTTATTCCTATCCTTGAACCTGACTCCCTGGGATCCTGAAGCTATAACAGGGGCTGAGGTTCAATTCCCATTGAACCTCAGGTAACGGTTAACCTCATGCTTATGAAAACAGTATACGACAGATATTATAATAATAAATTCACTACTATCACTTTCAAAATCATATCAGCAAGTAACATGACACAGCCACTGCAATATGTATGTTACCCATAGTTTGCACATAACCAGTGCCACGATGGCCTATCGTGTCCTCAGCGCTAGGAAAACTCAACGGAGTTATCAAGACTATAACCCGTATTCAATTCAATATATCATAAGCAACTTTCAAAATAGAGTATTAATAAGTGAAAACAACTTTCACATATAACCATACCATAAGCATAAGCGTTAATGTTACAATACGCGTCCGTACCTGAGTTTGTCGGGTTTTAGGTACGTTCGTCGTCGGAACTCGTGCACAGTCTATCCTAAAAGGGTAATATGGTCTCCATTAATTCTCAAACAACACTTTATAAGACACCTTGGCCCCACTAGACACTTTTACCCTTTGTGGACTTATTGTTAAGTATTTCCTAACAATTTTCGAAAAAACGTTGGTGCAGAATTTCTGGGCAGAATTTCGCCTAACTTCGAAAAATCATAACTAATTCCATAAAAATCGAAATGAGGATCCGTAAAATTTCCCGGAATCCTTGAGATGTCTAATTTTGAGGAAAAATACTGTAACTTACCCAGAACTCTTGGATAAATCCCAGTTTCCAGAATTCAAACTGTTGCCCAGATTTTCGCCCAGAAAATGTAACTTAACTTCCAAGATTTTTATCTTTTTGCACAGAGCTTCAAATGACACACTCTTATAGATTTAGAAAGCCCTATATGTCTACTTTCATCATGAATTTTCCCAGAATTTTAGAACATCATCTTCATCATAAGATACTAGCATCTTTATTACTTACTCAGGTTTTACTGATTTTGCCAGAGCTTCGCTATTTTGATCCTAATCTTCCAAAAATTTTGATATAACCTCTTCTTCATCAAATTTTCGAAATAAAGACAATGGAAACCTCAAAAACATGAAAATAAAACTGTATATGGAAGATTGAAGATTAAAATAACTTTTCTAGCATTTCTACTTATAAACTAAGAACTTGAACTTAAAAGCTAAAAACTCTTATACCTCTTGAAGACCTCTTGTCTCTCTTTCTCCAGCAGCTCCTCCCTCTCTTACTCTCCCTAAATTTCGGTTTTGGCTAGGGAATTTGGTGAGAAATTTGTGAAGACCAAGCCCCCTATTTATACTAATTTGTGATGGCATGTTTGGTAATTTCTTCTTTTGCTTCAACCATTGGATTTTTGCTTGGTGGGAAAGGCATGATCTTGGCCTCTCATGCTCTCTTGGCCGAAAATCTGCCCCCCCCTTCTAGAATTTGTTTGCTTGGTCACCAAGCATTCTTCTTGCTCATTAAGCAACTTAATTAATCCCCAAAACTTAATTTGGTTAAGTGTTAATTAGTGCTTTGATTCAAAATCCAATTTCACTTTTGAAATCCTAATTTTATGACAAGATTTATGGTGATTTTTATCTTCCAAAATGCTTATGTTTGAATTTTACAAGTTACCGAAAATATCTTTGGGAATAGCCAAGATGAAGCTCATAATTCCCTGATTCTAAATATGTATTTATCTTGGATAGTTAACTTCAAAATCTCAAGTTATGATTTAATTTCTATAGGTTTTCTCCTAATCTCTCTCTAATGAAGCCATTACTTGCTCCCTAAGAAAGTTAACTTGCTCACCAAGTTATCTTCTCTTACTCTTTTAATTGGTTTATTCTTTTTCTTCTATTTTTATTAAAAATTTCGCCCCCCCTTAGGTTAACTAATATAATTTTGTTTTTAATTGCTTCTCATATTTGAATGAAAGACATTTTCTCATTGGTTCCCATAATCTTAATATTATAGATTAATATAATTGTATAATGTATTTATTCTTAGAAAGATTTTGTCTTCATGAAGTTAAATTAGGAATAAATGAGTTGAGTCCTAATTTAATCCCTACAATATTGGTTTTTTTTTTCCATGGTCACAAACTAATTTAATTCTAAGGCTCTTAACTTCTATGGAAAAATTGCCAACTAATGTAAATTAATACAACACCAAAATTTGATAAGTTTTTAATTTAATTTTGATGATTAAAAACTCCTTTTATGCTAATCTTAGCTTCCAAATCTCATTTAGTCTTTCATTTAATTGATATTTCCCTAATTATAACCTTTATAATTGAATTATTGACTAATTTCAAAAATTATTAAAGCACCTCAATTGTTGCAATTCCAATTGCTCAATAATTGTTACTAATTCCCTCTAATTGATTTCATCATCCTCTGATGATTTTTAATTGTTCAAATGGTATAATTAAGATTATCTGATAATCTTAGGATATTTTATGATCTCCAAATGGAATCTAAAAATTCAGGTTTTTGGTCTATTTAATTCTAGAAGAAAATTTCATAAAATAAACTCCCAAAATTTGAGACCACGTATTCACCTATTTTTAATAGGTATTTTCTTATCAAAATATAGTGGCTAAGCTGAATAGGATTTTTAGGGTATTACAAATATCTTAGGCTAATTGGTTTGCTAATTAACTTAAGTTATTAGAGCATCATTAGCTTTTAATTTCATCATTTAATCCTTTTCTATTCATGTTTAAACAATATAATTAGCAATTAATTATTTATTTAATCACTTACTAATTGTTGACAATTTTCTTAATTAGCATCAATTATTTTCTCACAACTATTTTACTGAAGTTGATAATTTATGCATTATGCAAAATATTAAAAACCATGGGGCAATTTATGTTCCCTAAAATAATATTTAATTTTGCCTCATTATTTCCCAAGGAAAATAATCTCATAAATTACCTAAATTAGAGATAACATACTTTCTAATTTTTAATAAATATTTAGTTGTCTCTTAGAATTTTATCATAATTTTCTCGGGGTATTTTATGACCCACAAATATTTCAGGGACCTATTTGCATACTATATAATGTTTTAGGGACCTTTTCACACATTATTTAATCTTAGGAGAAATTGTCCTAATAATAAGGTAAATTCAATACAAGGTGTTTGAGACCTCATATTAACCTATTTTCAATAGGTATATTCTACCAATTTATGATATTTACCCTAAGTCAAATTTTAGGGTATTATAATTGGGATACGCTGGCTGGGTGTGAAATGCTTGGTGTGAAACACTTGCTAGGTGTGAAACGTATGCTAGGTGTGACATATCTGCTAAGGGGCTTATGTGCCAAGGATACATTTGTCTGAGTGCTCATGTATTGTTTATGTTGTGAATATCCGTAATCCATATATGTCATATATAAACATGAGGTTAATCGTTACCTGAGGTCCGGTACGCGTTGGACCTCAGCTCTTAACATAGCTTCAGGGTCCGGCTGTAATACCCGGATAGCCATTATCTGGAAAATTATATTATAACAATAAAATGTTCGGTAATGAAGATTTTGTCTCAACATGTTATAGGATTAGTTTTGGGATAAATTAAGAAAAATTAAAGGAAATTTATTGTCGGAAATGTGAAAAATACCATTTAAGGCCATAAAACATTCCAAGGGAATTATGGAAAATTCAAAGAAACATGAAATAATTATGAAAAATTTAGAAAAACACATTATTCATAATTTAGAAAATTTAATAAAATATTTCCTATGAAAATAAAAAGAAGGAAAACTAAAAAGTATTCTAGAATGGAAATTGATTTCCATAATTTTCAATATTTTACTTAAAGGGTGAATTAACAATGTTAACAAAATTGTTGTGAGGAAATAATTAATTTTAAAAAAATTATTAGGAATTATTAAAGGAGTAATTAAGTAATTTTTGGAAATTTTACAAGGTCTAAATCCATGTGATTGATTAGGAACCAATAGGAAATTTTGGGAGAAATAAATATAAGATAAATAGGATATTAAGATTAATGGAAAAATTATAATTATATATATATATGTGTGTGTGTGTGTGTGTGTGTGGCCGAAAATTAGGCCAAAAAGAAAAAAAAATAAATAGAAAATGGGAGGATAAATATGAAAGAAGATCTTAAATAAAATAATAATATAATTAAAACATGTGTTAATTAGATAATAATATAATAATCAGAGGAAAAATGAACAGGATAAATGATCACGGATAGAAAGTAATTCCGTTGTGAGATTCTGGGAATGAGTTAGGAAAAACTAGAATATATTATTGGTCAGTGGATTTTTATCCAGAAGTTAGTACCGACCGAAAAGTTATTTCTGAAACTGGTCGCGAATACCGAGGATTTTCGGCAGATAACGGAATGTCCTTACTGGGAGTATAAGGGAAGGAGAACCCATTATTCTTAAAGAGGAAGAAAAGACCTTCAGCGTATTGTTCTCGGAATTTAAAGGTGTTACGGAATTTCGTGAACGGGACACCGAATCAGGGATTTATCGGATAAAGTAAGAGGATGATGCAGCAAGGGTGACATCACTTTTGGAAGGGGGAGGACAGCCAAGACACATGGAAGGCCAAGATTAAACCACCTAGCAAAAGTGCGATCCTATGGTCAGAATTCAACCAGACAAAGTTCAGCGAAATTACGAAAATGCCACTCCCTTTTTCTATAAATAGCTCTCATTTCTCTCCACACCATTCTCTCTTGTGATTTTCGAAAATCTAGAGGAGAAGGAAGAAGGAGGAGTCCGGAGAAAAATCCTAGCGAAGCTCTAAGTAAGTCTTCGGTCCCTAGTCTTTAGTTCGGTAATTCTTTCGGTAGTTATAATAGGAATGCTAGAATAGTATTTAATCTTCATATTTTAAGAATAAATATGATATTTATTTTAGAAATATGATAGAGGAAAGGCTATAGCAAAAATTTTGAGAAATTAAAGTCAAAACAGCGAAGCTCTGGCAAAATTCCGCCGAACAGTCAAACCAGGGGCAAAATGATAATTTGTACCTAAAATGCCCGTTTTGGTTCTAAATACTCATATTAGTGATATTAACCTTATAGGATACTCGGAACACCGAACCGCTGTTTCCGCTGTTACCGTCGTTGAGCCGCTGTCAAACGTGCCGTAATTTGACGGAAGTGTCAAAAATCGTCAACGGAGGTACAGACGCGTATTGTAACCTTAACACTTATGCTACTTATATACATATATGTGATAGACATGCTTAGATACTGAAACTCTACTTAGGGTTGTCAGTTATACTTACAGCTTGATACGGATTATAGTCTTGATAATGCCGTTGGGTTTGCCTAGCACTGAGGACACGATGGGCTGTCGTGGCACTGGATATGTGCAACCATTATGTGGGATTTTACATACTTCTTTGTGCTTATGTTCTGCCAATATGTGATCATGCATCTGCTTTGTGCTTATGTAGTGATATACTGCTGTTATGTGAATATGTTCATGCTGTTATCAATATACTGTTATATTTGAGCATAAGGTTAACCGTTATCTGAGATCCAATTGGAAATTGGATCTCAGCTGTAGCTTCAGGGTCAGGAGTACAAAGGGGATGACAATAGAGGCAGGTGTCCGGTGTAGGAGGGCGGAAGAAGTTTATTAGTTTATCTTTGTATATTCTGTTTAACACTATCTTCTTTTGGGATGATTGTATAAGAAAAAAAATTACACTATGGTTATGCATCTTTGGATTCAGATACTCAGTTTATGAAAATGCTCAAACTCTGATTACCGTGTTTGTTTGTTTTCAAAAAAAAAATCCGCTATTTTAAGTGGGATGTTACACCGGCTAAAGACTATCTTTTGTTGCCATGGTGTGGGAATCGCCAGAGAGACACTTCTTCTGTTTATGTAGTTATCTTTAGACGTCCGGAATAATGTACCTTTACTGTAACTAGCCAGACTTATGGCCCTTTTGAATATATGTATCAATTACTCTCTTACTCCGATGCTCTACTCTGATGAAAAAAAAAATTATACTGCTTTTGAAAAGTTGGGATGTTACAGGGTACTGCAGAAACTTAGATGGAGTGATGACCTAGATTTTCGGAAAATGGTGCAAGTAATTTGATAACATTAAAATCATTGATAACTTGAGTATTTATTGAACAATAAACCTGATTAATTTTAGCGGATCCGTCATTGAAAATTCTATGATTATGGATATCATAAATTTTAGAGTTAGGGTATAAAAATATCCATGTGATTTTTTTTTTAAAACTGTGTGCCAACCCTAAATGTTTTTTTTGAGGGACAAGAGTAAAAACTTTGAAAGTTAGAACAAAAGCACACATGACTATTAAATCTAATCAAACGGCTTTGTTTTTGTGGTGAGACCTAAATTATTGTTATGAAAATACCAAAATGTCCAAACTTTTTTTAAAAAAAAAAAAGAAAGAAAGAAAACTCCTCTAGCCTCATTATGCAAAATAAGACTTTACCCTGTTTCTGTGGACTATGGAGAAGATATTGTAACATCCCAAATTTTGAGATTTGAAATTAAAAATGTTGTATGGGAATTAATTGGAAAAGCTTGGCCTGAATAATTACAATATTAATTATTGGAATTTAAGTCCTATTTTCTTGAAAATTTCAGGAAAAGAACAAAATCAAGGAACACTTGTAAGGGATAACTTTTGGCCTAAAAACTTTAGAATTCATATTTTATGGCCTAAAGGAGTTAATTGAGAAAGAAAAATCCCTATGTGGAATTGAGGATTTATTTCTAACATTTATCTAATATTTGTAATTTAAAGAACAAAGGAACTAATTGCAAATAGGAGTTTTGAAGAGGATCAAGTGGAATAATTTTTAAGTGGCCCTATAACACAAATCCATATATTCCTCTTCAGCCCATTCCTTTGTTAACATAGTGGACAAGCAAATACTCCTTCCAATTAAAACTGATCAGCCCATTGTTTTTCATTATGGCCTAATGGCAATAAAACCAAGCCATTCAATCATTATTCTCTAGGTTAATCATGTGAACAACAAGAGGAGGGAAATATATATATCAGTTGCCATTCCTCAGCCTAACTCGTGAACAGCAATGTAGCTCCATACTTCTCGAGCTCAACGCTGCTTATCCTTTAGTTACTTCCTCATCGGACTGTTGGCTTCCTCATCGAACCAGATCCGCCAACTGATATATATAACCATTGCTTTGCATATTTCATTCATTCACTTCCTCCAGCCAAGTGAGAATGAGAATATGAGAGAGAGAGAGAGAGAGAGAGAGAGAGATAGTGAAACTAAACATCAACTCTTCCTCTGCTCAGTCTGTCGTGAAACAGGGGAGTGGAACTATAGGCTATTTCTCATCGATTTAGCTTGATCCTTGAAGCAATAGTACAAAAAAAGTGTTTTAAGACCGCCTCATTTATAGCAAAGTATCGACGGCCCATTCTTAAAGATATGACCGGTGGCAATTTTGTAAATATAAAGAACTTCTTGGAACGTATCAATTTTTAAAACTGCCTTATTTACAACAGAGTATCGACGCCCTGGTCTTAAAGATATGACTAGTGGCAATTTTGTAAATATAAAGAACTTCTTGGACCGTATCAATTTTTCGATAAATCTTAAATATATTATTTAGATTGCTTAAAAAAACAATTGCTCTTAAAACTGTTATGAAAAAAAATTGAAATATGAATTACATTATAGAGAAATCTCGTACATCCTCGACTTATATTTTTTGTGGTCCAAAATAATAAGGAAATATTTGAATATAATCATATAAAACTTTTAAGACCGGACATATATAAATGACGATCTTAAAGTTAATATTTTTAAGAGCGGACGTAACTTCTGCTTGGTACTAAATAATGAAAAAATTTAAACTAATACTTTATTACTTTTAAGAATGAACATAAATAATGGACGATCTTAAATGTTAACCTTTAAGACCATCATTTAAGTTACTGCGGTCTTAAAATTGGAAACATATACTTCTTCACGTGAAACCTTACTTACGACTTACGTCTTTTTGTCTGAACTTTGAAACCTCTGTTCTTGTTGTGAAACCCCTGTTTCTGTTGCATTACATCTCTTCCTCGCCAACCACCACCACCCTCTGTTACGCTCTCACTTTCTTAGGTGTTCCTCTTTCGCACCACCACTCTAAACCTCTCTTCCTTTCTCGAAAATGAACGGAGAAAACCATTCTCTTCCTCTTCACTCAACACCAGCTACTGATGTTACTGGTGTGAGCTAGAACGAACCATCTTCATCTCAAAATGAGCCTCGTAACCACCCTACACGCCATGGTTGAAGTAGAACTCGAATGAGGGACATATTCATAAGTCGGAACACAGGGTCAAAGCTCGAGATTCAATTTAACGAAAGGTTGGAACTTTTCAGTCCTAATAAAAACAAATATAATAGTTTTGTCGGCTATATGGCACGTAGCAAGGTTAGCATCTTGATAGATGAGTGGAAAAATGTGGACCTTTGCACAGCGAAGAATCCTATTTGGGATACTATCCAGCTTACATACATTGCCCCTGACTCTGAGAAGTTGAAAAAAAGACATTGTCTTATTGTACTAATCGGTGGAGGAAGTTTAAGACCTTTCTAGCCAACAACTATATTTTTGCCCAGGTTCAGCCTCCACACAATCATTGGGACAAGTACACATTTATTGATGAACAAACTTGGCCCTTTTTTGTGAGTTCATATTTAGTTTTCTTTGCCCTTTTTTGTTTACTTATTAACCTGTGCGGATATGTGAATATTATTTTGTTCGTCTAATCCTGTTAGTTAGATGGTTTAATGTGTGAATAGAAGTATATATTTCTATCCTTTGTCCTACATTAGAGGAGCATGTCTTAGTTCTATGCATATCTGATATGTTAACCGTTATTATATTCTTAGCTAATTCTGTTATAGTAGGTAGTGGTTAGACATTGCTATTAGTAAGTTAGTATGTTAGTTCTATACAATTCTACATCTTCCTTAAATAAAATGTTGAAACTTGATGAAGTGAATTTGATTAGTGTTTGAGGTTCATATCAAGCAAAAGTTCTCTAATTTCTGTTAGTGAGATGGCTAGAATTCATAATTAATAGTTGTTTTCAATTCTGATTCACAAAGAAGAAGGGAACAAACACAAGAGATAGGGAGAAAGAATGATTGCCTGCATAAAGCTTCTTGAGGCAGATATGAAAAGGCCAAAAAAGAAATGATGGTGGCCAAGCGAAAGAGATTGGAAAAACAAGTTGAATCCAATCCTTCTGCGATAGTTGATCCGGTGCCATCCCCAATACGTCGTGACGATTTGTGGTTGTATATTCGGCAAAAAGACGGTGCCTACATGGGTGAACAAACTCGTCTAGTTGTTGAGAGAATTGTAAGTATCGTTATTGTTATTTTTTAGTTACTAAACATGTTTCATTACTAAGCTTCTCATTATCTATATCTTACAGGAAGATCTTAAAAAGAAAGAAGCAGAGGGATCTTTTATGTCGGACAGGAGGAATGATGTTCTGACCATTGCGATTAGAAAATTGGATCACTTGGGGCATGTAAGGGGGATCAAAGGATGGGTAGGGCTAAAGGAATTCTTTGGTAAATCCAAATGCCATCAATAAAGTATGGTTACCTGGGAGGAGATGAAACAAACGGTGGCCAAATTAAATAAGCAGGCAGCGGCCGAAGAAGCTTCATTGAAAGCAATGTTTGATGCCCAGATGAGGGAGATGAAGAAGGAAATAAATCAAATGAAGATGCTTTTTTTTCTCTCGTACAGAGACCAATGTTCCCTTGACATATACACCTACACCTGTGCAGCAGAGCACTAGAGGGAGCTGCATTGTTGGACAGTCAGAGCAACCTTGTGACCTGTTCGTGGAAGAACCTCATAGACAATTAGTTCCTAAAGGGATTGTCCACAACTTAGGATCAATTGTACACCACAAACAAATGGCTGATGATGAAGTCAAGGTGTCCGTTGAAAAGGTGATCATTGATGCACCTCTCCCTCTCCCAACTGATCAGCTAAAGCGTGTAAGTGATGTCAAGGGAACCTTCATCTCTTGGCCAATGAAGCTTGTACATGTCTCTACTCCTCCAGTTTCATCCCCTCCTCCAGTTCCATCCCCTCATCAAGCTTTATCAACTCTGAAAGCTGCATCCCCTACTGTTAAGTTGAGTGCCAAGGAAAAAATATCCTATATGGTATCCAAAGAAGATTTTAAAGAAAAATCGTGGCCTATCAATGAAGTAGTAGGGATCCCTAATCCTCAACAGGTTTTCGTTGACACTGATGATATAAAGTCTCTGCTGCTTCCTAGACAGGAGCTTACATCAATAATTGTTCAAATGTTTTTGAAGTAAGTATCTTCTTCTATGAGTACATAATTTAAATGCATCAAGAATTGGATCAACAAGGCAGAATCAATGATTTTGGATTCTTGTGCCTAGTATATGCAAGTACAGCCTCCAAGGAATAAAGACAACAGTACATATCCATGAGGTTTTGTGAAGTGAGAAGGAAGGTATAATTGTTTTTATATTACCATAGGTACATGTTACAATCGATCTCTTGTTACAATTCACTTAATTCTACATAATATATCATTGAGTAATTTACTGCTGTGAACTTTCAGCCACCACTGGCAGTTGGTCATCATGTGCATGGAGGCGCATATGGTGATATTCTTATTCTCTACTCACAGCGAACCCGGAGTTATGTTGTTGCAGACCATCAACGAGTAAGCATGTCATTTTGATTCTCTTGTCTGAAATCTCTGATGTGAATTATCAGCGAATATTATTGATAAATTTGTGATTTTAATGATAGTGCCATGAGGATCTTCCAAATTCAGGTCATCAAAAAGCATTCGTATGATCTCAAAGATCCTAAATGGCTCACACCAAAGGTTAGTACATATTTAGACACTGGTACACTGTCTTGTGAAGTTGGTTAGTAAGCTATATATGCTCGATCTTATATATATTTCTTGTTCTTTTTAGACCCATCGGTAACCAATGGGGTCCAACTTATATGGCCTGTACATCATGAAACACATATGATATTATCACGCAACAAAGGACTAAACTCACTGCAAAGGTAAATATATTTGATGTTACATATTATGGCTAAATTCAATTTTTGGCTTAATGTTACATATGACATATGCACTCAAATTAATTCATTTCCTGTCTTTGATATTATAGAGGTTTTCCTCTGCTAATCCCTTTTCTGATGAAGTGGAGCACATACGCAGTGTATTTTGTCAACATTTTACTGACCTCTTAAAGTAAATACAACAATTATAGTACTAAATTCATTTATAAATATATGCTTGTAGAGTAACAATTGTAATTAAAATACTATATTAATTTGTAAATTCATTATATAAATGAACAATTGTACAATTTGTATAATTTAATATATAATAAATTTGTTTATTTTTTCAAACAATTTTCTTAGCTTGTGTCAATTTTGGTTTTCTGAATGTTTTGGATGATGTATATTGCTTGAGATTTAAGGTTTGGGATGTTGTAAATGAGCAGTAAAAGATTCTAAAAAGTATTCGTGACTTTTAAAACTGCATATTTATTAAAGACACAGTCCTAAAGGTCAAAGTCTTTTTTTTTTTTAAAAAAAAAAAGAAGAAGCCTATATTTTAGGACTGTATGTTTGTTATATCCTCGGCCTTAAAAATCTTATAAAATATAGCGACACTTTTAGGACTGCATTTTTATTAAAGACACGGTCCTAAAGGTCTTTTTCCTTTTTTAAAAAAAATAAGGCATGATTTTAGGACGGTATGTTTGTTATATCTCCGGTCTTAAAAGTCTTATAAAATATGGCCACACTTTTAGGACCGCTTATTTATTAAAGATACGGTCCTAAAGGTCTTTGTTTTTTTTTAAAAAAAAAATACTAGATTTTAGTACCGTATGTTTGTTATACGTCCGGTCTTAAAAGTATTATAAAATATGGTGACACTTTTAGGACCGCTTATTTATTAAAGATGTGGTCCTAAATATATTAGGCTATATTTTTAGGATGACTTATTTATATAACGTCCGGTCCTAAAAGTCTTCGTTATTCTAAATTAAATATGGCTAGATATTTAGGACTATCTATTTGTTAAATGTCTGGCTTTAATGGTCTTCCTTTAAATAGAACTTTTTTTTGGTCAAATTCCTTTAAATAGAAATGATTACTCGCTTTTAAGAAAAATCTCATTAGGGTTCAAGATGCTCGAGTTTCTGGCGTTCTGCTCAAGCTAGGACCCTCATCATCGTCTATTTTTCCTCTCCTGAAGTTGAAAAGCATTACCGGTTTCCCTTTTTAACTCAGGGGTTGGTAAAAACAGATGACAATAATGGTCCAACCTTGAGAAGAGTTGTCACTGTGTTTGTTTTTATTCGTAAAAGGTAAACGATGTTTTGTTTTGTAGGTTCTTAACTATATTTTGTGAATGTTTATCGTCAATCACACGAGGACAATTTTTTGTTTGTTTCCTTTTTGTCAGAAACAAAATCGAGATAACAAAAAGGTTAACCAAAAAGATATCGAAGATGGAAACCAAAAAAAAAAATTATTTATCAGAATGGGGTTTGGGAATGTATAGAATTTGCTAAACAAAATGCCCATGATGATAGTGGGAAGTTTTATTGCCCTTGTGTACAATGTTTTAATGAGAGGCGATTAAGTCCTGAAGTTATACACACACATTTAATATGTCAAGGATTTTGTAAGGCTTATACAGTATGGGTATGGCATGGTGAAAAAATGCCAAGTGGATCTCAACATAGGGAAGTGGCATGTGATGATAATGACACGGATATGAATGATCGCATAGAGGACATTATTCGTGATATAGGATAAGAGGCTTTTCATCAATCACATGCATATGGTAATATGTGCAGTGATGCAGAGACCCCACTATACCCTAGGTGTAAAAAATACCAATTGTTGAATGTTGTATTGAAATTGGTCAGCTTGAAGGCGCATCATGGGTGGAGCGTTAAGAGTTTTTCTGAAATGCTTGAGGCTTTTAAGGACATGCTTTCGGATGATAATGTGTCACCTCACCGATACAATGATGCTAAGAAAAAACTTTGTCCACTAGGGATGAAGTACAAAAAGATCTATGCATGCTCAAATGATTGCTAGTGTATAGAAATGAGTTAGAAGAGAAGTAGAATTGTTCGATTTGTGAAACCTAAGGTACAAGTCAAATAAGGGGCCTGCAAAAGTGTTGCGGTATCTTCCAATTATACCAAGGTTCAAGCGGTTGTTATACCAAGTATCTTGGGGCAATTTGCAACTTCAACATAAGTGAATCTAAAGATCATCTAAACTCGGACAAAAGTTCAAACAACGCGGAAATGAGATCCATCTCTAGTTTGGAACCCAGATAAACTGGGTATATCCTGGTTGAATCCACATTAAACAATCAATTCATCCTGGCAACCCAGAGACCTGAACTACCGGGCTCAGGGGCAACTATTATGGACTCATATATGAGGCCCAATTGCTTTGTGACCCAATAAGAGCAATTTGTACCAGAATCTGCATATAATGAAGGAATATCCTAATCAGCCTATAATCAAGGCTTTAATCAAGGTGTGGCATCACAAATACATGGGTTAGGAGGCATACAAAGCCCAAGAGTTCAAACCCTAATGTAAGTTGTATAAATAAGAGGTAAACCTAGGTACACAAATTCTACTCATCCTCATTTACTATTTAGCCTCATTGTGCACACATCCCACCCCCTTTTGGTTAAACGCCATTTACGTGCACAGTGATCCATTGCTCTCTTTAGTATCTACCTTATAGATATCTTGGAGAGTTATCTGATATTCTCTTTGAGATTTGCCTTATAGATATCTTGGAGATTCCTTTTGATTAGTGGCAGAGCTACCTTATGGCCAGCTGGGGCCTTGGCCTTCTCTTATCTTATGTATTTATATATGTATCCTATAATATTTTATTTTGGCCAATAATTTGGCCCCAAAGAAGTACTTTATTCTACGTATTTTACTCTTTCTAATGAGGATAATATTGTGTTGATTATAGAAAATTTTGTGATAATGATTTTGGCATAGTTTTGAGTTTTTACAATAGATGATTATAATCAGTATAGCTATCCTTCTTCTGACACAGCAACGCAATTTCACAATCAATAGCGAGATCAAGTACTAGATAATTTTTTTCTTCTTTTAGAGAGAGAGAGAGAGAGAGGATGATTAATGGCTAATTTTAATCAGTTTAGATTTATTATTTGGTTGTCTTGTGATTTTATAATGAATTTATCTTTTAAGAAATAGTTTATAAGTTTATATATTTGCTTAGCTTAAATTTAATTAGATCTTTATGTTTTATAAAAATATGTTTTAGCGTTCATATTATATTTATTTTATTTTCTCCAATTATTTTGTTTTGAGGTAGGTGGAATATGTATTTAAGTGTTAATTTTATTAAATTTCATTATACATATTTTTATTATGATTGTATTTGTGATATCTTTAGGATAATATTCGGTTCATTACTCATTGAGCTGTAAAATGAAAGTAAAATTCTTGTTTGAGATACCTATTGAAAATGTTATCATTTTATATCTTGTTTTGATTTATAATTGTTGGTTATTATTTATTTCTATTTTTAATGTTATGCGATATTATTCAGTAAATAGTTCAACATATTTATTTTTTGGCCCGGGCTAAAAGTATTTTCTGGTTTTGCCACTACTTTTGATCCAATATAAACATGCTAGTCCATCGAAACTAGAAATCAGTTGTTCTTATCCAGAACAAGCACATATTTGCTTGATCTATAACAAGTTTTCTAAAGTGAAAAGCTTCATTTCAGGAAAGCATGACAAAGGTTTGCAATTTTCCCTTTAAAGCAGCCTTTCACAGGAAGGGATATCTCTCAAAGCAAGAACAAGCCTACTATGATTAACAGCCAATCCTTGTCTGGAGCAAAAAAAGGTGCTAGAAGAGTTCTACTCTTGTAACAATAAGTGCTTATCAACATGCAGCAGCTGATGTGAGGCCAGAGAAAAATTGGTACAAATTACCATCTCATCATGATTTGTATCATTGATGATATTGATCTGTCTATGAGGATGGATTTTGTAAGAGTAACTGATGGCTTCTCATTTTTAATAGATTGAGATATATTTTTGTTAGATTTACAAAGTCATTACGATTAAATTCAAGAGTTTGTCTTGAGATTTTAAGAGATATCAATTTGGTTGTATTATTAATGAGATTTCAATTTAAAATAAAAAATTTTAGTTTAGAAAATAAATAATAATAATGAGAAGTTTTCTTTTTTTTAAAAAAAACAATTTATTATTATTATTATTGTATATTTTCTTTTTCTTCTTCACAATGCAAAGGGCCACAAATTGAAAAACCTAAAATTCTAAATTAGAGAGGCATGAGTGGAGAGCGGCACGGACAAAAAGGGGAGGACCTGCGAAACAGAGGGCGGCTAATCACTGTTCATTCTTCTTCTTCGTGTGGCCGTGAGAGAAACACAGAGAGCAAGGCAGAGAGGACTGTGGAGGTGATTGAATCGAGAACCAGAAGCTCCGTCGTTGTTGCTGCATCTTCTTCTAGCAAGCTCGACGGATCTGTAAGGAGATTGAACCAGAGGAGCTTGACGCCATATCTGACGGAAAGGAACGGGTTCAGACAGCAGCGTTGGCACAGGAAGTCGACGAACAGGAACCCGAGGAGGCAAAGTGAATTTGCTGTGTTGGTTGGATTTTTTTCTTTATTTATTTAAATGAATTTGAACTCTGAAATTTTCTGTGCTGAGTTGATTTTGATTAAACTTGGCTAATTTTTCCTGGCAACCCAACCCCAGAGGACGTATGAATTTATAGGTGAATTGGACTTTGTTTTCATTATTTAGTTAAATTTGATATTCATTTTGGTTATTCAATCTTATTCAACTTTATCTATCATCTTTGAATATAAATTTGAGCACATTGACAAAGGGAAGTTTAATTAGACTGTGAGATTAAGTAATATGAGATTATATTATGATTTAATTTGTTATTAGGATAGACATATACCTAATTGCCTTATATAATTGTTGAAGAATGTGTTTGAGTTTTGTTGTCCTTTAAGTAACTATGTTAAATAACAATTTTACAGTTTTATGTGGAACAACAGTCACTTATAATTACTTATATTCGATATTAACAAAATTGATATTAAAGATAATTAAATTAGTGAAATCAATGTTTATGAAACTTAACTCTATGTTCTCATTTGATTATTATGGTAGTTTGTTTATTTTAATTTCTTTTCATTTAACTATATTCAATTTTGATTGCTCAACTTACACGAAAGTATAAAATTAATGCTTAACTAAAGTTTTGATACTAAGTCCTCATGAAAATGATATTTACTCACAATTTATTACTTGATATAGCCCGTATATTTGTTGAGACAAAAATTTGATAAAGGCAAAATTTATAGCCTATAAGTAACATGGGGAGTGCATCCTAATAACTAAATGTGGTTCAACATTCCAAGAAATGTGGTATTATTGGCATCTAAGTCAGAAAAAACATCGCTGAAGTATGGAAATGAGGAAATGAATCAAGTTCAATTGTGGGAAGACTCGGCATGAGTGCATGACAGGAGCAGAGACATTTTAATGGGCTATAAGTATATTGAAAAAGCAATACAGCATTATAAGGATTAGTATGGAAAAAGGGTGTGAAGATATCTTTGTATTATTTTTTTAATTGAAAAATTGTTCGTTTTAATTCACTTTACCTTTTAATTTTGTGTTGGTAAGTTGAACACCTTGGAGATAAGTAGTGTTCAACTTGAGAGGTGTGTTAATATTAAGGTAAAATTAAATGAGTAGTTATTTGGTTGTAACCTTGGACTATAAAGAGGGTCATGGTTAATGTATCAAGTGTGTAAAATAATGAGATCTCCACCATGTTAAAAGAGAGGTTGATAATAGTCTCTCTCTAGAGAGGGAGGTCCCTCATAAATCTCTAGAGTTGGAGTTAGTTGTTAATTACCTTAAGTGAGGGATGACTATTGTTAAACGTATATGGGTTATAGTTTATATGGGTATGTTGCTTTTGTGTGGTTAATACAAGATTCTTCATCTTTTCTATTATGTTTCTCTAATTACATCTATTTATCTTTTCCTAGGGCCATCTGATGAGGTCTCGATTTAGGTATGCTGATGGGGAAGTTAAATGAGAATGGGAATGTAAAGAGTAAAAACCAAAGTTGATATGAGGAAATAAGTTGAGAAGGCAATGAGAACATCTAAGATAAAGAGTAGGTAAGAATCTCACATCCTCTCTAAAACATTCCAAATCCTTAATAGAAAGATGAGACATAACTAGTAACTCATCAGACTATGAAAGCTTAAGGTGAATTTCTCATACCAATTTACGCTATAAAATACTCCATGTTCTTATTGATGAGGCATTATGCCTATTTATAATAAAAGTAAAATACCCTGACCACCCCTACTGTTTTAATTACATAGACCTCCCTTCTATTTTCAAAACCCATATAAATGTCTCTTAAAAATAAAATGTGTGTCACACAAACCTCCCTTGTATTTTGAAGATTTCATTTACATCCATCTAATCGTTAGTTGACCATTAACTTTGACTTATCTTTTTTTTTTTTTGGCCAAAATACCCCTATTTAGCATAAGAATTATTTAAACAATTATATTTAGTAAAAATAATAGTATACACGCAAGAAATAATTCTAATATTTTTTTTCCAAAATTTATGATATATTATAACATTTATTAATTTTTATTATATTATAAAAATTTATAATTTCTTTTTATATAAAATTTTATCATTTTAATTTTTCATCATATTTATTTATTGGTGGATGAAAATATATGTCAAACACATTTTTTATCACATAGTATAAATTTAAGATATTAGACAAAAAATTTAAACGAGCCTATTTCAGGTCAAACATGACAACTTGTAAAAATGATGTAATCTGAACGTTATGGAGTCAATAAAATCAAAAGTAAAGGATGTATAAAAAAATCAGAAGAAAACAACTAAAAAAGCTAGCATTGACTGCACCAAGTAAATGTGAGGAAAGCGTACATTACCATGATTAGAGTTTCGCATAAGAATAATAAAACTAGCATTGGAAAATATGAATCCACTTCGATATTTGACGAAAGAATGAACTTTCGTAAACGATTTGCATACCATTACCAGGATGAGAGTTTTTGAACATTCTTTAATGCTTTTTTCAAGGGAAAAAATTGTTGATATGCGAAGCATTAGTTAGTGACTTTGGAAGATAAAAACAACAATCTTCGGATCATTTTGATATAGGGATTCTTCCTTGCTACACTTAACAGAGTTAATTACTAATTAGTTTAATTAGTTTATTTTATTTTCTGATGTAAATATTTGTTGTAACCATCATTCTGTTGTAACTGAATGTAGCACTTAGTATCTCTTTATTCCCATTGTACTAGTTCGTGTGTAACCAATTCTCTATATAAGGAGACTGACTGTACATTGGCAAAAGCATTAATGAGAATATATTTTTTCTCTCCCAAATCTTTGCTTTTCCAGTTTCACTATACTGTGTTATGGTATCAGAGCGAATTTTTTTTCTTTTGTGAGACTTCCGCATTCAATTTCCCTTCTCTTTGACTTTCCTTTTCTTTGAGTGATTTTTCTTTCTCTCTCTCATTCTTCTCAGGCACTTTCTCTATGCTCATTTTCTTTTGCATCCGAAACCCAAGGATTGTATTCTTCTTATCTTTTTCATTCTCGGTTCAGATCCATTAATTGTTGGATTCGATTCTTCACTTTCTTCCTTCGAATTTGCTGTTATAGTTCTTGATTTCACTCATCCCTTCGATTTGGTTGCTTTTTGACCGAAGGACTGTGTTCTTTGGATTTATTGAATCTTGGCTCCGATCTGTTGATTCTTGGTTTTATTCAGCTTGAATTCTTCCGTTCTAATGGCTACTGAAAGTTCTTCCAACATATCTTCATCAGCGTCGTCTCAAGATCTGACGAGTTGCTAATTTCTCCATCCGAATGAGAATCAGTCTTTAGTGCTTGTCTCGCCGCCTTTAATCGGTTCAAACTACCATCATTGGGCTAGGGCCATGTTGATTGCTTTGATGAGTAAAAACAAGCATCAGCTTATCGATGGTTCCTTGAGGATTCCGGCTGTTTCTGATCCTCTGTTTTCGGCATGGCAGCGGTGCAACACCATGGTTCTAACCTGGCTTCTCCGATCGATCTCTCCTTCAATCAGTCAAAGTGTGATCTGGCTTAACAGAGCAGTGGATGTCTGGAATGACTTGAAAGAACGTTTCAGTCAGGGCGATGCCTTCCAAGTAGTAGAGCTTCAGGATGAACTGTTCCAAATCAAGCAAGGTGACCTTTCTGTATCTGATTATTTTACAAAAGTCAAGATAATATGGGGTGAGTTACTCAATTTTTGTCCAATTGTTGACTGTTCCTGTTCATCAAAAGAGTATTTCCGTCAGGATTATGTTATCTGGTTTTTAAAGGGCCTTAATGAACGATTTGCATCTGTGCGTTCTCAAATTTTACTCATGGATCCACTTCCTTCCATTAATAAAGTTTTCTCTATGGTTGCTCAACAAGAGCGAGATCTCACGGGCTCTTTAGAGCAAACTGTATGTTTCACTCATGCAGATTCTAGTATGGGAGCTAATTCTTCAAAACCTTCGTATCAGTCCAAATCCAACAACAATTTCAAGCTCTGCACTTTTTGTGGTAAACCAAGACACACTGTGGAGACTTGTTATAAGAAGCACGGTTTTCCTCCCGAATATAAGACTCGTAATCGAGTTTCAGTGAATAATGTGGTAACATCTTCTCCTGAATCACCAGCTGGTATTTTATCCTCAACACCTACTGTTGCTAATCCATCTATTAGTCAAGAACAGTATAATCAGTTAATTGCTCTATTACAACCTTCCACTGATGTTGCTCGTGGTTTGAATGCATCTGTTTCTAGTTTGCCACATGCTAACAACTCTTGTGTTAATCAGCTTTCAGCTCTCACCTTGATTCCAAATGCTGATTCACAGCGTATGTATACAACTTTAGCCTTTGATTCTTCTAATCATTGGATTCTCGATAGTGGAGCTACTACTCATGTTTGTTATTCTTTGGCTTTGTTTACTGCTTACTACCATATTTCCCCCATTCGATTAACACTACCAAATCAAACATCTATTCTTGCTAGCATATCTGGTTCTGTACAGATTAATGAGCACATCCTCCTTACCAATGTTCTTTACATCCCAAATTTTCACTTCAATATTATTTCTGTTTCTCAAATGACTCGAGACATTTCTTGTTGTCTTATTTTTTCTCATTCTTGTTGTTTTATCTAGGATCCGAGGACATGGAAAACGATTGGTTTAGCTAAACTTTCCCAAGGGTTATACAAGCTGCCTAGTCACCTACATATGTCTGCTAATGATAGTTCTCCTCCTAGTAAGCCATTTGTTAGTTCAATTTCTGATGTAAGCCTTGTTGCTGGTGCTAGTTCTGTTTCTAATACATCTTTTCCATTTGATTTGTGGCATTACCGCCTTGGACATTTATCTTCACCTGCTTTGAATGTTTTGAAGCAGCAATATCCCTTTATTTCTTGTAATCTTTCTGGTGCTTGTGATGTATGTCACTTGACTAAACAAAGAAAACTTTCTTTTCCAATTAGTACATCTAGAAGTGTCTCTTGTCTTCAATTGTTGCATGCTGATATTTGGGGACCATATAGTACATCCAGAAGTGTCTCTTGATGATTTTACACGTTGCACTTTTTGGGTATGCCTTTTGAAATCAAAGTATGAAGCACGACCCTCTTTACAATCTCTAATTCTTTTCCTAGAAAATCAGTTTGCAACTAAGGTCAAAATTCTTAAGACTGATAACGGTGTTGAATTTCAAATGAGTTCTTTTTACTCTTCTAAAGGAATTTTTCATCAAACATCATGTGTTGAAACCCCTGAACAAAATAGTGTTGTGGAAAGAAAGCATCAACATATTTTACATGTTGCTCGAGCTCTATTGTTTCAATCTCATTTACCTTTGTCTTATTGGTGCTATGCCATATCCCATGCTGTTTACATCATAAATAGACTTCCAACCCCTATTTTAAATAATCAAAATCCCTTTTATCTTTTACATAAAACTGATCCAGATTATAAACAATTTAAAGTTTTTGGATCATTGTGTTTTGCTTGCACTTCTTCTCATAGGACAAAATTTGATTCTAGAGCTCAGAAATGTGTTTTTTTTGGTTATAAATCTGGTACCAAGGGATATGTTCTTCTTGACATTCAAAATCATCAAATTTTTACATCAAGGCATGTCATCTTTTATGAGTCAATTTTTCCTTATCATAGTTACAAATCTTCTCCAGCTAACATTTCTTTACCCAATTCAGATATTTTTTCTAACCTTGATGATCAGTTTTTGCCCTTTATTTCCCCACATTCTTCTCCTTCCCTTGTTTCTGACTCTTCTCCATTACCTGATTCTATTCCTACTTCCATTGATTCTTTTCCTCCTCCTCCAACTCCCTTGGTCATTGTCCAAAATCCACCCCTTTGCAGATCCCATAGACTACATAAGCAACCTACATATTTATGTGACTACCATTGCTCTCAACTTATTTCAACTCAATCAGATTCCATGTCTGGATCTTTGCCGTTATCCACTATCTTCTGTCCTCTCATATGGTAATCTTTCACCCTCTTATAAGCATTTCATTTGTTCTATTTCCATTCCCCATGAACCCCGAAATTACAAAGATGCCATTCAATATCCTGAGTGGCAGCAGGCAATGCAAGCTGAAATCTCAGCTTTAGAGCTAAATAAAACCTGGATTTTGACTGAATTACCTAAGGGCAAGTCCCCTATTGGCTGTAAGTGGGTGTTTAGGACTAAATTTCATGCTGATGGTTCTTTAGAATGTTACAAAGCCCGGTTAGTGGCAAAGGGCTATACTCAAACTGAGGGGGTTGATTATTTTGATACTTTCTCCCCTGTTGCAAAAATGACTACTGTGAGATTATTGCTTGCCATTGTTGTTTCTAAAAATTGGTATCTTGAACAACTTGATGTTAATAATGCTTTATTGCATGGCGATCTTCATGAGGATGTTTACATGTCTCTTCCTCCTAGATTCTCATCTCCTAGTTCCAATTTAGTTTGCAAACTGCAGAAATCTCTTTATGGCTTAAAACAAGCATCACGGCAATGGTTTGCCAAGCTTTCTTCTGCTTTAATATCTTGTGATTATATTCAATCCAGATCTGATTACTCTTTGTTTACTCGGCAACATGGTGATTCTTTTACTGTTTTGTTGGTTTACGTTGATGATATTATTTTGGCTGGCAATGATTCTTCTAAAATCTCTTGTATTAAGTCATTTCTTGATGATACCTTCAACATTCAGGACCTTGGTAAACTTAGATTCTTCCTTGGTCTTGTAATACCCTAAAAATCCTACTTAGCATAGCCACTATATTTTGATAGAAAATACCTATTAAAAACAGGTGAATATGTGGTCTCAAATTTTGGTGTTGTATTTATTTTTATTTATAGGCAATTTTCCCTAGAATTAAAAGGCCTAAAGACTAATTTTTCTAAGTCTTATTAAGGATCATAAAATATCCCAAGATTATCATAATTTAGTCTAATCATAATTATACCATTCCAGCAATTTAAAATCATCAGAGGATGATAAAATCAATTAGAGGAAATTAGTAACAATTATTGGGCAGTTGGAATTGCAATAATTGAGATACTTTAATAATTTTTGAAATTAGTTAATAATTAATTTATAAAGATCATAATTAAGGAAATATCAATTAAATTAAGGATCAAATGATATTTAGAAGCTAAAATTAGCATACAAGGAGTTTTTAATCATCAAAATTAAATTAGAAACTTGTCAAATTTTGGTAATTAAGCCTAGTAATCCCTAAAGCACTATATTAGCAATAGTAACTAAGGATTTATTTAATTCTCCCTTTAAGTAATAAAAGTGGTGAAAATTACTAATTAAAGAGTGAAGAAGTTATATTAACCCTTAATCCTAAGTCTTTGTGAAATTAATTGGACCAATAAGAGGCCTTCTTCTTGATAATTGTGAGATAATTGAAACACCAAATTGGAGAGTAAACAAAAAAAGTGTTACACGGTTAGCATGACTTGTCCATGAGGCAAGAGAATTGTTTATTATTTAAACAAGGCTTATGGGATAGGCTAGCATTAATTGAAGTTGGAAGATAAGGGAAAGAGAGAAGGAATAGGACGGTGAGTGTATTTGTGTGTGTAGTTATGTGTGTGTATGCGTGTAGTGTGTGTGAGTTGGGTATGAGTGTGTGTGTGTGTGTGTCTAAGACTTATGTGTGAGTGTGGTCAAAGAAAGTCAAAATTAACCAAGGTGAATAATGTTTTGAAATCCAAAGTGAAACTTAAGAAGCAAGTTAATCTTTAATCAGATACAGGTAGATGAGAATCCATAGAAACTAAATCACATCTTAAAAATATTGAAACTAAGTATGAAATATAAGTAGATATTTGAAACCAGTGAATTATGAGCTTGAACTTGGCTATTCCCAAAGTCATTTTCGTATAATTTTAGGATTCATACCTAAGTGTTTCAGGAAGTTTAAAATTTCCATAAATCTAATCATAAAATTATGTTTACAAAAGTGAAATTAGATCTTGAATAAAAGCACCAACTTACACCTAACTAAATTAGCATTTGGAGTAACTAAGAGAATAAAGCAAAAATCTAAGAGGAAGAGGGGAGAAGGGCGGCTTGGTGTGAGGTGTAAGGGTGAGATGAAAACCTCTTTACCAAGTTAGATCCAATGGCCAAAATGCAAGATGAGTTAGGTTCGAAAGAACTACAAAAATGTCATCACATTTTGCTATAAATAGGGGCTTTGGCCTTCACAAAACTCACACCAAAACAAGCAAGAAGCATCTGAAAATAGAGTGAAAGTGAGAGTTAGTGGGGAGCAAGAAGGAGTAGCAAGATTCTCCAAGGGTAAATTCTCTAGCTCTTAAGCTTTAGCTTTTAGTTTATAGCTTAAATGTTGTTTAGATCTATAATCTTCCAATATATTTTTTTTATCATGTGTTTTATGGTTAAAAATGGTTTTAATTCGAAAAATTGATGAAGAAGAAGTATGACAAAAAATTTTGGAAGATTATGATCAAAATAGCGAAGCTCTGGTGAAATTTCATCGGTTAGCGATTTCTGGAGTCAGTAGCAAAAACGTTAATATTTTATGAAGGAAATGAGGATCTAAAATTCTGAGTAAATTCATGGTGAAAATAGACATATAGGGATTTCCAAATATGTATGGAGTGTGTCATTTGAAGTTCTGTGCAAAGAGATAAAAACTTCAAAAGAAAAGCTACGTTTTCTGGAGAAAATTCTGGGCAGAGGTTTGAAATGTTGAAACTGGGAATTATTCTTGAATTCTGGGTGAGTTCCAGTATTTTTCCTTGAAAATAGAGATCTCAAGGATTCCGGGAAATTTTACGGATCCTCATTTCGTTTTTTCTGAAATTAGTTATGATTTTTCAAAGTTAGACAAAATTCTGCCCAGAAATGCTGAACCAGCGTTTTTTCCGAAATTTTGAGGAAATAATTGAAAAATAAAACCACCAAGGGTGAAATTGTCATTTGTGGCCAAGATATCTCTTGGAATAATGTTTGGGAATTAATTGGGACGATATTACCCTTATAGGATATCAGAGATCATTTTTCTGACCAACGGAACGTACCAAAACTCAGGTACGGACGTATTGTAACATTAACTCTGATGCTTATATATGATAGTTGTACTCACATGTTGAAACCCTGTTTTAAAAGTTTACTCTGTGAATATTGAATTGAATACGGGTTATGGTCTTGATAACACTGTTGAGTTTTCCTAGCGCTGAGGACACGTGAAACAACCACCATTTAATTAACTAAATTAACTTAATATTAGATAGGTAATTAACTAATAGTACTTCAAAATTCGTGAAAAATTTAAAATTTTTATGAGTATGAATTATGAGTCATAACGTGGCAATATACAATTGTCTGACATAAACCAAAAGAAACAGAAGCACTACTTTGAACAGAGTAGTCTAAGCTTCTGAGGCCTCCCTTGATGGACTCGGACGTGAGCTATCACCTGGGGAAAAATTGTGTAACCATCAATCCAGCTCATTAAGAATATCGATAAGTGCTAGTGGGTGCCAAGTGGATTTAAAACAGTTCATCTCAAATATATGATTCATCAACATCTTCATTATATAATATCACATGATCCTTTAATATCATGATCGGAAGTAATATATGCAATACCCAATACCTCCATATACGCCAGCCGAACCGCCTTATTTCATCCGACTAAACCCATGGGCTAAGTTACATCCATGTTACTGGTTACTCCAAAAGCTCACTGGTCAAGTGATGAGGACCGGCCAAAATCCTCAGAGCACCTGCCCCAGACCATGGATCTTTCCCCACTTTAATCCAATGAGGTGTCATAGGCCCGATAAACTGTGGGCTGGTCCCAAACAACTGGTGGGACAATAATAAAGCCAACCATTATGCATCCATGGAGGCCTCACCACGTGGTGGCAAATAAATATCACATTTCCTCCCAATCCTTCCCTTTCCCATGATTGTCATGATATTTCAATGCATATAATCTCAGTTCATAAAATAATCCACATGGCAAAAATTTATTTAAAACATGCATGATTAGTTCAGAAAAATACTCAAAAGCAATATATCGATATCATAATAAGTGGAAAGTGGTTACCTCTCGCCCAAGCTAATTACTATGACACTGCTCCTAAACTGAGAGCTCACACATTCCACAATTCAATCTATAAAAATCAATTCAATAATCATCAATGGCTATTCAAAACTCTGCATATAACCAATTTTGATCATAATTCCTATTATTATTTATTTCCTGTTTCTAGCAAAATCATTTATCATTTTTATTAATATTACTCATTTATCTTATTAATCTGA
This sequence comes from Acacia confusa, assembly GCA_037074495.1. NCBI lineage: Eukaryota > Viridiplantae > Streptophyta > Magnoliopsida > Fabales > Fabaceae > Acacia > Acacia confusa. Next base: position 8,127,155 of record CM073513.1, on the reverse strand, counting down.
ACTCCCTGAACTCCCCAATGACAAACATAATATTGTCACCTTAAATAGATACTAATTACCATATAACTTTTACTGTTTCTTGTGGTTTTTCCAACTATATATATCCATCACCAGTCTTCCTTTTTCTTAAAAATTATTTATCAGTATTATTATACTATTTATTCACCATTATTAGAAACTAGTCACACAATAATCATTTTAATGATTCTTATGGTTCCTTTCAAAACCTTGACAAACCCTAATACCACTTAATCTATGCTTCACAACAATTTTGAGTTAGTATCATTTGAAAATGCATTTTTTTGAAATTAGTCCCATAACTTGCACTTATATTTAATTACCCATACATTTAAAATAATATGAAAACAATACGAGGCATGCATTATATGTACAAAAATATTTGTCTTTCTCTTCTTTCTTACATATCTGTGCCTTTGATAATGCATGTGTGTGTGTGTGTAGGTCATATAGATTTTCTTTGTTTTGACTTATATGTAGCAACATATAAATATACTTCCATTAGTATTATTAATATGTGTATATATGTTTTCTTTTTCACACATCAACCACTTACCACATATATATATTTATGTTTTCAAAAGCTTTTCTCTTCCTCACTCACGGCATACACACACCTATATACTCCCTACATACTTCTTTTATTTTTAATCCTTCTGTGTTTGCAATATATATATAAGTAAATAACCATGTTTAAGCTTCCAAAGAGTCACATGCAGCAACAAGTGTTTCCTGTGTGACTTATTTATAAATGCCTACATATATATTTATTCATACAGTAAACACACACACACATATATATCAACATGCATACACCACGTCCAACATTTTCCTTCTTTGCCTTTTATCTAATAGCAAGCTTCACGTCTTTGTCATTTTAAGATGCAGAAACAGAAAACTCCTAGAACAAAATCAAAGACACCGATGACAACAAGTTCACTGTTATAATCTATATTTACGTGTCTTCCTTCTTTAGCATCATATCCACCAGTAACTTGTTTTTTTTTTCTTTCTTCCTTTATCTGTCAACAAGCTTCCTATAGCAAACACCTACCTATTTACGTTCAACAACTCATCCAACAACCTATAAGTTTCAGCAACGGTTTGAGCAGGGAAAGAGTGCATGACAGCAAGACATTCACTATCCTAATATTCATTTAGTTAAAACAGCCCCCCCTTGTCTTTGGTTTTCGATTTCAGCAAGCCTTGTTTCAATAAGCTTTGTTTTCATTACTATGGCTCCTACTTGACCGAAAGTTGCTGGAACTAAAGGAAAGAAAACTTGACACTCACCTTTGCTAAAACACACTGGAACAACGAGAAGGATGACTGGTTTTCTTCCTCTGTTTTTCCGATACAAAACAGAGAAGGATAGGCTTTCGAAACTCCCTCTCACTCTCTCTCCAAGCTCTCTCTTTTTCCTCTGTTTTCAAGGCTAAAAACAGGGACTTCCGCTGCAATATTCTCAAGCTCCCACGGTGAAAGCTGAAGAGAAGTGGAGTATGGTTGAACACTTGGTTTTGTAGGGCTCCTATGGTCCAGTTCAAACTGAAAAATCCAGTGGGTGATTGGGTGTGGTGCTCGAGAGACATGGAGAGTTCCTGTGTTGCTTATCCAACAAGAACGTTGCTGCATGATCTTCTACTGTACAATACGCGATCTGTTTCTTCTTCGGTTTGACTGGAACTGGGTAGTATATATTAGATAGATTGCATGTTTGCTGGTTTAGAAACAATAACCGTTGGGTATTAAGCTCAGGGCTCGAGACGTATGGATGTTTCTCTGATCCTTCAGCATTTCTTTTCCCATACGTGATCTGCCCTGCTAATCCGTGATTGACGCTGAGTAAGATTATGGTGTGATTTGCTTCTGATCTTTGATTTTGACTAGCTGAGGATATTGTGTTTTGGGTGAAGTAATATGGGCTACATATGGGCCGAACTGAACGAAATGAGATGGAGATTATATCAGTTTTTTTTCCTTGCCTTGGACTGGATGGAAGTAATTAAATGGAAGAAGTGAATGTATGATATTGGGCCAACGAGAAGTAGAGAGTTGCAAATGAATATGGGCCAGGATAGAATGGATGAGAGTGGGCCGAAAGGAATCATAAAATATAGTGGGTGCTCTATGCATGTTTGGTGTTCATCCTAATGAATATGGGATATTGAATAATTTTTAAGAATACATCCCCATAATGATCCCAAAAAATTTTCTGTTGTCCACAAAATATTGCCTCTAAAATATTTGAGCTAAAATTTATTTTCTAATAATTCTTTCTTAAATTCTCTCTCGGATACTATTTTATATTGCATTAAATTCTTTTCCTTGATTGTTATTTCCAAATATTACTTCTAAAATAATTAAGCCAAATTTTCCATATTTAATTCTTAATTTATGAAAGATTCGCCTTAAATTCCAATAATTCACTTTGTTATTGCTATTAGGTCAAATTTCATAATTAATTTACCTAATTAATTCTTAATTCCCAAAATCCAGAATTTGGGATGTTACAACACGATAGGCCATCGTGGCACTGGTGAATAGTGCATACTGGAATAACATACATATTGCAGTGGCTGTGTTTTGTTATTGCCTTACATGTTAGTATGATTTTGAAATTTATGGCTATGAACTTATTATGTGATACCTGTAATACATTGTTTACATAAGCATGAGGTTAACCGTTACCTGAGGTTCAATGGGTATTGAACCTCAGCTCTTACCATAGCTTCAAGTCCGGGGAACCAAGGACTGAAGATAGGAGTAAGCGGAATAAGCAGAAAGCGTAAGGACCCGACTAAAGATCCTATTTTAGAAGTATACCGTTATAACATCACTTTGATGAATGTACTGTACATTATAAACAGACAGATACAACACAATTAATGATATATCAGTTACTCACTCTTTTATTTGCTCCGATGCTCCACTCTGATAAAAAAAAAAAATTATTTCACTTTTGAAAATTGGGATGTTACAGGTCTTGAAGTGGCTCGTTCTTCTGCTAGTATCTCTTTAAATCAGCGCAAATTTGCTCTTGATATACTTGATGATGCAGGATATTTGGGTTGTAAGCCTCTTTCTACTCCTATAGCTCGTCATACTAGATTGTCTCAAGACCATGGCACACTGCTCACAGATGTTGCTCCTTATAGACGTCTTGTTAGTCGTCTTTTGTACCTTACTACTACACGGCATGATATTTCCTATGTTGTCCAGCAATTATGCCAGTTTACTCATGCCCCTACTGATGTGCATTATCAAGCTGCTTTAAGGGTTTTAAGGTATATTAAAAATTGCCCAGGCAAAGGTATATTTTTTCCATCTTCTTCTCTGCAATTAAAGGCCTTCAGTGACTCGGATTGGGCTGGTTGCCCTGATTCTCGTAGATCTTTATCTAGTTATTGCATTTTTCTTGGAGATTCTCTTATCTCATGGCGATCCAAGAAGCAAACAGCTGTTTTTCTTTCTTCTTCTGAGGCTGAATATAGAGCCATGGGTTATGTAGCTTGTGAAATTTAGTGGTTGCTTTACTTGCTTGTTGACTTACATATTCCTCATTCATCACCTACTATTCTTTATTGTGATAACCAATCTTCCATACACATTGCATCTAACCCCACTTTCCATGAACGTACTAAGCATCTTGAACTTGATTGTCATTTTGTTCGAGAGAAGGTTCAAGCTGGGCTTATTCGACTTATTCCCGTTCGTAGTGCCAATCAACTAGCTGACATCTTCACTAAACCTCTTGATCCACAGCCCTTTCATGGTTTCTTATCTAGACTTGGCATGATCAATATATACGTCACAACTTGAGGGGGTAATAGAGTTAATTGCTAATTAGTTTAATTAGTTTATTTTATTTTCTGATGTAAATATTTGTTGTAACCATCATTCTATTGTAACTGAATGTAGCACTTAGTATCTCTTTATTCCCATTGTACTAGTTCGTGTGTAACCAATTCTCTATATAAGGAGACTGACTGTACACTAACAAAAGCATTAATGAGAATATATTTTTTCTCTCCCAAATCCTTGCTTTTCCAGTTTCACTGTATTATGTTAACACTTCTCTCCATTCCTGTGGCTGTTGTTTTTTCCTGGACCTCTTAAAATGTAAAAAGTAAATTACGGATTGGATATGATAACGGGCAAATTACTCAACAAAAATTATTTTAATATAAATTTTAGGGAAAATCCCATTAAAAACCTTTTGAAATAGTCAAATCCTAAATAAAGCTTCTAAATTTAACAAATTATAAATGAGGTAAGTCATCTCAATTTAGGATTTCAGAATTGAGTTATTTAACCTTTATACCCTTTTGCTCTCTTCTTCGTCTTTTATCTAGGTCTCATTCTGCTCCATCTTTCCACTCTCTCGTCTCATTTCAATTCCATTCGTGTCTCTCCAAGTCAGATTCAATCAAATTCACAATGGAGGAGGTCAAATTCAAAATTTAAGCCCTACAACAACAAAAATTGTTACTTTCAAGTTTGTGTATCGGTCCCAATCTAATTAGTTTTTCAATGTTCATCAGCAGGATCGCATTTCAAATGCTGAGGAAAATGTATTCTATAGCAGGATGGGATTATTCAATACCACACGTATCGCGATTTCCTTTACCACAACCAACACATATTTTTCTTGCTCTGCATATAAAAATTATTTTCTTCATTCTCTAGGCGGTGTATCTTCATCCGATCAAAGTAACAAAGTAGCTGCCCATCATTAGCATAAATTCGACAACTATAATAAATAAGATATATCCAAGAGAATTTGTGAACAAACAAATATGGAGAAGCTCTGAACCGTCTAGTGAAGTCACAATTTTTGGTGTTTATATGTATATATATTTTTATCTCTTTGTAAAATTGAATCTACCTAAAGAGATCCCAATGGAACTAGGAGAGGATATGGAGGAGAATGGGATAGAGATAGAAGACAATGAAGGGAGCAAAATGGTATAAAGGTCAAATAACTCAATTCCGAAATTCTAAATTAGGATGACCGACCTTAGTTATAATTTGTTAAATTTAGAAGCCTTATTTAGGATTTGACTATTTCAAAAGGCTTTTAATGGGATTTTCCCTAAATTTTAATTAACAAATATTTTAAAAATTCTTGACGGGTTAATAGTTTGAACTTAAATGTAGATTTTGAAAGTAGAGGGGATGCCAATGTAATTAAAGAAAAACGTTGGGGAGGTCATAGTGTTTTACTCTTATAATAATTTACATAAAAAAAGACTATATAAAATATAAATACGAAATTCAAAATATTTCTAATTATGAAATTCAAATAACTCATAATTTAGATTCTAACGACTAAATCTATCTAGTAGGATATTCCACTTATTTCATAATTTCCTAAAGATGATAATAAAAACAAATTCAATTAAATAAAATTATATTAATAAATATTTATTTTTAAAATCTCTTATCTTATCCCAACTTCTATTATATATATCCCGCAGTCTACCGACGCCATCACTCCAGTTTCTGCGACCTTCAAGCTCTGATATTTTTGTTCGGGCAAAAAAAAAGCACTGAGGTTACTGCTCTTCTTTTTTCATTCTCATCTTCCTCCTCTTTTAACTAATTTCTTCTTTCTATAAAAATTGTAGACCTTTTCCTTCTCCGAATTCAACCTTCACTTTTCATTGACGAACCACACCACGCACTCAAGGCTTGCTGGTGAGTATTCAAAGTGTTTTTACGAAACTTTCTTCAAATTTTATTGGTACTGAAACACAAAGGCTTGACCTTTCTTACTTTGAGTATTTGAAGTGTTTTTCTCCAAACTTTCTGCAAATTTTATTGTATTGTTTTTTGTTACTGAGAGGGAAAAAATGATGTGATCTGCCGGGATTTTTTAATTATCTGACTTTTTTTCCTTTTTTCATCGGATCTGTTTTCCGAAATCGATTCCGGAGGGATTCCGACTTAAAAGTGGCTATTTTTCCGCTCAATCTGAACCGTCCCAAACTCCGGCCGATGGTCCGGCTTGGTTTTACGCTAGTTGCTTCATACTTTTTTATCCATGGTTGGTTTTCGGCTTTTGATTGTGCTTAGGTAAACACGTTTACAGAGGAAGTTGGTAAGATGAAGAATCAGGAACAGAAGGATGTAACATGCAAGAAAATCGCTTGGACAGTTACAAACTTCTTCAATTCATTATTGAAGATCAATTTCCGATGCTATTCTGAGGTTTTCATCCTCGGCGATTGTGCTTGGTAATTTAAATATGTTATTTTATATCATTTCAATTCCTTCTTTCGTTCAAAAGCTCTAAATCCATGTCTCAAATGTAGATCTAGTTTGTTCTGTGATTACATTATGTAATACCCTAATTTTTATAATACATTTAAATATATATTTAGATAAATAATATCTATTTATTTGTCTCTTTATAATATTTTTAGGGTATTTTATAACCCATAAATATTTCAGGGACCTATTTGTAAATTATTTATTCTTAGGAGACATTGTCCTAATAAATTCAATACAAGGTGTTTGAGACCTCATATTCACCTATTTTCAATACAAACCGTGATCATAGTCGAGCATTTCGATTTAACGAGTAACTGAATATTTAGAAGTACATAACCATAGTGTAATCATCCTTATAGTGTCATCTCTTGATTCCAAAAAGACTATATCTAAATAGTTCAAAAGCTAAAACATATAAGTTCTTCCAATCCGCCTACATCGGCTACTTGCCGCTCTCCTCCCTTTTCTAGATTCATCTTTTCTCTTTCATCCACTACACACACATGCACAACACTTAGGCACACACACACTCACAACATACACATGTGCTCTTGTGATGTCATCTTGATGACATAATCAATGCTTAGGTGTCATTGTTGACTTTTCAACACCAATTAGCAATTCTTAATTATCATGTTAATCAAGTGTTTACATGCTCCTTAATTATATTTTGTCATTAGCTAACTCAATTATATGAAGATTTAGACTTAATTACTTAAGATATTATTTCATTCTCTTTGGCTTAATTATTTTTAAATATAATTAGCCCTCTTTTAGTTTGTCTCTAATCATCTTGAAGAATTGTGCAATTAATCTCAATTAGTGCAAGCTTATTCTATTAAGGATATTTGTAATTTACTTAATATACCTCTTAATTATGCTAAATTAATTAGCAACACTCTTTATGCCAACCTTGACCCCCCCATTGGTCATTAATATCAAATTAGGGGTTTCATATAATTAACTTTGGATATTCCCTTTTATTCATGTTTAAACAATCAACAATTAATTACTTATTTAATCACTTACTAATTGTTGACAATTTTCTTAATTAAGATTAATTATTTTCTCACAACTATTTTACTGAAATTGATAATTTATACATTATGCAAAATATTAAAAATCATGGGGTCCAATATGGTCCCCTAATACTTTTTTTATTTTTCTCCTTTAATTTTTCCAAGGTAATAATTTAATAAATTACCTAAATTAGGGACAATATTCTTCCCTATTTCAAATAAATATTTATTTGTCTCTTTATAATATTTTCAGGGTAATTAAGCCAAAGAGAATGAAATAATATCTTAAGTAATTAAGTCTAAATTTTCATATAATTGAGTTAGCTAATGGCAAAATATAATTAAGGAGCATGTAAACACTTGATTAACATGATAATTAAGAATTGTTAATTAGTGTTGAAAAGTCAACAATGACACCTAAGCATTGATTATGTCATCAAGATGACATCACAATAGCACATGTGTATGTTGTGAGTGTGTGTGTGCCTAAGTGTTGTGTGTGTAGTGGATGAAAGAGAAAAGATGAATCTAGAAAAGGGAGGAGAGCGGCAAGTAGCCGATGTAGGCGGATTGGAAGAACTTATATGTTTTAGCTTTTGAACTATTTAGATATAGTTTTTTTGGAATCCAAATGACTGTATAAGGATGATTACACTATGGTTATGTACTTCTAAATATTCAGTTACTCGTTAAATCGAAATGCTCGACTTTGATCACGGTTTGTTTTAAAAAAAAAAATCGGTATTTTAAATTGGGATGTTACACACTACCAAGGCACTACTCCTAGGACATTGTTTATTCATTCTTATTTATTTTTTATTTTTTATCTTATAATTGTTTGTTATAATGAACGTGACAACTTAAAAATCTTAAAAAAACTAGAATATGATGTTTTTTTCTCTAAATTGATTTGATTATTGTTGAACGTTGAGGAAGTCTAATTTAAGAAAAAATTGATAAATATGAGAAATTGATTTTATATTTAGGAGGAAGATCAACTCTCAATTAGATTTTACATTAAATATGGATAATACCAAATATGTGGTAAACATATTATTATAATGTTGTAGGAGACTTTGTATATACAAAGATATAACAGACCCGAAATCATTGGCTATATCTTTTGAAGCAGCTCATACTTCGAGTTTTCCTAAAGGGTGGAGTATACTCACAAACTTCAGCATAACCATCGTCAATCAAGTTACCAGGAAAAAATCACTAACAAAAGGAGGTATCATTTGATGCATATATATGGTCTTATTCTTCTAAAGATTGTTTTTGCTTTGGTGTGCCATATATTTTTAACTTATAAAGTCTTTCTTCTATCTAAAGATTGTTTTTGCTTTGGTGTGCCATATATTTTTAAAAGTCTTTCTTCTAAATCTGAAAATGGTAAATTATGTTTGGGTGTTTTGCTTGAATAATGTAGATGCAGAACCAGTTAAGTTCCATGCAAATTGTCGTATTCAAGTTTATACTAAATTTATACCCCTTAGTGAACTTGAGGACGCAAACAATGGATATGTTTTGAATGATAAGTGTATCGTTGAAGTTGAATTATTCTCAGTGACATCTGAAGGCTTTGAGCCTAAAAGTCGCCCAACGTATCCTTCCTTATCCAAACAACCTAGTGGCATTCACTCAAAGGATGATGATGTTGTAGATTTTAAGGATGTGGGGAAAATAGAGAAAGCATTGGTTCCAATGCTGGAGGATGTTTGTTCGCGGCATCCTTCACTGATGGACAATAACAAGAAGAGAAGTCGTAAGTTTACTGAGTGGGCATTCACTGGTTTGGGTCAAGTTCTACATTTTCTGGAGAACAAGAAGTGGAAAGATATGAACGAGGAGGCATGTGAGCAACTTCAAGCTTTGTGGGAGGAACTTGAGATGAGTAGATTGGACTTGAGTTGGTTGGAGCCTCATATTTTATCTGCCTTAAATATGAAAGGATACATGGAGAAGGCAATGAAGGTGAAAAGGTTGAAGCAAGACTTGGCCGTTTTAGGGATTGAAATGAGCAAGATAAAAGAAAATCTAGCTAGAACAGAACTAATGGTTGAAAGGACAACAGAAGATTTGATCAAAGAACAAGAAGGATTTGAAGAGCTGAATTTGGATTTGGCTAGCACAGAGCTAATGGATGAAAGGACAACAGAAGATTTGATCAAAGAACAAGAAGGATTTGAAGAGCTGGATTTGGATTTGGCTAGCACAGAGCTAATGGTTGAAACAACAAGAGATTTGATCAAAGAACAAGAAGGATTTGAAGAGCTGGATTTGGATTTGGCAAGCACAGAGCTAATACTTGAAACGACAACAAAAGATTTTATCAAAGAACAAGAAGGATTTGAAGAGCTGGATTTGGATTTGGCTAGCACAGAGTTAATGGTTGAAACGACAACAAGAGATTTGATCAAAGAACAAGAAGGATTTGAAGAGCTGGATTTGGATTTGGCAAGCACAGAGCTAATTGTTGAAATGACAACAAGAGATTTGATCAAAGAACAAGACGGATTTGAAGAGCTGGATTTGGATTTGGCAAGCACAGAGCTAATTGTTGAAATGACAACAAGAGATTTGATCAAAGAACAAGACGGATTTGAAGAGCTGGATTTGGATTTGTCAAGCACAGAGCTAATTGTTGAAACAACAAGAAGAGATTTGATCAAAGAACAAGACGGATCTGAAGAGCTGGATTTGGATTTGTCAAGCACAGAGCTAATTGTTGAAATGACAACAAGAGATTTGATCAAAGAACAAGAAGGATTTGAAGAGCTGGATTTGGATTTGGCAAGCACAGAGCTAATTGTTGAAATGACAACAAGAGATTTGATCAAAGAACAAGACGGATTTGAAGAGCTGGATTTGGATTTGTCAAGCACAGAGCTAATTGTTGAAATGACAACAAGAGATTTGATCAAAGAACAAGACGGATTTGAAGAGCTGGATTTGGATTTGTCAAGCACAGGGCTAATTGTTGAAATGACAACAAGAGATTTGATCAAAGAACAAAACGGATTTGAAGAGCTGGATTTGGATTTGGATTTGGATGCTGAAATGGAAAGCCCCAGCCCCATCTATGGTTGACGTAGCAAATTATAAAATGTGCTATGCCAACTTCTTTTCGATAAAATGGTCATTCCTCGCTTGCGTTTGAAATGCGGAATCAAAGGTTGGGTTTTTGTTTTTGTTTTTTTGGTTTGGGGTCGTTTTGATATTTTCATAACAATAATATGGGTTCTACTCAAAAAGCAACCCGTCTGCCATCTGCCATTAGGTTAGATTCAACAGTTATGTGTATTTTTACTCCAATTGTTGAAGTTCATATTACTTTTATCCTTAAAAAAGTATTTAGTGTTCAACTCGTTTTAGAGAAAATTACACACACACACACACACCTTAACTCTAAATATTTGTATTGCGAACTATGCATGTATACCTTACAATTGGACTAGGCGAGTTGATTGTGCTGTGAAGAATCAAGAACTAGAGATCAAGGGTATAACATGCAAGACAAATTTTTCCCCCCTTGTGCTTTTTATAAGAGCTCAAAATTTAAATTAGGGAAAAGTACACTGAGGTCTCAAGGACCAGAATTAATTATAAAAAAGTCTCAAGTTAAAATCTTATTACAAAAAAGTCTCTGGGATTTTTTTGTGATTAATTGCCTATGATGAAATAATCATTTAACAACTAGAACTGAGATGTTAATGAAAAATTCTTAGTTGTTAATATGACATTTTAAGTTGTTAATGCGATTTTTCAAGTTGTGATAATTTTATTATTAACATAGCATTTTCAATTACTAATCTAGTATTTCCAGTTGTTAAAGGCTTTTATCATCTTAGCAATTAATTACAAAAAAGTCCCAAGGAATAGAATTCTATTATAGGACCTTTTTGTAATTAATTCTTGTAATACCCGGATAACTATTATCTGGAATATTATATTACAATAATAAAAATGTCCATTTATGAAGATTTTGATCTCCACATGATATATGATTAGTCTATGTTCAAAGGAAAACACTAAGAAAAATTAAAGGAAATTTATCAACATAAATGTGAAAAAATGCACTTTAAGGCAATAAAACATTCTGAGAAGAATTAGGAAAAATTCTAACAGGCATGGAATAATTATTAAAAATTTAGAAAGCATATTATTCTTAATTTAGACAATTTAATAAAATATTTCTTATGGAAATAAAAAGGAGGAAAATTAAAAAGTATTCTGAGACTAAAATTGACTCTATGATTTTTGATATTTTGCATGGAGCTCAAATTATTAATGTCAATAAAATTGTTGTGAGAAAATGATTAGTTTTAATTAAGAAAATTATTAGAAATTATTAAAGGATTAATTAAGTAATTTTTGGGAATTTTATAAGATTATAGAAAATTTAGGAAACATGAAAAAAATGCAAAATAAATAGGATATTATGACAAATGGAAATATATATGTGTGTGTGTATGTGTGTGTGTGTGTGTGTGTGTGTGTGGGCCGAAAATTTGGAGGGATAAGGATGAAATAAGATATTTGTAGAATAATAATATTATAAGAATAAGACATGTGATAAATAAATAATATTATATTAATAAAGAGTGAACAGGATAAATGACCACGGATAGAAATAAAATCCTATTTAAAAAACCTTGAACTAGATTTTTAGGGTCAGAGTATATTATGAACAAGTGTATTTTTATCTCGGAGTAGGCTGTCTCCGAAATCATTTCTGAAACCGACGGAGCGGTTTGGAGATCAGGATAAGAAGATATTTTGTAGAATTAGAACAGATAAGGGAAATGAGAACCGATGGAAAATAATTCAGAAGTGAGAATTCACGGATAAATTGGGAAAACCCAGAGTATATTATTAATCAGTGAATTTTTGTCCAGAAGTTGGCACCGACCGAAGTCATTTCGGTAACCGGTCGCGAATACCGAGGATTTTTGGAAGATAACGGAATATCCTTAATGAGAGTACAAGGATAGGAAAATCCAGTATTCTTGAAGAGGAAGAAAAGACCTTCAGAGTGTTGTTCCCAGAATTTTAAGATTTTACAAAAAATTTCGCGATCAGGACACCGAACCAGAAATTTCATCTGATAAAGCAAGATGACATAAGCATGATGAGGTCATCAAATTTGTCTTCTTGTGGGGGGGGGTTGGCCAAGTAGGTGTAGGGCCAAGATCAAGCCACTTCAAAAAAGTGCGATCCGACGGTCAGAATTCAACCAGACAAGTTCAGCGAAATTACGAAATTGCCATTGAGATTTTCTATAAATAGCCTTCATTCCTCTTCATTCTTCACCAATTCACTTACAATCCTAGAGAGAAGTTAGAGAGAGAAGCTCTGGAAGAAGAGTACGAAGTTCATAGCAAAGCTCTGAGTAAGTTCTTCAGTCCTTAGTTTTTAGTTTCAGTAGTTCTTTTGGTAGTTATAGTAGAACTGCTAGAATAGTCTTTAATTTTTCAAGTTAGCTTAGATATTATGTTTTAGGAATAAATATGATATTTATCTTAGGAATATGTTAGAGGAAAGTTATAGCAAAAAGTTTTGAGAATCTAAAGTCGGAATACCGAAGCTCTGACAAAATTTCACCAAGTAGTCAAACTAGGGGCAAAATGGTAATTTGTATCGAAATTTGCCTGATATGATCTTAAATGCTCACATCGGTGATACTATCCTTATAGGATACCCGAAATCACGAATCGTTGTTTCCGCTGTCATACCGCCGTCGTACCGCCGTCAAGTGTACCACAATTCTACCGAAGTGTCTGGAATAGTCAACGGAGGTACGGACGCGTATTGTAACCTTAACACTTATGCTGCTCATATACGTATATGTGATAGACATGCTTATATACTGAAGCTCTATCTAGGGTTGTCGGTATACATACAGCTTTATATGGGTTATAGTCTTGATAACGCCGTTGGGTTTTTCTTGCGCTGAGGACACAATGGGCCGTTGTGGCACTGGTTATGTGCAAACATTATGTGGGGCTTTACATACTGTTGTGTGCTTATGTTCTGCCAATATGTGATCATGCATCTGTTGTGTGCTTATGTAGTGATATATTGCTGTTATGTGATTATGTACATGTTGTTATCCATATACTGTCTTATTTGAGTATAAGGTTAACCGTTACTTGAGATCCAATCGGGAATTGGATCTCAGCTGTAGCTTCAAGGTCGGGAGGACCAAGGTCGGAAGAGAGAGGCAGGCAGGCGGTGTAGGACCCAAGACAGAGTTTTTATTTTGTTATTTCTCTAGTTATGTATTTTACTTTCCTTCGGATATTAGAGGACTGTAATAGAACAATTACACTGTGGTTATGTTTTATCAAAGTTTAGTTACTCGTTTTGTTAAAAAGCTCTACTCTGATCACCGTTTAAAAAAAAAATTCCGTTGTTTTAAGGTGGGATGTTACAATTTTGGTCCTTAGGACCTCAATGTAATTTTCCCTTTAAATTACCTTGATCCTTTTAAAAAGAGTTCTACAAGAGTTGCTTCAATGTTTAATAAGTTTTTCCCATCTTTACCCCTCAATGGTTATATATATTACATTAATTAAAAGATTGGTGATACCTATATTTACTTTTTGTCTCTCGCTTACTTGCCCCGTCATAAATAAGGACATATTTGAGGAAAAAAAATTATTTTGAGAAACACTTAGGGTGTGTATGGTAAAGCTCTCGGAATTATTTTTTATTTTTAAATTTTTGTTCCAAGGAATAAAAATGGATAGGAATAATGTTTGGTAAATTCTTTTTTTTTATTATTCCTGGATGAACCAGTTTATTTTCTGTGCTAGGGAATAAAAAAAGAAGCAAGAAATTCTTGCTTCTCTATTTCAGGGCACAAAATCATAATCATTTTCCTCTCAACAACCTATCTTTCTTTGTATATATCTCGAGGAAATGAAACCCTAGTAAAGACCTTCCCTCTTCTTGAATCTCTTCAAATTTCAACCTGACGCTTTGATCCAAGTTTCATTGTAGATCAAATAACACAAATTTGGTTTCAGATGCATATTTAATGGCATCGGTGCACTGAAATCTCCAATGCCAGCTTCGTTTGTACGGTTTCACAATATTGCGGGGTGGCGCTGCTGGTAGGCGTAGAAATCTCAAGTTGAGAACTAAAACATGAGTGGTCGAATCGGGTCAATATTCTATGAATTTGGACCCGATTTTCATCTTCATTGCTTGTGACTCGTCTCTGATTAAGCGTTCATCAATTTGACAGTTTTTGGTTGCCCTGGTATATTAAAAAATGAAAGCAAAAGTAAAGAAATAGATTATTTTATTTAGTTGAGTCATGTAACTATATTTTAGTATTAGTTGTAAGAAAAATTACACAATAAAATATTATATTTCTTAGATATATTTTTTTAAATATGAACTGTTGGCATCTAGGTTAAAATTTATTATTTTATACCATTAATGAAATCTGTAAACAAAAAAAAAGAAATAGATTTATATTATATTAGGTAATTCTAATTCTTGGGATAAAAATAAAATGTGTTAACAAATGTGATTCTAATTCTCAGAATGAAAAAAAAAAGTGTTAACAAACGTAATTCTGATTCTCGAAGTAAAAATAAAATGAGTTAACAAACGTAATTCTGCTTCTCAAAACTCTTCATCTAAAAAAAAAAATTTGTTTTATCTCAAAAACAGTGTTGGGGAACAAAACGATTGACATGCACACCCTTATGGTTTTAAACTAATTTTAACCATTGTCCGTACTCCTTTCGATCTACCATATATAAAACTTCAACTAAATAATAAATGACAATTAAATAATTTAATATGTCTTCATATGTAAAATTTTCAATTTTACTCTTCTTGAGAAATGTGTTTAATTGTATTGGAAATGTTATTTGAGAAAAAGAGAAGATATAATTAATGTGTAAAGTTGGAAAGTGAGCTTTAATCACATAGAAAAAAAAAGAACATTAATTAAGCAGGGTCTTTTATATTATGTATTATTTCTCCTTTATTAAAGTGTTCTATATTCTATACATATCCTTATAAATAGGATCCATGGAATGTTAGAAACTTCAGTTCATTGAGGACCAATACCCCCAACACTATTCTAACATTTTCACCCTCGCCAGATGTTCTTGGTACTTATGCATGTTCTGTATAAGAACACAGATATCTAAACCTTCTAGACTGGTGTCTTTATATTGGATCAGATTGCTACTCCAAGATGTCTATAAGGCAGACACCAAAGAGAAGATGATTATCACAAGATATCTATAAGGAAGATATCGAGGAGAATGTTAGATCACTGTGCACATATATGGCGTTTAGCCAAAAAGGGGGTCAGGTGTGTGCACAGTGAGGATGAATAGTAAATTAGGATGAATAAAATATGTGTACCTTTTAGGTTTACCTCCTATTTATAGAGATTACCTTAGGGTTTGGACCCTTAGGCCTTGTGCGCCTCATGGTCCGCATATTGTACTGCCGCACTTGCATATTCTTTGATTGTAGCCCCCATTATAGGGCAGTTCGAATTTCCCCTCATTATGGGTGGATTATGATGTGGAATGCATCTTGTTGGCCCATATCGCAAATGGGCCTTATATAGATCTGTATCAGTTGCCCCCTAGCCCAGTAACTTAGGTCTCTAGGTTGTCGAGGTACATTTTCTTTTTAACCCGGATCTCATCTCCAAATCTTGATAGCTCTTGGTTTTTCATTATGCTTTTATCCAGTGATCCACGAATTCAAAGTTCACTAGCTGTTTTCTTGCAGATTTCCCTGATCCGAGTTGATTTTGTTGATTGCTCTACTTCTTTTCGCTATTGCCGGGATCTCTCACTAGTGTAAAAAAACACTTTAAGACCGCCTCGTTTAGACCGAAATAATGATGCCCCAGTCTTAAAAATGTGATCAGTGACAATTTTGTAAATATAAATAACCTTTTAGACTAGTTCCTTTAATATAAGGTCTAAAATATATTATTTAGACTTGTTTCTCAAAGGTCTAAAAAGTTAAGAATAAAAAAAAATTCTATGACTTTTAACACCAGATGTTATAAAGAACTAGTCTAAAAAGTTAAAAATAAATAATGTCTATTACTTTTAAGACCAAATATTTTAAAGAACCGATCTAAAACGTTAAAAATAAAAAAGAATAAAAAATGTTTATTACTTTTAATACCGGATATTATAAATAACTGGTATAAAAAGTTAAAAATAAAAAATAAAAAATATCTATTACTTTTAAAACCAGATACTATAAAGAACTCATCTAAAAATTTAAAAATAAAAAATAAAAAATGTCTATTACTTTTAAGACTAGATATTATAAAGATCTGGTCTAAAAATTTAAAAATAAAATTTTAAAAAAATGTCTACTATTTTTAAGACCGGATGTTATAAAGAACCAATCTACAAGGTATTACTTTTAAGACCAAATTTTACAAAGAACCGGTCTAAAAGAAGCGCGCTAAAAAAAAATTGAATTTCTCTCTAACATTTTCAACCTTTTCACACCTTTCCCACTACAGACCACGAGAGTTCTTCTCCTAGCATTTGACTGTAATATGTGTCTGAAAAGTGCGGTCGCCTCTGTTCTGAATTGCTACGATGGAAAACTTGGAGCCATGGTGTCACCATGAAGATCGTACTTCCAGGAGCCTTCATGCCGAAAACATGGTAAACTTTATGCTTTTCTTTGAGCTTAAAACTCTTAGTATACGAAATAAGTTATCTTTATATTATGTTATGTCATGGGTACAAAAAAGTATTTTAAGACTGGACGAAATAGGCCCTGTAAGACCAAACCAGCTACCGGTCTCGTTCCAAGCGGCGTTAAAAGTATGTAACTTTTAAGACCGGACACGAACCGGTCTTAAATAATTATTTCAAGACCGGACGTAAGAAACAATAGGTCTTAAAAATCACACTATATAGACCTTACATATATATAGCTCGATCTTAAAACCAGAATTTATTAGACCGGGCAATAAAAGGTCCTGTCTTAAATACACAACTTTCAAGACCGGACCAAACGTCATCAAGTCTTAAAAATATGTAACTTTCAAGACCGGACAAAAATATTCACCAGTCTCAAAAATAAACTAAATAAGACCTTACTTTAACATATAACCGGTCTTAAAAATATTACTTTTAAGACCGGACTAAATTATTAAGTCTGATCTTAAAGGTTGGTCTATTTTATACTTTTAAGACCGTATAGAATAGTGTCTGCTCTTAAAAGTCTCACTTTTATGACCGGACATCAAATGCACTAGTCTTAAAGGTTAGTCTTTAAGACCGTTATTAGTAGTTTTAATACTGTAAGGAATAGCCTCCACTCATAAAAGTCTGACTTTTAAGACCGGACATTCAATAGACCAGTCTTAAAAGTCAAAATTTCCCCTGTTCAAATCAAATTCGCCACACAATCTAGAATATAAAAACACAATACTCTAAGCTACAAGCTATAATTGAATTGTGAATGGATACAAATATTATTCACCATGCATCGTAATGAATCAGCTTGTTACTAGCTATTATAGTACAAACCTAATAATAAATGAATGTAATTAATACAATAAGATAAATACATACAATGAGTTAGAAATAACAGTATATACAGCACCTAAATGAACATATATATACCAATTTCGATCGGATCCTGCAGGAAAAATAAAAACAAGAACAAAAGACAGTCAGTGACATTGTTTAACAATATAATTAAGAAGGAATTGAATATAGTTAAAAATGTAAATTAAAACCTTAAAGTTTTCAAAGAATTGTACAGATGAATATTGCGTACCTTATGAATTGATGACTCTTTTATAAAGGGATATCCTCCCATATCTCTTCTTGATGATCATTTCTTATGCCGGGTTCATTATCCGCTTCATCTTCTTCGTTGATGTCCGGTAGACCCCTTGAAAAAGGAGTACTCTCAGGAAGACCATAATTTGCATAATTTTCCTCATCAATATCAATGACCCTTTTTCCTTGAAGAGCTATAAACCACATTTTATTTTCTTTATCGATGATATAGAAAACTTGTTTTGCCTGGTCTACCATAATTAAAGGTTCATCTCTAAAACTTGTACCATTGAGATCGACTAATGTAAATCCTAGCCGATCGATCTGAACACCATTATTGACATTAACCCACTTGCATTTGAAAATGGGAAATCTAATGAAAACATAGTCCACCTCCCAAATCTCTTCAATAACCTCGTAATATGGCATAACTGCCAATTTAGGCCGCTTGTCTTTCGAACTGGAGAAGTACATAGATTCAGTCTCTAACATTACACCACTGTTCTGGACGGTGTTCCTATCATCTAGGGACTTCGTGTAAAATGTGTAACCGTTGATCATATACGAATTCCAACTTATGACATCAACCTCAGGACCAAGTGCTAACGATTTCATTGTCTTAGAAACAGATTCCTCTGCCTTGACCTTTTGTTTTAACCGGTTTGCAAATGCTCTATTATGCTCCTTAATCAACCTTTGTTCAGTCATTCGGGGATTTTCTTTCCTCACAGCTTTTTTATGTGCAGCTATGCTGGCTTGAACTTCATCAACATTATTCAAGATGTATAAGTGGACTTGTAACAATTCATCAGGATCCACACTCTTTACTAAGGCCCTTCGTCTACCCCCTTCAGCATGCTGACGTTTTGGAAGCCCGATATGTTTTACTTTGGCCAAATAATTTTGACAAAATTCCATGGCCTCTTCAGATACATACTTCTGAACAATTGATGCTTCTGGCCGGTATGCGTTCTTCACGTACCCTTTTAGGAATTTCATAGATCTTTCAATTGAATACATCCACTATAAATGGACAGGGCCACACAACTTTATCTCCCTTACTAGATGAACAATTAGATGAACCATGATGTCAAAAAATGCAAGAACAAAAAGCTTCTCAAGCTGGCACAATATCAGATATCCTTCATTTTCGAATTCATCCAATTGTTTAATCTCGAAAACTTTACTACAAATGGCATTGAAGAAGAAATAAAGCCTAGTCAAAATGTGTCAAAGATCATACTCAGCAATGCCTCGAATGGCTGTTGGGAGCAGTTGTTGCATTAATACATGACAATCATGAGACTTCTGGCCTACTAATTTCAAGTCATTCATCGATACAAGCCTCTTAAGATTTGAAGAATACCCCGAGGGAACTTTTGTGCTATGTAAACACTTACAAAAACTTCTTTTCTCATCCTTAGATAAAGATGAGAAGCCGAGGGACAATAAGTTCTCTTTTCATACAGCCTTGGATGTAAGTCTTCCCGTATCCCTATTGCCTACAAATCCAATCTTGCCTTCACACCATCCTTGGAACTACCTTGTATGTTGAGAAGCGTGCCAACAATGCTATCACATATGTTTTTCTCAACATGCATGACATCAATACAGTGTCTCACACAAGGTTGCACCAATATGGAAGATCGAAGAAGACCAATCTCTTTTTCCATATATTTATTTCTTTTTTACCCTTTGCAGTCTTACAAAGATGACACTTATATTTTTCACCTTTTCATACATTTGCTCCCCAGTCAATGCCACCGGAGCATCTTCATACTCTTGGCCACCAAAAGAGGCTTTCTTTAATCGACGATATGGGTGGCCCCGTCTAAGAAATCTTCTATATCCAAGATAAACCATCTTTCTTCCATGTTGAAGTTGATGTTAGTGTGTGCCTTCTTCACAAACCGGACATACTTTATGGCCTTTTATACTATACCCTGACAAGTTCCCATATGTTGGGAAGTTGTTTATAGTACAAAATATCATGCCTCTCATTTTAAAGACCTCCTTCTTGAAAGAGTCAAAAACATCGACACCTTCTTCCCACAACTCCTTCATGTCTTCAATCAAGGGCTGGAGGTAAACATCAATGTCGTTTCTGGGTTGTTTTGGTCCCGAAATCAACATAGACAACATGATGTACTTTCATTTCATGCATAACATAGGAGATAAGTTGTAAATAATCAGGAGTACAGGCCATTAACTATGTATGCTGCTAAGGCTTCCATAAGGATTTATGTCATCCATGCTAAGGGCAAGCCTAAGGTTCCTAGGTTCTTCCCCGAAGGTCGGAAATAATTGATTAATTTTCTTCCATGGAGAAGAATCAGTCGGATGTCGAAGCTTTCCATCAGAAATCCTCTCATCAGCATGCCACCGTAAATTTCTTGCATCACTTTCAATAGCAAACAACCGCTTGAACCTTGATATTATTGGAAGATACCACAACACTTTTGCAGACCCTTTATTTGACTTGTACCTTGAGGTTTCACATACCAGACATTTCTGCTTATCTTCAAACTCATTTCTATACAATTTGCAATCATTCGGGCATGCATGGATCTTTTTGTACTCCATCCCCAGTGGACAAAGAATTTTTTTAGCATCATAGTATCGATGAGGCAACACATTATCATCCAAAAGCATATCCTTAAAAGCCTTAAGCATTTCTGAAAAACTCTTGTTGCTCCATCCATGATGTGCTTTCAAGCCGACCAATTTCAAAACGGCGTTCAACAATTAGTATTTTTTACACCCAGGGTATAGTGAGGTCTCAGCATCACTGCACATATTACCATATGCATGTGATTGCTCAAAAGCCTCTTCTCCCACATCACGAATAATGTCCTCTATGCAATCATCCATATTTGTGTCATTATCATCAAAGGACACTTCGCCATGTTGAGATGTACTTGGAACTTTTTCACCATACCATACCAATATTGTATAGGTCTTATAAAATCCTTCACAAATTAAATGTGTGTATATAACTTCTAGACTTACTCGCCTCTCATTTAAGCATTCTACACATGGGCAATAAAACTTCCCACTACCATCATGGACATTTCATTTTGCAAACTCTAAATGTATCATGTACAATCAATCTAGTATTGTAATACCTTTTATTATAATACCTTTTAACAGTAAATGCAACATAAATGTATCACGTACAGTCAATCTAGTATTGTTCCAAAAAAAAAGACTTTGGCCATTAAATGCAACATGAAGAATCACTTGTGCTCATAAATGTATCACATACAGTCAATCCAAGAAGCTAAGGAAAATAAATATATGATGTGGAAAATAAATGCAGACAACAAAAGTAACCCTAAGTGCACTTGTTGGTCATTCGGATAGGTCTCAAGTGCAAACATAAACTTCAAAGTACCGTATCGAAATACAACAGAGTAACCCTCACCGATTTCGTGAAAACCATGAAAAACCCAGAACGAAAAGCAAAAAAATAAAATATATATGTAATTGAAATACACATCTTATAGGTCTATCACCATTTAGTACTAGCTTGTCGAGAGATCTGTCTTGCGGTAGCGATGAAGCAACACACAAACACTTGAGAGTTGAGAGTGAATAAGAGTTATTATCACTTTCGACGGGACAAGAGAAGTTCAGAGAGGAAAATTTAACTTTTCCGCACGACAAAGTCATTTATATTTAATTTCATTAAGAATGGTTAATTGTAAAGCATCCGGTCCTAAAGGTATAGAAGTTTTAAGATCGGTTACGTATTAAGCATACATTCCTAAATGAATTCATTAAGACCGGTTACTTATTAAGCATCCGCTCCTAAAAGTCTCATTTTTTTAAAGAATTTAGTGAAAGTTCGCATTTTCTTTAAAATTAAACTAAAAGATTGCAGCAACAGCAACTAAATATTTTTTTGCTCAACAGTAGCGGCAACAAAATGAAAATAAAGGATAGTTGAGAATAAGGTTTTTTCCATTAATAAGCTTAGTTCATTTTGATTTTTACATTAATGGAGAATGTGTAAGTACAAAAGAAAAATAAGAACAACAAACTTACAATTAACAAAAACAACTGATAAGCAGTAAATCTACTATGTTTTTAAGACACAAATTGAGTTAAACTTGATCTAACATAATTAAAAAGCTTAGGAATAATAAGTAAAAAACATGGATTCGATGTCAGACGTGCCCTCACTAGTATGCTTGTGTGTTTTGCAGGTTTTTATTCACAAGAGAAGCCAAATTGAAGAGCTAAAGAATGGTGAAAAGAGAAGCCACGAAGCAAGCAAAGTTGGCGCCCAAAGCGCCAACTATTTGGACCCCTTTTGGAGTTGGTGCCCAGGGTGCCAACTAGTGCAAAGTTAGCGCCTTCTCGGCCTATATTTTTAAAGTTGGCGCCTAGGGCGCCAACTAGTGGAAAGTTGGCACCCAAAGCGCCAACTCTCTGTCCTGTGAAAAGAGTTTGGCGCCCAGGGCGCCAGAATTGCGAAAATATGATTTTTCTTATTTTAGGGCCCGAAAAAGGAAAGAAAATTTATATTCTTTAATTTTAAAGTCTAAGGGGCCCTAGAATATAAAAAGAAGAAACCCTAGGAAATAGAGGACCTTCTTGAACTTTTGACACAAGAAACTTCTCTACGGCATTGGAGAGGAGATCAAAGCAATTGTGGAGGTCTATCTTCCCCAACCTCTGAAAAACCATTCTCTCTTCATCTTTTCTTCTTTGTTTTGTTAATATAGCCATGCTTGGCTAATTTCCTTTTTGTAGTTAGGGCTAGGATAAACCCTATGCACTTTGAGTATTTGGTTGAATTCTTGTATGAATATTGATTTCTTTGATTGAATGAATTTCCTTTGCTTAATGCTTTCTTGAAGATTGATCACCTTTAAGATTTTCCATAGGTTGATGTATGACAATAGAGATGTTGGTGCATCTAACTAGAACTTGTTAATTCATCATAAAATTGCATGACCTAGACATAGGCTTACGAATTTATGCGATCATAGGATTCTGGTTCAAGATATGATCTTTCTAGACAATACTAAGATATTAGGTTGTTTTTAAAGTATAATAGACTAAGGTAGCAACCTATAATGTGACTAACATTCCTAAAGCTAATTATCAGCTAATGTCTTGTCGATATCGGCTTCAGCGGTAGAAATTTCCCTAGGATATCAGCAATTTCCTATTGTATGTGCATCAATATCACTTTATCATGGTCAGGACAAGGAGGCTGGAGAGGGGAAGCGGGAATCTCTTCATCATCCAAAATAACAATGGGTCCAACAACCCGAGACTCCTTCGTCTAAATAGAACACATTTTCTTGGTTTGAATATGACATAAACCACAAGTTGTCTCAAGATCCTCCAACGAGCGTCAGGAGTAGTCCTGCGAGGGGTTATCTTGTATCTAACCATTGTCTTGGTTTAGGGGAGTTAGGGCAAAGATCAGTTTGCAGAGGCAAGCAGAGAGATATGAAATGGGAATGTGAGAATATATGGGATTCAATTGGCAAAAAAATAATTAGTAATTATATTTAAGAACTAATAATTATAAATGTCCGGTCCTAAAGGCCTATTACTAATTCTTAATTTGAACCAATCAGAATTTAAGTTGAAATTTGTAATATCTTTAAGATCTTTCTTCACAAATGGCCGGTCTCAAAAGTAATTTTAAGACCGTCTTTTTTAAATAATCGGTCCTAAAAATATTTTTAAAAATTTATTTTTACTAATTTTTTCTTATACTATCGGGTCTTAAAAGTTCCGACGTTTTCAAATTATAAATATTGGTAATAGAAATAATTTTCTTACCATTATATTTATAAGAATGGTTGTCTAACAATATGTGGTCTTAAAAGTGCTGTCAATACGAATTCTGATATTGGGAGTTGCATCCTAAAATTTAATGCCTCAATCAGATGAATCTCCTCGTATCCTAGAGTTGTGTACTTGTGTACATATAAGACCAGTTCTCTTAGAATATGTGGTATTAAAAGTGCCTTTGTTCCAAATTCCAAGAGGTGCAGTTGTATCCTTACATTCTGTAATGATGATTCACAGCCTCTTCAGCTTCTGAGGACAATCCAACGATGGTGCTCTATCTATTTAAGCCCCTCGTTACTTTAGTTTCTTCACATTATTCTATAATCTTCGACTCCTATAATGGCTGCCCCACCACCAAGGGGTCCTTCTTTTCCTCCTCCTCCTCTCCAACATGTGAGACCTCATCCTCTATCGCCGAATCCAACTGTAAAGCAGATGGTGGAGCATTTGCTAGCTCGGGTCGATCACATCGACCGACGACTGGGCAAACTATATGGCCTCCTTCATACCGTCAGCAATAAGATCAACATGGTCCTCGATGCAAATGACGTTGAGTCCCCTACTTCTGAAGTAAACACTACAGCCTCCTCCTCCTCCTCCTCCTCCTCCAGCAACAAA
Source organism: Acacia confusa (assembly GCA_037074495.1). Taxonomy (NCBI): domain Eukaryota; kingdom Viridiplantae; phylum Streptophyta; class Magnoliopsida; order Fabales; family Fabaceae; genus Acacia; species Acacia confusa. Next base: position 8,102,599 of record CM073513.1, on the reverse strand, counting down.
ATGGAGGATTAATTAGATTTTTTTTTCTTGTCTTTCCTTTTTTTTAATGAATGTACTGGCTGCTGCCCTTATAGGGCAGCATAAAAATATATAATTGTGGCCACGTCCGCCATTTTGGTTTTCTTGTCTTCATCTCTGTTTTTCTTGTCTTCATTGATTGCGTTTGAGAAGTTACGCAAATTAAATGACTTTGAAATTAATATTATATCATTATAATAACAACATTAATTTGTTATAATTGCGGCCGCGACTGCCATTTTGGACAAACCTGCTTGGATTATCTAATTGCGTTTTTTTTTTGTCGAAACCTGATTGCGTATGTTTGAAATTAAAGTCCTCGTGAGTCATCGCTAATTGACTTTGAAATTAACCATGATATATTTGCTTAGTTGATTTGATTTGAACATAATTTCAGTTCTGTCGAAAAGAAATAGAATAATTAATTTTTTTTAAAGAGACCTTTAGGATCGTAAACAAATAAAAAGCCGTTCTTAAAGATCTATGCAGGACTGTTAGGACCAGACATTTATTGAAAAGTCACTCCTAAAAGTCTAGCATATTTTTAAAATTAAAAATGCATTTTTTAAAATCCCTTCAGGATCGAACTGTTATGAAATAGACGGTCCTAAAAGTCTCCAATATTTTAGTTTAAATTTCTTATGTTGTATAACAAGAAGAAGATTCCTATATAACACATGAAATGGTGGGACCCACATATATATGTGCATATTTTTAAAAGGACTTTTAGGATTGGACATTTATTGAAAAGTCGCTCCTAAAAGTCTAGCATATTTTTAAAATTAAAAATGTATTTTTTAAAAGCCCTTCAGGATCGAACTGTTATGAAATAGATGGTCTTAAAAGTCTCCAATATTTTAGTTTAAATTTCTCATGTTATATGAGAAGAAGAAGATTCCTACATAACACATGAAATGGTGGGATCCCCACATATATTTGTTGTGCAATATTTTTTAAAGGACTTTTAGGACCGGTCATTTAATAACTAGTCACTCCTAAGAGTCTCGCATATTTTTAAAATTAAAAACGTATTTTTAAAAAGCCCTTCAAGACAGAACTGTTATGAAATAGACGGTCCTAGAAGTCTCCAATATTTTAAAAAATTATACTAGGACTTTTAGGACTAGACAGATATGAAATAGATGGTCCTAAAAGTCTCACTAGACATTTTGAACTTTTTAGTAAGCTCATTTACAGATTCCTGTCCTAAAGGTTTAAGAACTAATTCCATGCAAAATACATTCAGCAACAAAAAATAGAAAGCATCAATATAATTTGTTAGAAATGAATAAACAAATTTATTAATTATTGATAATTAAACTATACAATTGTTCATTATTATCATTAAACAGTACAATTGTTCATTAATATTTACAGAAGATGTAATATAGGTCTACAACACATATTTACAAATTAATCTTGGGGGGGCATTTACGATTTCCTGAATGAGATATTCATATATGACTTGGCGTATGTGCTCAATATCACCATCAGGAAAGGGGTGAGCGCAATCAAACGTCTGTAACATCAAAGACAGAAATATATATATTAGACCTTAATTCCTTTCATCAAAGGGGTTAGCACGCCAAACGTATGTATAATATCAAATACATTTACCTATTTGGTGATAGACAAAATTCTTCGCGTGATAATATCATACATGCGCCGCATGACGTAAAGCCCACATAAGTTAGAAGCATGTGGTTGCCGACGTGTCTAAAATCAAACAAGAAATATATATATATATATATATATATATATATATATATATATATATATATATATATATAAGAGCACATATGATTTGTTACACAATAACCAAGTTCACAAGGCAGTGTCCATGCGTACTAACCTTTGGTTTGATCCATACAGTATCTTTTACCTGATGTCCAGCCTTTCTCTTGGCCTTCTTTCGGTATTCCAACATGGCCCTATTATTGAAATTAAAAATTTCAATTATCAATATTGGTAACTGAAAATTCACAGAAGAGATTTCAGACAAAAATCAGTGACAAAATGACATGCGCTTACTTATCAACAATCTGCTTTAACGTAGGCATTGGTTCGTGGTGAAGGGAGCATAAAAAGACTACTTTCTTTTTCTCCGTGGAAAGGAGGACCAACTGCCAATGGTTACCTTCGTTGAATGGTACAAGGTACCACCTTCTCATATTGTTAGACAACCTCCTAGATATGTATGATGTTCTTTGAGTTACAGTTGCTGCACTTATGTAGTCTAGGCACAAGAATCCAAAATCATGTTCTCTGCCCTGTACTCCCATTTCAGGATGCATCAACCTGCAATAATGACATGCATCAATGAATTATATGTATGTGTACGTGTCTAAACAACCCTTCTTAAAATTATGTACGTACTCATAGAAGAAGATACTATTTACTTTATCAATAACAACACAATTGCATTAGTTATCTCCTTTTTAGGAAAGAGAAGGGAGACTAAATCTTCTTGGTCAAAGAAGACCGATTGCTTCTCTTTTAGGCCTACTACAGCATTTACAAACCACGATCTGGTTTCAAAAGTTTGATTGACTACCATAAGTCCAATCTCATCCTTGGCAGTCAACTTAGGAATGGGCAAATTATCACACGGGGCTGCAGCTTCATCAGCAGGGGCTGAGGCATGAGGAGGAGTACAAACACGTACAAGCTTCACTGGCCATGAGATGAAGCCTCCCAAGCAATCACTCATAAGTTTCATTTGATCGATTTGAAGAGGGATAGGTGCATCAGCGATGATCACCTCTTCAACTGACACCCAGACTTCATCATCAGCAATTTGTCGGTGGTGTACAGTTGATCCGAAGTTGTAGACATTCCCTCTTGCAACCAATCATCTACCAGGATCCTTCATGTAGATCTCACAATGTTCCGCTGACTGTCCAACAATGCAGTTCCCTTTAATGCTCTGCTGGACAGGTGGAGGTGAGTGTGGGAAGGGAACAGTGCTCTCTCCATGAGAGCTGACAATCTTCATCATCTCCTCCTTCATCTTTTTTAGCTCGTCTTGAAACTTTGCACATAATGAAGCTTCTCACTCAGCTGCTTTCTTTTCTGCTTTGGCCTCTGCTTCCTCAGTTGCTTTGGCCAGTAAATGTTCTATCTACTCCCGGGTAACCATTGCTTGTTTTTGGTGTTTGGATTTACCAAAGTATTCCTTTAGGCATACCCGTCCTCCAATTCCCCTTACACACCCCGCGTGATTCGCTTTTCCAGTCACAACAATAAGAATATCTTTCCTCCCGTCCGACACAAATGATCCCTCTTGTTCTTGCATTTTAAGTTTTTCCTGTAAGATACAGATAACAAAAGCATAATTAGTAACAAAACATGTTTAGTAACTAAAAATTAAAAAATAACAATACTTACAAATCTCTCAGCAACTACACGAGTTTGTTCACTAGAGTATGCCCCTGAAAAAATCAGAGTAAATCACCAAGAGGGGGGTGAATTGGGGATTTGAAAAATTCTTTTTTCTCAATTCTGGAAATTAATTGCAGGAATAGGATAATGCAGAGAATGTGAGAGAAGAACAAGCCGCAGCAAGATTTATACTGGTTCGGTCTAACTCCTTGACCTACGTCCAGTCCCCAGACTCTCTGGGATTTCCACTATCACTTACAATCAGTTACACACTCTGTACTCGAAAGTTATCGTCTTCACTAAGATACACTCCCCCTTACAAGTTGTACACTGATATTCCCAATCTCTAAGTCCCCCAACTTGAGATTCTTACAAATAAGTGATTTAACAGAAACAAACTCTCTCTAAAAGCATATATTGATAAACACTGAGGCTCAAATCTCTCAGGATAATTTACAGAAGGATGAGTACAGAAATCTGGATGTTGTTTACTGTAAGATGTCTTGTCTGTCATTCTTCTTCAAATCTGGATTGTATTTATAGCAGATGAAGATCAATTTGAATGAAGAGTATAGTTGTTGGAAGAACACTACGAATTTGACTGTTGAAGCTTCACTTTCAGAAACTAGCTGTTGAGAATCCACTCAAAATGTTCTTGATGGAGCTCATCTGTTTTTTTTTTGTTCCAACTGTTGTAGACAGTCTTGCAATCTGGGACTTAATTAATATGAAGATAATGTTGATGTCCCTCTGTTGGAATGGGTTGTACTTAAAGTTGTAATTATTTAATCCAAGTTGAAGCACTTTAAGAGACAACATGTTTCTCTCTCTTTTGCTTTACAACACATAATCTGAATCTTCATTGTTTCCTTCACTAGATCATCTGAAACTTGCGAGCAAACCTGTTAAATAACGTTAGAAACAGTAGCAATAAAAGATATGAAGTATTAGCATCAAATGTAAAGTTTTCGCAATTTGGCGCCATCTAATTTTATAAATCTGTTTGTCACAAACTCGAGTTTACGAAACCAGACTCGAGTTTGGAGCTCATCCAGAGAGCATCTTATTTTGAAAAGTTTACTAAACTTGAGTTGATAAGTGACTGACTCGAGTTTGGTTCTTACAGAGAGGAAAGTCGCGAGTTGCTCTTGGATGAAGTTTTGAACACATGCCTAAACTCGAGTCATTTAGTGACTGACTCGAGTTTGAAGCTTTTATGGAAATCTTAAGTTCAAGTTCATAGCTTCAAAACTGGAGTTTGGAAATGCAAACTGGAGTTTACAAAATCTGAAATATTGCATAGCTCTCTGTATGATCCAGACTCGAGTTTTGATATCCAAAACTCGAGTTTCAGTGGAAACTGAAACTTTTGAAATATCTCTATAAGTGTAAACTGGAATTTCCATTTTTCAAACTGGAGATTTCAAAAATGTCTTTTACTCGAGTGTTTTCTGTTTAAGCTAAACTCGAGTCTCCAAAACTCATACTCGAGTCTCAATGAAAGCTGAAACATTTGAAATATCTTTGAAGGCTCAAACTGGAGTTTTCATTTTCAAAAACTGGAGTTTAGAAATCATGTAGGAACTCAAGTGATTTCAGATAGTCCTAAACTTGAGTTTCCAGAAATCTGACTCGAGTTTTAGTGTACTTTGAAACTTTGAAAACTTTTTGTTAAGTGAAAACTGGAGTCACTAGAAACTAAACTGGAGTTTACAAAATCAAGCAACAACACGAGTGTCTCTGTTTATGCCAAACTCGAGTCTACAAAACTCAGACTCGAGTTTACAAGTCTTTAAACTCTTTAGCTCTTTAAACTTTCTTGTAAACTGGAGTTTATAAATCTGAAACTGGAGTTTTGAACACTTGATAAAACGCTGAAGCTTCTGTTTAATCTAAACTCGAGTTTCCAAAACATAGACTCGAGTTTACAACTCTTTAAACTTTGATTGCTCTCTGTAACTCTACAAACTCGAGTTTGCCTAAGCAAACTGGAGTTTGGCATTCTTTGAAAAAACTGAGCCATTGTTTTATCAAGTCCAAACTCGAGTTTTGCTACCAAAACTCGAGTTTGTCTTAAACAGAAAGTTTTACAACTTTCTAAAGACAAACTTAAATTAAGTTTACAATTGTCAGTTATCATCAAAACACATAGAGAACTAACAACCCCGCCTTTCTTTTTGTGAATATAGAGCCATAACTCCTCACAGCGTATTAGAGATGGCGGCCGCGGATCACATATCTCAGAAGGATTGGCTTGAGCTTCATCTTCCAATCTCTTTCGCTTGGCAGCCATCAACTCTTTTTCAGCCTTTTCATATCCGCCACAAGAAGCCGTTTGTGGGCAATCATTCTTTCTCCCAATCTCTTGTTCTTGCTGCCTTCTTATCTGTGAATCAGAATCGAAAACAACTATTCATTATGAATTTCATACCTCAATTCAAACACTAGTCAAATTCACTTCATCAAGTTTCAAAACTTTGTTAAGGAAGATGTAGAATTGTATAATAAATAGGGAGAAACAGAGGAAAGGGAGTTGCAGAACTGTTGCTAACTTAGTTAATTCATTCATTCATCATAACTAGTTCCAACTCAGTCAAGTTTCAATAACAGCTTGCACATATACCATTACACAATTAACATACTAACTAACTAACAGCAATGTCTACGTGACCTACTATAACAGAATACCTTCATAAGCAAGCAACCTGCCTAACGACCTCATAAATGAACACAATAACATTCACATATCCGCACAGGTTAATAAGTATACAAGAAGGGACAAAAAAATTAAATATAGACTCACCAAAGCTTCTTCAGTAGTCCACATCTGAACAAATTGTTGCCATGTTGCTTCATCAAGAAAGGCATACTTGGTGCAAGGATTAGGGTGAGGCTCACCAACCAACAAACCTTGCGACTATTTTGCAAGCTAAAGCCCATGTTCTGGTCAAGACATACTGGACATGCAAGCTTTCCTGACGTTTGCCAGCCACTCAACATCCTATAGGCAGGGAAATCATTTATCGTCCACATTAAGGCAGCCCGCATGATAAAATTCTGGCTCAATGATATGTCATACGTGAGAACCCCGTCACTCCACAACATCTTCAACTCATCTATTAAAGGCCTGAGGTACACATCTATATTCTTTTTTGGGTTACAAGGCCCGGGGATTAACACATTGAGAAATAAGAACTCTCTTCTCATACATATAGAAGGTGGGAGGTTGTACAGAGTCACAATCACTGCCCAACATGAATACCTCCTGCCCGTCTGGTTCAAAGGAGCAAACTCATCCGAACATAATCCAAGATGGACATTATGGGGGTTCGACACAAATTATATAGATAATGATATTATTATGTAGTATTATTTTTGTATTTAATTTATTTTATAAATTAAAATTACTAAGACTATTAGAGATATAGTATCTTAGATTTAATTTATAAAAATAAATTAAATCAGCTAGCTTTTAATTCGGATTAAATAAATAGATTAGATTATATATGTTGGACGGATTTAATTAATATTATTTAATCCAAATTTGAATTTCAAAATTAATTAAGATTAATTTTGAATATTTTAATATGGCCTTTTAGGGCTTGAAAAACCTATAAGATAATAAGCAGGTCATATTAAAGATAAGCTGCAAGAGAGATACCATAGACGATATGGAGATAGACGTTCAAGGCACTAGTACATTGCCTGTATTGGAGTTTTGTTCATGTGAATACCGATAGAGGGAGTTATTCGTCCAATTGGCTCTTGGTGATTGAATAAGACATATACGTAAAGATATGGTTCTGACTACCCTAGTTTAAAAGCCATTGATAGATCCTCCGATGGGATTCATAATTTTATTTTGATTAAATTCCTTTCGCTACGTGTATGAATTATCCCAACAGGCCCCACAAGTCAAATGACAACTATACCCTTACAAAATATCACACTTTCTTGCCTTAATAGCCAAGTTTTCTCTTCCTCTTCTCCTCCAAACATTTTTGGACGTCCTCCTTGCTCAATTTCTAGCCCTTAGATGACTTCTCCAAGTGTCCTCATCTTATGGCTTGTTAGTGTAACATCCCAATTTTTAGAAACAGAATAATTTATTTTTTTTATCAGAGTAGAGCATTGGAGCAAGTAAAAGAGTGAGTAACTGATATATCATTAACTGTGGCATATCCATCTGTTTATAATATATAGTACATTTATCAGAGTGATGTTATAACGGTATTACGTCTAAAAATAGGGTCTTCAGTCAGGTCCTTACGCTTTCTGCTTACTCTACTTACTTCTATCCTCGATCCTTGGTTCCTCGGACCTGAAGCTATAGTAAGAGCTGAGGTCCAATACCCATCGGACCTCAGGTAACGGTTAACCTCATGCTTATGTAAACAGTATATGACAGGTATCACATAATAAGTACACAATTACAACTTTCAAAATCATAACAACATGTAAGACAATAACATAACACAGCCACTGCAATATGTATGTTACCCCAGTCTGCACTATTCACCAGTGCCACGATGGCCTATCGTGTCCTCAGCGCTAGGAAAACTTAACGGCGTTATCAAGACCATAACCCGTATTCAAATTCAATATTTCAAGAGCAAACTTTCAAAACAGAGTCTTAGCATGTGAATACAACTATCATATATAAGCATATCATAAGCATAAGAGTTAATGTTACAATACGCGTCCGTACATTCGTTGAGGAGTTTTGGTACGTTCTGTCGGTCAGAATGCATTCACAGTTTATCCTATAAGGGTAATATCGTTTCTATTAATTCACAAACATTATCCCATGAGATATCTTGGCTACAAATGATAGTTTTACCCTTGGTGGATTTATTTTCCATTATTTCCAAAGTTTTGGAAAAAAAAAAACGCTGGTTCAACATTTCTGGGTAGAATTTTGTCTAACTTTAAAAAATCATAACTAATTCTAGAAAAATTGAAACGAGGATCCGTAAAATTTCCCGGGATCCTTGAGATCTCTATTTTCGAGGAAGAATACTAGAAATCACCCAGAATTCAAGAATAATTCCCAGTTTTAAAGTTTCCAACCTCTGCCCAGAATTTTCCCCAGAAAACGTAGCTTATTTTCTGAAATTTTTATCTCTTTGTACAGAACTTCAAATGACACACTCTAGGTATATTTGGAAAGCCCTACATGTCTACTTTTACCATGAATTTATTTAGAATTTTAGAACCTCATTTCCTTCATGAAATATTAACGTTTTTGTTACTGGCTCCTGAAATCGCTAACCGATGAAATTTCGCCAGAGCTTCACTATTTTGATCATAATCTTCCAAAAATTTTTGCCATACTTCTTCTTTATCATTTTTTTCAAAAAAAAAGGCAATGGAAAGCATAAAAACATGAAAATAAAATTATAATTGGAAGATTATAAATCAAAATAACATTTCCTAACATTTCTACTACAAAAACTAAGAACTAGAACTAAAAGACTAAAAGCTTCCTTACCTCTTGTAAAACCTTACTTCTTGCTTCTTGAAGCTCCTCTACTCACTTCCTCACACTCTCAATTTTGGTTATGCTTGGTGAATTGGTAAGGAGTTTGTGTTGCATAAGGCCTCTATTTATAGCCAAGCATTGGTTAACTCTCTAGCATCTTCCAATTGATCTCAACCATTAGATTTAACTTGGTAAAGAGGTAAAAATCTCACCCATCCACCTCCTCTCCAACCGCCCCTCTTCCCCCTTCTTCCTTAAGTTTTGCTTCATTCTCTTAGTTACTCCAAATGCCAATTTAGTTAGGTGTAAGTTGGTGTTTTTATTCAAAATCTAATTTCACTTTTGAAATCATAATTTTATAACTAGATTTATGGTGATTTTAAACTTCCTGAAACACTTAGGTATGAATCCTAAAAGTATACGAAAATGACTTTGGAAATAGCCAAGTTCAAGCTCATAATTCACTGGTTTCAAATATCGACTTATGTTTAATACTTAGTTTCAATATTTCAAGATATGATTTAATTTCTATGGATTCTCATTTACTTATGTCTAATTAAAGAATAACTTGCTTCTTAAGTTTTCAATTTGGATATGTAGCAAGCTGTGTTCATTGCATCTGCCCAAAACACTTGGGAGGTCTGATTTTCATTCAGCATTGCTCTTGCCATTTCTGTGAGCACTCTGTTCTTTCTTTCCACAACTCCATTCTGTTGAGGGGTTCTTGGAGCTGAAAAGTTATGATCTATCCCCATGTCATCACAGAACTTCTTAAAGAGATGGTTTTCAAATTCTCCTCCATGATCAGTCTGTATTCCTGCAATAGATAAACCTTTCTCATTCTGGACCTTCTTGGCAAGAACAGCAAATTGATTAAATACTTCACTTTTAGTAGATAAAAATAAAGTCCATGTATATCTTGAGAAATCATCAACTATAACTAGAGTATATAGATTTCCACCAAAACTTTTTACTTTAGCAGGACCAACTAAATCCATATGCAACAATTGAAGTGGTCTATTAGTTGAAACCTCAGTTTTTGATTTGAAAGATGATTTTGTTTGCTTTCCCTTTTGACATGCATCACAAATCATATCCTTTTTAAAATCAAGTTTTGGTAACCTAATAACTAAATCCTTCTTCAATAATTTGTTAAGTTGGGACATATTAACATGAGCTAAACGTTTGTGCCACAACCAACTTTCATCTAAATTACTTATGAAACATTTTCCAGAAGGCAAGTTATTAGAAAGATCAAGAGTGTAACAGTTACCTTCTCTTGGAGCCCTGAATAGAGCTTTTGATCTAACATTGTCTAGGGAGAAATCATCCTTGTTAACAATCAAACATTCTTCAGAATTAAAGATAACCAAATTACCTTTGTCAGCACTTTGGCTTACACTAAGGAGGTTATGGCACAATCCTTCCACAAGATAGACATCTTTTATTTGTGGTCCATCATTGTTACCAATCTCACCAATACCAGCTATCCTTTCGGATTGGTTTCCACCAAATGTGACCTTGCCACCATCCTTGTGTTTGATTGTTGTAAACTTGGATTGATCTCCTGTCATGTGTCTAGAGCATCCACTATCAATGTACCATTTACTGGATTTTGATGCTCTTAGACAAACCTGCAAGTTTGGGAAGATTAAGTCTTAAGTACCCATCTTTTCTTGGGTCCTTTTGGGTTAGCTTGTACCTTAGGAAACACATATGTTCCTTTAAGTACCCATTTATAATTTCCTATAGGTTTATCTTTTCTTTCTTTCCTATGAAAACATGCAGAAGTGGTATGGCCCTTTCTATTGCAATAGTTGCAATGTGCAAAACGATTAGAAGTATGAACAGATTTTTGAAAGTAATTCAAATATGATTTCTCTCCAAACTTCTTCCTACCTTTCCTTTTATCAAGTTCAGGTTTATAGCCAATTCCAGATCTATCATTTATAAATCTTTGCTGTTTTAGAATGATATTTAACATCTCACTTCCTTGAGTAAACTTTTGAAGAGTTTTTGTGAGTTCAATATTACTTTTCTGTAATGTGTAGCAATTTTCACAAGTCTTTTCTGTAGAGTTTTCACAAACTTTTTCAGGTATGGAAAATGAAGTTTCTTGAGGTTGTTGTTCCAAATCTTTTATTCTTCTTTTCGAAAGCTTAAGTTCTTAGCAATTCTTCTAAATTCAGAATAAAGACTATTATATTCAGAAAGTAATTCATCAAAAGTTGGTTCGGAATCACTTACTTCTTCAATGTCAGATTCTTCTTGAGCAACCAAGCAAATGTTGGTTGTTTGGTTCTCATCTTCTTCATCTTCATCAGATGAACTATCACCCCAAATGGAAGAGACATATGCTTTCTTTTTGAGCTTGTTAAATCTGGTCTCTTTGTTTTTCAATTTAGGACATTCTGACTTAATGTGGCCAGGCTTGTCACATTCATAGCATATGATTGGTTTCTTTGATTCTGAGCTTGAGCTAACTTTGTTATTCTTTCTGAATCCTCGATTCTTTTTGTAGAATCTTCTGAACTTTCGAACCATCATGCCAAACTCCTCTTCTTCATCCTCATCATCTGATTCATTTGGATCATTGATAGTTTTGAGAGCAATTCCCTTATTCTTACTATCAATTTCATCAAGACCTTTTCTGAACTTGATTTTTCCTTCATACTCAGACAAGCTGCCGAAGAGAGCAGCAACTGATGTCATTGATTCACCACGTGCTTCTTCAATGGCTGTCACCTTTGCTTCCCACTCCTTGGTAAGAACATTTAGAATTTTTCTTACTTGAACTCGTTGATCGTATTCTTTACCCAAGGCTGCAAGTTGATTAATCAGATGAGTGAATCTAAGCTGGAATTCACCAATAGATTCTCCTGACTTCATACGAAGTAAATCATATTCAGTCATAAGAGTGTTGATTCGGTTTTCTTTGATTCTAGCAGTTCCTTCGTGAGCAATCTCCAAAGCCTTCCACATATCTTTTGCAGAAGGTAGAGTACAAATACGAAAGTATTCTTTCTGACTTAGAGCACTTTGAAGGATATGAATAGCCTTGCTGTTGAGAGTGACGAGTCTTCTGTCATTCTCAGTATACTCTTCTTCTAGTTTGGGAGTTCTGACTCCATCCTCCATTGTAGATGGAGCATAATCTCCTTTCTCAAACACATTCCATAGTCCAAATTCAGTAGCCATGACATAGACTCTGAATTTTGATTTCTAGAATGAATAATGTTCCCCATCGAAACCTGGATGTCTGTTGATGGAAGCTCCTTCAGGTAGAATTCCCTCCATTAGGATCCTTCTCGAGATGTTAATCCTTTAAGAGAAGACCTTCCTCTGATACCAAATGAAAAAGCTGGAGCAAATCACCAAGAGGGGGGTGAATTGGGGATTTGAAAAATTATTTCGCTCAATTCTAGAAATTAATCGCTGAAGTAAAGTAGTGCAGAGAAAGGGAAAAGAGAACAAGACACTGCAAGATTTATACTAGTTCGGTCTAACTCCTTGACCTACGTCCAGTCCCCAGACTCTCTGGGATTTTCACTATCACTCACAATCAGTTACACACTCTGTACTCGAAAGCTATCCACTCACCAGGATACACTCCCCCTTACAAGTTGTACACTGATATCCAATCTCAAAGTCCCCCGACTTGAGATTCTCACAGTAAGTGATATAACCAAACATAGTACACTACACACTCTGTAACTTAGGATGATTCTCTCTCTAGGACTCACTCCCCCTTACAAGTTGTAGTCGTACAATCAATCTCCAAGTCCCCTGACTTGAGATTCTTTACAATCAAATGATTAACGGAAACAAACTCTCTCTAAGAGCAGATAATAATAAACACTGAAACTCAAATCTCTCAGGATAATTTACAGAAGAATGAATACAGAAATATGATTGTTGCACACTGTAATTGTCTTGTATCTTGTCTATCTATCTTCTTCTTCGAATCTGAATGATATTTATAGCTGTTGAAGTCCAATTTGAATGAAGAACTTGACTGTTGGAAGAGCACTACGAATTTGAACGTTGGAGGCTCCACTTCCAGAACTAGCTATTGAGAATCCACTAAAATTTATCTTGATGGATGGATTCTGCTTTTGTCTAATCTGTTGTAGACATTCTCGCAATGTGGGACTTAATTAATATGAAGATAATGTTGATGTCCCTGTGTTGGAATGGGCTGTGCTTAAAGTTGTAATTATTTAATCCAAGTTGGAGCACTTTATAAGACAACATATTCTCTCTCTCTTGCTTTACAGCTCATTGTCTGAATCTTCATTGTTTCCTTCAATAAACCATCTGAAACTTGCTAACAAACTAGTTAAAAGACGTTAGGAATAATAGCAATTAAAGATATGAAGTATTAAGATCATTCAAATGGTTTTTGCAAATTCGCGCCTTCTGGTTTTACAAATCTGTGCGTTACAAACTCGAGTTTACAAACTCAGACTCGAGTTTGGAGTTCATCCAGAGAGCATCTTGTTTTGAAATACTTCCTAAACTCGAGTTGATTAGTGACTGACTCGAGTTTGGTTCTTACAGAAAGGAAAATTGTGAATGGCTCTTGGATGAAGTTTTGAAGCCATGCCTAAACTCGAGTCATTTAGTAACTAACTCAAGTTTGAAGCTTTTATGAAAATATTGAGTTTAAGTTTAGTGCTTCAAAACTAGAGTTTAGAAAACGCAAACTGGAGTTTACAAAATCTGAAATATTGTTTAGTTCTCTGTATAGCCCAGACTCGAGTTTTGATATCTAAACCTCGAGTTTCAGTGTAAACTGAAACTTTTGAAACATCTTTTCATATGTAAACTGGAGTTTCCATTTTTAAAACTGGAGTTTTCAAAACAGTCATTTACTCGAGGCTTTCTGTTTGAGCTAAACTCGAGTCACCAAAACCTTGACTCGAGTTTCAGTGAAAACTGAAACATTGAAATACCTTTGAAAGCTCAAACTAGAGTTTCCATTTTCAAGACTGGAGTTTAGAAATCATGTAATAGTTCAAGTGTTTTCAAAACAGTCATAAACTCGAGTCTACAGAAATCTGACTCGAGTTTCAGTGTATATTCAAACTTTGAAAACTTTTCATTAAAATGCAAACTGGAGTCACTGAAACCAAAACTGGAGTTTACAAAGCAAGTAACAACACAAGTGTCTCTGTTTATCCTAAACTCGAGTTTGCTTAACCCAGACTCGAGTTTACAAGTCTTTATCTCTTAAACTTTTCTTGCAAACTGGAGTTTAGAAGGATCAAAGGTAGAGTTTGAAAATTTGATAAAACGTTGAAGCTTCTGTTTGATTCCAAACTCGAGTTTCTAAGACATGGACTTGAGTTTACAAGTCTTTGAAACTTTTTGCCTTTAAACTTTCTTGTAAATTGGAGTTTCTTAGAATCAAAGGTAGAGTTTGGAAACAAGTTGAAATGCAAGTGTTACTGCCTTTGATCTAAACTCAAGTTTACAAATACAGACTCAAGTTTACAACTCTTAGAAACTTTGATTGCTCTCTGTAACTCTGCAAACTCGAGTTTGCCTATGCAAACTGGAGTTTGGCTTTCTTTGTTAAAAACTGAGCTTCTGTCTATCAAGTCCAAACTCGAGTTTAGCTACCTAAACTCGAGTTTGCCTTAAACAGAAAGTTTTACAACTTTCAAAGACAAACTTCAAATTAAGTTTACAATTGTCAATTATCATCAAAACACCTAGAGAAATAACACTCTTTTCTTGATAACTTGGCATTTTTCAATCAATTTGGCATTTATGATCAGCCCTCATGCTTGAATGAAATTATGAACTCTTTTAGGGCCCTTAGATTGCTTTTCCATGTGTCATCATCCTACAATCTCATTCCTCTCATTGGCTTAAACAAATTACCAGAGGATTAAGACTTTAATTTACATTGGCTTAAACAAATACATCAGGATTAAGACTTTAATTTACATCTGCTATTATCTTGAGAACTTGGCTATTAATCAACCACCAATGCTCAACTGAAATTGTGGACTTTTGGGGCTAATTATGAAGTCATTTTGATGATATAATCAAGGTCTTAGGCGTCCCAAAACACCACATATTCGTACCCAATTGGTTTGTCAATTAATCAAGAGTATTTTTAGGTGTCCCAAAACACCACATGTCCATACCCAATTGGTTTGCCAATTAATCAAGAGTATTTGCAAGTGTTTTATCATGAAATCTTATCCAAATCCTCCTCTCACATATGCTAGACAAAAAGGAGAACTTTTTGGGCATATTTTATGAAGCCATTTAATTTAATGTCACAAGATAAGCCTTATGTTCCTTTGAAACTAGATGACAACTTGTAGTTGATTAGTTAGCTTATCAAATTACATTGGGATATCATTTATTACATCTTGTTGTGTCTTCCTCGGCCCTTTATTTTCGCAAAATATCAGTCATTTGAAGAAGGTTTTACTACCCTTTTACAACTTGAAGACAATTGCAAAAGTTGGACAAAAATCAAGTAGGTGTTTATCTCTACCTTGACATGTGTATTTATGGCATAAATACAATAAATTAATATTAGGTGTTTTATTCCCTTTAATATCTATTTATTTTCATTTTCATAATATAGCCCTATTAGGTAGTTACATGTGTTTTCCACTAATCTTAATTAATTCAAGTTCATTAGTCCAAGATTGGTTGTGTAATACCCGGATAATTATTATCTAGAACATTATGTTATAATGATAATAATGTTCATTGGTGATGATTATGATCTCAAAAGGTTGTATGCTTAGTCTATTTTCAAAGGAAGACACTAAGAAAATTAGAGGAAATTTATTGTCAAAAATGTCAAAAATGCATTTTAGGGCCATAAAACATCCTAAAGAAAATTATGAAATATTCTAGAAGGTATGGAACAATTATTAAAAATTAGAGAGAATATTGTCCTTAGTTTAGACAATTTAATAAATTATTTCCTTTGAAAATAAAAAGAAGAAAAATTAAAAAGTATTTTGGAACCAAAATTTGACACTATGATTTTTGATATTTTGCATGAAGCTTAAATTATTAATGTCAATAAAATTTTTGAGAGAAAATGATTAATTTTAATTAAGAAAAATATCAACAATTAGTAAGGGGTTAATTTGGTAATTTTTGGGAATTTTATGAGGTTACAAAATCCTAGGAAATATGGAAAAAATAAGATAAATATAATTATTTATTAAGAGGGCCGAAATTTTGGCCAAGGAAAATAAAGGAAAAATGAAATGAGAAATTAAGGAAAATATTTGGGATTTAGTACATAAAAGTCCCTAATCCTAAAAGAATTGTTAAGCTCATGGTTAAGGTGCTAATTAAACTTATAGAATCAAATTAGGAAAATTAAATAATTAGTAAAGGTTAAGATGTAATCTTGAAAAGTAAAGATCAAATGCTTAGGATCATTCAAGTAATTCTAGAAGCCTAAATCCATGTAATTATTTATGGACCAATAGGGAAATTTTATGAAAAATAGATGCAAGATAAATAGAATATTATGGTAAATGAAAAAATAATGTGTGTGTGTGTGTGTGGTGGCCGAAATTTTTGAGCAAGGGAAGGGATAAGGATGATGCAAAAATAATAATATCATAAGTTAAGATATTTGGTAGTTAAATAATATTATATTAGTGAAAAGTGAACAGGATAAATGACCACGGATAGAAATAAAATCCTATCTAGAAAACCATGAACTAGGTTTCTAGAGTCAGAGTATATTATTAATCAGTGGATTTTTATCTAGAAGTTGGCGCCGACTGACGTTATTTCTGTAACCGGCAACGGTTACCAAGGATATTCAGCAGGCAACGGAATGTCCTTAATGAGAGTATAAGGTTAGGAAAATCCAGTATTCTCGAAGAGGAAGAAAAGATCTTCGGAGTAGTGCTTTCAGAATTTTAAGATTTTACAAAATTTCGCAATTGGGACACTGAACCAAGGATTTGATCAGATAAAGCAAGGATGAAGTCACTAGCATGGTGTCATCATTTTTGTCTTCTTGTGGGGGGGAGGTCGGCCAAAAGGTGTAGGGCCAAGATCAAACCACCTCAAAAAATGCAATCCAATGGTCAGAATTTAACCAGACAAAGTTCAGCAAAATTACAGAAATGCCACTCGTTTTTCCTATAAATACCCCCTTAAACCTTCCATAATTCTCATACCAAATTCCTCTTAGAGAATCCGGAATTTGAGAGAGAAGGAAGAAGGAGGAGTCCGGAGAAGTTCATAGCGAAGCCCTGAGTAAGTTCTTCGATCCTTAGTCTTTAGTTTAAGTAGTTCTTTTGGTAGTTATAGTAGAATTGCTAGAGTAGTCTCTAATTTTTCAAGTTAGCTTAGATATCATGTTTTAGGAATAAATATGATATTTATCTCATAAATATGTTAGAGGAAAAGTTATAGCAAAATTTTGAGAGTTTAGAGTCAAAATAGTGAAGCTCTGGCCAAAATTCCACCAAATAATCAAACTAGGGGCAAAATGGTAATTTGTACCTAAAATGCCTGTTATAATCTTGGATATTCATATCGGTGGTATTATCCTTATAGGATACCCGAAATCACGAACCGCTGTTTCCGCTGTCACCATTGCCGTACCGTCGTCATATCGCTGTCAAACGTACCATAATTCGACGGAAGTACCAAATATCATCAACGGAGGTACGAACGCGTATTGTAACCTTAACACTTATGCTGCTCATATACATATATGTGACAGACATGTTTATATACTGAGGCTCTATTTAGGGTTGTCAGTTGTACATACAGCTTTATACGGGTTATAGTCTTGATAACGCCGTTGGGTTTTCCTAGCACTAAGGACACGATGGGCCGTCGTGGCACTGGTTATGTGCAGACATGTTATGGGACTTTACATACTGCTTTGTGCTTATGTTCTGTCAATATTATGATCATGCATCTGTTGTGTGCTTATGTAGTGATTTACTATTGTTATGTGTTATGAATAGTTGTTGTCCATATACTGTTTTATTTGAGCATAAGGTTAACCGTTACCTAAGATCCAAATGGAAATTAGATCTCAGCTGTAGCTTCAGGGTCGGGAGGATCAAGGTGTGGAGATAGGGGCAAGCAGACGATGTAGGATGCAAGACGAAGTTTTATGTTATGTATTTGCCTTCTTTTGGATATTAGATGACTGTATTAGAACAATTACACTATGGTTATATATCTTTAAGGTTCAGTTACTCACTTGCTATAATGCTCGGCTCTGATCACTAGTTTAAAAAAAAAAATTCCGCTGTTTTCAAATGGGATGTTACAGGTTGTTAATTGATAACAATTTAATTAAGTGTCATTCATTGACTATCTTGACTCCTTTAGAGAGGAAATTGCTATTATTTTATGTGTTTTTTATATCACATGTAATAGCCCCTAATTGTAATCTCATAATTAACCATTAGTTAATTAATTTCAAAGTGAAATTTGGATGAAAATATAATCAATAGATTATATTTCTTTGAGACACATATTCACCTTTGTATTTTGCTAAATATTTACCAAAATACAATGTTCATAATGATAGGGAAAATTCTAGGTATTGCAATATTGAATTAGAGAACTAGGCTTGCTTGAGAATATATATAAATTTGACAATACTTAAATTTAATAGAGTACAATTTGAGAATATTTATTAATAATGAAGAAGGATGGGTCTGAATCATTTAAAGTATACAACTTTGATCTTATTTATAAGTCTAAATTAACTAACTTTCACATACCAAAGAAAACTAGTTAACTCATTAATTATAGGTTAACTTTTCAATTTTACCCTTGTTTATGATTGATTTCAAAAATCAATATAAATAAACTTTTTTTTGTTTCTTACAATTAATGGGGTAAAAAAAAGTAAAACACACATCATTATTCTAAAACTAGACTTATAATAAGAACATGTTTTAGTCAAAATGAGCTTATAAATAGGATCAGGATGATAGTCTTTTAGCCCCTTCCTATTAGTTTCTCAAAATCCTTTGAAGCAGTGATATCCTTCTGTATTGGTACTTTGGAACATATAACCTGCAAACAAAACAACAAAATAGTCAACTGACTAAATCTTGTAGGAAATGTTTTTAGCATTGTTGTCAAACTCGTGAGTTGACTCTTCGAGTTTACTGTTTTTACATTTTGTAACATCCCAATTTTCATCGAAGCAAGTAAAAGAGTGAGTAACTGATATATCATTAACTGTGGCATATCCAACTGTTTATAATGTACAATACATTTATCAAAGTGATGTTATAACGGTATACGTCTGAAAAATAGGATCTTCAGTCAGGTCCTTATGCATTCTGCTTACTCCTATCTTCAGTCCTTGGTTCCCCAGACCTGAAGCTATGGTAAGAGCTGAGGTTCAATACCCATTGAACCTCAGGTAACGGTTAACCTCATACTTATGTAAACAGTATATGATAGGTATCACATAATAAGTACATAATCACAATTTCAAATTCATAACAACATGTAAGGCAATAACATAACACAGCCACTGCAATATGTATGTTACCCCAGTTTGCACTATTCACCAGTGCCACGATGACCTATCGTGTCCTCAGCGCTAGGAAAACTCAACGGTGTTATTAAAACTATAACCCGTATTCAATTCAATATTCAAAGAGCAATTTCAAAACAGAGTCTTAGCATGTGAGTACAACTATCATATATAAGCATACCATAAGCATCAGAGTTAGTGTTACAATACGCGTCCGTACCTTCGTTGATGAGTTTTGGGTATGTTTGTCGGTCGGTAACACGTTCACAGTTTATCCTATAGGGGTAATATCGCTTCTATTATTTCCCAAACATTATTTCAAGAGATATCTTGGCCACAAATGACAATTTTACACTTGGAGGATTTATTTTCAATTATTTCCACAATTTCGGAAAAAAACGCTGGTTCAGCATTTCTGGGCAGAATTTTGTCTAACTTTGAAAAATCATAACTAATTCCAGAAAAATCGAAATGAGGATCCGTAAAATTTCTTGGAATCTTTGAGATCTCTATTTTCAAGGAAAAATACTGGAACTCACCCAAAATTCAAGAATAATTCCTAATTTAAACATTTCAAACCTCTGCCCAGAATTTTCCCTAGAAAACGTAGCTTTTCTTCTGGAATTTTTATCTCTTTACGCAGAACCTCAAATGTCACACTCTATACATATTTGGAAAGCCCTATATGTCTACTTTCACCATGAATTTACTCAGAATTTTAGAACATCATTTCCTTCATAAAATATCAACGTTTTTGCTGCTGGCTTCTGAAATCGCTAACCGATGAAATTCCGCTAGAGCTTCGCTATTTTGATCATAATCTTCCAAAAAAAATTTCCATTCTTCTTCTTCATCATTTTTTCGAAATAAAGACAATGGAAAGCATAAAAACATAAAAATATAACTATAATTGGAAGATTAAAGATCAAAATAACATTTCCTAACATTTCTACTATAAAAACTAAGAACTAGAACTAAAAGACTAAAAACTTCCTTACCTCTTGAAGAACCTTGCTCCTTGCTCTTGGAGCTCTTCCACTCACTCCCTCACACTCTCAATTTCGGTTCTAGCTTGGTGAATTGGTGAGAATTTGTGAAGCACAAAGCCTCTATTTATAGCCAAAGATGAGTTAACTTCCTAACAACTCTAACTTAATCTTAGCCCATGGTTTTACCTTGGTGAAGAGGTTTCAATCTCACCCTTACACCTCAAAGAAACCGCCCTTCACCCTTCCCTTTGCTCTTAAGTTTTTGCTTCATCTCCTATTTACACCAAATGCTAATTTAGTTAAGTGTAAGTTGGTGTTTTTATTCAAGATCTAATTTCACTTTTGAAATCCTAATTTTATAACTAGATTTATGGTGATTTTAAACTTCCTGAAACACTTAGGTACGAATCCTAAAAGTATATGAAAATGACCTTGGGAATAGTCAAGTTCAAGCCCATAATTTATTGGTTTCAAATATCTACTTATATTTAATACTTAGTTCCAATATTTCAAGATATGATTTATTTTCTATAGATTCTCATTTACTTGTATCTGATTAATTACTAACTTGCTTTTTAAGTTTTCAATTTGGATTTCAAACCATTATCCACTCTGGTTTAATTTTGACTTTCTTACTACACTCACACACATACACAACTCTTGGTCACACATGTAATATCCCAATTTTCATAATACATGTAAATATTAAATTTTGATAAATGACACCTATTACAATAGGTGAATTTGTGGTCTCAAAACTAGTAAAATAATTACCTTATCTTTTAAGGTGATTTCTCATGAAATTAGAGTAAATAAAGAGCTAAAAATCCCTAAGTGAATTTATGGGTCATAAAATACCCTGAGAATGTTATGATAAATCCTAAGAGGCAACAAAATATTTATTAAAATTGGAGAATATGTTGTCTCCAACTTTTTAGTTGATTTATTATCATTTTTAGGAATTATACCATTTTCTAAGCAATTAAAAACATCGGAAGATGATAAAATCAATTTGAGAAAATTAGTAACAATTATTGGGCAATTGAAATTGCAATAATTGAGATGCTCTAGTAATTTTTGAGATTAGCTAGTAATTAATTTATAAAGGTCATAATTAAGGAAAAATCAATTAAATTAAGGATCGAATGATATTTAGAAGCTAAAATTAGCACACGAGAAGTTATTAATCTTCAAAATGAAATTAGAAACCTTGTCAATTTTGATAGTTAAGCCTAGTAACCCCTAAAACATGATGATAGAAATTAAAATTAGGATTTAAAATAATTATTCCTAATTTATTTCTATGGGACGAAAATTCCTATTTGGTGGTAAATAAATGATACAATAAAAACCAAATTATGTTAAACCTTAATCCTAGAATCTAAGTGGACCAATGAGAGGTTCTCCTTCTTAGAATATGTAAAAACATTAGAAACATAAATTAAATAATTAAATTAGAAGGAGAAGGCGGTTTCTTGTGCACCAATTAAAGGAATATATTATTTCAAATATACAAAACTTATAGAATAAGGGGCTTTATGTGTAGAGGGGGCTAAAGCAAGTGTGTGTGAAGGCCGAAATATGTGTGTGTATTGTGAGTGTTGTAAAAGAAAAATCAATTAAGTAGCGTGAGGGAGAATAATTTTAAAACACATAAGTCAAGAAGTGTATGGGAGAAGCTCCAAAGACTTGGTGAGCAAGTTGTCTAGCTTAATGAGCAAGTTGTTGTTAATTAAATAAAATTAGATGAGAACCTATAGAAATTAAATCATAACTTGCAATATTGAAACTAAGTGTTGAGGATGAATACATATTTGAGATCAGTGAATTATGAGCTTCTACTTGGCTGTGCCCAGAGTCATTTTCGGTTACATATAAAAGTCATACCTAAGTGTTTTGGGAATTAAAAATCACCATAAATCTAATCACAAAATTAGGATTTCAAAAGTGAAATTGGATTTTGAAAAAGAACATTGGTTGATACTTAACTAAATTAGCATTTGGGATCAAATAAGAGATGAAGCAAAACTTGTGAGCTAAGGGGAATGGGGGATGGTTTTGGTGAGGTGGAGGGCTAGGATTTATGCCTCCTCTCCAAGCAAAACTAAATGAACAAGATCAAGTAGGAATTTCTTGGTGACTACTTCTTTTGGCTATAAATAGAAGCCTTTAGCAACACAAATTCCTCACCCAAACTCAAGGCAAAGGCCGAAAAACATAGAGAAGAGGGAGAGAGTGAGGAGCTTCAGGAATTAGAAGGCAAGTGTTCTTCAAGAGGTAAGAGAGTTTTTAGTTCATAGTTCAAGTTCTTAGTTTATGAAGTAGAAATGCTAGAAATGTTATTTTGATCTTCAATCTTCCAAATATAGTTTTATTTTCATGTTTTTATGGTTTGCAATGGCTTTATTTTGAAAAATTGATGAAGAAGAAGTTATAGCAAAATTTTTGGAAGATTAGGATTAAAATAGCGAAGCTCTGACGAAATTCCCTCAAACAGTGATTTCTGGAGTCAGGGGTAAAAACGTCAATATTTTATGATGAAGATGATGTTCTAAAATTCTGAGAAAATTCATGGTGAAAGTAGACGTCTAGGGCTTTCTAAATCTATAAAGAGTGTATCATTTGAAGCTCTGTGCAAAAAGATAAAAATATCAGAAGTTAGGAAATGTTTTCTGTGCGAAATTCTGGGCAGTATTTAAAAACGTGAAATCTGGGAATTATCCATGAGTTCTGGGTAACTCCAAGTATTTTTCTTCAAAAATAGACTTCTCAAGGATTCCGGAACATTTTACGGATCCTCATTTTGATTTTTCTAGAATTAGTTATGATTTTTTCAAAGTTACCGAAAAATCTGCCCAAAAAATGCTGCATCACGTTTTTGAAGAAATGTAAGGGCAAAATTGTAATAATAAAGCCATCAAGGGTAGAATGGTAAATAGAGGTGGAAATATCTCTTAGAATGTTATTCTAAGTGATATGGTGATATGTTAGGATATCCGGGAAGTCTAAAGCCGGAATCAAAGGTCGGATGTTTGACGACTATGCTGTAAAAGGTACGGACACGTATTGTAACATTAACGCTTATGCTTATGGAATGGTTATATATGATAATTGTTTTCACATGTTGATACTCTGTTTTGAAATTGCTCATGGATTTGAGTTGTATACGGGTTATAGTCTTGATAACACCATTGAGTTTTCCTAGCGTTGAGGACACGATAGGCCATCGTGGCACTGGTTATATGCAGACTTGGGTAACATACATATTGCAGTGGCTGTGTTATATTACTTGCTGATATGTTTTTGAAAGTTATAATTGTGAATATATCATTGTAATATCTGTCATATACTGTTTACATAAGCATGAGGTTAACCGTTACCTGAGGTCCAATGGGCATTGGACCTCAGTCTTAATGAATAGTACAGGAAAGAAACCGGGATATAGAAGATGCCGGTGGATAGAGCCGTGAAGAGACAGTAGTCAAAGGCAAAGGTCGGTAGAAGTTATTAGGACTTAGCTTATGGCTTGAATTTAACAAAGTTACTTTGAACAGTTTGGTGTCTAAGGCTGGGTTCATCTATGTGGGAAGCCAATCAGTCGCCGTATAAGTCGGTGAGGCCCCCATAATAGACCCCTACCTGGCCAATCTGTTTAATTAACTGATGTTAGATTCCAAGTCATGGGTTTAGTTTAAAGCGTTCTTTATCAGATGATTGTATTTAACCTCTGTAAATTGTATCACGTGAATATTCCTTTGGGATATTTAATATATCAGCTTATGTCGAGCATCATCATATGTCTGGGCATTTTTATATCAGATACTCGTTGTTCGGATCTTAGCGCACGCTATCAATTTCCGCAGTACTCTAAGCTGTAGCATCTCAAACTCTGTTGTTTTTCTTAAAACTAAGTGTCGACCGACACGATTTTCGAACCTGGAATTTGGGATGTTACAACACACACACTTACAACACACACACACATCACCTTCTCCCCCTTCATCTCTCTCCTTTATCCTAAAACATTTAATTCAAGCC
This sequence comes from Acacia confusa, assembly GCA_037074495.1. Taxonomy (NCBI): domain Eukaryota; kingdom Viridiplantae; phylum Streptophyta; class Magnoliopsida; order Fabales; family Fabaceae; genus Acacia; species Acacia confusa. The sequence continues at coordinate 8,078,166 of CM073513.1, read as the reverse complement.
CCTAAAGTCTTCCCTTCTAAAACTTTAATTAACCCATGTGTTTGTATGTTTATTCAAAACAATTCCCTCTTCTTGTTGCCCAGGTAAAAACCGTCCTCCCCCTTCTTCTTTTAATTATCAATTTATATTTCAATTGTTCTCACAACTCAAGAAGAAAAATCTCTCATTGGTCCAATTAATTTCACAAGAATTTAGGATTAAGGGTTAATATAATTTCTTCACTCTTTAATTAGAAATTTTCGCTATTTTTATTTAAAAGGGAGAATTAATTAATCCTTGGTTACTTTTGCTAAATTATGATAATCTTAGTATATTTTATGATCCTTAACAAGACTTAGAAAAATTAGTCTTTAGGCCTTTTAATTCTAGGGAAAATTGCCTATAAATAAAAATAAATACAACACCAAAATTTGAGACCACATGTTCACCTGTTTTTAATAGGTATTTTCTATCAAAATATAGTGGCTATGCTAAGTAAGATTTTTAGGGTATTACACATTTCTACCTTACAAAAATGAGTCAAATCACGGGTAAACTCGTGACAATTATAAACTCAATTAAACTTACTAGTTTATACACCGTGTTTATTGTTTTAATATTTTTAGCTTACAAAATCATATTAACTTGCTCTTAAACTCGTGTTAACTTTTTTGATTTTATCATGCTCAACATCTTTATATATAAATCTTAAAGAAATTTCTTTGTTAAAAATATTAAATGATAAATGTTGATGGATTTAATTTCAATTATTTAGATTTAAAATATATTTAAATCAAATTTTTGTCACTTTTTATATTTAAATTAATTAATTATACACTAGTAATACCTATTTAATAATAAAAGTAAACTCTTATAAGTTTACAATTTGAGTTCATGATATGAGTTTACGTCATTGTCATAAGTTTATTTAAACTTGCGAGTTTGGCAATCTTGGTTCTAAGTAAGATAGACACTTCTTTTTTATGAGTCCTACTTTGGGAAGTATATTTTGATTGGCTAATTTATCTTACAAACACAAATGAGAACATTTTCCTATGATGTTATTAAGCGTAAAATGCACTTCCTCCAATCTTTAATAGAAAACATATTTACTTATTTTGATTATATTAAGGAAATTAGTTAAGATAATTAATATGACTTTTTCTTTAAACACCCTAATCTTTTTCTTTAATTCTATTCTTTCATCTCCTCCTTAATTATTATTGAAAAAGTATTTATAAGGATAAATTAGAAAAATACTGACGAACATGAGAAATTCAATACGTCTTATATCTAAGACTAAGATTAATTCTCTAAATAGGTCTTGTTTTTAGGATCAGAGGGAGTACACAAGACATATTCCAAAGATCCTTGAAATTTCGGCCCCAGGACTTGTATATTGTAACATCCCAAATTTTGGATTTTGGGAATCAAGAATTAATTATAGAAAAAGTTGGCTTCAAGGAATTTTAAAGATTAAGAATTTGGAATTTATGGCATATTTTCCATAAAATAAAGGCAATTTAGTTGGGAATAATTATTTGCCAGAATATTTTGGAGATGATAATTTATGGCCTAAAATAATTATTAGAAAAAGCTGAGTCCTCAATATGTTGGTCCATTCAAAATATTGACGAAGCGGGGACCAGTAGCCTACCAACTAGCTCTACCCCCGAATATGGGCAAGCTTCATGATGTATTCCATGTCTCCCAGCTGAAAAAGTATCAACCGAACCCTGATCATGTCATAGAGTATGAAGACGTTGAACTCCGACATGATAATACCTTTGTGGTTGAGCCGTTACGGATCATTGATCACCAAGAAAAGCAGCTCAAGCACAAGAGTATTCCATTTGTGAAAGTGGTCCGGAAGGGATTCTCTCCTGGAGAAGCAACCTGGGAAACAGAGGAAGACATGAAGAAGAAGTATCCGGAGTTTATAGCCCAGAGCTTACAAAGTATGTAACAAATTTCAAGGGCGAAATTTAAATTAAGGGGGGAAGAAAATGTAACATCCCAAATTTCTGCAATTTGAATATTGGAGAATTATATGAGAAATTAAATTATGAAATTTGAGCCAAAATAATTATGAGAATAATTATTCGAAATTGAGGTCTGTTTTTCCCTTAATTTATTTTGGGGAAAAAGAATAATTAAAATAAGGAATAAGTAAGCCTAAATATTATAGAATTTATTTCCATATTTTGCAATTAAATTTAATTGCAAATAAATTAGTGTTATAAAATAAAAATGATTTATCCCCATGATTAGATAATAATCATACTTAAATGATGTGATTGCTAATAGTTTAAAAAATTTGAAATGAAAAAGAAAGAAGAAGCAGTTGGGCCACGATTGGGCCCATATAACCAAACCCAAAACAAATGGCCATTTGGAGCCCAACACCTTAAATATTGTATCCAAAATAACATGGGTCACGTGGAGGGAGTATTGTGTTTTTTTTTTTTTTTTGGCTCAGAACGTGGAGGGAGTATTGTTGCCATAAAAGAATCACACTAACAGCTCCTTCATTCCATCCAAACTCGACGAGAGAGATGCAGAGGCCAGTCTTGATTTTCTCTTGGATCAAAACCCAACACTTGATGATCAGTACCAAGCCCAAACCCGATCCAATACCCAGTAACTAGCATCAGTTGACAACCGAAGAAACCAGGCCGATACCTCAGCTCAAATCGAAAAGAAAACAGAAAACAAAGATTAGCCGAAGGTCAAACCGCAGCTAGCATTTATTAAACAGCAGAGGATAAGTTTATCTGGAAGCAGAGATCAGACACCCCATGCTTCTCGAGACACCAAAAGGCCTTCGAACCAGCGGATTAAAGTGGCTTAACTGGATATTCGGCTGGCTATAAAGCCATTGCATTCCAGCTCGTTCTCATTTTTCCATCCGTTCGGTGTTCGAATAGAAACCACAGTGAGAGAGAGTTGAGGAGAGGGTGAAGCCGAGAGTGGGAAGAGGGAAGAGAAGAGAGTTCAGCTGGGATTATTCTCCCCTGTTTCGACCGACAAAGAACAGAGCAAAGGATCAGCAACTTATCATCACCTTCTAAGCTTGGAAAACTGAAGGTGATCCTCATCCTTCCTTTCCCTTCGTTTTCTGTCATAGTGTAGCTTAGGATAAAACCAAAAAGGATCTGAAGTGAAGCTAAACAAAAACAAACAGAAACTAAAAACGAAAAACTTAAAAACTGGGGCTGTTAGACTGAATAAAGAAGCTTACTGCATACCATTTTCTGTTCAAACCGTGACTGTCAAGAAATGATAGCTGTCATGGGTTCTGTTTTTGCCAAGAAAAAGAACACTGGATGTGTGTGTCTGAAATACATATATGTGTGGGTCAACATGTGTGCATGCCGTAAACCAGAGAAGAATAAGACCATTTGATATATGTTTTAATACATGCCATGGCTGTTAGAAGAGTATATACATATAGTAGCTACGTGTATGTGTTATCATGCTGTCAATTAGTATATGAAAAGCATCTGTAAAATCCATGTGAGGGAGCCGTGGGTTGTGGTTAAAAATATTTTTCTGTATTCTTGTGTGTTATCGTGAAGCATGGGAGGGAGTTACTGTGTGTATGTTTATAATGAAAAGGAAAGAAAATTTATTTGGTTTTCACACTTATGAAGGGTGTGCTATCTGTGAATGAAAGAAAGAAGGAAAGAAAATGAAGTAGTTTTATATGAATATATTTCTATATGTGTGTACGTGTTGTGGAAAGGTGGTGCTGTCATACTAATTATGCTTATGTGTATAAATATTTTGCTGAGATGTTGAAGGAAGCATTTCATTGTACCTATGTTACTTTATATGTTATTATCATTAAAAATTATAATTTGCATTTTTCTAAAGCATATTTAATAAAAAGAATTACTAATAAATAAATAAAATAAATTATTAATAAGTAATTAAAAGAAGTTATTGTTAATTAAGGAGAGTTAATAATAATTAGTAATATCAGAATAAATAAAGGAAAATTAGTATAAATAATAGGATGATGATAATAACAAATAATGTTATTATTATAAGGAAATAGTGATAATGTCAAATAATAGATGGTGAAATTATTATTATTATTATTATTATTATTTGGAATAATAATAATAACAACAATAATAATAATAATAACAACAATAATAGTAATAAAATTATATTGTTAACGGAATTTTTAAGGGATTAATAATTATTATTAATCCTCTAAACTAATCCATGTAATTAGTTTATTTGCAATTCGAATAAGTGACTAATAGTGATGATAAACATTTTTAGGCAGCCTTTGACATCATTTTCTGATCCAACAATTTCAGTGCAAAGATAAGGACACAAAGTTAAGGTGGGTAACCCTAATCTTATAATCATGTATGTAAATGTTTATACAATAATTAGTTGATCATGTATGCTGGTTGAACTACTTGTTTATGTTTTTCCTGGCCATAGATTTGAGGCTGCGGTCTCATGGGGCTGTGTGTCCTAGACAAGGGCTGCGGTCCTTGGCCGTTAACTGTGGTTACGGTTATGTGTAATTTCTTCCATACTTTAGCATGTGCTATTATGTCATCTTTATTTTCATACATGTGCATGAGATTAACTGTTACCCTGGGATCCATTCATTTGGACTCCAGCCTATATGAAAGATACAAGCACTGGTTCGGGATCAAAGGGCAAAGAACGACTGTAAGGGTTACAGCAGATGGAACGCTTTGGACAATTAGTGTAATACCCTAAAATTTATATTTCTCCTAAGTATCATATTTTGGCAAAGAAATACCTCTTAAAATAAGAGAGTATGTTATCTCTAAATTTTTAATAGATTTATTATCATTTCTTAACGAAATTTTCTTTGGATTCTAATAAATCCAAATCCAATTTTCTAATCTTCAATTAGGAATCATAAAATACCCTACAATTAATATTTTAACATCTAGTTTTGATATAATCAAAGATAAGCCATAGAAGAGTATGGAAATAATATGTGAAATAAAAATCACATTAAATAACAACAATTTCCTATTTAAAAGAGCAAGATAAGCAAGGGAAACACTTAATTAAATTAAGATAATTAGTAAATAGTATAGGGCACCTAAGCTTCATTAATGGGAGATTAATGGCAATTTAAATAGGGGTAAATAAAATCATCAAGAGAGGAAGCTGTTATTTTGAAATTATCCTAGGAATAAAGAGTGTTATTTACAAATCATACTCTAATTACCTAGAATTAATTAGAAGACTTAGTAAACCTAAGATATTTGTGAAAAGAAGAGAATTAAAATTGAAAAAGTAAAAATGAGTGAAGGAGGGAGAGCCACATAAGTAGGTAAAATTGGTGAGCGATTAGGTGTGTGTGTGTGTGCTTTCCGAAAAAAAAAAGAAGAGGAAGAGAATGGATTAAGTTAGTGGGTAATCGTGTGGGTATGAGTGTGTGCGCGTGTATATGGGTAGGAGTGGATGTGGAGGTGTGTATGGCTGTGTGTGTGTATACATAGGTGTGTGTGTGTATACATAGGTGTGTGTGTGTGGTTAAAATTTGTGGAGGGAAAATGCCACTTGAGTCCCAAAATTTCCCTATAAATAGAGGTCTTTGGTCTTCATAAATTTCACACCAAAGCAAGCTTAGTAACAGCTGATAAAGAGAGTGGAAGTGAGAGTGAAGAGTCTTGGAGAAGTAGGAGCAAAGTTCTTGGTAAGTTCTCTAGCTCTAGCCTTAAGTTCCTTAAGTTTTAGTTCTTAAATTCATAATTGGAAGTAGCTTTGATCTTAAATATGCTAGAGTAATTTTAATATCATGTTTTTATAGTAAAAAAATAGTGATATTTTGAAAATTAGATGAGCCACTTGGTATAGTAAAATTTCTGGAAAATTATGATCAAAGTAGCGAAGCTCTGACAAAAATTCATCGGGTAGAAATTTCTTGAGCCAGTAGCAAAAACGCCGGTATTTTATGTTGAAAATGGAATTCTAAAATTTTGAGAAAACTCATGGTTAAAGTCGACATATAGAGCTTTCCAAATATACCCAGAGTGAGTCATTCTGAGTTTTGTGCTAGGAGATAAAAATTCACAAAGAAAGGCTACGTTTTCTGGGTAAAAATCTGGGCAGAGGTTGAAAACGTAAAAACTGGGAATGATAAGGTTGGACCGAGTTACAGTCGTTATTTTTCCTCAAAAATAGACATCCTAAGGGTTCCGGAGAATTTTACGGATCATAAACGTAAAAACGCTCATTTCGATTTTTCTAGAATTAGTTATGATTTTTCAAAGTTAGACGAAAATCTGCCCAAAATGCTGAAATCAGCGTTTTTGAGAAAAAAATAGGGGATCTAATTGGAGTAATAAATCCACCAGGGGTAAAAATGTCAGGAATGGCTAGAATATCTCCTACGATATTATTTATGAGGAAATAGTGCGATAATACTATTATAGGAAATCCGGGAAAATCGGGAGACGTACTGATCAGGCAAGCGTACCGCTATCTGAACGGACGAAGGTACGTTCGCGTACTGTAACACTAACTCTGATGTTTACTGTATGCGTATATGTGCTATGTGTATGGTATGCTTATATGATGTAGCTATTAGCTCTGTGATATGTTCATATACTGTTGTTATGATTATTCTTGCTGGGTATTGGGATACGCTTGCTGGATGTGAAATGCTTGGTGTGAAACACTTGCTAGGTGTGAAACGTATGCTAGGTGTGACATATCTGCCAAGGGGCTTATGTGCTAGGGATACATTTGTCTGAGTGCTTATGTATTGTTTATATTGTGAATATCCGTAATCCATATATGGCATATATAAACATGAGGTTAACCGTTACCTGAGGTTCGGTACGAGTTTGACCTCAGCTCTTAACATAGCGTCAGGGTCAGGAGAACCAAGGACGGAGGACAAGGGGAAGCGCAAGCAGGACGCATAGAAGAATCGGCTGAAGACTTCCTTTTGACATTCCGGTGGAAGCCTACCTATTGTTGTTTTATTTCACTTTTGAACCACACGGTTACTATACCGCTATTGTATCTAGCCAGACTTATGGCATTTTGAAATACAAGTATCAGTTACTTTTCCGCTCCGATGCTCTACTCTGATTAAAAAAAAAATTATTCCGCTTTTGAAAATTAGGATGTTACAATTAGGATTTATTAGTTAGTATTTAACGTTTATCATTCACCCATATGTTGGATTAATGTATTAACATCCGTCTATTGGGTGAAATCGAATCACGAAAAATTAGTCCATATTTTCTAAACTAAGTTTAATTTCAAAAACTTTTATTCCGAAATCAAGTCGTCCAAAACATCAAAATTCCCGTACGGGTTAACTCTGATGAAATAAAGGCCCTAAAGGCCGGTCGTCACATATATATTATTCAAGAGATTTATTAATTGTATAGCAAAGTCAATTGATGGATTTTGCAAGCTCACCGGCCAATATAACTCAATCAATCAGGTTTCAACTTTCAACTACCTAGCTAAATTAATTAAAACCCAAAATAGATGCTCTCAGTCTTTTACAAAGCAAAGCCACAACTTAAACAACGACAATCTGACTAATTTGATAGATCTCATACATGTTGATTCTAATATACTGAGTAGGTAAAAATTGAATATACAATAAACAGAACAACATAACAAGAATCTATATTAAGTAAATAGAACATATAGAGAGCATACAACAAATCTGTATAATATGAAAAGCAATAAACGAACTTACAAGACTGCCGAAAAAATGGTTATGAACTATGCAGAAATCCGGGCCCAACTTTCATTGTGTCCTTAAGACAATTTTGCTCCCCTCAATACGGATGCCGAAGGTTTCTAAGCAATTGTCTCCCAAGATAGAGCGGATTATTTATCTTCAGAAAGATGGCTCTGTCTGTCTGAAGCCCAAGCGAATCCAACGAGTCTGCTTTCGAAACGCACAAAATGTATATTCAATATACAAAAAGAGTGCATGTAGAAAAATGTAATAATATTCTGTGACTAAGGGCCCCTATTTATAGACTTTGGAAAAACACGATCAGATGGACTTGTCTGTTGCTACAAACGGTATGTTGTGCGAACAGATGCACCAGAACAGAACGAACAGAGACGACCTGCGTCTGTTACTGGTGAATGGGTGCGTCTCATGAACAGACGCACCAGACGAAGCAAACGATCCGAATGGATTGTAATACGCAGCTATTGGTTGGAAAGAAAGTCGAAGAGACACAACAGAATTAATAATAAAAGAATTATGTAATTCAAAAAATAATTTAATAAAATTTGTTTTTTTTTTGTTTCACTCGTGTCACGCCTGGCCTTTAGGGCCTTCATTATCAGAGTTATTGCGGAAAGGATCGAGAAGATTTGGACGACTTGATTTCGTAATCAAAGTTTTTGAAATTAACTTAGTTTGGATAAATACGGGCTAATTTTTCGCGATTCGATATCTATCCCATAGAGGGATGTTAATACATTAATCCAAGACAAATGAATGATAAACATTAACTACAGTCTAGCTAATCCTATTTTTCTAGGAAGTTCCAAAGTATTCCAACTACTGTAACCCTCACAGCTGCTCTTTGCCCTTTGATCCCAAACCAATGCCTGTATCTTTCATGTAGGCTGGAGTCCAAATGAATGGACCCCAGGGTAACAATTAATCTTGTGCACATGTATGAAAATAGATATGACATAATTGCACATGTTTAAAGCATGGAAGAAATTACACACAACTGTAACCACAGTTAACGGCCAAGGACCGCAGCCCTTGTCTAGGATATGTAGCCCCGGCCATGAGACCGCAGCCTCGAATCCATGGCCAGGAAAAACATAAACAGGTAATTCAACCAACATACATGATCAGCTAATTATTGCATAACATTTACATATATGATTATAAGATTAAAGTTACCTGCCTCAACCTTGTATCCCTTTCCTCTATACTGAAGTTGTTGGGATCAGAGAAATGATGTCAAGGGCTGCCTAAAAATGTTTATCATCGCTGTCAGTCGCTTATTCGAATCGCAGATAAACTAATTACGTGAATTAGTTTAAAAGATTAATAATAATTATTAATCCCTTAATTTTTTTTCTCTAAGAAATATTAGTTCTCTATGTGTTTTGATGATAACTGACAATTGTAAACTTAGCATGAAGTTTGTTTTTGGCAAGATGAAAAACTTACTGTCAAAGGCAAACTTGAGTTTAGGTATGTAAACTCGAGTTTGAGACTTGACAAAAAGCTGCTCTATTATGCAAGAAAGCCAAACTCGAGTCTGATGAGTCACAGAAAGCAATCAAAGTTTTTCTCAATTAGCCAAACTCCAATTTGTGGAAATAAACTTGAAGTCTGAGAGATACAGAGAGCAATCAAAATTTTGCACAAGACAAACTTGAGTCTAGACCATGAAACTTGAGTTTAAACTAAACAGAAAGAATCCAAAAAAACTCAGTATTTTCATAAGTCTTGTAAACTCCAGTCTGTATTTCCAAACTCCAATTTACACTTGACCAAGATAAAATTCAAAGTTTCAGTTGCTACTGAAACTCGAGTTTGCCTCCCCAAACTCGAGTCTGAATCATACAGAAAGAACATCAAAATGTCCACATTGCAAACTCCAGTTTATGATCCTAAACTCCAGTCTAGAAGTTCTTGAACTTAGGCCTATCCTCCTAACAGAGACCCAAACTCGAGTTAGTCACTAATTGACTCGAGTTTAGCTTAATGCCCAAAGTTCTATCCCAAGACCTGTAACATCCCAATTTTCAAAAGCGAAATAATTTATTTTTCATTTAAAATCATCAGAGTAGTGCATTTGAGCGGAAAAGTAACTGATACTTATATTTCAAAATGCTGTAAGTCTGGCTGAATACAATAGCGGTGTAGTAACCGCGTGGTTCAAAAGGGATGTACAACAACAAAAGGAAGGCTTCCGCCAGAATGTCAAAGGAAATCTTCAGCCGGGTCTACTATGCTTCCTGCTTGCGCTTCCCTTTATCCTCCGTCCTTGGTTCTTCTGACCCTGACGCTATGTTAAGAGCTGAGGTCCCATGCATACGGACCCCAGGTAATGGTTAACCTCATGTTTATATATACCATATATGGATCACAGATATTCACAAACATAAACAGTTCATAAGCATTTAGACAAATGTATCCCTGGCATATAAGCCCCTTGGCAGATATATCACACTTAGTATATATTTCACACCTAGCACTTGTTTCACACCAAGCATTTCACACCCAGCAAGCGTATCCCAATACCCAGCAAGAATAATCATAACAAGAGTACATGAACATATCACCGAGCTATCAGCTATCTCATATAAACATACCAAACACATAGCACATATAAGCATACAGTAAACATGAGAGTTAAGGTTACCAGTACGCGGACGTACCTTCGTTTGACGCTATACGATATTTCTGGCAGAATACGGTGCGACAGTTGGTCAGAACGTATTCAGGGATATCCTATAAGGATAATATTGTTTCTATTAATTCATAAACATTATTCCAAGAGATATCTTGGCTATATAAGACCATTTTACCCCTGGTGGATTTATTTTCCAATTTATTCCCTAATTTTCGGAAAAAACGCTGATCCAGCATTTCTGGGCAGAATTTCGCCTAACTTCGAAAAATCATAACTAATTCCAGAAAAATCGAAAAGAGGATCCGTAAAATTTCCCGGAATCTTTGAGATGTCTACTTTTAAGGAAAAATACTGGAACTTACCCAGAACTCATGGATAATTCCCAGTTCCCAGAATTCAAACCGCTGCCCAGAATTTCGTTCAGAAAATGTAGCTTAACTTCTGGGATTTTTATCTTTTTGCACAGAACTTCAATTGACACACTCTTTATATATTTAGAAAGCCCTATATGTCTACTTTCATCATGAATTTTCCCAGAATTTTTGAATATCATCTTCTTCATAAAATACCAACGTTTTTGCTACTGGCTCCAGAAGTTCCTATTTACTGAAATTTCGCCAGAGCTTCGCTATTTTGATCATAATCTTCCAAAAATTTTGCTATAACTTCTTCTTCATCAAATTTTCGAAATAAAGGCAGTGGAACCCATAAAAACATGAAAATAAAACTATATTTGGAAGATTGAAGATTAAAACAACATTTCTAGCATTTCTACTTCATAACTAAGAACTTGAACTTATGAACTAAAAACTCTCTTACCTTTTGAAGAACCTTGCTTCCTACTTCTTGAAGCTCTTTCACTCTCTCCCACACACTCTAAGATTTCAGTTGTAGCTTGAGAAATTGGTGAGGAGTTTGTGTTGCCTTAAGCCTCTATTTATAGCCAAAAACATGAGTAGCCTCCAAGCAACTTGAATTGATCTTGTCCATTGGTCTTTACTTGGAGAAGAGGGAAAAATCTTGCCCCTACAACTCACCAAAAACGTCCACCCTCCCCCTTAGCTCTTAAGTTGTTGCTTCATCTCCTATTTACTCCCAAATGCTAATTTAGTTAGGCCTAAGTTGGTATTTTAATTCAAAATCCAATTTCACTTTTGTAATCCTAATTTTATGACTAGATTTATGGTGATTTTTAATTTCCCAAACACTTAGGTATGAATCTTAAAAGTAATCGAAAATAACTTTGGGAATAGCCAAGTTGAAGCTCTTAATTCACTGATTCCAAATATGTATTTATATGTAATACTTAGTTTCAATATTTCAAGATATGATTTAATTTCTATGAATTCTCCTTGATTTGCATTTGATTAACAATTACTTGCTTCCCAAGTTTCTTTACTTGCTCCCTAAGTTTCTACTAATCTTCTCTCACAAGCAATTGACTTATGTGTTTGTATTATTATTACAACAATTTCCCTTCTTGTTTCCCTATTAATTTTGTCCCCCTCCCCCAAATTTTTAATTATCAATTTACATTTTATTTGCTCTCACACCTTAGGAAGAAAAATCTTCAAGTAATTTCACAAGGATTTAAGATTAAGGGTTTATATAAATTCTTTAATACAATATTTTCGCCACTTTCATTAGTTAGAGGGAGAATTAATGAATCCTTGGTTACTATTGATAGTATAGTGTTTTAGGGGTTACCAAGCTTAATTACCAAAATTTGACAAGTTTCTAATTTAATCTCAGCTTCTAAATATCATTTGATCCTTAATTATGACCTTTATAAATTAATTATTAACTAATTTCAAAAATTAATAAAGTATCTCAATTATTGCAATTTCAATTGCCCAATAATTGTTACTAATTTCCTCTAATTGATTTTACCATCCTCCGATGATTTTAAATGGTTATATTTTATAATCCTTAATAAGATTTAGGAAATTGAATTTTGGATTTATTAGAATCCAAAAAAAATTTTACCTAAATATGATGATAAATCAGTTAAAAATTTAGAGACAACATATTCTCCTATTTTAAGGAATGTTTAGTTGCCTCTTGGGATTGCTCACAATATTCAGAGTGTTTTATAACCCTTAACTTCACTTAGAAATTTCTATCTCTTTATCCCTTCTAATTTCATGAGAAATCACCTTAGAAAATAAGGTAATTATTCTACTAGTTTTGAGACCACGAATTCACCTATTTTCAATAAGTATCATTTACTAAATTATGATACTTATCCTAAGTAGGATTTTTAGGGTATTACAGACCAGAGCCCGGCAGTTCTCTCTGTAAAAACCAAACTCGAGTTAGCATTTGTAAACTGTCAGTTTAGACCACTGATCAACAGTTATGCTTTCTAGATGAAACCCAAACTTGAGTCTAGAAATACAAACTCGAGTTTGCATCGGTAATTTTGAAAAACCAGATTAAATCAATCTGCGAAATCCTTATGGGTTAATCTAAAATTATCATATCATGTTGTATTATTATTCCTAACATTATCGATCAAGTTTTTGATAAGTTTCAGACAGGTTCATCACAAGATCAAGGTGAAATCAAGATCCAGAATAAATGCATTTAATGAAGAATCAAGAACATGGCTGATCTTTCTCCCTTATCCCAGATGTTCAGTTCAGACCGTTGTAACACATTAAGATCACTCTAAATGGTCGAATTAAGATCATAGAATGACTAAAAATCTGGAAGACCATCTACATCAACCACATTACAAGATTCCAGCTGAGAATTAAAAGAACAGAACAAAATATGCAACTGTCATTTTCCAGATTTGCAGTTGAACGTTGGAGAAGAAATAGCAACGGCTAGTTCATCTAGTTAGGCTATAAAAGGCTATGAAGACTCAAAGCAAGACACACACAATGAAGCTACACTTGAATATATTTGCAATTTGAGTCTGTATTGTGATTTTTGATTTGTTCTTCAGTGTTTATTAATATTTACTCTTTTGAAAGTTTGCGATTCTTTGAGAGCATTTGTTTGTGTGAACTCAAGGTTGTGGAACCTGTGAGTTGGGTTATTTAATTACAAGGTGTAAAGGGGAGCAAATTCTAGGTGATTAGAATTGTGTCTGGTTTACATTATTGTAGTTAAAAACCTGTTGAACTAGTGGAAACACCTAGAAGATATCTAGGGACTGGACGTAGGTCAAGGTTAAGACCGAACCAGTATAAATTCTGTGTGTCTGAGCTTTTCTTTCCCTACTCTTTTGTTATTTATTTCTTAAATTTCTTTTTAAGAATACAAAAGTTTTTTTAAGAAAAAATCCACAATTCACCCCCCTCTTGGTAATTCTTCCACTTTCAAGAATAATAATAATAATTCATTGGTCATTATTACTCTTTCCTAATAATAACATTATTTGTTATTATTCTCATTACTGTTTATTTATTTATTTATTGCTAATCTTCTTTTTCCTAGCCTTTAATTATTTTGCTAATAATATATAATTATTAAACATATATATGTATACAGATAAAACAATAAGCAATGTGAGTAATCTTCTCCTTATCCCTATTTATTCGACTCACCCGCAGAACTACACCCACACCTATATCTGCAACGTTTTTCTTTTATTTATTTCTTCCATTTCCCTGTTATACACGCACAGCTACCACAAACTATATATATATATGTGTGTGTGTGTTTATATTTTCAGAAGTTTTTTTCTCTTTCTCCCTGACGGCATCCAATACACACAGATGCATCTCTATTCCTTTTTTTTTTTTCCCTTTTTTCTTGTCTACATGTTCACACACACAGACAAGCAACACATCCTCTCTCTTCTTCTTTATTTTATTTTTTTTTCTTCTTATAACAGTAAAACTTCAGCGTTTTTGTTTCTTTCTTTTTTTTTTCTCCCTCAAAGTAATTTGCATATGATTATATACATAAAAAACCATTCTCTCTCTTTTTTTTTTTTCCTATTGTTCCCGTGTTCAGCGTTAATGTCAAAAGTCCTTGACTTGAATCATATAGTTTCAAGATATATATACTACACACTCATTTGTATGGCATGGGTGGCAGCCTATGTATGTATTCCTTCGCATGACAGCATACTCACAGAATATATATATATATATGCACGACATATATATATTAACTAGCCTAAGCACCTCTTTTTTTTTTCTGTTTGAAACACATTATACAGAAAACTTAATGTATAGTGTATATACCCTTTTTCTTTCTTCTTCCTGGGCAGTCGCGTTTTATACATATATATAGGTATGCGAAAAGAGGTGGCTACTCTTTCCTTCCTTTTACACTCTTATGAACCGAAGAAAACATCATTTCCTTAAACACTTCAGCAACCTCAACGTTTTTTTATTATTATTTTCTTTCTTATCTGAGTCTCATACATCACACATCTGCATATACAACCCATAAGTTTTCGTCCATAACGAAACCCAAGTGCAGAGAGAAAAAAACTAGACATTAAGTCCCCATTTACTAGCGTTTTTCCGCCCTTTTTTTCTTTCATTTTCAGCTTGACTTTCAGCAAACTTATATTTAGATTCTTAACGTAATGCTCAGCAAGACAATTAATAGAAAACGAAGGAAAAGGTCACCTTCGGTTTCCAAGCTTAGAAGGTGATGATCAGATGCTAAACTACTCCTCTCCTTCCTTTGCTCTCTCTGGACCTCTGTTTTACCGATGCAAAACAGAGACAGCAATGAGCTTCAGCTTCTCTTTTTCTCTCCATCTCCTCTGCTTGGTCGACCTCGCTCTCTCTCTCTCTGTTTCTGTGTTCTCGTCTCACTCTCTCACTCTGCTATTTCTTTTCTGTGAATGCCGAAAGAAATGGAGAAGAGTGGTTTTATAGGATCCTCATGGGACCGGGCAAGAACAATACGCAATGGTCCAAAATCATTATCCGTTGAGGAGCTCGAGAGGCAAGGGCGGTGTCTGAAACTTGTTGGGCTTTATGCTTTTTACACTTAAGCCCAATTGGGCTTAAGTGAGACACAACCCAATAATCCATATGATTTAGGGTTATGTTTTGGGTGTAGTGGTATATAAGCTCACAATAAGCCTCCTTTCTTATTCTTGAAGAATCTTAAAAAGATAAGAAGAGAGAAAGAAGGAGGCTCTCATCAAAGACAATCATCAAGAGAGGTTGCCCACACAACCTTCCTATCCACCTCGAGAGATAGTCTGGAAGATTAACCATAAAGTGGACTACGGTTTCATCTTTCCAGGTAATCAAAACGATAAAAGTTCTAGATTTTCCTATATCAAAGAGGTTCAATACGCTTCCGCGTTTTTGATGAAAATTCTACAATTGGTATTAGAGTCATGTTGATGAAGAAAAGAACCCAATTTTGATTTTCTTTCATATTTCATGTGATTATTTTAGAAAATTATTTTTTTGTAAATTTGGCATCTTATTTTATATTTGTTGTTTATTTCATGGTGATTATTCGTTTATAATTCATATTTGATATTAGTGTTAATTTTAATCGGTTAATTACTTTAATCCATGGTTAGATTCTCTCATGTATTTCTTGATTTGTAACAAGGAGGCTAATCTCATATAATTAGGTTTTCTCCTTGCTGTTTTTTACTTTATTTTTGGAATTTCCATGTAAATTTTGAATTTTTGTAAAAGTTGAAGATCAAGAAATAGTGAAAAAGATGAGCAATCAACGTTGTAGACACTGTTCGTGGACTTCTAGACCTCGGAATTGAACAAACCATATATGGTTGGAAAGTGGACGGAAAGACAAGCATAGATCTGGAAACCACAACGGCAGACTCACTGGCACGCGCCCCTACACGCCTCCACACGCTTATGCTCGTGGGCTTCACGCACCGATGAAGATGTGGTGCGTGAGAGCGCGTGGAACCTCCGTTCGCGGTGGTTATGGCGGCGTTGCACTCGTCTCCATGTGGCGGTCCTTCCCCTGGAGTTTGGTGATGATTTGACTTCGGTGAATGACGTGGTAGAAGTGGAGGCTATGGTTCCTCTTTTGTGTCCTAGGGTTTTTTAGCCAAGGATTGGGTTTTTGGGCCCATAGAGATCCTAAAGGGGCTTGGACAAACACTATGGGCTGGACAAAAAAGGAATTCCAAAGTTGTAAATGTTTATCTTTTAATTTTCATAGGAAAACCATGGATTAAAGTTATTTATTTAATTATTTAATGCTTTTATTGAATGGTATGAATTATATGTGCGATTAACATGATTAGAAATAACATGTCATATAGAATAGGAAGATGTCATATTGTTGCATAATCACATGTCATAAATGCATAGTAGCTATTATGTCTTGAGTTGACTAGTATGATAGTTATTTTGCGAGATTATTTAGGTTATCCACTAAATTAATTATCAATTATTATGATTTTAAATTAAAATCTAGAATAATAATTGGATTAATTAATTGTGGAAGTAATGTCTAGATAACCACTAAATTAATTATCAATTACTATGATTTTATATTAAAATCTAGAATAATAATTGGATTAATTAATTGTGGAATTAAGATCTAGATAACCACTAAATTAATTAACAATTATTATGATTTTAAATTAAATCTAGAATAATAATTGGATTAATTAATTGTGGAATGTAGATAAATAATCTAAGAAATTTCCTAAGAGAATTATATTTTGGAGTAATTTGTGAGTTATTTAAAATAGTTATGTGAAGCAAATTTTGCAATTATGACTAGATTTTAAATACCTAATGATTTCAATCATAGTTATTGATCTCACACAATGAATACTCTAAATTGAACAAATTCTTGGAAATTGAAAATTCTAAATTTAAAATATTGAATGGGTGAAGGTTTTAAATTAATTATTTAATTTTAAAACCTATCGACTCCAATTGTGGGTTTATTAGTGAAATGATTATTGCTGAAGCCCTGTCGGATAAGAATAATCGGATTTCACTAGATTAAACTTTAATATTTTCAAAATTTTAGTAAAGTTTTGTACGGCCTATCGTCGGCATTACTTAGACACTAAAGATAATTTTGAAAGTAAACAATGGTTAAATACATTCAATTTGGGTAAAATTGTTAACCCTCCCATCGAGACTCTGGCAATGAAACTAAAGGCCCAAATTAACAATATTAGTTTTACAAGTATCTTGCCCATCGTAAGCCTTGTAAAGATAACTAATAAATTGTTAAACAATAAACAAATAGTAGTTATTAGAATCTACTTGTGATATATTTGTTTGTTGTTAATTATGGTTTATAATTAGTGTGTTTTTCCTTATTTTCAGAAAAATGTCTTCATTCAATCCTTTAGCTACAATCTTGAGCCAAAAACCTATGGATAGTACAAACTACAAACAATGAAAAACTAATTTGGACATTGTTCTTCAATATGAAAAGCCCAACTTTGTTCTTACTACACCTAAGCCAGTGCAGCCTGCTGCAGATGCGTCTGATTCAATTCGGACTCAATTTCAACAGGAGAAGGAAAGATGGGAGAAGGCGAATGTGGCAGTTCGCTGCTATATTTTGGCCAGTCTCACCAGTCACCTTCAGGCACAAGTGAGCATGATTGAGAGTGGAGCAACAATGCTCCAGACTCTTGATGGCATGTTTGCTACGCCTAGCAGCTCTGCAAGGCAAAATGCACTGAATGCAGTCATTAGGATAGTAATGTCTGGAGGAAGTGTGCGGGATCATTGTCTCACAATGATAGCAAACTTCAAGAGGGCTGATGATCATGGCATTAAGTTTGAACAAGAACTCAAAGTTGACCTTTTCTTACAATCACTACCTGAATACTTCAATCAATTCAAGATGAATTATAATATGAACAAGATGAATCTTGATCTCACTCAACTGATGCACGAGCTTGAGAGTGCTGAACAGTCTTTAGTCAAGCAGGGAAGTGCATTTCTTGTTGGTGAAGGTTCTGTGAAACCTAAAGGGAAACCCAAAGGGAAGAACAAAAACAAGAAAAAGAATTCAGGTACTCCAGCTGCCAAAACTGTTGCAATGAAGAAGCCAAAAGGCAAGTGCTTCAAGTGCGGACAAAAGGGGCATTGGAAGAAAAATTGCCCACGCATGAATAAACCAGGTATGGGTAATTTAAATGTGATTGAGGCTTGTTTAGTGGAGAATCACAATGATAAATGGATTGTTGATTCAGGAGCCACTAACCATGTTTGTTACTCTTTGCAGTGGTTCAAACATAGCTTGCCTGTAAGTAAGGGACAAAGAGACTTGAAGCTTGGAAATGGGGAGCTTGTATCTGAACAGGCAGTGAGACAAGTTGTTTTGTATTTTGATAATTACAGAACTTTGGTTTTAGAAGACTGTTTGTTTATTCCAGATTTCAAGAGGAATTTAATTTCTGTTAGTTGTTTGAATGAACATGGTTTGACAGTTCAATTTAATTCCTCAGTTTCTATAAGAAGTTCATCTTCTTTTATTTGTTCTGGTGTAAAATTTAATAGTCTTTATTTCCTTAGTCCTGTTCTCTGTGAAGTTAATCATGTTGAATTAAAAGATGATGAGCATATTAATTTTTCAAAGAAAAGAAAGGTTTCCAATGAAACTTATCTTTGGCATTTGAGATTGAGACATATTAACTCTAACAGGATACAAGGTTTGGTTAAAAGTGAGATTTTAAAATCTCTGGACTTTGAACCGATACCAGTATGTGAATCTTGTTTAGAGAGTAAAATGACCAAGAGATCATTCAAGGCAAAGGGAAAACGTGCCACACTTCAGCTGGAATTGGTACATACTGATGTATGTGGACCAATAAATGTCCAAGCCAGAGGCTGGTATCAGTATTTCATCACATTTACTGATGATTACTCTAGATTTAGACATGTGTACTTGATGCGTCACAAGTTTGAAGCTTTTGGAAAATTCCAAGAGTTCAAAGCTGAGGTAGAAAAGCATCTTAGTGTTCAAATTAAGACTCTTCGATCTAATCGAGGGGGTGAATACCTATCTAGAGAGTTCAGGTCATACCTGACTAAAGAGGGGATAGTTTCACAATTATCTTCTCCAGGGACACCCCAGCAGAATGAAGTTGCTGAAAGGAGAAATAGAACCCTTTTAGAAATGACAAGATTTATGCTCAGTTATTCATCTCTTTCTAATTCATTCTGGGGATATGCCTTAGAAACAGCTATGTATCTATTGAACTTAGTACCGTCCACATCGGTTTCAAAGACACCAACAGAATTGTGGAAAGGATGTAAGCCCTCCATGAAACATATTTGGATTTGGGGTGCTCCGGCACATGTCTTGCAACAGAAACCACATAAAATGGACTCACGTACTGAAGTATGCATGTTTATAGGCTATCCTAAAGGAACAAGAGGTTGGTTGTTTTATAATCCAAAGGAAAACAAGGTCATATGAGCACTCACGTGACTTTCTTAGAGGAGGACTATATGGCAAATTATATGGCAAATTATGAGCACTCATGTATGCTATGCTATGTACTAGACCAGATATCTGTTATGTAGTGGGAGTAGTAAGTCAGTATCAATCTGATCCTGGAGAGAAACACTGGATAGCGGTTAAACATATACTCAAGTACCTACGGAGAACGAGAGATTATATGTTGGTCTATTCTAGTGGGAGTCTTGAAACCATTGGTTATACGGACTCAGATTTCCAATGAGATATTGACTCAAGAAGGTCTACCACGGGATATGTGTACACTCTTAATGGCGGTGTCATTTGTTGGAGAAGTGTAATACAATCATGTGTGGCTGATTTTGCAACAGAAGCTGAGTATGTAGCTGCTTTTGAGGCTGCAAAGGAAGCTGCATGGTTGAAGAAGTTCCTTACGGACCTTCAGGTGATACCAGGTGTTGATTGTCCTATCACACTTTATTGTGACAATAGTGGGGCAGTAGCATAGTCCAAGGAACTAAGGTGTCATAAGAGACAAAAACATATAGAGAGGAAGTACCACTTGATTTGAGAAATAATAAAAAGAAGAGATACTGTGGTAGCAAAGATAGCATCTGAAGAGAATCTTGCTTTTACTAAGAGTTTGTCTGAACGTGTGTTCGAGAGGCATGTTACTTCTCTGGGTCTTAGGAGGACTCCAGATTTGCTATAGCTTTGGATTGTTGTTATTTCACATTGTTATTTTGTGCTTTTCAGCAAGACATTATGACATTGTAATTTTTCTGAATGTTATAAATGAAGTATTTTATCATTTATTTAGCACACTATTTACAAACTCTAAGATCTGGATCAATTGTGGAGTATATGATCATATGGATACGTTCATAGAGGACATGGTCATAGGTTCTCACAATTGATGAATAAGTTCACAACTGTTAAATTAAGTTGGGCACTTTATTTAAGCTGCAATATTTTATGAAATGGTTTTGTCCGAATCATTATAAAATATTGGTGTGAGTTAATACTTACATTGAATGGATCAAGGAGATATTTGATTAAGGTTGTTTTTCTGTCATAAGGAATCAAATCTCCAGATAACTATAGTTATGTAGTTACTCTTAATCCTGAGTTTATTTTAAATAGGTAGTCAAATAATTTTCATTCTTTGATCTACCAACAAGTGAGGTTTGATCTATATGACGGCCAATAACTTGGTATTTTGGGATTGAGACTATTTGGTTATCGGTATTTATGAGATAAACAACATGGAATTTATAGGAAATATCCCCTTGAAATGTTTCGGTACTTGAATATTGAAGACACTGACTAGTGCAAGTAATCCATTAGAGAAACTATCACAATCAATGGAATAAATAGTTGATTGAGTTATAGAAAACTTGTCAATCAAATTATAGACATTCTATAAAGGGGTAACGCATATTCATGTTATAAATGTCATTATTCTTGGAGGTCACGTTTGGGCTTTTAGTGGAGTAGCACCAAATTAGATAATCTTCTGTAGATTGTCATGAGCCTTAATTAATGACAAATGGTGGATCCCTAGGCTAGCTTGAAACAAAGGATGAGATGTAATATCAGATGATGATGGCTTATAGGTACATGTTATTGGGTTTACGAACTCAAGTTTGTATCTTAAAGAGTAAGTGAGAGATTGTTGGGCTTTATGCTCTTTACACTTAAGCCCAATTGGGCTTAAGTGAGACACAACCCAATAACCCAATAGCCCATGTGATTTAGGGTTAAGTTTTGGGTATAGTGGTATATAAGCTCACAATAAGCCTCCTTTCTCATTCTTGAAGAATCTTAAAAAGATAAGAAGAGAAAAAGGAGGCTCTCATCAAAGATAATCATCAAGAGAGGTTGCCCACACAACCTTCCTATCCACCTCGAGAGATAGTCTGGAAGATCAACCATAGAGTGGACTACGGTTTTATCTTTCCAGGTAATCAAAACGATAAAGGTTCTAGATTTTCCTATATCAAAGAGGTTCAATACGCTTTCACGTTTTTGATGAGAATCCTACAAAACTCTGTTTTAGATAAGTATAATTAACTGCTGCAATTAATGCCGTCTGTGTTTCTCTGGTTTTCTTCTTGGTTTAACGTGCTGCTTCTTACGTTTTGGGCAATAGATATTAGACATTAGGTAGGTGTATTTCGGGTAATATGGGCTAGGTCGAAAACAAAATAAAATGGGCTGACCTTTATATGTATGTAAATCATATGAGGTGTGCTGCTGATGAGGGTATAATAATTTCAGTGAGTGTGTGCTTGTCTTTGCTTTAGCCGTGGGAGTTAAGAAGTACAGTAGTAGACTTCTTATTGTTGTAGGCTTCTCTCACGGGTTGGGCCAAGGAGAAAGTGATACAAGTTGATGGCCCATGATCCATTTGCTCTTTATTTGTTTATTTATCATTTTAAAACAATGCCTTATTTGCAATTTAATTGCAATTATTGAAGAATTATGGAAATAAATCCTTAATTGATTTAGGGATTTTTCCTTCCCCAAGTTATTTTCCCTAGGCCATAAAATATTAATCTTATAATATTTAGGCCTAAAATTATCAGTTACAAATATTCCTTGAATTTATTCTTTTATCAAAGTAAATCAAGGAAATTAAACCCTAAATTTCCAATAATTAATTTAGGCCATAAATTAACCCTTCCAAATATTCTTAATTCCCAAAAATCCAAAATTTAGGATGTTACAACTCGCACGGACCAGGCCCGACAGAGGCGCGCGTGGTGTACCAAGGGCTGCCTAAGTCCTTAGACCTCTACAAAAATGGGTTAGTCCGACAGAGACGCGCGTGGTGTACCAAGGGCTGCCTAAGTCCTTAGACCTCTACAAAAATGGGTTAGTTCGACAGAGGCGCGCGTGGTGGACCAAGGGCTGCCTAAGTCCTTAGACCTCTACAAAAGTGGGTTAGTCCAAGGGCC
This sequence comes from Acacia confusa, assembly GCA_037074495.1. Lineage (NCBI taxonomy): Eukaryota > Viridiplantae > Streptophyta > Magnoliopsida > Fabales > Fabaceae > Acacia > Acacia confusa. Next base: position 8,055,476 of record CM073513.1, on the reverse strand, counting down.
CATTTAGTAGGAGTAAAGTTGAGGCTTATATACCTTCAAACTTCTCTCCAACTAACCAATGTGGGACTTATTACCACACACACAAGCCTTCTTACTTTTCCTCTTCTTTTCCATCCTTCTTCTTATTCATAAACTATGAGATTTCCTCCTAAATTGTAACAATACATACCTCTCATAGAATACATATGGTTAAAGTACAATTTATTTAAGCCAACTCAAAGTAAGTTTGGTGAATATTATTGTAAAACGTACGTACAGATGTCTTTTCTGTTGTATCTCTACTAGTCTTCTCGCCTTTCATAGATTTAATCTTATGCTCCAAGTCACTTTTAGCCATGTTATATATTAATATGCACCACGTAAAATAGTTAAAATGTTATTACAGTTGTCATATAATATGATTAGATTTTAATATTATCTTTATTGATTAAACTAAATTCTAAAAGATAATCCCTCCTATATTCTTTTTAATAGCCTCTCTCATCCCCGCGATTCATTAACTTTACAATAATCTCTTTCCTTCCTCGTTTCAAACGAACTCTGTGCATTGAGATGTGTTCATTAGCTATTTGTGCGTCTCCATGGGAATCTGAGCCATTGAATCTGGATGCAGTTTTGGTCTCTGGGGGAAGAAATATCCAAGTCCGCTATCGAGTGGAGGATGACAAGAATATTGACTGTTTACCTCAAAACTCTTATTCAACAGACTATAAGTTATTCCAACTTAACTAGTAGTCTTGTGTTGGAACCCTTATGTGTGTGGCCGAGATAATTATTTAGAAGTAGTGAGGAATTGAGCCTACATTCCTACTAATCGGACTAATCTAGTCGCATCAAATGCTGGTGGATAAATATTTAAAAAAATAAAAAAGTACTTAGAAAAACAACCAAAGTAGAGCGCGTCAAAAAGAAGGAAAATGATTGCAGATGATGGATGAAACGCGAAGAAAAAGCAAAGGAGAGCTCAAGGCCACGCATCCACTTCAACAATGATGTAGTGCTCCTCCGGTCCTTAATGTAAAATATATCCATCTAATTTGAAGAGATTAAAATGCTAAATAAATACTAACATAGACTTGACATAGCGGTGTATGGTCGTACTAAATCTCTCTAGATCTTGAGTTAAAGTTCCAAATAAGACATTTATGTTGGAAGAGAAAACCACAAATCCCAAACCATATGCTGAATAATAATATCAAAAAATGCTAAATTAATAACTTAATTATAATATATATGGCTTGATCTCATTAAGGTTGATGACATACATAAATTTGACTATTCATTAATGAAGAGTTGAGTCTGATTATATATATATATATATATATATATATATATATATATATATATATATATATATATATATATATATTGTAGCTCCACTATTCTTTTCGCTCGTCATAGATTTAAAATAGCTAAATGTGGGTTTGAATATTAGTTTTATAAACATAACATAAAAGTATATTTTTATATTATCTTAATTAATTATGTATACTAAACTCTAAAAATATACTCCCCATTTCTTTTTTTAGTGGATCCTTTTTAATTCGTCCTAAATATAAAACTTACTATCTCAAATCAAGAGGTTATATTTTTACGATGCATTACTAAAAATATCCTTATTTAATTAAATGCAAGATACTTTACAAAAGAACTAGCTGGCTATTTGCCAACCCGCTCTTCGAAAGAATTGTAAACAGAGTTGTTTTACAAAGGCGTTACTATCATTTTCTTTTTTGAAAAAGAAAAAAGGTTAAACATTGTTAACTAATACTACCTCCGGTCCTTTTTAGAAGAGTCCCTTAACCGTGATTTAAGAAAATAATTAAAATTAATTAAAAATAATAAGTGTCTTGAAATAAACTTTTTTCCCAAGTACTTTACATATTCCACAATATAAATAACTTTAACTAATTCATCACAACTAATAACAATAAATAGTAGTTAACTTGTTAAATTTGCCTTAAATTGAATTTTTTTTTTCAATTTTACCCATATTAAATGTGGTTTTAAAGGAGAAAAATATGAGGGAGTATGTATATGAATCAATAAAAGTTGAGTTATAAATAAAATCAAAGTGGCAGACTAAAGAGAGTATGCCATTATTTATAAGTTAAAAAGAGAAAAGTAAGAGAGAGAAATAAAGTAAATATATGCACAAAAACCCTTTAATTAAGACAATATATATAATTAATGAGGGTCACAAATAAACAAAAGAAAAATAACTCTTGTCACACTCTTATAAGAAAGATCAAGACAATTCAAATTTTTGGTTCATATAAAAAGAAAAAAGGGAGTATTAATTTTCTTGGTATTGGTATGGTCCTCTTCCCTATCTCAACCTTTAATTTACATTTAAATCTGAACGATTCAGATTTAATTTTTTATAAAAATAATAAATTATCAAAAAATATTTAAAAATAATATTTTTATATAACATTAAATCTGAACCATTCAGATTTCAATTCAAAAGTTGAGATGGGGAAGAGAGTTGTAGCCCATCCCTAATTTCTTATCTTAATCCTTAGTTAAAAAGGATTTTATATTTAAACACTAGATGGACCACTCCATTCATTGATATTTAATGTTCATAGGTCGATCACACTCTAAGAGCTTTTCAATTTTCGTAGTTCTATTCAAGTCACCATACTAAGTCAACGAAGTAGTAACTAATTGTTTTTTCAATGACGTCCTTGATATTAATAAGTATAATTTACGGAGGAGAAAGTGATTAGAAGAGACGAGTAAAGATTGGGTTAGAATTTGTTATAATTAATCGATTAAGGATAATATAATACTTAAAAGATGAGATGACTTGAAGAACATTAACTTAATTTAATTGATTAGCTCATGACTAATAACGGGGGTGTAATTTATTGGCGTCCTCATTTTCAAAGTTCTTGCATGTGTCATGTGAGCCATTGAACCTGGACGCTTTTTCGGCCTCCGGGGAAGAAATATCCTCATCTGATCAGAGTGGAGAACGACAAGAATATTATCATTCAGCCTTCGTTACTCCACGCCTCTTTTCTTTCTTATTCTGCAATTTAGGGTTATATCTTTTTCCCCAATTTTTCGTAGAGGAATCGAATATTATTACTGTCATGCATCTTCTGTTACTTTAGGTTTTGGTTGATGCTTCCAATAGTCCACGATCTGTACGTGCCTCACTGCTCTATGCGGATCTCTCTTGGTCCTCCTTCTCGACCAGGTTCAGTGATTCCTGAATTTTAGTAATTAGCTACCAACTTCTTCATTTTCACTTTTGATTTCTTTTGCTTTGATTCTGTCCTTCCTAGCTTGCTTCTGTAGTATAAATACATTTCGCTTGCTCATAGCTTCCTACCATAACAAACACTTGTATTTATATCAATCTGTTGGGTGTCTCTTGGAGTTCCTCTGAACACTTCACCTTCATCATGGCGGACACACACACACTGTGTCCCTTCATCGATCAATGAAGTGTTTGGGGGAACTCCCCGGCTCAACCAACATTGTTTCTCCTTCAATAATATTTATATACATATACACACACAGTAACTGAATTTTTTATTTTTAGAACTAGGGGTGTATTTGCTTTCCCATTAATTTTCTTTTGAACATGATGATTTTCCTTCATTAGGAGTTATTTTGATTTGAATTTGAGATTGAGATTATGCGTTATGATTTGTTAGTTGGATTATTGTGGCTTGAATTGAGTTATATGACTTAAGATTTGAGTTTATTTATACATTTCCATTTGTACAGATTGAAATTGTTTTATCTGGCACATTGTTAGGTATTATATATAATTGATTTGTGTTGCTATTGAGGGAGTGTCTACGTGAGCATTCATCATTAGGGAAAGAAGTTTTATGAACTCAATTTAAATTGCACATCAAGTGATTTTAAAAAGTGCATTAGCAAGAAGTTGTTATCTAGCGTTGAAGACTTTGAGCAAAAAAAATCTAGCAAATTATTTGTTAAATATCGCTTGACTCAAACCTTGTTTGCATTTTTTTAATTAGCCTTGGTTAATTAATTAACTCCCATATAATTAGGCAAGCTATGATAGCCATATGTTTACTTCCAAGGAGCATTCCATCATATCATTCCTTAAATGTAATTTCATACTTTAATTCATCATTTTATCAAAAAAAAAAAAACAGTAGTTTAGGTTGTTTTCCATTATTAAAGGGAAAAAAAAAAATCAATTCCAAAACCCCTTTAAATGTTTTTGTCACTTAATTTATCCTAGGAGTTAAACAAGATCCCTTAAGAAAACACGCCCCAAGTTGTGCATTTCACCTCATAATTTATTTGAGGACTAAAGGTTTTTAAATCACCAATAATCGAAACTCAAGTCTTCTAGGCCATTTAAACTCAAGCCTAGTCCTGAATCTGCCTGGTAAGATCCGCACGGATCTCCTAAGCCATTGCTTGAGCCTTCTCCTAAGCCAAATGCTCCATCAGCCTGCTCACGCTAGAGGTCCCTGCTAGAAAGGTTCCAACCCTCAGACTCGTCACTTGTAACACCCCAAATTTCATGCTTGAAAATTGTGTCGGTTGACACTTAGTTTTAGGAAAATCAACAGAGTTTGAGGTGCTACAGCTTAGAATAATGCGGAAATGGATAGCGTGCGCTAATATTCAGACAATGAGTATCTGATATAAAATGCCCAGACATATGCTGATGCCCAACATGGGCTGATATATTAAAAATTTCCCGAAGGAATATTTATGTGATACAATTACAGAGCTTGTATAATTACAATACTTACATAGTAATCATACAATCTTCAACCAAGCCGTAGCTAGACTTGGGGCAATGGACCTAACTCAGTTAATCAAACCGTTTGGCTAGGTAGGTGTCTATCATGGGAGTCTCACCGAGTTCACGGCGACTTATTGACTGACCCACATAGACTAGCCCTGCCTTCGGCACCAAACCGTTTGGCCAGGTAGGTGTCTATCATGGGAGTCTCACCGAGTTCACGGCAACTTATTGACTGACCCACATAGACTAGCCCTGCTTTCGGCACCAAACTGTTTGAGGTAACCTCGTTAAATTATGCCGGAATGAATACTCTGAGGACGCTCTTCCGGCTTTTGCTTTGACCGGTACTTCTCCCCAGCTTCATCCATTAGTGCCTTCTCACGGCTCCATCCACCGGTACCTTCTTTATCCTGGTTCCTTTCCTGTACCTTAGACAAATCTGAGGTCCAATACCCATTGGACCTCAGGTAACAGTTAACCTCATGTAAAAAGTATAAGCAATATATATGACAGATATTCAATACATTTAGTGAATAATACATAGCACAAAACAAATGTATGTCAAAAGCATCATACATAGCACACAACACATGCATGAATGACCATGTTTGCACATAACCAGTGCTACGACGGCCCATCGTATCCTCAGCACTAGGAAAACATCCAAACGGTGTTATCAAGACTATAACCCGCGTCAAGCTGAAATCCACAGCTACCCTGAATGTATGCAAATGACTGAATCCACAGTCTTGCTCATAACACATGAATTATACAATCATATATATAGACATACAAGACACACAAGTGTTAAAGTTACTAGTACGCAAACGTACCTTTCATCGGGTAATCGTCAAACGTCCAACCTTTAAATCCGGCCCTGGACTTCCCGGATATCCTAACATATCACCATATCACTTAGAATAATATCCTAAGAGATATTTCCACCTCTATTTACTTCTCTACCCTTGGTGGATTTGTTATTTACAATTCTGCCCTTACATTTATTCAAAAACACAATGCAGTATTTTCTGGGCAGATTTTTCGGTAACTTTGGAAAATCATAACTAATTCTAGAAAAATCAAAACGAGGATCCGTAAAATTTCCCGGAACCCTTAGGACGTCTATTTTTGAGGAAAAATATTCATTTTCACCCAGAATTAGTGAATCATTCCCAGTTTTTACGTTTCTCAACATTGCCCAGATTTTATTCCAGTAAAAATGGTTTAACTTCAAAAATTCATATCTCCTTGACCAGAGATCAAAACGTTGCATATTTTATATATTTGGAAAGCCCTACATGCCTACTTTCTCTCTGGAAAATTTCATGATTTTATAACTTCGTTTCATACATAAAATAATGTCATGAATTTCGCTGGCTGCACAGAATTTTAACACCAAAAACCCTACAATTTTCATAACATTAATCCATTGCTTCCTAAAAATTATTCCCTACTATGTTTTTACCTCTTCAGGCATTTTTCAATGCAATGAGGCCTAAAAACAAGTATAGGAATTTATTCTCTAATTTTCTAGATTAAACTAACATTTATACTAAGAACTTATAAAAACTAAAGACTAGAAATTTAAATGCTAAAACTTATCTCTTGAAGACTCTCCTTCTTGCTTCAAGATTCCTCATCACTCTCCTACTTAGAAATCACCTTCTTGAAGTGTGATTTGGTGTGAAGAAAAATGGAGCATGAAGCCTCCTATTTATAGCCAACCATGAGTTAACTACCTTGCAACTTTAATTCAACTCTAACTCTTGGATTTAACTTAACTAGGAAGCTTAAATCTTGACCCTACACCTCTTACAAAAAATGCCACCTCCCCCCCTTTTTCTTAGATATTTTGTCTCTCCTCTTGACTTATCTTGACTACACACACACACACATTCATAATACACACATGTGCTCTTGTGATGTCATCTTGATGACATAATCAAGGCTTAGGTGTCATTGTTGACTTTTCAACACTAATTAGCAATTCCTAATTATCATGTTAATCAAGTGTTTACATGCTCCTTATTTATATGTTGCCATTAGCTAACTCAATTACATGAGGATTTAGACTTAATTACTTGAGATATTATTTCATTCTCTTTGGCCCTTATATATATTTCGAAATATATAGCCTCATTTAGAAGATTTTAATTTGCTTTTCACACTGGAAGACACATGCTCAACTTGGATAATAATCAATTAAGTATTTATCCCTTTTATATCTATTCATATTTAAACAATCAACAATTAATTACTTATTTAATCACTTACTAATTGTTGACAATTTTCTTAATTAGGATTAATTATTTTCTCACAACTATTTTACTGACATTGATAATTTATGCATCATGCAAAATATTAAAAATCATGGGGCAATTTATGTTCCCCAAATTGATATTTAATTTTGCCTCATTATTTCCAAAGGAAAATAATATCATAAATTACCTAAATTAGAGACAACATACTTTCTAATTTTTAATAAATATTTAGTTGCCTCTTAGGATTTATCATAATATTTTCAGAGTATTTTATAACACATAACTTCACTGAGGGATTTTTAGCTCTTTATTCCTCCTAATTTTATGAGAAATCGCCTTAGAAAATAAGACAATTATTATACTAGTTTTGATACCACAAATTCACCTATTTTAATAGGTGTTATTTATCAAAATATAATATTTACATGTATTATGAAAATTAGGGTATTACACCACTCTTGCCGTATACCATACTAAGCCCGGTACCTATATATCCTCATACCCCTAATGCATCTAAAGTGCTCAACTTGGCCCATACCAACTTTCAAAGGGGTAGTGGGATCCATTGACCCCTATGACTATGGGGTTTGGGACTGTTGTAACTATGTCTAGGACTGGTGAATCCGTGCCTAGCGCACGCATTTTATAAGAATTAATGAAATAATTGCATTTAATGTAAATAAATTAAATGTATTATATCTTTTTATGTATATACTCCCTCTAGATCTTATTATAAGACACCAACTAACAATGCTCACAAACCAATAAAAACATTTACAGACATAAAATTTGTCCTAAATTTTAAGTAATTTCTAATAAAAATGTACTTGGCTCTTTGGACTCCCTTAAACTGGACAAAACTAGGCCAGTCTAATGTAAGGACGCCATCTGGTAGGTTATCGATCAACTGATGTAGATGAATCATCTCATCCTTATTCATTATGTGGAAGAGACAACTCCTCCAGTTCTTCCACTCATCCCCTATCTTGATCAATGAGTACCTTCTCTTATTGTTATCACAAAAGGTAAACTTACATTGTCACAATTGAATTATTAATTAATTAATTAATTAAAAATCATAAATTATAACTATTTGCATCTACAATATAATTAAATATAATTAATTACCGTAGTAACTTCTTCCAATGCTTTGTTCTTTGGATCATTGGAAACTTGATTACAAGTTCGGAAGTGGATGGGAAACTGCAACCAATTAATTCCCGCCTAAATCATTTAGCTCGTGGGTGAAAAGGTGACCACCATTCATTAACTGGTCTGTGTGCTCATTCCACATAACTATGACACGTGGCCTACCCATCGCATTCACACCGGCCACGTCCAGCTTCCTCGTGGTGATGTTTCCCTGCAAATCTACACAATTTACAACATTTTTATTATTTTAAATGCACTTTTAATAAACCATATGGCATTTAAATATTAAATTTATTAAAACAATAATTAACTTTACCTTCGATTTCAACGTCAAACCCCGTCGCCTGCGAAGATGACGATCGAGACCTCCCCTGGTCCTGGGTGAGCTCCCTATCAAAGAATTGCTCCATCTCATGTAAGGAAATGTTCAATTCAAACTCCTTACCTTGCTCAAAGTCGCTCAAACTGAGCTCAACCTCTTCATCCTCAAGATGAGGTGGTAGGGTTACCTCTTGTACATGTGGGGCCGCATCATATGGGGCTGCCTGCTGAGGCTAGGTCCCCTGCTGCAATGGCATAGGGACATTTCTATTCCTATGTTGCCCTCTACTACTGCTACCTCATTGAGACACTCAGGCCTGTATCACCTCCTTTCCCTTTTGTAAATCTCTCCCTAAACCCATCATTTAGTAAATACTATAGTCAAATGTCGCAAGACAGCACATAATGTAAGAATGAAATTTTCATGGTGAGAGTGAAATGGGCTTAAGTCACTATTACATTTAAACACGTCAACATTTTTAGCGGTTACGTTGTATGAAAAAACCACTACAAAGTGTAAAGGTTTGTAGTGGTTTATAAAAAATCACTACACTAACGACCACAATATTCCTCATTCCCAGTGACACTTTGTATCAGTAAAAAAAACCACTACAAATGTTAAGACTCTGTGCATTCTATAATAGTTTTTGTTGGTAACTGCTACAAATATGAAGAGTCTTTGCATTATGTAGTAGTTATAATAAAACCGTAACAAAAGCTAGGACTCTTTGACTTCTGTAGCAGTTTTTACTTCTAAACCACCACAAAATAAACCGTCATATCTTTCGTGCCATAACGTGCCTTGCTTGCACCACATTTGTAGCAGTTTATTAAATTAAAATGCTACAAAATTGATGCCAGCTTGGCGCCATATTTTGTAACAGTTATTTAGAGTTAGCCACTACAAAGGTCATTCTCTAACCAGTGCGTGTCTTGGTGTGAGTTGTATCATTGCAAATTTGTAGTTGTTTCGGTATAAATTGCTACAAAATCTGATATTTGTAGCGCCTTTTTATAACCATCAATTTTTTTGTAGTGTCCATTTTGATTGACCTACGAGCATAATCATATAATAGAGAAGACTGAACGTACATGGGAACAAGTCCCATATATATAACCAACAGAGTTTGGGTATAGCATAAAAGCTAGCTCCTCGTAGAATGATAAACTATGATTTTAATCTTCATAAAAAATATACCCACATTTGTGTCTCAAAGTGCCTCAAATTTGTCCCATTGCATGTCCCATTGCAAATTTGTAGTGGTTTCGGTATAAATTGCTACAAAATCTGATATTTGTAGCGCCTTTTTATAACCATCAATTTTTTTTGTAGTGTCCATTTTGATTGACCTACGAGCATAATCATATAATAGAGAAGACTGAACGTACATGGGAACAAGTCCCATATATATAACCAACAGAGTTTGGGTATAGCATAAAAGCTAGCTCCTCGTAGAAATGATAAACTATGATTTTAATCTTCATAAAAAAAAAATATATACCCACATTTGTGTCTCAAAGTGCCTCAAATTTGTCCCATTGCAAATTTGTAGTGGTTTCGGTATAAATTGCTACAAAATCTGATATTTGTAGCGCCTTTTTATAACCATCAATTTTTTTTGTAGTGTCCATTTTGATTGACCTACGAGCATAATCATATAATAGAGAAGACTGAACGTACATGGGAACAAGTCCCATATATATAACCAACAGAGTTTGGGTATAGCATAAAAGCTAGCTCCTCGTAGAAATGATAAACTATGATTTTAATCTTCATAAAAAAAAAATATATACCCACATTTGTGTCTCAAAGTGCCTCAAATTTGTCCCATTGCAAATTTGTAGTGGTTTCAGTATAAATTGCTACAAAATCTGATATTTGTAGCGCCTTTTTATAACCATCAATTTTTTTGTAGTGTCCATTTTGATTGACCTACGAGCATAATCATAATAGAGAAGACTGAACGTACATGGGAACAAGTCCCATATATATAACCAACAGAGTTTGGGTATAGCATAAAAGCTAGCTCCTCATAGAATGATAAACTATGATTTTAATCTCCATAAAAAAATATACCCACATTTGTGTCTCAAAGTGCCTCAAACATATAAATATTAAAAAAAGGCCCATATATATAACATACATAGAACGGTTAATTCTTTTAAGGTAAATAAAAACAAATATTTCATTTTACATTAATAACCAAAAGCGTAGGTAAGAGCTCTAAATTAAAAGGAGTAAGAATTTGATCATATATAAAGGAAATTAAATATTTCTGAGGATATCAAACAAATGTAAGAGCAAAATATTTTATATATATATATGAAGTGTGCGTACCTGTGTGTGTGTGTGAGCTATTCATCTCCATCTCTATCAACTATCAAGTGGAGCCAAGAGTTCCCTCAAACACTTCAGTGAGAGATGAAAAAATCATCAAGAGCCCACAGTGAAGTGCTTGCGGGGAACTCCAGGGTTCACCTTATTGATTTATTCTTTGGGTTTTAAAGTCTTGTGTGGGTAAGCAAAATATGTACACACCTTCTCATGGTATTTATATATAGTTCTCATACATATGCGATGTTCAATGTTTAAGAACCAAATAAAAGCATCACCACAAAGCACAAGTGAACATGAAAGCATGTATAGACTACCAATTGTTCACTTCCCAGTCTGTTAATTCCTTGCAGCTGGTAAAATTCTGAACCTCCCATTTTTTTGTTCCTTTTTTCTGCTGTTAAAAGTCTCTCATGTATGGCTAACCACATGAATATCTGACAGACATGACGAGGCCCCTAATTTCATTTCCACACTTTATTCCATATCCCATCTCTGCTTCCCTTTTCATCCCTCATTATTCTGTACATATATAAGAGGAACAACATAGTCCTTTTTCAGATACAAGCAAGCCCCTTGAATTTTCTATCGTCCCATTCCCCTACCAAGTTTAAAATTTCCAATAATATTTTGTTAAGTTTTTGGGTGTATGGTGATTGTATCTTCTGAGTTTGCAGGATATGGATTAAGAGAATCCCACATCCATCACGTTGAAAATATAGAGGTTGAGTTTTTCTTTCTTTCAAAATTATGTTGATTAGTATAGGATGACCTACTTCAATTTTGTATACCTTTAGATTAATGTCCAATTGTGGGACTCTCTTAATCCATTCTAATACTTATTAGTAACTGCATCAAATATATATTTGAGATTTATTATACATGTATACTTCACAATACAAGTAATATATTTAAACATTTTTTTATTAATTTTCTCTTAAAAATTATTCCAAAAAAGACTCAAAAACTTTAAAAGGTGCCGGAGTTTTATTGCAAAATCTTTAGTATATGATGGTTTATAAGAAATTTCGAACCAATGCACGAAAATAGAAGACGCAATTGACCGATAGGAATTTCAAAATCAACTTTAAAATATGATCACATATATTTTAAAATCGAAATATATGTTGTGGAATTATGTAATTACATATAGTAATTATATTTACAATAAGTTTATATAGTAACTATATATTGATGAAAGAAAATATGCACAATGCTAGCTCTTGAGCCTTTCAAAATACAACTAGTAATATATTATTGGGTTAAGGGGTAAAAATACCTATATATACACTTTTCCCGTATGTGCATCTAGCATCATATACATTAATTGGGAGTAGAAATGCCCACAAACTTTTCTAAATGGGACAAAAGTGCTAGGTCCGTTAATTAATGCAAACTTCTGCTAACTTTTGATTTTAGTGGGAGCCACACTAAATATTTCTACCCATGAACTTTTCGTGAAAGTACACTTGACACCAAATAAACTTTTTTTATATGCGAAAATATCTATGAACTTTTTTAAAATGAGGGTGAAAATACCATTTTCATTATGTACACTAAATGTTCATCACTTTTTATTTGTATGGGTCACATGTGTCTAAGTGTTAACATTTAGAAATTTGTGTGCTAAGTCACCAAGGTCAACTACTAGACCTTTGTTTTGCTTTAGGTTAGGGATCCTTGAAGAAGTCTTTCATATATATGTCAAAGCTCGTCTTTATCTTTGTTTTGAAAGTTATATCTATTTTAATAGATTTAAAGATGAAAAAGAAATAGAAAGAGAAAGAAGGGGGGGGGGGTGGGCATTTGTGGTGATAGAGGGAGGGGAGGGAGAGAGGGAGAGAGGAAGGGTGGGAGAAGGAAAGAGAGTTGACCATGGTAACTTAGCACACAAATTTTTAGAAGTTAATACTTGGAGAGACATGTAGGGCCCACAAAAATAAACAATGATAGATATTTAGTGGAGATAATAGGGATGATATTTTCGCTCCATTTCAAAAGGTTCATAGATATTATTGCACCTAAGAAAAGTTTACAGTGCAGGTGTATGTTTGCAAAAAGTTCATGGGTAAATTTGCCCCTTAATCCTTATTCAAAAATAATTAGTGTAAGGCTCTGAAAAACAAAAGTTAATAGACGTTTGTCTTAGTTAATGGATTAGAGATGGCATTTTTACCCTATTTAATAAAGTTAATGGACATTTTTGTACTCAAGTAATGTATATAGTGCTACAGGCACATATGGGAAAAGTGCATAGATATTTTTACACCTTAACCCTATATTATTTGTCAAAAATGTCCTATTACAAAATAAATGCCACAAAAAGAAAGATTGGGATTGCTAAAATTATGCACATTAATAAGGCTGCCTTAGCTTGTAGTGTATGGCCAAGAGCCTTGAAGCAATATTTGTGAACTATAGGAGCCTCATCCTAATTAATTAACTTTAATTTGGTACATATCTTCTGTTATGCTAGGACAATCATATATCAGTATACGTTCTTGAGCAAATAGTTGTTCAATAGTAATTGAAAGTAATAATAAGTAACCTTTTTTGCGCATAATTTTAAAGCACCTTTGTCATAATCTATTCTATGATCAACTCATTGTCGTCACAGCTACTATACTATATTGTCAAGTGCTTCAATTCTTTTAGGGAGTGGAGATGTGATAATTCTATACATGTGAATCAAGATTTAATTTTTAGGAAAAGCCAACAAATTAAAGGTTGGTCTATTTAGTAGAGAAGTTAGCTCATAACCATAAGATCGTGAGTTCAAATCTCACTAATGTGAGGATCTTTGTTGGTGGGCGATCTGTAACGATCTCTATACGAGCTATTTAAGCCCGAAAGCATATCCTGACTTTGTTAAGCCCTAAAATCCAACTCATGTATACTTTTACATCAAAAGAAAAAAAAAAATCTTTGGGAAAAAAAAGGAGGGAAGATAATATGGAAAAAGCATATAAAAGAAATTTCTAACCCAAAATTCACAAATTTCATTTAAACAAAATAAACTTACACATTACTATCAGATTTAATTTGAGCAAGAAAATTGATTTTCTTCAGATTTAAATCAATTTAAATACTACTACTAAATCATCAGATTTAAATACTGTTAGGTCAAATTGAAGGAATTTTCTACTTTCACATAAGCTCGAACCTATAATTGCATACTTAGCCATGACCCCTTCTATTATAGAACCAACGCCTGATGATTGACTTGATGGGTTAAAAATTATTGCTCATATCTATAGATATTTTGTTATAAATGCTTGATTAAAACGCTACCAAACAGCTAACCTAACAAGAGAAGGAATATATATCAATCAAACTAGCTAGTTATACGGTAATAAATTCAGTGTGTGTGATGAACTAAAGCAAAATTGAAGATATACATAGAGAGTATCTAAATAAAAGGTGAGTCTCATGATGAGTTGCAATGTTCTTGGCCTTTTCCTTTTCTTTGATAGTGGAAAAAGGAAAAAAGAAACTAAAGAACAGTGAACATAAGCTTGCATATTCTCTGTACGGAAATAGTTAAAAAAACCGAACTAGAAAAAAAAAAAAAAAAAGCCATTAAAGCAGCTGCTGCAATTGGTTCCTTTAATTTGCATTGAGCAACTTCACAGAGCATCCGAGCACATCTATATCCTAAGCCATGTTAAGTTCAGGATATAGTGGTAGCTTTGCTAAAAACATTAACTTAATAGAAGCAAGGATTTTGAAAATACACCAATAAGTACTTACCAAAACGAACGAGTGAGAGAAATTGAGGGTAAATTATTTTTTAAAGTAGTTAGAGAATGATATATTTCAACTATCAAGTGGCATCAAGAGTTCCCCCAAACACTTCAGTGAAGTTAAAAATAAAACCCATTGATTCAATGATAGCCCACAGTGAAGTGTTTGTGGGGAACTCCAGGGTTCACCTGATTTAACTGCTTAGGGTTTTGGCAAGACATGTTGGTAAGGAAACATACACCAACATGTCCTATTTATATATCGTTCTGAGCTATACATACGTTTTGTTCATATGATATCGTATGTTTTGAACGCACCGAAGAATAAAAGAAACTCCACAGATTAAAGCAGAAAGTGATGAGGCAAACAAGTGAACCTGGACTGAAGTATAGACTATATGAATTTTGATGAACGTGACGCCACCAACTTGAGAATCTTAAGTGAGCTTGTCAGAGTTTGCTTTTCTTTTGATATGTCCATTTTCCTTCCTTTCCATTTTCTGATATTCTTGGCTTCAGTACTTATCAGTAGTTTCTATTAAGAAATTATTTTAATTTCCAGATTCTGATATATATGTCAAACAGTGGTCATCATAAGCATCTATTCTCTGCAAATTTTTGAAGACTAATACTAATAATTATGACTCTATATATATGTAATTAATTCTTTAAGCATCATCAATTAGACTAATTAACTTCATTCTAGAAAAAGTAAAGGACAGATCTGAGCGAAATAGTGGTTGAGTTGGCCGATGAAGATTTGATTCTGATATGAAAAGCAACAAAAGTATAGTGTTCTGACTTCCGATAAGAAGGGAAAAGGATTGAACATGATCCAGGATGAGAGTAAAAGCAAAGGAGAGCTCAAGCTCACGCTAGCTTCTACTTCAATAATGATATATACATATATATTTTGTTGCCCTAATCTTTCCCTCAATCACGACCAGATTCAAACTACACTTGTATATATATCCTGATATAGTGAATGTACGCATGGGCTTAGCTTTGTTGAGGCTCTTGAAGTGATCTGGCCCAACATAACTAGTTATATATGGAAGGGACTTAGGGAGACAGATTAGGTATACACACACGTGTGTGTGTGTGTGGTGTTTTGCTCACAAAACAACATAAACCAGACAAAACAGTACAGATGAAGATGATGATTTGGTCGGGTGTCCCCTAGAGTTCCCCAGAACATTTCACTTCACTGAGTATGATATTGTTTGAGGGTTAGATTGCATTAGTAAGTTAAAGTCCTATTTAAATAGAGGGTTTCGTATAAGGTTTAAAGGCGTGAAAAATAGTGAAATCCACACCATGTGAAAAGAGAGGCACTAATAAAAAAAAAACACACACACACACTTTTGGTGGCGACACTTGATGTCACCGCTGAAAGTATAACCTTCAGCGGCGACTGCTATTTGTCGCCGTTGAAAGTTATACTTTCAGTGGCGACATTGTTTTGTCGCCGCCAAAGGGAGTTTCAGTGGCGACATTTTGTCGCCACCAAAAGTCCAATATTAAATTTTAACTGTTTTTTTTTAAAAAAAAAAAACTTGTAATATTTATACAACAAATAAATTAATTGATTTAATCTTTAATGAATAAATAAAGTAATTACTCATAAGAGGAGAGAATGAGAGGAGAGTGGTATGGTGTGTGAGAGAGTGAGGGAGAGAATGAGAGGAGAGTGGTATGGTGTGTATGAGAGAGAGATTATAATTATGTTTGTACTAGTATAAATGTGAGATGGAGAATTAAAGATACAATATTGTGTGAGGGTGGGAGTGCAAGCAATGGAGTGGGGATAATTTATAAGAGAGGGAGAGTGAGAGATAGAGTGTGAGAGAGAGTACAAATTAAAATACAATTAAACGTTTAAGATAATATAATTATAATACAATTAAATTTATGTAAATTTACTTATGTTTTTAGTAGTCTACTTAATGATTTCATAATATATTAAAATTAATTTTTGTATTAGAGTGAAGAATAACATAATTTTTTTCTGAAAACTTTGAAAAATAATATAAATGGAGGCAATAGTAATTAATTAAGGTATGTGAGAATGATAAGTTTATTTATATGTTTACAATTAATTAAAATTTACATTATCATTAATTTTTTATATTTATTTCACAAAAACTATAATAATGAACTTGAAAAATGCCTTTAGAAATTGGAAGACCAACTTTCATAAACAGTATAACAAATATACTTCTGATGAGGAGAGGCGGGCTAATCCTCCCCAAAATATTAGTTCTGAAGATTGGGAGTTATTACTAGTATATTTCCAGACTGACGTGTTCACAGTACCTTTCTATCATTTTAAATGGATCATATATTTATTTTAGTCATTAATTCTTCTTTACTAATTTTTTTGTAGAAAAAAAGTAAAAGAAATAAGAGCAACCGAGAAAAACAAGTAACAAAGCATACTTGTGGTTGTCTATCATTTGAGGAGATTAACTTTACTACAATAAGTTCAATCTCTCTTCACTTTAGTTTATGTTTTGAATCATTTTTTATTCTAAAGTGTACCATGTGTTGTCTTTGTATATTATGCTTTGTAGAGGGAACCCACTACTGGACAACCTGCACCCCCTGACCAATTGTACATTATCACACACACTAGGAAGAAAGCATATGGACAGTTAGAGTGGGCAGATCCACAATCTGAGCAAATACACGTATGCGTTGTGTATTTATGTTATACTAATTTCAATAATTCTTTATCTCATTTGTTTCATGCTTTAATTGTAGGCTAAGTTGCAAGAACTTCGCCAACAACAAGAAGAGGTAGAGGTTGATGCTCGAATGACCTCTGATGAAATATTGACAGCTGTTCTTGGTGAAAGATCTGGATATGTAAGAGGAAAAGGGTATGGAGCAAAGCCATTGGGGAAGAGAGATCGCTCTCACTCCGTTGATAATTCGGCTGTGGACAATGTGAGTACCCAATTGCTTGAGGAATTTGATAAAAAATTTCAAGAGGAGCGTGCAAAGATAAAAGCAAAACGCGCAGAGGAACGTGCTAGGATGGAAGCAGAGTGCGCAGAAGAACGTGCACAATTTGATCAGAAGATGAAACAATTGGAGAAGAGGATTCTAGCTATCTTAATGCAACAAGTGAAAGTGGAAGAAATCACCAAGAGGAGGTGAATTGGGGATTTTAAAAATTCTTTTCAACTCTTAAAAATGAAGCTTAAGAAATGGATAATAAAAGAGTAGAAAAAGAAAAGCTTAGACACACAGAATTTATACTGGTTCGGTCTCAACCTTGACCTACGTCCAGTCCCCAGACACCTTCTGGGTGTTTCCACTAATTCAACAGATTTTCAATTACAACAATGAAGACCAGACACAATCCTAATCACCTAGGACTTGCTCCCCCTTACACTTTGTGATTGAACAACCCAACTCACAGGTTCCACAACCTTGAGTTCTCACAAACAAATGCTTTCAAAAATTTACAAACTCTCAAAAGAGTAGATAAGGATAAACACTGAAGAACAGGTTGAAAATAACAATACAGACTCAAATTTCAAAGTATAATCAAGATAGCTTCGTTGTGTGTATATTGCTTTGAGTTTTCACAGCCTCTTATAGACTGAATGGATAAGCTAGCCGTTGCAATTCTTTCTCTAATGTTCAGCTGCAATTCTGGAAAAATGGCAGTAGCATATTTTGCTCTATTCTTTGAATTCTTAGCTAGAATCTTGGAATTTAGTTGTTGCAGAACGTCTTCCAGATTTTTAGCCATTTCATGATCTTAATTCGACCGTTTGAAGTGATCTTAATGTGTTGCAACGGTCTGAACTGAACATCTGGGATAAGGGAGAAGAATCAGCCCTGTTCTTGGTTCTTCATTTAATGCACTTATTTTGGATCTTGATCTCACCTTGATCTTGGCTAAACCTTATCTGAAAAACACTCAAAACTTCATCAAGGACATTAGAAACAATAATATCATATCATGAAATAATTTCAGGAAGACCCATTAAGATTTCGCAGATCAATATCATTTGATTTTTCAAAATCCCCGATGCAAACTCGAGTTTGTTCTTCCAGACTCAAGTTTGGGGTTCATCCAGAAAGCATGTCCGTTGATTAGAGGTCTAAACTTGCAGTCTGTAAAAGCTAACTCGAGTTTGGCTTTTACAGAGAGAACTATCGGGCTTTGGACTTGGCATGGAATTTTGGTCCTGCTCCTAGACTCGAGTCAATTAGTGACTGACTCGAGTTTGGGTCTATGTTTGAAGAACAAGCCTAAGTTCGTGATTTTCCAGACTGGAGTTTGGGAGACAAACTGGAGTTTTGGAAAGATGGTAGAAATTCGAGTGTTTCTCTATTTGTCCTAAACTAGAGTTTACAATGACAGACTCGAGTTTATGTTTGAGCTGAAACTATTCAAATCTTTCTGTTTGGTCTAGACTGGAGTTTGTAACTCTAGACTGGAGTTTATAACTTGGCTTGGAACTCGAGTGTCTTTCTGTTTGGTCTAGACTGGAGTTTAGGAATCCAGACTCGAGTTTAGCTTGCTTGGAATTCTGAGTGCTCTCTGTATCTTTTAGACTTCAGGTTTGGTTTTGCAAACTGGAGTTTGGCTTGTTGTGAAAATTTCTGATTGCTTTCTGTAACTCCTCAGACTCGAGTTAGTCCAAGCAGACTCGAGTTTGGCTTTCTTTGCAGAAGTAAACAGCTTTCTGTCAACCCTCAAACTCGAGTTTACATACCTAAACTCGAGTTTGCCTTTGACAGTGAGATTTTCATATTGCCAAAAACAAACTTCATATCAAGTTTACAATTGCTAGTTATCATCAAAACACATTGAGAACTAACAACAAGGGCAAGCAGCAGCTCCAACTTCATCTACTCTTAGTGTCCCACAAGCTGATCAGTCTTCATAGTTTTGTGTTTGATGTTTCTTCCAATGGATAAACAAAATTTAAATATTTGATGTTAATTTTGAACATTTATGATAGTATCATTGTTAATTAATATATTGTTGGTTTCAAATTTCTTATGATCATAATCAATATGGTATAGGTTTCAATAGCAGGACAGTTCTTAATTTTATCAATTTATAATTTTTAAAAAAAAACTTTTGGCGACGACAAATGTCACCACTGGTACACTCTTCCGTGGCAACAAAATTGTTGCTGCTAAGAAAAGTCTTTCAGTGGCAATGCAAAGTCGCCGCTGAAAATTGTATCAACAGCGACAAATAGTCACCGCTAATACACTCTTCCGTGGCAACAATAGTGTTGCTGCTAAAAAGTCTTTCTGAGGCGACCAAAAGTCGATGCTAAAAAGCCTTTCAGTGGCGACAAATAGTCGCCGCTAATACACTCTTCAGCAGCGACAAAAATGTCACCTCTAAAATGTTTATCAGTGGTGACCTTATCGCTGCTGAAGACAGTATCAGCAGTGACACAAAGTTGCTACTGATACGCTCTTCAGCGGCGACAAAGTTGTTAGGATATGAGTAGATTTTATATCCAGATACTCTTTTATCCTCTAATTAATTAAAAGTTTGAAACATATCTAAAAGATAATTAAATAAGTATAACATATTAATAAATTCAATCTAATATATCTCAAAATCTATATTTATTTAATTATAAAATATATACTTATCAAACTCCCCCACACTTAAACATTTGCTTGTCCCCAAGCAAAAGAAAGAGAATTTATTATCTAAATGAGAACAACATTGTTTATGAAATCCCTAAATAGAGAGCAGTACACCACCACACTTAGATCATGTTATCAAATTTTATTTAAGGTAATGTCTTATAAGAATGGGTCACTAAGCCAACAGCCTTAAACAATCATAATAATCTCTTAACACCCCATGATCAAAAGATAGGCAAGTAATAAGCACAACAATAAGATTAGTAGAAGAATATTATGCTACTCAATTTCTCTAGAAAAATTCAAATGCCCCCCACTAAACCAAGCTTTTCAGTTAATTTCATAGGGATCCTCAAGTAAGAAATAACTCAATTCTTTTTTTTTCTTTATATATTTTTTTCTTGAGCCATTCTAGGTCCCCTTTTGACGCGACCCTGCACATGGGTGATGCAGCACCGGTTACTCAGTTACTCTAACAGGCACCTCAATAGGCTTTTAGCCCAACTCATAACCCTCTTTGATTTTACCATTTGACACGACCCTGCACATGGGTGATGCAGCACCAGTTACTAAGTACGATCTAGAGAAGTCATTGGAGTTGTGTTTCTTTTTATTTTTTTTTCTTTTTCTTTTTTCAGCTTTTGCTTTTGCTTTTTTTTTTTTTACCCACTTGAGTCATCTCCCTGAACAAAAGTTTTACTTGGCCAACAAAGGTCATCATCTCATTACCTAAAGAAATCATGTAGCAAAATATTCCTAAACTAATAATCTGTTGATTATGTTACAAACTAATCCCTATTCTCATAGTCCATCTCAAGATGGCTACAAAAATTCAAGGCTTAGAGTCTTAATTAAAACATTCTTTTCTCTTTTTTTTTATTGTTTTACTTGATAATATTCTCTAAGATGGGGGATGCTCAAAGTTAAGGTCAATCTTAAACAATTAAAAAAAAATTCAAATGAGTTCTTTTCAATTGAATAAGGACAAGCATTACCAAAGAAATCCTATCCCTCCCACACACTTAAATCAAACATTGTCCTCAATATTGCAAAAATCAATAGAGGGAAAGGAACTAGTAGTCCCCTGGTTTAGGTCTCTAACTTTGATATGGAGTGCTTCATCTGGTACCATCCATAATGTTTCAACTTTTGGGAGAGAAAAGAGTACCTAGCAAGACTTGGCAGCCACAAGTGGAGTGATCATCCTTAAACGTGAATAAAAACATAAAAAGAAAAAAGAAAAAAAAAGAAAGAAATAATAATAATAATAACTGCAAGCCAAACCATTGGGTTGCTTCCCAAGAAGCGCTTGGTTTATAGTCTTCAGCTTGACTACTCAAAACAAAACACTAATCATAAGTATCAAACACCTCAATTACCTTGTCTTCATTCCTTTTCAAGCAACAAGGTTTCGAACACAAAAATTGATCATTCAAGTTAATGACTTGCACTTCCTTAATCATAGATAATCGTAGATTACAAGCATTCACTGAATTCAAATTAAGCACAACATTCATATCCTTCCAAATAAATATAGGCACTTCTAAAAATTTAGAGCATCCAATGAAATCCACTTGACTCTCATAAGTAAAAGTCGACACTTCAATAGGAGAGTTATGAACAACAACAATTGAGACATCTACATCAATTTGATCACCAAAATCACAATCTTTAGGTTCCACAACCGGAACCTCTTCTAGATACCCATTCTTCTCATCTAAATCAATTTCAAGCTCAGAATCACTTTTTACATTATCCACAATTTCATGCAATTCCACATCTTCAACTTTCTCACAAGAATCATTATCATCATAAGAAGCGGTCATCAAGCTTAAGGAACTATCTTGCCTTATAGTCTCAAGGGTTGAAACAATTTGACTCATATATACCCCCAATATTTTGAACACTTGACTAAAGTCTAGTGGCAAGTTCCTTTTACTCTCTACTAGATCTCTCTGATTCTTCCACATACTCCTCAAATAATCTTTCTAAATTAGATCTTTCCTTGTACTCAATGGTTTGTTCTTCAACAAATGGATAAGAGTAAACAGAATGGACATTTTCATGAGAACAATAGACATGTGGATCCCCAAACTTTTGTTGCTCAAAACTTTCACTAGGATAAAATGAATGATCAAAATGAGTTTGTTTCCTAGTGAAATCATCTCTCATATAATAATAAGTTGAATTATATGGACAATTCACATATAAATGACTCCCTCCACAATAAGCACAAGTCATGCAAGCATATTGAGAAGAATCGGCATATGGGATATTACCATCATTTATGATCTTTTTATATTGCCTATATTCATTCAAAGAATTTAACATAACAATCAGTTCATCTTGTGTAGAAAACAAAGAATTCATCCCTTTCTCAATATTAAGACTAGTTGGTTGCCATGTGAAATCCATTTTTTTGTTAATTAATTTTAATTTTTTTTAGAAAAAAAATAAAATATTTACGAACTCAAACTTAAACTACAAATGCTCAATCAATTCCAACTAAGATAGTTATGGCACATAAGTCCCCGGCAACGGCGCCAAAAACTTGATAGGGCAAAACTTTATAGCCTAAAACTCCGCAAGTATACGGGTCATATCAAATAATAAAGAGTAAGTAAAGTATCGTTTCCACGAGGACTTAATACCCACAACTTCAGTTAACAATTAATTTTACACTTTCGTTTAAGTTGAGCAATCAAATTTAATTTAATTAAGAGAAAAGAAAATAAAACCAAAATTAAGATAAACAAACTACGACAATAATCAACTGAGCAACCTAAAGTCACTAATCCCTTATTAACTTTATAAACCTTTATTTCACCAATTCAATTACCCTTTATATCAATTTTGTTAATCTCAAGTATTAATAACTATAAGTGTCTGTCGTTCCGCTTATAATCATCTCTTAAATAGAAATTGTTATGTCTAACAAAATTTACTTAAGAGGCAACATAATTCGAACACAATCTTCAACAACTATATGGGGCTATTAAGTATATGCCTATCTTAATTGCAAATTAAATCGTAATCTAATCTCATATTACTAAATCTTAGAGCCTAATTAAAATCTCTTTCATCTTCTAATGCTCGAATTCATATTTAATGATGGTCAGTCACTAAATAGATAAAACTAAACAAGATTAAGCAACCAAAATTAATAGTAATTATAACTAAATAATGGAACAAGTCTAATCCATCAATAAGTTCATAACTTCTCTAGGTTGCAAAACAAATTAGCCAGACATGAGTTTCATAAACACCACAGCAGCAATAAATTCTAGGTTCACAATTCTCAGGTTCAAAACCATACCGAAAATCAAAGGGAAGGGGAATAGGAACAGAGTATTGAAATTAAGAACAAGAATTTCCCTCTATTTCAGTTGACGATGAGCCACGAAAGAAGAAGATGAAGCTGCTGACTGTATTCTCCATCACCTCCACAGTCCTCTTGTCCTTCCATGGAGATGATGAAGAGAATCGCTGCTCCTCTGCTTCTTCGTTCCTCTGCCCAGCGCTGTGCTTGCGTCTCTGGTTCTTTTAATTGCCGTCTGCGCGTCTCGTCTCTCCCATATGCGTCTCTGCTCCTCTTAATATCTACTCGTCCTTCCATGGAGTAGATGATAGTTTAGGTTATTTTTGTTTTTCGCGGGGTCCACGTATTTTGTTTGTTTTCAAATTTCTTTCTTTGATTCCAATTCAGCTGCGTTTTACTTCTTCGGATTGCTTTTATCTCTTTAGTATGTGGGGTCCACGTTTTTTTTGTATTCATCCGAAATCTCCTCCTGATCCGAAACATCCTAAAATTATATATATATATATATATATATATATATATATATATATTAAAAAACATGATAACATCCCCTGCTTGGTAAGTTAGGATATGAGTAGATTTTATATTCAGATACTCTTTTATCCTCTAATTAATTAAAATTTTGAAACATATCTAAAAGAAATTAAATAAGTAGAACATATTAATAAATTCAATCTAATATATCTCAAAATCTATACTTATTTAATTATAAAATATATACTTATCAAGGACTTTTTTTATATTTGATTTTTGGTTGAGACTTTTTTTTCTATTTTTTATGTACCTTGTGACCTTAGTGATATTTTCCCTAAATGTTATTAAAGTTGTCATATAATACGATCAGATTTTAAAATTATCTTTATCAATTCACCATTACAAAAGGTATTTTTAACAACTATTTGTAGGACTTTTAAATGACTATTTTCATGAGTAGTATATATGAGTGTTGTAGAAAGTTCAAACCTATAACTACTGTTTTTGAGAAACAATCCTTACTAGTGTATGATTTACAATAACTGTTTTTCAAAAACATTTGTCGTAAGTTTTTAAAAAAAAAAAAGAAAAAGAAAAAATCTAGTCTGGATTTGAGATCCACTGTTGATGACCCAAATCTAACGACGTCAACGTCAAAGGAGGAGGATGACCCAAGTCTAAAGGAGGAGGAGGTGCCACTGCCGGAGAAGGGATCGAGGAAGAAGAGAGGGCCGCAATTACTACAAAACAGTTACACATCTGTGGATTTGAAGCAAAAAGACATTGCAAGAAGAATATAATTTTTTTTTCTTAAAAAAAAAAAAAAAAAAGCTTCAAACCCAGATCTATTGGATTCTTAAATTCGGACGAGTTTGGTGTACCCACAATTTCAGCA
This sequence comes from Acacia confusa, assembly GCA_037074495.1. Taxonomy (NCBI): domain Eukaryota; kingdom Viridiplantae; phylum Streptophyta; class Magnoliopsida; order Fabales; family Fabaceae; genus Acacia; species Acacia confusa. Next base: position 8,030,586 of record CM073513.1, on the reverse strand, counting down.
AAATGTTAGAAAATATAAGGCAAGGTGTGAGAGTGATTCATTAATATTCTATTACTAGGCTTTGTCGGGATCCTGAGAGCGAAAGAATGGATGATTCTTGAAGAGTCGTCCGGTGAGTTTGCAGCGAATATGTGATTGGTAGGCTTTTGCCACATGGCGAGATCATCCTTTTGCACCAGTTTCTTCCTGCATAGTGATTTAGCCGCAACCTTGATGGCATTTGGTTCTTGTTGGAGATTGTCGCTAGTCCTCTCCTAGCCTTTCCAGTGCTTCTTCCAATTGATGGGTGACCCTGATAGAATCCACACTACAACAAAAAGAATTTTTAACATTTATTTTTAGACCCTTTTTACCTTTTTTTTACTGGGACGCTTACATGAGTGACATAGTAAAACCTTTAAAAAACATATATTAAAAAAGTGACATCGTAAGAGTTAAGATGTAATACCCGGATAATTACTATCTGGACTATTATGTTACCATAATAAAAATATCCATTTATGATGATTATGGTCTTAAATGGAGTATAATTGGTCTATTTTCAAAGGAAGATACTAAGAAAAAGTTATGGAAAATTCAAGAAAACATGGAATAATTATTGAAAATTCAGGAAATATATTATTCTTAATTTAGACAATTTAATAAAATATTTCCTATGAAAATAAAAAGAAGGAAAATTAAAAAGTATTTTAGAATCAAAATTGATTCTATGACTTTTAATATTTTGCATAGGGTTTGAATCATTAATGTTAATGAAATTGTTGTGAGAAAATAATTAATTCTAATTAAGAAAATTATTAAGAATTATTAAAGGACTAATTAAGTAATTTTCAGGAATTTATAGGATTAGAGGAATTTAGGAAACACAAAAATAAAATAAAATAAATATAAATAATGATTATTAAGGACCGAAATTTTTGGCTAATTAAATAAATAATAATGGTTAGGATATAGTCTTAAAAAGTAAAGATCTATGGTTTATGATTTTTCAAGAATTTATGAAAGCCTAAATCCAAGTAATTAGTTAGGGACCAATAGGAAAATTTTGTGGAAAATAAATATAGGATAAATATAATATATGTGGTTAAGGAAAATATATATATATATATATGTGTGTGTGTGTGTGTGTGTGTGTGTGTGTGTGTGTGTGTGTGTGTGTGTGTGTGTGTGTGTGGTGTGTTGGCCGAATTTTAGGGGAGATAAGGATGAAAAGATATTTGAATATAATAGTAATATAGGTTTAAGCATGTGATAAATAAGTAATAATATAATAATAATTAAAAGTGGACAGGATAAACGAGAACGGATGGAAATAAAATCCTACATAGAAAACCGTGACCTAGGTTTCTAAAGTCAGGGTAGATTGAGAACGAGGGAATTTTTACCTCGAGATGGCCGGTCTCCGAAGTCATTTATGTAACCGACGGAGTGATTTGGAAATCCAAATAGGAAGATATTTTGTATAATTAAAGCAGATAGCCAAAAGGAGAACCGATAGAAAATAATCCCGTTGTGGGAATCTGGGGATAAGTGGGGAAAAACCAGAGTATAATGTTAATCAGTGAATTTTTGTCTCAGAGTTAGTACCGGACAACGTTATTTATGTAGTTGGGCATGAATACCGAGGATTTTCAGCTGATAACGGAATGTCCTCAGCGGGATCAGAAACTGAGTTAAATTAGATAATTTGAAAGAGGAAGAAAAGACCTTCGGAGTGTTGTTCCCGGAATTTTAAGTTTCTACGGAATTTCGCGATCAGGACACCGAACAAGGAACTTATCAGATAAAGCAAGAGGATAAGGTTTGATGATGCATCTAGGATGAGGTCAGCAATTTTGTCTTTTAGGGGGGAAGAAGTCGGCCTAATAGGTGTAAGGCCAAGATCAAACCACCTAGCAAAAGTGCGATCCTACGGTCAGAATTCAACCAGACAAAGTTCAACGAAATTACGAAAATGCCATTGAGATTTTCTATAAATAGCTTCCATTCCTCTTCATTCTTCACCAATTCACTTACAATCCTAGAGAGAAGTTAGAGAGAGAAGCTCTGGGAGAAGTTCATAGCAAAGCTCTGAGTAAGTTTTCGGTCCCTAGTCTTTAGTTCGGTAATTCTTTCAGTAGTTATAGTAGAATTGTTAGAGTAGTCTTTAATTTCTCAAGTTAGTTTAAATATCATGTTTTAAGAATAAATATGATATTTATTTTAGAAATATGTTAGAAGAAAGATTATAGCAAAAATTTTGAAAGTGTAAAGTCAAAACAGCGAAGCTCTGGCAAAATTCCGCCAAAAATCAAACTAAGGGCAAAATGGTAATTTGAACCTAAAATGTCTGTTTTGGTCTTAGATATTCATACTGGTGATATTATCCTTATAGGATACCCAGAATCACGAACCACTGTTTCCGCTGTCACCGCTGTCAAATCACCGTCGTACCACCGTCAAACGTACCACAACGCTACCGAAGTGCCCGAAGTCGTCAACGGAGGTACGGACGCATATTGTAACCTTAACACTTATGCTACTCATATTCGTATATATGGTAGACATGTTTATATACTGAAACTCCGTCGTGGGTTGTCAGTCATACATATAGCTTGTTACGGGTTATAGTCTTGATAACGCCGTTGGGTTTTCCTAGCGCTGAGAACACGATGGGAGATCGTGGCACTGGTTTATGTGCAGACATAGTGTGGGGCTTTACATATTGCTGTGTGCTTATGTTCTGTCCATTGTTGATCATGCATCTGCTGTGTGCTTATGTATTGATATGCTGTTATGTGGTTATGATTATTTGTTGCCTATATATGATTTATTTGAGCATAAGGTTAACCGTTACCTGAGATCCAATTGGGAATTGGATCTTGGCTGTAGCCTCAGGTTCAGGAGGATCCAGGGTGGAGGAGAGCGGCAAGTAGCCGGTATAGGCGGATTGGAAGAGCTTATATGTTATAGTTTTTGAACTATTTAGATATTGTCTTTTTGAAAACGACAGATGACTGTATAAGGATGATTACACTATGGGTATGTACTTCTAAATATTCAGTTACTCATTTAATCGAAATGCTCGACTCTGATCACGGTTCATTTTAAAAAAAAATCGGCATTTTCAATTGGGATGTTACACAATCTACAAGGATTGAAGGTACAACTGAAGCAGGTTCATCAAGGAGGCCTGTTAAGAGGTGTAGAGCTATAGCAGAACTAATGGAGTCTACCAATCCAGTTCAGCCAATAGTGACAGCAATCAATCAGCCAACAATCACAAGCCAGCAAACAACCATCAACCAGCCATCAACAATCAGTCAACAAACAACCATTAGTCTGGCAGTAACCTACAGCCAGCAAGCAATGACTAGCCAGCTAGCAACAACCAGTCAGCTAGTGACTACCAGCCAGTTAGCAACTACTTCCTTATTGGAATGTAGTTGTTGTGATGTTTTACGGGAGATCATACATACCAACGGACTTTAGTGTCATAAACTTGAAGTTCACGGAAGGAGAACAGGTATGATTTCCCACGCTGTTTTATTTGAAAATGTACAGGATAAATCTTACAATATTGACAGGCTTCCAATATTTGATTTTACAAATAAAAATTTTGGAGAAATCAAACATTTTCTGACACAGTATTGTATAGATTTACAAGCATCAGGATATAACTTGATGTGAGATCCTGTATTGACCTATTATGAGGTCCTTTGTGTTGGTTCAGAATGGACAAATAATCCAAATGAACCCCGTGGGAGTTTATTTCAAACCAACATTGAAAATCCATTAGATAAAGGAAAACAGCCCACGGTAAATATTCCATATGATATTTCATCCCTTAATCAGGGTGAATTATATAGATTAACAATGGAGCAACGGGAAAGAATAAAGAGAACAACGCTCCATGATTTAAGTGATTATTTTCACTTAACCCTCGATGATGCGAGTAAACAATTAAATATGTCTACTTATATTATACAAAAGATCTATCAAAAAGGAGGGTTAACTGAGTGGCCACACAAAAAGCTTAAAAAACTTATGACGCAAATCTCGATATTACGAAGAGCTTTGCCTCATCTTGATCCCATTTCAAGAAAAGAAAAAGAAGAAGACATTATGTATCTTCAGAATGAGATTATTAAGGTTTGTAATGGAGTTGAGTCACTCGCTATTAAACTTTGTTGAAATAATATTTCCTTTTGTTTAATTATTTTGTTTATGAATATTCCTCTCTCGTATTTACAAAAATTGTTATAATTATAAGAAATACAAAGTAAAACAACAATAATGACAAATTTATTTCTTACTTCATTCACTTCTGGAAATGAAGTTGGATAAAATTCATGATCCATACTTAATCACAATATTGCTACTACAAAAGCAAATTAGATATATTTATTTACAATCAACCATAATCATACAATTTTAAGGCCTTTATACAATTGATGACATACAAAATTTATGGATCAAACATTGTTTCATAATTTGTCTCTTTGGCTTCAGGCCAACATGTCTGTTAGCTTCAGGCTAATTTGTCTCTTGTCCAATTTATGCCTCCTCATATCTCCATGACATTTTGATCTCATGATACATATGGCCTTTTAACAATTTATCTTCAGGATAAATAAAATATAATAAAATAAATAGATGGAACCCACTAATAATATTAGTGTCATTGCCATAAATAATAAAAGGGAGCGGGATATATATAAAGCAATAAATAAAATAAAATCTAAAAGGGAAGGGCATATATAAAGCAGTAAATAAATAAATGAAAATAAAAGGGAAGGGGGATATAAAGCAGTAAATAAATAATAAATAAAAGGGAAGGGGATATATAAAGTAGTAAATAAATATATAAATAAATAAATAAATTATAAATAAATGGAGTCCACTATACTAGTGTCACCACCATGAAAAATAAATAAATGTAAAGTAAAATAAATAGAGCCCACTATACTAGTGTTGCTACTATGAAAAATAAATAAAGCCGTAAAGAATTAAAAATAAATTAAATAAATGGAGTCCACTAATATATACTAGAGTGCCGCCATGAAAAATAAATAAAGGTAAAATAAAATAAATAAATGGAGCTCACTAATAAATACTAGTATGTCTCTATGAAATATAAATAAAGCAGTAAAGAAATAAAATAAAACAAATAGAGCCCACTTAGATTGTCAATATCTTTAACTTCTTGACCCTGTCCGCAAAATTTTTTTTTTTAACTGTCGGCAGAACAGTATTATTATTATGGGGTTTATTTGATTATTTACTATTGGAGCTCCTATTGGTCATCAATCAAAACGTGTGGACCCGTGCATAGGAAAATACAATTTCAAATGCAACTTTCGGACTAATTATGCAATCAATTAAAACGTGTGGACCCTGAGCAAATAGAAATGTAAAATGCTCACCAACGGCAATGAAAAACCAGCGTTTCTCCTGGAGCTACAGTCATGCGCCGAACAGGGAATGAAAATTCGGTGGTTCTCTGGAGCTACAGCTACACAATCAATCCTCTTCATTGTTTCAGCCTGGAAGTTGAAAGGGTCGACTTTGACGAAGGTGGTGTTGGGGGTAGTTGAGTCGGATCCATAAGGCAGTGTTTGGATAGAATTAGAGAGAGAAGAGTTGTGAGCTTTGGAGATCTCAGTTGCTGGAAGTCCTACTCGCATGGGGAAAAAAATGCTAAGCGGTCGGAAGTGGAGTAGTGAATGGCAGATCTGATGATGAGGAAAGAATCAACCATGAATAAGGAAGGACTGGAGTTTGAGATCATTTTCCAAGAAAGACCCATGGTTGAAGAACAAGAAAAGAAAGAATGAGATGCTATCAGCCGAAGGTGAAGAAGCTATCGTGCTGATAACGTGTTATAAAACTGAAAAAATTCTAGAGAGAAGTCAGAGGAAATTTTAGAGAGATGAAATAGATTCTCATTCAAGTAATAAATAGTTACAGGAGACTCTATTTATAGAAGAATGCAAATAGTAAATTACTATGCGTATACCCCATATCATCCTGTATTTGGAGATTATAGGTCAATGGACATTCACATAATATATATATTCATAACAGATTTTATATTTAAAAACTAGATGGACCATTCCTTTCAATCATATTTAATGTTTATAGGTCACACTCTGAGAGCTTTTCAATTTTCATAGTTCTATTCAAGTCACGTTACAAAGTCAACGAAGTAGCAACTAATAGTTTTTTCAATGATGTCCTTGATATTAACAAGTATTCTCTCTTATCCTTATTATAAGGCACTAACTATCTTTTCTCACAAACCAAGAAACACTACTAGAAAACTGATTTTTTGCGGCGGAATTTTTCCCTCGCAAAACAAGCATTTTCCGTCGCAAAATTATTTTGCGACAGATTTTGCGGCGGAAATTTGTCCGTCACAAAAAAAGCCCTCGCAAATAATTTTTGCGGCGGAAAAAAGGAATTTCCCTCACAAATTCAAATTTTGCGGCGGAACAATTTTCCCTCGCAAAATGAGAGATTTTGCGGCGGAAATATTTTCCATTGCAAATTCCAAATTTGCGGCGGATAAATTTTCCCTCGCAAATTGGGATTTTGCGGCAGAACAAATTTCCCTCGCAAAATTTTTTGAATTTGCGAGGGAATTATTTTCCCTCGCAAATTTGCGACGAAAAATGTATTTTCCCTCGCAAAATTAAAAATTATTTTAAAAAAAAATCATTAAAAATTATAAAAAAAATAGAAAATAAAAAAAATTGTATATCATAAAAATAAATTATACAATCATCATACAAGTTTACATAATAAAAACACAATATTATATAAATTATAATGTTCTAAAATGAACTAAAAAAAAACTCTAAATAGCAGTAGCCTGGCCATCGTCACCGCCAGTATCGTCGTCACTACTAGGAGGCAGCCCCGTACCTTTGTCTTTCAATAGGGCATGGAGAAGTGCTCGCATCTCACTAATAATATTTTCTTGCTCCCTCATCTTCTCATCTTGCTCCCTCATCTTCTCATCTTGCTCCAGCACCTTCTGTTCTTGCTCTAGCACCTTCTGTTCTAACATCTTTACCCTCTTATCCTCTGCAAAACCAACATTATGAAGTCAATTTACTTGTAATACTTCATTTATATGAAAGAGGGAGTAATGATTTGCGATTGATAACAAAAGTACAACTCTACCTTCAGGACCACCTCTACTACTGCCGGATGAGCGCCTCGAAGACGACTTCAGTTGGCTGGCAGAAGCACCCATCCCGAAGACTCTCCCCTTCTTGTCAATTCCGCCTGCAGCCTGAAGGAAGATACTCTCGTTATCGGAATAAGAGGACGACGGGTCACTCTGAATCTGTGAGTCTCTCTCCTGCGTCAGCTGCTGATAGGTCTCCTACAAGCACAAACATACAACACAAATAATGCATATAAAATAAAAGAAAGATGTTACTGTTTGAAACAAATAATAAATGTAATTAATATCTCACCGCGAATTGCTGGGACTTGGCGTTAATCCAGCGCTTGCCTTGTCCCTCAACCTCCTGGGTATGGGTCCGCTCAAAGGTGGTCCAAGAAATCAAATCTTCAGGAACTTCCCCAGACGCTGCCTGCAAACACAAATGATAACCATTCATTAATTATTTATTAAGTACAAAATATTGAAAGTTGAAGTAGAAAATAGCGTATACTTACAATCTTTCGTCGATGTTCACTAACTGGAATGCAGCCGCCAGCATATGACGGTCCATCCATGTGGGACTTATTTAATTTATTTTGTTCACTTTGCTTCAAAAATCTTTCGTCAGTCGCTTATTTTTCAAATAACTGGCCTGCAACCTCAAGCTTAATCCAATTTTTTTTTTCCTTTTTCATTCCTCAATTTATATAATTTATCAAACAGCCACTTGCTTCCCTTGAAGTTATAAGCTTTCTTTAAATTATTCACATGCTCGGGCAACCAGCTAAACTTTCCCTGAAAAACAATACTAAAACAATTAGTGCTCTAAATTATACAAGTAGTTAATCAGTTTGTATTTTGATGAGAATAATAAATTAATAACCATACATCACATAACTTACCAAGAACTCACTAAACCAAGTATCTCGCTGGCTCTGAGGGATCAATGTCCATGTGGCCCAAGGTTGATCAAAATTACGAAATATTTGCTCGCCGATGAAATCCGCCACCGGCTTATGAGGATGAAACCTGAAAACAAAGAGAATGTTGCAAATAGTAGCATACAAACTAAAGGTAAAAAATCATAACATTACATAACTTACTCGGTGCTCCCTACAGGACAGATCCACATCTTCCCTGTCGCAAGATCAATGGATCCCCAGGCTGGGTCGTCAGAGGAACTAGCTCCCCCACCCTGGCTATGAGGCGATGCAGTGTACTAAAGGAAGAAGTATATTACAAAATGTTAGAACTTAGATGTTTAAGAAAATATATTTAAATCAGTCAGAAATCATAAATTGAACATGCCCTGTCTGCTGGTGTGGATATGTATCAGTGAAAGGCTCACCTATACCGCCCATAACAGAGTCAGTAGTAGGCGGTGAAGATGGAAAATAAAGAGGCGGAAGCTCCAGCGAAGAGCTAAGCCCTCTGACTACAGAGGGGGTAGATGATGTCGGCCTACCCCCTCTGATAGGACGGGCCCGGCCACTACCTCTACTATATCCACTACCTGAACGGCCTCCTGGATGCTCCATCTCTGAACACTTATAAACATGATGTCAAAATATATATAAACAAGAGAAATTTACTTAATACAATAATGACTAAGCAATGGAATATCAAATATAACAGATCGTCATAAACCAAAACAACTAACTTAAATCAATCGGATGATTACTGTTCTTCCTCTGACGTCTCATAATCGTCAAATTCAGATTCAGTAGTGGAGTAACCCGCTTGTTCCTCATCGTCTGATTCCTTATTCTCAATTTGGATAGGAATCAGCTCTAAGTTTCCAGTGGAATCAAAGAGATTGCAAGGTACATCATCCTTGACATTACTTACGGCAAGTACATGTTCCACATCCGCTTGGAAAGGTTCAGTCATATCGTCATTCGTTTCTAACTCTTTTGAAGTAGGTATAATATTTCGTGCTTTGGTTTTGATAACTCCCACCCACTCTTGACGGGATGTAGGGTAATATGTAAAATAAACTTATTCTACCTGTTGAGCAAGAATGAATGGGTCATAACTAACTGCATATCTCCGTGACCAATCGATCTCAACATTTCCATATTTGTCCACCTTTGTACCACGCGGACTGTTATCAAACCACTCACATTTAAATAGAATCACTGACTTGTCCCACTTGTAATCCAACTGAATTATATCAATTAACTTGTCGTAGTAGTCACACTCGACTCCGTCAACTTGGCCACCTCGACAACATACACCATAATTGCAAGTTTCTGTATTTTCGTTCGCTTTAATAGTTGCAAACCGATACCCATTGATTACATATTTTTGATCCTGGTAACAACTGTTGCAGACCCATAAGCTAAACTCCATACAACATCATGAGGATCTGACGCAGAAGTTGAACTCCATATTTTTTGCGTGAAGTTGTATCGTAACCAATGAGGAAATTTATCCTTCATGAATTCATCGAGGTCGGAATCCGAGATCAAAGGATTTGTTGATCGAACCCATTGTGAGAAATATCTGTAACAAAAAGAAAGAAATTAATACTTTAATACTTACCGTAGCAGTTACTGAAAAGCTGAAATCTTACTTTAAGTACGGGGCGGCCTCTTCACAGTTGTTTAGAATGTACCACTCCGCTACTTTCTTATCGCTTCCTTCCAGAGTTGACCTACAATTTGTTCGAATGACCCGACCAGGATAATTAAATATTGATATTTGACCACTCGTTTCACTGCCATCATCGTTGCGAGGTACCCCCTCCATCTTGATATAACTTCAGGGCGATAATAGTATGAGGCAAATTTGGTGGCCTCTTCGACCAGATACGCTTCAGCAATAGATCCTTCAACGTATCTTGTATTTTTGATCTTATATTTCAATGTGCGTAAAAACCTACAACGAACAATTAGAGGGTATTTATAACCTATGTCTCAATGTGTTTGAACTAATCACAGCGAAAACAAATATATATTACCTTTCAAACGGATACATCCACCTATATTGTTGCGGACCTCCTACCTTTGCTTCGTACGCCAGGTGAACGGGTAAATGTTCCATTGAGTCAAAGAAGCTAGGAGGAAACACCATCTCTAACTTGCATAGCATTTTTGGCACGCTCTCCTCCAACTGTCGTAACTTATCGACATTAAGTTCAGAAGCACAAATTGTTGTAAAGAAGAAGGAAAACTCTGTCAGAATATCTAATACATGCTTCGGTAGTGCCTTGAAGGCCCACGGCAATAATCTCTGAAAGAAAACGTGACAATCATGACTCTTCATATCGCGTAACTTCACCTCGTTCAAGTCCACACATCTTGAGAAATTTGATGCATAACCGTCCGGTAGATTCACACTATTAACCCACTTCAACAATTTTATATTCTGCTCTTTGTTCAAGGTGTACGACGCCCTAGGTTTGGAAATCCGGCCAGTGGCAGTCTCTATCAAATGCAAAGAAGGTCTTCTGCAAATATGTTGTATGTCAAGTCTTGCATTGACTGTATCCTTTGTCTTACCCTTGGTGTCCATAACGGTGTACAGAATATTGCAAAACACATTCTTCTCAATATGCATGACGTCGAGGTTGTGTCTTAACAATTGATCTTTCCAATATGGTAGCTCCCAAAAGATGCTGCGTTTGATCCAATGATGATGAACGCCATATCCCTCAGGCTCACTGGAAGCAGCTCCTTCTTCAATACTTTGAATGTCCTTCACCCTCTCCCATATTTCTTGCCCATTTAAACAACGAGGTTTAGCTGATCGTTCAACCACATTCCGACTGAAGTCTTTTTTGTTTCTCCTAAACGGATGATCGAGGGGTAGGAATCGCCGATGACTGTCAAACCAAGATACCTTGCGACTATTTGGCAAGCTAAACCCCACGTTCTGTTCCATACATATAGGACATGCAAGCTTCCCCGACGTTTGCCATCCACTCAACATCCCATATGCAGGGAAATCATTGATTGTCCACATTAAGGCAGCCCGCAAGATGAAGTTCTGACTCAATGATACTCGTACGTAAGAACCCCTTCACTCCACAACATCTTCAACTCGTCTATCAGAGGCCTGAGGTACACATCTATTTTCTTTTTTGGGTTGGATGGCCCAGGGATTAACGCGTTGAGGAACAAAAACTCTCTTCTCATACACATGGAAGGTGGGAGGTTATACGGAGTCACAATCACCGGCCAACTAGAATAAATCCTGCCCGTTTGGTTGAAAGGAGCGAACCCATCTGAACATAAACCAAGACGAACATTACGGGGATCGGCTGCAAATGAAGGATTCGCCTCGTCAAATTTTAGCCAAGCTTCGGCATCAGATGGATGCGTCACAAATTTTTCATCCCTGTGATGCTCCCGATGCCATCTCATGTGAGCAGCTGTTTGTTGTGATGAATACAATCTCTGAAGTCTAGGCACGAGGGGAAAGTACCATATCTTACTTAATGGTTGAGTGGTTGTTTTCCCTTTAATCTTCTTGTACCTATCATGTTCACAGAATTTACAAGTAGTCCGCTCAGCATCATCCTTGTAATAGAGCATACATCCGTTGGGGCAGCAATGGATTCTTTCACAACTAAGCCCGAGCTCTTTCACCTTTTTCTTTGCTTGGTAAAAATCTTTCGGCAAATTATTGTCATTGGGAGCAACCTTATTCATGATCTGCATCATTTCATTGTAATTCTTCTCGCTCATATGGTGATCAGTCTTCAAGCTTAATGTTGCTAGGGTAGCCGATAGCGATGAATATTCACTATTTTCAATGTGTTCACAACCTTCCCATAAAGGACGTTGCGCATCTTGAAGCATTTGATAGAACCTAACGGCCTCCGGATTAGGCTCCTCTCCCATGTATGATGGTTGATTATGTGTACCGGTCTCCTCTTCCATGTGTGAAGGTCCAGCATGAGTCATAGGATCAAAATATTGGTCGATCGACGGTCCCGCAGCATCCATGACCAACTGCTGATATTGATTAAGGTTGGTTCGATGAGTACTGTCTCCGTAATAACCGCTCGGTGTCTGTTGGACTTCCCCGTGATGTACCCAACATTCATAATCCCTCATGAATCCTTTTCTACACAAATGGATTCTGACCGTTCCCGCGTCATGAAATTCAAAACACCTGCATCTCGCACACGGACAACTGATCGAGGCACTCGAATTAGTTGTGTGCGCTAAGGCAAATTGGACGAACTCTTCCAAACCGTCTAAGAATACTCGAGTAACTCGTTTTTTCTGAGTTAGACGATTGTACATCCAACTCCTATCACGATCACCTTCCATACTTCCCCAACCCAACCCTGCACAGACACTTATTGAAATATAATACAATAATACTAACTATTTCAACTAACTTAAGTGGCAAATACAGCTGGTCGCTTATACCAACCAATTGCCACTTAATCCACTTAATCAAGAAAGCGGCAAACAAACACATGCAGTGAACAAAGAACAGATCCCATCCTGCAACCAGAGAATGGGGATAGTACACTAGAAAATGGGGAGATACAAGTTGACGGGTCAAACAAAGAATGACGAAGTACGATTGAAAATGGGGACATATAACAAATCTTTTTTTTTTGTAATTTATTGTATTGTTCATTCATATATATAATAAATTCATTAAAATTTATTGTTATTTCACATATGCAATAATTTCATACATTTTTTGTATTCTAATATATAAATTAAAAATTATTATTAACTGTTATTTCACATATTAATGATTTTGAAGTTAAGAACTATAAATAAAAATTTAATAACTAATACTTTTTAATAAAAGGAAAATTACATTGACGTCTTAAACAAAAAACAAAAAATGATCTATGAAAATCTCACAATTATATTTAAGTCTTATGAAATTTTTTTATAATGAATTCTAAGTATTGACTTATCAGTATACGCCCTTAAAAGTTATTGCTATATTTCCTATATGTAATATCTTCCTACTTTTTTGTATTCAAATATGTAAATTAAAAATTGTTATTAATTGTTATTTCCCATATTAATGATCTTGAAGTTAACAATTATAAATAAAAATTTTCAATTGTCTCAATTAAAAAATTAAATTCAAACCACATAATTCTAATAAATTGTAGACAATATAATTTTAATATGATTAAAAAATAATTCTAATTGTCCTAGTGTATTTGGATCTAAAAACTACAAATAATCAAATAACTGAATAAAAAAGTTAGTTAAAATTTGTTAAATGAGATAAATGTATTTTTTTCTCTCAAAATATATCCTTATTTACTAGGATCATGGGTCACAAAAAATAAATGAGAAAACAGATATAAAAAAAAGTGAGAAAAAAATAAATTTAAATTTTCAACATATTCATAATAAAATTAATAAAAAGGATATCATCTATTCTAAAACATGTAACTCATACACAAGTTATAACCAATACATATAATAGTGTTTGTTTATTGACCATGAGTATTAATAATATTATGATACAAGGAAAGAATAATAAAGAGAAAATTATCCAATAATTTACATAATTTTTTTCTAACAATATAAATTTAAAAAGAATTAACAAATGCTTCCTAAGTTATTTTTTATAATATTGTCTTTTACACTTTTTTTCCTTAAAAAAATGTAGAGCATTAAACTAATTCAGTGCCTTCTACGTCTTTGGAAAGAAAATAGAGATGTAAAAAAAAACCTAATTGTAAAATCAGTCATATTGAAATTACTATCAAATAAACAAAATCAAGATTTCAAAATCTTCCATTAATATTATCATTTCAGATAAAAAATAATTAGCAATAAACAAAGTCTAAATTTGCAGAAGAAAAAGACCATACCAGTTGAAGAAACAACCTAGGTTGAGAACGAGAAAGTATGCCGGAGTAAGATGAGATCGGTGGCGGCAGTTATCTTGTGGCGGAGCTCAGATGGCGCAACCTGCAAACCAAGAGAAGAAGAAGAGCAAAATGAAGGAAGGAAGACGACGGGGAATGAACACGAAGGAGGAGGGAGGGAAGGAATATATAACATTTTGCGGCGGAAACCACGTTTCCGCTGCAAATTGCGGCGGAACCGGGGGGTTCCGTCGCAAATTTTGCGGCAGAACCGTGCTGTTCCGCCGCAACGTTTGCGGCGGAACACGGGTTCCGCCGCAAAATTTGCGGCAGAACCCCCCCGGTTCCGCCGTAACTTGCGGCGAAACCCCCTCGATTCCGCCGCAACTTGCAAAGTTTGCGGCGGAACCTGTGTTCCGCCGCAAATTGTGCGGCAGAAAACGGGTTCCGCCGCAAAAGTTGCGGCGGAACCAGTGTTCCGCCGCAAAATGGAGCGGCGGTACCCGTGGTTCCGCCGCAAAGTTTAGCGGCGGAACGACGGGTTCCACTGCTAACTATCGGTGGGATTATCCCACCGACAGTTTTGCGGCGGAAAACACTTTTCCGCCGCAATTTAGGTGTTTCCGCCGCAAAAGTTTGCGGCGGAGCAAACTGTTCCGCTGCAAATTGCGGCGGACCAGTGTGTTCTGCCTCAATTTGCGGCGGAATAGTTTGCTCCGCCGCAAATTTATGAGAATTGTGACGGGAGGGCATTTTCCTTCACAATTTTGCGACGGATTATTATTCCGCCGCAAATTTCATGATTTCTAGTAGTGAAAGTGGAAGTTAAGTTATTAAATGAGCCTAAAATTAATAAAAGTTTTCAACTTTATCCCTACTTTAATGAAATAGATTTAAAGAAGTTTGTTAAAATAAGGGCATAATAGAAAATAGTAATAAATAAGTTAGTTAAATATAGTTGGTGCCTTATAAAAAAGACCAAAAATTGTGGATAGTTGGTGCCTTATAATAAGGACCAGAGAGAGTATAATTTTCCACAGGGAAAGTGATTAGAAGAGTCGAGCAAAGATTGGGTTAGAATTTATTGTAATTAATTGATTAAGGATAATACTTAAAAGATGAGATGATTTAAAGAACATTAACTTAATTTAATTAATTAGCTCATGACTAATGTGTAAATTTATTGGCATCCTCATTTTCAAAGTTCTTGCATGCGTCATGTGAGGCTTCTCTCAATCCCATACCGTGCTTTTTAAATTTACAATAATACCCTTCCTTCTTCCTTTCCATGTGCCTCTGAGCCACTGAATCTGGACGTTTTTTCGGCTTCCAGGGAAGAAATATCCTCATCTGACCAGAGTGGAGAACGACAAGAATATTATCTGTCAGCTTTCGTTACTCTCCGCTTCTTTTCTTTCTGATTCTGCAATTTAGGGTTATATCTTTTTCCCCAATTTTTCCTAGAGGAGTCGAATATTATTACTGTTATGGCGTCTTCTGTTACTTTAGATTTTGGTTGATGCTTCCAATAGTCCACGATCTGTATGTACCTCACTGCTCTATGCGGATCTCTCTTGGTCCTCCTTCTCGGCCAGGTTCAGTGATTCCTGAATTTTAGTAATTAGCTACCAACTTCTTCATTTTCACTTTTGATGTCTTTTGCTTTGATTCTATTCTTCCTAGCTTGCTTCTTTATTATAAATACATTTCGCTTGTTCATAGTTTCCTACCATAACAAACACTTGTATGTATATCAATCTGTTGGGTGTCTCTTGGAGTTCCTCTGAACACTTCACCTTCAACATGGAGGGGACACGCACACAGCTGTGTCCCTTCATCGATTAATGAAGTGTTTGGGGGAACTCCCCGGTTCAACCAACATTGCTTCTCCTTCAATAATATTTACATACATATACATAGTAACTGAATTTTTTATTTTTAGACGCAGGTATCCTCCTATTGAAGGCATGTACGGGCTCGTTCCACTAGACTCAACCCTGTTGGTATATAAGAACTGAATTAAATGAAGCAGAATCATTTTATTCCCAACATGCATGCTCATAGAGCCCATGGCCATACATAAAAACATCAGACTTGAAGTGTTTGGGGGAGCTCCAATATTGTTTTCACAACTAACTAACTCCCTGGATTTTTTTCTGCAAAATTGGTTAAAAGTGCTTGTTTGAAAATTTTATTAGTTGGAGGGGTATGAGTTCAACGAGTGCAACTTTTTTTTAATTGTATGCAACATATCAGTAACTATGTGCAATTAACTTCTCTTTTGAAAAATTTTATTTTGCACATAGCTAAAGATAGTTTACCTACAATTGAAGATATGTTGCATCACGTCTATCCAGCCAATAAAATTTTCAAACAACTACCTTTAACCAATTTTCCCTTATCTATCATCTTTCCTAGCATTTTCTCACGATCTCGTTATTTTGCACTACTATTTATCTAGAAACGCACACAAGTTCATACTCCCTAGAATTAAATCTAACCAGAATCATTCCTTTGCACTATCTCAACTCAAAAGCTTAAGCTGTTGTATAGTCTCTGCGTGCCAGTCTGTCACAAGAACAAGAGTTGAACTGCAGCACCAGCATGTTGACGTAGAAAATGTTCTATCTTGTTCCTTCCAGTCCTTAGCCATATCTGATATGGTTCTAGCTGGTGCCATTTTCCATTTCCCAGGTATTCTCTGGGTCGAGGGTCCATCTCCATAATTTGAAGTGACGTAGCATTCATCAGTAGATAAGTCGCAATGTCGATCTCGCTCGATTGGCCTTTCATGCCGCTTATCAGTACCTCTTTGAGCTCGTCATGTGAGCATCTTGGAGGCCAGTTTCTGTCCCTCAATTCTTCTCCAACATAAGAGTCCATTCCTAACTGTGAAAATAGTTATCAGACTTGTGGTCTTTCACACCATATGAAAGTAAATTGTGGTTACTTCAGGGTTGAAATTTGATAACTAAAATACATAGATCTTATATAGAGGATCGGAGGAAGTATATGCATCCAGCATTAGTGAGATTGAAGCATTGCTAGTTTCAATGATGCCTCTTCTAATGAGTCATACAAAGTTCAAACCTTCTATCTTCCTTGAAGAAAATCGAGTTCTTGGTCTAGTTTCTTTTTCCTTCAACATTTTAACTATATTTTTTAATACTCCACAACTTTACACAATATTCAAATTGATTTTTTTGCTATTATTTCCTGCATTTTAGCAAAGAAGTTTGGCTATAGCACAATCCGATCAGAAAGTAATAAAGGAGGTATTTAGGCTTGCCTAACAACTTGTGTTCCCACAATTATATTTATACTTGCCTAGCAACTTGTGTCCCCGCAATTATATAGCACATCTCTCTATCGAGGAGAAAATACTATGAAAGAAAATTTCTAAAGATGACAAAATAATTTTACTATTTTTGGGAGTTTTTCTATCTAGTATTTTTTTTCTTCCTTAATTTTCTCCCTATCTAAACACAGGTAACAAAATTGCAAAAAAAGGTAACAAAATACTAGGAAAGAAAATTGCAAAAAAAGTAACAAAATTTACTATTTTTGAGAATTTTCCATTCAAACAATGTTGGAGAGATCGAGAAGTGAGGACAACATATGGGAGGAAATACTAGGAAAAAAAATTGTTAAAAATGGTAACAAAATTTGCTATTTTTGGGAGTTTTCCTTCTTAATATTCTTTCTACCCTAATTTTCTCTTCATCAAAACATGGGGTAAATGTAAAGTTAGCATTCATACCAGTGAATATGTGTCTGTAAACTGCTTGGTAAACAGGAAAAGTTTTTGATATGTATATGTTGTCATATCAAAAATACTAGATAGAAAAACTCCCAAAAATAGTAAAATTATTTTGTCATCTTTAGAAATTTTCTTTCATAGTATTTTCTCCTCGATAGAGAGAAAAGTGAGGAGAAAATACTATGAAAGAAAATTTCTAAAGATGACAAAATAATTTTACTATTTTTGGGAGTTTTTCTATCTAGTATTTTTTTTCTTCCTTAATTTTCTCCCTATCTAAACACAGGGTTAGTTTGTATAAAATCTATTTTATAAATGAAAAAATGCAAAAAAAAAAAAAAAAAAAACGGGGGCGGGGTTTGAATTAAGATTCTAATGAAGTGTGATATATGAAGGAACTTACATGTAGTTCTAGTTTTTTGAGTCTTGGGAAGGACTTTAGAATTGAGGCTATCCAAGAGATGTTGTGTTCGTGTTTGTGTAGTTTCAGAATTATCAAGTGTCGAATATTACTAAACCTCCGGACGCACATAGCCGCTGCCTGAAACACACACACACATACAGCACATCAAACATCAGATAATAAATCAAACGTTATCAGAAATGTTTTCAACCTGTTCTCCTGCAATCATTAATTATTCATCTTACCATGTGACAGGTGTTTTCTAGGACGAGAGTTTCAAGCTGAGGCTGATCAATTGGAAGCGTACAAAGTGGACAAATGTCTCCAAAACTGATCCTCCAATCATTCAAACTAGTGAACAAGGTTCTTAGCCTTGGAGTATCATGGAACTGGATCCGTACGAACCTTCCTTTATACTCCAAAGTTTCAACATTAAGTCCTTTCAGCTCAATAGTCTTCAGATGGGGACAATCACTTACGTTCAGGTATTTGATCTTCTGGCAAATTGGATGCCCTATTCTCAAATAATGCAGATTCCAACATATGTTTAAACTCAAGAATTCAATATCATGGCAACTCCGTAGCAGATTCTGCAGGTGATCGCCTGATACCAAATCAACTTTGGTGAGTTCCAGGGTATTGAGTGTGCTGAAACCAGAGAAAATGGTCGATGGGGCAAACACGCAATAAGCCAAACGCAGGCGTTTCAGAGACAAAATCTCTGTAAGAAGATCACAAGGGAACACATGAAGCCCTTCACTTGGAGCACTGAAGTAATTATCTTCCAACAAGCACAGATCAATCTCTTCAACTTTTCTCCTGAGAGCAAAACGAATCCACCGATTGAGTCTGCAGGCGTATATATTCCCAAATGTGAAGTGAACCCTAAGCTTCTCTATCTTCTGAACTTCTTTGACACTTCTCAAGTAGAAACACACGACTTCCATGATTTCCATGGTTCTTTTCATCTTCACAATGCTCCTTTCCCAGAAACTCATCTGGGACACGTTCATATCAGAATACTTGTTAGTGTCAAGCATGTTGTGTGCATCAAGTACGATACTTGTGGGTGAATTGAATAGGTTCCTCCATCTTTTTGAGAACACACTGGTTCTCACGGCTTCTCTGGTTGGGAGATGTGATAGTATCAGAGCCAGCACGGAATCAGGGAGCTGGCTAATGCGGTCTTCTTCCTTATTTTTATCCATGTGGGGTGGAAAGAAACGTTTGTATTCGGCTACTTCTTCTGTTAGTTGAATATGAGAGATCAGAAAATTGTATTGGAGGTGGGAGGGAGGAAGATAATTTTTGGTGATATTGGAGATGGGAGGGAGGGAGGGAGATAAGTATTGGAAATAATGGAAATCTTATAAGAAGGTGGAAACATGGTGGGATATTTCCAAAGGAAGGTTTTTGTCATCACTTTACCTGAGTGAAGATTGTAATAATCTTCAGATGCTATTTGAAAATGTATATATGGCGATTCTTAGGAATGTAAGCCCCCCATAACGCCGGCAAATAAGTTTAATCTCGCAAAAATTGGGGAAATTTTCCTTTTAAAAATGTTATTTTTGAATAAGATCTAATAAATTTTTATAAACAAAAAATATTGATATATATCTTGTAAATTTTATATACACAAAGTAATAGTACTTTGATTTAGGTAAATATCACCAATAAAATTTTTAACGGATTTTTTTATCAATTTTTCCTTTAATCATCTCCATCTTATTCAATAAGATATGTGCGATGAATAGATTACTATCAGAACAATATGTGAGACGAATAGATTACTATTAGTCTAGCATTTTCCGTGGAGTATGTTATCAAGTTTTGTTTAGCATTGAAATTTTGACTAAACTAATAGTCAACATCTAGAGACATTCAAATAAATAATATGAAATGAAAACGCTGCCAAATGAATAGAGCGGATATACCAAACAAATATGTACTTCTTTCTGTCTCTTTTATAAGAAATTGTCAGGAAGATACTTTTTTTGTCGTTATTATAAAGTATTAGATATTAGAGCAAATATTTAAGGGAAATTGTAATTGGGTCCCAATTAATATTAAACAATTAGGTCCTCTAAATTATCAAATTGCAATGAAGTTTCAAAGGACCTGGGTATTATTAATTCCAAACTTGAAATGTACAATTTTGCCCCTTTATTAGTAATGGCAAGTGTAGATCAATCACTTATAAGTTTAGAACAATTGATGACAAGTTTAGTGCATCTATCCAATGATTGTTGATTATATGATGCATTTATGATTTATGTTGTTGTTTCATTGAGTGTGTGAGAGGGTATAAATTTCTACTACAGAGATTGTGCTCTTTTTTGTATGCTTAGTTAGGGCTAAATAGAAAGGATGAAGCTTTAAATTTATGTGTTTGTAATCCATGTTATGTGATTTCAAGACCTTTTATCAATAAAGTGCTCTAAAACTATTAATTTTGCTCATGTAGTTGTTAATAACAACTATATTCTGCGAAGCTATAAAAAAGATTGCGAGTACGAAGGAAAAGTATATATTGTGTTTCTTGCATATATGTAGGGGGACAATTTTTAAATGAATGAGAATATAATTTGCGATATATGGGGGATGGCGTTATGTTAGAACAAAAATCATAAAGGAAGGCACTATGTTTGAGGAGTTGAGAATAATTGTAGCATCAATTGTTAAAAAAGAAAGTAATAGAATTTTTATGAAATTCACACTAACCTTTGATACAACAATGTTTGTTTTTGTGAACCTTGTAAATAATAAATGAGTAGAACATTTTAGTAAATTCAATAGAGAAAATGATCATGTGTATGTAGGAGATAATGTAGATGATAATATACAACCAACAATGGATGATGCAAGAGATAAACAGCATGTGTGAGTTGTATTTACTTTTTAAATATATATTTTCTATTGTCACTTATTGATGTGTAAGTTGTCATTGGATGCTCTAAAATTTTCATTGGTTGCTCTAAACTTGTCATTACTAACAAAAGGGAAAAATCATACTTTCATATTTAGAGTTAATAGTGCCCAAGTCTCATGAAACTTCACTACAATTTGATGTTTTCAAAAGACCTAATTGCTGTTAAGTTTATTAATTGGGACTTAGGCACAATTTTCCCAAGCTTGGCACAATTTTCCCAAGCTTTTAACTATTTATTGTAGTTTTTAATGTTTCCTTTTAAAAAAAAAAATGCTTACTACTCCTTTCCTTATTAGAGTATGAGTTAAAATATGGACAAAGTTAACAACTTTTTTGAATTTTTAGATAGAGTTAACTAATTTACAGCCTTTTCTCAACTCCAGTGAAAAGTGTTAGTGAGAGCAAAGTAAAATATGTAAGTGGCAAGTGGATATAAAAGACACCCCTTAGGTGTGATTTTGGGAAAAATTAGTATTTTTTATTAGAAAAGGGTTAAATAGTAAACATTTACTATTTTTGTGTATTAGTATTTTTTTCCAATTTTTCATATTGCGGTCTCCGAATGAAATGCGGTTTATGTTTCTTTATTTGTGTAACATCCCAAATTCCAGGTTCGAAAATCATGTCGGTCGACACTTAGTTTTAGGAAAATCAACAGAGTTTGAGATGCTACAGCTTAGAGTACTGCGGAAATGGATAGCGTGCGCTAAGATTCGGACAGTGAGTATCTGATATAGAATGCCTAGACATATGATGATACCTCGACATAAGCTGATATATTAAATATCCCGAAGGAATATTCATGTGATACAACTTACAAAGATTAAATACAATTCTCTGATAAAGAAAGTCTTAAACAAGACCTATAACTTGAAACCTAACATCAGTTAATCAGACAATTTGGCCAGGTCGGTGTTCAATCTAATGGGAGTCTCACCAACTCTATGGCGACTTGTGACAACCCACCGATGAACCCTTCCTTAGTTTAAGCACCAAATGGTTTGAAATAACTTTATTAGATTCTTACCATAAACTAAATCCTAATAACTTCTATCGACCTTCGTCTTTGACCGCTGCCTCTTCACGGCTCTATCCACCGGCATCTTCTCTATCCTGGTTTCTTCCCTGTACTAGTCATTAAGACTGAGGTCCAATACCCATTGGATCTCAGGTAACAGTTAACCTTATGCTCAAGTATAACAGTATGCATGATAGATATTCATTTACAATTCAGCATATAACTATACATAGCACACAGCACATATCATAGTTCATATCACAACAATACCTCTACATAGCACACAGCCCATGTAAGGTCCACATAATTTGCACATAAACTAGTGTCACGCCCCAGAGCGTGTCCTCAGCGCTAGGAAAACATCCATACGGCATTATCAAGACTGTAACCCGTTTTCACATAATAGTTGAATGTATAAACAGTGACTTAAGACAGAGTCTTAATCACGGTGCATGACCCAAGACCCAGTCTTGTCCATGACTATATGAATCATCACATCACATATAGAGCATACAAGCAACATAAGAGTTAAAGTTACAGTACGCGTCCGTACCTTTCACCGGGTAACTGTCAAACGTCCGACCTTTGGATCCAGCCCTGGATCTCCCGGATATCCTAACATATCACCATATCACTTAGAATAATATTCTAAGAGATATTTCCACCTCTATTTACTTCTCTACCCTTAGTGGATTTGTTACTTACAATTCTGCCCTTACATTTATTCAAAAATGCAGTGCAGTATTTTCTGGGCAGATTTTTCGGTAACTTTGGAAAATCATAATTAATTCTACAAAAAATCATTTTGAGGTGCTGTAAAATTCCTCATGACCCTTGGCATGTCTATTTTCAAGGAAAAATATTCCCAGAACCTAGAACACCATGAATCATTCCCAGTTTTAAATTTTCTCAACGTTGCCCAGATTTTATTCCAACAAAAATGGCTTAACTTCAAAAATTCATATCTCCTTGACCAGAGATCAAAATGCTGCATATTTTATATGTTTGGAAAGCTCTACATGTCTACTTTCTTTCTGGAAAATTTCATGATTTTATAACTTCATTTGTTACATAAAATCATAGCATCTTTTTCACCGCCTATCTAAGATTTAAGAACCGAAAATTCTACAACTTTCACAACATTAATCCATTGCTTCCCAAAAATTATTCCCTACTATGTTTTTACCTCTTTAGGCATTTTTCAATGCAATGAGGCCTAAAAACAAGTATAGAAATTTATTCTCTAATTTTTTAGATTAAACTAGCATTTATACTAAGAACTTATCAAAACTAAAGACTAAAACTTAAGAACTAGAGCTTACCTCTTGAAGACTCTTGAACTCCTTCCTCCTTCTTGCTTCACTCTCCTCTTAAACTCTCCAATCTTTGGTATGAGTTTGGTGTGAAGAAAAATGAAGCATGAAGCCTCCTATTTATAGCCAACCATGAGTTAACTACCTAGCAACTTTAATTCCATTCTAACCATTGGATTTAACTTAACTAGGAAGCTTAAATCTTGACCTTACACCTCTTACAAAAAATGCCACCTCCCCCCCCCCCTTTCTTAGATTCATCTTTTCTCTTTCATCCACTACACACACACATACTCACAACACACACATGTGCTCTTGTGATGTCATCTTAATGACATAATCAAGGCTTAGGTGTCATTGTTGACTTTTCAATACTAATTAGCAATTCTTAATTATCATGTTAATCAAGTGTTTACATGCTCCTTAATTATATTTTGCCATTAGCTAATTCAATTACATGAAGATTTAAACTTAATTACTTGAGATATTATTTCATTCTCTTTGGCTTAATTATTTTCAAATATAATTAGCCCTCATTTGATACTTTTAATTTGTCTTTAATCATCTTGAAGAATTATGCAACTAATCTCAATTAGTGCAAACTTATTTTGTTAAGAATAATTGTAATTCACTTAATATACCTCTTAATTATGCTAAATTAATTAGCAACACTCTTTATGACAACCTTGACCCTCCATTGGTCATTAATATCAAATTAGGGGTTTCATATAATTAACTTTGGATATCTCCTTTTATTCATGTTTAAACAATCAACAATTAATTACTTATTTAATCACTTACTAATTGTTGACAATTTTCTTAATTAGGATTAATTATTTTCTCACAACTATTTTACTAAAATTGATAATTTATGCATTATACAAAATATTAAAAACCATGGGGCAATTTATATTCCTCAAAATGATATTTAATTTTGCCTCATTATTTCCCAAGGAAAATAATCTCATACATTACCTAAATTAGAGACAACGTACTTTCTAATTTTTAATAAATATTTAGTTGCCTCTTAGGATTTTATCATAATTTTCTCAGGGTATTTTATGACCCACAAATATTTCAGGGACCTATTTGCAAATTATTTAATGTTTTAGGGACCCTTTTCGCACATTATTTAATCTTAGGAGAAATTGTTCTAATAATAAAGTAAATTCAATACAAGGTATTTGAGACCTCATATTCACTTATTTTCAATAGGTATATTCTACCAATTTATGATATTTACACTAAGTCAAATTTTAGGGTATTACAATTTGCTTGATGGCAACCCAGAAACATGGTTAAAATATCATTTGAATCATCAAATTTCAAAATATTTATTAAATTAGCAAAAAGACATATAGGTCATTCGAAGTTTCCAAGTAAAGGATGAATAAGGAATTTTTGAAGTTTGGGTGTTTCTACCAAAATACCCCTCAAATTTTTTTTAAAAAAAATACAAGAACACATGTTGTTAATTGTTATTTTGTAGCTATCATTGCCTATACTCAAGCGTCATTGACAACTTGACTAAATGTAATTACTAACCTGATATAGAGATTGACAACTTAAGTTTTCTAAGTTGTCAATCTCTATACCCAAATTGCTTATTATTATATTCAAGTTGGCATTGTTTATACTCAAGTTGTCAATAGTGTCTGATATGATAAGCGTATGTTTGACAAATATAGACAATGACAATTTAAAAATATATATTGATCAAGCCCCTCTTCAACCAGCATATCCCTCCTCTCTGGTGTCCTCCTTCACCACCCACCTCCGCTACTCCGTGCCTCCCCCTCCAACATCCCTTTCTATCTCATCTTCTCCCTTCCTTAATGGCAGCGTTGCAAATTAATTATAAACCAATAATAATGGTCTCATAAATATACTGATTTGTGTGTGTAGTTGCTTGAATATTACCAACTAATAGTTAGTTAAACAAATAAGTAGCCTCACCTCTATATTATAAAAAGAAGTACGTACACAAGCTCAAATCTTAAAAAGGTCATATATTAAAAGAGATGAAAATCCTGTACATTCTAAATATCGAGAGAATTAATTTTACCCGCCTTGATGATCAAATAAAAATAAGAGTTGTTTGAATATTTTTTTTTTAAAAAAAAAATCAATTACAATTTTGACTCATAGTCGATTATGATCTTGATCTAGAAGGGACTTTAAAGGCTTGTTTAAGTTAGTATTTAAAGCACGTTCATGCATGTTGAGACAAAATTTATATCACATACTTGTCTCGCATATGTTGAAATAACAATTTCTACCGTTAATTCAAATAAGTACTAAGTTTGATTGGGAAAATCTTGGCCCTTCTTTGTTTACCACATGAAATTGTTGGGGCAACTTGTAAATTACTTACACACAAACTACATTTATAACAAAATGACACAGCTGAATCTTATATTTAGGATTATGAGGAGTAATTAACACAAATTTTATAAGAATGAAAAGCCTATTTTCCCTTAATCATATATTGACGTTAAGGATATTTTAAAAAATCAATATTGTTTATTCATCTAACCAAACAATCATACATACAAGTATATTCTGAATAAGCCCTCTCAATCTCATAAAGCAAGAAAGAGAGAGAAATAAGTTGGATTTGAGATGTTTGAGGAGCGAAGAAGCAAATATGATGGTAATTGAAGCAAATTAATTACTGTTAGTTAATTAAGACAAATCCAAGTTAATTAGGTATGCTCGTGGAGGATATTATTTACACATACCCGCATATTACTCGAAGATAACCATATATATCAATTACACACATGCGCATAAAATATATAACTCACGGGTTGACCCGTTTTTCCAACCCAACAATTGTGTTTGTGTCTATATGTATGTGTGCGCGCGCGCGCGCATACCTTTGTTTTCTGTGTCTCTCTATATATACACTCTCAGCAAAGAAATTAAACTGATGATTTCTGGAGTTCCACCAAACACTTCATAAGTTGGAAATATAAGTCCCTAAATACGATCCACAGACCTTACCATCAACTTCTTCCAATGAAGTGAAACCTAGCAAACACCATATATATTCCGATCCATAATACGGGGTACTTTTAGAGAAAAGATATAGTCCAGAATATAAATCAACTTCAGTTTAATTAATGTTATTTTTGTAACATCCAAATTTTTTTAATTATAGTACTAAGTAATATTTTAGAAAATATTAATATATGGTAATTAAAATGGGAAAATTAAAATAAAGGACCTAAATAAAATAATATTTAATTAGAAGGACCATAAAAATTGTAATTATTAAGAAGGACCAAATAAGTTTAAAAGTACTAAATTACCCTTTAGCTTCCCCAACATAGAAAATAAAGAGCAAAGCGCCTTCTTCTGTCCTCCTGTAAATATATCAAGGTGAGGCCATTTGGGAATCCAATATTGAAAATATTGGAAATTAAAAATGACGATATTTGGTAAAAGTGTATGCATAGTAATGAAGTTCAAGAATAATTCTGTTCTAATTAACTTATTGTTTTCACTGGATTACCAAAAATCGCTATTTTTAACTTCTAATACTAGATTTCTAAATGGCCCCACCTTGATATTCAGGGGAAGACGGAAGAAGGTACTTTGTTCTTTGTTTTTTGCGTTAAAGAAGCAAAATGGTAATTTAGTATTTTTAAGCTTATTCGGTCCTTCTTGATAATTACAATTTTTATGGTCCTTCTAATTAAATATTATTTTATTTTAGTCCTTTATTTTAATTTTCCCAATTAAAATTTACCACTTAATCATTCAGTATGAGAATAAATTTTCTAAAGTGAAAGCTAAAGAAAATATTTTAAGTTTTATTTTTAGAAAATAGCATAACTTATTAAACATTGAGGAAATTTTATTTAAACTGAATATATAAATTTGACCCAATTGTTGAATTGTAGAAGAAAAAATAATATAACAACAATTAAAAAAAAAAAAAAGACGAAGCAAAGTTAATAATAATAATAATAATAACTGGTGGGTCGCATGTGGCGTTTCCATCCATATATTTATTATATCTCATTTTGAGCTCTTATATGACTTATCATCGGCTCCCTCCACAAAACACTATATTTACAAACCGATCCCTCTATTTTTTTTTTTTTTCTTTATTCGTCTCTCGGGCTTCATGTGAGCCATAAGCCATGCAGGTGTTAGCTACTAAGGAGCGCACTAGGCTTTGCGTTTGGTTGCTTTCAACCCTTTCATAGTCTCACATGTTGGACTAAAGCCACGGTCTCCAAGATCCCTTGAATTTGTGAGGTCAGATTTCTCTTATCATCACAAAATCATATCCGTCCAATCAATTTAAAATGTCACAATATTTTTCTCTTCCCTTCCCAATCAATAGCCCAGATGGGCCTATGAAGAATAATAAGAAGTAAGGATAATTAGAGGATCTCATTCTGAATTTATGCTTTCTCTCACCATTTAATCATTCCTTAGACAAACACAGCAAATTATGGAAGTTTATTTCAAAAATAAAATCTCATAATATTTCTTGATATTTATATTTTTGCTAGAATCTCTTAATATTTTTTGAAATATTATAAAATATTTAAATATATAATTTTTTTGACAAGTTATAATTGCTTAAATGTATAATTTAAACCTTATATATTATTAGGTTAAAGTGTAAATTTTCCCCCAGAAGTTTTCACGGATAGATGAGTGATGTTACTTTAAAAGTTTTTTTGGGTTCAATATTTCCCTAAAAGTATTAAAATAGAATAATGTTGCCCTTTTAAAAAAAATAATAATAATAATAACTCTGAACATCAATTTTTTAATGGTCAACGTGAAGTTTTTTTAATGGTGCGTGACAATATTACTATATTTTGATACTCCTAGGGTGACGTTGAACCCCAAAAAGCTTCTACGACAACATTGATTCTCAGTAAAACAAAATTTGAAGCAAATTTGCACCTTAATCCTTTATTATTTAAATATATAATTTGTTGACATGTCATAATGGCTCAAATACATAATTTTAAAAATCTTATAAATTATTGAAATATATAACTTGATAATAATTTGTAGTTATTAAATAATTTTTTTGAATAAGTTAAAATGATTATTTGTGAAAATTGAAGCCATCTCATTAAAATTTCAATTCAACTCCAAAAATAACCATTAACATAAAACACAAAAAATCTAAATGAAGATATAAATCTACTTATAATATGAAAAATGGAAATTCTTTAGATTAAACAAACTAAATAATAAAATAATCATGTGATTAATGTTATGGTGGATTTTGTTCATAACATATTAATCACCCCATGCAATGCACGGGAGTGCAATTACGTTCAATCCACACATTTTACTTACTTGGTATAAATTCATCGAAACAGAGTCATCACCCCGTACAACTGACGCCTTCCATTTAATTGCCGCCGTCAACAGCCAACAGCTATCTCTCTGTTGTTTTTTTTTAAGCCGTGGCTCCACTTAGTGCGGCGACAGTGAGAGTTTGAGAGAGGGAGGTTCACGTTGAGTGAGGGTGTGAGGAAGATAGGAAGGCAAAGTTTGGGTTCTCTTTAGAATATATTTGGGTAAGTGATCTACATTCTATTTCCAAATTTCTCTTCTCTTATTTTTAGTTTTTGTGAAAAGAGAAATCTAGGATTTGTTAGATTTCAAAATTTGGATGTTTCAATTGATTTTATAGCTTTTAATGGCTCTAGTGGTATTAGACTAAGAATGATTATGGTTTAGTTTTAACTAAATGGTTAATTTGAGGGCTTTAAATTTAGGGTTTGGTTGGAAAATCAAGATTTGTGACAATGGATCTTTTATATCTGAATTAATTATATGAATTATTTTAGTTTATTAGAGGTTTTATTAAGGATTAAATAGATGGTATTTGAGGTTTATGAGAAAAGATGGAATTTTGGATGAAACTTGAGTGTAGGAAATTGGGGATTTTGGAATAAATTGAGGAGATAGTGTTATTTTGGTTCTTCTAATAAGTGAGAAAACAATTTATGAAGAAGGAAATGTGATTGTAATGATGAGTTGAGGAAGAATTGATTTTGATTTGCTCTAAGGATTAAAGTGACCAATTTTGAGGGTTTTAAGGTGATTTTTTTTGGGGGGGGGGGGAGTATTATTGTTAAAAAATTTAATTAAGTGAAATAAAGTTAGGATTTGTGGTTTGAAAAAATGATTTCAGGAATAGATAAATTGTTGACATTTGTACAAGAAAACTAACATGAACCAATCATGGAAGTTCAGTTACTTACTTATTATTTGTTATTATATTAGTTAGTATTCCTGTTAATTTTATTAATCTAGAATTGTATATTTTTTGTAAAGTGAAATTGAATGTGGCTTGTTGATGGATTTGAATTCTCTTAAGTTTCTCGAGCAAAAAAAAAAAAAAATCTCTTAAGTTTAGTACTTATTTCAAGAACTTTAATTAACCACTTTCCAATTTACCTTGCA
This sequence comes from Acacia confusa, assembly GCA_037074495.1. NCBI lineage: Eukaryota > Viridiplantae > Streptophyta > Magnoliopsida > Fabales > Fabaceae > Acacia > Acacia confusa. The sequence goes on along the minus strand of CM073513.1, from coordinate 8,000,743 downwards.
TATTTGTTGAGATTATTATAAGTATATGTTTGTGTTTTCAAATGATATAAGTATATGTTATAGTATTTATGTATGAAAAATGTATGTGTGTGTGTGTGAGAGAGAGAGAGAGAGTAAATTTTTTAGTTAAATGAGCTTAAATTGTTTATCTTGTGATTGTGATATTGATTATGCATAGCATTAAATGTTGAATACGAGGATAAATCATTGATGTAGAAGTTTGGGATGTTGAACTACATATGAAAGTGTAAAGGATTGTGATGAGATGTGATTGTAGGAGGTTGATTCTTTTATGCTACATGGTATATAGTTGCCATCGTGCACACAATGGATGGCTTTGTCATTCTTAGAGCCTTTGGTATCATCCTTTCTTTGACTGGATTAAGGGTCAACTCAAGGGGTATGACACCTTTCCATATTCGAAGGAAGGGAACACATAGTCTGATATGAGTCTACAACCTTTAGCCGAGCTACACCTCATTATTGGAGAGCTTGATGCAGTCTTGCCAAAGGGATTAATCTTATTATGTGTTGTAGCCCATGAGTTCTATCAATGGTTATAAAGATGGTTGAGAGAGTTCTATGCATATTGAATGATTATTTTAAACTACTAATATTTTTGGACAACTACTTTGACTTTATATCATAAGAACCCATTTCTTGTCTGCTTAACTATCTTGTAATCATTTTTTACATACTTATTGAATTGTGGTTATGGGGTCTGTGTGACTCACCCAATCTTTATTTATTATTTTTTCAAGCGAGAGTTCAGGCTGTGCTACCAAGGGGAAGGTGGCCGAGACTTGATATGATTTATTAATCTTGTATGCCTTATTTAGTTATGTAAGCATAGTCTGATGTATATTGTCAAACTTTAGAGCTTTTTTTTTATGTAAGTTGCATATTTTGAATATTCCACTGCATACTGAGATTTGTATTGTGGTCGAAGCTCCTTTGATATGTTGTTTATTATGTGGGCTATTTTATTAAAGGCGGGCCTAAATGTTTTTATTTATGAAATGAGTTTAAATATTCGGATGTAGATATATCTTTATTATAATTGGTTGCGTTAATTATCATTATGATTACACAGAGGATTTCAAATGCCCTAGTCCATATGTAAATTGTATTAATTGTGCTTATATTCTGTCAATCAGGTTGTTAAAGTTTTTCCTACCATGACAGAGTCTTTTCTCCCATGGTAAGGTCTTGATTGTTTTGTTATGAAGTTGAAGTCACGTTAACCATAGTAGATTTTTATTTGTCCGGTTTGATGTCCTTCTATCATGGTTAACTTTTCTAAAGTGTTAAGTGAAATTATTCTAACCGTGATAGTCTTTTGTATTGGTTTCTTTATTATTTTCTTAAGTACTACTTTTGTTTTACTAAGTTATTTAAAATGATTAATTATAGAGTAATTATAGGAGGTTGTTTCACGTTTTGCTATTTTGCTCTTGTGATTAATACTCACTCTCTAACTTTACTCACTCATTGTATCCTCCTCTCTCTAAAATAATTAAACACATTTCCTAAGAAGTGAAAAAGTGGGGGGGGGGGGGGGGAATCATATTTTAGGACATATTAAATGACTTAATTGTCATTTGTTATTTCCTATGATATAGTCAATGTTTAAAATTGTGTGTGTGTGTGTGATGCATTTTATTTTTTTTTTTTTGAGTTAAAATGTTAAAATAGCATTTAACTTGTATCAAAATACAACAGTAACAATAAACTATAATTTGAAGCAAAAGTAATAATCAATGTTCAAAAGTGAGACAAAATCATTAAACCCAACTAACTTTCATATATTACGATGGTGAAAATTAAACTTTTAGCCCTTAAAGTTTTGACTCACTTATAGCTTAGTCTTTGAATTTTTGATTTGCTTGCAACTTAGTCCTTGAAGTTTCTGAGTCATTTTTGTGGCAAAGAAATATTAAAATACTGTTAAAAATTGCTCAAATGGATTTACATAAATTAAAAAATAAAAAATAGTATATATGTTCCCACCAACTTGCATCCCCAGCCTTTGTTTTCTAAAAACTTCATTGGGCATATGCGGCATTTATGACAAATCCTTCTACAACACTAGAAGATAGCGAATGATTCGGATTCGAGAACAGGTTAAAGCCACATATAATGCTTTAATTAACTTTGATAAATTACCTAAATATGGAAGAAAAATCCATTGTGGAACAAGAAATTTCTTAACTTTTGATTAAAGTTTAAGGTTATTTTAACAAAAGTTCAGGGACTGAATTATAAGTGAATCAAAATTTTAAGGGCCAAAAGATTATTTTTCCCATTGTAATAGATAGAAATTAATTGAGTTTAACGGTTTTACCTCACTTTTAAACATTTATTATTATTTTTTCTCTAAAAAATAGTTTATAATTATTGTTGTACTTTTTGATAAAAAGTTTAAGGTTATTTTAACATATTAACTCATTTTTTTTACTTATCTTTGTCAGAAGATAAATTACTATTTTTTAGCCTAAATGTTAATAGTCAACTGGGATTGGAAGATTTGGTTTTGTAAAAAAACAAAACAACTTGGATTGAAAGGTGGACAAAATGTTCCTGTGAAGAGGTTTCATTATCTAACAAGACTTTCAGCCCATGCATTGCACGACAATGTTAGTACTTAGCACATTTTTTCAGAAATAAATATATCATAATGAGTAATAACTTCATTTCATTAAAACAAATAGATGACAGAAAGATCAAAGTTGTATTCAAATAACTACTTTATTGCTATGAATTGAACAAAATGTTTTGGAAAACTTCTCTATAGACAACATTTGTTGTAGTATAAGTGCATTTATCGAATTCATTCAATATAAGTATTTTCAAACCTTTGAAACTCTTAACCCTCGACAATGCAACATATAGTTGCCCATGTGAAAAAACTGGGCTTGGTAGGTAAAGACCAACATTTGCCAATGATTGACCTTGGCTTTTGTTTATTGTCATTGCAAATGAAACAATTATGGGGAATTGCCTTCTTGTCATAGTAAACGACGGTTTAGTTTCATATGGGTTCATATCCATTTTGTGAATTAAAATATCTTCACCAACGCTTGTTCCATTCAACACCTTTGCTTTAATGACGTTCTTCCCCAGTTGTTTAATTTGAAGCCTTGTACCATTGCGCAATCCTGCTGCTTGATCAATGTTTCTTAGTAACATTATTGGTACTCCAACCTTCAATACCAATTTATGATGAGGTATATATCCCAGAGCATTTAATTGCATTCAGATATTCTGTGTCATACAAGTCATCAAAGCTTTCATTTGAATTATCTAAGTGATTTATAGAGTCTGAACTAAACTACTCAACTGCGTCTCCTGACAATAGAGAACAAATGTACTCATTTAATGTGTCAACATTTTCAGTGGTTGGGGTAAGAACGGACCTATTGTTTAATCTTCCTCAAACAAACACTCTATTAAATTTGGGTAAGTAGAGTCAACAGTGCACCTTATTGGATTACAATCATCATAAAGAATCAAATCTGTGGGTATTGTGATGTCTGCAATACCATCATTTAGTAATCCAATATCTCCATCTCCTACAAGCAACAACCATTCAGAAAACGATTTAATTCTTGCTTTCTCATCTGGATCACTTGAAGATTGTAGCCTCATATTATTTGTTAGTAGTAGCAATTTGCATTGATTCCATAGATAAGAAGCATTGATAGATGCCTTAACAATCTCAGCTCGACCATATTTTGGAATGACAGGAAGGATTTGCCTAAAATCACCACCCATTACCACACATTTTCCCCCAAAAATGCAATTGATCTTCATTAAGTCCCTCAAGGTTTGGTCAACGACCTCAATACAATGTTGCTTCACCATCGGTGCTTCATCCTAAATAATGAGGTTAGCAACTTTTATTAAGTTTGCTGTTGGTGATCAATGAGTAATTGAACACATAGAGTCTTCATTGACGTCAATAGGTATGCAAAACCATGAATGCACACTTCTACCTGATCGTAGTAGAGTTGCTGCTATTCCGCTAGATGCAACATTAAGTATGACACCTCCATTTGATCTTATGGAAGCTGTCAATACATTCCATATAAACGTTTTACCAGTTCCTCCAAAGCCATGCAAAAAAGAAGAACCCTCCATTTTTAGATAAAACAGCATCCATGATCTCATTAAATACTTTCTTTTGCTCATCAGTCATCAATATTTGCAATCTTTTTTATTCTTCACGTTCTTTTTGCTTGTTGTAGTTTAATTCTTGAAGAATTAGCTGGTTCGATATGTCAAGAATGTTGTCTTTATTTGGTCTAGGCAGTGATGGATAGTTGTCTAGGCTTCTTCCATTTCGTATCAAGAGTTGTTGAATGATAGTAAGGCCTGCAGTTTCTTTATTGGAAGATGAAATCTGCAAATCTTTGTGAGCAAATAGATGGTATTAAAACACTTGGTTAAATATGAAACAAATGAAATACATTAATAAAATACAATAAACTCTTCTTAAACAATTATTCAATGTGTCAGTATATGCATATCAATAGTCATAATATTAATCTTTGTTCATCCAACATTAGGCATAATTGACATCAGACAGTAAATGAAGAAAGGCACCAAATAAAAATATGCACACGTCTGAAACAACTCTTGATACAAATAAATGACATGGGTGTTACTTAAAATTAGCCTCAAATACCAATGCTACTTAAGTATCAAGTCTTTGTGATATGTTCAAAGTCATTGGAACTTCGGAAATAGCAGTAGGGTTATAGTCTATCACGTTCATATTATCATTAGATCAGGACCTCAACTTCAATGTGAATTAATGCAGAGACCAATCAGGTGACGCACAATGGAATATAGTTAATGTAAATTGATTGGGATTTAATGAACACTGCACAGTCTCACTTGTTTAATTCAATGAAATTGACGCTAACCAACTACAACTCAGTTTATGTGCAGTAATAAATAATTGACATCGGTTAAGATCATATAAATAATACAAAAGAAGCAAGTATAATAATACACATTTGAAGTGATACCGAAAATTTTAAAATTGTATGGAGTGAGGTACCTGAAAAACGTTGGTCACCATGACTAATATATAACAAATCTTCACAAATAATCTCTTTAGTGTGTTCCCAAACAACAGCTAGCTATGATAAGCAATGACTTAATTACATGCTTGTGAAAAATTGACGGAGGTAATTTTCTGATGCCCACAATGATGCTTCTTTAATTACATCAATGTATTCATTGTCATCATCTAACAATCCAAATGTGTAACATGCTTCCCTAAATGTTGGAAAAACTACATTATTTACAGTTCTTATGTCTATATAATTCTTTGGCCCTCGAACTTTTGTTAGTAACAAATGAAGATAGTATAGTTCTCCATGAGCACATGTACAATGACCTATCCTTCCAACTGAAAACCCACGCTCACAAATTTTCCATAACCTTTTTCCCTAACAAATGTGAAGTAGTTAGGGAATTGAGAATAGGTAAGTGTTCTTGCAAATGGGTCGTCTTTATTTTTTTCAAACCGAGCAAGGAACATTGATTCTTTTATCCTAGGGTTGGTCACAAGCGAAGACATGCTTTCCCTTTCAGTGTAGTAAACTGATTGCTAATGAGGAAGATGGAAATTTAGTCTCTCAACAGGTGGATGTCTATGGTGTATATCGAACCCAAAAATTCTCCACGATGCTTCACATGAAGATACGTACCTACAATTGAGGTAATGAGATACTTCATCAAACGATTGTTGAGAGCCTGAACTATCTTTGTTGCTATATATACCAGCGATAACACGATCATTCCCTTTACTTACGTATTTGAATAGGTACTTAATGTCACGTGATTGATTTTTCTTCTCAATGTTCAAGTGACCGCAAAATAATTTTAGCAACCTTGCATTATAAGGGACGACGAATCTGTTATCAAGCTGAACACCATTCCTTGACACCATATGTCCATCATCTCTCCTTCGATATGTCGGATATCCATTTTCATCCAACATTGTACGCGGACAATATTTTTTAGGGAAGTACTTTGGACACTTACCATCTTTCATGCAAGGTGCACTTCTAGAGTATCTACCACATGGCCCATGAACCATGTAGCTCCCAACCAATTCATAAAGTTTAGGGTCCTCTTCTTTATCTGGTATCTCTGCTGATATTAGTTGGTCCACATCAAATGGTGTTTTCAATTTGTCTGCATCCGATAACCATAATATGATATGTGCATGTGGTAGACCTCTTTTTTGAAACTCAATAGTCTATACTTCTGCATTTGTACAAATTAGATTTTAATTAATGATAAGTACAGGATAAATACAAATTACGAATTATGCTATACAATTTTTCACCCTACTACAAATAAATTTAAGTAATGTGTTGGCTACATGATATTAGCATCAAATAATCAAATTGTGAGGTTGAAAATTAGTGACATGCAAATGTTGTTTATTTATGGCATGCCATTATTATAATATTTAAAATAATAACCTTATTTATGCACCTAAATAAGAAAATTGTACCTGCTTTTACTGATCCGAATATTTTTTTCTTCCTTCAAAATTCTCATTAATTTCAGCAGTTTGATGTGGAATATCCTGCTCCATACTTCTGGTTTATCGCATGGTTTCAATCCATCTTGGTCACAATGACGAGTAATCTCCAGCCACATGGGGTTGCACGTAAATGTTATAAATATATCCAGATAACCAGCCCAAGCACAAATGGCCATAGCATCTTGATAGTTCTGAATCATGTATCGTGTACCACTAGTGAAAGAAGATGGTAAAATAACTCATCGTCCTATTGATAAAGGGTCTGTCTCTCCTCTTGTGACTGCATCAGATAGTCCACTGTAAAGATCAACCCTTAACTCCTTTTGATGCTTTCTAATGTAGTCAAGCCTATCACTTTCAACCATTGAGTATCCATCGACAATAAATTGTTGCAATAATTTTTTCCCATGTAGGATTATTGAGATTTCCGACTTCCTCCTCATTAAATGGAACGCCAAGTATTCCCTAGGTGTTAATTTCTTCTTCTTCTTCGTTGTTGCTAATGATGCATAAGAGTGTTCATTTGTTTGAGTCGTATCCGTTGTCTCCAAACGGAAAAAGCAAAGGATATTGCAGTGGGAGATATGCCATGTATAACTCATCAATCCTCTGTAAATGTCTGCTTTGTCATTTGACAATGATATCTCTTTTTGTGTATGAATTGTCGAAATCACCTATAATTAGAGCGGTAAGCTCAGAAGCTATTGGCATATTATATTGCTTAGAGATAGAACTTGAGTTGCTATTTCTAATTAGCCTTATGCTAACATCACAAATAACATTTTTCTTAATGATCTCCGTAGCTCTCCTATATTGTTTTACTACACAGTTGTGCTTATCCAGACATTCTTTCAATATTTTGACAATACAATCGTCCAAATGTTCAGCACGACCATGACGACTACATAGAAAGTAAACTAAATTAAAATAATTGTTTGACATTGGCCGCACAATAATAATGAATTTTATATAATGAACAAAGATATGACACGGTAACTAACTTGACAGTGAAAATGCGGTTGGAAATCTCATTTTCTGTGTCGTAAATATAAAATTGAGAATAAACCAGAGCATTTCCCTGAGGAGGCAATAAGCTCCCGATTAGATGGTGATTTTGACCTGATAGGACAAATGACTAAGGGCCACCTCCACTAGAGTTGATTGAATGGTCGATTCTCCCACCCATTGAGGTAAAACAAAACATGTTCTTGTAGGAACGAATATTCTTTAAGAAGTTTTTTGAAGACACTGATTGTTTGTTGAAAAAGAGTTCATGAAGCTCTTCTGGAGGCCTTTGTAATAAAGGTACAAAAATCTTCCCATTACAACAACAAATTCCAAACTACGGATTTGCATTTTTCCTCAAACCTTTCAATCTTTCATCAAACCACAGTTGAGCACCACAATATTGACATTCATGACTAGCATCACCATCATCTAAATAATTAGAATGAAACGGACCAGTCAAAATGTTGTCAACCACACCATGACGAGGTTTATTATCAGGTTGGTCTATGGTAACTCCATCAGCTGCAACAACATATGAGGACAACATTTTTTTATTATAAAATTAAACTGTATAAAACATAACATAACATGCTTTGAAAGATGTTTAATGATAATTACTTTCATATATTGGTTGATCTAGTCTACTGCATAAATCAGTTGCAACTTGATGAATTGGCAACTATTTCTCACTTATTGAACCACCGAAATTCTTTGTCAATGGATTAAGTGTCAAATCAGTGACGACAATAGGATCATTGGAAAATTTTTCTGCACAATTTATTGTACATATCAGTTTACCTACATAACCAGTTTGTTTGATACTCAATACATACTGAACATAAAATAAGGAAAAATCAAATGTATAAATATACAAATGACAGTTAAGAAGCCTTACTTCCTCCTTCATTCTCATTATTTTTGAAAAGATCAGTCCGCTTCTTCCTCATACTTGGTATAGATGTGTAAGAATGAAGACAGGTGCTTAATCGAAAACATTCGTCATTTCAATAGATCCATTGTATATATATAATATGAGATGTTCATTTACACATATAATGAACAACGAAAAATGTCTTCTCTATCAATGGACGGACGGAAAGATTTCATTTTAATTTAAACGAACGGACAGATTCAACCTATACTTATGATGGCATGGATCGCCATATAACCAAACTTGATAATTTTTAATTCTAAATAGGCATTAAAGATGACGGACGAAAGATGAGATAACCACAATTGTAATTACTGTTAGAAATTGCTTATTGGAAATTGTTGTGCTCCAAATAAATAAGTTCAGGTTATTAATAATTACTCAGTTATTAATACTACTATGTGGTCATTAATTATGATTAGGTGTGCTTCATATTCAGTAAGCTTTGGTTCATAATTAAGTATTACCATGGGGAATGATTTTTAATATTGTCAAAAGTAGGTTTCAGAAAACATAAAGTTGAAGTTTAAATAATGGAGAATATTGTGTACATTGAACTTGATCAACCAAACATTAAAGAATAATATTACAAAGCAGAACGAACGGGTATAGAATGTAAGATAAATAAAACGCTTATAAATTTGATGCTATAATGAACATATAGTTCTAAGATTAGAAATATGCTAAGTAATTGTTGTTGAGACTATTTAACAGGGATGATGATAAAATATTTATGTTATGAAAAAAACAAATCATTCATATTGTTGATGTATGAATAAAAGGAAAAAGAATTCACATGTTCAATTATATGTTAGATGGCAAAATTAGTAAAATTCAAGTGTTGTACAATAAATGTCAAGTATTTTTGACAATATTAAAACCAATTTACAATGTTCGTTTACTGTGGCTGAGTATTTTTCCAAATAAGAATACATGCTGACACGGATGTAACATCCCAATTTTCAAAAGCGGAATAATTTTTTTTCATTTAAAATCAAAATCATTTCAAATCATCAGAGTAGAGCATTTGAGTGGAAGAATAACTGATACTTGTATTTCAAAATGTCATAAGTCTGGCTTGATACAATAGCGGTATAGTAACCGCGTGGTTCAAAAGTGAAGTAAAACAATAATGGAAAGGCTTCCATTGGAACGTCAAAAGGAAGTCTTCAGCCAGGTCTTCTATGCGGCCTGTTTGCGCCTCTCCTCAGTCCTCGGACTCCCGACCCTAAAGCTATGTTAAGAGCTGAGGTTCAATACCCATTAAACCTCAGGTAACGGTTAACCTCATGTTTACATACACAATATATGGACGACATATACCACAACATCAACAGCACAAATAAACGATCTATCACAAACAATGCATATGTATCACTCCCAGCATGCAACCATATCGCTCCCAGCATATAGACATATCGCTCCCAGCATATGGACATATCGCTCCCAGCATTACAGATACCCTCTAACCTTTATATGCACTTCACAGTATAAATACTCTATACATACAACACACATACCACATATATGCATATCATAAACATCAGAGTTAGTGTTACAGTACGCGAACGTACCATAAAGCTATCAGTTAACTCACATAAGCATACCATACACGTAGCACATATACGCATACAGTAAACATCAGAGTTAGTGTTACAATACGCGAACATACCTTCGTTGTCGATATACGGTACTTTAGACGGAAAACGGTACGACGGCGGCACAACAGCACTAACAGCAGTACGTGATCTCAGATATCCTAATAAGGATAATATCGCATGTAATCAATAACTAACATTATAACAGTCATTTTAGTCATAAATGACCATTTTACCCCCGACCTCTCTAATCGGCGAAATTTCGCCAGAACTTTGTTACTTTGACTCTAATCTTCCAGAATTTCAACATATCTCTTACTCCAATATATTTTCCAAAATAAATATCATATCTATCCTAAAATATGATATCTAAAACATACTGAAAGATTAAAGATCAAAACAACATCTACTCTAAAACTTTAAGAACTATCGAACTAAAGATTAAGGACCGAAGAACTTACCCAGGACTCCGCTACAACTTTCTCCAAAGCTCTTCCTTCCTTCTCTACTCTAAGATTTCGAAAATTCCAAGAGGAATTGGTGTGAGAATTTTGAAAGAAGGTTTAGGCTATTTATATAAAAAGACGATGGCATTTCGGTAATTCCTTTGAACTTTGTCTGATTAGTTTCTGACCGTTAGATCGCACTTCTTTAAGGTGGCAAGATCTTGGCCATACACCTTACTATGCTAACCTCATCCTATATCACCAAGGTGATGTCACCAACTTGCTCAAGAAGTTTTCTACCGATAAAGTCCCTGTTCGGTGTTCTAATCGCATAATCTTGGGAAATCTCAAAATTTCGGGAGCAACTCACTGAAGATGTAATCTTCCTCGTTAAGAATATTTGGGTTAACGAAATTTTTGATCTCATTAAGGACATTTTGTTGCCTGCCCAACATTTTCGGACAACCGCTGTCGGTTACGGAAATAACGTCGGACAACGTTATCTTCTGGATAAAAATCCATTGATTCATAATATACTCTCGTTTTTACCAACTCATCCCCGGATTTCAAGTTATGATTTTATTTCTATAGGTTCTCATTTACTTGTGTTTGATTAAAGAATAACTTGCTTCTTAAGTTTTCTCTTTGGATTTCAAACCATTATTCACTTTGGTTTAATCTTGACTTATAATATTATACAAATATTAATTCTTCACTCCATGGAAATTTTTCCACCGCCCTCCCCCATATTTTTTTCGGTTTCCATTTTTTTTTAATTTTATATTATATTTTAATAATCTTCTAAAATTCCAAAAATATCTTATTGGTCCTTACTTAATTACAAGGATTTAGGTATTTAAAAATTGTTAGAAATTCTTGTAGCCCTTGATCTTACTTTATTAGATTATATCCTAACCATTGATCATTGTTTAATTTGTCCAATTCAATTAAGAAGCTTAATTCAGACCTTAATCCTATGATTTGAAATCTTTTAGGATTTAGGGCTTTTATGTACTTAATCTCACCAATATTTCTTAATCTTTACTAATTAATTAGCAATTATATTTTTGCTAATTTTAGCCACAAACATTTAATTAAAGGGTTTTTGTATACTTTACCTTGAATATTCTCTTGTTCAAGCTTAAACAATTAGTCATTAATTACCTAATTAATCATTTAGTAATTGTTGATAATTTTCTTAATTAGTAATCATTATTATCTCACAACTATTTTACTGACATTGGTAATTTACGCACCATGTATAATATTTAAAAATCATGAGGCAACTTATATTCCCCAAAATAATATTTAATTTTGCCTTATTATTCTCCAAGGGAAATAATCTCATAAATTACCTAAATTAGAGACCACATACTCTCTAATTCTTAATAAATATTTAATTGCCTCTAAGGATTTCATCATAATTTTTTCAGGGTATTTTATAACCCGTAAATATTTCAGGGACCTATTTGCAAATTATCTAATGTTTTTAGGGACCTTTTTGCACATTATTTATTCTTAGGAGAAATTGTCCTAATAATAAGATAAATTCAATACAAGGTGTTTGAGACCTCATATTCACCTATTTCCAATAGGGATTATTTACTAAATTATGATACTTATCATAAGTAGGATTTTTAAGGTATTACAACGGATGATTTGTTTTTTAATTAAATGTTTGACATGTCAAATAAGTTAATAAATTCCGTCTGTTTCCGAGGCGTGGTATAATTCATTGAGAATAAACGAATAAAAATATCCTTTGAGAAAAAGAAAGTGAAAAAAGTCCACAATAAACGAACATTGTAAATGACGTTCAAGATGCATGGGGAGTGTAATAGTTGCATCAGAAACAGATGGAATTAATGGGAGAAAAAGAAAGTGTGAAAAAACCCCCAAATAATACAAATAGATGTGGAAATTGACGTTCAAATGAGACATACGAAGACGTGGATCCATACATGAACATCCAACTAATGACCATAGAACAGTAAAGTTAAAGCCACATAGATAAGACATGTGGACCAATAACTGAGTCACTTAGAGGTTTAGTGTTTTATATTGATGATAGCATTTTTATGGGATTTTTTTATATATCAATATAGACACACACAATACACTGACAAAATAGTGCTAGCCTTCTTCCTAATTGGTCCAAGTGTGTTGTCCACATCATTAACATATTCATTCCCAAGCATATGTGAGGAATCATAATCATATAAATGTTGGATCTGGCTATCACCCAAGAGGAGGGGTGAATTGGGTGTTTGATAAAACTTTAGGAACCTTAAAAATCTTTTCGCAACTTATAAATTAACAGTTTGATATTCAAAGATAAGCATATACTGGAAATGTAAAAGATAAGGGATGAGAGTATGCAAACTGTGATTTATCCTGGTTCGGTCCAATCCTTGACCTACATCCAGTCCCCAAGCTTCACTTGAGATTTTCAATCCACTATTTGCTTTGAGCTTGATTACACGTTCTGTACTTGAAGTAATCCTCTCCCTAGGATTCACTCCCCCTTACAAACTGTAATCAATACACTTACTTGATTACACACTCTGTACTTGAAGTAATCCTCTCACTAGGATTCACTCCCCTTACAAGCTGTAATCACAACATAGTGTGTTTCCCACTCAAGATCACCCAATCTTGAGTAACTCTCAAATAGAATGATTTTCAATCAATCTTCTCTCTCAGAAGTGAATATGATGAAAACTGAAGCACAATACAAATAATCTCACTCTCTAAGCTAAATATATGATCATTGAAATATTCAGAGAGTAGATGAAGCATATATTAGAATATTGGTATTTTCACTGTGTAAGCTCAAGTCCCTGTTTTTCGTCACTGTTGCACCCTTGCGTCTATATCTCTCTTGCTCTTCGTTTCTGGGCTCCTTATATAGATGAAGAAGTTTGTATCTTTTATCAAAATATGTCTGTTAGAGCTCCACTGAGAAACTTGCCGTTGGAAGTCCACTGAAGGTTTGGCTTGGAGCGTACTTGATTTCTGATTCTAGTGATGTTTCTGGCTTTCTAAATCTGCAGTATATTTAATTTGAAGATAATATTAATCTTCCTTTATTAGAATGGGCAACAGAGGAATGTCCATAATTGTTTAATCCAAGTTGCAAATATTCCCGACACATGTGCTGGCGCTCCATGCTGAGAATCCACTTTACAGCTCAGTAAAACAGGACCTTTTGATTTCAGCTCCAAACTTCATGAAATTCTTAATTTGATCATCTGAAACTTACTAGAAAATTGTTTAAACAATGTTAAGAATAATAGTAAGTGATGATATGAAGAAATGAAATCATAATCAATGATTTCCATTTTACAAGCACAGTGATTTACTGATGTTCTCTTCGCATGACTGCAGTAGCACATGTGTTACTGGAGTCATTTAAGTGTCAAATGCTTTCTGTCTCGTGTACAACTGCAGTAGCATTATAGTGACTGCAGTAAGTCATAATTGTCATTTAGTTTCTGCCTTCAAATAACTGCAGCAAGTTCAATATAACTTGAGTCCAAGTTGGTGTAGGTAACTTATGCTCTTTGTAAGCCTTTGACTTGAGTAAAGATAGGATCAGCTACTTTTAGTCTTCTTCTTACTGCAGTAGCTAAATATGACTGGAGTAGATTGATGATCAATTTCTCTCTGTCTTTGATTTTACTGGAGTCATCACTTAGTTACTGGAGTAACTAAGGTTCATGTCGTTTCTGTGATAGATCTGACTGGAGTAGCATCTTGATAACTGGAGTAACCAAGGTGAAGAATTGCTTCTGTAACACACTTACTGGAGTAGCCTTCAATTACTCAAGTTAATTTTAGTTTTGCAAAGTTACTGTCTCGACCTTACTGGACTAGGAACTTAGTTACTGGAATAACTAAGGTTTATTTTGTTTCTGTCCTCGAGCTTACTGGAGTAAGGATTTGGCTACTGGAGTAATTCAAGATCATTTTGCTTCTGTCTCTGACATTACTGGAGTAACGTTTTAGTTACTGGAGTAACTCTAGTGTAAAAGTGCTAAGATGACTGGAGTAACCAAAAACGTTACTGGAATAAGGTGACTGACTATCGGGTTTTGCTTCTAAACAAGACTAAAAATGGCGACTTACTGGAGTAAGTAAGTGACAACTGGAGTAAGGCTTACTGGAGTAGCCATTTCATTACTGGAGTAATGTGAAAACATAAATATCAATTCCTCTCTGTAAGTGTCTAACTGCAGTAGCTCACTTGGGAACTCGCGTAAAGATGGAATCAAATATTCTTGACTTCGCATTACTTCAGTAAGCCATGAGTTACTGCAGTAACCAAATGTCCATTTTCCTTCTGTCTGAGTATGACTGCAGTAATGTTGTTCATGACTGCAGTAACAAAGGAATTAATTGTTCTCTGGACGTGTTTCGCTGCAATAGCATCTGATATGACTGGAGTAATCATAATTCTTCACTTGTTTGAAGATCAGTTCCAGAATTCTGAACAGTCACTGAATTTCCAAAAATCATATCTCTCTAATTTGACCTTTGTTTTCTTTGATCTTTATATTTTTGGAAAGGTGTGTGAGTCTAGTTTCATATGCCACTGATTCCAACTCATTACGATATGTAGTTTATGAGATATCCTCAAATTACTGAACCTTGGTTAACTGCATGACAGTAACAAGTGGCGTAACTTCAAAAATTCATAGCTCTCTCATCTTATCTTCTTTGGACCTGAATTTTTGATATAATGACGCCTTGGATGTCTAGTTTCATCTAAAATTAGTTTTATCTTAATACGATCTCTGGTTTGGGAGATATCATCAATTTACTAAACGTTGCTCAGGTGAAACGCTGACAGAATTACTAAAGCAGCCGTATGACTAGAGTAATGCGATACTTACTGCAGTAGTTTCGCTCCAGAAGCTTTCTGTCTGACCCGTTACTGCAGTAGCTTAACGATTACTGCAGTAACCATCTGACAGAAACGAAATCAGCAGCTGGAACACCCGAATTACTGCAGTTATTAAGTGCCAACTGGAGTAATGAGCACCCATATCACATATATGACTGGAGTAACACGTAAGTAACTAGAGTAACTCGACCAATACAGTAGCAATGACCAGAGTAACATATTTTTGACTGGAGTAACTCGATCATTATTCATCCGGAAGCTTCAACTTGCTCATTTTAACTCCGAATTGACTCATTTCAACTTCCACTTGATCGTAGAAACTTCAAGAATCAATCTATGAACTTGTGTAATGATTTTCTCAATCCTTTCAACAAGTTCTTCTTTCTTTCTTCTCTCTTCTTGATTAATCTTCATGAGTCAACTCATTATTTCTTTTCTTCTCTTATTCTTTCTTCACATAAACAAATCTACATTAAATTGTAGCAATTAGTCAATGTATATGATATGAACTTTTTGCTCTTACTAATGGCATAAGACATCATCAAAACTAATCATAACCAACAATAAAATCTCACTAATACAAGGCAAAAATCAATTGAAGATTTCAGTTTCATCGTACAAGGGGAAAGACCCTGACACAAGCCTAGTTACAACTTACAAATTACAACTTGCAATTTAAGTAAATCAATAAACTCCCCCCATTCCCCTACAAAAAGTATCTCTACGTCAGATAAGCTCTTTGTTTACATGATAGGGAGGGCCTGACTGAAATCTAGCCAGGCCCATCTCAACTTTCAAGGACTTCCAAATTTGCAAAGAATCCTCAATCAACATTTCCTCACATGAGGATACTCTCAGCCAACCAATGCCAAGAAATATTTATCCCAACGGAATAATTACAATCTATCAGCAGGGAGGTGAGTAGTCCCAAGAAAGAAAGGGGGCTTGTCCTTGATAGATTTATTGATTCAGAAGGACAAATCAGCCAGGAGATCTAAGAAAGCTCTTCTGAATTGAACTTTTTCCAAGCTTCCTGTTTCATAATCAGGAAAATAAGAAAAATAAGAAATACAATAAAGGCAACAAACATTAGTATGATACTCCGATAACTAAATAACAACTATTGCAAGTAAAAAAGCAGTGTTGATAAATAAAGGTTTTGGTTTTTTTTAATACATCAAGGACTCAGGAGACTGCTTGAATACTCACAAGATATCACAGGTTTTAAATTGATGTCCAACAAACTCCAAACCATCGTATATAGTTTACAAAAGCAAATATCCAGTATAGGTTCAACAGTTGAAATTTCTATAGCAGTTAGAATGTAGAATATATGCAAATATTTTGTGGAAACATTTAAAAAAAAAACGTGACAGTTAGAATAAACAAAGGACTACTAAGCAAATTAAATTATTTCTTATTTATATAACATACCTTAAGGACGTCAAAAAACTTCTCCGCTATATATCTCTGTTCAAGACTAGCACCTTTCTGTTGAACTTTATTAGGGTGAATGCATAATGTTGCTTTTCTATAAACTTTTTTGACTGAAGCAGAAGTAATAATGTCAGTCAAAGACACTAGCTGCCAAGCACAATCAGGCCAGAGCACCTGCTTGTCAATTCAAAAGACAGTTATCATGGGAACAATCATTTTAATAATAGGATAATACAAGGTTCATTAATCTGTACATTTATCATGTCAAAATAAAGCAACAACACCTTGTTCACCATTTATAACTGCTAAACACGCTTTCAAAGTATGTACAAGTAACCTCATTTAGAACCATTACAGCTATATCATTTATATAGTGTAGTCTTTTTTCGGGGCTGAAATTTATAAAATGCAGTCTAAACCATCTTTCTCTACACCTAAAGCCCAATCATTTAGCATCAGTTGACAAGCCAAACATAAGGAAGTCTCAACAAACCTTGGAAACTACAAAGGAGAGTGTTAGCAAATCATAGGGGCCCCCTGGCGGGGCGCTTAACATTTAACAAAAACCATACACTATCTTAAGTTTCCTTGTAGAAGGACAAATGTATCTTTCTTGTCAAATAGCTATAAACAATTAATCAGAACCTCTAATCCCTGCCTAAAGGATACTTCTCACCAGATTTTGATGCCATAAAATTGACTTATCACAGTCAACATATTTTGTTTGACCCACCATGGATTTCACAAATTACAAACAATTTAAACATAAATCAAAGAAAAACAAAACATTCAATAAGTAAGAATACATAAAGTCAGGTGGCCAAAGCATTCAATATATAAGAATACATAAAGTCTGGTGGATCCACATCCATTAAGCCAAAAAGAAAGCAAATCATACCACATCAAAAAGGGGCATATTTTAGAGTCTTAAATCACTACAAAGATTTAACAAATATGGCGGTAAAAGAACGTATATATTGTAATGTTGATAGCAAAGCACGCATATTGCCTTCTTTTCCTGCAGCCCATCGCTTTATTTGAGCATCCAGAGCTTCAGCTATTATCTGCCAAATTCAAATCAAATTCCACACCAAGATAATGTAAAAGTAAACAAACAGAATGGAAAAAACAGGAGAATGAAAGACATGATAACAAACCACCCACAAAATATGTAACCGAACAATACCATTCAGACAATCTAGCAATTATAAAATTAAAATCTGGACAATGACACCATAGTAAGTCTTGGGAATTAAAATCTACCCAATTAAAGCACTGTGAAAACTTGCATGCCTCTCTTCTTGCTCCATTGTGGTTTGAAGGTTCCGCTGCTTCATATCAGCCACTGCCTTCGCCTGAAAATATGACAATTAAAAAATAATAAATCATCCTAGCAACTGTTTTTTAAAGTAAAGCCTGTTGCAAAGGTTTAATGTCCGATATGAAGTTTAAAGTATGAAATACAAAGGTGTCATGTGCTCGTGGTTCACAATTACAAAGATTTTCAAGGCCTAAAATGGTCAAATGCACTTGTGCAAATATCTTATGCTGAGTCTCTACAAGACCAAATAATAAACATGGCTAGGAAACAGGAAAATAATAGAATTTCTGAGAAGATAATATTACACACCGCTCGCTCCTCTGTCCTTTGATGACGTCCTAGTCGTGCTTTTCGTCTTTCCTCAGGCTCCCCATCAACTTCCTCAAATGTGGATGATAAGGAGGCTTTTGCAACCAGAAACAACATATCAATACATTGTGAAGTAAATTAATACAAAAATACACTCAAACAGTAACTTACATTAAAAAATTAGTGAAAGGTCATCAAACGATGTCGATGAAGATTTCTTCATACTGGCTGCGGATCCAGATGGCACTCTTTGAGGCACTTCAGATCTCCTTTTATTTTGCATTTGGCCATCAAATGTTTGATCCTAAACAATGTATCGATTTAAAAAAATAAAAAATAAAACTGAACTGAAGAAGCAGAGGAGCATCAGTTGGTGTTTCGATTCTCTTCATCGTCTCCACGGAATGAATTATCCCAATTGCTAGGGTTAGGATCCTTTTATAGAAAGCATGTGGTTAAATTAGGGTTTTTTGAAAACCAAAACTGGAATGAATTATTTATGGATTGCCGTTTGGAAGGACCAATAGGATCCTAAATTTGTTTCAGACTTTTAACAATCAGATTCAAGTGAATAGGGAAAGGGCTCTTGACGTGGGAATTAGGAAGAATTAAATGATGTTTTGAGAATTGTATTATGACCACCAATAATACATGAGAAAAAACAAAGTTGCACGGGGAATAGGCTAGTTTCATTGGAACTCCCAGTATACATATATAATTACTTGCAACATTTATTAGTTTATATTGATGTTTAAAAAATATTTATTTACACGTGGATCCATACGTGAAGTTGCAAATAAAGGTCAATCAAAAAGAGAGATATTGCTACGAAGGTTAGCCATGTGAACCAATGATTAAGTCCCTTAGAGGTTTAGTGTTTTATATTGATGATATTGATATTCAGACGGTTTGGGTGAGGCTGGCTTTTCTTAAAAAATGAAACTGCGCCAAGTCAAACACAATTACAGCAGCCATGTGGGACTACGTTTAACATTAAACGAAGAATTGATATTGAAAAAAACAAAACAATTACAGCAACCATACCGGATATTTTAAACAACTCAGTAATAATTATTAAACTAAATAATCTAAATGAAAAATAATTTTAAAATTATAAAATCTCAAATTAGATTTCTTACTAAGAATCGATAAATTAACAAGATTTGATAAGAAATTCACAACTCATTTTATAAAAAAATATCTTATTTATGATTTCACAATTGTAAAACTCTTTTTCTAATATTTCCCATAGTCTATACTCTATACTTCTAAATGCATGCACTGTGACAACAACTAAAATTTAAATATTGGCACTATTAGATATGAAATTCACATTTTACTTTTTATACATTACATCTTTTGTTTTACCATCCTTCTTTTTTCAAATTTTTGAATACACACAATTAAAGCCACGAAATCGGGTTGAGCTCATCAGATTGGCCCTTTTAGGCCCTGACCCTTCAAAGGTTGAGCGTGAAAATTAGAGGAGCTAAATGAATTAAGCCTTACAAGGGCGGCCTTGTAAAGCCTCGAGCCGGCCCTGCAGGTCCTTTTAATAGATATGTTTATGATGTGAAAGAAGAAATTTATGATATTCTTACTCATGAAACAAAGTTTACTACTCAAACTGAAGTATAATTAAATGCCTTTGAAATTGATGATAGTAGTAAATAAGATGACAATGATAGTCATCATACTAATGTTACTTGCTTCTTATGTTTTATGTAAGTTATTTATAGATAATAGTTTGTTTTTAATTACGAATTAGTGAATATAATTATTTGTTAGATGATTCATATTGTTTGGTTATTAATATTGACAACATTTATTTAATAAATTAGAACTTTAATTATTGTAATTTACTAATTATTTCTTTAAAAAACAAAGGAAAAATAGTTAAAATTTAGAATAGTAACTTTCAGACCCAATAGAGCTGACCCTAGCCCTGGTGCTCTCGGGCTGAACTTGAAAAAACAAATGTTTTTCTTACTTTAAACCCTGTAGAACCGGCCCTTTCAAGAGCCAGACCTGTAAGGTCGGGCTGATCTTGAATCTTAACTCTACACAATTATTCAACAATAGTAGATCAAATAATGGAAACTAAATATATGAATATCTCAAACAATTCAATAAAAAACCGAACGAAATAAAATAACATTTAAATTAAGTATAAATTATACAAAACTCTTTGAAATTTGGAGTAGCTGCATAAAACCCATAACATTTCAAAGTTTAAATTTAACCAACATGGTCATTTGTTTTCTTATTATGAAACCCTTACTGTTAACTTTTTGACTGAAATTGCCACATCAGAGTAATAAGAGACATCTCGCACCCTACGTGGCATCCCACATAGCATCCTGTGTGAGCTAATAATTATATCAACTTTAAATAAGGGTTACAATGTCAATTTGATATTAAATAACCCTCATTCTCATTAAGGATAAAATGACATTGTAACCCTTATTTAAAAGTGATATAACTATTAGCTTACTCAGAATGTCATGTAGGATACGAGATGTCTTTTATTTATCTAACGTGACAATTTCAGTCCAAGAAATAACTGCAAGGGCCTTATGATAAGAAAACAGAAGATGGTGAAGTTAAATTTAAACTGTAAAACGACAGGATGTTCCATGCAACTACTCCAAAGTTCAAAAGGAATTTATATAATTTACCCTGAATTAATAACAAATAAATGATTACTTGCACCTCTGTCTAATCTGCTGGCGTCGTCATCCACATCATTATCAACTATTTAATATTTTCATCAATATATAAATATATAATATAAAATAAAACAAGTGGCACTATTCACGTTCACAAATAGTATAATCTCATATTATGTGTTCCATTTGCTACCAATCACATCATCTTTACAATGCAAAACACAACACCTATATAACTAATGATTCAGTCTGTTTCCATTGTTTTAGGTAATGTTTGACATCGTGGTTATAATTTTATCCAAATCATACAAATATAATATGAGCTGTTGCTAGAAATAAACGAAAAAGGCAGAACATTCATAAAGAAAAGACGATTAGTATAAAGTAAAGTCTGATCGGAATTCTTTTCCATCCAAATCACTAGATAGGGACATCTGATAGAACAATTGCAAGAGAAAATAAATACAAGATCCAAAAACCCAGAAAAAGAAAAAAAAGGGAGGGTTCAAAAGCTGATCAAGTATACAATCACCGAAATATTGTGTGCCAGAAGTAGAAGAAATCTGATATACCAGAACCTGCTTACATGTCAAATCCTCCTGTATCCAAGTCCACAAATAAGAATGATGGGTTATAGAAGGGCTGTAACATAACTTGTCATGTTTTTTTTAATCATCTTTCAAGTTTCAACATCTCGGTCTATCCATGTCCTGAATGTAACATCACCTTTTCCACTGAGGTTGGATCAACTTCTCTGAAATTAAATAATATTGGACGAACACAATCAGATTGAGGAAAAGAGAAACCAATTTGCCAACAAAAGCAGCTAAAAATCAAGTTGCGCATGTTTCAATTTTTAAATCACAAAACACAAGATTTGGAGTGAGATATTTCATTTTGAAATAACAAGCAGGTACAAAGTTGTCCAAGTCCTCAAGCAGACTAGAAATAACTGTGCATTTCTTATGCAAGTGTTCTTCAGAGGCATGGCTATTAATACTAACTGGGGGGGGGGGGTATATAAGCAAAAGTATAAAATTCTGAATTTCTTACCACTCCCATCCCTTGAAGATGACAGAGATCTATCAGTTCTTATTACTCCCTTACTGCTCAAAGCTCCTGGTCTTTCTGTCCGTGGAGAAAATGAACCTAACTTACTATTGACTGAAGATGAAAGTGAATGCCGCCTGGCAGTTTTATCTACCAACTCAGCAACAAGCCTAGGGGAGCCTTGTCCTTTTACCCTAGCCTTTGCAGATTCAGTAGGGGCCATATAGCTGGGCAGTCTCAGAGTTTTTTGCACGCCGTCATCTTGACTGTCAAACTTGGCAGGCAGTGAAGCTCTTCTCTGGCAATTCTTAGGGCTCACACTGGTAATGCAAGTCAAGTCCTCACTGACTCTTTGAATACCATCGCCTTTACCGTTCTTCAATCCAGATGGCAAGTTAGCTATGGGAGAATCATGTTCATCTTCTGGTTGTTGTACAGGGCTTTGATCATGATCAGGCTGTTTGGATTTTGACACAGTTGAATCTTTAATTTTTTCTCCAGAAACATGTGGTCCATTCTCTGAAACATCAGTGACAGTATGACCAAATGCTTTTCTCGGTATGTCTTTTCCTTTCCCATCGACAATCTCAGGTCTATCAGAAACATGCTGCTTGAGTGGTTTTCTTAAATTACTTTTATCAACTTCCTTCTGTGTATTTTCTTGGCCTGAATGCAATGGGTGAGCTGAAACCTTTTTTGGACAGTGTTTATTTTTGTTTGAATCTGAAGCTGAACCATTGTTAACTTTTACACCAGAACTTTTCCGGGCATTACTTTTAGCTTGGCCGTCCTTCTTTTTAACTGTTTGACTGTTGTAATTTTTCTCATCAGAAACCGAGTCAATTGTTGTTTTTAACCCCAGACCCAGAAGAGGCGCCCAAAAGTGATAATTTGTCCACCGGTCAAGCCAGTCTGAAGCCCAGTTACGTTGTTCAGGATCATAGTTGATACATAGAGGAGAGACAGAGGATGATGAAGCCAGAAGCTGAGAGATAACACATAGTATGAGACAAACTTTGCTTCAGTTAGGAAAATGAGGACAATGAAAGCTTATATATCAGTTTGTTAAGAGGGTGTCTCAAGTGTGTTAAATTGGCCTATAAAATGCATAATTAACTCTTGCATTTTCCTCGTATCACACATGATTCACTGGATTAGTGACTGAAAAAACTTTGGCCACATATTTTCAGATCTCAACAACCTATGCTGCACATTAATATGCTTCAATATGACAAATAAAAAAGACATTGTAAATCTATCAATATCAAAAAACAAAAAGCTTCAAGATATCAATCACAGGACATTTTGCACAAGAATAATTTAGAGAGCCTCATTATCATCACTTTGAATAATTCAGAAAATCTATTTCTCATCACATAAGGTAATATAGAATAAGTTCTCAAAAATTAGCCCCATATTAGATGAAAATGAAAAGCAACAAGTAGTGATTATTTTCTCTGTAACAAGAATTACACAAGCAAATCTCATCTCACCTTGTTAACCAAGATACTTTTGGACAGCTTTTCTGTCTGCGTAGATGTTGATGCTCCAACAGCAATCAAACATTCAGTACCCTGACCAAAAAATAGTGAGGAACATTCAGTAGAGTAATTGATGGCTTTAATCTTTTCATCCATGATATGGTAATGGGCCACATATCATTACATTAATTAAATAAGTCCAGGAATCTTTACCCTGCAAATTTTATGCACTTGAAGACCAATATCAGAACGCCTGACCTTGTAACCACGAACCAACGCTTGAAGCTTAATTATTCCTTTCACACAGTATAAAGTAGCAATTGCTTGTTTCCTGACCAAGCTGCCACGAATAAGGGCTTGCAGCTGTATGATACCTTTGAGTGATTGAAATGACCGCCGAGCCTTCAAATGAGTATAGAGATCACTTTAATCATTCATAAGTAAAACAAATATTTATAAATGCTTAGAATATTTGCATGCAATAATTGATTAATGACTAAAAATCCAATGGATATAGCAACTGTATTATCAATTTATTTATCATAGCAGAGGAATAGCACAATAACAGAACTTTGGACCGGAGCAGAACCACATTCCAGAGAGAAGAAAGTGATTACATTAGTAGGTAAAAGGTTACCCCTAAAAATTTCAAACAAAAACATAAAAATAAGAGGTGATTGCCTACCTGATAGCCCCTAATAGCAGCCTGAGCTTTTATAGCAGCTTGGTTAAGCCTGATTTTCTCAGTACCATCCTGCGAACCAAAACCAACAGCTTGTGCACTGGTCTCTTCATCTCTATTTGAGATAACAACCCTGTCATTTGGCAACTCACTGATCAAGCCCTTTTCAGAAAGTGATTCCTTAGTTGCAGTAGCTCCAGAAGTGAGTTGGGATATCAGTGCTGAATCCACAATTGGATCAGACACATGTATTTCAGAGGACACTGCCAGCAAGTCCTTGGCACTCAAAGTTTTCTTTCAACAAAAATGGAAACAAAAATTAGGACTTGTATATTACAAAATCTAAAGTGTCTACTACTTATTTGAAGTACATAACAATCACAAATTGGCAATAAGGCTTCTCTAACAGCATGAAATGCATTATTCTCAAAGCACACATATCTAATTACTTCTTTTGAAAAGCATGTGCAGATGGCAGACATAATCAACCTAGGGAAGTAAGTTAATCAATTACAGAATGAATGAAATAATCAAAAAATTTGGGGAGATATCACTATCCAACACAAGCTGATGTATTCAATCAGTCATAATATAACATTCCTTTAATCACCAGATATTAACAAATTAGACTTGTCACAAGCCTGAAAGTTTCCATGGACACATGGCCCAATAAGAAAACAAAATTATCCAATTTTTTTCTTAAACTATCAAATTATTTTGGTATAGTAAGAGATTTATACCTTCATCATTTCATGTGTAATGTGGATTATGGTTATTTATGATGAATAATAAACATAAAAGTGTCAATTACCTGAAGCCAAACAGAAGAAAAAGAACTTACAAAGGAATCTTTCTTTTTTGATGAATGAGACTTTGATTTCTTCCCCGAAAGGAGGGCCTTGATCCATTTTCCAGGAGTCTTTCCCATGTCGGCAGAGACCAGAGTTTCAGAAACTAAAGAAAATCAAGTATCAAAATCTGAAAGAACTTTAAACAACTAAAACTCAAATACATTTTCACCAAAGAAGGTTGCACCTAACGAACAACCAAACATATAATAAGAACAAAAAATAGGAGAATTGATAAGTAGCCGATATATCACTATCTTCAATTTAAAAAAATAAATAAATAAATAAAGGAAAAAACTTCCAGCGCAGTAGCTGTTATGTACAGGATAAACTGAAAAATCCAAAGTCAGATGCCACTATCTATTTTTTAATACCGACAAAACTAAGTCAAATGAGCCCTAGGACTAGGAAGACAACTATTTCCTCACAGTACACAGAACATAGATATAAATAAAACCCACTAAAAATGCAAATAGAAAACCTGAGTTTTGGGTGTCAGACCCGCTTAAGCCAAGCTGGGGTGTAAAACGACTCGGAGAAGTAGAAGCTAGAGCGAAGCACGACCTAAAAATGACGCAGCGGAACCCTAAGCTTCCATTGCTGAAGGGAAAAAAAAAAGAGGCAGCAACAAATCAGTAAAAAGATTGCGAATCACTTCAAACCAAATTGCCAAAGTGCTGGAGTGATGAAAAATTCACCACACTAATGACGATGCAGGTGAGAGCAGAGTTTGAGCTTTGGAGAAAAGTTTTGCTTTTTACCAGCTGAAGTGACTGGCGGACACTGAAGGAAGCAGTAAATCCCCTGAAGGCCTAAATTAGCGCAAAGAGATGTGTTGAGTGTTGACCCTTTTAAGAAATTAATTAAAAAAACAAATGATATAATAATTGAATATTGAATTATTGTCTTTGTTTTTGTTATATTCTTTATTTGCTTAATTTCCATATATCAACCAACAATATTAAACATTAATTCTTGCATTCATTATGTGTTACAGATAAAGTTAAAAATTATTTAATTGTCCATCAAAATCGTAAAATCACAATTAAAGCGGGACAAAATAATTATACTAAAACCCCACTTGTATGTTTTACCAAAAAAAAAAAAAACAACTCCTCGTTCATTGTATGAGAGGTTGGTAGAAGTAATCAAGGAGAAATAATAATAAGAATCATTATGTGTGTAGGTTTTTTTCCCCCTCAAAAGACATATTGCATTACCATTAGAAAAAAAAAAATTACACCAGTCCAACAGAAGCATTACATAGGAGAAAAAGTTTAGACCAATGTTATCAAACGAACTGGCCGGGTCAACCCGGAACCTGGCTAAATGGGAGCCCAACCGGTCCGAGCCGGTCAAAGGATTGGAAATGAAGCAAAAACGGGTTTCGGGAAACCCGGTCAAAACCGGTAGAAAACTGGTCCGACATGTTGGTGTGTTTTTTTTAATTATTATTTTAACTTTGTTGAAGATAGTGTTCGTTATCCACATTATTTTAATGATGATAGAAAATCTTTCATTGATGCACCACCTTTGGATTCTTGATCATGATTTTATTGTGCTTAGAGGTTATTTTGTAAACCCATCTTTTTTAATTTTGCTCCTGGTTAATTGTTATTCATGTTTTAAACTTGTAAAAATGTTTTAGGTACTTTTATTTTGTAAACTCATTTTTTATATATATTTATAAATATAGTTGTATAAATTTATAAATATAGTATGGTTTTCGAGACCAGTCTTAGTTATGCGGTTCAACCAATGACCCATTGACTCAATACCATGACCGGGTCGATGACCGGTCTAAGTTTGATAACATTGGTCCAAACAATACAGGGAAATACTGATGAAAACAGACAGCCTCCAACTAGAAGCATAAAACAAAAACACATTGAAAACAATTAAGCCTCCTCCTGATCAGGTCTCTTGGCTGCAGAAACATCCATTGCTCTATTGGCCTCACAAACATCCAAGGTTAGCAAAGAGGACAAAGAAGGTGATGGTTGGAAGATCCACCCTACTGGGCACACCCCCTTATAAGCTATTACTACAAGAAAGTCAACAACTTGATTACCCCGTCTTGGAGTAAAGGAAAATAAGAACCCAATCTTGTCAAACAAAAGGTAAATAATATCATGGATAATGTTCCTACATTTCCAGTCAATTAGTTCAGGAGATTTAGCATTAATGCAAGAAATTAAAGCAATACAATCAAATTCAAAATGTGTGTGTGTTGGGGATGCTAAATGTATGAGAAACGTAATTTTTCATGACTTATCTACCAATGCCCTATATCTAGTTATAAAAATAAATAGTAGTGATGGTATGTTTGGTGACCCAAAATGGCCTTGTCTATTGGGAAATAGCTATTTTTTTAATTTAAAAGTGATGTTTGAGATAACTTTTATAATCAACTGCTTGAGAAGTCAAGTTAAATTTGAAGCAATTTTTGTTTTTATTACATTTTGAAACTTACTTTTTAATATAAGCTTATGTTAAATTAGCTTTTTTTAATAAAAGTTTGTCTGAATATAAATTACATTATAGGAGTATTAATTTCTCCCTCCAATCATAATTATAAGAACGAGTTTATAATACAATTTATATTACAAATTTTATCCTATAATTAAAATAAGAGGTAATAACTTTTATCAGTCATCAGTGTAATGATGTCTCTTCCTCTTCCCTACTCTTTACTCTTTGCTGCATATTTTCTTTTTCCTTTGGGCTCTCTATCGCTCTTTTGTAGGGTTTTCCCTGCTAAAACTTCAATGGTTGGGATTTTTGCCCTCCATAGCTTGTTTTTTCTGCGTTATTTAGTTTGTTTTCTATTTTTCTTATCTTCTTGCTGTAGTTGAACTCTCTGTTTAATGAAAATGGACGTGCCGAGATGGTAAAAAGGAGTTGCAATTGAAAAAAAAAACAAAAATGCAGTGCATATGTTAGTGGGGAAAAAAAAAAGCTTCTTTATCTTCTTCCATAATATGCAACTTTACTTAAAAATGTTAAATCAGCTTCTCAAAGGTGAAACTGATCTTACGAGAGTCTCTGAAAGAATCAAATGATATGATACAATATGCTAAATCATCCTGCTTTAGGTTCTTGAAGCAATAGAATTTGGCAGTTTTCCTTTAATAAATTTTACTTTCTGACCTAAATCGTCACTTCATTCAATATGACACATGGAAAACAGTAAATAATGTTTTTTAAAAGGGTTAAGGTGCAAAAATACATATAAAATTTTTTTCAAGAGCGCCCAACACCGCCTGCATTTTTTTTTTAGCAAAAATACATACATGATTATCATTTTGGAACAAAGGTCACATCCTACCGTTATATTACTGTTCACCGTGGTGAGAAAAAAAGAGATGAAGTGGACAATAACATAACGGTGGCATGTGACTTTTGCTCCAAAATGGTAACCACGTATGTATTTTTGCTATAAAAAAAAACATGTGGTGGTGGGGACTCCTGGGAAAAAAACTCATTTATATTTTTACACCTTAAGCCTTTTTAAAAACATGAAAGTTGGGGAATATGAAAAATGAAAAACCGGCAATAATGTTTTTTTTTTAAAATGAGTTGGATTGTGGCGCTCATCTCATTTTAAGTTCGAATAATTCTAATAAATGTATTTATAAATTACTCACTAATTAAGAACTCACATTAGTTTATGTAAATTTGAACTCACAACTTTACGAGAGTTATGAGCAAATTCTTTATCAATTGCAACAATTTTTATTGACAAAATTGAAATCATGTTATTCACGTATTTTGAAAACATATATACAAAATCAATCACAAATAAGTGTAGGGAAATAATAAGAAAATAACATTTGGATTATAAAAACCTTTCAAAATGTCTATTAAATCATGTTATTCAATTGTATTTTGAAAACATATATACAAAATCAATCACAAATAAGTATAGGGAAATAATAAGAAAATAACATTTGAATTATAAAAACCTTTCAAAATGTCTATTAAATCATGTTATTCAATTGTATTTTGAAAACATATATACAAAATCAATCACAAATAAGTATAGGGAAATAATAAGAAAATAACATTTGAATTATAAAAACCTTTCACAATGTCTACTAAATTAGTAAAAGGACAAATAGGTAATCTTGTAAAAATATGAGATTTTTACATTTAGGTGTTGACAATTTAAACATAGAAATTAGCATCTCATGTATAAAGATTAACAATTTGAACTTCCAAAGTTGTCACTGTTTATATCTGATTTTTCAATTGCTATGCTTAAGTTATTATTGTCAATATTTAAATTGTCAACACTCAAACTTTAAAATCTTATATTTTTACCAAATCACCTATTTATCTCTTACTAATTTAATAGACATTTTAGATTTTTCGTTATTCAACTGGAATTTTTCTTCATTTTTCCATGAGTATTAGGGAAGAATTTGGAATTGATATATTTTTTTTAATAATTTGGTAGATATAATTATGGGCCATGCGGCCTCGAAAATTTCATATATGAACTTTATGCTTCTCCAAGTCGAAATCATAATTACCTTCCCTAATTAATGCAATTATTACCTGAAAATCAATCAGCATCAGAAAATCCAACACCGTTAAATAAAAATAATAACAATCCTAATTATTTTATTTCGTGAAGGGAAATTACGTTAACCCATCTGCAACAAAACGACATGCTAAAATCTTGAAGTTACTAATTATCTAGGGGTCAATCTCCCAGCAAGGCGTGGAAGGAAATGTTGTCGTTTACTCTCAATCATTGATTTGTAAACTTGTTGTCGTGAGCAGCGTCCTCTTTCTTCCGAAAGGGCCAAAACGCAGGGATCAAAAGCTGCTACTAAGACTAGATACTCCATTTAAACATTTAATATGGTATTTAGAAAGAATCACAAAAGGACATAAAGGGCACTCAATTAAATTTTTAAAATTGATAAAAGTGAAACTGTAATCATCAAATTGATAGCCATAATAATTATTGAATACTGATGCAATAATTTAATATTAAAAATAATAATTGTTAAGGTATCCTTGTATATTCACACACTGCTCTTATGTTTGGAAAACTAACACAATTATATAGTCTGTTATGTGTGTGTTAATTTTTTTAAAAATCATAATGATCCAAATTTGATTTTTTAAAAAAAAAATCATCATTGTACTAAATTTGACTTCTATCTACTATATTTTATATTTTACATTAATATTGATGATTTGGTCGGAGAATAATAGTTTATTATTATCATTTTAAGTAAGAAGAGTTTTTTTTTTTTAATTCAAATTACTTTTTATGCCTGTTCTTCTCTGGAATCAGAAGCAAATCACTATGCTGAAAGCACCCAGATTAGTCAAATAATACTCGTATTAGTGTATTAGATTACATGCCAACTACCAAGTTGGCTGAGTAGTATCATATTATCAATGAATGAGGGGTGATAGAGAAATACATTTCATTCTAGTCAAAAAAAAAAAAAAAAGGGAGATAAATGCACTTCATTTTAGTAAAAAGAAAACTACTTTCATAAATATCACGTGATGGCGTGTGATTTTGGGCACTGTGTATTGAGTACTCTATTTAGCCCGTTTGGATTGCTGAATGAAAAATAATGTAATGAAATATAATAGAATGTAACGGTAAGCCTCGTTGTTGGGCTCAACTGGTAAAGGGGTTGGACACTCTCATGAAAGGGAAAGGATTTGATCTTAAAGTTGGTCAAGATATTGAGGGAGGCATCCTAACTTCTGGGTGCCTAGGTAAACGCCTAACGGTAATAGACGGCTCGCCTTGCTCAACATTGGTATCACCTAGAAGGAAAAGAGATTTCGTTCTGCCCTTGGATTATGGGTGAACCCAACCCCTTTTCTGAAAATTTTGTATCAAGAAAAAAAAATGTAATGTAATTATGATCATTTGAATTTGTTTGGTAAATCTTAAAAAAAAAATGATGTACAGAGGCATGAATTGATTGGATTACAACGAATATGATAATAAACGAGAATAATATAAAAACAGACAAAATTACATATGTCTATCTATATATAATAAATTAGAATTACCTGGGATAAAAACGAGTGTAAGTAGTAATGGTGAAGATGATACCAGCGGTAATCACATATTAGGGCTTATTAGTGGGCACTTTGGTCATTATAAAAAAAAATTATAATGACAATAATGTATGTGTTTTTTAATTGATTATAAGACATATGCATCCTCGTATATCCGTCTTAGCAGTGTAATCTTAATCACACTATTTGATGTAATTAAGATTAAGAAAATGTATTTCTCTTTACCTCACATAAACCTGCAATCCAGCATTATTGAAATCTCATCTAACCAGTTGAGATCTATGAAAAATGAAATAAACCCATCTAAACTTAACTTGGGGTGAGACGTGTATTATAAAAAGGAGGACAAAATCACACATCAAGGGATTCTCTTACTTCAAAATTTTCCTTTGGCCTTATTACTTTGTACTTTAATGTTTAATCAGCTTATAATCTATTCTCCATTATTTATGTCATTACCCACTATTTTGTATTCAACTAATATTTTTAATAAAGCTATCGTTTATTTCTAATGGCCTATTTTTCAAAATTTTATCAATTAAATCTCTAGCTTCTCAGTAACCCTATACATAGGCTTTGTTTGGTTCGACGGAGGGGAGGGGGAGGGGGATTTTAATGGAGGGGAGAGGTGGGGGGAAGGGATATGAAGGATTTTAATATTACTTTATTTAGATTGATCAGAAGGAAAAGGAGGGAAGAGATTTTAATGTTACCTTATTTGGTTCAGGGGGGAAGAGGAGAGAAATTTTTTTCACATTGACAACATTACCCTTATGTTATATGAGGGATTTTAATGTTACCTTATGTGCTTCAAGAATTTGGATTGAATAAAGCCATAATAATTTCCTCTGTTGCAAAGAGAATCAATATTATTTTCTTGAGTCCCAATGTTTTGATACTTTTAATTGAATAATACAAAACATAATTAGATCCCCATAAATAAATCTCTCTTCAATGCATAAATTCCCGTAATATCTTGAAATCATATTTTATGTGCAAATCTCCAAATAACTAATTTGCTTGTGTGTGTGTGTATTAAGAAAATAAATTAAGTTAATTATTTATAAGTTTCCAAGCACATGCACCTGCAAACCCTGTGATTTATTAAGGATGAAATTGACACGCACAGCTTCTATCTTGGCACAATACTGTGGAATCGTCCTTCAACAAGACTTGAAATCAATCTTCTATACATGGAAGCGTCATCCAAATTTCCTTCTTGGATTGATCGCCCAAGAAGACGAGCTTGAATTCAGAAAGAGCGGACACCGTGGCCATTTTAGTGGAGATGAAACGAAAGAAATGTCAATACTTGGCTGTGTAAAGCAAATAAGGCTCCGATCTGAATCTGAATCTCCCAAAATCTCACAATCAGAGAGCGAGGATTAACTGATTAAGGGAGAAACCACCAACTATAACGCGGACATCAAAGTTCAAATGACCAAACCTTTGAACTTTCAAAAGACGAAGCGGATGTCAGGCGAAAGGGCTAATAAATAGGTTAAGGTTATTTTCAGAATAAAGAAAAAAATTAAGGACATTTTAGTCTACTGACACATCAATTTTTATAATCCCTCCAACTCCAAATCCGTCTGATTTGGGGGGTGATGTTTTTTAGGGGAGAGAGTGAAAAAATTTAAAACATTTTCCCTCCCCTCCTAAAAAATATGATCAACCAAATGAAGAGAGGGGGCCAAAATCCCTCAATCCTCCTCCCTTCCCCTCCCTTCCGGTCCCCTTAAACCAACACAGGCCCATAAGATTCTAACCAACCAAATTTTGTTCAAACAACGTAATGTCTTAAGCTTTAGAATTAATTAATTACATATAAATCTTCATAATGTGTTGATCTTTTTATAAAAAAAATTAAAATTACTGAAAATAAGGGTGTAATAATTAAAAAATAGCAATTTGGTTTGCTGAGAAAAAATTCCACATGGGTTGGCGGGCCAATTGCAACATGGATTTCAGATCTGTATTGACTTTGGACATACCGGCACATCTTCGATTTTTCGGCCAGTGTGTCTGTTTTAAAAAAACAATTGAAACCCTCAAAAATTCTTATTGCATTGAATGTAGGGCATCCCATTAATATTTTACGGTGAAAATTTTAATTAAATACTTTTTAAATTTCTCAAACCCCAAAATGTCATGTGAATTTGTAAAAAGACTGAAAATGTATATGGATTTTTTTGGGTTTTATAAATTGGGGTGATTTTACGATTTTACCCTTAATTTTAAAATAAATTAAAAAAAGAGATACCCTTTGCCGGAAGGCCACCGTGCCAGCGACTGGACTCTGCCACTAGCCTTTGGCCCCCGGTGGCTGGGTTCTGTGCTAGGGCGCCAGTGGCTAGCCTTGAGAATGAGAAATCTCATTCTTGAGAATGAAAGACTCTGACGAGGGGGGCATATGTTTTTTTTTTAAATTTATTTAAAATCTAAGTACAAAATTATAAAATCACCTTAATTTGCAAAATCCAAAAAAGTTCACATATCCTTTCACTCTTTTTACAAATTCACACCACATTTTGGGGTTTTAGAAATTCAATAGATATTTAATTAGAATTTTCCCTATTTTATAATTTAGAGGCACACATTGAAATTTGGATTATACAATGTACATTCAATTAATATTTTAGATCTTTACCATTATTTTTCATTACTGCTTCCGCACTTATTTTACCCTTCCTCATCCCATTTGATGAGAGCTTTATGTACTAGATAACTTTTGTTACATGCCCAAATTTAATAAAAATACTGAGAGTAAACATTAATACTTTCATGTGAGAGTTTAATGCATTTAATATAAACAATTTTAAAAATCACTTATATTTTATCACAAATTTAATTTTTTTAGCTTTTTTTAAAAAATTCAAGTGATATCCCTAATTAATAATTAGAGACTAATCATCAAGGTGTGGAGATTTTTTAGGTGGGTTTTGTCTTTTCTAATAAAGTCAATAGTTGTTTTTATTAATAAGTGTGAATTAATTCGAAATGACTTATATTTAAGAATGGATTGATAGTACATTTAAATTCCTATTATAAGGCACATTTTAGAAGGGGCGAATGATTCTTATTGTGAGTCATTAATTAAATTTTTCTAATACCACTCCCATTTAAAATTATTAATAGATGAGAAAATGCAATACTAATATAAAAATCTTCAACTTAAATATGAACAGAATTATAAATTTATTTTTTTGGGACTTAGTTAATGATTTCAAATTCAATACCTCTCAAAGATTTTTTTTTTTTTTTGGCCGCCATATCTGTCAAAATAGTTGGATATTATGGAATTTTATGATGGACGTAAGATTTTCTAAAGAAAAGCTGGTGTCTATTTAATATGTTAGTTTCTGTAGCGTCTGATCTCGGTTTCTTTCTCTGATCATCTTTACACTCTTAATGTGCCATAGGCTCCACTATCTATCAGTTTCTTCAAACTTCATTCACTACATTCTTCCTCAAACAAATCTAAAACTCTTCTCAGATCTCACATTCTCTTCAGGGTCCTCTCTCTCTCAATTTTCCCACCTCACTGAAATCTTTGTTCTCATCATTATTCCATGATAAAAGAAACTTTCTAACCTGCCAGTCTTAATCATATCACAGAATTTTTTTGTTTTTTGTGTGTTTTTTTTTTTTTTGTTTCAGAATATGAAGGTTTTCTGGGTTTCGTTCTTCCCGTACCTTCTTTCTGCAATTTTTCTTATTCTTCTGCTTACTCACAATTCAACTGCACAGTTAACACCAAGTGAGAGTAGAATTCTGTTCCAAGTTCAGAAAATTCTTGAATATCCTCAGGTTCTTCAAGGATGGAACAACTGGACTAATTTCTGTTATCTTCCTTATTCACCTTCTCTCCAGATTGTCTGCTCTAACAGTCATGTAACAGAATTAACAATCATTGGAAACAAAACCTCTCTTTCTGAAAGATTTTCCATTGATTCTTTCTTCACTGTCTTGACAAAGCTTTCAAATTTGAATGTGCTTTCTTTAGTGTCCTTGGGTTTGTGGGGTCCTTTACCAGTCAAGCTTAACAGGTTCAGGTCTCTTCAAGTTCTGAACTTGACCTCAAATTTCATTCATGGTGAGATCCCGCCATCAGTCTCTTCCATTCAAAGTCTCAAAAGTCTGGTTTTGGCTGGGAATTTGTTCAATGGAACTGTCCCAGATCTTGAAAGATTAACTTTCCTCGAAGAACTCAATCTGGGAAACAACAAACTAGGTCCTGAGTTCTCTTCATTACCCAATAATCTTGTTACTTTAGTATTGAGAAACAATTCTCTGAGGTCTAAATTTCCTTCCAAGTTCAATCAGTTTAACAAGCTTCAGAAACTTGATATTTCTTCCAATGAAGTATCTGGAAACATCCCATCTTCTCTGTTCTCTCTGCCTTCAATTCAGTATGTGAACTTTGCAGACAACAAACTAAGTGGTTCCCTTTCAATGAACATTAGATGTGGTTCTTCTCTGACCTTTGTGGATATCTCAAACAATCTTTTGGTGGGAGAATTGCCTTCCTGTATTGGGTCAACCTCAAAATATTCAAATCACAAGGTTTTGTATTCTGGGAATTGTTTATCCATAAGAGGCTCCAAAGATCAACACCAAACTTCATATTGCAAGAAAGAGGAAGCTTTAGCCGCTGAGCCTCTTGAAGGAAGCCAGAAAAAGTCAGATATGAGTTTAGGCTTGGTACTTGGTATAATTGGAGGGTCTGTAGGAATTTCAATGCTTTTAGCTCTGATCATTCTTCTCGTCTTGAGGAAGACCAAAACAGAGAGAGCTGATAATAATTACCTAGACAGATCTGTTGCTGATAAATCCCACGCTCATGCATCCCCAAGGCCAAATACTGATACAAGTAAGCCCACTTTTATGGATCATTTTTGTTTTCTTCTATGTAATCGGATTTACTTGTCCACACTCAGTTTCATACATGACTTTTCTAATTTACCTGTCGTGTATTCATTGTTTGTCTTATTTTAAAGGTTTTGGTGATTTTTAAGGTTAAATCAAACATGCACCTCATGACTGTATTAATATGGTTTTATTTTTTTAATGGGAATAGGACGAGTTCCTCAGACTACGAGGTTGCCAGCGATTGGACTTCAACCATACAGAATCTTCACATTAGAGGAAATAGAGGAGGCAACAAACAATTTTGACCCATCAAATCTGAGAGGAGAAGGAACAGAGGGACAGGTAAAGAACAATCAGATTATTAAGTGTTTCAATAATTAGAGACCCACCAAACCAAAGTTGTGATGGTATATACTTTTTTTTGCATTTATGCAGCAATATAAAGGATGGATCAGAGATGGGTCTGTGGTCCTAATCAACTGTGTAAAGCTAATGCACAAGAATGTGACCCAAAACCACATTGAGGTACTCTCTAATTTGAGGCACAGGCATTTGGTAAGTGTTGTTGGACACTGCTTAGTAGCTTCTCAGGACCATCGTCAGACAACAAGCACAATCTTTCTTGTTTATGAACAATTCTCAAATGGGTCATTGAGGGATCATTTAACAGGTAAGAAATCACACATCAGTTATGCTCTGTTTTTGAAATGCTCTGTCTCTCCAGCATGTGCTGAAATGGATTTTCATTCAATTGCAGATTGGAGGAAGAAGGAAGTGCTGAAATGGCCACAAAGAATGGCGATTACCATAGGAATTGCAAGGGGAATCCAGTTCTTACATACAGGGGTTGTTCCTGGTATATTTGGCAATAACATTAAGATTGAGAAAATGCTTTTGGATGATAGTCTCAATGCAAAAGTTAGTGGATATAACATTCCATTTTTATTCAATCATATTGACAGGTGGGTTTCTGCTTATTATGGCCTTTTCTTTTTATCTTCTTTTTTCTAATTTCTGCTTCTTCCCCACCTAACAATCCAAAGTATATAAATTTGGTGTTATGTCCACTCGCAGCACCGACAACAATGCAGAAAAGGAAGATATATACCAGTTTGGTGTTATTCTATTGGAAGTAATCACTGGCAAATCAATTTCTTCTGTCAATGAAGTAGAAGAGCTGAAAGATGAGGTACATTATTATATTCACAAAAGATCAATGAACAAGTTAAGATTGGATATCGTAACATATAAATCTTTATAAAATACCAAGAGCCATTAGTACTAGTCAAAGGGGCTTTAACTACTTAAATATGAGATCTAGAATTTGAGTTGTGTAAATGCAAAAAATGCCTTTGAGAGTTGGCTCTAATGAGGCATGACAATGTTCAAATATAATTTAGTCAGTTATCCATATAGAGGAAAAGCTTTTCATAAAATTTATTTATTATTTTAGTTCAGAAATCCCTTATCAGTAGATATCTATGAATCCTATTGTTGACTAAATTTGAAGATTTGCTGATCTGAGATATGAATATTTCCAACTTGATTATTTTCAGCTGGAGAGAAGTTTATCAGAAGCAGCATCAGTACTTAGAGGAGTGACTGATCCCTCAATCAGGGGAAGTTATGCGTACGAATCCATGAGAACCACAATTCAGATTACCATAAGTTGCCTCAGTAAAGTTCCTAGTACACGCCCTTCAATGGAAGATGTTCTCTGGAATTTGCAGTATTCATTTCAGGTCCAAGAGAACTGGACCAGCAGTGGAAATCTCGGACTTGGTACCAGATTTTAGGCTCAAGGAGGTTCACATAGTTCTTTAATCATAAATAATTAATTCATGTGTGTAAATATATAATACCTACAATGACATTGAAGACGCATTCTTCAATAAAGTACCTGTCAAGTTTTTGTTGTTCAAGGAAACAAGTTTCATATTTTAATATCTGGAAATTGCGATTTCTCTGTTTGACTCTAAGAAGCATTCTGTTTGTTTCATATGTACAAAGTGCTGTAATGAAACACAAGAACAGTAAAAAGAAACACAATTGCTAGATATTGAGATTATGAGTGGAACGTCAATCAATATTCCAAGTTTTGAGCAAACACACAGGATGATCAGAAGCCAAGGATTACACAAAACACAATAGTTTTTTTGAAGTCTTTAGTGTTATTTAATAAGATCTTTCATATCCCCTGACAACCTTGTAGACTGCCATACAAGCCTTGAAGCCGGGATAATTCAATCAGCAGTCCAACTCTGCTCAACAACCTCACGCACTTTTCTGTTGTAATCACGCTTGTTTTCACTAAACATCCGAGCAGCCTCAGAATTTGCCGGTGAGTTTGGGTTTGGGTCACACAGCAACGACTGCAAGTACAACAGGGCCATTACATGAGACACAGACAAAACAACAAATTACATTCCATTGAGATGCATCAGAATTCTTGAACATTAAGAGAGAGAAATGCATGTTATGATGCACATGGCCAGTATGTGATTCTAACCTATATGAGCTATAGGCCCTTCAATCTATGACTCTCCCAAAGCTTTATAGCAGAAAATGGAAGAAGCTATCCATAACAATTCTCCTCCTCAGAGCTTATAAAATAACTGGTTTCATTAAATTCCATATCAACATTTAAAGCACTTGCCCCAAAAGTCAGTCCAGTAAATTTAAGGATCGTTGACAACTTCATGCTTCAAAAACAACAATAATGTCTTCCCACGTTGTATAAGGAGATGAAACATGGGTAGGGTAGGCATGAAGTTTATCAGGGCTTATAACAGAAGGGACTAGAAAACTCGACCAAGAAAGATTAAAGCTGGTTGCAACAGAGAGCATTAGTTGGAAGTGGCAATGCCAGCATAAGCAGGTCACAGTTTATGCTGTATTTGAAATAACAAGGCAGAAGCAGAAGCAGCGCATGAGAACTAGACAAAATAAGTGTTATTGGATTATTGCAGTAGAATCACAATTTGTGTTCCTCATGCACCTAATAGCAGGAAGCATAAATTAAAAAGGGAAGATAAATATTTACCAAAAGAAAGGAAATGGTTAATGACTGCTTGAAATCACAAATATGGAAAATGGTGTGGAAGGCACATAAACATGAAGCTAGAATGTGAATCTACTAATCATTGACAACTATTAAATGAAAAGGTCAATGTTTATTTCAAAATTCAGGCTAATGCAAGTGAAGGCACAGCTGAAGTTAAAGATCCTACAACACAGATTTTAAGGTGGTCTTTGGAATATGAACAATTAACGTTCCCTCCAACTTGAACACCAAGTTATAAGATATTAGGGTCTGTTTGGAATGAGGGATTTGGAGGGGAGTGGAAGGGAGGAAAAATCTTTATGAGTTGGATTAAAGAAAATTGGATAAGTGGGGTTATACAATTTTAACATAGAAAAGATGTAAGATAAAAGAGTAAAAAAAATTAATTAAAAACTTGTAACCCCACTTCTTTCTTTTTTTTCAATCCAAAAAAAAAAAATCCCTCCGCTCACCATCCCTCCCTTCATACCAAACAAGCCCTTAAGGTATAATATCATTGGAAAATTCAAATTAATGTGTGGTACATGTCTTATACAAAACAGGGATGTTGGTTTTTGACCTATATCATCCTCAATTTTATTTACTTTTTTTTTCTGAGAATTGCAAAACGTGAACTGCGTGTCATGCAACATATTGCAACATAGAAGAATTATTTATATGATTATTTTCTTCTTATTCCCCCCCCCCCTCTTCTAATTGAGTATCTCATTCTCAACATTTAAACGGGAAATGAGAATAAGATAGACAACTTTATAATCAAGCAACGTCACAAGGTTTTCAGCATTTGTAGTCAAGTATCTCCTGTTAAGTGAAATAAATTTACCTGGATTGAAGTAAGTATTGCAGCTACATCATAAATTGGGCTCCACTGGTTCTGTAAAATATCCAAGCATATGCTTCCATCCGCATAAACTAAAACAGAGGAAGGGGCCTTAGAACTGGAAATTGCTGAATTGATACTAACCAACAGAGCTTCTTAAACAAGCCCCCGACAGAATTTGGTACTCAAAATTTTGGCTCAGAAAGAATAAAGGCAAAACAAGCTCTAGTTTTCAACATACTGTTTGGATGGAACATGCGAGAAACAAAGCGTACTACTGGCGGTTTATTGGGATAATCTTCTGAGAACTGAAGCGTCAATTTAAACGTTCCTGAAAGACAGAAATCATATCAGACATAAGTTGGATAAGCACTTAGAATTTATAGGTCATAATAACATGAAAAATTTAACACGTGCAAGAATTAGTCCACATAAAACATGTGTCCCCCTCTTGGGGCAAGAACAGAAAAACAAAAAATTTGAACTAAACCGCTACCCCAGGCCTTGATCTTCAAAACACTAACATGCAAATCAAGTGTCTTGTCATGTGCTTCTAAGGCATCAGATACAAACATTAAAGCAACAAACCTACCTGTTGAACTCATGTATGTTTGCATGACACACATTGAACTGTTCTAGAGATAGCTTCAGACACAAGATCAACACACTTTAGGATCCTTGTCTTTCCTAAAGATTTATATCATTCAGACATGCATATGGTGAAAAAATATATTCATATGACAATATAGCAACAAAATGTATTGATTATAGACAATTGGGCATATAACTATTTTCAATTTAATCAATTATTTGCGTGTTAAAAACCTCTGATCATCAACCTTCTGGTTTAATATTAAAAACCCTCCAGGGAGCTGGAAGTAATTAGCTCTAACATGTGTGCATTATTTCATTTTTATGTCAGATTTTGCTGTCAATGTGCAAGTATACCAGAAAGTAATACTATGTCAAAATGTCAGTTTTGTCCTATTTATGTGTCTATGCATGATTTATTAACAACCTAAATGCGAAAACATTATTAAGTTATTGAGCAAAAAGTACATAGTTGGTGAGATATTGAAACAACGGATTCAAATATACAGTTTAAAATTTTTTATCCCAGTACAGGGATTATGTCCGAATACAACTATATAAGTAAGAGTCAGTTATATATATGAAGTAACTCAAAATAATCATGTTTATAATAAAAAAAATGAAAAGAGAATCCACATTGTGAGGAGGCCTAACACTTTACTCAGAAATTTACATAACTAATTTTGGCTGAAATGAGGCCCCAAGGGCAAAACGCCAAATCTTTTCAAATCACTAGCTATTGTGCGCTGAGGGAAACTACTGGTTAATTGTATTGCAAAACATATGTGGAGAAATTTTCATATGAGCCTTAAAACAAGACAAGGAATCTGTAACTGTACCTCCATCCCAAGGGGTGTCATCTGGCCTGGAAAACCATCATAAAAAAAAAAAAAAAAAAGAATAGTTAGGACGTTGACATATATCTAGTCATCTAAAACACAAAATGAAGCCACGTGCACTTAAGAATAAAGAAGATCATTTTACATCTTTCTGTTTAGAATCATACCCAAAGATAACTGCATTCCAAAGCATAATATTAGTGTCCTGGGGAGCACCACTGATGCCTGCGGGAGGATCTTGCTGCAGTCTTTTAAAATCTCTCATCAATCTCTTCCTGGCAGGAGTCGACATTCTCACCACCTACGTTTCAATTGAGAACAACACAAGATTCAGCAGTCAATAACAGACAAACCCATCATAAACGGATTTAGAAGATAGCAAAAGAGGGATTAGTTAAACTGATTGTGGACAAAGATTAATAAGCATCAAGTGAATCGTTAGTTATCTCCAGAATCTTCCATAACTATTAAAATATAAAAAACATTTCCTACCAGCGAAGTACATTCAACTGGCAGAAAGTTCTCCATCTATACCTAGACGCTGGGGATTCCACTCATAAACTCAAACAAGAAAGGTGGGTTTAACTATTTTCTAGGCACCGAAAGCAAGAGCGAGATTCGCCAAAAACGCATTTACTTAGTGTTTCTTTTTTTCAAGGAATGAAAAAGGAAAACCAACCCAGAATTCAGAAAACGGTGTAGATCAACCAGTACATTCCTCCTATAAAATTACAAAACGAGATAACCAAATCGTAAGACTATCCTATGCATCCAGCAACCAATACTATTTAGGGCTTCTTCAAATCAAGCTCCAAAGCAATTAGGTATGAATTAATCACATAAAAAGAAAGATTCACCGCAAGGGGCTAAAAGCAAATTCAATAAGGGGAAGAAAGCCAGACAAAGAATCTTAACCAGTGCTAAGTGAAGACGGCGAGTTCCAGAGCCAGCAGAGTACGAGAACACGAAAAGAGTTGAACGAGATGGAAGCTTCAAAAATAGTTCGCGCACAACCCAAAAGATGAGCTTAGAACGGGGAATTTATTGATTATCAGAGGAATTCTTCCATGGCGACCGGCTCATCAAAGAGAGAGAGATTCCTATATTATATGGATATATCTTTCTTCTTTGGGGCCAGAGGTCCCAATCCCAAACGCTCACACACACTCACAATCTCTCTCCCTCTTCCTCTCTCTGCTAACTTTGGTTTGGCTTTTCCTGGCAACTTGCACCGAGCATCTAGATACGCTTTTAAACTTTAAAGTTTAAAGCCACGAGACACCCACATTTCACATTTTACATTTCCGTTTTATGCAGTTTGAGTTTGATGGCTTCTGCTTGGTACGTACGTACAGTTACAAACTAGTACTCCCATGTGCCATTTAGAATTTAGAACTTGAATAAAAATATAAGTAAATAATTTTAATACTATTATATACATATGAAACTTTTTATCGCAACACATAAAAACTATTATATTAATGTAATTATAAAAAAAAAAAAAGAACTCGTGTATTAGGTCTTTAATACACACACATTATTATAAACACAATTGTAACTCCGAAAATTTAGAAGCGATTAAGTTTGTCATTTTAATCACAAAGCATATTGGAAGAGAATTTTTAAAAGATGTGCTCTTGGAAAGAACTGATATTTATGCCAATAATAAATATAAAAGTTAGTCAAAATTTGTTTTGGTCTTAAGTGTATGTTTGGGAAATACTCAACCCGCAGTTTCAAAAACATTTTTCGTAGTTTGAGATTAAAAAAAAAAATTACATACTTACTTTGTAAATTACAAAAGTTATTCTCTAAAAATATTTTGGAAACCGATACAAGTTTTAAAAAAGGAGGATATTTTAAATGTAAAATGTAATTACAAATTATGAAAGAGAATATTTTAGAAACCAATACAAGTTTTTTTAAGAAATAGCTCACTTAACTAATTTTTTTAAATATTGGTAAATTAGTTACTTGACTATTACATTACATTTAGGATCACTCTGGTGCTACATTTAACCTCCAAATAACCAAATCATGTAAAAAAGAAGTCGGTTAAAATTGATTAAGTATAATAAATGGCTAAAAATATAAAAGATGTGCAATTTTTTTGACCAAACATGCTATCATTCATGGAGAGAGTGAGTATGAGGGAATAAGCGGATGATATATCCATATAATTTTTTTTTTTAAAAGATTATCATCCAATATCTGATTTAGGTATTTTGGCTGCACCTATTTTTAATAATTTTTTCTAAGACTTAAATTTGATACTTGGTAAAGTTTTATACAGTTAGATCAACTCTATATTAGTGATATATCTATAATTAATTAAATGTAAAAGTAAAATAATTGGTGAATTAAATTTTCAGACAAATACATAAAAAAAGTGAGTATTACATAAAAGAGAGAGAGAGAAAATAATCTACCCAAATCACATGTAACAAATATTAGTGTATGTGCATTGCACGAGAAAATTGGTATCTATATGATCCTTCAATTTCAATTAGGTTATATAAAGTCAACTGCACGTGTAGGCACTTGTATATATTTTTTTATTTTACTCACTCATAATTTTCTAAGATCATATAACTTTGAGAGAGAAATATAATTTTGATAAAGACCTTCAAATTATTTAAATTTAAATTAATATTTTTGCACTCAACCCCAAACACGCCTATATATAATGAATCACAATATAAAGACAGGGTTAATTAGAAAACAATAATCAATAAATTATGTTTATTAATTAATAATCCAAACTAAATTCAGGGTTATTTATTACCAAACTGAATCCCCATACTTTATTATG
This sequence comes from Acacia confusa, assembly GCA_037074495.1. NCBI lineage: Eukaryota > Viridiplantae > Streptophyta > Magnoliopsida > Fabales > Fabaceae > Acacia > Acacia confusa. The sequence continues at coordinate 7,956,428 of CM073513.1, read as the reverse complement.
TTTTTTTGGCAAACAAAAAAAAATTAAAAATAATCATCAATAAATTATTTTTATTGATTAGTATGGAGATAAAAAATCCAATTATAAGAGAATATAGAAAATAAATTAGAAAATAATTATCAAATAAATTATATTCATTGATTAATTGATCCAAACTTAATCCTCTAGTGTTTATTATGTATTTTTTGGAAAAAAAAATCCTAAATTAAGATAACTTCTTGATTTATTATAAAAATAAAACAGTATTACCTAAAAACAAAATGAAATTTAAGGGGTTACTACGAGTATTACGGAATAGGCGAAAATCTTTTTAAAAAAAAATCTCTCATAAACTTTGAGTCAGTTGCATATAGCCCTTTTGATGCTTTGAAGTTTAAATTTAACATCCTTGACATTTTGATTTTTAACATCAAGCACACTGTGGTTAGTTTTGCCGTTAAGTCACTAACAAAAGCTAACTAACTGGCACATTAAATTAATGAAGGTGACCTAGCATCCTACAGAACATCTCAAGTGACATCTACATGAGTAAATAACGTTATGATATATATAGTTAAAATGTCATTTTATCTTAAAAGAAACCCAAATTTCTTTTTAATCGAAGAATCTAACTGGTCTTCTCTGTAAGCTTTGGACTTTGGATGAACTGCTGACAAAAATGGGGAGGACAAGTTGTCCCCTTGTTCTCTTGCAACTCCATGTTCATCCAAAGTCCAGCTTGAGGAGGCAAGGCCTATGGAGGATGAGTTAGATTTCTCATCAGATTTACAGTTTTTTAGGATAAAATTGCATTTTAACTTTTACAAAAAAATTATATATGACTTTCATAAAATTATTACCTCATACAAATGCCACATAGGATGTTATGTAAGATGTCATGCCATCCTTATTAATCTAATGTGACAGTTTCTATCAGTGATTTATCTGTAAAACTAGCTGCAAGATGCTTGATATAAAAAAAATCAAAGCATTAAGGTAGTTGAATTTAAACTTCAAAACATCCAAAGGGTCATATGCAACTGACCAAAACTTAGATTTTAACTTATATAGATTATTTGGACATGATAAGATCATGAAAACTTGTATTTGAGTGGAGTTGGCAAACTTTGTATTATACTATAAATATAATTTTACCGGGATAATACATACTAGTACACCCCGATATTATGGGAATGGCTTTCCTCCTCTAATTTTATTGTCTGCCACCCTCCTTTTTTATATAACCGCATCATTTTGACTCAAAACAGTGAACCTGATGCCTTTTTCTTACAAATATCTTAGGTATGTACTAAAAATATATTTTAGGGTACTGAAAAAAATACTTCATGATCTTGAAAAAATTATTTTAGGATTTTGAAAAAAATATCCTATCTTCAAGTATATTTTTAGCACCAACCAATACCATGAAATATTTTTTTAAGATCCTAAAATAACTTTTCAAGATCGTGAAGTATTTTTTTAAGCATTAGTCGGTATCATGAAGTATTTTTTTTGGTACCATTTAATACCCTAAAATAATTTTTTCTAGATTCTAAAATGATTTTTTAAAATCATAAAACATTTTTTCACTACCGGTTAATATTTTGAAGTATCTTTTTTGTACTTGTTGGTATCCTAAAATACTTTTTTTTTAAAAAAAAAAAAAAAGCACCAGCTTGATTGTTTTATGTCAAAACGGCATTAGTTTTATAAAAAACAATGGTGGATACTAAGGTCTAAGGATAGAGGTGAAAAGCTAGGTCCCATGTTATGGCCTATATTGAGACAGCTGTGAAAGATATTGAGAAGCACCCAAGCGTGTCAATGGATATGTTCTCTCTCTTTTCTTGATCTTTAGTTTCAAATTACATCAGAATATATGATCTTCCATACTATCTATATCTATATATATTTTTGTGTGGTCAGGGAAAAAAATGCTCACGGACGGACTTTAGATTATTTTAAGAGAAATATATTCCAGCACTCACTTCTCATTCTTAGAAATAATCAGAATATTATTTAAAAAAAATAAAATGTTGATTTTTTTTTCTTTTTTCTTTATATGATTTACTTTCATATCATTATAGTCTTGTTATAACTTATTACCAAATTTGTGAGTGAAACTGGCAAGGTCCTTTCCTCTCTCACAGAGATAGATATATGCTTCATCCCCGCGCCCTCCTACTGTTCGACAATATGCCCAAACCAGACTTCAATAGCAGAATGAGTATGGTGGTGAAGTTCTCTTAGCTTGCTGTTCAACTCAATTGAATTGCAGTCTCGTGTCATGAATGAAGGAACAATGGGCCAAGCAATGGAAGATCCAACAACTACAATGACAGAGGGTGAGCAAAGGCCCATTAGGATCAGGAGCAAAAGAGCCAAAAGAAGAACCAGGAAGCTTAGAGATTTAGAGGAATAAGATGTATAAATAAGGACAAAAGTGGTTAGAGGGAGGTGTGGATAATATTGAGAATCTTTCTCTTTTCTTTCTGACAGTAGTCCCCTCCTATTTCTGTTATTCTTCTCTAATTTCTCTAATTGTTTCTTCTTCATCATACTTCAGTAATACAAATACTGAATCACTGCTTTGAATATATTACTTTGATATTCTATTCATTTACTATCATGGTTCCTTATCCATTTATATTTGCGATCATAACATTGTGGTGAGTCGAAATGGCTAAGAACAAACAATTGAAGGATTTACAAACTGAGCAGAAGAAGATTATCGAGTTTGTGGAAGACGCTAAGGCTCATTTTACTCGACTTGAAAACTTCATGGAAGCCGTTTTACTAAAGTTGGATAATCTGAACAAGAAAACAAAGAGCTCAGGTTCGAAGGAAAAAGACTGATGTAGCGTTGTCAAACTCGTACGGCAGAAACTCTTATGGTTTGCAACAGGGTGCGTATTTTAATTCCCTTAATCGACAAGTAAAGCTAGGTTTTCCTTGCTCTAATGGGTCCAACGCACTTCAATGGATCTTCAAGGCGGAACAATATTTCCAATATTTTAAGGTTACAGACGCTCAACGTTTAGTGATCGCCTCGGTATATCCGGATGGAGATGTGTTACCCTGGTTTCAAACGCTTTACAGGGCAGACCACATTCTTCATTGGAACGTCTTATTCAGGCTATTGAAGATTGAAGAACAATACGGTCCTTCTAAGTTTGATTGTACTAGATCCCAATTATTTAAACCGATTCAGGAAGGCAATTTAGAGGAATATAATACCCAGTTCATGGACTTAGCTAATCGAACGGTGGATTTGTCAGAAGATGCATTACTAGATTGTTATTTGGGAGGATATTGAAACCAAATTTACGTTGCGACATACTAGTGCAGAAAATGGCCTCTGTTACATAGGCTATGACGTTGGCAAGGCTCTTTGCAAAAGCAGCGGAATGAAATAAGCCAACCAAAGCTTATGGGCTTAGTAACTTCAGTGGAGCTAACACATCCAGTAAACCTCCAACCTCAACGTTTGCTATAAGGGGATCAAGTACTACTTTTAGTGGGGGCGGCAAGACCAACCTTCCACCATTATTACCTACTCTAACTAGATTACCACTGAAACGTATGACTCTGGTGGAAATGAAGATTCGAAGGGAAAAGGGTTTATGTTATACTTGTGATGAAAAGTTTTCCCCAATGCATCAATGTACAAAGAGGCAGTTAATGATGATGAGGATGATAGAGGATGACGAGCCGGAAGAAGTTGTCTAACCAAAATCAGAGGATAATCCAATAAATTGTCCAAATGTGTTTTCGGCCAAAAACGGATCGAGTATCTTGGCCAAATTATTTCAGAGAAGGGAGCGGAGATGGATAACATTAAGGTTGCGGCCATCAAACATTGACCCAGTCCACAAACCATGACCTATTTGAAGGGTAGTGGCTACTACAATTGGTTCATTCATCAGTACATTCAAATTCAAATAGCTAGACCTCTCACTCAGTTATTAGCTAAAAACGCATTTGCGTGGATATAGCAGGCTCATAGCGCTTTCAATTCGCTCAAACTTGCAATTACACAAACACCAATGTTAGCATTGCCTAACTTCTCTAAGCTGTTTATCTTGGAGACGGATGCTTTTGACGTCATCACCGGTGCCGTCTTGAGTCAGGATGAACACCCAATCGCTTTCTTCTCAAAGAAATTATCACCGAGAATGCAAGCCCAATCTGTATACGTTAGAGAATTGCTCACAATTACTAAATCAGTAGCCAAGTTCTGTCATTATCTGTTTGGACATTACTTTGTAATTAAGACTGATCATACCAACCTTAAACATCTGGGCAATCAAGTAATCCAGACCCTGGAACAAGAGGCATGTCTACCTAAGCTATTAGGGTACCGATTTCACATTGAGTACAGACCTGGGTGCCATAATGCTCTATCTCAAGTATTTCACATGGCTATCTCATCATCCAATCCTCTTTCATGGATACTATTTACGCGAATGTGCGATCCTCTGCATTAATTAATACTCTTAAGGGACAGGTAGTCTCAAATGAGTTGCCACTTCTAGAGGGATATCATCTCAAACATCAGGATCTTTATTATAAAAACAAGTTAGTGATTCCACATGATGATTCTAAGCTTATTGATAGCATTTTAGTGGAATTCCATTCTTCCAAGATTGGTGGTCACGTGGGTTTTTTTGCACATGTTTTATAGAATTGCCCACTAGTTTTATTGGCCATGGATGAGTTCTACAACTAAAACATATATACAACATTGTACTGTATGTCAACAAGCTAAAGTTTCACAATTACATCCTGCTGATTTGTTAGAACCTTTACCCATTCCAACTCAAATTTGGGATGACATATCGATGGATTTTATTCTTGGGCTCCCTTCAGTTCATGGATGCTTTGTTATTTTTGTGGTGGTAGATCACTTATCAAAATACGACCATTTTCTTCCTTTACTGGCTAATTTTACTAGCCAGAAAGTTGCTAAAGTATTTGTTCAAAACATTGTCAAGCTACATGGCATTCATCGCATGATTGTTTCAAATCGAGATAGAACTTTTACTATTAGTTTTTGGAGGCATTTAATGAAACTTAAAGGGTCAAAGCTTTGTTTTACTCCAGCCTATCATCCTCAGTCTAATGGGCAAACAAAGGTTCTAAATAAATGTCTGGAATCATATTTACGTTGTTTTGTTTTTGATCAGCCAAGACAATGGCTACAGTATCTTCCCTAGGCAGAATTCTGGTATAATACGTCCTTCAAAACTTCCATTAGGATGGTGCCATTTAAGGTGGTATATGAAAAAACTCACAATACGGGGCACAATTCTCAATAAGAAAAGAAAATACATAGCTTACAAGTCATACTATACTGATTCCACAACACATGGTTTACATCAAATATTTTCCACACAAAGTCTGATTGTGGATTCACCAAAATATTACGGTATATAAAATAAAGTCTTCAGTTTAAAAGCAGATAAATAGTCATAACATTACAAAAATATGAGTGTCCTAAGATGGTAATATAGGATTCCATACAACATTAATACTAAAAGAAGCTTACAAAGTTTCTCAACTCTTATATCTTTGGTTGCTTCCCTTGGCCTTTAGTAAGGTTAGAGGTTTCACCTGAAAAATATTGATAATGACGAGGTGAGACATAAAGTCTTAGTAACCAAAATTAGTTTATCAAATATGCAAAAAGGATTGCAAGTCAAAGAAACAAATTTATTAGCATAATTATAATATCAACAATAATTAAAAGCAACATGATAATTATCAATCACTAGAACCATCCTTGCTCATTCATCCTGCTCCTCCTTATATCTTCTGGACATGGTACAACTTATCAGTGCTAGTATACCTGGCCAAAGTTATCTAGTCAATTCAAGAATACTGTCCCCTCCCATGCTACCACCGATATACCGTAATAAGGAGGTGTCCATACAAAACACTCTGCTCAATTTCCGGGTCAAGAATGAGAGAGCCGATGGATACAAATTCACCCTAACTCTCTTCCACACAAACCAACATATTTAATAACAGATAAATAATATATCCCTATAATTTTCCAAGATCATCGTACAATACATGGTTCGATTTACAACATTTTATGACAAACATCATAACTATCACAACAATCACGTTCAAATATAGGCATAATTTTTTAAAACACATGCCAGTAATACATATAATAGTAAAGCTTAGAAAACATCTTGCAGTCTAAAACAAGCATATAAAATAAAATTAATCTTAGTTACCTCAACTCTAAGCTAAATCTTGAGAAGTAAAACATGAACGATCATCAATCACAAGAAAATTCTACATCATCACAATAATAATTTAATATAACTTATATTATAAATAATCCAATAATAATATATTATCACAAAAACTGAAAATAATATTTTAGTTCTTTAAATTTGAAAACTGAACCGATTAAAATTTGTTATCAATCATTTTATACATGTATATAGTCATCTATTTTCAAAAATCAAAACTTCTCCAAAATCGTAACCTCAAAATTTTCACTAACCGACATACCTTTATTGGAAAGAGAAAAATATATAAAACAACTTTCATAAAGCAAATATATTGAAAAGAAATTAATTTAACTTCCTAAATGATCTTATAAAATAAACAAAATACCTCAAAAACCCAAATATCTTCAACCCTTCTCCTCTTCTCTCTTTCTTCGTGTCTTCTGATCACTCATGTTTTTCTTTTCTTTCTCTCTCAATTTCCCCACGGCATGCATAATATATATATATATATATATATATATATATATAGACAGGCAAGGGGTGTAATTAATACACTCCCTCTTTTTCAAAGGCGGTGGGCAATTAAAAAAAATAAATCTTCCTTCCTCCGCATGCTCCTCTTTTTTTTTCATCACTTTTTTAAAGGGAGAAATTATCACAAAAGACCCAATCTTATTTTTATTTATTTACTTTTTTCACAATTACAATAATCAAATATAATCATTTCATAAATATAATTAAATCCTAATAATAAAATTTAAGATGTTACAGTATAGTATACGATCGTGATCCTCCCCCTTTATTGAAACATGCTTCATTAGATGACACCCCTTTTGATGTTCACAATCAATTATGCCAAGGGACGAAGTAATTGCGACTTAAAAAGTCAACATTCAACATGCTCAGATGCGAATGAAAAAATGTGCTGATAGAAAATGTTCTGATGTGGAGTTCAAGGAGGGAGATTTGGTTTGGGTCAAATTGCAGCCTTATAGACAACATTCGGTGGCCCTTCGTAGATATCACAAGCTCGCTTTGAGGTATTTTGGCCCTTTTCAAGGTTATGGAGCACATTGGCCAAGTTGCGCATAGGTTGGATTTAGCTCCTCATACTAAGATACATTATATTTTCCATGTGTCACTGTTGAAAAGATTTATGGGTGTTGAATCCCTAACTCCTACGGTTCCCTTGCCTTTGACTTCGGTTCCAGAGGTCCTATCTGTACTCCCTCCAAAGTCCTACAGTTCATATTAGTACAAGATGGGGAAATGTGGATTACTCAATTTTTGGTTCAATGGGATGGATTTGTTACACCTACTTGGGAGGATGCTGGCACATTGTCTTCCTCATATCCCAATCTGGACCTTGTCCGGGAAGGAACAATGGGCCAAGCAACAGAAGATCCAACAACTACAATGATGGAGGGTGAGCAAAGGCCCATTAGAAGGAGCAAAAGAGCCAAAAGAAGAACCTGGAAGCTTAGAGAATTAGAGGAATATGATCTATAAATAAGGACAAAAGTGGTTAGAGGGAGGTGTGGATAATATTGGGAATCTTTCTCTTTTCTTTCTGACAGTGGTCCCTCTCCTATTTCTGTTATTCTTCTTTGATTTCTTTGATTGTTTCTTCTTCTCCGTACTTCAATATTTCATTTCCTTTATAGTACAGATACTGAATCACTGCTTTGAATATATTACGCCTGATATAATAGAAGTAATATCTTCTATTCATTTAATACCGTGGTTCCTCCATTTATAATTGTGATCTTCCTAGTTGTGATTAGTCCCACACTAACTAAGGTTTGAATCCCGCTGGTAGAAGTGCCAGCATTTAGTGTCTGACTTCGGACATGATTACCTTCATTAGGAAAAAAAAAATGTATGTAGTAAAAAAAAGAGTATACACGTTGCAGAATAGCCTGAGTTGCATAGTTGATCTTCTGGGTCTACCTGATCAGTTGGATGCCACGTTCATTTTGTGATCAGATTCAAGATTTATACATGCTGATTATCAGTGATAAAGTATTAGATGACCTTTGTGGTTTTAGCTGGACTGAAAGTGGCATAAGAATTTTTTGGATTCCGGTTGACACACCTTGTACATTAGCCCAAGTCCATTAAACAATGCGGTTGAAATGCAAATATTAGTCATTGTGAGTAACTATCTATAATATTCCCATCAATTCAACATGCATAAAGGAACAATTGAGGGAGGGGACATTAACCGATTGAATGAGGCTATCAGTTTCTCATTCTTATGAGACCATAACTCCTAAGTTACTTATATGAGATTATAAATCCTGAGCAACTTATGGGACCATAGCTCACGCCATGAGTTACATAAAGCAAGAGCTAGTATATTTATGAACATTGTGCTCTTTGTTTATGCACTAAAGTCTCTTCTCTCTTTCTATTTGTGGTGTATTTTATGTGCATTTATAAACGTGTCCGAGATGCAGTTTAGTGTGGATATTCAAGACAGTATATCGCACTCCACGTACGTCCATAAACTCACAGAATTACATATGAAAGCAAAATATGACTACATTATGTTATTCTGATGCTGAAACAAGGTTTTTACCACATTTTCATTGGAAGTCACTGACGATTCAACAGTTCTTCCACGGCAAATCCAAAGTAATCGTCAAAATGGTAAGGAGGTTCTGAGATGAAGCAAGAGATGACGTCTCTCAGTGTAATGACTCCAGATACTTCACCTTCACTACCTACTGCATAAATCCTGTGCACACGTTGAGAAGCAAGAGTGTGGATCACATCTCCCAGTGAAGCATCAAGATTGCATGTTATGGGCTTGTTAGTTCTTCCAGTTTCTGGGGATACCGTGTTCATAAAATCCATCACAGTAAGCTTCCTGCACCAAAATTGAATAAAATTTACCCATATTTTCCAGTCATCTAATGATAGGGATATTGTAACATTGCAGATATATAATGAGTTTATACTAATGTTAGTTCTTACAGTTTGATTCAATTTTAGTTTTAGTCCATGCACCTTCAAATCATGGTTTTTGTCTATATAGTTTTATAAAGACTTGGTCTGAGTTTAAAAATGTTAACTTTTATTTAATGCCATAAAATGTAGAGATCAAAACTAAAATTCGTAAAAATACAGGATCAAAACTAAGTGCCTATTTGGAAATTCTCCAAAATGGTAAATGTAGAGTTTAAAAATGTTAACTTTTATTTCGGTTTTGCGCAAGCCGAAATAAAATTCCCCACAAAACTTATGTTTTGAAAGGTTTCCAAATACTACCTAAAACTCGTTAAAAGTATATGAATCAAACAAGTTTTGGTTTTTGACCCTATAATTTTAATGAGTTTTGATTTTAATCCCTATACTTAATGGTGTTAACTTAGATTAAGTTCTTATGAAATTATAAAACTAAGAACAACGATTTGAAATTATAGCGCTCATTACTAAAATTCAGTCAAAACTATAAGAACCGACAATGATATTATGTGTTACCTAAAGTTGGAGAAAAGCTCAGGCTTCAGTAGCAAGTGTCGGATGTCCCTTATGCTTACATTCCCAACAATTTTCTTATTTGGCCCCTCTACTATGGGAAGACCTCCAATTTTATGATCCTTCATTTTCTTGAAAGCTTCGAGAATCAAGTCATCCCTCTGGATGCTGATAACCTGGTTAGGAAGAGACAAGAAGCCTCTTAGACCTTCAAATTTTGGTAAGCTAGAATTTTGGAAAATTGTGGAAAAGTCCTCCTTTGAAAATTTTATTGATGAGAAGTACCGGTACTCTGCAAATTATGTGTGCACACAGAGTATCATCAGTGCCTATCCCGGCTAAGCTAGCCCCATCTCCCTTGGCATTCTAATTTAGGTCCTTATCCCAATAATATTTTCAATGGAGGACTTTTCCTCAATTTTCCCGAAGAATTGTATATAAACTTCAGTTCTTGCCTCATCAGACGACATATAAGGAAGTCCCAAATCATATAGAGGTCTAGCAGCAATGCAGTCAAACCAATCTCTTCCTTGGCATCCCTTGAGACCTTGAACAACTGCGGACTGAGTAATGTAGTTTACAAGGTCCAGCTTGCCTGGTTCTATCACTGGTACATTCCTCAGCCTATATTTTGAGAGAAGAAGCAAAACAGTCAACATACTGCTATCTTTTGAAACTGGAACAAAAGGAGTCCATCGGTATGTTTTGAGTATGGATCGCACCTGAAACCAGAAATAAAAGCAAAGTATGAGTATTTATTTTTGACAAAACGGAGCTAGGAGAAGAGCTTAAAATGATAGAGATAACCTGCTAATAAAGTAAATGGTTAATACCATTTGTTAGTTTTTATAGTTGGATCGAATTTAGGTTTTGGTCCCGACACAAAAACTTAGACCCAGTTCTTATTAAACTATAGGAACCAATACTAACCATTTGAAATTACAGGGAAGAAAACAAAAATTCGATTGTAAGGACCAACATTGATATTAACCCTAAAGTCAAAAACACATGCAGTGATTTCAGATTTTGCAGAATAGGTTTCTTGATAGTACCATGATATGTGAAGGAATCTTTTTCATAAAGTCAATAATTGGATGCTGAGTAATCAAATATCAACCTGTTCAATAATTGAATCAACTGGAACTTGGCATTTTCAATTAAGTAGGCATAATAACCACCATATTAAAAGGTAACTTGCAGCTTTGTCTGGAACCATCGCTAATCTTACCGTTGTTGACTTGAAGGGTTCTTCTCTCAGTATTACTTTGTAGAAGTCCTGACCCAGATTATCAGCAGCTTCAGGGCCATCTTTACCTGCTACATTGTCGGCGGCAACGCCACCGGCAACAGCAGCACCAACTGCAGCAGCTGTTAACCCAGCAATCGCAGCAGGACCTGTCATTCCCAATGCCATTGCTCCAAGAGCACCAATAGCTCCGGCACCAACTCCAGCAGCCGTCGCTGTACCAGCTGTTAAGGTGGCTGCTGCAATTTCTGCACTCTCCATCACCCACAGAATAATAGCTGAATAATCTATTATCCCAAGGTACGTGCCTCTCCAATCTGAACTAGTTTCTGCTTCTGTATCTCTCACCGGCGCTGATAATATGTTGCAATCAGATAGAATCCTGACTGCTTCACCAACCAATGTGTCTGCTGCTATTTCAACCACTATCAAAGTAATAACATTATTACAGGTTACTGACTCACATTAACCCCACAAGCTAATATTCATGGCAATGATGAAATGCTTATTAGTATAGTACTTCCTCTTTCATTAATATTAGAGATATTTAGAGAATTGATGGTAATCCTAAATATAAAATATATTTTTTATATTTGTTAATCTTTTCTTATTTTACACTCCTTCAACAATGACAATAATCAAAGATGGAAAGGAATGAGAGAATTAAGAAAGATGACCCATATTAACTAACTTAATTAACTCTGTTAATCTAATTAAATTAGATAAATATGTCTCATATTAAGGATCGGATGGGAGGGAGTAATATTTTCCTACCTTTTCCTCCAGGAACTCCAGGGAAAGAAGAAACAGGAATCTTAGCAAATGCGTCTGTCAATGTCTCCTGCAATGCCGGTGCTAATTTCTTCTGGGATTGGATGGTTTCAAAGTAGGTATCATAACTTGAATGTTTGGCGCCTTTTCTGATCTCCTGTTCTTGCGCCATGAGTGAATCTGAGGCAAAATTAGGTAATTACCAGTCAAGCCATTAATGTGCTAGCAAGGCTATTCCTAAAACTCCTCATTTGGAAACTATTCTCATATGTTTGGCCTATAAGATTTGAGATTGCGACTCAATGTCTTGAAAAATAAATATATTCATCCTCTAGATGCCACTATGATTCAATACTGCTCTTGATCTGATCGTTACTTATTCCATATATGGTTGATATTTGACATTAGAATCCATAATAATGAAGAAATGAATGGAATAAAGAGGTTCGAATGGCAGCATATAATGGCTCTAATGCAGAAACAAGAGGGTAAATGAAAGATTGAATATATTGAATAGCTATCATGTTGTACCTTTCAATCTGGGACGGCAAGTGGATTCTGGATTCAGAGTTTGTATTTCCCTTTGTTGTGGTTTTCTTTTTTTGGTTTGGATATGTCGTTTGTCATTTCTGGGGGGGTTTTTTTTTTTTTTTTGAGTGAATGTTGGGGTTTTCTAGCAGGGCCACGTATGTTTTTATATGACACGTGTCAGCGGGTAACGCAAACACTAGTTCACTGTTACTTCTAGTTCTAACTGCTCTCCCCTTAATTCTTCGAAGGAGTAAATTAGGCCTAGTCCGCAAATTGAGGCTCAAAAGTAAATGTCCTCCAATCTTTGTATAAGAGGAGAAGATATATTTACAAAGCATCATCTTAAATATAAGATATTATATATTTTTATATTTATCCATCTTTTTTAAATTTGATCCTTCCTCAACAATAATTAAAAAGAATATAAGATGAGAAGATTAAAGAAGATAGCTAATATATTTTAAAAAATGAATATCATATTAATTAATTTAATCAAATTAAGTAAATATGTGTTATATTAAGTATTAGAAGTGTTGAAAGCCTATAATTAGGGCTAATATAGTTTTAGTCCCCTTTAAATTTGCTTTATATATCAATTTAATCCCTTAAGTTTATAAAGAGTACTTTTCGTTCTTTTATTCCTCTCTAGAAAATGTTGACTTAACATTTAAATGTTATTTAAATTTGGGTTAAGTAGTAAATCCGCTCTATAAGTATACGTCGAGGAGCAATGTTGTCCTGAAAGTTTTTTTAGGTTTAATTTTACCCCGTAAGTTTAAAAACATAGCAATGTTGTCCTTTTCCGTTAAAAAACTAACATTGACCGTTAAAAAATTGACGTTGACCGTTAATTTTTTAAGGGAAAAGTGCAACATTGCTACTTCTTTAAACTTCCTGTGTAATATTGAGCCTAAAAAAACTTCCAAGATAATATTGCTCTCGGGCGTGTATTTTCAAAGCGGATTTGCTACTTAACCTTTTAAATTTTAATTATTTAATATAATATTTTTATATTTAAAAACTAAAAAATAGAGGCAAAAGACCATCTTCTCCCCCCATTCAACCGTGGCCATCATTGAGGGAGGGGAAGGAGGAAAGACTGCATGAGGTGTTGAGTTAATACTCCCTCTAGTCATTATTATAAAGCATCAACTACCAAATGTATTTAATCCTTTTTGTAAGGCACTTGCTTGTTTCCAAGGAGCATTGATTATTTTTTTTCATGTATGCTCATAATTAATAGGAGTAATAAGTGAGAGTAATAATAATATAATATTAGAGTTTAAGGTAAATAGTAGGGGTAATATTAGAAATTACTTCAATTATAGGATAACTTTATTGACTTTAATTGTTTTTATTGGTTTGTATGATTTGTTAGTTGGTGCCTTATAATAAGGACCAGAGGGAGTAGCAATTATTTTTGAAAATCAAGCCATAGTGTCTCGGGATCATAGCAGCAATGATTTTTTTATAAAGAACCGAGTCAAAGTGAAAACTTTAGAAACAAATCTTCTCTTTATCTTTTTTTTTCTTATTATCTCTCATCAGTCCATATGAACTATTGATTGTAAATATCTTACAACAAGGAATGCCTTAGTTTGATTTGTTGTTTTACCCTTTTGAAGGCATCTAATCCAAGAGTTTTCCTTCCTCTCTGTTCAGTCAGCATCAAAACTAGAATCAAATTAAAAGTGAGGTTTTTGTTTAAATTGCTCAGTAAGCAATTGCATCAGTAATTAGGGATGGAAATAGACTAGACCAGACTTTGGCTAAATAATGTTGAGCCTGTAATTGGGGTAAAAGGCCTGAGCCTAGACTTGAGCCTGAATGTAGGCTTTTTTGGCATGAACCTTCATAAGGCCTGGTTGAACTTGAAGTTTTTTTAAAGGCCTACTTATAATGTAGGCCTTTAAAAAGTATTTGGCTCCCATCCACTTCCATTTTCGTCCTCTTTCATCCTCTTCTTTATCTTAACCGTTGGATTGAAATATCAACGGTTCAGATTTCGCCTTTTAAAAAATATTAATAAAATATTAAAAAGTTAAAAAAATATATTTATATAAAAGACAAAATTTGAACTGTTGATATTTCAATCCAACGGTTGAGACGAAGAAGATGATAGAAGAGGATGGGAAGGGAAGCGGATGGGAGCCGGATCCCTTTAAAAAGACTTCATATTATAAGCTTTAAAAGCCATAGTTAATTAATATAAGAATAGATATAATATTATAATTAATAAATTATACTTAAAATTAGAATATAAGAATGAAAAAAAAATTAAATATTGTGTTACATATATCATATAATTATATTATATTTGTTTAATATTTAAACAAGCCATGCCTGAAGGCTTACAAGTTAAGCCCTAACAAAAAAGGCCTAGCCTATTTATACAATCAGACCTTTAAATAAATCTTAGCCTGACCTTTTTAATAAATAGGCCAAGTCATACCAAGTCATAAATAGGCCAAGGCGTAGGCCGCTTGATAGGGGCTTGACCTATTTCCACCGCTATTAGTAATGTGGGTTTGAAGCATTTTATCAAACTACCAGTGGGGAGATACAATTGTCGAACAAGGGAGGGAGGAGATAAGGAGAAGATACATTTTTTGCCTCTATTTTAATTTTATAAAAATTAATTATATTAAATAATTAAAATTTAAACATACTTTAATAGCTAAGTCATCATTTTCCATTAGTGAAAGTTAACAGTGTTAGAATAAAAGTATACTTTATAAACTTAAGGTGATAAATTAAAATCTAATGTAAATTTAAGGGACTAAAATTATACTTTAACCTATAATTAATATTCATTGTAAATGTGACACAGAAAAAGTTGCTAATGAGTGAACATTGTTTAAACCATAAAATTTACCCATGATATAGAAATATATTAATTTTTTTTTTAACTGAAAGTATTGTTGTAAAATTTAGAAGATTATGATATGGCTTAAGGGACCAGTGACAGTTACCTTTAAGAAATATCAACATAATGTATTTTTACCGATATCTATAACTAAAATAATTTGTGTTTGTGTACAGGTTACGAACCCGAGACCTCATGGCATACTCAATGAGAACATAACCACAAAGCCACGGGAGAGACCTGTCTATAACTAAAATATTTTAACTTTCAACTGTGATTACTTTAAGTTATAAGATTTTGGGCTGTTTGGACACAAGTTTCCCATTAAAATTTCCATTGGTGAGGTGGGCCTAGGTAAAACTACTTATACAAAATTGGTAACACCTTTTATGTATACAAAAATATCAAGTCATTTGTTACTAATTTTTTTTTATCAAGTTACTCTAGTTCAAGAAATAATTCAACATGCATATAACTCCCCTAACTATTTTTATAACCTCCTTATAACTGCTGACACAACCTATGAACTACAACACATAATAAGATTTGCCTCAATAACAAAATTGCATCAAGCTTGCCAATAATAAGTTGTAGCCTGACTAAAAACTACATGACTCATATCAAACTATAGGTTCCCTTTTCTTCAAATACAGAAAAGTGTCACATCGCTTGAGCTAACCCTTAACCCAGCCAAAGAAAATGGTAACACCAAGTACCCAAAGAATATTAAAGTCATCCATTGTGCACACAGTGGCAGCTACACCACATGATATAAAATAATCAAACCTCCCACAATCACATCTCACCACAATTTCATACACTTCAAAACTCAAATTCAACATATCAACATGTTGATTTTTGACGTCAATAATTTATTCTCATATGATAAACAATTTAAGCACACAACTAAAAAGTTTACTCAAAAATACATTTTATATATATATATATACATTTTTCATATTTAAAATACTATAATATATACTTATATCATTTGAAAATACCAACATACACTTATAATATATTGTGCACACTTCAAAACTCAAATTCAACATCTCAACATCTTGATCTTTGACATCAATAATTTATTCTCATATACTCAATATTAGAACCATAAAATAAACAATTTAAGCACACATAACTAAAAAGTTTACTCAAAAATATACATTTCATATATATACATTTTTCATACATAAAATACTATAATATATACTTATATCATTTAAAAATACCAACATACACTTATCACCACCTCAATAAGCATACAAGGTAAATTGAAAAATGATTACCACAAGTTCTTAATATAAGAACTAAACTTTGGGAGAGCCAAATTCAAGTTCACTCTACAATAAATATAGAATTAATTCTTCGAAATTTTTCATGATTTTAGTTCTATTTAAATAATATTTCTTGGCAATGCTTCTGAAATCTTACATCTTTGTTGGAATCTTTTTGCCCATGAGTACTTTATGAATTTTAACCTTGGGCCAAAAAAAAAAAAATAGACTTCTAAAAAAAAATCCATTTCACGTTAATTATAGATTCGATGTAATCTCAGATATTATGGACGTCGTGTGTAAAAAAACGATAGAATTTTTGTTAGGTAATTTTGCCAACCCGCATGTGTTATGTTCATAATGCGTTCCGGCATTTAGTAAAACATAATTAGAATGAGGAACCTTAATTTAAGATACTACAAAAAGTAGGAAAAGGTAAGTCATTGGCCTAGGAAGCACAATAGCGATTGTTGACCAAAATCAACCACTTCCGTTGTTTACTTATATCAAGCACACCACCAGATAAGGTTTGATTATTTTGAACTCGATTCCATGGCTTGTGGAGCAAAGTTGGAAACTGTGATAGACTTCTACTTTTCTTTCCATCCCTCTCCAACTTCAGCTCGCACAGAGATGAATATCCTGAATTGTGTTAAACTCGTGATTTTCAAAGTTTTGACATGGAAGCAAAGACAATCTAAATTATGATTAACTTCCATCAAAAGAGAGAAGATGCACACTTAGGGGCAGGTGATGATGACTATGCCAAACATATTATATTCAAGTAGGTTGACAAGACACAACTATGCAACTTGAGGCACAAGTGTGTACAAGTCACCACTTGCACCACCACTAGCTGCCCCATTATTAAGGTCCGTTGGCAAGGGCAGCTCATGTGCTGATAGAAATTTGAGTGAATTACCATAAGGTCTTGAGTAATCAATTTAATTACTAAGAAGTTTCAATGACGACTAAAGAGAATGCAATGCAATGATAAATTTTAGTGTAAAAAATGACAACATCTCACCTGTAATAGAGTCTGCTTAGTAATTTAAATCCCTTCTTTGGAACTTCAGAGTAATTCTCCATAGAAATTGAGAGTTTGATGTTACTGCCTGGTTGCTGCAGCTGCAACAATGGTCTCTGCTAGAAATTGTTGATGAACAACATGCCCTTTACTCAGCTCTATAATAACATGACAGTAATAGCATCATATGGAGTGCAGGACCCATCATGGCGGGCTAGAGAGACATGATGAAAAAATAAAGATGTTTGGGATTTACCATCTAAATGAGACTATGTGTTTAAAATATTTCCCAATCATCGACTTTTAGTGCTAATGACAGAACAAGGAACTTTATGCTTTTAACAACTCTGTTGTGAGTGAGGAGAGTGGATGACTAAAATGCCACAAGCACAAACTGCAACGTATTCTTCATTAAGAAAATAACAAGTGATAGATAAACGAACACTACCATCTCAACATTTCTTACTTAACAAGATAAGCATAATACAAAACAAAGATGAGAAACCCCTGCACACCCTTCACCGGTCTATTAACTAACTATCTGCTCCATTCATAGTCTCCAAATTTTGGATTGTATCGGCTCTTATCATCTGGTTTAATAGAATTTGCAAACGCATGCCAACCCAGAAGGTATGGCGTGATATACTGCATAGGAAAATCAGTAAATTACAATCAGAATTAAGACAGAAAAATTCATAAAGAAAACTCTTGTTGGAGATTTAAGCCTTCTTTCCTTTTATCTTCCACATGTGCGCATGGTGAATTTTGATATATATAATTTCAGACGATACCTTAAATTTCTAAAGCTCTATATTTAAGAAGCCTGTTTCCAGGTGCCACTTCATCAGGAAAATAAAACATAACCAGGCCCCTCTTTCCTATGATCTGTTCTAACCAGGCCCCTCTTTCCTATGATCTGTTCTAACCAGGCCCCTCTTTCTTATGATCTGTTCAGCTATTCCAGATTAAAGGTTATGTCTCCAGGACACCCCCAGCAGAAATTCTATAAGCTTAATGGCTTTCACACGTTTTTAGAGTAAAAGAGAAGCTAACAACTACATCTAGATGACTACCTCTCTGGTATGGTAACCATTGAACAGGTGCTGCTACGCATTTATTAGAATGGATAAACATCACACTGATGTTGGCCTTAATGAGTATGCCTTTTATTTTTTGTTGGGAGAGGTAGGGTGGAGGAAGAAAGAGAGATAGAGATCATACATTGAAAATTGAGCGGAAAACTGATAGCTCTGCTTTTGTAATAGGGATATAGATGCTTTCATCCAAGTTCTCAGTCTTGTTTTGAACACCTTCATAAGATGCATATCAATGGCACAAAAAAAAATGTCAAGTAAGTTATTCTTTTAGACCAGTACTTGAAAACTGATCACCTTTATATAACTGCAAGATGGAAGAGAGAAGGAATAAAAAGACATAATAGCTAGAGAAGTTTGGGAAAAAGGGATTACTTAGGTTAAAAAAGTGACCAGAACCATCCGGAAGTGGCTCTACCTTCAAAACTTTTCTGATTTTACCTTCATCACTGCAAAACAAGACATTTAAAAATATGGCAAGGGACAAAGCAGAGTTTTGACTTATCTATCAACAGGGAAAAAATAAATTAATCGAATGTGTGCAATGACTTAGCAACTCTATAAGCATTAGCATAGAATAGATGGGCGCAATACATGCTAGTAATCTGATCCTAAATGTAAGACCTAGTCTGTAGTGATAGTAGTATTTAATTTATGGTTTAGAGAGACACCAATTTTCTCCCCCAAAGATTTTTTCAATAAACTAAATGAGGGGCCCCACACACTGCATGGAGTTTAAGATATGAGTCACTCCATTCAAGAATTATGAGTAGTATGAGTTTCTATAGATTTTATATGAATACTTATACTGAATGATGTTGACAATAATAATAATTTAGACTTTGAAAGGCATGGATAGAAATTACCTCCTCCCCTTAAAAGGATCATGAAAAAATTCACACGAATCCCTTGCACCAAGGCTAATTAGATTTCCCATTTCACTCACTGATAGAGAGAATATCTACATTCAAGCAAACTGGATTTGTTACCTTACTTTCCAAAAGTTACACGTAATCATGCATCTTAAAGAAATCATGTCATTAAACATGGAAATGAGACTAGCTAAGAAAGCCTTCTAAAGGAACATATTGGTGGACAGTGGTATGTGTTGTCACTTGTTAGATATAGGAGGGGTGAGATGATTATTAGAATTATTTACTTATTCATACAAAATATTGAACATTATATTCGCTTAGGCTAAGCTGAGTTCATTCAAGGACTAATCTAACAAGTTTCTCCATGTCATTGAACTTAAACATACATATAATTGTATAATCGTATAGAAATGTCAAGTCACTAAGCTAGGCCTAGTCTTTGTCCTCAATGCTCTGAGTCAGGCACTAGGATTCTCACTTAAGAACTAATGAGAACCATTTCATGTCCCTTTGTCAGGATGCAATTATTGTCCAAGCTAAATTGTGCCACTGTACTTCTTACTCTTGCAAAATATTTACCATCAGTTTTTTCTAGCACTGGTATATCTTCTTACAACATAATATTTTTCAATAAATAGAAAAATCTCAAATTGGTCTTGTACCATATATTTCCCCAAAATACAAATGAAGTCTATGTCACCTGCTTTCTGTTCCAGTCATACTGGCGCATACCAACTCCAGGAGCAAACTCAAGCAGCAGATAACCTTCCTTAGACACTTTGAATGCTCCAGACTGCACACAGAAAATTAATCAGTCTATTTCGAGGCAATACAACTAGTCCAGAAACATTGGGACATAGAAAAATAGAAGACGGTGTTGCCTGAACTTACAGAACCAAATGCCAAAACGACCATACCTCCAATGGCGCAAACTCTGGAGGCCTGGGAAACACCTTAAGAGCAGCCTTCCCTTTGTAAACCGAGTGACCCACATAAACCTTAGGCGGCAGTGGCACAGCTCCAACTAAACAAGCAAACAGATGAAACAAGGAAGCAAATAAGTGAATTACAGTACTAATAATCTAAAATTCTAACTACCCCACCAGTCTGTTGTAGTTCTTAGCAGTGTGTATAGCATCGAGTCGTAATCCTTAGTAGAAAATTTCTGAGATGGGAACATTAAAGGTGTTGGATGCTGAAAAACCCTGCTAAATCTCGGCGCTACTAGACAATATATTAGGTTTATTTTCTCAACAACCAGACAGATTTTTGCCCTGCAATGGATAGGAATTGAAGCCGAACAACAATGGATAGGAAGGTGAAGTGGATAAGGATAAGAATCATATACCTGCATCGTTACCGTTTGCATTTCTTATGGGTTTGGAGAAGCTTTGTTGTTCGAAGTACTCGGATTGGCGGCATTTGATAGAAAAGGGGTTTGTGCGAGAGGATGGGAGGGTGAGGGAGAAGTTGGAGCTGCTGGGCGTTGAAGAAGGGCGAGAAGAAAGGGGCTTCTTTGGATAGAAACTGTGGGTAGGGCAGAGTTGAATGGAATACTGTGCGGTGAGTGACGAAGAAGAAGATAGACAGTGAAGCTGCGACATCTTTGGATTATTGCCGCTAGTCCTTTCTCGTCCCCCTTGGCTTTCGCGGCTAAGGTTCTGTTTGATTTCTTCGTCCCGAATACTAAAATACTCCATCGCGGTTTTCCCCCAGTTTATCTAGTAAACAAGGAGACAACATCATCCCCGGAAATGACGTGGCATTGATTCGGGTGATGCGGACCCATTTAATGACGTGTCATATGAAGTGGCATGCGACTCAAATGATGACTGCTAAATGAATGATGTTTTGTAGGAACTCATTTTCCTGCTATCCAGATAGGCGAGGAGAGCCCAGCAAACCTGGGCCGCTAGATTTGATCTATACGGTTCAAATTTATTTATTTTTATTTAGTTATTCTTAAATAAAAAAATTATTTTTTGAAAAATGTTAGTTAAGAGATTATCTTTATTTTAGATTATCTATTCATTAAAATAATTTTTTAAGAAAAATAAAAAGTAAAAAAAATAAATATGGATGACCCAAATTCATATTCGTTGGGCTCTTCTTGTCTATCCAAAGGATAGGCAGGGAAATGAGTTCCTGTTTCATATCATGTGGCATGTGAATCAAATGATGACAGGACATGTCGCATGACGTGGCTTGCAACTCCGATGATTATCATATCTCAATGAATGAATTATGGATCACATGATGCAGCCTGTGACTCGGATGAAGTTGAGACAAAATCAATGACAAGTCGCTCGATGTGCCATGGGACTCTGATGACTACATACCAAATTCGATGACATGTCAAATGGGGAACGTGGCTTGGATGATGATTTGGCAAAATAAAGGATGTGTTGTATGATGTGGCATTGACTGACCCAAATTCATATTCGTTGGGCTCTTCTTGTCTATCCAAAGGATAGGCAGGGAAATGAGTTCCTGTTTCATATCATGTGGCATGTGAATCAAATGATGACAGGACATGTCGCATGACGTGGCTTGCAACTCCAATGATTATCATATCTCAATGAATGAATTATGGATCACATGATGCAGCCTGTGACTCGGATGAAGTTGAGACAAAATCAATGACAAGTCACTCGATGTGCCATGGGACTCTGATGACTACATACCAAATTCGATGACATGTCAAATGGGGAACGTGGCTTGGATGATGATTTGGCTAAATGGATGATTTGTTGTAGATTGATTAACACGTTTTCATGAGTCATGTGTCCGGATAGGGTGGAAATAGGTCAGGGGCCTGTGGCTTGGTCTGTTAAAAGCCTGGTTAGAACTGACCTGTCAGGCTAAAAGGTTTGGCCAATACCTCTTTTAAGGTCTGTTTTCACTTAACAGACAGGGTCCAGGCCTAATAAGGGGCCTTTTAGGCTTGTCAGGTCAGCTTGTTTATATTATCAGTATTAATTTATGTAATTTTAACCTATTTTTAGCCTATTTAAAGTAGGATTGTTTTAGGCATGTGACTAGTTAGCTTAATTAAATAAATAATAATAATACTAATAATATAAAAAAATTTAAAGAAAAAACAGGCCTTACTAGGTCACAAGTCAGGCCAGGCCTGTATACAGACCAGACTCAAGCTAAAAAATAGGCATGTACCAGGCCACAGTCAAGCTCAAGCGAGTATGTTACACAACATGCCTAACATGTTAAGGATAAAGCCACTTGACCTGTTTCCACCCCTATGTCCAGACATGTGACTAATAACTTATCACTCTGGTCCTATTTATAAGTCTCTTTTGACAAAAAAATTTGGTCCTATTTATAAGTCCTCTTTCAAGTAATAAATGAGATTTTGACAATTTTGCTCACATTAATTGTACCAATGAAAATAGAGAGAGAAGAAAAAGTTGAAAGATACTCATTCATAAATGAGGGCAAAATTGAAAATTTACCTCATAATCATTGACCTAACTACCTTTCTTTGGTATGTGTGATTTAGTTAAAACGGACTTATAAATAGGACCAGGGTGGTAGAAGAGAAGTATATGATATATCCACTTCTTATCATTTTTTTTTATTATATATTATCAACCCATTTGATAGAGAAGATGAGAGAAAAATCAAAGTAATATTGTGACCTGTGTTATGAATATACTTATTATGTGGATGTCCATTGACTCCCGGTTTCCAAATATTAAAAGATGATATGGGACCCACGCATAGTGATTTACTATTTGCATAGTACCACGCATAGTAGTTTACTATTTGGTGGGACCCGCACACAATTATACAATCACTCACGGGAAGGAAATCCGTGAGTGAACAGTTTAGGTTTTTGGGGAAAACTACACCAAATGACCCAGAGGTGGAAATTACACTAAAGTCCCATTTTTCTTCTATAAATAGAGGTTTTCTGTAACTGTTCATGTATTGAATGAAATGAGAATCTCTCTCTCTACTTTATCTCTCTAGAACCTCTGCTTTTCTTCTTATTATTTTTATCAGTTTTATAACACGTTATCAGCACGAAGACTCTACCAAGGTAAGATTTTCTCACCATCTATTTCATATTTCCATTTTATTTATCTGGGATGATCTTAACCATTATATGGAATTAAATATCTATTCTTACCGATTATTTTAACATCGGGTTCCATGGTTAAGATTTGAGATTATTTACTATTTTACTACGGTAAATAGTAATTTACTATTCACAGTAAATTTACCCCTTTTTCAGTAATTTTTACATTTTATTCATTTGACTCCTACATGGAAGTCTAGATTAATCTTTCTGTAATTTTACTTTATTCACTATTTATAGTGAATAGTAATTTTACTATTCACGGTAAATTTATATTTTATTATTTACAGTAATTTATTTATGTTTATATATTCTTCCCACTTCCTATTCATTTATTTCATGGTGGCGTCATTAAGCTCCATTTGTAATTCTTTACTTACTGCTTTATTTATTTATCTCATGGTGGTTATACTAAGCTCCATACTGACTTTACTAATATTTAGTTTTATGTCACTAACATTTATTTTATTGTTACTAACATTTATTTATCTTTTATGATAGCACATTAGTATATTTACTAGTGGGTTCTATTTATTTATTTTAACATTTATTTATTTTTTATGGCGGCAACATTATTTATTAGTGGGCTCCATTTATTTATTTTATTTTACATTTATTTATTCTTCATGGAGGCACACTAGTCTCTATTAGTGGGCTCTATTTATTTATTTTATTTAGAGTTTATTTATCTTTTATGGTGGTGACATTTTGTGGGCCCCATTTATTTTATTTTAATTCTTTACTGCTTTATTTTCATGGTGGTAACACTTGTATAGTGGACTCCATTTATTTATTATTTATTTACTGCTTTAAATCCCCTTCCCTTTTTATTTTACCGTTTTCTATATATTATATATATTATTTATTATTTATTTACTGCTTTAAATCCCCTTCCCTTTTTATTTTACCGTTTTCTATATTATATATATATATATATATATATATATATATATATATATATATATATATATTTATTTATTTACATTTGCATATGCATCTTCTTTCTTATCTTTGGATGAGATAGGTCTCGCTGTGAGTTTACTACCATTCCTATCTCATCTTCTTTTTATTAATCTAGCATGTTTATTTCCAGTCATTTATTTTATTTTATTTATTTATTGCTATATATATATATATCCCTCTCCCTTCTTATTATTTATGGCAACCACACTATTAGTGGGTTCCATCTATTTATTTTATTATGCTTATATTTTATTTATCTTGAAGATAAACTGTTAAAAGATCATATATATTATTATGAGATCAAAATGCCATAGAGATATGAGGCATAGATTGGCTTGAGAGATGAGGCATAAATTGGCTTGAGCCTAAGAGGCAAGATAGCCTTAATTTCAGAGGCAAGATTGCCTGAAGCCAAGAGGCAAGTTAGCCTGATAACAAGAGACAAATTATGAAACAATATTTGATCCATAAATTTTGTATGTTATCAGTTGTATAAAGGCCTCAAAATTGTATATTTGGCATTAAATATTCCCTTAAATTATGAGACAAGGGATTGTATGATCATGATTGATATTATAAATAAATATATTCAATTTGCTATTGTAGTAGCAATATTGTGGATTAATTTCTTGTCATGATCAAACAAATCAGTGAGTTATGGATCATGAATTTTTATCCAACTTCATTCCCAGAAGTGAATGAAGCAAATATATTATTATAGTTGTTATGTGATTTCTATGATTATAACAATTTTTATAAATACGAGAAAAGAATATTCATAAACAAAATAATTAAGCAAAAGGAAATATTATTTCAACAAAGTTTAATTGCGAGTGGCTCAACATCATTACAAACTTTAATCATCTCATTCTGAAGATATTTAATGTCTTCTTCTTTTGCTTCTCTTGAGAT
Source organism: Acacia confusa (assembly GCA_037074495.1). Classification (NCBI taxonomy): domain Eukaryota; kingdom Viridiplantae; phylum Streptophyta; class Magnoliopsida; order Fabales; family Fabaceae; genus Acacia; species Acacia confusa. The sequence goes on along the minus strand of CM073513.1, from coordinate 7,931,060 downwards.
GGGATCCAGATGAGGCAAAGCTCTTCGTAATATCGAGATTTGCGTCATAAGTTTCTTGAGCTTCTTGTGTGGCCACTCCGTTAACCCTCCTTTTTGATAGATTTTTTGTATGGTGTGAGTAGACATATTTAATTGTTTACTCGCTTCATCAAGGGTTAAGTGAAAATAATTTCTTAAATCATGGAGCGTTGTTTTCTTTATTCTTTCTCTTTGCTCCATAGATAACCTATATAATTCACCCTGGTTAAGGGATGAAGTATCATAGGGTATACTTACTGCAGGTTGTTTTCCTTTGCCTAATGAGTGTTCAATATTGGTTTGAAATGAACTTCCATGGAGGTCATTTGGATTTATAGCCCATTCCGAACCAACACAGAGAACCTCATGATAGGCTAATACAGGATCACGCATCAAGATATATCCTGATGCTTGTAAATCTATACAATACTGTGTCAGAAATTGTTTGATTTCTTCAAAATTTTTCTTTGTGAAATCAAACATTGGAAGCCTGTCAGTATTATAAGATTTATCCTGTACTTTTTCAAATAAAACAGCATGGGTAATCATACCTGTTCTTCTTCCGTGAACTTCAAGTTTATGGTACTGAAGTCCGTTGGTATGAATAATTTCCCGTAAAACATGACAGCAACTACATTCCAATAAGCTAGTAGTTGCTAATTGGCTTGTAGCTGTTGGCTGGCTAATTGTTGCTGGCTGGCTAGTGATTGTTGGTTGGCTGATTGTTGTTGTCGGGCTGGTTGTTGCTGGCAAACTGATGATAGTTTGCTGGCTTGTGAATGCTGGTTGATTAACTGCCGACACTATTGGCTGAACTGGATTGGTAGACTCCATTAGTTCTGCCATAGTTCTACACCTCTTAACAGGCCTCCTTGATGAACCTGCTTCAGTTGTACCTTCAATCCTTGTAGATTGAGGAAGAACACTTGTTCTAGGGGGAGAAGTAGGTACATTTGAAGCAGAAGGAGGAATAGTAGAAGGAGGAATAAACATTTCAAAGGGATTAGGAGATAACAAAGAAGTAAATGACATGTTATGCTGATCATCATACAACAAAGCATCAAGTAATGCTGTTTCGGATGTATCAGAAACTGGGATAAAACTGCTTGGTCCTGCCATGACAATAGAATTTAGAGAAATATGTGTGAGTATCTGGTAGTTGATATTATCAGATGCTTGAGTGTTTGTGAGGCATGTTCGTTTGCCTTCCTCTATTTATAGTTGAATTAAATCCTATTGAATCTCTGCAGATTTGCGTAGTCCTGTTAAATCTCTACAGATTTGCTCCCTATAAAGCACGAGCCTGGAATCTTTTTGACTTTATATGTATACGACAATCTGAGTTGTCGCGCCTGTGATTCCACAGTGATGCGCCTGTGATTACACAGTATTGCGCTCGTGAATCTGCAATTATACACCTGATGATTTTGTATTTAATATATATTTGTTTGTTGATTCTGGAAAATGGAAATTTTGTTACCAGAAGTAACAAAATTATGCATTGATAATGCATTTAGAAATCTGTGGAATTTTAATGAAATAGATATCATATATGCTATTATCATGGAATATTGTATGGAAATTTCATGAATTAATTTTTAAGGTCTCACACTTGAGGGGGAGAATAATATATATCAAGTGTGAATATTTATGTGATAATTCTTTGTGAATGTTTCTATATTGATTCCCCCAAAATGAATATTAGATTTGATGATAAATCATATGGAAAGTTGGCATGACTTGTTTGATCATCCGAGTCATATATTATGTGCTGCTTGTTCTCAGATAGACATAATTATTGGAAATGGATCTCTGGAAATATATCAAATTGAAAGTTTACATATGAGATTATAAATCTGCAAAGTTTGCAGTGATGTTTGCAACTAGAAGTTTGCAATATATTATGCGCGCAATTTCCAGATTGAATGATCCAGAAATAATGTATTAAAGTATCCATGAATGGATAGATCAATGATTATGAGAACAAAATTTATATGTTGTGTATATTTGCAGCAATTATATAAGCCAACAGAATTCTCCCCGTATAATTGGTTTTTGGTTAGGAGCCAGATTAATTCCATCTTGAAATGTTTTAAATGTGTAATGATTATTAATCTATTACAATGCATATAGATGGATATACAAAGAAAATTGATGATTTGATGAGGGGGAGAAAAATAAGCCGATTGGGTAAAGATAAAGTGAAATGAATTATCATTGGCTCATATTGGTCCTCATACAAAGAAATGTGCACTAAAAGTTTAAAAGATAATTCATTTGCAGATTTTAGCTAATCAAATGCTAAAAGCATTTATTGACCTAAAGTGACAAAGTCACATGTCCCAACTGCAAATGCTCCTATATGAATTGTTATAAAGCACGCCTGAAGCGTTGCTGGTCCATCGGTTATAAAGATAAAAATCCTCGAAAGAGAAAAGGAGCTATAAAATATAGATGATTAAGTCGAGGATAATTAAGTAAAGCTCCAGAAGAGTTATCTTTTGATGAGATGTTATCTCCAGAAGAGATATTATAAGAAAAGTGTATTGTGGTCCAAAAGAGACCTAGGTACGTAATATATGTGAATATAATGAGATCTCAATAAATTATGAATGAAATCCGATGGGACTGAAAATGAAGTCGACGTTAATAATATCTATGATAGCATATGTTGCAATGAATGATAATGAGGATCATGAGCCACAATATATTTGTATGTGCTAGAAGCACATAAGGCGCCAGAAACACATATGTCCCAAAAGGACTCAAGATGATAGTGCATATAGCATCATTATCTGAATAAACATTTATTGAATTTCTATATGCACATATATATTTATGAAAAGATTATTATGACTTTACTTGACAGATTTAGATCTTGCAGGTATATAATGAACAATCAAATTGGGCGTTTCTAACAGAATATTTGATGACAGAAAGTATAATATGCTCAGAAAGACATTGAAGCAATATAGTCATCAGGGGGAGCAACACTGATGTAATCAAGAGGGGGAGACGATACACGTTGTACTCTTTTTCCCTTATCTGGGTTTTATCCCACTGGGTTTTTCCTAGAAAGGTTTTTAATGAGGCAGCACTAGAAAGTGTATCAATGGATGATGTACTCTTTTCTTTGGCTAGTTTTTTATCCCACTGGGTTTTTTCTAGTTAAAGTTTTTAACGAGGCACATTCATAAATGGACATCCAAGGGGGAGTGTTATGAATATACTTATTATGTGGATGTCCATTGACTCCCGGTTTCCAAATATTAAAAGATGATATGGGACCCACGCATAGTGATTTACTATTTGCATAGTACCACGCATAGTAGTTTACTATTTGGTGGGACCCGCACACAATTATACAATCACTCACGGGAAGGAAATCCGTGAGTGAACAGTTTAGGTTTTTGGGGAAAACTACACCAAATGACCCAGAGGTGGAAATTACACTAAAGTCCCATTTTTCTTCTATAAATAGAGGTTTTCTGTAACTGTTCATGTATTGAATGAAATGAGAATCTCTCTCTCTACTTTATCTCTCTAGAACCTCTGCTTTTCTTCTTATTATTTTTATCAGTTTTATAACAACCTGTTGATTGAACTAATATGGTTTACATATTATGAAAGATGAAGAGAAAGGAATAATGAAATAAACTCAACCCTTTTTGTGTTCCTGATCTGGCAGCTTATGTGGCATTTGACCGGTGTTGACTGGACGTCTAATGATGACGTGTCTCCTAATGCGGGGCATGATCTGGCCATCATATCTTCCCGCCGTCATATTGCTCCGTGGTTCTTCTTCAGCTCCCTCTCGGCGTGGCTCCCACTGCGGCTCATCTTCTTCATCAGCTCTCGGCATCGCTGCCTCTGGTTCATCTTCTTCATCCTTTGATTTTAGCTTGATAAAGTGGCTTGAATCAACTTACAGTAAATTTCCTCCTGAGTTTGAACTATTTTGTTCATTCAAGAAGGTAAATATAGATTTTTTATTTATTTATTTATTTTTTTTTGCGGGGGGTGGGTTAGTAAAACTTTTGTTGTATTTGTGGATTTTCCTCATTGCATTTGTGGCCTCCGATAGTTCGATTCCTCAGTGCTTGCTCGCTCTCAGAGACAGTTTGTGTGAAAAATTCAAATGAGATTTTTTCTACTGGATGTTTTCTAAGGATTATTTGCTTTTTTTTTTTATTTTGTCTCTGGCTAGGCATTGCGCACCTTTTTGTCACTCTTCTATCCACACGTCCCACAGTAACACAAATATCAAAACATCCAATTTCCCTTCGCGAATCACAGATTGTTCTCAGTCACCACTCACCAGCACCAAATATTCTTTTCCTCATGATTTCCGTTGAAATTTACTCCTCCCGAGCTTCATTTCACGTCCTGAGGTTCTCTACATGGAGGCGAGCGAACGCGCGGTTCGTAATTTTTCTGCCTTCCAAAACCAAGATGAGTTTCTTGTCATGCATCGCTTGTAGCGATGAATCCTTTCCGTTGCCAGCCCCAAAACAGGTGGCCTCTCTCTCTTTCTCGTGAATTTTATGTTGCCTGGCACAATTTGTGGGTTTGCCTCTGGTTTGTCTTGATGTAATGATTTTGTGGCAGTTGGGTTATGGTCCTCCGGAGGAATTATTCGGTCTCGATGTGGAACTTAAGCCGAGGTTTGAACTTTTTACCTGTTTCTTTAGAGTAAGACGTGTTAGTTAAGCTTAACGACTTTACTTAAATCATGAATCACTATATCTACTATGCGTATATATCCGGATGTAATCATTCAGCAGTAGTCAAGTGCTTTTTCTTGCTCTTGTACTGTGTTCCCTCCTCTATTCCAATTCGCTACTCTCTGAAATCTTTCTAGGGGAAAAGGTACGTGATTGAATTTTTAAATGACGATTGCCAGAGAAAGTAAAGTAGTTTCGAAATGTTATTAAACTTTCTGTGCTTCATTTCTGCTGTTGAGTGTATTCATAAACTATCGTCATACAATAATGTCAATTCTGTTTCAGTTGCTCAATATACATTCTAAAATTGCGAAATTGGTATGATTTCTTCCATTTTTTTCGTTTGTATTTCATGAGGTGGCGGTTTTTTTGGGAAGACAAAATAAATTACGTATTCATCTATTCATTTCAGCAATGGCAGCTCTCAAACATCAGAGCCCAGGTCGTGGGTTGGTCCAAATGGACAGTACATCAGAGAGTTACCTTGTCCAAGCTGCCGGGGAAGGGGTTATACTCCTTGTACAGAGTGCGGAATTGAAAGATCAAGATCAGACTGTCCAAAGTGTAGTGGGAAGGTATTTGGTTACACGTTTGTCTTCATATAGAAAGAGGTATAATGTGCCAACATTGCTTGAGGAGGTTATGAAAATTATAAGATCACGGTGATATTTGTTAGGGATGCACAAATTGTTTGTAAATTATTTGAACCAAGCTGTAAAGGCTTTAACTCCCATGAAGACGGATATGATATTTTATTGTTGGTCCTTTAGGGGATGATGGGATTGAGGAGAGTGAAAGAGAAGTAAGGTTGAAGTTGCTGGGAATTGCGGTTCCAGCTGTGCAATTTAACATAGAATTAAAAAGACTTGCAATCATAATTTAATCCAACTACTTTCTTTGGGATATGAGATGCCACTTTAATGATATTTTCGTATCCTTGTAATCCATATTGCCCACAGAGTGGTTAGTGTTATGGAGAGTTCTTTTCTAATCTTTTTGAGTTAGTTTTCTGTATAAATTCTTCATTGGACTATTGCTTACTAATTTTCATGATATTTTTACTATAAAGCTAAAAGACTTTAGACCTAGTTATCATTACATTATATTTGTTATATATTTCTCATTTTTCTTCGACCTTCATGTCTACAGGGTATTGTTACTTGCCACCAGTGTTCAGGAGCTCGTGTTACTTGGGAAGAATCAATTGATGAAAGACCATGGGAAAGAGCACGTTCCATGTAACATAAAAACAACTATCTGTTCCTGTTTTGCTGCTATTATTTTTGGCTATTGTGCTAAGCCTCCTGTAAACTAATCTGCAATTATATCTTTAGCCATTTCTTTCTCTAAATCACTTATCTTGCTTATGATATGGCTATAGTTCATGTTGGTTCATTGTTCAGCAATATGCTATTCTTTGTGGTAGGATGTTTTAGCTCTTCTAGAAGGCTATATTTTAGGTAGGACATAATCATGTTTAATATGGTTGCGGCAAAAAATAATAACTCCTAGTTTTTTTTTAGTTCTTTTGTTGAGAATGGTGATTGTTACATTTAGTCAACATACTTGAACAACAGATGGAATATGTTGTTTATTTTGCTTCAATATTTAAAATTTATGACTTGTGATTTGGGTTGGTTCTTAAAGTGGGTTGTTGTTCTCCCAGTTCCCCACTCAAAGTGAAGGAAGATGATGAAGTCGATAATTTAGACATAGAGCTGGATGTGAAGAAAAAATCGAAGCGCATTTATCAGTCACCACCTCCTGAAGTTGGATTAAAGATTAGTCGCTCATTGAAAGTTAGTTGGCTGCTTAACCTTATTTGATTATATTTATATTCATGCTGACATACATATATTTTGTTTCGATCCGCCATCCTTGTAATTATTGCACTTAGACATCTCATGTGTAACAATGCACGCATACAGACATGCACACATAGGTGATAGAATTTGATGAGGACATAAATTTGATTATCTTCATTTAGTTGGATGATCGCAGGATCTTAATGCAAAAACCGGTCTGTTTAGCAAGAGAATGAAGATTATCCATCGTGATCCCATGCTTCATGCGCAGAGAGTGGCTGCAATTAAGGTTTGAATGAGATACTTTCATTTCTCTCATCATATTTAAAAGACTTGGGTGAACTACTTGGACCTCCTTTAAATTTTGTTGGAATTACGCAGGTCACCCATTTATTTCCAAAATATACTCTTTTGTATATAGTTGATTCTTATAGCTAAAATACCATCCATTGGCAATTAACCTACATATTCTGTGATTGAATGCAGAAATCCAAGGGAACTGATGCAGCTAGAAAGCACACCTCTGAAACTATGAAAGCTTTCTTTAGTAACCCAGAAAATCGCCATAAAAGGAGCATTGCCATGAAAGGTCAGTTGGATACCCCACCTGCTAGTTTGCCATTGCGTTGGCAGTTAAGAAGCATCACACTGACACAACATATACAGCAGCATGATAAAATATGTTAAACCGAAAAAACTCCAATTTATAGGAAGAAAAGAAAATCAAAAACTGATCTTTGATCAAATTTAGCTCCAAATTGATCACTTCTTATGACTTTGACCTTTTAGACTGAATTTTATGGATCTCAAGGTCACCCAGACTGGAAACATGACGAATAGCATGTTTGGGGTGACATTTGACATCACCCCTATAGCATTTGAAATAAGTGTTTTTGCGCTTTATGAGATAAAACTCCTCTTACATATTTAACTTATATATCACAAAATTACTTAAAATAAGTTGATCCAAACTAGCATGCCTATAGTATTGATTTGGGCAAACCTTGTTTGGAATGTGCTCCAAGTCAATTGACTCTGCAAACCATGAATTAGATGACTGCACGTTACTCAAGGAGTAGCTCACTTGTTTATGAACAATATGATTTTATGTGTGTGTGTGTTACTTAGTTACAGGTTGCAGATGATAAATGGTCTTACTTTGTGTGGAGCAGGAGTGCATTTCTTCTGTCAAAACTGTGGACGGGAAGGGCATAGGAGACATTACTGCCCAGAACTGAAGGATAGATTGGTGGACCAGCAATTTGCGTGCCGGCTATGTGGGGAAAAAGGCCATAACAGAAGAACATGCAGCAAGTTAAGAATAGGCCACCGAAACGGCAGACCTGTAAAGCTTTGTCGCTGTAAAGTATGTCGTCAATACGGTCATAATCGCAGGACCTGCCCTCAATTAGTTGGTACCTCCAAAACGACAGTTTTTCTAAGACAATACAAGTGTCGTTTGTGCCTCGAGAATGGGCACAATATCAGGACATGTCCTAAAGCAAGAGCTACTAGTATTACTCGACTTGCTCGAGATTAAATAATTGCATGTTCTTCTCCTGAGTCCTGATACTTTCGCTATTTATTTTGAATAAGAAATCAAGGTAAATACTGGGAGACTTTTTTGTTCAATTTTGAATTTAGATTTGTTTGAGGTGTTTTCTTGTTTTTGTTTTTGTAGTTCTTATTTTTTGAGATCGCTACCTATCTACTATGGACTCAACCATCACTTAGTCACTGTTCCAAACTACTACTGTCATGTTACTTCAAAAACAATTTTTGTTTCTGAAAACAACTATTCAAATAGGTTTTTTTTTTTTTTGGGGGGGGGGGTTTAAAACTTGTTCTTAAAAAACAATTTTGTCTAACAATTTTTGGAATAAAACAGAAATAAAAAAACCAACAGGCCCTTGGTCTTTTATGTTTGTCCGCCTTTTTTTTACCAGTTTGATTGATCTTACTCATTTAGTCATTCTTTCTCGTTCATTTTTCTTTTTTAACATGAAAGGATCTAAACATTGTATGCTTCAAAGGAGTCAATTTCTTAGTTAATATCATGTTTATAATGTAAATTTTTCAATGAGGTAAAAGTAAAACCATTGTTTGGGAGCCATGACCGAAAACCGGTGAACCGGTTGGAAAATTGGTTTGAATTAAGGGGAAAACCTAGTTTCTAAGTTGACTAAGTCACATATTTGTTGGTTTTTTTTTTAAAGAAAAAAGGTCACTTGAAGCACGAAATTGAGAAAGACGGAAACAGAGACCCAAAGACTCGAACAAAATCCTCTCCCTCCGACTTCAAGTTCATTTTCATCAAACCCTCTTCGACTTCATCCATCTTGCTCAATAGATCTATTCATGGTGGTGAGTTTCGTCGATGTTCCTAACTATCAATCAGACCTCCTCTATAGGAGAGACCTCATCTTGGTCGACGGTGGTGCCTCATATTTGCTAAAGAAGGTGATGGTAAAGAAGGTGACGATGTTGCCTCATATTCACTAGTGAAAGAGGGAACCACATGGGGCTTCTTCTATGTGTCCACAAGTAGCAACAAGAAAGGATAAAGAAAGGAAAAATGGCTCCATGTCAAAATCCAACCTCAAATTTTTAAAAGCCACCGAGAGTATATTCTTTTAGTATCCCTCATCTACACTATTGATCTCAACTAAAAGTTAATCTAAGATGGAAGAGGAGAGGAGAATGAATGACTAGATGAAAGGATATTGAGGGAATCCAAATCCCATCGAGAGATAAAATTCAAAGACTTCAAGCTGTAAATAAAGGGAAAAAAAAAATCTAACATTTTGAACCCAAGCTAGTGAATTGTGATTTTTTTTTTTAAAAAAAAAAGAAAAAATCAATATAATATTACACATCCTCCCATATTTATAGTTGTCTATCATCACATCACATTCTCCCATGCTTTGACCACAAAATATTTTTCATTATTAAAATATAAATATTTTTACCTATTTTAATTAAATTATATTTTCAATTAATGCCAGCTTGACTTTGATCTGACCCACTAACCTTTGACTCAATATAGATTCATTCGTCTGTTCAGGTTTCAAAACTTGGGCAAAACACATTTTATATATAGTACCAAAAAAATACAGCAAACATAGTGTGTGTGTGTGTAAAATACTGAATATATTAATATAAATTAATGTTTCTGTGTTATATGAAGTTCGAGAAATAATTCACACTAATTATAGCATTTAAATACTATATTACTATTGATTCAATATTATATCTCGATGATTTTGATCAACAGTCATATTTGATTAAATACGTCCAGAATCACACTTGTATAGGAGTATATTGTAAACTCATTATCTTACATTTAAAAATACCAATTCATTCAAAGATATACAAAATTTATACAAATTATCACAAATTTTATACTTGTATATAAAATCTATACTTTATATGGGTCTTTCAGAAGACTCTTATTTAAGTCATTAAAAAAAACAAAAGGAAACTCTCAATTAAATTCAGCTAAAATACTTAAATTTAAATTTATGGCAACACTTTTAACATATTTATAATTAGGTCAAGAGACTTAATTAGGAAATTATGAATGTTGTCAAAAGACCAAAGCCATCTTCCACCAACATAAATATATATGTATACTAAATATATACATAAATAATTTGTTTGTTTTATAAAAAAACAAGAACATAAAAACAAATAAATAAACAAACTAAAAATAAATGATAATATCAATTAAATACAAATAAAATAATTAAAAAATAATAATAGAATCTATCAGTGCGGGCATGAATTTATATCTTGATATTTCAGCTAAATTTAATTGATATTTTATTAAAAAGATTGATATTTTCACTCCCCTCCTTTTTTATGGAATGGGAGTGGCACGAGTAGATGTTAAAGCGACGTCGTTCCAACGGAGGGTTGCAGTTGCACGTTTGAAACTTGTGAATAATTTGCATGTTTGCATCTGTGACGAACTACCTCTAACCTAGCGCGCAAGGTGCCGAAACTCCGCTACAACGCTTCTTCTTCTTCTACCTCGGCTCCATTGCAGTTTCTGATTCTGCTTCTGCGTTATTATAATCAGCCATGGCTATGCAGACTGGAATTGGAGTTTCGAAAATCCTTATCTTTGCTGGAGTTGGTACTTCTTAAATTCCCCCTCTCTCTCATTCAAACACACTTTCAAGTTTCAACCTCGCACGTGAAGTTTAATTAACCAGGGACGCTGATATCGCTTTTACTGTGTTCAGGATACACTGGCACTATCTTTTTGAATAACAGCAAATTATCAGACTTTCTTGCCGAGCTCCACGTAATAATTTATGCTCCCTACTTGTCTAGTTTCACGTTTGGGGGAAAAAAACTGAAACTAGACATGGTCTTAGTCTCTTGATCAAGCTTAATTGCATCCACATTAATTAGCACAGCTAAAAATCATGTTTCTCTTTTATCCTTTTATTTTTTGTTCCTGTATAACTTGTTGGGGTAAGTTTGGATTAATTTTTCCCCCCTGGTGGATTTTGTGTGGTTTGTTTGGAATTCAGGAGATGTTTGTTTCAGACGAGTCTTTTGTAACTTTTAAACTGATCACTCTTCAATGTATGCTCTGTCCTGATGACCCATTAGCTTGCTTCTGTATGCAACTGTTAACACTTTATACAGCAGATATAGGAACAATTCGGTTGTCGAATCACAAATTTTTTAATATTACAATTCATTTCTCCTAATAGGTTTTTATTTTATTTTCTGTTTCATAGCTTCTGTTGAAGAGATGGGGGGATCAATCAGATGGTGAAGTTGAGAATACTGATGCTATTGCTTCTCAGGTAATAAAAACAAAAATATTCATGAACCAGTTTAATGCGCCTTAACTATTTTTCTTTTTAAAGTTTTTGTCACAAAAAAATGCTTGAAATTACTCTAGGTGGGTCGTCTAGCCTATGAAATTCGACAATTGGGCTTGAATAGGCCGATACTGATGAATGGGTGTTCTGGACAGACTGGTATATTCTAGCATCTACTCTCTTCACAGATTACTTTAGAACATAAAACACATTGATTATTAATGTGTTGTGAAATACTGTATATTGTTACTTCATTTATCACTTTTGAAATGTCTGTACTTTTTGCAGGAAATATATTATCCCTTGTACCACCAGTGGCCACCTTGAGTGCTCTGGGATATGTCTACATTTGGTGGAAGGTACTGAACAACTAAGATATTTAAGAGCCCGTTATTTCGTTTGATTAACATATGGCATTTTTCTCCTTTATAGCAGGGTTTATTTTTTCATTTTTTTCTTTGAAGGTGCAAAATTTCATATGCTTATTTGATGGTATTTTCCAAAACAGTTTGAATGGTTTTATGTATGGTTTCTTTTTAAGATTATAAACTGATCTTCTTTTTCTTTCTTTTAAATGTCAGGGCATTTCATTCTCAAGTCTTATGTATGTGACAAAACGTAGAATGGAAAAGGCAGTTTCAGATTTGACCAAAAAGTTGATGCATGCCTCAGATGTCATCACTGTATGTGTTTATTTATCATCGCAGTGGAATTTATATATTAGTTTGGTTCATGCATGAGTGATATAGTAAGTTTTGAACAAGCGAGTAAACTTATAAGTGAATTTATATATCACTATAAATTCACTTATGCATAAGTGAATTTACTATAAGTGATATAGTAATTTAGATCATAATTTTTAGTGTGTTTCATGCATGAGTGAATTTATCTACTCCATGTTCTTGAGAGGTTTTATAAAAGATATATTTGTTTCAATGACTCTGGAAATTGAAATAAACAGGCATAATTAAGTCAGTAAGATGTTTGATGATATTTATGGACCCCAAGCCCACTTTGATGATTAATATAGGGTTAAGAGCCTGTTTGAGAAACCCCCAAACCTAAGTTTAAAAAGCTATTTTTCACAAACCGAGACAAAACCCTTCTCACAACTTACTTCATAAATTCCAAAAGTTATTATTCAAAAGCTCAATCCAAACGGGCACTTAATTTGATAATATTTATTTGATTGCCTCCGTTTGCAGGATGCCAAGAAGCATTTGACGCAGAGGATTCAACATTTAGATGACAAAATGGTTAAGCAGAATGAGTTGTCACGGTCAATTAAGGATGAGGTTAGTCCTTGAAGGTTTTGTCATACACCCATACACATAATTACATTGATGTGTTTACCACATTACTTGTTAAGCTATAAAATCTAACTAAACATCAGAATGCTAACATCCGTATAAAATCTTCATGCTCAAGCAGGTTACTGGAGTTAGAAATACTATTACTGATTTCCACGAGGAAGTGGTTATCTTGCAACAAGCAGTGGGAACATTGGTATGCACTAATTAGTCGGTATCTTAATCTTGCTTGCATAGAATAGTGAAAGAGAACAATCAGGAGTTCTGGCATAATTCTCAGTTTTCATTTCAATGAGAAATCTAGTTGCCACAAAGTTCTCGTTTGGATTTTCAAGAGTTCTCTCCTTTGCATTTGAAAGTAAAAAATATGTCCCCAAGTTTGCTCAATCTCAATCCTTGCTTTAGATGTCAACCCTTGGCCATAGAAAAGGAAACATCTAGTCATCATTTATGGTTAGATTTTTTTTTTTATCTTTCCCTAACTTTTTCTCATTCTGATTAATTCATATTGTGAATAATTATGCCTTCCAGGATGCAAGGTTATCTTCATTGAGTTGGAAGCAGGTAAAACTTTCTCTTGTTTCAATTCAAGAACTTATATCTGTAATTGTTTGCCATAATGTTGTTTCTGTTTTTTTTTTCCGGAGAAAATAATTATTTATACCTATTTTGTTCTTTTGTCAAAAAGATGTGTGAAAATTTCTTCTTTCGAGTCTTTTTACCTTGAGGTTGGGAACTTAGGCTTATAGATTAAAAGTTTCTCTATTAGAATCATAGATATATATGAGTGCTCTTGGAATTTGGAGTCAAAATAGTTTCTCTAGAATTCATTGCACTTAAGGAAATTTCTGATATAACAGCATGGTTGCAGGACTATGCAAATCATGCTTTAGACTACCTCATCCACTGTGTACATAGAAAGCCAGGACAGAAGCCTGAGTCTTTGCAGGTTAGAACCTGTATTTTATTTGTATCATTTTTAGTTATGCAAATCTGTTAATTTTCCGATTGCAACATTCTAATTTCCCTCTCTGATTACTGATACTGGTAAATATTTAGCAGAAGCAGCTGAAACCTGGAATGTCCGCTTGTCTGCTCACGGATGGTGGAAGTCCCAGTTTGAAGGTTTCCTTCTCTCCTGTACTTGTTATTTATTTATTCAATTTTTTTTTTCTATTTGTTATCTACTTATCCTTTCATTGACGACCAAATCTGAGTTGATATTGTTTAAAAGTGGGCTTTGTTCCCTCCTTGTCATGCTAGTTGTCCCGCATAAGAAAGAAGTCGTTCGAAGTTAACTTCTAGTCTATTCCTTCATATAAAAGCTAGTTAGGGATTGAATTTGGTACACCTCATTCTAGGTTGTTTCCTGAATTTATAATTTTTCCCCTTAACTATCCTTATTAATTGCATACATTAAGAAGTTTCTATCTAATGGTGGTTGAGATGAAAGATGATATTTTAGGAAAATCAACATATATTTTTTACAAATAACTAACATGAATAATTTCTTTAGTCTACTTCAATTAGTCAACTAACTCTTATATTAAGAGCCGGAAATAATATTTATCTCCATCATCTCATAATCTCAAATTGCTTCTCATATGATCCTGTGTGAACTTGCAGGGTTTTAAAGACATTATTGGCACCTTATCTACAGGTCTAGAACAGTCTGCTTCAGATGGAATCCAGCAGAACAGTGTGGATAAACCAAGGCAGTACCGGAGGCCAATAGTGTTGAGGTTTGAATTCATTCATTTTTAGTAATTCTAAATCCTAAAATAGACTTCAACATCTGCTTCTTCTTCTTCCTCTTTTTTTCTTTTTGGGCTGTGCAAATTTAGCCATGAATAATTTTGTTATGAGTACCCCATAAGACTTAATTATTTTTGGGAGAAAAATATACATAAACAATTTATTTTGGAGCATATATGACAATACCGTTAAGGAGACTTAACTTCTATTACTTATTGTAGGTCCTCAAGTCTTCTTTGTGTTATTTTAATATTTTTTTTTTCAATGAGAAAATATTGCTTAGACCCATGGAAACAATTTTATTTTAATTAACCCCAAAAAATTCTGAAATTTCACCGCGCTCCTGGAGTCAAAAATGAAATTAAGCCTTTTCAATGAAAAGATCATAATGCCCTTACTTTATTTTTCATAAGAGTATTTATAAGATAAATATGAGTGTTTTTAAGACAAATAAGGGGATTGAAGGAAAATCAAAGAGTTAAAGAGAACATTTTGGTTATTCACAAGACAGATAAGAGTATTCAAAAAAACAAATAAGAATATTCACAAGACAAATAAAATGATTTAAAAGAATCTAGGAAGTTAAAACAAATTTTAAAGGTCAAAAATAGACCGTTATAAAACTTAAATGTGAATAGCCAAATATTTCTAACTTCTTGTCATTCACATGTTTATCTTGAAAATGTTCATATTTATCTTTTTTTAAAAATAAGGGGATTATTATCTTTATATGCACAAAACATATTTTATTTGGACCTAAGGGTGCAATAAAATTTTAGAATCTCATAGGGTTAATTTAAATAAAATTGTTTCCATAGAGTCTAAGTGATGTTTTTTTTATTAAAAAGTACTAAAATAATAGAGAAAGAACATTGATCAGACTCATAGTGTAAAAAGTAATGGAAGTTAAATCTCTTTAATAGCGTTGTTATATTTACTCCCCAATAAATTATTTATATCTGTTTTTTCATCTAAAAATGATTAAGTCTCATAGGTGCTCAAGAGATTCCCCTCCCTTTTTTTTTGGGCGTGCGCCTATTATGACTGTTTATACGTGTCCATTGCTCTGACTTGACCTCACTTAATTTTGCAGGTTACTTCAATCAGGTGTCGATGACAAGGTCTTCAGCAGATAGTGACCTACCATTTTGAATTACCTCTCCTCTGTTCTTCTCCCTTTAGAAAATTTCCAGATCAATTTTTTCCCAACAGGCCCCTCTAGCTCCATGGATTCTTATCCTTGATCCTGTAAATAGTGATTCTGAGTATCGTACATAACAGAACATGTACTTTCTTTTTAATATTTTATTGTAAAGTCTACTGATACTTGAAATCAATGTTAGCTTTCATGTCATCATTTCCATTTGTGTTAATTGAAAATAAATTCAATGGGAACAGACGTCCATTGTTTATTAATGTAGCAAAATCATGTTTTGCTTTCTCTCACATTTGACTAACTAAAAATATTAATATCACTTATAATCTGGATGATATATTTAGTCTTACATCTAAAGATGGAATTTTAAATAAGGTCTATAGATACATTTAGTTTTTAAAAGATAAATTATCCAATTTAACTATAAAATATATTTTAGCATACCTTGTTCATTAAAAAATTATGCATGATTCATTAATGTGCTAATTTATTCTATTAATTTTGGCCTTTTAGATTGACTTACCCAGTGATACTCAGTTCTGTCTCTAAAAAAGTCTATATTTGTTCTCTTATTATCTGCACAAACAATTACAGAGAAATTTTGTTTGCTCTTTACACTTTGAGAACTTTGGGAAGAGCAGTCCCACAATCGGTTATTTGACATCCACTTAAATTTTAAGAAAGGAGATTTTACTCTCAACTGTGTTTGAAACCCTCAAAAAGCTAAAAGATACAGTCAGTTTAAAGCACCACTCCATAGGGATTGCCTGGTTCTATGATACAATGGGCATGTGCTTTCTTCTAGTGACTCCACGCAAAATCTGCAACTATTGGAAGGGCAAAAGAAAGAGGTACTTGCAACTTCATGATCAAAAGCCACTCCAAACCCATCACTGCTTTCTTGTTGTGGGATCTTCAATTCACTTTCTTCTGCTTCTTCATTAGCAGAATTCAGATTCTTCTGCATCAGCTCTCTAAAAACTGATGATTTCAGGAGAATCCCCAATGCTGTCGGGGAAGATGACTTGTTTTTTAAGGAAACTAGAGAGCTCATGTATTGTGAACTTGCTTGCTTCTTTGTACTGTCAGAATCACCAGCTGGGAATGGATGGAGGATTAAATTGGCTGTCTCAGTTGTTCCATCTGTGGGGACAAGGTTTGAGGTTGTCATGATCTGAGGATCCGTGCTTGGCTTTCCCACTAGTAAAGAAGAGGAAGAAGATGATCCAGGTCTTAACCATCTGATGTATGTGCTCAAGTCAAAATTAGTCACTGCATTTATGCCTCTGTACTCAATCGCTGCGATGTCATATGCGCGAGCAGCCTCTTCTTGTGTACCTGCATATGCATACATTTATAACATCAATTAGATACTCTATGAGGGATTGGATTTAATCCTAAATATAATAACTCTGTCCATAATCACCCAAATTTATAATTCCTCCCTTCCCCTATAGATTGCACTTATTAAGTAGGTTTCATCACCGGGTAATAATGATTAAAAAGTGTATTTCAAGAAAATCAACCCATATTTATTACAAATAACTAACTTAACGAATTTTCTTATTGTCTATCAATTAATTATCTAACTTTTATAGTAAGGATTGGGAGAAGTATCATATTTTGCATCACCCCAAAAGCTTAGGTTAGGACATTAGGTAAACATTCTTCTAATTTATGGCCCACTATATGATTATTATAAAGTTGAACCCTCCAAAGTCATGAATTTGAAGATAAAATTACTCAGAAAAATGTAATTGTATAAGGCTCACTTATTTTCTTTACACTAGGAGGGAGAAACTCACTGTAAGTCCCAAGGTAGAGGTACTTGTTGCCAAATACTCTCCCAATCCTTGCTTCCCATCTGCCATTGTGATGGTGCCTGCAGTCAATTTTCTGATAACCTTTAGTATTTAATATAGTTCTGTACTGGAAACCAAAAAAAAAAAAAGTTGAGTCTATAAATGTATTGGCTTGAGTTCTAAAATATCTCTCACCTTGCTACTCCTCTGTACCTTGACACACCTCTAGAAAAACCACTACTTCTCCTACAAAATGATGATAAAGAACAAAAAACTCAGCAACAATTAAGAAGTTGGTGGTGAAAGTTTTGCTTAAGAAAAGCAAGTTTACCTTCTTAATGAACCAAGGTATTCTTCTTTGGTTACAGTTTTCATGATCTCAATCTCTTTCTCATACTCAGACACCTGCAAAAAACTAAATATCAGTGCTTGCTTCAGAAATGGGAATCAAATGGTGACGGTGGTATGAATTTAAATCTCTTGCACAGTTCATGCATTATGGACATACAGAGAAATTTATGAAAGTTGAAGTTCCCCAGTACTTGAGTGCAGCTAAATCATAAGCTCTAGCAGCTGCTTCTTCTTCAGTATAAGCCCCTGGATTAAGCATGAATGAGTAAATCCCAAGAGGTTAAGTTAGTTTCTATTCTTGTTAGTTTTCCAAGAAGAAATTGTTGGAATCAGTACTTACCCAGATAAACTGTTCCATGTCAGCAAATAAATCCACATTCGCCAACACCACAAAACAATAAAACGAGTGAGCAATCATCAAAAGCCAATGAAAATTACCTAACTAAATGAAGTGTTTAACCTCTAGATACCTTGCTTCCCTTTCTTTTTCTGAGTTGGATTCCATGTTCCTTTATCCCATAGGTGAGCTTCAAACCTTCCTGTCCACCTATGTCTGCTTCATACCAAGATATTATTAGCTTCAAACCACCAAACAACCAATAACTCGACAAGTTAATTATGTTTGGATTGCCGGTAGAGTAGAGACTTGAAAAGGTGTTTTAAACCTGTTTCTAACATTTTAAAATGTTTGGATTGACTTTTTTCACAAACAAATGTTCAAAGAAGCTCCTTATAGCTCATCTCACTTTTATTTTCAATAACATTTCCCTGACTTTCACCTTTTGACTTTTCTTTATATTTAAATATTTTAAAATTGACTTTTCAATTTATCATCCAAACAAACTTAACCAGAGTAACTTTTTTTTTTCATAAAAGCCTATCCAAACATAAAGCATGTTATATTAATTGATTTTTACCTCAACTTTTGAGTTACGA
The DNA here is from genome assembly GCA_037074495.1 of Acacia confusa. Taxonomy (NCBI): domain Eukaryota; kingdom Viridiplantae; phylum Streptophyta; class Magnoliopsida; order Fabales; family Fabaceae; genus Acacia; species Acacia confusa. The sequence continues at coordinate 7,912,362 of CM073513.1, read as the reverse complement.
AATTTGATTAAAATAAAAGTCATTTCTCCCAACCATAAAGCATCACGCTTTTGGATCAACTTAATTTAAGTGATTTTGTGCCGTAGGAGTTAAATGTGAGGGGAGTCTAGTCTTGTAAACCGTAAAAATACTCTTTGATAGTGATGTCAAACTGACACTAAAGAATTATGTACGTGAAATACTATAACTCGAATCTCGAGTTGAAATTGTTCTGAACAAGATATAACAGACCTGCTAACTCCCCGAAACCTCGAGCTTCTCTTCACGGTGGTGGTGGTGGTTGATCGGTCAGCCTGTGGCTTCTGTTCTTGCGACTGTTCATTGACTTCTAAGATGGCCAAAGAAGAATCTCTACGCCTCCTTTTGCCACACTTACCAGCATCACTCTCACCACCATCCACCATGTAAGACCTATGGCTTGTTTGGCTCTGTTCACATTTCAAAGAAGCTCCTTCCATTTCCCACTTACTGTTTAAAGCTTCAAAGATGTTAGGCAAGACAACTATACATGGAGGCTTGTCTTGTTTTTGAATGGGATAACAACTTCTTGTTATGTCTTCCATATTTATAATAGATTGCTTCATCGTTTGTTTCCTGTTGAATTGGTTATACTTTTGTTGTCTGGTCTGTTTTGTTGGAACAAAGACAAACATTGGCGATTATAACATTACTAAGAGACCAAGTTTGAGAACTGTCCTCATCCCAGAAAACAGTTCAGGGTCCACATCTCAAAGCTTGTCGTTTAGGTATAAGAAAAACCATTCGGCTAATATAAGAGATAGTTGTACAGAGAATCATCCCTCATTATGCCTTTGATGATAATTTCAAAGTTGCAAAAAAACCATTTTTTTTTTAGCAGACATGAATACTGCCTAGGTTTTACTTTTACGTCATAACGACAGTGATACTACCCGCTTAATATATAACTCTCCCTTAATAGGTCAGAATTAACTAGCTAATTGCATTATTCGAAAACTTCGTTAGATTAAAATTAGTTAGATGCAATAAATAAATTAAAATAAAATAAAATAAAAATTGTTTTTAACAAATGCCCTCACTTATGTGAAACCAAGAGAATATGTGGTGGAGGAAAGATATGTACACAGAAAATTATTACCTCCGACCTCCGTTCTTATTTATAAATTAAAGTCTTTTTTTTTTTTTTTTTACTTGGCTTGTTCCTTTTTATAAGGTTTATTAATAAAATTGTTAACTCATACTTTATTCTTGCACGTCATTTTTTCCTTATACATTTTTTTATCATTTTTATCAAGCAACAGACTATTCTAATTTTAAGATTTGTGGTTGTCTCTCCCAACATACATATCTTTTCTAAGACGAGGACTCAAGACCAAAAAAGATTTAGTTGAAGCTTTTTGATTGGACTAACTTAACTTGTGGTCTTACAAATTGAATGTTTATTATTAGTGCCATGAAAGATAACTTTAGTTGTCTTTCAAATAATTACGACTTCCACCAATCGTAGAAATTTTCAAGTTTCTTTTATTTTCTAATCAAAATTTTGAAAATTGAAATTGAAAAATATAGTTTTATTTTTCATTACTTTTCCTTTAAAATGAAATAAAAATCCTGAATTTCTATCTCATAGAGATCAAATCTAAACAATTAAAATTATTCTTTTTGCCTCACTTTAGGCTCAATAGATCATGCTCCAACTAGCAACTAGCTAAGGGTGTTCAAATTATCTCATTCTCGATTGTCCCGGCCCTATCCTGACCCGTTCTCAAATATTTTGATATGGGAATTTTTCATCTCAGTCAGGACCGGGACAGGAATCTAGATCACCCTTGGAGATCTAGTCTTCTTTTTTTACCTTATAAACTAAGTTATTATTTTATTTTTGTATTTTTTACCTCAAAAATTAAGTCATCATTTAATAGGATATGTATCACATATTTAGTTTGAGTTAAACCGTATATATTGTAATACTAATCCTAACTATATAATTTATAAAGATGATGGTGATGATAAAATATTATTCTTCAATTCTAGATCAATTTGTGTAATTATTATGACATTTTTAGTGGTTAAATGATCACTTTAAACAAGTGAATATGAATAATTTAACTAATATAATGATTTAAAAAAAATTAAAATTTCTTGGTCTCAACTCTCTGGATGCAATTTGCATCCCAACCAAAAATCGAGACTGGGGCATCTTGCTCCCCTCCCAAATTTTGAATACCCCTAGCTCCAAAAGTCCTAACATAGCATGACAACACAAGGAAATTGTTTGAATAATACATTGAATTCTTCATCCAAAAAGGGGTTTTATTTTTTTTTTTTGTATGGATGCTTGATTGCTTGTCACCTAGTACAGCAAAAAACAGAGGATTATGAGCTTTCAGACCTGTAATTCCTATGGAAGGATGTCTTTATATGAAACAATAGTAACATTTCAAATTTTTTAATGTTTGAAATATTACACCTTATTCATGTGGACAAACTAAATCAAGACAAACCCCGCTTGAAATGTTGTTTAAAAATATTTTATTATTGGACAGTTCTTTATATTCAAACTCTAAGGATATTTTACTTAGAGATGCTCAACTGTGTCTCATTCATTAATTAAGAGTTAACACTATTATTGGTCGTCATAGTTTCTTTTTATTTTGGTTTTAGCCCCTAAAGTTTGAAACTTTTTTTTTTATCCCTCAAGTAAAAACAGTGGTTTCAAAGTTTAGGAACTAAAATCAAAATGAAGGGCAACTCTAATGAACAATAATAATGTTAACACATTAATTAATATCATTATCAACTAAACTAAGACTTTGTCTCTCATTCACGGTAACTGCAGCAACCTCACTTATGGGGACTCATTAACAACTTCATATGATTTAAAATTAGATGATGCTTTGAAAATTTTAAATATATCGTCAACGAAATTAATTATTTAGAGGATGTTGCTTAGTTAAAAAAATTATTCAGTCAATTAAGAAATATCAAATCACAGGATATATTTAGGGATAGCAATTCATGTTTTAGAGAAAATATCCGGCATTTTATGTTAAAGACTATGGTAATTAAAGTCCTTATAATATAATAAGGTTGGAGGGATTACTACAGAAATGGTACAAAATAAAGGTTAGAACTTTTTACCTGTATTTCCATATTTGTTCATAATATCAAAAGATAACTTGCTACATATTTAATTACTACATAAATGGTACAAAAGGTTAGAACAGTGAGATAAAAGTGGGATGTGATTTTAATGGTAGCCACGTGTGTATTTGTATTCTAAAAAAAAGCACGTGGTGTTAAACGCTCAAGAGGAAAAAGCTCATGTTATTTTTATACCTTAACCCAAGTTTATTTAAGTACTTTCTCTTTATTATTTAAGTTTTATTTTTTAAGAGATCCATACAACCCAAAAGAAAACTTGTGAACTATACGTTGAAATACACAAAGATCCCTTGCATGACCATAACGAGTCCCTCGTTGGGAGCTCACTGTTAAAGTATAGACCAGGGAAATTGCATTTCGGTTCTGTGTAAATGAAAAAATGATAAAATGATCCCTTAAAATTTAAAATTGCATTTAACTCACGTTATAATTTTTTACAATAAATTTTAATTATTAAATGTTCATGAACTTGTCAATGGATACTACTGAACTACTTTTAGATTTGTCAATGGATGTCCATGAACTTTTCAATTGAATTGTAATTTATTACAAAAAAAAGTCTTGTAAGATTTTAAAATTTTAATGGATCATTTTCTTTCTTTTTTTTTTACTCGAAAGGTAAATACAATTTTCCTTGTAGATTATAAGTTAAAAGAAATATTATTTTTTTTAGGATAGACTCTCCTTTTAAACATTTTTTTAATAAATCTTCCCCAAAAAACATCACTCCATTTAACATAAAATTGACAGGCAAGAGACAGAGGCAAAAGTATGGAAAAAACCTTAATTAATAAATTAATTACCAAAATGTCACTGAGGCAAAAATATTAACCAATCTGCCCATGTAATCAATTACATGCATTATGTAATCGATTACAGGGGGTCAAATCTCTTTTTTTATTCATTTTTTACACTATGTAATCGATTACACCACTGTTCAGTAATCGATTACATGAAATTTGCACTGTGTAATCGATTACACCAGTATGGTGTAATCGATTACACCAGCTGCAAAAGCACAATGAAGAAAAGATTTCGAATTGGTGCAAGATGAAACTAATTTCCAACTTCTTTTTACCTACAAATGCGACTTAGGGAAAGTCTTTTTGCCAACAATTAACCGTCTACACTATGTCTAGTCAATCGATGTCCCTATATCCGTTTTTCGTCCTACGACATATCATTTGCAAAATCCATCACCTCAAATCATATGAACTGAAAGCATAAACATTCATAACTAAATTAAATGTCATAGTTAGTGCAAATTCACCAAGTCTAACCAAAAAAAAAATTACAAGAACCAAATACAAACAACAAGTCCAACAAAAAACAAAAATAGAGGTATCTAATCTGCATCCTCCTCTGAATCCTCCTCCTCCTCCTCATTGGAGACATCAGGCACCTGGTCCTCCTCTTCGGCTGCCTCCTGGTGTTGTCCGCCCTGTAACTGCCGAAGTCCGGCCTCCAGCCTGTGCATCCGTCTCTGCATCCACCGCCACCGCTCGTTCTCCTTCTCAACGTGGCTCCTCCACCGCTGTCTCTGTCTGAGGTCCATTTGCCTTATCTGCAGCATGACGTCACGGAGTTGGAATCCACCATTCGGCTCAACCATCTCCTCATCCTCATCATCGTCATCGTCCGGCATAGGGACCTCAGGATGAACCACGGGGGCAGCAGCCAGTGCATCGTCCTCGTCAGCGGCAGTACATATCCAGACACCCTGTGCATTCTGTTGTATCTTGCACTGCTCCAGTAGGCACCTCCCGAAGACAGTGTTCCAATGCTGCTGGTCCACCATCTCAAATACCTGCATCGGCACACGGAAGTGGAGCAATATACGGTGGACTAGGTAGGCGAATGGGAGGGCGGCATTCTCCTTCTGCTTCACCTTGGACATCATCCAGCAAATATAGTGTCTCCAGTTCACCGACCTGGCGTGAATGATGGCCCACACGATCGGGATATCAACCTCCAACACCCTGGAGTGATTGTAGGCCCGGGGGAACAGAATATAGGTCAGTACGTAGAAAAGGATCCGTGCATCCACAGTCAGCTAGCCCACACTGAAAAGGGCTCTCTGACCCAAAGGCCTCCTGATATCGTTGATGGCGGCGGCGCAGTCATATCCAGGCAAGTTGACATTGGTATCCCCATCATACATAATGGCGCCCACCCCATCAAAATCATATCCCAGCATGTGGGTCCATATCAGAGCAGTCATCTCTATGTCAATGTCGCAGACGCGCGACTTCAACACTCCATTGATGTAACTGAGGTTATGGTATAAGGCTCTAACCATATCCTCTAAGTAGTGACTGACGAACTCCGCCAAGCCACGTAGATGCGAACCGTCCACCAGTGTGACTATCTCAAATCCCTCCTCTGTAAAAAACTGCATGTCCAGTGACTTGGGCTTGATCACGGGTCTGCCCGTACAGTGCTGAAGGAAGGATACATGGGATGCTACATTATTGCCCAGGAGAATTCCATATCGAAGATCTGTCGGCTGTGCCTGAGAGCCGGATGTCTCACCCTCCATCCGTGCCTTCAAACGTCTCTTGGTCTGAGGGTCAACTCGTCTGCATGGAGGCATGATCACAACAAATACTTACAAAGATGAAACAAATATAAACCATCAACAAACATGAAACAAATATGTGATTAATGGCATAATGACAATCCATGATCAATATCAGTCAACGGAAACAGTGTAATTGAAAGAAAAATGCACAATCAACAATCAAACTCCACGTAATCAATAATCTTCAACATCCATACACACAATAACATGTAATTTGTGCTTTAATCCCACTGTTTACATCAATTTCACATGCAAACATATACACATTGTTTCCGAAACGCACAAAAACATCAATTTAATCTATTACTTATTCAAAAACAACAACAAACAATTCAAATCAATGATCAAAACACAACATATCCAAAGAAAACAAACCCTAATCGATTACATGCACCATATCTTTAGAAAAACAGACAAAATAGGGACAAAATCGCAATGGGAACCGAAAACCTACCGAAATTACTGTAAATGAGAGCAAATCTTTGATTTTTCCTCAACCCATGCCTTGATTCTGGAGCTTTGTGGTTGAAAATGTCAATGGAGGAGAATGGGGGAGGCTAATCGGGTATGAGAAAGGAAAATGAAGGGTTTCGGGTGGTTTGGGCCTTTTAAAAAACTGAAACCACGCAATGTAATAGATTACGGCCCGTGCCGTAATCGATTACATCACGTGGTAACTGCCAGATTTGCCTTTTGATTTTATGTAATCGATTACGCAGCTCATCGTAATCGATTATACAGTGCAAATTTCATGTAATCGATTACTGAACAGTGACATAATCGATTACATAGTGTAAAAAATGAAAAAAAAGAGATCTGACCTCCTGTAATCGATTACATAAGGCATGTAATCGATTACAGGGGGCAGATTGGTTAATACTTTTGCCTCAGTGGCATTTTGGTAATTAATTAATTAATTAAGGTTTTTTCCGTACTTTTGCCAGAGACAGACATGTTAAAAGGAAAAGGTTAATTTCCTTTGGCTGCCGTTAGTTAAGTTAGTTGAAAATTTAGTTAGGAAATGGAACTACGAGCATGTTAACACAACTAGTTAAGGCCCACGCAATATGTGGGTAGATGTTTATTAATATGTTGTTATATAAAAAATCATTTAAACTTTTAAGGGAATAATCAAAAAAATAAATTAAATATTTACTAAATATTTTCCACCTACCACCTCTATTATTATCATACAAAATACTATATAACTACTTTTCTTATTATCCCTCTTCAATAATCACTTTGTTTTTTGTTTTTTATTTAGATTTCTAAGGGAATAATCAAAATATTAAATTAAATATTTAATAAATATTTTATACCTATAATCCCCATTATTAATTGATAAAATAATAAAACTATTTTCATAACACAATCTTAAAATATTATATAACCACCTTCTTCATTATCCATTTTCTCCATTTTCTATCTTTCATAACCATCTTGCTTTTTATTATTAATTTATAAAATATTATGTAATTACCTTCTCTATTATTTATCTTTCATAACCGTTTTGTTTTTTATTTTATTAATTCTCATTATTAATTGATAAAATTATAGAACTACTTTCATAATACAATCTTAAAATATTATATAACTACATTTCTCATTATCAATCTTCCCTCATTTTTCGTATTTCATAATCGTCTTGCTTTGTATTATTAATTAACAAAATATTGTATAATTACCTTATCCATTATCCATCTTTCATAACTCATAACTGCTTTGTTTTTTATTTTATTTTTATATTAATATTTTGAAACTGTCATTTTATTGACAGTCAGATGCTTACTGCTCTACTTTATCTTTCATAACCGCTTTGTTTTCTATTTTATTTTTATATCAATATTTTGAAACTGTTATTTTACTGATGTGTCATTCAGATAGATGCTTACTGCTCTACTTTATCTTTCATAACCGCTTTGTTTTTTATTTTATTTTTATATTAATATTTTGAAACTGTCATTTTACTGATGTGTCAATCGCTTATCGTTCTACTTTATCTTTCATAACTGCTTTGTTTTTTATTTTATTTTTATATTAATATCTTGAAACTCTCATTTTATTGATGTGACAGATGCTTTTGCTTACTGCTATACTTTTATATAATTAAGATTTGATTCTCCATCTCCTTTCCATTCCTTCCATATTATTCTACTTGCGATGGCGATTTACAGAAAGAGCTTATATGCATATTGCAGTTTGCAGCAAAGTGAAGCTTGTATTGTCTCGACTTTATTAAAAAAAAAAAAAAGAAGACAAAATTGGAACAAAGAGAATGAAACAAACAGATTCACACGAGAGTTGATAATCAAAAAGAATGAAATAATCATCTATGTTCTTCTCTTCATCACACACGGATGCCGCATTATGTAATATTCAATATCATAAAATCATAAGGGTGTTCAATGCAGGCAAGTATAGATAGATAGATATTACATGGTGATGAGAATATATGGTGTGATGTAAGAGACGATTTGTTGAAAATTTTGAATTCATGTTTCGTTTTCTTGCTAAATAAACTAGGGGTAGCAAAATCAGACACCAGAAAGGATCAATCACAAATCACAATTGGGAGGGCTCTTCCTTGCCTGTTAGGTCTTCTTCTTGGTTTAATTTACCAGACCCAGATTTGGCGGAGGCTATTTAGCAGGGCTTACCCACATGGCACCTGATTATTCCGGAGAAGCGTGTGAGTCTTGACACATATGATCCAGGCTTGCCCTTGAGCTTGTCACGCGTTGACACTGGAAGACCAGTCCCAGATTCTATGAATGTAGCTCCGTTCATGAGTAGGTCATTCACTGATCTCCATTGCCAGTTCTTCCACACGCTTTCCGGTGAGTACTCTCTCTTTGTAACCTTCACCAACACCAATTACAGTATAGCCGTGTTAGGGATCTATATATAGCCAACTCCGTAAACATGCATAATAGGTGTTTGATGAATAGCCCAAAAGAAACTTGCTTAGTTCATAACATGCATAATACATGTTTGATGAATTGCCCCAGTAGAAACCTTTTTGGTTCATAACATGCATAATACTTGTCTGATGTATATGCATACGTACCTCTTTGGCAAAGTTGTTATTCGGGGCTATGAATCTATTACCCTCACTGATGACGGTAGGATGCATGCTGCCGCCAATGGCGTACATTTCCCAGTGCGTGTAGTCATTGTTAACCACATGAACGAAACCCCACCTGCTCCTTGGCATCCTTTGGATTAATCCCCGTCCAAAGTGATTGAACGCCACGGTGATTTGCATAATCTGGTCTCCTGCATAGCTGTCACTGGCGCCAAACAACATCACCTGCAAATGTTCAAGAAATGGTGTTTCATTTCCAAACGCATTTCCTGGTGGAGACATCCCAATTGGATAGGATTTACCTCATTGTGCTTTGTGAAATGGCTATTGGAGATGGTGATGGCAGTGGATCCCATGATAGCATCTATGAGTCCATCACCGCAATTGCTCATAGAAACATGATCAATCCAGACTTTGCTGGAGCCAAAGATTGAAATCCCATCACCATCGCTTCTAGTCCTCAAACCATAATGTTGTTCACTATCTCTGATCAATCCACCACTGGTAGACTGAATGTTGAGGACCTTAATGTTGTGAATGATCACATTCTTGATAAACTGGATGGTAATGCCAGCTCCTCCTGTGATTACAACCATAGCTCCTCTGCCATCAATCGTCTTATCCCCAGTCATGATTAGCTCCTGCTGCAGCCTAATCACCATGCTGCGTGCAAAGATAATCCACAAGGGACCGGTCCTTGTAACTGCGTGCCTAAGGGTACCAATTTTGGGGTTAATCAAGTCATTATCTGAGGGATCTGTTACCACATAGTATGCACCACCCTTTCCACCAGTTGTGCCTTTGCCAAATCCTAGAGCACAATCAGCCAACTTCTGTCGGTTTTTCTCCCAGTTGGGGTCGCATCTCCAGCACCTGTCAATTGGGTTGGTGGCCATGCATGGACCAGTGTAAGGACCACGTTGTCGCAAGCTCCTTCCTTCATGCCCTGTGCCAAGCAGCATCCTGTTTTGTGAACAACATAAGAAGTCAGCTTATATTCAATGCAAGGTCAGTTTGCTCTGGTATATATGGCTTGTGATTATGAATTTTCCTGCCAAGTTTTATTCAGATCATGATAATTTGCTTTGGTTACACCTTACCTATCAACACTAGCGGTGATGTTGCCTACGACTTCATAGGGGTTATGTTGATATTCTTCCTTGTTGGCCTTCTCAGCGTCGTTGGCTCTTTGATGCCAATACTGATTAAATTCACCTGAATGCTCTTTCCAAAAAGTTTCATCCTCTAATACATTTGCATGGAGGGTAGGAATGACTACCCAGCAGATCAATAAAAAGAATGAAAATAAGGTAATATTTCTGTTCATTTTTTCCATAGTGTTTTTTGGTTCCAACCTTTTGGCTTGCAAAAGGCTGAGAGTGGCCTCAGGTTTATTAACAATTCTCTACACCCTGTCCCTGAAGCCAACTCCAGCCAAAGCCAAATTATTGTGGAACTTTTTTTGGCAATTAATGAACTGATTCACGAGTTAGCTTATCCCATCAAACAATGAGAGGCTTCATATTTAAAGGAGGAGGAGGAGGAGGTTCTTGAGCATGGCATTAGCATCAATAGTAAATATCCAATTTTGGACGAAGCTCAGAAATACAAGGCTGAAAGAACGGTCAGTGAGCAATTTTCCGTTAAATGAGAGTTAGCTCAAGTTTTTTCTTTTTTATTAGTAAGAAAAGTTGCTTAATTTGAAGCCTTTGTGACAGATCTCATTCTATTTACAGCAACAATTCATAATCTTTTATGTCATTTATAGTGTTTAGGTAGATGAGGTGGTGTTGGATTTTGCGGATAGGGAGGAGATTCAGGTTCATATGAACCATTAATTTAGAGTTAATGAAAAGTCCCCCCCCCCCCCAAAAAAAAAAGTTTTAATAAAACTGTATGAGTATTTTAACACTTTTATTGAAAATTATGGTACAAGTTTATTCATTTGTTAATTATAACAAATATGTCTTTTAATAACTCCAAAAAAAAAAACCCTTTTTTATGGTTAAGTTTAATGATGATATTGAAGTATAGTTTTTTTTTTTTATTTGAGAAGAAAATATAATCTTTCTTTCCTCTGTAATCTTTTCTTTATTATCATACTCTTTATATTCATGTTTGATCATAATATTTGTATGAATATTTGATTTTTCTTACTAATTATTTTTATACAAGTTTTCAATATTTATTAGGTCGGTCTTATAAATAAAAGCTCAAGGTACTCATGGGAGTCCATCTCGGAGAATTGCGGTAAGGTACATTTGAAGAAATTTTTAGTGTACCTGGAATATCCTCAAATCAATAGTAGATTCTCATATCTTAGATAATTTTTCTCATTTTTAATTAATTCATTGTAATTTTTTCCTTTTATTCGGGTTATTATGATTTCCTCACTTGTATGTATGGGTCTTTGTACGTATAATTTTTTTTTTTTTTTAACAATGTATAATTTGTTAACTTGTGAGAGAAACATTTATAGCTGATGATGTGGTTCTCATCCACCCAACATGCCCAAAGATCAGTTTTGCCCCATAGATAGATAAAATTAAAACCGACCATATTACTAGTACAAATTATATAGAAATACAAGGAAATGGTTATGAGCGTAATAATTTTTTATTTACGTTGATAATAAATAAATTTTATTCAAATATTTTAATTTTATTTTGTATTCCATGATAACTTACATGTCATTTACTTGGTGTGTATATATATATATATATATATATATATATATATATATATATATATATATATATATAAACTAAAGTATACTTTTGTTATATAATTCTAACACTGTTAATGTTTTTAACAAAAAATACTGACGTAACAAATTCAAGTGATGATTGAGTAAATTAATTGAAGTGATAATTTTTTAATTAAATATTAAATTTAAAACATGTGTAAATTGAAATATCTTTAAAAACCTAATGAAATAGTTAATATCAAAACTTTGTTTGTATGAAAAGAATTTAGTTTAATAATCTAAATATGTTAGTTAAATGATCTAAATATCAAAATATCGATTTCATTTGCAGCAATTTGTTGGATTATTTTAGTTTAATAATCTAAATATATTATATTAAAAAGATTAAAACTTAAAAATGTTTTATTAGCTGCACAGTCATCACTTGAGTTTACTGTATCCATTGTTGTAAAAAAAAATGTAAAAACGTAAAAAATTATATTTTTACTGAATTGATTAAAACACAAGTAAAAATGGGTAAAAACGTAGTTAAAACGTAGTTAAAACTTTTTTTTTAAAACAAAAAACCCCTATTTTCATTCCCTAAGTTTTGCATTCAAAGTTATATAAGAGCATGAACTTGTTATAAAAGCAGGAAATCAGGACATGCAACTGATGTAAAATGATATGTTTATTTTAAATCAATTGATATAATTTAAAAATTGTTAAACTTTATTGTTTTGGTTTTTGGAACTTGATAGTAGGAGTTGTTAAACTCTTTTTGTGTTTTTGAACTTATATTTTATATAGTTATGTAATTTATATCTTATAAATATGAAGTTGTTGATTGAATTAGTAGTGATTTATTTTTTTTTTACATGTTTGTGTAGATATAATTTTGTATCTTGTAGTAGAAACTTTAGGTTTCATGTTGTTTCTACGATTTATATTTATACCGCCCCTTCTATTTTTATGTAGAAACTTGATTTTGACAACATTAGCTCCATCAAATTTAATGTTAGTAATGTTAACGATATTAGAATTATATGACAAAAAATATACTCTATAAAATTAAGGGATTAAAAGTAAACTTATGTAAAATTTAAAGAACTTAAAATATTTTAACTATTTTTTAGTTACTTATGTAAAAAGTATTTTTGAGCCAAAAAAAAACTAAAAGTATATTTTAACCCATACAAAATTATGAGCATAGAACAAATGCGTATATTGACAATTGTAAAAAACCTTTGACAATTGTAAAAAACCTAATAGAAAAAGACTTACATTGACCGAATTAAAAAGCAAATAAAATTATAAGAACTACCGAATTAATTTTCCATGAATTAAACATGAGACTCCGTAAAGCGTAATAGTAAATTTCAAGTTTAAAACTCGTACAGCCTACTTGTCGAGTTGTCGTTAACACTGTCTAGCAGAATAATCATGTCAAGCTATTCAAGGACTGCAAGTATTTATACATGCGATTGCTCAAACCTTAAAGTGAACACATGTCTTCATCCATATCTTAATCTCATTCAATTAGACAAGCAAATTAAAGAATCAAATCGCTAAGTTTCGCTCAGTAACTAACGCGGTATTTTTCCCCCATAGATATTCATATACACAGACACGAAGGATATAAAAGTTCCCAAGTTTGTACTTCGTTTGATTTATCTACGTTTGTTATACGTAATATGTACAGTAAATTGGCCCTGCGAGTACTTTTTGCAGTGGACTGGTTTTATCAGAAGAACCAAGAACAATCATACCGTCTCTGATCCTTAATATAAAATCTTGTTCATAGCACAAACCGGTAGAATTTGTTTATTAAATAAATATACCATAGAAAAGATATTCACCTTTTTACGCGAAGGAGATACTCACCAAGCATGTACCTTCTAGGCCTCAACCATTCAATGAAATTAACCCAAAAAATCTTGGAAATAAACTCCCAAAATAATTCATTATTTATCTCAACTCCCTCTTCTACAAGGTCAAAGATTCTAATAACACTAAAGATGCATGGCAGTCAGAATTTCACGAGCAGGACAAGAATTGGCTCTAACTGAATGAGATGTTCCGACAGGAGTTATTTAAGATAAACAGCCTGATTCTACTTTAGCTTGGCTTCTCATTTGGTTTAGGAATTTTCTTGTACTCGTATTTGTTGATGTCCACCTTCTTTTGTAAGTCCTGTAATAGAGAGAGAGAGAGAGAGAGAGAGAGAGAGATTATAAGTTAATTTTTCATAATGCATGGGTTTACTAATGAAAGGGAAAAACAAGAAACTACCTGTAACTCCTCCTCCAATGAAATCTGTTTTGGTTTATACGCATCTACTGGCCCAGTTCTGGATAGTGCTTTTCTTGCTTCAATTATTTCCCATTCTTGATCATCCTTCACCTTTGCAATGTCCTTGCTGAAAAGATGCAATCCCATCACATTTTAGAAGGAGAATAGAGTCAAACAAGAACTTTCTACTAACAAAGGTAAGGTGATGTAGCATAATTAAGGGCCAGTTTGTTCAAGATAAAAAAAATGCAGTTTTAATTAGTTAAGTTAAACAAGAGAAATTTGTGCTGGCACAAGAAAAAAAAGAAGAGAAAGTTGTTCCGGAGATGAGGGAGTTGTAGGGAGAATCTTAAGCTAAACATGAAAGATTGTTGCAAAAAAAAAAAAAAAAAGTTCTGCTTTCAGCTTATTCTGACAAGCTAAATACTCCCTCCGGTCCTAATTATAAGACATATTTAACCGATTTTAAAAAAATTAAGGAAATGAGTTAAATTAGTTAATTTTACTCATTTTCCTAAAATGTCCTTATATACATTTAAAATGACATAAGTAAAAGTTAATCAACAATTTTACCACATATCTCTCCAACCAATTTTCCTTTCCACATGCTTTCTAATTGAAATAATGGTCTTGCTAGATATACATATATGTGTGTGTATATGTATACATATAGATCTATCATGCATACACACACAACCATGTATCTACACAAAGATATATATATTGACACACACACACATATATATGTACACATACATATATATACACAAACACATATATATAGACACACACACACATATATATACATACATATATATGTTTATAGACAACACACACATATGTACACATACATATATACATGTACACACACAAACACATATATATAGACACACACACATACAAACACATATATATACAGACACACACACGTGTGTGTGTGTGAAAGAAGTCTGATATATATAACTACACACACACATATACATACATGTGTGTGTGTGTGTCAAAGAAGTCTGATATATATAACTACACACACACGCACACACACACACACACACAAACACATATATATAGACACACACACATATGTACACACACACACACACAAACACATATATATAGACACACACATATACATACATACATATATATGTTTATAGACATACACATGTGTGTATTGCAACCCATATACATATATACTTACCAAAAATCAAACACACTTTGAGATAATAAAATAAGGGTACTTTAGGAAGAAATTGGTAAAAACTAAAAAGTTGTCCTATAATTAGGACCAAAACTAATCTCTAAATATTGTCTTATAATTAGGACCGGAGGGAGTAGATCTTTTCTAACAAAACCCTTATGATTAGTTTAATGATCTCCCAATAACTCCTTCATGTCAAAGCTTAAACAAAATCACCTTTTTTAATCTTAAACAAACACACCTTTTTTAATCTTAAACAAACATAGGGGGAGCATTTTACTAACCTGCCTTGCAAGAGATGACCAAGTCCAATAGCCCCAAGGGCAGTAAGAGAGATCATTGGAAGCCCATATCTGACAAATGGATATTTCCTACCCCATCTTTTAAATGAAGATGCTGAATTCTGAGTCTTAGCAGTTTCTTTGCGATTCAGATCAGTTCTTTGAGGCTGTCCATGATTATCTGTTTGGATTGTAGCCATTGCTAGACAAGGTTGAGATTTGGCATAAGTATCGAGGGAATCACCCTGATTATGTCGGTGATAGAGAGAGATCGAATTTTAACAAATGATTTCTTGAAAACCTGAACTAATCAGAAAAGGGAAAGGGATAAATCAATCTAAACATGAAATTCAACATCACGTTTAAACTATTAAGGACGTGGATGACAATGAGTTGCATTAATATTCTAGCTGATTTTCACACTCCCCTATGACATTTAAATGCAGATACCAGCAAGCTTCCTAATACCAAAGGGCAAACAATATTCTACTACTTGTTTGCTAAAAAACAAGTTAGAAGACACACTATATAATCCGCCAATTGTATGAAAAAAAGACCAAGTAAAAGAGCTTCTAGTCTCTGAAGGCCTTGTTTGCAAAAGCATTTGAGCCTCTAAAACGCAGCTTAAAATTGCAGAACCATGTTTAACTAAACAAAAGCATGGTTTGAGAGAAGTAGCTCCAGAGTTGCTTCTATGTTTAGCTTGTGCGTTGGATGCATTAATAGCTAAATTTAAATTCTTCAGAACCAACAATACCCTTGTTTACCAGATCATGTAGGCAAATATCTTGAGAAATTTCTAAATTGATGATAATATAAAGAGATTAATAAACATAATGCCAATACACAACCAATTCACTTTGCACAACAAAACAATCCAAAGCATATAAGTCGCTAGTAGTCAAAATACAGAGGGCAGAAGTATAATAGCCGATTACACACCATTGAAGCAAAAACTAGTAATCAAAGTTTTAAAAAACTAAATAAATTCAATCTTCATTCTTTTTTCCTGAGGAAAAAAGAAACTTATCTAAAACAAGTAAAACGATACATAACATATTGGGCCACAGTTACACTGCTCGCAACAACGGTTTAAAACCAGAAGTCAGGCAACGGTCTCAATCTTCATTCAAAAGCGTCAATATTCAAATGATGACACGAATAGGTTCTGAGCCAAATTAAAATGAAAAATTTAAAGCAAAACAACAGATGGAGTGACGGCGTCCAACACAAGCTTGACAACCATGCACGGAACAAAATTCAAAGGCAGATTGAACAAATCAATCTCACAGGATTCGGGGAGTAGTGGTAGAGAAACCCTAGGGCTCGAGCCTTATTCAATACTTGCCGGAGAACAACAACGCAGGGCTGACAACAATAGACGGCATCCGACGGCGAGATCGGCCAAAGTGTGGAATACTCGACGAAGAAAAATGGAATCGCTTCTTCCTTACTAGACGAGATTGTGTTTTGCCATATAAATTAAGGAAAAAAACGCTTCTCATTGTCATTGTTGTATGTTAGAGGAGAAATGTTTTACACACACACACACACACACACACACACACACACACACACACACACACACACACACACACACACACACACACACACACACACACACACACACACACACACACACACACACACACACACACACGTCCCACCATTTTATGTGGAAAGAAAAAAAATTTGGAGAGTGATTGTCCATAAAAAAAAGAAAAAGAAAAGATATGCTCCCTTTTATTTATCTATTTCCATGTTGTTATGCGTCCAAAACAGGAAAAGAAAAAAATAAAAGTTTGGAGTGTTCACTTTTATGTGTAAAAGTCATGTTTTGTATACTTATTTGGTCTTTATTTATTCTTTCCATAAAAGGTAAGCTTAAATTTTTGTTTGTAGTTATTGCTGGATTGAGAAAATAATGGAACTAAATATATGAATATATTTATTGATTAGGAGTAGTGAAGTTCCACTATTATTTGAGCTATGAGAGGAATTAAAATTTAAGTTTTTTCTATTTTTTTTTATTATTATTGTAAATTGAAAATTATGTCAATTGTCATTTGCTATATTTTAGAATGGAAAAGTATTATACAAAGTCAAGTGGTATTAATACTAAACGTTCTCGATCCGAATCTTCCTTAAAAAAAATTTCAGGGCCCAAATCCCCCAATGATGCCCCTCTTAATAAAAATCCTGGCTCCGCCCTTATGTATAGGAATTTTTTTCTTCTAATGCAACATGAGAAGTTTAAACCCCATAAATTAATTATAGGAATGAATATTTTGTATGGGTGTTATATATATAAAGGATATTTGTGTGTGTGTGTGTGTGTGTGTAAAGGTATTTGTGTGTGTGTGTGTGTAAAGGATAACACTCTTTGTTATATATTTGGAGGGAAAAACACTTCTCATATTGTAGGAGAAGTGTTTTCTCATGTCACACACACATGAAATGGTGGGACTCACATATATATATAGTAATTCACATATGTATATGTGGGTTCCACCATTTCATGTGTGTGTAGGAATCTTAGTTTTCTCATGTAACATGAGAAAACTAAACCCCATATTTGGATTTAGGATAAATGAGTAAAAATACATATGTGTTTTATTTTCGGAAGTGTCCAGCACTATATGTTTTTTTTTTGGAAACAAAAATACACACATGTGATAAAGGAGTAGAAGTCAAATCCCATCATTCACTGTGATAAGAGAGAAAGAGATGAAGTGAATAGTAATATAACAGTGAGATGTGATTTTTACTCCAAAATAGTAGCCATATGTGTATTTTTACTCCAAAAAAAAACATATGGTGCTGGACGTTCCCAAAAGTAAAGCACATGTATATTTTTACTCCTTTAACCTTATATCTATGAGCTAATATACTCACCTCAAATTTAATCCAAAATATTAAGGGAACATGTGTGTTTATATACTTTTTCCAAATCATCTTTCAATTGTACTAATCAATATATTGTTGGCATGTTTTCAATTTAATAATGTTTTTATCATGAATATGAATTTTAATTAAAAAAACTAAAAAGCAATGCATCTTTTATAAATGGTTAAAATATACATTTAGTCAATTATTCTTACCTCATGTTTTATTTTAATCATTTAAATTTATAAATTGTATTTTCTAATTCTTTTAATTTAACATCGTTTGTCCTATTAATGAAAAATGATGATTCATCAAATTTTAACTAGACTCTACAATACTGACAAAGTATGTTTAAATTTTACTAATCTAATATGAGAAAGAACTCTTGCATGATTTCATAGAAACTAGATTGCGTCTCCTTTATTTTTTACATTTGTTTGGATGCAGCTTTCTTCATTTTCCCTTATCCTCTGATAACGTCTTTTTCTAACAGACTGCACCGTTTTGGTTCAAAATACACACTATTCACTTTTTTTTTTTTAAAAAAAAAATAGCATTTATCATCTTAAAGTATTTTTTAAGTGTTAGTCATTACCCTAAAATATTTTTTAAAATCCTAAAATATTTTTAGTACCAATTAGTACTCTATAGTATTTTTTAAAAGATTATGAAGTATCTTTTTAGTACCAGACAGTGTTTTAAAATATTTTTTTAAGATTCTAAAATAATTTTTCAAAATCATGAGGTCTTTTTTCGGTGACAGTATCCTGAAATATCTTTTTAGAATCATTTCATACCCTAGAATATTTTTTCAAGATCCTAAAATTAATTTTTAAGATTATAAAGTATTTTTTAAATACCCATAAATATCCTCAAGTATGTTTTCAATACATTCAGTACCCTGAAATATTTATTCAAGATCCTTAAAATACCTCAAAAATTTTAGATCTTGAAAAAATATTTTAGAATATTGACTGTGGTACTAAAAATATATTTCTTATTGGTAAATGTTAGTTTTTTAAGGGGAAAAAAAAGTGAAGAGCGTGTATTTTACACCAAAACAATGCAATTTGATAGAAAAAGACAGCAATAGAGCATAAGGAAAAAGGAGGAAAGTTGCGTCCCAATATTTTTGGGGGCCTAATGTTATCATCATAAACTATACATATCTATCCTAGCTAGTTATAAAAACTTCTTTTCAGCTGATGAATACTTAGTTGTTAGTTGGGGAACATCGTGATACCTTGAACATGATGTTGTTTTAACACTTTAGCTGATGAATGCAGCTGGATTTGGTTTGCCAAGAAAAGAGGGAACGAAACTTGCTGTCTAAATGTTGGAAAGATCTAATAAGGTCCTCAAGTTCATTGAAATCATCAATTTATAAGTAATTTAAATATTTTCTTCACACACTTGAATGAACTAAAACCATTTTTTGCCATAAACGGCTTTTGCTGTAGGGGAATGACAATTAAGTCCCTGATTTTTTTATTATTTTTTTTAAATGACTTACAAATATCAATTCAAAGTTATTGCAAATTTAGAAGTGTCAATTGCATTTAAGACATTTAAGTTTTAAATGTTACTCAATTTGAAACTTATTTTTCAAAGCTATTTTAGAAACCTAATTATCATTAAATTAACCTTTTGGAACTTACATGTCATTCCCCTTTTGCCATGCAATACATGAGTTTCATTTCATAAATTTATTCATACATTCCTATATATGTTTGGAATTAAATTACATAACAATCATGGAGATAATTTTAAGAGAACATTGTTTAGACCTTCAAGCTGTGATAAAATTTTATTTTCACTATCATAAAATATCATTACACATTAAGGATATGCTATCTCTACAACTTTTGACCCAAGTTATGGAAGGGTAAAGTTGTCCACCGAAAAAATTGGAAGAGAATCTCACTTCCATGGAACTCAAACTAGTTTCATAGGGTAGGCTATGGAACCCAATTCCAACAAATTTGATGGAAGTCGCGGTTCCTTGGAAGTATCAAATGCGAATTTCACTTCCAATTCCTATTCTAATCCTCACTTCCAATTCCGGCCAGCACATGTCATCCAGCATTCAAGAAAATATATAAACAGATGAAAAATCAGAACTATAATACTCACAGTAATTCTATACACATATACTTTGAGTTCTCTTATAATTAAAAATAAAGTTATCATCCATGCCAATAATAAACATAAATGAAGTTCACATGAATTAAGAAATGTAAAGTACACTATGTATGATACAACTCATTCCAGATGAGTTTGCATACGGCTCAAATGCTACCATCCTCTGCAACTTGCTCCATAATGTTTCTTTTATGGCCCCAAGTCTTCACATTCTCTGCAACAGTATGGCATTACTTACGCAACTGCTATACAACCATCCCATTACTTTTCTCTGTTGAGAAACTGTTACACGAAGGGTGGAGATTAAGCAAATCGAGTTGATGATAGGTAACAATGCTTGCATGTCAAAAAAGTCGAACTTTGACATGCTTTGACTTGATCTATACTTTGTCTAAGAATCATTTTGTACTTTGAATATACATCCAATAAGATGCATTTGATGTGATTTGGCCAGTATTTATGATGCCTCCCAAATCTTATAGTCTCTTCCTTCAAGAGCTGAGGACCATCTTTGAGATCCATTAGGTGGTTCAAAATGGCCAGGTCCAATCTTCATAGCAATTTTGTTATCAATGATGGCTGCATACACATCCCTTTCTGCCTTACAAATTCGAACCTTGCATTATAAGAAAAACATTAGCGTTCTATGTCATTTCGCAGCTGAACTTCCATCTCAATTACATATTCTAAAGTCTACTAGAGAAAATAAAAGCAACTATGTAACATCAAACCCCAAAAGAAAACGGAAATCATAGGATGTTTTGACTCCCATCAGGCCATCACTACAGAAAGCAACAGCCAAAACATGAGGCATCATAAGGACACCATTGAGTCGTCCAATCACACCATCATCCATGAATTAGATTTTATTTAAATTCTTTCACTCTCTTCTCCCAAGTTGAGAATCTAAACTTTGAACTGGTTTGACATGCTAAGAAAAAGTTTCTAGATCATGCATATCAGAGAATGTCCAGTTACAAGCAAGTGTTAAGTAATCAAGGCAATAATCTAATACTTACTGTACTCCTGCAGTGGATCTTGTTTCGTTTCCTGAGGGATAAAAGTGCTGCTATTTCACTGTGACAGTGAGAGAAAATGTGGTCAAAAAACACAGTTGGGGTGCCTGGGTGAGTAAGAATGTAAGCATATCCTTGAATTTCTTTTCCACTGGGAAATCTCCAATGACCCTTCAAGACAATGAGAGAAACAGTTTATAAGGAAGATAATAGTTGAAACTTTTACCATGTCAAAACAATATTACAAAATGGTTATCCCTGCAGAAGGAGTGGAAGGAGAGATTAATATTTATTTGAAAAACTTAGAATTTCATTATTACATAACTACAAATCTACATGTAGATATATACATCTTCATCTCAAGAAGGCAATATAAAGATAGATATATTATTCAATTTGAAAATTTCTGATGGTATTGGAAGTATCCTAGGTGAAGCAGCATTAAACGAGAGACAGATAGAAGCAGATAAGAGAAGGCTTCAAATTTGAAAATATTCCTTCCCTGCTTAGATTCATTCATGAATTCTTTATATATTCCACCAGTAAAAAATGTTTGTGCGTCAGGATTTTTAAATAGAAAAAGTTCAAACCTGGGTAGAACCAGTGTCGTGGTTTTCTATAAAGGTCACAGCACGAGAGGGCCACCATCCAACAACACCAGGGGGTTTTCCTTTCCCATCTGATAATCGCCAATATTCACATCTTTCCAATGCCTACATGAATTAGAATATGTGATAAATCCTGTCAGAGTTTTCAATAAGAAATGGCAACAGGGAAAAAGCAACACAGTTAAATAAAGTTCCTCAGGATTTTATGAAGCCACAGAAAAGGCTCCATACGTTTCGGTTAGAAAATATATCACACAAAAGGTTAAGTTTGTTTACATAAGTACAGTAGCAAATATTTCTCAAATTTTAAAAGGATATCGGATTTATGACCGCAAAATATCCAACAAAGAGAGCCTTATGAAATGAGTAAGTTGATATTTATTCAATGGAATATATATAAAACTAGCAATATAGTTCTCTCTTGTCCAAACAACCATCAAAAGCGCCCTATCACTGATCAGTATGGGATTCTTTCAAAAGATATATCATCATGAAAACAGTCAAATGTAATTCAACAATTCTAGAAACAGAGTATAATGTCTGTCTTTACTCAAAAAGTTGCCAACAAATTCCAGAAGAGAGACCCAGGATGCATGAAACTATCAGAATAAGAGCTTACACCATGAAGAATCCCTTTTGTCGTAACATCAAAGGCACCAGCAGTACCATTGGTAGCATTGATCCAGTCCACGATCCTCTGCCTGTGTGCATCTTGATTATGATCCATTTCACCATATGTATAACTGAGGGAATCCCAGTACTCTCCAACAGCAAAGTATGGTTCACTTGCATCCATGTAGTCCTTTACATAACCACCCCAAAACCCCCTGACAAAGTCAAGCCTCCATCCATCATACCCTATTTCTTTCCTGACAATCCCACAATAAAGGAATTTTTTTCTTATTACAAGATTCATTCACACGTACAAAATACATGAGAAAGGATAAATAATTAGAATATGAGCAAAAGATCAACAGTTCAATGGGCAGGAAGAAAAGAAGAGGTTGAACATGATTTGGTATGCATAAAAGATGGACAGCTTCAAAGCACATCCATATCTATAGTGATACTCAGCTCAGCCTCCTTAAAAGATGCATACATAATACCAATCGATCTTGTTAGAATAAGCAATAAAACTAATTAACAATATGACATAAAAAATTGTCAAACAATAGAGACACAAAATAGTTCCTTAGAGACATTATTATTTTTCAGTTTTACAAGTTCATGGGAAACACCGAGCGACTTAGTCTCCACTTAGCATACAGTTTCTAAGGTTTCAACTTTTAATATAAATCAGGCCAGACAATGCTTGAATCTAGCCTGATAATACTGGATATTAGAAAATTGTACTAAAACAAAGCTATAATCTACTTGGGAACTAATTGTGTACATTTCCTCTAACGCAACAATTTGTCCTAACAGACAAGAATGAATCCCAAAGCATTTATGCAGGATATTTATATATTAAGAAATGAAATATGAACCTCATCCAGCATAACCATTCTTTTAGATCCTTTCTCACAAAATCCTGTGAATGATCAATGTTTGGAGCAGCATGGAAATGTTCTCCACTACTCTTGTTGCCCCTTCCCTGTAAGGAAAACAGGACATCTGTCATGTGTTCCTGACGTGCCCAGAAAGATTAAAGTATTGAAGTATTCACATTAACAATAAAAGCATTTAAGTTAATAGAACATATCAAGCATATCATATCTAGTTCTGAAAAGAAAAAGATACTAATAGTACTGATAATTATCTCAATTTTGTATAATAAAGTTTATAATGAAGTCAACTGTCTCATTAATGCAGTATACTTGAAAATTTGCTCAAAAAATGTAGTATGAATCTTTGCTTCATAAAGATAAGTCCCTAAATGCATGTTGTGTCATTTATTGGCCAAAAATAACATATTCTATTCATTAACCACTGAAAATCTAGTAGAAGGAAACCAATAAATAATAGAAGATGCTGATTATAAAAACATATACTTAGCTCACTTATTTAAAATGGCGTTGAAATAGTAAAACTAACCACTTATTTCAAATCTTTGTCTTGCTTATTTACATAAAACAGCAGCATGCATTTCATGGTCTCTTACAGCGTTTGGAAATTACCTTAGGAAAGGTTATTAAGCTTGCAAATAGCACCAGCAAAAACATTAGCTATTTATAAACATTTAACTAGTCCCCAACTAGGTTCTCTGTTTAATGACCAAATTGCAAGGATTGAACTTGAGTTCTTCCCTATATTGGAAATGTGAGATTTTAATGAGTCTTATATGAACCTTGAGTTTTCCAACCTCACATATTGACCCAGACCTACAGGTCTATCATTGTTTAGTTGAAAAAGTGATGAAAATGACAACACTCAATTATGTATACATGAATTGAAGATAATACATTATGTCTACTCTATTTTATGTCAGGATGATTACAAAAACTGTGTAACAGACCAAAAATGAAGTATCCTAAACCGTCACAAACCTGAAAATGTGGATCATCAGAGACAACGGCCCGATCATCCCAGTTTAGACGACCACCAAATATGTTCCAAATACCATTCTGATTCTTATGGTGGGCACAGCGGTGATTTAAAACAGCATCTCCAAGAACCTTGATCCCAACTTCATGAAACCTCTTCACTAAATCTTTCAGTTCATCAATGCTTCCATATCTGATACAGTATTAAAACGGTCACATGTCATATGCATTAAGTGATTTTCAACAATATGTAGAGGTTCTTTTAATGTTTTCCCCCTTCAGTTTGCTGAATCAAATCTTGAAAGGGTATTGCTTTCTATCCAAGTGAGTGACCAATGCACCTCTGTTAGGGTGAGGGTGAGCAGATGTCATATACAAAATGTTAGATTTTGCCCCCACTGATCTATTGATTTTGATCCTCCTGGTTTAAAACTCTTTAGCATAGACTAGAATATATATGACATTCACGGAAAGATACAGAGAGGGGAAGGATTTTTGAGATTTCAATATAGGGAAAGGGAGTGAAGAAACCTAAGAAATTGAGAAAAGGTTGGAAAGTGGAGAGCAGATAGTAGATATTAGGTTTCAACCAATAAATATAAAATAGAGCCACATGCGAACTTCTTTGTATATTTATCTTTATGTTTATTTTACATTAAGTATTTTTTTTTTGATGAAATAATTTATTCAACGATTATTTGATTTTGATTTATTCTATATGCTTTTTAGTGAACTCGTTTAGCCTTTTATTTTACTTTTTAAATTATAATTACCAATATATAATATTCTTAGCGACTTTTAATTACTTAAATGTATTTTTTTTTTAAATGTTAAAACTGTATTCATGACGGGTGAATTATAAATTTTGAATTTTCAACATAAAATATTAAATTAAGAGAAAATTTATAATTACTAGCCAATTGTTCAACAATTTATCCAATGAAACATATATAAGTATCATATAATTTATTTGGTTCAGTCTTCACACACACATATAAAGCATAGAGCATATGCATTTTGTGAGCAAATTGTCTAACACTGAACCCTCGATTGAAAAGTTCAAAGATAATTGCCATCAGTAACTAAAAAAATATTAATTCAGTACCTGGAATTCAAATTATATAAATCCTTTGGCATGTATCCTTCCGGTGAAACAGATTCTGTAGGTGGTGGTAACCAAATTACAGTAAAACCAAGGGATGCAAGCTCTGCAGCTTTCTCTTTAAGCTCCTTGTACCATTTTCCTGATTTATGAGATTCCCAGTTAAACCCTTGGCATAGTATTTCATACCCTGTGCCTGTTCCTGAGCAAATATTTGGAGGTGGTGTCAGGGTTTCTGATTCCACGGCAACCTCAGGTTGTACAATAGTTTCCTCTGGAAAAGTTGGAACAGAAGCGAAGATACTATACGCTTCAGCAGCCAGTCGTTCAATTTCTTGAAGAATGCTTTCCTGAGCTTCTTTGGATTTTGTCTTTTGAATCCTCTCAGTGGAGATGTCTGTCACTAAATTCCGTATTTCGTTGATTATTCCATCAGTGTATGCAGAGATAGAAGCCTCTTCACTTGCATCTTCTTTCGCTTCTCTCTGCATACCTTCTAACTGATCCACTCTGCTTTCAATTGGTAATCCACTAGAATTTGGAAGAGGAACGTAAAAATCATCTCCCTCTGAATTTAACCAAGTATTTTCATTCAGTTTAAGCACAAAAAGAAACCCAGAAAATTCTTCCCCCAAGGTGATCAGCACTGAACATCTTCCATTTTCGTTTGGCTGCAGAACAGGGTCAGCAAGTAAATAACTGAAGCTCAAATTTTCAGTTTCAGAAAACAAAAGAAGTGAAAGGTGGAGAGAATTAAGATACATTAGTATATGATACAACACAATCAAAATCTAGATACTTTCATCAAGACACATATAAACTTATATCAGTATTTAATAAGAAACAGCAGCATTAAAATAAACAAAAACTTAATAAAAAAGGGATTGGGAGGGTGACAAGGACAACATGCACCATTTTGGTGGCACATATTTGCATACAGTAAATTATCTAAAATTTAGTGTTACTGAACTTATCTCCAGAAAAGAACACAAGTTTGAACCCTAGTTCGAGCCAAATTTAACCACAAAGGGGGAAAAAATTATCTACCCTTCAAATGAAGATGAACTTTATACAGAACTGAGCTGGCTTTGCAGATTATATCACCTAGTGAATAAAATAGTTTCTGCCTGAATCTATGGAAAGAAAGAACATTATAGGAAGGGTAAGAAGACACAGGTACATCCACAAAACCTATAATTTGAGTAAGCAAAGAATACAGTCAAGATTTTAAGGTCCAACAAGACAATAATTTAATGATACAGTACAACTGAAAATTTAATATAAGGCTCGCAAGAAAGTATTTGCATGACAAAAATTTAAAAAGAAATGTAATGAATTGCATCAACTCTTAAATCTTAAAACACAAGAGAAAGAAAATTTGTAAAGTCTGTACCTGAAATTTAGTTCTCAAAGCCCTGCCTTTAAATACTGCTGTTTCTGCCGGAAGATGAGCAGGTGGAACTTCCCACCTTCTAGCATCATCCCTGCAAACCCCCCAATGAAGGACAATATCTCCAGGAAGATCTGTTTCTAAATATAAAATATTCTTAGCTGTCTCAGAGCACTTTCTAACGGAGACACTTATGAAGTTATTGACAGAAACCTCTTTTATAACCGGCAGTTCTACGTAGAAACCTTCTACTTGACGTTTTTCTTCATCAGGAATTCTGGATTGGCTTCTTTTCTCTTGACCTTCATAATGTGTTGCTTCTGATTTCAGGAGCATATCAGATAACTGCCCCAAGGCCCCTTTAAGTCAGCATATACCATAAATCATGTCTCAGTTTAATCACAAAAAATTGGTGCTATGACACTGCACAAAGGATAAACTAAAGCATTGTTGAAATATAAATATACATAAGAACTTCCTTTCCGCTTACTATATGCATGATGAATGAACTTTCTGTTAGCATGTTAGAGGATTTACTCAATAATGTGTAGATATTGTAATCTGTAACATAATCATACGGATAGGGTATTATCCTGTCATTATGAGCCATTAAAGCCTAGGCTATACTTTCTAAAGGACAAGTCACAAAACAATATTCAACATTGTGTCAGCACAAGGAATGGACAAGATAAAGGGTTCTCTTGGGATATAATCAAGTTTCAAATCCTCTAACATAACAGAGATCAGCATGATTGGTATCATCGTAATGTCACATCAGCAATTAAGAACTAAGGAGCCAGAGGATCATAATTTCAGAAATCTACTTTTCCCTAATGTTAGAGGGTGGTCCGTACTATTATCTTCTCTTCTTTTACATGCTAATTAATGGCTATTGACTCGGCCACTGAAAGCTTACAGCTTACATGCATCTTCTCAAGAAGTGAATCAGAGAGAGAGAGAATTTCTTCTATCATGAACAATGTGATGAGAGCTTATTTATAACAATGAGAGGCTCCTGCAGACTAAATGGTACCCCCTCCATCCCTATTTTCAAGAGAATTGTTGGACTCTTATTTTTGTCCCAAAATATAGGAAAATTGGAGGAAATTAGAGGTGTAATTCATGCACTTTTCCCATTTTTCCCTTCATTTAATTATCGTGAATTAATTCATGTGTGACTCCATTTAATGACTACTCAGGGGCTTTTTGGAAAGAAAAACAAATTGTGGCATACTTAAAGCATTTAATCAACAAAAGTAATTTTTTTCTTAGTACTGAGAAAATTAGTTATTAGTTTCTTATATTTTGGGGACAGAGGGAGTAGTAATTAAAAATAAACGAAATTGCTAAAAATATGATTCTATACTAATTACTGTATGATATAATTCTACTAATTACAAATCAACACAGAACATTCTCCAACACAAGAAATCATCATAGATATTTATGGCAACATACAAAAACAGGTATCTAACACAAACACAGACTCTTTCTGAGAACATAATCAAATTGTAAAATGCAAAACCAATTAGGAAGCATTGAAGAAGTAAATAAATTATGATGCATAATGACTACAAAAACCTGGCCATAAACTAAATCCCCTTTTAGGTCCAATTATATTAGCATCCTCCTTGAGGCAGCCGTTAAGAGGAACCTTAAAGTCTCTTCCTTTATGTTGATACCAAGCTCCAGTTTCCTCATCCTGCATCAACAAGACCACTAATAATGGGTAAGGAAATGATTTATTCATAAAGATCACATAGCATTCACATATATTATAAAAAGTAACATCCTCAACTGCTAATGATAAAAAATAAACCTTCAGAACAAAATTAATTGCTGAAATCTGGTTGTTGGGCTTAATATTAATCTTGATTTCAAGGAATGCATCTTCTTCAGAAGTTGATGATGACATCTTCATGGGCGTCTCTATTGCATAGTCCTGAAATTTGACATGTTTGATTCCAACTCAAACTTTCCGCATGCCTATAATAAATGGGTTCAATATGTGATCATGAGAAAAAACATTGCATACCTTGATAGGAACAGAACCAGGGGGTATCATATCACGAGGAGGCTGATCCCACTCACTACAAAACCAAGCTTGTATCACCATGACATAATGTGATCATTCATGATCAGAACTAAAAATTAAATCGGCAATTAATATCAAGATTTCGCGCTTATTATGGCATCCTATGAAGTGAGATCACAAGATAAACTGGGGGGAATCAAGTGCTTAACATACCATACCTGCCAACGTCATCAACAAGGGAAACTCCCCAGTGAAGAATCCATTTTCCGGGTAGACTGCAACCTACCGTAAGCTCCCAATCATTCAAGTCCTTTCCCTGGTCTAATCTTACAAAGATCTTTCCCTCCACCTGTAGATTCACCTTATCTTTTACAATAATTCTACCAATGCTAGACACGAAAATATGCTAAATCACCGACGAGGAATTAAAACAAATAAACAAGAATTTAGCTTGACTCCGCAGAAAACGGGGCAAAATAAAAGAAAAGCCAATGACCCCAAAAGTTAATAAAATTCAATTGAACCTATTCAAAAAAAAAAAAGATAATAGATCAACCGCTCTAGTTTTTCGCTTCGTTTTTTTGCATTGGAAAAAACAGGCAATATTTAAATATTATAAAAAGATTAGACATTTCCGTTTTCCTCTACATTTACTAGGAATCAGACAAGGAAAATTGCAGGTTTCGTCAAAGACCTTATCATTTCGGCAGATGGGAAAAGTTTCGTCGAAGAATGCATCAGCTGATTGAAATGACTCAAGTATAGCTGCATCTGTAGATGATGCAGCAGCAGCAGCAACAGGAGTTGACGGAGAACTGTAGGGTGACCGTAAGTTGCTGAACCCATTGACATGGGAGACGACGAACTTGGAAGGGCAATCCACAAAGCAAGGCTTCAATGCCTTTGATCTTAAACGATGGACCGAAGTTTCTCTACGGCAAGGGTAGAACAGTGGCTTCAAGCTAACGGTCGACATGATCGTTTCTGCAACAAGAACATGAGAAAGTTGCAGAAAGCAAATTTGGATCGCAAGCGTGAACCACCAATTCTTATACGAAAATCTATAAATATCGGTCCGATAACTTTTCCCGAGATGGATGAACTTTTTCCTTTTTTTTCTTCCTTTTGGATGACGATCTTTTTCTGTTCAAGTATCTGCATTTAAACAGGATAATGATGATGACACTATTTTCTTGTTATCATCATTCTTTTTGTAAAATACGAGAGCTTGTGTGTGATAACTGATAAGGATAACGATACATTTTTTGGATAACGTGAATGAGGCTAAAAGCAAAAAGAAATGCCGCGAAAAGTATGACGATGGCAAAATATTTTCGTTGGGAGAATCAAAATTAATAAATACATAAAATAATACATAATGACTTAGTTATAAATAATGAATAAATAAAATAATATACAAACACAATTTTTAAAATTAAAACATTATAGAAGAAGAAGATGATGATGAAATAATGGCATATTTATTTATTATAATATGTTAAGTTGGTTATTTAAAAACACTCTATACAATTTATATGAAAAAAAAATCATAAATTTAAATATTATATTTATCATCAAAATAAACTTTTCTTACGACTCTTATATTTAGAATCGAATAAGCTTACAGGATTTTTGGGTGGGGCATGATGATAAGATAGGACTCAACATATTTAGACATATGTGATATTTGTGTTCCTTATCCCTTTTTATTCCCCAAAAGGCAACCAAAAAAAAAAAAAGGAACCAATTGTCTAATTTTAGTGGTTGCCAAAAACTGCCCATAAATGAACAAACTTTTTTGTACAGATCAGGGTCCACAGAAACATCGTTATTAATGCACATTTTAAAAAAAAATTAAAACATTCTATAAATATACTTGAGAATTATTACATTTGTTGAGTCAAATTTGGAGCCAGGTC
Organism: Acacia confusa; assembly: GCA_037074495.1. Lineage (NCBI taxonomy): Eukaryota > Viridiplantae > Streptophyta > Magnoliopsida > Fabales > Fabaceae > Acacia > Acacia confusa. Next base: position 7,881,511 of record CM073513.1, on the reverse strand, counting down.
TTAGTGTGCTTGTTGGAAACTTGGGTTATAGCTGATGACAAAAATTCATGGGAGTATACGAAGCCAAGCATGACTTTGCTACCCCCATTAAACCAATGGAAACAAAAACCAGAAAGGAAGAATATATCGATATTAAAAAAATAGTATCTGGCTACCTTGCACAAGGCATGACGAAAAAGATAATATTATAAAGGGAAAAATACAAAAAAAAAAAATTGTTAAAATAGATAAAAGACATATAATGGTCGTGAATTTCAATAATTATAAATTTACTGATTTGGACTTTTGAAAATTGGACAAATGTGAAATTATATAACTTCTCTTAGTTACGTACCCCCTTGCCCCCCACAAGAGCTTTGTCGGCAACCAGTCATTGGAGCTCTGACGATCTCATATACATTTTTTAATTTTTTTAGATAAAAGTTGTCAATATGAATACTTTAGTTGTTAAATATTTATATTAAATTTGTAAATAGGGTCGATCGAAGCTCCGGCGGTCTCATATATTTTTTACAACTTTAGTTTGTATATTAACAACTCAAGTAGTTATACTGATGACTTTTGCTTAAAAAATTCAAAAAAATAAAATAAAATGAGACCAACAAAGCTTCATCGACCCTATTTATGACTTTAATATAAACATTGACAATTCAAATATTTATACTGACAACTTTTATCGGAGAAATTCAAAAAATATATATATGAGACCATTGGATTTCCACTTGACCCTATTTATGACTTTAATATACATATTAACAAAATAACAACTCAAGTATCCATGTTAACGACTTTTGCTTCGGAAATTGAAAAAATATATGAGATCGTTGGAGCTTCGGTTAACCATGAAAAAATATATATGAGATCGTTGGAGCTCCGGTTAACCATATATACGACTTTGGTATATATATTAACAACTCAAGTAAACGATCTTTTACTTAAGAAATTTAAAAAATAAATGAGACTGCTGAATCTCTAGAGACCCATCATCGACAAGATTGCCAAGCTCCTATGATGAGTAGCCGGTGGCCTTAGGGGGTGTGGAGATTTTTTTTTTAAAAAAATAACTAAAAGTAGTTAGGTAATTTTTTACATTTATCAAAATTTCAAAAATTTAAATAAGTAAAAGTATAATTATTGACATTCACCTCCCTTAGTTATCTTTTATCTATTTTGGCAGTATATTTATGTCTTTTTCCCTATTAGAAATTATAAAATTATAATAATGAATTCATAGTACACTTGAATGTGAGATAATAACGTTTAGGTCCCAAAAGTGTAATTTAATAACAATTAGAACCGAAATATTGTGTAATAGTAATTCCAATTATGATAACTACAAAGAGTTTAGTACCATTATCGGTGGCTATTATTTGTTCAATAGTGTGGTTTTTAGTCAATATAGTTTCATCAGAAGTTTATCTAAATTTAGTTATAGGGACCAAAAGGTTTAATTATTGTCCCTATAATTTTAACAAGTTTTGATTTTATTCTCTTTAGGGACAAGAGTTTTAACGAGTTTTAGCTTTAGTTATACTTAGCCACATTAACACAAACTATATCTTTATGAAGCTATAGGAACTAAAAACTATAATTTGAATTTATAAGGATTCAAACCAAAATTCAATTAAATTATAAAAACCACAGTAATATTAAAATAAAATATGAAAGTCTGAATTGCAAATATGAGCTAATGACACTATAGCTTGCAACCAAGACTTTTATATCCTCAGCTATCTGAATTATTATTTAAAATTTATTTTTCAAACAATTATTTTTTCAAAGTACTATCATTAATTTTAAATTTTGGGACCTAATTATCATTCTCCCTTTGAATTTATTGATATTTCTTTTTGTCGGATTTTAACTGTCATTCTCCCTTTGAATTAAAAGGGTGAGTCATAAGTTTCAAGTATTAAATAAAAGTCATGTTTTACTTTCTGCATCAAGGAGGAGGGGCATTAAGTTTTAACTTCTAAACATAATTGAACCACAACTTACAATTTGTATACCCTTAAGATAGGAAAACCTTTGCCACATCATATGGGAATTGGTTAATAGATCAAGGAAACAGATCTTTCCCCTGTTTCAAATTTCTATGAACACAAGCTTCTCAATAATTGTGTTAGACAGATATAGCATTAGCAGAGACTAGAGAAAAGAAATCATGAAATGATATTTCAGGGGAGAAATGGAAAATAAATGGTGGAGAAGAGGATGATATAAATCTTCAGTGTTTCCAAGCAACCTGAAGAAAATATCTGTGGACAAATTGACAGACAAACTTGCTCAAGAAGCTTTACCTAACACTCATGACATACACGATGAAGCAGAATGCTTTTTAAGCTCTCAAGTTATCCATGAATGGTTTCATTTGACACAAAGTACATCTATACTGAGAAAGAAAGGATCATGAAAAAAAGAAGAGGAGAAAAAGAGACAGAAAATTCCTTAACTCTGTGCTTTGCCATTAGGTTTAGGGGATTCTAGGGGAAACTGGTGATGATAAGGAGATGCATGAGTGCCATGAGGTATAGAAAGGCTCCTCTGCTGCTGCCCATTCCGGCTAAGCAGTGTTCGCCCATTTCGAGTATTAGGGCTGGCACTGAATCGGTCGGCTTGCATTGTCTGAAAATAATATGATGAGCTCGCCATGTCCTTGAGGTTTGGCAGAGGCTTTAGAGCTTCTACAACTTCACTCATTAAGGGTCTGGCTTTTGGATCTCTGCTAAGGCAGTGAGCAGCCAGTTGGGCAGCTTTTTGAGCTCCTTTTATAGAAAAGTGACCTTCTAACCGAGGATCTATCAACTTATAGAACCTTCTTCTCTCTCCAAGATGTGGCCGAGCCCATTCAACAAGGTTATGTTCACCATTGGGTCGGTTTTTGTCCATAGATCTTCTGCCAGTCATCATCTCAAGAAGAACTACTCCAAAACTGTACACATCACTTTTTGATGTAAGATGACCTGCCGCAAAATGAAAAATCTGATTAAAATCAGTCAGATAATTCAGATGTTGGGTAACAATAAGTAAGATTTGAAACAAATTCAATTACAAACTATATGCACAATAAATCTGCAGGTTTTCAAGGTTATAACACATAGAGAGCACAGATTAGCTTGGCAAGGTTATATGTACAAAAATGCAAACTACGATAACCAGAATCATAGGAGTGAAACCATAAACTCTGAAATGAATCATAAAGATGCTATTAATCCATAAATCATACTTACAAGGTCATCAAAGAGGACAACACTTAATATCACTGAATAAAGATCATGCATCGTATCAAACAAACAGTCCCACATGGAATTGCATTTTTATAATTGTTATTAACTGTTGATAGAATAACAATACATGGGACAGAACCAATGACTTCAAAATATGAACAAGAGGGCAAACCAAACAAACAAGCGCCTGTGTTACTTTAATGAAGAATAAAACTTGTGAGTTTGGACTAAGCAATTTGAACTAAAATTACCTGTCATGACATATTCTGGTGCTGCGTAACCATAGGTTCCCATCACCCGGGTGGATACATGGGTTTTGTCACCCTCTGGACCATCTTTGGCAAGTCCAAAATCCGAAAGTTTGGCATTGTACTCCTGGATTGTTATGCCTTTAGAAGGATTGAAAAAATGGAAAATTATATACTTCTATAGCAGTTTTTGGCACTTACCGCATCCAATAGTATATTGGAAGTTTTAAAATCCCTATATATTACTGGTCGTTCAGCTTCCTCATGAAGAAATGCCAGACCCTTTGCAGCTCCGAATGCAATTTTCATTCTGATGGACCACGGAAGCGGCAGGGATCCTACATCAAACAAGGATATAATCCCAAGAAAGAGTTGTCACAAAGCAGAAGTTTTAAATTCCAGTCCACTGTCTACCCATGTTGGTTCTAAACATTATTCTGACACCATGAACCATGTACACTTAGGCTAACACAAACAACAAGCTGGCGCATGAACTTCTACATGTTATGTGTGCGTATCAGCATTTCAAGTTTTCAATATGTCATAGATCACTTGTACAGAGAAAAAAAGGCTGGTGTTATGTGTGCATCAATATTTCAAACTTCCAATGAGTGATGGTATAAAGGGGAAAAAATAATTATCCTGTCATGATGAGTTATCTAGTTTTTAATTTTACATTTTTCCATGGTATTCCCCCCTTTCTTTGGGCTCATTCATCTCCCAGCCAAGTTTGGCTCAATTCTAATCCATATTCAGCATATCTCCAGTCTACATACGAGATCCAAGCCAATAAATAAATAATCGCTTTGATTTAGGCAGCTTTGTATATATGTTGGGCATATTTCAACAATGATTGAGCTAGATGCAGCACATACAACACACCTAAAAGTAGGTGAATCCATGCTTTGTAGTTCTTAAATGACACAAGAGTAGTCTACATCGTATTAAAAAAGGTGATTCTGCCAATGATAGTTTGTAATGAGAAGGCACCATGTTTTTGAACAACAGGCATCCAGCAGAATTCTAAATTAAGAGTGGCATTAGCAACCTCTAAGGTGCCCTAGTGCTCCCAATGTAATTAGAAGACAATCTGCGGAAACTCTTTCTTTTTTGGGCTTTTGGGGGGGGGGACTTACTCCTAAATAGGTGGTTCTCCAGGCTTCCCCGAGGCATGAATTCATAAACTAGCAACCTTTGATCATCTTCAATACAGTAGCCAATAAGTTTAACAAGGTTGGGATGAATTAGATCACCAAGAAAACTAACTTCAGCCTGTTGCACAAAACAAACAAGACAAGGAACATAATCAGAGAAGGAGTAAAATAGAATGCAATAACAAATTATTTAAAAAGAAAAACAAGACCAAATTCATTAGAAAAAACAGAATATCAAAGTTACAAACCAGCCATTCTTTATGACCCTGGAGCCCATCATGATTCAGGGTTTTTACAGCAACTGTAAGGCCTGTACCAGGTTTCACTGGAGCAGTTCCATTTTCTTCAATCCATCCCTTGAATACACAACCAAACCCACCTTCACCAAGAAGACTTTCAGGCCGGAAGTTTCTTGTTGCCAGCTTAAGATCATTAAAAGAGAACTTTCGCAGCCTGGAAGCAACTTTAAGCTCCTCTTCAAGTTTGGAGGTGGATGAATTACTTTCTGCGTTACTTGTGGTTGTAGAAGACACTACTGGAGCTGTTGGTTGATCTCTACTTGTGCCGATAGTCGATTTACTTTCAGCTAATGAGAAGCCAAAACAAGGAGGCATGCTAAAAAATCATAACCTAAAAAAGCAGTAACTTCATGCAACATTGAGCTTAGGCAAGATGAGAGGGAATTTATAGTTTCAAAGTCAACACTCAACATTACATAAAAAGAAACAAAGAAATATGGAAAGGCTATGAAAATAGACACTGCTTGAAATAATTAGTTGTCAAGAGACAAGTCACTTAGGATGCATTTCACACAAGTAATGCAACTTGATTGCCAGAAGTTAGTTCAGAATGCTATCATATAATTTATGAATTTGTCCCCCGCTCAATGGAGTAAAAAAACTTAACCTGGAGATAGTGTTGGAAACAAATGCAAGGCAATTGAGCCCAGCAAAGGTCTAAAAAATACACTTGTTTTGACACCCTTGACCCTGGTACAAAGAAATGACTAATTTCCACCATTAGTCAATTAAACTATTTTAAATAGAGAAAATCGATATGTGAAATTCAAAGTTAATGACTACAGCTATAACTAAGCCCTTATGTCTTCAGTTGATCCAATGTGCCAATGTTTATATTTAGTTCTTTCCAAACAGGATTGAGCCTTGCGCCCTTTCAAATATTTACTCAACTAACTCTGACATTGATATCTAATTGTAATATGAATGTTGTAGAATTGGGAATTAGGGTAGGAGAGAAGATTAGAGGGTTGAAGAAGAAGTAGAAGAGAGAGTAGAGTGATCTGAATTATTCACTAGACTTTATTAGCAATGCAAATCTGTCTTTACAATGAGTAATCTGCCATATATAGGCAGTAGAGGGGTTCATTAAAACAGGGGCACCTATCACCCTAAAGCTCACTAATCATTAGACACGGCTAAGGCCATGTTGGCTAGAGCCGATCCTAAATGGGCTAGTGCCACTAATGGTTAATGCTGCTCGTCCAGTTAACTAAACTAACTTTCAAAATCATCTTATTAGTTATTACAACATCATATCAGAGATTAATTACTTAATAACAATTAGTTCCAACCCTAATTTTTTTCAGTATGAAATTCCCACCCACTGTAGCTTCCCATCCAGAGCAATACATGTGCATATGCGTACTATTCAAGAATATGGAAATCTGCTTGGGAATTAATTTTAAATGCACACTTTATGGAAGTAAATGAAACTGTTATTTCACAGCATGCGAACCTCCTATTTATGTTCAACTCTCTTCTGACACAACCCTCCCAAGGGGCCGGAGCAAAATTTACCAAATACACTTGTTTACAACCATCAGTTCACATTTTGCAGAACAATTTAAGCTTGAATTGCTACATAAATCAGTAACCTTGCAATTGATGGTCAAGAAAGATTTTCCCCCCTAATGTGAAGGATCATATGCTGGGAAAATACTTCAAATCACGCTACTCAGACTAAGGAAGGGAACAATTGAAACATACAGTAAAACATGCATAAAAGCATAACATATGAACAACATTTTTCTAAGGAAAACAGAAGTTACCGTAATGAGTGCTGAGGCTGCTAACTGAGCTATCAACCTTGGATCTCGAAGAAATGCAACTGCCAAGGAACCTCAACCCAACCCAACACCCAGTTTCTTCCTCTTCCACAACGCCATCATCTTTCTTCTTCTTCTTCTTCTTCGCCTTTGATTTGCTGACATCCCAAGACTCCACCTTAGCATTATCAGCACCCAACCCCATCTCTCGAAATCCCTGAGGACTTAATCTCAGATATCATTAAAAGCCCTCCGTATACTGAACACCACCCCCTCCAATGCCCCCTCCCAGCACAAGAAGCAGCAAAGAAGCGTCAAGCGCAGATGATAAATTCCCTAACGAAAACCTAAAAAATCAAAACTCTACTCCTCCAAACTCCTCGAAACACATAAATCAAAAAAAAAAAATCCAGTAAATTAAACCTATAAGAAAAACAAAGAGAGCAGATCACGTGGCGTAAATCAGCATCCAAACGCCCCCGGTTCTTCTGAGCCCTCGATTAATCGACTTTGTGGAAGCTTGAAGGTAGTAGGGTCAGCTCTGCGCAGCAGGAACACAGCACCGAACTTGAACAAAGAATAGAAGTAACTTTCTCTGCTCAAAAACGCAGAAATCTCAGAGATGGGGATGGGCTCCTTCTCTTGAAGCTGACCAGTAAAACAAAATGCTGCAGAAAAAACAAAAATGGAGATGTCTTGCCTTTACAATTTATCGATTCTCTCTCATTTTTCTCCCCTTCCTTCGCTAATCATTAATTTTTTTCCTTTAACCGAATCAAAGACGAGAAGACAGAAGTACCACCAAGCCCGAAAATGACATTAAAGACTGCAAATAAATTTGGGAAACAACATAGAAAGAATAATTTTTTTTTCCAAAAAAAAAATAGTTGAAATATATTTTATAGACAGAAGTGTTCTTAATTAGAAGATCACTTGTGAGGAATTTGTAAATTATAGAGGCTTTATAAATCCTATTAATTTAAAATTTTAAGAACTTAGTTATAAATCATTTACAAAGATCAATTATAAATATATTTTTTATTGAAAAAATAAAAAGATATTGATAACTTGCTAAAATTAAACGTTCAAAATTTATAATTGAGTTTCTAAAGTTCACAGCTACCTTTTTCGAATATCCAAAACTTTCAAAATTTATAATATATTTGCAAAGCTTTCAAGACTTACAAAAAGGTCTATAATTTTCAAATAATTTGTAATTAATTTTTCAAGTATCAAATCATATCCAAGTTGTTGAGCTTTATAATTCCGTTTTTTTCCTTAAACTTTGGTCCTTCATTGTTACTTTTGCGCATTCATGATCTTCTAATGTTATTTTTATTTATCATGGTGGTCTTTCGGCCTCATTCTCCCCTTATCCATGCCATTTCTTATGAAGAGAATCATAACTAATAATTAACAATTAAATCCCATGGTTCGTTCCGCATGCAACCAAGAAAGAAATCGCAAGCACAATTTTGTATACTCTTCAATTCTTTATATAAAACATATTTACTTAATTTGATTATATTAAAAAAAATACATTAAGTATTAAGTTAGTTTATATGACATACATTTTTAAAAGCATCATAATCATTCTCTTAACTCTCCTTACTTCCTCCTTCTCCTTCTTAATTATTGTTAAAAGAGCATCAATAAAAGAAAATCAGAAAAAAAAATTGACAAATGTGAAACAAAATGTCTTACATTTAAGACTAAGATTAACTCCCTGGATATATAATATATTAAGGACAAGATGGAATAAATCAAAAATAAAAACTTCTAGAATCCATTAGAAGATGGCATGGTGAGTTAGTGACTAGTTGCAAGAAATGGGAAGGAACTAGTGCAATGTTTCAGCTCATTTTTTATTCTTTTGTATCCCTCTATCTTTAAATTTTGATAGAAATGTGACAATATAAAAACATAAAAATCCGTCTCTTGAGTTGAGTCAATTTGGAGCAAATAAAATGCCCCCATGTGACAATTAAAATCCTAAGGTGTTAGGTTGAACTGGCTTTTTTTTTTTTCTCGAAAAACTGGCTATTTACTACACCATAAAAACCAATGCAAACAAAAACCATAAGGAAAGAGTTCGTCCCAAAAAAATAATTAAAAATAAACATAAAAAAGATGCATTTATTCATAAGTCACCATGTCAACATCAAAACAAAATAAATAAAAAATGTCCATTCATAAGTTGCCAACAGTACTGGCTATTCCATTCATGCAATAAATCAAATATATTGTGCTTCATGCAATAAATCAAATATATTGTGCTTGATTAGTGCAGCTTATGAGAGACTCAATCGGGCTTATTTACTATTTGAATCGGACTTATGATTTTTTCTTGTTTTGATAAAAAAAAAAATTACAATCGAGCTTATAAGTGTTTAAGTGTGTATAAACTGAAGCAAAGATAAGCTTGTTTTTCTGACTTATCCTGGCTTATCCTAACTGATATAAAATATTATTCAAACTTATATAAAAATTCTGTAATTTATATAAAACACTATGCAAATTTTGTAATTAAAATTTTTTAATATTTTTTATAATTTTATTTTAAGTTTTTTCTTATAATTATCTCAAACGTCACTTATTCATAAGTCATTCCAAACAAGTTTCACAATCTGACTTATACCCAAAAGCTACTTATGCAATCATCAATTCAAACATAAATCACATTTCACAATCTGACTTTTACCCAATCGGATTTTTCCATAAGTCATTTTGTCCACCGGTATTCCAAACAAGCCCTCTCTAGCTACTAGAAAACACCTGTAACTACCACTACTATTATTTTGAGTATTCACAACCATGAAAGACCAGAGTTGGATAGAAAATGAGCGAGTGCATAAGTGGCATATTAACTAGCACAATAAACTTCGAAAAGGCCAACCAAAAAAATTCAAATACTGAAGAAGTCAAAGTCAAACTCCTGATATTTCAGCCTACTGAGTTGCATTTCCTTGGAGAAGACCATCTCTAATTTGTGAAGCTACGTCTCTTACAGCACCAGGTCCATGAGGAATAAAGACAGAGTTGGATTTTGATGAAGCACCAATCTCCTTCATTGTGTCAAAATATTGGGTCACTAGAACCATGTCCATGACATCCTTTGATGATGTCCCAGGTACATTCTCAGAGAAGGCTAACACACTGTCCCTCAACCCATCAACGATGGCTTGGCGCTGACGAGCTATTCCAAGCCCTGCTAAATACTTGGATTCCGCATCGCCTTCTGCCTTCTTAATTTGCAATATCTTCTCTGCTTCAGCCTTCTCATTGGCAGCCACCCTCATTCTTGCAGCTATTTGTAGGGATGGTTAAATCACGGGGGTAAAGAAAAAAGAACGTGAAAAATAAAACAACCCACATCAAATAAATTAAATTTTTGCTAAAAGTCTTCGCTGGTTTCTAGAAAGCCTTCTATAATTTTCCACACAAATTCATCAGGCAAGTAATATTGGGATGTATTCTCTACTTAAAAAAAGGTATCCGACGTTCAAGAATACAAATTACAGTTCCATATAAAAAATCAAATATATGATCACATGATACTATAGGTATAGATTCATTTGTAAGGGAATCCACAAGGACTCTGAAAACATTTTGTACCAATTCTTAAGGACTTTGAAAACATTTTGTACCAATTCCTGGCCAGAAAACTCAGGAGAAAAATAATTTGACATTTCTTCCATTTACTTGTATGAAAAGGGAAATAAGTGTGCAATAAGCAATTTCAGCCGATGAAAAGAAATGACATCTAAACAGCATACCAGCATTTATCTCATTCATGGCTCTCTTCACGCGTTCATCTGGTTCAATATCCACAATAAGAGTCTGAACAATCTCATACCCATAAACTGCCATAGCCTGCATACCCAAAAATGAAAGCCAAATATTTCAGATATCCTACCCTAATCTTCTAGAAACAGAAAGGAAAGAAAGAAAAGGAAAAAGAAAAACCTTTTCAAGTTCTTCCTCCACAGCTTTTGCAATTTCATTCTTCTGTTCAAATGAGGCATCTAGATCCATCTTTGGAACGCTTGCCCTGATAACTGAAATGGTATTAAGGATTTATCAGTTTAGTCCCAAAATTGCATCCATAAAAACTAATTCTACGGAGAAGCCTAGTTACAGATGCACACCATCAAAAACATAGGCTTGTATCTGTCCTCTGGTATTGGAAAGTCTGTAAAAAGCATCCACTGCTTTGCCTTGCATGGCACGATATTGGATAGAAGCAACCACGTTGACAAAAACATTATCCTGATGGGATGTAATGAATCAAGGTCATATGAAGAGTGTTGATCAGGAGAAATAAATGTTCATTATTCAGAGGGAATAAAAAGCACATACATGATATAAATAGACAATTTAACTAGAGTAGATAATCACATGTCAGGAAGATATAAAGACAGACAATATATGTTCCATTAACACAAAAGTCATAATACCACAAACCTTTGTCTTTGTCTCACATCGAACATCTAGCTGCTGCACTCGCAAAGAAAGGTAACCGGCTATCTGACTGCCCAAGAACCAGGGCACACAGTGGCAACCAGGCTCGAGCACATCATCAAACTTCCCGAAATTTTCTTTGATAGCAACTGTTGACTGGTCCACTTGAAGACAACCAAAGGCTAGTCCCATCTTCAGAAAATCGAAAACAAAAGAAGCTAGACAAATCCAACAGAAGACAACTCAGCTGGGCTTTAGTTTTAAAAGTAAAGTATGGTAATCCATATATTCAATACAACATCAAGCAAGGCCTCTTGAAAACCCTTGAACGTATACATTCGCAAAAGAACATGAGAAACATAAAGCGTACTACGCAGCATAATTCTAGCTTCTAACTGGGAGAAATAATAGAAAAAAATCCCTCCGTCCTGGACAAAGTTTGCAGTGCAAATTAACTCTGTCCCGGAGGTAGTATTACCATACTTTTGAGCTAACGATATTTGAATCTATAGACAACTGGATAGAGAGAACAGAAAAAATTGCTTAAGGAAAAGGTGAAGTTAGTAAAGATACTGCATGTCATATGAAATATAATCGTCAGAAATCTATTTCCAAGTTGCTTTAAAGGTGTGTGGCTGCAAAATTACATCACTAGAAAGCCAGAAAACCGCCGAAACATGGTAAAAAAAACTAGAGTCGCCTTTCTAACAATCAAAACTGCACATGTAAATTAGTTCAACAAGAAAACGCAAAATACACATATAAATCACAAACCTCCGGCTTTGTTAAAACAAGCATCTCTAAAATCATATCGAAAATATGAACGGAAAAGAATACATTGAAAATAAACTTGATCAAAATTTAAAACATAAAAGGAAAGAAATTAAGCCAAAGACATACTGAGTAGCAGATATAGGAATAGAATTCGTCAGTAACAAAAGAAAAAAATCTATGAGTCAATCAAACTCCGATGGATCGAAGCGAACCCTAACCAATACAATTCTATATCTATAACTTTTTTTTTTTTTATATGAATTCTATATCTATAACTATTTTGAGGACAAAAGAGGCGCAGAATGAAAAGCACAGTAAATGAAAGGAAGGAAAAGGATAGATTCTTGGGAAAATCCACGCAGCGGCCCAAGATATAAACATAATTTAAAAAAAGACCTAACCAACTTTCTCATGTCAAAGACCCTGGTACTAAGTTTTAAGAGAAAATGACAAAAAAACCAACACCCACACTAACCATTATCGAGACGGGAAATTCACCAAAATATTTTTTTTTTTGAAAAAAATACCAAAACGGGGCACTGTTCAAACTATTTATCAAAGTAATGCAGTTGGTAGCATCACCTGACAAGACGCCACAAGTGGCATCGTGTCATCTGACTTCACTCTACAAATGGCGTCAGTCAATTTGACACCATAAAGTGACGTTAACAATATTCACACCATAAGTAGTGTCAATACTATTTGACACCTTTAGGCATCAATTTTGATGCCTAAAAGGTGTCATCTTTTTTTATTTTTTTAATTTAGTTTTATAATTATATTTAAAATTATCAATAATAATTTTACGTAATTATAAATAATAAAATTAATAAATAATGATTTTAAATAATAATTAAAATGTTTAAAATTTATTTAAAACTTTGGGATATAAGACTAATTAGTGAATTTATTATAAACCATAAGATATATGACTAATTATTTAATATTTTTTACATTAATAATTTGATATATAAATTGTAAATTATTATTAGCTAAATTTAATTAAAGAAATTTGTCAGAATAATAATTAGTGAATTAGTAAAAATATTTTGTGAAATAGGTTGTATATTATTTTTTATAGAGTACACTTGGATAGATAGGATAAGTTTAAATAGAAAATAACAATTAGTCAAATAATTGATTTATAGAGTACACTAATTAATTATTCTGTAACCAATTAAAAGTGAAGGATTGCTTTTGGAGAGTAAGTAATAATAAATGCGAGCTTGTCCGCTGGCCATACATGATAGCCTCATAGGTTTATGAGGGGCCTCTATAAATAATTAATTAGTGTACTCTATAAGTTAATTATTTGACTAGTTATTATTCTTTATTTAAGCTTATCTTGTCTATCCTAATGTACTCTATAAAAAATAATATACAACCTATTTCAAAAAATATTTTTACTAATTCACTAATTTTATTCTCACAAATTTATTTAATTAAATTTAGCTAATAATAATTTACAATTTATATATCAAATTATTAATGTAAAAAATATTAAATAATTAGTCATATATCTTATGATTTATAATAAATTCACTAATTAGTCTTATATCCCAGGTTTAAAATAAATTTTAAATATTGATTAAAATTATTATTTATTAATTTTATTATTTATAATTACGTAAATTATTATTTATAATTTTTAATATAATTATAAAATTAAATTATAAAAGATGACGCCTTTTAGGCGTCAAAATTGACGTTAATTGACGTCTAAAGGTGTCAAGTGGGTTGACGCCTTTAGGCGTCAATTATAATCAATTGACGCCTAAAGGCATCAAACAATATTAACGCAAGTGGACTTGTGGCGTAAATAGTGTTGGTGGCGTTAGATTGACTGACGCCACTTGTAGGGTGGCGTCAAATGACACGATGTCACAAGGTGATGCCACCAACTGCATTACTTTGATAAATAGTTTGAACAATGCCTCATTTTGGTAATTTTTTTCAAAAAAAAATCTTATTTTGGTAAATTTCCCTTATCGAGACCCACTCACCCACTCTGAACCATTCTTAGATTCCATCGAGACCCACTTCATTCGTTTTGCTCTGAACCATAGAGACCCACTACCCATACTCTAAACCATTCTTGGATTCTCCATACTCTGAACTACTCACTTCCTTCCTTCGGTTTGCTCTGAACCACCTTCTTCCGTCAGTTTGATAGCCATCGTCGCCGCTCTCATCCTTCGGTTTGCTCGATCTACCTCTCCCGTCACTGCCCCTACTAGAAGACCGCATTCTTCTTCCTCGACCTCCGACAAAGAGCCCCAGTGCGCCAGCGTTGCTCTTCCTTCCTTTCTCTCAACCTTCAACTTTGCATTGTAGATCTGTAGTACCAAGCAACCACCGTCGTCTAAGGTTGTCTCCCCCAGTTCCTGCCTTCGTTTTCCTGGTAAATGTTTTACTTTCTTATAGTCTTCGTTGTTTGCTGAAGTTTGAATTCTTGCAATTGCAATTAGAGGATTAATTTTGACTTTAAGTTCCACAAAGAATCAAGAACAACCATGAATTTATTATATTGTCTTTTTTCTTTCCTTTTGTTTTGCATTTGCTCCTTTTGCTCGCTATATTCTTCGGTTGGTATATCACTTTGTAGTTTATTTCTTCCTTGATAAAAAAAAAAATGTGAACTTTCTTTCTGGTTTCATTTTGTTGCTTTTTCAATGGATTTTTAATGGTTCTGATGGCAGATTTGGTTATTGGTTATTGATGATTTGGTGATCATTTTATTAAGCAAGTTTTGCTTTTTAAAACTAGTTATGCAATTTTTTTCTTATCAGACAATCTCTTTATTAACTTTTAGTTTTTCTTGGAATCCTCAAGCTTAAAGCCTTCCATGTTTGAACTTTGAAGTCTCTGTTTCTATTTTTCATGAACCACAAGTTTTCTTAAATGAGGTTTCCCTTTTCTTATTATTAGTATTTTCTGTTATAAGATGAGTACTGAGGCAACACCGACTCAATGATAATGTTAATTGCATGATTCCCATGACAATCCGCAAACTCCATAACAACACTATCAAAGAGATTACAAATGTAGGATATCATTGTGTGTACTCTTCAGAGGCATGGCCATCAAACACCAACTTTTATCATCATTAATCTACACAACTGAAGGAAAAAAATGAAGGAATGCCATAATGAGTGCCACAAATTTGCTAACCAAGTTTTGAGTGTGGATCATTCATGAGAGGGTGGTGAGCTTGGGCAGCCATGGCAATCTCAAACTGCTTGAAGGAGATTGACGAGAGAGACAGAAGTTTAGGAGGTGGCTTGAGATTGTCCCAATCCTTGTCATTATTTGTAGTGGTAGTATAACCATCAAGTCCCATGTGTGTCAAGTGTTTCACATCTGTTGGATATCCAATTTCCATCTCTGCTTACATTTCCTCTGTTTCTTCTTTATAGACTGACACCCAACACAATAGAAGAAGAAACATAACTCAATTCATGAAAAACACATCACATTTCCAATTGCAATCAAGCAAATAGCTTGTCTAAATAAATTGATGTCATTGGTTTTTTTTGGGACCTAAGGTAAATTGATATGATATGAATATAGATATAGATTGTCCCAGTCCTTATCATTATTGCATTTGCTGAAAGTTTATCATTGTTGCATTCTTATGCTGAGTGTTTTGGTTGCAAGTTGTAAACTTAACTGGATTACTTATTGAAGAAACAACCTACTGTAGTCATTACAAGGTCATTATCTGAAACACTGATTTTAGGTTTCATATTGCAGTGCTGATAACAATGAGTACTTCATAGAGGGATGCAAGGTTCTCTGGGTATAACTTGTTCATTGAAGAATTTTTTAAGCAAAGTGACGAAAAACAAAAGTTGAAGGGCAAGGGCAAGGGGAAGAAAGGTCAAGGAGGTGAAAAAACCTTTGAGGACTTAAGTGTAGAAATGAGAGAAGTATGGAAGCGGTTGAGTGCAACCAAGAAGGTTGAATACAAAAGGAGAGCCCAACAACTAAGAGGCCCGGCCAAAGTGGACAAGTATATTGTGTCATTCATAACAAGATGCACACCAAACACTTTCATTGAAGTATGCCAAAAGTTCAAGGACAAACCCGAGGCCATGGCAAGGCTTAAAACGATAGGGTTTGATAAGTTGGTTGAAATAAGTTGCCGAAAGATAAACCGGTCCTTATGTGCATAGTATATGGTATGTTTTGACCCCCCAACAAAGGAAGTATGCATTAGAGGGGAGACCTAAGCGTTAGGGGCTGAACAAGTGCATCAACTTATGGGTCTACCTTTGGGGGGCGGGACATCAAAGTTAAAGTTAGCGACAATAATCCTATTTTTTTGGACTTTAGGGTTGTATATAAGAATTTAAAGCATAAAACAATTGGTGACTTGTTGTTAGGAGGCATAGATGATAACTTTGAGTTTCTTTTTGTGTTATTCACCCTTGGTACCCTTTTGGCACCAAGTGCATCCATTTATGTTAGTGACCGTATGTTGAAGTTGATGATGGTCACCAAGGATGCACTTGGTCATTTTGATTGGTCCTCCTTCATTCTTGATGAACTCATCCAAGAGATCTATGAGTTCAAGAAAGATTCCCACAAGTCCAAAGGTAAAAAGAGCAAAACTGTTGAAGGATGTGTATACTTCCTCATGGTAAGTTGTGTTTAACTAACTTTGTATGTAAACATTATACATCAATTGCTTAGTGTTGTTATTAATGGTTTGAAATGGTTTTTTCTTTTTTAGCTTTTTGGTTTGCAAAATTTTCCTTTGGGTGACGCGATAGCCCTCGCACACGAGTTGGTCATGGCTTATTAGATTGATGACAAGGTTAAGAGCAGACTGTTGATCGAGAAAAGAAGCCAAAAAAGCCTGCTTGTTAGTGCCTCTCATTCTTAACCACCGGGCACTAATTCTCAACCATCTGTCACTGCATCAACATCATTTGACCTTGACACGATGCTCACTCACCCGGTAATGTGTGACAACAATTATTCATGAAAATTTCATATTGTTAACATAATGTTATTTGTGTAATTATAGTTGTTGTTGATGTGTTTGATGATTTAATACTAAATTGAACTGTTATTAATGGAAGTTGGTATAAATACTCGATGCATTCAATTTGCCAACTACCGAAACTCTGCGTGTTCAATTTGACATTATTGCAATCAATAGTTTTACTCATTTTATTTAATATCTTCAGATATTCTTGTATTTCAGTGATTATTATTCATCTACTTAATGAAGAGTTGTTTTTTTAGCACTTGTTTGATTATCAATTTATCAATTTAATCTCAAGGTAGAGGAACATTTATTGAGGGTATAAGATTACAACTTGTAAATGAGAGTGAATCCTAGCGTGAAATAATTACTTTGAGTACAAAGTGTGTAATTGTATCTATGTTTGAAAGATAGTGAAAATTCCAAAATGACTGGGGACTGGACGTAAGTCAAAAAGTTGGACCGAACTAGTATAATTTTTCTGTGTTCATTCTCTCTGTCTTAGCCTATGTTCTTATCCTTCTCCATTTTAATTTCCAAAAAAAAAAATAATCGAAATCCCATATTCACCCCTAGGTGATATTCCTCTTTTAGAAGTCAAAAACTGTCTTCCTCACTGATTTCCTTCTCTTTCTTCTCCATTTGAAAATTTTAGCATCCCCTCCAGCCCGAATTTCTATCAGTGGTAGTGGACAGAAGAACCACCAGCGCCTTCCAATGGTGGTGTTGCGTGACCTTCGGCAGTGATCATGACAAATCTGATGGTGAATGTGAGAGTTCCGATGCAACGAAATCGCCTTCCTCATCACCGATTCTTGGCTCGTTCATCCATTCCAAGTTGGTTATAACGACTTAGCGAGTGCTGCTCAAGGAATCTATGATGAATCTCAATAACAAAAGGTGCTTATGGGACTGAGAGGAAAGAGGAGGAGGATTCTGGGATTATTCATACAACAATCTTGCCTCTTTAACCCCAATCTTTGATTTCCCTTTGTTTAGTTTAGATTTGATATTCACTACTTGAATCTATCATCCATTTCCGTGTTGTTTCTAGATCTTGTTTATTTCAACCTCTTATCTATTTTTCTTACATTTCTTCTTCATGTTTTTTCCAATTACTGCAATGGTAATTGCTTCACCAAGTGGACGCTCATTGTCTTCTTGGATTGTTTTGAAATTTGAATTGCTTCTTACAAGATTGACTAAAAAAGTAATGATTTTAAAAAAAATATCTCTAATGGTTTTGATAAAATCAATAGTTATTGACAATATGTATAAAATGATTGAGTAATAGGGTTTTTTAGTTTTTTCTCTCAAACATGAAAAACCAAGATTCTTACGTCATTTCTTCTTTATCCATTGCATATGTTAATGGATTTTTCTGGGTTTTGGAAATTGAAATAGTATCTATGTATCTTTTTCTCTTATTAGTTTCTTCCTAAATAAGATATAAAAAAGAAAAACAAATATGTAAATAAATAGGAGTTCATAGTTTTAGTTATTGATGCTTACCCAAGGTTTAGACTAGTAAGAAGAAGATGCGGTCAAAAAAACAGGAGATCCGGTCAACAACAAAAACGGCTAGTAATGAGGCGAGAAAGAGATAGTGTGAAACATCTATTATTTATAGAGAGAGAGACCCTTTATTTATAGGGAGAGCCAAGTGACCATTTAGGAAGGTTTATTTTCTCTCGTTAATTTTTAAATGATGTTTTTCTTGCCCTCCAAATGACAAACAGAAAATTAAATGTGGATCGATTTTCTTACGTGAGGTTTCTTATTTTTCAATTAATATTAACTTGTGTTTACAATTTGATTAGATTTATGCCTACAACCGTTTCATAGTTTTCTCTTGTTGTTGGTATTTTTTTTTAGGGTTAAGGCGCAATTTTGCCAACAAACAATTGGCTCAGGAGCGTCCAACACAAAAAACAATTAAGGGTATCTTAAATGCCAAAAAACAATTACAGAGGAGCATCCAACACAACACTGTTAACTTGGGGCTAACGTTGTTTTCTGAATTCGCGCAAAAATTACAGAATAGGGTCTGGATGTTTATGAAATTATATTTATGCCCTAAAAATTTGAAATTTTTTATTTAAGTCCCTCCACGAACAAGGACTAAAGTGAAAATTATAAAAAAAATTTGGGGCTAAAAGATAATTTTAAAAAACTTTGGGTTCTTTTCTATAATTTTTGCGGGGCCATCTTTACCCCCAAAAATCCACCACTGGTTATAGGCATTTTTTTCAGCTTTAGCCTGGCTTACGTGTTGCCTATTAAGGAAGCCTGTAATTTTAAAAATTTTGTAAGTAGCCTAACAAACCACAGGCCTCACTTCAAAACAAGCCTACTTCAAACACGGTGAAAACATATCTACTTTAAAAAGGCCGAAAACAGACCTACATCTAACAGCCTATTTAAAGTAGGTATGTTTTCACCGTGTTTAAAGTAGGCTTGTTTTGAGGTGAGGCCTGTGGTTTGTTAGGCTGCTTACAAAATTATTAAAATTATAGGTCTCTTCAATAAGTAACAGGTAGGCCAGGCTAAAGTAAAAAAAAAAAAAAAAAGCATGTAACCAGCAGTGGATTTTGGGGGTAAGGATAGCCCCGCAAAAATTACAGAAAAGAACCCAAAAGTTTTTGAAAATTATCTTTCAGCCCCAAAATTTGTTTATAATTTGCACTTTAGTCCCTATACATGGAGGGACTAAAATAAAAAAAATTAAAATTTTTGGGGCTTAAATATAGTTTTATAAACATTTGGGTCCTATTCTATAATTTTTGCACACGTGGAGGGACTAAAATAAAGTTTTTTCTAATTTTTGGGGCTTAAATATAATTTCATAAACATTTGAGCCATATTCTATATTTTTTTGCGCGAATTCAGAAAACGGCGTTAACCCCAAGTTAACGGCGTTGTGCTGGACGCTCCTCTGTAATTGTTTTTTGGCATTTAAGATACCCTTAATTGTTTTTTGTGCTGGACGCTCTTGGGCCAATTATTTGTTGGCAAAATCACACCTTAACCCTTTTTTTTAATTAAATCCATTCTTTGAGACCACATTATAATTTCCCCCTTTTTCCAACATTAGATGTATTATTGGTTTCTTCGCAAAGAAGATATAAATAAGCAAATAAATAAATAAATAGGAGTTCATAGTTTCAATTATTACCTAAGGTTTAGGCTAGTAATAAGGAGAGAGTGACACTGTGAAAACTCTACAATTGAGTAAAAGAGCAAGTGAGAGTGGCACCTTTATTATGTGAGGGTGGCACCTTTATTATTGTTAACTCTGTGAATTTAAACAAATTCATGATAATAACACAAATTTTTATCGTGAACTCAAACCATAAACTCATAAATATCACATATGTTAATTGGTGACAACTTTTGTATTTAATTAAATGATTATTTAATTAGAAAAACTCTTCACCCCCCGGGGCTTGGGCAACAGCCAAAATAAAATAAAAAAATGCTCGAGTCTCGTGTGGAAAAAGCTTATGGTGTTAAATGCACATATGAGAAAAGTTCATTAGTATTTTTATACTTTAACCTCTTTTTAATTAAACAGTATGAGCAACAATAAAAATAAATTGATAGGAACATTATATTTCCTTTAGTCTTTAATATAAGACATGTTTATCTAATTTAATTAAATTAAGGAAATTAGTTTAGTTAATTAACATAACGTGTATTTTTTAAAACAACCCAATCATCTTCCATAATTTCCTCTCCTTCTTGATTATTATTGAAGAAATATCAATTGGGATAAATTAGGAAATGATCGACAAATATGAAAACTATATCTTATATTTAGAATCAAATTCAACTTTCTAAATATGTGTTATATTAAGAAGGGTGAAGGGTTAAAAATACACACGACTTTTACCCCAAGGATCATCTAGCACCACGACCTTTTTTTTAGATAAAAAATACTCACGAGGTTACGATTTGGGATCAAAAGTGCCATGGGGGTTAGTTGACCGTCTGGTCAACGTCCATTTGGATGGAAATGAACAGTGCCACTGACGTGGAGGCTTATTTGGACTAACAAGGAGCCAAATAAGAAGGCTGACTAGGATTCAGAAGTTAATTAAAAAAAACTTAAAATACAACACCGTACGGTTCATTCGCACACCACCGTTCTTCATCACCGTTTTAACTAGCAGATTGGGGGAAAGGATAAAATCTGAAAATTTCGTCCTCCTTCCTTCATCTTCTCCGACCACCGCCCTTCATCTTCTTCAGACGTTGCCTCCGTCGTCCGTCACCGAAAGAAGGGAAAAAATAGCTAGACTTAGGAATTTGTTTGTCTGAATATCTATTGTTTTTGTTTTTCAAGGGCAAGAAAATTTCGAGTTGTTTTCTTTATGCATTGGAGGATCTGATCGAAGCGGAGCTTTGTTGTATCAAGTAGATTATATTAAGCGATTCAAGGATTTTTGTTGGAATTCTTGAATCGCTTAACAAAAGTATGAATCTTGTTCTTATGGTTGCCAGAGTAAATGTATACTTGCTCGCAGTCATGCTCTGCAAAATAGGAAGAAAAAAGAGGAAGAGAAATCACGTATTTTACTGTTTGATTTTTTTTGCTTTTGACAGATGCAGATGAAATGATGCGGAAGAAGCTTCACGTTGACGCTTCCCTTGTCGAACTCACCAGTTTCAATTTGGTAATTCCTATTTGACTCCAAATTCGTTTTTTTTTTTGTTCATGTGATTCTTTTCTATTTCTCTCAAGCGATATACAGGACTATATAGGAAGGGAATGGGTAAAGTATGAAGAGTGATTTTCAGAGATGATTAGGGTTCTTGTTTTCCTAATTTGATTTCTCTTTCTGCGGCTGAAATGAATCCAATGGATGGGGGTGTTGTATTTTAAGTTTTTTTTAATTAACTTCTGAATCCTAGTCAGCCTTCTTATTTGGCTCCTTGTCAGTCCAAATAAGCCTCCACGTCAGTGGCACTATTCATTTCCATCCAAATGGACGTTGACCAGACGGTCAACTAACCCCCATGGCACTTTTGATCCCAAATCGTAACCTCATGAGTATTTTTGATCCAAAAAAAAGGTCGTGGTGCTGGGCGATCCTTGGGGTAAAGGTCGTATGTATTTTTGACCCTTCACCCTATTAAAAATTATATGGAGTATTAAAAGGAAGGGATTAATACAATTTCTTATATATCAAATTTAATCTCATTTTGGTTTTGATATGTCAAGAAGCAAAATTGTCTAGGTTTTTATCAAACTATATAGATCAAAGTTTAATGGAATAAGACTTGAGGACCAAAATTTATTATTTGAAATTTGAGGAACTAAAATCAAGATGATGACAAATTTGAGAGACCAAATATTTCATTAACAAGATAAAAGGCACTTCCTCTTATTCTTAATGTAAGACCTAATTAAGGAGTTGATTTTGATCCTAAATATAAAATATATTTTTTTATATTTATCGATATTTTTCTAATTTACCCTTATTTATGTTACCTCAGTAGTGATCAAGAGAGATTCTAAGAATTAAGAAAGATATTAGAGCGTTTAAAAAAAAATATCACATTAACTAACTTCCATAATTTAATTAAAATAGATAAATGAGTCCTACATTTAAAAGCAATAGAAATAGCCAATACTTTAATTTAGTCAAAGTCATCCCCTTAGCTTTCTTTTCTTCCATATCAAGAATCAAGATCCAGTGCCTCTTTTCCTGGGAAGAAAACATCAAAATATGAAATTGATGTGCTGTGTTCATTCATTTTTGTTTTGCATAATCTTTTGCAGGCCACAATACCACATAGAATCATGTATTTTTTTTAAAAAAAATGAAGTTACCTCATTTCTTTAAAAAAAAAGGATGAAAATGATAGAAAATCAGCTAAGAGGGTTTGTACATGTGCAAAAAAGACTTTTAAATGCATGAGTAAGGAGGCCAAATAAGGTAATATAGAGTATTTTGAAAAGGGTTAATAGAAGATTGAAGAGAATAGTCAATAAAGTCATTGAGTGGGATGTATTGATCACTTTCTTTCTTTCTTTTTCAGGTGTATCAAATACATCTATAATCAATTCTCAAATATTGTTAAATATAGTATAATTAGAACGACAAATACAAATAAGGTTCAAATTTTAGAGAAAATATAAATTTTACTATTAGCATTTAAGAAATGAGTGTCATTTTATAATACGGAAACTCTGCGAATTTTATTTTACATTGGAAATTACCAAATAACAGATTCAGTGATTATTTTTTTTTTTTGGTAAAAATTCAGTGATTATTTGAAACTATATCATAAGTAGGGGTGTCCCCGGTTGCGTCCCGACCCTCCTACTTTGAACCATGTCATTTTGGGTTGGAACATAACAAAAACAAGATGAGAGAAAATTACTATTGAGATGGAATGGGACACGGAACACGCTTTTTTATCCCATCCAAAAATAATGTTGTTGTTGTTATTATTGTTACACACACATCATAGCTAATATTTTTATGAGATCTTTAATATTTTTTGTTAAAGATAAAATAGATACTAGTTATATAAAAAGATGTCATCATATATTTGTTATACTCTTAATACAAAATACTAAAAATATTTAAGAAAACCCTCATTGTCCCTCACATTGGAGTCTCCGTCTTTGTTCTCTCTCCTCTCTCTAAGTCTTTCTTGCATTTGTTTGCCTAATCCTCTACAAAATACTATAAATATTTATGATAATTTTAATTATTTCTTATTTTTTTTATTATGCCTTTGATCTAAAAATAATAAAAGAAGATAATTACATATTTGTATTATATATTTTCAAGGGAAAATCCTAAGAAAATATCACTTGAATTTCAGAATCTCAAATATATAATTTTCCCAACAAAATGAATTGTCGATTGCATTACTGTTATTATTAATCTCATCATTATTATTATCAACAGAATTTTGAAGTGTAAGTAATACTAAAAAAAAATCATTTTCTCTATTTTTAATCATTTAGCTTCAACGTTCAACTCATCCATACATTTTAGTTAATAGTTTTCTTATCCCGTACCTTTTGCAGGATGCAAAATGGGATGCGGAATAGCCTTATCCCATTTCTGTCCCATGAACATCCCTTATCATAAACATGTCTCTCACATATTTGCCTCTTACCTCGCCTTGTTATACCATAAATCACAATTAGTAGATCAAAGATACAGATTTTCCCTTTCTAATTTCTATGAACACAAGCCTCTCCCTATATGTGTTTGGCAGTTATAGCTTTAGCATAGGAGAGGAAAGAAACCAAGAAATGACATTTCAGGGGAGAAAAGGAAAATATGTGTGAATGAGTTGATAATCTTCAGTGTTTGCAAGCAACCTGAAGAAAACATATTGGTAGACAAACTGACATGGACATGCTGCTCAATAAACTTCATCTAACAATCATATAACATACACCATGAAGCAGAATGCTTTTTTAGCTCTCAAGTTATCCATGAATGGTTTCGTTTGACACAAAGTACATCTATACTGAGAAAGCAAGTGATAATTTAAAAAAAAAAAAAAGAGAGACAAAAAAGGAAGAGACAAAATGATATAGAAAATTCCTTAACTCTATGCTTTGCCATTAGGTTTAGGGGATTGTAGGGGAAACTGGTGGTGATAAGGAGATGCATGGGATCCATGTGGTATAGAAAGGCTCCTCTGCTGCTGCCCATTCCGGCTAAGCAGTGTTCGCCCATTTCGAGTATTAGGGCTGGCACCGAATCGGTCGGCTTGCATTGTCTGAAAAAAATATGATGAGCTTGCCATGTCCTTAAGCTTTGGCAGAGGCTTTAGTGCTTCTACGACTTCACTCATTAGGGGTCTGGCTTTTGGATCTCTGCTAAGGCAGTGAGCAGCCAGTTGAGCAGCTTTTTGAGCTCCTTTAATAGAAAAGTGACCTTCTAACCGAGGATCTATCAACCTATAGAACCTTCTTCTCTCTCCAAGATGTGGCCGAGCCCATTCAACAAGGTTATGTTCACCATTGGGTCGATTTTTGTCCATAGATCTTCTGCCAGTCAACATCTCAAGAAGAACTACTCCAAAACTGTACACATCGCTTTTTGATGTAAGATGACCTAACACAAAAGGAGAAATCTGATTAAAATCGGTTGGTTGAGAATGATGTTGGGTTACATTAAGTAAGATCTGGAACTAATTTGACTAAAAACTACACTCACAATAAACCAGCAAGTTTTTGAGACTGCATGTACAAAAAACCAGACTACGATGACCACAATTGATCATTATAAACATTGAAACCAAATGAGTTATGATATTAATACACAAATCTCTCGTACTCCCAAGGAGAGTAAAACTTAACATCACTGAATAAAGATAATGAATATAGCACCAAACAAACAGTCTCACATGGAATTTGCATTTTTGTAGTTTTATTCCTTATATTTTTGACAGAATAATAATATATGGAACAGAACTGATGACTTCAAAAGATGGCCATGAAAGAAAAACCAAAGAAACGTGTGCCATTGTTACTTCAATGAAGAACAAGATTTGTGAATTTAGAGTCAACAAAGTGAACAAAAATTACCTGTCATGACATATTCTGGTGCTGCGTAACCATAAGTTCCCATCACCCGGGTTGATACATGGGTTTTATCACCCTCTGGACCATCTTTGGCAAGCCCAAAATCCGAAAGCTTGGTATTGTACTCCTGGATTTGTACACTGTTAGAAGGACTGAAAAAAGGAAAATGATATACTTTTATTGCAGTTTTTGGAACTTACAGCATCCAATAGTATATTGGAAGTTTTAAAATCCCTATATATTACAGGTCGTTCAGCTTCCTCGTGAAGAAAAGCAAGACCCTTTGCAGCCCCAAGTGCAATTTTCATTCTAATGGACCATGGAAGCGGCAGGGATCCTACACCAAACAAGGATAAAATCCCATAAAAGTGTTATCACAAAGCAGAAGTTTTAAATTCAAACCCACAGTCTACCCATGTTGGTTCTGATTTCTAAACATCACTCTGACACTGATGTTAATCTTAAAAGAATCTCCATTCTATATTATTAAAATTATTCATAAACTATCATAAAAATGGAAAATTATTTAATTATCTAGTCAAGATGGTTATCTACTATTTACTACTTTTTCTATAGTCTTGTCTCCTTTCTTGGGGTGTCTTAGCCGTGATTGGCTCAATTCTAAGCCATGCTTGGCACATCTCCAAGCCACAAATGACGAGGTGGTTCTAAGACAACATTGCGCATGTGTTGGGCAGATTTCAACAATGATTGTGATAGAGATTGGACATACAAAACATCTAAAAGTGCGTTGGTTCATGCTTTGTCATTCTTAAATGAGCAAGTCATAAGATTAGTCTGCATCATATAAATAAAAGACACGATGAAACTTCACAAGAAATTGAAAGGAGATAATACAAAAGCCACAGCACTATTTTTTGCCAATATTAGTTTGTATTGCTAAGGCACCATGTTTAACAACAGGTGTCGGGCATAGTAACATTTTAAGGTGCACTAGTGCTCCAACTATGACTATAAGATCATTTGAGACAACTCATTAGACAGAAGGAAAAAAATAAAAACTTACTCCTAAAAAGGTGGTTCTCCAGGCTTCCTCGAGGCATAAATTCATAAACTAGCAACCTTTGATCATCTTCAATACAGTAGCCTATGAGTTTAACGAGGTTTGGATGAATTAGATCACCAAGAAAACTTACTTCAGCCTGTCACACACCAAATATGAGAAACATTATCAGGAAATGACTAAAATATAATGCAGTAAAAAAATGTTAAAAAAAATCTACAAAAT
Organism: Acacia confusa; assembly: GCA_037074495.1. NCBI lineage: Eukaryota > Viridiplantae > Streptophyta > Magnoliopsida > Fabales > Fabaceae > Acacia > Acacia confusa. The sequence goes on along the minus strand of CM073513.1, from coordinate 7,854,777 downwards.
TCATAAGATAATACACATTATCAAGGATACAAACCAGCCATTCTTTATGACCCTGGAGCCCATCATGATTCAGGGTTTTTACAGCAACTGTAAGCCCTGTGCCAGGTTTCACTGGAGCAGTTCCATTTTCTTCAATCCATCCCTTGAATACACAACCAAACCCACCTTCACCAAGAAGACTCTCAGGCCGGAAGTTTCTTGTTGCCAGCTTAAGATCATTAAAAGAGAACTTTCGCAGCCTCGAGGCAACTTTAAGCTCCTCTTCAAGTTTGGAGGTGGATGAATTACTTTCAGCATTACTTGTGGTTGTAGAAGACACTACTGGAGCTGTTGGTTGATCTCTACTTGTACCGATAGTCGATTTACTTTCAGCTAAAGAAAAGCCAAAACAAGGAGACGGGCTAAAAAATCAGAACCTATAACAGCAGTAACTTCATGCAAGATTGAGCTTAGGCAAGATGAGAGGAAACTTAGAGTTTCAAGATCAACATTACATCAAAAGGAACAAAGAAATATGGACAGGCTATGAAAATAGACCCTCTTTGAAATAACTGATTGTCAATAGACAAGTCCTTTAGGTTGCAGTGATACAATTTGATTGGCAGAGAAGAGCACTGAGGCCAGCAAAGTTCTCAAGAAGACATTTGTTTTGACACCGTTGACCCTCAATGAAATGACGAATTTCCATGATTGTCACTTAAACTATTTGAAATTGAGAAAATTGATATGTAAAATTCACAGTTAATAACCACAGCTATAGCTAAGCCATTACATCTCAGTTGATCCAATGCGAGCATGGACACATGGTTGCTAATGTTTTATATTTAGTTCTTTCCAAAGAAGATTGAGACCAGCTGAATAGGCCTGAACAAAGTCTGAGTTGCCTCCAAAAGTTTAGCATTCTTATTGGTCAGTCTAGTTCTGCAGCTGAGTGGCTGGCCAAGGCAAAGCTGCAGGTAACCATGACAAAGGGCCACTGTCCCCCTTTTCTTGTGGTTTGTGTCCTTTGGGCCATGTTTCTCCAACAGTTTGTCCCTTGGGTTGCTTCTAAAATATGGTGTGACCATTTTGGGCCAATAAATGTGTTTAGAATGTTCAAGTTTTTCCCTAAATCAAGATTTTATGACTAATTGAACCTCTCTCCACATAATAATCTCGTTTAAAATGCAAGGGGGTTACAGTTTCAGTTTAAATCCCCCCCCCCCCAAAAAAAAAAAAACACAGTGGCTTCTCACCCAGACAAATATTTTATTTCGTGGTATAACCTGCTCTCTATGTTCATTTCAAGTCTAGTCTGACGCAACCCTCTAAAACATTTATCAAATACATTTTGCAGGGTAATTTCTTTTCAGATTGAATTGCGGATAACTCAGTAAACTTGCACTATTGACGGTCAAGAAAGATATTTTTGCCCCCTAATGTAAAGGATCATATGATCTGGGAAAATACTTCAAATCATGCTACCACCTGACTAAGGAAGAGAAAATTCAAACATGGAGCAAAACATGCATAAAAGCATATTATATGAACATCATTTTTTCTAAGGAAAACACGAGTTACCGTAATGAGTGCTGATGCTGCTAACTGAGCTATCAACCTTGGATCTCGAAGAAATGCAACTGCCAATGAACCTCAGACTAAACCAACACCCAGTTTCTTCCTCTTCCACAACGCCATCATTTTTCTTATTCTTCTTCTTCCCCCTTGGTTTGCTGACATCCCAAGACTCCACCTTACCATTATCAGCACCCAACCCCATCTCTTGAAAACTCTGAGGCGTTAATCTCAGATATTATTAAAAGCCCCCGAATACCAAACACCACTACCTTCAATTGCCCTCCCGGAACAACAAGCAGCGCAGAAGCGTCAGCCGTCAAGCCCTTATGATAAATTCCCTAAATAAAACCTAGAAATTACAACTTTACTCCTCTACACTCCTCGAAACACGGTAATCAAAACAAAAATCAGTAACTTAAACCTAGAAGGAAAACGAAGAGAATAGATCACATGGCGTAAATCCGCACCCAAAAAGGGTCTTCTGAGCTCTCGATTGATCGGCTTGTGGGAGCTGAAGGAAGTACTGTCAGCTCTGCCCAGAAGGAACACAGCACCGGAGTTAAAGTAACAACAGAAGTAACCTCTCTGGTCAAAGACACAGAAATCTCAGAGATGGGCTTCTCCTATTTGAAACTGACCAGGACAATGCACAATGCTGCAGAAAAAACAAAAATATAGATGTACTGTAACCTTTCCCATTTATCGATTCTCTCTCATTCTCTTTTTTCCCTCTTTGTTAATCATTTGTATTTTTTCTTTGAACGAATCAAAAACTAGAAAGAAGAGTTTCTATCATTGGCACAGCATTTAGAAGAAGAAGAAGAAGGCGGGTAGGAGCTTGAGCTGCCGGTACCGTACAGGCTCGGCATCAGAGGGAATAAGGAGGGATGATGACTGGCCAAACCAACAAAAAAAAAAGGAGCGAATAAGGAGGGATGGGCAGTTCGGGCAACCGGAGAAGCGGCAACGTCGGTCAGTTCGGGGAGGAGAGAGAAAAATAAAGCTGGGTGGGACCCGCCAAGGATGGTGACGTGTCTGCCTTCTGCGAGCAAAGGGGAAGCTATAACTCGCGCGTCAGGTTGATCTCAGCAGGGGCATATACGCATGAGTCACAACTCACAACTCTAATACGCATGTTTACTAGTAGTAACATCTTTTTAAATATAAGGGTTAACATATAAAAATATATATAATTTTTTTTTAGGAGTAAAAATATACATATACTTTTTTTAAGAGCAAAAATACATATGTAGTTATCATTTTAGTGTAAAAGTCACATCCCACCGTTAAGTTACTATTCACCGTGATGAGAGAGAAATAGATAAGATAAACAGTAACTTAACGGCGGTGAACAGTGATTTAACGGTGAGATGTGACTTTTGCACCAAAATGGTAACCACATGTGTATTTTTGCTCTCCAAAAAAGAATATGTGTATTTTTGCTCCGGGGGAAAAAGATCATATGTATTTTTGTTCCCCAAAAAAGAATATGTGTATTTTTGCTTATGGAAAAAAGATCATGTGTATTTTTACATCTTAACCCTAAATATAAATATCCGATTAGGCCACATTCATTCAAACATTGCCCATTTAGTTTTTGAAAAATAGTTTTATAATTCACAAGATAAGTAGATTAGAAAAATTTTATCTCAAACATTGAGAAAAAAGTTTTTAAAATCATAATTTCAAAATTATCCAAACACTTAAATGGTTTTGAAATTATGAATTGAGTTTAAAAAAAAGACACTAATTATTGTGGACAACTCTTTAAGAATGTTTATTGCATCTATATGAATTTGAATTTAAGACATCTGGATTCAGCTCTCATCCTTTTCTTTATCTCAGCCGTTGGATTGAAATATGAACGGTTCAGATTTCATTTTTTATAAAAATATTAATAAAATATTAAATTATTTAAAAATATTTAAAAATAATATTTTTATAAAAGATGAAATCTGAATCATTCGGATTTTAATCTAATGGTTGGAATGAAGAAGATGATGGGAAATGAATGGGAAGTGAAGAGGATGAGGGTCAAATTCAAAACATCTGATGTTATACTTCAGCTTTCAAAGCTTCTTCAGCATTCATATCGATAAGCATAGTTGATACTACTTTTGTTATTTAATATAAAATACACTGGCTAATCCTAAAGTAAATATTTGGGAAGATAAACATATACTCATTAACTAATTAAAAATTTTTATGTTAATTTTTTAGATTAACAAAAAAAATTGGAGGGGCTAAAATTAAATTTTACATTATATTAATTTTTTTAAAAAAAAAATCTGAACAAATTTTTTTTTTTTGGATTATGGCCATCTATTGTCTCTAAGAAGCTCTGTCGCTTATAAAATATAAAAGTTAATTGATTAATTTAGGTAGATTAAGAAAGTTAGTTATGTTAATTATTATTAACAAAAATATGATGGTTATCCTAAAATATCATATTTCAATTAGATTACTCTTCGATAAAAAATCCTTAATATGTACCTTCAATAGGGATACTTTGAGGGGGGAAATTACCACCTTTGATCCTTGATATAAGACTTAATTGACTTTTTTAGATAGGTTAAATAAGTTACTTAACAATAACCTATATTGTGTATTCCTTAATTATGTATGAGTTTATAAGTCAGAAAGATTAATTTGGTATAAAAAAGATAAATATAAATATTTTAATGTAATTTATTTAGTTTTCTTAATCTCTTTAAAAAGTCAAGTGGGAAATAAAGTAGATTAAGATTTTATATTTATTTGACTAAAAAAAGGTCTTATATTTAAGATTAAATCTAAACCCCAACTAACTCTTATATAAAATGCTGGAATTAGTACTTTGATCATTTTTAAGGGGAAAAAGAAAAGAAAAATTATTGCAGTTTGGTCATCCTTTTTTTTGTCTAAATTGTTGGCTGAACCCTCGGAGATTTGAAATTAGGAATTTTGCGCCACGAAGGTGTGAACACGCTGGACATCTTTTTCCTTTTTCATGCCTATCGCTTGTCTCAAATGTAGGTGCTAACTGGCCAGCGTATATACACAGGGAGATCATAATGAATATAATATTTGAACAAAAACATATAAAAACCAGTAGAACTTGAAAACCTTCAAAATATCTATTAACAAAAGAAAATGACAGAAAGGTGATTGATAGTAATTTGAAATATGTAAGTTTTGAGGGAAAAGACATAAATGTCCTCCTCTATGTTTCCCATTATTTTTTCTCTCTCATCCTTCTCTCTATTTCCTTTGTAACTCCCCCTCTTTTTCTAAACAAAAATTTCAAGAATATCAAGTAAAAAGGACAATAAATTGAGAGAGAAATCTACAGGGGAAAATCCTAATAATGAGTTGTGAATTGTTTTACATAGAATTTGAAAGTTTAAGTGGTATTTTTCTATGATTTTCCCCAATCCACCATCCATTGAAGTTTATCTGCATCACCGAGAGACCAACCCACAGACTCAAAAGAAATCTACTTGTTTAGATGTTTAACAGCTACTTGACCGCACACACCAAGACCATATTCATTGCTTCTTCCTCCACAACTACAATGAAGCTATTTGGGTTAGCGATAGGAGCGGTGACTTAAAAGCTATATGACTTAAAAAAATTTCTGTAAAAAAAAAGTTAGATTATAAATAATTATTTGTGTTTGGATTGATGGTGGTAAAAATGGTGAGACCCATGTCAAAAAGTTGAGAGCTTTTTGAAAAAAGCTCTTTGGTGGAGCTTTTTCCTTGATGAGCTTTTTGAGTTTTAAATTCAATGAATTTAAGCTCAATTCAAAAGGACTTAAAATTTGGCAACGTTAACTGACTTTTTTTTAAAGTTGCCACAAAAAAAAAGCTCCTACCGCTTCGCTGCACTCCAAACGGACCCAATAAATTTTGTAATCTGAAGTGAAACTTAAAGCCCCACCAGTGAGGCTCTTGGGCTGATTCTCATGGCTGACTTGGAATTTATAACGAAGCTCTCCCATCAACAAGCTGAAGAGTCCCATTCTGCCATCGCCATGGCCAAGGCGCTCACAAATGCTGACGATGATATTATCTGAGTCTAACCATCCAATGTCATTCTAGCATCCAATCGCAGACATGAACAATGCTTCCGAGAACGTGACTAGCGACAGAGCCAAAAAGGATCAGCCTGTTGTCGTCAATTGACCCCATTTCATAGAGCGAACATGGTCATAGAGGCCATAGTAGAGGGCTTCATAGTAGAGAAGCTTCTCGGAGATGTTGGCCGGGATGTAGAGTTTGCCTGTGCGGAGGAGATCAAGGAGGAGGACGAAGCAGTCAGGTTGCGATCAATGAAATACTCGGTGTGCTAACCGCCGAAAATTAGGTTCCATCGCTCATCAAACATTGCTCATAACATGGAATTTATTGTGGTTGACTGGTGCACGTGACTACATTGATATTGAGTTATTGACAAACTCATCTATATGTTAATTAAAACAAGACGGATAAGTGAATGTGTTTATATTTACAAGTTGTGACAATTGACAACTAACTGAATGTAATAATATAACTTAATATTATATAATATCTTAATATTAATTATTAAGGACAAAAAGATAATTTTATATTCGTAATTTACATAACTGAGGTTTTTAGAGATTTTTTTTTTTATAGAGGAATCTATATTGAGACTTTTTATTATTTTTTATGGTCCTTGGGACTTAAGTATGATTTCCCCTTATTTTTAACAACTTTATTAAAACTTAATTATCGTTTACTATATCAACCGTTAAGTATGTTTCCTGTTTATTCTGTTTGAACCTAAATATACGGTGTTAGGTAAGTAGTGGGTGAAATGCAATAATAGTATGCCTCATTAGCTTAGATTTTAATTAAGAAAGCATTTAATCCATTTGTGAAGTTCTATTATCTTGGTGCTGCTAAATAAATTAGTTATTAACATAAAATTTGAATAAAATTTAGGAACTAGGTGTTCATCTAAATTTTGACCGAAAATCTATAAAGGGAATAATGTTGTTTTTAGTAGATAAAAAACGACATTTTATTTCAGAGGTCACAGTAGCAAAGTAATAGTTATTATTCTAAATATAAAATTTGATTGATTCTTTGAAACATTAAAGAAGCTAAATAAGTTGATTAATCATATTATATACTACGCATGATTAAATTATATATCAATTTATAAGATAAATAAATTAGTTTAGAGGAAAAATATTAATATAAATATTTTAAAGGGTTAAGGTGCAAAAATGCACATGAACTTTTTCTTTATGAGCAAAAATACACATATATTTTTTTGAAAAACAAAAATACACATGTGGTTACCATTTTTGTATAAAAGCCACATCCCACCGTTAAATCACTGTTCACAGTGATGAGAGAGAAAGAGATAAGGTAAACAGTAATTTAATGGTAGTGAACGGTGACTTAATGGTGAGATGTGACTTTTGCACCAAAATGGTAACCACATGTATATTTTTTCTCCTCTGTTAGGAATTAATTAGGTTAGGAATTAATTATAATGGGCCTATTATCTCTAAAGGCCCATCTCTTGTATGTATATTTATGTCCCTCTTGTATACTAGTTGTAGTTGATTCAGATATTAGACTTTTGTTGTTTACATGGTATCAGAGCTTAGTTTAGGTTCTGATTTTTTTCCTCTGCTCGGAAACACGGAGAGTGACAGAAAGAGAGCGAGAAACAGTGACAGGGAAGCGAGAGTGTTCTATGATGGGTGCTAAGCGAGAGTGTTTTGTGATGGGTGCTCTACAGGTACACACGTCGTTCCGTTGAAGTCTCCACCGCCGGATCGGCCCATCCCCGGAGAATCGCCACATTCCGACGTGCGCGTGGCCCTCACGCGCCATCGTTAATTTCGCCGAAGTTTCACGTGCCAGCGCGTGAAGTCTTTTCCCGGCGAGATCTTGTCGTTTTCTCCCTTCTTCCGGCGTCTACTTGCTTCTATCGGCCTTCCCTTTCTGTTTCGTGGTGTGGGTCTCTCTATTTGGCATTGTGGAGATATTTTTACTGGTGTTTCTGAACGTTTGTGTCATGGTGTGGCTATTGGGATCTGGTTTTTTGGGGTGTGGCTATTGGGGATCTGGTTTTTTTTCGTTGTTTGGCAATTGGTGTGCTCGGGTCACATCATTTCCGGTGATAGTTTGGTGTTTTACTCCCTTCTCCGACATCAACTTGCTTTTCTGGGCCTTGATTTTTGCTCTCTTGTGGAATGGATCTGTATGGTTGAGCACTAACAGATGTCCTTGTGCCATTTCTTCTGTTGTATTTTGGTCATCTCATCAGTTTGCAGTTGATCCAGTAGTGCTGGTTTGTTCTTTGAGTTCCAATGTGCTAAGTGGCTGGTGAACTTAGGCTACTTTTGGGTGGTTCTTCAACCCTTTTGTTGTTTGGTGAAGTTCTCTGCTTCCATTTGGGACTTGTGATCTCTGCTGGGGATAGATTGAATATTTAGTGACGAGTGATATTGCCCGGGGAGGTTGTTGTGAAACTCCACTTATTTTTTTTTTTGGTGATCGATGGCTGAATCTAAATCTAGTATTTCTATTGCTCTCGTTACAGGTAATATTACTTCTAGTCTTGCTACTTCTTTCTCGAAATGGATTATCGATTCCGGTGCTACTTATCATATGACAGGTAACCATCATTTGTTTTCCTCGTATGCACCTTATGTCAATCCTTCTAGTATAACAATTGCCAACGGCTCTTATTCTTGTGTTCTTAGTTTTGGCATTACCAAACCTACCCCATCTGTTTCTTTATCCCATGTTCTTTATGTCCCTGACCTTACATTTAATCTTTTATCTCCTAGCAAACTCACTCAACAATCAAACTGTTTCATCACTTTCTTTCCTGACCATTGTTTGATTCAGGATCTCACAACAAAGTGAGTTATTGGTTGGGATTATGAATCTAATAGTCATTACTTTCTTGAGGATCAGGTCTCACATTCAGTTGCTTGTTCTGGTGGTTCGTCCCTTTTTTACATTCATTGTCGTTTAGGTCATGTGTCTTTATCTTCTTTGAAGAGGATGTATCCTCAATTCCATCATTTGTCGTCCTTAGAATGTGAGTCATGTCAATTTGCTAAACATCATCGTGTTCATTTGGCACCTCGTGTTAATAAACGAGTTGCGTCTCCTTTTGATTTAGTCCATTCTATGTTTGAGGTCCATGTCATGTTGAGTCCAAGCCTGATTTTAGGTACTTTGTTACTTTTGTTGATGATTTCTCTCGTACCACCTGGCTCTATTTAATGAAAAGTCGTTTCGAGTTGTTCTCTCACTTTTGCAATTTCTGTGCTGAAATCAAAACTCAGTTTGGTGTGCCTGTAAAAACCTTACGGAGTGACAATGCTAAAAAATACTTTTCTGCCCAATTTCAAACCTATATGCTCCAGCATGGTATGTTTCATCAGTCCTCCTATCCAGATACACCGTCTCAAAATGGTGTTGCAGAACGTAAGAACCAACACTTATTAGAAGTTGTTCGGGCTCTAATGTTTCAAATGAATGTTCCCAAACCTGTTTGGGCTGACGTCGTATCTACTGCGTGTTTTCTTATTAATCGTATGCCCTCTCCAGTTCTCAATGGCGCTCCTCCATACACAATCTTGTTTCCTTCCAAACCCTTGTTTCTTATTGACCCTAAAATCTTTGGTTGTGTATGTTTTGTTCGTGATGTTCGTCCCACTATTACCAAACTCGATCCTAAGTCTCTTAAGTGTGTCTTCCTTGGGTATTATAGGGTTCGGAAGGGCTATTGGTGTTATTCTCCCACCCTTCGGCGTTATCTTGTGTCTACAGATGTCACCTTCCATGAGTCGACCTCGTTCTTTCCTATCTCTACTGTCTCTACATCCCCTGTCTTTACAGATGACACCACTGATAGTATTGATGATCTCTTAGTCTACACGGTTTCGTTACCATCAGAGCAAGCATCTGACCCAACCACTGCTAAACCACCTATCTATCACATTTATCAAAAACGCCCTAGGGCAAGTACTGTAGTTGATCAGATTCATGACCCACCAATGACAGCTTCGGTGTCTGATCCGGATTTAGTTCTTTCAGCTCAGATTCATGACCCACCAGTGCCAGCTTCGATGTCTGATCCGGAATTAGTTCTTTCAGCTCCTACCTCTAAACAAGCTATAATGCCTGATATTCCTGATATTCCTGATACTCTTGATATTTCTGCTTCTACCTCTGTACCAAACACAGTGTCTGATACTTTAGCTGACTCGCCTATTGCCTTACGCAAAGGTAAACGTACTTGCACTTATCCTATTACTTTATTTGTTTCCTATAATCATTTGTCTCCTTCATCCTGTTCCTTCATAGCATCCTTAGACTCTCTTACCATTCCCACTACTCTCCACCAAGCCTTGACCCATCCCGGTTGGCGTGCTGCGATGGAAGAAGAAATGATGGCTCTTGATACGGCTGGTACCTGGAATCTCGTTGATTTGCCTCTTGGCAAGAAGGCCATTGGGTGTAAGTGGGTGTTCACTATCAAAACAAAAGCTGATGGCACCTTGGAATGTTTGAAAGCTCGACTGGCTGCCAAGGGTTATGCTCAGACCTATGGTGTTCACTATTTAGAAACCTTCTCCCCTGTGGCAAAACTATCATCTGTTCACCTCTTTATTTCTATGGCAGCCAATTATAGTTGGGATCTTCATCAGTTGGATGTTAAGAATGCGTTCTTGAATGGTAATCTCCTTAAAGAAGTGTACATGGAGCAACCACCTGGTTTTGTTGCTCAGGGGGAGCATGGGAAGGTATGTCATCTTCAGAAGTCTTTATACGGCTTAAAGCAGAGCCTTCGTGCTTGGTTTGACAGGTTTAGTTCTGTAGTTAAAAAGTTTGGTCTGAGTCAGAGTAAGTGTGACCATTCTGTGTTTTATTAGCAAACAGATGCTGGCATGATTCTGTTAGTGGTATATGTTGATGACATTGTTATTACGGGTAGCAATGCTTCGGGAATCTTATCACTTAAGGCCTTTCTTAACTCTCATTTTCAAATAAAGGATTTGGGTCCGTTAAAGTATTTTCTTGGGATAGAGGTTATGAGAAGTAAGAAAGGTGTCTTTTTGACACAGAAGAAATATGTTCTTGATCTGTTAAAAGAAACCAGGAAACTTGGAGTAGCACCTAGTAGCTTTCCCATGATTCCTAATTCTTTTTTGGATATTGATGACAGCATACCGTTTGATGAGCTACATGAGGATGTGAGGAAGAAAGTTGACCCGGAGAAGATTAAGTCGTTTGTTTATCCTGAGAGATATCGTAGATTAATTGGGAAATTGAATTATCTTACGGTGACTCGCCTCGATGTGACTTTTCCAGTTAGTGTGCTTAGCCAATTCATGATTGCACCAACTGTCGCTCAGTGGGAAGCTTTGGAGCACGTCTTACATTACTTGAAGGGCTCACCTGGTCAAGGTATACTCTATATGAATCATGGTCACAATAAGATTGAATGTTTTTGTGATGCAGATCATGCGAGGTCAAAGGCTACCAGAAGATCCACTACAGGATATTGTGTGTTTGTAGGTGGAAATTTAGTATCATGGAGGAGTAAGAAGCAAGATGTTGTTTCTAAGTTAAGTGCAGAAGCTGAGTATAGAGCCATGTCTCAGTCAATACAGGAAATTATGTGGATTCACCAGTTAATGAAGGAGGTTGGTCTTGCCACGTCATTACCTGCGAAGTTATGGTGTGATAATAAAGCTGCTCTACACATAGTCTCCAATTCTGTGTTTCATGAATGCACAAAACACATTAAGATTGATTGTCATTTTGTGCGTGATAATTGAATATTATTCCACTTATTTTTATCTCTTGATTAATAATTTAGGGATGTTTAATTGAGAAATAATGGGTTTTATTACTGACATTAAGCTTTTAATTAGATTAAATTCATTTTTGGTAATAAAATTCTAGATTTACAATGCTTCACCATTTTTGCCATAACTTTTGATCTAGATATTGGATTAGCCTCATTCTTCTTTCGTTTTTTAGATGATTCAGAGAGTTACAATTGTTATGAAGACCTCGAAGGCTTATTCGGACAAGAAGATGGACGAAATTGGAGCTAAAAACAGAACCATTTTGCTGGATTTTTAATTTGGACGAATTTTGTAATAAATGACCAATTATTAGAAGTTTCCTAATTATTAGAGGTTTCCTATTTCTTAGAGGTTTCCTAATTATTAGAGGATTCCTATTTTTAGGGGTTTCCTATTTTTAGTCATCTCTTTTATATAAGGAAAATTAGATGGTGGCTACAAACATATTCTCAATTACCTTATATGAGATTTTTGGGATTAAATTAGAAGCTTATTATTTTCTCTGAATTGTTCATCATGTTCTTGTTCTTCTTCATCTTTTCTTTTGTGTTTTTCCTAGCCATGCTTGGCTAAGCTTCTGTGGTTGACCCATGGATTGAGGATTCTATGAATCCAGAGGACCCGCACTACAATCGGTAACGTAATTCGTTTCTGTTTATTTTAATCGGATTCGATTATGATTGCGGATTGGGTATTAGATTTAATATCCAGATTGATATCCCAAGGACATAGGTCGAACTGGGTTCCAGAGAGGGTTGTGCGATCGCACAGCGAGATCGCCATGAGTTTGACCAGATGCTAGGCGATCGTCTAGTCGAGGGAGTTTCTGGACAAATGCAGAGATTTCGGTTTGTCTAGAATCAATCACGAGTTTCGATTATTATGTTTTTGTCCGAGGAAGGTTATGGAATCCCAATTCTAGGTTAATCGTTTCTAATATGATTAATCTTGTTTTCTTGCATTTTGTTTTAGTCTTTGCTTCATTTAAATTGCATTGAAAAACTCCCCCATTCTGGTTATTGTGTTACTTGTTTACTGTTGATTTTAGACCTACTGTGAATTCCGTGGGAAATGATCCAGGTTCCTTATATTGCAAATCTTTTTACTGAACTTGGTTATTTTGTGAGAGGTCGGCATCTCTTGTCAGTGCGTGACAAAATCAAAGAAAACTTCATTTCTACAAGATATGTGAGGTCTAGCGACCAATTGGGTGATCTATTAACTAAAGCCTTAAATGGGACTAGGGTTGACTATCTTTGTAATAAGTTGGGCTTGATTAACATCTATGCTCCAACTTGAGAGGGAGTGTTAGGAATTAATTAGGTTAAGAATTACCAGCACTACTTGTAGTGCAATGGTATTGTGATTCATTTCCCCCCCTTAGGTCCTAGGTTCGATCCCCACTCCCCTCGCCTTATATCAAAAAAAAAAATAGGTTAGGAATTAATTATAATGGGCCTATTATCTCTAAAGGCTCATCTCTTGTATGTATATATATGTCCCTCTTGTATACTAGTTGTAGTTGATTCAAATATTAGACTTTTGCTGTTTACATCCTCAAAAAAACATATGTGTATTTTTACTCTTGAGGAAAAAGCTTATGTGTATTTTTACACTTTAACCCTATTTTAAAATAATCTAATTAGCTTTTATTTAAGACGTGGGACATAGTATTTAATAATTCTACTACCGAGGAAACAAGAAAGTAGTTAATAATTAAGTGAGGCTTGATATCATACGGCAATAATTGGTCTAGAGTACACGATACCTGGCCGTCCTTTGTGATTTTTATGACTATATGATTGGGATTTGGGACACTAGTCCTTGACCCAAAAAAGGGGGGAAAACGTAATACAATTCATAATTCAAGCTTAGAAAGTTAATGTGTGAACGCTTTCGCTACTTTATATGACCTCATATGCATTACTTTTCAGTGTTATAATGAAAGGAAAGATTAATGAGCAAACAAATTGATGATAGCCAATGATTTATGTTAGAGTAGACATACCAAACTTTATCAAATTGTCTGTATGCTTCAACTTCAACGTTGGTATTAAAAGTTTAGAATATCAATTATTTTTAATAATCATCCATCAATCAAAACGTTTATTATTTTTTTATGACATGATTCTTTTCTTTTTTTCATTTCATTTCTTTTGTTTTTTGTTTTTTTTTTTTTTTGAGAATCAAATTTCCTTCAAATAGGGAAGGTAAAAGATAAATATCTTTTGATGAGATTACTACATAAACCCCCAATCACATGCTTAAGTCACAAAATCCTTCAGTCAGACAAGTATGTTTGGTTTGATAGAAGGATGTGAGAGGAGTGGGAGGGAATTTTTTTTTTTTGAAGCACATTGACCAAATTACCATTAATGAAAAGAATATTCTTTTTTGTTAAGAGTATATTTTAGGAATATTGAAAATTTGTTATGGACAATTTTGTAAAGATGAGAGAAAAAATTTCTCTCTCAACTTTCCCTCCCACTCCCTCCCATCAAACCAAACACAGTCTAAGTGGGTGACTCTTTTAATTTTCAATAATCATTAATTATTTATTTTTTTTATAAATATTCATCAAGTACAACAATTAATATTTCCCTTCCAGATCTTGAAGGTATTTTCTTTGTTGTACATCAAATTTTTGGAAGATCTTAAACTACTTTTTAAAACAATCAAATTCAAAGCCAAGCCTTTGTTTATAGATATTTTTCCCTTACCAATGAACTCCTTGCCTTTAGTAAAAGATGAAAGAAGTTAATGACATGCAAGTTTCCTTGTACGTGAGAGGTTATATAGCCTTAGTCCCACTTGTAACTTCAGGCCATCAATGTCTGATCCTTTCCTTTTTTTTCTTAAGAAATAAGTATGGATATTCCAATTTCCAATAGACATTTTCAATGCAAGGCTTAGACCTGCAACAACCTAACAAGCACCTGTGAGTAGACTGGAGTTCTGCGCACAACATTTGAAATTATTATAAAGCCAGTTCTCCAGTTAAATGACCATGCAAACCTTAAACGTGGCCTCAAGTATAAAACCTACACACTATTTGATAAAGCATGCTTCAGTTCCATATCCATTTCACTTTGGGGTTTAAGAACCTGGACTAAAAAGCCACCAAAAAGCTTAAAGTTGGATCATTAATTACTCGACGGAGATCCTTTCTTTCCCTCTGAAGCGTCAGATGAGCAAAAATCTTCATAAAGATGTAATTATCATATATTTCAATTTCCAAGCTCGTGGTTTACACTCACAGTTACACTACAAAAGTAGGGTTCTGTCTTAAAACAAATTGATATGCCAATTAGAACACCAAAATGCTGCATTTAGATATATACCTCCACGCCAAGCTATTGAAAAGCCACAAAAGAGCGATTCTAAAGGCTATGCATACAAAATGCAACCATCTATACGAACTCTTAAATGATCCCTGTGGAAATGCTGGAAGTTGCGTTAATCTTCAGCGAGCATTCAGGGATGTAGGTAACACCTGCTAGACCAGAATGTAAAAGACCGTTAGAACCCATATACACACATGGGGGTTAATACAATGTTTGGTCCTTATAATGTGCCATCATTTTGGTTTTAGTCCCTCAAGAGGCAAAATGGTCTAGGTTTTTATTAAAATATAGGGACTAGTGTTTTAGATGGAAAGAAACTTGAGGGACCAAAACCTATGGTTTGAAACAATAAGGACTAAAACCAAAATAAAAACAAACTATATCACACATTGTATTAACCCTATATATTATAATTGGATTTTCATCATCATAGGCAGTCAACAAGACGAAAAGCATAAAAACTATTTCCGAATAGTGATGAGGCTACATAATAAAAATAAAATGGGATGCAAAAATTGCTTTTCGGGAATGCATGCTTTACACATAATAATAACAACCTAGAATTATCATTTTCGATATAAATGAATAGTTTCAGGCATTGCAAGACAGATATGAAAAAGACTCGGAGACATTTTGCAGAAAAATGGCAAGAGGAGCCCGCAACTGAACAATGAATATTGCTGTGCTTTAGATGCAACGTAATTGTTATTCCCGCAAGGAAATTTTCAAAATAATTATGACAATTTTAAAAGAGACGGAGCAAATCTTCAGGTAGAAGTTCGTATTCCCATACAAGAACATTGATAAAAAAATTCTACGGACATGCCCTCAATCAATTAGTTAAGAAAAAATGAGGTGAAACAGAAAGAAACTATACCTTTCTCCTTGATATCAATTTGTAAAGTGTCCAGTGTAATTATGCCATCAGTCAACGGAAGCAGCTCTAGCTTGATGGTGGCAGTAGATTGAGATGGAACACATCTGACATGATCCCACAAATGATTGGAATCAGTTTAGTTTTTTAAAAAATAAACAGAAATAAAAATAATGATATGATATGTTACCCCAGTGGAACTCTACTCTGTAGCCATAGATGAGTACAACTCATGCCAGAACTTGGAATGATGTCATCGCCAATGGAAATTGTCCGAGGCCCATCATTACTTTGTCTAGGATTTTGTGTATCAGGTGAACTCAGAGACACCACTGAAGGGGGTGATGTAAATGAGGCGGGAGCAAGCAAAGTCATAGTAAGATCCTCAGATGTCAAATTTGATGCTCGAAGAGTCAAGACCTGACAAATTGAAGCCATGAGGTTCGAGATCAATGCAATTGCCTACCAAGGTACAAAAGAAGTTAAAAATTAAACATCAAAATACAACCAGATCAAGGAATATATCAATATCTGGTGTGACCCCCTCTTAATGAAGGAATATTCAAGATTTGAATATTTTTAATTCCTTGATTTGAGCAATGGTCATATCATCTATTCCGAGCCATTGGGCACTTTATGCTCAGGATTTGAGATCCTTACTTGCTTTTTATTTCTTGTTTTGGAGCCGCTAACCTGTCTTCCTTCTCCTCTGTTTGTTTGTTTCAATTGCACTCAAGTTGTATTACAAAAAAAAAAGGTTATTTTCCAGTGCTCTATCGACTCTGATTTGCTTTCAAAGGTAATTATCATTTAAGCCCACCTATGATTGAAGCAAACAAGGCATCTTATACAAAGCCTTAAAAACCTGCCCTGGTCCATAAAAGGGCCCATACAGACCTGCACATGAAGTTGAGAATTTCTCCCATCAGGTCCAGGGGACTGTCCAGACATATCAGATGCAACAGAGATCAAAACGTCCCTTGAGGTACGCGGTTGCCAATTAGTTGGCTGCTTAAAGAACAATCTGGATGCTAGATAATCACAGAAACAAAACACCAAATTAAGCCCTCAACATCCATTCAATTACGTAAGAAACAAAGGGGGTAAACAAGCCTACCCGTATAATTGCATCGACATGAAACCATGATTGCATACTGATCATCAGTTGAAGCAATCTTCCTTCTGTCAGCACTCTTAGAGGAAAGACCCAACTTTGATGCGTAGTTTCCAAATTGCAGTTTTGACAATTGAGAACTTCGTTCACCAAGAACCTTGACATCCTTCCACATAGAAGTTGCTGGTTTAAGGATGAAAGAATGTTCTTCACCTCTCCTGAAATTGGAAGTTTCAATGAGATCAAGAAAATTAAAGCTAAATATGAATAAACCCATTTCCAGAGTCTCTTGCCTTTCTTTTTCTTTACTTTGACCAGATTGATTTAGAACACAAAAAAGATACAAACTCAAACACTCAATCACAAATCAGAAACTAATCACTATCAAATCACAAATTATTGGTCTTCCAAGACATTTATGACAGTTAATCCATTAATCTGGACCATAACACATGCAAATGCCTAAACCCACCATCACCGGTCAGAGTCCACATATTTAGAATTACTTGACCCAATACACTAAATTTTTATCATGTTTTACCCGAGAAACTAGTTCACACATAAAGTGTACAGTTCAAGGAGCAGTAGATTTCCCAAGAGAATCAATCTGAACTAAAATGTTATGACTAACGTACTTCATATCAGCTTTTGAGAAAAACTACAGCATAAGCAAGGATGATTATACAAAAGTATCAATGAGTAAATTCAATTATAATTATGCATTATTATTTAACAAAAATTAAAAGAAAAAAGAACCACAAATCTCAGCAGAGTACTATTTATATATATATATATATATATATATATATATATATATATATATATATATAATAAAAAAGACAGGTTTAAAACAGACTTTTAAGACTCTTCCTTTTCCTCCTATCATGCTGTCAATTTTGATGCATAGAAAGTTGAGATTACCTTCCCACATAAAACTTCCAAATAAGAAGTTACCTCCCATCTCTTCCCCTTATAGGCCAGTCCTTACCCTTCTTAAGCTTCCCAAAGATAACCTCAAAAAATTTTTGCCAACATAAATTTACTTAAGCTACTAACGTAGCTGCTGGTTTTACTCAGACCTTTAAAAGGAAAGTCAATGGGAAAAGAGGTCAGAGAAATAAAGTTGTAGAGCCACTCTAGACTCAGGCTAGACACAGGTCACTTCTCAACTTTTTGTTGCTAGTAAATATTTTGTCTGGTTTTTGGAGAGGGCAGACTATGTCTTGAGAGTTAATCAGACGTCAGGAGAGTGCTGGTCTCTCAAACACCAGTGAGGGACCTTATTTTGCTTTCCGCGTTACTTCATTGTATCTTCCATTTGTATTACGGAGTGGAGTTTGACCAGAATCAGTGCAGTCCCCTTTTCAGCCTTTGGTAACACTGATTCTAATTTATAGCATTTAATATCAAAACCTCAGCATTTCCCTCAGTTACTATCACCATGCATTCATTTTCAACTGAGTAGCTACAATTAACTACACTCCTTCCTTGACAGGTAAACAGCTTGGCAACCACCATATTGGTCACCAGGATAAATCACAACACAGTTATACCAATCACCATATTGGCCACATAGCTTTTTCATCAGGGTCCTAGCCGCTGCTATAAAATCAACCATATAATGAAGATAATTCTTGATTTCTTAAAGAGATGCCCACATTTGTGTTTCAGCCATAGCAGAGTGCAGTTAACTGTAACTAGTCTTAGTTAACTGATACAACTATCAAAACTAGTTATAGTTAACTGCACTCCTTCCAAATATAAGCAATAGCTAGTCAATCACTATAACAACCAACCAACTATAACGGTCACTAGGAAAACTCAACATGATTACTCCTCATATCATATGCTCAATTAAAAAAAAAATTACTTTTGTCTATAAAAACCCAAGGCAAAAGGTCATTGATGAGCTAACTTCTAACAAAGCTTCCTTAAAAAAATTAGAGTTCTTGCTGAATCAAGAACTTTTGTTTTTTAAAGGTTCATATTGAACCCACGCAAATGTATAGGTTATGCTAATAGAAAAACATTTAGCATTTTTAAAGAATAACAACCAGGGGAACATCAAATAAGAATAAAAAGAATATCTAGACATTCATAAGGAATTGTACCTGAGGGCTAGATTTGGTAAGAAATGATCATTTCCAGCTTCAATACAAGCAATGGGTAGTGAAGCAGGTGGTCCACTTTTTGAAGCCTCTTCAAAAACAATTGTTATGGCATCTATAAATACAACAATATCTGAAGCATGCGCAGGAGCAACATTCTGAAAATCAACTTCACCAATATTAATCAAAACAACACTTGGAAAGCAACATGATAAAATCAACAATGAACATAAGTTAGAGAATTAGTCAAACAAAATGATTTGACAATGCCATAATTTAAACCTTTATTTGGACACACAGAAGATCCTCCGAATTGCAATCAGCAGCAAAAGAATGGATTTCTACAGGTTGTATTATTTCAATTTTCCGTCTCCACCTTTTTCCAGGTGTATAAATGCCTTGTAATCCACAACAAACAGAAAATCTTTCTTGATCCAATGAGACACCTCGAAAAGATAAAAGACCTTCAACCCTGGGCTTCTTTCTTAATAACTTCTGTGATGAGACTACATCCAAATCCTCATGGTCTGAGCTTGGTGTAGGACTAGGTACTTTAATAGGTGGAGGTGATGGGTTTGTATTTTGGGGCAGTGACGACATGGAGTAACTTCTGAAATTGCTAAAGGAGAATAATTGAGAGCCAGAGGATGTTGATAAATTGGATCTCTGAGAGGTACTGCCTATTCCTGAATTATTAGTTACGTGAGGAGGAGGTAGTGCAGGGGAAGGAGGGGGAAGAGTATTATCCAGTGGTAGTAGCCATTTTAATAGTTCTCCACAAGGATCCTGATTGGTATTTAAAGAATTGCCTTGGTTCTGTGAAGATAGGTTTTTCTCCTGATGCTTCTCAAATTGAAGAATTTCTATACAAGGGTCCCTAAGAAAATCAACACCAACATTAACCTGTAAAAGAACCTGCATCCTTCCAAAAAGGAAAATACAGTCAGATCAGTGAAAAAAAAAAAATTACATTCAAGACACTAATAAAAGGATTTTTCATATTGAAGACTATACGTGTGTGGGTGTCATGAACAAAATCTTGCCCCTCCTTAATTGCAACGAGTTGTTGGCATGCTTTAATTCTTGGAGAGCATTTGAACTTATTGAGGTCAATAATTTTAGTTAAGGGCAAACTTGGAGAGTCACAGATATTTTATGAGTAAAGATATCAACTATCACTGCTTAAGAACGATGAAGTTAGTTAATTTCGCACTATAATTAGAACTGCCGGGGGGGGGGGGGATAAGCAAAGAGAACTGTATCTGTACAGCAGTAGAAACAGCTAGGCATGAAACTATCATTGCATTATTCCCCTAATCATATTTGTACAGAAGGGCAATAAAGAAGTTAAATTTAACGTAGTGCTTTCACCAAAGGGAAAAAATTGGTTTCATTCCATTGGTCGAGGTTCCACGGACTAAGAAAATGCACCATCATATTTTCCTAAGTTTTATGGCACATACCAGTATGTCTCCATTAGGAAGAGCACAACACTTGACAGAACTTCTCGCCAATCCTCCAGACATATTTGCATCAAAATTTCCTCTGTCAATAACTGCACAAACAGTCGACACATTTTCTGCACTCTCTTTGGTTCCAACTGTTAAAGCCATTTGACCATTTGCTTCTGAGGAACCTTTTTTAGACCAAAGTGGTTCATCTGACTCAGCAATTCTCACAAAGAAGTGAGAATTCTCAAATTTTTTCAACAACAGTGCAGTTTGTCTTCTGTGATCCTCCATCCTAAGAAGAGATTCACCAGCAGAAACATCTGTTGGATGATCATGGCCATTGGGACTCAGTTCCCCTAGTCCAGATACTAATTTGTTTCTGTTTTCAACATCTCCATTTTCTTTCTCAGGGCTGAGACCTCGGCCATTCTTACTCATTACTGCAGCAACTTTAAATGGAGTAATAACCTCTGTGTCCCAGTTGCATGCTGACAAACATGCCACAATATGAACTTGTTCACCTAAATTACAAGTTCAAATTGGGTATAGTCAACAAATCATGGGAGCCAGGGTACCAACCCATGCAAGCCAAATCTGGCATTTATACATTTAAGTTTAAGAAAGGAAAGATTCTATTACCAGGAAAAAGAAAGGAGCGGTCAAGAGAGCGCAGGGACTGTATATCTGGCACCTGATTCCAGTTTTCAGGGAGCTCCTCTATAAATAGAAAAATGAGAATTAGATGTATCACATTAAATACACAGATAAATCTCATCTGTACCTGACTTAGAAAATAAAAGACCTAAAAAAACAGCATCTTTTGCCAGGATTAATTAGTAAGTATCAAGTAATAATAACAATATAGTCCCCAGTCTGCCACCTGAAATATAAAATTTTAATCATGTGCCAAGTACATCATGGACACAATAAAATGAATAAAACATGTTAATTAAAGAAAACTAGAGGAGAAGCCATTGGCCAGGTCTTACTATTTCTGGCAACAATGAACTCAACAGCCTGCTTCACCAAGGTACCAATTCAACCCTATTCAAGTGTATGCACCACCGATACCACCCAAAACTGGGGGGAAATACTACAGTCTCTTCTTCACTCTGTCCTTAAATTTGTGTAAAAATATTGTATGCATTTTCTTTCAGTAAAGAAACAATAAATAAAATCTGTATTAAAATTACAAATTCTGAAGATTCAAAATTAGATCTCAGATACAATAGATCATCACTTAAAGTTCGAGATGATAGATTTCCTTAAGAGAAGAATATCTCAAAGATGAAAATTGGAGAAAAAAGGCCAAAGTCCCAAACACAATATGGCCCAAGTCTAAAAAGCATAAGCACAAATGTCACTCACCCAAAGCAGGATGATGATTACAAAACCAAAGTAGGAGCCAAAAGGGCAGCCTAGTGCATAAGACTCCCACCAGGAGTCAAACAAGACAATTTCAATTTTCAAGACTTATGAGCAGCAAATACAACAGCATCCATACAAATCCTTTAAAAGATCACAAATTCCAATCCAAGACAATATCTTCCAGCCCAGCACATATGGAAAGTCGTAAACCTTTGCAATTTTTCTGTTGTAACTTCAAATTTATGTGTCTAATAAAAGCAAAAGAATATGTTCCGCCTATTTTAAGCCAACATAAATTTCAATCAAAATGTGTTTCTTTAACTCTTGAACGTTAAACATTTGGGAAAAAAACAGAATATAAATGAAGCTCTCTAGAGCCTGTATTTATCAGTAAAATAAGAAAAGCTATATGAACCATAACAATTGCTAGTTACTACAAATTCTAGGCTACAATGTGAATCAAAAACATTTAAAAATGCCCAACTTTCATTCAATTGTTCACACTCAGAAGCAAAAGGAAAAGACAAGTAAGATTTAGCGTGAAGACATACTGTAAGGAATGGTAATCCATCCTTCTTCATCAGAAACATCTGAGTGCTTAGCTACACCTGGTAAGTCGTTTATTGAATTCATAGCAGTCATGGTGCCATCTTCACCTCCAGCTCCATCAATTTCTCTATTATACTCTTCAGTTATGGAAGAATGTTTAAATGAATCCTCAGATATAAGAGTCTCCAAAGTTGATGTAGATGAAGACGTGTGATGTGTATCTGTGTGATATTTGGGAACAGATGGCCGTTCTGCAGATACACTTGTAGCAGACCGAGCCAAGAAATTCATTCTAACACAATAAATATCTGCAAATATAAGTGTGTCACGCTCATAAGCATAAATGTGACAGGTTAGAAAGCCGTGGACTCACATAAAAGTTTATAATTTCATTTCAGGATGCATACTATGGTGCATTTGAAAAATATTTGAATCGGTGGGAAACTGAACAGAAGGATGACCTATATGGGAACCCCCACAAGAGCATATTGCAATAGAAACATACACCATAAAATCTTGATACTGGAGTTTCGGTTTGGGTTTTAAATTACAAAAATTTTCCTTCTCTTACTAAATGATCACTGATCAGTGCAGTCCACGAAAATTTCATCACCCCACCCCTCCCAAAAAAGAATGGAAGATGCAAGGAATTCAAGAGAAAATAACAGCATTTGATCTCCATCCAGTAACTCGTAACTTGTGGTAAGAAAAGCAATTAGGATATCACCAAAAGATGAAGTTATACAATATTAAACGACTAAAAGCAAATAGCATGTTCGTAAACAGTTAGCATCATCGGAAAGCCCATCACAAGAATTAGAAAATAGGCAGTGGGTGGGATTGATCTAAAGCGTTGAGCAATGCACTTTTCCCAACGCATAACAGATAAGAAACCAAGGCCAACACACTGTTTGCTGGAACTCAGCGGAACCGTATCATAATTAGCGTATATATGTGTTGTCGATTCAAGTAAAACTAGAGGAAGATTAAAGAGGGACAGACTAGAAACACCACCCTACAAGACAGAATTTACTTGGAACTGAGCACTAACAAGGAGGAAAATTTGGGGGTACAATTGAGCAAATGAAAACTTAAATTCGGTGATAATCATCGTACAAAAAAAAATGAGAATGAAGTTCAAATCAAGGATCATAAGCACCGATGGCCTTCCATCAGTGCAGAAAATGCAAGCAACCAAAAAATGCAAGCAGGCGGGATCTATGACAAAAGTCTTCACCTGTCAAAGGATCGATCCCGAAGAGAAGGGATACGAGGGAAAGCGAGGAGGAGCAGGGAGATCCAAAGTAGAAGTAACAAGTAGAATCAGATGGCTCTGCTAGTAAACCAGTTTTTACTCGATCTGTCAGGATTCGCTGATGCGGTGAAAAAAGTCCAGTTTAGTCCAAAGTGAGGGAAAATAGATAGTGCCCTGCAAGCTGCGGTAGTTGCCGATGCGATACGCATCGTTTTAGGTTCCTATTGTTTTTGGGAATTTTTTTTTTAATAATTTCAGAAAAGGACGAGTGCAGAAAATTAATTTCCATTAACACAATGAAATCTGAAATTTCACTGTGGTGCTGAGTAAAATTAATTTATGAAGTAAAAAGACAAAAATGACCCTTTCAAAATCAAAGAAAAAACAACAGATAAAACTAATGTCTTAACAAGAATACATTACCATCAAGTCAAATTTCATTTGTAAGTAAAGAACATATCATGAATAAGTGGAATTTTACATTTTTACTTATTCACTGGATTATTCCATTTGTTTATAATGTATTCATTATTTAGAAATGGAATTTGACTTAATCATATTCCAATGTGTTATTATTAAGAAATTAATTTCACTTATTTGTAGGAGTATTATATTTATTTATGATGTGTTTACCACTTATAAATCATATTGTATCTCCTTTAATTTTTTAAAAAGTTATTTTTATCTTTTTATTTCATAAATTAAGTTCACCGAAATTTCATATTTCCTTAATTTACTACATTGGTCCTTGTCTAAAATTTATCCTTACTTTTTTGCCAGACCATATTCCATGTTAGTGTTGGCTAACTTGTTGGACGTGTTTTTGCGGGTTTTTGTTTTACTAAATAAGCCCGACTGATTTAACAGGAAGGAAAATGGAAGCGGAGAAGAAAAAATTTAATGAGTTTAATTCAAATGAAATGGATAAGTAGTGCTTACAAATTCTAATAAAAATTATGCCTAAAATTAAAATAATAAGGAAAATTAATGAACTCTCAAGTCTTTTTACACATGTAATTCGCATGCCAAAATAACACCATCAAAATGCTAAAATTATTAGAGGTCATTGTAAGAAGGGTTTTAGTTTTCTCATGTTACATGAGGAAAAAAAGTTTCCTACACATACATGAAATGGTGGGACCCACATATACATATATATATATATATATATATATATATATATATGTATATGTGGGTCCCACCATTTCATGTATGTGTAACATAAGAAAATGATTTTCCTACGATATGAGAAAATATTTTCCCTTCTAAGAATACAATCTGACACGACCCATGGATTATGCCATATGCTTGCGGATTTTTCCCACGCATTTTTAAGTATATAGTAATAAAGTTAGGGTACATTTAATTAATATTAAAAAAAAGAGAGAGAGAGAGAGAAAATGACCCAAAAATTTCTTGTTCTCGTGCCTATTACACCATGGTTCCTCAATTCAGTTTAAGGTTTTTTTTTTTTCCTTCCTTTTTTGAGCTGGAGACCCGCAAGCAAATATCTAAAATACCTAGAGGGTCCGTTTGATTCGATCGCATTGCACGCCTGTGATGATAATCTCTATCGCATTACAATAAGTGACTTGTTTAGTTGAGCTTATTGATAGTTTCTCAGTTGATCTTGTATCTGTTTAAGTTGAGCTTAAATTTACTTAACTTAAAGTTTAAAAAGCCTGTTAAGGAAAAAGCTTCATTTCTTAACTTTTTTTAAAAAAACTTTCAGCTTTTTGACATAGGCCTTGTTACTTTTATTACTATCAATCCAAACATACATCATTATCAATAATTTGACTTTTTTTCTATTGAGCATTTTTTAAAATCAAATAGCTTTTAAATCACCGCTCTTACTGCCAACTCAAACAAACCCAGTAATCCATATTATAATGGTAAAACAGATTGCATATTTTTGTAATATCTATTTATAGGAAATGCCTATGAACACTCATTGATGAAATCTCAATGTCAACGTCAATAGCACAACGAAAAAGGCAAGATTTGCCCACAATAAACAAGTCGTTCAATTAAATCATCTTTTTGAAAAGCCCCCAAGCAGAAGCGTAAAAACAAGAGTGTCGTGCTTGATCGGAGGCATATTGGAGAGAGTGTCACTGTATGTGTTGTACTTAGGCGGAGTATTGGCGCCACAAACGCTTTTGCCTCTGGAAGTTTGGAAGAGGAGGTAAAAACCTATTCGATCTTTGGATGGTTGTCTTGATACGATGCTTTATGGCCATTGTAACATGTGGCCTCAAGCACGTGCCCTTGATGACCAACTTGTACTTTTTATGCCGTTTTGGATTAGCATAGAAATGTTTTTGGCTTTTTGTTTACAACTTAGAGAAGAAGATGAGATGGAATGCAAAAGATGAGAGAAGGGGAAGGGATGAGTTGATGTGGCAATGAGTTGAGTTATTGAGTGCTATGTCACAATGACATGTAGGATTTTCAATCAAACAAAATGTTCAAACTTAACCTTTGTTAATTTAAAGATAATATTGTTACGTTTTTAAATTTCAGGGGTAATATTAAGAGTAAAAATACTTTCAAGATAATATTGCTACATTTTTAAATTTCAAGGGCAACATTAAGAACAAAAATACTTCCAGAGCAATATTATTCTTAAACTTATACTTTTAAGACAAATTTACTACTTAAGCCAACGATTATTTATGTTGATTCCCGGTGTTTTGTTTGTGTTTTTTGCCATAGATTCTAGGTGCTTTGGCTAAGGAATAAGATGATTGGGGATGGACTTCTTTTTTTCTCTGCTGGACATTTATGACTTTTTTAATTCCAATTAAACATTTAAAAAAAATCTTCTTATCTTGTTAATAACAAGCCAAAGATATTTATGGTAACAAGCATTATATTGAAGCCCATTGCATCACCAAGAAGATATGCAATTAATGTTGAAAAAATTTTTAAGGTAGAAATTTCAATTAGATAAGACTCTGTAACCAATATGGCATAATTTATAAACATATAACAATTCTGTACAATATAGAAAAGCAAGAAAAACTAATAAGACTGCCAAAAATAATAATAACAAAAGTGAAGTAATCCAAGCCCAAGTTATATTGTTTCCTTAAAACAATTTGTTTTCTCTATACGGATTCCTAAAGATCACGAACAATTTTCTCTCAGGATAGAACAGATTATGTCTCTGATGACATTGTTAGTTAAGAGCCTAAACGAACATAACTAAGTGCTTTTAAAATTACACAGTATATGAGATGATTGCAGAATGCAGTATGTAGTATATGAGAGCAAAGTGTCGAAAATTGAAATAATTTTCTGTCACTCGCACATCCTATTTATAGACTAAGGAAATTGATTAGATGGACTCTACTCTTGCTAGTGAATCAATGCGTCATACGAATAGACGCACCAGAATGAAACGAACAAATGCAATAGACCAAAACGGAGTCAATGGATGCACCAGTACGGATTGGTATGCACTAGTTCGATCACAGTGTTTTGATTCAAAATAGAGGAAATTTAGATGTTTGAAGTTGAGGCTTATATAGCCTTTCACTTCTTCTAATTTGTCTAATGTGGGGCTTCTTTCAACACACCCATTTCACCTTCATTTTTCCTTTACTTCTCTGACCTACTTCTTATTCATAACCCATGAGATTTAGATCTAAAAATCTAACAATTAAACCAAATGGGCCATAAAATAATAGATGTCACTAGTACAAAAAAGGCTTTAAGACCACCTAGTTTAGACCGGAGTATTGAGGCACCGGTCTAAGAAGTATAACCGATGGCAATGTCGTAAATATAAAGAAATTATTAGATCGGATTATAAAGAATTAGATTTAAAAAGTATAACCGGTGGCAATTCCGTAAATATATAAAGAACTTTTTAGATCATATTATAGAGAATTAGGTCTTAAAAGTATGACCGGTGGCAATTTCGTAAATATATAAAGAACTTTTTAGACCGGACTTGTAAAATATGAAGTCTTAAAAGTAAGACTTTTAAGACCTAATAGTTTAAAAGTCTGCTTCAAAAAATATTTTCTGTGGTTGTTTTGTAAATATAAGAAAAGTCTACCTTTTAAGACCAAATGTTTAAAAAATCTGATCTAAAAAATCTACTTTTAAGACCAGATATTTAAAAGTCTAGTCTTTCCACGTAGAAAATTGAATTTTGCTATTTGAATTTCTCTTTAACCTTGTAAATCTCATCTCACTCTCTTTAATCCCGTCTCATTTCAAGGACTTCGCTTAAATATTTTATGTCGCCGAGAAAATTGCTCTCACATCCTTTACTCTCATGGTTTCTTGTTTTAGTTCTAGCTTCTCCGGGTTTACAATTTTTACTTTGTTTTCTTCAATTTATTTAATTTTTGCTTCTTCAACCTGGAAAATTGTAAGATTGAAGAACCAAGATCGTTGATCGTTGTACGCTATTTTTTTACCAAAAATTCCCTTTCTTCCTTGCACTTCCTCATCCTTCTCCTCTCGCTCCTTCTCTCCCTCTCCCCTATTTGGGGCTTGATGCTTTATTAACTTGCCTTTATGAAACTGAAACTTACAAATTTTTTATGGTATAAGTAAGGATCACATTAATTACAACTGGATTCAATCGTCAAGAGGAAAGTGATGGGAGACCCTTGCAGGTATGGCTCAACTCGTTCTCTTCATTTATGCTCATTAGTTGTGCATTTATCACTAACTCTATTTCTCTTTTGTTATAATCATAGGCAAGTTAGCTAACACATGGAGATATGACTGCTGGTATCAAGAGGAGACCCTCCTCTTTCAATGATGGTGGTTTGGTTGAGATCCCTGAATTTTTAGGGAAGAAAGGATAGTCGCGCTAGCCATGGATAGTGTGATGATCCGCGGTGTCTAGTTTTTTTTTTAAGAAATGGATTTGTATTAAGACCGGATGTTTATTCACATCCAGTCTTAAAATTCATTTCTTTTTTTTTTTTTTGTGGTGATAGAAAGAGATTTTTAAGACCTAATATTCTAAAAGTGCGGTCTTAAAAGTTTGACGTTTAAAACCTCATATTTTAAAGGTCTGGTCTAAAAAGTATTTTTTTAAGACCGGTTACATATCCGGTTTTAAAAGAAACAAACTTTTAAAACCGCCTATATCAAGACCGGTCCCAAATCCAGTCTTACAAAAACGTTTTTCGTTCGGTCTCAAAAGCCTTTTTTATACCCGTACAACATATCTTCAAATGGTGCAATTTATTTTAAGCAACACATAATCTTCTTTTGTGTACAAATGACTTCAAGGAACTCTAAAATACACCTCATACAACTAATCTTAAAGGTGCAAGTCATTTTTAAAAGTGTCCGATGCAACACTCCTCTATACGTGCAAGCATTCTTCAAAAGTTGCATGTCATTTCCAGCTTTAATGCGTACATCTACTTTTTAGTTGGTGCACAAAATCTTCATCTAGTGCAACCAAACTTCTCTTATGGGCATAGGACTTTAATGGCGCCTTGAGACATAACATATGCAATGTATCTTCAATGGATACAATCCATCTCCATTTGCAACCAAACTTCCATTTGGTGCAAAGGTATTTAATGGTGCCGTGAATTACATGTGTAGGCATTCTTCAAATGTTGCATGCCATCTTTTTATTTGTGCAATACAACTCTTGTTATGTGCAACATAGTTCAATGCCAAGTGCGTGCAACTATTCTTTAGGGCCTGTTTGAGTTAACATTGGAAAAATACGTTTATATAAGTTGAAACAAAACTCATCTTACAAATTTATCTCGTATATCGTAAATCACGTTAAAAAAATAATTTTTACCACTAGTCCAAACAGACATTCAATTGATGTAGAAAATCTTCACCCAATGCAACTAAACTCCCTTTAAGTGGAAAAGGACTTTACTAGTGACTTGAAAGTTGAAACACATTAAAGGCATTTTTGTCTTTCTTTCCTTGCCTTATTTATACAATGAATGATCTTGAGTCTTTCCTAAATATCAAGGAACATAGGGCAATAAATCTGGCAAACAGGATTTTTTGTGCAATTTTTTCAAGAATAAAATTGTGATATTTTTCGTAGCAAGACATAATTAAAATTTCTTAATCTTTAATAACAAACGTAAAAGGTGTACTTAAGGACATAAAAGTTTTTAAATTTACAAGTTAGAAAAGGCTTTTATGGGCCAGCCTGAATTAAAATAGGCCAATCTTGTGTGTAATAATGATCCATACCAAGTGTGAAATGGGCCAAGCTCATTTAAGATATCATCATCAGTCCTAATCATTCTATGAACAAATAGAGGTGTCTACATATCAGCGATGGTTAACACAAGTGTCGTTTACTTAGAGTCTCAAGTTCGAATCTTGTGAATATAGAAAAACCCTATTAGAAGACTCACCCACCATAGTCAGGTGTGCGACGCTCTGGATACCGGATGAACAACTAAAAAAAGATAGGTGTCCATATTTAGAATTTGATAGTGCCTCGAATAAAACTACCTCCAATAAGAAGATACCTATGCTTAAAAAAAAAATAAAAAATGCCAAAAAATTATTTAGTCAAGATCAAAATTACATAACCTGCCTAAGTTCAAACAGTCATATCTTAATGTGAAGGAAACAATGAGACAATTATACGTGGAGACACGCAAGGAAGCTCACCTTATTGTGTGGGTATTGCAGCAAGCAACCGTGAGGACTTTAGCCTAGATGGCGGGTTACATATTCAGAGCAACTAAAAAGTCCAAACGAGTAATTTATACTCCTATGAGGTAACACGTTAGCTTCTCACTTATAGAGGAGTTGACAAACCATTAGGGTCATTGATTATCATGTACAATTAATAAAATCAATGATAAACATCACTTCCAAGTGGATTTGTAGTTCAGTAGAATAAAATTCTTCAGTAAATAAAAAGGTCGTAGGTTCGATCTAACTTATGACACAAGCGATTAGTGTGTGTTATTGAGCTTTTTTTTTTTTTAACATTTTATGTAAATATATGATTGTTGATGTTGTATAATAATCAGGGACGGAGTTAGAAATTGTAATTCATGAAACTATATTTCAGTCTCATAAATATTTCAATATTTTTATTTTAGTCCCTCCACGTAACTTTACATAGACTCATAGAGAGACTAAAGTGAAAATTATAAAATTTTATGAGGCTGAAAGATAATTTTCTAACAATTTAGATAATTTTCTGTAATTTTAGGGGACGACCCCTAGCCCCTTAATTCTGCTATTGATAATAGTGCTATGTGATCCATAACTAACCCTATCTATTTTGTTGTAAAAATACATTTTTATCATCACCAAATTAAAAAATTGGAAAAAAAAAAAGAACTAACACGAGTTGCATTCAAGTAGTGAATATTTTACTTATATGCATCCATAGTCTATACACACATTCCACTTATTTATAGAATATACATTATTATAAATAAAAAAACTGGTTTAATTAGATTTGACAAAAGTATATATTCAGTACTTTAACTTTATAGAATGTTTCAGCTTGACCCCTCAACTTTAAAGAATGTATTTTTTATCTTTTAATTAGCCTCAAACTACGATTTTTTTTTCTTAAATCAATCATCCAAAGGTCCAATGCATAAGACTCTTAATAGGTAAAGTTATAGAGCCATAGATGTACGCAACCAATAAGTTGTTGTTTCCAAGATTTTTTATAAAAATCATTATTATTTTAAAATTTTAACTTTATATGTTAGCATTTAACGTTAGAGTTAAATGAAACCAACCTAAAATATAAAATAAAGTTAATAGGACCGACCAAATGTATACTTTTGGTCGTTTGAATAAAATGTGCCTGATCCAAATGCCACGTCAGAGTGACGGTGCGCCGGAGGCGGAAAGGATGACGAGGATTTGGATAAGAACTGAGCTGGACGAATTTCACTATGCATGATTGATTGGGGAGTTTCTTGTACCTCTCTTGTCCTGTTGAATAATTTGTATTTTGTGGACCCACCTTGAACTAATTTGTACGATTTTCTTTTCTCTAAAAATAACATCAATAAATTTTAAAAAAATAGTACTAATAATTTAAAATCTTAAATAAGTGATTTTTTAATAAAATCAGTTGTTGTAAATTATTTTATTGTTCTTATTAATTCTATTTTTGTTGTTTTTAATAGGATTTTAAAGTTTAGGTGATATTTTTCCCCCCTGAACATCAGTGCTTTATTAACGGTTAGCGTCTTAGGGAGGGCCATTTTCATACCAATGTTAACAATAATTTTTGCTATTAATTAACATTAAATTGGAAATATTGGGATAGTAGGTGATTG
Source organism: Acacia confusa (assembly GCA_037074495.1). Taxonomy (NCBI): domain Eukaryota; kingdom Viridiplantae; phylum Streptophyta; class Magnoliopsida; order Fabales; family Fabaceae; genus Acacia; species Acacia confusa. Next base: position 7,823,016 of record CM073513.1, on the reverse strand, counting down.
AAAACACGAAATTTTTTCGAGCAAAAAAAACAAAGACACGAATATTTGAATAATGAATTTTTTTGTCTCCCTCTTCGCCAGGATCAGGCACTCGTACACCCATATAATTAAGCTCAGGTGGGTCCATGTGGTGGAAGCGGATTCAGTCCACTTCCTGCTTCTGTCCGGCCACTTTGCCAAACTACGTCGTTTTTTGCGTAAATAATGCAGCTGATCCTCCCTTTTTTATTTTTTTTTTAAAAAAGAAGTTTCAAGGTAGTGGAGGGCATTGAAAAAATACTTTAGAAAATTGAACGGTACTAAAAAAAATACTTCAGAATCTTAAAAAAAATAATTCATGATATTGACTACTACAAAAAATATATTTTAGGATACTGACTAGTACTGAAAAAATATTTCATGGTCTTGAAAAATTATATTAAGATCTTTAAAAAATATTTCAAAGTACTAACTGATTAATTTTTACAATCATGAAGTATTTTTCAGTACATGTCAGTATTTTGAAATATCTTTTTAGTATCTGTCAATACCTTAAAATAATTTTTAGAATCAGCCAGTACCCTGAAATATTTTTTTCAAGCTTATAAAGTATTTTTTCAGTACTGTTCAATATCTTTCAGTACCCTCCACTACCTTGAAACTTCTTCTTCTTCTTCTTCTTTTTTTTTTTTTTAAAAAAGGATCAATTGCATTGTTTGCGCAAAAAACGACGTAGTTTGGGGAAGTGGACGGAAGCAAGAAGTGGACTGAAGCTGCTTCCCCATGTGGTGGGGCTCTTCCTTCCCTGAACTTATAAAATACATATATTCTTTTATAAAAAGGCCAAACAACATTAATAACAAAAATTTAAGGAGACAATAAAGACAATATTAAAGGCAATAATATAATAGAGATTAATAAATACATATGAAAAAAGATTCACCACAGCTCCACCAAAATTATTAAATAAAGCTAGAAAAGCCATATCCTTCACAATAAATTAGCTATTTGGGCAAATTGCTTGATCTTTTTCAAAAAATGTAATGATGTGATCCCATAAGAATGTAAAATATGTTTAATAATCTAAGAAAAGGTAGATTGAAAACTCTTATAATTAAATTAAAATAGTGATCCTTTATTTAAAACATACCGAAAGTGTTGTAGTGGTTGACCTTGAAGGCACAGAGTAACACATCTATTGTCTTTAACTTTATATAATACTTTCTTAATTTTAATTATAAGATTGAGTTGATTTTTTTAGAGAAATTAAAAAAAAAGATTACTTAAGAGTATTTTTTGTGAACTAAATAGTTTAACTAATAAATTAATATATAATATAAAGATATACAATATTTGATATGATTATAATTAAATAATTTTCTTAACTTCATTAATCTCGCTAAAAAAAATCAACTGGGTTTTATGATTAGAACCAGAAGGAGTTTAATAATCCAACTAGTATTATCAAATACTGGATTCAAAGGCAGCACATAGTTACTATAAGCCACAAATGAATTAAGCTAGTTATTAGTGAAGGTAAGATGTGAGAAGGATAAAATACTTTTGATTTCTCACACGGCAGCAAGAGGGTTTCATAGACACTTATGTAAGGCAATTATTCTCTTCCTCCATAAAGATCATTTTTTGCTATAGAAAAATTAGGTTTTAATTTATATTAGTTAAAATTTTCCATTATATATAAATTAATTTTATTTTTTTAAAAAAAAAAACAGTCCACATGCCTTCTTATTTATTTATTTATTTTTTTGTGTGCTTTTGTTAATACTTGTTTAGAGCTATTTATCAAAAAAACGCTGATGACATTTATCAACCAGCTCCATTGGTTTAAAAATTATAATTTATATGGGGGCAGGTCTGTTCTGTGGATGACTATATTTTTTAGGAAAATTCTTTTAAGGTTTTAAAGGACTAAAAAAATGTCAAAAAAATCACAAAGAAAATTCTGATGCCGAAAAATTTCTAAAAAAATTGTTAAAACTAGAGTTATCAATATTCTATTGAAGGAGTTTTTAATAAGACTTTTTTTACATCAAAATTTTTTAAGTATTTTTTTAACATTATTTTGGTCTTTTAGGACCTTATACATATTTTCCCATATTTTTTAGCTATTTCAAGAGTAAACCAATTTTTCCTATAAAAAAAAGGTAAAACAAATTTTGTTTTTTTTTCTTATATATAAAAGATGGCAAAGTGTGCAACCATTTTGAGATTCTGTCCGGGATTGAAGTAGGGACCTCTCCCAAAAAAAATTTTTCCTTCACAAGGCTCAAAGGAAAAATAATTCTGATTTTGTGCCCTGGAACATAGAAACAGAAATTTTTAGCTTCTTTTTTTATTCTCTAGCAAAAAAAAAAAAAAAAACCGATTTATCCCGGGAGCAAGGAAAAAAAAACCGGATTTACCAAACACAATTTCTATCCATTTTTATTCCTCAGAATAGAAATTAAAAAAAAAATCATTTCAGAAATGTTACTGTTACGAATATCTCACAAATGGGCCCAGCTCAATAACCAGAGAGCCTAGCCAAAATGGCTTCAGTTATGCTCATAACCGCTTACTTGAAAATAGGAGTGGTTTTATCAAAAATATCTATCGTTATGGTAACCGCCTATGAAAGAAGGAGATTATTCAAAAACGCATATCTTGATATCCCTAAAATAAAGGATAAATCCAACAGATTAAGATAGGGCCCAGGTACGCCTATAAATAGGGTAAACCCCTTACAAGGTACACACTTCTGAAACCCTAGCTTTTCTATTCACACAGCGCACACACACCACCCCCTCTGGCTATCATTAGCCTGCCGTATACTCTCAAACTACGTGGACTTTGATCCACACTGTGGTACGTAGGACCCCGGGATTTCACCCCGGGCCAAGTCCAACCCAACTTGTGATCCACACTGGATCATTGGCGCCGTCTGTGGGGACTGTAAAGTCCTATTCCCGTAACCCGTGATGGCTAATACCAGAAGCAAAAGCCACCCGCATGCACACGAGCAAGGTCAGGAACAAAATTTTAGTGAGACCCAACAGCAGGACGTTCAAGGCGTTAATCAGGAACAAATGGAGGAGCCCCCGGACTCGAACCTGGATGGACGAGCAGGCCAAATGCTGGAAAATACTAACCACGCTGGTCCCTCAAAGTTTCAGATTGGCAGCCCGGACATACGGCTCCTACATAACATTGCTGAATCAATGTTGAAACGAATCGAGAATGTGGAAGAACGCGACAATCTTCAGAACCAGAAGATTGACCATATGACCGAGGTGATGAACCAAATCCTTAAACACTTACAAGACCCTCTTCAGGAGGAACGTCGGGATGATCAGCAGAATGAGGACGAAGAAACCAATCACCAAACTGTTGATCCCCTACAGGAGGACCATCCCGGGCAAGGCCGAATAGTTACAACAAAAAATTCTCAGCAAAGTAATCACCGGGATGCGAGTCAGGAGGATCAAGCCTGGGCACTTAGGAAAGACAGCCGTACCTCGGACAATCAGGGAATTCCGCCAGACTCCGGAAGGTACAAGATGTGGTATGGGGATGGAGGGCAAAACAATAGCCCGTTCTCAGATGAAATTACGGAAGCTGAGTACCCAAGGAAATTTAGTACATCCGACCTCCCTAAGTACGACGGAAGTCAGGATCCCCAGACACACTTGAACACTTTCGACACTGAGATGCTGGTCCGAGGATTCAAGGGGCCAATCATTTCCAGGCTGTTCACCTCAACATTACGAGGAGCCGCTCAAATTTGGTTCTGGACTCTATCTCCCAAGTCTATTACCGACTTCAACGACCTGAGCGAGAAGTTCCTGCTGAATTTCGCGACAAGCAAAAAGCAACCCAGGTCGGTCTACACGCTGGACAGAATCAAGCAGCAACCCAGTGAAACCCTTTAGAAGTATTTGGATCGTTTCAAGGCTGCCGCATTGCAAATCCAGGGCTTAACGGAAAGCGTCCACGTACACTTGCTCATCTCGGGCTTAGATAACGAATCCAGAATGGGGAGATCGGTCATATCTGGTGAGATCAAGATGCTGGAAGAATTCCATAGACGAGCCAAAAAGTATCTGGACATCGAGCAGATGCAGATAGCCAACGCGTCGGGAAAAGAGAGACAGAAAAGCCCACCCCCGAAAGGGAAGGACCGGGCAGCAAGAGACCGACCCAGGAACTCGGACCAGAAAACACGAGGACAAAGGCATGAGGGGAAGTATGAGAGATATACTCCACTAAATGTCCCTCGTTCACAGCTATGGAGAGAGGTAGCCTTGACCGAGATGAGGAAGGTGGAGCGACCACGACCACTTTATAACAAGGGTAAGTTGGACCGCACACGATTTTGTGAATTCCACAATGGACCCGGGCACACAACGGATGAGTGCTGGGACCTTAGAGATGCGGTTGAAAAGTTTGTCCGAGATGGAAAATTACGTCAGTACGTTATCAAAACACAAGGGCAAAAAGCCAAGTGCAAGCAGACGGATCGGAGTACAAGCCCGGTCTCCCAGAGGAGAAAGCCGGACGAAGGCCGGAGAAAGCACAACAATGAGGACGAGTTCCCGGAAGCAGAGTTTGACTGCAATGTCATTAGTGGAGGTTACGGAGGTGGCGGCGATACTGCCAATCAGCAGAAGAAATACCTTCGGGAAGTCTTAACCATCAGGGGACGACCGACCTTCAAGCCGGAACCATCGCAAACAGAAGAGCCTCCTAAGCTGTTCTTTACTCAAGAAGATCTGAGGGACATAATCCCGGGTCATCAAGACGGACTGGTTATAACCGGCCTTCTGGGAAAATGCCGTGTAAAGAAGATATTCATCGATCTTGGCAGTACGGTGGATATCATCCTGTGGGACACCTTTAAGCGCATGGACCTCGACCCAGAGAATCTAAAGCCGTGCAGGACAACCTTAATTGGGTTCAACGGACAGGATACAAGTCCCAAAGGGTGTATAGAACTAAAAATGACCTTGGGCTCTAAAGAAGCCTTTAAGACTGAGCGAGTCAAGTTTATTGTAGCGGATTTCCCTTCGTCCTACAATATAATCTTAGGCAGACCAACTATTCATAGTTGGGACATGCTCATATCAACTAAGCATCAGAAGCTGAAAATGGTAAGTCGGAAGAATGAAGTCGTCACCGTCAAAGGTGATCAGAAGGAATCCCGGCAATGCTATTTCTCGATAGTTAAAAACAATGAACCCGGAACATCCAGCTCGCAGCAGAAAGAAACTCGAAATTCAGCGCCAATTGCGCCGAGCTCGGTCAACGTGGTAGAGCTGGATGTAAGAGAAGAAGCAAAGTTGATGAAAACAGAGCCTGATGGAGAGCTCACAGGCTACCAACTAGTTGAGAAGTCCGGACAAATAACCAAGATCGGGAGTTCGCTGGCCGAGCAAGAAAAAATCGAGCTCAAAAAGCTGTTATGGAGAAACAAGGACGTATTCGCATGGAAACCTTCGGAGTTACCAGGAGTCGACCCGACGTTCTGTTGTCACAAATTGACCATAAATCCACGATATACGCCGGTCTCGCAGAAGAAAAGAAAGATTGCACCGGACCGATAGAAAGCTCTAGCCGAGCATGTAAGAGAACTGTTGGATGCGGGATTTATCAGGGAAATCCAGTATACCACATGGTTATCAAATGTGATAATGGTCAAGAAACCCAATGGCAAATGGAGGGTGTGCACCGACTACACCGATCTCAACAAAGCATGCCCCAAGGATGCTTACCCCATGCCAAATATTGACCAACTGGTGGACAATTCTTCGGGATTCCAGCTGCTCTCATTCATGGATGCGTATTCCGGCTATAACCAAATAGCTATGCATCCCGAAGACCAGGAGAAAACAGCTTTTATCACGGAAAAAGCTAATTACTGCAATAATGTCATGCCTTTCGGGCTGAAGAACGCAGGAGCTACTTACCAGAGGATGATGAATCAAGTGTTTGAGGCACAACTCGGCAGGAACGTCGAAGTTTACATCGACGATATGATCGTAAAGTCAGTTAAGCGATCCGACCACATCCAAGATTTGCAAGAAACATTTGATAAGCTCCGGGATCACAGAATCCGACTTAACCCAGCTAAATGTGCATTCGGGGTACCAGCAGGTAAATTGCTCGGATTCCTGTTGACAAACCGGGGGATTGAGGCCAATCCGGACAAATGTCAGGCCGTCCTCAATATGGCTGCCCCAAAAAACAAAAAAGAGGTACAGCAGTTGACTGGCAGACTAGCCGCGCTGACAAGGTTCTTACCGAAATCGGCAGAAAATGCTCTTCCTTTATTCAAGTTATTGAAGAAGGAAGCACAGCATGGAGAATGGAACTAAGAGTGTGAAGCTGCGTTTGACAAGATCAAAAAATGCCTGTCATCACCACCCGTGCTGACCAAACCCGAGCCCGGGGAAGATTTGATATTATAACTATTTGTGGCCCCAGAAGCAGTAAGTGCCGCCCTGGTGAGAGAAGATTCGACGGAACAAAAACCGATTTACTTTACAAGCCAGGCTTTGCAGAGTTCGGAGCTAAGATATCAAAGGTTGGAAAAGGTGGCCTTTGCGCTCCTCACTGCCGCGAGGAGATTACGTCCTTACTTCCAGGGGCATAGAATAATCGTGCGAACCAGTCAGCCGATACGCCAAATACTCCACAAGCCTGACTTGGCAGGAAGAATGACTAGTTGGGCTATCGAACTGTCCGAATTTGACATAGTATATGAAGCTCGGCATGCTATTAAATCCCAGGCTTTATCCGACTTCATTGCAGAACTGGTACCAACAGAGGTAGTCCCGAAAGCCAACCTTGACGTTTGGAAAGTATTTGTAGACGGCTCGTCAAACGCCAAAGGAAGTGGAGCCGGGATCATAGTCGAAAGCCCGGAAGGAGTTGCCATGGAACACTCCCTGCAATTGCACTTCAGAACGTCCAATAATCAGGCCGAGTATGAGGCTGTATTGGCCGGGCTATCGCAGGCAAAAGAGAATGGGGCCAGGCGGGTTCATCTCTCCACCGACTCTCAACTAGTCGCGGCCCAAATCAACGGCTCATACACGGCTAAGGGACCCTTGCTAATCAAGTATCTGGGGAAAGTCAGAGAGGTAATGGCCGACTTCGATGAGGTCGTAGTCACCCACATCCCCAGGGGAGAAAATACGAGGGTAGATATCCTCTCCAAATTAGCAAGCACTAGGAACCCGGGAAATAAGAATGCCCGGGACGGAAAACTTGCAGCAAACTGGGAGGGTCCTTACCGTGTTTCAGACAAAATGGGGCCCGGGACCTATGTCCTTGAGACGTTAGATGGCACGCCCATTAAACGAACATGGAACGCGGACAAACTAAGGACTTACTACAGCTAAAGACCGGGATGCAATCGGAATAAGCGCACAGCGGATGTCAGTGGTGACTGAGAACCGCTTTGTAGTTTCAACGGATGTCGGTGGTGACCGAGAACCGTCTTTTATTATGCATTGTTTTGCTTTTGGCAGTATTTTCCATTGATTTTAAATTGTGTAATCCCAATTATTTCAATCAATAAAAAAGGTGGTTCAATTCATGGGCCAACCAAGTTATTACTTGTGAAATCAATGCAAAGATAGGCCGTGACAAAGGCAAGATAATTAAACAAAGACTTGGGTTTCGCGATCCCAGTCATGATAAGATTTGTCAACAAGTCTTGTAAACGTTATGATGCATCGTTACTGTCCCCTGGGGTGGTGTGAGATTGCCATAAAAGATCCTGATCAGGTCGAAATGTTTAGGCTCCAATGCAAAAAGGATATTAGGGCCCGAACATGTGGCAGTTGGCTACCATCTCGGTAAGGTACTTTACAAGATAAAGTGCTTAGATGATTTTTGAAAATCGTCTGTTGTTTAGAATGCCCGACCATTAATAAACGTGTCCCGTTTGTTAAAACGTCGGTTGAATATCCAGCAGATTCTGCGCAATATATCTTGACTTTGGCCAAGTCATAAAATAAAGAACCGAGCTTCGTGCACGGATTACGTTCCCCTTTTACTCATCAACTGGTGAATTAAAAACATGAGTTTGGTTTAAAGGATGAAAATAAAAACATGTAAGATGGACGAGCTGAGGATGCTAGAAAAATCTGGGAACACCGGCTTGTCATAGTATTAATTTTGAGGGCAAAGGCCCCGGATTACAGAAAAACAAAAATGAAAGTGAAAATACTACATAACAAGGGAAAAAATAAAAAGGTCCTAGAAGGACGGCATCAAAATTGGGCTTGGCCGGGCACAGGAGAGCCAGGGGCGTCAGTCGTCGGAGCATCTTCCTCAGCTAATGGACCACGGTCATTGTCCGTGAGATGCTCGGACTCTTCGACCAGAGAAAGCGGCGCTGGTACAAATTGCCCGTCCTCTACCGAAGCTCTGAAATCCACAGCGTCCAAATTTATCGTAATGTCAGGATTCAGAGCTCGGACTTGGGCCAGGCATAGGTTGAAAGCTTCAGCAGCCGTCTCCACGACCAAGACTTCCAGCTTATCAACCTTGGCAGCAGACGCCACTAGCTCGGCCTTGGAAGCGTCGAGGTCGAAATGGGCAAGATGGAGGTCCTTCACCACCCCCGCATACTGACCCTGCAGGGCGTGCAGTGAGGCATTGAGGGTGTCTTCCCGGGCATGACTGGTGTCAAGCTCGGTGGAGAAATGATCCCTTTCAGCAAGGGCCTTTGATAGCTCCTCCACTGCCTTTATCTGCGCCTCTTCCGCTTTCAGGCGCGCCTCCTCAGCCTCCCTCGGCCTCTTTCTTTTCAACCCGAGCTTTGGCAATCTCGGCTGCAGCCTTGGCGTACTTATGCTTAACGGCAGCATAAGCGTCCAACACGCCGGCCGTCTCTATTAGGTGGTCCTGCAGGACCTGCAGGTGATCGAGGTCGGAGTCGGCAAAGGCCTCACCACTAAAATACTTGCTGGGGGGCTTCACCGCGTATTTGAGCTCCTCCGAGACCCCATCAGTCCATACCTCACCCCGCGAGTGAAGGCGAGACTTGCCAGGAAGTGGGGGAGGAGGGACGCTTGTGGCAGCACCAGCGTCCGGGACAAAGGCTGGACTCTCTTCTGAGACCGAGATCGATGACGCTGCCACCGACTTCGATCGCTTGCGTGGAATGAGGTCCGTAGAGGCCGAAGAGGGCGCAGCCCTCTTCTCAGTAGTAGTCCTGGCAGGCGAAGGAGCAACCACAGCCTTCTTCTAGGAAGAGGACTCCCCTTTCTTTTTGGCCTTAGCCCGGAGCTTCTCGGCCAGTTCTTGGAAAGAAGCCTTCCCCATGTCGGGCACTACAAAAAACATAACAAACATCAGAAAGGACAAGAGGCATACATATAAAAAATGATAATAATAATAATAATAAAATCCAAAGAACAACCAACAGAAATCATACTCGGTGGGTACAATTCCTCCACCGACTGTCGGATAAAAATCCGGGAATCAATAACATCCTTCTCAGCCACATGGTCAACCAGAGCTATCACAGTTTCAACCTCAGCTGGCTCTAAGCTATCATCGGAGGATGCAAATATGTTCTGGTCTTGGTCATAGTGAGTTTTCGACCAATACAGAGGAAACAACAGCTCTACCGAGCTGGAATCGACACCCTGAAGAAACCACGGTTTATGACCGGGTTCAGCATTAATTTTGAAAAAAGAAACCTTGAAGCCTTTCCAGGTGTCGGTTGCCACATGGAAAAGCTTCTTGTCCGGTTTCCCCCGGAAAGAAACCCAACCCCTCTTTTCTTCAGGCTCCCCGAGTTGACGAGCCCGTTGGATCTTAAAAAAATAAAAGAATGTTCCGGTGGTGGGAGTACGATTTAAAAATCGACAAAGCCGCTCGAATGCAATAATAAAACCCCAGGAGTTAGGATGAAGCTGAGTAGGGGCCAGCTGAAGAATGTTTAAGAGATCTACTTGAAACCTAGAAAATGGAAAACGAAGGCCGAGTTTTTTGACGAAGTCTAGGTAGAAGAAGAAAAAAGAACGCTCATTCCCTTCCCGGGCAACGCACACCGGTTCACAAGGGCCGGGAAGAGATAAAGAACAATGATCCCGGTCCCCTAATGGGAGCTCGGCGATCTGATTGGTCGTGGCTTTCAATAGCCTAGATAACACCCCGGTCGCAACCCAGTCATACTTTTCAGCAAGATGACGTGGAATACTGGCGGCCGCTGACTCCACGGATCCGGAATCCTCGACAGGACAAGGAGAAGTTGACATACTACCTAGAAAAGGCAAAACAAAAATAAATTAGAAACGAAGAAGATGATACCTGAAGGTAGTAAAGCGGGACGGGTAGAAACGGCTCCAACAACCCGCGGTTGGATATGCCGGCATCGCGAAGCTATTTCCTCAGCTTCCCATGATCGGCCAACCATCGTGGCCTCAGATATCAGCCAGGAAGACTCCTCGCATGGGCCGATAGGTCGGGTAAGGGAGATGAGGGGCTCCACGCGTGAAGGAAAGGAAGAAGCGAGTAGAGGAGGACTTTCCCCCCTACTCTTTCCTAAGGGCGGCTCTGAAGAAAAAACCCTAGTGGCAGCAATCCCTCGGCCTAGACTTTCGGGCTCTACAGACTCAGACCGACCTCGAGCCCTTCCCCTAACCCGACTAGACCGTCCTGGTTGACTACCACCTTCTCCGCCATAACCACGGAGAACGTTTTCCCTCTTTTGTTCTTCGGTCAGAGGTTTCCCGTACAGCCACCAAGCTGTCCGGGGAGGCATACGCTGAATAAGCTCGGCCTCTTCCGGGGAAAAGGCATTTAGATTAAAAGGCGGAGGAGAACCTTGATGGCTCATCCTGAGAAGATAGAATTTAAACAGGAAACCGTAAACCAAAGACGGAGAAAAAGGATTGAATAGACCAGAAGTTCAAGAACAAAGCAGAAGCCAGAACCCAAAGGGGAAGAAACTGGAAATAACTCACAATAACCTACCCAGAAAAAAGAAAGACCAAGTGACAGAGAAAGAAAGGAGAAAACACAGCCAAATAACCAGAGAAGGAAACAAGGAAAGTACCTGGTTTGAGATAAGTTAAGGGAAGAGGAAATGCGCGAGCCACGAAGACCAGAAATGGGAATCTGAGAAAGATGAACAGGTGACTGGTTGCAAGTTTCTCTCAAAAAGAAAACTCAAAGTTTGACGGTTTTCAAAATGGAAGAAGCGGAAAAATTGAAGGCTCTTATAAGCAAAGCAAGCAGGCGGATGAGAGTCAGGAAACTCAACCGCCAAAGGCCCAAAGGGCCCATACACAAATGGTGACGTGGACGTTAAAAGGCGTGCGCATTTAATGTTGATGTTAAACAAACACAAAAACCAAGATAGTGGGGCAGTTGCTCCACTCAGAGGCCGGCTAGTAAACATTAAATCAGCAGGAGGCAATGATAACACTCGTGGCCTCGAGATAAGACGAGCGTTGGATCAACAGATGAGGCGGACAATGATCCCGGATTAAAATGCTCACGTGGCCGACCACATGAATACACCCCGGTCGTCCGACCTAACTCCCCATGCAATCTCAAACTTGGGGGCAACAAGTCCCGATCCACGAAAAACTGGACAAAGTACCTGTAAACGGGGAGTAAGACCAGATAGAAATATCAATACTACCCGCCACGAATAAAGAAGGAAAGTTCGAGAAGACATGGCAGGAGTTCGGCCTTGAATCAAAATAAACCGGAATGGGGGGGGCACCCGTGTCCCACTCAAATAAACCGAAATGCAAATTGATGACAATGGGGTAACCCGGGGACCAAAAATGTCCGACCTTGGAAAAAGAACTAGAAGTCAAAAACCTCATGACAGCGAAATGAACTAGAACACAGGACGTAACCTGACAAGTACATCCCGGCTGCTCGGAGCCCTGAACATCCGGGCTGGGGGGCAATTGTTACGGATATCTCACAAATGGGTCCAGCCCAATAACCAGAGAGCCTAGGCAAAATGGCTTCAGTTATGCTCATAACCGCTTCCTTGAAAATAGGAGTGGTTTTATCAAGAATATCTATCATTATGGTAACCGCCTATGAAAGAAGGAGATTATTCAAAAACGCATATCTTGATATCCCTAAAATAAAGGATAAATCCAACAAATTAAGATAGGGCCCAGGTACGCCTATAAATAGGGTAAACCCCTTACAAGGTACACACTTCTGAAACCCTAGCTTTTCTATTCACACAGCGCACACACACCACCCCCTCTGGCTATCATTAGCCTGCCGTATACTCTCGAACTACGTGAACTTTGATCCACACTGTGGTACGTAGGACCCCAGAATTTCACCCCGGGTCAAGTCCAACCCAACTTATGATCCACACCGGATCAGTTACCATGCACACCCTATTGACCTGAGCCTCTTCCACTCATATCAACCTCCACCGGTAAGTAATACCGTCTTTATCTTCACGTGGATATCCAAGTCGGTTACGAAGTGACAGACCCAAAGGTTTGTGGCTTTCGAATGCTCTTATTTTTTTATTTAAAAAATGTCTCAATCAACTCTTTTTTTTTTTTAAATAAAATGATCGATATATTATGAGATATAAGTTTATAACTACATATATAGGTAAGTTTAGCACCAGAGAAGGATCTTAGATGGCTTTTTTTTGGGGGGGGGGGGGTTCATGGACCCCAAAAAAAATGTGTTTAGATTTTTTTAAAAAAAAATTTAATATAATGTAAAATTTAATTTTGAAACCCCAATTTTTTGGTTAATTTAAAAATTAATATAAATTTTTAAAATTAATTAATGAATATACATTTAACCCAAAATATTTATCCTAATGGCCAACACTGTTTAGCATGTTACAAGATCTTAAAATATAAACATTGCCACGATCATTCTCAATCAACTATTTACAGGTAAAGAAAGGCATGATGAATTAAAGAAAGATAGAAAGCTAAGGGTGAGATTTTTTTTCCACACAATTTAATTTAATTTTACAAAATTTCATATTTATTAAAAAACTATATTAAAATATACGAAAAATATTTACAATTATAACTATTTTAAAATTGGACTTTACTTTAGTTTGAAGGAATTACAATTTGAAATAAGTAATTAATTGCAGTTTTTGTAAAGTTTGAAAATAGTTTCTGAATGGTTAATACCTGTAATAATTTTTTATTGTGTTAAATTAAAATAATCATAAATATAATGGTCATAATTAGATTATATAAATTTTAAAAGATGATTTGGTTGCTCTAGTATGATAAGTGAATTTTTTAAGATTCAAACTTGTTTTATATTTTTATTGGGTGAGATCTTTTACTTTATCAACTAACCATTTATGATGAGCGGGATATTGAATTTTCCTCCATGTAAAAGTAGAAAGCATCTTTAGGTTTTGTTTGATATGAGGATTTGGAGGGGAGGGAAAATTTTTATAGGTTGGATATAAAAGAATTAGAAAAGTGTTGTAACAAAATTTTAATAAAGAGAATATATAAGATAAAAAAGTAAGAAAAACAATTGAAAATGTTTAACCCCACATAGACTTAACACAAAATTGCTGACCACATTTCTCTCATTTTTTTTAGTACAACTAAAAAAATTTTCTCTACGCTTTCTTTCTTTCTTCTCATATCAAACAAGCCCTTTGAAAAGTTAAATGAGAAAATATTTGAGAAAAAGATAGAGAAATAACTTTTAAAAATAAGAGAATACATGAAAGTGTTTGTAGTATTCATAATACACAAAAAGTGTTAGGCCTGGTTTGTCTTTTTTAAAATCAAAATGAAATGAAAAAAAATACCCTTGACCGTTGTTTTTTAAAAAGGAATCCCTCAACCCCTTCGTAACTGACAGGTGACATACCCTTGTCAAAGCTAGCGCTTCAGTGGCCAGTTGGCTAGTGCTAGTAGGAAAATTATTGGTAAAGTAACAAAACTTGTTAATAAAGTCAATGCATTTCATTAGGTTTTAATAACTTTTATTTACCAAGTAATAAATGCACACTATTAAGTCATTCACAACTTTTATTAAGGAATTCAACGCATTTCATTAGATTTTTAACAACTTTTATTTACCAAATAATAAATACATGCTATTAAGTCATTCGCAACTTTTATTTAACAAGTAATAAATCCACATTATTAAGTCCTTCACAACTTTTATTAAGAAATTCACCATATTCATTATATTTTGACAATTTTCATTTATCAAGTAAAAAATTCACACTACCAATTTATTCACGACTTTTGTTAAGAAATGGGAAATTCACAAATATAAACCAAAAAAAAAAATTATCAAAATAGACCACAGTACAAACAATTTTTAGATCTAACCCAGTTGGTGCGCGCCACGTGTCGTGGCGCCACCTTGTGTGTGGCGTGACACGTGGGCACGCCACAAAGTGGCGCCTCCACGTGGGACGCCACTTGTGGCGTGCCCACGTGGCACGCCACACAAGAAGCGCCAGCACTCTTTAAAAAATAAAATAAAATAAAATAACACGCGCCCTACAAAAACTACCCAGGTGGCAGCTTTTCTAAAATAAAATAAAATAACACGCGCCCTACACGCGCCAGCACTCTAAAAGCTGCCACCTGCCACTGAGGCAGTTGTAAAATGGGTGGGTGGGGGGCGTGAATAATTCACATTCATGCCCCCCACAGTAATTTTTTTTTTTTAAAAATTAAATTCTTCTTCCTCTTCTATTTAAACAACCACACACACATATATTCACACACATTCACACATTGCATCTGCGGGAGAGGGAGAGACGTTGGGAGCTTGCTTGAAGAAAGAAGAAGAGGAGAATACATCGATTGAAAGTTATTTTAAGGTATGTTATTTATTGTATAAGATTATTTAGGTAGCTAAATTAGAATCTTTTGATAAATGTTCTTCATAAAATGTTTTATATCTCTATTTGTCTCTGCAATGATGATAGTCTTGTGTCGGTTAGAAAAAATGCTAGAGTTAGAATTTTTTACAAGTTGTAAGTTTTGACACTAGAAGACTGTATTTGTGTAGTGATTGATTAATAATAAATTTTAATCGGTTTAGATGCATTTTTTGTTGTTTCAGAGATGTAAAACTAATTTTTACATTTAGAAAGTTTAACATCATTGTATTATAGGATATTTTTACCGATTAAATGTTATGTAAATAATATATTTGAGTTAATAGAGATATTATAGAAATTTTAATCGGGTTAGTTTTGAAATTATTTAGTAGTACATTAGAGAAAATACCAAAGTATGATGAGAAACTTAAATTAAAAATAATTATTCAATATATTATGAATTTTATTTTTTCGTTTAATTTTTTTTCTTATTTGTTGATTTTGATTTATTTTACTTAAATAAATTTGTATTTGTTGAATAATTTTTATTATTATAATATAATATTTATTATTTTTGTTATTATTAGATGTCATGAATTTTAATATTTAAATTAATGTTTTTTTCTTAGCATTATATTATTTTCGGTATTAATAAATAACTTTGAATAATTTTACTAATTATGAAATTTGATTTTTTTAATTAATTTTCATGTTTTGTATATAAATTTCGTTATTTTTATTTTTATTATTAAATATAATGAATTTTAATTCTTTGATTAATTTTCGTTAGATTATATTAAATATGTTATTTTGATTATTATTATTACATATTAGTAGTTTCATTTGTTTATTAATTTTCGTTGTTATTAAATAGTTTTTAATAATCTTACATATTATGAATTTTTATTTTTTTTATGAAGTTTAATTTTTATTATTATATAAACTTTGTTATTTTTAATAAAATATACTATGAATTGTAATGTTTAAATTAATTTTTGTTAGATTATATTATATATGTTATTTTCATTAAAATTGATATATATTATGAGTTTTCAATTTTTTATTATTTTTTTTATATTAAATAATTTTTAATAATCTTACATATTATGAATTTTTAATTTTTTATGAAGTTTTATTATGATTAATTCAACTTTGTTATCTCTATTATTAAAATATATTATGAATTGCAATGTCTAGATTAGTTTTTGTTAGATTATATAATTTTGAATAATTTTACTTATGAAGAATTTTGAATTTTTTGAATTTGTTTTCATTATTGTTACATAAATTTTTCCAATGTTATTATTATTATTAAATATTAAGATTTTTATGTTGTGACCATATTTTCGTTACATTATATTTTCATAAATACTATCATTAAATATTATTATCATTACATAATTTTGTGACCATATTTGTGTGACCATATTTTCGTTACATTATCTTATATATTTTGATTATTATTATTATTATTATTATTATTATTATTATTATTATTATTATATATTACGAATTTTCATTGCTTGATTAACGTATTTACATAATAAATAATTAGTAACTGAATAATAATTAGCACGGATCTCTTTATGTGAGCGTAAATTTGTGTTAGCTCCAAAATGATGTAATTTCTGCCAATTCATAAATAATACTGTTTATGTGAAAACATGTTAACTAATAAAAAATTATAATATAAATTAATACAGCTTCATAACTAACCTGGTGATGGTAACATGCTAGTATGTTGTGGCATGACGATATTTGCAGGCTCTTCATCATCTGTATTACTATCATCTCCATCAGCGTCATTTGCTAATAATGCATCTTCATCTTCTTCTTCTTTCTCATCCTCGTTGTCAGACTCATCTACCAGATAGTCGTTATCTTCTCCGTGCGCATTGGTAGGATGTGTTGGATGACGTATACCAGAATAAGTCATGTCATATGACTCATTACCGAGAAGGAGTCTATCAAACGGTATTGGTACATCTCGTTCCTCTGACGTTTTGATATCCACATAGAATTCAGCAAATTTATTTGTAGGACTTTCCTTAAATGTTTCACAAAACATGTCCAAGTCCTCATCATCGCCAATCTCAACATCGGTATATTTGCCGTCCTCAATGGCAACTCTAACCGTCACACAAGATATTACCTGCTCTTGTTGCAGCTTTAACTTCTGACGGAACTTTTCAGTTAAACGTTCAAATGACATACCTCGAACAATATATATTGCTCGTTTTTTCCCTTCAAAGGTCAACCCATTTGCGCTAGTATTTTGTGAACCATTATAATATACAATTGCACGAATCTTATTCATTTTTTTCTTATATTCTAGAATGAAAAAGAAGAAAAATTACAGATAAATCAAAACACATAATGAATTGCAACTAATCAGAAGAAGAAGAAACTCAATGTATATAAGCAATGAGACAAAGAAATGAAGAAATGAAATGTGATTAAAAAGACCAAATGAACGTGCAAGAAGTGGATGGAGATGAAAATTATGGAAATTGATTTCCTCTCGTTTCTCCGTTTGCTTCAACTGATGAATAATTATGTATTCTCTATAAATACATGAATAAGAACAAATCAAACTTGTGTAATAATAATGGAAATTAATGGAAAGTGCAAATTCATAATATATAATAATGATAATAATAAATACATAAATTAATCAAAAAATTAAAATTCATAATAAATACTAATAATAAAAATAACATATATCATGTGAAAAAAATTAATGACAAAATCAAAATTCGTAATCTTTAGTAATAATAATTATATTAACGAAATTTATATAATAACAATGAAAATAAATTAAAAAAATTCAAAATTATTCATAAGTTCAATTATTCAGAATTTTATAATAGTAAAGAAAATTAATAAAAAAAAATGAAAACTCATAATATGAAAAAATAATAAGCAAAATATATTATATATATAATATTACAAAAATTAATCTAAAAATTAAAATATATAATATATTATACTCATCAAATTTAACGAAATGTATATAATAATAAATAAAATTAAAAAAACAAACTCAAAATTCATAATATGTAAAGACAAAATTTAAATGAAAATTATTTAATATGAACAAAAATTAAAGAAAACATTTGAAAACTCATAATATATAATAATTTTAATCAAAATAACATATATAATATAATCTAAAAAAAATTAATCTAAACATTACAATTCATAGTATATTTTAGTAATAAAAATAACAAAGTTTATATAATAATAATAAAATAACAAAATTTATTAAACTTTCTATAATACAATGATGTTAAACTTTCTAAATGTAAAAATTAGTTTTACATCTCTGAAACAACAAAAAATGCATCTAAACCGATTAAAATTTATTATTAATCAATCACTACACAAATACAGTCTTCTAGTGTTAAAACTTACAACTTGTAAAAAATTCTAACTCTAGCATTTTTTCTAACCGACACAAGACTACCATCATTGCAGAGACAAATAGAGATATAAAACATTTTATAAAGAACATTTATCAAAAGATTCTAATTTAGCTACCTAAATAATCTTATACAATAAATAACATACCTTAAAATAACTTTCAACCGATGTATTCTCCTCTTCTTCTTTCTTCAAGCAAGCTCCCAACGTCTCTCCCTCTCCCGCAGATGCAATGTGTGAATGTGTGTGAATATATGTGTGTGTGGTTGTTTAAATAGAAGAGGAAGAAGAATTTATTTTTTTTTTAAAAAAAAAAATTACTGTGCCACCCACCCATTTTACAACTGGCTCGGTGGCAGCTTTTCTAAAAGCTGCCACCGAGGTAGCTCAGCGCCCTGCAACATTTTTTATTTTATTTTTTAAAGAGGCGCTAGCTGTGTGGCGTGCCCATGTGGCACGCCACACACAAGGTGGCGCCACGACACATGGCACCCGCTAATGTGGCGCTACTAATTGGGTTACATCTGAAAATTGTTTATACGGTAGTCTATTTTGATAATTTTTTTTTAGTTTATATCTGCGAATTTCCCTTAAGAAATTCACCACATTTCGTTATATTTTAATAAATTTTGTTTACCAAGTAGCAAATCTACATTATAAGGTTATTCACAAATTTTGTTATGGAATTCGTCACATTTCATTAGGTTTTGATAACTTTCATTTACCAAATAAAAAATTCACACTATTAAATTATTTACAATTTTTATTAAAGAATTCATAGTATTTCATTAAGTTTTTAACAACTTTCACTTATAAAGTAACAAATCAACATTATCAAAACATGCACAAGTTTTGTTAATGAATCCACCATGTTTCATTAGGCATTCCCTGCATTTCCTTAGATTTGTTATTTCTCTATCTTTCCCTTAATATAAGTTTCAAATAATTGTTTTTTATTTATCAAAAAGTTGTTAAAATCAATAAATACGTAAGTATAATATTTTTTAAAAATTATACCCTCCCTCATAGGTATAAATATCATCTTATTTTAAAATAACTTTTAACAAAACCTAGATATTGATGCAGAATAATTTCTGGACAATTTTGGAGTGTTTGACAAACTTTTGCCTAAATTTTTTATGTAGAATAACTTCTAGATAATTTTGGAGTGTTTGACAAACCTTTAAAAAACCTAGGTTTTGGACCTATCCAAACAGGCTCTAAGACTGTGTTTGAATTTGAGTGATTTTAAAACTTAGATTTTGATAAAAGTTTGTTAAATAGGAAAAAAAAATGTCAAGAAGTTATTCTACAACAAAACCTAGGTTGTGAAAAAACTATTTTTTTAAGAATTTTCTCTCTTTTCTGCCATCATCAGTATTTTTTTTTAATATCAATCAATATTCTTAAGTATCTTTTTAGTACTTGTCAGTATTTTGAAATATTTTTTTAAGATCAGTCAGTACTTGAAATATTTTTTTAAGATTCTAAAATAAATTTTTAAAATCATGAAATGTTTTTCTAGTATTAATTAGTATCTTTAAGTATTTTTTTAATACTCGCCAATACTCTGGAATATTTTTTTTTCAAGATTTTAAAATAAATTTTCAAGATCATGAAATATTTTTTCAGTGTTAGTTGGTACTCTAAAATATTTTATCAAGATCTTAAATAAATTTTTAAGATCATGAAGTATTTTTTTTATGCAGTCAGTATCATGAAATATTTTTTAATACCAGTTAATACCTTGAAATATTTTTTAAGATTTTAAAATAAATTTTCAAAATCATGAAGTATTTTTTCACTGTCATTCACTACCTCAAATATTTTATTAGTACTCTTCAATATCTTAAAATATTTTTTCAAGATCATTCAATATTTTGAAATATTTTTTCAAGATTATGAAATATTTTTTTAGTACCTAAAATATTTTTTTAATACCAGTTAGAACCCTAAAATATTTTTTACGATCACCCAGTATTTTGAAACATTTTTTTAAGATCTTAAAATAAAATTTTGAAATTATAAGGTATTTTTTCAATACTATTCACCACCTTAAAATACTTTTTTAGTACCATTTAGTACACTGAATTATTTTAATTTTGTTCATAAATTTATGTAATTTTTAATGTTTATTATGAGACTTAATGCTAAGAATATTTAAAATAAAATCTAATCATTTATAGGTAATTATTAGTTTATTACAAAGACTAATATTCTTTTTAATAATTTGGGTATGGAAAAAGATTTTTTTGATAATAATACCAACACTATCATTTTATAAAAATTATTTTTTAAACATAATCTATTTTATTAAAAATTATTATGAAAAAATTATTTTACCTCATAAATCTAAAAAACTATCCTTTAAAAATGAAATCTAAACCAAGGCGAGGTCAAAATCAGAATAATATGTGGTTGAGGCTTCAAGTTCATTTCCTCACTCCATTATCCAGCGTACTTGATTCCTTCAAACCTTACTGAGCCTCCCTCCCTCCTCCTTGTATCATCTCCGCTCAAAGTTCAAAACCTAAGAAGACAAAAGGATTGCAGTAAAACAGTACTCTTAATCTGGTAACTGAGAAACTGGAACTTTGTTACTTAAATTTATTTTTATAAGCTCCATTGATCGTGAATTTCGACTTTTCAATTCTCAAGCTCTTCGAGACACTGTTGTGTCTAATATTCTCCATCATTTCTATTTCTTTTTCGCTTTCATATTATTCTGGCTCCCGGAACAATACGATTTATAATCCCTTGGTTGCCACAATTTTCGGAGGATATTTTCGATTCCTGTTTGCAAATTGGGAAAGCCTGTGGGTTGCGTGAACTGTTCATTGTACTTTCCTGAGTGATGCTCCTTTCACGTAGCATCTACTTCTCAAGGACTCAATTTATAATTCTGCAAATCATCACTCTCGGCGCCATTGTTTTGAGTTCGTGGACTCTTCCGTTTTGCTTTCATCTTGCTTGATATATTTTTTTTTTCCCGCAATCCAGGGTCCTTCACCCCCAGTTTTTCTTCTTGGTCTTGCGGAAACTGTGAGCGATAATTCGAATTTTATTTGAAGAAGCAAGAAGAGATCAACGTGACACATGGGATTGGGAATATCCCAAACAACGAGGCGAAGCGACGAATCTGTAGTAGAGGTAGGTAGCAAAGAGGATGGAATCACAGTTGAGTCTGATAGACCAATCAATCGACAGTCATTACTCCTGCCATGTTCGCGAGGCGCTCGACGAATTGCCTGACAATTTTGTCATCACCGACCCCTCTATCTCTGGCCACCCGATTGTTTTTGCGAGCCACGGGTTCTTGAAAATGTCAGGGTATTCCAAAGAAGAGGTTATTGGCAAGAATGGCAAGATTTTTCAAGGACCAGGGACTTGTAGAAGATCGGTAATAGAAATTCGTGAGGCGATAAGAGAAGAGAGATCTTTTCAGATCAATTTGTTGAATTATCGTAAAGATGGCAAGCCTTTTTGGGTTTTGTTTCACATGAACCCTGTATTTAACAAGTATGATGGGAGGGTGAGTCACTTCGTGTCAGTTCAGGTACCCCTATCAAGGAAACGGAGGCGGTCGGGATGCGGCGTTAGGAGAACTAACGTTAATTTGAGCGACGATGGGTCTATGGCTCAGGATTTTGTGTATGGATCGTGTCGGAAGGAAGTGTGCTCGGATTCTTTGTTGGAACTTGGTCGGGTTCTGTCTCTTCATCAAGTGTCAGAAGTAGAACATGATGGTAGAGGTTTGTTTCACAGTTTGGCGTTCGAATGTTATAAATTCCTCTTGCATCAATTTGTGCTTCTATTCCTTGTTAACACTCTAGTTCAATATATTCTGTGATTTCTATTTTGGGCGTGTTTAGTCATATTTTCCCTCTTTCTCTCAGTTTTCTAGCGGTCTAGCTCCCTTTGGCCTAAACAGCCCTCTCTGGTTGAATTATTATTGTGATAGTTGGGTGTTCTCTACTGATCTATATGCTTTCTAACATGCAGAACCAAATAGTGAAGAACTGTGTGAGGCAAGTGATGTTGATAAGAGAAAAACTATGACTGCAATGGACAACATTTTTTCTGTGCTAACCCACTATAGTGAGTTGACTGGGAGATTGGTATGTAGAAAGAGATGCAG
Organism: Acacia confusa; assembly: GCA_037074495.1. Taxonomy (NCBI): domain Eukaryota; kingdom Viridiplantae; phylum Streptophyta; class Magnoliopsida; order Fabales; family Fabaceae; genus Acacia; species Acacia confusa. The sequence goes on along the minus strand of CM073513.1, from coordinate 7,800,631 downwards.
TTTTTCTGACGTGGGAGTTCTTAGCTCATCCTTGATTATATCTCTTGGTAGAATCAAACAAAGCTTTGTATTGTGAGTTATTTGATATATCTAGTTTTCTTTAGCGTAAGTTTTATAGCAAAGTACCGATCCCTGATTTCTTCACGAGTTTTAATATTTAACATCGTGGTTATTTTGCAGAACTAATCCTCGTTTACCTGATATGCCTATTGTGTATGCCAGTGATGCCTTCTTGAAATTGACAGGTTCTCGTTCTAAACCTTACCCTTGGCTAAAGTACTAAATACTAATAGCCTTACGATCAATTCAACCAATTATACTGGCTTTGCTGTAAAGATTTAAAACAGTAACTCAGATCAGGTGTACTGGGGTTTTCATCATGTTTCTAATTATCTTTTTGCTCATATAGGTTATGTAAAAGATGAAGTGCTGGGACGCAACTGTAGATTTCTAAGTGGACTGAATACTGATTCCTCAGCTTTATATTTGGTAATACTTCCTCTAATCTTTATTATAAATCACCAACTAACAATTCTTACAAACTAATAAAAACAGTTAAAGTCATTAAAATTGTTATAAAACATAAGTAATTATTTCTCTAATATCATATTAATTATTACTGTCACCCTTATTAATTATGGGTATACATGGAAAAGAATAATTAATTCTTCTTAGAAACAAGCAAGTGCCTTATAAAAGTGATGAAATACATTATTAGTTGGTGTCTTATAATAAAAACCAGAGGCTATACTTTCTTGCTATGATTTTGCAACATCTGTAGTGCAATATGGAAACTGAGGATTATTGGAATGGATCGATTTTCTATGGACCATGTAATTTCATTCGTGTCCAATTGTTCACAGATTAGGGAGAGCATTAATGCTGAACAACCATGCACAGTACGTATTTTGAATTACAGGTCACTACTTCACTATCCCCTATGCCCCCATTTTCCAAAGAGATGAATTTTATTCATTGAATGTGATGAGTCAATCTACTGCAACTTTGTCAGGAAGGATGAAAGCCCATTTTGGAATTTTCTACACATATCACCTATTCGTGATGCCTTTGGCAAGGTATTGCTGAATTATAAGCTGAACTGTAAATTTTAAATGCGTCTGTTTCTCATGTTCAGTCTGCCAACCATTTTCCTCGAGTTTGATTGGGCATTGAAGATATTGAATCACAGGATTTGAATAAAATATGGGATGATTTTTAAATGTGTGTTCGGCAGTTAGGTGGCTAGAATTACGTAGATGGCATCGTCATTTCCAATTCTGCAATTCTGTTAACCAGTCAGCTGTTGGTAGGTAATTAAGATATGTGAAAACAGTTGATTTTGTTTGTCAAAATATCCGCTCTGTTATTTTATATTTTGAAGTTGCTTGCGTATTATTTAGTCTTTGTGAGTGACATGTACTTCACTGGCCTAACCAAATGATTTAGAGGGGGAAAAGGCTTGGGAGGCCAGCAGTTTGTATCTAATGTCGTACATTTATCTTGGTTGTCACTTATAAGTAATACAGAAATGGAGTGGATCAGTGAGAAGAAGAGATAGGAAGGCAGGGTTGCAAGAATTTGGTCCCACTCCTACCCACTATCTCATCTCTCTCCTCACCGGATCCCCACCATCACAGAAGGAGATTCATACACTTGCGAAAGCAATCTCAACAGTTGCAATATCAGATGAGACTTCTCATCCAAATTAATATTGATAAATATAATATTTATATCAAGCTGTACTCTTCATTTTATTTTTCAAATTTCATTTAGTGTTTTGATGGCGTTCTTTAGAATGTTGCCCCATTCCACCCTTTCCCTTGAACCTGTATCCTTGGAAGAGATCCAGACTACAGAATTTGAGTTTTGAATTGTCATATTTTAATTGATTTAATTTGATTTCATATTAACCAGTTATTGTCTGTATGTATATGGAGGGGTCCTACTGATGTAAGTTCCCGGATCCTTTGCAGGCATCTTAGGAAGAGATGCCTTCAGTAGTTTATCACCCCAGTTCATCTTTTCTACTTCTGTACAAGCTCAAATTGCAATCTACCTGCCTAGATGAGTTATTTTACCCCAATTATCCTGTTCTACTTCTGTACAAGCTCAATTTGCAATCTAATCAGAAGCCACTTAAACTAAGTTGTTCAGTGGAAGTTTATGAATAGTAGCATACCAGTTTATACCGTAATCTCTTGCTATACCAAAAAAAAAAAAAAAAATTGAACAATTTGGGTGGCCAAGATTGAAACTTAGTGCTAAACTAAAAAGGTTAAACTCTCCAATTCTGCGTCACTAAATTGAGTTTTGTGGGTGATCAGATAGCATATTTTGTGGGGGTTCAAATAGAGGAAGGCTGTGAGAACAAGCAAGGCAGACAGGGAATGAGCCCTGAGAAGATTCAGCTGAGCGTGGTGGGAGCAGTGAGGATTGGTGTGAGGAGTTCATCATTGACTGCTGGATCTTCCAAGTCATACACATGATAACTTTGATGGACTATTTGCTGCTCATATGTCCTATGATTTATATACGTTTTCCAAATTTGTTATCCATTTTCTGAGATGCATCTATCTCAACTATGGTCGTTGAGATAGTGAGGGAAGAAAAAAGAAAAAATGGAAAAGAGGATGAAGATTGGCTTGCCATGTCCGTGATGTCAATTGTGAGATAGCAACATTATGTACTATATAGTCGTCTGCAATTTATATTCCTTCTTTGGGTGTTCATCCTTTGACGTTTCTAAATCATATTCAGTTGTTCACTTCATCTTTTCTTTGTTCTCGTGCCTACTGAGGAAGACTCAAGATATAATATTTACCATGGTATAGCTAAGGAATGAGATTCGTAAAGTTACATGTGAGAAGATTAAAGTCCCCCCAAAAAAAGGTTAGTCAAATTGTCTCTACATATTTAAAAATTTAGTTTCAGTGTTCTTGATTTCTAAAATGGTTGTTTGTTAACATGGTTAATATACATATATGGATTCTGGACTACTTAAGTAAATCAATTTATTTTTGCAAATTTGCTATGCACGTTAAGATATAAAATGTGAAATTAAACAGCTCCAGATAGGAAAAATTATATGCTCCTCATCAAATATTATAAATTCCTTAAAATCTGAACAAAACTTGCGGATTAAAGAAATGCTGCCATAAAATTGATCAATTCATCAAGACTGCTTGATAACTTAAGAGGTCAAAAATATTTGTCAAGAAGAGACACATAATCAAAAAAGCTATGATCACGTGGACTCACTTCACTTAACCCGAAGCCAAACAGCACGACTGGGAATTCCAGCGTGGACAACGTAAAGCATGTAATAGCCAGCTGGGGCCACATTAGGGGTGGGGGGCCCACGCGCCGTAATCTTGTAAGCACGTGGGGCCACCCTCCCTACAGCAACCACATCCAACACCAACATCCTCTGATTCATCGCGAACGAGTGCGTCGTGAACGACGGCGCAACCAGCGAAACAGAAATCCCCCGCACGCCCCGGAACTCTTGTAACGACACCGTCACCGAGAACGTCCCACCGTATGGACACCTATTGGTCGCCGCCTCTATCTCCGTAATCTTTGGTCGCAGAGGACTGAATTTCGGGTCCAAGTAATTCGGGTAATAGGCCTCCAAGCTCAAATCCGTCGGGTACGGGTACGCTTTGAAGTCGTAGAATCTATGCGGGTTACTCCCTCCGACTAATATTCTCCCGTCCGGCAATAGCACTGCCGACGAATGGTACATCCGAGCATTTTTTGTAGGGTTCAATACCTTGAATCTCGCATTCCGTTCGGGTTCGTTCGGCTTGTACAGAACCGGGTTTAATGCCGGGTTCACTGCATTCTCCCACCCGGCCGTCCCATTGCGGGCACCGTTGAGGATGATCACGTTACCGGTGGGTAATATTAACATGTCCAGCATGACCCGGGGAATGGGCATTACCTCCATCACCCATTGTGGATTCGGGTCGGTTACCCGGATCCTTCCGCAACTTCTCGACGCTCGCACATATACTCTCTTCTCAACAGCCATAGGAAAAGAACCAGGTAAAGCACCGCCACACACCATCACCTCTGCGTCGGGCAACCGGTTCTTGTTTCCCAACCCGGTTAAGTTCAAGGGGAGTAAAACCGACGACCCGGTACTGGGGTAGTTACGTCTCTCGTCACCAGGTAGAACCGGGTACTCTCTGACGATCCGATTTCTGATGTAGTCGAACAAAACAGAGCGTCTATTGGCGAAGATGAAGAGATTACCGTCCGGCAAGAGATGCAAGAAAGGGTAAAGATTATTCTCTTCTCCAGGTCCGGAATCCATGGTTTCTCTCAAGAACTTAAAGTAAAATGACCCATTGTGATTTCCTGCATTCTTGGGGACAAACTCGTAATTGAAAGCTGAACGACCACCGACGACGATAATGCGACCGTCGGGGAGAATCTGATTGGAGGCGTACCACCGATTGTTACTCAACGGAACAGAGAGCTCAATCCAGTCGCAGCGTTCGTCGTCGCAGGGAGTGAAAGTTCGTAGTTTGTTGCAGCCGTCACTGAAACCACCGGTTTGGATGAGTGTACCGGAGGAATCAACGGCAGCGGAGGAGCACCAGGTGTCAGTCTGGACGGTGAGGGGGCGAACGGAGTTGCAAACGATGTCGTAGAGAACAGAATGTGCCGTACAGTCGACCTTCATAGCCATGTCTCGAGGGTTGTACCGGCAATGGCCGTAGGGCAGAGAGATATTGGAAGGACCGAAATTGGTGCGGTCGAAGATGATGACCTTGTTGTTCTTCATTACTTGCATGTGCATGGCTGAAATTCCTATGCTTCGTTGCAGGAGAATCCAGTGGCCGCCACTGGTGTTGGTGGCGAGGACGGAGGAGGGAGATGATGACATGGCTGTAGGAACTAGGAAAGCGTGGGATACAATGCAGAAGAAAAAGAACATTTGTAAAGAAGCGTTCTTGAAGCCCATGGCTTCTTCTTTCTTCTTCTTCTTCTTCTTCTTCCTGGTGTGCGTCTGAGAGAGTGCTCAGACTTGGGTTCTAGAATTTTCATACAAGTTTCTGCGCTTATAAAGGGAAGCTAACCCCCAAGAAGAGGAGTGATGATATGATGAGAGAATTCGGATCCTAAACGGGAAACAAAAATTTACTTAATATGTACTGATACGTAAAAATTCCGCCTTTTGTAGTTGAAAGGTTCTGTTTCGTAAGCCAAGTGAGGTTCTTTTAATTTGGGAAATATGTGTAATGAAGAACTCCTTTCTTTTAAACCACATGCTAACAATTTTTATAAATCAATAAAAATAAAAACAGGTAAGATCAATAAATTATCTTAAAAATTAAGTAATTTCTAATATTATCACTAAATGTACTAAATTTTAATATTATATTATTATTACTCTTACTCATTACCTTATTAATTAATTATAGGTATATATTAAAAAAAACCAATTAATACTTCTTGTTTGTTGAATGTCTTATAAAAAGAATCAAATATATTTATATTAAATGTTTTATAATAAAGACAAGAGGAGAGGAAATAGTATTAATCCTTGGTATTTACAAGTGGTGCTGGTTTGACTGATGAAATAAATTTGGGCAAGAGAGAAGAGGGATTGCATTTGTCGAAAGAATGAGTGAGAATAAATGGGAGGATGAGGATAATAAATGGAGATGGCGTAGAATGACTGAATAGAAGAGAAAAGAAGGGGAAGAGGTGGATGTGAGAATTAATGGAGGAGGAAGGAGGCAAGCTGACCAGTCGAGGCATGCAGTTAGTAGGACTGTGGGAGCAGTAAAATTGCAGTGGCAATATTTGACGGTGCTGAACACAGCAGCAGAAAACCCAAAAAGAGAAGTCAATCATAATTAATGGAGATGCGGGGTATCGATCCCCGTACCTCTCGCATGCTAAGCGAGCGCTCTACCATCTGAGCTACATCCCCTCTGCTGTTAAGGTTTTTAAGTAAAACTATATATACAAATAATGAGTTATTATTAAGTACGAAATAATTGGTGTTGATATAATTATTTTTTAATAGCGCAGTTCTGTGGAGTTGGTTCCAATACAATTATGGTAGATTTTGGTGTAGATTGTGTGGTTTTTCTAACGAAAAATTATATGGTTTCTTTTTTCTTCTTTAAGTGAAAGATTATGTGGTATTGATGTTTTACTAATGTGACAATAATATTAGCTAAAAATAACAATTTTGAAAAATTAACCACAACTCTAACTACTCCCTCTTCTTATTATAAGGCATCAACTACCATTTCTCACAAATTAAGGAATGGAATTTGTGTCACTAAATAGATCTAAAATTGATAAATATTTTCAATTTTACCCTTACTTTAATTATGGGAATTTGAAAAGTTAGTTAAAAGTGAGGGTATAATAAGAAAGTGACAATAAATGAGTTAGTTAATGACAGTTGGTGCCTTATAATAAAGACCAAAAAATTATGGTAGTTGGTGCCTTATAATAAAGATCAGAGGGAGTATTACTTTTTTCATAAAAAAATATAAGATTGTAGTCAAAATCAATTACAGCTACAAGGATTATGTTTCCTTGTTTAATTTGATATCAATAAGACAATAACTGTAATAAATGACAGATATATAGATTATATCATATGTAATTTAATCTGACGGCTTTTGAAGAGTACTATGAGTTATTAAATTTTTTATATCTGTGATTAGTTGCAGTTAATGCCATATCAATGAAATTTATTGAGTTTAATTATATTGCCCCCTAAATTATTATCTAATTATGTATAATTGGAAATTTTTTATATTTAAATCAACATTAAATATCATATTAGGATAGATTACTTGATTTGTAGAAGTAATTGCATTTATTTGTCCACTCATGCTCTTATAGCATATGCAAGGAATATATGATAATGTGGATTTCATGGACAACATCCATTTTATTGAGTTATTGAGTCCCATTTTTGTGTTTGGAATACCAAATTATTAGTTGCAAAATGTTGATTAGTCAAGGGATCAAAGCTATGGTGCCTATCTTACTGTCTGTTTCCTAGTTTCACTACAAAATGTTCATCTCCACTCTTCAATAAACTTTTTTGGTTGTATATCCTAAGACATGTTTAAAAGTTACTAAGTCTAATTTAACAATTTTTTTCTCATTATCTATTATCTACAAATTTTTTGTAATAAAGTTGTCGCTAGAACTCTAATTGCCACTAGTCGTGGAAGTTCCAATCTCTGATGGGTGTGACGAGGAAGAGGATACTCTCATATTCCATCTTTCTTATTATTTTCTTATAATTCCATCTCGACCCTTAAATCATGAAACGAATGATTTAGATTTAATATTTATAAAATTATCATTATGACGTTTTATAAATTATTTCTTTTAATTGTAGCTATGAATAGTATATATCAAATTTTAAGAGTTTAAATTAACTTATTTACATTTCTAGTAATAATTTTATAAAAAGATTAAATCTGAACAATTTATTTTTTCAATTTAACAGTGGATATTAGATTATGAGAGAAAAATAAAAAAGAGTATAATGAGAGAAACACAACAGTGTGATGGTCAGCCACTCACCCACATTTGAGCCTTTGGAAAAGAAAAAAAGACGTTGCTTTAAAATTGTCCTGAGGTAATGTGGTAAAATGCCTAACATTTGCAAATACTAAATTGTGTCCTTGGACCAATTAGGAATTTATGAGATTTGTCCATCTGATTTGAGATTTTCCCAATTCAAGCGACTTTTCTACAAAATGTACGTATAATTTCAACATGATAAACAAGATGTTTATATAATTTCAACACATTTTAAAGGCTTTATTTATCCAGGATGTGACCCAATTTACCCGTGCAGGCCACTCTACTGCAAAAAAAGAAAAAAGAAAAAGAAGAAGAAGAAGATGGATTATCATGGGCAAGAGCCATTGACATATACTATGCATATATTAATTGAAGAGGACAAAAAGCCATGTTGGTTACAAGTAAGTATTTCTCTCTTCTCGTGTTTGGTTTTGTTTTGTTTAACAAATACTAGATAGATATCCCTCCTCTATCGGAACCACGTCCAGATCCACCAAACCAGACACTTGTATGTATATCCAGCCTTTTTTTTTTTACCTCGTTTTCTTTTGGGCCAAAAGGTATCCCCAAGTCCCAACCTTGGCAATGCCATTGATTAATGGTCTAGTAAACTAGAGGACTCATGGACCATTTAGCAACTTTTCCTCTCTCTTACTTCATTCACCATTTCCTGCTCCTCTGTACTTGTACCGAATAGCCCAGAAGAGATAATGCAGGAAATTCAAACCACTAAGAGCACACATGAGCCAATAGAACCTGTCCAGATGGTAGTGATTAATGTTGCTACCAGATAACCAAGGCGTGTGGGTTGAGTTACCAGTGACATGATTTACTATGGATACAATCACTGTACTGAGGTAGTACCCCACAGCCAATGAGGCCCAGGAAAGAGATGTGGCCAAAGATCTCATCCTTATTGGGGCTTCTGAGAAGAAGAACTCCAACAAACCAGCCAAGGTGAACAGATCGGCTGATCCAAGGAACAAGTACTGAAGTGCAATCCAAAAGAATGTGAGAGGTAGTGGCTTGGTGGAATCTAATAGCCCTTCCTTTGTGGCTACCCTTTTTCTCTTTATCTCGACCAGAGCTGCTACTGCCATGGCAACTATAGAAAGGACTAATCCAACCCCAATTCTCTGGAGATGAGTGACGCCTGACTCGGTTTTGGTTACTTTTCGAGCAAAGGGGATGATGATGTGGTCATAAATTGGTGCGAGGATGATGATAAAGATTACTGGAAAAACTGGTAATGATGCCGGTGGCACCTTGAAGGAACCAAGTTTGGTGTCCATGGTGGCAGCTTGTTCAACAGAAAATGTGGATAGTTGTGCAAGACAGCAATTAAGCATGATGGTGCAAGCAAATATGGGTAATACTTTAAGTACTATTTTGACATCTTCCACTTGCTGCACGGTGCATTCTAGTGATGAGTGGACTGGCTTGTTAGCAATTGATTTGTTGAGGAATTTGAGCGTATCTGTTGGCATTTCAGTTGACTTGCTTGGTTTTTCTGCTTCATCCTCTGCTTCTTTTCCCCTTGAGATAAGATTAGAAGGGCTTGAGACCATATTCACAACAGCACTGCTAGAGTTACTGTTGACGCAAGTATTAATTGAAGCAGCAATCAGAACCTGCTCAGAAACAGGAACCCAAAACGATGTCAAGCTAAACTTGAGGGCAGGGAAAGTTATCTTCAAAGGAAAAAAAAGTCAAGGGTATGAATAATTTATATATCAGTTACCTTGAAAATGGTTGTAAGTGGACTTCCAGTAGGGATCTTGTTCTTGTAAGTGGCAGAGCCAGATAAGAAGACAGGGATGGACACAAGAATGCTGATAGTAGAGATTGCAAAACCCCATTGCCACCCTTTGTTGTCTTCAATCCACACAACGAAAGTAACAGCAATGAGGGCACCACATGAAAGGCAGAAAACAAAGTAGTTGAAGAAGGTTGATCTCTGCTTCCTTCCTGAAGGGGTAGTCCCATCAAACTGCTCAGCACCATGTGCTGCCAATGAACCTTTGATTCCTCCAACTCCCAAGGCCACCAAATAGAGGCCTCCAAAAAGCATTGCTGCTTTTCCACCAGCAACTTCTTGGCATGGGGTCGTTGCGTCACATTCTGGTGGCTTTAGTGAAGGTACGCGAGCTTGTATGGTGAGTATTATCAGGCCCTGCACAATGTTTAAGTCTGTTAGCCATTTATACTTGTGAAACTTAGCAAACATATGGTAAAATATCATTCACAAGGTAGAAGGGATTTGAATACTTCCACACGAAACCCACACAATGTTAGACGAAAAGGAAAGGATTCAACTACAGACGTCTTCTTTTGAGATACATACTTATATTGCGGTATGCAGTAACCCACATTGAATATGAAACCATTTTTCTAAACAGAAAATTACATATCCCAGACCCACATAATACTCCCTCCGGTCCTTACTATAAATATAAGACATATTTATCTAATATGATTAGATTAAAGAAGTTGGTTGAGGTAGTTAATGTGCCATATAGTTTTTAAAACATCATAATCATCTTCTTTAATTCTTTTTCTTTCTTGATTATTATTCAGGGATTATTAATAAGGATAAATTAGGAAAAGATCGATAAATATAAAAACTGTGTTTCTTAAATATGTCTCTTAGGGGGGAAGGAGTCTCATATTATATTGCTCCGAATCAGGGTCTGTAAAATCTTTATCTCAGGACTAAAATGGGCCCGATTCATGGCACCATACCCTCCAACTTTCCCCTGCTTTTCCAAATAAAACTAATGAACGATCATAAATTTCGCAATCACGTAAGTTTGGACAAAATCACAAAACATGATCAGAAACCTAACTCCGTGTTTACCATTCTTCAAAATGTACTAAGGGGCCCATGTTCTGTGGATACTGGCCACCAATACCAATAGAATGCTTAACGCAAATTGGAAAGGAACCAAACGCGCCGTGGGCCCGAGTCATGTGGTGATGTCCTGCAAAAGTTCATGAACTGTTGGGCTGACTAGCACTGATAGTTAAGTAGTTATGAAACTGAGATAATGGCGTTTCAGTAAGTAGGTATGTATGTGTCGTAGTGGAGGTGATAGTTCAGTGTTCAGCAGAGTTTATAGTATATCCTGTATGGTCCATCAACACGACAACCACACACGTGGTTCCTCAAACTACTTATATGCCAAAACTACGTGCTAGTTTGCCAGATATGGCTCTGTTTAACCTTCCAGACAAAATTCAGTATTCCATAAAACCAGGAGCTTTCAGCTGCTATAAAAGCCTAAGCAAACCCATAGGAGCCACACGTGGCTCTTCCCACGGCACGTGTCATCTATATTTCAAGAAATACTCATGGTGAATTATTTATAATATTTCTATTTATGCCTTATTTTAACACCTAAATTTAAATTTAAATGTTATATAATTTTATTTTATTTTGGCATAAAGCGATGGTCTCAACTCTCAAATTAATATTCATAATTTTATATTTACACCTGGAGATCACGTACAACCTGCGACAAAATTTGTGAAAGATAAAGCGACAAAAACTGACGTTGCTTTCAAGTTTCCAGGTAAAAATGACACACCGAAGTTTCCATTTCGTCCTGGCACAAAATCAAAGGGGGGCCTTGGCCCTCGGGGAAATTAAATACGATGCATGAATATCATTGGTGGGCCCCCCCATATGCCCCACCCCTAAAACAATTTTTTTATTTATCTGGTAAGAAAATCAATTTTTATTTATTTTATTACTATAAAAAAATGGTTCCCCTACAATAATTGCTAGGACCCATTTGTCGGCTGTGACATCAATTTTTATTTGTTAGAAAAAAAAATCCCGTACCGTCTTTTCCCCATCGTCTTTATTAAGGAAAGATTAAGTCGTCAGAGCCTAACAACCATATTATGTGGACTACCCATTAAAAATGGTTGTTAGATGCAGGCCACAAGATATATATAAATGAAGAGTGTTTGTATTCAAGTAAGATCATTTTTTTTCTCTAAACATTCTTGGTCCTCTATAGCCATAATTATCATTTGAAGAATTTTGAGAAAGATTTGGCCGTAAAATATGATATATCTAGCCCATCATATAATAATTAGAGTATCTGACTAGCTAAATATACTTTAATTTTTTTTTTTTTGGATGTATTCATTTGTTTATATATTTTTTTAGTAGTACAAGAGATTAAAGTTATGTGATAATAGAGTGAAAAGGGGGGAAATAAACGTTAAAATATAAATATCAAGCTTATTCTTTCTTGAAATTGAAATTAATAAATATTGAATCTGTTCAAAATCTTTCGTATTATGTTCGCCCCCCTATAAAGGCGATTGTATTTTTAGTCAATGCAGAGATATAATAATATAATATATATGCTAATCTATTGGTAAAGAAACAAGCCTTGTCGCTTTAGTTGAGAGAAATGCCTTAAATAAATTTGATTCTTGACTTTTAGAATTGGCTACGGCCGATTGGTATCGATTTTATTGGAGGCATTCATGCATTTCATGAACTTTTTTTTCTTTCTAAAGACCCAAGTTGAGGGAAGCTAGCGAACGCCGCACAACACACAAGAAGGAGAAGGTGGGAATCATATGGTGGATAAGACTGGTTTGGTTTTAATTATTTCACTCACATTTCTCAATTCAATTATTATAGGGATCTTATTGCAGCATAGATGCAATTAACCCCTCTCCCCCTGCAAGTTGCAACAAGTCACAATTGACTTGGATTCTTATATTCCTACCTCATGTAATCATCAAAGTGGATTTTGCCTCTCTTAACAAAGTATTTTCCATCTATACGACCTGATTTGAACCTAGGACATTATGTTTAAGGGTTTAAGAGATCCAACCATTTAATAACTGTGTTAAGTTTTTATTAGTTTTTTTTTATATGCAGCTGGTAGCATAGGTTAATCCCTTATCATGGGAAACTCTACAAGCCAAACTAATCTGGATTAGAGTACTATATAGGCTCATAAAGATAAAGGGAGCGACCTTCCTATGCTAATACTCCCTCTGATCCTTATTATAAGGCACCAACTAGTAAATTTATTTGGTCTTTTTTATAAGACACTTGTTTGTTCCCAATGAGCATTAATTATCTTTTTCCATGTATGCCCTTAATTAATATAGGCCGTAGGTGAGAGTAATAATTAATAGAATATTAGAATTTAGTGTAATTAGTAGGGGTAATATTGGAAATTATTTAAATTCTATGACAACTTTATTGACTTTAACTACTTTTATTGATATGTGAGAATTATTAGTTGGTGCCTTATAATAAGGACCAGAAGGAGTAGCTCCATTAGCAACCCAGAATTTAAACCCTAACCGTTGCTTAAAGGACCTAGAGCCCCATTGGACCAACTGGACAGAGAAACAAAGGGCGGCTCATGATACCTTATTCCAAAAACAAACAATTTTAATTTTCCGCCCATGTTCATCACATCCTTCCATTTTTATTTTTTTTGAAAAAGAAGTTGGCAATGTCAGATTTCCGAGAAATTCAAAAACACCCAAATCCTTGTACTTTCCTGTCCTGTGTCCCCTTACATCCCTGTTAATATACGAACCCAACCAGCTAACAATAAGTGGAAAATCAGGACAGCTAGAAGGGACAATCTGAGTCATACGCAAGAAAAAGCTAAGCAGATTAATTGAGCAAGCAAGAAGTTTGAGAGGAAAGAGGAAGTCACATGGAGAGAGATGTACATAAGATAAGATAAGAAAGGAGGTGCGAATGAATTAAGGTGTGAGTTGCATACCAGGAACTCAATTACTGCGCTTATCAGGTAGATGTGATAAGTGGTGAAAAAGGCGTCGGATAAGAAACCACCGAGGAGGGCGAGGAGGAAGGCGGTTCCCATGAAATTGGTGACATTGTTGGCCGATTTCGAAGGAGATAAGTGCATGAACTGCTTCAAATATAGCACCAGATTGCTCGCATTGGCCAAATAAGCCAGATTCTCCAATATCTCCACCGCTGCACACAACAAACAGATTCACCATACGCGCACGCACAGAATCAGTACGAGACAATATGAGATTTCAAAATTTTCGCAAACAAACACTTTGAAAAGGCCAGGCTAGGCAAATCTCAATCAATCGATGAACTTGTTCGCTTAACAATTCCATAGACCTTGAAAAACAGAGGTATATATAAAACAAGAACAGTATAACAAACAAACAATTGGTAGTGAAATTAGGGACGAACCGAGAACGAAGGAGGCAGCAAGCATGCCGCCATGGCGACCTCTGAGAGCGGGCTTGTTTCTCCAATTAACATAGCCTTCCCATGTGGCTGATTGCCGATGCTCTAATTCCTGCAAAATCAGGGGGAAAATTTTTGAATCAGCTGAACAAGGAAACAGTATAAGAAGGTTGATTTGTGAGAAGAGGAAGGTAATTGAGAGACATGTAGAAGAAAAGGAAAGAGAAGACGAAACTCACCATGGCTCTCTGCTCTGCTCTGCTTGAGCTTGGATCTTGTTTAGGAGGGAAGAGGAAGACGAGTGGTGGTGGATTTAAAGAGTGAGGCAAGCGAAGCAGCGTGAGACAGAATGGTCTAGACTCTAAGCTCTTGCGCCCTTGGGATCTTGTCTTTAATCTCTCTCTCTCACATTCATATAATATGCACATGAAAGCAAACCGTTTTTTTTTTTTTTTTTTCTTCACACGAATGCTTTGGGATTCTCTCTCTCATGACCAGTTTCTCTTACAAATCTGTGTCCTTCCCTTTTTTTTGGCTCACTCACAAAGAAAGTTAAACAACCACTGACAAAAATAGTTTATTTGTATTTTACATCCTTTTTTTTTTTTTTTATTTGGAGGGACTTTACTATTTAATTGCCGTGTTAGTATTTTTTGTCACTATTTGAATTAACTATAAGAGTGAAGAAATTGTTATTAACTTTCATAGTTCCGTTTGGTTAATACGACAACAATAAACTCTCACCCTCTTTTTTTTTTGTGAAAAAACTTTTTTAAGATAACAAACACAATCAATAACTATAAGGTATTTTACCAAAAAAAAAAAACTATAAGGTATGTGGTTCTAATTTATTATGCGGGCAAAAGAATTCTAATTTGTTATTTATCTATTAATCATTTTCTAATGAGTACTCAATGTATCTTGATTTTAATATGCCATTGTGATTGGTACTCGTATTTTACTATTATTAAGATATATAAAAAGTGTAAAGAAAATTTTCTAGTGAAGAAAATATTACTGACACACTGTACTAGTTGAGATAATAGTTCAAAAGTTAGTGGGTCATTTTAAAATCAACTTGAAATAGAAGGGTCAGACCAACGATGCATAAAAGTTCAAAAAGTAATTTAAATTCTCAGTATCATTTAATTCAATGCCTTAAATCAGCAACAAAATAATAATAATAATATACTTTTTCAACATTCTTTATAATTTCTTTCATATATTGATATCTAGTATTAATCGACCATCCAATGTTACTATGATCAATGATTATAAATATTCTTCCTATCACATTATCAAAAAAAAATGGATGATAACAAAATATTCCTATACACAATCCTTTGATAATTAAACTAACGGTCATTAGCAGAACAATTATCATTAACTTTGATTAATATTGTCATCTAACCCTAAAATATATATTTTTAATTTAAAAAAGGAAATAACGTCAATCCAACAACTTGGTTTATTTGACTGAGTAGGAACCGGGTCACCTTGGGTTTTTCGGGTTAGAGACCTGCCTAGACTGGAGTCATGGCCGGGATCACTAGTTTTCAGGCTAACCTGATTGGTCCAGTCTAGGTTTGATAATCCTAGAACATATATACATATATACACAAGTGTACATCATTTAGAAAAAAAAAAAAAAACCTTATCATTGTCAAGTGTGATTCCGCATTGAAAAGCGAAAACTACTAATTTCATTTATTATAAATTTTAAAAATAAATTTTAAATAAATATATATTAAAATATTTTAGACAAAATACTCCATTATGTGAGAAGTATCTTTGAAGCCTAGGAAAGGAGGCGTAATTTAAAAAAAAAAATTAAAAACAAGAAAGAAAACAACCACACAATTTTTTTTGGCCAATAAGCAGACACACAACTTGAACATATATATGTCAGGAAAAAAAGAAAGCAGGGAATCATTTACCTTAGCAGCAAGAGAACCTTGTTTGCGAGAGTTAGTGGAGATTTGCCCAAAATGAATCTTCAGGACATTTTTAGTATTATCTGTAATACTCTGTTCTAAATATAAGATATATTTATCTAAGGGTTAAGATGCAAAAATACACATATGTTTTTCTTCTAGAAGCGCTCAGCACCATATATTTTTTTTTGTGCAAAAATACACACGCCATTAGGTTTTATGAGCAAAAATACCACTTCCGTTAGTTGACCATTAACTGACCGTTAGTTGACCGTTAACCATGGTGAAATTACTCTTTTACCCTTAACCCTTTTTTAAAAAATTATTTTAAATTAAGGGCAAAAAGGTAATTTCACCATGGTTAACGGTCAGTTAACGGTCAGTTAACGGTCAACTAATGGAAGTGGTATTTTTGCTTCTAAAACCTAACGGCGTATGTATTTTTGCACAAAAAAAAACATATGGTGCTGGACGCTTGGAGGAAAAACATATGTGTATTTTTGCACCTTAATCCTTTATCTAATTTAATTAGTTAATATGACATGTATTAAATAAAACACCCTAATTATTATTTTAATTTTCGTATTCCCTCTTCTTTTTAATTATTGTTTTGAGGAAGCATTAATATATGTAAATTATGAAAAGATTAATAAATATAGAAATAATGTATTATATTTAGGACTAAGATCATTTCCTTAAATATATCTTATATTAAAAATTAAAAGAAATAATAGATCCGTACATAAAATGGTCTATATAATACTGTCTATATTGTTTGCGCAAAAAACAATACGGTCTATATAGTAGACAAATGTAGTATTTTACAATATCCTTAATAAAATATTCATTTTAATGAAGAAAATTAAACTATCAAATAAAACTGATAACAAAGACGGGAGTTGGAGGTAATATATAATATATGACTAGTGTTTGACATAAGTGACAAGATACGATGAAGTATGATAAATTATTGGTTGAGATGTTAAGTAGTCTCATTTCAAAAAGAGAAGAATATAAATTTAAATATTAAAAACCGTATTTATTTTTTTATCAGCTAGAAATGCACTTTATTAAATGAGGTAAAAACTATTTTGCGTGTAAACCTTGAAATGGTTATACCTTTTATCAAAATCAAAAGAATAAAATAGAATGGAATATGAATGGAGTTGAAAGATTTAAACCCATGGATACACACACGCATATAATTAATATTTATCATGTTACTCATATCACTATTAATTTTTCATTTTAGTTTTCATTAATTTCATTTCAATATGTATCTAATTATATTTTTTTTGCCTGAATATGTATGTAATTATATATATCACATGATAGATAAAAAATTAAATATAGAATATTTATTTGATTTATATTATTATTTAGTATTCACATATTTAAGTGATATTTTGATTTATAAAAAAAAATGTTTTTATACCAATAAAATATATAAAAAGAGACATTATTTATACAGAAAATTTAAGTTGCCCCGAAGGGAGTTTGTTTTAGTCAACCCCAAAAGATTCTAAAACTTCACCGCAATCCTTTGAGTAAAAATAAAATTAAGTCTTATGAGTGAATAAATAATAATGCCCTTGTTTTACATTTTTGGACCCCCTTACTTGTTTTATGAATTCTCTTATTTATTTTGTAAATTTTATAAATATTTTTAACTCCCTTATTGTTTTTGAATTCCTTTATTTGTATTTGTATTGAAATTAAGCGTCTTTCATGAAGCTGAATGAAATTTTCTCTTATTTTAAAACCAGATTAGCACAAAATTGGTATTCAAACTCCGACCACTTGTTTATTAAAGCACGAAAGCACCTACCACTAAGTTGAGTTAGTATCTCTTATTCTTTCATTGTCACTTCCAATAAAAAAGAATTCGTCATTATTTATTTTCCATTTTAAAAATTTGAGATAACATTATTTCTTAGGTTAAGGGTCATCCAACACACTAAAAATTTTTTTAGGTGTATTCAGTGCCAAAAAAAAATTTCTCAATATTTTTTATGATATTGGATGCACTTAAAAAAAAATCCTTAAAAGTGCATGCTAGATAATTTAACTTTAATGCTAATTTATTAAGCATGTATAATGTATTTTATTTATCAGATTGTGTGCTGTACATTGGAAAAATTATGCCTACAACAAAATCCAATGTAATGCTATACATATTATAACAAAATCATAAATAATACATCTAAAAAATGCTGAATGATATGAATTCCTAAAAGATCTTGTGCTTTTTTTATTTAAAAATTGATAATTAATCTTCAAGTCTTTATAGTTTCAACGAATTTTTAATTTATTCCTTATAGTTTTTTTCTTCTCTTTTTATCAGGGTTTTATACTTTCACTTGTTTTTTTATTAGCTCACTACAATTAATTTTTTTAAAAAAATTTATCAGGTCCTTATAGATTTACATGATTCTTAATTAGGTCCCTACAGTTTTTATTGTTATTAATTAAATAATTTGTAACATTTATAAGTATAAAATATAATATTATTCTAATAAATATTAAACTATTATGAATTTATTTTAAAATTATTTTTAATTATTTATTTTAATATTCTTCATACTTTTTTTAATAGAAATATATTTATATTTTTTAAAATTATATATTTTTAATTTATTTTTATAATTATAAACATTGAATTATAATAATGAATTTTTCTAAGAATATAATATAATTAATTAATTAATATTTATATTAATTATTTTTATACTTATGGAATTATTGTTTTAAATTTTTTATTTTAAATACTATTTTAATATTATTCATTAATTCAATTTTGAATTAAATTAAGAAATCAAAATCAAAAAATCTAAAGGACCTTATTAAAATTTCTATAAAAATATAAGGACTTGATAAAGAGAAAAACACTAGAAGGACCTACTTAAAAACATGTGAGACTGTAAGGAGTAAGGACATGATATATATATATATATATATATATATATATATATATATATATATATATATATATAAAAGGACTTATAGGTTAATTATCCTTTTAAAAAATGTTATAAATGAGTCCGAAACAAAAGGCAAGAAAGCAGATAAGAGGGAAGAGGGAATCAGTACTGGCAAGTGGCAACAAAGTGTAAAAGGAAGCAAGAAATGCAGCCTATGATACGATACTATGCCAACTGGTTTTGCGTATTTTGTTGACCTTAGACTCCTCATATTAAATGTTCAATTACTTTATGCCCCTCAAATATATATGTATTTAGCTTCTTCCTACCTTTTCACGTACTATACCTACCTGCCTCTCTTCCAAACCACCCCTCATAATTTTTATGTATTTATTAAATATATATATATTCCTGTTTTTTGTTTTTTTTTTTGGCCAATATCATTCCTATATTACTATTTATAAGGTAGGTAGAGGGCATTCTTTTTTTTCAATGTATAATGAAATAAATCATTTTTAGCACTTTTGAGCGATATTGATTTTTTTAAAAAAAGAACTTTCAGATGTCTAGTTTGGGGACAAAATTTATGTTGATTAATTAGATGAATAAGCAGCTTTGGGCGTATTTGGGATGACATCAAATACTGAAAAAAGTCCATTAGATGCTAAAAAAAGCTTAGCGAAAGTGAAAACTTGATTTTTGTATGTTTGATATAGCTTCAACTTCTGATGAGTTTTTGGTTGTAAAGTTGGTTTTTGACTGAAGTTAATGGGTGGAGCTTTTGATCTCATCAAAATGACTTCTGACCGTTAGCTGAAGCTAGTCTCGTGCTTCTTTGATGTCTTTTTCGAAAACTCCTCTTCTTTACTGAAGCTAATTTTTTTAATGGTAATTTTACTATTTTATTCAACAAATTTATATATTTTTTGAAGTTTTTATCCCAAATCAATTATCACATTTTATATAACATATAATACACACATATATAATTCATGCTTTTTTCAATCATTTTCTATTTCAATTATCTTTTCAAAAGTTATGTCAAACAAGTGCCTATAACGAAAAAAGTCACTTTTACCACCACTATCTCAAATACAAATCATATTAGGAAAAATCTATATATAAAAAAGTCCGTAGAAAAAAGTCCAACAAGAAAAAAAGTCATTTTTACCACCGATAGCTATCCCAAACTGACCCTTATTAGACATGAAGATCTTTTCTTATAAGCTGAATATTATATTTCAATTTGAAAATATTGGAAAATTGATTTTATTTCTTTCGATTATCTCATATTAATGCATCCAATCCATATTACATGAAATTGTAAATTAGATTAGGATTAATTCCTCTCTCTAAGCTGTAGTTAATGACACGCGGGTCGCCTATCCCTCACCAAATCTCCCGTTGCCCTATCCCTCAAGGAATTCCTATATACCACTCTCTGTTAGGATAATATGTACCCACACACACACACTCACTCACCATGTTTATTTCCTGTACTGTGTAATATAATTATCTACATACACATGCACTAAATTAATTATTGATGAAAAACGTTCAAATCACTATTTCTATGCACCTTATAATAATTAATATTTAGTAATATTGTTTTATATACAAAAATATTCATAATTGGAATGGAATCTCATTTTTTTGGTATACATGTTAGTTTTGTGTGGACACATATGTTCAAATTAATACCACAACCACAAGTTGGCAAAAGAAAATTAATAATATGACCACAAGGTTGTGTTGAAAAGCGTAGATTAATTATAAGGCGTTTTGTGTTCTGGGAATTTATACGCAGTATTTCGAGACTAAGCTGACATTAAGATAATTAAAAAGACACACAAAAGCAGATCGAGATTGAGAATCAAATTTGCTTAAGAGAGTAGAAGGTTCCAGATTAGGTTAAAAGATAATTTTCCTATTAATTAGTTTATTCTTTAGGGGCCAATATCTGTGTGTGAATATTTGCCCCCGTTTTGACTATTATATATGAGGCAGTATTCTTCTGGTAATATCTTTACATATCAAGGTATTGTAACCTAAATGACAACAAAACCTTCTTTTAAGGTTTTATTGAGTGTGAGGTTGTGAATAAAAATCATGTAAATCGTATAATAGGTTTATAAATTAAACACTAAATAAAAAAAATTAACAATGAAATTTAACGAATAAATTCACTACAAAAAACCACATGTTATTATCGGCGAAATTGTTTCCGTCGGTAATTTCTAAATGATTACTGAGGGATTTTCAGTTGAAGAACATATATGCATGCATGTAATCATATTATATTCGCAATTTGACCCCTATGAATAATTCTTGCTTTTCAAACTTTGAATTGCTTGTTTTTTATATTAAATTATTCTATCTTGCTGCTACTCATAACTGAAATTCAGGTCATTCTTACTCGACCGTTATGTTTTTAGATTTCGTGGCAAAAGTCTATTTTTTACGCTGTCTCACGTTCTCAGCTGCGTCATGATGAAGCAGTCTTGACATCAAGAATTTATAGTTTTTTCTTAGGTATATTTAGACAATTAATTTTGTGATTGAATTTTTCAACAATTTTTCTTAAAAATTAATCTTATTTAAAGTATAAGGATGATTTTTCTAAAAATAAAAATAATTGAACCCTGTATTAGTTAAAGAAAATTTCTACTACTCATACTAAATATGAGTTAGTAAATTTAAAATAATTTTTGTTTAATTTTTTTTTCATTGATATACATTAAGGCTCGAATGTAATGAAAATTTCATCTAATAATATTTTCAAAGAATTTCCTTTGGCAATTTTTTTTTCCGTCTTTAATTTGGCATTTGTTTAGTACCCGATTGGTTCATGGAATCCGTGGGAATATAAAGGAACGTAATGCAATGTAATAATCATTACATGAAATTAGTTGGTTCGCTGTTAAGAAAAGATGATGCATATGTATAAAAATATTTAGTTGGATTACATCGAGTATATGAATTTATGTGAATAACATAGCAAGAAACAAAATCAAGCATGTCCATACATATATGTATAATGTAAATATTGGGTTCCTAGTAATTTTTTCAATTTGTGTTAATTCATAGTAACTTTTTAATATTTAATAGTGAAAAAATTATATAGCAGGCTGCGTTCATAATAATTTTTTAATATTTAATGATGTGAATATTCTTTAATTGGATATTTTAATATTTTTTAATGTCAGAATATAATTTTTTTAAATTTTTAAAGGGGGAAATATTTTTAATATTTTTATAATATTAATTAATTCTTAAGATTTAATGGTTGTAATTATTTAATATTAACAACATTTATGGGTGAGTACTTTGGTCAATTACAAAATTATTATGGTCATAATGTCTTTTCACTTGATTATGGAATATATGCATCTCTATTAATCAATCATAGCAGCGCGATCACATCAAATGATGTAATTTTGATTACAAAATATAATTATCTTGACATTATATGTCAAAATTAAAATAATACTATTTTTAAATTTATAAGAGTTAGGAATAATTAATTTTAACTATTTTATGGGTAATGTGATACCAAATTATTTTGTTATACATTTCTTATTTTTGATTAATTTTTATACTAATTATCTCATTATATATCAATAAGAATATTAAAAGAATTAAATCTGTTTTAAAATTTCATTTATTTCTAATATTATCTTTATTAATTACACTAAACTCTATATCATATTAGCTTCTACTTCTTCTCATTACTTGTATTAAATATAAGACAATATGAAAAAAAAATATTTATGCTTACTGAAAAAATATAGTACCATTCAAAAGAAATATTTTATAATTGGACCGAAAGGAGGAGTAGGAGTAATTTTTCCTGATTTCATAGATGTATGAAAAGACAGAGGAACATACATTTTATTCATGGAAAGGGAACCTCGAGACTCTTTTACATTGAACTTGATCGATAAAGCACATTGTGGTCCATTTAAATTAATTGAAAGCATTTATGATTTAATCAGTGAAAAAGTCAACCAATCAGATGAACCAACATGCATAGGGGATATTGAATTGCAAAAACAAGGAAGGGTCTTTCATTTTATTCAAGGAATAAAGTGTGCGTTGAATTTAATTCAAATATTACACTCATGGTAAATTAAAGATTAGCATGCGATATTTGTATTTTAATTTTAAGTTAGGTTTGTCCCTTTTGATTCTAATAACACTTTTGACCCGAACACCATCTAATTACCCTAAATTAATCAAATAACCCCCCTCCCCCCCTTTCATCTCTAAATATTTTGTATATATTTTTTTGTTTTTATTTTCTATAATAAATTAGTTCAAAATTATATGATATTTTTAAATATTTTTTCAAAAATAAATTAACGAGAGAACATTTAAAAAGAACTAAAATTTAACGAATTAAAGATCACAAGCTGCTCGGAAGAATGAGAGATTTTTTTTTTTAATGATATCATTATTATTTAATATTTTTTAAAATTCAAGATATGGGAAATATTTTTATAATTAAATTTAGGTTTTATTTGAATATTTATTCTATTATATTCAGTGCATTATATTATGGGACTTAATTTATGAGTACCAACTACTTGACCTTTTCCCACTGTCCTATTTCTTTAACCATTATTACATACAAATGTAAGATGGATTAAATGCGATTCATGAAATTTGGATCTAATCTTGTTAAGAAGATCTCATATATAATCTGGTTTGATGTGTTGCCCGTGTACGCTAAACCACATCATTTTTTGTATTAAGGAACTCAACGTTTTAAATTTTTGGTTGCATGGTTTTACCAAATTAAAATAATTATCAAAATAGATTTTAAAGAATTTTTTCTTTTTCAACTTAATAGGACTAACGGTTAGTTGTTTCAACGGCAACATCACCCTCCACACTTACACTTGGATGAGGTACTGGTGTAATTGGACTGAAACTCCCAAAATGCATTGAATCCAAATTATTACATATCTTAATCGTCCTTCAATCTATTTCTATTTTAATTAATTACTTGCATGATGGGACTTAATTTGTACAAAAGTTTGACTTCTCTACTGTCCTTTTTTTCAGTTACATACAAATTAAAACAATATCATGTAATTCATGGAAGTTTAATCAGTCCTATTTTGACACTCACCAATCCAAAATAATGGAGCTAGATATATAGATAACTAATTTGCCTATATTAAAAAGAATTTATTAAGTTAGTTATTTATAATAATATATATTTATTTTTCTAAAATGCCTCACATAATCATTATATATATCCATTGATGTAAACCACCTTTAATATAAGTAGTTAGTAAGAACAACTAGAAAAGTTTTATAAATTTTAGGGACAAAATGAATTGAAATTTTACATTTAAAATTAAAGCAACCGCAAACCCAAGCATGATTTGATATGACAACAAACGAAGATCAAAACTAATTAATGTTAGTTTTATTTTGTCAATATACTTAGATTGCAAACTCACGAAATGCATTGAATCCAGATTACTATAAAAGTCCTAATCCTCCGTCTTGTATTTTTTATTTCTGAGGAAATTCCATCAAGACAAAAGAACTTAATTAATTTCAAAGTTAATTATACATGAAAGTGTATTTCCTAAATTAATTGGATTAAAAGCCACACAAAAAAGTCAAACATTTTTGGCTACCTTATCTCTTTGGCAAAGCCAAGCAAGCAACCACATAAAGCCATAATATTATGGGCAAAATGCATGCACGCTTCATAAACCATTCTTTCAATTTCCCCACATACACACAACATATTAATAAAGACAGACGTGTCACATCACTACTAATCTAGAGTTACTTATACTATAGTTATGTGTTAAATTCAAACTTTGGAGCCAACATCAAGCTGCCACGTTGGGTTTTGTAACTTGTTAGTGAAGCTAAGTGATCGTTCTAAAAGAGTAAAATGCTGGACAATGACATTTCAAAGGTAGAAAAAATAACAGAGAATATATACATTATCTGTTTCTTCTGTTAGCAGTATAAATCCGTTTACCTTTTATTTTCTGGTACTTATTCCTTGTTGAGTCGTGGTTGGATGAAGGTACAAGCAATTTCAACATATGTGGCATGTGATTTATTTTACATTTTTTCAAAAATACTGCATCTGATTAATTTAATTTACTTCATATATGGGTTTTTTTTATGGTGATCATTAATAATTAATTTTTTATCCAGTATGACCTAGCTTGTTTGGCTATTGTTTTTCATTTTGATTCGGATTTTTCGGTGATAAAAATAGTATATAAAATAAAACTAGAAAAAATAGATGTGCAAATACTATCGCATTACTTTCAAATACATACACCAAGCTTCAGTGAGTTTTTTCCATCATGTGTACTCTCTAAATTAAATCTCTTCCCTCTTCTTTTGTTTCTAAAGATTAAGTATGTTCTACACTGATCTCATTTAGGGGATCATGTTTATAAGAAAGAATCAAAACTATGATCCATGAAGATGACGAGACTTAGAAGTTTAATTCTAGTGCTTAGAGATCAATATGCAAACGTCGCCCTAACTGATAACTTTAATTTAAGGTCTTACCCGGATTAAGATCCCAACGTAACACACTCAAGGCTTAGTTCCTGAGCCCCGACACCTTGTTCTAGTACTTAGAAAATGATATCCAAATGTGACCCTGATTTAGAATTTTGAGGCATTACCTGGATTAAGATCTCAGGGTTGGTTCTCGAGCCCTGAGTTAATAACATTTAAAATAGAGTTATATTATCTACAAGTATTGAGCAATATAATGCAAAGTTAGCTCGTACTTGACATAAATTTTGAAAATGTTTATAGTTATGCTAACCTCTCATTGTTCCAAGAGTTAAAGAAGGGGATCTTAAAGTATTTTTTGGTAGCACTCATTATTTTAAAGTAATTTTTGAAGAAATTCTATGGTTAAAGTATTTTCCCATCAGTACTAATAAGTGCCCTAAACTTTAAGATGCTGAGTACTATTAAAAAAATACTTCAGGATTTTAGATGCATTATAAATTATGTTAGTATACTGAGTGCTTCTTGAAAAATATTTTAGGACATTAGATGTATAAAAAAATATTTTAATTAAAATATTAAATGCTATTAAAAAAATACTTCAAAGTGTTAGATGTGACTTATGTTGGTTTGTTCAAGCTTTTTAGAAGCATTTTTACAATTTATAAGACAAATATATGAAATGAGTTTTGTCTCGACTTATAAAAATAATTTCCGAATAGATGGTTTGAGGGTTTCTAGAACATACACTAGTCCATTAAAAAATCACATTTAGTGTGTATGGCGCCATTTACTATTTGGTTTATCCTTTTCTCCTGGCTGCTTCCACGTGTCTTGCTAAAATTTGACTTGAATTAGAAGATAAGGGTGATAACGTGGATAAGCCTAACATTAAAAAAAGGACACTATTTCACAATGACACATTTTTGACAGTGAACAAATGGATGCATTGTATGCAGAAGAATTCAATGAAAACAATGTTTTATGCGATGACAAGTTAATATCGAAAACCAGGACCTCTCTACAAGATGAGAACAAGTTCGATATTGACACACACACAAACACACACACTGTTTAGGCTAGATAATAAATATGCATGCATGAACAAGTTAAAAAAAATATTTAATTTCTATGAATAAACAGACACATATATAGACAAATGCTAGGTGGATAATAGAAGATAACAAGATTAGGTATATTTCAGCGTCAATCAATATCGTTTCTCTCTTTTTATTTTATGCTCTAGCTATCTTCAACAAACAAACCAATGGCTACTACTTCTTCATCTACCTTTCACCAACGTAACAGTCATTAGTCATCAATTTGTGATGTGTGTGGGGGTGTTAGTGTGTGTGTGTGTAGTGTGGAACCGATTCATTATTGAGTTTGTCCTGAGGCTACAACGTGTTGACTACTTAGCCATAGGACAGACACGAACACACACAGACAGAAATGTGTGTGTGTATTGTGTGTGCGTAAGCAGCACGTGGTAGGATTGGAGATGCTGCGAATTTAATTACTAAGCATTGCCCACATCAATAACTCCAAGGAAGAAAGCAGCGAGCAATATAATTAATAGACCTTCGGTGAGCGTTTGACCTTGAAAGACACCAACCTTAATTTCCTGACCAGCATACTTGTACAGAAAAGCATTATAACGTTTTAATTATATGAAAGGAATAGAAGCGAAAGTTTGAGAGATTCTCCGACTGATTAAAAAGTTGAGGGCCTCTCTCCGTTAGCCTACTTGAAATCCCTTTTCACGCCTCCTATTGTCGGTATTCCAAAACAAGAATCTTTCCAAGTAGTCTAAGTCAGACGGGATCCTGTTCAACATAGTGGGAGAGTTATATTACATGCTTAATTCGTTTATATAGACACTTAGTTAGCTATATATTACAATATCTAATTTCCATCTACTATTTCCTTTTCGCACAACATTTTAATTCCTCCTACACAATGTTTAGCCACTTATAAATGAAAGAAATAGCTGAAGATTTGGTAACGTCTGTGCAATATCAGTTGGAGTGTAAATAATACTTAGTATGAATGTAAATTTCTAGATACTGATAACTTGTTTAATTTGTTTTAAAGGTTTGGTTTTAATAGTGTATATAAGTATATAAATTATTGTAAAATATTCTAATTTGTTTTATTGTTTTGTATATTAATGAAAATGTAAATATATATTGTGATTCGTTTTGTAAATGTATATATATGTGGGGGATCTCGAAAGCAGAAACCCCCCTCCCTCATTTTATTAAAAAGAAAATTAGCTTTTATAAGTCATGATTTTTACCTAACAACCATTATTTATATCAACTCAGGATTGTGACCTAATTATTATTTGGAAAGAACTATTATATATGTTACCTAACAATCGTTATGTATGTTAACTATATATAACGGTTGTTTAGAAAGAACCATTATATATGTTAGTAGATATATGACAGTTGTTAAATCAAAATCGTTATGTATTATGCAAGTATATATCATTATTACAGTTGTTAGCATGTGCCTCTTAATTATTATCACGGCAATGAACATATCACGGCCTCACGGAGTTTCAATACATAACGGGTGTTATATTATAATCGTTATAATATGTCCAAAATAAATAATGGTTTGGAACCATAATATATTTGCGCCAAATTTTTATAATGCCCACGTATATGATGGTTTGGAACCGTGATGTATGATAGTTAATAATTATCATATATCATGATTTTTGTAATAGTATATTTATGTATATTTAGGATAGCTTTTGTTGAAAACGATCACTTCTAGGTTAAAATTGAAGCAATTTTATTTTTTCTGAATTTTATTTTTTTTCATATTTAAACCTTTTAAAACTAATTTTTTCAATAAATATCATTCAAACAAGTTTATATAAAGTCTATTTAAATATAACTTACATCACATCACTACTTTTACTTTCAACTTCAGTTTTAAAAAATAAGCAGTTTGAGATAAAGGTAACTTTTCTAAACATTAACCCCACAAGCCGGGCCAACCATATAAGCACCAATAATGCTTAAAACACGGTTTAATTAAGCTAATTAATTAAACAAACTATGAGCTTTAAACTCGTTTTCTGAAACCATGTGAGACACAAGGCCACGTATAACACACACGGCACCACCAAGTCATGATTTATTTATTTATTCTTGTTGTAATTAATTGTGGTTATATGTAATTATTAAAAAGAACAAAATAAATTAATGAACGTGTTTTTGTTTGTGCGCATGTGGGTCCAGAATAACGTGTATGGGGTTTTTGAAGTAGATTTTTATGACGATGAGTGAGACTTGTAAGCGACCACGTGAATGTTCCCACAGTTATCGGTCTCTCTCATTCTTTCGCTTTGGTCAAATGATGCTGATACACATTGACCACAGTAGTGCACGCACACAATTGGTTAATATATATACTTATTACTTTTCTTTTATTACATATATACTTTGTTGTGAGTGTGTGTCGTTTTGTGACTGTTCATTTCGTAAGATTTGGATATTGGGATTCACTTAATTAATTGATTAATTGCTAGTGATATTTTGTCGCTACCTACAACTCTTTGTTTTCTTTATAAAAAAACAAAATTGGAGGTCGTTGTGAATTTGTGATTGGCATGTGCCCCCGCGACTTTATCCCAGTTCATGGGGAAAATAAAAAATAAAAAAGAATTAATGAGATCACAAAAAAAGAATTTAATTATATAAGGTATTATTATTTCTCATATTGAAATTTGTTATTGAACTTTTTAATAATTATGTATATTTCTTAAAACCCCATAGTAACTCTCCATGGTCATGCATAAACTACTGGATTTTTCAAAGTTAGAGCTCATATATTATAAGACATATTTTAAATCCATGATAAATAATATTTTCTTTTTCATTTATAGATACAAGGTGATTATTATTGTTAGTTTTTATAACTCGATCAAATTTTGATTTTGATCCCTATAATTTGAATTTATTGGTTTTGATTTCTATAGTTTCGTAAAAAATTTGCTCTGAATTTAAAGATTAGTCTCTATATTCTTAATAAGTTTTAATTTTAATCCCTATACTACTTAAACTCATACTAGGTGTTTATAAAAGATAGGTGACCAAAACCAACAATTTAATATTACATAGACTAAAATCAAAATTCAATCAAAATGTAAAGACAAAAAAATAAATGAGGTTAATTAAAAATAATATACATTAATTCCTATTAAAATTACCCTATATCTTTCCAAAAATACCTTGAATTAAATGTTACAAACTCCAAACAAAATCCTACTTATCTCTCGCACTCCTTATTTCCACTATAAAATTTTTTGGTCAACCTTAATTATTTCCATTATAATTAACAATATCCATCGTAAGGTTACTTAAAAATAATCAATTAACTCATAAATTTTATGAAATGGCTAATTATTAGTAGGAACATATCATCAACAAAAGCTGCATATATATATTCCAGGCACAAAAAAGAAAGTGATTAAATATGGAAATTGATGAAATGACTGAAAGAAGTGGGGTGGGAAGTGGAAGATGCTAAACGAGAGGTTAAAAGTGAGTAGAGAATGTAAACATTCTCATGAGACACAACACCGAAAGATAAAGAAATAACATAGGCGCACAACACAACACCCCACACACACACACACACACAAAGCAGTACTGCTATTATGTCTGCTGTCTTCACACGCACTTGGATATCAATAAGCCAATTATATCAGGAATCTGTCATATCATTTTTGGTATATATGCGACTCCTATAAATTTCCTTTTTTATATAATTAATTATTACTTAATTATCTGACTTTTTGAGATATTAATTACTCATCTGATTCTATTTATAAGGGACATGGAGTTTTTTTTTTTTTTTAATGAGTCACGTCTTCAAATTTTTCATATGAATATATATATTTTTTTCATTTATGTATATTATTGTGTAGAGTGTCATTTTATTTAAAAAATATTAAATTTCAAGATAGAGTTAATAAAATTTATTTTTTCTTAATTTTCGTGAAACATTCTGAAAATGCTTTTTCACTAGGATTAAAGGGGTAATCGTCAAATGTTTTACTTTTTATAGGAGGCTTGTAATTAAGAAATTTGTGAAGATTAAATCTTTATGGTTTTATTTAAATTTAAATTTTATCCTTATTATAATTGATATTACTTAATTATATATTTGAATATAGAAGAGTAATTAAAATATATTTTTGCAGGATTAAAGGCCACCAAATGTGTCGGTGAATGCAAGGATCGATACGTAAAGTGACAAGAACCAAGAAAATTAAATAAATATATATATATATATATAATTGGAACTACGGTTTGTGTTTCTGTGTGTATGAAAATTCTTATTCTTGAGAGTTCAGTGGTACCACAAATTAAAAAGAAAACCAAATGAATTGGCATCTCTCTTTTCTGATGAGGGAGGAATCTAATGACATGTTTAGCAGAGCAGACATACATATTATTTTCTTTCTTTTTTGCTTATCCTTCTTCCTCTCTAGCTCTGGTCGTGGGAAAATCTCACTTAAGATCTTAAGTATCAGAAAAATATAAAAAACGTCTCCGTGTAAATTGCTCTAACAAAAAATATCCTTAGGAACTTTAGTGATATAGATTTTAAATGTGACCTTACTTTATTTTATTGACAAGCGTATGTAACTATATTAATGAGTCATTGAGTAATCATTAACAAACTCATCTATGTCACTTTAATTTTTGGCTGAAAAATCTACGTTGAGACTTTTTTAATGGGGAATCTACACTAAGATTTTTAATTTTTTTTTTTTGTCCTTATGGCCTGAATGAGATTTTTCGTATTATTTATTCTCCACTGAATATTTATACACACGGATAGAGCACAGAAAGTTCAGTGAGATTCATCTCTCTCTTTCACACAAATATACAGATCGAGTTGCTTTATGAGCAAGTAGAACCCCCACCATTAATTGATGTGGATGATGCATATTGCTTCTTGCATTTTCTTTCCAGAAAGCGATTAGGGTTTCTGTTCTAAACACACCAAAAGTGGGACTCTAGAGGACGACGACGCAGACAACTTAAAAGAGACATCACACTTGTGCTCTCTGCTATTCTCTCCCCAACAATTAGATTTTATTCTTCTTTCTCGTCATTCGTCTATTTTTGTTGTTTTAGAATTCTCTAGTTTTGGCTCTCTCTCTCTCTCTCTATATATATATATATATATATATTTGCTTTCAACATTTAATTTTGACTTCTTTCAATTTGTTTGTGATCCACTTTTTTTCTGTTCAACTATACACAAGAATAATAAGCGTCTGGGACGTACGTGTCATGATTTTAAAATTAATTAATAGGATTCATGTCAGAAACTTAAAATTTATCAAAAAATTATATGCAGTGGTTGAGCCGAGTAGATGGATTCAATTATTCCTCTACAATGAAGTAGAAGATTCAAACCTAGTGGGTGGAAAAATCGTGTTGGAAAATCAGATCTAATAATATTTAAATATGATATGGTCTTGCCAGATATTTATACCCCTAGTCCATAATATAAAACCCACTTTATAATTTAATTTATTTACTAAAATATGTATTGTATTAAAAAAACAGTAATAAGTAGTTATATAAAGCCTTTGAACTATATATATGATTTGTTGTCCGTGGTTATGTGCAATGCGTGAGCGCACTTGGTTAAGTGAAATGTTTGTGGCTTTGTGCTTCAATTACTTCCTCCGACCCTATTTATAAAAGAAAACTTATAGTTACAAATTTAATTATAAGTTGCTTTTGATAAATATACCCCGGTATAATAAGTATAGGAAAGAAAGTAAAACTTTTATATTTTATATTCCCTCCATCTTCATTGAAATACATCATATTTTATACTCCCTCCAATCCATAGTTTAAGATCCAATTAAAATTTTTTAGAAATTAAAGAAGCTTAATAAATTATTTAATTATAACATATATTGCATAACATTAGATTATATATAATTTATAAGTCAGTCAAATTAGTTTCTAAAAAAATGATAAATATAAATATCTTAAATTAATTTATTTAGCTTCATGAATCGCTAAATAAAAATGGCTGAATCTTATAAAAGTGATAAGAGAAAGTAACGCTCTGACTGTGTAATGGTTGTGCATTTTGAAAACAAATACGGATTCGACCAAAAAAAAAAAACAAATACGGATTTACTTTAATTTGAAACGTGTAAAATTGTACACAGAAAAATTCTCTGCCAAAACCCTTGTGGTGTAGTGGCGTTTCGATAGCCTTGCGTAGCACAACTCACGAGTTCAATCCACCTACAAGTATTTAGCTTGCCAACTCAAGGGGAAAAAAAAACCTATAAAAAAATTTTTGAAATAAGGAAAATATAAATAAGGGAGTCTAATATCACAAATCTCAAGTTAGACTTGAGTGAATAATTTGAGACTAGCAAATGTTTTTAAATGATCAATTTGCTCCTTAATTATTTGAGGAGTTCAAATTGTTAATGTGGATACTAAAATTATTAATTATGATTCAATTCCTAAGTTGTTACTCTCCATTAGTAACGATCCACAAAATTTAGGGAATTCAATTTGTCAATATGATATTGAATTGTTAATTGTGATTCTTAAATTGCTATTCTATATAGCTAAATAGTCAATGTTTTAATGACGTTTGATATGTGTGGTTTTAAAATATTACCTACAAAGTTATTGGTATTTGAAAAGCTCAAGTTGTCAATATAAATATTAAAGTTATTAATTGTGATTCTTAAGGTATTATTTTCTATATTTAAATAGTCAAAACCCTAAAAGGCATATTGATCATTTGGAAACATTTACTAATTCTAGGGTCCAATTTGAGATTTGTGATATTGGACTTTCTTAACTATTTTTTCCTATTTTAAACAAATCTTTTTGGAAATTTTTTTTTTAAAAAAAGTTCCCATACTAATTCTATTTGGTTATCTTTCGCTAGACATGACAAAATTTCTATAAATTTTTTTTTTAGAGAGATACTTTTAATTGGATCTGACTATAATAAAAAAAAAATGGTATTGCGCATTCAAGTATTCAGCTTTGCCAACTTAGCTTCATGATATCAAGGGAGAGAGTGAGGCAATGATATTATAAACTTGTGAATAGCATGTTTTTAACTCTTTATGTCTAATACTACTCAAACTGCTGATGTTTGTTTATATCAGATATTTAATTTTAGACTATTTAATTAATATAATTATAGCTCCTTTTTCTACATGGCTTTAACCAAATTAAGACACATGTAATCATGGGAGTAGAAAAATCTGGAGAGTCAGTAAAATCAGTTCTTTATAATTTACATCCCCTCCTCCTTTATTCTAAAAACATTTTTTCTAATTAAATAGCTAAAAAGAATTAGAAGAGATAGACTTGGCATATATTTTGGATCTGGATTTGTTGTTTTTCTCAATTTGTGCATATGTACAAGTTGAACTGAGATACAATGAGGACAGTGTTGGGATTCATACACACAGCGGAATGAAATTTATCAAATAAATTACGAATTCCAGGAAGATAATCAATCAACAACGTTTAAATTGGGTTAGTAATTGAAAATCGTACCTATGCAAACTGGTATGCATTCGTTCTAATTGAACTGGTGGGCTATCTTCTCGATCAGCAGAAGTCGACTTTTTGAATCGTCTTCCTTTATCAGTATCCACACGTCTTCATTTATCAGTATCCACACCAAACAGCTTTTCAGCACGAATGTTAGCTTGCTAGCTCCTTATATAATCATTTAGAACCCCTAGAAATCAACGATTAGATTAGATATTATCGTGTGCTAGGCTCCTTCCTCACACACACACATAGCTAGCACGCTAACTCCTTCTTACTCTTGCGTCTTTCGCCTTTTATTTCTCTAGGGTTTTCTTTTATGGTTATTCTCTAATTTTAATACAACTAGATCAATGTCTTTTTATAGAGTTTCTAAAACCCTAATTGGACTGTATTAAAATATTCAAGATTAATCTCAATTAATCTTGAATTAGAATTTTAGATTTAAATAACATTAACTAAATCTATCTAATAAATCTAATCTAATCTATTTATTTTATCTAAAATTAAAAGTCTACAGATTTAATTTATCTTTATAAATTAAATGTGAAAAAAGATATATATCTATTTAATTAAACCTAAGATACTATATCTCAATTTAAATTAAATCAGATATATGATATATTTAATTTGAAAATTAAGTTAGAGATACAATATCTCTATTTAATTAAATATATAATTAATTATCTTCATAAATCAAATATGAGATATGATATCTTAATTAGTTTTAGTTATATAATAATTAGCTCCTATGGCATAATTTCCAACAGATAGGCTATCAATTTTGTAAACAAAAACAACAATAATTAAATATGAGCAACTTTGTTTAAGAACAGAGAAATATAGATCATAAGTCAACACCCTCAAAATGAGGGTTTTCATTTGTGATTAAATATGTAATACAGACAAACAAATACTATTAATTAACTAATTATAAATAAAAAAAATGGAATAGTCAAAGCTTGATCCAGATATGTAGATAACATCTGGCATCCATATTTTGCCGACATTAAATGTTATTTCATTTGCCCGCTAATAAATAAAGTCTTTTAACGTACATAATCTTGATTAAGATATTCACATTATTAATCTATCATTTTTTGTTGCAGATAAATTTATGTGAATGTAATTACAAATAAATTATCAATTTAAGAGATGAATCTTATGATTCATGAGTCACCAATAAAAAACATTTATAGATAATATTAACTAATTGGATCGATTTTTATTTACAAGTTAGTGTATTTTAAAATCTTCTAATAATATCTAATACCTTATTGACCGTAACCTCTATATATTTATTATCGCTTCCGTTGCCGCTCCTCCAGACGGTAGACAACATAACAATGGGGGATTTTTCACAGTAGGCGAAAGCTTGATGGAGCAATGCCACATGTAGGTAGAAGGCCTATAGGTCGTTAATTTCTTTTCCTGGCTAACTCTATGTTAGCAACTGCAGTAAGATGAAAGATGCAAGTGTTATTTAAAATGATTGGATGTAAGGCGTCTATAGGTGGCTTTTTAAGTTCATTATCAAATTTCATGGCTCAAACCCTGAACAGGGGTAGAAACTACCAAGCTAGAGTATAGTAGAGGTAGATGGAATTTCTTGTAAGGTGGTGAAATGCGTAGAGAGAGAAAAAAAAACACCAACGGTAAAAGCACTCTGCTAGGTTGACACTGACGCTAAGATTATAAACTTGAGAATATAATAGCATGTTTTTAATTCTTTCTGTCTAATACTACTCGAACTGATGATGTTTGTTCGTTTATATCAGAAATTTAATTTTAGAATGGTTAATTAATATAATTATAGCTCCTTTTTCTATATGACTTTAAACAAATTAAGACACATGTGATGAGTAGAAAAATTTGGAGAGCCAGTAAAATTAGTTCTTTATTTACATCCTCCTCCTTTATTCTAAAAACATTTTTTCTAATTAAATAGCTGAAAAGAAGACAAGATAGACTAGGCATATATTTTGGACCTGGCTTTGTTGTTTTTCTCAATTTGAGCAAATTTATGAGTTGAACTGAGATTATACAATGACGACAAGCTATCCGACTTTGTATATAAAAACAGCAATAAATATGAGCAACTTGTTAATTTAAGAACAGAAAAATAGCTCATAAGTCAACATAGCTTACCCTTAAAATTAAATGAGGGTTTTCATTTATGATTAAATATATAATACAGACAAACAAATACTATTAATTAACTAATTAAAAATGTAATATTCAAAACTTGATCCAGATATGTAGATAACATCTGGCATCCATATTTTGGCTCCATATCGAACTTTGCCGACATTACATGTCATGTCATTTGCCCGCCAATAAATAAAGTCCTTTAACGTACATAGTCTTGATTAAGATATTCACATCATTTATGGTTTTTTTTTTTTTCTAAAGTGTCGTTTTTTAGAAAATTATTTATTAAAATGTCTCGACTTTAAAACTATTTTCTATTGTTCCCCTTTTTGGAAATATGTTCCCTCTTTACCCTCATTTAGTCGACTAAAATAAGGTTTTAGTCGACTAAATGTTGGACTTTTTTTTTTGAATTTTATCTACATTTAATCGACTAAACCCTATGATTTAATCAACTAAATATCGTGGAGTTCAAATTTTTTTAAATGCCCCCGACATTTAGTCAACTAAATCCCAAGATTTAGTCAACTAAATGTTAACAATGAGTTTTTTAATCTATTACAACCAATTTTCCTTTATTCTTTAATCTTTTTTCTTAATATTATCTTTTTATTTATCTTCTTTATTTTGTATTATGAGTTAGATAATAAAGGAATTAGTTTGTTAGTTTAAATTCTATTATTTAAGAACAATTTATTTCAAATCCTATCTTTCTGATTTTCCCAATATTATATTACAAGAATAACTTATTATATATTAGTTATACCAAGATATAGGTAATTTATCCCTATAATCTCTCAATATCTTTTTTATTTGTATATTTGAATTTGAATGTACTAATTTGTTAAACTTTGAGAAAAAAATTGGGATTGTTATCTTCAACACAAAATACAATAAATAAATAAATAAATCATCTTATGATATAGTCAGGTTTATTATTTATTACAAATAACAAACTGACTATAACAATCACAGCTTTTCTCTCTCTATGTTGTTGCTGATCTCCGCAAGAAAAGGGATCAAGTTATTTAACTCTTTAATTGTTTATTGTTTGAGTATGCTGATTTTTTTTTTTTAATGTAAGCAAGTAGTTACCTATTTTTTAGGGAGTAGTAGGGTCAATGCAGTTTAATTTACCAAGCCTATTGGTTAGTGGTATTAGTGTTCCTAGATATTAGCTAGTGGACTACGTGCTATCACAATGGAAAAAAAGTCTTCTATTGACATTTAGTCGATTAAACCATAGGGTTTAGTTAACTAAATATTGTGGTTATTCAAAAAAAAATTGAACCCTAATATTTAGTCAACTAAAGCCCTGTTTTAGTCGACTAAATGGGGGCAGAGAAGGAAATAATTTACAGAGAGGGGCACAATGGGAAATAGTTTCAAAATCGGGGCATTTTGGTAAATAGTTTCCTAAAAATGGGCATTTTAGGAAAAAAGCCCATCATTACTCTATCATTTTTTTGTTGTATATAAATTTATGCGAATGTAATTACAAAATAAATTATCAATTTAAGAGATGGATCTTATGATTCATGAGTCACCAATAAAAAAAAAACATTTATAGATAATATTAACTAATTGGATCACTTTTTATTTACAAGTTCGTGTATTTTAAAATCTTCTAATAATATCTAATATATTAATAAGTATCTTATTGACTGTAACTTCTATATTTATTATTGTTTTCATTACTGCCCCTATGTACTAGAGGCAAGAGTGGGGAATTTTCCACAATGAGCGAAAGCTTGATAAAGCAATGTTGCGTAGAGGTAGAAGGCCTATGGGTCGTTAACTTCTCTTCTCAAAGAAGGAATGACAATATTTGAGGGATAAGCATCTTCTAACTCTATGCTAGCAACCGCGATAAGACAAATGCGTAGGGATAGAAAAGAACACCAACGGCAAAAGCACTCTGCTAGGCCGACATTGACAAGAGACTAAAGCTGGGGGAGCGAATGGTATTAGATTCTCCAATAGTCCTAACCATAAACAATGGATACTAGACGTTATATGTATCGCAATGTTGTAGCTAACACGTTGCAATGTTGTAGCTAACACGTTAAGTATCTCATTTGTGGAGTACCTTCACAAAAAAGAAATTCAAAGGAATTCACAGGGGGCCGCCGCATAAGCTATCGAGCATGTTGTCTAACTTGGTGCAATGCAAAGAATCTTATTAGGGCTTGACATGTCATGGATCCTCTTAAAAGAGAGGACTACCTTCAGGTACGCGGACAAATTAAAGGTGGTACATGGCTGTTAGTGTGATCAAAAGATAACTTTTTCATTTAATAAATTAATGATTGTTTATTTTTCAACAATAATTGCTTCTTTCATTACGTTCATATATGGACACCCAAAAATAATTGCTTATAAGGTATACCCCATGAGTCATCCAAATGAAGGACAGCTATTATATGTAGTGGCCCTAAATCAAATTAAATGTATTAACTAGTTAGAAGGTTTAGCTCCTATATTTAGAAACATGAGGGAGGAATTTTTTATTTTTATTTTTAGTTATAGCGTGTGTATGTGTATAGACAGATAGAGAAGGCATACGATATTTTTCTGAACGAGGCCAATGCCAATCAACTTACAATGTTCAAATTAAAAATATCACAACGACATGAACAAATTGAAAGAAAGAAAAAATATATTAAGATGATTCCATACTCAATAATCCATAATTGATTTATACTTCATCGCCTAATTTTGCACACTTTATCATTATTTTTTTTATTATTTCATTATAATTAATTTGTAATTAACTAATGCATTATTTTATTAATCAAAAGATATGCATTTATAACAATTAATCTATTTCTTAAACTTTATTTTTTATGCATATCTTGTATTAGAATTTTACGTTTTATATACATGTTTTGCCAACATATATATAAATAACTCTAAATAGTTGTCAAACAATTCATATGTAAATAATACCCTACCATCTCATATTCCATTTAGTAATCTTGTATAATAGAACTGGTAGTTTTATTTTTTTAAAAAAAAGTTTTACACAAATTTAATAGTTACTATATATAATTCATAATTAACAATTTTAAAGAGATAAATTGCATACATGTGTCAACAACTTTTCACAAGATTATGTGCAATCATTATTGATATAAAATTAGAATATAGTGATCACTACTCTCCATTATTTACTGATAAGCATCTATATCAAGAGTGATATCACATACTGCCTTTGCTTCTAAATATAGTATTTTTAACTAATTCCTAGAATAAAAAATAGTTAAAATGATTGACATTTAATGAGTAGAAATAAAAATGTCCAATAGATCGGAGTATTTAGGATCAAATGGAGTATTATTTAATATAAATTAATATTGGACGTTGTAGTTATTGAATCCAAGGACTTCTACAGTTCTATGTAAGAATATGAAAAGTTGACATTTGATATGAATTGGTGGCGGAGGATATTTTAAAATTTAAATGGGGCCCTGAAAATAAAAGCCACCAGGAATTGTAGATCTCAAAATGTTGCTTAATTATTCATTTAGATTCATTTTCATTGGATAGGGCTAATTAATTTATCTATATTATATACTTGATGGAAAAAAATAAACTATTTATTTATTGTATCAGTTTACTTTATAATTATTCCTTGATCACGTTTTGATCCAATCAAAAGGTAGAAGAGATACACATGACCGTGTCCACTAATTAGCTCAACCTTTTTAGTTGCTATTTTTTTTGGTCATTCTATGTAATTAATTCTTACAAAAAAAAAATAAAAGAAGTGAGCATTATATATATATATATATATGGGATTAATGTTTCTCACGTTGCACGAGAAATATTATCTTATGTCACACACACATGTAATGGTGGGGCCCACATATACATATATGAATTCATATATGTATATGTGGGCCCCATCATTACATGTGTGTGTAGGAAATTTAGTTTTCTCATGCAACATGAGAAAATTAAAACCCTGTATTTGTCCTCCGTATTGGGCTGATGTAAATTCAAAATTGGACTATTTTTTTTTTTTTTTGATAGAAAAATTGGACTATTATTGAATATGGTCTTCCATTGGCAAGGATGGTCTTCAATTTGGGCTTAAAATTCCACTCCCTCATCGGTTTAAAAAAAACATACAAAACATACAAATCTTTACCAAAAAAAAAACATACAAATAAGTCATTTGAAAGCTAAACTTAAGCAGTAAAAATAAAATATGAGTAAATAAAATTTTTACACTGTATCAAACATATAAAAATTTTGAGTGTATATATATGTGTTTGTGTGTAATTCATAACTTATGAACATTTACCACTTGTTACATATTTTATACTGTATCAAATTTTGAATGAAATGATGAAAAATCACTTGATTAGTATACACTATTAGCATCGAGTTGGATTTAGTGAAAGATATTTATCCCTTATAATATTGCAAACTAGTATTTAAATTTTAGCTGAAAATAGGTTCATATTTAATGTTGGATAAAGGAGAAAAATACACATGCCCTTTACTCTCAGGAGTGTCCAGCACCATATATTTTTTTTGTGTAAAAATACACACACGATTACTATTTTGTAGCAAAAATCACATCCTACCGTTATGTTACTGTTCACCGTGATGTGATGTGACAGAAAGAGACAAAGTGAACAATAACATAACGATGAGATGGTGGGATGTGACTTTTGTTCTAAAATAGTAATTGTGTGTGTATTTTTGCTCCCCAAAAAAGTATATAATACCGGGCCCTCCCGAAGATAAAACATATTTATTTTTACTCTTTTACCCTTTAATGTTTTATAGTGCCTTCGAAAAGGGTTGACTCAGAATGATATTAAAAAAAAGTTGCCTTAGAATGCAGAAAAAAAATGATTTTTTTCGGTTATATAAAAAACAATAATTAAATCGAGCAGCTTTATGATATATTGAAAAGGGATTTAAAACTGCTTGGCAGGATTGAGGAATCTTAATTATAAAACAAAACATGAAGACAACAGAAATGTTGATTATACAAGTAATGGTCAGAGTTTGGTATAACTTCTGCCGAGAGTATATCTTGATTTTTATTTTGGATTCATGTGAGAATATTGCCAACAATAAGTGACATTATTATTATTTAACCTGCACACCTAGCCTATAATATTAAAAAGGAATAATATCACTTCAGTTTCTAAATTTTTCTAAGTTCATGGTTTAGTCATGATTCAATATGACTTAATTAGTCATTGTAATTTATTAAGTAATTATAATGATTAAATCATACTGAATAAAATAATTATAAAGATTGAATTGTTTTAAGTTACTCTATCCATTGTTGTCAAACTCGTGAGTTGACTCTCTGAGTTTACTGTTTTTATGTTTTTAGCTTACAAAAATGACTCAAGTTACTAATAAATTCGTGCCAGTTGTGAACTCGGTTAAACTCACAAGTTTATACACCAAGTTTACCTGTTTTTATATTTCTAGCTTATGAAATCGTTTTAACTTACCCTTAAAATGGTATTAATTTTTTTATTTGATCATGCTCAATAACTTTTTATATAAATTTTCTAGAAATTTCTTTATTAAATATGATAAATGATGGATGGTGATGGATTTAATTTTAATTATTTGGATTTAAAATATATTTAAATCAAGGGCTAAAATGCAAAAATACACATAAGTTTTTTCCCTATGAGCAAAAATAAACATAAACTTTTTTTTGGAGCAAAAATACACATGTGGTTACTATTTGGAAATAACAGTCACATCTCACCGTTAAGTCACTGTTCACCGCCATTATGTTACTGTTCACTTCATCTCTTTCTCTTTCATCACGGTGAACAGTGACTTAACAATTAGATGTGACTTTTGCTTCAAAATGGTAACCACATGTGTATTTTTTTTCAAAAAAAAAAACTTATGTATATTTTTGCTCCTGAGGAAAAAAACTTATATGTATTTTTGCACCTTAACCCTTAAATCAAATTGTTGTCATTTTCATATTTTAATTATTTAATTATATACTAGTAATACCTATTTAATAATAAAAGTAAACTCTTAAGAGTTTATGTCACTGTCACGAGTTTACTTAAACTCCCGAGTTTGATAACCTTGACTTTATTTGATATTTAATATAAAAGCCAACTGACTTTTTATAGAAAGAATAAGGAAGTTAAATAAATTACTTAATCATAGTGTATCTTTAGATTATATATCGGTTTATAAGTCAAACAAATTAATTTTTTTTAAAAGGATAGATATAAATATTTTAAAATAATTTGATTGTCTTCCTTATTATCTTTAAGAAAAAGTCAAATAACTCTTATATTTAATAATAGAGGTAATAATATTAAACCATAGAAACCAAGATGTTGTTAATACTCCCTCTAATCTTTCGACCAGGGAAAAAAAAAATACTCCCTCTGGTCTCATTAGTCAAATGTAACAAACACCTAACTAACTTATATACCCCAATAAAACTAAGTTAAAATTTAATCAAATAAAATTATTGTGAAGAAATATTCTAAGGCCTGTTTGATTTTGTACAATATTCAAGTCCCTAAAATTTTATCTAATTTGTAATCAGGTTTCTATACTTTTTATGATATTTTTATAGTTTAACCTGATTTTTAATTAGGTTTCTGTATTCCCCCCCCCCCCCCTCCCCCTTCTACATAGTCACCTAAACCTCTATAAACTCAGATTTGATTGGCTGAAGAGTGAAGGTACCGCATTATACATGCTATCTATGTAATACTACCTTTGTTATATAAGATATTTTTAGAAAGACTAATTTTTTTTATATCTTTTTAATTTTAATTTTTATAAAAGTAGATCAAAATTAATTATCTATTTTTTGGAAATATATAATTAATGATTAATAATTGATATTATATAAAATGCCTTCCATTTAAAATAAAATTAAAATTAAATATAAGTGATGTTGCCTTTGAGTAAAGGCCCCTAATCAAGAATATGAAAAGTCATATATGTTGTGACATTCGATGTTAATTGGTGGTGGAGGATATTTTTTAAAGTAATTGCACATCTCAAAGTGCTCCATTATAATCCATTCAGATCCATTTAAATTAATTGAATTGGGTTAAATCAGCTTACTTTAAAAAAGTAGCAGAAATGCACATAATGGATTGTATTATTTCTTGACCTTTATTCCAAACGCTTTTAAAATAGAAAATGTGACATCACCATGTATATTACTTATCCAATTCTTTTTATAAGAACTCAAATTTAAATTGTCTTGATCTTTATTATACGAGCTCGACAAAAAATTACTTGAATATTTAATGATTTTTTTTTATTTTTAACCCTTATATATATATATATATATATATATATATATATATATATATATATATATATATATATCGCATTAATTAAATGTTAGCAATACTTATATTGACTCTATTTTTATTTTTTGCTTTTCTATTATAAATAGGGCATACTTGAAAAAATAAGTTTATTTTAAATATATTTATTATTTTTAACTAATTTTAGCCATTTTTTTAAAACGCATAATTCGACTATCGGTCTCCTATCAATTGGAACAAGTAGTACTTAATTTGATCCATATAAGTTTGTTACATGAATTTAATATAATATAATTCTTTTCTAGGGCTGTCCATATTGGGCCAAAATAAACTCAAAATCCAATTTTCATGGAATATATGGATTCTACCTTTCTTTTGGGCTCAGTATGGCCCCCTGTCACAAGTGATTCAGCAAAA
This sequence comes from Acacia confusa, assembly GCA_037074495.1. Taxonomy (NCBI): domain Eukaryota; kingdom Viridiplantae; phylum Streptophyta; class Magnoliopsida; order Fabales; family Fabaceae; genus Acacia; species Acacia confusa. Next base: position 7,757,005 of record CM073513.1, on the reverse strand, counting down.
AAAAAAAAAAAAAAAAACAGAAACTAAGAGATCGAACCCTGAGCAATTGGAAAGATTTAAGATACTTTTTATATGCTAAAGATTTCTTGCATATTCATAGCATGTTGCTTGATATTCCACATCAGATGGCAATGACGATGAAAGACGCATTATAAAGTTTGTATATCTCTCATTTTACAGGTATTTTAAAACTGTGAGGAATTACAGGCCTAAAATGGACAATATTAAGAGGGACTGGGATGTTATAGTGTGTTTTAAAACATAAGTGAATAATATAAAGAGTGAAGCGCTGGAATATTACATATGTCTTTTTAAAAATTTATGTTGGACCCATACAATTTTTTGGGGTCAAAATCTCAAATTTAAACTCTTAACGAGTTTTAAAATTGTGAAGAATGATGATCTCCCAAGGCAAATAATATCAAGAGGCACTACTAAGATGTTACAACTTTTTTAAAGCATACGTGAACAATATCGAACTTGTCTTAAAAAAAGGACCTATACAATTTTGGTTTTGTCAAAAGCTCAAATTTAAACATGGGCCCATCATGTGAGTTTGAACTTAAATTGCCCATATATGTTGTCGGACTAGGCCGTTGCTTCTTCTTGGCCCACCTTCCTTTGGATTGGACTTTACAAACAAAACTATCATTCACAAGCTTCCGTTTGGTGTTGAAGATGGTGGTAAGCACTTTCATTCTATTGGGTGGGAACAAATTACTAAACCCAAAGAATTTGGTGGTTTGGTGTTGAGAAAACTTAGCTCCGTTAATCGGGCTTGTGGTACCAAGTTGACATGGAACCTTGTAAAGAGTGTGAAGGGCCTATGGACTGAAATCCTCTTCCATAAGTATATGGTGAGAGATAGTGATTCTCTCATTTCTTATTGCCCAGGAGACTCTAGACTATGGAAATTTGTGTGTGATAAAAGAGAGATTGTAGAAAAAGGTTCTAAGTGGCTTGTTAAGAATGGTTTGGCCACCAATTTCTTCAGTGATTGTTGGGTGGGAGATAGCTTAACGCTCAATCAGTTTTGTCTTCGTTCCCTCTCAACCGAAGAAGAGAATTCTGTGGTTAAGTTGCTGACTGGGTTGAGGAAGGAAAGTGGAATGTTGCTAAAATCTCCTCCGTCATTAGCCCTGTAGGTATGAGGATGGTAGCTACTGTTCTACCTCCGAGAAGGGATGCAGATTTTGATTGTCTGATATGGGGAACCTCCAAAGATGGTCAATTTCCAATGCATAGTGCATACTTTCTTATTGAACCTAACTTATTATCTACTCGTGATAGTATTTTCATAGACATATGGAAATGGGGTGGAGCTGAACGAATCCGTGTTTTTATGTGGAAGGTGGCTTTGAACAAGTTGCCTACCAATGTATGGAGGAGTTCTTGGTCCTAGAGTTCTCCTTTATGTGGAATGTGCAATTTTGGTCTTCAGGATATTTTGCACATTTTACGGGATTGTGTTTATGCTAGGAACATGTGGTCTGTTTTAATTAAGCCTAGATATATGTCTTCTTTTTTCACCCTCAATTTGAGAGATTGGCTTATTCTTAATCTAAACTAGCAAGGAGGTTGTAAATGGGAGGGTTATTGGGGTCTATTTTTTGGAGTAGCCATATGGAAACTTTAGAATTGGAGAAATAATTGTATCTTTGACTATAATTTCTCGAAACCTCAGAATCCTGGACTGTCCATTTCTATGCTTTGGCCTGGCTTTGCAGGGAGATCAGTTCAGCAGGGAGAAGGACAAATGATGGGATGGGATAGACCTCCTTTCGGTTGGTTGAAGCTTAATGTAGATGGGGCATCATCTTTGGCTTATTCTAATGCTGGTTGCGGCCGGGTGCTTAGGGGTAGTCTGGGCAATTGGATTGTTGGCTTTTCCAAATTGATTGGTGTTTATCAAGCTAGTTCAGCGAAGGAATGAGCCATTATTGAAGGACTCCAACTTGTTTGGGACCTTGGTTATAGGAAGATTATGTTATAATCGGATGCGGATTTTGTAGTTAACTTGCTTTTAGATATTTCTTGTTCCACTTGTAGTAATTTAATTCTTAAAGCTCGTGAGCTCCTAGCTTTAGATTGGCAGATGGATATTAGATCTATTCCTAGAGGTTCTAATAGAATTGTTGATGCTTTAGCTAAGAGGGGTATTGCTAATTCTGTTATTCTTGAGGAGTTGGGTTGATTAGGAGGGTTTGAGATTAATTTCCCCATTGATGTAATTTTTCTTTGTGTAATGTAGGCTCAAGGCCATCTTTTCTAGCAAAAAAAAAAAAAAAAAACTACATTCACAAGGAAAATTTTTAAAACACAGCAGATACCCACATCAACATGTGATATAGCCAACATATAGATAGGGTATCCTCGTCCTTGAGTTCAATTGATAAACGTGTTGGACATTCTCATAAAAAATAAGAGGGTTTGACCCTGGAGTTGGTAAAAACACTGGAGAAGGTATATATCTTAAGCGATGTGAATTTGTGGAAACACAAGTTAAGGTGGAGACATGTGTACTCTTAGTCCTGTATGCCCTAAAAAGCAAAGTCATAACGCTTCGCCCTTGGTTTGTGATAATCCAACCCCTCTCCTAAAATTTTGTTATTAAAAAAAAAAACATATAGATAGGGCAAGTGTTTATCTCTCTCAGAGCAGCATGTGTTGTAAGTCTGAGATCAGGACACTATGGTTTATAAGTTCAAATCACTCTCTCACAATTAGATTTGTGTCCATAACAAATATACTTTTATTGATATACTGGCTTTTGGGTTTTGTTAAATAGTTGCTCGAGCCTAGTCACTGTCTCTTCTTTGAATAGGAAGCACGCCTTCTGCAAAAGTTACTTAGCTATTCTTTCAAACCCACCTATGTCGGTTTCATATAGAGTTACCCTTTTGTTGAAAGACGTTCAAGCGTTTCTTAGGAGCATGACAGTAGATTCAGATAATATCGTTGAAAGAATGCAACATCTATTAAATTTGATTTGATTTACATGGGACCTAACATAATTTTTTTTTTTAAAAAAAACCGTTGTCATACTAAAACAAAAAAGCGTCTCTTCTTGATATTGTATTTGATATTCGGTGTTGAATTGATAAGTGATAAACGGCAAATTTATCATGTTTTTAAGGTATAAATTGAGCGTAAACTTGATCTAATATAATTAAAAAGCTTAAGAATAATAAATAAAAAATATGGATTTGATGTCAAACATACCCTCACAAGTATTCTTCTATGTTTTACAGGTTTTTATTCACAAGAGAAGCCAAATTGAAGAGTCAAAGAAAGACAAGAAGAGAAGCCAAGAAAGAAACAAAAGTTGGTGCCCAGGGCGCCAACTTTTTGTCCCCTTAGAAGGTTTTGGCACCCAGGGCTCCAAATTTGGCGCTCTGTGCGAAAAAGCTTATTTTTAATTTTTAGAAAGTTTTCAGAGCTCGAAAAAGAAAGGAAAATTAATAATTTTTAAGATTTGAAAACCCAATTAAAGCTGAGACATAAAAAGGAAAAAAAAAAAAACCTAGCAAAGGGAGAACAACTTCTGGCACAAGAAAGAACCTGACGGCATTGAAGAAAGGAGATCAAAGCAATTGTGGAGATCAACCTTCTTCAATCTCTAAAGAATCATTCATCTATCTTCTTCTTTATTTTGTTAATATAGCCATGCTTGGCTAGTTTTCTTTTTGTAGTTAGGGCTAGGATGAAACCTATGCAAATTTGAGTATTTGATTGAATTCTTGTATGAATCTTGATTTCTTTGATTGAATGAATTTCCTGCACTTAAAACTTTCTTAAAAGATTGATCGCCTTTTAGATTGTCCATAGGTTGATGTATGACAATAGAGATGTTGGTGCATCTAACTAGAACCTGTTAATTCATCATAAAGTTGCATGACCTAGACATAGGCTTACGAGTTTATGCGATCATATGATTCTGGTTCCAAATGTGATCTTTCTAGACAATACTAAGACACTAGGTTGTTCTTAAAGATAAATAGACTAAGGTAGTATCAATACATTGTGACTTAGTCTAACCTTAGAGAATCGATCTTCAATTTGGGGAATCATAATCAATTAGGTTTTCAATTCAAATACTTGAAAGAGCATAGGGGGATTCTAAACTCTAGCTGCGCTTTTCTTGATTGTTGATCTTTTCTAAACGTGTTATTGAGATTCTTAATCTTGGGTTCTTGTCTTTCTTTAAATCTTTATATTCTGGATTAGTTACAACTCATCTTTTATTACTCAGTTTATTCCAACCAAAGTAAAAATAGCTAATTAGTGATTGAAGTACTATTCTTTGTGGAATGATTTTTTCTCACTACTTTATTACTTGTAACGACCAGTCCACTTGCCGAAATTGCCTATCAATAAGAAAAATAAAAGGCGTTATTCTGTAAACAAAAGAACCAACAAAATGAATGATCAAACGAAACCATTAGGTATCAGAAACCAGTAGGTACCATATTATATGACACCTGAGAGCCAAACATGAAATGACCATTTTAGAATAATATTTCAAATTTTGATCCAACAATGCACTACAAGTCACTAAATACCACAAGGACAATAGCTTTATATAACCAAGCAAAGGAGACAAATTTTCAACGTCTCATTGTAATAATGCACTATACTCTCGTTATTGTAATTTTCCAATCCTAAACGTACGTAGTGAAAAGATGTTAAAATTAGAGAGAGATCGAAGAGGCAACAAAAATTTAAAAGGAAATGAGATTCTGAAGAGGTGGGGCTCAGAAGAATTTTCAAAGTGAAACAATCTCATGTGGCAGGCAAGACTCGAAAGCTATTCTTTCTCCAATCACTTCATCTATAAAAACATCTTTGTACGAAAACCTTCAACTCCCCCTTTATTGCTTTTCCTTACAATTACTATATGCCATGCCTTGTGTTCTCTTTTCATGAATGAACATTTGCTTCATGTTCATCATTCTATTTATTCTGTGTTCTATGTCGCTGTCGTCCTTAATATAATAATTGTTTAGTTAATTTGGATAGATTAAAACTATAAAACAAATTAGTTAATTTGAAAAAATTTATGGCACAATGTCCTTAAAATATATCTACATTTAATTATATATCAACATATAATTTATGTAAATTAGTTTAGAGATAAATGATAAGATCTTTTATTTTAATTTGGACCAATTCCAATCCTAGCTAGCTTTTATGTTAAAGATGGGAGTTAGCAATTTTTGTTTGAATGGTGATTAACTGATTATAAGCCACCAAACAATCTTGATGAATATGTTGAAATTTAAATAAATAAATAAAAGATAGAGGGTCACATACACCTTTTTTAAATGGAGGATTTAGTCAACCGTTATTAAATAGAGGGCTATTCTTACCATTCCTGTCTAAAAAAGTGTGGGTTTATGGATAGACACACACACACACAATTATTGAGTATTTACAGTTTACAGAAAATTACTTGTCAATGTTCATAGAATTAATTTGAAAAAAATTGGGCAAAAGTCTTCCATCAATTAAACTTTACACATAAAAAAAGAAAAAAAGATCAATACTCTGCAAATTTTGTATTGAGATTATGATTTAAGTTCTTCTCACCAATAAAATTTATAAGGATGAATTTTACCAATAATTTTACAGAATTTTGGTTGAAAGTAATTAATTGTATTTTTTACATGAAAATATGTTTTTTAGTTTTAAGAAAATGTCAAGTCTTTTTTACAAGGGGCAACACTTGGCCCAACTTTGATCGGAACATCTCTACTTGTTATTACCCGTTGATATATTGCTGTGTGCATTTTTTGACCCAGAATATATCAAATGCTCCTATCATACTCTTACCTAACTGTTAATAACATTACTCAATAATTTTAAGTCAGAGAGAAGTGGCTTTAAGCTGATTTTAATCATTACTCAATCATAAACTTTGACTTAACAAGCAATGATCTTTCCATCTTGGTGACAAGGAGGGAGGCTTGGATTTTGGAAGCCAACAAATTCATCTAATTAATGTGGATGCACCAAAGTGTTTCAATGCCTTTTCCTTTTTTCATAAATTGAGAGGAAAAATGAAAAAAAAAAAAATCAAATAAATGGCCCACCCTCCTGAATTTGCAATAGTGAATGGGAATGCAAGTGATAAAAAAAAGGAAACATATTGCCAAACACAAATTAATGTTAAGCAGTGTTTTGTAGTGAGAGTGCCTAGCCGCCATAATAATAATATTGCAATATCAATTCAGCGTGTTTGGTTGCTGGGCCCTCTCAAATTGGTGATTTCAAATACACCCCAATGGAACAAACTACGCGTATGCATGTAGCTGGTTATATTTATAAGATATTTTCAGTATATTTTATATAAATAAATAAAAACTTTAAACTTCATTGATTTGACTATTCAACAAGTTTCAAATTTTACCTCTATTTAATTCTCTATCCATTCCTTTTTACAAGATACTACTAATCGAATTGAGATGTTTGATGAGGTAGTTAAAAGTAGTTAGGTGCAATAGAAATGTATAAAATGAAATTTATTTTTTGAAAATGACCTCATTTATGTGGAAGAGAGAGAATATGTTATATTGAGTTCTTTAGTTAAATATGAGAACTAAATGCAATAGTGGCATGAGTAATTTTTATAATTAAGTGAGGGTAAAATGGGGAGTTTACAAGCAACTTATCAAACTTCCCTAACAATATCATATAAAAAGAAATAATGTATAGTTAAAAATAGTATCTTATAAAAAGGAATGAAGAGAGTATACATTATATATCTCATAAAAATAAAGTCAATATAATAATGGATAAAGGAGCAAAAATACACATATGATTTATCCCTGGGAGTGCCTAGCACTATATGCCTTTTGGGAGTAAAAATACACACATGGTTACCATTTTGAAGCAAAAGTCACATTCTACTGTTATGTTACTGACCAGATTTGTGATATGCTCTTATATTCATCTAATCTTGTTAGTGAAATGGTTTGATGTGTGAATAGAAGAAAAATAAAATCTTTTTATTTGTTAATTCTAGCTTCATGCAATTTAGAATGACATTTCCATCCTTTGTCTTACATTAGAGTATGTTTTTGTTCTTATGTGAATATGACTGCAGAAGGAGTAATACAGTAAAAGTTGCAGAATGTCTTTGTTTTATGCAAGTCTATTGATGAAGTGAATTTCACTAGTATTTGATGTTCATATCAAACATAAGTTCTCTTATTTTTGTTAGTGAGATAGTTTAAAATTCATAATTAATAGTTGTTTTGAATTCTTATTCACAGAAAAAAGAGAGCAAAAAAGCACAAGAGATTGATAAAAAAGGATGATTTTGCCCATACAATGTCTTGTGACAATTATGAAAATGTTGAAAAAGAGTTGATGGTGGCCAAACGAAAAAAATTGGAAGAAGAATCTCAATCCAATTTGTTTGTGCTATGTAATCCATCATCTCCAATACGTCACGAAGAATTGTGGTTGTATGCTCGCCGAAAGAGAAGCGAGTCTTATACGAGTGAATAAATTCATATAGTTGTTAAAAAAATTGTAACTATCATTATTGTTATTTTTTAGTTACTAAATATGTTTCATTACTAAGTTTTTCTCGTATTGTTATTTTTTAGTTACCAAATAAGTTTCAATACTAGTGGGTCTTATAACAGGAATTTTGTTGTGTGAGAATCTGATCAAGACATAGTGAATTAGGCATTTATGTTCATTTAGGTGTTGTGCTTGTAACTCATATTGTATATCATTTAGGTGTTGTCTTACTATTTTCATTAAGAGGATATAACTCACAGTGAATAATATATATATTCATTTTTAATAATTCAATTTGTAATTCATAATGAATTGTTTATAGCTTGTAAGTTAACGTATTGTCTTTTAGGTGCTGGACTAAGTGGTGGATGGGTAGGAGGAAGAAATAGTTCAAAGAAAACATACGATAAAATTTAGATCGGGTGATATAAAAAATATGTCTAAAAAAAATGTTGTCATGACTTTCAAGAATGGATTTATTATGTATATAGAATGTCTATGAAGTCCGACTATTAAGACTGAATGCATCACGAAGCTGGTCTTAAAAGTTTGAATTTTAAGACAGTTGTATCACATAGCCGGTCTAAAAAGATGGATTTTTAAGACTAGATAGATGTATCACTTAGCAAGTCAAAAAATTCAGACCTTTATGACCAATTGTGTGTATTTAGTTAAATATCCAATCTTAAAAGTCACATTTTTTAAACTGACTTTTTCATACATCCGATTTTAAAAGTCAGACTTTTTAAACCTAATTTAAACGATAGCAGGTCTATATAGTTTGAATTTTTAAACCTAATATTTTTTTAACCGGTAAAAAAACATTTGTTTAAGATCGACTGCCATCTGATCTTAAAAGTAACAGACTTTTTAAACCACTTGTATTGAGACCAATTTCAAATCCGGTCTAACAAGTGTTTTTCGTCCAGTCTAAAAAGTTTTTTTTTTTTATAGTGTGCTTTTATGGCAACCTAACTTATCAACTTTTTATAGAATTAATTAACTGCCTGCATATTTATTGACTGAACTAAAAAGGAAGATTTTTACATGAAATTAAAAATTGAGGAGGTTAGATGTATTTTGTATTTTTTTAAGAGATTGAACTTCACATTTTAACTAAAATATTATCAATTTTTTTGATACACGGAACCCCTGATAAAACCTCTTACGGATGTAAGAAAAAGAAAGAAAGATGAAAGGCACTGTAAATTCTGAGAGCTTTCCTGATAGTGATCGGGCAGGGTAGCTTTTGTTTGCTTTACTCTCATCTCATATTTATCCCACTTTTATTTTTCTCCTTTTTTTAAAATGTCTAATCCAGTTATAAATTATTATTTTTATGACAATAAATTGTATTAAAATTATAATATCATGCTCATTTATGCGTGTTGTATTATTTACACTATTATTATGATTTTGCAATTGCTTGAAACATCATTTGTCTATATATATATATATATATATAGACACACACACATATAAGAATTTAATTTATAATACGCCTTTCAAAACACATTTGTATTAAAATATAATATCTAAACATTATTTTCCCACATAACATTTTTTCTATTTTTCAACCAATTTTAATTAAATTCTCGAATCCTATTAGACTTAGTTAAAAAGTTTATTCTTATCTTAAATATGATTTTTCAATCCCCTTTATCTTTTTGGGTTTAAAAAAAAATCACTTTTATCTTCCACATTTATTATCTTTTTAATAAATAATTTGTGTAAATTTCTATGGAAAAAAAAAATTAAGAAGGTAACGTTACAAAAACTCAATACTCATTTTTTGTAAGTAACTAATTTTCTTTAATTTATAAAAAATAGTTATTTAGTCCTTCACTTTTTTTTTAACCTGAATTTAAATCCTTCACTTAAGATCAAGGGACTAATTATTAAGAAATTTGGATGTTCCAGAAGGGATTTGGCTTTTCTCCTATACCCTCGAGAGAGTGCATGAAATGAGTGTTTGTTTGATTAAGTGGTAGTAGCTCTAAATTTTCTTACACTAATCACAACAAATCTAAGTTTTACATATTTAATTTTTTTTCGTATATTTTAAAATTATTCACTTCTAAATATCTCATTCTTATTAATATTTTTTTGGGCTAGCCTGCCAAGATTATGATTCTCTCTCCTTTACTTTTTATGTCCGCTCTGATCCTTTACCTTTAAACTACGCTATTTTAGGGTAAAAGCAAGTTAGGGAAGGTTTTTTTTAAAAAAAAAAAATTGAAAAAAGGTCATCCATCACTTGAAAATATTTTTTCAGTAACATCTAGTATCTTAAATTAATTTTTAGTACACTAAGCACTCTAATTTTATTTTATTTTTTTGCACCACCCAGTATCTTGCTCCCATCACTCACAAGTATTTTTTAATGACAATTTAAGATACTAAATGCTACTAAAAACATATTTCACATTGATAAATAACTTTTTTTTCAACAAAAAAAAAAAGGCTTCTCTACTTTATTTTTACCTAGGTTGCTTTGTTTTGACCTTTTGGATTGTTCCTTTGAGGGGACGTGGAGGGCAAAAAGACTTGTAAAAATCAGAAACAATTAAGGGGGAAAAAGATGAGTCTGGAAGAAGATGCTGAAGAGGAAAAAGAGAAAGGATGGACTACACAATTAACGATAATATATTTTAAAGATACATATGGTAGTTAAGTACTTAATCTAAATTTTTATTCCTATTTTAAATTTTAAATTAAGATAGTTGAAATTGTATTTAGGTGGTGCAGATCTCATATCATTGATGAGCATTTTGTTGCTCATCGCCCCAATAAGAGCCAAAACTAGTTCCGAGTTCTGACTTCATGAGATGCAAACTTATGAATATGCAAGAATATCTGCAACCTGTTTGAATCTGTGAGGTTTCTCAAAGCTTCTGAGTTCATGGCATGTAAACTCAAGTACATATTTTGTATATAAAAAAAAAGGAAAGTCATTCGAAGATGCCTATACTTTTTATTAATTTTTAATTTGTTATGAGTGTGTGTGTATAGATATAATTAAATCATTAATTTTATCTTGTTAACACTATTAACTCATGCGACTTTGGCCTTTTAGTTTATCAGAACAAAATTAAAATATTAAATTTGAAGGAAAAGATAGACAATTTCCAAATTAAAAATGGAAAAAAAATTAAACGTGTTTTCCCTCTAGAGAGAGAGAGAGAGATGGGCAAAATGGTAAATTTATAAGGAAAGCTTGGTCTGAGGCTCCCCTGTGATGAGGCCAAGCCTCCATATAAACCCATCGATGTTACCCACTTCAAAGAAGAATCTCTTCCCTTTTCCTTCCTTCCTTCCTTCTCATCTCTCCCAAACCATTTTTCCTTCTCTTTAAAACCTCTCATCCCTCCCTTTCTCACTATCTCTTTCACATTCAAATACTCTCTACCCTCTTCCTCTAACTCCTGCCTCTGCAATTTATTGGCATCTGACAAAATCTCTCATCTCTCATAGTCATACCATTCCCTGTGAAAGTCGTGCCTGTTATCATTTCCCATCATTCCCACATTACTCTTATTCTCATCCCTTCCTTCCTTCTTAATTTCTGCATCAACCCCTCCTCCCCACTTGCTCTGTTCTTCACTATAAATGTTATTTGCCCCAAAATCTCAATATTCCCTGTAACCTTCTAGTTATTCCCTTGCCCATGGCTAGTCCTAAGCTCTTTGCTCCCTCAAATCTCACAGCTTTTCTTCAAAACGAAAGCCTTCCCTCTCCTCCTACTCCTCCTCCTCCTCATGTTCTTGACTCTTTCTTGTTTCACCACTCTGATCCCTCCTTTCAAGGTGAATTGAATCCTCCTCTCTGTTCTGTTTCTGGATTTGATCCTTTGAACGAAAATTCTTATTGTGAGCATGACCTGTTTGTTGAATGGAAGTGGGGGGTTTTTAAGAAATTGAATTAACTTGCTAAAGTTGTGTGCTTTCAGGTTCAAAACGTCTGATTGATTTCGAGAATGTTAGTGGAAGTACAATATCAGAATTTCCATTCTTCCAAGGTCTGGACAAAGAAGAGAACAACGCAGAAGAGGAATACGATGCGTACTTTCATCAAGCAGGGAAGAAGAGGAGGCTCACATGCCAACAAGTTCAGCTCTTGGAGAAACACTTCGAGGTAGAAAACAAGCTCGAACCAGAAAGAAAAGTTCAACTCGCCAAAGAACTCGGATTGCAGCCAAGACAAGTCGCTATTTGGTTCCAGAACCGACGCGCCCGGTTCAAGACCAAACAGCTCGAAAAAGACCATACCGCCTTAAAATCTAGCTATGACAAACTCAAAGGTGAATATGACAATCTTCTTCAACACAACAAGAAGTTAAAAGAAGAGGTAACCAACTAATCATTAATCTATAATTTGACACTCTCTGTCTCTCTCTGTACTCTGGCTTCTGTACTTTAATGGGTCAATGATATATTTATCTCTGGTACATACAGGTGGATTCTCTGAAGAACAGGTTGAAAGGGAGAGATCAAAAAGAGAAAGAAGAGAATTGTGTTGATGTTTTGATCTCAGATAATAATGATGGGATTTCTGAAAATGGGTCAAAAATTGAAAAGGTTCCTTCTACAGTGGTAATGTGCAAACAAGAAGATGCTAATTCTACTAAAAGTGATGTGTTTGATTCTGATAGCCCACACCACACTGCAGATTCGTCTCATGCCTGCAACGAAGCAGAGCACTCAGATTTCTCACAGGATGAAGAAGACCACAACAACAACAACCTCTTGAGTCTCCCATACTTATTACCCAAGGTTGAAGAAGAGCCCTCTAACTTTGGTTTCCCACCATATGAAGATCAACCCTTCTATTTTTGGTCTTATTAAAATGAATTATTTACTTAGTTGTAAGATGTAACTCTGTACTCCAAAGCAAAATAAGAATATATGGTATCATCAATCTAAGATATTATTATTAGGGTTTTCAAAACCAAGAGAAAAAACTGGTTCGGAGAGTCGTTGGTATAACTAAAAATCTCATGAGAGAGGGAGAGAGATTCCGTGACCAAAACGTTGTTTTGCTCTTTGGATTTGGGAACTGTTCTGTGTCTTGAATCTACACAACCATCCCTTCTTGTTGTTGTATTGTACTCTGCAAAAAATCTCTCATAATTCAACACTTCGTTAGCCATAATTTACTCTGCACACTATTTGATTTTATCTTCCTTCCATTGCTTGACTCATTAGATCACGCAAACCGCTTCACTGATCAGAGAATTTAGCTAAACCCATTGACTTTTGTGGTTTTAATTTTATAAAACCATCAAAAGTTTGAGGGTTAATATCTAATTTTGTCTTAAAATCTTCTAGGAAGGAGTCTAGAAGTTTTTAAATAGAATTGTTAAAAAAAAAAAAAAGTAATGCCGCCTTGGTTAATGTTACTCAATATGATGAATTGTTTTTTTTTTTGTTAAGGTGTAAAAATACACCTAAGCTTTTTTTTTTAAGAGTAAAAATACACATGTGGTTACCATTTTGGAGCAAAAGTCACATCCTACCGTTAAGTCACTGTTCACCGTCATTATACTACTGTTCACCTTATCTTTTTCTTTCTCATCATAGTGAATAGTGATTTAACGGTGTGATGTGACTTTTGCTTCAAAATGGTAACCACATGTGTATTTTTACTCCTTTAAAAAACATATATGTATTTTTGCTCCTGGGGAAAAAGCTTATGTGTATTTTTACATCTTAACCCTTTTTTTTTAATGATTTCATAACAAATTAATCGAAAAAAAATTGGGAAAATCCATCTTGGAGCCCTTAGTAACAGAAAAAAAATTCAAAAAAGACCAAAAGATTCTGAAAATACCAGAAAAGGCTCCAGGTCTTTTCTGGTATAAATTCAATAAAATTTTAGTTGTTAACGAGACTGATATAGTTGTTAACGTTTTAATAAATTTATACTAGAAGAAGCCCTGAGGCCTTTTTTAGTATTTTCATAATCTTAAGGTCTTTTTGAATTTTTTTCTATTACAAGGGCTAAGATGCATCTGGGGGCGAAATGAAAATTTATAACTCATAAATATGGATTTTCCAAAAAAATTCCAGATCTGGGGCCATATGGATTTTCCAAAAAAATTCCGGATCTTCATAACTCATAAATAAAAATTTATGGAGGCGAAATGAACCTTAACCCGAATTTTGATAAGAAAACATGTATTGTAACCAAAACCAAATGCATTCCAAGTTATTTAACATGTTTCAGTTTTGCGGCTGTAAACAAATTCAAGTTGTATTTTTTAAAAACAATTTTAAATTTGACAACATTGAAAAAGTGAATTAATAATCCATTTATAAGCTGACTTATTGTGTGTAAAGTTTTTCCCCCCTTAAAAAAAAAAAAAAAAAAGCTCACGTGCAATTGATGGAAATTGCGACTAATCATGCATACCAACTCCTGTTAGCTTTACCTTTCACACACCAAAACAAAAAAATTTACTTTTTCCGTTTTAAATATAAAACAAATACAATTTTTTTTTTGAAATTTAAGGAAACTAACAAAATTTTTCTAAAATATTCATATTTATCATTTTTTTTTCTAAATTATTTTGCCTAACATATATACTTATATAGAATCTAATAATACGTAACATATGGTATTATTAAATAACTTATTTAACCTCTAAAAAAAAGTTAATCTTTCATTATATTTAGGACTAGATGGAGTATTTTAATATTTTAATCTCTCTGAACTTTATTTCTATTTGCTTGTTATGTTTAGGCGTTTCTATATATCACGTATTGCTGACGTAAATCCAAAGAGATATCTTAAAATGGGTTTAATGCTTTTACTTTTATTATAGAAACATTTTTTCGCTTTCTACGGTAAAGGTAGAAACATTAAACCCTCTTAAAATATAAGAAAAATCTTTAAAAAAAAAATATTATTTAAACTTCAAAATTTTAAATATGTAATTTTTTCAATAAAATTAGTTATCAACTACTTTATTGTTTTGGTTAATTTTATTACTGTTTTTGTCAATAAATTAAAATTTTAAAATTCAAATGATATTTTTCTATCCTTTTCCTTATATAGAAGTTCGTAAACCCTAAAGAAGCTTGGGAAATAAATATAAACGTTAGATACTTGTCCCACAAGAAATTTGAAATCTTTTCCCGTTTGAGAATTTGGTCTTCGATTACGAGTAAAAATTCGAATATAAATTTGGTCGACGTGGAAGTTGGTGATGAAAGATCGATCTCCCGCCGAAACCCAGAACGAAGAAAAAGAGAAGCATGAGAAGGAAGAAGATGAAGAAAATGCTAATTCCGTCTACAGCAAAGTCAAAGTTCTGGTAAGGTTTCATCATTATTGTACAAATTTGATTGGTGATGACTTTATGGCTCCTTTGATCGCTTATTTTTCAAGACGTTGATAGCCGAGTCTGATCAGTTCACTGACTATATATATATAATCTGTAATTTTTGTTCTTAAAGAAATTCAAACCAATATTTAAAACTCATATTCAATCTTATCCATTTCTGTGATTTTCTGCTTCAATTCCTTTCCATTGAAAAATGCGTCTGTAAAAGTGTCTCGTCCTTTAAAATACCAATATTTTTACTGAGATAAAGTTGCATCATCCATTGACAAAATTTACTAAATGAAACGGTGCTTTTAGGATGCCTGTTATGAGTTGGACAAACTTCACGTGAAAGAGGGAAAGTATTTGTTTATAGGGTTAAACTTTAAGTTCTCTTTGTCCTTGGAAGCTAGTTATAGAAAAGGCTTGGTTTTGAAGACTGAGAGAGGGGAGAGAGAGTGTGTAGTGGGGACGTTAACAGGGGAGTCAACAATGTCGTGCTCTTTCTTGCTGTGTTTTCTTTCCTTTTTCTAATTTTCAATTCTGGGTTGTTTTAAAAAGCTCGTATTTATTGGTCAAAAGTTCCTTGTGGTCCTATTACTGGGACACACTTCTGTTGTGTATTTGGCAATTTGATCTTGATTGGAAGTTTGGTTGAGTGAAACTCTGGTCTCTGTCATCTTCCCTTTTAAGCTCCTGGTTGCATTACTAGGATCTGAGTGGGAAGCCATTTATATATTGACACACACACACACACAATCACACCATCATTATTTCTTGGGATAATCAAAATTTTATGTGAGTTAAGTCCCTAGGAGACTCATTCGGGTCATATCAAGCTTCCTGACTCAACAAGTGCGTGTATCACCATATGACGTTTAGAAGTAAAAAAATACCTATGAATATTTTAAATGGGAACAAAATATGTGAGGATGGTTAAATATAATCTAACATATCATTACATTTTATAATAGGCCTCGCGCTGTTTTTGTATAAACTAATATAACGATGACAGAAGTCTATTTGAAAAACTATGAAACCATGGTTTCAAATTGAAGCTCTTTTTCACAAGCTGATATAAAATTTCTTTCACATCTTACCTTAAATGACATAAAAGCATTTCTGAAAAAAACATGAAAAAAACATAAAACAAACAGATACTATTGCATATTCTAATATAACAGTGTTAACTAATGTTATATTTGATAGTCCTGACATGTTTTGCTTCCATTTTGAATATTTAATTTATAGGTATTTTTGCACCTTTAAAAAATATATAGTGATGTACACATTTTTAGTAAAAACTAGTAGGTATTTTCACACCTTAACCTAAAAGTAATTACAAATTACCCACTAATAAAATTTCTAACAGGATTGTTGTGATGATGTGTTAGAATTGGGTTAGCTCTGGAGAATAATAATCAAAGGTAGTTTCTTAGTCCATTCAAAGACGCGTGCTATATATCTTTGTCTATATGTGAATGTACAAAAGGCTATATATATCTAAGTCTATGAATGTTGAAGAAGTAATATATATACATAGAGGCTACCTTAGGGAAGGACCACTGGAAGGATATGTGATAAAATGAAAATGGATGATTATGCTTTTTAGCATTTTGGCAGTAAGAAAGTTATGGGGCGGGCATGCTTCTTGGGGAAAAGCAACTTTGAAATTTGATGTATAATATGAATATGTGGCGTAAAAGAAACAAATTCTACAGAGATCTATATATATATCTTAGCAACATATATACTTAATTATTGTTATTAAGTAGAAGATGAATTATTGGACATGTCTCAAAAAGTCCTGCTTTCCGTAACCATTAGCATAATCATCATAAGGGGAAAAAGAGTTGCTTTGAAAAGATTGTGAAACGTAGTTTCATTGAATTTGGATGCTCCCTTTACCGCAGAGATGAATCTATACGAAATAACAAACACACGTGGAGAAGACGTCTACCAGGTGTAAGTTTCCCATATATATACTTCTTCTGTCTTTTCTACTCCTACATAATTCTTTTTATTAGGAAAGAAAATAATTAATAGGAAGAATAGTATTTAAATATCACATGAACTTCTAAAACTAAAAAAAATGTCTACTGAAAAAATATAAGGACAGAGAGATACACGTGTAGGAATATGGGTTTTGAATATTTGGATAAAAGATAAAACTACCCTTTACTTCATCTCCTCTCTCCACTTCATTCCTCTTCACCAGTTTTCAACAACCCCCTCCACCAGTCATCCCTCTCTTAATTCCTCAACTCTCTCTCTCTCTCCCTCCCTCCCTCCAACTCCATTGCCCTCACCACCTAGATTTTCTGTTCTAGAGAGGTCCGTTGAGAGAGTGAGAGAGCCTTCTACTAGGACCGCTTTGTTTCCATTGTAGGCAACCTTGAGAAGGTCAATGTCACATTCCATTGTGCAGAGGTGAAGGTAAAGGAAGGTGAAGGAGTGGTTAAGGATATTGGAGAAAGCCAAAAGGCTTAGGAAGAAGAAGATAAACAGTAGAATGCTTCACAAAATTCATAATAAAATTGATAAGTTTAATAATAGTTTTAAAAAAAACTCTAATGGTTTTGATAAAAGAGTTTGCTTATGAAAACATAAATGTCAGGATTCACTAACATTTGTGGTATTTCATCAAAATTCATAATGGGATTGAAAAATTTAGTAATGATTTTGACAATAATTGTAATAGTTTTAACAAAAGTGTTTGTTAATGAAAACATGCAAGTAAGGATTTATCAACATTTATGGCATTTCACCAAAATTCGTAATAAGATTGATAAATTTAGTAATAATTTTGAATGAACAAGTTTAGTAATGGTTTTGAATGAATGCCACATATGTTGGTGAATCCTGACTTTTATGTTTTCATCAGCAAACTCTTTTATCAAAACCATTATAATTCTTGTTAAAACCATTATTAAACTTGTCAATCCTATTACGAATTTTGAGAAGTCCATTCTATTGTTCATCTTCTTCTTCCTCAGCCTTTTGGCTTTCTCCAAGGTCCTCAACCACTCCTTCACCTTCCTCCACCTTTGCCTCTGCACAATGGAACATGATGTCGACCTTCTCAAGTTTGCCTACAATGGCAACGATGTGGTCTAGCTAGAGGACTCTCTCTCTCTCTCTCTCTCTCTCTCTCTCTCTCTCTCTCTCTCTCTCTCTCTCTCTCTCTCTCTCAATGGACCTCTTCGAAGCAGAAAATCAAGGTGGCGAGGGCAATGGAGTTGCGAGGGGAGAAAGAGAGAAAGTCAAGGAATTAAGAGGGGGTGATTGATGGAGGGGATTAGGGTCGTTGAAATCTAGTGAAGAAAAGTGAATGGAGTGGAAGAGAAGAAAAGAAGGAAATAGAAGTTTTGTCTTTTGTCTAATTATTCAAAACTTATATTTCTATCTATGTATTTCTCTGTCCTTGTCCTTTTGCAGTAGATATTTTTGGGTTTTGGAAGTTATGTAGTATTTAAATGTTATTCTCTCTAATTAACATTATATCGGTCCAACTTTTTGTCCTTTTTTATTAAAAAGGATTCATGCAATATTTGATTTATTAAGTTTGTCTTTATTTTGGTTTTGATCTTTCGTATTTTAAGCAAGAGGTTTTAGTCCCAACAATTTAATTTCCTTTGAAGTATTAGTTCCCATAATTAAATTAATACCAATTGCAAGACCATTTCTTCCCTTAAAGGGTCAAAATCAAAATAAAGACAAATTTAGAGATCCAAATGTTATATTAACAAAAACAAAAACAAAAAATCTTGTGTTTTCCACTTAAATGGGTCAGTTTGGGAAGGTGGTACATGGCTGAAAAAGCACGTTAGAAAAGAAAAAAGGCATGACGAGAGTAAAATGAGGTGTTTGAGTTGACCTTTTTTAAATGGGCTTTTAGATCAAATGCTACTTAAAAAAAAAAAACAACCACTAATACCAGCTTTTCACAATGTAAATGAGCTTGTACCACCGTCAATTCAAACATAAATCTTATTTACAATCTAATTTTTATCCTATCTTAAATTTATAAAAATCATATTAAAAAAAACTACTTCTACCATCCACCTGTCCTTAGATGGCAACGTGGTCAATTTCTTCGCCTTGGAAGCCCGGGGTGGCTTGTATGTCTGTCTCATTTTGAGAATTGCCTGCTTCCAATGAATCTCTGTACATTATCACTAATGCAAAATAGTAATATTTTTACATTGTCCATTTCAATTTGATTTTTTTTAATACATTGATAAGCCAGAGGCTTGAGGTTTACAAAAAAGCTTAAAATTAAACTACATCTACTGATCTTATTGACATTCCGCCACACTCAAGATTTACTAAGTCAACATATTCATTAGGTTATGATAAAATAATTATAAAATCTTGATTCATCTCTTAAATCGATGGGGCTAAAAAATCATTACTTCTTAATACTTTTCTTAAGTATGAATAATCTATTGATTTTCGTATGAAAAAAATAAGAGATCTTACCTCCTAAATTTCCTCTCTCATAGGATCGCCCTACCCACAATTAATCAAATAACATCAAAGATTTTTTAACTTTCTACCTTGCCTATATTTATGTCCTTGGAGCGTGAAAAAGTCATTTTGTTTTAGTGTATGAAGAATGATGTGTAGAGGTGGAAATAGGCCAGGCTTCACCCTTAACATGTCAGGCCTGTTCTGTAACATATTGGCTTGAGCCTGGCCTGTGGCCTGTTACAAGCCTATTTTTTGGCCAGAGCCTGGCCTATATACAGGTCTGAACTAGCCTGTGGCTTGTTGAAGCCTATTTTTTTTTTCTTAATTTTTTAAAAAAATTTATTTAATTAAGTTAATAGGCAACAGGCCGAAAACAAACCTACTTTAAACAGGCCAAAAACAGGCCAATATTACATAAATTAATACTAATAAAATAAATAACAGGCTACAGGCTGAAAACATACCTATTTTAAATAGGCTAAAAACATGTCAAAATTACATAAATTAATACTAATAATATAAACAGGCCGGTTTGACATGCCTAAAAGGCCTTTTATCAGGCTTGAGCTTGGCTGTTAAGAGAAAACAAGCCTCATAAGAGGCCTTGGCTTGACCTTTTAGTCTGACAAGTCAGGCCTAAGTAGGCTTTTAACAGGCCAGGCTACAGGCCCGTGGCATTTTTCCACCCCTAATGATGCAGAATGAGTATCCCTACTTGTCGACGAGCAAGGAGCACTTGCCTTTTGGGGGCAAGTATCAAACAGTTCAAATTAGATCTGAATGGTCCAAATTTCTTCTTTTTATTAAAAAATTTCAATACCTTTCAGTAGTCTAAAGTATTTTCTTAGTATCAGTCAGAATCCTAAAATATTTTTTGAAGATCTTAAAATAATTTTTTAAGATCATGAAATATTTTGCAGTATCCGTTAGTATTTTTAAATATCTTTTTAAGACCATTCAATACCCTAAAATATTTTTATAGGATCTTGAAAAAATATTTCAAAATACTGAATGATATTAAAAAGATATTTCAAGGTATTGATTGATACTGAAAAACATTTCATGATTTTGAAAAAAAAAAATAGAATATGAACAGTCCACATTTGATCTGGATGGTCAAATGCTCACCCCAAAGGACAAGCACTACCTTTAGATGAGTAGAAAAACCCATTTCGAATGAATCCAATGATGTGGAGAATGAACATAGTTTTGAATATTCCTCTTGTTTACTTTTATTGTGGTTGCTTTGGTGTGTTGTTATGAAGCAGATTATATCTTGATGAGGGCACTTAATAATGCGCTAAATTAGTAATACTAGCTAGTAGTGTTATTATGGAGGCATATCTTCTTCATTGACAGGGTAGCATTGATTTGGTAACAAGCTGAGAAGGCAAATGGGATGAAGTGAGTGAGTGGAAAAAAGGAGAAATAAGTGATATAATTAAGAAAGTAAATAGAGTGAAGTCAGGATGTTGAAATGAAAAACAAGCAGCATGAGACGGTCTACGTTATTAGTTGGTAATAACAAGGACAGGACTCAGGAGCCACGATCGATCCTATCATAATAACGATCGTTCACAAACAACATCAATCACGTACGTACACAATCATACGTCCAAATCAATTCATGAAGATAGCGATGTTTGATTTTGAAAACCCAACTTTAGCATTCTTGATCTTCCATTTTTTCATGGCCCTGCAAGTTTTTCGGATAGCTTCTTCCTACGACTCACTCATTTCCACATATTCATGCAACTTGTCACTTGCCAACTGGGAAATGTAATTATCCATTCTTCAATTTGACTTACTTGCAACTAGAGTTGGGAATTAGGGTCAGCTCGACCCTATAGGACTGACCCTTGAAGGGTCAAGATCGGTCTATGGCCTGAGGTAAGAAAAACCTTTATTTTTCAAAGCCCGGCCTATGAGTGCCAAGATCAGGGCCGGCTTTACAATTATTATTCTAAATTTTAATTATATTTCCTCTGTTTTTTAAAGAAAAATAATTAGTAAATTGCAACAATTAAAATTTTAATTTATTAAATTATTGTTATCAACATTAATATCTAAACAACACGAATCATCCAACAAATAAATACATTCACTGATTCGTAATTAAAAGTAAACTATTGTCCATAAATAACCCACACAAAACACAAGAAACATACCACTAAGCAACATTAGTATGATGACTACCATTATCATTTTTTTTGCCACTATCTTAAATTTCAAAGACATTTGATTGTGTTTTACTTTAGGTAGTAAGCTCTACTTCATGAGTAAGAATATTATGAATTTCTTCTTTTGTATCATGAATACATCTACTAAAATGGTCTGTAGGGTTGGCCCGAAACCTTACAAGGTTAGCCTTTTTAAACCTGAGGCCCTATAAGGCCAGCACTGCAGGATTTATTTCATTTAACTCTTCTAATTTTCAGGTTTGGCTCTTGAAGGGCCGGGATCTAAATGGGCCAGTCCAACAGATTTGTCCCGATTTCCCGGCTCTACTTGCAACCCAAAACTTCACTTCACTATATGCACTTACAAGAGGATTCAAATTTAATTTAAACTTCTTCAAAATATGAAAAATTCGCCTCATGATTTATTTATTTTTCTTCAAATTTTATTCCAAAAACTACATGCACACAAATTTCATCAAATATAAATTGTTTTCCTTTTTTATTTAGAAATAATCAAAACTTAGTTTGATAAGTAATAATTCTAAAAAAGAGATCTATATTAGAATCAGTGATTCGCATCAAAAAGAATTTTTTTTTCTCCTTTGAGAAACCGTCCAAACTCTCTTTCTGCCAGCGCGAGCTACGAGACTTGTGTTCATTGTCAATGTAAAGAAGAAAGAAAATAATAAAGGAAAGGCAAATGTAAAGAAGAAAAGAAATAAAATAATAAAAATACAGAAGATGGGGAAGATCCTATTGAAATACGGAGTATCATATAAATCCAACAACACCAATTTCACTTGAACATATGAGACCTTTATCTTTGCCTCCATCTTTACTCCAGCCCCATCATCGCATTGGCTTCATGGAAAGAGAGACAAGACATTGGAAAGAGGAAGAGGAAGAGAGTGTGAGGTGAGAGAAATAATGTGTGAGAAGTATTTTAATAAAAATATTCTAGCAATCATTCATGTGTTTTTTTAATTTTTTTAACAAACGTTTTAAAATCTTAAAAACTTTTATATAATATTTAAATGAGGTTTTCTAAAATGGGAAAAAGAAGTGAAAAGACTTGAAAGCAACCGAAGACCCTGCGTCACGTCCCTCCAAATGTTACAGAAACTCGCTTTCCTAAAAGATATTTCTCTACCGACGATCCCATTCTCCTTCCTGAAACCGACATTGACCGCTCGCCACGTGTCGAATCACCACTGGGTAAAGTCACATGGGCCGTCCACGTGTGGTGTTCTCCAGACACAACGCGAAGGGGGGCAGGCAGGGTGCCGCGGGCGGTGTGACGTGATGGGCCGAAGGGTAGGGCCCACGAAAGAGGGAGAGATATCTTTGGGCTAATGCATGGTGAGAGGCGAGGGGCATGTGCGGGCCCAAGGGACAAGAGGTCCGGGAAACTGAAAGAATAATGTGGGGCCCAGTAGGAGGAAAGAGACAAGAGGGGTGGGGCCCATGTCCCACGTGGGCACCACGCCACTTGGGGGGTGGTGGTAGGTTTAAAAAACTGACGTTGTTATCTCTTGCTTTTAGCTGTGGGCTGCGAGCCTAGTGGATGGCGCTGACAATCACGACCACCGCCCTGCCCTGGTCTTCGCCTTTCTTTTTCTGATGTGATATATTTGGATTTCACTCTTATTCACTCCCCTTCTCATTCTTTTCTATCCTCTTCTTCATCTTAACCATTGGATGAAAATATCAACGATTCAGATTTTATCTTTTAAAAAATATTAATAAAATGTTAAAAATAATATTTTTATAAAAAATAAAATCTGAACCGTTGATATTTTGATCTAATAATTGAGATGAACAAGATAATATAAGATGATGGTAAAGGAAGTGGATGAGAGCCACTTCCGACATATTTTGTTTGCAATTTTTTTCATCATACGAAGTTTCAGATGGTGTAAATTTACAGCGAGGCTTTTTTCCAATCCCTTTACAGTCCCACTGCCATCATTGTTGATACTAAAATCCAAAAAAATTATTTTAGGATTTTAAAAAAAATATTTTAAGATATTGATTAGTACTAAATTTTTTTTTAAAATCTTAACTTGTACTTAAAAAAACTTCATTATGTTGAAAAAATATTTCAGAGTATTGATTGGTACTAAAATGATACTTTAGAATATTAAAAAAATATTTCATAATTTTGAAAAATTATTTTAAGACATCGAAAAATATTTCAGCATATTGATTGGTGCTAAAAATATACTTTTTTTTTTTAAGATTCTAAAGTAATTTTTCAAAATCACGAAGTATTTTTTCGGTATGATGAAGTAGTTTTTTTTAATATTAATCAGTACCCAATTTTTTTTTTTAAAAAAAAAGGCAGCTACTTCAAATTTTTGCATATGGTGCCGTTTTGTGGGAAAGGAAGGCAATGGACAATATCACAATAATGGTATTGGAGAGAAGCCCTGTCTGTAAATTTAAGGGAGAATTTTAGCTACTATACACGAGACTTTATTTTGGCCCATCTAAAAAACATATAAAACTTTGTTTCACTCTCTAAGTTAAAATTAAATTAAGTTTTTTAGATAAAAATACAATGATAAATTTCCTTTATTTTTTTTTATACAATGTTTTATTTTTCGATATAGTAACTCTAATAAAAGGCCAGGATAATATAAACTTGCCCAGTCCTAGTGCGTTTGGGCTTCAAATGAAGATGGGCTGGGCCAGTCGATGTAGAAATAAATATATAATCAAGCTCCCTCCTCACTTTGGTCGTTTTCTTCCCACCATCAATTTTGGGTTGTTTTAATAAATCAGGTTGTACCAACGGGAAGGAATAATCTCTCATAATATGATCAATCAAGCTTTGAATCCTTATTGAGAGAGATATCACGTTTAGTGCCCAACAGTACCTCGAGTATGATTTACTTCCATAGAAGGATACTTGTGTAATGTGTTTAGGAAAAAAAAAAAGGGGTTGTTGAGAACTAATGAAAACAAAAACTAATTGTTTGGTGTCACTTAAAATAAATCTCTTTGCTTTTAGTTATGTTTATCTAGCTATTTAATTTGGAGATGGAGAGGTTCTGAACATATTCAAGTACTCATGTGGATAGCTTTCAATGGTACACTTTCTACCCAAGAGCAAATGGCAATCAACATCTCCTACTTGTGCTTATTGCAATCATGGAGTAGATGATGTTTTGCATATTCTGAGAGATTGCACTTATGCAAAACAAGGAATGGCAACAATTCCTTCATCCAAGGTACCACTCACAATTCTTTATAATTCCATTACGTGACTCAGTGACTGGTTTGCTTTAAATCTGAAAGGTTTGAGGATGGTGGCTGGGATCTAGTTCTTTTTCTTTTTCTTTTTTTTTTTTTTTGGGGGGGGGGGATTACAGTTTGGAAACTCTGGTTGTGGAACTGTTTTTTTTAAACCTTTGGAGCCTGCCACTATTGTTTTGAATTCATGGAAAAATCTGTGTGAAAGTTTAGAATAATGAAGTTGCTTGGTTCAAATTAAATGTTGATAGAGCTTTGACTTCATCTCAAAATAAGGTAGGATGTTGTGGAGTGATTAGAGATCACAGTGGAAATTGAGTTGTTGGATTTCCACATTCTTTTGGAATATGCATCGCTTTTGAAACTGAGGAATGTGCCATTTTTTAGGGTCTTAAACATACATGAGCCTAGGTTTTAAAAGAGCTATTCTTAGATCAGATGTTAAAAATATAATTGAGATGATGAATGGGCGTGGAATACGATTATGCAGTTTATTGTTTTAACATATTAGAAGTTTAATGAAATTCTCATAGGAGCTGAGAGTGCAACATATCTCGAGATCAAAATCGTCTTTCTGATGCTCCGATACCAACAAAACTACAAAAAGATGCTTTGTCTTGATCTTTATTACTTGATGTGTGTTCACCCATTTGTGACTTTGGTAGATGATGAGTGTATGAAATCCCTTTAGAATTGTTGAGAATATCAAGTTTAGAAATATTAATTAAGTATTATTATTATTAGGGATATCGTTTAGTATTTATTATATTAGATATGAATATTATATTTTAGGAATATATTTTTAAGATATTATGATTTGATTTGATTAGGATTGATTTTAGGGTTATGGTTAACCTATTAGTTTGCCTATATAAAGGCCTCATTGTACTCTCTTTTAAAAAGAATGATCAATAATATTCAGAGTATTTATCTTGTGTTTCATCCTTCAATCTCAATATCAGAGGCCTAGGGTTCCTCCTTGGGTTCGCCTTTTTTCTCTTGTTTTCTGATTTCAATTTTTCATCGACAGGAGAGAGAGTGAGAGAGTTAGGGTTCTGTTTGGTGATCCTCGTGTGACTTATTCGTTCTTTGCCTCTGGTGAGGTGTTTGGCAGTTATTTGTTGTTTGATAGTCCTTGTATCACCTATCGTTCTTTACCCCTGGTGAGGTGTTTGATAATTATTTGCTGTTTGATGATCCTTGTGTGACCTATTCTTTGCCTCCGGTGAGGCGTTTGGCAATTATTTGTTGTTTGAGGTCCTTGTGTGACTTGTTTGTTCCTTGCATTCGGTGTGGTGTTTCATTTGGTGTTTGTCTATGGTGAGACGTTTGAAGTATTGTTTGGTCTTTGGTGATACCATTTGGTGTTTGCACATTTTTCATTGCTTGGGTCCCTTGTGAGACTGTTCATTATAACTTCTACTCTGATTTTACTCTCTGTTGTTCGAGCTCCCGATAAAGCTGATGGATTATTACCTCAACCTTTGTTGTTCAAGTTCTAGGTTATGGATCATTATTATCTTGAAGATCAGTTGCTGCACGTGCAAGCAGCTTAAGGGGGAGTGTTGAGAATATCAAGTTTAGAAATATTAATTAAGTATTATTATTAGGGATATCGTTTAATATTTATTATATTATATATGAATATTATATTTTAGGAATATATCCTTAAGATATTATGATTTGATCTGATTTAATTTGATTATGATTGATTTTAGGGTTATGGTTAACCTATTAGTTTGCCTATATAAAGGCCTCATTGTACTCTCTTTTAAAAAGAATGATCAATAATATTCAGAGCATTTATCTTGTATTTCAATGTGATCCTTCAATCTCAACAAGAATATTTTATGTAAAGCTTTATGGGTTATAACTCTCTCTTGCACTAAAAAATCAAGGGAAAAATTCTCTCAGGGACTAAGAAAGTTCCACAGCAAATTCTGATATCACAAAAGTCCTAAGAAGTTGTTAATTCCATAGATGGAGTTGTTAATTTCTTATTGAATGAATTATTAATGAGACTTTTCTGACATTTTATATACATGTGGGACTTTTTTTAGTATTTTTTTGGTCCCTTAGAATCTGAGAGGAATTTACCCGTAAATCAAGTACTTTTGCGTTGATAGACTAATTATCTAATTGAATGTAGGCTCCTTATGAGGGGAGAGTATAGGTAGAAGGTTGTGTGCTTGATCTGGATTGGAAAGACAATTGTCTCTATCTAAATTTGGGAATTAGAGCCGGCCTAATTCTATAGGGTTTGAAGTAAGAAAAGCATTTATTTTTTAAAGTCTTGACCGAGAGCATCAAGGCTAGGGCCGGCTTTACAGGATCTGAAAGTTACTATTATAAATTTTAACTATTTTTTCTCCGTTATTTTTAAAGAAATAATTAGTAAATTACAACTATTAAATTTCTAATTTATTGAATAAATGTTGTCAATATAAATATCTAAACAATATGAATTATCTAACAAATAATTACATTCACTAAATCGTAATTAAAAGCAAATTACTATCCATAAATAACTCACATAAAACATAGGAAGCATACTACAAAACAATATTAGTATGATGACTATCATTGTCATCTTCTTCGCCATTATCATCAATTTCAAAGATATTTAATTGCACTTCAGTTTGAGTAGTAAACTCTGTTTCATGAGTAAAAATATCATGAATTTCTTCTCCTGCATCATAAACACATCCATTAAAAAGAGCTTGCAGGGTCGGCTCGAGGCCCTATAGGGCTGGCCCTTTTAAGCCTAAGGCCCTACAGGGTCAGCCCTGTAGGGCTTATTTCATTTAGCTCATCTAATTTTCAAACCCAGAGCGCTTTGCTTCCTGTTCTTCGGAAGAATCAACTGACTTCTCCCTTCTTCATTGATCTGGGGGAAAAGGAACCGTCTACCAGTTGGGAAGCTAGACATCAAGTAAGTGGCTTGATGAGGATAACTAAGCTGACACGCCGGAGTTGGCTGTTGGCACAACTGGGTGGTGCCTTACCTCTTTCAGAATATCTATTTTTAAGGGCCGTAGAATTTCTGGGAAAGAAGAATGAATCTGATTCCCATAGTAGACCTAAGGTCTTTTATTGAGTCAAGATAGTACAATACATACAAGGGGCTTAACTGAAAGAAAGATCCCTTACTTACCTTAAGGTCAAAATAGAAATACCATACCAGAAAGAGAGAATTTGAAGGGCCAGGCTTAAAAGGGTCGGCTGATGGTTTCAACTCGATTTCTCGTCTCTATCTATATCCCTCTAGTTAAAAAGATCACTTTTGCGCTTCATGAAAAAAAATATTTGAGTTAATGTGTAATTTTTTTCTAAAAGTTTTTGTTGAAGATTAATTTTATGTTAAATGTTTTTTTAAGTTCAATTTCATCCTAAAAAGTGAAAGAGGAGTGTTAAGAGTTTTATCCTAAACCTCCTTCTCTCACCCTCTCCATCTCTTTTCATTCGGCTTAAACTCCAAAGAGAAATATTTTCGAAAATTTAAATGAAGAGAACTCCTTGTGCGAAGGTCCTCTTTTGCAGCTGAACGAATCTCACCATGAGCCGCAAGCGAGAGAAACCCTACTTTTCCCGCCACGCTCCGTACTCTCAGTCTGTGCCCAAGAGGCGTCGACCTCTTCCCGTTCCTGATCCGGAACCCACCGCTGACGATGGCGCCGACAAGTACGCAACAAGGAAGCCGCCGCCTTGTGCGGTGGTGGTTATGGGTCTCCCTGTGGACTGCTCTGTTCTCGATGTCAAATCCCGATTCGAGATCTACGGCGCCATCTCCCGCATCCGCATCGACCGCGACGGAGTTGGCTACATTACCTATCGGATCAAGGAATATGCTGATGCCGCCATAGCTGCTGCACTTGACCCATCTTTCGGCATCACCATCAGTTCGAAAAGGGTACTTCATGCTTCTTCCCAAGCTCGCTTCTTAAAAATGCTTATTCGAAGAAGCTCTGATCTTGACCTCAAAAACAAAAATTTCCAATATTATCCTCGCCTAATCTGGATTCTGTAAACCCAATGTCTCAAAATTCAAACACTAGCTATAATAATACCAAGTTTAATTAACAATTTTTCAAACAAATTGTTGGACTTTGTGACAAATTTTAACATTAAGCTTTCTGTGTTGGTTCACGTTTAATTGGAGAAAGGGGGTTTTAATTGCGTAATTGTTTTGGGAAATTAAGAGAAGTTTATCCAACAGGTTCAGGTATTGTGGGCGACTGATCCTCTGGCCATGTGGAGGGAAGGAGTTGGTAACAGTAACAAGGAGAAAGGGTCGAGGTCAAAACTCGTGCGTGCTGAGATACCTTTAAGCAGACATGGGAGAGGTAATAAACTCGCCTCAACTATAGTGAATCCCAAAAACAATGAGCCTAGCTCAAGTCGAGACGTGCCTTTCCGGGCCAGAGAAATCGTCGCATATGATGACATTCTGTAGCCTAGTGTTTATCCTGGTTTGTAACAATTATTTATATATTAGTTTTGGGAATTATATATACATATATTTAATTTATTCTCAGTAGGAATAAGTAATAACTTGTGTAAGTTATAAGCGTAATGTATTTTTCTGGTTTGTCTGTTAAAGGTCTCAAATCCTCTGTCCATAGTGGAGAGTTGTTACATAGATCTGGTATTGCCATTTGAAGTTTTCTTCGTATAATGTAGTTCAAGATGTACAACGTCGTTTTATGATTGCTCGGGTAAATTTTAATCAAGTTACTAGGAATGAATTCTTGTACAACTTAATCTAATCTGTTTCTTTTGCCTCATTCCATATTTTAGGCTTTGTTTGAGTGTTGGTAAGTTGGATTTTCAGATTTTGACGTTGATACTGGTAATGGTAACTGTAAACACAAACACTTGGCCTGGCTGGTAGTGAGGCCATTAATGAACAGTAAATCAACACCTGTGAGTGTGCACACCAGCTTGCATTAGATTGAAGTTTTTTTCCTTTACTCTCTGCTACAGCATTCAGCAGAGTAAGGGCATCAGTTAACATGCAGTTCATGAATACATCGTGAGTTTTCTACGGTTGTGTTTGCAATTTTGAGCCACTTGGAGTGTGAAGATCATTACAGGGCTTCTGCTTTCATTTTGTTGTTGCATCAATACTGTTTGGGGGATTCAGCTTCCATCCCCTGTGGTTCCCCGCACTTGGCCACACCCTTTCCCAAAACTATCCCGTTTGTGTAAATTGGGAGGGTTTTTCACCTTTTTTTTTTTTTTTGACCCCTTTCAAAATGACATTCCAGCCTCCTAGGGCTTTTTTTTTTTTTTTTTTTCATTAGCACCTGATATTCTAAAATATTTTTGTGTGCACTATGTAGTAGAAAATAATTTTTGAGGAGCACCCGGTAGATGCATCCTGATTTAGCATGCCGAGTGATGAATACACTGAATTTCTAGTTGCAATGAGAACCCTAAATTTAGCATGCCGAGTGATGAATACACCGAAAATTATTTTGTGGTACATAGCGTTTAAAAAATTATTTAAAAATATTGTATGCTAGTGATTAAAAAAAAAAAAATACTTTAGGGCTTGAATGTAATTTTGAAAAAAAATTGGATAACTCTCCCAATTTAGATGTAGTTTTTTTTTTTTTTTGGAGGGGGTGTTTGTTAAATCGAATTTGAGATGATAATCGTTCAACCATGTTAGCTCATTCTCCATGTCACTGTTGTAATACGTGTGAATGCTGTAACATCTTTAGGAGAGTTACGTTGGAATCCATACAGGGAGATAGCTATATAAAAAAATTGCGAACGAATTTTTTGTCGACAAGTATATATGATGTTTTATTTTAGTTTTTAAAGTGTATAAAGTATCTATTTAGTTTATAAAACGTGACATCATTAATATTATTAACAGAAAGTGCTAACTAATTCAAGTTAATTGGTGAAAGTGTAATATTGATGAAACAAGTTGGACTGGTAACACAATACCCAAGACAATAGAACAAGAAAACTTCATTGATTGACTGATGAAGAATTGTGTTACGGCCCTATACGTTGGGCTTGGAAGAGCTAACGGCCCAGCAGGAAAGCCCTGCGTAGGAGTTGGCTTGCGTGAAGGTAAAACGCTAATCACCCACTAATCATGCCACTTATCTCGGATCGTACAGATAGTGGAGTAGGTAGTAGAGCAGGAATGACAAAATGTGGGCACCGTGAGCGCTATGCAGGAGTGTACGTGGCACAGGGATGCGACGCATGACTTGAGAGGCAAACCCTAGAGGTAACCCCTATAAATAGTGAGGTTATGCATCATGTATTTTCTCTACACTTACTCATTTACATTCACTCACTATACACACACCCCACCTCTCTGTGGCCATTGCCACCGTCGTGTACGCACAGTGATCTGAAATACATTCTGTGATATCTGCCTCCATAGATATTACAGAGGTGCATTCTTCTTCTGGGTGTTCTCATCTGAATACTTGGCAGAATCCTATTGGTCGGACATAAACAATCACTAGCTCCCTTGAGCTAGACATTTGTGTTCTCTATAACAAGGTATGGGGATGAAGATGAGAATAGAGAGAGAAAGGAATTAAGAAATTGATTAAAATAATTTTTTTAAATTAGATTTTTAGTTAAAAATAAAATAATATAAATTAAGTAAATGTCATATAGGATTAAAATTAAATGAGGTATTGTATTGTTGGTCCAGCTTGCTTCGTTAGCTTTACATTGTCACCACTTAACTTTATTTAATTAGCATTTTCCGTAGTAATATTAACGATGTTAAGCTTTAAGGACTAAAAATATTTTTATAAACTTGAAGGACAAAAATAAAATATCATGTAAATTTAAAGGATCAAAAGTATACTTTAAAAATAAAAATATAAATATCACATTATATGTTATTAAATCCCAATTCCTCTTGGAATAAAATTTGGGCTCTACCATTGGGACTACATTTCAAGGGACAATAGGTGGCATGAGATTATCTTCTTTATGATTATCAACTACTTTGTCAATATATTTCCTCCTCCCCACTATTGCTTTGCATCCTAACATTATCTTTACTAGCCCCTTCATTACCATTAATTTAAAATATTTTGCGTATTACTCAGTAGCATATTGCTTATTACTGTGTTTATTGAAATATTTGATATTAAATTAAATTTAGTGATGATTTGAAACTTCTCAAAGAGCTACTTCTAAGTATCATATTTATCTATATCGATATAAATTATTCCGTCGCTGACAACATCTTCAACTTACCTATGGCCAATTGTTTAGACTTAAATAAAGCAAATGGTGAAAATGAAAACAATTGTTAATTCCATGCATAATCTTTACTCCCTTGCGGCTTCACTTTATAAGTGCATGATAAGACAATAGTCACTATTAGCATTCTCAAATCGTATTTAAAGAAGACAAATAAAGCTCCAAAAAGATTCAAGGTTAATGTAGTATCTAGCTATATGATGTTATTTATCAGTTGCATATAACATCATAATCTTATTTGTGACGTACCTACCATTTTGATGTTTCCAACATCCCAATGTTATTTTATAATGCATCCATTACCCTAAACCATAAATAACGTGACGGATGCACCATAAAAATAATATCAGAGTGGAGGATGGATCATAAATAAAATTAGGGTATTAGATACTACTAAGAAATAACATCAACCTCAACATGTCAGAGTATTTCTTTACCAAAAGTTTTTAAAAAACTATTTGTATCTTGTGTAAAAGTGATTATTTCAAACCATTTCAAACACCGGTTAAGAGTCAGGCTCATTTAGCTTAGTGATGAGAGAAATGATTTATTTTCTATTTAATTTTTAATAGATGTGTTTGGATTGACAATGACAGAAGTGACTTTTTTTTTTTTTCAAATGAAGATGTGTTTAAATTATTATTTAAAAAGTTAGTTGATATGGGAAATTGTTGAAAAAGACATTAATCTTATTGAATATTCATGGTTCTAAATATAAGACCAAATTGATTTTTTTTTTTTGAAGAGATTAAGGAAACTAATTAAATTATTTTAAAGTATTTTTATTCTTATTTTTTCTCTAAACTAATTAGTTTGACTAATAAATTAGAATATAATTGAATGATATATAACATATGATATGATTAAGTAACTTATTTAAATTCCTTAATTCCTCTAAAAAAAAATTCAACTATATCTTATATTTAGAATTGGAGGAAGTACTTCATACAATTTAAATTTGATTAAAAAAAATTAAATTATTATTAAAAAAATTGGTGTCTATCACACAAGATTTATTTGATCCAATTTTGGCCAATATGGGTGGCATATATTTTGCCATGTATTTTCATAGTCTTCTCCTTTGTTCCTTCCAACACCTTCAATCATGGAATCACTTTCGGTGCCTATCCAAATGATAGGCACCATCAACTCATCCAATCTGGGCCGTTCAGATTGGACTGAACGATTCAGATTTCATATTTTTTCTTTTTATTTCTTTTAAAAATTATTTTAATGGATAAAAAATTTAAAATAAAAATAATCTCTCAACTAATATTTTTTCAAAAAATAATTTTTTCATTTAAAATACATATTTTAAAAAAAATGAAATCTGGATCGTTCAGATCCAATCTGAACAATCCAGATTGGATGGGTTGATGGTACCTATCTTTGGATAGGCACCAAAAGTGGTTCCCTTCAATCATCATCATTTTATTTTGGGAAAATGTATGTCAGGGCCCAAGGTAGCAAAATAATTTCAAAAAAGACCCAATAAACATTCACATGTCAGAAAAGGCCCCTCTGACATTATTTCAAAAAAAAAAAGTACAGATATAGTTGTTAATTGCCATTTATGTAATTGTTAATGGCTACTGATATAGTTGTTAATGTGTAGTTGTTAATTAGACTGATTTAGTTGTTAACGGGGACTGATATAGTTGTTAACCGCAACTGATATAGTTGCTAATACTTTTTGAAATAATACCAAAAAAAGACCTAACATGTGAATGTTTATTAGGCATTTTTTAAAATTATTTTGTTACCTAGGCCTGATATACATTTTCCCTTTTATTTTCCTTCACTCCCTCTGTTCCTCGACTTCAACACCTTCACCATCATTTTATTCCTTTTCTAGAGATTCCCTCTATTGCTTTGTTCCGACAGTCTAATCTGTGATTTTGCATAGCGCCACACTCCAATGGCGACTCATTCTGACGGCGACTCTGCAGAACTCCCCAGTTCCTCGTCTTGCAGCCAGAACGACCACGAGACTTGTCATCCCCAACGCTTCGCTTCCTCTTTCTAGAGGAATCTTTGCTGGCGACTTCCTTGCCTTTGATCGTCCTTTCTGGCGAGAATGCAGAACGCCAAACGCATGTTTGGTCTTCACAAGAATGCTGTGTGTCTGAGCTCGCAATTCCGAGTCTGACGCTCAAAGGCTCCAACGCTTTCAACCCACCACTCCTCACCTGAGCGTCCAGCCAGTTGGGGCTTTTTTTCTAGCTCTGTGGATGAAAATCCACCCCTAACACCTTCCAATCTGCCACTGTGATTTTTTTTCCTTGAACACTCCTGAACGCCCACTAACCGGGGTTCCGAAGCACACTGAAAGTAGTGTTTAGTTTAAGCATTTTCATTGGTAGCTTTATGGAAATCTCTATTTATTTCTTCAAACAAGTAAAAATGATTTTTTTTTTTTTTAACTTTGGAAAAAAAAAAGGAGAGTTCCTACTGAAGCATTTTTGTCATTTCTACCGACGACTTATTCGGGGTTGGATGTGAACGAATTGACTACTAAGAAATGTGAACAAGTTGAACAAAGACCACTTGGAAGACATTAAGGGCCCCTTGAGTTCAAAGAAAGGGATAGAAAGGAATGGAAAGAAAATGGGATGATTGAATTTTTTTTTTTTTGGCTGAAAAAAATGAGGTAGAAAATAAGCTAAAAGATAATTTTGTCCAAATAATAAAAATACTATTTAAATATCTATAGGATTCACATATCATTACTCACCATTTTACGGAAGCGGTTACGATCCTTATCAAAGATCATTTATTGCACAAAATTGAACAGTTTTTTTTTTAATATTAAAAAAAAAAAGGGTTTTCAATTTTGACTTGAAGTTTGCGTAACGAACGATCCTTGACAAAGACTGTAGCCACTTCCCCCATTTTACATGACATTCAAAGTCATATCAGGGGTTTTTGTGTCTTTAGGTCATTTCTCTCCCCATCTGAAAATTGATTCTCACCAATACATTTTAATTATATAGATGAAAATTAGTGAAAATTGGTGAGCACAGGAAAATACTTTTCCACGTGAAAATGCAACTAAAGGCCTGCCGCAACTTAAAAATCTAATTTTCCTCCACCCAAACGGGCTCTCATCTATCTATTTCTCCCTCGTTCTTTAACAACTTCAATCTAACCTTCTTCATGTGCCATTACCTTGCTTCTTGAACGCTGTTCTTTAGTTAACTTTTCACTGAATTATTTTCATTTTGTTTTGCAGTTTGTGGAATACTTAGCACCCCATTCATATAGTTTCTCTTCAATGGTAATGCTGCTTTTGCCTCTGCATCTTCTTCTTTCCAAGTTGCAGGGGAAAAATATGATGTATTTATTAGCTTTAGACGTTCAGACATTAGATATGGCTTCCTTGGCCATTTGAAAAGGGAGCTGCGTCGGAAGCAAGTAAATTTCTATGTAGATGACAGGCTCAAGAGCGGAGATGAAATATCATTAGAGCATTTGATAAGGCAATAGAAGGATCAATGATTTCTTTGGTGTTATTCTCAAAAGACTATGCTAAATCAAACTGGTTCGTGGAGGAGCTAGCCAAAATCATGGAGTGCTACGAAGTCAACAAACAGATTGTAATACCAGTTTTCTACTTTGCAGATCCATCAGATGTTAGCTATCAAAAAGGCATTTATGCAGATGCATTTGGAGATCTGTCTTGAATAGAACTGCCAACTTATCTGGCTATCATTCATCGAATTTCCAGTAAGGTTTTTTCATTCAATAATATGATTTTGTTGCTCATTAGTGGTTATCTTAGTTTTCCCATACAATTTATTAAAAAAAATGGTAATAATGAAATGATGGCTTTCCATAATATTTCTATCATGTGTACCTAAAATTTTTCCTTTTGACATGCCAGAAATGAAGCTGAATTTATTGACAAAATAATCCAAGATTTATTGAAAAAGTTGCAAGATAAAGAATCAATTGAGCGAAAACGCCTTGTTGGATTTGATGAAAATTTGGCTGAGTGTTGAATCATTTATGAAAGCTGAGTACCAAGTAGTTCAAATTCTTGGGAACTGAGGAATGCGAGGCATGGGCAAAACAACACTTGTGCTGCATTTGAAAAATTCTTGTCCCACTTTGCAAGTTACTCTTTCATTGAAAATGTGAGAGAAGAATCAAGAAAGATTAGCGGATTAGCTTCTTTGCTAGAAAAAATTCTTTCTACACTAGTAAATGAAGAAGATATACTTGGTAACTACAAGAAGGCTACTGGGAAAGAGAGTTCTTCTCTTGCTTGATGATGTAGACCATCCCAACCAATTACACTATCAAATTGGAGATAATCTTCGTTCGGGATTAGGTAGCAAAGTCATCATAACAAGTAGAGACAAACATGTTCTTATTAGAGGAGGAGCTCATCAGATACATGAAGGCAAATAATTGAACTTGCAAGAATCACTTCAACCTTTTTGTTTGCATGCTTTCAAGCATGATCTTCCCACGACAGGATATGAAGAGTTATCTGCACAGGCAATTGAATAAGCCAAAGACATTCCTTTATCGTTAAAAGTTTTGGGTTCATATCTGAATTCCAGAAAAAGAAGAACATGAAAAAGCGCCCTACAAAAATTCCAACAGTATCCCAATGCAGAAATTCAAGCTGTGATATGATTGAAGGCCTAATTCTACACATTCATCAAATGAAAGAGCTGATTCCTTCAAGAAAATGAGTAATTTAAGATTTCTCAAGATCTATTTTTCTTGGCATAATGAGAGATATAAAGTGAGTCTTCCTATTGGTTTGGAGGCACTTTCTAATAAACTGAGGTACTTTTGTTGGGAAGGATATCCTTCAGAGTCTGCACCATTGGGGTTTTCTCCTGTAAAACTTGTTGAAATCCATATGCAATACTGCCATGTTAAAAAACTATGGGATGGTGTGCAGGTAATTGTCATATGCTAATTTATGTCTGTCTTAAATCTAACTGAATTTTGAGGACTTCTCAACTAACTTTCCTCTTGTTATTGCCACAGGATCTGGTGAATTTAAAGATAATAGATCTTTCTTCTTCTTACCAATTAACAAAGTTGCCTGATTTTTCCATGGCACTTAATCTTGAAATAATAAACCTCTCATATTGTTTTAGCCTTGGCAGTATCCATCCATCTTATCCCATCATGCACTTGTTTCTTTGGATCTAAGCAGCTGCCACGAACTAAAGAGTCTTTACAGCAAAAATCATTTGAAATCTCTCAAGTACCTCCTGCTCAAATGTTGAGGTCATCTCAAGGAATTTTTGTTATCATCAGATGAAATGATGGTTTTGAATTTACAAGCTACTGGCATTGAAACATTGAACCTGCCAATTGGATGGTTCAATAAACTTGAAGAGCTATATCTTGGTGAGCTTTCAGATTAATGAGCTCCGTTACTTGTCATCTCTTAAAATATTCTCTCTTTTCATTTTAGAATTGGCATTGACAAAATGACACTACACATCATGTTTGATGCCTTACGTTGTTTAGAACAATTATCTTTGACAGATTGTGAATTGTCTGAAATTCCTGAGAATGTGTGCGCCTTATCATTGTTGAAGATTCTGTCGCTAGAAGGAAACAGCGTCAAGAGTTTGCCTTCAAGCATCAAACACCTCTCACAACTCAGAAAAAGTTACTTGAGCCGATGCAATAGGCTTAGGTCCTTACCAGAACTCCCACATCCCATTACTCATTTCTACGTCGATGAGTGCAAATCACTGAAAACTACAGATGTCAGGTGGACAACTTTGAAGCTAGAGCACGATAAAGAAGAAAGATAGTTCTTTTCATGTCAGAATTCTGTGAGATAGGGATTAGATAAGCATGATGTCACAGAATTCACTCAATTGTCACTTATATGAGCTTCCGGTTGTTGGCACCACCCCTTTGTGGGCTTTTGGACGATCAGCTCTAATAATAATTTCCTTTGTGGGCTTTTGGACGATCAGCTCTAATAATAATTTGAGTAATAAGATTGTCTATTTGAATATATTGGTTGACTACTTAAATTCTTTAAATATTGAATAAAGACAGAGACAATAAATTTTAATATTGACAATGACAATTTCAATGAAGTCATTAATAACCTCAGTGTAATTTATTAATCACTATACTCAAGTTGTCATTGTTTTTACTCAACTTATTAACGACTTCAGGGTTTATAAAGCTCAAGTAATTAACTCTTATATTAAAGTGGTCAATATAATCACTTAAGTTGGTACTGTAGCTCTGGTATTCAGTCCTCGAGTGCACATTACATACTTTTTCTTATATGTTTGTTAGGTGCTTTTCTCTCTAATTAGAGAGATGAGGAATTTCTTTTTTAATTTTCAATTCATTTTATATATACTTTATTTATTTAGATTAAATTATATGATGCACTATGAATTTTATTTTTGCACTCAGTAACTTAAATTAATTAATTTTTAGTCCTATATTCAAAAATATATTTTCTGTAATACCAATATCCTGAAAATTTAATTATTTGAGTTACTAGGT
Organism: Acacia confusa; assembly: GCA_037074495.1. Classification (NCBI taxonomy): domain Eukaryota; kingdom Viridiplantae; phylum Streptophyta; class Magnoliopsida; order Fabales; family Fabaceae; genus Acacia; species Acacia confusa. Next base: position 7,718,482 of record CM073513.1, on the reverse strand, counting down.
GCCAAAACAAATTCAGCATGCATCATATAATTTAATCTAAATAAATATAATATATACAAAATAAGATAAAATTTTAAAAAAATGCCTTCATCCCTCTAATCAGAGAAAAAAAGACCTAACAAACATGTCAAGAAAAGCATGAAATGTGAATTCCACTTTATGAGGGTTCTTTTTTTATAAAGAAATAACAAATTAAGAGGCATTTTGATAAATAAACAATATTTCAAAATTTCACAATATCCCTTAAAATTTATTTATTATTTTCATGCATTAATAGATTTTTTGAGGTTTTTTAAATTTAATTGGTATTTCTTTACAATTTTCTCAAAACATTAAAGATAAATATTGAGGGGAAAAAATTTAAAGTTGAGTATGTATGCGAAACATTTAAAAGGTGTTGAAAAATTAAATATAAGTACTAAAGAAAAGATAAGATAAGCACGGATAAAGAAATCAAATAATTCAAAAGATATCTGAAAATAAATCAGAAAACAAAGATTTTGGCTATCTGAAACTGGCAAACAGTTGAGTTTCGAACTAGGAAACATTAACCGAAATCGATTTTGCCCAGATGTCAGATGTGTCTTCTACTCTTCTTTAATCAGCTGTTGCTGTCCCGGACGGAATAACTTAAAGTCAAAGTATATGTATTCCGAAGCAAGGTGGACTGGGTGGTCCGGCGAAAGGTGATGGAAGAAGACGATCGGAAAGAGAGAGAAAAAGTAAAGGAAAAAGCAGAAACACAGCGAATCTGGAGTTGGGGTGCTGGAACTGACGGTCAATTGGGTACCGGCAGCCTCCAGGACCATACCCTCCCGCAGCTCCTCCGCCTTCCGTCCCTCCCTTCCCCCATCTCCTCCCTTGCCTGCGGCGGCGCTCACGTCATCGCCTTGACCTCCGGTACCCTCCCCGCCTTCTCTTCTCTTTCTCAATAATTGACTAAACACTCAAAAGGATTAAATTTTTATGCTCACGTAACTTTCTATATCTATCGTGCATTGAAGGAGGGAAGGTGCTGACATGGGGTAGGGGAAGTTCTGGGCAATTAGGCCTAGGAGAGGTTGTTAGTTATGTTTTGAATCCGAAGCCTGTGACATCATTAGACAACCACTTAATAACCCATGTCTCCGCTGGTTGGAGCCACTCTGCTTTTGTTTCAGGTTTGTTCTCTCCTCTGTTGTCTGTCTCCTCTCTTTTTTCATTTGCTGGTCTCATGTTGTCTTGTCTCAATGAAGTTGCATTTTGGTTTGTTCTGTGATTTTGGTTCTCTCCAGATAATGGGTGTCTATTCACTTGTGGGGACGGCTCATTTGGTCAGCTTGGGCATGGTGATTACACCTCTCACTGCTCCCCTTTTAGAGTGTCTTCCTTTGTTGGTCACTTTGTTTCTCAGGTAGCTTGCGGCATGCGCCATTCCCTTGTCTTGCTCAAAGGTATTCATTTGCTTAATGCTTCACAACTATAAATATATAGTTCCTTATATCTAGAACTACATATATATATATATATAGACTCTTGGAGTTTGTGTTGTTCTTGTTCCTCAAGGTAGTGATGACTGATATCTAGTGACACAGATAGGTGGACTTAATTCTAAATATTTCAGAAATTAGGAATATGCAAGTCTAGCAACTACTAAGGGTCATTGTGATACAGATAGTTCTGTGAATCAAGTTTATGGATTTGGATCTGGGAAGCGTGGTCAATTGGGTATCTCAAGAGATAAGATTAAATCCATCTGTGTACCTGAAGTTATTAGTGAACTTGAAGATAAGGAAATTGTTGAAATTGCTGCAAATGGAGATCATAGTGCTGCAATATCTGGTAAATCCATAACTTCCCTCTTACCTGATATAGGTGGAAAATAGAGTTGAAAGTTATACACGCTCATTTTGATGAAAAAATCACATAGATATCTCAAGGAAAGAATGTAATTACCAAAAAAATAAGAATAACAAGTGAGTAACATAAACTTGTTGTCATTTCCTATATTGGAACTTGTATTGCGTGTTGCTCACTTTTTATAAGATTTTTTTGGTGATTACATTCTTTTCTTGGGACCTCGTAGTAAATTTTACTTCTTCATCTAAACCCATTATTTTCACTGTGACTTTTGTTGCATCAGTTGATGGGCATCTTCACATGTGGGGAAGAGGATTTAAAGGTTTTGCAGATTCTCACTATCCTCAACGCCTAATTTCTTCTTTGACATTTACCAAAGCTACTCTTGGATGGAACCATGCGTTAACTTTAACTGGTATTTCTATATCTTCTTAAACTTTCTGATTCTTCCTGTTCATTATGTAGCCCCCTTGTCTGAGAAATATGTTTTTATGGTTGAAATATTTGTGTAGGTGAAGGGGAAGGTTTTATGGTTGGTGGTAACCACCTTGGGGTACTTACAGATCCTCAGAGTTTGAACTCAGCAAAGCAATCAACTGGTACCTAAGCTCACAAACACGGCTTTGTGGCAGCTGTTTCTGGTTTATGAATTATTCTAAATGTGTTTTGTTCTTTCTTAATTCTTATAGTGAATATAAAAGAAGCCAATCTGGAAAAAATCCCCGACCTTGATGGAGTAAAGATTGTTGATGTAGCTGCTGGAGCTGAACACTCTGCCCTAGTAACTGGCAAGATCTATATGTTCTCTACTCCTGACTATGATATTTGCAGAAACATACTGACTTATTTTTTTGTGATAAATTGCAGAGAAGAGAGAAATAAGGACGTGGGGTTGGGGGGAGCATGGGCAACTTGGCTTGGGTGATACTTGTGACCAAACAAGTCCACTCACAGTGAGTCTTGGCTGTGAATTGAATGAAGCAGAATCAATCAGAGTTTTCTGTGGGAGTGGCTTCACCTTTGCTTCAACCGTGCCCTATGACCCTTCACTACATTGATACGCTAATTTGATGTGAACTTCGCTGTACACAAATTTTGATCCATTAGGTTTGATTTAGTTTTAATTTTTTTATTCAAAGGGCAAATTCTAACCGCCTAGATTATTAGTGTAATCGAACTCACAATCTCCCACTTATAAATGAGTTTATATATCATAAAATAAGTTGTTTCTATTTACGGAATGACATTCTAAACTCTAACCTTTCCCTTTTTTTTTTGCCTCGCTCTTTTTTCAGTCACTATTTTTTTTTTTCCTATTTGACTAAAGGTTTCTTCTTTTGAGAAGATTTAAAGGGTAAACGGTATTCTCTCCTCCTAATAAATGTGTTTCTTCGAATTTAAATTTGTGTTATTTTCCTTAGAGTTGAGGTTATTTATCACATCAAAGAACAGTTTGTTGATGATAGAGCTTCATAGGGTAATTTTGTCAATTCCGTCAAGTTTTGAAAGAAGACAAATAAAATATCTTATTTAAGATATATTCCAAGTAAATTGTTTTTTTTAAAAAAAAAAAATTCCATCTAATGTTATTATTTAAAAGGGTCATTTTGTAATTTCTAGATTATTAGGAAGATTTGATATATCTTTTAGATATTTTGAATTACCCTACAAATCTTTTAAATTTATTAGTAGTTTTTTAAGGATATTATTCTAGATATATAAGTTGCCAAATAGGTATCTCAAAGAAATTATTTAATATCTTATTATTATATCCTTGATTTAATTTTTATAGCTGAAATCTTATGCTCAATATTATTAGAATATCTTAGACTACCTTTTTTTGAAATGTTTTGAGTTAGAATTTTTTTTTTTTTTTAAGGGTGAAGGGTAAAAAATACATATGACCTTTGCCCTAAGGATCACCCAGCACCACGACCTTTTTTTCAGGATAAAAAATACACACGACGTTACGTTTTAGGGTCAAAAATACGACGGGTCGTTAGTTGACCAACGTTGACCGTTAACTTTGATGGAAATGAACAGTAACTCGGGTGAAATTACCATTTTGCCCTTAGTTTTAAGCTAAAATTATAATTTTACCCCTAGTTTTAATTTTTTTTAAAAAAACACTAAAACAACTCTTCCCCCTCCAGTGGGCCCCACCACCGGCGGCCGCCGCCCTCCCAACCACCACCCGCCTCTGGCGACCGGCGGCCTTTTTTTTTTTAAATACCCTTTTTAAAAAAACAAAAAACTAAAATAACCCCTTCCTCATCACCGCCGGCGACCTCCTTCGATGGTTTTTTTTTAAATAATTTTTTTAAAAAAACTAAAAAATTATAATAACCTCCTCCTTGCTAGATTTCCACTATAACCAGGCATATATGAGGAGGCTAGTAAGGATCCCTATCGATCTTACTGCAGTTGTGGTCATCACTTACCATCAAAAAATCAATATCCCAACAAAAATATTTATGAAAAATAAGAATAAAAGAATAAATAATTTAAAAAATGGTAAAAACGGTAAAATGTTTCTGTTTGAAAAATTTTATTAACTAGATTGAAATAAATTTAAGTAAAGGCACTTTTTATATTTATTTAGTACCGATATTTTTTGTGTATAAAAATATATCAAATCCGTATAACTCATAAAATTTTTAAACTTTCAGCATTTTTTTTTGCCCGAAAAACTTTATTAACTAGATTGACACAAATAGATATATATATGAGAAGTGTTTCCGGTTTAGAATAATTGACACAAATATATATGTGTTTGAAATATGTATTTACTACAAAAAAGAAAGAGGAGACCGTGACTGCACAGGAGAAGGAAAAGCTAGTTTGTTTTTATACCTATATATATATATATATACATGTGAGTACGTGGTTGCTGTGTATGTTAATATGGGTGCATGCCTTGCTGTCATAATGCTGAAAGGAAAGAAAGAAATACTTGTAAATATGGTTAAGGATGTTCTTTATGGTTATTCAATGTTTTTTTTTATTTGTTCGATTATTTGATGGGTTAAATGGACTTGAAGAGAAATTTTTTACCTTTTTTAAAAAAATTATTTAAAACAAAACCACTGGAGGAGGTTGCCGCCGGTGGTGGGGCCCACCGACGGGGAGGGATTATTTTAGTTTTTTGTTTTTTTAAAAAAAGTATTAAAAAAAAAGGACAGCCGGAGGTAGCCGCCGGTCGCCGGAGGTGAGTGGTGGTGGGGAGGCTGGCGGCCGCCAGTGGTGGGGCCCACCGGAAGGGGAGGGGTTGTTTTATTGTTTTTTTTAAAAAAAAAATCAAAACTAGGGGCAAAATTGTAATTTTAGCTAAAAACTAAGGGCAAAATGGTAATTTCATCCGAGTGACTGTTCATTTCTGTCAAAGTTAACAGTCAACGTTGGTCAACTAATGGCCCGTGGTATTTTTAACCCTAAAACGTAACGTCGTGTGTATTTTTGATCTTGAAAAAAGATCATGGTGCTGGATGATCCTGGGGGCAAAGGTCATGTGTATTTTTGAACCTTCACCCTTTTTTTAAATTTAAATGTCATGTTCAGCTATTTTCAGATTATGAGAAAATGAATCTTGTTTTTGTATACTACATAGAATACGGTAGGTTCAAACTCTTGTAGAGCCTTTTAGAGTTAAGGATAGCTTATCAAAATTCCTACTTTTATCAAGTTTTATTATATAGTCGGTATCAATTAGAGTACTAAATCTAGTTGTCCCACTCCCTCAGATTTAGGGACAACCCAACTCTACTTAATATCTCTATTATCATTAGGATCATTAGCAACATGAAGATTTCTTTAGCTTTTGTAAAATATTATCTATCATCACCCCAAAGGGAGAGATTGAATTTATCTTAAAAAATCATAATAAAAAGATGCAAGATTTGAATGCGGATACTAGGAGATAAGAAGACGGAATGAGGTAAATTTGCTTGAGAAAAGTGGAGCTAAAAGTATGAAAAATAATGTTTGTTAGAGTCTTTAAGAATTATAATAAAACTTGAAAACATAAGAGTTTTGATCAGTTATCCTTAGTTACAAAGGTTCCAAAAGAGTTGATCATGCTGTTACAACCTACCCATACTCTATCTAGAATACAAAGACAAAAGTATAAACTTGCTCATGAGGGTTCTCATTCATAAATTCATCGTCTTATAATTTGAAAATAATTGATCTTTTTCTAGCATCAGCATTTAAATCTTTCATTTTCTTTTGTTATACTTTTCTAAGATGAACTCAATCTTTCCTTTTGAGGCAACAATAAATTGCAACAACTATTATTTAACTTCCATTACTTTCTAATACTTACACCTACCGTATAGGATGTAAAATAATAAGCCTAAGACAACTGACAACTGAGTCATATATTCTAGATTGCATAGCACCTAAAAAATATGGTTTGCATTCTCTTGTACCCACCATTATAAATATGTTAAGTTGCTATCAAAACCCTCAATCAACACTGTTCTTTAGTAGGTTGCAAAAGTTTGACCAACACTTGTGGGGCCTTTTAGGATTAAGGATAACTGATCAAAATTTCTAGTTTTTTAGGTTTTATTATATAATTTATGATAAATTAGAGTACTTAATCTAACTGTGTTAGTCTCTCAGATTTAGGGACAACCCAACTATACTAAAAATCTATATTATTAGTTGCCTCAAAAGGAGAGATTGAATTTATATATAATAAAAAAATGCATTAAACGTTGATACCATAAGAAAATCAAAGAGACAAGAAAATGGAAGAAGGTGAAATTTACTTGAGAATGACGGAGCTAAAAGCAAGAAAAACAATGTTAGTTAGAGGCTTTAATACAGGCAGAAGAACCTATTTGTAATGGGTGGATAGAAGAGAATGCAAACCACTCAAAATGCGTATTCATTAGCTTGATAACAATGGTGTTAAAAAATGGGGTTTGTATTCTCTTCGACCCCACCATTATAGATATGTTATGTTGGTATCAAAGCCTCAATCAACCTTGTTCTTCATGATTTTAGTTCCATTTTTCTTAGGTAAATTTTACCTCCTTTCTTCTTGTTTTTTTCTCCCTTGTGGTATCAACATTTAGTCTTGTTGTCTCCTTGAGTTTCTTTTGGTATCAACAATTAAATCTTGCATTTTCTGTTGTTAAGCTTTTATAGGATGAACTCTATAAGGATAGATTATCTTCAACAGAAGATGAAGAATCTCAATGCCAATATTTTCCCCGAAGGTTCTAATGAGCTCAAAGATATCAAGTACAGCTAGTAACCCAATTAAATTCAGTACTTTAATTGATACATAAATTATATAATAAAACCCAAATAGGATTTTTTATAAGATACCTATAAAAGACTCCACAAGAGTTGATCAAGCTTTTGCAACCTACTTGTATTCTATCCCGATAGAAAACAAAAACAAGTTCAAACTTGTCCATGAGAATTCTCACTAATAAATTCATCCTTTTATAATTTGAAAATAATTGATTTTCTTCTTGTATCAGCATTTAAATAATTTAAAAATAATTAGTTTTCTTCTAATAGATAGAATACAAAAACAAGGACAAACTTGTCCACGAGAATTCTCATTCATAAACTCATACTCCTATAATTTGAAAATAATTGATTTTCTTCTAGTATCAGTATTTAAATAATTTAAAAATAATTGATTTTCTTCTAGTATCATCATTTAAATCTTTTAATCTCTTTGATTTTCTTTTGATATCAGTATTTAATTCTTGCATTTTCTTTTTATTATGATTTTATAAGATGAACTCAATATTTCTTTTTAAGAAAACAATAGATTATCATCGATGGAAGTTGAAGAATCAAATATTGATATTTTCGGTTAAGGTTCCAATAAGAACTAAGATATCAAGTACAATTGGATTATCCCTTGATCTGGCAGACTTAACACATTCAGCACCCTAATTGATACAGAAGTTATTTAATAAAACTCAAAAAAGCAGGAATTCATCTCTAAATAAGATCTTTTATTTGTCTTCCATAGGTTAATGAAATTGACAAAATTACCCACTAGAGTCCTGTTCTATCAGTTGATTTCCCTTCACTATCTATTCTTGTTTATTTCGCCGAACATTCCTTTTTTTAAAAAAAAAATAAAATAATAATAATAATAACTTCCATTACTTTATAATACTTACACGTATGATACATCTAATCCATAAAGAAATAATAAGCACTCCAATAAGACAACTGATTCAGGTATTACAGCATAACCAGGAGTCCAGGACAACCAAGACATTTCCCCACAGAAAACCCAAATGCCTTGTCTCCAAATTTGTGCCACCTATATAATATTATGTTAGCATCACTCATTATTGAATGGGCTCAGCTTGTAATTAGTCAAAGCATCTGAATCAATCGGCTTCTAGTAGCATTACAGTCGGGTCGGCAATGTATAACCTCCGAGTTCAAAGAATCAATGAACTGCTCACTACTATTTACATGAGCCAAAATCAAATGAAAATCAGTGGAAGACTAACCCTAGTGCATGTAATCTGTTCTCTACAAAATACCAAACCTAGTCTCACGCTAACTTAAAAGAAACACTATTCCTGAATGATGAGGAGATTATTCTCGTAGCCATCATTATGAACAACAGGGCGCAAGGGATCAATTTTCCATTCTCCATCAACAATGAACTTGATCTGCAACCAGGAAAAAATAAAAAATAAAAAATTAACATTTCTGCTAGGCATATCTCACCTGACACAGTAACATGTTGCTTTAAGATACCAGAAATTAGTTAAAGCAACCAACCTCGTATTTTCCCGGATACAACTGTAAGTACAGAGAAAATACGCCAGTATTTGACTTCTCCATTTTTCTCTGCAATAAAATGTTATCTGTCATTAATTTTATAAATATGCATTTTACCACACAAATTGGCTCCTATTTTTGTGTATATTTTTTTTGGTATGACGCATTATAGTTTTGGAGAATAATGAAATATGCAAACTTGAACTTCATAAAAAACTGCTTCAAGCAGCTCTGTCAGGTGGAAATAAGGATGCTCATCTTGATGTGGATCGCATCGCAAGCAGAGACTTTGGATGTAAGTATTATTGGGAAATATTGATACTTGAAATCTAACTGAAAATATTCACAACAAGTAGCCATACCTTGGAGGACCAACCATCAAATGATCCTGCTAAAAGTACTTCTGAGGCTGAATTAGGCCAAACCACACAAGTAGTCTTCAGAAATCTTAAAGCTCTATACGTTTTATCAATCCTCTTTTGCTTCTCTTCAATTATCTTATTCGCATCACTGGGAAAAAGAAGTGTCAATGTCAGCATCAATATAGGTAACTGAAGATACATGAAATAAAATGAATAAAATCTATTAATACATTATTGCCATTGTTGTCTTTCCTTCTAACACTGCCAATTTAGCACGAATTGAGCGCAGTCTATCCTTAGCTTTCAGGATCTCATTTTCCTGGAATTCCCAGGCATCAGAAAGCTTCTGTACATCATCAGAAGAGCTTTTCCAGCCCTATTGAAAAATACAGGATAGAGAAGCAGGATTAGTATAATATCTCGAAGAGACCCATTTGTGTTAATCTCAGCAGTAAATGAAAATACATTTATAAAAGATGGACCAGGATCAAATTGACTCATCAAATTAAAAGCAGAGTAGTCAATAGCGCGCAATAGTGGCGCTATCGTGGCGGTGCGGAGCAGAACAGTGGCTGCCCGCTACAGCAAATCCGTTGCGGTGCGTTTTTGCATTGCGTTTGTTGCGCCCACTGCAGCGCACCTGGTTGCGCCGCGTCTCGCGCTATTTAGTTTTTTTAAACAAACAGTAAAAAAAAAAAAGACATTCCTAAAACAAGACAATGATATTTCCGGCTTATTCCTGAAGATGACAAGACCTAATCTTCTCCGATTTCTGATTTCGGCGCCTCTTATTTCTGCTTGCTACAATTCGAAGGTTGAGACAACGAGAGTTCTGCCTGCTACAGTTTGAAGGTTGAGATTTTTGCTTGCTACGAGAGTTCGAAGGTTGAGATGGCGAGTTCTGATTTCTACTTGCGATGAGAAATCAAAGGAAGAGATATAAATAATAGTTACTACGATAGTTCTGATTTCTGCTTGCTACAATTCTGTTGTTGTGCTGGCTAGTTGGTACAGTAAAAATAGTTGGTACAGTGAAAATGGTCTCATCTTCCCAATCACAACAACCATAGACCTTAACTACAGTAAAAATGCTTGCTATAGTAAAAATAGTTGCTACAGTAAAAATATGAATATTTAATTTATGGCTTTAGAGACTAATTTAATGATGTTTGTTTCTTTAGTTGATGACTTTTTATTATTCATGATGGATATGTCTTGAGTTTTGAGTACATTTCTATTTTTGAACCTTTATGTGTGTATCTATTATCTTCGGTATAGCGGTCATCCCGCTATGCGCTATACCGCTTTAGCGTTTTTTGGGTTAGCTGCCACGAGCCGCTATCCGGGATTGACTACTTTGATTAAAAGGAATCCAAATTAACAACAGGAAAAGAGATTAAAATTCTTTCATCATCAATGTAAGGTAGCCATGATTTTACATAACTATGAGTACAAATAGTTCTAGTTTAATAATCATCATATGGTAATTATACTATAACGTAATGCATTATCAAATGCCACTAATTAAAAAAAAAAAAAGACATCTTTGGATGATTGATTGGGTTTGTGCAATTTTCTCAATCCAAAGGCAAGTTGAACCAGCCTCCCCCCTCCCCTCCATCCTCCAAAAAAAGAAAAATGGCAACAAAGCTTTGCCTTCCTTACTTTTCATACAAATCTTATTTTTCCATATGCCTAAAATAGAGATTAAACGAATTTCAAGGCAAAGCATAACCAACTACTTAGTGTGATGCATAAAAAAGGTGTGTGCACCTGAGTCCTGAGTTAAGCAAAGTATAAGTGTGTTATTTCCCTTTTCCCTAGTATGGCTGGGGTAATTTACAGTAAAGTAACCATTATTGGCTACTCACCTTTGGTATTCCAACCTCATCCACACCAGACCTCAATGTCTGAAGCACAGAAGATAGCTCTGACTCAAGCTGCTGGATGCGGCTTTTTATTTCCTTGTAATTTCCCTTCCCGCCAGGAGGACTTGAGTCTCCCTCTCTATTAATAGGTGTAGCGGCAAACTGTCTAATTTTGAGGATATCATTTCCTGAACCATTGGCCCCATCTTCTCGACAAGTTGCACTAGATGCAACTTCAGCATCTGCAGGTAGTATCATCACAAAGACATTAGTTGATACTCTTGAAAAAGCCCAGACAAGCCATAAAGTATTCACATAGATTACCTTCAAAATTTTCAAACGAGGAACCATTTCTCTGAATAACCCAACTTCTCCACATATCTGGTTTAAGTGAGTTTCTTAAATCATGATTGCCAGTTAGAGATTGGTGCTGACCAAGTTTGCTGGAGAAACCACCAAAAGGACTGCTGTTTGAGTTTACTAAGGTGGTTTTAGTGCTTTTATCAAGGTCTTCTGCTGCCTTGAAAATAGAGTAGAAAGAAAAATATTTTAAAAATTATTTTGAATAGGAGCACAAGGAATCTATTGAAAAGAAAACAAAAGCTGTAACAAAAACAGCTACAGTCATCTGCTACCTCAACGACAAGCTTATATAACTAATGAGTTGACATATATCACATATCACATATTGAAAGTATGTGATCTAAGTAACAGAATTCTTATAGAATCACTTTTGCAGCCTAGACCTATAAAAAATTTAGGAAGATAAAAGAAAAGGGAAAGCCACTTTCTGATGGTCAGAGCGTTGACTTTGAGATTCCTGCGTTATTGAGAAAGAAATGGAGAATTAGAGTTCCTAATGGGATGCTATAGGCAGGGTGTATGAGAGGGTTAAGTTGGGGGCTGATAGAGTGACTATTTGGGTCTATAACTCTACACTTTGGCCTAGGGAGAGGCAAGTTCGGTCTTTTGGAAATTGAGAGTGGTGAGGAAAGTTCTTGCCCTCAAATGCCAAGTTGGGGGTGGGGGAAGATCAACTTTCTTCATCATTTTCTATTTCTGTCTTCGTGAATCTTATTCTGTATCCTCTATGCGGGGTTTTTTTTTTACAATGTTTTCTCATATTGTAACTCCATTTCATTCCATCAAGGGCAAGAACATTTTGATATTTAATATAAATTCAGCCTGCTTGGGCTCTATCAAATTTCAATAATATTCAGTTAACTAAGCACTCGTGATAAATCTACAGATAATTAGTATTGACATATGACATATTGATTCAAATGATCTATAAAATTCATTAAAGCCATCTTGAGAGAGTAACATTACTTACTGAATTTACAGTAGATCTATGATGACTTTCTTCTTTATCTTCACTATCTCCAGGTGAAACATTATCTTCTGTGTGTCTGAACCCAAGTCCTAAAATACTATTTCTCTCTTTCTCCAATCGATTCAATATACCCTCAATACCAGACTGCTCAGGAATTTCTCTGTCAGACAGAAAACAAAACTTATACTGCCAGTTAAAGGGTCATATCTAAAGCATGCATTAAACAACAGCAACAAGGCCAGGAAAAAGAACGACATCGAGGAATCTGTCAACAACTCGTAGATTGACGGCTCTCTCGCTCCTCTTATGTGCTAGAAATTAAGTTAGCACTATAATAACATATGAGCACATTTACATGAAGGAGTAAATGAATACAGATGCCAGAGTTAATTAATAGCATCAAAAACCCGCTTTGGGGTCCTTAAACCACTCCCTATAGTTCAGTTATGCAACAGTAAGGCTAATGACAAATGTGCATCAAAACGGAAGTCTCACACTGATCTACCAGGCGACAGAGCCGATTGAGAATAATTAGTTGAAGGACAAACTCGGCCAGAACCCCGAATTTCTTCCCTTTCAATTTTACTGCTCTCATGTTTGACATCACATTCATTATTGGTCAATAAATCCTCATCTTTGACAAGAACTTCTCCCGGTCCTTCTTCCTTCTCTTCATCCAAATCCCACCCAAACGCAAGCCAACCTCCTTTCTTGGAGATGGCATCGACCAAATCCATCCTCCCCGAATCAATCAACTCTTTCTTGGTTGGAAACGCTTTTGGGTTCTTGGAATTATTCATGAACTCCAAAATCTCTGCCTCGAGAGAGAAATCTCCCTCAAAATCCAAGTCTTTGCACCTCCTCAAAAACCCAGAGTAACCCCAATACAGACCACCCTTGTAACAATTTCCCTTCCTGAAAGAATCCGAGCACCCCAGCAGCGGCCCAGTCTCCTTCACAAGATTCAGAGCCGCGAACTGCGGCAGCATCGCCCTCCGCCGTAATCTCGAATCAACAACGAAGAAAACGGAGGGAGAGTGAAGAGAGCTCAAATCCGCGGAGGAGTTGTGGGGGAGAAGCATGAAAGCAGAAGCAGTAAGGGAATGCATGGTTCAGGCATTTCGCCGAACAGTTTATCTGCAGAAAGCAAATAACGAAGGTGTGAGACAAGGCGGGAGAGGAGAAATGGGTGAGAGAGAGAGATGTAATTCATCAACGCACAAAAACCACAGGAAAACGGGAACGCGTTTCCAGAAAAGTGCGGGACTAGTGATCCTTCGCTGTCAGCTGCCACAGAATCCATTGCCTCTTATTTTCCTTTTTATATTTTTTTGTCGTCAGCGTGCTCCGTCGGCCACTGGGCAGGGAAAGCAGAGCATGAATAGGAAATACCCAAGAAAAAAGGAAACAGTTGTTGAACTTAGTGCCGTGTTTGGATAACACTGAAAATTAAGGTGTAATTCCACTTTGCCATTTCCTGATTTTGGCTTCTTCGTTCTTCCGCAGTGAGAAACCCGATACTTTTTCGGCTCCAACCTGAGCAACCACGTGACTTACCGAGCTTCCCAACAAAATAATTAATGTTTTTTTAACAATTAAAATAAATTATTTAATTATATATTATTGTCTACATTAAAAATAAGTTAGCTTAAAGAAAAATAATAATATAAATATTTTAACATAATTTCTTTAATTTTTTTTAAAAGGAAAAACTTAATATATATCTATTTTATTATATCATTACATAAAATAAATGTGAGTAGTATGTGTCATTTTTTCAACTAGAAAAGTATGCATTAGTCAAAATTATGTTTCCCCATATATTTAAAATGAAAAGGGTAAAAGTGTAAAAATACCTATGGACTTTGCCCTCAGAAGCGCCTAGCACCATGTGCTTTTTTTTCTTGGGCAAAAATACCAATGTGGTTAACTTTTAGGGGCAAATGTCACATAGCTTTCAAGAAACTTGACGTTTGAACGTGAAAATTGGGATGTTGACTAATGGAGCTGAGGTGGCATGCCAAGTGGGAAAAGATGCTGACTGGGAAAATTTGATGAAGCCACGTCAAAAAATTCTAAAAGGCAACTGGAAAAAACAAATCCACTCTCATTCAACTTAAACATTTTGGTCAAACTGGATAAGAAAATGAGAACCCTAAAAACACTGAAATCCTGATATCGATCGAACCATGAGTCTGAAAACCGACAGATAAACCTACTGAAAAAAAAGGTTTTGCAAGTCTTGTTAGATGAATTAAACTAAAAAAATTTCAGGTGGAAGCACTTCATTGTTAAATCAATGAAGTTCCCTAGCAATAGGCCCAATCAACAATCTATCATTCTCCCGCTCTCGATTCATCCTTTGCTACAGATATATTCATCAACAATCTATCAATCAGAAATATTCATCTATCAAGAATGTTTCCTTATCACAAAACTAAAGAAAAAGTGCCCAGAACTGAACCCTTTCCCAAAACTGAAGAAATATTTGCGAAACTTGACACCAGCAATAATAATTTTCTTGGAGATTAAAAGAGAAATTAAGAAAAGAATGACAACAAAAAAGGAAAAAATCTGGTACAAAGAAACAAGGAGCAGATCACTTAGACGACAAAATATATATGAGGATGATGTTGAGCTTCGGCCAGATCGAGATAGATGGAGGACGTGATTGACAAATACAAAGTCCCTATCGCACACACATAAAAACCTATAAGTCTGTGCGAAGTTATCTATCTATAAGATCAATAAGAGCAACTTTCTTCCTAATAGAAATTTCAGACTAAGACAGAGCGGGACAAAATGTTAAATAGAGTAAAAGGTGCCTTCAATTGAAACTCCCAACCAAAATTAAAGACACGGACTAAATTAACTTCAACAGCAAAAAAAACAGAAAATGGAGATTGAACGCAGCTAAAGAAATAGAAACAGAAGCTACCAACCTTGAAAAAACCTCTGCGTCGCAGCTATTGAGAACGAACAAAGATCTGGGTATGGCGAAGACCAGTTGAACCCTCTCAACTCCCTCAATTGATCCTCGTTCAAGCCACGATTGAATGCTTGAACCCCAGCTCTCCCTCGGCTCAACGATTTCCCTCAGCTCAACGATTTCCCTCAGCTTGCGATTTCAAGTTTCTCCCTCAGCTCGCAATTTCCCCACTTGAACCCTAGCCCTAGCTCAGCTCCACCATTTCCCTCACTGTTGGCAATTGTTTTTCATGCACAATCAGCATCCAGTTAGAATTTTTATTCCATTTGGCCGTCCACATTAGCTCCGTTAGTCAACATCCCAATTTTAACGGTCAAACGTCAGGTTTCTTGAAGGCTGTGTGACATCTGCTCCTAAAAGTTAACCACATTGGTATTTTTGCCCCAGAAAAAAGCACATGGTGCTGGGCGCTCCTGAGGGCAAAGTCCATGGATATTTTTGCACCTTTACCCAAACGAAAATCTCATTGTGGTTAGTTACCATCAAAATCACAAAATCACGGTGAAGGCTAACCGGAATTACTTTTGACTTTTAAAATGTACGGATCTTCTAAAAACATTTGTAGGGATAGCTGGGGCAAAAGCTAAAAGGTAAAAACAGACTGCCAACATGTTCTTAAACCAGACGCTTGGCTTAGGCTTGGTCAGCCTCTCTATGCTTAGGTCCAGTCTAACACAGGAAGATTTGAAGTGGGGAATGAATTTAAAAGAGGGAAAAGGAAGGAAGGAAAGATTTTTAAGTATGAGAAAGACGGTTTGAGAGAATGTAAGTTGTGAAGTAGAAAGAAAATGAAGGGATGATTGATAGTAAAAATCAGTAAATATTTATCTTGAATTTGATACAAATTTTGCTTACATTAAATTCGAATTTATGGATCAAATTTAAATTTTATGATGAAGTATTTATTTCACAAAAAAAATGAATTTTTATAAAATATTATCTTATTAAGTTCGAATTTGACTAAAATATTCTCTTCTCAAATTCAGATTTATTGCATAAATTCGAATTTAATCCTATTTTCTTACTTTATAGAAAACAAATATTTTATGAAGAATAAATATGTAGAAAGTGTCAATGTTCATAGAGAAAACTTGGGTTCCTACCAATTTTAATGAGATTTTATCTTCCCACCTTCAAAGGAAGATTGGTGAGTCTAAGAACTTTTTTTTTTATAATAAAAAGTTTTGGAGGGGTTCAGCACCAGTCCCCCACCAAGGCTAGGACACGGCCCCGGGCTCTTTGAGCACTTACTGGGGACTTACGAGATCGTTTACCAAAGGAGTCCCAGCGACGGCAGAAGTGATCGAATCCATTTCCCAAGGGACTAATCCTAGATCCCTTACCATCTGAGCCTAAGAACTTGAGTTCGATGGAAGATTGGACGTTAAAAGTGTACTAGATAAGGAAATTTATTCATCTTTCTTTATCTTCCCAGCTATTCCACATACAAAACGGGCCTTTGATGCAAAATATAAGGTTACAAACATAATCCAACTCTCGACCTCACACTTATAGGAAAGCTCTTATGTCATTAGGCCATAAGACCATTGGCATACTCTGGGCTATAGAGCAATTTTGGTCTTTTTTTTTTTATATATACAAAAATTTTAAGAAAATGATTGGGCTCACCCATGATTCAAGGATAGGGCGAAAGTTCCCTTCCTTTTAGATGATATCAATATTGGGCAGGGCGACCCGTCTATTACCGTTAGATGCTTACCTAAGCATCCAAGGGCTAAAATGTTTCCCTCAATGCCTTGACCAACTTCTAGGATTGAACCCCCTTCATTTGGTGAGAATATCGAACCCCTTTGTCAGTTGAACCCAACGAGGGGTGGAGCAATTCTGGTCCTCTTTGCTGGACTTTGCTGGAAGTAGACAATATGTCTATGTTGGGCCGGGCCTAAGGGAAGAATATTTTATAGCATAGCCCAAGTTGCTTGCTGCTGCTAAATACATCTTCCAGCTTTTGAGGACACACGTGAAGGTTTCAAAGCTTCCTCTTACACAGTAGTTATAATAATTCATTTTAAATCTTGTTCTAACTAATGTCTAGATTCAGCTATACTGTTTATGCTTGACTTTGATTCCTTGTATGGTTAGACAAAGCTGATCTTATGGGACACTATGAATTGAAGGCTGAAGGGTTAAAATGATTGCTTGAAAAATTTGTTTCAATTTGAGTGGCTAGCATTATATCTTACCTTCTCATCGGACAACTAGCACATTTTCCCAATTTCACAGGCCTTGAAAATGGATTGGACACTTGGGATCCAACTTTCAACTCCATGAGGGTTCAATTATTGGCATATAACACTAGTAACACTAGCATTGGGAATTCTCTGCCTCACTATTTCAGCTTCAAGTTACTATTTGAGCAGCTCTGCAGTGAACATTGCGCATAATTTATAGAACTAGGAACGAGAGTCGGCCTTTGAAGGGCTAAGGTCTAGAAGAGTCAGCCCTTTTAGATCCAGGGTAAGAAAAACATTTGTTTTTCATGGCTTAGCCCTACAGGGCTAAAAGACATTTTGATGAATTAAAACTATTTTTTTTATGTTTTTTTTAAAGAAATTTAATTTGTAAAATACAACAATTAAATTTATAATTTATCAAATAAATATTATCAACATTAATATCTACACAACACGCTTATTGCAATAAACAAATGCAGTCACTAATTCATAATCAAAAGTAAACTATTGTCCACAAGTAACTCACACAAAGCATAACAAGCTTACCACTAAGCAACATGAGTATAATGACTATCATTTTCATCTTCTTTACCACTATCATCAATTTCAAAGACATTTGATTATGCTTCACTTTGAATTGTAACCTCTGTTTTATGAGTAAAAATATCAAGAATATCTCCTTCATGAATACATCTATAATCTTTATTTGCAATAACTAATAAATTAAATCATAAAATCAAAGTATAGTCATTATGTATTTGTAATTAAATAGATAAATAAATTTATAACAAATACAAAATAAATATAAATTAAAGGGTTTGGTTCCTCACCCCCAAACACTCTTAGCCTCAATCACTTGATCAAGTTTAGTTAATGAGGGAAAAAAATAAATTAAAAGGCCTTGCGACCTTACAGGACGGCCCTTGAAGAGTCATCTTCATTTAGAAGCTCCAATTTACAAACCCTTTGAAGGACCATAGTTTAAACAAGCCGGCTCGACTCGACGGGCTCAGCCCAATTCCTCCACTCTTAATAATTTAAGTGGAGGCCAAGGTCAAAACTTATGGTGTGTTTGGTTTAGTATTTTATCCATTAGGCTTATAAGGGAAAAGCCACTTTTTTCCTCTAGTCAAATTTTCTAGCTTTTTACATTTTGTAGGTGAGAAATAAGCTCTACTCCCCCACTCTAATAATTT
Source organism: Acacia confusa (assembly GCA_037074495.1). Taxonomy (NCBI): domain Eukaryota; kingdom Viridiplantae; phylum Streptophyta; class Magnoliopsida; order Fabales; family Fabaceae; genus Acacia; species Acacia confusa. The sequence goes on along the minus strand of CM073513.1, from coordinate 7,699,926 downwards.
AAGTGGAAGCCAAGGTCAAAACTTATGGTGTGTTTGGTTTAGTATTTTGTCCATTAGGCTAATAAGGGAAAAGCCACTTTTTTCCTCCAATCAAATTTTCTAGCTTTTTACATTTTGTAGGTGAGAAATAAGCTCAATTATCGCCAGAATTAAATGATTATTTTCAAAGATACTAACTCTCAATTATTTTTATCTCCCTTCTCCATTGCAAACACACATAACTCCCCTCCCCTGATTTCCATCTAATAAGTTTCATGTCATTTTCAGTTATTTTCCATCTAAACATACTTTGTAAAATAATCATTCAAACAAGTTTCATTTCAGTTTCTGAAAAACCAATTATAGTACCATTAATCCAAACATAAATTAAACTACATAGATATGATTTTTATCCAATCTCAAGTTTGTAAAAATTAAATTAAAAGAAAAAATCATTTTTATCATTGCTAATCTAAACACGCACTAAATTGGTTGTTTAACAATGATATTAACAAGGGTAGATTAGAAAATTACTACTTCATACTAGTAGGATTAAGAGTGTTGAATTTCAGCTATTACACATTCTATGCTCGTCTTCATAGATACGGATTTATGTTTTATTAATCCATGCTTTGCTCCTCTTGCTTCATGCGTTTAAATACAAAAAAAAAAAATTAAAAAGATAATCACATTTTGGCAAAAGCTAAGCCCACTACCCATCATGGCAATTGAAGGCTGGGCTATTTTGTTATATGAAAAGGACCCAAGTTTTACACGATTTTGAGTTAACCTATGGGCTTGTATTGTCCAAAAGATATATTCATGGGCTTGAACAGATTATCCTATTACAGAGCCCAAATTTTCAAAGGTGAAAGAGGCTTCATATTGGTTTCGCTTACACTGATGGAGAATGGATTGAAGGCTTGTTCAAGTTCTTTAAGCATCTAGTTGAGGATTTGATCCCTGACGGTGTATATAAAGAGGATCTTGTGGCCAACATTAAAGTTTTTTAAGAAAATTTACGGTGCGAGGGAGTTAGTTATTGCTATCGGTAGTGGATACCTTGAACCCAATGCTATCAAACTCACGAGTTTAGTGAACTCGTGACATAAACTCGTGACAATGACATTAACTTGTATTCTGAACTTAAGCCATAAATTTGTAAGAGATTATTTTCACTATTAAATAGGTATTAATAATGTATAATAAATAATTAAAATATTAAAAAGTGATAACAATTTGATTTAAACATATTTTAAATCCAAATAATTGAAATTAAATCCATCAATATTTAAAATGTATCATATTTAACAAAGAAATTTCTATGAAGCTCATATATAAAGTCTTTGAACATGATTAAATAAAAAAAGTTAACACGAATTTAAAGGTGATTTAACACAGTTTTATAAATAAAAAAGTAAAAAAAGGAAAACTTGATATATAAACTCGTAAATTTAACTGGGTTTACAATAGTCACGAGTTTGCCAATGACTTGAATCAATTTGGTAAGTTAGAAACGTAAAAACGATAAATTCAGAGAATCAAGTCACAAGTTTGACAATAATACTTTAGCCTATGAAAAAACACTCTTCTGTTGAAGCTAAGAATGGGTTATCCCACAGGGATGATTATGATCGCGTGGGATCTTAGCTTGAAGAGCATTTTTTTAATGAATATAATTCCAAATTGTTCGTGGATAGAGTTAATAATGACTCCATATCCAAGTATGATTTTTTCACGGTTTCATTATACTTCTGGAAAATCTAATATGATTAATAATTTTATTGAAAAGCAGAGTCTTCATAAGAGAAATGGATATTTTTTCATTTATTAAATATGTCAAGGGCGTTGTACAAAAATAACGTCCTAATCATTTATCTCAACGCTTGAGCAAGAAAAATACGTAATTAATTGTATTCGACTTTGGAATAAAGAAAAGTATTGGCTTTATTATTACATTTTAGTATAAATAAATTTAAAAGTGATTTTTAAATCAGTTCATCTCCATCACAAAACACACAAAAAATAAAAATCTTATCCGATCGTTATAAGAAGTCTTTTAATTCTGAGCAAAAAAAAAGTCTTTTAATAAAATATTACTATCGGATTGCCGGTCGCATGTCAAGTTGGAACTTGGAAGATAACATTCTATATAAGACTAGGGCGGTCTGCCCGCTGGCTACTAAGGCCTAGAAGGAAAAAAAATATATGTTTTTTGAAATCCGATCCGAGAGTATTAGGATTAGGGTTGGCCCTTCAGGGCCTGGAAATTCTTATTCTAAATTTTAATTATTTTTATCTGTTTTTTAAAGAAATATGATTAATAAAATACAACAATTAAAGTTATAATTTATCAAATAAATATTTTCAATATTAATATCTACACAACACAAATTATCTAACAAATAAATACATTTATCAGTTCGTAATCAAAAGCAAACTACTCTTTACAGTTCACTATTGTCTACAAATAAAACACATAAGATATAAGAAACGCACCACTAACAACAGATGACTACACATCTTCTTTATCACTATCATCAATGTCGAAGATATTTGATTGTGCTTCATTAATCGTAATAAACTTTGCTTCATGAGTAAAAATATCATGTATTTGAAGCATCAAGCCCAACTTCAACTTTAATTAAAAAAAAAAAATGCAAGGCCTAACGAGCTAGCCCAAGGCCTTGCAGACCAATTTCATTTATTTCTTTAAATTTTTAGATCAGGCCCTTGAAGGGTTAGGATTTAAACGAGCCGGTTTGACAGGCTTGGTCCCATTTCCCGACTCTATATAAGACATAGTTGATTCTTTTTTTTTAAAGAGATTAAGGTGCTGAATATCCTTAAATTATTAATTTATGAGCTAGACAAAATAGTTTGAATAAAAAAAATGACAAATATAAATATTTTAAAATAATTTAATTATTTTTCTTAATCCCTCTAAATAAGTTAACAGCTTTATATTTTAGATCCAAGGGAATATTATATTATCCATTTACACACATCTCGCGTCCTTCTCCTTTGTAACCCATCATGATTCAAAAGCCGCACATAATGACATTGACTAAATCAAATTAAACGAAGCCAAGTAGTTGAAGGTCAAAGAAAAGAGCAAAGCAAGTTGATTCTTCTTGAAATTTCTTGGAGATAAAATATTCTCGCGTGCTTTTCTGGAAAAAGTTTCAAACGCAACCAACAAATATTTATGAAGCCACATGTGATATAATTAATGGAGTTTTTGTGACAAGACCAGCATTTACTCACATTAATATATAAGTGGGACAATCTCTATCCAAAGGAAAGTGGTTAATCATTTAAAGATAAATAGATAATATTGAGTGTCCTTAGCCATAGTTGATGTGCAACATTAATCATTGTGTGAACACTTATCCAACACTAAAATAGAATGATATAAGTTCAAATCAAGGGATCGGCTAAATATGAAATCGAGTAATTTAGATATGATCTTTTTTTTAAAAAAAAATATATATATTATTTTTTAATTGTCTTACGTAACAACTTGAGTTATGGAATGACAATCTTTTGCACCAATGGCAGAACTGCCTTATGATGGCCCCACCTTCTTTTATCTCATATATTTGTATGTATGAATTATATAATATTTTATTTTGATCAATAATTTAGTTTCAACTAATCTCTTATCTTTTCTCTATTTACACTTCTTCTTTTTATTAGGACAATATTTTATTCATTACTTATTGAACTATGAGAGAAAAATAAAATTCTTATTTAAGATACCTATTAAAAACATTATTACCATCTTATATCTTATTTTGATTTTTTTTAAAAACAAAAATGGCTTATTAAAAAAATAAATGATAATAATAATTGAAGAGACCCGTGGCCCTTTAGCTTACACATAGAAGGGAGTATTAATCAAATACACCCCACCTTCTTTTATCATTTTCTTTGTGCGTATAAAACGGTTTAGAGGTGTCAAACTTCTTCTACTTCAAAGCTCCGGTGCTATATATTTATCTTCATTTTAAGGACTAAATAGGTATTTAAAATTATTTCTTTTTAACCCACTTTTTATTGTGAAAGTTATTCTACACATTTTTCTCTTTCTAAAGAGGGTAATCTTGTGCTAATTAGTGAAAATCTTGGAGTTATGATTTTGAGAGAGTCTTAAGTTTTGACAATAGATAACTATATATGTGGAGGATAATTAAATGCTAATTTTAATTGATTTGGATTTATTATTTGATTGTCTTATAATTTTAACCAGTTTGGAAAGTAAAATTCTTATTTGAGATACCTATTACAAATGTTAGTATCATCTTATATTTTGTGATAACTTATAATTATCGGTTATTATTTATTTGTATTTTCAATGTTATACAATATTATTTAGTAAATAATTCTATATGTTTATATTTTGACCTGGATTAAAAAAAAAAAGGTTCCGCCACTAACTTGCACATTGGCTTCTTTTGGAAATAACCTTTGTCCTTTGTTTCATCCACTTTCTTTAAGCTCAGCTCAGATGTTTTAATTTGTTTCAACTTCCAATTAATTTTCATGATACTATATGTTGCGTAGCCGTAAACTGAGTTTCCCTCATATGATGAATATGACTTGGGGAGTAAGAATAATTAAAATATAGGTAAGAAAAAATGGCAATTCGAAACCCAATAAAAAATTAATGTGAATACAAATATGTAAGCTATACACACACATATAACTTTCAATTGTATATATCCTTATTCTATATTTTTTTTTTTGAGAAAATCCCAAGGAATTAAGAAAGTGTTCAAAAAATCTCACAGAAAATTTTGATGTTACAAAAATCTCATTAACAACTCCATAAGTAGGTTTTAACAATTTTTTGTGAGACCATTTTTATATATATATTTTTTCTTTTGGGACCTTAAAAAGATTTTTCCCTATTTTTTTTCGTATTCAGTTGTAACCCAATAATTCATTTAATTTTGTTGGAGGAGGAAGATGAAAAAACGTCAAAATTAAATGAGAATCATTAAACTCAAATTGTTTGGTCTAATGATAGATTGATTAAATTATAAAGTGGGAGAACTAAATTTGATGAATACCCTTATTCAAAAAGATCTTCAAGAAGAAGTATCCTAGATACAAGTTAGATTAAAATCTAATTTCACATTATTTAATTTCAAGGTCAATTTAAAATCCCCTTCGTCAAGTTTAATCATAAATCCCTAAAACATCTTCAATGGTAGCCAATCACTAAATAATAACAATAAAAATAAGATTAACTAAACTGAATTAATATTAAATAAAATTAATTAATAGAAATAATCTCTAAAATTCAAACATATTGAATAGGCAAATCAGTCACACATGATTTCCAGATCACATCCACAGTAATATTCAATATTCAGACTCAGAGACGGGTGAATGATAGGAATTGAAATCAAACTAGAGTCAAAAGGGAGATAATAAAATCAAGAACAAGAATAAAGAATGAGCAATCTTTTACGTTCTTGCTACTGCTCTCAAGGTTCTGTGAATCCGACGCTGCTTCTCGATCTGTGCGTTTCTTCTTTTCGTTCTCCAGCCGTCGCTTGTCTGCTTCGTGAAGCTTGTCTGCTTCGTGAATTTATTGTTCTTGTTTTGTGTGTTCTCGTCCAGTTCTCTTTCTTTGGCATCTGTGTGTGTTTTAATAGAAGATATTTAGGGTTTTTGTTTTTGCTGCGGGCCGCACGCATCTATCCTCCTCATTGATTAAAGATATATCAATCATATGTTTCGGCCTGCATCTGCATGCTTTTCTTTTCTCACATGGGTCCCACGTTTTGGTTTTGTTTGAATTTTTGACCCATAATATATTGCTCTTAGATCTCATGATATCTTCTACAAGATAAAAATAGGAAATTGATAGATTTTATATTAAACTTTCCTTATATCCTATAATTAATTAAATGATAGAAAAATATATAAAATGTAATTAAATAAGTATAAAATGTTAATAAATTCAACCCAATATATCTCAAAATTTATACTTATTTAATTATAAAATATACACTTATCAGCCAGCAAGAGTCGTCGTTCGCTCTATTCTAATGGTCTATCTGTACGACACACTAGTTTGCCCGCAAGAGTCGAGTTCATTTGATTAAAATCTGTCATATATAAATAGGACATGCTAGTGATAGAAAATTGGATCTCAATCTCATACACTTGTTACTCATAAACTGCATAGTGCATTCTGCAATCATCTCATATTCTGTGTGATTTTTCGACGACAATCTCATTGTATTCGTTTGGGCTTCTGATTGATTGTGCCATCATTTTGAAGACGCAATCCATTCTATCCAAGGAGACAATTGTTTGTGAACCTTAGACATCCATATAAAGGGACTAAATTTTCTTAAGGGGGCAACATAGGTTGAACTCAGATTTTATCAATATCATTATCATATTTTGACAGTCTTATGGGTTCTTTTCTATTTTATCATAGTATACAGAATTGTTGTATGTTTACAAATTATGCCATCTCAATTATACAAATTCTTCTCTTCTCTTAGTGAAATTTCTACATTGAAAGTATTTTCAACAATAGTGGGGTCTTATATATAAAAAAAATTTAATGATGTGGGGGTTGTGTTTTGGATATTTGAGTGGGTGGTAGAGTTACTACGTGTCAAAGGGTCCTTCCTTTAATTTACAAGCTTACCATACCTGTCACATATTATCTTCAAATGTCATATGCCTTTTCCGAATGTCATACTTCATCGGTTCCTAGATATTGTATTCCCTAACATAATACATATCTAGGAAGTTGATCTTAATCATATATATCAGACATAGTTTTTATATTTGTCAATCTTTTTATAATTTATCACTATTGATATTTTCTCAACAATAATCAATAAGGAGAGAAAATAAAGGAATTAAAAAAGATAACTAGGGTGTTTTAAAAATTACAGTTATATTAACTATCTCAACTAACTTTCTTAATTTAATCAAATTAGGTAGATGCTTATGTCTTATATTAAGAACTGGAGGGAGTAATAAATTGTCAAACACATGCAAACTAATGATATTGTCTTTGTATGTGTTAGAATTTGAAGAATTAAAGTAGAGAGAAAACAAAGGCCTTTAAATATTATTCAATCTTCAATACTTAATCTTTAATACAAGTAACTGAGCAATAGCATTTATATAGGAAAATCTAGCTAGACTAATCCTATAATTTAACTAAATAAAATCTAATCAAATATTAATATCAAATATCAACATAGAATATATAATATCTCAAAGAATACATCAAATATTAATATAAGATATAATAATATCTTAACACCCCTTCAAACTCAAGATCATCTTAAGTTTATCAACTAAAAACTGGAAGGGACAACCAGAAGAAGTAGCTGCAACCAGTGTTATTAAGACGTATAGTCTATATAGAAACGATAAGGGTAAGCAAAAACATAAAATCGTAAAACGTAAAATAAACATAAGAGTTTACTACATACTAAAAAAAAAATCCAACATATATAAAACCAAAACACACCAATACATTAAAGTCATCACAAATTTAATACTCTCTCTCTGGTCCTTATTATAAGGCCAAAACTAACAAGTATTTTTTTTTATCCTTTTTATAAGGCATTTGCAAGTTTTCAAGATGCAATTAATTCATTTTTCTATGTCTGCCCATATTTAATAAGGGTAGTGTGAGAGATTACTATATTTGAGTTTAGGGTAGTTAGTAGGGGGTATATTGAAAATCATTTGAATTTTAACTAACTTTATTAGTTTGTGAGAATTGGTAGTTAATGCCTTATAATAACGACTAGAGAAAGTACAAAAATATCCATAGAAATAAATTACAAAAATTAAGATTTGACCATTACTCTATATTTTTAATAAATCCAGGGGTAAAGAGAAGTTATTGTTGAGATCCGTACACACAGTGTAATTAAAAACTTTTACGAATCTCAAAGAGGATCACTCAACCGCGTTTAAATTAAATGTTTAAAGAATCCGAATCATACCTATGCTGAATAGGTGTACGAATCGTTCTATTTGAACTGGTGGGCTACCTTTTTCGATCAGCAGAAGTCGATTCTTCGAATCGCCTACCTTTACCGGTATCCACAGGAATAACCTCGAACACAGACAGCCGTGTGTTAGTGTCTTCAGTATTCTCACATCTCTCTCTATTTTTTCTCTATGGTTTCTCGTGGCATTCTCATACACTTGACAAAAGTTCCGTAGGTTTTACTAAACCTGATAGATGTATTATATTCAAAATTAATCCTCATTAATTTTGAAATTTGAATTTTGAATCTTGATTAAAAATATATTAATTAAATCTATCTAATAGATTTAATCTAATCTATTTATTTAAGCTGAATTAAAAGCCTTCTAATTTAATTTATCTCTACAAATTAAATATGAGAAAAGACATATATATCTATTTAATTAAAATTGAGATACTATATCTCAATTTAAATTAAATCAGATATATGATATATTTAATTCAAAAATTAAATCTTAGATACAATATCTCTATTCACTACAAAAAAATTGGTTTTTTGTGACGGAAAATTTCTGTCGCATAATTGGATTGCGACGGAATTTACTACGGAATTCGTCCGTCGCAAAAAAGGCCTCACAATTGTGACAAAAAATTGAATTTCCATCGCAATTTGCGACGAAATTTAAATTCCATCACAAATTCTGAAATTTGCGACGGAATTATGTCTCCGTCGCAAATTTCAAAATTTGCGATGAAAAATTTTCCGTCGCAAACCCTTTTGTTGAAATTACCATTTTGTCATACTTTAAAGTTGAAATTATCATTTTGCCCCTAGTTTTAAATAATTTTTTTTAAAAAAACAATAAAATAACTCCTCCCGGCCGGTGGGCCCCACCACCGGCCACATCGCCGGCCGCCTCCGGCAACCTCCTTCTGTGGCTTTTTTTTTAATAATTTTTTCTTTGAAAACTAAAATAACCCCTTCCTCGCTAGTGGCCCCACCATCGCCGGCCACACCGTTCTCCACGCTGCTGGCGACCACTTCCGTCGATGTCCTCTGGCGGCTTTTTGTTTTTAAAATAATTTTTAAAAAACAAAAAGTAAATGCCATGGACAACTAATTGGATCCAGCTGAAATAGTAAAATTTAAATTTAGACCTACACTCTTAACAAAATATTAATCAGGCCTAGAGGTTTAACAAGGGATTTATTAATATTGTTAAATGACCATATTGTCCCCTCAGCCATCTCTTTTTTCCCAAATCATCTCTGCTGACTAATTATCTCTTCACTCTCTCGTCTCTCCATTTTCGACAAGGATCATTCCAGAAACAAGGGTTCAGTTTGTATGCTCTTTCCCTACATTGTTTGTTTCAATTTTCAATATGCATTCTCTTTTCATTCAATACTATTATTTTCATCTTCTTCTTTTTTTTTTTTTAATTTCTAGTTCATAAAGTCTATGGAAGAGTTTGTCTGCAATTGCCTTTTAGCAGTTTTCATCATTTTCTGACCAAAAAAAAAAACCCTGCTTTTTGGTTGTGGCTTTTAGTAGTTTTCATTTATTTTGTTTGCGAAATATTTTTGTTGGACAATAGAAGTGGTTTAATAAATCCACCATTATATTCTTATAGCCATTTATATATTATATTTTTGTACTGCTGCATTTGGATGGCTAGCGAGAGAATCCATATATTTATTTGTTGTATAGTGATTAAGATGTGTGTTTATTTATAAATTTAAATGATTTTATATAAAAATTATTTTAAAAAAAAAGGCGCAGGAGGAGGTCGTTGGAGGTGGCCGCCAGTCGCTGGCGGTGGGGAGGGCGGCTGCCGACGGTGGTGTGGCCGATGGTAGGGCCTACCGGCAAGGGATGGGTTATTTTAGTTTTTTGTTTTTATAAAAAAATTATTTAAAAAAAACCGCTGGAGGTGGCCATCGGTCGCCAACGGCGGTGGGGAGGGTAGCCACCGCCGGCGGTGTAGTCAGTGGTGGGGCCCACCGGCGGGGAGGAGTTATTTTAGTGTTTTTTTAAGAAAAAATTTATTTAAAACTATGGGTAAAATGATAATTTCAGCGGAGTTACTGTTCATTTCCGTCAGACTTAACAGTTAACGTCGGTCAACTAACGACCCATGGTACTCTTTGCTCCTAAAACCTAATGTTGTGTGTATTTTTGATCCAAAAAGAAGATCGTGGTGTTAGGTGCTCCTCGGGGTAAAGATTATGTGTAAAATTGCACCTTTACTCGAGTCTTAAAAAACCATGTACGATCTGTTATATCTAGGGATGAAGTGAGTATGATCTTATAAGGGAAAAAAACAACTATAAAAATATTATATGCGATATATCCCTGTGTTTTAACGAGGAAATTCATAAATTTGAGTACATTTTTTTTTAGAAAAAACTAATAACATTAAGATCAAGTGAAAATTGCTCGATGCTGTTTTTAATTTTTTTTTCTTACTTGAAGAGAGGTAGAGAAAAAATAAGGAAAAAAATTATTGAACAATTAATTTTTTGGTAAAAATTATAATATCTAAAGAAATAGTTCTTATTAAAGTATAATCAATGAGACAACTTCTTACTAATGCCGCTGTAAATTTTTTAAGTAGGAATTTCTTATTTAAAAACTTTCATACCATTAAGTTTCGAGACTATTGTCAGGAATTCTACATTTAGACTGGATTTGCATTCATATTAGTGAGTTGTATAATGACCCTTCTCTATGAAGTATGGACCCTATTAATCATACCCACAATCATTGACCAAAAACAAAATAATAACTTATCCTCGATCTACAGAATTTTAAAACTGCGTTCGTTCCACTCCGTGTCAATTGTGTTTGCGTATCAACTTCAACACACACACACACACACATACGGGCAAAAATTAAACATAAAGGCTTCGTGTCAAATATGTTAATGACTACACTAATTAAACTGGCTTCTTTACTAACGTTCATATTAAGTGGATATTGACAATTTGACCACGACAACAAAAACTTGCAAAATTTACCAAAGATAATTAGGTTACAAGCATTCATTTAATAATGTATTATTTATTTACAAATATTTGCCCAAATTGATGTCCGGATTCGACACTGATATAATAACTCTCGAAATAGTGTTAGTTAGTTTAGTCAAGACTTAATGATGAAGGTAGCTAGTGGGAGTTGTGATTATGTTCAAATCAAAATTTAGTAGCAAATTACTCAAAATAGTGTAATTACGTTCATTAGTTTTGTCAAAACTTAATGATGAAGGTAATGGGGGAGTTCTGATTATGGTCAAATCAAAATATATAGCAGCAAATTAAAAGAGAACAAGTTTCCGAAATTAATTAAGGAGAGGTTTTTATTAATAAAAAATTATTAAAAAAAAACTTTTTTCCCGTGATAGATTGTCAACATTACTAAAGAGACGACCATAGTTTGGAAATACGTTTATGCCTTATGGAGCTAAAGACACGGTTGTAGTAAGTTACACGATAGCTTTTACCAAAACTATGGTTTTAGTCAGTTTGATATGTCTTCAAAACGCGTAATTATTTTGCTTGCAAGTTTAATTAAAATCAAAATAACGCGTAACCCCTTTTGTTTCATCTTAGAATTTCAATTATATATTATTGGCTTTGGAATTAGTAACTCATCTTCGTACTTCCCTCTTGTTATTTATTTCTACATGTACGTACGTACGTACACACATGTATGGAATATTGGTTCAATTAACCGAGCTATTAAAAAACTGATGGCCATATGTTTTATTTTCTTTTAATTTTACAATTTTTTGTCTTTCAAAAGAAAAAATTGTTTGTAAAACGAGAAAACAAACCAGGTCAATATTTTACCCAACAACTTTCATAACGTTTTCTATGTATAAATTTCATCAGCGTTATAAGTTATTGTTTCCTGTGTGCTAGGAAAGTCACTTGAATAACTGTGAAACTGTCAAATAAACAGAGAATAGAGTAAACGAATCATATATATAGATAGAGAGAGCAGCAACATAACAACACCGCTAATAAATTATTTTTTTTTCCATATAAGACATAATTTCTAATGAAGATATATGTCGAGAGATGATACAGGGATCGAGGCTACAGTTCTTTCACACACACGTAAACCCACATATCAATGATTTTGAGATCTGATATATGGCGAATTAACTTTACTATGAGTCTCACATAATCAGACCACGCGCGATTTACACGTAACTCTCTTCTAATAAGCTAGTTTTTTAAAATCGGGCTTCTTTTTTTTTTTTTTTTTTTTTTTTAAATTTGTATTGAAATTCTGATGTTTACAAAGAGAGCTAACTACGGAGGATTCTAATTGATAATCGATATAGTAGGTCAAGTGAAGCGTTGGGCCATCAACGGATGATTTGACCGGTAAGAGGTCAAGTGAGGTGCTCCAATCTTTTGGAATTGAACTATCCCTTTAAAATTCTGTTCATATAACAACCTCACATAGCATATAGATATAAAAATAATAGTTATTTGGTCTTAAATATAAAAGTTATACAAAAAGTTTACTTTAATTTGATCCAAACAATTTCAATATACTTTGTTTTCTAAATTTAGTATTCCTATTTGATTTAACATATCATTCAAGAGTAATTCTATAAAGCATATGATTAAAAAGGATACTTTAAGAAAATTAACACATGTTTATAACAAAGAATTAACTTAATTAATTTCTTATGTATTCATATTGTTATGGCCTTATACATTGGGCCTGGAAGATTTAATGGCCTAGCAGGAAAGCCCTGCGCAGAAGTCGCCTTGCTTGAAGGTAAAACGCTAATCACTCACTAACCATGCCACTAATCCTGGACCGTACAGATAGTGGAGCAGGCATGAGCAAGTAATGGAGCAGGAATAACAGAATGTGGGCACTGTGAGTGCTATGCAGGAGCGTACGTGGCACAGGGACGTGGCGCATGGCCTGAGAGGCAAACCCTAGAGGTAACCCCTATAAATAGTGAGGCTATACATAAGGTATTCTCTCTACACTTACTCATTTACATTAAGCCTTACTGTGCACACACCCCACCCCTCTGTGGCCATTGCCATCGTCGTGTACGCACAGTAATCTGAGATACACTCTGTGATATCTGCCTCTATACGTATTGCAGAGTTGCATTCTTCTTTTGGGTGTTCTCACATGAATACTTAGCAGAATCCCAATGATCATACATAAACAATCACTAGCTCCCTTGAGCTAAACATTTGTGTTCTTTGAACAGAACACACATATATTAGTTATATAACTCTCATATTAAGGATTGGAGATACTCCCTTTGGTTTTTAGTATATATAAGATATATTTAGAGAATTAATCTTAATTTTAAATCTAAGACATAATTTTTATATCTGTTTAATCTTTTTCTAGTTTACATTTATTGATCAACAACAATCAAGGATGAAAAAGAATATAAAAAAATTAGGAAAAATATTTAAGGTATTTTAAAAAATATATGTTATACTAACTAACTTAACTAATAACTAATCAAATTAAGTAAGTAAGTAGTCCTATACCAAAGATAGGAAGAAGTATTATATATCTATAGGGTTATAGTTTTGTGCCGACATGTATATATGTCCAATGGTTAAAACCAAGAAATGAAGTGTGAATGAATATTCATGATAAACATGAAGACTGAAGAGTGAAGAGAGGGAGGGTACGGACCACAGTTCCACTACTGAGCATGCCAAGCACAGCACGCAATCGACTATTCTCCACTGCTTGTGTGCCTTTCTGCCTGTGCACCCATTACTCTCTTTTGGAACCTCGCTCTTTGGACCTATTATCCAGTATATTCTTATTCAATTCACCTCTCTTCTCTCTCAATCTTCCTCTCTTCTTTCCTCAACTAATTAATGATCTCTTTTATATGTACACACACACGCTCATTTTTCTCAGGGTGATTATGGCGAAAATACCCTCAAACTTTTATTCGACAAGAATCTAACATTCTAAAGTGGGATAAATTCTTGGGAGTAGAGATATATTCACGTGAGGAAATCACTAGTGAGAAGCTTCTTGCCGGGTTAAGCCCATCAACCCGTATCTGGCAACCTCGGGTTGGCATTTTACCAACCCGTTTTGAAGCCGGCGGTTTTCTCCAACTAGACGATCACCAAGCATGTATCATTTTGAAAGTTAACTTCATAATTATTTATGCACCATTTGAAAGTTTGAGACCATGGATAGACACTTGTGCGATAAAAACTGATGGGTATTTTTGCCCTATTACTCTTTATTTTTTCAACTAAAACCACTCACAAAATAATTGGGTATTTTCAACTACTATATATCCGGCCAAATGTGTAGATTTTATAATCTCCACTCACAAGCCCTATTACTCTATTTTATAACGTATATATATATATATATATATATATATATATATATATATATATATATATATATATATATATCTATATCTAGTTCACATGAAATTAGTCATCATGATCACCATCATCAATATACATCTATAGAAAGTTGTACCTGGAAGAAGCAACAATCATTACCAAAAATGTCTATCTTAAGTTTCATGCAAATCCACAATACCTATTACTCCATTTGATCTTAAATATAAGATAAAGTTTATAATGCAAATTGCACTATAAACTTTGTTCTATATTGAAGGTAGTATAATTTAAATAATGACTTACATTTCAAATATTTTTTTGAGATTACAAATGATGACAATAACCCAATCACTCATATGCACTTATATAAAGGATCCATTTTTTTTTAAAAAAATATGAAATTAGGAAAAAAAAAGATAAAAATCATGCCCTAAACAAAAATTAAAAAATAATGTATTTTCACATAATTATGGCTTGGCATTCAATATAAAAAAGAACAAAAAATCTATTACTTGAGACAAAGACTTGGTATAGATAATTAATCAAGTGTCTCTCTGAGCTTGCGTTGGAAAAACAAACACTATTTTATAAACTGTCAATTAAATTGAAAAAACAGCTTCTACCGCTAAACTCAACATAAAAAAGAATAAAAACATCTATTACTTGAGACAAGGACTTGGTATAGATAATTAATCAAGTGTCTCTCTGAGTTGGCGTTGGAAAAACAAACACTATTTTATAAACTGTCAATTAAATTGAAAAAACAGCTTCTACCGCTAAACTCAATATAAAAAAGAACAAAAAATCTATTACTTGAGACAAGGACTTGGTATAGATAATTAATCAAGTGTCTCTCTGAGTTGGCGTTGGAAAAACAAACACTATTTTATAAACTGTCAATTAAATTGAAAAAACAGCTTCTACCGCTAAACTCAATATAAAAAAGAACAAAAACATCTATTACTTGAGACAAGGACTTGGTATAGATAATTAATCAAGTGTCTCTCTGAGTTGGCGTTGGAAAAACAAACACTATTTTATAAACTGTCAATTAAATTGAAAAAACAGCTTCTACCGCTAAACTCAATATAAAAAAGAACAAAAAATCTATTACTTGAGACAAGGACTTGGTATAGATAATTAATCAAGTGTCTCTTTGAGTTGGCGTTGGAAAAACAAACACTATTTTATAAACTGTCAATTAAATTGAAAAAAACAGTTTCTACCGCTAAACTCAATATAAAAAAAAACAAAAACATCTATTACTTGAGACAAGGACTTGGTATAGATAATTAATCAAGTGTCTCTCTAAGCTGGCATTGGAAAAACAAACACTATTTTATAAACTGTCAATTAAATTGAAAAACCAGTTTCTACAGCTAATCAAACCAACACTGAATCAAATAGGAGAGGGGTGAAAAGGGATTTTAAAAGCCTTGTGTCTGTATCCGCGTACACACATGTAAGTCAGCATTTAAAGTGAGTGGTCTCTTTCCCAGAGCTCCAACCTATAGCCAGCTGAGGCCTATATAAAGCCCCATATATATATATATATATATAAAGGGCATTAGCTGGAAATAAGACAACGAGTATAGAGAACAAAAAAATGTTAGGCTCCCCAGATAAAGAAACCAAGAAGAACTCTTCTTCTTCATCTTCATGGTGGCTTCTGTGCAGCAGAAATTGTATTTGCAGTTCAAGTCCATCATCAACAGTAGCAGAACCAGACAACATGGAAAGTGGCCACCAGAAGATGAAGAAGAAGCCTGGAGGATGGAGGGCCATGCCTTTTATTTTAGGTCCTTATTTATTTAGTTATATTTTGTGTCTGTGTGTCTGTGTGTGCTTTACTGGAGTAGTTTTGTGTGTGTGTTGTTATAATATGTTGTGAGTGATGCAGGCAATGAGACGTTTGAGAGGTTGGCGGTGTTTGGACTATTTGCGAACTTTACGGTGTATATGACGAGGGAGCTTCATCTGGACACGGTGGCTGCTTCCAATATTATGAACATTTGGTTTGGTATTACCAACTTTGCCCCTCTCGTCGGTGCCTTTATCTCCGACGCCTATGCCGGTCGCTTCAAGACCATTGGCTTTGCTTCCTTTGCTTCTCTGCTGGTACTCTCTCTCTCTCTCCCCCCCGCACACTCCATACACAACACACAAATATGTGTATACTGTATACGTTAAACAAGTGAAACTAGGTAAAGGAAGTATACTTTCTTTAGGAAAATCAGCTTATGTACAAATTAAATATCTTTTGTTTTGCTTTTACGTACATATGGTTGAATGAATGAATATAAGCTGTATGGAGCTGGAAAAGAATTGATGCACTGGTTAAAGATAAGTTGCACTTGGCCCTTGAACAAATTTCAAGTAGCTTTTTGGGCAAAATTTTTGCCATGGGAATTTTTCATTTTTTATCTGTCTGAATTTCACATCAATTATTTTATTTTTTTTCCCTTTGATACTTTTTTAATGAGTGAACAATATTTGATCAATTTACATTTCAAACTAAAATTTTCTTCTTTTTGCGAAAACTCTCCTGTATAAAGTAAGAATAAATGAATTTAAAATTGAAATTATTTTGATTTTTCAAGGAAAATTTTTATACATAAACTTTTAGTTACGGCGTTGAATTTATTTATTGATGTATATATGCATAAGTAGAATAAATATATATTTATCTATTGCGTGTGTGTATTTAAAAGTAAAAAAATTATATAATTGAATCAAAGAAACTGTTGTCGGTAATCCACTCTCTAATTGTTTATTGTTGTCGTTCAGATTAATTCTCACTTTATTATTGTTTTGGGGGAAAGAGGGGGAAAAAAACTTCACTTGTTAGTCTAGGTGCAATATAATAGTGTTTGCATTTTTCTCTAAATTGTGGCAAACTTGGGGGAAATTACAGTGCTAAAGGTAGTGCCCCTTGCAAAAATTAAAAATTAATAAAAAATACTAATAATTGCACGGGTGAAAAGACCGATTGATTAAATTGAAAGCTTGAATACTCAGCATGACGACAAACTCTCCTGAAATTTATGACAAGAATTTCAATTTCACGTGTTCAGCTGTACTCGTGTCTCTCATGACTCGTGCCACTTTCAAAGAATCCCAAACACTCTCTCTCCCTTCGATTTTTCTTATCAGAATTTTCCCTTGTCATTGATTTTTTTTTTTTTTTTTTGGTTGCTAAAACAGGGGTTGATTACAGTGACGCTAACAGCTTGGTTACCAAGTCTTCATCCACCACCTTGCACTGATGAACAACTAGCACAAAACCATTGTGTAAAAGCCAACGCTACTCATCTTGGTGTTCTCACTTTGGGACTCATATTCTTAACCATTGGTTCTGCTGGTATAAGACCTTGCAGTATCCCATTTGGTGTAGACCAATTTGATCCCACAACTGATGAAGGCAAGAAAGGAATTAATAGTTTCTTCAATTGGTACTATACTACATTCACTCTGGTTTTGCTCGTAACTCAGACTGTGGTGGTTTATATCCAAGATTCTGTTAGCTGGAAGATAGGTTTTGGGATTCCAACTCTGTGTATGTTCCTCTCAATCATCATGTTCTTCGTTGGGAAGAGGATCTACGTGCATGTTAAACCAGAAGGTAGTATTTTCTCTGGTATTGCTCAGGTCCTAGTTGCTGCTTACAGAAAAAGACATGTTGAGCTTCCAAGTGATGACAACAAGATCGATGGAGTTTTCTATGATCCTTCATTAATGGAGGGTTCTAGTGTTTTGTCAAAACTCCCTTTGACTCATCAATTCAGGTTATACATCTCTTTCATCCAGGTCACTAAGAAATCTGATCTCGTATGCCTTACTTTACTGAACAATGGTTAGAGTAAGCAAACCTACCAAGAATATTAAATTAAATATATTATAATAGAAAGAACTGAAAAGACTAAATTAATATATCTTCTTATACTTCGTTTACTTTATCGAGGAAAAGGATTGATGAAAAGAAAGTCTGACTTTGTCTCCAATTGTTGGAACATATCTTATAAAAAATATAAAAGTTTGGGTGGAAGATTATGATATTTCCTGGTCATTCTAATCTATACCATTAAACTAATATAATATGTTTTTTTGACGAGAAAAGGGTACATAGATTATAAGGAAGAGGCTAATGAAACCGTGTGTGTGTGCCATTGCATAAAGGTTCAAGTTTCCGTGACATAATACAATACACTATATGTCTATCATCTTCCTCTTAAAGTTAATCTCTCTTATTTTTCTTATTTATGGTATATTTGCTGTGCATCCATTATCGAATCTATGATTGTGATCTGGCTAAAATAGGTACTTAGAGATAAACAGTCCCACTTCAAGTACGTCCAATATTTTTATACAAATAATTCTGTTGTGCTTACGTCATGTGATTCTTTTTTTGTTTTTTTTGGGGGGTGGATAGGTGCTTAACCAAAGCATGTTTGATAATGGAGGGTGAGCTGAACTCAGATGGGACCAGAGTGAACCAGTGGAGACTTACCAGCATACAGCAAGTAGAAGAAGTGAAATGCTTAGCGAGAATATTCCCAATCTGGGCTGCTGGAATTCTCAGCTTGGTTTCAATGGCGCAACAAGGAACATTCACAGTATTACAAGCCTTGAAGATGGACAGACACCTTGGACCCAAATTCCAAATCCCAGCAGGTTCGATTTCGGTAATCTCACTCCTCACAATAGGCGTTTGGGTCCCACTCTACGACAGAGTCTTCGTACCTTCACTGAGGAAAATCACCAAACACGAAGGGGGCATAACTCTGCTTCAACGAATCGGAATCGGAATGGTCTTCTCTATCCTCTCCATGATCGTCGCCGGCATGGTGGAGAAATCAAGAAGAGATATAGCCAATTCAAATCCAGATCCACTCGGAATCGCTCCGGTGTCGGTGATGTGGCTCGCACCACAACTGATTCTGATGGGAATGTGTGAGGCGTTCAGTATAATTGGACAAATCGAGTTCTTTAACAGGCAATTTCCCGAACACATGAGGAGCATTGCGAATTCATTGTTCTCTTGCTCGTTTGCGGCGGCTAATTATTTGAGCTCGATTCTGGTGACGGTGGTTCATCGGACCACAAGAACAGAGACGCATCCAGATTGGCTCACGAATAATATCAACGAAGGTAGATTGGACTATTTCTACTACGTTGTTGCTGTGATTGCAACTCTGAGCTTTGTTTATTTCCTCTTCGTTGCTCGGCGATATCGTTACAAGCCTACCGGAGATTTTCCTCATGATGTTGAACTAGCTTCGCACAAAGGCTAGTGTAAGATTAGATCGCTGTTAGTGGTGGTGTAGTATTATAATTATGTACGTATGATAAAAATATATAAAAATAAATTGAGCTATGCCTCTTTTGTTGGGTCTGACCGTCTGGGTAATTCAATTTTGTGGTATATGATCGAATTATAAAATAAAAGTGAGAGGAATTATATAGTTGTCAGTATATAATGATATTCGTTTTTTAAAATAATAATAATAATAATAATGAGTGTGTTATCTTGTTGGCTATTTTAATGGACCTGTTTGAGTTGGCGGTAGGAGCGATAACTTAAAAGCTATCTGACTCTAAAAAAAGCTTGGTAGGAAAAAAGTCAAGTTATAAATAATGATTTATGTTTAAATTGATGATGGTAGAAGTGGCGGGGCCCATGTCAAAAAACTAAAAACTTTTTGGAAAAAAACTTTCTGGTGAAGCTTTTTACTTAACAGGCTTTTTAAGCTTTTTAAGTTTAGTGAATTTAAACTTAACCCTAATAGATCCAAAATCAGTTAGCTACATTAACTGACTTTTTTTTTAAAGTTATAACAGAAAAAGCTCCTAACGTTGCACTCCAAATAGACCCAATATTAAAGAGATGCACACTATATCCCACTTTTTTTTTTTTTTAAAGATGGAAGTTTAAAAATATTATTGATCCTTTAATAAACACCATTGGTCCAAAATGGTATAACAATCATCATATATATATATATATATATATATATATATAAAAGCATTTTAAAAATATCATTGTTACCATTAAAATTTTAATATCAACATTTTTTATTAACTTCAAATAAAAATAATGATTGAAAAACATTTTTTAAAATTAAAGGATGGAAATGAAATTTGGGAAAATTACACTAAGGCCCCAAGGACCAAAAATATTTACAAAGAAGTCCTGCTCCAGATTCCCATTACAGAAAGGTCCCAAAAAGGTCCCTGGGACTTTGTTGTAATTAAATGAAAATGTGAAATGACTATCATGCCCTCTGTTTGCAACACCCTAGCACCCCTGTCTGTTCTCCTTCTTTGTTCTCATCTCTCTCTCTCCTCTCTCCCTTTTTCTTCGCAACATAAATGCCCCTACAAGAACCTTACTTTGAAGAATCACTTCTCAACCCACGAAGAAGCAACGTCTTCGAATTCCTGATCGTTTTTCACCCCCTGTCATCCTCCTCTAGTTTTTGTTGATGTTAGATAGTTGGTATGATAGATAAACAAGGCTCTGTGAAATGTTGGACAAAACGTTGCACTCCAAATAAACCCAATATTAAAGAGATGCACACTATATCCCACTTTTTTTTTTTTAAAAAAAAAGATGGAAGTTTAAAAATATTATTGATCCTTTAATAAACACCATTGGTCCAAAATGGTATAACAATAATCATCATCATCATCATATTATATATATATATATATATATATATATATATAAGCATTTTAAAAATATCATTGTTACCATTAAAATTTTAATATCAACATTTTTTATTAACTTCAAATAAAAATAATGATTGAAAAACATTTTTTAAAATTAAAGGATGGAAATGAAATTTGGGAGAATTACACTAAGGTCCCAAGGACCAAAAATATTTACAAAGAAGTCCTGCTCCAGATTCCCATTACAGAAAGGTCTCAAAAAGGTCCCTAGGACTTTGTTGTAATTAAATGAAAATGTGAAATGACTATCATGCCCTCTGTTTGGAACGCCCTAGCACCCCTGTCCGTTCTCCTTCTTCGTTCTCGTCTCTCTCTCTCCTCTCTCCCTTTTTCTTCACAACATAAATGCCCCTACAAGAACCTTACTTTGAAGAATCACTTCTCAACCCACGAAGAAGTTCGTCTTCGAATTCCTAATCGTTTTTCACCCCCTGTCATCCTCCTCCAGTTTTTGCTAATGTTAGATAGTTGGTATGATAGGTAAACAAGGCTTTGTGAGATGTTGGACAAACTTCCTACAGTGGACCTAAGAGACATTTAATGGGTGGCGAAAAAACGATTGGGAAATATCGCAAGTATTGGAAATTTGAAGCATTCCCACAACATTATTCCACAACTCAAAACAAGAAAGAAAACAGACAATTTGTGAATCCCCAATAATATGGAAGAACATATAAAATTGTTTTGGTCCTGTTTTGATAAATGAAAAAATTCCTGATTTTGAAAATTTGATGTAGATATATGCTTTTTCAGTTGTAAATAGGGCATTTGTTGTTGTAAATATAACATTTGTTGTTAAAAATAGCCTCTGGACTTGAGAAATGGAAAAAATCCTGGTTTTAGAGGTTTACTCGAGTACAAAGATGAATTTGCTACACCTTTACTCGAGTATGATAAATCAGTACTCGAGTACAAATATATTTACAACAAGAAATGTCATATTTACAAGTGAAAATGCCATTTTAACAGCAATATTTATCACGACATGAAAAACCTTATTAATAACAGGAAAAACTATAATAACAACTCAAAATGCTATTTTTAATAACATAAGTTTGTAACATGGACACATTTTGAAACTTGTGTTTTTTGATGGCCTTCAAGATGACATAGGGGTTGAAGAACATGAAAAACCAAATTAACAAGTAAAAATGCTATTTTAACAACAACAATTTTTACAACAGGAAAAGCCGTATGAACAACTCCAAATGCTATTTTTAACAACAACATTTATCACGACAGGAAAAGCCGTATTAATAACTCCAAATGCTATTTTTAACATTTGGAGTTGTAAATGATGGTATGTTTAATTGTAACCGTGGCAATTAGAGTTGTAAATATGGCATTTTTTATTGTAATTTACAACTCCAAATGTCATAGTTGAAATATGTCATAATTTACAACTCCAAATGCTATATTTACAACTCAAAATGGCATAATTCACAACTTGAAATGCCGTAGTTACAGATTCATCATTTACAACTTGAAATGCCACGTTAACAACTTAAAATGGCTTAATTAGAACAAAAAATGCAATATTTACAACTGAAACTTCTAGAAGTTTGAAAAATGTAGGACGAACTCTAGGTGCATCATTTACAATTCCAAATGCTATATTTACAACTCAAAATGGCACAATTGACAACTTGAAATGCTATAGTTACAGATTCATTATTGACAACTTGAAATGCCACGTTAACAACTCAAAATGTCTCAATTAGAACAAAAAATGCAATATTTACAACTAAAACTTCTAGAAGTTTGAAAAATGTGGGACGAACCCTAGGTGCATCATTTGCAACTCCAAATGCTATATTTACAACTCAAAATGGTACAATTACAAGAAAAAATGTCATGACCAATTCCAGATGCATGATTTACAACTCCAAATGATATATTTACATGTACTAATAGCGAAATTACATCTCAAGATGTCATATTTACAATAGAAACTTCCACAACTTGGGAAGACGGAGTACCAGCTCTAAACCCCACATTTACAACAATAAATGTAATAATTACAACTTAAAATGCCATAATGACAACAAAAAATGCCATATTTACAATGATAACGTTTACAACATCATAGTTGGTTGTTACTTGAGTATACCATGTTTCTTACTCGAGTACATTGGAAGACGGAGTACCAACTTCAAACCCCTTATTTACAACAACAATATCATAATTACAACTTAAAATGCCATAATTACAACAAAAAATGTCATATTTACAATGATAACGTTTACAACATCACAGTTGGTTGTTACTTGAGTATACCATGTTTCTTACTCGAGTACATTGGAAGACGGAGTACCAACTCCAAACCCCACATTTACAACAACAAATGTAATAATTACAACTTAAAATGCCATAATTACAACAAAAAATGCCATATTTACAACGATAACGTTCACAACATCGCAATTGGTTGTTACTTGAGTATACCATGTTTCAACCCCTATGTCATCTTGAGGGCCATCAAAAAACACAAGTTTCAAAATGTGTCTGTGTTACAAATTTTGTTGTTAAAAATAGCATTTCGAGTTGTTATTATAGTTTTTCCTGTTGTTAATAAGGTTTTCCTGTCGTGATAAATGTTGTTGTTAAAATGATATTTTCACTTGTAAATATGACATTTCTTGTTGTAAATATATCTGTACTCGAGTACTGATTTATCATACTCGAGTAAAGGCGTGGCAATTCATCTTTGTACTCGAGTAAACCTCTAAAACCAGGAGTTTTTCCATTTCTCAAGTCCAGAGGCTATTTTCAACAACAAATGTCCTATTTACAACTGAAAAAACATGTATCTACAACAAATTTTCAAAATCAAGAATTTTTTTCATTTCTCAAAACATGACCAAAACGGTTTTATATTTTCTTCCATATTATTGGGGATTCACAAATTGTCTGTTTTCTTTCTTGTTTTGAGTTGTGGAATAATGTTGTGGGAATGCTTCAAATTTCCAATACTTGCGATATTTCCCGATCGTTTTTTCGCCACCCATTAAATGTCTCTTAGGTCCATTGTAGGAAGCTTGTCCAACATCTCACAAAGCCTTGTTTACCCATCATACCAACTATCTAACATCAGCAAACACTACAAAAAAAGGCAGATTTGCCACGGAATTACCCACAGAATGAATTCCGTGGGTAATTTGAAATGGTTTTGAGACGGAAATTCCGTCTCTAAAATCAACGACAAAATAGCCACGGAAAGGCGTCGAAAATTTGAGACGGAAAATTTCCGTCTCAAATCCGTTGGAAACATTAGAGTTAAGACGGAAATTTTAGACGGACCATCCGTGGGTGATTATTTTCCGTGGTTAAAGAGCTTACAAAAACCCTAGCTAATCGCACCCTGCTTCAACAGACGACATCCAGGAAAGAATCACTGCAAAAAGAAAAAAGAGGGAGAAAGCTCGAGTACCTCCATCTCGCTTCTCGCTGGGCTCTTTAGTCATTTGTGAGGTAGATCGTCATTGTGATAGCCTGCTGTTCTCAATTTGTCTATGTGCTTTCCAATTAGTTAAGAGTGTTGAGATTGTTTTTCTTTCCAAAAAATAACATAACATTGAAGGATTACTCAGCATTATCACTTTTTGTTGGTACTATATTCACTTTAATCTCTTTCATTTCCACTGTAGCAATACCAGTAGAAAGAGGGAGGCTTTTTTGGTTTTGAGCAAAACTAGGAGAAGGCTTTTAAAGATGATGTTATCAAAAGTAATTAGGTTGTAAAACTTTTATTTAATTATAGTTAGTTAGCTCTTGAAAAAATTTACTGAACTTTATGTTGTAAACAAAGACCTAGGCTGCAAATCAAGGACTCACAGTTAATTATTTTTTCAGTTGAGAATTCCTAGTCTCCAACCGTTTTAATTATTATTTACGGCTTATCTTTTAATTGTTGTAAACAAAGACCTAGGCTGTATATTGACTCTGAAAAATTTAGATAATAGCAGAATTTGGTTTCATGTCTTTCTGCATTTTTCTTCTTTCCTTAACGCTTAATCTTCTATCACTTTTATGTTGCTTTTCAATCACCTTGATGTAACCCCTTCTCACTTTGGACGCGTCAAATATCCATCAAGTGTTTTGGCTAGTAACAGTAGAAGCATTTTTACACTGTATTATTTGGTATTTAACACTAGAAATGGATGGCTCTGTGAATGTTCGACTGTCATATTGGTGGTTGATTGAGAAGGATAATTTTCTCCCACATGGTTATGTATTTGAATAACATTGAGAGATGAAAGAAATATATAACTCTATGCTAATTAAGTCGGCTTTATATAAAAATAATAAAATTTGAATCTCAAGTTTTCTATTGTATATTTCATTTACTTTGTATGTTAAACTTCCCTTATGTTTGGAATTGGAGAGAGAATGGAAAGAGAGAAGGAACATAGAAGTGAAATTTTAATGTTGACATTTTCTTGATTTAAATTATATTTATGTCCCTTTGACTCATACTGTTTTTTTTCAAAATTTGAAGAACTTTACCTTCAAATACTTGCCAAGGCTTTATAGCACATCACTTTGAGTCAAAGTTGCTGCTGCTTGACATTGTCGACTTCTCTTTCAAGGTGATTATTTTCAAACTTTAGTTCATTTATTTGTATAGAACAAGCAAATTTTCGCATCTAACCTATTTCCATGTCATGATTCAACAAATATACACTTTTGGAGCTCTAGAGTTGTTATCATATTTTTATAGATATGCTTGTTCTCTGAGTTGGAAGGCTGACACTAAATTGAAAGCATAATAATGAGATATGCGTTTACAACCTTGAAAGTTAATTGAAACAATAGGTTATGTATGAACACAAGACTGGTATGTTCAAATCCATTTATCAATGTAGTGACTTTATTA
This sequence comes from Acacia confusa, assembly GCA_037074495.1. Classification (NCBI taxonomy): domain Eukaryota; kingdom Viridiplantae; phylum Streptophyta; class Magnoliopsida; order Fabales; family Fabaceae; genus Acacia; species Acacia confusa. The sequence continues at coordinate 7,673,974 of CM073513.1, read as the reverse complement.
ATTTTGATGATGCTCCTAATTTGTTAATCATAGATATAACGAGCTTTCCTTCAAATAGTTTTATTTATTTCTTATTACTAACCGAGCTTTCATTATGAATATGTAGATGTCTAGCCGTAGCTCACAGCGTATTAGCAACAAATCGAGTACTCCACAATCTATGATTCCCCAGCAACATCCTAACTTGTCTACTGCACAACCTGCTCCAGCTATTACTAACTGAGCTCTCATTATGAAAGCAAATGAAGATGCTAATAATGATAGTTGATAATTTTCATTGTTGTGATACTTGTAACTGAGAACATATATTTTCCAAGTCTTTTTAGTTTCTTTGACCTTGTGACATTTATCTAGTTTTAATATATCATTACTTGTGACATTTATCTATATTTAATATATTAGTTATTTCAAATTTGTTAATTTATTGAGGCTAATTTTATCATTTAAGAGTTCAAAATTGATTTTTAAAAAATGGCTAAAATTGGGAGGGAGATAGTGAATCTTCATTACAAAATTAGCCATGGAAATTTCGTGAATTTCCCACGGGAATTCCGTGTGAAAAGTCCATGGCTAATTTGCCACGGAAATTCCGTGACTAATTTCCGTGGCAAAATTACCCTCGGTCAACTCTTCCATGGCTAAAGGGATTTGTCACGGTTTTTTCTAAGACGGAATAGATTCCGTGGGAATTCCGTGGCAAATTTATTTACCCACGGAATTCCGTGGGTAAATTCTGTGGCAAAGTCATTTACCCACGGAATTCCGTGGGAAAAATCCGTCCTTAATTTTATGTTTTTTTGTAGTGAAAAACTGGAGGAGGATGATAGGGGGTGAAAAACGATCAGGAATTCGAAACTACTAGAAAATAGTCATTTTGCGACGGAATTTGCGAGGGAATAAAATTCCATCGCAAATTTGTCCCAAATAGCGAAGGAATATTAAATCCGTCGCAAATTAGAAAATTTGCGACGGAAAATGTTTCCCCGCCGCAAATTTGCGGAGGAATAAAAATTCCGCCGCAAATTTGCGGCGGAAGAAACCTGCCGCCGCAAATTTGCGGCGGCACCGAGGGTTCCGCCGCAAATTTTTGTGGCGGAACCTTGGGCCGCCGCAAATTTGCGGCGGCACATTGTCGCGTCGCCGCAATTTGCGGCGGGCGACCCAGTGGCCGCCGCAATTTGCGGCGGGCGACCCCGTAGCCGCCGCAATTTGCGGCGGTGTCCCCCAGGCCGCCGCAATTTGCGGCGGCGCCCCCCGGGACGTCGCAATTTGCGGCGGCACGGCGTAGGCCGCCGCAAATTGCGGCGGCCCGGGTTGAGCCGCCGCAAATTGCGGCGGCACGCCCGTGTGCCGCCGCAAATTGTCGGCGGGACACAGTCCCGCCGACAATCTGCGGCGGAAGAGTCCCCGTTCCGCCGCAAAATTTTGCGGCGGAACGGGTGTTCCGCCACAAATTGTCGGCGGGACACAGTCCCGCCGACACTTTGCGGCGGAATAGGCCGTGCCGCCGCAAAAATTTGCGGCGGAACGGCATTTTCCGCCGCAGATTTGCGGCGGAATTAGATCTTCCGCCGCAAATTTGCGGCGGAAGATCTAATTCCGCCGCAAATATACCCCCACCCTCCTTCTTCATTTTCATTCGTGCTCCTTCTTCTTCTTCATTTTCGTTCGTGCTCCTTCTTCTTCTTCATTCGTGCCGCCTTCCTCTCGCATCTTGCTCTTTTCTCGTCTTGCTCCGTCCCCAGAGTATCTCTCTGCGTCTTTGCTCCTTTCTTCTTCCTCTCTTGCGTCTTGTTCCGTCCTAGCCTCCACCGCCAACGTTCAGTCCAAGCATCCTGGTGAGCCGTCCTTGCTCTTCTTTCTCCATTCCAAGATATCCTTCAAGAGGTATGCGTTTTTTCTCCTCTTTGACATTTCCTGAAATTCTATAGTCATTCATCAATATTGCATGTGATAATCAATATGTTTGCTTTAATTAAGATTAGTGCTATTTTCATTTTTTATTGGGATTGATTTATTATTCGTTTTTTTTTGCCATTAATTTATTTTTTGCTCGAATTTTTTTCCATTAATTGACTGTTATATATATATATATATATATATATATATTTGTGTATATGAAAAGTTATGATTAGTGCTATTTTGAATATGTTAGCTTTAATCAATATGTTTTAAAACGCATGCTTTTGTGATATATGAATTTAATAAATATTTCTTTGTTAGAACATGAAAAATTATGATGCTGAATTAATTTTAATAATTTAAATTTAAAATATGTTAAAATCAAATTTTTGTTATTTTAATTTTGTTTTTGCCTGAATATATTTTCATAACTTATTGATAAAAATAAAATCTTAGAGGTTAACAATTTGAATTAACTATAGCTTTGAACTACTTGTGTAATGATTTTGAGGAAATTCATGAGTTTAAAGAAAAAATGTAATATAATTCTATGTGAATTTAAAGATAAATTAATGAGTACTATTGGATGTAATATAAGACATTCATATATTTATAATTTTTTGAAAAATAAATAAATTAATAGCTTATACAATAAATTTATTTTATGTGGTATAACATTTTTATGTTAATTGGTATATTCGTGTATAATTGTTAACACATAAATGTTAATATATTTAAGAATTACATTAGAATAACAATTTGTGTATAATTGTTACTAGATTTATATTTTTAACAACAATAAAAAAAAATCATTTAGTTTATATATATTTAGATGTTTTGTCTTTAATCTACTAATTAAGTGATTTAACTATTAGATCCTAATCAACTTAAACCTGAAATCATTAATAAGAGTGAATACAATATTTTATTCTTTGGGAATTTTGCAGGTATTCAATGTCAAATTATCAACTTAGTTTTAATATAAAAAAAATAAAAAATTTAATGTTTATGTTATCTATCACTTTATAATTATAGGAGAAATATTTGTAGATATAATTTGTAAGTTTGACACAAATAAGAGGAAAAAAATTAAAAAATTATGGAGAGAATTTGTTAAGTGGCCAGTTGTATTTGTCACTTAGGTTAGTAGCTGAATTAATTAGTTGGTATTATTGTATTATGTTCCAAGAATTATCGTGCAAGGTTGGGTTGGGGAAGTATGGAAGGCGATCGTGATAGGAGTTGGATGTACAATCGTCTAACTCAGAAAAAACGACTTACTCGAGTATTCTTAGACGGTTTGGAAGAGTTCATCCAATTTGCTTTGGCACACACAACTAATTCAAGTACCTCGATCAGTTGTCCGTGTGTGAGATGTAGGTGTTTCGAATTTCATGACGCGGGAACCGTCAGAATCCATTTGTGTAGAAAAGGATTCATGAGGGATTATGAATGTTGGGTGCATCACGGGGAAGTCCAACAGACACCAAGTGGTTATTACGGAGACAGTACTCATCGAGTCAACCTTAATCAATATCAGCAGTTGGTGATGGATGCGGCTGGACCGTCGATCGGCCAATATTTTGATCTTGTGACTCATGCTGGACCTTCATGCATGGAAGAGGAGACCGGTATGCATAATCAACCATCACACATGGGAGAGGATCCTAATCCGGAGGCCCGTAGGTTCTATCAAATGCTTCAAGATGCCCAACGTCCTTTATGGGAAGGTTGCGAACACATTGAAAATAGTGAATATTCTTCGCTATCGGCTACCCTAGCAACATTAAGCTTGAAGACTGATCACCATATGAGCGAGAAGAATTACAATCAAATGATGCAGATCATGAGTAAGGTTGCTCCCAATGACAATAATTTGCCGAAAGATTTTTACCAAGCAAAGAAAAAGGTGAAAGAGCTCGGGCTTAGTTGTGAAAAAATCCATTGCTGCCCCAACGGATGTATGCTCTATTACAAGGATGATGCTGAGCGGAGTACTTGTAAATTTTGTTCACATGATAGGTACAAGAAGATTAAAGGGAAAACAACCACTCAACCATTAAGCAAGATGTGGTACTTTCCCCTCGTGCCCAGACTTCAGAGATTGTATTCGTCAGAACAAACAGCTGCTCACATGAGATGGCACCGAGAGCATCATAGGGATGAAAAATTTGTCATGCATCCATCTGATGCCGAAGCTTGGCTGAAATTTGACGAGGCGAATCCATCATTTGCAGCCGATCCCCGTAATGTCCGTCTTGGTTTATGCTCAGATGGGTTTGCTCCTTTCAACCAAACCGGCAGGGTTTATTCCAGTTGGCCTGTGATTGTGACTCCGTACAACCTCCCACCATCCATGTGTATGAGAAGAGAGTTTTTGTTCCTCAACGCGTTAATCCCTGGGCCATCCAACCCAAAAAAGAAAATAGATGTGTACTTTAGGCCTTTGATAGACGAGTTGAAGATGTTGTGGAGTGAGGGGGTTCTTACGTATGATGTATCATTGAGTCAGAATTTCATCCTGCGTGCTGCCTTAATGTGGACGATAAATGATTTCCCTGCATATGGGATGTTGAGCGGATGGCAAACATCGGGGAAGCTTGCATGTCCGATATGTCTTGAACAGAACATGGGGTTTAGCCTGCCATACAGTCGCAAGGTATCTTGGTTTGACCGGCACCGGCGATTCCTACCCCTCGATCATCCGTTTAGAAGAAACAAAAAAGACTTTAGCAGGAATGTGGTTGAACGATCAGCTAAACCTCGTCGTTTAAGTGGGCAAGAAATATGGGAGAGGGTGAAGCACATTCAAAGTGTTGAAGAAGGAGCTGCTTACAGTGAGCCTGAGGGATATGGCGTTCAACATCATTGGAACAAACGCAGCATCTTTTGGGAGCTACCATATTGGAAAGATCAATTGTTAAGACACAACCTCGATGTCATGCATATTGAGAGGAATGTGTTTTGTAATATTTTGTACACCGTCATGGACACCAAGGGTAAAACAAAGGATACAATCAATGCAAGACTTGACATACAACAGATTTGTAGAAGGCCTTCTTTGCATTTGGTAGAGACTGCCACGGGTCGGATTTCCAAACCTAGGGCGCCGTACACCTTGAACAAAGAGCAGAATTTAGAATTGTTGAAGTGGGTTAATAGTGTGAATCTACCGGACGGTTATGCATCAAATTTCTCAAGATGTGTGGACTTGAACGAGGTGAAGTTACGCGATATGAAGAGTCATGATTGTCACGTTTTCTTTCAGAGATTATTGCCGTGGGCCTTCAAGGCACTACCGAAGCATGTATTAGATACTCTGACAGAGTTTTCCTTCTTCTTTACAACAATTTGTGCTTCTAAACTTAATGTCGACAAGTTACGGCAGTTTGAGGAGAGTGTGCCAAAAATGCTATGCAAGTTAGAGATGGTGTTTCCTCCTAGCTTCTTTGACTCAATGGAACATTTGCCCGTTCACCTGGCGTACGAAGCAAGGGTAGGAGGTCCGCAACAATATAGGTGGATGTATCCGTTTGAAAGGTAATATATATTTGTTTTCGCTGTGATTAATTCAAACACACTGTGACATAGGTTATAAATACTCTCTAATTATCCGTTGAAGGTTTTTACGCACACTGAAATATAAGATCAAAAATACAAGATACGTTGAAGGATCTATTGCAGAAGCGTATCTGGTCGAAGAGGCCACCAAATTTGGCTCATACTATTATCCCCCTGAAGTTATATCAAGATGGAGGGGGGTACCTCGCAACGATGATGGCGGTGAGACGAGTGGTCAAATATCAATATTTAATTATCCTGGCCGGGTCATTCGAACAAATTGTAGGTCAACTCTGGAAGGAAGCGATAAGAAAGTAGCGGAGTGGTACATTCTAAACAACTGTGAAGAGGCCGCCCCGTACTTAAAGTAAGATTTCATCTTTTCAGTAACTGCTACGGTTTAAAGTATTAATTTCTTTCTTTTTGTTACAGATACTTCTCACAATGGGTCCGATCAATAAATCCTTTGATCTCGGATTCCGACCTCGATGAATTCATGAAGGCTAAATTTCCTCATTGGTTACGAGACAACTTCGAGCAAAAAACATGGAGTTCAGCTTATGCGTCAGCTCCCCATGATGTTGTATGGAGTTTAGCTTACGGGTCTGCAACAGCTGTTACCAGGATCAAAAAATATGTAATCAATGAGTATCGGTTTGTAACTGTTGATGCTGACGGAAATACGGAAACATGCAATTACGGTGTATGTTGTCGAGGTGGCCAAGTTGACGGGGTGGAGTGCGACTACTACGGCAAGTTAATTGATATAATTCAGCTGGATTACAAGTGGGACAAGTCAGTGATTCTATTTAAATGTGAGTGGTTTGATAACAGTCCGCGTGGTACAAAGGTGGACAAATATGGAAATGTTGAGATCGATTGGTCACGGAGATATGCAGTTAGTTATGACCCATTCATTCTTGCTCAACAGGCAGAACAAGTTTACTTTACATATTACCCTACATCCCGTCAAGAGTGGGTGGGAGTTATCAAAACCAAAACACGAAATATTATACCTACTTCAAAAGAGTCAGAAACGAATGACGAGATGACTGAACCCTTCCAAGCAGATGTGGAACATGTACTTGCCGTAAGTAATGTCGAGGAAGATGTACCTTGCAATGTCTTTGATTCCACTGGAGACTTAGAGCTGATTCCTATCCAAATTGAGAATGCGGAATCAGACGATGAGGAACAAGTGGGTTACTCTAGTACTGAATCTGAATTCGACGATTATAAGACGTCAGAGGAAGAACAGGAATCGTCCGATTGATTTAAGTTAGTTATTTATGACGATCTATTATATTTGATACTCCGTTGCTTAGTTATTATTGTGTTAAGTAACTTTCTTATAATTATATATATATTGACATCATGTTTATAAGTGTTCAGAAATGGAGCATCCAGGAGGCCATTCAGGTAGTGGATATAGTAGAGGTAGTGGCCGAGCCCGTCCTATCAGAGGGGGTAGGCCGACATCATCTACCCACCATGTAGTCAGAGGGCTTAGCTCTTCCCCGGAGCTTCCGCCTCTTTATTTTTCATCTTCACCGCCTACTACTGACTCTGTTATGGGCGATATAGGTGAACCTTTCACTTATACATATCCACCACACCATCAGGCAGAGCAGGTTCAGTTTATGATTTCTGACTGATTTACGTATATTTTGTTAAAACATCTATGTTCTACATTTTCAATATACTTATTCTTTCAGTACACTGCATCGCCTCATAGCCAGGGCGGGCAAGCTAGTTCCTCCAACGACCCAGTCTGGGGATCCATTGATCTTGCGACAGGGAAGATGTGGATCCGTCCTGTAGGGAGCACCGAGTAAGTCATGTAATGTTATGATTTTTTACCTTTAGTTTGTATGCTACTATTTGCAACATTCTCTTTTTTTTCAGGTTTGATCCTTATAAGCCGGTGGCTGATTTCATGGCCGAGCAAATATTTCGTAATTTTGATCAACCTTGGGCCACATGGAAAGCGATTCCTCAGAGCAAGCGAGATGTTTGGTTCACTGAGTTATTGGTAAGTTATGTGATTTATGGTTATTAATTTTTTATTCTCATCAAAATGCAAATTGATTAACTACTTGTATAATTTAGAGCACTAATTGTTTAGTATTGTTTTTCAGGGAAAGTTTAGCTGCTTGCCCGAGCATCTACCAAATTTAAAGAAGGCTTATAACTTCAAGGGAAGCAAGTGGCTGTCTGATAAATTATATAAATTGAGGCATGAAAAAGGAAAAAAAAATTGGATTCAGCCTGAGGTTGCAGGCCAGTTATTTGACAAGTGGGCCACCGACGAAAGATTTTTGAAGCAAAGTGAGCAAAATAAATTAAATAGGTCCCACATGGATGGACCGTCATATGCTGGCGGCAGCATTCCAGTTAGTGAGCATCGACGAAAGATTGTAAGTATACGTTATTTTCTACTTCAGCTTTCAATATTTTGTACTTAATCAATAATTAATGAATGATTATCATTTGTGTTTGCAGGCAGCGTCTGGGGAAGTTCCTGCAGATTTGATTCCTTGGACCACCTTTGAGCGGACTCATACCCAGCCGGTTGAGGGTCAAGGCAAGCGTTGGATTAACGCCAAGTCCCAACAATTCGCGGTGAGATATTAATTGCATTTATTATTTGTTTCAAACAGTAACATCTTTCTTTTATTTTATATGCATTATTTGTGTTGTATGTTTGTGCTTGTAGGAGACCTATCAGCAGCTGACGCAGGAGAGAGACTTACAAATTCAGAGCGACCCGTCGTCCTCTTATTCCGATAACGAGAGTATCTTCCTTCAGGCTGCAGGCGGAATGGACAAGAAGGGGAGAGTCTTCGGGATGGGTGCTTCTGCCAGCCAACTGAAGTCGTCTTCGAGGCGCTCATCCGGCAGTAGTAGAGGTGGTCCTGAAGGTCGAGTTGTACTTTTGTTATCAATCGCAAATCATTACTCCCTCTTTCATATAAATGAAGTATTACAAGTAAATTGACTTCATAATGTTGGTTTTGCAGAGGATAAGAGGGTAAAGATGTTAGAACAGAAGGTGCTGGAGCAAGAACAGAAGGTGCTGGAGCAAGACGAGAAGATGAGGGAGCAAGATGAGAAGATGAGGGAGCAAGGAAATATTATTAGTGAAATGCGAGCACTTCTCCATGCCCTATTGAAAGACAAAGGTACGGGGCTGCCTCCTAGTGGTGACGACGATACTGGCGGTGACGATGGCCAGGCTACTGCTATTTAGAGTTTTTTTTTAGTTCATTTTAGAACATTATAATTTATATAATATTGTGTTTTTATTATGTAAACTTGTATGATGATTGTATAATTTATTTTTATGATATACACTTTTTTTTTTATAATTTTTAATGATTTTTTTTTAAAATAATTTTAAATTTTGCGAGGGAAAATTTTTCCCTCGCAAAATTTAAATTTGCGAGGGAAAATACATTTTCCGTCGCAAAAATTGCGAGGGAAAATAATTCCATCGCAAATTCAAAAAATTTTGCGAGGGAAAATTTATCCGCCGCAAAATCTCAACTTGCGAGGGAAAATTTATCCGCCGCAAATTTGGAATTTGCAAGGGAAAATATTTCCGCCGCAAAATATGGCAATTTGCGAGGGAAAATTGTTCCGCCGCAAAATTTGAATTTGCGAGGGAAATTCCTTTTTTCCGCCGCAAAAATTATTTGCGAGGGCTTTTTTTGCGACGGACAAATTTCCGCCGTAAAATCTGTCGCAAATTAATTTTGCGACGGAAAATGCTTGTTTTGCGAGGGAAAAATTCCGCCGCAAAAAATCAGTTTTCTAGTAGAAGATGTTGCTTCTTCGTGGGTTGAGAGGTGATTCTTCAAAGTAAGATTCTTGTAGGGGCATTTATGTTGCGAAGAAGAAGAGAGAGAGGAGAGAGAGAGAGGAGAGAGAGAGAGGCTAGAACGAAGAAGGAGAACGGACAGAGGTGCTAAGGCATTGCAAACAGAGGGCATGATAGTCATTTCACATTTTCATTTAATTACAACAAAGTCCCAAGGATTTTTTTGGAATCTTTCTGTAATGGGAATCTGGGGCGGGACTTCTTTATAAATATTTTTTATCTTTGGGACCTTAGTGTAATTCTCCCATGAAATTTTGTATATACTTAAAGGATTAAAGTGTAGTTTTACTAAAATAACTGAAGATAAACGAGTAATTGTGTGCTTATAAATTTATGATGGCTTGTGACTCTCAAAGCACTTCCGTGAGTATCTATTCCCTCCAATATTAATGACAAATGACAAGCACTAAATTTGAACACACTACACTTTCATATCTCACTCATCATTAGTCTTTCTATTAACACGTTCTAGAAATTTAGTCTTTCTAGAAGTTTAGTCCTTCAAAATGTTAATAGAAAGATTAATGACGAGAAAGATTTGAAAGTTTAGTGTCTTCAAATTCAGTGCTTGTCATTTGTCATTAATATTGATATTGGAGGGAATAGATACTCACTAAAGTATATATCTGCTATACAAATCTTATTTATATGGCATAAAATAATTATCCATATGTAAATAAAATCTCTTCAAAAAAAATTTAAAGTTAAGGTGTAAAAATACATATGATCTTTTTCCCTAAGAACGCCCAGCACTAAGAACTTTTTTGGGAGTAAAAATACACACATGGTTATCATTTTAGAGTAAAAGTCACATCCTACTGTTAAGTCACTGTTCACCGTGATGAGAGAGAAAGAGATAAAGTGAACAGTAACATAACGGCGGTGAACAATGGCTTAACGGTGAATGTGACTTTTGCTCCAAAATGATAACCACGTGTGTATTTTTACTCCAAAAAAAAGTTCTTAGTTCTAGGTGCTCCTACGAAAAAAACTTAGGTATATTTTTACACCTTAACCCAAAAATTTAAAAGAAAAATTTGAAGCACAAGAAAATGAAATGATATTTATCTAACCAAGGTCACCTCTGAATTTTCCAAGTTCCCTAGCTGCGCACCAAAAAAACCCCACAAATTAAATGAACTTGTCAGATTTTATGGAAGCTTGACAAATTTATTTGGCTTTATTCAAACTCTGTACAGTTTTACTGTCCAAGCTTTTAATATGTTGATGAGATCGATCATGGCTCGGTTCTATAATTTTCAGGTTGAAGATAATTCAATGCCTATGGAAAGGACCACAAAGAAAAGGACGATTATGACGTGAAAATGTGGCCCTTGTGAGGGGGAAAAAATCATCGAAATATTAAAAAAAAAAAAATCACATTGTTAATTGTATAGTTCATTTGTGGGCTAAAGTATTTTACTGAAGAAATTTTCACATGGGAGGCATAAGTATACAAAAGTTTATGTTAGATCAATATTGTTTTCAAAATGTTGAAAGAAGGGCAAAAACACTCAGATCATACCCAAAAATTCACGTTAATTATTAATATTTTTAATGTTGAGGGGCAATATCACTCTATTAAAATTTCTAAAATGACACTAATCCAACTAAAGCTTTTGGTTGTCTGAATAACCATGGATTTCAAGTTAAGATTTTCGCGATTAAAATTATCCTTTGGCTCCTCATTTTCGAAGACTTTATATTATCCACGTTTTGGTTTTCTCGAAATAAGAAAGTGGAGTACCTAAAACAAATCGCATAGTGATCATCACTATCCTTATTGGTCGATCTCATCAATAGGATTATTACACATTAGCGTCGTGATAGATGTCTTGAATAAATGTGGTTGTAGTGAGTTTGTGGAGGGCGGCAAATATTTCGTGAAATATCTATAAAAAATGAATGATTAAAAATTGAATCAAAGCAATGCCCATATTTCGAGAAATTGATCTTCATCTAATATATAAATAGATAACCTATAAGCTATTGGTTAAAATGGTAAGCGGAGAGTTAAAAAAAAAAAAGTTTAAATTTCAGAAAGTGTACTTATTAAAGAGACAAAACCCCCTTTATACTTTAAGTTTTAAAAAAGATTAATACCCTTGATGATGTTGGAATTTCTTAAAATAAATATATTTATTTTTGTAAAGTCATATTCATTAAACTAAAGGATATATTTAAAGAGTTGTGTAAGGAGTTATAATACTAAAAGTTACTAAAGCTATCTTTCTTCAGTTTCCAGAGATATATGTGAAAAGTTATAGGTAGAGATATGACAGCGACCACTTACTAAAAAGTTGTATCATGTCTATGAGAAAACTCTACATAATATAAAGGTATAATTTTTCATATGTATATATATCTCAGTATATGAGATTCATGAATCTAACAAAATATTATGTTTTGTAATGGAAAAAGTATTACTTCAAGGGGCACTATTTTAAGGAGACACCATTTCAAAACATCACCATGTGGCCCATTAATACCTATTACTAACAGTCCATTCACATAAGATAATATCATACATCACGCCATATAATAAGAAGAGATTAAACTCATTATATTTATTTTTATCTTTGAGTACACCTAAAATAGAGTTAAATTATTATTTTATGAAAATTATTATTATCTTGACTTGAGTTTTGAGACTACAATTCATTCTCAAAGACTTTCATTCTGTATTCTATAAAAAACTCGTCAGTTAAGTCAAATTGTAACCTATCTTATATAGGTATACGTCAAACAAATAGATTAAACATAAAGGAAGAAGAAGGGCATGAATTTCTTGAAATTTGGGACTGCAGGCTAAGAAAGAAGGGTGCTTATGGATGCAACTATTCTGGTCTTTTGTGATAGTGACTAGGGATCGTGTCAAGGAGCAATATGATGGGAGGGGCTCGGGTAGGGACAAAACATCATTGTCCGAGAACGAAAGATACCACAAAATTATTGAGTCCCCAAAATTTAAACGCCTCTTTACCTGTAGCTCCAGATGTGGACGAGAGGGTGGTGGGCTCGTCATGCGCAACACAGTCAAAATTAAAAGGTGGTACCAACAAAACCACGTTTTAATTTGATTAATATGAAGTGGCCAAAATATTTGATCCACCTCACTATGTGTAATCCAGATCAAATGCTTTTGTCACTTCACTCTCTCTAGGCATGCAGCTTCCTCAACCTGCCGCACCTGTGAAAATGGACTTGCATGACCCACAAAGTGATCGATCATTCATCTCTCTGTATATAGTAGTGTCTTTCTTACTTTTTTAGCTTCCATACCCGTAATTAAAATGGACTTGTATGTGTCTCTGAGCCTCCAACATCTATTAATTCATTTAATTTAATTAGATAAATATCTTTTAGACTAGTGCTTTATATTCTAGTTATCCAATTCCCCAATAAGAGATTGCCATATGGAATTTTAAACACAAGCAAAGATAGAAATTCGTTCAGTCTCAAAGGAAATTTTGATATCAGAAAAATCTCAAAGAATTGTTAATCCGACTGATAGAATTGTTAACGGAACTTTTTTAATATATAAATTTTCTTTAGGACTTTTTTAAGGTTTTCTTGATTTCTTGAGACCTGAACGAAATTTTTCCAAACATAAACATCTGTTCCCCTCCTACCCTATCTCCATAAGCCATAAGACAAGACAAATGAAGTAAGTTGTTTGTAAGGATAGTTAAGGGGTAAATCTACTCCTAAATTATTTCATATTTCACCATTCGTATCTAACATTATAAAACTTCCACGAGTGCAATAACAAATAGAGCAAAAGGATTGTTTCTCTTAAGTTTTACAGAGTTGACAATTTATCATAGGGAGAGAGAAAACATGAAGACTTAACGAAAATGAAACTTTTACTCCATTTGAGAGTGTTCATGTGTACTATTGTTGCACTTATAAAAATTTTATGGTATAAGCTAGACATGGAGGAATATTTCACTGGCAGATTCACCTTAATCCTATAAAAAAAATGTGTTGATTTCACTAAAGTACCAGTTTTAATCATTTAAATTGAAAAACTATTACTTTGATGAAAAAGTCCCTCAACATGGGCAATCAATGGAAAGAGTTTAAGAAAAGTATTATAAATTTGAGAAATTGTGTGAGTTGAAATTTTATATTTAAAAGTAAAATTAACATTTTTACAAACTCTTCCCTTCAGAAAAAAGCATTACATGAGTAATTTCAAACTAATCATTGAACTGTAACAATTAACGGTAGCAAAATTCAACGGTTTTGGGTTCAATAAATCGAGTACAATTTCCAAGAGTATACGAATGCGCCCAAGTTTAACCGTTTGGACCTGAAATCATATACTTTCAGGTTTTCTCTCATGCCATAATAAGAAATACACTTACTTGCATGGCGGAGAGCTTAACGGTATGTTCATTTCAACGGGACTACGGTGAGAATAATAATAATAATAAAATCCCACCTTGAAAGACTGAATCAGTCACTTGTTGCCAGCATTTTACGAAGACACGATAGTGATTGGTTTGTAGCGAGAGGCCTGAACTGGTTTGTGACTGTTAAAAACCCTTTTGAAATTGATTTAAAACCCTTGGTAATGGGAGCTGTTTCAGATTCCAAACACTCCACATAAGTTCTTGTTTGAAATAGCGTTGTAATTTACAAAGTAAGTATATGAGATTAATTTTATCTCGATTTACAAGAATGACATTTTAAGAGTCTCAAATATGATCCCAAACAAGAATACCGGTTTGATTGATCGCAAAAACAACCAACCTGAAACATAATTGTTGTACGGTGCACACGAGGAGGCAGAAAATAAAGCTGTCAACAACATAAATTATGCGCAAATTGCTCAACCAGTGAAGTGAGCATTGAAATGCAGGACACGAGAGTCTACATAGAATTATAGATAACGTTTGGCTTGTAAGACTGGTGAAATTCGTTTTTAAGCAAGAAACGTATTCTCAGATGCCTCTTCAGGTTGGAAACATCTTATCGAATGGCCTCAAATGCATCCTCCCTACGAAATTGGGACAAGTAAAAAAATTCAATAAATCACAAACCATATATTTTCAGCTTAAAGTGTGAAAGGGTGCAGGAGGAGGGACATTTTTGGCAATTACTTTCTCTTGATAATTATGATAATGATAATATAGCTAAAACAGCACTGGAAGGGCCATAATAGCAAAGACATAAGTAAAAATTAGCATCACTTCTTGTGTATGAATCATAGATGTACTTAAATAAAAAAAAAAAACATGCTTTTTTGGAGAGAGATTATATCTAACATACTTGTCACAGGTATCTAACATATTTATACTTAACAATTTTCCGCAAAGTGGTGAAGCATTAAATGTCATACATGACAGGATATAAAACATTAACAATAAAGATAAATAAAATGATCTATTAGTTATAAAACAAAACAAAACCAAATGAAATAAAAATCAATTCCTTTTCGTGAGAAAGGATCATAGCTATTGAAACAGGGATGGACAATAACCCATAACCTACAAACCCTATGGCCCATGAGAACACATCAATGGTTAAGTATTGGGTATCTTGAACAATCCTGGTTCAGATTTTGTAGGTGGCAGATAGGCTACCTCCCACAAGGCATCTGAAATTTCTCTACAACTCTGACCCCACCTAGAAGAGGAAAAGGCTAAAAAGTCTGTTAACAAACGGAAAGAACAAATAGGTCACTAGGTGAGAATCTGGAATTTCAAAATGTTTTGCTTTTATCAAAATGCCCCTCAAGTTTCTTCTTTTTTTTTTTTTGGTAAAAAGGAAGAACATTTGCCAGTAGCGAGCGCTCTAATAACAACTTAAGTAATGAGATTGACTACTTGAATGATGTAATTGACTGCATGAGTTCTTTAAACCCTATCAAGCATTATTGACAAATTGAATAAAGACAATGACAACTTTAGTATTGGCAATGAAAACTTGAGTGTAGCTATTAACAACCTCGGGAGTGCAAGTTGTCAATCACTATACTCAGATTGTCATTACTTTTATTGAACTTGTCAACCTCTAAAGCCATTTTTTCATTACCTAACTACTATCAAAACCACTATTCAATTGGTCACAACCCAAAACTCTATCAATTCTTTTACACATATTGTCTGTACTAACCGATTTTGTTAAAACCATTATGGATTTTGTCAAGATCATTACTATTTTAGTTAATCTCATTACTCAATTGATCACAACCCAAAGCTTTTTGTTAATCCTTTTATACATATTATCAAAACTTACAGATTTTGTCAAAACCATCACTATTTTAGTCAATCTCATAATTCTACCGATTACAACTCAAAACTTTTTGTTAATTATTTTACATATATTATCAATGCTTACGTATTTTGTCAAAACCATTATAGATTTTGGCAAAACCATTACTCTTTCAGTCAATCTTATTACATCCGCTTCATTCATATTGGCAAAACATGAGCAAGCATCTAGATTTTAGTCGGGCCACATCAAGAAGTCATTGAGGTCAAACTCACAAAACTTCTTTCCAAATGGTTGGAGTGACAACATAAAGTTCACGTTCGACAAACTCAGTGGCCCATCTATGTCAAACCTAAACACATCCACATCGCCGTAAGAGGAATCGTTGAACCCCATTGAATTTTCATCATAGGGAAGAACATAAGTGGGAGACACTTCCATGTTGGAGTACAAGATTGTTCCTTCCATGCTGGAACTTTCATTTGATGCGACGATTGATATTTCCTCTGTACTTAAACATAGCTTCCTTTGTTGTGTCGAAGGTTCTAAGCCAGACTCTTTTTCTTCAGCTTAGGTCCCAGATCTCGGCTAGGGCCTATGGCGAATACCCTTAAACTTCTTATGGCGAAGAGAAGCAAAGGAAACAAAAGTTACCCCAAACATAAAAAATCACTTAATTTTCCCCCACAAGGCTTTTACTCATGGCCATTGGGATTTTAAGGCTTCCAAACACCATACCAAGTAGGGCTTTAGTTTAAGTCCACTATGTTATAAGTGGGTTAAAAATTTCTACTCATAGTGAATTGCTCTACACTCATGCATTGTGATGCCAAGAACTGCAATCTCATGGCACTACAAAAAACTAACAATTCATAGCATTTAATTTGTAGAGGTTACAAAAAAACCGATACAAAATTTGATATTTGTAGTAGTTTAGACAAAAATGGCTACAAATTTTTAATGCGATGAATCGCATCAAGTAACATGCTTGTTATGGAATGATGTTTATAGTGGTTATCACAAAATAACTGCTACAAAATGCAAAAGCTTTACACATTTGTAGATGTTACTCCTAGAAACCCATATAGAATGTAAACTATCTTAAACATTTGTAGCGGTTACTCATAAAAACTAAAAACTATTACAGAATGCAAATAGTTTTACACTTTTGTAGTGGTTAATATAGACTTTTGTAGCGGCTGTTTTATAAAACCGCTACAAAGTAGAAGCCTTCATACACATGCCATCATCAAACAATTAACCACATGAATTTGATTCTCACGCCGCCACCAAATAGTTAACCAGTACAAAGTTGCCGCATTTATACATGTTTGTGCTTGGTATTATGTTACTTATCATCCACCATATAACCATCCAAGAGAGCTTTAGTGGTATCATGTCATGTATCACCCTTCATATAACCATCGAGGAAAACTTTAGTTATCTGAGTTTTTCATGGAACTTAGGAGACATTTTATTGCTGATAAAGTCTGATAATTTTTACCCTTTATTTTTTCTCTTATATTTTTTCAGGGTCAAACCCCGTTTAGATTTTACTGGACTAGGCATCTCATGAATCTAAAGTCCCACTCAACTGGACCTTACCAAGTACTGGACTAGGCCTTTCGGCCCATAAAAATACAGGTTTGAGCCTTAGCCTCAGATTTGAAGATCCACAGTGCGACGTCAACACTTTGCCATCTTTGCTTGTAGTGGGTCCCACCTCCGACGAAGCTTTACTTTACTGGGAGGAAAACGGAAAACCCGCCATCTCCCCGCTCGACCTTCCAAAAGCTTGAACCCTTTAAGCAACTGCCACATTAGCGCCAATAAACGATAAAAATCACTATCTAATTGATCGCCAAACAGTTCACGGACCTATTACGAACTCGCAACAACGCGCGCCGGCTTCCCATTTGTTCTTCTCCTTCTCCATCTCCCTCTCCATCTTCTTCATCAGCTCACTTCATTCACTCTTTGCTTACACACACAAGAACATCGTGACCTATTGATTTTTCCTCCCATGGATCCTCCATCTTCCATGCCACCATCTCTTCATATGGCAATGGCTGCCTTCTTTGGAGCCTCTTTGATGGCTCTTTCTGCCTTCTACATTCACAAGCGCAGTGTCGACCAGGTACTTCGCCGCCTCATCGAGATCCGCCGCACACGCTCACGCACTCCCGGCTCAGAAAGGGAGCAAGAAGAGCTCTATGGTGGTGGTGATGATGATGAATACGATGGTGATGGCCTCCTAGAGTTTGGTTCCGACGGAGGAGGAACAGCTGTTGCTGTGAGAGATTACCCTAGAAGCTTGTCGACGTCTATGGACGGAAACGGGCATCGGAGTTATAGAATCTCTTCGTCATTACCAAATGTTGCGGTTACAACTGAGTGGTTCGAAGAGGACGGCAAGTTTGAGCAGTCAGTGGGTTATGAAGCTCAGGCTCGTGCTTCTTCTCTAGATAATCTGAACTTTGTTGCCTCAGGACTTCCTTCACTTCGAATGAATCAAAGGGATAGTATGTTTTTCAAACTCGGGATTAATTTCGTTAGTTTTTCTGAAAGGATATACTATTTCATTTATGTTTATAACGATAAGCTGGACGCAAGGAGATAATGAAACCGTTCTTCTTTCGATGTGGAGGTGCAATTTTAATCAAGAAGAAAATATTTTTGAACTGTAATTTGCCTTACTTCTGTTTGCTTTGTGGCTTTTACAGGAGAGAATGCTCAGCTTTCATGTTCCTACAAAAGAATAGCGTCTATTGGTAGGATTATGACTCCGAGGTCTCCCAGCCGTAATACCTTTGAAAGCGCTGAAGATTCTGACGAAGAAGGACCTGGCCTTGGAAATGACGATTTTATTCCTTTCTATCAGGGGAATACAGAGTCTTCAGATAATTATGTGAGAATATACTTTCTTATCTCCTTCTGAACTCTTTTTGCACTGTTAATGAATTTTTTCAACTTTGATCTGATATCAAATTTTGCCCTTTTCTTTTCCTTCAAGATCAGAGGGTCGGGGTTAAATATAACAGTTAACTGCTTATTTCTGTTTTTTCCTGATAATATTATATTTTTATCGAGTTCTAGACGAACTTGTTAGTGTTGGTTAAGATAGTATATAAATAGCTGACAATTCTAAGAAATTAGGAGTGAAGGGATGCATTTGTAATGTGATGGTGATTCTCTCAATTGTGAGATGACTCACTTTTACTATATTATTACTCATAGTTTTATATTAAGTGTTTTCAACTGGTATATGTTGTTATAGGGAGTAAATACAAATATGTGCAGTTTGTCTGCTATTCCAATTAGAGGTATTGATGCGAACTGTGCAAACAGTGAGACTATAGGAGAAGCTAAAACCGGTGCAGATATCCAACATGATGGGAAAATAGGATCAACTTCTGTAAACTTAGTTGGAAATGGTCTCACGTTTTCCAATACTGTCTTGCCTCCAAGAATTGCAGGGCAAGGTGCCTTCACATCCCTATCATATTCTGTCAGCTTATTGTTTCCAAATTCTTTTCATGCTATATATTTTTGGATTTTTTTCCTGCAATTTAATTTACATGTTTCTATTTTCTTTTCATTTTGCTCCAAATTTTGAGGTAAATTTTATTGCAAACATTTTCTTAGCCCTATTGAAGCAAATATTATGTTTTCTTTTATTTTACTTATATGGAGAAATATTGAAAGAGGTGAATGCTTGATGTGTCTGTTTGTTCTACAAAACCTTCAGAGTCCGCAAATATTGAAGAAGAGGAAGTATGCAAGATGCTTTGTGAATGCTTGAATTTGCGTAAGAAATATGTTTACCGGGAAGAGGTTCCTCCTTGGAAGGCCAAACCTTTGGCAAAGAACTCTGATCCATATCACTTTGATCCAGTTGAACCATCATCTGTATGTTTGTTGCTTGTCCATTATGGATCTGTGTTAGCATTTTCTGCTGCAAGATAAATCTGTATGTGAAATAATAAGTCATTTTTCTTCTGAGTGTTAGTTTAATATCAATATAACTGACTTTTTGTTGTTTCAAACAGCATGACTTCAGGATGGAAGATGGAGTTGTACATGTTTATGCAAGTAAAAATGGTAAGCACTGAAAGTGATACTTTATATGCGTCAAGGATTGTTTCTTTCTGAAAGTTGAATCTTTTAGGAGAAGGTCTTGGATTGGCTTTTATTTATACATCTAAAGTATCTCTTCAATCGTATGTGTTTTGAGCTTTGAGCATGGACAAAGCACAATCCCACCATATTCAGTTATGTAATATAATTTAATTTGGAGACTGCTGGTTGGCAAAAAGTAAACTCTTCTATTCAAAGATTTGGTTTATGAATGGGCACAATGACGTCGTGTGATTTATGTAGCTGACCTGTGAATAGGCTTTCTTCTTGTTGTTATCATCAATGTCAAGGACCTGCTCGTCCCAAGAGCATACGCTGTTGAGAGAAACTCCTACAATGGTTTTGATATACATTTAACAATATGTCTGATAGGTTTAGTGTAGAGATTTAGAGAAATTAGAGGGAAAAGAACAGAAATTCAGAGGGAGTGAGAAGAGAAACAAGAGAGAGAGGAGGGAGATGAACTGCTGTTCACTCTTCATTCATACACAATGCTGAATCATACTTTCTAATGATCCTACCTTCCACATATATATAGAGGAAGGCAATACAGACGCACACAATAACTGATGTAACTGATTATCCCTAATATGGCTTTATAGGATTAGTATCATGCCAATTCTACCATTTCCTACTTATTACTATAACTAGTTAGTCCTAAGGCCTCATAGACTTAATATTGTGCCCTACAACTAACTATTTATGACTTATATATCAATGTCTATAATTAGAAAAACCATTATTTTCCTCAATTACCTTAGCATCATTCATTTAGGTTTTCCCAAAAGCTTATGATGTTTGGACAGTGCCAAAAATGGTGTTGATATTTATATAAAACAACTTTATTGTGGGCCCAGTGTTTGCACGGAGTCTGAAATGAGACACACTATTCATGACTTATGTATGTATCTTCCTACAAATGTTAAATTATACATGTTGATTTGGCTATGATTAAAACTAGTATAATCTTTTTTCAGTTACCTTAGTAAGATTTGTTTTTATTTTTTGCTTATTTCATATTGGAACAATTGAGCTTTCAAAGAAACTGTTTTGCAGACTCTGAAGAGCTCTTCCCAGTTGCAAACTCAACAGAATTTTTTACTGATATGCATTATATTCTGAAAGTTATGTCTAATGGAAATGTTCGCTCTGCATGCTACCATAGGCTACGATTCCTTGAGGAAGTAAGTTTTTTTTTCTACTTATTTTTATCTGATTTCTGTTTTTCCCCCTTGTGGCATTTAATTATGACCTTCATCTGATCATTATGCAGAAATTCCGGCTTCATCTGTTACTCAATGCAGATAGGGAATTTTTGGCCCAAAAAAGTGCGCCACACCGAGATTTTTACAATATTAGAAAAGTTGATACTCATATCCATCACTCTGCTTGCATGAATCAAAAGCATCTACTGCGCTTCATCAAATCAAAGTTAAAAAAAGAACCTGATGAGGTGAAAATTGTTATAAATTTATCTCTTATTTATGTTTAGCTTATCGTGACCCCACTTGTCATTTTTGCTCTTCTAATTTTTAGATTGCCGGTGCTTCTTAATTACGTTATTATCCTATATTGTCAGGTTGTAATATTTAGAGATGGAAAGTATATGACACTGAAGGAGGTGTTTGAGAGCTTGGATTTGACAGGGTAATGCAGTACTTTAGTTCTGCTTAGCTACCGCTACAGTTGTCCTGCATATCTATGTTTGTGGTTGCATGTTTTCATGTTGTCTGAATAGTAGCATTTCATGTGCAGGTATGATCTGAATGTTGATCTGTTGGACGTTCATGCTGATAAGAGCACCTTTCATAGATTTGACAAATTCAACCTGAAGTATAATCCTTGTGGACAAAGCCGACTTAGAGAGATATTCTTAAAGCAGGATAACCTCATCCAAGGTTTGTTTGAGAATAAGAAGATACTAATAAATTACTTGTATGCAACTCAGTAACTCATATCTTAGGGCTTTAAGTGGATTTTCTATTCACAACAACTAAAGGCCACCCAAAATGCACAGGAAGGTTTTTGGCTGAAGTAACGAAGGAAGTGTTGTCAGATCTTGAAGCAAGCAAATATCAGGTATCTTATCTGTGCAGTAGCAGATTCTTCACTGGTGATATTTCCTATCTTGATTCATTTGTATACATCCAATTTACAGATGGCTGAGTACAGGATTTCCGTGTATGGAAGAAAACAGAGTGAATGGGATCAATTGGCTAGTTGGTTTGTAAACAATTCTCTTTATAGTGAAAATGCAATATGGTTAATTCAGGTAATTTGTTATTCAGAGTTCTATTCTTGCAGCATTTTTGGTTGAATGCATGGTGTGAAATTAATCATTGGGCCCTAGATCTGTTGGATCACTGTGTCAAGAGTTAGTGTCGATTTTCATTATATCTTTCCGTGAGATTGGTACAGATCGACTTCTCATGACTGTAAGGCAGAATCAGTTTCAATATATTGCAGTAGCCTTCAGTTGTATGGTTTTTCCTGGAGAAGTTGTTCCTTAGCTCATTGCAACTTTTAGGACATCTTTATTCTTCTGTATAAAATTTTAGAGGGGCAATGGTGCTTTGTTGAAAAATTATCTTGAAAAGGTGCTCTTGGTCGGGTAATTAGAGTCATTTTTGCTCTATTATTCTTGGTAGAAAGAGTAGACTTTTAAAGAATGTTCCTTGCAAGGAGAGGAGGCCAATGGGATTTCAAACTGGGAAGGAACTACCAAAGGGGAAGGAGATCCCTTTTTTTTCGCGGGGGGAGCTCAAAGATCAGCTACACAGGTGGGCGTAAAGAAGGGAAGAGGGGGATAGGGCTTCTCTTGCTTTTGATGTAGCAGGGCCCTAGTGGGTGGCCTACATGACGTGCAGTTATTTCTGCAAGCTATGGGATGTAGATTGAAATGAGGGAGAACTAAACTAACTATTGAAGAGGTTGGAATTCACCTTACCCTAGTACACCAACTAGGAAGAAAGGTTTTGTGCCTTTCCGCCAAACCAGAATGAAGGACCAATTCGGTCTATCAGAATGTCTTTCTTTCACGTGCTTTAACATTCTCAAGTGTTCTAGTCTAGCTATCTCTACTCTAAGTAGCTCCGGATAAAGCACTCACTAAGCAGATCTAATTGTTTGTCAAACTTTCATGGGAATCACTGGGATGAATCTTTTTCCTTTCTATTTTTTTCTTTGAATGTGTTGCCAACATGATCCTATTTGAAGAAACTTTTCACGTCATTATGGAAAGAATGTACATCTGGCAATTTACTTAAAATAAATCCTATTCATTCTACAAGAATTTACAAGGATAAAATGGATTATAAAAGAGAATTACCTCCAGCAACAATTTCCTGTATGATCCTTTAACATTTTGATCTTTGTCTTACAAGATTTTATTCAGGATCTCATGCTATCTTTTCCTTTTGTCTTCTTTGAGCTTTGGGATTATTGTTTATTAACTATGTTCTTTTTCTAATTTTCATTGGCACAGTTACCCCGTCTATACAATGTGTACAAGAATATGGGAACTGCTACCTCGTTTCAGAATATTCTGGATAATGTGTTTATTCCTCTGTTTGAAGCCACAGTGGATCCAAATTCTCATCCTCAGTTGCATTTGTTCTTGATGCAGGTTAGTCCCTCTTCTACTTTGTGTGCAATTTAGCCCCTAATTGTGCTTGCATTTTTTCAATCAATAGGTTACTTTGTTATGAGTATTTAACATTTCTTCTGACAAGCTAATGTAACTATGCTTTAGCTACTGTACCTGAGACATGCTTAGGTTGATGCTTTGTCCTTGCTGCTGTATGAAATTTTCCTAACTCTATTAAAGAGTGTCAGTAAATTTTGATTCAAATTTTTTTTTTTTTGCTGCAAGTTTTGTCTAGAGTAAGTATTCCCCATGCAGTGGCTCTTCTTTGTGACAAAGGGGTGTCTGTGATGTACAAAAACAACTTCTTCCTTTAAGTTGTTAACACTGACTGAGCAAAAAGTTCGGATCTGTCATGTGAGACCATTTAGACTCAAATTTGATTCTTTGCTCAAGAATTTTATTTCTATTATGCTCTGTACCTCAAACTTCTGTTAAGTGTTGATGATAATTACTGCTAAGAGATTATGCATCACTTTCCACTCCTTTTCATTGCTGTCTTAGTAAAGGATGTCTAAGTAATGGACACTGGAAGCTGTTATGTTGTTTACTCTTGACATTGCTGCCTTTTTTTCTGGCAACGTGTTGAACCGTATTGTATTGAGCTATTGCCAAATGCAGGTGGTGGGATTTGATCTTGTAGATGATGAAAGTAAACCAGAAAGGCGACCAATTAAGCACATGCCAACCCCAGCTGAGTGGACAAATGCATTTAATCCAGCTTATTCTTACTACCTTTATTACTGCTATGCAAACCTGTACACATTAAACAAGGTCTCTAATGTTTTCCTCCTGCTACAATCCTTAACAAATTTTTATGATTTTATGTTTTTCCTCAAATTTAACTTTGTTAGAATTTTCTGTTGGTTCCAGTTGCGTGAATCTAAAGGAATGACCACTATAAAATTGCGGCCTCATTGTGGAGAGGTTATCATTTATATCATTGTATTACAATCTATCCTTTATGCTCGTTGTTGAAATGGACATAACTATTATAGTTGTGCAGGCTGGTGATGTTGACCATTTGGCTGCTGCTCTCCTCCTCTGCCATAACATTTCCCATGGGATTATTCTGCGGAAAACCCCTGTTTTGCAATATTTATATTACCTTGCACAGGTTAGTCCTTACAAAAATTCATTCTATCAATATAGTGATTTGATGAGCTCTTCTCACATGAGAGGTGTTGTTGATACACTGAGTTTGAAATAGTTTTGATGGGAAATTCCTGCAACTTATGTTTTTCTGCTAATTTGTATTAATACTATCTTCAGATTGGATTATCGATGTCACCCCTAAGCAACAATTCTCTTTTCTTGGACTATCATCGCAATCCAATGCCTATGTTTTTCCAGAGAGGTCTGAATGTTTCTCTCTCCACCGATGATCCCTTGCAAATTCATTTGACTAAAGAGCCATTGCTGGAAGAATATAGTGTTGCTGCTAAGGTTTACTCCTGAATAGTTGAAGCCTTTATCTTTGGATGCCTTGACTGATAGAATTTTATCAAATCTTCTGTTTAATCATTTTTAAGTGTTATTACATGTCTAGTATGAAAATCGTGTATTTTACAGGTATGGAAGTTCAGTGCCTGTGACTTTTGTGAGATAGCCAGAAATTCTGTCTATCAGTCTGGATTTTCACATGAAGCTAAGGTAAATGATGTGAAGACAAATGTATGCTCATGTTTTAGTTCGTGGTTGTGTTGTGCTATATGCAGTGAAACACATGAATTATTATATTGTAACTTGGCATCTTTTCCCAAGCGATGCACAAGATATATCATAACTTTTAAAAAAATTGTACATATTTTTCTAAATTTTAAACCCTGTTGAAACGTGTAGAAAAAAAGATTGAGGGAATAAAATTAAAAAGTGTACAGTCCAATGAAACTCGTGGAGGGAGATTAAAAAAGAATAAAAAATCTTCTTGAACTCACTCTAGATTTTATATTTTTTATTGTTGATTTCATGTGCTGAACCTGAAACTATGTATAGATGTGTCTTGCTCCTTGGTGGTTCAACACTTGGAATTTAGGTGTTCTGTAACGGTAGTTAATGGGAGGTCCAGAGTGTTGTTCTATGCCCATTCACTGATTTCAAATTGTCAAATGGGGCGCATTGGCAAGTTCCTCATGCACCAAGTGTAAATAAGGCCAAATTAATCCCTATTACTAAATCTGTTTCGTCTGTAATTCACTGATTAGCAATTTGAATTGCTGAATATCCATCCTATGGTTGAAACCCATTTCTTAAAAGAAAAATATGATCAATTTGGTCATTACAGTGTTCTCCATAGGACAGGCTCCTGTAATGTTCTGTTTATATTTCCTGATTCTTGAATATTCTGATGTACATGATTATCTCAATTTTTCTTGCCTTCACAGGCGCACTGGCTTGGAGATAAATATTACTTGAGGGGTTCCAAAGGAAATGATATTCATAAGACAAATGTTCCCAACTTGAGAATCTCTTTCCGAGATGAGGTAGTAAATCGTAACAACTATGTGTGTATGATGCAGCTAGTAGATAGATTTGTATCTTTTTTTTTTTTTTTGGTCAAAATAGATTTGTATTTTTTCATGATAATGATATTGGGGTTTTGCAGACATGGAAGGAGGAAATGCAATACATTTATGCCGGTGAAGCCATCTTCCCCGAAGATGTTGACCCATGAATTGGCCTCTGAATTATTCACCATTTATATGATGATTGGAGTTATGGTTCTCCTTCTCCCTGTGCGTTCCTTTCACATGACTTAGACACAGCTGCTTCAACTATCACTTGTTATTTTCAACCTCAGAGAAGCCAATTTATTGCAACAGTGTTTTCAACAATGTTGCCAGCATTGCTTCCAATTGTCTTGAGGATAGCAGAATTATGAACTAGCTATTTTGTCATATGTTGTTCGTCATTAGTGGCCTTCTTGCTGTGCCACTCTACTTGACTCGGTTGTAAATTGAATTGCTTCCTGCCCAATCAGGCTGTCAGGAGTCAGGATGACTTATGATTCAGATTGGAGCACACTGTATTATGAATTCAGCTTCTCTCCATTCCCCTTTCCCTCCTTTTGCCTCTCCTTTATCCTCCTTTGCTTTTTATCATCATTGGATTAACATTTCAATGGTTTAGATTTTACATCTTATAAAAAACACTATTACAATTTTACTTTAGTAATATATAAAATAAATTTAAACAGCTAAAATTTAATCTCAAGAGCCATGCTATTATTATTTTTATATCTTATATTTTCTTCCATTTTTTATACCAATTCAAATTAAAATTTAGCAGTTTAAAATTATTTATGTAGTTTTTAAGAAAAAAATGTAATAATATTTTCTATAAAATGTTAAATCTAGACCATTAAAATGTTAATTCAACAGTGGTAAAAAGCAAAGGAGGGGAAGGATGATAAAGAAAAGCTATTATGGGGACTTAATATTTTGTTCTGACCCATTAGGCTGGCATGTGCAAATCCCTTGCCTTGCCTGCTTCATTTCACTTTTCATCCTTGATTTGGCTCTTATATATTTAAATTGTGTTTTCCACTTCATAAATTTCCGACAAAAAATAAAGTAAAATAACTTAAGACTTTTAATAGTTAACAAGTGAACATATATTTTGCACTTTCCAAATATTTATAGTATTTTTAATTTAAATAAGAAAGTTAAGATCATTATGAAATATAAGATATTTATTTATTTTATATTAGATATGTGATTTTTGAGCCAAAAAAAAAATAGATATGTGATTAATTAAAAAAAAAAGAACATTTTAACAAATTGAACCATTAGTTTTCAGTTTTTGGATGCTTCATGATTAGTTCATCCTGATTCTTTACTTTTGTTGTTTCTAACATATAGAGTAGGTAGAAATTGAATATATAGTAAACAAAAACAGTATAAGAAGAATTTGTATTGACTGAATATAATAAACAAAGGGCATACAACAAGTCTGTATCATATGAAAAAACTATAAACAAACTCACAAAACTGCTGAATAATGGTTATGAACTATGCAGAAATTCGGGTCCAGCTTTCGTTGTGTTCTTAAGACAATTTTGCTCCCTCTATGGATGCTGAAGGTTTCTGAGCAATTGCCTCCCAGGATAGAGCGAATTATTCGACTCCAGAAAGATGACTCTGTCTGTCTGAAGCCCAAGCGAATCTAACGAGTCTGCTTTCGGAACGCACAAAATGTTTATGCAGAAAGAGTGTATGCAGAGAAGAAAGAACGTGAAAAATTTTGTGACTAAGGGCCCCTATTTATAGACTCTGGAAAAACACGATCAGATGGACTAGTCTGTTGCTGCGAACTGGTACGTTGTGCGAAAAGACACACCAGAATGGAACAAAGAGAGGCGACCTGCATCTATTGCAGGTGAACTGGTGCGTCTCACGAATAGACGCACCAGACGAAACTGAACAGGTCAACGGAACAGACGCAACCAAACGGAGCTGAACGAATCGTATGTAGCTGCTAGTGGAAAAATTCGGAGAGACACAACGAAAATAAAAATAAAAGAATTATTTTATTCAAAAAATAATTTAATAAAAAATAATTTTTTATTTCACACGCGCGGACCAGACTGGGCGGTGCGAGCGATCGACCAAATCGAACCGAGCCAGGCCGGTCGGTCGACGGCTGCGCGTGCGCGTGTGTGGTGGATCAAGGGTTGCCTAAGTCTTCACCCCTCCACAAAAGTGGGTAGGCCCAAGGGCCCATTTAGTAGGAGCAAAGTTGGGGCTTATATACCCTCCAACTTCCCTCCACCTAATCAATATGGGACTTTACCGCACATACAATCCTTCTTACTTTTCCTCTTCTTTTCCATCCTTCTTCTTATTCATAAACTATGGGATTTCTTCCTAAATTCTAACAATCCCCCACATGGATAAGAAGTAAGTCCATCATGACCAAATACAAATGATTATGTATGCAAAGTGAGGTTCCTCTACAAGAAGCAACTGCATCGAGAAAGGTAGGGGTTGCCTTTGAACCTTCTCTAGTAAAAACCTATTGGATATACTGGTCAATCAGTGAACGTGTTGTCTTAAACTGTCGACCTTTTAGTGTATACCAAGACAATAGGAGTCACACAGTTGCTCTTCTAGCATCGTTGGTTCTCATGTTGTGTCCATTTTGGCCCTGAACACCACCTGATTTTGTGAGTGTTCTAGAGAATCGGCCGTTTTAAATTCTCATAGAAGCGACCCACACTTCACACTCACATAGGTGATTCCTTGTGATGTAAGTCAACATACATCATCTAAACACATCAGATTAAGAAATCATTAAAAGCTTAAAAGCTTACCCTTATATATATGCACTGTCTTGTCTAGGAATGAGTATGAGTTTAAAACTCCACAGTGTTAATAGTCGATCATCACTTAGTTGTCTCTTTAAACCTAGTTCGTGGGATCTCCGCTATTCTAGGTAGAGTTACTGCAATAATCAACAATGGATCAACCTTAAACCCATTCTTTTGGACAATTTTCTAACCAACTTTCTAGGAATCCCTTTAGTCAATGGATTCGCTATATTCTCTTTTGATTTCACATAATCAATTGAAATGATTCCATTTGAAAATAGTTGTCTAACGGTATCATGTCTACGACGTATATGTCTAGACTTGCCGTTGTACATGACATTCTTAGCCCTACCAATAGCTGTTTGACTATCACAGTGTATACACACTGTTGGTACTGGTTTTGACCAACTAGGAATGCCTTCAAGGAAATTACGAAGCCACTTGGCTTCCTTACCAGCTTTATCTAATGCAATGAATTCTGCTTCCATAATTGATCTTGCAATGCAAGTCTGCTTAGATGATTTCCAAGACACAGCACCCCCACTAAGGGTAAATATATATCCACTTGTGGATCTTGTGTCATTAGAGCTGGTTATCCAATTTGCATCACAATACCCTTCTAGTACTGCAGGGTACTTCTCATAATGCAAAGCAAAGTTTTGAGTTTGCTTTAAATAACCCAAAACTCTTGTCTAGCTCTCCAATGAAGCTCATTTGGATTACTGGTAAAGCGACTTAACATGCTTACTGTATAGGCAATATCAGATCTAGTGCAGTTCATAACATACATAAGACTTCCTAGCACTTAAGCATACTCTTTTTGTTTAACAGCTTCACTAGTATTTTTTAATAGTCGAAGACTAGTTTTTATAGGGGTCGACATAGGAGCTATGTTTAAACTCTTAAATTTCTCTAGAATTTTAGAAACATAGTGTGTTTGTGATAAAGCTAATCCATTAGATGTTCTATGAATTTTAATTCCTAAAATGACATCTATTTGACCTATATCTTTCATGTCAAACTTACTGGTAAACAATCACTTAGTAGCTTTAATCATTTGATTATTACTACCTGTTATCAACATGTCATCTACATAAAGACAGACTATGACAAACCCATTTTCAGTATTTCGAATGTAGACACACTTGTCACATTCATTAATACTAAAGCCATTTGATAACATAACTTCATCGAATTTTGCATGCCATTGTTTCGGGGCCTTTTTAAGTTCATAAAGGGACTTAATTAAGCGACAAACTTTCCGTTCCTATCCTGAAACAACAAATCCCTCAGGTTGTTCTATATAAATTTCTTCTTCTAATTCACAATTCAAGAAAGCTGTCTTTACATCCATTTGATGTAACTCCAATCCATTCAATGATACCAACGCAATTAACATTCGAATGGATGTAATTCTTGCAACGAGTGAATAGGTATCAAAATAGTTTAGGCCTTCACGTTGTCTGTAGTATTTTACTATCAGCCTAGCTTTGTACTTATCAATAGTGCCATCTGCTTTCATCTTCTTTTTGAAGACCCACTTAGTTTCTAGAGGTTTATTGCCAGGAGGAAGGCCAACCAATTCCCAAGTATGGTTTGACATAATGGATTCAACTTCACTATTGATAGCCTCTTTCCAGAATGGTGCTTTAGGAGAACCCATAACTTCTCCATAAGTTTGAGGCTCATTTTCCAAAAGATAAGTCAGAAAATCAGGTCCAAAAGATTTTGAAATCCTTTGCCTAGTACTTTGTCTTAGTTCCTCCTCTCCAAGATTATCATTAGTCTTAGTATCCTAAGATATCACTGTGTTGTTATTATCATTATTTATATTATACGAAAATACGTTTTCAAAGAACATAGCGTTCCTTGACTCAATAACCATATTTACATGAATATCAAATACATCAGACTTATAAACCAGAAAACGATATGCACTATTATGATGTGCATAACCAAAAAAACACACAGTCTACTGTCTTAGGCCCAATTCTTAGCCTTTTAGGTTTAAAAATCTCAACCTTGGCCAAGCACCCCCACACTTTCAAATATTTCAAGGAAGATTTCTTTCCTTTCCATATTTCATATGGTATGTTTTGTACCGTTTTATGAGGTACTCTATTAATTAAAAAGTTTGTTGTTAGAATAGCTTCCCCCCACAAATTTTGTGGTCAACCGGACTCAATTAATAATGCATTCATCATCTCTTTTAATGTCTGATTTTTCCTCTCTGCAATGCCATTTGACTGCGGAGCATAAGGAGCAGTTGTCTGGTGTATAATACCAGATTCTACGCAGAATTCCTCAAAGGGGCCATCAAATTCTCCCCTATGATCGCTCCTTACTATTTTAATTTTCTTATTAAGTTGATTTTCAACCTCAGTTTTATATTGTTTAAATGCAATAATAGTCTCATCTTTACTATTAAGCAAATACACATAACAATATCTACTGCAATCATCAATAAATGTAATAAAATATTTCTTATTACCCCTAGATGGTATAGATTTCATATCACATATATCAGTATGTATTAAATCTAACAACTCAGTTGATTTTTCAACAGAAGAAAAAGGTAACTTAGAAAATTTTAATTCAATGCATATTTGACATTTATCTTTATTTGAACAATCAACTTTAGGCAATAATTCTAAATGAATTAATTTTTTAATTGACTTAAAATTAACATGTCCTAATCTTTGATGCCATAAATTAGAGGACTCAAGCATATAGATAGAATCAATATTATTATTAGTGGTACCATTATTAGTGATAGTCATTACATTAACTTTGAAAAGGCCCTCACCAAAGTAACCTTTTCCAACATACATATCATTCCTAGAAAGTATAAATTTATCAGAATCAAATACAAGCTTAAAACCATTCTTGCTTAAGAGGGATCTAGAAATCAAATTCTTGCGAATGTCAGGCACATGAAGCACATCATTAAGTGTCGCGACTTTTCCAGAAGTCATCTTCAAAACCACTTTTCCAACACCTTGAACCTTTGAAGTAGAAGAATTTCCCATATACAGTTGTCTATCTTGCTTCGCAGGAGTATAAAAAGAAAACATCCATTTGCTTGCACAAACATGCTTGGTGGCACCAGTGTCCACCCACCATTCCTTGGTATTTCTAACCAAGTTACATTGCATCACTGCTGAAAGACTCATATTATCAATCATAGCAGTAGCATTGTTAACCATATTAGCTTCGGTATTCTTCTTCTTGAGATTCTTTGGCTTCTTACAATCCTTAGCACGGTGGCCAGACTTCCCACAATTGTAATACTTGCTTTTGAATTTCTGACCTTTGCTAAGGCCTTGTTTGGATGATCCCTCATTAGAGCGTTTCCGTTTCTTGGGCTTTGGACCATCTTCCACAACGTTGGCCTTCAAAACTATAGGATTGCTGCCAAATTTCTTTTCAGAAATCTTGTTGTCTTCTTATATTCTCAATCTTACAATCAAATCTTCAAGTGATATCTCCTTACGCTTATGCTTGAGGTAATTCTTGAAGTCCTTCCAAGAGGGTGGTAATTTTTCAATAAATGCAGCAACTTGGAAAGATTCACTAAGAGACATCCCTTATGCATGAATCTCATGCACAATCAATTGAATCTCTTCAACTTGACTTACTACAAATTTAGAGTCAAGCATTTTGAAATCCAAAAATCTACCAACTATAAACTTCTTCAAGCCAACATCTTCAGTTTTGTATTTCTTGTCTAGACTCTCCCATAGTGCTTTGGTTGTTTCCAAAGTACTATATACAATATACAATGTATTATCCAGACCATTGAGAATATAGTTCCTACACAGGAAATCAGAATGTTTCCAAGCATCTATTGCAGCAACCTTCTCCTTATCCAACGGTTGTCCTTCCTCCAATTTTGGAGCATCTTCAGTGAGAAAACGAGCCAAGTTCAACATGGTTAGATAGAAAAACATTTTCTACTGCCATCTTTTAAAATCATTTCCGTTGAACTTCTCTGGCTTTTCACCATGCAGTGGAGCATGACCATTTGGGTTAATCAAATTGGTACTTGTACTTGCCATTTCTGTTGTTAAAACAAAAACTTCGATTAATCACACAGATTAATCCACAAAAAGTAAAATAATAATATTCACAAAAACTAAACACAGATTCAATTCAATACTTCTACCAACGTACGAAATCAGCAACAATATAAATTTACTATATAATGATTTCAATCACAAAAATTGTCTTAAGATTGTTGTTTCTAACGTATAGAGTAGGTAGAAATTGAATATACAGTAAACAAAAATAGTATAAGAAGAATCTCTATTGACTGAATATAATAAACAAAGAGCATACAATAAGTCTGTATCATATGAAAAAGCTATAAACAAACTCATAAGACTGCCGAATAATGGTTATGAACTATGCAAAAATCCAGACTCAACTTTTGTTGTGTCCTTAAGACAATTTTGCTCCCTCTATGGATGCTGAAGGTTTCTGAGCAATTGTCTCCCAGGATAGAGCGGATTATTCGTCTCCAAAAAGATGGCTCTGTCTGTCTGAAGCCCAAGCGAATCCAACGAGTCTGCTTTCAGAATGCACAAAATGTTTATGCAGAAAGAGTGTATCCAGAGAAGAAAGAACGTGAAAAATTCTGTGACTAGGGGCCCCTATTTATAGACTCTAGAAAAACACAATCAGATGGACTCGTCTGTTGCTGTGACTGGTACGTTGTGCGAAAAGACACACCAGAACGGAACGAACAGAGGCGACCTGCGTCTGTTGCCGGCGAACTGGTGCGTCTCACGAACAGATGCACAAGACAGAGCTGAACGGGTCGACGGGTCGTACGAACAGACGCGACCAGACAGAGCTGAATGAGTCGTACGTAGCCGCTAGTGGAAAAAATCGGAGAGGCACAACGGAAATAAAAAGGATTGTTTTATTCAAAAAATAATTTTTTATTTCACACGCGTGGACTGGACTTGGCGGGCGGCGCGCGACCGAACCAAGCCGGTCGGACGGCGGCGACGCTCGTGTGGTGGACCAAGGGTTGCCTAAGTCTTCACCCCTCCACAAAAGTGGGTAGACCCAAGGGCCCATTTAGTAGGAGCAAAGTTGAGGCTTATATACCCTCCAACTTTCTTATACCTAACCAATGTGGGACTTTACCACACATACAATCCTTCTTACTTTTCCTCTTCTTTTCTATCATTCTTCTTATTCATAAACTATGGGATTTCTTCCTAAATTCCAACAACTTTATCCCCTTGTCCGGGAAATGATTAATAATTGGTTTATTATTTTTGTGTTTGGTTTGGCCTGGTTTTATTATCATTTTCATTTTCATGTACAGTCAACCTTCTGTGTTAAGCCTCTATTTATAGGCTTTAAACCCTTTCAAGAATTACAATATCATAAACAGATGAATTAGTCTACATTATGATACAATATGAAACCATGAGAGGTTATACCATTAATCACAAAATAGAATCCTAAGGTGGGAGTAATGGACATTTACTCGTACAATATTTACATCAAAATTCACACAAATTTCCCTTCATTTTATATATTATTTGTTTGTGATATTTCGTACCGTTTCAACTAATTATTTGATAGATATTTGAAGTTTGAAATGTTTTGTATATCTCCTATTATTGCTGGTTTGTGTACTTTGTGTCCGGTTTCCATTGGACCCAAATGATGCAAGAACCGACCACTTCGGCCCAGGGCCCACTACGGTTCATCCAGAATCCAGAACGACACAACACAGTGAGGATCTTTGGCAAAACTGGCTATTTATAACACTCAGTACACTCGCAATATCTCCTCTCTTAAGTTTTCGCTCGCGCAGCTCGTCCCTTTACTCTTCCCTCTGTAGCCGTCCCAAGCCTCCGTTTGCCTCCCGTATCTTCCTCGCCGTTCCTTTTTCTTCTTTTGTACCCACCGTCGAGTCACCTGCTGGTGCTCTTCGGATTATCCCAAACCAGGCGAAAGGAGTATTTTCGGTGCTAATGGCGGCTACTGCAGCCTCTGACATTGCTGACGGTCCTGTTCTCAGTTTCGTCAACAAGCGCATCCGTTCGCTTCGCAAGAAAATGAATCGTATTCTTCAGATGGAGGAGTCTATTGCTCAGGGTAAAACAATCAACAAAGAGCAGGAGGAAGTCCTTCGCTCTAAGCCTGCTGTATCCGCGCTCATCGACGAGCTCGAGAAGCTTCGTCAACCTCTTTCTTCTGCTGTTAAGGAAGAAGTTGACCTAGCCCTTCAGAACCACCGTATCTCGCCTGACGAACAACCCCAGAAAGCTGACGACTTTGACCACACTGTGGTCGAAGATCTTCTCAATCTTCTTTATTTTGGGTCATTGTTCGACGTGAAGTCGCAGAATGATTTCACTTCGACTATGCTGACTAGGACCCATGAGCGAGGCTGTTGCTTAACCTACGATTATGTCACTGACGACGCAACCGATCTTCTCGGTGAGAAAGACTTGGATTTAATTTCTAGGCTGGGTGGTCTATTGATTTCGCGGCCTGCGGATTCGAGTTTATCTCACAAGAACGCGTTGCTGAGGTGCATAGAGCATGCGAAGCTATGGACTGCGAAGGCTGACCAGCCTATTGAGTCCAATGCCGATGTCACATGTATCTTCCCTTTTTCAAGTTTAATTTCTTTTTTATTTTTTAGTTTCTCTTCCTCTTCAATTTGGCTGTGTCATGTTGATTCTAAGCTTATTTCTAGATGCGGGTTTGAGGGAGAGGTTAAACAAGATCATGTCTTCTGAATACTTCACCACCACGCCTGAGATGAAAGCTCCAGTTGAAGTTGCTGCAGCTGCTGCTGGAAATTATGCTTCTTTCCAGGTGCCAGTACACGATATCGCTGGTCCTGCCTCAGTTCCAGTTCAAGTGGAAGGCTCTGATTCGCCATATCAAGAGAAGGTATATCTGCAGACCCAGTAATTTTATATTATTTGATTTGGATATCATCCATCTTTAATTCATGGCTTTTATCCTGCAATAGTTAATGTAAATCTAGCGATTTTGCATTGCATGGTATTTATGTATGGTTTCAACTTCAAACAATATATTGTTGTTCTTTTCTGCATTTGTTTTGTATTTGTCTGCACACCACCATTGATCTAAATTGCTTTGTTTGGTGCAATGAATTGTTTCTTGACTAGTAACACTTATACCCAAATATAATTCTAACATAATAATTTAAAGGTAGAAAGGGAAGGGTGGAGAAGGTCCTTTGCTACTTGTGCCATTTCTTTTCTTTCTTTCATATCTAACATAGTGTGAATTCATTGGCTAAGGAACACAATTAACCTCTCACAGTCAAAAGCTTGAGATTGCGAGAAATGCAAATAAACAGTCTTCGCATGTTTTTCTAACAAGCATATTATTGTTAAAACTTGTGATGTGCTTCCCTTTTATGACCCTGAAAGAGATTATCTGAAGTTTTTTATCTAAACAAATCTTTGATGTGTGTGAGCCTTGATAAAATTCTATAAAAATTGTTTTTGTCCTCTATAATTCTTGATAATAAGCTTCCGATATTTTGTTCTCACTTTTCACAGATTGTTTAATGTTGGTATGGCTATGTATTTATTCATTATCAATATCTGGTATGAATTTTGGTCTTCATTACATGTATATGCTTAGAATGAGCATTTTGTAGAGAAGTATTTGCCAAAATCATACTTATATTGGTAATTTGAATGGCCAAAGCTCTTGCTTGAGCATGTTTGCCCTGTGAAAACGATGGAAGACTGTTACTTATTTGATATGAATGTATGTGTTGTTCTAGTGTGGTTCTTGCAGTAAATCCATTTTGCTCTCGGAAGGAGTGCCATTCACTCTAATGGCTTTTAGAAGTACATTAAACCTCAACAAGTCTTATTTCCATGACTTCTTTTTTTCTTCTCATTTTTTAAATAGACGGCTGTGGTGTCATTTCTCTGCTGAGTTATAAACAAAAGTTGAGCTGATGTTTATTTGGATTAATCTACCCATTCTTATTTCAAGTTGCCACCTTCAGGCTTAGTGACTCTCGTTACTTGTCATAAGATACATTCCTTCTTGTCAGTTTTTCATCACTGGGATTCTTCAAAAGGATGATTGCACCTTGTGCATGAGATCACATCCTTGCATGTTGAACTGTGTTCCATTTTATGTTCCCTCTGCCCCTATTGGTAAGATACCACCTGTTGGCTTTTAATAGAGCTCCTTCATTGGAGACAAGCTTGTACATTCCTCCTTAACATCTATAATGCAAGAGCTGCTTCTCCGAACCTTTTGAACGATAAGATTCTTGGTTGGTCAGCTTCCTCTTTCAAACACATGCACACATCAATGAATAATTGAAAAGATGGAATGTTATCAATTGCTACAACTAAGATAAACAGTCATTTTTCTTAGATGTTAGTGTTTGTAGTAGACTTTTATAAGAAGTTTACTAACTATGTTGCTAGAATTGCTTCAGACAAATAAAATAAAGCTCAGGTTATGTGAGGTTTGCTGCACAGAGAGAGTGTGTGTGTGTTTTTTTTTGTGTTTGTGGGGGGGGGGGGGATCTCTTCAACAGGTAAAAAGCTTGACTTACAGTCTTTATATCTTTTATACGCAAGACTGCTAGGGAATAAACTTACAGTCGGCAATGTTACTCAAATGATTGAGCCCAAGTCCAATCCAAGGTTTGTTTAACTTGCAAGCTGTGCTAAAGCACCTTATGGATGCCTTTGGCCATCTACTTTCAGAGCTCCTGTCCTTGTCTGTAGTTTATAGTTATTTCTTATTTGATGATTGACTGATTGGAGTACGGTCTTCTTTTTTTGAGTTTGATAATATGTGTATTTCCTTCCTTAGTTTCTTTTATGGTTAGAGGCAACAGTGTTGTTATTTACTAGGAATAATGGCAATGGTAAATCTGTAACTGATAATATAGATGTTTATTGGCCAAAAAAAAGTCCTCAATTAAGGAAATTAGGGTTTTCCTTCATTTTTTTCTTTTAAATTCTTGTTTTCCTGCTGAAGTTTATTCTCTATGCTATCTTACGTAATACGTGTATGATGGGATATGTAATCATAGTTTTATTACCGTATGGATCAAATGTTCTTGTATAATCACTCTTTCCATCCGGTTCCAAATTTAAGTACATATCATGCTGTAGTTATTTTTCATGAATGTTCGTTGCAAGAACCACCTGTTTTCCTTTTTATTTTGTTTGTTCACTCTCTTAATTGGTTTAAGATGAGGAGAAACACGATGAAACCTTTTCTGTCGTCATCAACATACAGATGTTGCAGGGTGTCTGTTCGGCTGTGCATTGAAACAAATTGTTTGCATAAGTTCTAAAGTAAGGTTTGTTTTTGTGAAAATTGAGCATTGAGAAGGAAGGGCGCTTTCAGGGGCCTTTTTGTTTATTCTTTTTTATGTGAGGGCGATTTAGTTATTTATCCACTTTCAATACATGTTCTGAGAGAATCGGAATGAATCTCGAGATTTCTCCACACAATCAGGAAGCACATCTAAATATGTTAAAGGATAAGATTCACGTTGAAGGAAGCTTCTATAATTTACCTGAGCCTATCAGCATGCATTAGTGTGCGCATTGGCATTGGTATTCTATGGATGTATATTGTTTTTATGAGTTGGTTTTGATAATTTATGGACAGTTGACAGCTAATTTCTGACTGATAATTAGTTATTTATTCATTTTTAATACGTATTCTCATCTCCCTGTTTGTTATCCCCTGAACTTCTTTGTAGTTCATGATTCTATTTCTAATGTTTCCCCAGTCACTCTTTGGTGGCAACGATTTTCCACTCTAGAAGATTATTTGTTCCCATTTTATTACTTTTTGTAATTTTAAATTTGTACTAGAATGAGGGGCATTTATACAGCAGTGGATCAATTTAACAGTGTTAATAAGTCCTTGTTTTCAAATTTTTGAGAACTTTCTTTGGCTTGAACCCTATCAATCAAGTTCTCCTGTTCCCTTCCTCCAATCTGACTGTCAAAAACAAAATCACAGTTTTTTATTATGTTTACTTATCTGTCTCATGCCCTTTTTACAGGATGAAGGCGTAGCAAATTTTGAAGGACATGAATCTGGAGACAACCAATCCGATCCTGAAGAGGAACTTCAGAAGGTGCAAACATTTTTGCTCTAGATAGCTTAGTCAATGCTGAAATTGTGATTTGGTCAGGAGTATCTGATGCTTTGGATCCTCCTTTACAGGATGAAGTAGAGGTAGAAAATGTAGCTGAGGTGGTCTCAGTTCAACAGGAAGAGGTCAAGCCACAGGAAGATGCAGAGCATACTCAGAGAGACTCTGAGGCAAAGGAGCAGCAGTATTTCCCCAGGAGAGGGGGTTATCAAAACCAAAGAGGAGGCCGCGGTGGTGGAGGTGGTCGGAGGGGTTATTCAAATGGGCGTGGAGGCCGGGGTGGCGGAAGGGGCGGCGGCTATTACAGTGGCCGCAACCAATACTATGACCAATCTGGAAATTATTATCCCAGAAACTATTATAACAACAGAGGAAGAGGTGGCAGAGGAGGAGGTGGTGGTGGTGGGCACTTGTATGATAACCATGGTTCAGGTGGTCATGCTAATCATGTAGCTGATGTTGGAGTCCGGTCGTGAGGTGTTCATAGCGGTCTTTAACTGTCTTTAGTAGGTTTACTTTTGTTATATTTGTCTGGTATGAATGGAACTTGCTTTGAAACAATTTTGTTGACAGAATTCAACATCCCAGACTTCACCATTTTGTGGGCCATTAATGGACCTTTGTGAGAAAATCTTACAGGAAGAAACTACCTGCGAACAAACATATATGATATTTTATGAAACTTAGTTTAGGCTTTCTACTTCCCCCCATCAGACATCTGTGGCCTGTTGATTAGCTGCTTCCGTGTTTTTAGATTTGGAACCTGTATCAGAAGAATGAGATGCCATGTTTGGTTTTAACCATCAACTCGCAATGGTAAAAATAGAATCTAACCCATATTTCTGACAGTCATTTGCAGCTGCATTGAGCCCCTTGCTATTTTTCTCATCTTAGTCGAATCTTTAATTACTTTTAACCTGTCATTGACATTCTTTGAGTTTAAAAGGTGACAAATGACAGGTTGTACTGTGTCTTTTATCATCTTCACCGAATATTTTTGTGTCGTGTATACGAGTATTTAAACACAGGTGAAAGTGACCGGTTGTGGCGGGTAAAACAGATCACTCTTAGTTGACTTCTTATTTCTTTATTTTTTTCATGGGGACTTGAATAAGGAATTTATGTAATTATAACTAAGCCAGTAGATTCCCTACTCCCCAGGAATAGAAAATAATCTGATTTTTGGTTCTCGGTAATCCTATGAGCTAAAATATGCTTCCTGCAGTCTTTAAATTGTTTTTTAAAATTTATCTATGTTGATATTCCTTCATCAATGATAAAGAAAGATGAATAAAATGTTTTAAAAAAATATATATCATGTTAACTAACTAAATCAAATTAGGTAAATATTCTTATATTAAAGACTAGAATGAGTGAGTGAGTTTCTTATATTAAAGACTAGAATGAGTGAGTGAGTGAGCGCGCGTGCGTGCGTGCGTGCGTGTGTGTGTGATTTGATTTTCTTATGTTGCATGAGAAGAAGATTTCTATATACAAATGAAATGGTGGGACCCAAATATGTATATGAATAATTAATTCATATATATATATGTGGGTCACACCATTTCATGTCTGTGTGACATGAGAAAACACTTCGCTTACAACATGAGAAATGTTTTTCCCTATATATATATATATATATATATGAAGACAATAAAGGTTGTTCCAATTGATAATGAATTGACCTGTAATCCATAAGATCGTGAATTTAAATCCTATTGTCAACGTGTTGTTAATGTGAGAACCTTTTAGTTGACGATTGATAGATATCTTTGTAAATGCTTTGAGTGTGAAGGCTTGCTTAAGCTTTCTCTCTCTGTATGCGCGCTTATATATCATAAGTCATATTGAAAAAACAGTTTTTACCGTTGATTCAAATAAGCACAAGTGATTGACACAACGATTCAAAGGGTACATCTAATGAGAAGTCTAATTGGCGAGAAAGATGGGCTAAATCTTTATACACAAGCTATCTAGAAATTTGGCACACACGAAGTCCTCTGATTTAGGTTCTTAACTTCTTATCATTTAAATTCTTAATGTATAATTATATTATATATGTATTATTTAATAAGATGCATGCTTTTTTAAGTTATTTTCCATATAAATTTGCTTTTCAATATAATTATCCAAATAAGTTTTCACAAATCAGATTGGACAAAATATAAAAAATTATTTCTGTCACCACCAATCTAAATATAAATTATTTCATGCAATCTGACTTTTGTAGAATCTTAAACTTGCAAAAGTTATTTTAAAGAAAGTAATTATAAAGTTATGCTATACTAGAAGAGTATCCTGTTGTATAGGTTCACCGCTAAATTTCTAAATCGCTTTATGCAAAAGTTATGCTAAACTAGAACAGGACCCTGATATATAGGGTCAAATTTTTTTTTTAAAAGTTATTCTAAAGTATATTGCACTTCAAATTTTATATAATATAATGAATAATAATATTGCGTGACTATTGGTAGGCTTGTAGGAACAATGCCTTGACACCCACAATAGAAGTGGTGGCTTAAACAATCAAGACTCTGGCGGAATACTTGTTTTTCGTTGACAAAACGTTCATCCCTTCAGTTTTTTTTTTCCTCCTGCCAATCTGGTTCACTAGAACCTTCGGCTCGACTAATTCAGATTCCTGTCGAGTCCGTCCTATGGTTGTAGAGAAGAGCTCTTAACACAATTTTCTGCATCCTCATGTCCTGAACTAAAGGCGTGGTTAAGGAAAACTAAGTCCCTTTCCATTTACTTCTAATATAACATATGATGGTTTTTTGGTTTTCTTTTTTAAACTGAAAACCCTTGCATACGAAAGAAAATTCAATCGCTGGCAAAATTAGGATCCTTAGTAATGTATGCAAGGGGTATAACATTCATACATTTGCACGCAAGAAAGTGATATGTTTATTCTTATTCTATTCTGTATATATGGCGGCTCAATTGGGAGCTGGAACGATGTGAGTAACTGTTTTTGGTCTCGGTGAAGTTAAGGATTTGGGACCATTCACTATTGTTCTTGTTTTTCATGTCTCATTTTGCTTTCTATTTCCCTTTATATTCTTCAACAATATTTTTCTCCAATGTGGAATACAGACCGTTATCACAAAGTAGATGCCCCCTTTAAAACCTAAACCAATTAGTACACAAGCTTCATTTAACCAAAAAAATTTTAAAAACCATGAGCTTTATAAAATAAGAGATGGGCACATATGCTTGACAAGTTCAATATGAGCCCCTCCTTTTATGCCCATCAGTTTTTCCCTATTTTTATATAATTGTGGACGTGTAAAATCTGCCCCACCACTGTACCAAAAAGCACTCGTGAATTTTTCTCAACCTTATCCTACCGTGTAGATGAGTATTTTAAAATCCTATTGGAAGCAAAATTGAATTTGAATCTAAAATATAGTAGAAACTCCCAATACTGAAAATGATTGATTAGTACATGTATTTATAGGTATATAGAAGATACGTTT
Organism: Acacia confusa; assembly: GCA_037074495.1. Taxonomy (NCBI): domain Eukaryota; kingdom Viridiplantae; phylum Streptophyta; class Magnoliopsida; order Fabales; family Fabaceae; genus Acacia; species Acacia confusa. The sequence goes on along the minus strand of CM073513.1, from coordinate 7,631,680 downwards.
ATTAGTTATTACCTAATATGTGCATAAATTAGCTCAGAAGGTCTATTTTACAGCTTGCCACTTACAAGAATCTGATGCTGTTCAAGGAAATAATATGGCAGCTTCGCTACAGCTTTGTGAGTCTTATATATATGGCTTCCCAACTAGCAAGACATGTCCAAACCAGTTGTGTACGAAGAAACAGAGACTCTTCAACCTGAATTTCTCGAGCAGCCTCTGATTTTGGTTCACTAGTTCTAGCTCAGAAGAAGAAAGAAGCATGAGGAGAAGCAGCTTTTTGGACATGGGATTTTTTAGCAGACCCTCTGAGTCATCTTCAAACATCCTTAGCTTTCATTCCACTGCTAAATGGAATGCTCACTTTAATGCATCCAAAGCAACCGACAAGCTGGTATGTTGTCTGATAGATAGGCATACTCTTCAAAATCAGTAACGTTATTAACCATGTTTGATTTTTATGATGATTGGTTCTCACGAGATATTTGTTTTTTTGCTGAAGATGGTGATTGATTTCAACGCTTCATGGTGTGGACCCTGCAAATTCATGGACTCAGTAATCCAGGAGTATGCAACAAAATACACGGATGTGGAGTTTATCAAGATTGATGCAGATGAATTAATGGTACCTACTACTTGTTGCGCTTCAATACAATTTATGCTGTTATATTTTTCATTCATTATATTCCTCCGGTCCTAAAAATAAGATATAGTTTGTAGTGCAAATTATACTACAAAAACTATGTCTTATATTTAGAACTGATAATAACAAGTGATATTCACCATTACTTGTGATTAATTCTTCACCAAACCTACCTAGTCTAAAGAAATAAAATATTAAACCAATATGGATAGATATATAAGCAAGTCAAAATACTTATCAACAGGACCACTTCTAACATGCTTATATTCTGTAGAGTAGGTCTGGGAAACTGACGAAAAAATTTGGATTCTACAATGAACTAATTATCCGAATTCAATATATAAATGAAACAGGAGGTGTCTCAAGCATTCCAAGTTCAGACATTGCCAACATTCTTATTGATTAAGAAAGGCAAGGTTGCTGAAAGAGTTACAGGAGCAAGAAAGGAGGAGCTGGAAAAGTTGATTTTGAACCACAGAAGAGTAATTGTATGATCATGCCTTGAAATGAAGTTGCAAGGCTCTCCAACATATTCCTACAATAACCATTTTACAAGGGAACAAGACCAGCAACCTAAGATAACTAAATAAATTGGTGTCATTGTTTGTTTTATTGTTTAAAATGTGTCGGTGCCTATATATTATCTATTTATATATTATACATGAATGGGCACTGATATACACCTGGCCCTCTTTTTATATCAAACCACACGTTCATTGGATTCTTTAGTGATGTTGATATATTCCTCCCCACAAAATACCAAAGAAAAAAAGGAAACACAAAAAGGAAGAAAGAAATAAAAAGACGAAACATCAGGAAGAGAATGAAAAGGCATTATCAGTCAATCAAGCGAAACCAATATGCACAGATTCTCCCCATCTTTGAATATTTAATACATTGCTTTGCCTTCTCCAGAATGAAACAATAATAATATATTACGTTGATAAGAACAAAACTTGAGTCTCGAAGAAGCAAACACTAATTCCCAAAGCAATAACATGCTGCTGAAAAGGATGCAGATATGCTTGGTTTATTTGTTCTATGCACACTTGTCATATCTAACTGATGAATTACATATTTACAGTGTTAATGGAGAGACACAACCATTAGAAAACATATTGAAATTAGTTATCAGCGTCCCTCAGAATCCTTTTCAGTTCATACTTTTGTTGTGTGGTCAGCCTTGAAGGAAACATAACATCAAACTTAATTCTTAGTGTCCCCTTCTTGCCTGGTTCCTTTGAAATGGGCATCCCTTCATCTGGGACCACGAGCTCGTAGCCTGGTTCAACAACATCCTTCACTTGAATTGTGAGGTCTCTTCCATCCAATGTTTTCAGGTTCAGAGTCTTTCCAACGAGAGCCTCAAGAAGTAATATCTTCTGGACAAGAACCAAATCATTTCCTTCTCTCTTGAACAATGGATGAGATTTCTCCTCGACCACAAAGATTAGATCTGATGGGGCACATCCTGGTTCTTGGTGGCCTTTCCCAGGAAAAGTTATTTTTGTGCCCTTCTTCCAACCAGGTTTAATATCAATCTTTAAGATTTCTTCAATGGTGTTCAACTTGCTGCAAGGAAAAAAAAAAAACACAAAGTTACGCCTTGTAAAGCCTCTTTACAAGAGAAGAAAAAGAAACAGAAGATAGTGCTTGCGTCTACAGAGGGGGAAAACTCAAGATTTAATCATGTTTGTTATTATGATGTAGAAGAACAATTTTGAAACAGTCAAACAGATAATAATATGCGGAACTCAACCTTAATATGTTCTCACCGAAAATCTTGTAGTAATAAATATCAAAGGGACTTGTTCTCATGTTCTTACTCATTTGATTCAGATAATCAGTTTGGTTAGTAAATAACTAAATATTACTGAAACTCAAGAGAAGAATCTAGGGATTATTATAAACCCAACAACAAATTCATACAACTTTGACTTCATTTGTTACACTAGACATGCACATCAGGAGAGCCAACGGCCCAACACAAATGCAAAGGCAATTAAGTAACAAAGGACCTTCTTCTGTCCACATGTCTGTTCACGTGTACGCATGCAAGTAGAACAAGTGTGCGTGATCAGTGCCAATTCAGCATCTCTGGCTGTGATTCGTTTGTTATGATGTTAGTGTCAGGCCAAAGACGAAAAACGCCAAAACAGCATCGTGGAGCGTAGTAGCGATATTTAAAAAAACGTCGGCAAGGAACAAGGGTGGACTAAATTTAATTATCCTAGAGTTATTAGTTGTAATCAAGATGATTACAAGAGAATAATTTTTTATTTTTATTTTTTGAAAGCTGAACTTCAGATCCTTCTCTGCAAATAAATGATCATTAAGTAAAAAAAACGGCGTGATTCAATTTTAGCCGTTTAATTTCTGTAGTTTAGAAATAACACAACAATTTTGCTTCTAGCCAAAACAATTGAATTTCTAAGATCTTTCAGTCTCCAAAATGAACGAGTAAATGCACATACAAATCCACAACCAAATCAGAATAAAGCAGTGATTATGTGAACAAAATTAGAAGCACCAAAATTGCATGCAAGAGAAATGGAAGATACTAATTACCCAAATTCATCAGGAACGTTCCTCGAGACTTTCATCTTCCTTTTGCTACCTCTGTAAAGTTCTTCGAGGCTAAAAGCCAATTTACTCTCAATCGCCCCCACTTTCTTGTCCTTCTGGCTCCCAGTTTCCTCGTTCCTACCGTCTTTCTTATCAACTCGACTAGAATTGAGTGGATAATGACCGTAAAAATCATAGATCTGACGCTTCTTGGGATCGCTGAGAACATCATAAGCCTCAGATATCTGCTTGAATTTAGCCTCAGCGTCCTCTTTGTTGGCAGATTGTTGATGATTCTTATCTGGATGCCATTTCATAGCCAATCTCTTATACGCCTTCTTGAGCTCCTCATCGGTTGCATTACGATTCACCTTGAGGATCCTGTAGTAGTCGCCAGCCCCCATTTTCGCCAACTTCTGACAGAATTGTGTGGAAGTATCTGTGAAAATTGGGTTGAAGATGAACAAACTTTGATTCTGACTTTGCCGGAGTCTCTGGGTTGAGTCTGTGAGTGAAGGGTAGAGTTCAACCCAACGGAGAAGATTTCTGTATATATGAAGGAGGAGAGAGGAAGGAACGCAAACGCGTGAAAGAAGCAGAAAACTCGCGCAAGGCACTTCACAGAGACGGACTGTTATAAAAGGAGAAGGTTAAGATTTAAGAATGACCATTTAAATTTTAAATATAACAAAATTATTCCAACGATCCATTACACACACACACAAAAAAAAAAAAAAAAAAAGAGAGAGAGAGTCGGTATGAGAAAGAATAGATAAGATTTTTACCGCAAAAAGTTCATTATACTCTGTACCATGATTTCAAATTAATCAATGAAATAAATAAAATAAAATAGTTTAAAAGTTTAAATTATATAAAATTCTAAAATAACATCTTCAACATTTGATATTTTATAATAATTTTTCTTAACATTTTGTATTTATAAAGGCAACTTTCATATTATTAATTAGGTTCATTATCTATTTATAATTTGTTAATGGCTTAAAATTTATGGAAAATTGTGGAAAAATTCCCCATTAGAAATTTAGTCGGTGAGAAGAAAATAAGCATTAGTAATGTCTGGTTACAAAATTCGCAGAATACTAATACTTTGTGTATAAAAATTTATCGGGTTCACATTATGTGCTTTTCTCTTATATGCTTCTTACATACTCATCCTTTTAATTAGAGGGATGAGATATTTTTAAATTTTTTTTATATATTCTATTTAATTAGATTTAAATTATATATTACTTTTTAAAATATTTTTTGCACTCAATATCTCACATTAATTAGTTTTCAATTCTGTATTCAAAAATATTTGTCCTACAATACCAGTGTCTTGGAAACTAATTAATTTAAGATGCTGGATACAAAAAATATTTCAAAAAGTAGCATATAATTTAAATCTAAATAAATAAAATATATAAAAAAAATTAAATTTTGTTTTAAAAAATGTTGCATCCCTCTAATTAGAGGGATGAATATGTAAAAAGTACATAAAGGAGAAGCACCTTATGTGCTTCCGTTTGTTATTAAGCTTTTAAGGTTAATGGGTTATTTGTACCTGGTTTAAGTTAGGAAAAGTTTCTAGTAATTTAGCCTAATAATTTAATTTTAATATTAATTTTAAGAATTATTTCTTACAATCAAATATGTCAAAGCTCATTTCAATTTTTTAACGGAAAAAAAATAACAATCAAGATTGAAAACCCAATTTGATTCGTATTAAAATTTAGAAAAAAAAAATCATGGGATTGTTAGCCAAATTTGTAATGACATTTAAAATTGAGAAGAGACTTGATTAATGAAGTAAATATAGAGAATAATTAAAGTGAAATGTAGAGGAAAGTGGGAATTAGGGGACGAGATATGTGGGTGACTGAGTTGTAAAGTTATGGTCGGTGAGATTAATATTATTTAAAGAATGAGAACGTGTGTGTTGAGTTGGAGGAGTGATCATGTGGCCAAATGGCATTAGCTACTGACTATACTTGCAAGAAACACAATTTGTCATTTTCTTCTTCTGCTTTATTTTACACGCTATATGTATACCCTTTTTCCTTGACTTCAAACATAACACAAAGGTTGGCCAAAAAAAAAAAAAAACTATAACACTAATAGTTTTTGAAAATTGCATTTATGACTTCAACTTACTCAAATTTCAAATTACGTCTTAAAATCTTAAAATCATTTTTTTGAAGTTCATGAATTATATTTTTATTCCTTTGAAACCACTGTTACACCAGTGGTGGCCCTCAGATGGCCTTTTTTTTTTTTTTTGGCCTGAATGAACCAAAAAATATCCATATGTTATATTGATGATTTAATTTTTTTTAATAATTTGAAGATTAAATAGCACTTCTTTAATGTTAATAATTTGGTAAAAAAATAAAAAAATTGCTAATAACAAATATGAGTACTCTTTCTAATTCTAAATAGAAGGCAGAGTTAATTTTTTTTTAAAAGAAATATTAAGGAAGTTGAATGGGTTACTTAATAATATCATTAGTTGTGTATTCTTAGATTATATAATTTTATTAGTCAAACTAATTAGTTTATAGAAAAAATATAAATATAAATACTCTAAAATAATTTAATTAATTATTTTAAGTTCTCCAAAAAAATGTGAACTTTGTCCGATATTTATGATTGGAGGGAGTACTATTTAGGAAAAATATTTTATGTAGTATGAAATGATTTTTCGGAAAGTGTTTTTTATGAGTGCTTTTCGAAAAAGCCAAGTGCGAAAATACCTCAGGAGAGTTTTTTTTCTCCCTGCGCACTCGTGTGGGAGTCTAGTTCTCCCCGCCAAAGTGTGGGAGTGGTGAGGTTCGATGGTCAGGAGGTGATCGGAGGCGGTGATTGTCTGTGTATTAGGTGTATCGCTAGCCTGAGACTAATCAGTAGCAATCTAATTGCGAATTTGTCTCAGATGGAGGATCTCCATTTCTCAGATTCGCTGGTCTGGAAAGAGGTTGAGGAAGGAAAGCTCTTGATCGGGAAAGTTCTGTCACGGAAATTGTACACGAGATCTGCAATGGTGATGATTCTACAGAAAGCTTGGAATCTCCAGTCAAGATTCGATGTAATTGAAGTCGCAGGGAATTCGTTCTTGTTCAAATTCGAGGATGATGATGAGCGTAATAGGATACTCCGAGGACGACCGTGGTCTATCAATGGCAGTTTGCTAAATCTAATGGAGAGATCGAAGTTTAAAGCGTCTGATGAATTTGACTTCAGTCGTAGTCCTGTATGGATACAGCTACACAACGTTCCGATGGAGGCGCTATGTCTGGAAAATGCAATTAAGATTGGCGGCTGTATTGGAGAAGTATTACTAGCGGAAGATCCAACGTTCAATGGTAGGTATGTACGTAGTTTTTTACATGCCAAAATCTTGATTGATTTACGCAAACCTTTAGTAGATGGTTTATGGTTACCAAAACCAGATGGTAATAGAGTCTGGATTCATGTCCGTTACGAGAAACTACAGAATTTTTGTTTCAATTATGGCAAGATTGGCCATGATAATTGCAATTGTCGATCTGAGAAATTACTATCAGCTGCAAATAATAATGAACCATGATATGGACCCTGGATTACGACAAATACATGTCGAAATTGGGAGGAGGTGCTGGTAGTGATCCGTGAGGATTGGGAAGAAGCGGAGTATTTCAGAAGGAAGAAAATGGAAGCTCTCTTAAGGAGGAAGGAGGATGCAAGAAAGAAGGACGAAGAAGACGACACAACAGATGATAATGATCTATTTGTCATCAAACTGGCTAAGCCCTTGAGGGAAGGAAGAAACAGAGAGTATAGGAAAAGTGTGGAGGGGAAATTAGCAAGTGAGCAAAGTAATTCAGATGTGGATATAGTACAGAATGAGGTGTATGGTTGTGGAAATCGAAAGATAGATAGGAAAGGCGTAAGGAAGGAAAAGGAGGAGATAAGGAAAGAGGTGCCGAACTTTATTCCGAACCCAGGGGATGCAAGAAGCAAAGAAACGAGGACAAAGGAGGACACACCAGTGGCTCAGTATGGCATTGAATCAGTTTCTGCGGAATCAGATGAGGATAACTCGATGGCAATGGTGGTCTATGAAGGTGAAGTACTAAAGGAGGTTATTAATGGATTGAGTATCCTTGGGTTGAAAAGGAATGCAGAGATAGAACTGGATGTTCCAGAGTCCAAAAAAAGGAAAACTGATAAGGTAATCCCTGGCTTCCCAAGATCTGAAATCTCCGACTATGCAGTTAGCCTAAAAAAGACTAAGGGGAGAATAAAAAGGTTCGCTAGATGGAAAAACAGAACAGAGAAGGAGAATGCAGTAGATGTAGAGACATCTCTGGATGTGGCAATGGAAGAGCAGGAATTAGACAATCCAGAAGCTACAGGCTTTGTGTTCAAAGCAAAATGAGGTGGAAAGAAAAAGTTTATAGTTGAAGGTGATGGTGGCTGGCCTCAAATAGCCACCAAAGCCTCATGAAGCTCATATCTTGGAACTGTCAAGGTCTAGGAATATCCTTGACAGTTAGAAACTTGAAGGACATGGTGAAACGGTTTTGTCCTTCAATCATCTTCCTGATGGAAACAAAAAGTAAATTTGTTAAAATAAAAAAATTGAGAATGAAGTGTGGTTTTAGTCATGACTTGTATGTGGAACCCAATGGGATTGCTGGGGGCTTGGCTGTATGGTGGCAAAGTAATATCTCTTTGATAGTGTTGTATAGGTCTAAGAACCTAATTCATGTCGTCGTTGAGACAGGAGGTTTGGTTGCACCAAAGTATATTACCTTCGTGTATGGGCCACCAAAAGAAAGAGAAAGAATGATAGTTTGGGATGCAATAAGGAGATTGGCAGGAAGCATTAAGGAAGCATGGTTGTTGGTTGGTGATTTTAATGACCTTTTGTCCCAAAGTGAGAAGGAAGGGGGTAACCCCAGGTCTATGAGGAAAGTACTAAATTTCCAGAAATTATTGTCTGATTGTAATATGTTACACCTTGAATTTAAAGGAGCAAAATTCACCTGGTGCAATAACAGAAAAGAAGCCATTATGAGAGAAAGATTAGACCGGGCCCTGTGCAATGTGGAGTTTAGGGAAGAATCTGAGCATGCTTTGGTGTTTCATGTGGATCCTGTGGGGTCGGATCATCACTCCCTAGTTATAGATTGTTGTTACCAAGATTGCAGATCTCCAAAATGCTTTAAATTTGAGGCAAACTGGACAAAGCATACTGATTTTTTGCAGATCGTAAGGAATGGCTGGAATGAGGTGGAGGGGAGTATGTTTGACAAAGTGGAGGACCTGATCAGAAGACTAAACGCATGTAGGAAAAGGCTATTGGCATGGAGCAGGAAAGAGTTCCCTAATTTCAGCAAGATAATTGACCAGCTAAGAAGGGATTTAAACAAATCATGGTTGTAAAAAACGCTTGGTAAAACGTAAAAAACGGGGTTTTACGTTTTTTTTTTAGTAAAATGAGTTTCGCCTTGGTAAAAAATGTATAAGATGCAAAAACGCAAAAAACATAACTAAAAAACCCAAAAACGTAAAAACTTACGTTTTTTTTTTAAAAACGCACTTCAAACTCGGTCCAGTCCGACGCACGAAATCCAATGGGCAAACACACAGGGCTCGAGACGCTGACTGGAAGAAAAATCCAGACCAGAGGATATGCGACAGAATGAGGTTGAGCTGTAGGACGTTGGGCTTGAGGGGAAAAACTGGATGCGTCTGAATCTTATCCTGCTCTGTTTAGCAGTTTAATTATGATTTGCTTTCTGGTCTTCATAGACAACGACGTGATCTGCTGCTTCTCTTTCACGTTTTTGACTGGTTGAATGCAGTTGGACCTGATGGAAGAAGAGTGGAGAATTGTATATATTGCTGCTGGATTTTCACGTATAGGCTGATTCATGTATTGGGCCAAGTGTGTTTCTATTGATCCATAAAATTGCATTTGAACTCTTGGCTTAATGGGCAGCATTTTCGTTTTGGACTTTTGCGTGACTGTTTCTTCATTTATTCACATCAGATTGGGTGAAGGGAGAATGATTTGCTGATGATATTAATGGGCCAAGTCTCCTTGGATGATTTGTTAGCTTAGAGTGGGAGTGGTAGTGTGGTACTAAATTTATGTTTCAGTTGGATAATGAATGGTAGTGTGGTACTTAATTTAAATTAGACTTGAATTTTGAATTGTATTGATGTTAATCGCCTTTATTTGAATGATATTTGTTGACAATTTATTTTGATTGATTTTGCATTGCTTAGTATATGTATGGAACTATAAATGATAACAAGTGCCTTTATTTGAATGATATTTGATGACAATGTTGGATATTTTGATTGATATTGTATGTGTATGGATAATAGCAGGTGACTTATTTTACAATTTTTTTTTATTTATATATATAGGTAAAAACTATGTTTTATATTACGATTTTACGTTTTACGCTTTTTCATTCCCCTTCCGCTTTTATGTAAAAACTACGTTTTTACAACCTTGAAACAAATGTTACGAGGGTGACTTAACTGATGTGAAGATGGCAGAAATTGACCAGCTGATTAGACAGATGGAAGAGGCATGGGGTATGGAGGAAACCTATTGGTGGCAGAGGTCAAGAATCTCTTGGCTGAGAAGTGGGGATGAAAATACAAAATTCTTCCACAATAGTGTCCTCCAAAGAAGGCAACGAAATAAAGTAGTAAGACTAAAGGATGTGAATGGTATATGGCTGGAGGATAGGATGCTGATTAATAAATGTTTCACTGACTTTTACAGAAAACTATTCAATTCCAATGGCTTGCGACCCATGGAATTAGCTCTATCATATGTAAAAAAGGTGGTATCTGATGGTGATAATGTAGATCTGGTAAAACCTGTGACTAATCAGGAAATAAAAGAGACAGTGTTTCAGCTAGGGGCCAACAAAGCACTTGGACCTGATGGTTTTTCAACCTTATTCTACCAGACAGCTTGGAAAGAAGTAAGCAAGGAGGTATGCGAACTAGTCCATGAATTTTTTGAGGGCAGATCTAACTTAAGAAAAATAAATGATACAAACATTGTATTAATTCCAAAGGTTGATAAACCTGAAGAAGTCAGTCACTACAGACCGATGGGATTATGCAATGTATCCTACAAGATAATTGCAAAGTTGCTAACAAATAGAATGAAGAATGTTATGTGCAGAATTATTTCCCCTAATCAAAGAGCTTTCCTTGCTGGTAGGATGATTCAAGATAACATTATTATAGCACATGAGGCTTTCCACTATCTAAGGCATAAGAAGAAAGGGAAGAAATGGGAAGTGGCCTTAAAAATTGATATGATAAGGCATATGACAGAATAGAATGGGACTTCCTTGATGCAGCAATGGTGGCAATGGGGTTTTGTAGGAGATGGGTGGACTAGGTTATGCTATGCATCAAATCAGTAGCTTTTAATTTGAAGGTGGATGGACATAATGTAGACTCCTTTCTTCCGGAAAGAGGTGTGAGGCAAGGAGACCCCCTTTCGCCATATATGTTTATCATTGTATCGGAGGTATTGTCTCTTATGCTCCAATTCCATATAGATAATTCAGAGCTAAAGGGGGTAAAGCTTGCTAGAAATGCTCCTATACTATCTCACTGTTTTTTTGCGGATGATGCATTACTGTTTTTAAATGCTGATGAAAGTAATTGTAAGATCCTTAAATTGATTCTTGAAGCCTCTTGCCAAGCCTCGGGTCAGGTAATAAATTTGGAGAAATCAAACCTATTCTTCTCCTCAAATACCCCTGTAAGAGTCAGAGAGAAAATATCTGCATGTTTGGGCATTAAATATGTTGACCAAACTGGGAAGTATTTGGGATTGCCGTTAGTATGGGGAAGGTCAAAGGCAGCAACATTAGCTTTTGTTAGGGACAAAATTGGACTGAAATTACAAGGGTGGAAGCAAACGCTGCTCAATTTTGCTGGTAGAGAAACTTTGATAAAGGTTGTAGCAAATGCAATTCCGACATATCCCATGTCTTGCTTCATGTTCCCGAAAAAATCTTGTATGGAAATTGATGGCATGATTTCTAAGTTTTGGTGGGGGCAGAAGGAGAATGATGGAGTTATTCACTGGAAGAGTTGGAAATCCATAACTTCAAGAAAGGGTGATGGAGGAATGGGCTTTAGGGATCTCCTATGTTTTAATAAAGCTTTGCTTGCAAAAACGACATGGAGAATCCTTTCACAACCTGAAGATCACTGGTGCAAAATACTGAAGGGAATATATTTTCCTAAAGTTAACTTCTTAAGGGCAAGAAAAGGTAGGCATGCCTCATGGGGATGTGCAAGTTTGTTGGAAGGAAGGGAATTGTTAATGAAGGAACTGTGCTGGAAGGTGGGAGATGGGTGTTCAATCAAAATATGGGAGGATAAATGGATTCCTGGGCTATCGGGCCATAAGCTGCAGAATACAGAGGTTTCTGCTGAGATTGAAAGTAGCAGGGTGTCCTCATTGATAATAAATAGAAGCTGGAATCTGTCCCCCATTGTGCCGTATACTAACCCCATGGAAAGGAAGTGGATTTTAGATATACCTATTGCTACCAGAGTATGTCTTGATTGGGTAGTGTGGTTAGCCAGTAGAGATGGTAGATATACGGTTAAGACAGGATACTCAGTGGCAAAAAAACAGTATGGATGTTGAGGAAATTAAGGATCCAAGTACTTCATTTACAATCCCTAAAATGATGTGGAAGGGTATTTGGAATGTCACGGCCCCACCCAAAGTTCTCCACTTCTTGTGGCGTCTGGGGGCTGGGATAGTTGCAACTAAAGACAATCTGTACAGGCATAAATGTGCCCAAAGTCCCATTTGCCCTATTTGCTTAGTGGAAAAGGAAACGATTGAGCATATGTTATTCCTCTGCCCCTGGACAAAACACTGCTGGTTTGATAGCTCTTTGGGACTAAAATTTAGTAAGTGGGGAATGAAAAGGTGTGAAATATGGTTATGTGATATGCTTCTTGGGAAAGAGATGCTTGATGAATATGGAAAATCTCTATTTGCAGTGACATGTTGGTGGATCTGGAAAAAAAGATGTAGCTGGGTTTTTAGCGAAGAGAAACCAGATGCTTAGGAAGTAGTAAGAATGGTTAAAATCCAGGTAGAAGAATTTTGGCAATCTAGGGATAGATCGAAGAAAGATCAGTTGCGTTTTCACAGGGAAGAAGTAGTGAGAAATGAAAAATGGATAGCACCTCCTGCTGGTTCAATAAAAATTAACGTAGATGGCTCTTTTCAGGAGTCTACATGAAAGGCGAGAATTGGGGTGGTGTGAAGGGATGAGAAGGGAGACTTTGTGGGAGGCCTAAGCAAAGAAGTGACAGCTGTGTCACCATTTATGGTGGAATGCACGGCACTGAGGGAGGGTCTGCATTGTAGAGACAATTTTATGGGACATAAGGTGTTGGTGGAGACTGATTGTGAGTTGCTATATAGATTGATTAAAAAGAAGTCAGCTACAGGTTGTGAATGGGAAAGCTGGGAGCTGCTGATAGAGATCATTGGAATCCTAGGAAAAATGGGAGAAGTATCTGTTTCCCTTGTGGCCAGACAAGGAAATAAAGTTGCTGATAAACTAGCAACTGAAGCAAAAGAGAAGATGTACTAGCAATCTTGGCTGGTTAATGCCCCATTTTCTCTAAGCAAGCTGTTATTCCATGACTCCGAGGATTCCAAGAAGTGTTGTAGCAGCAAGACTAATGTGCAGGATAGGGAAGGTGTCGGCTGATAGAAGGAATCAAATTTAGCTATCATATAATACTGATATGGTTTTAGGGTATTAATAGCTTAGTTTAATTGTCATAGCTTTTACTGATTGGTATAGGTTTATTTTGGTAAGAAGTGAGATAGCTTGTAATCATAGGTTTTTCTGAGTGTTTTGTTTGGCTTCGGCTATTGGTGTTTGTAATATTGTTTTGTTAGTAATAAAATTGACTCTTTTGGCAAAAAAAAAAAAAAAAAGTGCGAAAATGCCTCTATTAATTCTAATGGATCATTCCAGAAGGTTAATAGTCGTCGACAATGAGTCTTCAACACAAAACAATTATCGTTCGCAATAGCTAGTCTCATTTTACGTCTTTGACCCTCTGCTTTTCATGAGCGATAACATTACCCAGAATTAGGTGCAAATATTGATATTGTGTGCCTGAAAAGGTCATAAAAGGGCATGAACTTGAAAACAGCTCCCCTGCTCTTCCTTGGCAGCATAAAACCTCGAACAAGAATATGATACTATTCTATATATGATATTGCTCTTTTTCCCAAAAAAAAAAAAAACATTTTTGGAAAAAGGCACTTATAGGAGAAGCACTTTTCAAAAAAAGCGCTTGAGTAGGGCTTTTTCTGATAAATGCATTTTCAAAAAGTGCTTGTGATAGATTAAACGATACCTGTAACTTTGTTCTGGTGTCTAAGAAGGCTAAAAAATTTCTCATATGTTTTTTCTCAGTAAAACCCCTAAACAAGATTTCAATACTGTTCCTTTTTTAAAAGCATTTTTTAAAAAAGTATTCCACATAGAAAGTACTATATGGTAAAAGCACTTATCGAATAAAAACACTGCACAAGATTTTTGAGAAGTGATTTTCCATAAAATGCTTCTTAAAGAAATTATTTTTCAATAAGTGCTTTTCTAGAAAGCACTTTTTCAATCATTCCGTTAAATACTTCTATGAAAAGTGTGTATTTATCTGCACACATGTATAAATTGTATTAAATAAAAATATTTACTAATCAAAATTTTTTGCAATTGATTAAGCTTTGCTTTGATTAGTTCAAATCACACCACATACTTAACTCGTTGTTTATCACGTTGAAAAAATAGTTTTTTTTAATTAAAAATTTGATAATCGTGTACCCCATTTTAGAAATCAACTTATCCGAAACATTAGTGCTTGATATATGCTCTCTTTTTTGGCCCACAGTTTTGATATTATTCATATTTTTGTAAATGGTATACATTGATCTTTTATATTGAAACCAGAAAACACCCTTGTTTTAAAATTTTCTTTCAGAAAAAGTAACCAAGTATTTGAAGCAAATTTTATATTATATATATACACATATTGATATTGATTGATGAATATTAACAATTACATATTAAGTAGCTTTATTTTGAAAAAAAAAATTTAAAATTGTAAAACCTCAAATCAAGTTGTTTATCAAAAATTGAGAAGGAAATGATGAAATTTGATAAACAATTCACAACTCATTTTTTAGAAATATACCTGATTTGAAATTTTATAAATTCAAATTTTTATTTTTTAAATCTTTTTCCCTCTTATTTTACCGATTTTCCAACGATTTAAAATCCTTTAATATGTAAATGTAAATGTAAATGCAGAAATAATGACATCCAATTTTTTCAGTATATTTTGTTTTGCACCACTCGGAGTTAGGGTTTCCCTTTCTGCTTGGCCACAGCCGCACGCACACTCTCCCACTCTCGTCGTCTGAGCTACATTCCCTTTGTTCTCCATCTACCTGCAGCTCGAGCGGTTAGTTCACCTCGTCGGCTTTCGGTTTTAGGGTCACTTTCCGGTTTCTAGTCGGTTAAACCGTCGTCGCAGGCGTACTTGTTCACGGTGACCATTGATCCTCTTTCTCGTTATTTTTTGTTTTTGGCCAACGATTTCTCGGTTGTTATCATTCATAGTCATCGCCAAGGAGGATTGGAGCTCCTTTATCTTTTAGGTTTCATATCTATTTCTCTGTGTTCTGCTAAGAATATCCTAATGGTCTTTCTTTGGCTATATCGGCGTACAGGGTGAATAATTAGCATCACTTGGTTATGGGCAATTTAAATTAGCTGGGCTTCTGGAGGATATTATCTTTCCTCAATCATTCGGAGTCGCCCGCATGGTTGCCATCAGCTAATTGTTGGGCGTGTTTGCTTTAATTTGTTGCTAGGGTATTGCATGCTTTGAAATGAATCAAGCTGCAAGGGGAAGCAAAGACTATATGTTTAGGTTGGGATCCTTGATTACCTGAAGAGAAATGATTGTCAAATACTTAGTTAACTTTCCATTACATTCTTTTATTGGTGTCTGATTGGGTTAGCAGTAGAAGTAGAAGCAGCTGCTTTTTCAACGTGATTTATGGGGTACGCGGTAAGTATATGTGAGCTGTTGTCTCAGCTTGCATGAATGTGCTTCTTGAACCTATAGCTCAAACAGGCACAAGATGAGTAACCCAATAAGTTCACCTACTCCCTCTTTGGGGTGAGCTGGATTTGGCCTTGGAGTGGTGAATTTCTCTCTCTATGTTTGCCTGGTCTGCACTTTCCCAAATGACGTGCTTTTCAATTGTTATAAAATGGCTGCTTAAATGATGCCATATTTGTTTTTCATTTTATCTACTTCTTTGTTGCGGTTTAGTAATTTTTATCAGAATGATGCTACTAGTTCAATGAATTAGTGCAAAAATTGTTGCTATATTTTCAAATGCAGATTGGACTTATTTGCCAAATACATGTGTGGACCAATGAGCAATAGGTTTCGATTTTGCTATTAGTAGATTATGTTTCATTAGTTAGAATATTGTTTTTCATTGTTTTGATATATATCATTTTCATTCTACTGCTCCATGTGGTTCCCCCTGCCCAGCTTATGGGGCTTTTTTCCTTTAATAAAGATGATTCATCCTCTATCCAGTAATATGCTTCCATGCATAAAGTATATAGTTGACAAAATTATTTAAGATAAGAAAGGTACTGGATGTGAAAACTCAGAATGACATAAATTTTGAACTTCCGGCATTGTGTGTACTGTAATAGTGAAACAAGACATATTTCAGACATGCTAGGTTCCAACCAGCAAATAGCTTATGAGTTGTGCAAGAGAGAGCTATTAAACGTTGGTTCTGGTAGAGTGTTGCTGGTTGGGTGAGTGATGGCTGTGAACATAAAGGATGCGGAAGATGAATCAAAAGGGCATTAATATCATTTTTTTTGGGGGGGGGGGGGGATGTTTATATACGGACTTTAATTTATGAACCATTTTTATCTGTGATTTAGTTACTCAGTAAATGCTTTTAATGATAGGAAACTACCTTACTGTGTACTGATTATCATAGTGATTCTATCAAGTTTGAACAATTAACTTGCTCCACAATAAGATACTAAGCTAAAAGTTGTTAGAAACTGAGTGCACATGACTGAGGGGTCCACTTGTCCACTCCAGAAGGAAGATACATGTTTAGGAGTAAAGAAGCAGTTAATGTCAGTTTGTATTAATTTAGGGAAGTTATTATTATATTATCTGTTTTGTTATCACACTATCTTTTTATGAGCAGTTATTATAGGCATTTAGGTTACAGAACTCTCTCTATATATATGTAATATGTTTTATGAAGGGGATGACTGAATATTACTTGAGAATTACTGTGTATTGGCTAGAGTTGCAAATCATGGCTCTAGAATTACCCTTTTCTTCTTTTCTTAATCTATAATTTCACAAGTTCTATCAACTTGGTATTAGAGCGGTGAATCTTTGGACCTTTAGGTACCATGGTTAACGCATGAAATTCCTCTGATGAGAATAATTCTCCTTGTGTCCACTCCAGAAGGAAGACTCATGTTTAGGAGTTAAGAAGTAGTTAATGTCAGTTTGTATTAGTTTAGGGAAGTTATAATGATTTTTGGATGTCTGTTTTCATCTTCTACTGTTGTACCTGAAGTTTCTGCATAGCATTCTTTATAAAATTGTATTTTTTGTTCCATATTCATATGTAGGTTCTCATGCAGTTCCCTTGTCATGTGATCTTTGGTATGCAGATAGATAGCCAACCTAGTGAAGTCATATATTGATTTCATTACCCAGTTAAGGCAGCCAAAATGTCACGGAAGGGTTTAATGGAACAGGACCTAAGTAAACTGGATGTGGCAAAGTTGCATCCACTCTCTCCTGAAGTCATCTCGCGTCAGGCTACCATCAATATTGGTAATATTTTTATTCAATTTAGTTTGGTTCATTTACATCAGAATTGCCACAACCATCAGTGATTTGAGAGAAATAACAAGGAAACTTACTTTAGTTGTCCATGGAAGGAAAATTTAGAAAAAAGAAATTTTAGTTGTCCGTGCAAGGAAAATTTAGAAAAAAGAACAAATTCAATGCCACCCATGAAGTGGTAGTTTTTTCCTGTTCATTTTTTCCTCAAACTGGGGAACAATATTGTTCTATGTTCTGGCAGGTACCATAGGCCATGTGGCACATGGCAAGTCAACAGTCGTGAAAGCAATATCAGGTGTCCAGGTATACCTCCCTCCCTCCACCATATGTTTTTGTTAACATCTACCATGATAGAGTTTGTCAGTTCATAATGGTTCTGGCATGTGGTAAAGTTATTTTTTACATAATAAATTTCATTGCATTTGATACTTGTTTGCATCGAGTCAGGGGAATAGGAATAGGTATGATGGTGTCTGATTGTATTTTTGTATATGTTGCCTGATCTTGAAATATATAATTTTAAATTCTATGCCCCTGGGTTCCCCTTGTGTATGCAGACTGTTCGTTTTAAAAATGAGTTGGAGCGTAATATTACAATCAAGCTCGGTTATGCAAATGCAAAGATCTATAAGTGTGAAGATGAAAGGTGTCCTAGGCCTATGTGCTACAAGTGAGTATCTTTTCAAAAACCATTGTGATTACTGGTGATTCTGGGCTTCCATAATGTAGTTAAATTGCTTCTGCAGGGCATACGGAAGTGGAAAAGAAGACAATCCTATGTGTGATGTGCCAGGGTTTGAAAACTGCAGGATGAAATTGCTGAGACATGTTTCTTTTGTGGATTGCCCGGTAATCCATTTCCTTTTTAGGCCTGATATGATAATTGCCAAACTATTTCTGCCAAGTTGTTTTGTATAGCTGTTTCCTTTGTACATCTATTTGATATGAGTATTTATTTTTCCGATCCCTTTAGGGTCATGATATTCTCATGGCTACAATGCTTAATGGAGCAGCAATCATGGATGGAGCATTGCTACTCATAGCAGCTAATGAGAGCTGCCCTCAACCACAAACCTCTGAGCATCTAGCTGCTGTAGAGATTATGCGTCTACAACATATAATAATTCTTCAAAATAAGGTTGATTTGATCCAGGAAAATGTGGCTATTAATCAGCACGAAGCAATTCAGAAGTTTATACAAGTAAGCTTTTAATGAAGCTGAATATGCTGTATGAGTGAGTTAAATTACAGTAACTTACGTCTGCCAATTTTGTTGCCTGCCAGGGAACGGTTGCTGATAGTGCACCTGTAGTGCCTATTTCAGCCCAGTTGAAGTATAATATTGATGTTGTGTGTGAATATATTGTTAAGAAGATCCCAATTCCTGAAAGGAACTTTGTCTCTCCACCCAATATGATTGTAATTCGGTCCTTTGACGTCAATAAACCTGGGTTTGAGGTTGATGATATAAAAGGTGGTGTAGCTGGTGGAAGCATTCTTAGGGTAAGTCTCTTTGGTATATAATATGCTTGATGTTGACTTCGTCCAATCCTATTCTGTCTGCATTTTTTTTATACTATCGCAATTATTTTTTGGGAATAGATTTTGTTTTTCTCAAATGTTTCTTGTATCCTTGTTTTCACTGAGTGTTTGATTCTATTTGACCTAAACGTTGTGAAAAAAGGATGTTTACAGTACGAATGGACTTATTGTTGTCCATTTGTAAGGGTCAGGGTGTGCTTTACATGCTAAATATATGGATAGTTTGTAAATGAGAGATATGTTGTTACTAATTTATTCACTTCTCTCTTTTTGTAGCAAAACTCTTTTCTCTACATGGAATCTTCAAGATACTATTAAGAAATATGTAATGATTCTATACCAAGCCTTAATAATGAAATGTTCTTTTTGTTTATCTTCATACCAACCTGAGTTTGTGATGGTAATTTATCATGTTTCATGAGGTCTTTGACAGAGGATTTGTGGGCAGATTCTGAAGCCAGGTTTATTGACATTGTTTTTGTCAAATGCAATCTGATTGTGTTCATTGCAGGGTGTTTTGAAAGTAAACCAATTCATTGAAGTTCGACCTGGAATAGTCGTTAAAGATGAGAGTGGGGATATCAAATGCACTCCTATATACTCGAGAATAGTTTCATTGTATGCTGAACAAAATGAGCTTCAATTTGCTGTGCCGGGAGGTTTGATTGGTGTTGGCACAACAATGGATCCCACTTTGACCCGTGCTGACAGATTGGTGGGGCAAGTTCTTGGTGAAGTTGGATCACTGCCTGAGGTCTACGTTGAACTTGAGGTAGGTGGTGTCAACAACTTGTTCGTAGACAATGCAGGCATTGAATTTTGGGTTGTCATTCTATTTTCTCATCTTCTGAAATTATGAGTAGGTAGATGGAATATTTTGCTTATAAATTTTTTATTTGAGACATCTATCACATTTGCTTGCAAATCTGGTATGGGATAAGGTGTTTGGGATATGGATTGCATTCGGAACATTTATTAAGCACAGATTACTAAGCACATGTTCCATGTCTGTAAAAGTAGGGAAAAAATCCCCTCTTGCCTTGTCTTTCATTTCATGTATGACAAGTTTTATCTTTGTACTCTTGTATGCAGAAAATCTTTGTTTGGGGCTGAGTTTTATTCATTTTGGTCATGCAGGTAAACTTCTTCTTGCTTCGACGCTTGCTTGGTGTCCGGACAAAAGGAACCGAAAGACAGGGAAAGGTGTCGAAGTTGGCTAAAGCAGAGATCCTTATGTTGAACATAGGATCCATGTCCAGTGGGGCCAGAGTTATTGCTGTAAAGAATGATTTGGCGAAGCTGCAACTCACTTCCCCTGTGTGCACCAGCAAGGGGGAGAAGATTGCTCTGAGTCGCCGTGTGGAGAAGCATTGGCGTCTGATTGGCTGGGGCCAAATCCAAGCTGGAACCACCCTTGATGTCCCACCCGCACCTGTTCTGAATTAATCTGAGTGGCTAGAGAGTAGAGACCGTGAGAAACAGCTTATATAAATCAAGATTCTGTAGATGTGGGAAGGCAGACAATTGTTGGGGACGATTTTTCTGAGGTGGAGAAGAAAACTTTTGTGCTGAGTATTTTCTTCTCTTTTTCCTGATGTATTCTTTTTTCCTACTCCCTTTTGTCTATTGATGAATTTGTATCTTGTGCCGGTTTAGTTTATAGACAGGGAGCATTTCAAGAGTATTTTTTCCTCAGGGACCCCTGCCTAATAATCAGTTTATTGCTTCAATTGGTGTGTCTATTCTGTGTGCTGCTGGTTCAGTGTGATATCATATTCAACCTAACGTTCTTGAATTCTTGTGGTACATACTCCCTCCTAAGGACTTACACGAGTAGTTGATTTTTATTTTAAATATAAAGCTTATTTTTCATATGTTAATATTTTGTAATTTAGAAAATATATGTCATATTAATTAACTTAAGTAATTATCTCGATCTAATCAAATTAAATAAATATGTTTTATAAGTTCTGCATTAGAGAATTGGATTGAAGAGGTTTCATGAAATCTTAAAGTACACAGAGAACCAAAATAAAAAAGTTTAGGTCAAACTAAAACTAGTTTAACCAGACATGAAATTCGTGTCCTCGTTGTCGTTGGCAGGTGGAATGTAATCCCGACTTGTCCCTTTTCAACATATACATAGAGCTGGGAATCAGGGTCGGCCTGTGAAGGGTCAGGGCCTAACAAGGCCGGCCTTCCAGGACCCGGAGTAAGAAAAACACCTGTCTTTTAAAGTTTGGCCCGAGAGCACCAGAGCCAGGGCCGGCCCGCAGGGGCCTGGGAATTATTATTCCAAATTTTAACTATTTTTCCTTTACTTTTTTTTAAAAAATATAATTAGTAAATTACAACACGAATCATCCAATAAATAAGCACAATCACTAATTCATAATAAAAAACAAATTATGTTCACAAATAACTCACATAAAATATAAAAAGTATATTACTAAGCGACATTAGTACGATGATTATTATTGTCGTTATCTTCGTCATTATCATCGATTTTAACGATATTTAATTGTTTTTCACTTTAAGTAGTAGCCTCTAGCTCATGAGTAAGAATATTATGAAATTATTCTCTTGCATTATGTGCACATCCATAATCTTTATTTGCTACAAATAATAAATCAAATCATAAAATTAGAGTATAGTTATTAGGGAAAATTAAAATAAAGGACCAAAATAAAATAATATTTAATTAGAAAGACTATAAAAATTGTAATTATCAAGAAGGATTGAATAAGCTTAAAAGTACTAAATTACCCTTTTGCTTCCCTAACGCAAAAAACAAAGAACAAAATAACTTTTTCCGTCTTCCTCTAAAAACAACGATTTTTGGTAATCCCATGAAAACAAGAAGTTAATTAGAACAAAGTTGTTCTTGAACTTCATTTCTAACACTGGCTTCCCAAATGGCCTCACTTTGATATTCACGGGAGGATAAAAGAATGCGTTTTGCTCTTTATTTTCTACATTAGGGAAGCTAGGGTAATTTAGTACTTTTAAGCTTATTTGGTCCTTATTAATAATTACAATTTTTATGGTCCTTCTAATTAAATATTATTTTATTTAGGTCATTTATTTTAATTTTCCCTAGTTATTATGTATTTGTAGTTAAAAGGATAAATAACTCTATAACAAATACAAAATATATATAAATTAATAAATTTAAAAAGGAAAAAAAGAAAAAGCTACAGTGAAAAGGGGCCCGAGGCCCTTCAGGGCCGACCCGTTTAAGCTCGAGGCCCGATAGGGCCGGTCCTCCAGGGCCAATTTCGTTTATCTCTTCAAATTTTTAGGTCCAACCTTTGAAGGGTCAGGGCCTAAACGTCGGCCCGGCCCAATTTCCCTGCTCTGAAGGGGCTCAGAATTTTTTTCTCCGTTGTATATGATGATGCCTGTAGTACTGTATACATATACAGACACACACACACATAAAAGTCGCCTCACTCCAACTCACAAGCTTCGCTGGATCTCCCTTCTTTTTTCCACAGATGATTTTATCATCATATTTTTCATAAATCAGATCATGCAATTAAATAATCATCAACGACAACAATAAATCTTCTCTCAATAGAGGGGATTGGCTACATAGATAGTATAATATCATTGTACTTTATCAACAACTAAATCTTTACATAAATTGCTAATTAAGAGGTTTCACCTAATATTTTCATTGTGTATTCTTTTTTATCTACCTTTATTTCTTTTAAGAGGACCCTATACTCCTTGATTAACTCTACTCACTGGCCCATCTAATGACCTCCTTTGATCTTATCCAAATTGATGCAATTAAATAATGAATTATAAAAAAGTACGAATCTTATGAATTTCAATTTAGGTTAAAATATATATTTCTTCTTTTAAGTTTGCATGAAGTTTCTTTTTAGTCTTTAACTTTATAATATCTTTTACGTCAAAACCGTTCACTCTCACTGATAGCTAATACTAACTAGAAGAATTTAATGTTGACTCAGCAATTAAATGCGGAAAATGCATACTTGAATTTTAATTGCATAATATAATAATTTATATATTTTAAACTTCTTTTAGCAAATTATATTTTAACATGGATACCTACATACTAAGTAACCGACAGTAGAAAATGATCAAGTAAATAGGGAGATTCTTGTTTTGATTTTTCCAAGTCTCAATTCATTCTGTCTTCAAAATTAAAACCAAAGAGAAGCTGTGAGTACCAGTGCGATATATGGAGACTCGACGAATCTCCTGCTTGGTGAAGGGATGATTTAATTTAATTTGATAGAAGCTGCTAGTTATTCTGGTTGGGACTTCACCATCAACACGTAATTAACTTGCATTTTGTGTACGTAATGATGATGATAATACGTGAGATTTGTGGAGGTTAGAATCAGAATTAGTGGAGGAAATTGCAAAGGATGTGTTGGGGAAACTGAGTTGGGTATATGTGGGGGATATTGATGAAAAAGATCGTCAAGGATAAGAAGGGTATGGCAAGTAATGGCAATTACTAATAACTACTTTACCTTTCTTCACTTGCATATTAATTTATATTGTATTCTCTTAATAATCTCAATCGTTCTTTAAAAGGATTCTTTATATTAATTACGAATTGATCATTAATGGAAGATATTTAATTATGTCTTTAAAAGAAACAAGGTCTTACAAGATAATTTTCAGAATTTCAAGATCATCAAGCATATTGGATCCTCTCAAATTCATTTCTCTCATTTTTTTCTCTAAAAATTTCATCTCCACCATCAGTTTTTTTTTTTTTTTTTTTTTTTTTTTTAAAATAGACGTGTTAGATTTAAATTTTATAAAACTATTATTATTTTGAACAGAAATAAATACTACGTCTCACCGTCTCTCTCGGCTCTGCTTTCCAAACCAAAATGCAGAGCAAGCAAGAATGGCTGAACTCTCCCTCTCCTTCCTCGTCTTCCTCTCTTACGCTCTCAAACTCATCTTTGTTCCTTTTTGTAAAGACAACGTGAATGAGGAACCAAGGAGCAGTGAATATATAATACACTAAGGGTCCGGTCCGAGGAGAAAGACAGACCGAGGGGTATACGGCGTTGCACTCGAGAGGCCTGGAACTGTGCTGCAGCTGACGAGAGAAGCAGGGCGCTGGTATGTACCGTTGAGGATGAGATGAGATACGTTTGTTACGGGATTATGGCAAAAATCTGATTTGCTGGTATATATTTTCCCTGCTGCGTTTTGGTGAAGTTGGGAGAATAAAGAATGAGTTTTGTTTGTATTAGAGCATGGGCCGAAATGCATTAGTTGAGAGATGGGATGGATCTTTGCTGATATATTCCCTACTGCATTTTCGATGAGATTGTTTGTGGTTGAGGAATAATGGGCTGAGGGAGTATATGTGCTAGAGATTAAATAAATTGTGCTTTATGTCCAATGGTTCTAATGGCGTAGGAGTAATGGAAAATATGTGTTGGGTTGTTGTGAGGCCCATTAAAATCATCCCACTTGATCATTCAAGATTCTTAATTGCAATTAAGTCTTTTGTTCATTTAATTAAAATTATTGGATAAAAGAAATAAAAATTTTTCAAATCCCAAAATTTAAAATTTAGGATATTACACCAGCATTTAAGTCAAATTATTGTTAGTAACCAGAAGGAAAAACCACCCGATCAGTAAGTTTTCTTTTATCTCTTCTCTTAGTAGTTTTTATGAACATTGTTGCTTGGAATTGTCGGGAGCGGGTGGTAGTTCGTGCCCTCAAGTTTTGAGAGAGTGGGGATATCAGATGCACTACTATATACTCGAGAATAGTTTCATTATATGCTGAGCAAAATGTGCTTTAATTTGCTGTGCCGCGAGGTTTGATTGGTGTAGGCACAACAATGGATCCCACTTTGGCCCTTGCTGACAGATTGGTGGGGCAAATTCTTGGTAGGGAAAAAATCCCCTCTTGCCCTGTCTTTCATTTCATGTATGACAAGTTTTATCTCTTTACTCTTGTATATGCAGAAAATCTTTGTTTGGGGTTGAGTTTTATTCGTTTTGGTCATGCAGGTAAACTTCTTCTTGCTTCGACGCTTGCTTGGTGTCCGGACAAAAGGAACCGAAAGACAGGGAAAGGTTTCGAAGTTGGCTAAAGTAGAGATCCTTATGTTGAACATAGGATCCATGTCAAGTGGGGCCAGAGTTATTGCTGTAAAGAATGATTTGGCGAAGCTGCAACTCACTTCCCCTGTGTGCACCAGCAAGGGGGAGAAGATTGCTCTGAGTAGTCGTGTGGAGAAGCATTGGCGTCTGATTGGCTGGCCAAATCCAAGCTGGAACTACCCTTGATGTCCCACCCGCAACCGTTCTGAATTAATCTGAGTGGCTAGAGAGTAGAGACAGTGAGAAACAGCTTATATAAATTAAGATTCTGTAGATGTGGGAAGGCAGACAATTGTTGGGAACCATTTTTCTGAGGCGGAGAAGAAAACTTTTATGCTGTGTATTTTCTTCTCTTTTTCCTGATGTATTCTTTTTTTCCTACTCCCTTTTGCCTATTGACGAATTTTTATCTTGTGCCGGTTAAGTTTATAGACTGGGAGCATTTCAACAGAGTATTTTTTCCACAGGAACCCCTGCCTAATATTCACTTAATTGCTTCAATTACTGTGTCTATGCTGTGTGCTGCTGGTTCAGTGTTATCTACTATTCAACGTGAGCTTCTTGAACTTTTGTGGGCAAATATATATACTCTCCCATAAAGGCTTTAATTGCTCTTGATTTTAAATATAAGACTTATTTTTTGTATGTTAACGATTTTCTAATTTAAAAATTACATGTTATATTAATTAATTTTAAATAACTATCTTAATCTAATCAAATAAGATAAATATATTTTATACCTGCTGCAGAAAATTGGATGGAAGAGGTTTTCATGAAATCTTTGGGTACACAAAGGACCAAAATAAAAAAGTTTAGGTCAAACTAAGAAACTAGATTAACCTGACATGGAATTCGTGTCCTTGTTGGCAGGTGGAATGTAATCCCGACTTGTCCCTTTTCAACAAGAGCGTGAAGTTCTTATTTAATTTCCATGAAACTGCACTGCATAAGCTCTAATTTTTTCTCTGTCGTATATGATGCCTGTATTATAGTATATACATATACAGATACACACGTATATAAGTCGCCTCACTCCAACTCACAATCTTCGCTGAATCTTCCTTCTTTTTTTCCACAGATGATTTTATCATCAGATTTTCCATAAATCAGACCATGCAATTAAATAATCATCAACAATAACAATAAATCTTGTCTCAATATACAGGATTGGCTATATACATTGCATAATATCATTGTACTTTATCAATAACTAAAGTTTTATATAAACTGTTAATTAAAAGATTTCACCTCATAACCATATTGAGTATTCTTTTTTATCTCCCTTTATTTCTTTTCAAAGGATTTTATACTCTTTGATCTATATATCCTACTCACCGGCCACCTAATGACCTCATTTGATCATATCCAGAATGATGCAAATAAATAATAGACCATTTTGGAGAGGGTTTTAAGTAGTTTTAAATCACAAAAAGTCAGAAAAAAATAGTAGTAGAAAAAAAAGCCTTAAGTGGAATGTTTGTATAGAGTTTTAAGTCCACCAAACTTTTTTGTTTAAAATTCCTACAAGTCAATTAAGGAAAAAGCTTTTAGCTTTTTTATGTGGGCCCCACCATTTTTACCATTATTAATCCAAACACAAATCATATTTATAACCTAACTTTTTATCTATCAAGCTTTTACAAAAGTTAGATAGAAAATAAGTCACCGCTAATTCAAACAGGCTCTATAAACTATAAAAAAAAAAAAAAAATTCTTATGAATTTTAATTTAGGATAAAGTATATGCTTCATCATCTTTCAAGTCTACGTGAAGTTTAATTTTAATCATTAACTTTATAATATCTTTTCAGACCTTTATGTCAACGCCGTTGACATCCCTAATAGACAATACTAACTCGGAGCATTTAATGTTTAATGTTTTCTTTAAAAGAAACAAGGTCTTACAAGATAATTTCAGAATTTCAAGATCATCAAGCATATTGGATCCTCTCAAAATCATTTTTCTCATTTTTTCCCCTAGAATTTCATCTTCATCATCAGATTTAAAAAAATAGATGTGTCGAAAAATTAAAAAACAACTGTGAGCTAGGCGGAGAAATCGAGGGCTCTGCTAGGGCTTCCAATTTGGGGATAACGTTGAAAACTCTGTCACCCACTATGGTGGAGAAATGAGTGTCTCCTTCGGCTATGTATTGCTAGGAGGGGAAAGTGAGGAAACACCAAGAGATGAGGGAGAGGATATGAATCGGAGGAAGAGAAAAGTCAGAAATGTTGCTGATGGTTTTTCGGGAGAGGAATCAATAAGAGTGAGGGAGGAGAATTGGATGAAAACTGGTGAAAAGAAGCAAAGGCCAAGATCATATTGCGAATCTCTTCTACAGAATGTGAATGTGAGGGAATGCTGGTGGGAATGGACTAAGAACGAAGAAGACTATGGCGGAGACACGGATTTTGTGAAAGTATTGAATCCAAGCGATGGAATCTGTGTGGATTATTCTAATCCTCTGTGCCTGATGTTCACGTTTGAGGAGAAGGAGAGGGAGCAATTTATGAAACTGTTTCGCCGAACACTGGTGATCAAGCTGCTCGGCAGAAGGCCAATGTATGGATTCATGGTGAAAAAGCTGAAGCAAATTTGGGAGAGAAAAGGTTAGATCGATGTTTTTGATCTTGAGAATGAGTTTTATTTAGTTAATTTCCAAAAAATGGATGATTACATGGAGGCTCTCACTAGAGGCCCTTGGGTGATATCGGATGCATACCTAAGTGTGGCATGCTGGAGGCCTGATTTCAATCCAAAGCATGAAAAAATTGAAACAATAGTAGCCTGGGTTAGATTCCTTGATCTGCCTGCTCCACTATTTAATTTGATAAAAAAATTC
Source organism: Acacia confusa (assembly GCA_037074495.1). Classification (NCBI taxonomy): domain Eukaryota; kingdom Viridiplantae; phylum Streptophyta; class Magnoliopsida; order Fabales; family Fabaceae; genus Acacia; species Acacia confusa. The sequence continues at coordinate 7,603,974 of CM073513.1, read as the reverse complement.
CTTCTAAACTTGGGAAATTCTATTAGAAAGGCAATAAGGCTGGATGTGCATACTACACAGAGAACTAGAGGAAGGTTTGCACGCATGTGTGTAGGGTTGGACCTCAAAAAACCACTATTCCCTGAATTCAATGTTGAGGGGCAAGTAATAAGTGTTGTCTATGAGAGCATAGGACATTTGTGTAATAAGTGTGGCAGGGTGGGGCACACGAAAGAGGGATGTGAAGCTTTCCATAGGAGATCTAATGAGGAGAGCATGGTGGTGGATGAAGATAATTTCAAAATTTCAAGATCATCAAGTATATTGGATCCTCTCAAAATCATTTTTCTCATTTCCCCCCAGAATTTCATCTTCACTATCAGATTTTTTTTTTTAAAAAATAGATGTGTCACATTTATTATTTTATAAAAATATTATTTTGAACATAAATAAATAAACTTAAACTCTTAAAACATGATTTACACAATTCATAGCTACAATACAAACAAAATTAATTTATAAAACACTATAATTATAGTTTTAGAAAATATTAAAACAATAGTCTTCATTTTTTTGTCTAATGGTAAAGATGAGATTTTGAGAAGAAAATGAGAAAAAAAGATTACAAGGATATCTGCACCTTCATACTTAACTTCCCATACTGATTCTTAAACACAATTCTTTCAAGGAAAATTTATTGCTTTAATCAGCGCCATTGATTTTTGGTTATAGCTATGGTTACAACCTTGCTGATGCACAGTCAGCAATCTAGTCAAAGTTTCTATCCTCTCTCTCTCTCTCTCTCTCTCTTAAGAATTCAAACACATTAAATGAACTTTTTTAGTTTTAGAATTTTACTTTTATTCCATTTTAATTTTTAATTCCGCTATCAAACAAACTCAAGTTTAAATTGATATGAATTCATGACAAAAGGTTGGTTATTTAATCACTTCATATAGTATATATCAATGAATCTCTACTTAAGTAATGTCTTCTAGCTATTTGACTTCGGCTAGAAAATCCTTTTTAAAAAAAAACTGGATCAATGTGTAGTAGATACACCACTAGGAAGATATCTTTTAGATTGTGGGCTAGATCACTTCTACATGGGGACATTCAGGATCTGAGGCCTCTCATTTTATCAAATTGGGATGTAGAGATTGTTCATTCTTATAGAGAAGGGCCTCAATATGTTGATTATTTGGTTAGATCGGTTCAGGGGGTGGGTTAGGACTCTGTTATTTTGTTGGCGCCGCCTCCTAAGTGCTTAGACTTGTATAGGATAGGATGTGATAATTTACCAAAGGAAGGTAGTGTCATTGTCTAAGTAGTAGGCATATGTAGCAACTACAAGCTTTGCCTTTGTAACAAAAAAACAAAAAAAGGTGTTTTATGATAATTATTATCTGTCATATATAACAGTTTTGAATTGTCATATACGCAGCGGCGCTATATATGCTCCATGTAAACCTATAATAGTTCCGAACCATAATGTACTTAGGGTATATATAATGATTCTTTTTTAATAATTGTAATGTATTGGCTTACACACATATATATGTATGTGTATCACATACATATATATTATATTTAATGTTTGTTTTTATTTAGTTTTACTGGTTAATATTTATTATATAGGACACACATAATCATTGATAATACCAAGATAATAATATTAAATAAAAAATAATATTTAATTTATTGTATTCAAAATTCATCTTAGATGAACATCAAACAATTTAAGAAAAACTATTCACTTAAACAATCTCACAATAGACCCTATCTTATAAATTTTTGAATTCTAAAATAAAATTTATTAGGAAAAAATTATACAATATTCTCCAATGCTTTTGTTGTAGATTGTCCATAGATCACATATACTTCTAGAGTTTCTATCACATATTCTAATTTTCATATTTATATTCTGAGATTTGTTCAATTTTTTATATGTACTTATTTTTCCGTAATTTTCATACATACATACATACATAAATACATACATGTGTGTGTGTCTAGTAAAAGTAGGAAAATATAAAAACTTGAGCAAATCTTGAAATTCATCACACCCGATTTAGTTGCTAAAGTATAGGAATGTGTGATACTCAAAATTAAGGGATTAACCAACATTCAAATAGATCATAATTTAACTACTAAAATTTATGAGAAACATTTGTTATTGATTTTTAGTCCATATAATCTAGTGTAATCAAAATTATTTTCAATGTAATAAAATAATAAAAAATTAGCATTTTATCTCATCATCTTTTCCATGCTCTCTACGTTTTTCCAATGGCTTTTATCAAAGATTATATATCGTTTTTGGTTTGCAATTCTTCTTCTTGATTAGATAATCCTCACCGGCGATCTTTAGCTTCAACTAGTGAGCTCTTGTTACATTAAAAAAAATAAAATAAAACTAAAATAGTTAATTGAAAAAGATGTAAGCTTACATAAGGAAGAATGACAAGAGGAAGGAACTGCAGAGTCATGAGCCATAGTAGTAGTAGAGAATGAGACCCATAGCGGTAGAGTAAAACCCATAAAAAAAGGAGTACTACTTTGGTTCATTTATAAGTCCATTTTAACCAAAACTTTTGGTCCTTATTATAAATCCAGTTTAAGGGTAATATATAAAATTTTTACAATTTTTCCCCTATTAATTGCAATATAGAAAAATAATTTGTTCATATTGACTCTTGGAACCAATCATAAATGAGGGCAAACTTGAAAATTTAACCTATAATTAATGAGTCAACTAATTCTCATTGGTATGTGAGAATTAGTTAAAATAGACTTATAACTAGGACAATAGTGGTATGTGATCCAAGAGAAGCTCAAAATATGTTTGAGAATGAATTGGAAGAGTTGCGCCAAATACAATTTCTTTTTTCTTCAGATTCTTGCCTTCTTATATTTGACATCTCTTAGAATCCCACCTTATAATATTAAAGAATACATAATACTTCTTTGTTAAGTATTAAAGAATAAATAACGGATCTTTGTGAAGAACCATCAAGTATTATGAAATAATTTTTACTCTCCTCTTATGTTTGATATTTTTCAAAATCCCACATTCTTCAAATACATTTTCTTTTTCCAGAATCTCACCTTATATTTGACATTTCTTAGAATCCCATCTTATAATATTAAAGAATACATAATAGTTCTTTGTTAAATATTAAAGAATAAGTAGCAAATCTTTGTAAAGAACCGTCAAGTATTGTCAAATATTTTTTACTCTCTTTGTGTTTAATATTTTTCAAAATCTCACTTTCTTATACATGACGGTTATCATTTTTAAATGTTAAGTATTCTTAAAGAAAAAATAATGGTTCTTTAAGAAGAACTGTCAAATAAAATTTTTCATAATCTTATTTTCATATAATTGATATTTTCAAAATCCCACATTTTCTTATATGATGATTATCATTTTTAACCGTTAAGTATTGTCAAAGAATAAATAAAGGTTCTTTGTAAAGAACTGTCAAATATTGTTTAATTTTTTTCCCCCATAATCCCACTTTCTTACATGTGATGATTATTATTTTTAACCATTGAGTATTTAGAAATCATACTTTATGATTACTTGTTATAACAGTTAAACTTTTGTTTTCTTTGACATAAAGTTGGAAGACAAATTGTTTCAAAGTATTACATAACAGTTTTTTTTTTTTTTGGTAAGAACCATCATTTTTATTAGTAAATATATGATGGTTAATAATTACACCCGTCATATTTTTGTTTTCATGAATTCCACCTTTTAATACATGACGATGCACATATTTAATTGTTATATTTAGTATTACATATTCTTGTGCAACCTCATCCTCGACATATACAACAATTAACTGTCTCTCCCTCCTCAATAAGTAGTCATACACATAACGATAAGCGTCAAATTATTATTTGGACGATAAATATTATAAATTTTACCTTAAGCTTAAGGATCTCTAGCTTCAAACATAAGTAAAAATACAATCGTCCCAAATAGAATACTAAAGTTATACAAAACCATAACTAATATCTTCACAAAAAACAACAACAATATAAACAAAATACTATCTATGTCTATCACAACCACCAACCACCAAACTCATCCTCCGATGCTGCTCCACCGTCTTGCCCTTCTCACCATGTTTATCACCCAGTTGTCTTCTTGAATTAGTGACAACTTCTAGGATTTATAATTGAATCTCAGAGTAACAATTAATCTCATATTCAGAATATGTACAATATATGAAAATCAGCCATAATCAAGAATAATAATCAAACCAACATTCAACATAATTACAAGCAGCTAAATAATGCACATAGCATTCACTACATCATAACACATTGCAAGGCACACAGCCAAACCAAGAGCAAGTAGTCATATATGTACACAATGATGACTGCAGAGCACACATCAAGTTTCGGATCCATAGTGTTGAGAAAACAACAATTGAATGCAATACACGCGTGTCCCAAACACAAATCCACACATGGTAAAAACATACATACACAGATATATTAATGATATGAGATTAAAGTTACTACCTCGTTGATTTTTAGCCTGACAATTTATTATTGTCTCCTTAATACCTCATGCGGTGATACTTCCTAAAAATATTAAATAATATTATTTATGCAAACTCTCCCAAAATTTTGAATGATACTATTTAATCCTTCTTTTGGCCAAAATCCTTTTATTATTTGTAAAAATGCCAAAATTTCCATTTTACCCTCTTCAGTTTCATTTTCAGATTTTTCTCTAGAAATTCCAGAAATTTCACCAATCTTGAAAAATTTATAATTAATTATTCACATGTCTAAATCAAGTGATTCCAAAGCCTAAATTTCCCTTGATATGTCTATTTTCAAATTAACATATCGCCATTAATTACAAAAATTCGTGCTATTCTAGTTTCTCCAAAATACTTTTGCTGTCCATATTCATATTCAAAAATTAAAGGTCAACTTCAAAAATTCATAATTCGTTGTATATAACTTCAAAAATTAAAAATTGCCTATCAAATTAAATCTTATGATGTCTACTTAAATCATGGACAATTTTATAATTATTTGATCTCATCCGCTTATCCAAAAACATGAAACAACCTTACTAGTTTGACAGGATTTTCACTGGTCAATTTTGTAACTCTTAATTCAATCATTAAGCTTTCAAAAATTATTGTTTAACCTTAATCCTACTCCATTTTCCCTTTTAAACACTTTGGGGAGGTCAAAATAGCCAAAATCCTATTGCTCCTTTGTAATTGGAGTCCAACCGAAATTACCATATCATTGGAAACTTATTTCATCTTTATAATCCTTGTGATTTTATGTGAGATTTGACCTTTTTATTTCATGTTAAGGCTTAATATGGTCTTAAATCTTCATGACAAGTCTTTATATGGAATCTCCTCTTCAAGTTAAAATCTTCAAATCTATAAGATAAGAGAGCATTAATTCACCATAATAACATAACAAGTGCCAAAAAACCATTAATAACACTTATTTGCACTTGTGAAGATTTTTGTTCCTCTTTTACTCCTTCTCTCCTTCGGCCTTCTCTAGAAAACACCATGACCATTAGCTTTCCCCCCATAGGAAGCTCATAAATATTGAAGGTAATCATTGAAGAAGAGGAATAGAAACTCAAGTCATTATACCTTACCTTAGTTTCCTTGACATTTCCTTTCCTTCTTCCTTCTTTTCCTTATATTTTCGGCCTCCTTCCTTCTCTTGGAACACTTGATCGAAATTTACATGTGGTAAGAGGGTGAATTGGCATTTTATAATTGCTTGTAAATGACTCAAATACTCTCTTGTTAATTGTCCAATTTACCCCTTATCTTAGAGCCCTTATAGTTTGTCTTATGTTTTGATTTCCAACTATCCTTTCTTTTATCTCATGTTATATTAGCCAAACTTGGCCTACCTTGGGGCTTCCAATTTTACCTTGCATGTGTGGTAAATTTTGGGTCTACATGTCTCACCTTTTGTGGGCCGAAATCTGTGGTTAGAAGAAGGATGAAATCATCCATTTTTACTTCCTTCTTACCTTACTTTGTTGGCCTTTTCTCCTTTCACATTGTTACCTACCACATATCATCTATTTACCTCTTCTTTTATGCCTTGTTGGCCACTTCCACCTCACATTTTTTACCTACCACATGATGTGGCATCTTATGGTTTATGAATTGCCTTTTTAACTTATTACATGAGATAGATTTTTATCTTGATGGAATTTTCCCTTATCGGCCGAAATACATGACTTCTTTATGAAGTCTTGATTAAATTTTTCCAAATTATATGCACGAAGTCCCTTGTCATCTATTCACATAATATTCCCTAACATGCCAAGTGTATTCTTGGGGTGCAATATGAAATTTCATGACTTTCTTCCATGTCAAAAATATCTTAGTCTTTATTTTGACTACTTGGGGCAACCTTGACCACACATAAAAATTCACCTCTTATTCTTATTTATCTTACACATGTACATATAATATTAATCCCCCTCTTTTTTTGCTAGCCAAAATTACCCCTAGAAGAGGGTCCCTAAATTGTCTTCTAACATATTCATCGACATGTCCATCACCAAATTAATTTAATTATTAATTGACCCCAAAATTTAATAAAACTACTATTTCTCTTTTCTTCCATTATTTCAAAAATAATGGTGTCCATATGGTATCCATATTTCACTTTTAAATAATCCCAATGTTGATATAAAATATTTTTTTTTTAAAAAAAATCAAAACCAACAAATAAGTTCCTGAAGAGGCCAATAATAGTCTTAATTTGCCATTTTTATTTCCTTACTTATATTTATTCAGGAAAATTTTAAATAACCTCCTTCTACCCAAAATTATGACCTCAATTAGTCATTGAAATATGAATCCCATATAATATTTCTAAAAATTTAATATCATACTTCCTGAATAAGCTTGGTTATTTGTCTGATATATATATGCTTATCCTCAAATTCTTCAGCTCAAAATTTAGGATATTATAGTAACCATTGTTTATTAAACGTTCTATATGCCTGATTCTTTTATAGTGATAATTAATATGTGAAAATTAGTTATTTGTAAAAAATGTGTATTTATTTTTCTAACATATCCATTTCAATAATTTTCATTGGAAGCTACTCTAGTAAACAACATCTCTTTAATATATAGGGAAAATTTCATTAAAATACAATTTGAATTTGTAAAACCCCCAGAAGTCTTTTGAATTTGTAAAAAGACTGAGAAGTAAGTACCAAGGACCTATGAGGGATATGTAAATTCAGGTAAAATTATCCTTTTACCCTTAGTTTTAAATAAATCAAAAAAATAAAATACCCTCGCTGAAGGGCCGCTATCGCCACCAGCTAGGTGCCGGTCGGCAGCCATCGGCAAGGGGGTGGACGTTTTTTTTTTTTTTTTTTTTGCTTTTAGGGGGTTTTGTTATAAAAAAATAATTCATTGAAAGTGTGGGAAGTTGGGGTTCAGTGTGGGGGGTGGGGTTCGAACCCCAACCTCCCACACATCCATGGAGCCACTAGGTTCCTTTAACTAACTAACACACACACACACATGAATATATATATATATATATATATATATATATATATATATATATATATATATATATATATATATATTAACATTTTTTCAATGATATTTACCAACCCTGAAACGAGAATTACCATTCCACAAACAGAACTTACAACTTTTTTTTTTTTTAAGTTTACATTTTTTCCTCTTTAATACACTATTACAAATTCTGAAACGAGAATTACTATTCCAAAATCGAAATTTACAACTTTTTTTTTAAGTTTACATTTTTCCCTCTTTAATGCACTCTTACCAATCCTGAAACGAGAATTACCAATCTTGAAACGAGAATTACCATTCCACTAACGGAATTTACAACTTTTTTTTTCCAGGGATCCCTTTTTTACTCTTTGATGCATGTGAGTGAATGATAATTCTCGTTTCAGGATTGGTAATTCTTGTTTTAGGATTTGTAATAGTGCATTAAAGAGGAAAACATGTAAACTTGAAAAAAAGTTATAAATTCCGTTTGTGGAATGGTAATTCTCGTTTTAAGATTTGTAATAGTGCATTAAAGAGGAAAAAATGTAAACTTGAAAAAAGTTATAAATTCTGTTTGTGAAATAGTAATTCTTGTTTCAAGATTTATAATAGTGCATTAAAGAGGAAAAAATGTAAACTTGAAAAAAAGTTGTAAATTCTGTTTGTAGAATGGTAATTCTCGTTTCAGGATTTGTGATAGTGTATTAAAGAGGAAAAAAATGTAAATTTGAAAAAAAGTTGTAAATTCCGTTTGTAGAACGGTAATTCTCATTTTAGGATTTGTAAATACCATTGAAAAAATATTAAGAAGAATATATATATTTATTAATGTATATATATGTTAAAGGGTTGGGCCACTTGGGCGCTTGGATGTGTGGGGGGTTGGGGGTTTGAACCCCACCCCTCACACTTTCAATGAATTATTTTTTTTTAAAAAACAAAACCCCTTAAACCAAAAAAAAAACCCACCTCTTACGCGGTGGCTGCTGTGGCCCTCCGGCAAGGGTATTTTTATTTTTATTTATTTAAAACTAAGGGTAAAAGGGTAATTTCGCCTGAATTTGCATATCCCTCATAGGGTCTTGTCACTTCTAAATATTTTTACAAATTTAGTGGACTTCTAAGGGTTTTAAAAATTCAAATGGTATTTATATGGAATTTTCCCTATAATTAATATATATATCTCTCTCTATATCTATCTATCTATTTATCGATCTACATACGCAATACCATACAATTATTAAAAAAAAATAATGACATGGGATAAATATAAATTTGACAAGTTGATGGTGGATCTTAGCATCGAAAATTTCCAGATGCCGAATGAGATAGAAAGGAGTACCTTCTCAATATGCTCATCAATTTTTGTTTTTGCTTTTAGAATTGAACCTTCAAAATACTTCAGAAATTTTTTTAAAAAAATTCTACTTAAATTTCAAAATCCCAAATCAATAATTTCCTACTTTAATGAATTATCAATTGCTATACTTTTACGGTTAATAACTATTTTCTTATTGGCATCAAGGCAAAATTGAGATTTGAAAGTTTAAAATAGTTTTTTTTTTCCTTTTATCTTTTCCCCAAATTTAATTCTTACTCTTGTTCGAAATCCGATTCCGTTGTATTCCAAAGTCTATATAGTTCGTGAGTTTCTAATTGACGACAGCATAGAACACAACAAAACAACGAAGAAAAATCCTTTCTCCATTGTCTTCGATTAGAAACCGACGAACTACAGACACAAAACAAAATAAGGAAGAATCTTTCTCCGTTGTCTTCGATTACATTACGGTTCACCTGCGGAGTTATCGAATTTAATGAATGAGTCTTGAAAGCGATAGCGTGCGTTTATTTATTCTATTCTTAATATGTTCTTTTCTTACAAAGCATCCAGAAATCCGATATAACCATGTTAGATTAATGTCGAGCATTGTTAAGCCCCCAAAGAGATTACTTTAAATGACATATTACATTTTTGCACTTACAATAATGGTTCGACCGTCAAACTTCGGACTTAAGCAGCTATATATATACCCTTTGATTAGATCAACGTAACATCGTCTATATTAATAGAAATATATATGTTATATTCATAAATAAATAAAAATAAATATACCATCGGTAATTTATTAAAAATCAACACAAATTTAGTGCTCCGTACTCTATAAAATGTCTACTTCATTTCTACATAAAGCAACAAAAACATGATCTAGAGAGATCTGTTGGGGTATGCAACTGTTATTTCTTATCAGATAAAAGTTTATATATATATATATATATATATATATATTCCCACACACGCACAGGAATAGTTTGGGCAATATCCCTATTATGAATGATACAGCGAGGGAGCATATTCTGCATTGTTACAAATTGGTGCTTTGAGAATGTTATGAGAAACAAGAAAGAAGAACTTATTCATTTGTATCATGTTACAGTTTCTGGGCGAAGTTGTATTTAATTTGCTTTATTAATTGGTTTCGTACGTATCCTTTTGCTTCTATTATTGTTTTTATTTGTATTCATGCCAGGTTCGTCCAATACACATGGCACACATGAATGATAGATGAACACCTGTATTACCTATCCTTGTAATATATTGTCATAAAAAACAAAAAGCTTTTCTAAATGAACCAACAACAAAAAAGTTGCAGTGTAATTTCACCGTCCAAAATCTGCCCTGAGTTTCTTTGGTTACATCAAAAATTGAGTTCCAACCTGGACTAGGACTGAACCTAGACTAATAATCTATATATATTAGCCTGATTGCCTCCCAAAGTCCAATCTGTTAATTAAATTAAACCAAAAAGAATGGATAGCTATATGTTGCTAATTACAAGAATAAAAAATATGATAGTGGTAACCAAAAAAAAAAAAAAGACTAGCAATATTGTTGAGAGATTTTCTAAAATATCAACAAGAGCTAAACTCTACTTGAAAAATGATGTGCATTTTGAAATTTGACTAATTAAGGGCAAACACTCATTTCCCGCTTCACTTGGAACAGTACATTATTCTGTGTCGATCTCTTTAAAACAAATGGGTCCTTTGACATAATCCACAAGCTTCTCCAACTCCTCTATATATATTGGCTCACTACCTCATGATTTCCTCCCGACAATATTTTCAATTACCAAGTTTATTACCGCCTCTCTGCTTGCTTTCATGACAAGGCTATGCACGTCATCCTCAAACCTAACGTTCTGACAGTTTTATGTACTAAGCTGCCTATTTAAGACTAGATAACTAAACTCCGTTTGCAATAAGGTTATGTATATCTATCCCTCCCTAAACCTCATCTCACCTGATAGAAATTTTGTGTACAGGGCCGTGTATTTAAGACTTGAGAACTGAACTCAGTTTGCGGGGATAAGGTTATATACATTTCTCCCACCTGAAATTTTACGTTCGTCTGTCATTCCCTAAACTCCATTTAATTTGAGCCTTTGCGATAATGTAGATACAATTCTCCTGCGGAAAGACGTACGAGTGTTCAGACATTGAAAAGAAACTGTGGAATTCAAGCTCAAAAAACAATAACTGAACGCTGTTTTTTTTTTTCAAGGTCAAGAGAGAACATGATTGTTGCAAATCAAAGGTCCGTAGATCTTTGTAATGTCTCATATTGGTACCCTTTGATTTATTGTGAACTCGAACTGTTATCCCATGTGTGCTATTAATACTATGTTTGGCATGGTGTAGAAAAGTAAGAGCCTGAACAAGCATTTATCAATTTATGCAAATAAGGTATAAAAAGGAAGATGATCATTATGCATTATTATATCTGGTATTAAATTGTTTGATATAGGTATAAATGCTGAGATATGCCATCTTACCAATCATTTTGTATCTCGTCATGAGTTAAAGAGGATATCAACTACTTATTATTGATTTTATGTTATTTTTGTGTTTCATAAGCTTTTTATTACTTATAGTTATCATCTAATATAATTACTATTAATCTTCCAGTGACAACTTTGTTCTATTATTTGTCTTAATATGTGTTGCAACTCATATATCGCAATATTTCTTATATTATTATTTTTTTATCATAGGCAAAGGTTCTCACGTGAGCTTTTTTAAAATTTAAATTTGTGTTTTTCTCCTTATTAAGATGAGGTCTTTTACTGCCTCATCCAACAACTTGTTGGTCTTGTATTTTTTTTTTTTTTTAATATGATAGTGATCATAATCATAATCTGAGGATCGGAATATAGTTCATTTAGATGTATGCTAGTTTGTCCTGTTCACTCCCATCTTCCCATCATATTCCCTCCCCGGGCAGGGCCAATATTTTAGCCGAAATCTTTCTATTTGCCACTTACAGTTTTATGTAACCGATGCTGAGAAAATTCATTTAGAGAATTACCCTTTGTTTGATTTAGTGATAACGGTGAGAAAATTTTGATGTGTTGGATTTTATTTTATTTTTTAAAATAGCAGAAATGAAGTTAAAAGTTTTAAATTAGTTTTTCTTGCGTTTTTTCCCTAACTCCTCTTGTATACATTTTTTTTTAATGGAACTCATTAAATTTTTTTTTCTTCCTCCTCCTTTTATTATTCCCCTTAAATCATCGAACAAACCAAATAGAGAAAGATACCGCGAGAATGGCATTTGGCATTTTATAAAGAAAATAGTATTGATATCTTGAACGCATCTATTCAATATTACCTTTAACAATTAGGACCAAAATGTGTCAGTGATTCTTTACAATGTATACTTTTTTTGCCCAACTTTACAAGGTATACACAAATATATTCTCCCAAGAATATAATCCTTACACACAAATATACTTTTTAGTATTACTGTATCATAATATCTCGCCTTGTTTTATTGTTGTATTTTTTTTAGGGTCTGAATTGCTGATATAGTTTCATAGCATTGTTGTCTACATATGGAATGCACAAAGAGAATTATGAGAACTTGGCTATCTTCCTCTACTCTTACTATCCTCTCCCCGTGTTCTTCTCATCTCAACCTTTAAGCTTTAAATTAAAATTTGAGTGGTTCAAATATAATTTTTTAAATTATCATAACTAAAATTTATCAATTTTTTTAATTAATTAAATTTTAATAAAGTGATATTTTATCAATAATTTTATAAAACATTAAGACGAAGAAGAGCTTCTTAACAAAGAATTAATTGCCGTCTGATCGAGTTGTACTAATATGATGGGGTAATTAAAATTCACAACCCATAAAAGTGTTCATCGTCACTGATATCAAATTTTCCAAACCATTGTTCTTGGTTACGTCGAGGAGCGCGATCTTTACTATGTAAGGGTTGATATCTACAAGCACGCCAGAGCCAGACTGTAGGTATATTGGATTTTATCGACAAATAAACCGCCGTCTCCTCCACGTTCTAATTCTCTCTGTTTTATTCCCATCTCTTCCGGCCGGCATTTCTTGATCTATAAAAGTTTGAATCAATGTCTCGATTGGTCCGGTTTCAAAAACTTAAGTGCTAAAAGCGATTCGAGTTTCTGAAACACCAAAAATGTTGTTGTCATCGTCTTTATCATTCAAATTTCCTCTCTTTTTAAAACGTATCCATAGACCTGAAACTGAAGAAACTAACGATGTGTTCATCAGTTTCAGCGGTGACACCCGTTCTGATTTCACCAGCCATCTGGAAGCATCTTTTGGCCGTCACGGAATCGAAGCCTTCTCTGACCACCAGATGGAGAGAGGGGCCGACACTTTTCCGACGCTTTTACGGAAAATAAAGCGGTCCAAGATTTCAGTGGTCGTTTTTTCAAAAGGATACGCATCATCAGATTGGTGTTTGGATGAGCTGGTGAATATAATGGAACGTAAGAGAAAAAGAAAGCAAATTGTGATGCCCATATTCTATGGGCTGAAGCCCAAAGAGGTGAGAGAGCAATCGGGGATCTATGCAGATGCTTTTGTAAAACATGAACAATCTTACCGGCGTTGGAGAGTGCAACGGTGGCGGAGGGCCATGAAAGAAGCGGCAAATGTCTCTGGGTGGGATAGCTCTTCTTACGGGTATTACTGGAGGATGATACTAGCTCTCAGAATAAAAAAAATCAACAGTTCAGATTTAATAGTTTCTGAAAATATTATTGTGGTATTTTATAATCTAAATTTTTAAATTTTGTTTATATTGTAGCTATGAATTGTGTAGATCACATTTTAACAATTGAAATTTATTTATTTTTGTTTAAAATAACAGTTTTATAAAATATGAAATTTGAACCATTTTTTTTTTTAATTTGGTGATAAAGATGAGATTCTAAAAAGAAAATGAAATAAATGATTCTGAAGGAACCAAAACCTTATTGTCATCCGTGTTTCAAATTAAAAAAGAACTGAGGGGGCCCTTGAATAATAAATCATTTCATGCATGTATATGAAAAGTAATAGAATCTAGCTGTTCTTTGTATAGGAGGGAGTCGCAGCTTGTTGAGGATATAGCAGTTGACGTGAAGAAAAAGCTAGAATCAATTGGCCAAACGAGACTGGAGAGGGATGAGCCAGATTAACACTATTACAACAGAGGCTATATGCCTAGGGCTTGTTTAGAATGGCGAAATAAGGCTTCAAAATTAGCTTTTTCAATCAATAAACTTAGCATACAGGATGAGTTTTATCTTGACTTGTACAAACATATTTATGATAAACAGCTCCAAACAAACACTAATAATAACTTTGATCATAGGATTACAAGTGATTCATGGGACATTTGTTAATAATTCAAGACTAGATAGACTTTTATTTGGTCCATCGAGACTAGATGTATAAATTTTTATATTATTGTGTGTACATGTAGGGGTTAGGTTTCTCCATTTTCCTTTATCTCATTTTCTTCTCATAATCTCATATTCACCGGTAGATTGAAAAAATAAATTATTTTGATTTAATATTTTATAAAATTATTACTATGAATATAAATAAATAAATTTAAATTCTTCATATCCAATCTATAGGGTTTATAACTGTAATATAGAATAAATAAATAAATTTTAATTTATAAAATATTAGTATAATAAATTTATAAAATATTGAAGTAAATCTAAATCATCCATTTTATCATTTAAAAGTGGTGATGAGACTATAACACTACTACAAATCACATTTATAACATCCATGTTTTAGGGCTTTTAACATCCGTGGGAATACCTATGTGAAAGGCGTAAAAAGTGGAGACTTGTGGCATCCAAATTTTTTTCTGACGCCATAAGTATTTCTTTTTTCTTTTTTAAAAAAACCAAAATAGATCGTCCCCGATTTGGTGCACTTGTAATGAGAGCCTTTTTCGGCTTTGGCCTTGGAGTCCACAATTAACAAAATAACCAAGGATTGCGTATAGGTAAACCTAGAATCGTTCTCTCTTGTTGAGGAGTCTTTTATTGATTCCTAAGTAATCTAAATACTATGCAAATGCAATAAAACAAGGGAAACATTGGTTTTGGATTTTTGAATTAAACTAAAATATGAATGCAATTGAATTAAATGTTAAACTACTATTTTTGGTATTTTCTTTAAAATGGAATGGTATTGAAGTAAAAATATGAATGATGAATATTCTTGGTAATGAAGAAAGTTATTATCCTTGCTCAAAAAGTATGAGAGTTAAACGTCATTAAGTCTTAATGAAAAACCTCAAAATATCACTTGAGTTCAATAGTTCCAATTAATGGTAGCTCCTACAACCATAGCTAACTACTACCTCTTAGGATATTGTTTAAAACCACTTAATGTGCTATTAAAATCGGAATAATGTAATATGAGTCTTCTTAAATTTGAATGCTAAACAACCTTGAATGGTACAAATCAACCACATTAATTAGACAATAACATGCTAATTAACGTAATCTCATTGCAACCACAAAAAAATTCAAATATACATTTTTCACACTACAAAATTCAATATCAATCACATATATCAAACCAACAGAGACAATTAACATCAATCCCAATTCCAGTTTTAGAATTATACACAATAATTCCTAATTTAAATGTATCAATCTAGACTAATGGAAAGATAGAAAAACTCCCCTATGAAGTCCATCGGGCTCAAGCGTACATCCTCATGACCAAGAAGCAAATGAATCAGCTTCTCATTGCTTTAAATAATCCAAATCAGTTGAATCAAATTAATAGCATTAATGCCCATTGATTGAGAAGCTTACGCCAAGATGAATGGAAGAAGGAAAAGTGGATAAGTGGACACAGAAAAACAGGGAAGGTGCTGTGACAACGTGAAAACAGAGGTGGTCGTGTGGAATGGATGAATCAAGGAGAGATGAAGGTGGTTGGTCTGTTATAATGAATCAACGGAGGTGTGGAGGAAGGAAGATGGCCGACGGTGAAGGAATAGAAAGAAGCTGGTGGTGATGATGGTTGGTGACGGATGGCGGTGGTGGTTCAGTGGTCATGAGCGATAAGGACGTTGGTCTCTCCGTTCCCTCCCTCTCAAGCTATCGTCAGGACCCAAACTCGTTGCTCCTCTCTGCTTCTTCCGTCGGATCTGTCAGCTATAAATGGTGGCTGGGTTGTGGTGGATGAAGCTCACTGGCCGGCGACAGTGGTGGAAGAGGAAGCCACCGGCGAGAGGGTTGAAGGGCCAAGGTGAGAGAGATGAAGGTAGGTCCTCCGCGGCGCTGTGTCTCCGACTAAAAACTCTCGGCCCTCTGTGCCTCGCGTCTCTCTGTGGTGGTGGAGGATGGTCGCCGGCGACAGTAAATGGAGGTGATGTTGCCGGCGACGGAGGAGTGAAAGTGGAGGAGGATGAGGTTGACGATCTCGTTCTCGCTGTGCTGCTCAACTCGTCGGCTCCTCGTTCAAATTCTCGCGGCGCTGTATATATTTCCCTCAGCTGCAGCCTCTGTCTCTCGGGTCCACGTTCTCTTTCAGCTGACGTTTTGACCAGGGACTTAAATGAAAAGAACTGAAACTTTTTCAGAGGGAGTACAGTGTGATTTTTTCAAAATATTTTTGGGTATAACCGTGATTTCCAGAATATTTGGGTCATTTTCTGTAATTTTCTCCTGGCTCCTTTTCTTCCTTAATTCCCAATTTTCAGAAATTGCAGGGCCCTTCTGGTAATCTTCCCCAATTTTCAAAATATTAATTCCGACCCTCCAAAGTCTTCATTTTCTTCTTAAACTCCTATAATATAAGATTAAACACAATGTAGCATCAAAAGTTCAAGAAATCATTTGCATGAATAATTAATAAATTATGACAATTTTACCCCTAATTTCACTTAATTCAATGCAAATGTCTTTAGCTCAAATTAGTGCTTAATCATATAATAATGTCCTAGAAAATGAATTAATAATCTCAATTTAATCATGAAATATCATATAAAAATATGGATTGATCAACTTACATGCCAGAGAAAATGGCAGATGCGGATTTAGAGATAGAGAGAAATGAATGCAAAATGCAAACTCACATATCTCACCAACAAAATCGTAAAAACAAATCACAAAAGAGATTGCAGAAACAATCACAAAACGTATTGCAAAATGCAAAATAGTAAGAATTATACCTTCAAAACAAATTAGAAAATAGATCGCAAAAACAACATCCTCAAAACAAATTGTAAAAACGCAAACTCCTCTCTACCACGCCATTAGAGTTAAAATCGAAGGAGCGGAAGAAGCTGTTCGCGTCGTCCTTCGTTATCGCAAATTTGAACGCAGATGCCATCTTTCACAGATCTGAGATGGGAGCAGAGGAGCGAACGTGAAGGATATGTTGTCCTTTGCAGATCTAAACCTAGATGCCATCTTTCACAGATTTGAGGAGATGGGAGCAAAGGAGCTAATGCGAAGGAGATGTCGTCTTTCACAGGTCTGAGGAGATGTGAGTGGGTCTGAGTGTGTGGCTGGCAGGTATGAGCTGAGAGCATGGGGAAAGTTGGGAGCATGGGAGCGAAGATGGGAATGGTTTACGTGTAGGTGACGGGAATGACAGGAATAGATGTAAAAGGAGAGTGGGTGTGAAAATATATTGGCCACTTTACTTTTGGCATCTTAAAATATATTTAAGACGTCAAAACTTTTTTGACGTCAAAACTTTTTTAGCGTCCCAAAATAAATATAGGACTCTAAAAGCCACTTTCAGAGTGTCCTAAAATTTAATTTGGGCACTTTAAGTATCAAATTTTCTCTAAATAACTATAAAAATGTCACTGCCTACATATTTTACTTCCCTTCTAACAAAATAGACATACTTTAAAGGAAATAAATTGAAATAGTGGAGGATGGAAGGATCAGGATTTCCTCCAATACCCCAAGCATTCGCTGCGCTGCCCTCCTTTTCTTTAAAGCTGTGTCGTTTTTGGTGCACAACAGGGAATGAACTGCCTTTTTTTAAATAATATTTTAGGGTATTACGAGTATTAAAAAGATACTTCAATATACTGACCAGCAATGAAAAAATACTTCATGATTTTGAAAATTTATTTTATGATCTTGAAAAAATGTTTCAGAGTACTGACTAGTATTAAAAGGATGCTGTCTGGTACAAGAAAAATACTTCATAGGATCTTGAAAAAATATTTCAGAGTACTTACTGGTACTCAAAATTCTGGATTTTTTTTTAAGATTATAAAGTATTTTTTCTATAACGGTCAGTAACCTGAAATATTTTTTCAAGATCCTATGAAGTATTTTTCCAGTGCCAGGCAACATCCTTTTAATACTAGTCAGTACTATGAAATATTTTTTCAAGATCATAAAATCAATTTTCAAAATCATGAAGTATTTTTTCAGTGTTGGTCAGTATACTGAAGTATCTTTTTAATACTCGTAATACCCTAAAATATTTTTTTTTTAAAAAAAAGCACCTCATTCCCTGTTGTGCGCTAAAAACGACGTAGCTTTAAAGAATAGGAGGGCAGCGGACGCTTGGGGTATTGGAGGAAAGCCTGGTCTAGGATGGAAGGCCCTTATGGTTGGCTCAATGGCAAAGTTGAAGCGCCACTATTGTGAATTCCGTCGCTCCTCTAGCTGCTCAGTCAAACTCGCCTCCCCAAAGAAACAGCAGCAGCGTCGGCGACTCTGGTTTCTGATTTCTGCTGTCAAGACTCTCTCTGGCTCCTCTCGTAGCTGTGACGATGAAGTTCGCCGCTGGCGAGAGAGGAAGAAGAGGGTCGAAGGTCTCTGTCCCGTGGCGTTATTGCTCACTGCTCTGTCGTGTCTCTCTGTTTGTTGTTCTAATCGCACCTCTGCCTCCCTCTCTCCAAATGACGCCAGACCCCTCTTTTCCATGCTCTTAGGTCCCCACTTGATTCAGCCCAAACTGTGTCGTACGATCCCTTCTCTCAGGTGTTGATTCTAGCCTTTTGTTCATTAGGTTTCCTCCAATTCTCTCAAAAATATATCATAAATCTATGAAAAATAGAAAGTCATCACTATACATTTTCACATAATAAAGATGAAATTATATGGTATGGTGGATGCTTATGAATACATTCTATGCATATTCTATATAATTATAGGGATAAATACTATTTTTACTATGAATGTTTAATTTAAAAAGTACTAGTCACCTAAAACTTTTTTTTAGGAGCAATTTCGCCCTGCAATTTTTTCCAGGGGCAATTGTGCCCTTAGAAACTTACAAATTATAGTAATAATTTAACGGTCAGGATTAATGGAAGGGAAAGATTGCTATATTTTTAAACTTCTGAGGCAAAAATAAAACTAGAAAAATTTTTGGGTCATCAGTGCTCATTGGGCTAAACTTTCATAACAAAAATGATATTCATTCCATAATTATATTGCAAGGAATTAAATTCTTTTATGCTAAATTAGCAGCTGGGCATTATTATTTAAAACTTACTTATTTAGTATTATATTTTGTCATAATGTCTCAAAAATTGGAAATTGGGCCTATATGAAGATGAACCACAACAACAGCCAAGGAGCCTCTCTAATTTTTTTTAGACTTCTTCTAGGAAATAATAATGTATTTGAGAACTTTATGTTATAATGTGATCATTCATTGTAATAAAATTATAAATATAAATATTCATAAATATTTTTTTCCGGCATGTCTTCTTTTAGTATCTTTAACCCATTTGGGTTAAGGTGCAAAAATATACATGAGCTTTTCTTCAGGAGTGTCTAGCACCAGGTTTTTTTTAGCAAAAATACACACATGGTTACCATTTTAGAGCAAAAATCACATCTCGCCGTTAAGTTACTATTTACCATGATGAGAGAAAAAGAGATGAAGTGAACAATAACTTAACGGCAAGATGTGACTTTTGCTCCAAAATGGTAACCACGTGTGTATTTTTGCTTAAAAAAAAACATGTGGTGCTGGGCGCTTCTGGAGAAAAAGCTCATGTATATTTTTGCACCTTAACCCATTTCTTAAAAAAATAGAAAGGATTAAATCTTTAAATATTTCATGGAATAGCAATAACATAATATTGAATATTTACCTATGAATTAAATAAAATTGAGGGTTTACATCCAACTAGCTTAGAAACTCTAACTTGAAGAGTTTTACATCTATACATCACATTTATTATATAAAAACTGTTATGTATTAATTATAAGAATTCATGGTTTTTGTTTGTAAACCATTATTTATGTACTAAATATATAACGGTTGGTTACATGAAACCATTATTTATTTATTTATTTATTAAAAGTCATGGTTCTTACCTAAAATATGTTATGTATATTACTAAATAAATAACTATTGTTAAAATAATATTGTTGTGATCATGTGTAATACCCTAATTTTCATAATACATGTAAATATTATATTTTGACAAATAATACCTATTGGAAATAGGTGAATTTGTGGTCTCAAAACTAGTGTAATAATTACCTTATTTCCTAAGGTGATTTCTCATGAAATTAGGAGGAATAAAAAGTTAAAAATCCCTAAGTGAATTTGTGGGTTATAAAATACCCTGAGAACATTATGATAAATCCTTAGAGACAACTAAATATTTATTAAAAATTAGAAAGTATGTTGTTTCTAATTTAGGTAATTTATGAGATTATTTTCCTTGGGAAATAATGAGGAAAAATTAAATATCATATTGGGGAACATAAGTTGCCCCATGATTTTTAATATTATGCATGGTGCATAAATTACCAATGTCAGTGCAATAGTTGTGAGACAATAATTAATCTCAATTAAGGAAATTGTCAACAATTAGTAAGTGATTAATTAGGTAATTAATGGCTAATTGTTTAAGCTTGAACAAGAGAATATTCAATATAAAGTATATAAAAACCCTTTAATTAACTGTTTGTGGCTAAAATTAGCAAAAATATACTTGCTAATTAATTAGTAAAGATTAAGAAATATTGGTGAGATTAAGCACATAATTAAGACTAATTAATTGTGCCCCAAAAAGTCAACAATGACATGGTGGAGCAATGAGAACCAAGTATTTGTTGAGATATTTTCATAAGATTAAGATTAAGCATCAACCAATAAGAGGCCTTCTTCTTGATATTATGAGACTAATAGAACTAACTTATCAATTAAGAAAAGGTCATCAATAGTAAATTGATTTTTTTTCTAAGCTAACAACCATAGAAAATTGGACACATATAGAAGCAAATCCTATGGCCTAAAGGTGGCCAGCATTTCCGGAAAAAAAGAGAGGAGGAGAATGGATTAAGTTGGTGAGTGATTGTGTGTGTATGAGTGTGTGCGCGTGTATATGTGTGTGTGAGTTGTGAGTGTGTGTGTGTGTGTAGTAAAGAAAAAATCAAGAGGAGAGATGAAAAATCTATTATACATAGTCACAACTCAAGGCAACAAATAAAATGAGAACCTATTCAAATTAAATCATATCTTGAAATATTTGAACTAAGTATTAAATATAAGTAGATATTTGGAACCAGTAAATTATGGGCTTAAACTTGGTTATTCCCAAAGTCATTTTTATATACTTTGGTGAATCATACCTAAGTGATTTAGGAAGTTTAAAAAGACCATAAATCTAATCATAAAATTGTGATTACAAAAGTGAAGTTAGATTTTGAATAAAAACCCCAACTTACACTTAACTAAATTAGCATTTGGGAAAAGGTAAAAAATTGCAGAAAATGAAGGGAGGTGGCGTTTTGTGTGTAGGTGTAAAGCTGAAAATTTAACTTCTTAACTAAGTTTAATCTAAGGGTTAAAATAGAATGGAAGTTGTTAGGAAGTTAACCAAGGATTTACTATAAATAGGAGCTTAGGTTCTTCATAATCTTCACACCAAAACTCAACCAAATAGGTGAGTTCTTAGAGAGCAAGAGTAGAGAGAAAGAGAGTAAGAAGCATGAAGGAGGAGGAAGTTCTTCAAGGGTAAGCTTCCTAGTTCTTAAATTTTAAGTTTGGTGTTCTTATGATTCTTAGATTAAATGCTAGTTTGATCTTTAATCTTCCATTATAATTTTGATTTCATGTTTTTATGGTTAAATATGTCTTTATTTCGAAAATATGATGAAAAATATTATGGAGCAAAATTTTTGGAAGTTATAGATCAAAGTAGCGAAATTCTGGCGAAATTTTTGGTTAGAAATTTCCCGGAGTCCGCAACGAAAAGGCTATGATTTTATGTAGAAGATGCGGTTATTAAATTCTGAAAATTTTCATGGTTAAAATAGACATATAGAGCTTTCCAAATATACCCAGAGTGTGTCATTCTGAATTTTGTGCAAGAAGATAAAAATTCTTAAATTAAAGCTACGTTTTCTGGGAAAATTATGGGCAACGTTAAGGAAAATGAAAATTGGGAATTGTTCATAAATTCTGGGTATATACAAATATTTTTCATTGAAAATATACATCCTAAGGATTTCGGGGAATTTTACGGATCCTCGTTTCGATTTCTGTAGAATTAGTTATGATTTTTCAAAGTTAGTGAAAAATCTGCCCAGAAAATCAGCCTTAGCGTTTTTTCAAGAAATGTAAGGGCAAACTTGTAATAATAAATCCACCAAGGGTAGATGGGTAAATAGAGGTGAAAATATCTCTTAGGATATTATTCTAAGTGATATGGTGATATGCTAGGATATCCTGGAAGTCCAGGGCCAGATTTAAAGGTCGGACGTTTGATGATTACCCGATGAAAGGTACGTTCACGTACTTGTAATTTTAACACTTGTGTGTCTTGTACGCCTATATATGATTGTTGGGTAAAGGTGCAAAAATACCCTTGAACTTTACCTCCAGGGGCGCCCAGCACCATGTGCTTATTTTTGGGGCAAAAATGCCAACGTGGTTATAATCAGGGAGCAAAAGTCACACTTCTATTAATATACATTATGTTTGACCTTTAAAATGTGAAGGTTGACTAATGGAGCTGAGGTGGACAGCCAAGTGGGACAAAATTGCTGACTGGACACTGAATGGAGAAAGCCATGTCACAAAGGCAACTGGAAAACAGATCCCCCTAAACAAGTTAAACTTTTTGCTCGAACTTGAAAATGAGAACCCTAACTGAGATCCTAAGATCGAGGGACGAAGTGTCTGGGGAGCAGTTCGAGCGAGGAAGAAAACTGAGTGAGATAGGAAGAAAAAGGTTAGCTAGCAATTCGAGTCGGTAGGAAGTTGTGACCCACGGTGTAACTGAAGAAAAGAGTGAGCCAGGGTTCTTCGTAGTGACGAGAACAATGGCTGTAATAGACGATAGCGGAGGCTGAAAGTGACGATAACGGTGATTTATATGAGTTTCATTTCGATTTATGTGTTTCGAAATTAATTTCTTAATCGTCACAGACACGCGAATGGGCTTCTGAAATTTATGATTTCTGTAGATGATTGTAGTTTCTCTCCTAAGGATTTTGTTTACACACATACAGAGTAAATAACAACTCACAACTGAAGTTTAGTTTTTTTCCTTCTTTGGTCTGAAGTTTCTATCCATTTTTTGTTTGCTTCGTGTTCGTTCTCTTCTTCGGTTTAACTCCAATATATTGGGAGGCAATGAAGGCTAGGTGAAACTCTTAGGGACATTTGGGATTTGCTATCTTCCACATCATAACTCTCTGTTTTCTGACACTAATGTTGCTTAAACTCTGAAAATCCATAAATAGTAGATACAAAGATAATGCTTTCAGCAAAGCAAATTCATTCTTCTAATTTTAGTGTTGTTACAAGTGAGATTCAAGGTTTTTTAGCTTTTTAAGAGAATCGACCAAGGCTGCATTTGTATATTGCATATGTTAGCTAAGCAGAGTGCTTTGTGGTCCAATGTGAATTAAAGACTGGAAGTATTATTATAGTGTTTGTATCATGTTATGTTTTGCATCATAATTTTAAGAAACTTGTGTTTCAATACTGTTCTGTCTTCTCCAAAAACTGTCAGAATCATGTTTTTTATTCTTCAAATTTAGACAACCATTATGCTTTGTGGTCCAATGTGCATATGTTATTGTCTTGTGGGGTTAGGCTCACCGAAATTCTGCTTCTTGTTCCGTTCGTGCAATAATTTCTAGACTAGACCCTTTTTGGTAGACACAAGCTTAACCTGAGAAAGCAAAGGGCTTATTTATATATTATAAGAAGGTGTGTAGTCATGCTTCTTTGCTGGCATGACTAGATGAAGGTGAAACTTAAGTTAAGAATGCTTTTCAGGGATGTGAAATCCATTCTCTTTTTTCTTTTTAGCTATTTATTTTGGTTATTAGTTTTTGTTTCCTCTCTGATTCATGATGGGCTAATTCATGGTGGGGTGTATATAGAAGAAAAGAAAACATATTATGTCAAGGGGGACAATTTTGTAAGGGTTTTCTAGCCTTTGGGGTCTGTAGCTTTATGTAAATCAGAATAGCATAAAAACCAAATTCCATTTTACTTTTTATTTTGTTCTTTGGCTCACTTCTGTTATGTTCTGTTATTTATCATTTCACTTCCTTCTTTATACTTGAATCACTGAATGGCTTCCAAGTTAATAGTTATCTATGAGCCATAACTGATTATGGTGCCATGTCAAGTTCATACCTTATAAATAACAACTCACAACTGATGTTTCACAATAGAATGCAGATTGGTTTTGGTTTTTGGCCACTAACTATTTCATTTGTGGAATATGATATTGAGAAGTAGCTGCATGGCTTCATCTTCAACATCGACGACAAGAAGAAATGAGAAAGCGAGAAGGAAGGTGGTTTTGGTGAGAAGACCCAGCCGCGAGGAACATTATGAAGGTCTGGTGCGGTATTGCCATCACAATTTGTTGGCTCCTAGGTGGACGTCGTAGTCGGAAGGAAACCCGGGTAGGAGGTTTTATGGGTGCCGAAATTACTACCAGGTAAGATTTATTAGATGTGGGATGAATTTATGTTCAGCAATCCAATGCCACTGTTAACAATTATATATAGCATGTATTTAAAAAGATTGAATTGATTGATGATCCTTATAATCATATATATAATTAAAGTATATCAATTTACAACTTCTGCATTTTTTTCATAGGAAGATGGGTGTGGATATTTCGAATGGCATGATGGTGGATTTGGGGAAAGGGAAAATGAAGTTATCAAAGATCTACTCAATGACATTGACAAGCTATATGAGGAGAACAAGCATCTTCGAAGAGGGAATGTTTGTGCAAAGTGGTACGAAGATCTTGTTGCACTAAAAGGTGAGGTATGAAGATGAAGTCTGAAGAATTAATGAAAGAAAGTGAACTGAAGAAGGTGCAATGAAAATTCAGACTTGCATTAGCAACGTTGTTACTTACTTGGGTGTTGTTAGTGATAATGTATTTGTAAGGGTTGATTTTTTATTTTGTTGTGGTTGTGGTAGTTTAGTAAAGTTTTAGTGATGTGTAATGTATTTGTTAATGGATTAAGTGTAATGTTATTGTTAAGTTTAGGGATTATAGAATTGTTGGGGTGCAATGTGTTTATTTTAAGTATGGTTATGTCCAATGAAAACTACTTTAATCTTGTTCTTCATTATTTCAAGGAGATATTGGAAGCCTGGCATTATATGATATAAAGGACTTTTTTATAGATATAATTGAAGTTAGACTCTACCAATGTTTGTATTTGAGGATTGAGTTAGAAGCAAGAAGATGCCACAATTCCAACCCATGGTGTTAGATTGTTTTCTTGAAAAAAAGCAAAAGAATAATCCATATTATTTATGTGTATAATCAACCTTGATAATCATGAATTTGGTTGATAATCCTTTGGTTACTTTTCCAACTTTCCCAAGGTGACAATTGTGTGGCGCAAGTCCTTTTCAGGATGTCCCTGTGGGGAGGTTTTTCCGTTTCTCTTACGGCTAAAGATATGATGACTTAAAACTCCATTAACTTAACACAGTTGCAACGAGCTAATTTTCATGGAAAGAACTGCATAGCATTTCAAAACAAAGTATAAATAGTAACATTTGAAAGTTAACAAAAAGTTGTAATTCCAGTGACTTTGTCAATTTCATCCCCATGACTAAACCTAGGACTTTGAAAATTAACACATCATATCCACACGGATGGGAATGAATCCAGAATGTCCTGAACAAAAAATTACACAGCAATATCCCATAAATTGCTGAACTAAAATTACCCATTAAAGGGAATGAACCCTATACAATATTGATCAACTAAAACCCTTAAGGCCAGTACTTCAAGCATACCAAAAACAGAGTTAATGCAAAAGTGTTCAGCCTATCTAGTTTTGTCACCAAAATAACTAAAAGAACCAATTGTCATAGACATATACCCCTACTAAGTAGCCTTCTTTCCTTTGTCTTTGTTTGTCCAAACATGTTGTAAGAGTTGTGAAGTTGTCAAACATAGTTGTCCTCTCCATTGTAGGCCTGGAGGCTGAAATGGAATGTCTGAAGGCGGATCAAGAGTCGTTGATTGGGGCTGAAACTGAATACATCTTGAACGTGTTGGGTCGCTTGAGCTACCTCCCCGAGACATCCTCATTTCTGTTTCATTTGGGATAGGAAATTTGGTTTGTGGATCGGAATTCTTGTGCATATACTCATGTGCAGTGCCCTCTTCAATAACATATTCAGAATTCAGACCAGGCTGCAACCGAATATAATTAACACAAACCACAATCAGTTCAACATTTTTAAGGGAATTTGATTCAGTTTAATAAACTATAAATTTAGATTCCTGCACATACATTGTAAACTGTCCTTCCTATGCTCTCCTCAAATTGGATCCCAAAACCAAATGGACCTATTCGCTGACTCATCGAGGACCTTGTTGCTGTCCTAGGTGTTCTACCAGAAGGTTGGTAATTTGTGGAAGGTGGTTGGGAACTTTGCCTCTGGCTGAGTTCTTGGCTTGTTTGAGGGGGCTGTTGAGAGCTGAATTCATGGGGGGGTGATTGTTGTTGGGGTGCTTGGGTCGAGTCAGGGGTCTGTTGCTCCTCACGATATGGAACCTGCGATTGTATTTGGAAAAAAAATACTAACTTCTAATTAACTGTGCGAGACAACATGATTCAAACAGATCTAAAAATATTTCATTTAAATATGAGCATAATCAAAAATTTCTGATAAAGCTAATGACTTTAACACCTCTTTGTAGCATCTATCGGTAAAATATAGTAGTCATGCATACATAGGAGGATGGCTAAAGTCGAAAATCAAAGGGCAATGGGTTTTTGAACAAAGCAATAAAAAGTGACTTGTCTTAACCTAGTACCAGTAACTACTCATAGTCGAATAGCATGTAGATGACCATAGAAAGACAATTGGCAAGTTCAGTTGCATTGTCAACTTCATATTCAAAAAAAAAAAAAAAGAATTAAGCAAGTTACTTAAATGAAGGAAATCAGATATATATCAACAAAAGTAACAAGGAAATGTCTTCAACTTAATTTAAAGAAATATAAACTTTTCCTTGATCCTAAAAAACTGCAAATGTTCAATTAAGGAAATCAAATATATATCAACAAAAGTAACAGGGAAATAGAAGAGGCGCATATTTGTAACTCCAAAGCAATAAAGAACAGTTCCGATTAGTGGAATAAGCACCAGATAAAAAAATTAATGAACTGACAAACTTCCACCAAAGGTAAATTCAAGATAAATTGAACAATAATCTTAGCATCTTTAGTAGAATGCAAAATCTTCAAAGTGACTTCATAAAACACTAAAACAATTCAAGAAACACTCAGCAGCATGAAGAACGCCAAAACCCCCCACACCTAAACCAAGCAGCTTTTACTACCAATATAAAAAGCAGCTTTTACTCATATTATTTTAGCCAACAAAAAAAGTATGGCAACCCTTAAAAAAAAAACATGCATCCTCAGTACTGGTTGTAGCTGTAATGACCATACAATTAAATACTAATTTGAAAACATATTGCTTTTGCTAACTTACCTCCTTGCAACTTGATTTGTTGTGGCCTGGCTTCTTGCATCGGGTGCACTTATGGGTCTTTCCATGCCTACTTAATCTCTGAACTCCACCGTCTACAGTCACTTCAACTGCAGATGGGTCTCTTTCTTGGCAGGCAGTTTTACCCTTTTTCCTTCGTCGGTCTGCTTCCTCAGTTTTGACCCTTTTCTTCTGAGGTCTCCCAGGCAAGTTTGTAACGTGTGGAGGATGCAATGGACCGAAATTTTTGGTGTCCCAAAATTTCTTTCCTCTAACTAGTTGTAGTTTGGTGTTATACGCAGCAATGTATGTGTCCTTGTGATAATAGTGGGATATGCGAGACTTGGGATCTATCTTAGAATGGTACATAGCGCAAATGGCATGCTGACAAGGTATCCCCGTTAGATCCCAAGCTCTACAAGTACACATACCTCTTGAAATGTAAACTGAGTGCCTATCGTGACCCTCAACTACCTCGTACTCGTCATCCCCATTAAAGCTAACTCTACAATCAATAGCTAGGTATCTATTTGCCTCAAACAAACCCATACATTTAGGACTGAACTCGTCTTTCCACCCATGCACTTGTGTCTCACTTTCAGCCCATTTAGACATCATTTTTAGTCTAATCCCATCGAACATTCTAATGATGGGTAAGAACCTACACTCGTCGATCCATGCATTAAAGGACTCACTCATGTTATTATCTACTACCCAAAACTTACATCTAGAAGTGAAATAAGCTCTTACCCAATATCTCACATTATCTGTGACTGCATCCTCAGCTGCCTCTTTCTTCAACGAACCCAAACTTTTGAGATTGTCATGAAATTCCTCCACATACGAACTCCATGCACATGAGAAAAATTTCTTCTTGAATTCATTCCCTCTCCACTTTTTACTCCAATTTGCGTATATGTGGCGAGCACAAAATCTATGCTCAGCAGCAGGAAGAACCTCACCAACCGCATTAGCAAGTCCCTAAGATAAGACAGAAGACATTAAAACCAAGTTACATAAATTCTGCCATGAATGGAGGGGCAATGCTAATTGAATTTGAATTAATGATATTTTGATGTTGTCTGAAATCTGAATTATTTGAAGGTGTATTGAGCTAAGTTAAGCTGGAAAATAATATGTAGGTGAATACAGTTTTAAGGTGGAAACTAATTTCAGAACCAAGGGAATTGGTTGTTCAAAAGTTATTAGAGGAGTAATGCAACCAATTAGAATAGGAAATTTTAGTAAAGGATAAATAAACAAGAAGTCTGAAACAAGCATAAATATAGATGTGTAAAGGATACACAAGAAGTCTGAAACACATATGTTCATCAACCATTGACTTCACCTGCCACCCCACACTTTGCCCAAATGTAGAGGCATACAATGTAAACGGGCATCCATCGACACACCCCACCCTGAATGTCCTCTTATCACTTTTCAAAACTGTTATCTTAACACCATTTGTAATACCCCAATTTTCATAATACATGTAAATATTAAATTTTGATAAATGACACCTATTACAATAGGTGAATTTGTGGTCTCAAAACTAGTAAAATAATTACCTTATCTTTTAAGGTGATTTCTCATGAAATTAGAGTAAATAAAGAGCTAAAAATCCCTAAGTGAATTTATGGGTCATAAAATACCCTGAGAATGTTATGATAAATCCTAAGAGGCAACAAAATATTTATTAAAATTGGAGAATATGTTGTCTCCAACTTTTTAGTTGATTTATTATTATTTTTAGGAATTATACCATTTTCTAAGCAATTAAAAACATCGGAGGATGATAAAATCAATTAGAGAAAATTAGTAACAATTATTGGGCAATTGAAATTGCAATAATTGAGATGCTCTAGTAATTTTTGAGATTAGCTAGTAATTAATTTATAAAGGTCATAATTAAGGAAATATCAATTAAATTAAGGATCAAATGATATTTAGAAGCTAAAATTAGCACACAAGAAGTTATTAATCATCAAAATTAAATTAGAAACCTTGTCAATTTTGATAGTTAAGCCTAGTAACCCCTAAAACATGATGTTAGAAATTAAAATTAGGATTTAAAATAATTATTCCTAATTTATTTCTATGAGACGAAAATTCCTATAAGATGGTAAAATTGTGGAAAATGAAGTCATATAATTTCCCTTTTTCTCCACCAACTTCGACTTGGAATGAGCATGTAAATGAGATCATTTTATGTAATTATCTTCAGCTAGACAATGCATTTCGGTTAACATATCATGCGAAATGGAATTAATGGCGTTATGGTAAATAAATAGAAAAGCTAATGTCTATTAATCCTCCCTAAGCATTCACCACCGACTTGACTTGCTCAATGTTCATTAAAATCCTTTGCTTCTCTCACATTTTTTTTCGGTCAAAGTAGCTTGGGCAAGGAGAGAAAATTATTTTACATACACATGGGATAATTATATAATAAATGGTCAATAGAGTATGGAAGAAGATTAGGTTAACTTAGGGAGCAAGTGTTTGGCTTAGGGAGCAAGTAATTGCTTAATTAGAAGAAATTAAATGAGAACCTATAGGAAATAAATCATAACTTGAAATCTTGAAACTAAGTATTTAAGATAAGTATATATTTGAGATCAGTGAATTATGAACTTCAATTTGGCTATTCCCAAAGTTATTTTCGGTTACTTTTAAGATTCATACCTAAGTGTTTTGGGAATTAAAAATTACCATAAATCTAATCTTAAAATTAGGATCTCAAAAGTGGAATTAGATTTTGAAAAAGAACATTAGTTGATGCTTAACTAAAATAGCATTTGGAATTAAATAAGAGATGAAGCAAAACTTGTGAGCCAAGAGGAGTGAGGGACGGTTTGGGGGTGAGGTGGAGGGATGAGATGAGAACCTCTTCTCCAAGCAAACCTCGAGGGCCAAGATCAAATTGAATTACTTGGTGCCTACTTATTTGATTTCTTATAAATAGAGCTCTTCCGTTCACAAGTTTCTCACCAATTTCTCAAGCCTCAACCGAAAAACATAGAGAGGAGGGAGAGAGTAAGGAGCTGCTGGAAGTAGGTAGCAAGTGTTCTTCAAGGGGTAAGAGAGTTTTTAGCTTTTGAGTTTAAGTTCTTGGGTTATGAAGTTGAAATGCTAGAAATGTTGTTTTGATCTTCAATCTTCCAATTCCAGTTTTATTTTCATGTTTTTATGGTTTCCAATAGCTTTATTTCGAAAAAATGATGAAGAAAGTGTATGGCAAAAAATTTCCGGAAGATTATGATCAAAATAATGAAGCTCTGGCAAAATTTCATTGATTAGTGTTTTCTAGAGTCAGGGGTAAAAACGTCAGTATTTTATGATGAAGATAATGTTCTAAAATTCTGAGAAAATTCATGGTGAAAGTAGACGTCTAAGGCTTTCCAAATATATAGAGTTTGTGTCATTTGAAGCTCTGTGCGAAAAGTTAAAAATCTTAGAAGTTAAGTGATGTTTTCTGGACAAAAATCTGGGCAGCAGTTTGAAATCTGGAAACTGGGAATTATCCATGAATTCTGGGTAAGTTCCAGTATTTTTCCTCAAAAATAGACTTCTCAAGGATTCCGGAACATTTTACGGATCCTTGTTTTGATTTTTCTAGAATTAGTTATGATTTTTCAAAGTTACCAAAAAATCTGCCTAGAAAATGCTACACCACGTTTTTGAAGAAATGTAAGGGCAAAATTGTAATAATAAAGCCATCAAGGGTAGAATGGTAAATAGAGGTGGAAATATCTCTTAGGATGTTATTCTAAGTGATATGGTGATATGTTAGGATATCCGGGAAGTCCAAAGCCGAAATCAAAGGTCAGATGTTTGACGACTATGCAGTAAAAAGTACGGACGCGTATTATAACATTAACGCTTATGCTTATGGTATGGTTATATATGATAATTGTTTTCACATGTTGATACTCTGTTTTGAAATTGCTCATGGATTTGAGTTGTATACGGGTTATAGTCTTGATAACACCGTTGAGTTTTCCTAGCGCTGAGGACACGATAGGCCATAGTGGCACTGGTTATGTACAGACTTGGGTAACATACATATTGCAGTGGCTGTGTTATGTTACTTGCTGATATGGTTTTGAAAGTTATAAATGTGATTTTATCATTGTGATATCTGTCATATACTGTTTACATAAACATGAGGTTAACCGTTACCTGAGGTCCAATGGGCATTGGACCTCAGTCTTAATGAATAGTACAGGAAAGAAACCAGGATAGAGAAGGTGCCGGAGGATAGAGCCGTATAGAGGCAGCGGTCGAAGATGAAGGTCGGTAGAAGTGTTACAAGCAGAGTACTCCGGCACGAATGTAACAAAGTTACTTTGAACAGTTTGGTGTCTAAGGCTGGGTTAATCTATGTGGGAAGCCAATCAGTCGCCGTATAAGTCGGTGAGGCCCCATAATAGACCCCTACCTGGCCAATCTGTTTAATTATCTGATATTAGGTTCCAAGACATGGGTTTAGTTTAAAACTTTCTTTATCAGAAGATTGTATTTAACCTCTGTAAATTGTATCACATGAATATTCCTTCGGGATATTTAATATATCAGCTTATGTCGGGCATCATCATATGTTTGGGCATTTTTATATCAGATACTCGTTGTCCGGATCTTAGCGCACGCTATTAATTTCCGCAGTACTCTAAGCTGTAGCATCTCAAACTCTGTTGTTTTTCTTAAAACTAAGTGTCGACCGACACGATTTTCGAACTTGGAATTTGGGATGTTACATTTTTGGTATCAGAGGAATGGATTGAACAACTAGTTTATGAGTACTGAAATAATGCTAGTTATGTGATACAAAAAGGACGTATACCCTAAGAAAAAGGGTTAGGATTGGGTAAGTAAAAACCCTAGAGACAAAGGAGATGGTACAGAATATGGGTTCTGTTGCTAAACTCTGGGAATCCTGGTATGAAAATCAGGGTCTAAGTTAAATTACCCCAATAACAAATTTATAAGGGAAGTTGTACCAAGAAGTTGGTGCTGCTTAAGTTTCCCTAGAAACCATGTTTGATTCATGTGTTATGAGCAAGAATATTGCTTGCATCAGCCTTTCATTAAACCATGTTTGATTCCTAAACGTGGTTTTGGCCAACTATTTCATGCATTCTTTTGGCATGCTAGCTAGTAAATACTCAGAACTTTCCGAGCAAGGTTGGAACTGTAGTAACTTAGAATAGGTTAGGATGGTACCACTATCTTAAATGAGGAAATACTCAGAATTTGATTAGAAGCTTGAAAGTATATTCCACCAAACAGAGGTCATTGGTTTCGTTTTCAGTAGTGGAGCATTTCCACAAACACATTATAGGCATGAAGTTTTAAAATCAATGAATTTTTCTCTAGCCCAACCAAATGTCAAGCACAGGGAAGATGCCCCACTAGTGCTTCGTTTCATTCCTCTTATCATAAAGAAAAGTGTATATATTTGCTGTATCATCACAGTAACTCATGAAACCATACAACAAAAGAAAAAGGAGTGCTAGTTAGACTATACGAATGTCCATTTCTTAACAAAAGAGGAAAAACAAGAACAACAACGAAAGAAGCATTGACAAAACCAACCTCCGTGTCGTAGCTATTTAGAACAAACAAAGATATGGGTATGGCGTGACAAAGACCAGTTGAACCCTCTCAGCACCCTCAATCGAACCTCGTTCAACCCGCGATTGAAGGCTTGAACCCTAGCTCTCCCTCGGCTCCGCGATTTCCCTTAGCTCAACGATTTACCTCAGCTCGCAATTTCAAGTTTTTCCCCACACCGATACGATTTTGTGTTTTTAGGGATTCAATCTTTCCGCACTTCAACCCTAGCTCTCCCTCAGCTCCGCCATTTCCTCACCCTCAGCTCGCAATTTTGCTTCTGTTGGTTCCGATATGATTTTCTGTTTTTAGAGTTATATCTTTTCCAATTGTTTTTCATGCCCAGTCAGCGTCCAGTCAGCAATTTTGTCCCACTTGGCTGTCCACCTCAGCTCCGTTAGTCAACCTTCACATTTTAACGGTCAAACATAATGTATATTAACAGAAGTGTGACTTTTGCTCCCTGATTATAACCACGTTGGCATTTTTGCCCCAAAAATAAGCACATGGTGCTAGGCGCCCTTGGAGGTAAAGTTCAAGGGTATTTTTGCACCTTTACCCTAGGATTGTTTGATTCATGTGTTATGAGCAAGACTGTGGATTCAGTCGTTTGCATACATCCAGGGTAGCTGTGGATTCAACTTGACACGGGTTCTAGTCTTGATAACACCGTTTGTATGTTTTCCTAACGCTGAGGACACAAGGGGCCATCGTGGCACTGGTTATGTGCAAACATGGTCATACATGCATGAGCTGTGTGCTATGTATGGTGTTTTTGACATGCATTTGTTGTGTGCTATGCATTGTCCACTGAATGTATTGAATAACTGTCATATATATTGTTTATACTTTTCACATGAGATTAATCGTTACCTGAGGTCCAGTGGGTATTGGACCTTAGATCTGTCTAAGGTTCAAGAAAGGAACCGGGATAGAGAAGGTATCGGTAGGTGAAACCGTGAGAAAGGCACCGGTGGACGGAGCTAGGAAGAGTCATCGGTCAAAGCAAATGCCGGAAGAGCGTCCTCAGAGTATTCATTCTGGCATGATTTAACAAGGTTATTTCAAACGGTTTAGTGCCGAAGGCAGGGCTAGTCTATATGGATCAGTCAATAAGTCACCGTGAACTCGGTGAGACTTCCATGATAGACACCTACCTAGCCAAATTGTTTGATTAGCTGAGTTAGGTTCATTGCCCCAAGTCTAGCTACGGCTTGGTTGAATATTGTATAGTTACATGTAAGAATTATAATTATACAAAGCTCTATATATTGTATCACATAAATATTCATTTGGAAAATTTTTAATATATCAGCTTATGTCGAGCATCAACATATGTCTGGGCATTTTATATCAAATACTCATTGTCTGAATATTAGCGCACACTATCCATTTCTGCATTACTCTAAGCTGTAGCACCTTAAACTCTGTTGGTTTTTCCTAAAACTAAGTGTCAACCGACACGATTTTCAAACATGGAATTTGGGGTGTTACATAATGCAAGTATTAATATATATTATGATGGTTGTTTATGTGTGCCCATTAATTATTATCATAGAAATGCGTATATCATTACCTCACTAAGCCTCAAACCATAACAGGCACTATATTAGAACTATTATAATAAGTCCAGAATAAATAAAGGGTCGGAACCATACGTTATGTATCTACATCGAACATTTATAGCGCCCACATATATAGCGATTCGCAACCGTAATTTATGGTCGATAATAACCGTCATATATTGCGAATTTTGTAGTAATTTACATACAATATCATATATTGTCTCTTTTAGTGTTTAATATAAGAGTTAAAAAATTAGTTAAGTTAGTTGTTTATAAAAATATGTGTTTGATTCCCAAAGCACCTCTTTTAATTATTTTCCTAAAAAATAACACTGTAAAACCCTCTTAATATATATAAGGAATAGGAAGACTTCTTTTTAGGGGGGATTATACAGACAAAGTGAGTTGACATCTTATACTGAAAACCAAATTAAAGTAAATTTTCTTATTAACTCTCACATTTAGCATGGACGGGAGTAGTTAGAAAAGAAAAATCACGAGAGGATAAATATAAATTATTTCACAAATTTTATTTTTTTTATCCGTATAATTTTGACTTGATTATAATTCAATCATCACATTTTAACTTGATGCAACTCAGTGTATATAGTTTTGACTTGGCTATAACTCAACCCTTCAACTTGGACTCACTGTAACTCAATCCTTATAGCTTTAATCATTTTATAACTTTGTCATTGCGTTTTAGAATAAAAGCTTGGGAGGGACTGAATTATAAAATGTTTAAAGTAAAAGGATTGAGTTGCAGTGGTTTAAATTAAGAAACTGAGTTACAACCGAGTTAAAATTATAACTATAAGTTGCACTCTAGTTAGAACTTCGTTAAAATTATAGGGACCAAAAGATTAAATTTTCCTGGAATTATTCACCATCTTCTCCTATTCCGGCCGTCTTATACCAACGTCCACATATAGTTCATCATTTTGATCGCCATCTTATCTCTAACCGACAAAACAAGAAAGTAAATTCCTTTTCTCCGTTGGCTTTCGACTATTCTCTATAGGCTTCACGTTCTGGGTTTTCAAACCCAATGAATACGTGTTGAGAGCAAGTAGGGGTGGACCCAGAAAATAATTGAATGCATAAAAAAGTATTATAATAATTATAATGTCATCCTTCTATGTCTTATTTTTTGATATTTTATCATAATTACCTCCACTACAAAAAAATTGACTTTCGGCGGCGACAAAAGTCGCCACTGAAAGTATGAAAGTCGCTGCTAAAAGGTTTTTAGCGGCGACAATATGTCACCGTTGATACTGTTGTCGGCAATACTTTTAGCGGCGACATTATTAAGTCGCCGCTAAAAGTAGACTATCAGCGGCGACAAATGTCACCGCTGAAAGTGCATCCAAAATCAACCACAACCATAGTCGCAGCTGAAACTAGAGTTTCAGTGGCGACAATTGTCGCCACTAAAGACTTTTTGGTGGCGACAAATTTGTCGCCACTGAAAATAGGTATCAGTGGCGACATTTGTCGCCACTGAAACATGTATTAACAACGACTTTTTGTGTCGCCACTAAACATATATCAGTGGCGACAAATGTCGCCACTGAAAGTCACTCTTTTTTTTAAAAAAATTAAATGTCATACAATACTACTCAACTTAAGACTTAGCAAGAGGAAGTTCAATTTCCATGTTGTCAGCCTTGTTCATGACAGAATGTAAAGCAAAATATATGTATAAGGCAAACACTCAAAAGTACTACCTAAAAATCAATATTAATAAGCATGCTCAATAATAGCACCATTATAAAACTAACATTCCAAATATTAACGACAAACTAGAGTACTCTATGCTCTACAATTTCAAATGCCAATCATCTTGAAATTGGTTAAAAATATGGGGGGAAACGAACAAACCTTCTTAGCGGACCACAAGGGGGCATGACTTCATTAAGCTTGCGCATAAGCATTTCTTCTTCTACCTATATAAGAAAACCTCGAGCAGTCAAGGATGCAAGTTTATGATCATGAATTTTTGTAGTTTGTTTAAAACAAACCATTACAATTTTTGTAGTATGTTTAAAACAGACCATTACAAACACAATTCCAATACACTAAATTTATCTCTAACAAGGTTCCATGCAAAGTACCATTCACTTACAACAATATAATACTTGATACTTTCTATTTTTTTTGAATTGGCATTATTTAGGTGTTGGAAAAAAGGATGTAACTGATGAACCCAACAAAGGTTAAAAGGAACAACAATCAGACAAAGAATAAACCATGACAATCAACAATATGAGCCTACCCAGCAACAGAGTTACTTAATTCCTAATGTAAAAAAGTTATGAATCAGTTATGTTTATTTCATTTTCCACAGATTTCACAAGTCAAATCAGAATACATGGAGATCGTGCTTCAACAAAATAGAGTAAGTTTTCTCCTCCTCCTTTGATGGTAAAGCAATGAGTATGACAGGTAGATATTGAAAATATCGTAAAATTAGAAGCCCTAATCTACAAGAGAAATAAAAGAAAGATGAAGAAACCTGAAGTTTATGCAGCTAGTTAGACATTAACTCATAGGAGTCCTGAAGGAACTCGTTCTATTTATCCAAATGCCTGTTAATGACATGATCAAAAATTCAAAACCATTCAATCTTTTTTTTAAAAAAAGAAGGGGGTTGGGGGCTGTATATTTAATGTTAA
The DNA here is from genome assembly GCA_037074495.1 of Acacia confusa. NCBI lineage: Eukaryota > Viridiplantae > Streptophyta > Magnoliopsida > Fabales > Fabaceae > Acacia > Acacia confusa. The sequence goes on along the minus strand of CM073513.1, from coordinate 7,566,272 downwards.
GAGCATAAGTTCAAGTAAATTTGAAATATAAATTGAGAAAGTAAATTATGGCAAGTTCAACCTCCTCATGATCTATGATTTATATTTGCTAATCAATAGATTAAAAATCAGTTGTCAAAGAAACTGAGTGGACACCCTTGTATAAGTTTTAGTCAACAATCTGAATGAAATGCATTACAATCAATATATTGTCCGGAGATAAATTTCAATGAAGCTGGGAAATTAGTCACAGTAACATACAGTAAAATATATTAATACCAACAGTAAATTAAAATATAGCAATAAACATGTGAAACATTTCCAAGTATTTTTAAGGGAAAATAGATAAAATAGCCATTCCAATAAACTGGCATGCCAACATGGGGATGGAATTTAAAATAGTGAAAGAGATACAGCATGGTCAAGGAATCAGAAATTAAAGCGTTGAGTTGACTAAGCAAAACAGACAAGACAAGTTGAAAGCACAAGACGATGATGGAAGATAGATATGATGAAGCAGGGCAAAGGATTGTTCAGAGAAGCTCATTCATTAGCCACTGAAGCCTCCACGGGAAGTTGATTCTTGACCCACTCTAGATACCCTCCTCCCATGTTCCTCAGATTCTTGTACCCCTGCCATTTCATTCTCATTCAAGCTTATGCTTCCATCTAAAATTCTCAAGTATGAAGTGAATCCACTTACATCACCCAGAAGATCCCTAGTCGCAGAAACTGATCTCACCCCGCTCTAGCATCTAAAATTCTCAAGTAAGCGAATTTGATTTCATTTCTTTAACAAAAATAATCAAATAAAGGATGACAATATCGAATCTGAGTGGAATGTGGAATGGGATGAGTTCGAAAGTCAACAATTTTGGAAGTCCAATTAGGCCATGTATGACTAAATCCAGGGGGCCACAAATAAAATATGCCAATAACACAACTTTACCGCCTCTGCATGAGAATCAACCACTCATAATGCGAAGTCTTTGAAATTTAAAACGGAATAGATTTAAAACAACAGACTCTTCCACGGTGACAGACCCAAGGCAACAAGCAAGGGGAAAAAATTGTAATGTTGGTTTCAGATAAGCCAATTGATATTGAAATCACAGTTACGGACTTACCTCTCGCGTAATGGATCCGTCATCCTCCATGTTTAATTACTTGAAATATCTGGCTGATCTGTAATACATAGATAAAAAGGAAAAGGAATTCAGGAAATTTAATCTGGAATGAATGACAGTTCGCACAGAACAAATGAATAAAATGAAGCTAAACAATCATCGGACAAGGATTTTGCGGGGGCGGTGGAAGATAGGAATAGGGTTTCATATCAACTGGGACGAAGACGAGGGAAGTGCATTATCTCACTTTCTCAGAATCCCAAAACACTCGAGAGAAACGATCTAGTGTTGAGAGACACTGAAAAAAAAGGGATTCAAATTTTATACCGAATTTGTGAGTTGCAAGGACGTATGTATCGAACCAGACTGTTGAAGCGAAAGGTCTTGGTTTGAAGCCAATATGCTTCGTCAAAGAGCGGAGAAGGAAGGGGGGGGGGGGGGGGGGCGCCGGAAACCGAGTACACAAGCGGAAGAACGACGTGAAAAGGGAAGATCGAGTGTGAGAAAGATCGGGAAGGAGGCCGTGTGGGAGGACTCAGAATTCCAGAAAAATTCCGCCAAAGTTTATTTCTGCCTCGCGCCCAGATTTTTTTGTTGTTTCAATATTCAATATATATATATATGTAAAAAACAAAAACAAGAATTTTAATGTCGCCACTGAAACTTATTTTTGGTAACAACATATAAGAGTTGTCGTTGAAGGTGTGATTTTCAGCGGTAACTTTTCAATGTCGCCGTTAAAAGTTATATAATATTATTTTTTTTAAAAAAAAAAAAATTTCAGTAGCGACAAAAAATCGCCACTGAAATTTACTTTTGGCGGCGACATATGAGAGTCGCCGCCGAAAGTGTGACTTTCAGCGACGACTCTCATATGTCGCCACTAAAAGCTATACAATATTATTTTTTTAAAAAAAAAAGATTTTCAATGGTGACATAAAGTCGCCATTAAAACTTACTTTTGGCGACGACATATAAGAGTCGCCACCAAAAGTGTGACTTTCAATGGGGACATTAAAAGTCGCCATTGAAAGTTTGTTGCCGCTGAAAGTCACACTTTTGGCGGCGACATTAAAAGTCGCCATTGAAAGTTCTTTTTTTTTTTTGTAGTGCTCATTATCAATGCTATCAAATATATATTTTTCAATATAAGATATTAAGCAATCAAGGGTGGCACTTCCCTATCTTGCTAGATCATAAAAGAGCAAAGAGCAAAGATGGACGTGTGTGTTGGGAAAGGTATAGAAAGGGAAAATTAAAAAAGGGGGGGGGGAATTATATTCAAGCATTGTTAAGCCTTAAAATATAGCTCTTCCATTATTTTATTTTATTTTATTTTTGCACTTATGACAATGACTCTGCCGTCCGTCAGACTTCACAATTGAACAACTATTAGCCCTTCCATTAAGACTAACTCCTTCATTGGTAGAAATATGTTTACATACACACACATTATACAGAAGTTGATCTTAAGTAATCTGTAAACAATCAACAAAACTTTTGTACTTTATAAAATCTCGAGTGCATTTTTACTTGAGCAAAAACATTTCTTAGAGATCTGTTGGGGTATGCAACTGTTATTTCCGATTAGAGAATCGAAGTTATGAGTGGATATATTCTGCATAATATAATAATTATGAAAAGATTGGTGATTTGAGAATATTCAGATACAAGAACGCGCTTATGATCTTTTGCAACATGCATGTTTCAATTTATAATGGGCCAGAGCTAAGTTGGTTTAATTTGATTTCATCATTGGTTTACTTATCCTTATTTGCTTTATTTGTATTCATGCCAGGTCATTCGTACAATACCAATGGCACAGATGAGCACTTGTATTAATTATCCTCATTATATAATACAATATAATATAGTATAGTATCATAAGAAGGCAAATCTCTCTAAATGAATCGCCGTCCAAAACCTGCATGCCCCTCTGTTTCTTTGATTACATCAAAAGTTGAGTTACAACGTAATAACCAGGTCCACGAGTGAATCTAGACTAAGATATATATTTGTATGATCGCCTCCCTTGTATTCTAATCTGTTAATAAAATTATACCAAAAAGAATGGACAACTATATAACATTGCGCTTTGAAGGGTTAAAAAAAAAATGAATGGCCTTAAAATTTTAATCCATGACAGTGATGACAATATAAAAAAACAAGAACAAACAATATTGTTTATAAAGTCAGTGTGGTCCAAATCAGTATGGAGATTGATCACCAAGAAGAGATAGTGGTGAATAATATCATGGAAATAGATGATGATATTAATGAAGAAGACCGCATCAGCCAGCTCCCTGATTCTATGCTAGCTGTCATTCTGCATTCTACACAAGTCTCGTACTTGATGCACACAACATGCTTGACACTGACAAGTATTCTGACATGAATGTCTCCCAGATGCATTGTTTGGAAAGGAGCATTGTGAAGATGAAAAGAACTGAGCAAAAAAAAAAAAAAGATGAAAAGAACCGTGTAGTTCATGAACGTCATGTGTTACTACTTGAACTGTGTCAAAGAAGTTCAGAAGATTGAGAAGCTCAAGGTTCACTTCCCATTTGGAAATAATATACGCCTGCAAACTCGATGGGTGGATTGGTTTTGCTCTGCAAGAGACAAGTTGAAGAGATTGGTCCATGCTCCGAGTGCATCTATGTCTTCCCTTGTGATCTTTTGTAGAGATTGGGTCAACTAACAGTCGAATGTTTGTATCTATTATGAAAGGCAAACATTGCACCACTTTAAAAAGGTTGGGACAAAAATTGAGCCTAAAAAACATTAGACTCCGTGGAAACTTCCGGGGATGGATTGCACTTTAACCACAAAATAAAATACTGGTACATTTTATCCACCTTCTAATGTAGGCTGACAATAAGCATTTTGACCAAAAACAAAAAAAAAAAAATCTCCTTGTAGAGGTGCGTAAAAAGTAAAAAATAAAACACGTTACTACATATAATTAAAAAAAAATTATGTATTTCAAGGTTAAAGTAAGACGGAAACATGCATGTATCTCGGGTGTTTGCTAGGGTTCTACTGATCACTTCATTGGAAAAAGATGTTGATAGTAAGACCTCTAAATTATATTTAGGGACTTGTATTCCCAACTTTTGAAGTTTTAGGTGGAACTGCAGAAATCATCAGTTTAATGTCTCTACTGAGTACTGAGAATGTGTGTTGCATATAAATATTTATATAGACACACACAGAATATATAGTTAATAAACGGGTCAACCTGTGGGTTACATGTGTAATTGATGTCACGGTTTGTCTTCCAGTACCGTGTGGGGATGTGTGTAATTAATACCCTCTCAGTACGTATATACCTAATAACTTATATTTGTATTTAACTAGCAACCTCTATAACTAATTTGCTTTAATTTACTTCAATAATCATCATCATATATGCTTCTTCCACTCCCCCATCTTACTTCTCTCTCTCTCTCTTCTAATCATGTTATTTGAAAAGAATTTTGTTTTTACTTATATAAACATACTTTTCAATTACAAATCCAAAGAAGCCGATTTCTTCAAAAACATATATATAGGGAAAAAGGACTCTTCATTCTCATAAGATTACTTTATTAACCACTCTCTTCGATCTTATATTGACTTAATTAAGAACTTTGTCATAAATATAGGTCTTGAATGTTTGTAATTTACAAGTTACCCCTACAATTTCATGCAGTAAATTAAAGAAGGGGCAAGATTTTCCCAAACAAACTTAAGTCCTGTTTAGATCAAGATCATAATCAATTATGAGTCAAAAATATAGTTTTTTTATTAAAAAAATATCCGAACAACCCTATATATACAAAAATCAATTATGAAATTAACAAGCTAATAATAAAAACTAATGATATAACCATAATTTTGATTCATAATTTATTTTGGGGTGTATAGAGCAGGGTGTTTGATAATTTACGAGATAACAATTATTTTAATAAATTTATAATTATTTGGGAAAAACATAGAAAAATACTTTGGAATTATCAAAATGACAAATGAGGGTGTTGAATTTCATTGAAAATCAATTCCAATGGACTGATTTGGAGTTTTGAAATGTTAGGTATGTTGAGAAACTACATCATTGTTTTCACTGTTTTTTTTTTAAATAAACCTTAGAACCCTTTGCCTGCTGCTAGAGCTCTAGTGTCAGCGACTTCCATTTACAGCTAGCCACTAGAGATTCATTGACCTTACCTGTGATATTTTTTTTGAAAATAAAAAAACAAAATAGTCAATATCAAAACCAAAGTAGATGTTAGCGAAATTAAAGTAATAAACAAGTTCTTGCTACCAAACATTTCCTAATAACTACTTTTGTTTTACTATTGACTATTTGGAACAATTGCCAGCAAAGTTCCTAATAGATTTTTTGAATTTTCAAAACAAAATCATTGGTTCAAAGTGAAACTAAAGTAGTAAATAAAGATATAAAGTAGTAAAAAAGTTTTTGTTCTTGACTATTTGCTAATTATAACTACTTTTATTTTAATATTTACTACTTTAGTTTCGATATTGATTACTTTTGGCTGGTTTCAGTCAAATTTATTAATTCATTTTTCAAATTTCTAAAATAAGTGTAGTTAATAATGAAACGAAAGTAGTAAATAGCGGGAAAAAATAGTTATTAGGAATTACTCAACAACATGAACTCTATTTTCATCATCAATAAATTTGGTTTCACTATTAACTACTTTTAATTTTCTTATGAAATTCACAAAACCATATTACATCATCAAAGTTCTGGTGATCTCTGCTTTAGGGACCAGCTATTAGTGATGGTCGATGGCGCTGGAATTCTATTTACCAGTAGCTGGCAAGAGATTTTTAAGTTTTTTTTTATTAAAAAAATGTGAAGGCAATAATGTAATTTCCCAACATTTCAAAATTTCAATTTAATTCATTGGAACTGATTTGGGATTATTGAAATGCAACCCCTTATTTGTCTTTTTGGTATTTCCAAGATATTTTTTCATCTTTTTCTCTAGTTGATTTTGACTTTTGAGTTTACAATTGATTTTGTATGTATATGGGCATTTGAACACAAGTTGATTGATGTGGTAAATGGCCTCACTCCCATAAAGGAAAAAACACAAATTCAAATCTTGAAAAACACTCTTTGATGTGAGAGGCAAAAATCCCTTATGTTCTAAATCTGAAAAGGAAACCCTTATTTAAATAAGAAATATTTTTTTAAAGATAATGATGAATGGATTTGGTGGTCATGAGAATTTTTTTTACACACAAGAAATGAAAAGCAATACAAAACAAGAAACTAAGAAGTAGCAACAATTAAGAATCTCATCAGTGACTCTGGTCCAAAGATTTGCAAGTCTCGAAGCCTTCATTTAGTACTCTTTTTGCAAGACAATCTGCTATAAGATTATTATCCTTGCGTATAACCTGGAACTCAACTTGCCAATTCCGCTGAATCATATTCTTAATATATTAGAGAATTGCACTATCATCATATGTTTCAAGAACCACATTTATGACCAATAGTAATGCCTCAGCCAAGTCACTCCTCTAGATTATATTATTTGTACCTGATTATATGCTCTCTTTAGTCCTGTCAACCCTCTCCAAAAACTTAGAACTTGTTTGGTTCAACCCATTATATTCTTGCAATGATAATCATGATTTACATTACCAAGAGAAAGATGTTTGATTGTTTTTTAATATGGTAATAGGGTCTACCATAGTAATGACGATTACCAAAAAATTAGTAATCCTTATTCATATATACTTCTCTTTATGTATACTCATTACCACCTATTGTATAGTTGAAAAAGTTCAATTTACATTTTAGTTTTATTCATTTTTATTTTACTTGTCTCATTTCACCTATCACACTATGCTCCTCCACTGTTGTTGCCACCACTACCTACTCCTTTTCCAATGCCATTCCCCACTGTCGCCAGCACTACCTCCTCCTCCTCCACCCTTGTCACTGCCAATACTTCCACTATTGTTGATGTCACCACTATCTCCTCCTCCTCTGACGCCATGCCACCTCCACCATTGCCACCCCAACTACCTCTCCTCCACTATAGTCACTACCACCCCTCACGGCCACCACATCCACCGTTGTCACTACCTCATGGCAGCTACTACCTCCTTCTCCTTCATTGTTGTCACCATCACCACCTGTCATCGCCACTGCTGCAACATCATTATTGTCGTCTCCACCACCACAACCTTCACCATAAGACAATCCTCAACAAGGTAGCATGACAATTTTGGTGAGGGAAGTGGATGGGTCTTAACTTTTTTTTTTTCTACAAAGATTGTATTAAGGATAAAATTGACTTTGTGAAATATATTAATTTTAAATAATCAATAAAAAAATAACTTATTGCACCTTACTTAAAAATCAAACCAAATACTAACCTTAGAATTAATACTGCATTACATTACTACTTCTTCGCATTTCACTATACTATAAGGTGTAGTGGGATCATGCCAAAGAGACCTTTAGCTATGAGATGGTCCCCATCTTCCAAACGAAGAAGGAAGCCTTCGGTCAAGGAATTATCTCCAGCCTTCAATACGCATCCACACCCAACCCTACCGAAATAAGGAGAGAACATGCCATCAAGTCATCAACTTCCACTACGTGTCTCCCACTCGTTCCTTCAAGATTCAATCTGGTGAGGTGGGTCTGATGATGTGGGTTAATCTTAACCCCGTACGTGGAGCGTGTTGGATGTGTGCTAGACATTCTAAAATAGCACTTGCTCTAACAAAAATAGCATAAGTAGCAGTTCTCAAATGGATACTCGCTGATGCCCACATTGTTCTTCATGGGTAGTTTTAGCCAATCCCTTATGGAGGTCACCTTACAAAGTGGCTTTGGAGATGTATTAGATGAGATGTGGAACCATCCAAATCACTCAACTCTTTGTTTCAATGCGCATCTTCCGGTGATGACAAACAATAGTGGAAATCGTCCTGCGTGGGCCCCACTCGTCATCATGTTTTGCAACCCTGTTTCTGGACTACTATCAACCAAAAAAAGAAACCTCCATTTCATTTCCCTCGGAGAGCGCAATATAAATTGGAAAAATAATAAAAAAATATAGTAAACGTTTCATATTTTATTTTTTTAATAAAAATGCTATTTAATTTATTTGTAATATAAAATACTAATTTATTTTCCTAAATCACATCCAAGGGGTGTCTTTTATATCCATTTGCCACTTTCATATTTTAATTTGCTCACACTAATACTTTTCAATGGAGCTCAGAAAAGGCTGTAAATTGACTAACTCTATCTAAAAATTAAGAAATTTTTTTAAAGCTTTGCACATATTTTAGCTCATACTTTAATTTAATAAGGAAAGGAGTAATAAACATTCTTTAAAAAACGGCAACATTAAAAAATACAATAAATAGTTAAAAACTTCCTCTAATACTTTATAATAACGAACAAAAAAGGATCTTCCTAAGGAATTCTTATAAACGAGACAGAAGAGCACATATTTTTGGGTAAGTCCGCTCTATTCATTTGTCAGCGTTTTCATTTCATATTATTTATCAATGGCTCTAGGCGTTGACTATAAAATAGTTTAGCCAAAATTTCAATGCTTAACAAAACTTGAACTACGACAAATTCTAGTTCTAGACAAATAGTAACCTATTCGTCTCATATACTGTTCTAGACATATTGTACGGCCAACAAGATGGAGATGATTAAAGGAAAAATTGATGAAAAAACCCGGTAAAAAATTTTAGTGGTGAGATTTACCTAAATCAAAGTACTAGTACTTTAGATATACAAAATTTACAGGATACATACTAGAACTTTCTGGGTATAAAAATTTATCAGGTGTTTTTCAACAATAATATTTTTTAAAGGAATTTTCCCCCAATTTTTTCAAGATTAAATTATGGGTCAGCGTTATGGGGAACATATGTTCCTAAGAATCACCATAAATACATTTTCAAATAGTATCTGAAGATTACCACGATCATTACTCAGGTCATGTGATGACAAAAACCTTCCTTTGGAAATATCCCCACAAGTTTCAAGGTTAAATAAGATCTCTCTTCAATCCTTACTTCACTACCTCCCCTCCATCTCCAATTTCACCAAAAATTATCTTACTCCCTACCACCTCCAATATAAATCTCTGATCTCTCATACTCAACCAACAGAAAAAAAAGAAGTTTCAGGTCATTATTATGGAGATTGATTAGCAAGAGATGGTGAATACTATCATGGAAATAGATGATGATATTAACGAAGAAGACGGCATCAGCCAGCTCCGTGATTCCGTGCTAGCTAGCTGTCATTCTGTCAATCTACACAAGTCTACTTCATGCACACAACATGCTTGACACTGGCATGTATTCTGACACGAACGTGTCCCAGATGCTTTGCTTGGAAAGGAGCATTGTGAAGATGAAAAGAACCGTGTAGTTCATAAGCGTCGTGTGCTTCTACTTGAACTGTTTCAGAGAAGTTCAGAAGAAGCTCAACGTTCACTTCACATTAGAGAATATATACGCCTGCAAACCAAATGGGTGGATTGGTTTTGCTGTCAAGAGAAAAGTTGAAGAGATTGATCTGTGCATGTTGGAAGATAATTACCTCAGTGCTCCAAGTGAAGGCTTTTATATCTATAAATCAACAGCAGAAAAATCAGCTAGAAACGGGATTGATCGCCAAAACCAGAGAAGCTGTGAGAATTTTGTGGAAGTCTCATTCTCTCATTCTGTGCGATGGGGATACAAATCTCCTTGCTTGATACAGCTGTGGAAAGACAAGTATTCAGGCCATTGTAAACAAACTGTACGTGCAATTCAAGTTCAAGAAACAATGACTGATGTGGAAATTAAACGTATACATGCGTACATATTTGTAATGTCTCATTTTAGTGCCCTTTGATTTAATGTCCATCAATACTGTTTTGCATGGTGGAAATGTTAGAACCTGAACAAGAAATTAGTGAACACATGGATGAATTTAATTAATTATGCAAATAAGATGTCAAAAGGAAAATGATTAATATGCATTATATCTGGTATTAAATTGTTTGATACTAATGACTGTTTATATATGCCATTTTACGATCATTTTCTCTATCACGGGGTATATAAACAAAATATCAATTATTGATTATTAATTTATTTTATTTTTGTATTTCACAAGCTTTTTATGATTTCTAGCGATAATCTAAAATAATGCTGCTCTTGCATTATTTTCTTATATCATCCTCCCTCCTATCATTAATATTAGACACATTTATCTAATTCAATTAGATTAAATAAGTTAGTTGAGTTAGTTAATATGACATTTATTTTCTAAAATACTCTAGTCATTTTCCTTAATTTCCTCTCCTCCTTGATTATTGTTGGAAGAGCATTAATAGAGACAACTTAGGAAAATATTCACAAATTTGAAAACTATATACTATATTTAAGACTAAAATTAACTTCTCAAATATATCTTATATTAAATAACGAAAGGAATAAAAATCATACATAATCATAATGTGAGGAATATCCTCTAGTTCATTTTGGAGAACGTAGAGCTTGATGATGGAAATACTACATGATGGAGCTTAAGTTGGTTCATTTCTAAGGGGGCAAGTATCTAGGGTTAGTGAAAATTAATAAACTTCAATAACTTCATAAGCATATTTTCGCTATAGAAATTGAAAGGATCCAATTCGAGCAAGTTTTTTTTTTTTAAAAAAAAAAAGAGTAAAAATGGTTGGTATAGGTAAGACAACCGTCAAAAGTGGATTGGAGAAAAGTCATCTATTTGGACGATTTTTTTTAATGAATCTTCCTTTATATCTAACATAATGGATAAAAGGGTCCTCGAAGAACCATAGGATGGACGAAAAATCCTTATCAAAGACTTCTATAAAATGTTATATTTTTGCGCATAGGATGAATGAAACACCCATCCTTCTCGGACCAGTTTTAATGCTCATCACAATGAAGAGCATCAAGAGCTAATCATCATTTTAAACCATTCAGATATAATTTTGTGGATCAGATTGAAGTGTTTTTTCTACTTTTGCTTTTTTCCAAGAAAAAATTTATTTTATTATAGAATATAATATAAAAATAATCTCTTCATTATCAGTTTTTTAAAAAATTCATTTTTTGTAATTTAATAATCATCATTTGAAAATATAAATATGAACAGTTGAAATTTTATTTGAATTGGGTAGATTTCGTAATGATGATTAGCTCTTAGTACTTATTATCATGATGAATACTGAAACTGATTCCCATCGTTCCCTAGTTATATATGCTATTTTGTAGTTCATGTCTCTCTCACGCACAAGTTCTATATATTTTGTCTTGTCCATTCCCTTCTTGCCATCATATTCATATCCCTTCCCCGGTCATGGCGTTTATTTTGGTCCCAATCTTTCTATATTTGCCTCCCATATTTTTTATGTAACTGATGTTAAGCAAAAATTCAGCCTCTCTCTCTTTGGCCTCTCTATGTTCAGGCCCATGAATACCATTCTAAATGTTCATTAGCCTGAGTTCTTTTTTTCCGCGTCATTTATCCGGGGTTATCTAAACCAACTAGTAAGTTAAAATGATATTATCAAAATTCACGACCCGTAAAAGTATTCATTGTCACTGATATTAAATTTTCCAAAGCATTGTTCTTGTTTATGTCGAGGAGCGCGATTTTGACGATGCAAGTTTGACAATTATAATCATGCCAGACTGCACGTGAATTGGTTTTTATCGACAAATAAACCGCCATCTCCGCCACGTTCCAACTTTCTCCGTTTCCGTTTGCTATGAGAGATTTGGAGGGGAGGGGAGGGGAGGGAGGGAAAACTTTTATAAATTGAATTTTAAAAAATTGAAAAAATTAGAGTTACAATATCTTAATAAAGAGTATATGTAAGAAGAAAAGATTAAAACAAAACTAATTAAAACCTTTTAACCCTACTTTTCTATCTTTTTCAATTTTTTTTTTTTAAATTCAACTCAATTTTTTTTCCCTCCCCTCCCCTCATACCAAACAATTAATGCCATCTCTTCCTGCCGGCATTTCTTAATCTATAAAAAAAACCTTGAGTACATATCTCGATTGGAGTTTATCACTTGCTTTTCCTGTCTTGTCAATGTGTGTCCTTAAACCTAAAACCGAAAATACTACGATGTGTTCATCAGCTTCAGCGGTGACACCCGTTCCGGCTTTACGAGTCACCTCGAAGCATCTTTTAGCCGTCACGAAATCGAAGCCTTCTCCGACCACCAAACGGAGAGAGGAGCTGACACGTTTCCGACGCTTTTACGTGAGATCAAGCAGTCGAAGATTTCAGTGATCGTCTTTTCAAAAGACTACGCCGCCTCAAAGTGGTGTTTGGATGAGCTAGTAAAGATAATGGAATGTAAGATGAAAAGAAAGCAGATTGTGATACCCATTTTCTATGAGGTGAGTCCCAGAGAGGTGAGAGAGCAAACGGGGATCTATGCAGATGCTTTTGCAGAACATGAACTATCTTACCGGCGTCGGAGAGTGCAGAGGTGGCGGAGTGCCATGACAGAAGCAGCCAATGTCTCTGGTTAGGATATCTCCTCTCACGGGTATATATTATTGCTATATATACATATATGCAATAATCAAGCATTTATCTTTCTCTCTCTTGGATCCATTTATATTTCAAGTCGACAACTTTAAGTGATCTACGTTCTTCATTAACACACAGCGAGTTTTAGCACCATATCATCAGTAGTTAACCAAGGCAACATGCTAATAACTAAACGAGTGTTTTGACTTATGCATATCACCAAACCAAGGTCATAAGTGAAATAATTAACTAAATAGTTTGAAATATCTCATGAGGAGCATCCGAGCAAAAAAAAAAAAAAAAAAGAGAGAGAGAGGAGCATGTGCGGAAGTCTTGAAGAATACTCAACACACCACACATATTTTTAGCTTGCCCATAAGGCACTTTAAATGAAACAATTTTAAAGTATTAACTGTTTTAAAAAATCTTGAAAGTTTTGAAAACACCATATTTTTTGTGTATAAGGTATTAAAATATTACTCATTTTATATAGAATTTAATGATGAAAAGAGAGATAAAAAAATATTTGGTAAGCCCCCTATTTTTTGGGTGTAGCACCACGCGCATCAGGCACCCTTGCTCGAGAGAAAATGTTGCTGAGAGAAGGCCGTGGGACTTATCTCTGCAATTGGGAGTAGAGAGAGAGAGAGAGAGAGAGAGAGAGAGAGAGAGAGAGAAGACACAAATGCCAGGTAGGATTAAAATTGTTTTAGTTGGTATATGCTCACTGGTTAAAATAAGGAAGAGGTGCCATTCTGGGTAGACCTAACGGGCAGTATGTTCTAAAAATTTCTTGAGCAAAATTGAAAACAGAAAAATTTACGAATTCCTGTAGGGTGAGGCAGCTTTCGTTTTGCATGTATTGGGTATTTCATGCGTATAATAAGAGACAAACAGAAATATTTCTTTAAGATTCATTAATGGTGCTCGCTCTTGCCTTATAAGGATTTCAGAAAAATACTTGAATATTTTGGTTTTGATATTCTCTGCTGCTTGGTCAGCCGAGGCAGTCCAATAATAATCATCTCTAAAAATAATAAAAAGAGAGATTCGAGAGCAAGATCTTCCAATTTGATATATAGGCGTCTTTGATCAGAAAGAAGAGTACATCCCTTCAATAAATAATTTCATGTATCTGGAAGTGGAAAGTAATATAGACGCGGGCTGTTTCTTTATATAGGACGGAGTATCGGCTTGTTGAGGATGTAGCAATTGACGTGAAGAAAAAAATAATCAGTTATGGCAAATGTAGCGGGAGAAAGAGAAGCCAAATTGCAACACTATGTCAGTCTGCATGCTTAGTTACAATTGCACGATTACTTTGGCGTGCCTAAGACAAGCGAGTCATTGACATTTTCGCTCGAGCAAGGTTAAATGTTTGAATTTTATATTACCACCTCCTATCATTAATATAAAATTTCGTTTATAGTGCTAGATCTTAAGTTATGGATCTGGGATAGTGTTGTGTATATAAAGTTTATGCAGCTATCTATATGTGGTTTGTTTTGGATATTCAGTTTGTATCAAAGAATGTTTGTGTATATATTGTAAGGATGTAGAGTGTAAGTAGTCGATCTTGATGACCAGATGTGAAAGGTTTTACGTTGTATAAAATTAGTTTTAATAATATGTGTTGGTGTGGGTGTAATGATCTATCGATTTGAAATTTAAAATTTTGAGTTAAGATGTTGTGTAAGATTCTACTTATTTTTCTTCCTTCCAGTTTCCATTGCTTATGTCCCATTATTTAAACTATTCCCTCTTTTAAGGGAGCTTGTGTGTTGTGTCGAAGATGATGATGTTGGAACACTGTAACTGTATATTGTTTGAAGCCCAAAAAATTGGGTTGGCCCTAGTTTGGACAGGAATTTGTGTGAACTATATCCTTTGAAGACCAAAAATTAGGCTGGCCCTAGTTCGACTTTAGCAAGGACTTCCTGTTAATTTGTAGGAGCTTGTTTGTGTAGTTATTATAATAATGAACTCGAATTTAAGAGAGATTGGTAGGATGCCAAGTATAAACAAATTTGATTATGGGATATTAGTGAAATATTCATGAAATAATAAATTATTTGAGTCCAGGTGTTTCTAGACACAAGATATTTCAAAGCATATTAAGGATAGAACAACCAAAAAAAACCCTTAATTATAGGCACAGCATGAACAATAAAAAAATTTAAGAAAATTTTTTAAGTATGGATTAATAAAATTATGTTTGGATGGTACGCAAATCTCACTCAACCGATAAATACCATGGTACTCATTGCAATAAGCACCGAGAATGATTCCAATTTTGTGCTATAGTGGTGGGAGACTAAGTTTATTTTTTAATATTTTTTTTATATGGGTATTATAAGTTTCGTATTATTCGCCCTACGCAAATACATAATCTATCTTAAATATAACATCTCATTTTTACCATATAAATTTAGAAAATTTGGGGGACAAATCCCCATTTGACCAATTAATTGGGGAATGATCGAGACCTGAAATAATGCAAATGTGTGAGGTCTTTAAGTGTCAATAAGGGTGATAAGAAAAAGACCACATTGCCCTTATTGCATATAGGTTCTTTTTGCATGATACGGATGCTCACTTGCATATGACCAACGCTAAATAAGAAGATTGGTTAATATTTTAAAAGTATCTCTCTCTGTTTTTTTCCCCCAAAGAATATTCTTCATTAAATTTCTTTTTATCTCATTCTCTACATGCAATTTTGACACTTACAAACTCGATCCTTTATTATCAGGCTTTGAACCAAAGGAGCTATATTTTAATTATTAGGGCCGACGTTGTTTGTCACTAAAAATACTTGTGTGTGTGTGTGTTTATACACACACATATATTATGCAGAACATAATCTTTATAAATACATAAAAATATAGAATTACTTTTAGTAATTTATAAGCAATCAACACAACTTGTGGGGTTAACGGATTTTGGGGTTTGAAATGATTATGAGGAAAAATGATACAAGTGTGATTGGACTCATCTCCATACTTAACCCAAGTCTTGTCTGTAACATCCTAAATTTTGGGTTTTGGAAATCAAGAATTAATTGTGGAAAATTTGGTTTTAAGAGATTTTAAAGATTAAGAATTTGAAATTTAAGGCATATTTTTCATAAATTAAAAGAAATCTAGTTGGAAATAATTATAGCAATTATTTATTGGAAATTAAGGTTTAATTTCCCTTGAATTATTTTGAGGAAAGAATAAATTCGAGGAATATTTGTAAATAATTTTAGGCCTAAATATTAAGGGATAAATATTTTATGGTTTAGGAAATTAGGAACTTAATTTTTAGATTAATCAATAATTGCAAATTAAACTAAATTGCAAATAAAAATAAAAAGGGAAAATCTAAGGAACAAATGGAATAAGTGTATGGGCATATATATATATATATATTGATAATGTGTATGGGCATATTTAAGAAACCTATATCAAGCAAAATAAAAGACACACTTGGCCCAACAATTCAGCCACGTGAATCATTTTTCCCTCAACCTCCAGACGTGGAAAAAGAAGCAGAAACAGTCTCATTTCCTGTTGGCCCACAAAAGCTCATTGCTTCAGCCCATAACCGAGAACCTACTGCCATTATTCATTATCCAATAAAATAAGTCAAACCAAAAAAGAAGAAGCACATCCTGTAGCAAATCACGCAATTCGGCGCCATTAATGCACAAGAATCAGAGATCACTGATCAGCAGCAACATATCTAAAAGCAGCAAGAGATCAGACGCAAGACCAGATTGTTCCATACCTCTTGAGCCTTGTGTTCAATAACTGTCGGTTAATCTGGACCGATGGTTCATCTGAATCTTGGAGTCTTATTTAATGGGCCATGATACCAGTCTGCTTATTTTAATTCGGTGGTCACCCAGAAAGAAAGAAAACACAGTGAAGAGAGAAGGAAACCGAGAGAGTTGGAAGAGAGGAAGAAGGTGAGTGAAGAGTGTTGTGAAGCTCATCACTTGGCTCTGTTATTAAGTCGGAAGACAGAGGATCGGTGCAGCAAATTGTTTCCCTTCGGTTTAAACTTTAAAATCTAAGGTAAGCTATTCTTTCCTCTTGTTTCAACACAAGATAGAAACTTTATATGTAAGATTAGTGTCATAACTCGCTGGACCGAAAATGAAAGACAAACAGAGAGCAACAAACTGAAAAACCGAAAACTGAAAGTGAAAAACCAAAAACAGGGGCTGTTAGTTGCGTATCTGAAAAATGATCTTGACTGAAAACTGAACTGAATCAGAAACATGTGTGTTATGACTGTTTGCGTCTGGTCTTTGGTTTCATTTTGGTTACATTCATTGCTGATATGTGTACCTATATGTATAACAAGTTGAAAGGTTTAGGGTGCTGTTTCATACGGGTTTTACTTTCTGTTGTTTTGTCTTTCGGATGTTTATGTAAAGAGTATTTTTCTGCACTTGGGTCCTGTCTTTGCTGATGTAAAAAGAGAACTTTTGGATTGTACTAGTATATACATATATAAGCTTACCGTGGCTATCCTGGAATAAAAGAGAGAGAAGCTTTTTGTTTTACATACCTATATATATATGTTTGAAACCGTGAGGGCCCAGAGAGAAGGGAAAGGAACTAATTTAAATACATACCTATATGTATATATTACCATGTGGTGCATGTTGGGGCTGTTTTGTTTCTTTTAATGCATCAGAGAGATTATTATAAACAGAAGGAAGGTGACTTTGTGTGTATGACGTGAGTAAGAAAGAGAAAAGCTTATGGAAGCATAAATATATGTATGTGTGTGATACGTGCTTTCTGTCTTAAGCTGAAAGAAGGAAGAACTATTTTGCTTTTTTATACCTATGTATATATTTATGTGTATGTATACGTGGGTGTGTTGCTGCATACGTTTGCCACCAAGCTTAAAACACATGATGCATGTCTAGAGGAGTATTTGTAATTAATTAAATGAGATTTTTGGGAGTTTATTTACACAATACATTGTTATATAAATATACTCAACTCAAAATGGGTGAAGCATAAATTATGATTGTATTAGTGTAATTAAGATTTTAAGAAAAACTATGAGAATTATTAAATAAATGCATAAACTCATATTCTTATATAATGGTTGGCATTTATTAATTGATTACTAATAATAAATTAAGGGAAATAAATAAATAAATAGATTATTGATAAGTAATTAATAGGAGTTAATGTTAATTAATAATAATTAGTAATATCAGAATAAATAGAGGGAAATTAGTGTTATTATTAGGATAATAATTGTAACACCCCAAATTCCATGCTTGAAAAACGTGTCGGTCGACACTTAGATTTAGAAAAATCAACAGAATTTGAGGTGCTACAGTTTCGAGTAATGCGGAAATAGATAGCGTGCGCCAATATTCGGACAATGAGTATTTGATATAAAATTCCCAGACATATGTTGATGCCTCGACATAAGCTGGTATATTAAAAATTTCCCCGAAGGAAGATTTATATGATACAATATACAGAGACTTAAATACAGTTCTCTTTTAAACCAAGTACTGAACCAGTCCTATGGCATGGAACCCAACATATATAGTTAATCAGACATATTGGCCAGATCGATGTTTAGTCTAATGGGAGTCTCCCCGTCTTTCACGGCAACTTATGACAATCTACCGACAAACCCTTTCTTAGTTTAAGCACCAATTAGTCTGAAATAACTTTGTTAGATTCATGCCAGAAGCTAGGCCCTAATAACTTCTACCAATCTTCCTTTTCGATCGGTGCCTCTTTGCAACTCTGTCCATCAGCTTTGTCCACTTCGCCTTCCTAGGTCTAGATTTCCTTCCCTGAACCTTAGACAGATCTGAGGTCCAATATCCATTAGACCTTAGGTAACAGTTAACCTCATATGAAAAGTATAAACAACATATATGATAGTTATTTAATACATTCAGTGGACAATACATAGCACACAACAAATGCATGTCAAAAGCATCATACATAGCACACAGCTCATGCATGTATGACCATGTTTGCACATAACCAGTGCCACGATGAGCCCTCGTGTCCTCAACGCTAGAAAAACATACAAACGGTGTTATCAAGACTATAACCAGTGTCAAACTGAATCCACAGCTATCCTGAATATATGCAAACGACTGAAACAACAGTCTTACTCATAACATATGAATCAATCAATCATATATAAGCATACAAAACACATAAGTGTTAAAGTTACTAGTACGCTAACGTACCTTTCACCAGGTAATCGTTAAACGTTCGACCTTTGAATCCGGCCATGGACTTCTCGGATATCCTAACATATCATCATATCACTTAGAATAATATCCTAAGAGATATTTCCACCTCTATTTACCCATCTACCCTTGGTGGATTTGTTATTACAAGTTTGCCCTTACATTTCTTAAAAAACGTCAAGGTTGATTTTTTGAGCAGATTTTTCACTAATTTTAAAAAATCATAACTAATTCTAAAAAAATCAAAACGATAATCCGTAAAATTCCCTGGAACCCTTAGGATGTCTATTTTGATGAAAAATATTCATTTTCACCCAGAACTAATGAGTCATTCCCAGTTTTTACGTTTTTCAACGTTGCCCAGATTTTATTCCAGTAAAAATGGCTTAACTTCAAAAATTCATCTCTTTGACCAGAGATCTAAACGTCACATATTTTATATATTTGTAAAGCCCTACATGTCTATTTTATTTCTTGAAAATGTCATGATTTTATAACTTCATTTTAAACATAAAATAATAGTATTTTTGCTTCCGGCTCCTGAAATCGTTAACCGATGAAATTTCGCCAGAACTTCGCTACTTTGACCATAATCTTCCAAAAATTTTGTTATAACTCCATCTTCATCATTTTTTCGAAGTAAACACAATGATGATCATAAAAACATGAAAATAACACTATAATTGGAAGAGTATGAATCAAAACAACATTTCTATAAACTATAAAAACTATGAACTACAAAACTAAAAGCTTCCTTACCTCTTGAAGAACTTTGCTTCTTGTTCTTGAAGCTTTCACACCCACTTCCTTACCCTCTAAAATTTCGGCCTAAAGCTTTGTGAATTGGTGAGAAATTTGTGAAGCATAAGCCTCCTATTTATAGCAAATCCTTGGTCAATTTCCTAACAACTTTCATTCTATTTTAACCCTTAGATTAAACTTAGTTAAGAAGTTAAATTTTCAGCCTTACACCTACACACAAAACGTCACCTCCCTTCATTTTCTGCAATTTTTTTACCATTTCCCAAATGCTAATTTAGTTAGGTATAAGTTGAGGTTTTTATTCAAAATTTAACTTCACTTTTGTAATCACAATTTTACGATTAGATTTATGGTCTTTTTAAACTTCCTAAATCACTTAGGTATGATTCACCAAAGTATACGAAAATGACTTTGGGAATAACCAAGTTCAAGCCCATAATTTACTGGTTCCAAATATCTACTTATATTTAATACTTAGTTCAAATATTTCAAGATATGATTTAATTTATATCAGTTCTCATTTTATTTGTTGCCTTGAGCTGTAACTATATATAATAGATTTTTCATCTCCTCTCTTAATTTTTTTATTACTACACACACACACACATGCACAACACTTAGGCACACACACACTCACAACTCACACACACCCTTTTACACATCTTTTCCCCTTCTATTTCTTTCTTATTTCCGAAATTCATGGAGGATTTTTGACCAAGGAATATGCTTGCTACTTGCACAAATATCCTATGCTCTTGTGCTCCTATTCGCTCTTAAGTATTATCATGGATTTAGACATTTTAAATTGCTAGAATTGTTGTAGGCCTTTGATCTTACTTCATGAAATTCAATCCTAGCCATTACTTAATGTTTAATTTGCCCAAGTTGACTAACAAGTTTAATTAGAGCTTTAATCACAAGATTAGTAATCTTGTAAGCTTTAGAGTTTAATTGTAATTCACTTTATATACCTCTTAATTATGCTAAATTAATTAGCAACACTCTTTATGCTAATCTTGACCCTCCATTGGTCATTAATATCAAATTAGGGGTTTCATATAATTAACTTTGGATATCCCTCTTTATTCATATTTAAACAATCAGCAATTAATTACTTATTTAATCACTTACTAATTGTTGACAATTTTCTTAATTAGGATTAATTATTTTCTCACAACTATTTTACTGATATTGATAATTTATGCATCATGCATAATATTAAAAATCATGGGGCAATTTATGTTCCCCAAAATGATATTTAATTTTGCCTCATTATTTCCCAAGGAAAATAATCTTATAAATTACTTAAATTAAAGACAACATACTTTCAAATTTTTAATATATATTTAGTTGCCTCTTAGGATTTATCATAATATTCTCAGGGCATTTTATAACCCACAAATTCACTTGGGGATTTTTAGCTCTTTATTCCCCCTAATTTCATGAGAAATTACCTTAGGAAATAAGGTAATTATTACACTAGTTTTGAGGCCACAAACTCACCTATTTCCAATAGGTATTATTTGTCAATATAATATTCCAGATAAATAATTATCCGGGTATTGCAATGATAAAAATAACAAATAATATTATTATTATTGGGAAGAAGTGATAATGACAAATAATAAATGGGGAATTATTATTATTATTGGGAACAACAACAACAACAATAATAAAATTATTATTGTTAGGGAATTTTTAAGGGATTAATAATTATTATTAATCCTCTAAACTAATTCGCGTAATTAGTTTATTTGTGATTCAAATAAGTGACTGACAGCGATGATAAACATTTTTAGGTAGCCCTTGACATCATTTATCTGATCCCAACAACTTCAGTTAGAGATAAGGAATCAAGATTTGAGGTGAGTAACTCTAATCCTATAATCATGTATGTAAATGTTATGCAATAATTAGTTGATCATGTATGCTGGTTGAATTACTTGTTTATGTTTTCCTAGCTATGGATTCGAGGCTACGGTTTCATAGGGCTGCGTGTCCTAAACAAGGGCTGCAGTTCTTGGCCATTAACTGTGGTTATAGGTATGTGTAATTTCTTTCATGCTTTAACATATGCTATTATGTCATCTTTATTTTCATACGTGTGCATAAGATTAATTGTTACCCTGGGGTCTATTCACTTGGACTCCAGATTACGTGAAAGATACATGCACGAGTTCGGGATCGAAAGGGAAGCAGTAGCTGTAAAAGTTACAATAGCTGATATTTTTGGACTAAGTTAGTAGGATGTAGGAGTAATTGGTCTGTACTTGTAATGTTTATCATTGACATATTTTTGGATAACTGTATTAATATCCAATCATCGGATTGGATGGAATCCTGAAAAATTAGCCCGTATTTTCACACTATATTAATTTCAAAAACTTTTATTTTGTAATTTAAAATCATCCAAATCACCTCGATCTCTTTTCTGCGTTAACTCTGATGAATATCGGCCTCAAAAGCCGGACGTCACATTGTCCTTATCTTAATTGGGCGTGGATTAATTGAGGTATAACTTTTCAATTTTTCTAGTGCAATCCTGTGATCCTGAATATAGAATTTAGATAGCTAATATGCAAATATTTAAAATATTAATTAAGTTAGTTATTCATATATTTATATATGATAGTTTCTCTAGAATATCCTATTTAATCAGGCATATGTGCATTGAAACAATCCCTTCACTAAAAATTTTTAATATATACAATTACTAAGGAATATTTTTGGAAAAATAAAAAATTAATATAAATTAAAAGACAATGTGAATTCATACCTTTTATTTAGGATTAAAATAAATCACTAATCTAACTTTTATGTTTAGAACTGGATGAAGTATTTTACAATATACTTTTAAGAATAAGTTTGAATTCCATTTATAAATATGAGATGTTATTATAAATATTTTGTTTAAAGAAGTATTTCACAAAAAACTGTAGTTTGAAGGAGTACAAAATTAATGAATTTCAAATAAAATTCTTACAAACATACCATTTGAAATTCTAAATCCCAAAAAATAATGCAAATTTAAAAAATCTCAAAACAATAATAAAATTTTAAAGTGTTTGTGTTTTTACAATATTACTCATTATTTAAAAAAAGCTCTAGCTACCCTCACTAGAAAACCGGCAACTTTGTCTTTCCGGGCCAAGGTGTTAAAGGTGGAATTGGATCCCACCACCCTTGGATCCCCAAAGATTTGATAAACATTGATCCACTAGACCTACTAGTTAAAACATTGCAAGCAAATATATAAAATATATAACTATCGAAGTAAAAGGTCATGGTTTAAATCATTTACTACACTGCCAGCGGCATTTATAACACTTCTACCAAATTTCACCATTTTAGCAATGCCACTTACATCAACTTTTTTACGCTTTCAACAATTTGAAAAATACTAGTAAGATGCCCATGTTTTATTTATTTATTTTTTTATTACACCACTAGCAACGTTGACAACACTACTACCGAGTTTCACCATTTCATCAATGTCATTTATACATACTCTGAGTTTTACAATTAAATCGGTGGAAGTATTGTCAATGTCGTTGCCACAGGTAATATAGTTCTATAGACCATAGTAAAGGATTTGAATCGTGACCTATTTTGATTTTATATATTAGTTTGCATTATTTAAACTAATGAGGTTGGTGGTTCAATGATCAATTAATCTTTTGGGATCCCACGGGTGGTGGCATCAAATCCCGCCCGCACCATCTTGGCCCAACAAGAAAAAGGGTATGTTGACATCGACGGGGTCGCCCAAGGGTGGCTAGAGCTTTCTTGTGGGGGGTAATATTATAAAATCACTAACATAACCAAATTCCATTTTAATGATGAATATTGATTTGAGCTTTTGTAAGTTTGTATCATTTTTTAGGATTTAAAATTTTAAATGGTCTTTTTGTGAAAATTTTCCAGTTTTAAATCTCCTAGTTTTGGTGCTTATAATTACTAGAAGTCTAGGTCTGAGAAGTTGACCTCTTCTCCAATTTTAAATGATATATTTTTGAAAAATTTCCGGTTTTAAATATTCTAGTTTCGATGCTTACTAGAAGACTAAGTCCCATTTAACTTAACCTCTTTTTCAATTTCAAATAGTATTTTTGAATTTTTTTTTCTTCTTCTAGTTTTAAATTTCCTAGTGTCGGAATGTCCGTGTGGTCGACCTCTCCTTCGTATTTTTCAGAAACAACAAACAAACAGAACTGGTCCAAATATGCAAGCAAATATATAAAATCTATAACTATCAAAGTAAATGGTCACGGTTTAAATCATTTACAGTTAACTCGGTGGAAGTGTTGTCAATGTCATTGCCACTGCTAATATAGTACTATAGTAAACGATTTCAAATATGACCTTTTATTTTGATAGTTATTTTACATATTAGTTTGCATTATTTTAACTAATAAGTTTTGTAGTTCATTGATCAATTAATCTTTTGGGGTCACACGGGTGGTGGCATCAAATCCCACCCCCACCATCTTTGCCCAGCAAAAAAAGGGCATGGTGACACCGAGGGGGTTGTCATGAGGGTGGCTGGAGCTTTTTTATGTGAGGGCTAAATTGTAAAATCACTAACATTTCAAAATTCCATTTTAATTATCAGTATTGATTTGATATTTTGTAAATTTGAATCCTGTTTTAGGATTTTAAATGTTAAATGATATTTTTGTGAAAGATTTCCAGTTATAAATCCGAGTTTTGGTGCTTACTAGAAGACTAGGTCTGAGAAGTTGACCTCTTCTCCAATTTTAAATGATATTTTTGTGAAAATTTTCCGGTTTTAGATGTTCTAGTTTCGATGCTTACTGAAAGACTAAGTCTGAGAAGTTGACCTCTTTTCCAATTTCAAATAGTATTTTTGCAAAAAATTTCTAGTTTTAAATTTCCTAGTTTCGGAATGTCCGTGTGGTCGACCTCTCCTTCGTATTTTTCGGAAACAACAAACAAACAAAACTTCGTAATATGTGAGGAAGCAATGATTTTCCATAAAAACAAATTGTCACTAGCGTCGTCCCATCCAAACACAGCCAATTCATGAGTATCATCGAAGCCTATATCCCTTCGTCATACAATTTTTTTTTAATACAGTTGCAAAAACCAAATTACTAAACCCAGTTATCACATAATTAAATGAAAATTCTTGTATCTTGAACAACCTACTCAGTTATCACAAATTACTAAACTCAGTTATCACATAATTAAATGGAAGTTGATGAGCCAAGATAGGTATTGTTTGCGTGTTTACTCTTTTGAAGTCGTGATGATACAGTATGCAGCTTTAATATACAAAACAAATTGCAAAATATTTACACAGATAACTTATTATAATAATTAAAATCCCTTTTAACTTTGATATTTTAAGAAATCATATGTTTTTCAAACCTATCGATATTTAATTTAATTAAAAAGAATAGAATAATTAATAAACTCTATTTCTACAGTAAGTTTTATGTGAATTAAATATATGCATTTTTGACAATGATTAATAAACACTACATCATTCTCCGTAAAAGAACCATTTTCAGTGTCCATCATAATGATGAGGGAGTTACTCACTATAGTGATCTACACAGTTCAAATAAAATTTCAACAATCTAAATTTAAGAATTTCAACTAATGATTTTTTAATTGAAAAATCACGTCTTGAAAAACTAAAAGTTAAGAGATTATTTTTATTTTAGCTTTTTTATATACAGAAAAATAATTTTTTTGAAAAAAAAGTAAAAGTAGGAAAAAAAATCAATCTAAACTATTCAAATTAGACATCAACGGTTTGCAATGATGAAGGTTTCTCAGTACTCATCATTTTAATGAACTTGAGGTAGGTGGTGTTAACAACTTGTACGTAGGCAATGTAGGCATTGAATTTTGGGTGGTCAATCTATTTTCTTATCTTCTAAAATTATGAGTAGGTAGATGAAATATTTCTGTTTCTTATTATAAATATTTTCATTGAGTAATCTATCACATTTGCTTGCAAATCTGGTATGGGATAAGGTGGTTGGGATATAGATCGCATTCGGAGCATTTATTAAGCACTTCTTCCATGTCTGTAAAATGGGGGAAAAATCCCCTATTTCCTTGTCTTTCATTTCATGTATGACAAGTTTTATCTTTTTGCTCTTGTATGCAGAAAATCTTTGTGTAGATGTGGGAAGGCAGACAATTGTTGGGAACCATTTTTCTGAGGTGAAGATTTTTTTTTTTTTTTTTTGTGCTGAGTATTTTCTTCTCTTTTTCCTGATGTATTCTTTTTTCCTACTCCCTTTTGCTTATTGATGAACTCGTTACGTTTATAGACTGGGAGCATTTCAACAGAGTATTTTTTCACAGGGACCCCTGGCTAATAATCAGTTTATTGCTTCAATTGCTGTGTCTTTGTGCTGCTGGTTCAATGTTATATACTATTCAACCTAAGGTTCTTGAATTTTTGTAGTCAAATGTAAACTCACTGATTTAAATCGGGAGTTGATTTTGATTTTAAATATAAGACGCATTTCTTATATGTTAATCATTTTCTAATTTAAAAAATATGTCACATTAATTAACTTAAATAACTATCTTGATTTCGTTAAATTAAGTAAATATGTTTTGCAGGTTCCTGCTATAGAGAATTGGATCGAAGAGGTTTCATGAAATCTTCAAGTACACCAAGGACCAAAATAAAAAAGCTTAGGTCAAACTAAGAAACTAGCTTAACCTGTCATGGAATTCGTGTATGTCCTCGTTGGCAGGTGGAATGTAATCCCGACTTGTCCCTTTTCACATATACAGACACGGTATTAGCTCAGAAATTTTCTCTCCGTCGTTATGATGCCTGTATTATTGTATACATATACAGACACACACACATATAATAGTCGCCTCACTCCAACTCACAAGATTCGCTGAATCTCCCTTCTTTTTTCCACAGATGATTTTATTATCATATTTTTCATAAATCAGACGATGCAATTAAATAATCGTCAACAACAACAATAAATCTTCTCTCAATAGAGGGGATTGGCAACATAGATAGCATAATATCACTCTATTTTATCAACAACTAAATCTTTATATAAATTGCGTATTAAAAGGTTTCACCTAATAACTTCATTGAGTGTTCTTTTTTATTTCCCTTAATTTCTTTTCAGAGGGCTCTATACTCCTTTATCTACCCTATCACCAGCCCATCTAATGACCTCCTTTGATCTTATCCGAAATGATGCAATTAAATAATAAACTATATAAAAATATGAATCTTATGAATTTTAATTTAAGTATATATTTCATCTTTTAAGTTTGCAAGTTTCTTTTTAGTCCTCAACTTTATAATATCTTTTCAGCCCTTTTATGTCAAAACCTTTAACTCTCACTAGTAGCCAATACCACTCAGAGAATTTAATGTTGACTCAGCAATTAAATGCGGAAAATGCATACTTAAATTTTAATTGCATAATCTAATAAGTTTTATATTTTAAAAATTGTCTTTAGCAAATTATATTTTAACATGGATACATACGTACATATTAATTAACCGACAGTAGAAGTAGGGAGATTCTTGTCTTGATTTTTCGAAGTGTCATTCATTCTGTCTTCAAAATTAAAACCAAAGAGAAGCTGTGAGTACCAGTGCGATATATGGAGACTCGACGAATCTCCTGCTTGGTGAAGGGATGCTTTAATTTGATAGAAGCTGCTAGTTATTCTGGCCGGGACTTCACCATCAACACGTAATTAACTTGCATTTTGTGTACGTAATGACGAATCTGGGAACATTATTGTGTACGTAATGATGATAATTGTAATACCCGGATAACTATTAGCTGGAATATTATGTTACAATAATGAAAATGTCCATTTATGAAGATTTTGGTCTCAACATGTTATATGATTAGTTATAATTAAGAAAATTTTTAAAAATTAGTAAGGGATTAACTAAGTGATTTTTGGGAATTCTATAAGATTATAGAAATTTAGGAAACATGAAAAATAAAATAAATATAAATAATTATTAAGGGCCGAAATTTTTGGCCAAATTAAATAAATAATAAGGGTTAAGATGTAACCTTGAAAAAAAAAACCAAGATCAAAGGCTTAGGATTATTCAAGAAATTATAGAAGCCTAAATCCATGTAATTGCTTATGGACCAATAGGAAAATTTTGGGGAAAGATAAATGCAAGAGAAGTAGAATATTAAGGTAAATGAGAGTATAAGGTTAAGAAAACCCAGTATTCTCGAAGAGGAAGAAAAGATCTTCAGAGTATTGCTTTCGGAATTTTAAGATTTTACAAAATTTCGTAATCGGGACACCGAACCAGGGATTTTATCTGATTAAGCAAGGATGATGTCACTAACATGATGTCATCAATTGTGTCTTCTTGTGGGGGGGGGGGGAGGTCAGCCAAGCAATGAAGGGCCAAGATCAAGCCACTTCAAAAAAATGTGATCCGACGGTCAGAATTCAACCAGACAAAGTTCAATGAAATCACGAAAATGCCATCGGAATTTTCTATAAATAGCTCTCCATTCTTTTCAAAATCCTCACACCAAAATTCCTCTTGAATTTCGAAATTTGGGAGAGAAGGGAGAAGGAGGAGTCCGGAGAAAATCTATAGCGAAGCTTTGAGTAAGTTTTTCAGTCCTTAGTCTTTAGTTTTAGTAGTTCTTTCGGTAGTTACAATAGAATTGCTAGAGTAGTCTCTAATTTTTCAAGTTAGTTTAGATATCATGATTTAGGAATAAAAATGATAGTTATCTTAGGAATATCTTAGAGGAAAGGTTATAGCAAAATTTTGAGAGTTTAAAGTCAAAATAGCGAAGCTCTGGCAAGATTTCACCAAATAATCAAACTAGGGGCAAAATGGTAACTTGTTCCTAAAATGCCTGTTATGATCCTAAATATTCATATCGGTGATATTATCCTTCTAGGATATCCGAAATCACGAACCGCTGTTTCCGCTGTCACCGCTGTCATACCGCCGTCATATCACTGTTGAACGTATCAGAATTCGACGAAAGTGCCGGAAAGCGTCAACGGAGGTACGGACGCATATTGTAACCTTAACACTTATGCTGCTCATATACATATACGCGGTAGACATGTTTATATACAGAGGCTCTGTCTAGGGTTGTTAGTCATACATACAACTTTTACGAGTTATAGTCTTGATAACACCGTTGGGTTTTCCTAGCGCTGATGACACGATGGGAGTCGTGGCACTGGTTATGTGCAGACATGTGGTGGGACTTTACATATTGTTGTGTGCTTATGTTCTGTCCATTATTGATCATGCATCTGCTTTGTGCTTTTGTATTGATATGCTGTTATGTGATTATGAATTTCTGTTGCCTATATATGTTTTATTTGAGCATAAGGTTAACCGTTACCTGAGATCCAAATGGTAATTGGATCTCAGCTGTAGCTTCAGGTTCGGGCGAACCAAGAGGTGAAGATAGGGGCAATCGGCAGGCGTAGGGAGTCAGGAGGAGTTTTATGTTTTTAGTTTTTGTATAACTATTTAGGTTCTGCTTTTTGGGAATAGTAGATGACTGTATAAGAACAATTATACTATGGTTATATACCTTTAAGTTTCAATTACTCATTTGCTAAAATGCTCAACTTTGATCAAAATGTTAAAAAAAAAATAAATTCGCTATTTTAAATGTGGGATGTTACAATAATACGTGAGATTTGTGGAGGTTAGAATCAGAATCAGTGGAGGAAATCGCAAAGGATGTGTTGGGGAACTCAATAGGATGTATGTGGGGGGTATTGATGAAAAGATCGTTAAGTACAAGAAGAATATGGTAAGTAAATGCAATTACTAATAACTACTTTACCTTTCTAACACTTGCATATTAATTTATATTTCCTTAATAATCTCAATCATCCTTTAAAAGGATTCTTTATTTTCATTACAAATTGATTCTTAGTGCAAGATATTTAATTTTTTTCTTTAAAAGAAACAAGGTCTTACAAGATAATTTCAGAATTTCAAGATCATCAAGCATATTGGATCATCTCTTAATCTTTTTTCTCCTCTTTTTTTTTTTTCTTAAAATCTGATTTTGTAACATCCCAAATTTTGGGCCCTAAGAATTAAAAATAAGCCTGAATTAGACAAACGGCTAAGCCCAATTCGGGAAGAGTCCCAAGAATGATGAGAGATATAGAACCTCTTAGTGACTAAATAACTCGGTTATACGGGTTAGTGGACCTAGTATCTATAGGCTGTGAAATTAAAGTGCCAATGAAAAAGGGGCACAGAAGACCTATACAGTGTTAATCCAATTGGAAAAGATACTACCCAACTATGTCCTGAGGTATAAGACAATTAGTTGAGTGAAAATGTACCGGTATAAGTAAATATACGGCATTTTCAAAGCAGTCGAGTATACCCTGTGTTTTTGGGAAAACACCGATATGTGGCATCATTTGTCGGGTCTCGATATTCCTGTAACAATTCCAAGTAAAACCCGAGCAAGAATTCTGAGTACACCGTGTAAAGCGAGGCAAACACACAAACTGAGACAACACACACACACTAAGACACATGTCAACACCTCTTCCTCCTCAAGACACATGGCAACATGCATGATTAACCACATGTCACACACACACATTTACAACATAAAATTAGATTTTATCCTTCTTCTCTTCATTATGCACCGCATAATCACACACACATATAATTGATCACACTTCTCCCAATTCCCTTTCTCCACGGCCAAAACACAATACACACACACATCCAATTAATTCCATTCACTTCTTCTTCAATCCTCACGGCACACTCACACACTAACACACACAAGTCTCTCAATTCCCCTTCTCTAACACTCACGGCACTCTCCTCCCCTCCCAACTTCCAACCACCTAACCCACCTCTCCCCTCTCTTCTCATCACCATATCCTCACACACAAGAGAGGTCAGCCATGGTTTGGAAGAAGAAGAAGCTTCGTGGTTTGAAGCAAGAAGAAGGTAAGTTGCTAAAACATTCTTGCATGTTAAATTTGGTGAGTTAAACTCACATGCAAGGGTTGTTTCTAGATTCTAGACTGAAGGAAGAAGAGGATAAGTGAAGTAAGAGAACCCACAAGAGCTAGAGCAAGGTTTGTGGTAAGATTCTAAATACTTTTTTGAAATTTCGAAGATTTTAGTATTAAACCCAGATTTGGTAATCTGTGGTGAAAACAAAGAAATAAGCGGAATTTCAAAATTCTGAGACTACCATGATGTTCACCACGAAATATTGTGTGGGAATAAAGTGGTGAATGAATTTTTAAAGGTGTTTTGGAAAATAAAATCATAAGCTTCATAAAAATGTTAAAACTGCCAGTTTTGAAAGTCTAGAGTCAATCCTCTTGCATGTATGTTTTGATTGATCAAATGGAATTATAAAATTATGAAAATATTCCAGGAGATATACGACATGCATAGATTTAAAATGGTGGGTATTTGGTGTTTTTATAAGCTCTGGTCAGAGAGAAATAAATTTTACAAAATGACCCTACGTTTTGGAAGCAAAAACTGGGCAGTGAGCTTGTATGTTGAATTTTAATGGGTAAACGAACCCATAAAATTATGAAACTTTCCAGAATGAAAAAGGACTCACATAGCGTTAATTTGATATATGGTTTGTAATTTGTAAAGCTTTATACAGTGAGATATGAATTTTTAAAGATAAGGTATGAATTCTAGAAGCTTAACAGGACAGTCAGTGGAAACGTAGAAGTTGGGAATAATTTGACAAGTTCTGACCTTTGGTATTATTTTTCTATGAAATACGACTTGCCTAGGAACAGGTGAGAGTTGACGGCACATTAAAATGATTAGTGTGCAATTAATTAAAAATAATTGAAGTTGTTGGACCGTTAAGGATAGTGACAGATAAAGACTGAAAGTAACAAATTTAAGTTATTTAATTAAGCCCTAATGAAATAGGGGTTAAAAAGGAAAATAAACATTCATTTTCCCTGGTTCTGAAGGTATGGTTATATCCTTAGGGCCATAAGGAGAATGAGGAAACTTCAAGCAACTCTGAAGGTTGGTGAAAGAGGGACCTGATTAAGGATAGTAGTCCTTAAAAGATAGTGGACTTACTTTATTTACATGTATTTGATATTATTGCTTATGTGTATATGTATGATTGCTATGCTTTCTTGTTATGTGTAACATACTTGAATGTTTGAAGCTCTGTTTATGATTATGTTACAGCCATGAGTATGATGCATGAAGCATTGAGCATGCAGAAATATTATTATATTAACATGAGCTTGTGCAAGGCAAGTATACCATACATTAGCATTTATCTTTCATGCATTGTTTGGTATTGTCTACTACTGGGATTCCTTAGAATCTTACCCTCAACTACCAACTAGTAGGCAGGTGAGCACATGAGAGAAGTGTTGCACTAGGTTCAAGGAGGGAGTGTTGCTTAAAGATGGCCCAACAGAAGGATAGTTCAAGAACTGAGGGGCGACAACGATTCAATGTGTTTAATTTTTACTGTCTATAATGAATGTAAACGTTTGTAAAGGGATATAAGCCCTGAGAATACTCCCCTTATGTAATCAAGTTTAAGTTCCGTTGTATCAGTATATTAAACTATTTCTGATTTTGCCACACTATTGCATAAGCTTATGGGCAAGAATGCCAACACCCCAGGCGGGTGTTACAAATTTCCCACCATTGTATTTAAAAAAATAGATGAGTTAGATTTAATATTTTATAAAACTGTTATTTTAAATATAATATAATAAAACACTATGATTATAGTTTTAGAAAATATTAAATTAGAACCATTCATTTTTTTCTTTTAATGGTGGCTACAAGATTTGTAGCCACAAGATTTTAAGAAGAAAAAGAGAAAAATGATTAATTACAAGGATATCTTCTCCTTCATACTTAACTTCCCATACTTATTCTTAAACATAATGCTTTCAAGGAAAATTCATTGATTTAATCAGTGCTATTTATATTTGGTTCTAGCCAGTGTTATCAGACCTGGTTCAGATCGGCCAGGTCAACCCGGAACCTGGCGAACCGGGAATCCAACCGGTCCGAGCCGGTCAAAGGATCGGAAATGAAGTAAAAACGAGTTTCGGCCGGTCGAACCGGTGGGTTTGTATAAACTCGATGAATCGGCCGGGTTTGGAAACCCGGCCAGTTGGTACATTTTTTATTTTAGAAAATCCAAGGAACAATTGAAAAACCAGCTATATGGGAATTTCAGACAGAAATGAAGATGAGAAGCATACAAATTAGTAGAAGGTCCTCTATTGCAGCAAATTCTGGTATAAAGGGCCGCAATTATTCCAATCACAATGAAAATTAGCGTTGTTACCAAGAAACCCATGCCGATAATACCAGATCTTGATTAGGATATGAATTCCTTCAATGACGGTCAGAGAAAACGAACTAATTTTTCATTCCAGTACAAGTAGAAACCAAAAGAAGCAAAACGTAAAAATAATTTGAAGACCGCTTACTATTAAGATGAATCACACAAGCGACCCTTCAACTGGTGTTGGGGTGCCAAAAAAGTGCAGGACAAGAAAAGTGGAAACATGTTCTTTCCCGGAGTTCTGAGGCCAGATGTCGTTTTGATCTCACAGTGTTGTCGCTTGATCTCCCTTCGCTTGGCATATAGATCACCAGTGATTGATGATTGAATATGAATTGGGTTGGGCCTTAAGCCCACTAGCACATTCGGGTAAGTGTTTCCCAGTGTTTTTGAAATTTTGATGATACATGAAGATTATAAAGAGCCTAATTAATTCTTATGGAACCCTTTTATATCCAATGATCTAGGAACTAGTTAATGTATTTATATTTTTCAGTTTTAATTCTATAGTACTAGCTTCATTAGTACCTCTAATTCTATGATATATTTAACCGATTTTGGAGATATTAAATATAAGAGTTAAATTAGTTAATTTTACCTATTTTTTTAAAATGCCCTTATAATAAACCAAACATATTGGATCTATTGACATGGTTAAATATGCCTGTGAGATAATAGGTTTTTAAGACCGGGTCATAGTTATGCGGTTCAACCAGTGATCCATTGACCCAGTACCTCGACCGGTTCGATAACCGGTCCGAGTCTGATAACATTGGTTCTAGCTATGGTTACAACCTTGCTGAGGCATAAGGCACAGTTAGCAATATAGTCAAAGTTTCTATCACGGTTATCTAACTGGGTCGTACTGACTAGTTTGGACCAAAAACTGGTGAATTGACCTTGAAATCGGTATGGAAAATCATAGAAACCGGGGTCATACCTTTGAATTGGCTTACTTGGGGTGGCTCGAACTAACCTAGCAGATTGGAAAGAAGGAAAGCTTGAAGATGATAGATGTTAGAGATCGCCGACGATCTTGTAATAGTTAAGATCGACGAGTTGGGGGTCAAGATCGTCGAGCGTTCTTGGTGGTATATCCTTTGCAAGCTATTGCAAGTTAAGGTCACCAAGCCTTCTTGTTTGTAGATCAACGGCAAATCCTCGCTGAGTTGTTGTGGGTGAAGGTCGTCAAGCCTTCTTGTTTGCAAATCGACAGCAAGCCATAACAGGCCAGGATCATTTAGGGTTCTTAGTCTTAGAACCTCAGGGAACCGTTATTGGTCAAAAACGACTACCTTCTTGATCTTGGTTGCAGAGCATCAACGGTCAAAAAAAGCATGGCGTCGTTTGTCTCAGGGTTGAAAATGGATCTGGAATGGCTCAGCCGTGGCCTGTGAATCAGCATGGGTGGTTTGGCAGAAGCTGTGGGTTATAGGCAAAAATAAACCTTGTAAAGGAAAATGCATAGCTACCTAGCTAACTATGAGCTAAGGACTTTGGAAGACATGATTGGAGAGGTCATACTACTCATATCACACAACTTGCACGCTTCATAAACATTATTTTATAGGAAATATAAAATGGATTTTTTTTATAATTTCATATTAATAACTTGAAATATTTACGTTCTTACTGATTTGGTCCCAGTTTAGCTCCAGTTTGACTCCGGTCTGACTCATTAACCATTGATCTAGTATCTCGATTAGTTCAGTGATCGGTCTAGTTTTAATAACCTTGGTTTTATCCTATTTATCTATTTTTTTAAGAATTCAAACACATTAAATTAACTTTTTTAGTTTTTATAATTTTAGTTTTATTCTATTTTAATTTTTAATTCCCCTATCAAACAAACTAAAATTTAAATTTAACCCTTGAACTGTTTTTAGAATCACACCTTCTAATATTAAAGACAAATTTTTTTTTTGGTTATGTATTACAGAAATAAATAATATTTCTTTGTAAAGAGCCGTCAAGTAGTGTCAAATAATTTTGTCTCTCCTTATGTTTGATATTTTTTAAAATCCCACATTCTTATATATTGCAGTTATCACTTTTAAATGTTAATTATTCTTAAAGAATAAATAACGGTCTTTTAAAAAGAATCGTCAAGTAGTGCCAATATATATATATATATATATATATATATATATATATATATATATATTGTAGAATCTTGTTTCCATATATTTGATATATTTCAAAATCCCGTATTTTCATATATGACTGTTATCATTTTTAACTGGTTCTTTATGAAGTCAAGTACATTTAAATAATTTTTTTTCCCCAGATTCCATCTTTCTTATATATGTCAGTTATTATTTTTTAACTGCTTATTATTTTGAAATCATACTTTATGGTTAATTATTTGTTATAGCATTATATTTTTGTTTTCCCTGATATAAGGTTGGAAGGCAAATTGTTTGAAAGCATCACATGATGATTTTTCTTTTTTTTTTTTGGTAAGAATCATCCTTTTTATCAATAAATATATGATGATTGATAATTACAACTGTTATATTTTTATTTTTACCAATTCCACCTCTCAATAATGATAGTGCACATATTTAATCATTATATTTTAATGTTATATGTTCTTGCGCACCTCCGTCTTGGCATGCATAATGAATATTCGTTGTAAATAGTTATTTATTAAGTGTTATATATGCGTTATTTTGTAGTAGTGATAATTAATTTGCAAAAATTAGTTAAATTGGTAAAAAAAAAATGTTATTTATTTGTCTAAAATATTCATTTCAATCATTTTCATTGGAAGCTACTCTGGTAAAAAAAAAAAACCCCTTAATATATGTAACCAAACTAAAGAATTTAGAAAAATATTATAAATTTTGGAGATAAAAATAAATTGAGATATTACATTTAAGATTTAATAAAACTAACTTCTGATCTCTACTCACTCTTATATTTATGACATGAAAATGTATCAAACAGGACCAACAACCCCGTACGTTTTTGTTTCATGTAACATATATATGAATTTTATCTGATGGAAAACCTTTTTTAAATGCAAATTTTGTTCCTAAAAGTTTCATTTCTGTCCTAACAATATATTTCTACCCCATCGATATCTTCAATTAGTGAAGCCATATACCAAATGTGTGTGAGTGTATTATCCACCTATCTATTTATCGATCTACATACGCAATACCATATAATTAGAAGAATAAAAAATCTCTATGGGATAAATATAAAATTGACAAGTTGATGGTGGATCTTAGAATCGAAAATTTCCAAATGCTGAACGAGATAGATAGAAGTACTCCCCAATATGATCATCAATTTTTGTTTTTTGGAATCCAACCTTCAAAATTCTTTTGGAAAAAATAGGAAAATTCTATTTGAATTTTAAAATTCTAAATCAACAATTTTCAACTTTAATGAGCTATCAATTGCTATAGTCTTACAATTACTAGCTGTATTCTTACAGACAACAAGGCTGACTTAAGATTTTAAAGTTGAAACTAGTTTTTTCTTTGGTTTGTCTTTCTTCCAAATTCTTAATTCTTACTCTTGTTCCAAATCCGATTCCATTGTATTCCAATGGAAGGAGATTTTCTCCTTATCTCCATTCTCCTTTTTTCTCATTGGCCAAATCCAGGCTATTGATTGAGAAAGTGAGAGAAAAGTAAAAGTAGTAATGTATTGATTGGATGGATGTGATTTAGAGATTATAAGGGATAATGAGAAAATGATGGGGAGAGAAACCCAACCCGTATTCCAACGCCAATAGTTCTTCGGTTTCTAATTGATGATGACACAAAACAAAACAAAAAACAAAACAAGGAAGAATAATCCTTTCTCCGTTGTCTTTCATAGAAACCGACGAACTATAGGCACAAAACAAGAGAAAACATGGAAGAATAATCCTTTCTCCGTTGTCTTCGTTAACATTACGGTTCACCTGAGGAGTTATCGAGTTTAATGAATAAGTCTTGCAAGCGATAGCGTGCACTTA
Source organism: Acacia confusa (assembly GCA_037074495.1). Taxonomy (NCBI): domain Eukaryota; kingdom Viridiplantae; phylum Streptophyta; class Magnoliopsida; order Fabales; family Fabaceae; genus Acacia; species Acacia confusa. The sequence goes on along the minus strand of CM073513.1, from coordinate 7,529,286 downwards.
TGTGTTCTATTCCAAATATGTTTTTTTCTTACAAAGTATCAAGAAATCCGATATAGCCATGTTAGATTAATGTCGAGCATTGTTAAGCCCCAAAAGAGATAGCTGTTAATGGATATATTACATTTTTGCACTATTTACTTTTCATTTCGTTGAAATCGCAAAGAAATCTAACAGGCAACTACCTAGCCAGATCAATAAGATAAAATAAAATAAACTTCAATTAGTCAGCTGGCTGCAACAACAACCAAAAAAAAAAAAAAAAACTCCAAAAAAACAACCTTGAGGATGATCTGATAGGAATTGTTAATTATTAGCAAGATTCACCCACATGACATCTTCAGCCTCATCATCATCATCATCGTCTTCGTGTGATTATCGGTATTATTCCGCCATCCCTAGCTCTAGTATTCCTGCGAATTCTCTTATGATGGCTTCGCTGAATATGGGTATGAATTCAGCAGCAGCAGCAGCACTATCATCTTCTTCATTCTCATCATGTTGGACATCATCAAGAGCTTCATCATGTTCAACTTCTCAGACTTCCTTAGGAAACCCTAGCCCTACCAGTCACGATGTTTTCATCAGTTTTAGAGGAGAAGACACTCGCAACGGCTTCGTAAGCCATCTCCATGCAGCTTTGACAAGGCACAGCATCAAAACCTACATGGATTGCGATCTCGAGAGAGGCAACGAGATCTCCTCGACGCTATTAATGGCGATCAAGCAATCCAAGATCTTGCTCCTCGTTTTCTCAGAAAACTATGCCGAGTCTAGGTGGACTATGAATGAACTCGCCAAGATCATGGAATGCAAGAGAACAAAGGGACAACATGTGATTCCCATTTTTTATAAAGTACATCCAAGAGATGTGCGACATCAAAAGGGAAATTATGAAATTGCCTTCAAACGACATAAGAAGCATCTTGAGGCTAACAACAGCACTGTGCAACAGTGGGAGATAGCCATGACAGAAGCAGCTAATCTCTCTGGTTGGGAGATCTCAAGTTCTAGGTAATTAATTAGTACAATATAACTGAATGATGTTACTTTAATTTCTCTTTTTCTGGAGGATGATATATAGAGACTCGATGGAATTGTACGAAGAGCTCAAAAAAGCTATCTCCATCTAATGGCTCTCTTCTTTGTATGTAGTAACGAAGCTGAGCTTGTAGAGAAAATAGCGAACCGCGTCATGAGAAAACTGGAATCATTACCGGTTATCGTTGGAGACATATATCCAGATTGAAACTGAACTGCAAGGTGCCAACTTTGTTTCTCAGAATCACTCCGACGACATTAATTCTGGCGACTCACACAACCTTGCCCGTCAGGAGTCCTTTCCCAATAAATGCCTCTCATATCGGTAAGCTCACATTTTTTCATCTATTTCCATAAGAATTTTGGGCTTTGAAAATTCTATTTTTCATTATCATTTAGGACATCAAAAGTGAATATACACTAAAAAATACAGTTAATTAACAACAGAATTTAACGATGGAATTTTGTTGCTAAATCCACTTAAAGACAGAATTTCGCCCCTAATTAATTAGTACCATATAACTGGTTGATATCAATTTAATCTATCGTTTTCTGATCGCTATTTTCCAATACAAATATATGTACCGTCCTCTAGCGGTCAAAGTTCTTGGTCAAGAGCAATTATATTTGTGTTAGTAGTAGATACAGTTGCTTAATTTTTAGAGTTTGTTTATGAAGATCTCTATAGTCGGATCGTCAATAATAAATTCATTGTTAGAAAACTTGCCACATAGTAGTATATTACTACTAAGCATGAGTTTTAAGAGATGACGAGATGATATATAGAGACTCGATGGAATTGTACGACGAGCTAAAAAAATCTTTCTCCATCTGCTGCCTGTCTTCTTTGTATATAGAAGCGAAGCTGAGCTTGTTGACGAAATAGCGAACGGCATCATGAGAAATGTGGAATCAATGAAACGATCACCGGTTATCGTCGGAGACATCCAGATTGCAACTGAACTGCAAGGTGCCAACTTTGCTTCTTAGAATCACTCCGACGACCTTAATTCCGGCGACACACACGACCTTACTCCTCAGGAGCCCTTTCCCAATAAATGCCTCTCAAATCGGTAAGTTCCCATTTTTTCATCTATCTCCATAAGAATTTTGGGCTTGAAAATTCTATTTCTCGTTATGATTTAGTATACAAAAGTGAATATACACAAACATATATACACCAAAAAATGCAGTAAATTAACTACAGAATTTAACGATGGAAATTTTGTTACACCCCCTACCGGCTTCATCTGGCGGGGTAGTGTAATCTTTAATTTTTTTAGTTAAATATGTACAAGAGTTTTTCACGCAGCACATCATGTAAATAATTTGGATAATATAAGTCTGAAAAATTAAATAAGTAATCAAAAAAAATATATCTCCTCCTAAGGGTTAATATACATTTATCCAGTGTAAGTACCAAAATAATCAAAATATCATAATACAGTCATCCAAAGTAAAAGTAATAAATGACAAAAATCACGTCCAACGACCTTTGCAAGACCCTCAGTCTTCCATCTTACATCTTCTCTCCTGCTCCAACCTAGAAGCACTGTATCCTTGTAATAGCCTGGGATTCATAGGTGAATTCCAGAGTAACCGTTAATCTTATATCTAACGTATATACAAGGTATGTAAGAAAACCATCGCACATAGCCAGACACAAAGCCTAGTCCGGAACAAGCAATTACATAACACATATTGCTTAATAAGGTATACATCAATGCCAAGGGTCGCACACAATAGGTTCCGGTACCAAAGTGTTTGGAAAATAATAACACCAAATGTATACACAATCATGGTAAAACATACATACAAAGTCATACATAGCATATGAGATTAAGATTACTTATCTGCAATTAGCTAATTAGTAAGATAATAAACTTCTAGCTACTAAATAGGAATGATAAACCTAAAATAGTAAAGATAACGACGTTATTGCCAATGTAATCTCTTCCTTTAAAATATGTAACTATACATTTGTTTGAAGGGTCTTTTCACTATTTGAAATTCATCAATGCTCTTTATTAATGAGTATCCCTTTATTGATAATTTATTCTTCATTTTCGCATAAGCCTTAAAAAATCCAGAAATTTGACCAACTTAAAAAATTCATAACTAATTGTAGAAAAATTTGATTGGGGTGTTCCAAAAATCTACATGATCCTTGACATGTCTCTTTTTGACTAAAACTACTTGCTAAGGCCAGGAACACGTAAATTATTCCCAATTTATGAAAATGTCCTTGCTGGTCCTTTTTTAGCTTCTCAATTTGCATATGGTTATACTTTAATTTCAACACTTCCAAATTTATACACTATACTCTTTCTTATACAAAATTCCATTTAAAACAATAAACTATCAAAATCACCAAAATAAAATCATACCATCATGTTCTAGCTATTGGCCAAACTTTTCTTAATCTTTTGCAAAATTACAAGAAGTTAGAGGAGAGGACTTACTTGCTCAAAGTTCTAACTTCTTTTGCTACTTCTCCTTGAATTCCTTTGTGATTAGAGCTAGAACTTCAATAATATCATGCAAGATCACTAATTAAAAACTTAAGCATATCTTTATGAATCTAAAGGAAGTAGAACAAATCTTATAACTTCCTTACCTCTTCTTCTTTAGAAGCTCTTCTCACTTGTGATTCTCCCAACTCTCTTCTTTCTCCTTTCTATTGTATATATGTGGTGTCTCTTGTTTCCAAAATGAGGGAGGGTGAAGTCTTATTTATAGGGTCCTTGTCCATAAAATATCTCTTTGTGATTTGCCAACTTGTTGCCTCTTGAAATTTCTAGGTTCTTCTTCATTTTCCTAGAGAAATATGATTTTTCTCTCCCTTTCCCTGGAGTCACGCCATATGTCCCTTCTTTTGATTCAAAATATCTTCCATCATATGCCTACTTGTGGTTAAAATAGTTTGCTCAATGAAGAAGGTGATTAGTTGTCTCACATATTTAATTACATATGCACAAGTGTCGTCAACTAATTCTCTTTAAATATCTTGTTGACACTTAATAGTTTAGATGTTACTTCCTTTAATTCTTATTTTTCCATGTGTTTTTGGCTTTTTTCTTCTTCTTGTCTTTATCTAGCCACAAGTTTTGACTCCTTTGGAAGAACTATCTTATCCTTTAATTTTTATTAGATAAGGGTGCACATGTGTCCCTTCTAATAGATCTTTAATTTATATGAAGACATGTGGCCATGATCTAGATGTCTTCTTGTTAATTATATGATAAATTTATTGTCCATGAAACTTAATAATCTCATATCATGACATTTGTCTTTCTAGGGTTTTCTATATAATTCTTACCTCCACTTCATGTAAATTGCCATACCTTCTCCTTTTCTTCCTATCCGTTCGTCACTTTCATATGCCAAGAGGGTAGTTGTTGTTCTTTTATTCATTTTTTGGATTGAAGCTCATGTGTCAATTTATGGTGACATCATCAATAGAACTATCATTTTTGTTAATAATCCTCTTAATTTTGCCATGTGTGCTTCTTGAAATTTCTTTTGTTCTCTTAAGTCACCACTTCTTTTAAGGTGCAATAATAATCCTTTATCAACCAATTAGATTAAAACAAATACATTTTGTCATAGATTTAATAGAAATTCCATATATCTCAATAATAATATATTCATTAACCTTATATAATAATACATGTATGAAAATAGGGTTATTACAAATTTGTTGCTAAATTCACTTAATGATGGAATCTCACCACTAATTAATTAGTACCATGTAACTGTTGATATTAATTTAATTTCTCCTTTTCTGATCTATTTTTCAATAAGAATAAATCTACCGCCCTCTAGCGGTCAAAGTGCTTGGTCAAGAGCAATTACATTTGTGTTAACAGTAGATACTGTCTTTTAATTTTTACAGTTTGTTTATGGATATCTCTATAGTCAGATCGTCTCTAATAAATTCATTGTTAGAAAACTTGCAACATAGTAGTATATAACTACTAAGCATAACTTTTAAGAGATTACGCGATAATAAATAGAGACTCGATGAAATTGTACGAAGAGCTAAAAAAATCTGTCTCCATCTGCTGCCTCTCTTTTTTGTATATAGAAGCGAAGCTGAGCTTGTAGACGAAATAGCGAACGGCATCATGAGAAATGTGGAATCAATGAAACGATCACCGGTTATCGTCGGAGACATCCAGGTTGCAACTGTATTGCAAGGTGCCAACTCTGCTTCTCAGAATCACTACGACGACTTTAATTCCGGAAACTTACACGACCTTACCCCTCAGGAGTCCTTTCCCAATAAATGCCTTTCAAATCGGTAAGGTCACATTTTCTCATCTATCTCCATAAGAATTTTGGGCTTTGACAATTCTATTTCTCGTTATGATTTAGTATACAAAAGTGAATATACACAAACATATATACACCAAAAAATGTAGTTAATTAACTACATAATTTAACGATGGAATTTTGTTGCTAAATTCATTTAACGACGGACTCTCGATCCCAATTAATTAGTACCATATAAATGTTAATATTAATCTAGTTTCTCCTTTTCTGATCTATTTTTCAATAAGAAATATATATACCATCCTCTCAAGAGCAATTATATTTTTGTTAATAGTAGATACTGTGTTTTAATTTTTAGAGTTTGTTTCGGGAGATCTCTATAGTCGGATCGTCTCTAATAAATTCATTGTTAGAAAACTTGCAACATAGTAGTATATAACTACTAAGCATGAGTTTTAAGAGATGACGGGATGATATATAGAGACTCAAAGGAATTGTACGAAGGGCTCAAAAAATCTGTCTCCATCTGCTGCCTGTCTTCTTTGTATATAGAAGCGAAGCTGAGCTTGTAGACGAAATAGCGAATGGCATTATGAGAACCTGGAATCAATGAGACGATCACTGGTTATTGATAAGGCAAAATTTCAAAGCCTATAACTCCGCAAGTGTACGGGCCGTATCAAGTAATAAAGATGAGTAAAGTATCGTTCCCACGAGGACTTAGTACCCACTAGTTCAGTTAATAATTAATCTTGCACTTTTTGTTTAAGTCGAGCAATCAAGTTTAATTTAACTAAGAAAATAAAGTCAAATTCAAACAAATAATCTACGCAATAATCAAACGGGCAACCTAGAGGTACTAATCCCTTATTAATTTCATAAACATTTATTTCACCAATTTAATTAATCTTAATATTAATTTTGTCAATCTCGAGTATAATAGTTATAAGTGCCTTCCGGTCCACTTACAACCCTCTCTTAAGTAAAAACTGTTATGCCTAACAAATTTACTCTAGAGGCAATTTAATCCGGACACACTCTTCTACAACTATATGGGGTTATTAGGTATATTCCTATCCTAATCGCAAATTAAATTATAATTTAATCCCATATTGCTTAATCTAGAGCTTAATTAAAATTCCCTTTGCCAAGGTAAATCCTAATTCTTAAAATCCTATTTAAAGATGGCCAGTCAATAAATAGTAAAACTAACCAAGATTTAAGCAACCAAAGTCAATATTAATCATAATTAAACGATGAGAAATAAATCCTAATCCATTAATAAGTTCATAGGTCTCTAAGTTGCAAAATAAAATTAGCCAGACATGGCTTCAATCCAAATCACAGTAAATTCACAATTCAGATTCAAAGACATACGGGTAAATAATAAGAATTGGAATCAAACTAGTCAAGGGAGATAACAAAACCAAGAATAGGAGCAAGAACAACCACAGCCTCTCCTTGAATAATTATTCAATCCAACTCTTCCAATTCGTCTCTGCCTCTCCAGCCGTCTGCCTTTCTGTTCCCTGTAGCTGTCACGTCTTCCTCTTCTTTCTTTTCCTGTGCGTTCTTGTGTTGCTCCTGGTCCGCCGTTAGTCTTTTTGTGCGTCTCTATTGCCCAGCCGTGTGAAGCCTCTTCCTTTCTTAATTGCCGCAAGACTTCCGTCTCGGTGCTGTGCCTCTTTTGTTCGCCGTGTTGATTCCTCAATTGCCGCAAGACTTCCGTCTCCGCCTTCCTTCTTGAATAATTGCCCTATTTATTGCTTCCTCCGCCCCTTCTTTTAGGTCACCATCTGCATCTTTAATTCATTCCCATTCAATTGGTGGGCCCAATTCCCATTCAATAGTCAAATGGTCCCAAGCATTCAACCCGTAAAAGACAATAATGCTTCCTGATCCAATTTCATTCATCAATTGGTAGGCCCCATTTTTAATCCAATCCAAACCGCGGCTATGGCATATGCTGGAGATATTCAAAAGGGAATTATATAATAATAAAATTTTGATTTTTTTTTTTTTAATTTTGTTTGGAAAACTTCTCATTACTATTATTTATTTCCTAAACTCAAAAACTTTTATTTTAAATTGAAAGCCACAAATGATGTATCCAATTTGATTTCTCTTAAAATCTTAAGAAAATCTCTTTAATTTAATATTAATGACTTCCTAAATATATCAAAATATACCTCAAATATATTAAAATTAGAAAGTCATCAGTTATCGTCGGAGACATCCAGATTGCAACTGAATTGCAAGCCAACTTTGCTTCTCAGAATCACTACGACGACCTTAATTCCGGCGACTCACATGACCTTACCCCTCAGGAGTCTTTTCGCAATAAATACCTCTCAAATCGGTAAGTTCACATTTTCTTATCTATCTCCATAAGAATTTTGGGCTTTGAAAATTCTATATTTCTTTATCATTACGTACATCAAAAGTGAATATAGACAAACATATATTCACTAAAAAAATGTAGTTAATTAACTACAAAATTTATCGATGGAATTTTTTGCTAAATTCACTTGACGGATTCTCACCGCTAATTAATTAGTACCATATAACTGTTGATATTAATTTAATTTAACCTTTTCTGATCAATTTTTCAATAAATTTAAATATACCGTCCTCTAGCGGTCAAAGTGCTTTGTACATTTGTGTTAATAGTAGATACTGTCTTTTAATTTTTAGAGTTTGTTTTTGGAGATCTCTATAGTCGGATCGTCTCTAACAGATTCATTGTTAGAAAACTTGCAACATAGTAGTATATAACTACTAAGCATGAGTTTTAAGAGATCACAGGATGATATATAGAAACTCGATGGAATTGTATGAAGAGCTAAACAATCTGTCTCTATCTGCTGGCTCTCCTCTTTGTATATAGAAGCGAAATTGAGCTTGTAGAGGATATAGCCATCGGCGTCACGAGAAATCTGGAATCAATGAGCCGATCACAGGTTATCGTCGAAGACATCCTGATTGCAACTGATGAACTGAAAGGTGCTTCTCAGAATCACTCTGACAACCGTAATTCCGGAGACTCACACGAGCTTTTCCCTCGGGAGTCCTTTCCCAATAAATGCCTCTCAAATCGGTAAGCTCACATTTTCTCATCTATCTCCATAAGAATTTCGGGCTTTGAAAATTCTATATTTCATTATCATTAAGTACATCAAAAGTGACAGCGTGTTTTTTTTTTTTTGTAGTTTATATATATATATTTAAAGTGCTCTGAAAATTTTTATGTTGATGAGTAAATGCAGTTTTAAAATACTGGGCAATCTACTGGACAAGACAAGGGACTTTTTCTTTCAGAAGGAGCATGAGAGGTTGATACTCACAAGCAGCCGGAGTCCTGGTCAGCCATCAACCTTGAATACATCCGGCTATTTGTATAGGTATGTTTCTTATAATATATAAATATATACTTTTCGATAAGAATGATTCTTTTATAATCCTTTTTACAGACCAGCTATTGATTATTATACTTAGATTAAAAATAGTTAAAACTTGTATAAGTACTAAGGGCGAAGAGTTTTAATTTATAAGTAAGGCATCCAGGAATGGGAATATATATATATATATATATATATATATATATATATATATATATATATATATATATATATATATAATATAGTAATTAATAACTAGAAGATGTGCTTGATATTCACTTAAAATTCGAAACGAGTTATGTTATATTTACAGACAATTTTGTTTTATATAGTTTACGTGAGTTATATTTTTTATCCCTTAATTTTATAAAGTATACTTTTGGTCTTATATTTATAACACCATTGATGTTGCTAATGGAAATCGCTAACAAAACAAACTTAAGTGATGGTTGTATAATTATATGTTATTAATTTTAAATTTAAAATATGTGTAAATTGAAAGATATTTAACACTACAAAAAAGTAACATTTTGTAACAGCTGAAATTACATATTTGTAGCAATTAACCGTTACAAAACTAACTATAGCAAGTTGTTTTTTAGCGGCTTATAGAAACTGCTACTTATATGGCAAAACCACTACTGTTACTGTAACAGTTAGACACCACCTCTATAAGATGAGATTGAGATAACGTATTCAGGCATACAAAAAAAAAAGCCTTTAGGACCGGACGAAAGAGGCCCCGTAAGATCGGATCCACGACCGGTCTCATTCCAGGCGGTCTTAAAAGTCAGTTACTTTTAAGACGAAATGCGCAATTGGTCTTAAAAATACTTTTAAGACCAAACCTTTAAAATATGAAGTCTTAAAAGTAAGTCCTTTAAGATTGGACTTTTAAAATATCCGGTCTTAAAAGTCTCATTCTATCAGAAAAAAAAAGAGGAGAAGAAGAAGAAGAAGGGACTTTTAAGACTGGATGCAAAAACACATCTAGTCTTAAAAATCCCTTTCAATCACCAAAAAATAAAAGAGAAGAAGAAGGAAAGAGGAGGATCCTTCTGTAGGTCTCTGAATTCTTTGTTAATGCGTTTTGAAGCCATAACAAATAATATTGAAATTTAAGGATTCTCACAGCTAAAACTGCGAAACAAAACCATATTGTAAAATCTAGTTAAGATCGATTCAAAATATTTAGAAATGTACTAGAGACAGACTAAAGGAATTAATGAACAATATGTTACTGCTTCCTTACCGATTGGAAGATGCTTGTTAAAAGAGCAAGTGAAGGCCCTGACTTAGTTAAACATATACAGATTCTTTAATAGCAAGAAGTCCAGATTTATTTCTAAGACTTTAAATATAACAGAATGAGTATCCTCACTTATGCGATAGAAGACAAAAGACGGAGGAAAATGAGACTACACTTGTAGAAAAAGCTACGCATGATAAAATCAAAATTGAAATAACACAATTTGTAGACATGTAACTAAACAAACATATATAAATATGTAGATTACTATCAATGAGAAGTAAAAAAACTTTGCGTGCCTTAAACAAAGACATACTTGGAATGTTAGAGTGATTTTAGACCCTCTAGCAAGCATCCCAAAGATAAACCCATCCAGCATCCTGAACTGGCTTCAATTCATTAAATTTTGGCTTGCAAATTTTCCAAGTCATAAGAGCAAAAATGAAGCAAAAATAAAATAGATCGAAGAAGACAAAGTAAAAATTGCAAATTTGGAGAAGCTATAACAAAAACAAGAGACCATGATGGGACCAAAGGAGATGAGACCAATTTTCGCAGCATTAGAAAATTTGTGAGTGAGGTCCTTGAGATAAGATGAGATGAGGTTGAAGAGAGTGTGAGGCAAGATTTACTAGGCCAAAGAGAGGTTTAGAGAGAGAAATTAAATTTTCGCGTGCGGGAAAATAGAAAATTCATCTTTTCGACTTTTAAGACCGGATGTTTAAAAAGTTCGGTCTTAAAAGTGTACTTTTTATTCAATTTTCGTGTGAGGGAAAATAGAAGACTCATCTTTTTGAACTTTAAGACCGGATGTTTAAAAAATCCGGTCTTAAAAGTAGACTTTTTATTCAATTTTTGTACTTGGGAAAATATAAGATTCATCTTTTCGACTTTTAAGACTGGATGTTTAAAAAGTTCGGTCTTAAAAGTAGAATTTTTATTCAATTTTCACTCATGGGAAAATAGAAGATTCATCTTTTCGATTTTTAAAGACCGGATGTTTAAAAAGTCAGGTCTTAATTTAAGACCTGACTCTTTAAACATCCGGTCTTAAAAGTCTACTTTTAAAACCCGCCTTTTTAAACATCCAGTATTAAAAGTAAGACTTTTCTTATATTTATAAAACTACCACCGGTTATACTTTTTGGACCGAACTTTTAAACTATTAGGTATTAAAAGTAAGACTTTTTGGACCGAAGTTTTAAACTATTAGGTCTTAAAAGTAAGACTTTTAAGACCTCATGTTTTATAAGTCTTGTCTAAAAAGTTTTTTATATATTTACGGAACTGCCATCAGTCATACTTTTTAGACCTGACCTTTATAATCCGGTCTAAAAAGTTCTTTATATATTTGCGGAACTGCTACCGGTCATACTTTTTAGACCTGATCCTCTATAATCTGGTATAAAAAGTTCTTCATATATTTACAAAACTGACACTAGTCATACTTTTTAGACCTAATTCTTTACAATCCGATCTAGAAATTTCTTTATATTTACGAAATTGTCACCGGTCATATTTTTTAGACTGGAGCCTCTTTATTCCAGTCTAAACAAGGCGGTTTCAAAGCTCTTTTTTGTACTAGTGATTGTATGAACATTCTGTAACATTTAAAGAATTGCTGCAAAATTTGGTGACTGTCAGTTTTGGTCATTTAGTATTCTCCGCGCAAACCAACTTGGCAATTCTTTGTGGACATTTTGTCTATTTCAGAGGATGTTTGAGTAAATGCTTCACATGACTTCTGAATTCCCTACAATTAATCATGAGATGGTGATCATGAAATGTATGAATAAAATGTAAGGAAATATACATGATAACATATGAGTGTACAATCCTTACTAAAGGAATGGCTCAACTTTAGTGCAATTAATCAAGACAAATCTATTTGCTTGCAACTTCTCAGTTGCTATCAGTTTAAATTTCTCACTTCCTTTAACTGGTTCACCAACACGAGGGGTTAACAACTCTCTTGATGATGGTTTAGGTTTAAGACAATTGTCTACACAAGGCGGTCGGTTGAAAGACATGTCGATGTCATCAAAGTACCTTGAAGAAAAATGTAGGACCTCATCCATATATAACCTGCAACTATATAACCTTCTAGCCATGCCTTATTCCTTACATAAAATTTTAATTTCCCAAGAAACCTATTAAATAAAGAAGGAAAAATGTCCTTAAGTGTTGAAATGTGTGACTAGTACACTTAAAGAGTAATGTTGATTCTCATATATAAAATGAGTACCTCTTAATCTGATACATCAATCGATATTGAACTAGCCAGCATGCTTTGATTTTATGAACAAGATGGACTATCAGGTGAACGATCACCGTAAAAAAGGATGAAGGAAAGACAATCTCCAAATTACAAAGTGTGAGAATGATTTTATGTTGCAGTTGATCGAGCTAGTTAATGATCAAAAAACCTTGGAACATGAATTCTGAAAGAAAGAACACAGCTTCATTAAAATGATCGACACATCAGGAAGCAACATTTAATATCCCAAATTTTGAGATATGGAGTCTTGATGTGAGACTAAGATAAGAAGACTGTTAAGCCAGTAAGAGTTCAAAGTCTTAAGCTAATTATGAGAAAAAGCTTAAGATACTTAGTAAAAATATTTTGGGACTCTGAAATATTAAATAATATAATAATATGACATATGTATGTTCAACATGTAATGTGATATATAGTTATAGTAATATATTATTAGTATAATAATATATTATTATAAGTTTGGAAAACTCAAGACAACATGTTCTCATGCGCACATTATCTCAATTTAAGGGACAACTTATACACTTTCTATTTCGGTTGAGATTGATTCACATGCAACCGAAAAGCAAAGTTGACTCACATGCTCATAAGGTTGTTACACACCATTCTCATTTCTCCATTTTACATTCATATGTCAATTCTTTTGGCCAACAAACTCCATCTCATTTTCTTCATTTCACACTTGATTGTCAAATTTTCTTATTCACACCCTCCATGCTATTTGTCCGTCACCTACTTATTTAATATGTATGGTGTGGGAATTATTTCAAACGCATGGCAGCACATTTCTCCCATTTCACACTCTTATTTTCAATGGCAACCTCCATGTTTGACTCTTTCTTATGCAATTCCCATTCTTTGGTTCATTCTAAATAATAGACAAGCTACCTCTCTTATTTTACAGGCAGCATATGTTTCTTATCAATGATCTCTTAATATTTATTAAGTCTTGCTTCATATTTACTCGAGGAAGACGCACACAAAGGCAAAGAAAGAGTGAAAGTGTTATGATTAAAAAAAAAAGAGAGAGATGAGAAGTCACCAGAACCATATCATCCTTTTTCACCTTCAATTTCTATGGTTAGAATTAGGAAGAGGAAAATTAAGAAGTTCAAGGCTGAGGATTGATCAAGAGAGAGGGTGGTTATGTTGATCACAAGTTCAAAGATTAAGCCTAGAGGTAAGAACATCCACTTCTTCTAAAAGATTTTGAAGCTTTTGATTTAAACCCAAATTTTGTAATCTGAGGCAAACTCAAAGAGATAAGCGAAATTTGGTAAATCTGGGCTTACCAACGTGTTCATCACTGAAAATTGAGTGAGAATATATTGGTGAATGAATTTTTAAAGGTACTTTAAGGTATTAAATCATAAATTTCATTTAAACGTTGATACTGCCAGTTTTGAAGGTCTGGAGTCAGTCATCTCCCATACGTGGTTTGATTAAGTAAATGGACTCTAAAAATTATGAAATTTTTACATAAGATATTACTCTTCTCAAGGTTTAAAATGAGCTTTGGTTCACCAAAAACGAAGGTCTAGAGCTCTAGTTATGATTTTTGGAAGTTGAGTTACAAAACAAGAAACGTTTCTGTTTGTTTCCGGAGTGATAATATGGCATGGTATTTCGGCCATAGTAAAAGAATTTTAAAAATTATAATATTTTCTATATGTGTAGTAGACACATAGATCTTTCTTTTGGTGGGTATTTTGTAATTTTCTAAGCTCTGAGTAAAGAGTTATGATTTTTACAAAATGACCCTGAGTTTTGGAAGTTAAAACTGGACAGAGAGTTTATATGAATTTTTAAGAAGGGTAAAAGAACCCAGAAAATTGAGATATTTTCCAGAATTAAAGAGGACATGCAGAGATTTAAGTTTATATATAATTTGTAATTTTTAAAGCTCTGTGCAATGAGATATGAATTTTTAAAGTTAAACTATGAATTCTGGAAGCTTAACAGGACAGTCAGTGAAAAAGAAAAATCTGGGAATTATTGAACAAGATCTGATATTTGGAAGTATTTTTCTATAAAATGGGACTTTTTTAAGAACACGTGAGAGTTGACGGTACATTAAAATGATTTTTGTGCAATTAGTTAAAAATGATTGAAGTTACTGGACTGTTGAAGACAGTAAAGGATAAAGGTTGAAAGTAATAAGTTTAAGTTACTTAATAATACCTTAATGGAATAAGGGTTAAAAAGGGAAAAGTAAATATTCATTATCCTTGGTTTTAAATATATGGTTATGTCTTTAGGGCCAAAAAGGAAAAGAAATGAGTTTCAAGCAATTCTGACGGTTGGTGATATTGGACCCGCATAAGGATACAATGGTTCTTAAAAGGTAGTGGGTTTACCTTACTTGCATGTTTTTGATATTATTGCTTGTGTACATGTATGATTATTATGTTTGCTTGCTATGTGTAGCATATTTGAATGATTGAAGCTCTGTTTATGAATTGTGCTATGGCCATAAGTATGATGCATGAAGCATTGAGCATGCAGAATTTCATTATGTTACATGAGCATGAGCAAAGTAAGTATTTCATATATTAGCATTTATCTTGCATGTATTGTTTGGTAATGTTTACTACTGGGATTCATCAGAATCTCACCCCCCCACTATCAACCAATAGACAGGTGAGCTCAGGAAAGGAGCAATGCTTGAAGACTGTTCAATGGAGAAGCAGCTTAAAGGGTTAAAGGACAACGCTATTTTAAGTGTATTTTAAAAAGTGTTATCTATTTTTCATACACAATATAAGTGAACAGTACCGTATACGTGAATAGTGAATAGTTCCGTATACGTGAATAGTAATTTCCATATTTTTTTAAAAATACGCTTCCGCATACATAATTACATATTAAGATGGTGTAATTTAGGCGGGTGTTACACAACATGTTTTTTATTGCCAGGAGAAGTAATTGTTGTATAAGAACATGTGAGTAATGAAGCTTCAACCTAGCAACCTTTCAAGCTTGCATGCCAATACATCATGAATGTTGCTTGAGTACCCATAATAAACTTTTATTTTCTTCAACGTCACGAGGAAGATTTCCTTATTTAATTTTGTAAGGGTGAATTTTCCTGGTTGAAATTTATCATGCTTATCTGGCCACGCATTTTCACAAACTCCTATGGCTCGTAAATCTTTCTTTATTTGAAGATGATTTTTTGACTTGCCTGGTTCGTTAAGCATTGTGTATAACACATTGTTTTATAAATTTTTTTTTTCTATGTGCATGACATTAAAACTACGTCAAAGAAAATTATCTTTCCCATGCATAAGAGTGAAGAATATGCTTATCTTTTGCCATTGTTGAGCATAGAAATAGAGGTCCTAGCAGTCTTTCTCCTCATTTTTGTTGCACTGTTCTCTTTTCCAAACTCGAATTCAATATCCTGAAACTGCTATAAGATATCTGCATGGGATAAAGTGTGAGGAGGTCCTCTTGTTTTTTTGTTACTTATTGAAATGATTCCATTGCAACCTAAACTTATGCTTATCATCAATAAACCTCTGATAACCCATGAAGTACCACTTTCGACTACAGGGGAGGCACATTGATCATATTTAAAATTGCAAGATTGACATGCTGTTCTAGTATACACATTCAACCAGGATAATGTTCGTAGACTAGGAAAGTCACTTATCGTCTACATTAAAGCTACACGCACATTGGACAATGTCTTCAATTCTCACACGTGTTATATGTCTTGATGCCAACATTCCACAAGTTTAGCAATTCTATAATAAGTGGTTGGAGATACACATCGATGTCATTTCTTGGTGCCTTTTCACCTGGAATTATCATAAACAAACTGAAGGATCTTTATTTCATACACATTTAGGGGGAAGTCATAGGGGATTAAGAAGAGAGGGCAAATACTATAACTTGTGATAATATTCTCAAATGGATTAAAACTGCCAAACATTTCTGGGACCTGCCATAAAGTATAGAAAGTTTGAGTCGAATAAATAAGCCACTTATAACTTAAATAAAAGCGTACTAACAATTTAAAAAACTAAAAATGTCCTAAATCGTAAATAAAACCTAACTATCTAGAGCCTTATCATCAAGTCCTCTCTCAGGGGGTAAGATTAATGGGCTAACTAGAGGTAACAACACCATTGTCATTAGCAGGAAGAGGAGGGATGAGGTGGGTCGACAATAATCTTAGGCACAAGCAAGGGCAGTGGAAGCTCCTCTTCAGGAAACATCGTTCGATTCCAAGCCCTCGACATAAAATCCTCCCATTGGGTCTGTTGATCGTAGAAGACATCGGCCTAGTCCTAAAACTGGTTGGCAACCTTCGTAAAGATCTCTTAAGCTATCTCCTAAACCATCTTGTCCCTCAGCCTTCTTACACTGGAGGTCCCTACTAGAGAGGTGCCGGCCTCAAAGTTGGTGCTCTTACTATAGGCCATGCTAGACCTGGCACCTCACCCCAGACCCCTACAATGGTTAAGGTGCTCAACTAGGCCCAGGTTAGCTTTCAAAGGCACAATGGGATACATAGACCTTTGTGACTCTGAGGTTTGGGTCTGTCACAGCTCCGCCTGGAACAACTGAATCCACTCTTGGTGCATGCATTTTATAAAACATTTATGAAACAACTTCCTCTAACGTAAATAAATTACATAAATTAAAACTAAAAATGTATATAGCTTACAATGGCCTCTTCTACTTGCTCAAAGGTCGGCATCCTGTCTTGGTCTTTATGGGTGTATATGAATAATTCCCCATAATTTGTCTGGTGGTTCTCTTGTTGAGCCTTCCTCTCCTAAAAGAATTAAAACGATATGAACTTATTTTTAGTAACAATAAATCAATTATCAAAATTTATAATATAAAGCTAACATTAATTTAACTTTGAAAACTACTAGTTCTCTATAAGTGACAACATATGTCTTCGATCATACCATGTGATGGATCCTCTACTACACTCGACTTCTAGTGTTCCTCGGATAAAGAGCTAGTAAAAGATATGAAACATCATCAAAATAATTAAGCAAAAATAATTGTTAAAGAATTTATAATTATTAAAAAGTTTACCTGTCCGTCTTGTCACCTATTATATTGAACAAAACCCGCCTAATCATTAGGTAGCACATTCTCAATCAGCTCATGCAAAGGAATTATCTATCCTTATTCATGTTGTGGTAGAAACGATTCCTTTAGTTCTTCTAGCCATCTCTCATCTTGATCAATGTGTACCTCTTCATGTTATCAGGGATGACAAACTTATGTTGTATCACAATTGAATTAATAATTAATTAATTGATAAAGCCATAAATTAGAACTATTTACATCTATAATATAATTAAATACAATGAATTACCTTCACATCCTCGTCCCACACTTTGTCCTTCATCTCTTTTTGAACATTCTTCCAAGTCTTGAAGTGAATGGGGAACCGCACCAATTTCAACCTAGCTCGTTTAGATAGTGGCTGAAGAGGTGACCATTGTTTTCGATTGATAGGTTCATGGTTTCATTCCACATCACTATGACATGTGGCCTTTCTAGCTTATTGGCATCAGCCATCTCCAGCCTCCTGGTGGTAATGTTCCCCTGCTAATCTGCACAATTTATCACATTTTTTTATTAAATTGAAATCCACTTTTAATTAACTGTATGGAATTTAAATATTAAATTTATTAACACAATAATTAAATTTACTTTTGACTTGTACCTCAAACACAGTCGCTTGTGAAGGCAACATTCAAGGGTTCCCTTGCTCTTGGGCTCCACTTCATCCAAGAACCTAACTAGCCCGCTAATGGGAATGTCGCAATCAAACGCTTCATTCCCCTCGTAGTCGCTCATGCTAAGCTCGGGCCCCTTATCCTGACATTCGCCTTTAGTGGGGTTGCTGCCTATGGGGTTATCTGCTAGGGTTTCTCTAGGAGGAGTTGATGTGGCTGGGTCACCTTCTGCGATGGCATAGGGACATTTTTTCCCTCGTACTACCCTACATGGCCCTTACCATTGCCCCCTTTACTAATGCTCCCTGGTAGCATCGGTCTAGGATGCATCACTTCCAATCCATCCCCTTGCCTAAATCTTTATTGGAAGCTATAACTCCATTAATTCTTGAGCTAAACGTCAAAGAATCTTTTAAAAGGTATGTGAGAATCAAATTTATGCAGTTAACTATTTGGTGGTGGCGCGTGTGTGTATAAAGGCTTCAAATTTGTAGGGTTTTACAAGAAAATAGGTACAAAGTGTAAATATTTGTAATAGTTTATCTAAAATCGCTATACCAACCACTACAAAACATGAAACCCTACCTGTTCACCTTGACACTATGTAACGGTTTTATATAACCGCTACAAATGTTATTGACTGTTTGTATTCTGTAGCTGTTTATAGGATTAACCGCTACAAATGTTATTGATTGTTTGCATTTTGTAGTGGTTTGTACGTATAATCACTACAAATATGCAAGACTTTTTGCATTCTATAGTGGCTTGTATGTATAAGCACAACAAATTTTCAGTTGTTGGAAGAATTTGCATCATGAAGGTAAACATTGGTTTGAAAGTAATTGCCAACCACATTAAAAAAAAAAAAGCAAATGTCTTATGCTTTGTATCATGATAAACATCACCGGCCATATAACTAGAAGAGCTCTAGTTGTTTCAGTTTTCCATAGATCTTAAGGGAAATTTTATTCCAAATAAAGCCTATGAAAAACTCAGACAATTAGGCACTCCTGGTTATATGGCTGGTGATACATAATATGATACCAAGTACATGCTATTTGCATTTTTTCGTGTGTTGGCAACTACTTTGAAACCCATGTCTAACTTCATGCAAGCAAATTCTTCATTGATAACAGAATTCGTACCTTTATAGAATCTTTTAGAAAGTGCTTGAGAATCAAATTTGCATGGTTAACTATTTGGTGACACATATAAAACATCACCTTTGTAACAGTTTTATTTAAAAATCGCTACAAGTACTAAACTTTGTAGCAGTTCTATAAGTAATCTTTGCAAATGTGCAAGATTGTTTGGATTTTGCAGCGGTTTTTCAATTTAAGCCTGTTGACTATAAGAAGTTTTGATGATCACAATTTATCACATTTTTTAATTACCAAAGTATTTATTCACAACAGTGTTGCTCAAGCATAAATGGATTCTTGCTCAAGCATAAACCGCTAGTTGCTCAAACAGCATCGAGTAATCAGTGATAAGGCTTGGGACATCAACGATGCTCGAGCATAACCTTAAGATTGCTTGAGCAACAAGGCGATGTCTGCTCGAGCATGATTGTTGTTGCTCGAGCATCAACGGAGATCTACCTTATTTCACCCCTGCTCAAGCAATATCAAGAGTTTGCTCGAGCAAGGATACAAGAACTGCTCAAGCATGAAATGAACTTGCTCGAGCAAGCATGATTCAAATTTGGTTTCGTGTTCCTCAATTCGGAATACTAGAATATGGTGAAATGCCTTTACACTTCAGCTTGTCACTTAATTAAATCTCCTCATTATTCAATATTTTCTATGCTAGAACTGATCGGTGAAATAGATGTTGAATTTTGCGTAAAACAGATACAGCAAAAATTAATCAAACATTATATTTAAATTCATTATCTTCTGACATTAAGCTCAGCACATTTAAATATGATATCATGGTAATTTGATTTAATTGCCATGCTTACATCTATTTTTAATTAATCATTTTTCTTGAGTACATTCAGATAGTCGCTAAAGTCTCATCAGAAGCTTTCCAGCTGTACTTCCACTCAACACTCTGAAGTTGCAGACTTATCCAGACAAGAGGAATAAAGTCCATGGGAGACAGAACTGATGAAGAGTATGGGGAAACATTTTATAAAATATCCAAAAGCTCCACTACTCAACGGACACCTGTTCGAATCTTCTCAACGGTCATCATCTTCCACTCTATATAAAGAGAAGTATTCAATTGAAGAAACACACGAACTACCAGTGATTGAAACATTCTGCTTTCAACTTATATTCATTCTTAAGTTTCTTTCATTCTGAGTGAAATTGTGCTTCAGTGATTATAGTAATCTACTCTTTGAGTGAGTTCCTGTAGAAATCTGAATTTGTTTTCCTGTGTGTGAACTTAAGGTAGAGGGACCTTGAGAGTGGGTGTACGATTACAACTTATAAGGGGGAGTGAGTCCTATTGAGAGAGGATCATCCAGAGTTGAGTTATAGAGTGTGTAATTGTATCTTGTGAGTTAGTGAAAAACCCAGATTGTCTGGGGACTAGACGTAGGTCAAGGAGTTAGACCGAACCAGTATAAATTCTCTGTGTCATCACTTCTAATTTTCGTTACTGCCTTTTACTCTTCATCTGTGAAAAAGAATTTTCAAAATCACCTATTCACCCCCTCTAGGTGATATTCCACCTTCAAAGCCACCTCAACTTTTGCACCATAAGGCGCCTAGCTGGCACTACATTTATGTTGGTTTCTGAAAATAAACCACAATAAAATTGGTGCCACTTCCTCGTCAATTTTTGTAGCAGTTATTTTGTGATATCCATGACAAATGTCGTTCCCTAACTCATGCGCCGCTTAGCGCAAGTCACCCTGTTGCATATTTGTGGTGGTTTCGATCTAAACTGCTACAAAATATGATATTTTTTTGTAGTGTTTTGTTACTAATACAAATTAAACACTCTGAATCAACAAATTTTTTTTGTAGTGTAAAAACCTAATGAAGAAGTCAATATCAAAACCTCGATTGTATTAAAAATTTTAGTTTAATGATCGAAATATAATATATTAAAAAATTAAAATCAAAATATGCTTTGTCAATTTCATAGTCAACACTTAAGTTTGTCGAGTCAATATTTTCCATTAGCAACATTAATGGTATTAAAAATATGGGACTAAAAGTATACTTTATAAAGTTAAAGAATTAAAAGTACACTTTATGCAAAATTTGAAGGACTAAAAGTATATTTTAGCCTTTACACACACACACACACACACACACACCCTCCAACATAGTATATTTTAGCCTTTACACACACACACACACACACACACACACACACACACACACACACACACACACCTCCAACATTTTTTTTATAAGAGAAAAATAACCCATTCATTAGGTTTAAGGGAATACAGTCAAAACTTCAAATTATTAAATAATCCTTCCCACCCTATTTTAATTTTAATAAATATAAAAAATATATCTTACATTTAGGATGAAGCTTAATTTCATAATTAGGTCGTATTTAAAGGACATGAGTGAATATAATATTGTGAGAAACGCAATTAACGAGAAAGTCAACGCAGGAACCCTTATGGCAAAGGAGAGCAGTTATGGTGGGGAATCCAGCCCAAGCATGCTAGCAAATTCACTCTGAAAAGTGCGTTGCATTCATAACCACCCCCAGCGTCTCTTCATGACAATTAAAAATATATACATACCCGTTTGTTGTAAGGCCTTTGCGTGTTCATACTAAAAAAAATAATAATAAAAATAATAATAATAACAATAATAATTTCCAGTGACCAATTTTGGCAGCGACTTTTGATATCACTGCTGAAAATTTAACTTTCAGTGGGGATTTTTAGTGTCATCGCTAAAAGTTAAACGTTCAGGAGTGACATTAAAAGTCGCCACTGAATGTATTGATTTTCAGTGGTGACATATTTTGTAGCCGCTGAAAGTAAAACTTTTAACTAAAAGTTATAGTTTTCAATGAGGATTCTCTTGTGTCACCACTGAATGGTGTTTTAGCAGTGACTTATTTTCACCACCAAAAGTCTTATTTGTAATTTTTCAAAGTTTTAGTTTTTTTTTTCTTTTTTACTTATGATATTTATACAAAAAATATGTTTATTAATGTAATTTCTAATGAATAAATTAATTAATTTTTCGGATTATTGTGAGATAAATTAAAGAGAGTGAGAAGAGAGTGGTATGATGTTGTTAACTCTTTGAATTTGATTCTATAATAAATGTATGCACTAGAGAAAGTGAAAAGTAATATAATGTTTTTTCCAATTGTGAAAAATAATATAATGTTTTATATTTTTATTATTAGTTTTCAAAATTCATCAATTAGATGCTTTAGTTTTCGGATTCCCTCCCCCATCGGAACCAAATCCCAAAACTCCGCTAATTATTGCTCCAGATTTGATTATTATAATTAGGCATAATCATATGAGGTAATTTAGGAATTAGAATTATGACATATACTGCTCCTTAATACTCCACTAGTATATTTTTTTGTACAAACCTTTATCTAATATACAAGTTATTGAGATTATATTTCTTATTATGCTTACATCATGAATTTAGTCCTTAAATTTAAAAATTATAAAATGAAAATTTAAATATATTATGTTTATAACAATTTAAATATATTATTTAGTATGTGAGAAACCATGATTTTTCTCGGGGCAAATATCTTTAGAATCTCCTTTCTCATTTTCTTCTCAGAATCTCATTTATACCCTTGGATGAAAAAATGAACGGTTTAGATCTAATATTTTCTAAAATTATGATGATAATGTTTTATAAATTAATTTTTTTTATTAATTTTGTTTGTATTACAGTTATAAATTGTATAGATCATAATTTAACAATTTAAGTTTATTTATTCATATTCAAAATAATAATTTTATAAAATATTAAATCTGGACCATTTATTTTTTTTAAATCTAAGGGTGAGCATCAGAATACAGAAGAAAATGAGAGAAAGGATTCTGAAACAATCTGCTTCTTCTTCTTTTCCCCACTAGAAACCATCATTCTTCTAAAAGCTTCACAGATTCTCTCCCATACAAAGGTAAACTTATTCTCCATCCAAAAATTTCTCAACTTCCCTCCATTTAACTTAATTGGCAAAAAGAAAAAACACATTCACATTCGCCCTTTTATCTGACAGGCTGTCATCTCTGAACTTTGAAGCTTCAAACCCTACTTCAAATTTGTTCTGCCTTCTTTCAGTTCTCTTCTTCAAGCTCATTTGCTGTCGCTATGGCAGTTCGTGTCTGTTCCCTTCGTTTTTTGCCCTCGTTTGCCATGAACCTAGTGATGTTTTGACTTCTGAACCAAGTTCGATTCTTAGTTCCCTCCCCTTCCGTTTTGCTGTGTTCGTGTCTTCTACATATATCCATTGTCGTTCCGCTCCTCTTCCTCATTTCTGAGGTAATCTTCTGCTTTTAGTTTTTATTTTTATCTTGGGCAGCTTCAGAGTGAGAATTGAAAAGGGTTATTTAAATTCTGAAACTTGTAGTTGCTGTGGCAAATGTTATAAAAAAACGCAAAAAAATCACTTGTGAAAATCCATTTAACTCCTCTTGTGAATTAAGAAATGAAGTATCTGTAGCAACCACCTTTTAATTCCAAGTTTTCAGAACTTACGCTTGAACCTACAATATTTATACCGAAAATTGGCCTCTTTATATAAATTGCTCATGTTTGAAAATGTTCTCTTGATAGCCTGCATATGCTGTAACATCCCAAACTTTGGGGATTTCAAATTTTCATATTTCATGAAAAAAAATTAGGCATTTAATTTCCTTATAATATAAAAAAAATAATTAATTAATTAATTAATTAATCAAAAAGCAGAAGAAAAAAAATGAAAAAACGGAGATCATCAGCCATCACACATAGAGCGCGCGGCGCTCACACACACATACATATGTAGGGAAAACAGTTTCTCATGTTGTAGGAAAACGGTTTTCTCATGTTACACACATATGAAATGATGGGACCCACATATACATATATTAATTCATATATGTAGGGTCCCACTATTTTATGTGTGTATAGAAAACTTTTTTTTCTCATATAACATGAGAAAACCAAAGCCTATATATATATATATATATATATGACCAAATGCAATTTCTTTTGCCCAACCAAATCAAAACCATTCAGCCCAACCCATAACTAATACATCTAGTCTCATTCTACCAAACTCAGACGCAAGAAAATCAGATAAAGCAACACGCAAAAAACAGCAGCTATTATACAACAGATCACGTAACAAAGAGACGATAATCACAGCACCGTTTACGTGAGGCGCAGAAGCACCAGACGTGCAGCCATGCTTCTTGAGCCCAGCGCCACAACTCCCGTCAATCCTTCTCCATAAAATCATAGTCTCTATGTCTCTAACTCCGGGAAACTTCTAACCGAAAATTTCGTCAAAATTTTGCTACTTTGATCATCAACTTCCAATAATTTTGCTCCACAATATTTTTCATCATTTTTTCGAAATAAAGGCATTTTTAATCATAAAAACATGAAATTAAAACTATTCGTGAAGATTAAAGATCAAAACACAATTTAACTATGACTTTAAAGACTAAAACTCAAAAACTAGAGAACTTACCCTTGAAGCTCTTGCTACTCCTTCTTCCTTCTTGCTTCACTCTCCTCTTAAACTCACAAATCTTGGTATGAGTTTGGTGTGAAGAGAATGAAGAGGAATACTTGCTATTTATAGAGAAATCCTATGGCATCAATTGGTAATTATCAAGAAGTTCAAACTTCTCTTTTTGCTTCTCATCCCTTAGATCAAAACTTGCACAAGAAGTAGTTTATAATCTCCTTCCACCTCTCCCAATTCGTTCCTCTCTTACTCTCTCTCCTTAATCCTCTTCCAAAGTCATTAAGAAGCTTGACTTAATACCCTTATCCTCTTCCAATTTGTTCCCTCCATTAATGTTCCAATTGCATGTGTTTAATTTTGTTTATTATAAACAAATCCTTACCCCTTCAACAAGACATATGAACCGTGCCTACCATCATCTTTTGGCCCAATGGAAGTGTGTTTCTATTGTCTCTTAATAGCTAGTATTAAAGCCTCCCATTGGTTCATTCACATTCACATGAATTTAGATTATTTGTTTAATTAATTAGAACCTTTAGATTTAGTTTTATTAAATTTAATCTTGGCATTTGATTTTAGCTACCCACTTTGACTTATCAAAGTTGATTAGAAAAGCTTAATTAAATCCTTAATTTAATGCTTAAAGCTTCTTAAATATAACCATCATTGGTTACTTTAATTAATTGAAGACTTAAGCTTAATTAGATGAAAATATCTTGAAAACACTTAGCTCACAAAGCTCCACCATGTACTAGTTGTCATTGTTGACTTTTGGGGCACAATTAATTAGCTTAATCATATGTCATTTATGGGTGCAAGAAATATTGGCAACCTATGGTTTACGATGTCATGAAATGTTTAGAGTCAAAAAACATGTCTTTTACAACTTATGCAATAAATTGTTGACCATGGGTTACATAATTGTAAGAATGTTGGAGTTGAAGAAATGGTAGCCATGTTTTTTTTATCATTGTTAGACATAGAGTAGGCAATGGGGTGATAAAAAAATCTTTTCAACATTTAGGGAAAACTGTAAGTAGGCTTTTGCACACGATATTTGAGGCTTGCCTTAGTCTAGGGAGAGAAGATATCAAACCATGCAATCCCAAATTCCATGGATGCTACCCAAAAATTAAAAAATGATTGCTAATATTACCTATATTTCCAGGATGTTAGTGGAGCAATAGATGGAACTCACATAAAGTGTGTGGCTAGTGGTCCCACCTAAGATAAATATATTAGGAGAAAAGTGTAATACCCTAAAATTTATATTTCTCCTAAAGTATCATATTTTGGCAAATAATACCTATTAAAATAGGAGAGTATGTTGTCTCTAAATTTTTAATTGATTTACTATCATTTTTAGGGGAATTTTTTTTGGATTCTAATAAATCCAAATCCAATTTTCTAAATCTTATTAAGGATCATAAAATATCGTAAGATTATCATAATTTAGTATAATCTTAGTTATACCATTTTAACAATTAAAATCATCAGAGGATGATAGAATCAATTAGAGGAAATTAGTAACAATTATTGGGCAATTGAAATTGCAATAATTGAGATACTTTATTAATTTTTGAAATTAGTTAATAATTAATTTTTTAAAGGTCATAATTAAAGACCAAATGATATTGATTAGCATACAAGGAGTTGTTAATTATCGAAATTAAATTAGAACTCTTGTCAAATTTTGGTAATTAAGTCTAGTAACCCCTAAAACACTATATTAGCTATAGTAACCCAGGATTTATTTAATTCTTCCTTTCACTAATAAAAGTGCGAAAATTACTAAAGAATGAAGAGATTATATTAACCCTTAATCCTAAATCCTAAATTGAATCAATGAGAGATTTTCCTTCTTAAGTATGTGGGAACATTAAAACATCAATTGATAATTAAAAAAATATAGGAGGGGACGGTTTTGCTTAGGCAACAAGAAGAAGGAAGTAGACCTATAAACACATGGGAGAATTAGCTTAGAGTATGGGAGAAGATTAGAAGACTTAAGGAGCAAGTTGTTAAACTTAAGAAGCAAGTTGTTATTTAATTAGATAAAATTAGATGAGAATCTATAGAAAATAAATCATATCTTGAAATATTGGAACTAAGTATTAAGTATAAATACATATTTGAGACCAGTGAATTATGAGCTTTAACTTGGCTATTCCCAAAGTCATTTTCGTATACTTTTAGAATTCATACCTAAGTGTTTCAGGAAGTTAAAAATCACCATAAATCTAGTCATAAAATTAGGATTACAAAAGTGAAATTAGATCTTGAATAAAAACACCCACTTACACCTAACTAAATTAGCATTTGAGGTAACTTGGGGATGAAGCAAGGTACTTAGGGATGAAGCAAGGCAACTTGGGGATAAAGCAAAGTGACTTGGTGAAGAGGGGGGGTGGCAGTTTTAAGAGGTGTAAGGGGAGGATTAAAACTTCTTTGCTAAGGTTAATCCAATGGCTAAAATGCAAGGTAAAAGAATTACTAAAATGCCATCACATTTTGCTATAAATAGAGGCCTTGAGCTTCACAAATTCCTCACCAATTCACCAAGGCTTAGGCCAAAAATTTAGAAAAGGTAGGAGTGTGTGGAAGAGCTTCAAGAAGCAAGAAGTAAGGTTCTTCAAGAGGTAAGAAAGCTTTTAGTTTTTAGTTCAAGTTCTTAGCTTATGATGTATAAATGTTAATTTAATCTAGAAAATTAGAGAATAAATTCCTATACTTGTTTTTAGGTCCCATTGCATTGAAAAATGCCTAAAGAGGTAAAAACATGATAGGAAATAATGTTTAGAAGTCCTTAGATTAAATTTGTAAGAGTTGCAGAATTTTCAGTTCTTAAGTCCTTGTCAGGCAGCGAAAAAGATGCTATGATTTTATGAAGCAAATGAAGTTATAAAATCATGAAATTTTCCAGAAATAAATTAGGCATGTAGGGCTTTCCAAATATATAAAATATGTAACATTTTGATCTCTGGTCAAGGAGATATGAATTTTTGAAGTTAAGCCATTTTTGCTGGAATAAAATCTGGGTAACGTTGGGAAAATTTAAAACTGGGAATGATTCATGGTGTTATAGATTCTGGGAATATTTTTCATTGAAAATAGACATGCCAAGGGTCATGAGGAATTTTACAGCACCTCAAAATGATTTTTGTAGAATTAATTATGATTTTTCAAAGTTACTGAAAAATCTGCCCAGAAATTCAGCATAGCGTTTTTAAATAAATGTAGGGGTAAAGTTGTAAATAACAAATCCACCAATGGTAGATGGGTAAATAGAGGTGGAAATATCTCTTAGGATATTATTCTAAGTGATATGGTGATATGTTAGGATATCCAGGAAGTCCAGGGCCGGATTCAAAGGTCGGACGTTTGACAATTACCCGGTAAAAGGTACGTTCGCGTACTATAATACTAACTCTGATATTTACAGTATGTTTATATGTGGTATGTGTGTTGTATGCATGTTGTGGTATGTTGTTTGAATACATGTTGTTGTTAAGGGATAACTGTACATCTGCATGCGTTGGGAGTGATATATCTGTATTCACTGGGAGTGGTACTTTTCGCTGGGAGCGGTACATTTGCATTCACTGGGAGTGACATGTTTGGAAGTGAATCAATTGTTGTGTTTATATACCGTATATGTAAATATGAGGTTAACCGTTACCTGGGGTCCGTATGCATGGGACCTCATCTCTTAACATAGCATCAGGGTCGGGAGAACCAGTGACGGAGGAGAAGGGAAAGCAGCATGCTTAGAGACCCAGCGGAAGACTTCCCGTTGTTGTTCTGGCTGAAGCCTTCATTTTCTTCTTGTACATCACTTTTGAAATACTCGGTTTCTATACCGCTATTGTATCCAGCTAGACTTACGGCATTTTAAATATATATCAGTTACTCTTCCACTCAAATGCTCTAATTTGATGATTTGAAATGATTTTAAATAAAAAAAAAAAAATTTATTCCGCTTTTAAAAATTGGGATGTTACAAAAAGGATATCCAGCACAAAATGTCGTAGTTGTATGTGATTAGGATATGTGCTTTACGTTCTTGTTGATAAGATAGGAAGGTACTACACATCATGTTCATGTGTTTCACCCTGCTATCTCAAATCTATCTATGAATTTTTCTCATCCATCTGAAGGTATATTTTCGTCTACTTCAATTAAATTACTATGCCTTCATTTCATATTTGAATTAATCTCATACCTTTAAAATGTTTTCACCATTTATTTGGAAAACAGTATTTGGTTGATGCTAGATATCCAAGACCAATTGGGTATCTTGGTCCCTACAGATGTGAGCATTATCACTTGTCAGAATTCAGTTGTCAATCTGGATTTAGAAATCATAAAGAGACCTTCAATTATTATCATTACTATAGAAAGGATTTTAAGAGTGTGGAAGAATATGTTTGAAATCTTACAAAGAATTCACAAATATTGCTACTAAACACAAGTCCACATGGTCTGTGAAACAACAACTAAACATAATTTTATTAGGAGAAATCCTCAAAGTGTCATGTTAATTTCATGCAAATTGAAAATGAGAATATATGTCATGTAGATAATAATAGTATGGATAAAGACTCATCCTTGACAAATTATGCTAACCCATCTTCAATCCAAATGAACCATACCCATGACACAATTAGACACTAAATTGTACAGAACATGTGATCCAATTAGTAATGTAATATTATTTGATCAAATTATTTGTTTTAGCATTGCCAAATTTTTCAAGTTAACAATTTTCACTTTTTTTGTAATTTTGATTTTAATTTTTCTCTTATAATTATCTTAGCAAAGTATAATAGACGTGAACATAAGAAGCAAAAAAATAGTACTAATACTCCCCATAAAATAGAAATTGCAGGACTACGAATGTGTAAGGTAGTTCGGAGTTCTTTTTTTCAAGTGAAGCATCCCTGAGTATTGTATCTAGTATCCACTTTCCTATATTGAAAGGCTTCATCTGTATCAAACAAGTGAGGATTTGTTTGTCCACAACGCTCATTGTTGAGTAGTGCTTTCCCTTATCAATGAAGTTCTTATAGTACAGATAGTGTAGGACCTTTTACTTATGAGGCAACCATTTGGATCAATACAAAGGATTGTCATCCTTAATTGTCCCACCTTCAAGCAGGATCTTGTCCATTTCATCTCTTGTGAATGTAGTATCCTTTAAATATGGACCCTTGACATTTAACCAGGTGAGCAATTTTGTTCTCATTAAGCTTGATTGTTTGCCCCCTCACACAAGTGGAAATAACGCCCCTTCTTGACATTTTCATGTTTGAGTAAAATACCTTAACCATTGATTGACAATAAGGCAAAGATAACTCAAGCAACCCCCTAAATGGTATAAGGATTTCATCTAGCCTAAAGGGAAAATTGTCTTCAAAGGATTCCATTCTAATCCTACTCATTTTACATAGAGTTTGGCCAACTAACCTTATATTGTAATCTTTAAGTTTTAACTAGTTGAATTCTGTCTTTGCTTGGGATATTTGCCCTCTATTTCATTATGAGCTTCTTATACAATTTGTGGCCCTCATTGTCTTCTTCTTCCTTATTTGTGTTTGAGAATCCATTAGCTAACTCACTGGGCTTCCATGTGTGGTCGTCGCCACTAAAACTCTCACTGGCAACCACCTTTTCTCTTCCCCTATTTTATATCCCTTTCCTTCTACTTTTTGTGTTTAGGGCATGATTTTGAGGATGATTGAACATGAACCTTAAGATGGCCCTTTCTCCTGCCAGACACAGTTGCCTGGCCCTTCTTCTTCACAGCATGTTGTTTCTTCTTTGCTTCCTTAGGGTGTGTTTGGTTTGAGGGGACAGGAGACTTATCTTTTGAGCTGATTTAAAAGATTAGTCTCCCCTCCCCTCAAACCAAACACAAGCCTCGATTTCACACTTTTATTTCGTTGCTTTTTTGTAATCATTGTACCAATTTAGGTCTTTGCTCAAGTACTTCGACCCCGCATCTTTACCACATTGTCAGAGGTTAGCCTGTTGCTTCCTATAATTGTTGACATCCTCCATTGTTATTCCTATCTCTTGCAATCGATCCTTAGTGATTTTGACCCTCATCATTGGTAATGGGAATAGATATTGGTGTGTAATTTCTAGGACTTTCAAGCTAAATGACAAGAAAAAACCTGTGAACTTCAATCTTCATTTGTGGATGTTAGGGCAATGTGAAGGTGCATTTGGCCAAGGGAATGATTTTTGGTGCTTTTCATCTCACTAGTAATAACACAGAGGCACAGGGGATTTGATGGTTTACATGTGAGAAAGTGGAGATCAAAAGTATTAAGTTCAACTTTGCAAAACAAAGGTCCTAGGTTGACAGTTATATATTGGTTGTCATTCGAACTTCGTACCATATGTTGCCACATGTTAATTTCTCTAACTTAATTTTTTTTCTAAAAAAAAAAGTCTTTCAAAGGGAATGTTTGGACTTCGTTAAGATAAATTGCAAGAAAATATTTTTCCTTAAAAAACTTATAACTGTTGTTTTATGGCCAACGTAATTGACCCAAGGAACATTTGAACCTCACCAAAACATTCAAACTTTGACAATTTAAGTTTGTCAAACAAGTGCAACAAACTCCCTGTGAAAGTTCAAACTTTACTGTGAAGTTTGAACTTAATAGGCTAATTAGCAAAGGCGTTTGAATGCATTATCAAACAGAAGGACAACATCAGCTAAAGCTATGGTTCATTCGAATGCATGGAAAACATAGCTCCTGAACATTGGAAATCAATATGCGAAGTTTGAATTAAGTAAAAGGTACATATGTTAACAATACACTGAAATCCATTTAAATATTTATATTTAAACACACATATCCTACACAATATGTTACCTATGAAAGTTTCCAAACAATGACAACCAAACGTTGATATCACATCAGATTATAAAAAAATACCTACATACACTTGACCCATATCAGAGGGCTATATACTTATGCCAATGACACAAGTTATCCCACATTTACATGTACAAGAGGGAACACAAACTTTAGCCCATGTTCAATCTAACATATATCCCAAAAAAAACGTGGTCCAAAGTTTGTTGTCCAACGCAAAAGTCATGGTTGTGTCCAAAATATGGTAACACAACTCAATTAACCTTTTCCATCCACCAAAAGACAATGTCATGAGAGTTAACATTACTTTATAATCTATTGTTGTAGCAGGCAAGGGATCCAGGAGGGCTTAAACGTTGGAGGAAATTTAACAACGACATTCAACCATTTCTCACATCTTATTATCTTGATATGAGAGGTGTTACTCTTATTCCATGTTAGATCTTCTACCTCTAGCAACTTCATGAAAATATTAGAACCCTTTGCACTAAGTTCAGCTTACCTTTATTGAGTAGACATCTCGTTGCCTAAAGTTTCAAAGACATTGACTATGGTCTTGTCCAAAGATGTAACTGTGTCTCTCAATACATCAGCCATGATTTTTGAGTGGTTAAAACGTCTCTTCTTCTTGCAACAAAGTAAGGGATCGCTTCTATTAAATGCAATTGGTCCTATTTCATTGATTGCTTGTAGGAATTCAGCTTTTGCGGCAACCTAATAAGGTGATTCAAGAAGATCATCATCTTCTAGATTAAATTCATCCTCTATTCCAACAAGGGAGCTTACATCCTCAGCCATAGCCCTATAGCTTTCCCACATGATGCACAGAGAGTCAAAGTTTGAGAAGGACATGGTGCAAAATTGTCTAGCCTTTAGGTGACCTAGGAATTGACAATTTATGTGACAACAAGATAGCTTAGTCAAATGACATTGTAAAGTAGCTGAAGTTGCAGTGAGGAATGTGAGAACATACCTTTATATACTCATCCTACACCTCTTTCTCTATTGTGAAAAATTTGGTGTCAGGATTCCAACCAAAGCCTGAAGTGGTGGTCTCGTAAACCATGTCGTATGCCGCTTGCCACAACATGCCTTTATCTCACATCCATGAAGCTTCTCGTCTATCATAGACAACAACACATTAGCAAATCCAAAACTTGAACCCATTGTCGACCATGAACTTTTCGTCTACCCTTAATCTCACGAGGCAGTTAACCAAAACCTTGTCCTCCTCTGCAATCAACATTTTTTGCTTGCCCTTAGTTGCTTGTTCACATAAGTCTATCTAAAAAAACTCATGTGCATAGAAATGGTATTAAATTGATTGAACTCCAACATAACCACAAACTAACTAACAATCACACATTGCACAAAGTGTAACACAAATTCATTGATTAAAGTCATAGTTAAAAATGGTGTTCTTAATCAAACAAACAAAGGAAACATAATGTCAGCTAAGAATCAACATTAGTGTACAATATAATCAAATATCATTAGGTGCCACAAACACAACAAACATCTCATTTGCAACATGCTCCCTAAAATCATTCCACAAATCACTTGTTTCCATAGGAATCATTGGGGTGTTATCTTTTGTCGCAAGTCCAACCTCAAAGGACTCAAGCTGCTCTTCAAAGGGATCTTGAATCGTTTTCTCATGAATCAGATTATGTATAAGATAGCATGCAAGAATGTATTTGTTCTAGATCTTCACTGGGTAATAAGATGCGCTCCTCATGATTGCCCAATGTAACTTTAATATGCCAAATTACCGTTCTATGACATTATGGGCAGCTAAATGTCACATATTGAAGCAATCATATGGAGTTTGCAGTTTGTTTTTATGTCTCCACTCATTAAGGTGGTACCTTTAGCCTCTATAATGTGCCAAAAAACTCTAGCAATTTGTGTATCCCATATCAACCAAGTAATAGTTTCCTGTTCAAACAAATTATACCAGTTAGTTGTGTTTTCGTACAGTTGAACATGCAAATATACATACTACTTATATTGCAAATACTATAACAGCTATACCTTATGCTACTTGTAGACCATATGGTCTTTTGATAGTATCTCACACCACCCTCCCATCCGTAGCTGGCCTTTCCTAGTCGGACAAGACATATATGAATTGCTCATCCGGTGTGCATACACCCAGAACATTGGTTGTTACCTCTTCTTTTCTATTTCGATACCTTCCCTTTTTATCTGTAGGGACTTGTACATGTATGTGTCTCCTATCTAAAGCACCAAGGCTCCCCTGCAAATATAATAAATTAATGAACCCTTTGGTGAAACCATAATTTGTTCAACCATTGTTAATTTAACTTGTCACACAAATACACTTTGTATATTAGCAATTATCATTTTGGTCCTCTAGAATAGGCTCTGAATTCTTCAAAAGCAATGCTTGCAATCTGATAGTAGCATTCAACACAATTTTAAGGTATCTACTAATGGTTTCACCCGACCTTCCAAACTCAAACTGAATGACTCTGTTCTTGACATGATGCTCCAGCATGTGAAGGAACATTGTCACTTGCTCATCAACTAGCATATGTTTAGTTGGTTTCAATCTATGAATTGTGTCTAACATGTGACATAATTTATCAAACGTTACCTGGTACATCCTAATTTGGTCAAAGCAAGTGGTGTCACTATTGTATATTATAGCCTTCAAATTCGCTTGCTTAGCATGAAAATCTAATTTATATGACCTATCTAGTAAGTGCCTCGGTCTACCTGTTCTCATTGCAACTATCATAGTCACAATCAACCTCCTCATTTTTAGAAGCAAAGCTAAGCACCCGGCCAACATTGCAACCATTTGCTCTGACTCTAGCTCCATACCTACACAATAATTCTATAATTCAATTCTATTTTCTTCCTAATTTAGGGGTTCACCTAATTGGTTTTCATGTTAGTTATACACCACTATAACCCAATTGTCAATTTCATTAACCATACTAACAGCCAACAATAACTTTCATATATATCACAAAATTATATGAGCATATTCATTGTTCACATAAACTGAGCACAATGTAGATGAAAAGGAAACAAAAAATCACCCAACTTCCTCGCCATTACCCAACCCACACACATACAAGAGATTTTGTATTGCCAAAAGAAAACGAAAAAAAATAGCCATATCAAATTAAAGAAACTGATGTAAACTAAAGCAAAGATTCAAGTGCAATTAAACAAGTACAATTTATACATAAGAGAAGAACAAGAATTATCCAGCACATGTACACTCATGTTTGTCTCATTTATATTTCTTTGGGTTAAGGTGTAAAAATACACATGAGTTTTTTACCCAGGAGCAAAAATACACATGTTTTTTTGAGGAGCAAAAATACACATGTGGTTACCATTTTAGTTCAAAAATCACATCCCACCGTTAAGTCACTGTTCACCACTATTAAGTCACGTACTGTTCACCACCGTTAAGTTACTATTCATCTTATCTCTTTCTTTCTCATCACAGTGAACAGTGATTTAACAGTGGGATATGGCTTTTGCACCAAAATGGTAATCACATGTGTATTTTTGCTCCTAGGAAAAAAACTCATGTGTATTTTTGCATCTTAACCCTATTTCTTTCCTCACCATTACCCAACCCACACACATACGACTTAATTAGGCATTAATTAATAAAAAAATCACCCAAGTTGCTTCCCAACTCATACATGTGCCTCTGTCCCCATCTAGAACAAACATGGCATCAGCAAATTTAATACACAAAGCGCTCAAACAACAAAAACCCATTACCTCTTATCTTGATTCCAGCTTTGTTGCCCTTGCTTTTAAACTTGTCCTTTGCTTCTAGCTTCCACTATCATTGGAAGCTTCTTTGGATCCTCCTTCCAGCTAGCCACTCGCATCTACTTTATTACATTTGTACTTTTTACAAGGGTTTTTTTGTCCCATTAATTCACTATCCCAAGAAGATTTTGATGATCCCGCCACTTTAGGAGAGGGATTTCAATTTCCCATGTTTATGGGAACTTGGTACCAGGCAGGAAGTTTACATGCCAAATGTTTATCCTATGGGAATGCTATTATCTTCCCATTCCCTCCCATCAGTTCCCTACACCAAATAGGCCCTTACTTGTCACTAACGTCCCGTCCCATCCAAGCACAACCATTTTCCTACTCTTACACTAGATAAGTTTTTTAAAGGTGTGCTTGTGTATGGGGATTTTGTTTTCTTGGAGACGCACAAAACCCATTAGCAAACATTTTTTTTTCCAGGCCCGCAAAGGTTTCAAAGTCATCATAGTAAAAGCATAAACATCAAATATAATATTAAAGAATAAAATATATTTTTCCCAAAAACAATCTTCCATGGTCGGTATCAATTCCTTGATCAACAATTTTTCCAATTTAATATCTAATACTCCCAAGAAAGGCACGCCTACTCCCAAATTACTCAACGGTTTCTTAATATTGATGCATGAGGGTGTCTTTCAATAAAATTGTACCTTAACTCTAAATTATTCAAGTCCAAAGTATTTTAAGACACAAGATACTACTATCTGTCAAACTACATTAAGAATAAACTAATGCCCAAACAACCCTAAATTATACGCGCAACCTGACTAGAAAATTAAATGAATTGAAAAACTAATGGTAAATGATATAATTTCGATTGAGATTATTTTTAAATTTTGTATTGATCATGACAGATCATGAGAACCAACTACCCACTTGCATGTAATTGTCAACGTTTAAACAATATTTTAAAATATACATGAAGAATTAATATTTTTAATAAAAATACTTGGGTCAAATTTATCATACTAGTTACTAAATTTACATGACATGGAATTTTGTATAAATGCTCAAGTTGGCAAGTGGAGAATATTAATGTGTACCTCATTGGCAAGGGAATAGAATCCCAAATTGTGCACCTTTTCTTCGGTCCATTCCCACTTCCGTTTTCTTACCATGCGACTTAATGAATATCCAGTAAAATTAATTTATCACAATAAATATAAAACGAGTGAGGGCTATTACTATTTAATTATTTACTTTCATACTTGGCAAAAAAAAAAAAAAAAACGTCAGACAAGTTTTTAGCAAGCCTTTTAAGTTTTAACTTTGTGATATTTGAGAGGAAGAAACACTAGACCAGTTTTTTCAAAAGCGCGTATGGGTCTGGGGTTGTACAATAAGACTACCCACTTGCATGTAATTGTCAACGTTTAAACAATATTTTAAAATATACATGAAGAATTAATATTTTTAATAAGAAAATACTTGGATCAAACTTATCATAGTTACTAAATTTACATGACATGGAATTTTGTATAAATGCTCAAGTTGGCAAGTGGAGAATATTAATATGTGCCTCGTTGGCAAGGGAATAGAATCCCAAATTGTGCGCCTCTTCATCGGTCCATTCCCATTTCCGTTTTCATACCATGCTAGTTTTTTTCGTCGGTCAAAT
Organism: Acacia confusa; assembly: GCA_037074495.1. NCBI lineage: Eukaryota > Viridiplantae > Streptophyta > Magnoliopsida > Fabales > Fabaceae > Acacia > Acacia confusa. The sequence continues at coordinate 7,492,347 of CM073513.1, read as the reverse complement.
TTGATGGCTATATATATAATCAAAAGTCTACCCGTGCACACTCCAAACTTTTACACATAAGATTTTTATTGAATTACTTATTTTTTTTGTGAAAAAAAAATCATGAGGTCCCATATGATAACATGATTGAGAGTTTCATTGGGTTTTTTTCCTAAAGTGCCCCTTTTTAGGAAACTATTTACCAAAATGCTCCCACTTTCAAACTATTTCCCATTATGCCCCTCCCTAGAAACATATTATCTGTCTACCCCCATTTAGTTGACTAAATAAGGGCTTTAGTCGACTAAATAGGGGTTTAATTTTTTTTGAAAACCGTCGACATTTAGTCGACTAAATCCTAGGATTTAGTCGACTAAATGTCGTGGGGGTGAAATTTTTTCAATAACCTCGACATTTAGTCAACTAAATCCCAGGATTTAGTCGACTAAATGTCGACAGTGAGCTTTTTTCAAATAATAATGGATAATAATGACTATATAGGAATAAATTAATTTAAGCTCTATTATTTAGGAATAAGTTGGATCATATCATTATCTTCTTGATTTGATGATTATCATTATTTTTACTTCTATTATTATCCATTATCCATTATTATTATTATTATTAGATGATAATAATATAACATATACATATATTCCCCCTACCTGTTAGTTGATTAGATCCTATTATTTAGGGATACCTTAGATCAAATCCTATAATCTCTAATATATTTTATTCGTCTCATTATTGCTTTCCTAATATTGTTATTATTATTATTATTATTCTTTTATAATTAATCTACTATCCACTATTTTTATCCATTATTGTAAAAATATGTATTCATCAATAACTTTGCAAAAATGCACGCATGGCTCTCTGGCTTTTTTTTTTTAGTTTCAGTTTACACGCAGAGAAAGAAAAGAAGAACATAGTTATAGATGATCATAATGATCACTGTGAGTGCGTGTAAACTGAAACAAAAAAAAAAGCCAGAGAGTCATACGTGCGTTTTTGCAAAGTTATTGATGAATACATATTTTTACAATAATGGATAAAAATAGTGGATAGTAGATTAATTATAAGAGAATAATAATAATAATAACAATATTAGGAAAGCAATAATGAGATGAATAAAATATATTAGAGATTATAGGATTTGATCTAAGGTATCCCTAAATAATAGGATCTAACCAACTAACAGGTAGGGGGAATATATGTATATGTTATATTATTATCATCTAATAATAATAATAATAATAATAATAGATAATGGATAATAATAGAAGTAAAAATAATGATAATCATCAAATCAAGAAGATAATGAGATGATCCAACTTATTCCTAAATAATAGGGCTTGAATTAATTTATTCCTAAATAGTCATTATTATCTATTATTATTGAAAAAAAAAACTCACTGTCAACATTTAGTCGACTAAATCCTGGGATTTAGTCGACTAAATTCAGGGTTATTGAAAAAAAATTCACCCCCACGACATTTAGTCGACTAAATCCTAGGATTTAGTCGACTACCCCCATTTAGTCGACTAAAGCCCTCATTTAGTCGACTAAATGGGGGTAGACATGAAATATGTTTCCAATGAGGGGCATAATGAGAAATTGTTTGAAAGTGGGGGCATTTTGGTAAATAGTTTCCTAAAAATGGGTATTTTGGGAAAAAAAGCCGTTTCATTGAGACCATAAATTAAAATGAATTTCGTTTTAATTTTTAAAAAGTAAATTAATTACTATAAAAAAATTGTTCGACTTAATGAATATCCAATAAAATTAATTTATCACAATAAATATAAAACGAGTGAGGGCTATTACTATTTAATTATTTACTTTCATACTTGGCAAAAAAAAAAACGTCTGACAAGTTTTTAGCAAGCCTTTTAAGTTTTAACTTTGTGATATTTGAGAGGAAGAAACACTAGACCAGTTTTTTCAAAAGCGCGTATGGGTCTGGGGTTGTACAATAAGACTAGTATAATTAATTGAACTTATAACTGAAGCTATAAAATAAGACCTGTTTAAAAGAATAATCAAATAAAATTAAATATATAACTTATGAATATATTAATATAGAAGTACATAAATTAAAAAAAAATAAACATCAAATATAATAAAATTGAAGAATAAAATTATATTTTTCCCCAAGAAAAGTCTTCCCTCATGTGGTCGAGACTCGGTGCTAGATCTAAGATATTGCATATTTCTTTGGTTCTATCAATAAGCCACTTCTAATATTTTTCCCATAGACTAAAATCTTTAAGCTTCATTAACTCAACCATCAAATTCAACAACTTTCTACCTTTACCCTTATTTAATATACATTATACTTGATAGGGGTTTCTTCGGCAAGTGCACCGGTCGTTACAAGTAATAAAGTAGTGAGAAAGTATCGTCCCATGAGGAATAATATTCAATCACTAATTAGCTATATTCGCTTTAGTTGGGTAAATTGCGTAAAAGGGATGAATTGGGACCAATCAAGAATTTCAAGAATTCAAAGAAAACAAGAAACTAAAAGCAAGGGTCTCAAGAACGATAGTTAAAAGAGATAAACAATCAAGAAAAACGCAGCTAAGGCTTAGAATCCTCCTATGCTCATTTAAGTGTTTGGTTTGAAACCCCAATTGATTATGATTCTCAAATTGACGATCGATTCTCTAAATATAGACTAAGTCTCAATGTTTTGATGCTACCTTAGTCTATTTTATCTTCAAAAACAACCTAATGTCTTAGTATTGTCTAGAAAGATCATATCTTTAACCAAAATCCCGTGATCGCACAAATTCGTAAGCCTATGTCTAGGTCATGCAATTTTATGATGAATTATAAAGTTCTAGTTAGATGCATCAACATCTCTATTGTCATACATCAACCTAAGAACAATCTTAAAGGTGATCAATCTCTAAGAAAGCATTAAGCAAAGATAATTCATTCAATAAGGGAAATCAAGATTCAATCAAGAATTTAAGCAAATACGATAAATTTGCATAGGATTCATCTTAGCCCTAACTACAAAAAGGAAATTAGCCAAGCATGACTAAATCAACAAAACAAAGAAGAAATGATGAAAATAGAATAGGTTTTCAATGATTGAGGAAAGCTGATCTCCACGATGAAGCTTTGATCCTCTTTCTCCAATGCCGTCGAGTTTTTTTCTTGTGTCAGGAGTTCAAGAAAGTCAAGAAGGTCCCTCTCTTTGCTAGGGTTTCTTCTTTTTATATTCTAGGGCCCATTAGACTTCAAAACTATTAAAGAATATAAATTTTATTTCCTTTTTCAGGCCCTAGAATGTTAAAAATCAGATTTTCACAATTCTGGCGCCCTGGGCGCCAAACCCTTTCTTGCAAGACAGAGAGTTGGTGCCCTGGGCGCCAACTTTAAAAGGGGTCCAAATAGTTGGCGCCCACTTTCTTCGTGGCTTCTCTTTTCGACTTTCTTTAACTCTTCAATTTGGCTTCTCTTGTGAATAAAAACCTGCAAAACACAAGTATACTAGTGAGGGCACGTCTGACATCGAATCCATATTTTTTTACTTATTATTCCTGAGCTTTTTAGTTATGTTAGATCAAGTTTAGCTCAATTTATGCCTTAAAAATATGGTAGATTTACCGCTTATCAATACTCATGAAAAAAAAAGTCAACACTATACTATAATAAATGAATAGTAAAAATGTACGTTGAAATGAAAAGTTTATGACTGCCCCAAAACATTTTCTTCTCTCTTCACCTTATATATATGTCAAGATGAGTATATCATTTTGACCTAAAAATTTTCATTTGGTTATAAAACAGATCAGAGAGAGAGGGAGGGAGGGAGGGAGGGAGGGGGGAGTTTTAGTAGCTTTTGGTGCTATATATAAGGGCGAAGGCTTTCAAAGTTTCGGACCCAGTGGAAGATAGAGTTAATTAGATCCAAATAACGAAGACTTTCTCACAAAACAACTTGTTAATGGCATCAATGAATCGCTCATCTTCAAGTGGTAGTGGTACCCCTCCTCCTCCAGAAAAGCACGAAGTGTTCATAAGCTTTAGAGGTGAAGACACTCGCAAGGGCTTCACAAGCCATCTCAACGCAGCTTTCGAAAGGCATGACATCAGAACCTACATGGACTACAACCTCGAGAGAGGAGACGAAATATCATCCACTCTTCTTAGAGCCATTGAGGATGCTCAGCTCTCTGTGATTGTTTTCTCTAAGAACTACGCTAATTCGAAGTGGTGTTTGGATGAGCTCTTGAAGATCCTTGAATGCAAAAGAACCAGAGGCCAAGTAGTGTTGCCTATCTTCTACGACATCGATCCATCGTTTGTTCGTAACCAGATTGGAAGTTATGCAGAAGCATTTGACAAACATGAAAACACATTTAGGGATAACATGAGCAAGGTCCGAAAGTGGAGGGATGCTTTGCTAGAAGCTGCTAGTTATTCTGGCTGGGATTGTACCATCAACAGGTTATTAACTACTACCTCTAACCTACTACCTCTCTCAAGTACTAAATATACTATCCAATTGACTTTTTTTAGATTGAAGAAATTAAATAAATTAGTTAATCATAACAAATGCCATATATTATTTATTTATATATCAATAAGTAAGACAAATTACTTTAGTATAAAAAATAAATAAAATACATTAAAGTAATTTATTTAACTTCCTTAATCTCTTAAAAAAAATCAACTTGATTTTACATTTAAAACCGTCCTCCACAAAACTTTTTGCCTTCTGAGTTAACATTTGCAAAATGATTTTTAGGTCAATTCATGATGTTTGCAAATTGAAATCGAGGTTAAATTCAATTATTAGTTTTTATGTAGGATAGACTTATATAAAACAAGGCTTTTTTACATACACGTGTTTGAATAATGTATTGAAAAATCAGTTTAAGAGATTTAAGTATGAAAAAAAGCCAACAGTTAGTTAGAAAAAGTTATCCAACTTTAACTTAGTTTCCACAAAGAAAAAAAGAAAGTTCACTTGCTTCTGAGCCACCATCCAAAACATACTTTTTCTTTTTCTTTTTCTTTTTCATTCAATTAGCCTTTTTTCTTATTTGATCAAGGTATAATACCTTTTGAGAATTAAAGTGTAAAGGGTTTTCACTTCTTCTAACAAATGCGCTTCTTAGAAGTCAAAATTGTATTCTCCTTTTTATGGGAATAAGATCGCTTATCACCTCAATCAACCATTTCTTGGTGCCCGACTGACCTTTTGAGTACAAATTGAGCTCTGAGCATTATCCTGACGTTATGGATCCCAAAACATGCACACAGAGAATTTATGTTTATTGTGTATGTGTAAAATTGGATGGGCAGGATGGAATCAGAACTGGTGGAGGAAATAGTGAAGGATGTATTGGAAAAATTGAATAGAGTGTATGTGGGAGACTTAGATCAGCAGATAGCCAAGTATGAACAACTTGCACAGCTTCAAGAAGAGTATGCACGTAAAATAGGTGATTTTAACAACTTTCTAAAGGTTGAGAACACAAAGCAACGTATCATTCAGCTTAAAATGGAGAGGAATCTTCGCATGCTTCGTCTCACTCCTGACATGGTTTCTCACGTTGAACAATCAGCTCCTGGCAATAATAATTTTCGTTTTTTCTAGCTTTTTTTTTTCAATGAACGTGTCTTCTCATGTATTATTTGTGTTAAGTACTTCTATTTTGGCTTCAGCGTCTTAATTTCATTTTTTGTATGTTCAGTGAATGAAGTTCGGGCGCAATAACAGCAATATCATTAACTCGACGCTTTAATTGGTTTCAAAAAATTTGTCAAACTTATCAATTAATGGCTGCATTTTCATCAAATTTCTCGTAGGCCCAAACCAAACTCTTTGAAATGATGTGGGAAAAAAATCTAGTTCCAGTTAATTTTTGTCGGGTTTAATGTTTTAAATAGACAAATAGTCAATCTTCGGAGTGTTTTCAGCAAATAATCATCGGACTACTTGATTTTCAATACCGTGATGACACTTATTGTAATGAAAATAATAAAGTAAGGAATTTTTTTTTTTTTTTTGCCCAAAATAAAGTAAGGAATTGAATGTGGTTATTATGCACTGAAGGAATATTATACTCCTATATATATATATATATATATATATATATATATATATATATATATATATATATATATATATATACTCACTATTTTTTATTATTATATAGTCACTTTAAAATTTTGATTTTGCTTTGAAATCACTGTCATTTTAGAATTTTAATAAACTATTAATTATGTTTTTTTAATCATTTTTCCTTTCATTAATAAAAAGAATATAAGAGTACAAGTATCGTTAAATTTTGTATATTTTGTCAGACTTTTAGTATAGTTTATTCGGGATGGCTGGGTTTTTTGTTCCTTAAATATCCCTAATTAAAAGCTCATAGCTAAATGCGACTAAAAACAAAATTTGCCTGTATATGTAGCAAACTTATAATCCAATTCAAGGCGAAAGGTAAATCTAATATAGTCAGTTTTCACAACCTTTTTTTTTTCTTTTTCATATTCAACCCATAATTAAATCAAGAGTAAAATACTCTAACCCCTCTATTTTACTTTAATTACATATAACTCCTAATCCTATATATTTTAAGAGAAAAGATATTCTTACTACTATTTTTTCTTACTACCAATATTACTATCACTTTTCCACCGTTAGATCAGAATCTCAATAGGAGAGAAAAATGATAAAGATGGATAAGATTCTGATCTAACGGTGGAAAAGTAGTAGTAACATTGGTAATAAGAATATTATATCTCCTATTTTAAAAGCTCATATAGACCTCCCTTCAAATAAAAATATATATTTCACAAACCTCCTTATATTCTTAAATTTTATTTCCATCTACCTAAACCTTTAATTGACCGTTAAATTTAACTTTTGAATTTTTGTTTTACCAAAATGCTCTTCTTTAGCATTAAAATTATTTAAACAAATATATATATGTATGTGGGAAAAAAAAAGTATACCACCAAATTTTTATCCTAATAGATTTTTTTAACTTTCTAAAATGTTAAAAATTTATGAATTTTGAGATTATAAAATATATAATTAAAATTTTTTATCATATTTATCGAAATTTATTTATTTTTAGTTTCTTAAATGACTAAATTATCAAAAAAAAATTCTATCAAATATAATATAAACTAGAAATATTTGAGAGATTGTATTAAGTCATTTAAATTTAAATTTTGATATTTTTTTCTACAAACATTTAAAAACTTACACAAATTTTTAAAAGTTTATGATATTTACGAGTTGTCAATTAAAATTTAGGATTTAGCATTAAGGGTAGATTACTAAATAAATTTTATATTTATATAAATTTCAATTAAAAAAAATTATTTTTAAATATTCTTAATGGAGTTAATGGTTTAGACTTAAGTGTATGTTTTCGAAATAAATAGTGGTCTATGTAATTAAGGCAACACAGAAAGGTAATTGGAGTATTTTACTCTTAAATCAAATCATGGTTCAGCAAGCCTATATCTGTATTGTAAACATATTTTATTTTGAACACTGACATTATTATTAATTAACCATTACTGGCGATCTCTTGTTATTTTAAGGGAAAATGATAGAGAAGAATCTAATAATTAAAAAAAAATCTTAAATCAGGTTTTTTGTATAGAATTGATAAGATAATGACTATACTTTATAAACGATTCATAACTCATTTTATTAAAAATATTTGAATTGAGATTTTGCAATTTTTACATTAAATTCTTATGTCTCCATTTATTGTTTTGTTGTTCATTTTATTTTTTATTTTTATTGACTCCATACAAGCCTTTCCATTAAGAAGGTTTAATACCCACTGCGCTTTTCCTAACACTTTTTATACTCATCTTATTCAAAATTTCCAGTTTTTTTTTCCTACAAGTTTCAGTCTACTAATTGAGGTCCTTTTTTTTGTTTGACCGAAATCCCCATTGTCCCTGAAAGATGCTGATTAGTGTAAAACTCAACGGCTGTACGAAAGTAAGAAACCGGCAAAGTGGTTGGCAAAACAAATAAAAAAACAAAGAAACCGGCAAATTGGATTTTTCTTCTTTTTTTTTTGGTAAACTGGATTTTTCTTGTTTTTATCGTTAAATAAATTCTCGTTTCCCTGAAAATTCCCAATCAATCAAACCCAACAGCCATATTATTTCTTACCAACTATTTGTAGATTTTTTGGGGCGGGTCATTGCTATTGTCTCTAGAATCTAGATTCAAGTAATGAAGTGGGATTTATTCTCCGTTCATGTTCAAAGTTGACTTATTAATTAATTAAAAACATGAAAATATGGATTCTTCCAGCTTCGCCAAAATTCTTCTATATGAGTTTCGCACATTATAATGAACAGTATTTAAGTATTAATTTGCATTTTTACTCAGCTAATTAACGTTTGATCTCACAGCACACGCTTTTATGGAGAAGAACAAGGAAAACATAATAATTTGGCCTAAATAACAAAGAAAACCTCATGATGACTGCAAATATACAAAGATCTCTCTTCTCAATTTAGCTTAATATTATATTCTCTTATTTTAACATAAGAAACTAACAATAAACATTACCCACTTTTTCTCAAGAGATAAACTTATCTTTCACTTGGATGTAGAAAGAGTATATCTTTCCTAATTAAATTTGCTTCTTAAATAAAACTGAGTGAACTTTACAAGCTTGCGTTTGTCCAATCACATGACTCAGTTGACAAAAAATGCAGAAACATATATATAATTAATAGTTTATGTTACAGTTTACGTCCTTAATTATATTGCCAGTTGGCAAGTGGTATCGTTGGGATTAAAGAATAAGGATTCATCAAACTGACATTTTGTTTATCAGTCAAAGGGATCACGGCTCAGACGATCTCTATAACCACTACTACATTAATTTTTTATTTCGTTCCCAACTTCTAAGCCTTTGAACCTTTTAATTATACAACACATTTTTTTAAAAAAAAATCTGCATCTATTTTATAGCTCAAGTGGTCTTCTTTTTTTTTTTTTTTTTTGGGCATCAATAGCTCAAGTTGTCTTTAAATATAGTACAGCTTAGCTTGCTTGTATCGTCAAAGATCAAGGATAAGAAATTATACTCCCATGAAAATAATAAAGTAAGGGATTGAATGTTGTTATAATAATAATGAATCGAAGGACTATTATACTCCCTTATTTTTTACTGATTACTTTAAAATTTTGATTTTGTATTAAAATGACTGTCGTTTTAAGAATTTTAATGAATTTCTTTTTATCATTTTCCCTCCCATTGATAAAAAGAATATAGGAGTCCAGGTATCGTTCAATTTTGTATATTTTGTTAGATTTTCAGCATAGTTGGGTGGGAGGTTTTTGGCTCCTTAAATACCCCAATTTATGTCTTTCTTGTTATTACAATTTAAGTCGGAAACACAAAAATTTTACTGGTCCTTTTTACTCATATTATTCAAATTTTCCAGGTTTTTTTTTTAATTGTTGATGAGTCAAAGTCGACGGCTATAATAAACCTACGCGTTGATTTTTTTTCTAATCGATAAATAAATCATAGATGTCCGATCCCTTAAAATTCCCAATTAATCAAACCTAGCTAACAGCTATATTACCTCGTGCCAACTATTTGTAGATTTTTGGGGCGGTTCATGTTGCAGTTGTCTCTAGACTCTAGATTCAAGTAATGAAGTGGGATTTATTCTCCATTCAGGTTCAAAGTTGACATATTAATTAATTAAAACATGCATTATGCATATATGAATTCCTACAGCTTCGCCAAAACTCTCCTATATGAGTTTCACACATTATAATTAATAGTATTTAAGTTGTTAATTTGAATTTTTACTCAGCTCAATAGCGTGTGATCTCACAACACACGCGTGTTTAAGGAGAAGAAAACCTCATAGGCTCATAAAGAATGCAAAATACAAAGATGTCTCTTCTCAATTTAGTCTAATACGATATTCTCGTATTTTAACATAAGAAACTAACCATAAACCTTGCCCACTTTTTTTCGTGAGATAAATGTAAGTTTTTCTGTAATTTCATACCCAAACATCAAGTAATAAGAACATAAACAAGGATCTTAAGAACTCATGATTTTCACAATATTATAGATTTAAGTTAAGATACACTAATATTTGTCCATAATCATGGAATCAATACTTCATAATAGGTAACTTGTAACACAATAATTGAAACCTTTATCATTCTTTTTACCCTTCATTTCACACTCTCTCTTTTTGATGGAAAACTAGAGACATCTATAATGGTCAGAGAGTAAATGAACAAGTTCATATCTTTTAAATAACTTATGTATCCAAAAGATATGTACATCCTATAGATATAACTCTCTCATCAAGTAGTCAAGAAACCTTTTCCTGAAAGTCATTTACCAATAGTTATTTAGCCACTTCATTAATTATTAAATCATATGCATTTATCACAACCACATGAGACATTTCTTACACTAAATGTATCTTTCACTTAGATATAGAGAATACAGAGTACACCTATCCTAATTAAGTCTGCTTCATAGATAAAACCGAGTGAACTTTACATACTTTTGTTTGTCCAATTACAAAACTCATATTGGACAAAAAATACAGAAACATATATATAATTACTATTTTATGAGATAATTTACGACCTTATAATATTAATTATATTGCCATTGGGCAAGTGGCATATCCTTGTGATTAAAGATTCATCAAATTGACATTTTGTTTGTCAGTCAAAGGGATTACAGCTCAGATTATCTTTATAATCACTACTACATTAATTTTTTAGTCCATTCCCAACCTCTAAGCCTTTGAACCTTTTATACCACAGTTTTAAAAAAAGAAAATCTGCATCTATTTTATAGCCCATCAAGTCGACTTTAAATGTAGTACAGCTTAGCTTGTGTGTATTGTCAAAGTTCAAGGATAAAAAATTATACAGTACTATCTCTTGTATTTAATATAAAATCTAGTAATGTAAATTACATTACAAACTAGATCTTGTATTAATGATCAGATACAGCATTATACACACACACACACATTAGTGATAGATAGATTAGTGATGAGTTTGACGTATATTAGGAAATTCCCTTTACTACACTTTAGTTCCAAGGCATTGAAGCGATTTTCTACTCCCTTCAATTCTTGAGCCTAGTATCAGGATTAAGAAAATTGGTTAGTTAACATTATTACGTAAAATTTGTGTATCACTTTCTCTTACATACTCCTATTTTGATGAAGGTATTAAATGTAAAAAGACAAAGAGAGCGAATGATACAAAGTACATCAAGATTCAGTATTTAAAATCAGAGAGAATATTAAAAAAATAAAAAATAAAAAATCTTGATAATCTTTTCTTTTAAAATCGGTTACTGTGTGATAAATAACAACTACGTCTGAGTAATTGGCTATAAAATTTCCTGCTCTCTCTAGCTGAGTTTTCTTATCTGTATGTACCGTTTTCCCTCAACTTCTCTTTAATTGAATTTTAAATGGAAGTAACTATAGCCTAGGTTTCTCTCTTATCTATATATTTCGCCTTCGCACATTCAATCCAAAATTCAACTTCAAAAAATTCCACACCCAACAACAATCAGCTTGATCTACTCATCATATATCTAAGAATGCTACGTTCAACCTCCACGAGAAGAAGTAAAGATCGTCCTCCAGAAAAACACGACGTGCTCATGAGTTTTAGAGAAGACACTCACAAAACCTTCACAAGCCATTTCTATGCAGCTTTAACAATGATTGGTATCAAAACCTCCATAGACTATGTTAAGATAGACAATATAAGGCCCAATACGTGTAGGTTAAAGCTCATAGAGTAACAGGGCCCATTTACATACATAAGCCCAATATTGTTTATGTAAAAGCAATCATTGTACAGATGTCACTATATCATGTATTCTAAGCTTATTTACCCTCCTATAAATAATACATTGACGGGCTGCCAAAGGGTGCCACATTTTACACTGACAAATTCTACCCTAAATATTTTCTTGGTATCAGAGGTTTGAAGGCTAGCAGCCATGGCTGAACACACCACGCAAATTTCCTCTTCTGTTCCTCATGCAGAAAAAGAGCCTAACCCATCTACAGGGTCTGAAACCACCTCTCTTGCATCTGCAGCATCTCTGTCAAAGTCTGCATCAAGCAGCAATATATTTCAATCTTGTTCTGTCAAGTTGGATGGAACAAACTATCTTATTTGGCCAACCCATGTGCTACCCATCATTAAGGGGCACAAGCTTGAGAGCTTTCTTAATGGGTCTAAACCATGTCTATCTCAATTCATTTTCGAAAATGAAAAGGTCATACCTAATCCCAGCTTTGAGGACTGGGTGGCTGCAGATCAGTTAGTGTTTGGCTGGCTCTTGAACACTATGACACTTGAAGTATCCTCTCAAATGACATATGTTTCCACAGCAGCTAGACTCTGGGCAGCAGCAAAGGAGGTTGCTGGTGCTCAAACAAAATCAAGAGTTCTTATGCTAAAGTCAGATTTCCAGCGCACAAGGAAAGATTCAATGAAAATGAAGGAATACCTGGCTAAGATGAAGGGCATCACTGAGCAACTCACTGTTGCTGGTCACTCTGTTTCTCTTCTTGATCTGTTTATTCAGATTCTTGCAGGACTTGATGCTGAATATAATCCCATTGTTGTACAGCTGAGCAAGGAAATTGATGATCTCAGCTGGATTGGTTTCCAGTCTTCTCTCCTGACCTATGAAAAACAGAATGGAGCAATTGAATCAGTTCTCTAAACTAAATGTTTCTGATAGCTACATAAACTATGTGAAAACAAACAGGCCACCTTCCAAAAATTGGGGAAATTGTTCTTTTCGTGGCAATCGAGGAAGGGGAAACAGAAACTATGGAAGAAGAGGTGGATCCAGTCATTAAAACAATAATGCTAATACAAACAGACCCAAATGTCAGCTGTGTGATAAATTCGGTCATGAAGTTGCAAACTGCTTCTACCGGTTTGATAAATCTTTTGTCAAAACAAACAGCAGAAAAATACCTCAGCTACTTCCTCTAGTGATGATTTCACTTACTGGGCTACTCCTGAAAGCGTGGATGATGATGCATGGTACCTAGACAGTGGAGCAATCAGTCATGTAACTAATGATGTCACCTGTATTGATCAACCAACTAATCCCAAGGGTAAGATAAATCTTGTAGTTGGAAATGGTCACAAACTTAGAGTTGAAAAAGTGGGATCTCTACTCTATCTAATGTGAATGATAAAACAGTTCAGTTGAATAACATTCTTTATTATATTCTCCAGAAATCAAAAAGAATTTGCTAAGTGTTTACAAAGTGGCTGAAGACAATAATGCAGATATTGTATTTAATACTAGTGGATTCTGTGTGAAGGAACAGGACACAAGGAAAACAATGCTGCAGGGAGTTCCAACTGAAGGAGGCATGTTCAAAGTTTCTAAAGTTTCTTCAGGAAAGGACAACAAACATTACAACACTAATTTGATGTTTGCTGTTGAAAAAGAAGCTGTTATATCAGCATTTAATCATTCTAGTATCAATAGGAATTTGTTGCATTGTAGACTTGGACATCCAAAAGATAGAGTGCTTAATCAAGTTATTAGTAATTGTAATCTCAAGACTAGTAATGAAGATATATTTTGTGAGTCTTGTAAATTTGGGAAATTACACTCTCTTCCCTTTAAAGCCTCTCAGTCACAAGCCACAAAACCCCTTAAATGAATTTACACTGATTTATGGGGACCTACAACCATGAATTCTTTAAATGGCTATCGCTACTATATTTTATTTCTTGATGATTACAGCAGATTCTCATGGACTTTTCCTCTAAAAAGCAAAGATGAAGCCCTGAATGTGTTTATTCAGTTCAAAAACCTTGTTGAAAACCAATTTGATAGCAAGATCAAAATGCTTCGAAGTGATTGGGGTGGAGAATACAGAAGTTTCACTAGCATTTTGCAAGAATCTGGAATACATTTCAGACACTCATGCCCACATACTTCATCTCAAAATGGTAGAGCAGAAAGGAAACACAGACATATTGTTGAAATGGGGCTTACTCTACTAGCTCAAGCTAAAATGCCTCTTCACTATTGGTGGGAAGCATTTCACACCGCTACAGCTCTAATAAATCAGTTGCCCACTAATGTTCTAGGTGGAATCTCACCTCATTACAAGATCTATCAGAAGAGTCCAGATTATACTAGACTTAAAGTGTTTGGTTCAGCTTGCTACCCCTGTCTTAGACCATACAACCAACACAAACTAAATTTTCGAACAACCAAGTGTGTTTTTCTAGGCTACAACAACTCACACAAGGGATACAAGTGCCTAAGTGCTACTGGCAAAATTTATTTATCAAGGCATGTTGAATTTAATGAAAATGATTTTCCTTTTGCTACGGGTTTTATCAACAAGAGGAAAACACCAAAACAAGGAAATTATCCACAAGATTTTCTTGATGTGCCCTTACCTGAAGTCAGTATGCAAGCTCAAAAGGCTGCTGAACCAATCATCTCAGTCAACAGCTCCTCTGGCTCGACAAGCAGCACTTCTGGATCATCTATGCATTTAAATGACATTCCTAAAAATGATGAAGAAAATTCTGTTACTCAAGATGTGAGCATTTCAGATCCTTCAAGTCAACCTCAGGCAACAATTTCAGAAACTCATGATACTGCAAATCAACAACTAGCAGTGAGAAATCAACATACCTATGACTACAAGAAGCAAAGTTGGTGTGTCTAAACAAAAATCGCCCTACATTGGTGTTGTCTCAACTGAAAACATTGCAAATACAGTTCCTATTACGATCAAAGAAGCCTTGAAAAGTCCTGAATGGAGAAAAGCAATGCAAGAGGAATATCATGCCTTGATGAAAAACAGAACCTGGAAACTAATCCCTTATTCTAAACAAGGAAATTTGATTGACTGCAAATGGGTTCTCAAAAAAAAGTTCAATTCAGATGGATCCTTCCAGAAATACAAAGCAAGATTAGTGGCCAAAGGGTTTCAACAAAATCCTGGTGTTGACTTTGATGAAACTTTCAGTCCTGTCCTAAAGTCATCTACCCTAAGATTCATTCTTACTATTGCAGTCACCATGAATTGGCAGATCAAGCAAATAGACATAAACAATGCATTTCTAAATGGTGAATTGCAAGAGGTTGTAGTTATGAAACAACCTGAGGGGTTTATAGATCCTAAATACCCTAATCATGTCTGCTTACTGAATAAAGCTCTGTATGGGCTCAAACAAGCACCAAGGGCCTGGTTTGACAAGCTGAGAACAACTTTACAGAGCTGGGGCTTTATCCACTCAAGGTCTGATCCGTCTCTCTTCTTTTTAAGATTTGAGAAATATGTTATGTTTGTTCTTGTCTATGTGGACGACATTATAGTAACTGGGAATTCAGTGAAGATGATTAACATGTTTGTGGAGCAACTGAATAACAAATTTGCCCTCAAAGATTTAGGACATCTATATCATTTCCTAGGCATTGAAGAACACAGAAATGAAACTGGACTGTATTTAAAACAAGAAACATATATAGACAACATCTTGCGCAGAAGCAACATGCAAAATTCATCTCCTGTGCCTACTCTTATGGTGATAAACAAACATTTGTCCAAGACTAATGGTATACCGCTCAAAGATGCAACTAAATACAGGAGAATCATTGGTGCCCTACAGTACCTAACGAATACAAGACCTGATATCCTTTTTGCCGTCAACAAACTGAGCCAATTTCTGAGCTCTTCGACAAGCACCCACTGGCAAGCATTAAAAAGAGTTCTTAGATACTTAAAGGGAACAAAAGACCTAGCACTTCACATAAGACCAAGTGATCATCTCACCTTGCAAGGCTTTTCAGATGCGGATTGGGCAGTATGCCCTAACGATCGAAGGTCCATGGGAAGCTACTGTGTCTATTTCGGAGATTCCCTTATCTCTTGGTTGGCCAAGAAGCAGCGCGTCATCTCCAGATCGAGTGCCGAGTCTGAGTACAAGACTCTTGCAGATCTCTCATCGAAACTTTCCTGGATCCAGTCATTCATAGTCGAGATCGGCCTTCATCTCCGAGAACCACCGATTGCGTGGTGCGATAAACTCAGTGCTACGGCACTTGCAGATAACCCAGTGTTTCACGCTCGGTCAAAGCATATAGAGCTGGATGTACATTTTGTCAGAGATAGGTTCTTGCTCATGAGCTGTCGATCAGATATGTTCCCTCGACATATCAAATTGCTGAATTTTTCACCAAGGCTTTGTCCTCTTCAAGGTTCTATGAATTTAGGGCCAAACTTGGGATTGTTCGATCACCCATCCCAAGTTTGAGGGGGCCTGTTAAGACAGACAATATAAGGCTCAATACGTGTAGGTTAAAGCTCATAGAGTAACAGGGCCCATTTACATACATAAGCCCAATATTGTTTATGTAAAAGCAATCACTCACTGTACAGATGTCAGTATATCATGTATTCTAGGGTTATTTACCTTCCTATAAATAATACATTGATGGGCTGCCACAGGGTGCCACATTTTACACTGACAAATTCTACCCTAAATATTTTCTGACTACAATTTAGAAAGAGGGGATGATATATCAACCACCCTTTTGAAGGCCATTGAGGATGCCAAGCTCTCTCTCATAGCCTTCTCTAAGAACTGTCAAATTCAAAGTGGTGTTTGGATTACTTGTCAAGATCGTTGAATGTAAGAAAAAGAAAGACCAAATGGTAGTTCATGTGTTCTATGACAGATCCAAGCTCTCTGCGTAAGCAGATGGGAAATTATGCAGAAGCATTCGCAATACATGAACAGAATTTTGAGGGTGATACTTTCTTCTATTTATATATTTACTTAAACTCGACAATAACAAAATATTATATCGGAGGCTCGAATAGTAAATGAATGTACTTTTATCCATAAATATGTATTAATACTGCATAGTTAAATAATTAAAATATAAAAAATAAAATAATTTGATTTAAATATATATTTAAATCCAAATAATTGAAATTAAATCTATCAACACTCATAATTTATTGTACACAACCAAGAAATTTTTTGTTACAAAATTCACACACACACATGTATATATAATTACAAAAAAAAAAACTTTGGATTACCCACAGAAAACATCTGTCGGAGAAAAAAACGTGGCAAACGACATTACCGACAGAATTTTTTCTGTGGGTAATCTGAATTTTTTTTGTAATATATAAATTCACTAAGCATGATTAAATCAAAAAAATTAGTATGAGTTTAAGAGTGAGTTACAAATGTAAAAATGGTACCCTTGATATGTAAACTTGCGAATTTGATCAAGTTTATAATTATTTAAAAGTGACTCAACACAACTTTATAAGGTAAAAATATAAACTCGAAGAGTTAACTCTCAAGTTTGAAAACAATGTTTTTAACTACTTCACCAAAAATAAAGATGAGATGTTAACCGAACCGATTTCTTGCTGTGTTTTGCTTAAAGTGAGAGTTAAGCATATCCAACGGACTATATTTGATTTCTTAAACTATCAATTTTTTAAATAAAATAATAATTTTTTAAATAAAATAATAATTAAGAGATTATCTTTATTTTATATTATATATCTATTAAAATAAGTTTTTTGAAAAAAAAATATAGATTTTTAAATATGAAGCATTTATATCAGATCTCTACGGTCCATATGTGCCTCCATTTTTAAATAAAATAATAATTTTTTAAATAAAATAATAATTAAGAAATTATCTTTATTTTAGATTATATATCTATTAAAATAAGTTTTTTGAAAAAAAATATAGATTTTTAAATATGAAGCATTTATATCAGATCTCTACGGTTCATATGTGCCTCCATGCTGAGCGAAGCGCTTATCAGGGAACCAGTTTCGAGGTTAACTCATGAACTTCATTTGAAAATGAAATTTTTTTTCAACTTAGTACATATTAGACCTGGTTTCCATTCTAAACAGTTTGCTTAGTAGGAGAGGTAATCACCCAAGCAAAATCTTGGGCGTTGATGAAGTTAGAGTGAGAAAGAGTGAGAGAGGACGAAGAAGGTGGCCGTTGATTGGGTGATTAATGTGGAGAGTTAAGCACTTTACTTAGCAGAAAGCTGGGTTCTATATATTTATGAGCAGAGAGAAATACCGCATGCTTTAGTACTCTCATAGTAAATTACAGTAAGAGTAATACGAGTATCTGGAATAGTTCATTAATGACTCACTGAAAGACTAATATTATGAACAAAAAGTTTCTTCTAAAAGTCACCTTATATTTGGAATTGGAGATAGAGTATACACTACCTCCTTCAATATTCATGTACACATATGAAGAGAAAATCGAAAACAAGATTTAGAAATATGTTGTAATATATATATATATATATGCAGGACAGAACATGAAATCGTGGAGGAAATAGCAAAATCCTGTGTTGGAGAAACTTGATCGTGAGCATGTGGGAGATCTGGATTTGCAGATCGAGAAGTTAGAGCAACTGGCACAGCTTCAAGATGAGTTTTCCGAAGAAATATATACTTTAATTTGGAGAATCAAAGAAACTATGAATCAACCCTCGAACGCATCAAACGACTCAAAATGGATAAGAAGTTCAGGATGCTTCACCTTACACCTCACTTGCTTTGCCATATGGAAATTTCACAAGACACCAATACTTATTTCTTTGTGGTGGGAATTACGGATCCTTTCTTTGAGCTCTACTATATATGTATTACAATGATTTGGTAATTAATTACTTCTTGTTCTTTTTGGGCGTGCAACGTGGATGATAAAGTTTATATTGGAATTTATTGGTTTGGTTAAATTTGTCAGGATTATTCTAATGGAACATGGTTGTGGGGTTTCTGAGACAAATAAGTTGCAGCTTATTACAATGCCTTTGGCTCATAACCCTCTGCTATTAACAAAGCTGTTATGCTGACTAAACAACTAAACATGAGAGAATTACTAATTATATTAATGACTAAAATGTTTTCTCAAAGTGGACTTAAAATAAGGGCTACATATATAGCAGCTCATTAAATTATCAGTAAAACCGTAAAAGGATAAAAAAATCAGGTCTACTCACTCAAACTCATGTGTCCTGTAGCCGGGCCATTTCTCAATCCAAATATGAAAGATAAAACGAAGTTGAGAAATGAACTAAAAAACAAAAATACCCAATTCTTCGGCTTAGAGAGACAAAAACAAAAAATAAGAGCAGGAATATGAAATGAAAGAAAAGCCCAAACGTGTCAGTGTCAACCCACTCTTTCGGGATCAAGGAACGCACCGTTTCATTTATAACCAGTACGTCGTTTGCAGCGCAGGAGAAGACGCATCAAGCTCGTGCGAAAGTCAAAACTAACAGCCAAACCCTTGTTTTAACCTATTTCGAGAACATAAATGTAGAAAATAGAATTTCGAACAAGCCGGAAATTAAAATGCACATACAGGAAATCAGGGATAGTCATTTAACATATTTAAAATTAAGTGATGTCGATATATGAAATTCCTCCATTTTTTAGAAATACAAGTGATCAAAACAGAAACAGAGACAAACTAACCAAGATCTGGTGGATCAGCTGTGTTACAATGAAGTTGATGAAGTTTGTATTAGAATGTGACCAAATCATATCCAGCTTTCTCTCCTATTTCAAAAACTCAAGTGCGTGATAGTGTGTTTTTTCCATCCTTATCTCTTTATTGGAGAAAGTTTTATTCAAATTATTATTGGACGCCAAGGCTGAACTGAGCATATTAGAACTGAAACAACAACAACAACAAAAAAACGAACCAAATTAATTTTGCATTTTCACTTCATTTTTTAGTTAAATATTTGGTTTTTATTTTATAAATTTTCCCACCAAAACTTTCCTTTTTAGGGATTACGTGCGATTTCAAAAGCTTGAGATAAAATTAGCCTAGCTAGCACGAAGAGATGGCTCCTTTTTTTTTTTTTTTAAAAAAAAAAAAAAAAAAAAAAAAAAAAAAAAAAACACTAGCCCTGTCAAGAGCCAATCAATATAATGCCTCTCGCCTAGAGCCGAGAAAAAACGGACCAGGCCCATCGGGCTGGCCCATTTAAGCTCTGGCCCTTTAAGAGTCGGGCTTAAAAAATGGATGAGTTATTTGACATTAGCCTTGGAGGGCCGGCCCTAACAGGTCTTGGGCTTCAACGGGCCGGCCCTGAAAGGCTTTGAGCCAGCCCTGCAGGCCCTTTTCACTGTAGCTTTTTCTTTTTTCCCTTTTTAAATTTATTAATTTATATATATTTTGTATTTGTTATCAAAGGCGGATCTACATACATGAAAAGGAGGGCACGTGCCCACCCTTGATTTTTGACATGAAATTACAAAAATACTCATGGTGGATCACCAAGTTCGCAGCCCAGGGACACGCCGAGCTTAAGTTGCAGATGCAGAAGGAACAGAGTCACATACGACCAACTGATACGGTTAGGGCTAAAATATATAGGACAACAATATTTTGCATTCCTTATTATGGGCTTTGTAATTTACTGGGCTTTATTTTGGGTCACTTTAAGATCAGGACATGGAGGGAGAAAAAAACAGTTTAAGATCGGTATTACTAGAAGCCCTGAAATAGACCTAGTGATGATACGATAAATATGGCTATTATATAAAACATTTACAAGATGAACTGAAAGAATGAAATACTGAAAACCCCTTATTGAAAAATTAATTAGCAAATGCTACCTGAAACTTAAGGTTTTTAAGAGTAAATAAAGTTTTCAGCTATGAAATACATCAAGAATGCACTTCGCAATCAGATGGAGATGAATGGATGAATAATTGTTTAGTGCTTTATATTGAAAAAGATATATTTGATAGCATTGATAATGAGGCAATTATGATATAATTCTAAAAAATAAGGCCTAGAATGATGACAATATAATTATTGTAATATACTTTTGTTATTATAATATATGTACTTGAACTTATTTAGTGCCCAGCCTTACTATTTCTAACCGCATTTAGCCTTGCTTTTCTATTTATGTTCTTTTGTTTTTTAATGCATTTAAAAATTTACTCCGAAAAAAAAAATTCGGGGGCAGCTGCCAATAGTGCCCCTCCTTCAATTATTTTCTAGGTCCGCCCCTGTTTGTTATAAAGTTATTTATTTATTTAACTACAAATACATAATAACTATACTCTGATTTTATGATTTGATTTATTATTTGTTGCAAATAAAGATTAAGGATGTGTTCATAATGTGGGAGAAGAATTTCATGATATTCTTACTCATGAGCTAGAGACTACTACTCAAAGTGAAGAATAATCAAATGTCGTTAAAATCAATGATAGTAATGAAGATGACAACAATAATAGTCATCGTACTAATGTCACTTAGTGATATGCTTTTTATGTTTTATGTAAGTTATTTGTGAACATAGTTTGCTTTTGATTATGAATTAGTAACTATGCTTATTTATTGAATGACCCGTGTTGTAATTTACTAATTATATTTAAAAAAAAGTGGAGGAAAAATAGTTAAAATTTGGAATAGTAATTTTCTGGCCCTGCGGACCAGCCCTGGCCCTGGTGCTCTCGGGTCTGGCTTTGAAAACAGATGTTTTTCTTACTCTGGGCCCTAGAGGGCCGGCCTATTAGGCCCTGGCCCTTCATGGGCTAGCCATAGAGGGCCGAGCCAGCCCTGGAGGGCCAGGCCGGCCCTGATTCCTAGCCCTACTCTTGCCGTTGGGGGTTTACAAGCCCAATTGCCATGAAAAAAAGTATAGCAGGAAAAAAGTAGGTGTTTGGTGTGGTTTTTGTTTATAATTGGCGTATAGTAAAAAATTCACTTCTAATAAAAGTTACAAACTACAGTTTTTATCACAAAAAATCACTTCTCCCACCGTCATTCTAAACACAGATCATATTTACAATCTTGCTTTTATCCCTATCTTACTTCTATAAAAGTTATTAAAAATATTAGCACATTCCAATATCTCCCTGTCCATGTTCCATTCAGTATGTATGAAGTAGATGTCTTGTGCCCTCAATCATTCCACTCATTGACTGGTTAATACCACTGTCTATACAAGGGTTTTGAAAATAAAAAGTAATCTTTCTATAAAATATACTCATATATATTTTATTTTGTAGATAACATAATAAAAATTCAGTTATCAACTGAACAGTAGTATTTCAATTAATTTAGTTTCAGTTTAGTGTTTAAAATTAGCTATATTTGAGAATGTACACCCCTATCGGACATAACCCTATGTTTAAATAAAGAGAAAATTAAGGGGGAAGAAAGCTCTCAAATATCATTTTTAGAAATTTTCCTTTTTAGTATTCTCTTACCCTATTTTCTATATCTTAAATCAAGCTCTACTCTTTAGTATCACTATTAGGACCAGAGAGAGCGAGCATCAAAAGCCAGGATACTTACTGGGCCTTTTATATATTTTTTGATATATAAAAGTTTAGGTAATGGTAGACACTAATAATCCACTAAGGTCATAGCACGCTTCTAAGTTTAAAAAACACTTATAAATCACCCATCAATAAGGTCTCACATTGACTAATGGGTATCAAACATCTTCTCTTTTGAGGTGAATGCATGTCTTAGCCAACTATGCATCACATAACTTTTAGAAGAATTGATTGGGTTTTATTAAACACATGGCCTATAACTAAATAGCATTAGGTATATAGGTCTTTTTCATCCTTTTTTTTTTCAAGATCAATTAAAAGAATAAGGCTTAAAAATATTTCCTTGATGTTTAACGCTCTTTTAGGCTCTAATGGGTTGTTTGGTATAAGGGATTTGAGGAGAGGGAGTAGGAAATTTTTTACTTGAATTTAAAAAAGTGTAAAAGATGGGGTTATAAAATTATATATATATATATATATATATATATATATATATATATATATATATATATGAAAGTTTAAAAAATTAATTAAAAACCTATAGTCCCACTTTGTTAATTTTTTAAAATCCAAGTCATAAAAATGTTCCTTCATCTCCTTTCATACCAAAGAGAGGAGGTCCTTCTCTCCTTTACCTATCTACCCTTTTCCCCTCTTTTACCCCTTTCATCATTATTGGGTCAAGATTGAATGATCTACATTTAATATATCATAAAAATATTATTACAATTTTATATAGAAAAATATAAAAAATGTAAATTGTTACAATTTGATTAGGACAGTTCACAATTGTAGTGGAAAAAAAAATCTATTTTATAATGATAATCTGTAAATTTTGTTACATAAAATTATTTATATAGTTTTAAATTTATTTATATATTTATATATAAATTTATAATATTTTTTTATAAAATATTAAATTTGAACCATTCAATTTTAATCCAATGGTGATGATGATAAAAAAGATGGGAATGTAAAGAAGAAATTCTCCTACCAAACATACGAGGGGAGAGGAGGAAAATTGAGTGGAGAAAAAAATTTTGAATTAAATAAAATTAAAAAACTAAGGTTAAAAAAATTTAATTAATTTTTTGTATTCTTTTATCTTAACTCTTGTTAAGATTTTATAATCTTACTTCTTTAATTTTTTTTAAAAGGGAAAACACGTTTGTAGGTACTCAAACTTTCACCCAATTTTTATGTCAGTATCTGTTTTTTTTTTTAAAAAAATTAATCATTAATTTTGTTCAGTTAACATCATTAGCTCCATTAATTTTACTCTATTAGCATTGCTAGCATCTTCACATGAGTTAATGTTACTAACGGAGCAAAATTAAAGTATATAATTAAGAGAAAAAAGATACAAGTACTAAATTAAAAATTTAAGGAAAGCATAAATACCTACAAATGAGTTTTCCTTTTTTTCAAATCAAACTCATAATTTTTTTTGTCCCATTCAAATCACTCGTTCATATGGAATATAATAGTTGACATGGAATTGATATTTCATTGACTATTTTGAACTATAATTTTGTCCAAAAAGGGAATAAAAAGAAGGCCATATGGATTTTCTTAAGAAATATGTCTCATGGACATAATGTCAACAAAGATTACCTTTTTGCTTAACTTGGTACTAAGTGTCATATTTGGCCCTGAAGTAGGAAATTATTCTTGACCATGTGACTTTAATCCATTAGTCAATAAATAACAAATGACTAGGCATTTTATTCATGCCATTTTCGTCCACAAGAGTAAGAAGGAAGAATATGATAATTGTCATATTGGAACTTGGTCAATAAATGGAAACATTTATTTGTCAAATGGAGAAATACTAAAAGATAATTAAAGACAATTTGGGAGTCCTTTTGATGAGGCTAATTTCGGCCAAGAGATAAGACAAGGGGAAAAGAGTAGTAAATTTCATAAAAGCATGTCATAAAGTCAAGAGGTGTAATATTCAAGCTTCTTACCTAAGTCTTGGATTTTTTATCACAAGTGTGCAAAGGGGCTATGGAGTCAAGATATTTTGACATATGATAAAGCATCTTCATGAAGCTACAAGACACTCCATATTTGTCCAACAAGACAAGAAAAGAAGTCATATGAATTACTATATTTATGACATGCCAAAGGTTACACTGCTAGAAATAACGGATTTAATGTCCATTTTTTTGCCTTTTAACATCTAAACTTAGAGGGACGGATATCAAGGAGGCGTAGAAAGGTCAAAATATGGTGTACGAAATTATTTAGGATGCCATAAGAGAGATTTATGGCATCCCCAAATAATTTAGGACGCTGTATCATTTCTTTTTATAAAAATAAATTTTTTTTAAAAAACAAACGAGAGACTGAACCAAACAACTTTGAGAAATGAAATTATAGATCGGTGTGAAAATAGGAAAAGATATACAAACACTCATAGTAAAAGGGAAGGAACTCTAGACAAATCACTTAATCTACAAATGCATTTTAAAAAAACCCAAACAAATTACAGTACATATCGACAACAATCTGGAACAAAAAATATGATAATAACATTCAGGGATTTACATGAAAAATAAGATAATACAGATCACATAACAGATTGACGGCAATCTCGAACCAAAAATATAGATCTAACACTCAAACTAACAAATCTAAGAATTAGACTAACAAATCCAAAATTTCATATCTAAAAATCAAAACAAAAGCAAAAACAAAATCAATGGACTAAATTTCATATTGACGGCATCACGGTACATATTGACGAACTTGAAGATCAACAGCATCACAGTATAGATCAATGGACTCAATCGAGATGTTGGTCGGACGCGATTGTTCCAAGGAGGGAAGGAAGGAAAAGGTGATCCAAGCTGGGATGGTGAGCAGACTGGCGAGGATCTGAAC
Source organism: Acacia confusa (assembly GCA_037074495.1). Classification (NCBI taxonomy): domain Eukaryota; kingdom Viridiplantae; phylum Streptophyta; class Magnoliopsida; order Fabales; family Fabaceae; genus Acacia; species Acacia confusa. Next base: position 7,467,068 of record CM073513.1, on the reverse strand, counting down.
GAGTGATGGCGAGCAGAACGACGGTAATCTAAGTGAGCGATAGTGAGCTACAACAATGAGAGGCAAAGTTGAGAGAGGGATGATACGCTGAGTGAAGTTGAGAAAGAAATGGTGAAATGAGGGTAAGATAGAAGGATAGGCAAAACACAAAAAACCAAAAAGAAAAAGAAAAAGCCTCACAAATTGAAATGATTTTTGGTGTCCTAAATTTAATTTAGGACACCAAAAGGCACTTTTAACAAACTAGCACTACTACAAAAAAAAGGGATGTTTTTGGTGTCTAATTTTTGTAATTAGATGCCAAAAGGGATACTTTAACGTTTAAGTTTTAAAATTAGACGCCAAAAATGATGCTTTTGGATCACTTTTGGCATCTAAGTTTTGAAATTAGACACCAAAAGTGATGCTTTTGATGTCTAATTTTAACTTAGACGCCAAAAGTCAACTTTTCTCAAATATAATTACAAAAATGACACCGCATTTATTTTTTACTTCCTTTTTTTTTTAAAAATGACACCTTTTAGGGAAGTAGAAGCCCCTTTTTTGTAGTAGTGTTAAGAATATAACTGATAACTTCTTCTTGCATCCTAGGTTGCCATTTGTCATGTTAGGGAATTATGATGACTTGATGATAAGGGACATGAGTGTATGCAATTAAGGTAAGAAGAATGAGTCATAGTCTTTTTCAATAAGCCTTAATTTCGTCCTACACAAGGAGCAAGAGAGAAAGCATGAGCTCATATGAAGTAACTACAAGTCAAATGATGAAGGGTTAAAGAAGAGTGATTGAGAAGCCACTTATTTAGGGTCAAGTTTCGGCCAACTAAGCATGGGAAAGAAGGATGATGAATTTAATAGGATTGACTCATGCAAGGAGTGTTTCATAAGTCGCCAAATTCATCCAAAACAAAAGGCCAAAGAGAGAAGAGGTGTGAACACAAACCAATAGTTAAGAAGTGTCAATTATAAGCTTCCTTTTCTATGATATTTTCGGCCAAATAGAGAAATGAGAGAGTATGGGTTTTTCTTATATTTTGACTCATGTGAGACCATTTAAGAAGCCCAAAACACACACACGCACACACACATTCAGCCAAGTTAAGAAGGAAATAGAAAGTTCAAGAAACACTTGTTTTATGGTCACATGTAGGGAAGAGCAATAGGTAGGTTGTACAGCCAGTGCTCAAACCCATAATCCGCTCATTTAACTTTATATGGGTACGGGCTAACTCATACCCATACTTCAACCCATTTAAATCCGTCTAAACGGGCTAGCACGTAAATGGATGGGCTAATCATGTTTTGGGTAACCCATTTACATTTAAACTTTAAAATACACACACACAAGCATTAAGTATCATCATTCCATCCAAATCTATCATTCTAAATTGTAAAATATGGATCTTTAAAGTTCAATAATCACAGTTCAAACAAAAGAATCTAAATTTAGACAAATACCATCATAACATAATTTTGATGTTTAAACTCCAACTTTCAAATTAAAAGTCAAAGTCACGGAGAAAAGATAAAACAAAACAAAGTGAGAGACCGAGTCAGGCTATCAAGGAAAAATGGGTATTACACTATTACTTAATGTCTTGTGTCTATATATTTAATTTTTTTTTTAAAATAACTAAATGGGAGGGTATGGGCAGCCCAAATATGTGCCCATAGTTTGCCCATTTAAGTCTTAAATGGACGAGTTTTAACCCAACTTGTTATGGGCCTCTTTAGGTGGGCTTAAAACGACTCAATTATACTGAGTTGTAAGCAAGCTCATTGGGTTGTGGGTTCCTTACTAAACCCTAATAACCTGTGAAGCAAAATGAAATAAAATAAGAGAGAGAGAATGGAAGGGCATTTTAGTCAAGACAACAAAGGGGGCCCTTAGGTTAGTTCCCAACCAATTATAAATCACTTCTCACTCCCTTTTTTATGCAAGAAGTGGTCCAAACATACAAGGGAACTCAAGGAGGAGTGTTGGCCGAAACATAAGGAAAGATCAAGGAACCAAGGTGAGCTATCATATTCTAATCCTCCATCTCCTTTTTTCCTTCTCTTATGTAAACTCCAAGCTGTAACATCCCAAAAATTTGGGAACTGCAGTTTGAATATTATAAGAAATTTAAATAATAATTATTTAAATTGGTTTCCATAATTACAAAATTTAAACTATTTGAGATAAAGACTTTTCTTCCTTAAATTAATTTGGAAAGAATGATAAATTTAGGGAAGTGATCATGTTAGGCCAAAAATATTTTTGAAAAACAGCATTTGAAGAGCAAAATGCTTAAAAAGGAAAATCTTTATATTAAATTAAGGATTTATTTTATTAAAGGAATGAAATAAATGTATAATTGCAAAACAAAACATCTAATCTATTTTATCTCTATTTATTCATTAAACACCCAATTGATATTTTTTTAGTATTGGCCCAATAACAACAACTGTTCGCCTCGCAAGTGTACGAGTCATGCAAGTAATAAAGTGATAAGTAGAATATCGTTCCCACGAGGATTAATGTAACAAATTAATCAAACAATAGGCTAAGCAAATTCAATTTAGTTGAGCTAAAACAAAGCTTTGAAGCGAAATGAGAATGTTTAAAGACTATTCCTAAAAATAAAAATTAATAAAAGCAAATGAGTTTTGGATTTTCAAGGATTTAATAAAAGTCTAGGATTCTTTTTCCCCTTTTTTGCATTTCATAATATTGAATTAATTTCCTCTTTCTTAGTATTTCCATACATATATGTGTTAGTCTAAGGTTCACAAATACTTGACAAACTCTCTCAAGTCAATATCAAGTTTCTCTTCTCATTAAAATGTACAATCTCTTGATACAATTAATAAAAATCAATATTAAGCAACAACCTTAATGTGACAGTGTAAGATTGGTAAATATATCTTTATTTTACCAACAAACCATCCATTTATCCATTTATCAAATAAACTTCAAAACAAGCATGATTTCAATCAAGTTCTACACCTAGATTAGCTTTCTCAAGTCAAACCTAAGTGAATAAATCATCTAAATATAGACCAATCATTTAGAAGCACTAAACCTGGATTAAAATCAACACAAATAAATATTTATCTATCAAAAGAGAAAAGAGGGGGTTATTCAAATATTAGTCCAAAAAGGGTCAAAAGAACCCTAGAATAAAAATAAAAAGGTTCAGCTACTCATTAAATCCAGAACAAAGCAAATTAAATCCAAGCTCAGATTCAGAGACATATCCTACTGGACTTGCAGATTCTAAGTTACTGGAAATAATGGAAAGGGAATTAAGCAACTGAACCGTTCAGACTAGAGATATGCAGCAAATGATAAGAACTGAAACAGAGTTAAACAATAACAAAACCAAGACAAGGAATCAGCACATCCTCCTCTGTGTTGCGCCTCCGTGTTCTCTGTTCTTTTTCTTCTGTCCGTCAGCTTCTCTTCGGCCTGATTTAATTAATTTCCCTCCTCCGCTCCAACGTGTTCGTGTCTCCTCTGTTCGCGTCTTCCAGCTGCTCTGTATATTCCGTTCTGTATTCTCCTACTCCAGCTGTCGATTGCCTCTCCCTGCGTGTCTCCCGTCTGCTTCTTTTTTTGCGTCCCCACTCCCTTCTAATTAATTCATTCCGCCTCCTCCTTGCGTTTTAGGTCATTGAATCAATTGATCCATTCATCCGTGGGCCCACTTTCAATTCTTCATTCAATCAATCTCCTCAGCCCAATTGGTCCAATTCTCATTCATCAATTTAAACCATGGTCCACGCACACTTTCCATTTAATTGAGATAAAGCCCAATTGCCCAATGTCCAATTCAATGAAATAAAGCCCACGTGCTCCCTTCTCTCCTAGTACCTGATTGTAGACATAAAATGGAAGGAACTAAATAATAGTAAAAGTCCTAATAATAATAAAACTAAATTCTTATTTCTTCTTTAAATTTTTATTTATTTATTTCCTAAACTTAAAACTTTTATTTTAAGTTGAAATCCCACAAATAATACACAACTTTGATTTGATCTTATAATCTTAAAAAAATCTCTTTAATTTAGTATTGATGACTTTCTAAATATATCAAAATATACCTTAAATCTATTAAAATTAAGAAGTCATCAACAACCACAGCCCAAATACATTCCAAATACCCAAATCAGCCAATCCATTTTATTATTTTCCCTGGCCTCTTCGGCCCAAACCGTGGCCCAAACTAATGCCATATAATACCTAGCCCAAGTCATTGTTAAAATCCATCAAGCCAATTCCTTCGGCCATCAAGATTGAGCTGACTATGGCGCTTGTGGTTTCAGAAAAGAAGTCTTCTGAGTTGTCCTTTACGGTGGAGGATGAGGATTTGCTGGGAAGGAGCTCCAAGAAAATTCAGAATGATGTTAACCCTGGTCACTCCACAGAAGAATGGCCTGCTCTAGGTCATTATGAGGAGAATCATCGTAAACCTGCTATGTCTTTTGTTGATAAACTAAAAGGTTCTGGTAGTGGTCGAATGAATGGTGAGTCTGATGAGGATGATAATATGCTATTAGATGATACCATTTCGAAGAGCGAGCCTGAGACGAAAGAATGTGAACCACTGTGTCGTATTGTGGAGGATTCAACTAGAAATTTTCCTTCATTCTCTTTTTCTAAGAAAATGAAGAAGAAGCTTGCTGAAGCTTGGAACAATGTAGTTATTGTAAAGCTCTTGGGAAGAAATATAGGTTATAAGATTTTGTTGTCTATCCTCCAGACCTTGTGGGCGAAGAGAGGGGTGATCTCATTGATTAATATAGGTAACGGGTTCTTTGTGGTAAAATTTACCAATAAAGAAGACTGCTTGAATGCTTTAACTGGTGGGCCTTGGTTGGTGTTTGATCATTACTTAACTGTTCGTGAATAGGAACCCATGTTTTATCCAGAAAGTGCTACTATTAATAGAGTCGCGGTCTGGGTTCGTGTTCCAAATATTCCTCTAGAGTATTATGATAAAGAAGTCTTGACTCGGATTGGAGATAGAATAGGTGAAACTATTAAGATTGATATTCATACTTCTGATCATCTTCGGGGTCATTATGCGCGTATCTGTGTTTCGGTTGACCTGACTAAGCAGTTAATGGCTAGTTTTTCTCTTGACGGTAGGGATTATCACTTAGAGTATGAAGGCCTTCATTCTTTGTGTTTATGCTGTGGGGTTTATGGTCATTCGTCGGAGTCCTGTAAAGCTGGAAGAGGCGAGAGTATGGGGAAAACTGGTTCTGATCCGAGTCTTGCAAATGAGTCAGTTCCGATAATGGAGGGTAAGAATGATCATGATACTTGGAAAGTTGTTCAAAAGCCGAACCGAAGGAAACGAAATGAGAAGGATATTTAGTTAGGAGCTAACCAATCACAGAACAGGGGCTCACACTTTGGTGTTCTAGCCGTTGACAATGAGGGGGAAAAAGGTTGTGTCTCGAAAAAAAAGGGGGGTCAACGTCAAGTGCAAATCAATCAGGAAGTGCAGGAGTGGGTGCGGAGCAGGTGTCTATGGTTGAGATGGGTTATGGGGAGGATAGTTCAGGGAAGGAGAGAAAACCTCAAATGTCAAAGAAGCAGGCTAAGAAGAAGGGCCTACTAGGTGGAAAATTGGCGGATAATAGTGGCAGGCATAAGCGTATTAGAGACTCAGGACAAAAGATGGTGGAGGCGTCAAAGGAAATTCTTCTTTTAAAGTACAAGAGTTTTAATGCTGGAGAGGACAATATGGCGTCTTCATCTGACAATAAACACAATAGATGGGGACTGCCTGGAGCAGGATAATATAGCTCAGGATTCTTTTATGGAGGCATCCCAGGATTTGGAGCCGTTGGATCCAAACCGAGGACCTCAAGGGAAATTCTGAGCATCGTGTGACATGGAGGAGGCTGATGTGGAGTGTGTACAGGAATCTCCTTTGGGCCTGCTTGAGGGAGTAACTGGGCAAAAAGCCTAAGCTTGAGCTGCCCGCGTGTTTGGGCCTTTTTATTTCTTATTATTTTGTGTTATCTAATGGTTGGGATTTTATATTGGAATGTGTGTGGGGCCTGTAGCAATAAATTAGTCCAAAATTTAAAGTTGGTTTGTGAGAGAGAATGGCCCAGTTTAATTATTCTCTCTGAAACTAAAGTGGCTGTCGAAGCTCAATTCAGGAGACTGGGCTCTCTTGGCTTTGATGATTTGGCTTTTGTCCCTAGTGTTGGTCGGTCTGGAGGTTTGCTCGCGATTTGGCGGTCTGATAAGATCAAAGTTGAGGTGGCTAGTTTAAATAGGCAGTTCATCCATCTAAGTTGTTCGGTTGAAGGTTGGCCACACTTCTTCTTAACGGCGATAGACTCAATCCCGAATTGCCTTCAAAAGCAAATTTTGTGGAATGCACTCGAAAATTTTGCAGTGGGTATGAGATCTCCTTGGGTAATAATGGGAGATTTCAACTATATAGCGTCGTCATCGGAGAAGACTGGTGGAATTACAGGTATCGAGTCCCGTATTCGCCTTTTTTCTGATCATCTTAGCCGATGTGGATTATCTGATTTGGGTTCCATTGGCCCTAGATTTATGTGGAAAGGCCTAATAACTACAGGTGGGTATAGGATTTTTGAGAGGTTGGATCGAGCGGTTGCTAATGTAGATTTTATTTATGCGTTCGGAAACTGTGCTCTAAAAGTCTTGTCTAGAACACAATTCTCGGACCACAACCCCATCTGTCTTAAATGGGATTCTGGTATGGACGGTAGAGGAGCTCGCCCTTTTCGCTTCGAGGCTATGTGGCTAAAGCATTCTCAGTTTAAGGATTTTTTAAAAGGTACCTGGGCTCCGGAGGATGATCTTAATATATCCCTCGATAAGATGAAAACTGCTTTACTTGACTGGAATTCGGCTGTCTTTGGTCGAGTGAGAGTAAGAAATATGATATTATGAAGCGTCTAAAAGGGATTCAGGGATCTTCTGCTTATCCCCGGTCCCGTTTCTTATGTTCTTTGGAAGCTGAGCTTCAGGATGAATTGGAGCGTCTTCTGGATATTGAAGAAATAAATTGGTTTCAAAAATCCCGATCGGATTGGATTTCTATGGGTGATCGCAATACTAGATATTACCACTTGAAGATGAAAATTAGAAGACAGAGGAATAAGGTGGTTTTGTTTAAAAATGATAGGGGGACTGGACTGAAAATGAAGATGATCTTAGATGTCTAGTGGTTAATTACTTCAAAGACCTTTTCTGTTCGGTTAATCAGGAAGAAGTGGCTCTATATACATCCCCTAAATTCCCTCAGATTGACCCGACCATTTTATCAGGATTGTCAGCTACTCCGATAGATGATGAAATTAAATTGGCTGTTTTTTCTATGGGCAATTTCAAGGCGCCTGGAATTGATGGGTTCTCCCCAATCTTTTACAAGTCTAATTGGAATATTTTGGGCCCTTCATTATGCGCTTTCGTGAAGAAAGTTTTCCAAGGTACTATGTCTCTTGATGAAGCTAATAGAACTCTTATTTCTTTGATTCCAAAGAGGGATTGTGTTGAGTTGGTTAGTCATTTTAGACCCATTTCTTTATGTACTGTTCATTATAAGTGTGTGGCTAAGGTGATTGCATTGAGATTAAGGGGAGTGATAGATGGTTTAATTTCTTCATTCCAAGCAAGTTTTATTAGAGGAAGACATATTCAAGATAATATTATCGTCGGACAAGAGATTCTCCATATCATGAGCAAGAATAGGAGTAGATGTGGTTTAATGGCTATGAAGATTGACCTAGAGAAAGCATATGATAGGATTAGTTGGAGCTTTCTAAAATTGATCCTTCTTGAAATAGGGGTTTATAATGCTTTTGTGGACCTTATAATCTCATGTGTATCTTCGGTCTCCTATAATGTGTTGTGGAATGGCTCCCAGACTGAATTCTTCCAACCGCATAGAGGTCTTCATCAGGGGGATCTCATCTCTCCCCTTCTTTTTGTACTCTGTATGGACAAGTTGTCACATGTCATACGTGACTCTGTTGCTGAGGGGGCTTAGAAGCCTATTGTAGTTTCTAAGGAAGGACCCAAAGTGTCTCATCTTATGTTTGCGGATGACCTTCTTCTTTTTGGAGTGGCTACCAAGGCTCAAGCAGATTGTATGATGAAGTGTTTACAGAAATTTATGCTAGCTTCTGGTGGTAGGGTGAATAGAGAGAAATCTTCATTGTTCTTCTCTTCGAAAGTTCCCACTCATATTAGATCCCAAATTAAATCTGGTTCTCAGATGCAGGTGTCTGGTGAGATTGGGCGTTATCTTGGGTTCCCTCTATCCCGAAATCGAAGGAGAAGAGAAGACTTTCAGTATGTTATAGATAGAGTCAAGGCTAAATTATGTGCTTAGAAGGCTAATAGTCTGTCTATTGCAAGGAGAATCACCCTAGCCAAATCTGTGCTTAGTACGGTTCCTCTGTATCCTATGCAAGTTGTTGCGTTGCCTACTAGTGTTTGCCTTGAAGTGGAAAGGCTTCAGAGGAATTTTATTTGTAGTCATAATGAGGCTTCTAGAAGTTATCATCCTATATCTTGGGATCGGATAACATGCCCTAAGGATTTTGGTGGTCTGGGATTTCGAAAATTGATGGTAGTTAACCAAGCTTGTGGTGTGAAGCTTGCTTGGAATCTAATTAGTGGATTTAAGGGCCTATGGGCTGAGGTTCTCGCTCATAGGTATATGTGAAGAGAGGAGGAAGATCTGTTGACAACTAGACCTGGGGATTCGAAACTCTGGAAGTTTATTTGCACACACAAGGAGGTGGTTGATCGGGGGTCCAAATGGTTGATCAGGAGTAGTAGGGAGGTGAGCTTTTTCTATGACTGTTGGGTAGGTGATGGAATTAGGTTGAAGGAATTTTGTCTTAGACCCCTCTTAGCTCAAGAGGATTCTTCTTGAGTTATGGACTGGGTTGAGGATGGGCAGTGGAAATTTAGGATTCTTGATGGGATTCTGAGCCCTGCGGGTGTTGGTTGTATCTCTGCAATTATGCCGCCTAGAGCTGACGCTGGGGAGGATTGTTTGGTATGGGGTGAGACATCTAATGGTTTGTTTTCCTTACGGAGTGCATATTTTTTGATTGCTCCTAATGTGTCGTACCCTAGGGATAGACTTTTCAAGGTCATATGGAGTTGGAAGGGGGCTGAAAGAATAAAGGTTTTCATGTGGAGAGTGGCACTGAATAGGCTCCCTACTAATCTTTGGAGGAGCTCGTGGTCTCAAGTGTCGGTGGGTTGTAGATCTTGTTCATTCGGTGTGGAATATGTCCTACACATTTTAAGGGACTGTCAGTTTGCTAAAAATTTGTGGCTTAATCTTATCCAGCCCTGGTATGTATCTTCTTTCTTCTCCTCTAATCTTAGAGATTGACTGTTTCTAAACCTGAAGCAATCTATTGGTTGTAGACCCAATATTCCTTAGGATCTGCTATTTGGGGTCACTATTTGGAAATTATGGGAGTGGAGAAATTCTAAAGTTTTTTATAGTTCTTTTTCTAGACCGCCTAATCCTTCTGCTGTTGTGTTGAGAATTTGGCATGGTTTTGTTTATAACCATGCTTGTAGTTTGATTGAGAATAGTAGTGAAAGTAATTTGGACCGTTGGGAAAGACCTCCAAGTAGGTGGTGGAAGCTAAATGTTGATGGGGCCATGATGTTTAGGTCGACCAAGTCTAGATGTGGCGGTGTGCTTCGTGATGATGCTAGTAGATGGGTTGTTGGATTCTCTAAGTTAATTGGAAAATGTCAGGCAAAGGTTGCTGAGGAATGGGGCATTTTGGAGGGTCTTCAGTTGGCCAGAGATTGGGGTCTAGGGCAAGTGTTGGTTGAATCAGATGCGGAGGAGATCATCAATTTGGTTGTTGATGTTAGCATACCTTCAGTTAGCCTTACTGTCATGAAGATCAAGGAGTTGGCCAATTTAGATTGGCATGTGCGATTTAGAGTCATTCCTAGAGAAGCTAATAGAGTTGCCGATGCTTTAGCTAAAATCAGGATCTCTAATTCTAGGTTTTTTGGAGAGGCTCCCTTCTTTGTTAGATCTTGGGTTGACCAAGAATGTTTCGGATTAATTTCCCCAATGTATAATTTCTTTTCTTTGTAATTTGGGCTCTGTCCATCCTTTTATTATCAAAAAAAAAAATTCCTTCAACCATCACGTAAAAGACATCCAGCAGAAAGGAAACCTCAAAACAAAGCCATGCATTTTGTCATCTGCCACGCGCCATTAGTCAATGATAACCAAGGATTAGCGAAGATCTAAGGTAGCGTAAGGATAGGGAAAGCATGTCAGAACCCATAGGATTCACATTAGGTGCCAAGCACCTTATGTGCCCATTAGGTGCCCATCCCTCTATTAGAGGGATGGGCATATTTTTTTAAAAAATTTTTTATATATTGTATTTATTTATATTTAAATTATATGTTGCTTTTTGGAAAAAAAAAATTTCACCCAGTATCTCAAATTAATTAGTTTTCAATCCTGCATTCAGTAATATTTATCTGTAATACCAGTATCATGAAAACTAATTAATTTGAGATACTGGATGAAATTTTTTTTTCCAGAAAGTAGCATATAATTTAAATATAAATAAATATAATAAATATAAAAAAAAAAGTATGTCCATCCCTCTAATAGAGGGATGGGCACATAAGGTGCTTGGCACCTAATGTGAACCCGTTTTTGAACTGGACCTCCAATACTTAATATATGTTGCTGCCATTTCATTTCCTTTTCATTTTCTTTTGATTCACCGAAAACAGAAGGATTAGATTTTGCCCATACTTCTCGAGCCCAGTGCCGTAAATCCTCTGGGTTTTACTCATCGAACAGTGGCATTTTGAACTAAACCTCCAGCATATAATATATGTGATTGCCCTCTGTTTTCTTTTCATCATTCCTTCACTTCACCAAAAAAACAGAGCAACACCGAGAGAAGGAGACAGAAGGTGAGAGCGAGAGTGAGTAACGCAGAGAGAGAGAGAGAGAGAGAGAGAGAGAGAGAGGAAGAAGAAGAAGAAGCCAAAGGAGAGAAAGAGAGAGAGAAAGAGATCATCACTTGCTCTGTTCATGGGCGTCGGGAATAAAGGAGAAACATAGCGACTCAACATCCTCTACTCAACGTGAAGCATGATCAGGAATGATGTATCAGTGGATTGATCTGTGGAATGTTTTAAGCTCTCGGTTTATGAGCAGAGTCATAGTAATTAGCTTTAGCGAGAGGTAACCACTCTCCACTTATTATGTTATTAATATGTTGCTTATGAGTGTTTTCTGAACTGAGTATGAATATTTTAAATAGAAACTACCTTGTGGAATTTTATGAGTTTAAATATATGCATTTATATGATTTGAGAACTGATTTATAATGACATGGCTATTGTGAATATTTTAGAAATTTCCCTTATTGAGTTATTATGATAATTTTGGGATGGGAAGAATTGGGAGAGAATGGAAAAGTTATTTACACCACGTGGTGAGGCATCTATCGTGCATGATGGTTGGCTTACTATTATCCCACCAGAGTGATGGGTTTACAACGCCTCACTATGGTAAAGTGCGGAAAAGACCCATGGTCTGGAGCAGGTGCTCTAAGGATTTTGGCTGGTCCTCATCACTTGACCAGTGAGCTTTTGAATAAACAGTAACATGGGTGTGACTTAGCCCATAGGTCTAGTCGGAGGAAATAAGGCAGTTCGGTTGGATTGATTGGGAGGAAATTATGTTCAAAAAGCTTTGTGACACCGATTATGATATTTCATAAGATTTTGTGATATCAATATTGGTGAGATATATTGTTTGGCTACATAAATTGTTCCGCTTGGCAACTCACTAGCACATATTAATATTCGTAATAAGTTAATTATATACTTTTAATATATATTTATTAATAAATATAAACTCTTACAAAGTTGTTATTTGAATTCATCTGAATTTACTTTATTGTCACGAATTATTAAACCGGTAAGTTGACAATATTATTTCCAACTATGAATATCAACTCACAAAATGATAAATTTAACTACTACATAAGACACTTACAATGATTTTCAGCTGACTTCCTATAAAAACTTACGGGTAAAAGTGCACCTACCACTCTGAATTTTGGAGGTGCACTGCATTTCTCCAATCATTTTGCAAATCCCATCACCCATCGTCGGATCGTCCCATATGGTTCCTCACAGCTCTCCTACAACCTAAATCTCCGGGATTTCACAAACCCTAAACACGATTCAGATGGGGTATTTTTTTAAGAAAAAACATAGTGGCATTTTAATTTAATTACTTGTCTTAAAATGTTGAAATAAAATGGTGGCAATACGTCCCTTTTTAACCGTGATAGTGGAGGGGTGAAATTGAACTACTTTAAATATATTAGGGGCAAAACTACATCCCTATATACTTTAGGGAGTCGATTGTTCCTCCAAAAATAGTTTAGGGTGTTTGGTGCATCTTTATCCAAAATTTAATACTCCTTTTAGTCTTTTACATAAGAACCAGTTGAATTTTTTTAAAAGAGTTCAATGAAACAAAATAAATTTTAATAAAATATTTATATTTATTATTTCCCTTTAAACTAATTTGCTAGATTTATAAACTGATATATAATTTAATGATATATAGTCTATAATATGATTAAGTAACGTAATTATTTAATTTTTTTTATCCCTCTAAAAAAGTTAATTAACTTTTATATTAAAGACGAAGCGTAATACAACAGAAAGTTAGGCTTAATTATGGGATTTAATCTTATACATTTGGGATGCTCATTTTGGAGGAAGTTTCCACAGCCTTTCTTCTTGTGACTTGTATATATGCGTCCTGCGTCCGTGCGAGCTAGATGACTTAATTAGTCCTGCATAAAGCAATCGAATTAATTAGATGAATCTAACGGACCATATCAATCACGCAAATTCAGGTATCAGATAGATCAACGGCAGAAAAACTCTTGCTGTGGATTCGGCCTTTCTCTCTCTCTCTCTCTCTGTGGCCTCGCCTTGATCTTTGCCAAATCTCCTTCCATGTAATTCTTTCCTCTCACAGGGGTCAGTTCTGAAATTTGGTTATACAGAGAAGGCTTGAGGGATTTTCTACCACACTTTCAGATGTATTGAGCGATTAATTGAGCTCTCTATATATGTATTATTCCAAAAGAGTAGCATTACATAGCGGATCTGGGTGTCTCGATCAGAGTGCAACGTGGCTAATGTGTAACCAATAAAATAGCAAAACCGATTGACCAAGTCCAACTAAACTCAGTCTAAACTTTGACTCCTAACATCTAATCATGATGTCATAGTTTTTTATAGGAATATTCTGGAATAATACTGTATTTTTTATCATCACCAAAATTTTACTCTCTTTTTTTATTTTCTTGCAAATATATCCCCCAGCAGCTCAGCAAGCACCTGATGATTATTATTTTCTTATCATTTCTTATAATCTTTAAATCATGTACTTCTAAACAATATAAATATCAGAATACTACTTTAACTTTTTTATTTTCTTTTCAATCAATGGTCCAAATGAACTTGATAATGAGAGGGGGAAAAAAAAAGATAATGAGAAAATCTACTTCTACCCTGCTAAGGTATGCCCCCAAAGAAACAATCCTGGAAGATGATCAATGAATTGAAGCAATTCTCTTTATTAGCAAAAGCCGCCCACATGAAATCATCAGCCTCGTCTTCTTCTCACAGCGAGATGAATGTCATGCATGCATGAAGTCATAGTTTTAAAAGGAATATTCTGGAATCTTTTCCCCACTGAAATTTTACTTTTTATTTTCCTGCAAAAATACCCCTCGGCAGCTTAGCAAGCGGCTTAATTATGAATTTTGCTTTTAGTCAACCCTCCTGCATGCGACAATATCCTGAAAATGAATTGAATGAATTGTTAATTAGGAAGGGTCACCACACATATGAAATCATCAGCCTCATCTTCTTCTCCATCATCTAACCCTAGCTCTAGTACAGGAGAAAATAGTCAGGACATATTCAACAGCTTCAGAGGATTTCGTTAGCCATCTTCAAAACGCTTTGAGAAGGAATAAGATCATAACATACAAGGAAGGATGTGTTGAAAAAATTGAATAGAGTGAATGGATGCAAGAGAAAGAGATCAACAAATCGCTAAGTATGAACAACTTGTACAGCTCCAAAATCTGTTGAAAAATTCAACAGGTTGAGATCACTAAGCAACGCATCATTCAGCTTCAAATGGAGAGAAATCTTCGCGTTCTTAGTCTCACCCCTGATATATGCTTTCTCACATCCAACAATCATCTATTCCCAATAATATAATTTTCGTTTTTTCAAGCTCCTTTCATGAACAAATGTCATGATTTTGATTTTCAGGTTTATGTTTTTGTTTTGCTCTATTGTCTATAAAAGGATCCATATTTGTTTCAGATACTTCTATTTTGGCTTCATCATCAATTTCATTAAGATGTGTGCTAAGTGAAGTTTGGCGGCAATAATAACAAGGTACTCTGTAGGAAATATTGAAGTGATATCAGTTGGTTAAAAAAGGCTCGATAGAGTCATAACTGAACGATACAATATGGGGGACGGATAGGCTAGAACAAAAGTGTGAAGTCCCGAACAAGATGGATGATCGAAGGCAAAACCTTAAGAGAACCTGTCTCTTACAACCCTTGCCATAATGACATGCGCCACAACGATGGTCATCCCTTGATATAGTCGAAGTATTCTCACGAGAATACGGGGATATAGACAAAGCTCACACAAAGAGAATTAAACATTCTCAGAGAACAGAGTTCTTATTCATTCAAATATTGTCCATGTCATCATCCAGGCAATAATCCATGTCCGTCCCTTGGATGCATTTTCAAGACTTGATAGTCTCCTTAAAAACCTTGGAGGGCTTGTTAGGCCTTGAAGTGGATAAATTCTTTTTTATCTTGTTGACCTACATGTTAGCCACCTTTTGACATGCTATCATTCCCTTAATACGGGGGACGGATCGGCTAGAAGACAAGTGTGAATACACGAACAGGATGGATGATCAAAGGTATAACTTTAAGAAAACCTATGTCTTACAACCCTAACCATAATGATACCAAAGGGATGATAATCCCTTGATACAGTTGGAGTATTCTTACTCGAATATGGCAATGCAAGCAAAGCTCACACATAGAATCAAACTTTTTCAATAAAAAAAAGTTCCAATTCATTCAAATATTGTCCATGTCATCATCTAAGCAATAATTCATGTCTACCTCCATTTAAACATTTTCAAGACTTGATAGTCTCCTTGAAAACCTTGGAGGGCTTGTTGGGCCTTGAATTGGATGAATTATCCTTGGACTTGTTGACCTAGCTACATGTTGATTACCTCCTAGTATGCTATCATTGAATGTGTTTAGGTATGAAAGAAGGTTGAGTGCTCAATCAAAGAGAGGTTAACATTGGTCGAGCGTCACCTTATCAGTGTCTAAACATATAAGATAAATCATTCACTACAAAAAAACATGAAATTAGGGACGGAATTTTCCCACGGAATTCCGTGGGTAAATAAATTTGCCACGGGATTCCCACGGAATCTATTCCGTCTCAGAAAAAACCGTGACAAATCCCTTAAACCACGGAAGAGTTGACCGTGGGTAATTTTGCCATGGAAATTAGTCACGAAATTTCCGTGGCAAATTAGCCACGGACTTTTCACATGGAATTCCCGTGAGAAATTTTCCCACAGAAATTCCGTGGGTAAAATTGCCACAGAATTTCCGTCGGAAAATTACCCACAGAATTTCCGTAGCTAATTTTGTGTTGAAGATTCACTATCTCCCTCCCAATTTTAGCCATTTTTTTAAAATCAATTTTGAACTCTTAAATGATAAAATTAGCCTCAATAAATTAACAAATTTGAAATAACTAATATATTAAATATAGATAAATGTCACAAGTATTGATATATTAAAACTAGATAAATGTCACAAGGTCAAAGAAACTAAAAAGACTTGGAAAATATATGTTCTCAATTACAAGTATCCTAACAATGAAAATTATCAACTATTATTATCAGCATCTTCATTTGCTTTCATAATGAGAGCTCAGTTAGTAATAGCTGGAGCAGGTTGTGCAGTAGACAAGTTAGGATGTTGCTGGGGAATCATAGATTGTGGAGTACTCAATTTGTCGCTAATACGCTGTGAGTTACAACTAGACATCTACATATTCATAATGAGAGCTCAGTTAGTAATAAGAAATAAATAAAACTATTTGAAGGAAAGCTCGTTATATCTATGATTAACAAATTAGGAGCATCATCAAAATTAATAAAGTCACTACATTGATAAATGGATTTGAACATACCAGTCTTGTGTTCATACTAACCTATTGTTTCAATGATTAACTTTCAAGGTTGTAAACGCATATCTCATTATTATGCTTTCAATTTAGTGTCAGCCTTCCAACTCAGAGAACAACCATATCTATAAAAATATGATAACAATTCTAGAGCTCCAAAAGTGTATATTTGTTGAATCATGACATGGAAATAGGTTAGATGCGAAAATTTGCTTGTTCATTACAAATAAATGAACTAAAGTTTGAAAATAATCACCTTGAAAGAGAAGTCGACAATGTCAAGCAGCAGCAACTTTGACTCAAAGTGATGTGCTATAAAGCCTTGGCAAGTATTTGAAGGTAAAGTTCTTCAAATTTTGAAAAAAACAGTATGAGTCAAAGAGACATAAATATAATCTAAATCAAGAAAATGTCAACATTAAAATTTCACTTCCATGTTCCTTCTCTCTTTCCATTCTCTCTCCAATTCCAAACATAAAGGAAGTTTAACATACAAAGTAAATGAAATATACAATAGAAAACTTGAGATTCAAATTTTATTATTTTTATATAAAGCCGACTTAATTAGCATAGAGTTATATATATCTTTCATCTCTCAATGTTATTCAAATACATAACCATGTGGGAGAAAATTATCCTTCTCAATCAACCACCAATATGACAGTCGAACATTCACAGAGACATCCATTTCTAGCGTTAAATACCAAATAATACAGTGTAAAAATGCTTCTACTGTTACTAGCCAAAACACTTGATGAATATTTGATGTGTCCAAAGTGAGAAGGGGTTACATCAAGGTGATTGAAAAGCAACATAAAAGTGATAGAAGATTAAGCGTTAAGGAAAGAAGAAAAATGCAGAAAGACATGAAACCAAATTCTGCTATTATCTAAATTTTTCAGAGTCAATATACAGCCTAGCTCTTTGTTTACAACAATTAAAAGATAAGCCGTAAATAACAATTAAAACGGTTGGAGACTGGAATTCTCAACTGAAAAAATAATTAACTGTGAGTCCTTGATTTGCAGCCTAGGTCTTTGTTTACAACATAAAGTTCAGTAAATTTTTTCAAGAGCTAACTAACTATAATTAAATAAAAGTTTTACAACCTAATTACTTTTGATAACATCATCTTTAAAAGCCTTCTCCTAGTTTTGCTCAAAACCAAAAAAGCTTCCCTCTTTCTACTGGTAGTGCTACAGTGGAAACGAAAGAGATTAAAGTGAATATAGTACCAACAAAAAGTGATAATGCTGAGTAATCCTTCAATGTTATGTTATTTTTTGGAAAGAAAAACAATCTCAACACTCTCAACTAATTGGAAAGAACAGTGAGTATGTCATGGTCAGCGGGGTCCAGAAGAAAACTTAGGTTTTGGATGCTGAGGATGCAGAAACAAATGAACTACATACTTAGTGATGAAGTTTACAGATATAAATAATAAATTTCACTTACAGGACACTATAAAATCAATAACAGATTGAGGTTTAACAAAAATGAAATATCACTGCAAAGATATCAGAGAGGCGGACCTGAAACGGAAGACAAACCTCAAGCTATGAAACTTCAATGTAGCTCCTCCCTCCGTCAGCATCCAGCGACAGTGATCGAGTTAACGTCCTCGAATCTTCCTTTTCTCCAGCAATCGAACTAAGCAGGTTGTGTGCTAATCGCTTCAATCTTACTTCATTCCAATGAGCAATTCATTAAGGCATAACAATTGTTCACAAAGCGACAAGATCAAATCAATACAACGTCAATCGAAATTCCCACCAGCAAACAGCAACCCAGGCGAGAGTATTACCACTTCAAGCGATTCTAAGATTGATATTTGATAATAATTTTGGTTGGAAGAAGATATTTAAGGAAATAGGAGGCTAAAAAAAGAGAATCAAGAGATATGCTAAGAGATACTTCAAAAGAGAGCCATCATGCGGAACAGGATTGTTTTGGAGAGTTGCGAAAAAAGTAAAAATATCTGAGATGATTCTTCGTTGTTTTCGGGGAAAGAAATGAAAGGGAGTGAGACTGAAGCGAGAGCCGCATGAGAGTGTGTGACTAAAGGGCCTTCAGCAAATAAAAATTAATCACCTATTTAACAAAAAGTGCACATAAATTGAGTGGATAGAATTGTGAGAAATTTTTCATCTACAGGAAAATGATCCACAAACAATTGTTCTAATGCTCATCAGTACATTCCTCCAACGCTCATCGGAGCTCAAAGATAAAGTAAGGCAAAGGAAAACATTTTCATTATTCATTCATTTCATTCAGATGAGAGGGGGGGGGGGGGGGGGGGAAGAAGACTGCCAATAGTAATATGCAATCAAATTATGAGAATGAGAAAAAACAACAGAGTACATGAAACTTCGGCTTTTTTCTCTATTTAACCTCTTTCTAAGAGATAGGAAGACGGAAATAAGCGTTAAAACCCAGATTGCACTAAAGCATTGCAAAATGCAAGAAAATTTACACGATCAAACCAGATTCAAGCATACGAATGTACGCGAAACCACATATAGAACCCATTTTGACGTTCATATCTAATTTTCCGGCTAGAACTTTCATGAAGAGAAAAGTAGTAAGCACATAGACAAATTGAGAACAGCGGGCTATCACAATGACGATCTACCTCAAAAATGACTAAAGGGCCCAGCGAGAAGCGAGATGGAGGTACTCGAGCTTTCTCCCTCTTTTTTCTTTTCGCAGTGATTCTTTCCTTTCCTGGATGTCGTCTATTGAAGTAGGGTGCGATTAGCTAGGGTTTTTGTAAACTCTTTACCCATGGAAAATAATCACCCACGGATGGTCCATCTAAAATTTCCATCTTAACTCTAATGTTTCCGATGGATTTGAGACGGAAATTTTCCGTCTCAAATTTTCGACGCCTTTCTTTAGTTATTTTGTCGCTGATTTTAGAGACGGAATTTTCATCCCAAAACCGTCTCAAATTACCCACGGAATGAATTCCGTGGCTAATTCCGTGGCAAATCTGCCTTTTTTTTTGTAGTGATTTTTTAGAAGAGTTGATTAATTCTCTTGAAACTATTAATACTTGTTTAGGGTAAATCATAGCTGGCTTTAATACTATTATTAAGACCAGAGGCAGCATCAAATGCCAAAGACATAGACTGGGCCTTTAATTAATTATATTCGTAGGACTTTTGGAAGAATTGACTGGCCTTTGATTAAACACCCGACCTAAAACTGAATAGCATTAAGAGAGAGAGAGAGAGAGCATATATATATATATATATATATATATATATATATATATATAGATGTCCTTTTCTTCTATCTATTTTCTTTCCAATTATCTGAGGTTGCCATTTGTTTGGAATACTAAATATGAAGTTTTCAGTTTTGTTATAAATAATGAATTAATCTGAACTTGACCTTTACTTTGAATTTTGAATGTTTCTAAGCTTTGCGAGACTATGATTTTCATTGCATCAGCATTATTGCATTTTATAACAAATTATTACATGATAAGAACATATCTTGTTAAAAATAAACAAAAGGAAAAGAAAAGCATCGCCTTCCACTCTAATAAACTGTTCAATTAACAATAACCACTCGAAATTCACGACATGTAGTCATGTACAAAGACATTTTCTAGGGGAGAGCAACCAGCGAGGGACTTTTTTTTTTTTTTTGGGCTAACTCTACACTAAATTAAATTAAACTATTTGAATTCAAATTAAAAAAAAAAAAAATTCTGAAAATAATTATAAAAACCTTTGTGCAAAGAAATAAAGAAAATATTTCTAACGAAACGATGGAAAATCAATCATCAGTCAACTTTATACATGAAACCTTGAATACCTACTTAAAAACGGGTTGGGTAATGCCATTATTAAATTAATCCATACGTAATTATATTAAGACTCATTTAATTAATACCCATAAAAGTAATTTCCTTTTTTGAAAAAACCATGACAAATTATTCTCAAATATAGACAATTTCCCTTCACTTCATAAAATTTGACCTCTTCAATAGTAACTACATATTAAAATTATGCATTCCATTTTCAAGTTATTCGAATTTATTGAGATATTATTCTCATTTAGTTCCGAATTTTTTATTATATTATTAGAGTTTGAAGATAAGTTAATAAAGTAACTTTAATTTGAAAATAAACATTAAATCTTGAATTCAATTTGATTAAATTTGAAAATAGACATCAAATCATAAATCATTAATCATAATCACCAAAGAGACATTTGGAGGCTATAAAAACAATTATGTGCAGGGTGTAAATTTTTTTTCTGACATTTTTTACTATGATAATCAGATTAACTTCTAACGTCATTGCCAAATCCTTATTACCCTATCAATATATTTTGATAAGCATGCTACCTATTATGTCTTTACATATACTACTATCACAATTAACACTTTAAAGTAACCATACTTCATCGTGCAACACCGGGGAGATATAGTTTGGTAAGATTAATAGGCGTATCTATTATGTACGATGAATAACAAACAAGAATAATAAATTTTAAGTCAAACACATGGGATGATTTCCAAACTTCCCATAAAAACTTGACACAACGAAAAGTTAGGCTTAATGAAGGGGTTTAATCTTATTCATTCGGCATGATCATTTTTCGAGGAAGTTTTCACGATCTTTCTTCATGTACGCGTCTATGCGAGATGACTTAGTCATGGAACGTGATGCTACGCAATCAAGCAAGTTCAGCTGTCAGACAGATCCAACGGCAACAAAACGTTCAACGTAACGGAGCTAAGCAAGAAAGTAAGAACTAAGGTTGTCAAACTCACGAGTTTAAGCAAACTCATGACGGTGATGTAAACTCGTATCGTAAACTCGTATCGTAAACTCGAATCGTAAACTCATAAGAATTTACTTTTATTATTAAATATGTATTACTAGTGTATAATTAAATAATTAAAATATGAAAATGACAACAATTTGAATTAAATATATTTTAAATCCAAATAAATGAAATTAAATCCATCACCATTCATTATTTATCATATTTAATAAAGAAATTTCTATATAAAGCTGTTGAGCATGATCAAATAAAAAATATTAATATGAGTTTAAGGGTAAGTTAACACAATTTTGTAAGTTAGAAACGTAAAAACGGGTAAACTCAGTGCATAAACTCATGAGTTTAACCGAGTTTACAAGTGGTATGAGTTTACTAATGACTCGACTCATTTTCGTAAGCTAAAAACGTAAAAACGGTAAAATTGTAGAGTCAACTCGCGAGTTTGACAACAATGGTAAGAACCGCAGCAACACGCCGCATTTTCCGTCCATCTTTCTCTTGCCAGTCTTGGTTGCTATTTGCTAATTGCTATATGATAGCATACATAACATAGAAGCCCAAACAAAGTAGTCCAAGCCCATTTGCTAAACAAACATACTAGCATATAGTTATTGTAACAAACTTAGTTATGGTTGTTATACACGTGTCACACCCTCTGTTTACTATAACAGCCTCTGTAGACATCTGTACATTACTTTATATATATAAAACAAATGCCTCAGTGTAAAGCAACTAACTGGGAGCATTTTCCTCTATTTTCTCTCTTCTAAATTCAAACTCTATATGTCACTGGGCAGCTCAGCAAGCGGCTCATGATCGATCGATTTAGCTTTTGGTCAACCCTCTTATATGCGATACGCCCCAAAAGAAACACATGCTATCTTCTCCTTCTTCTTCTCCTTCTTCTTCTTCTTCACATGATTCAAAGTATTTCACGGCCATCCTTAGCCCTAGTTTCAGACAAAACACTCATGGAGAAGAAAACACCCACATGGAATCATCATCATCAACATCGTCTTCTTCATCTTCTTCTTCCCAGTCCTCCTCCATCATCGACCCTAGCTCTGGTATCACACAACATACTCATCATGATCCCATTAGGTTCATAGAAGAAGATATCCAGCGGATGTTATCAGCATCAGCATCATCTTTTTCATGTTCACCTTCCCAGCCTTCATCCTCTAACCCTAGCCCTAGGACAGCAGAAAACAATCACGTAGTGTTCATCAACTTCAGGGGACGAGACACTCGCCGCGGTTTTGTGAGCTATCTCCATGACGCTTTGAGAAGGAATGGAATCAGAACATACAAAGATGATCGGGATCTAGAGAGAGGGAACGAAATATCATCCTCACTTTTAAGAGCAATCGAGCAATCCAAGATTTCAATCATCGTTTTCTCCAAAAACTACGCCTCCTCAAGGTGGACAATGGACGAACTGGTGAAGATAATGAATTGCCAGGAAACAAGGGCACAAGTTGTCCTCCCAATTTTCTATGAAATCACTCCTTCAGAAGTGAGAAGGAAAAGGAGTTCTTCAACTGGTTTTATGTTTAGGTCCAGCAAGGAGACTGAGCAACGGTGGGCGACCGCCATGAAAAAAGCTGCTGATCTCGCTGGTTGGGAAAGCTCCAATTATAGGTACGTACTCATCAATTGGTTTCAGAGATCAAGTTGTGGAGATTATGGTTAATTAATGGCGTTTCTTATGGTATAGAACGGAATCTGAGCTTGTGGAGGTTATAGTTAATGAAGTGAAGAAACAACTGGAATCTATGAGCCTACAGGGAAGTAATCAGGGACTTTCACCTCAAAATCCTTCCCCGGACGAACCTAATTCCGGCGGCTCATCATCACATGACGACCCTACGCCTGAAGATTCTTCTCCTAGGAAATGCCTATCAAACGGGTAACTCCATTTTCTTATATTTTTTTTGCAGTATTACAATAAAAAGACTCGACAATTATTGATTAAATCAGTACTCAATCACACATAGTTGTCAATACAGTTTACAAAAGAAGGGATCCAACTCTAATAATTAAGTTTAATGAAAAATTAAATGAACAGGACTCTGAATTTATTGGGCTATCTTTTGTGGCGGAAAGAGCACGAGAGGTTGATTCTCAGAAGCAGGAGGCCTGATCCGCCATTAAACTTGGATGCTTCCGCAACCGTTGTTTATAGGTATGTATTTCTTTTATTCAAATGGTTTCTGGCCAAAAACAAAAACAAAAAAACAAAACCAAAACCAAAAAAAACTATTATGAATGTTACGTTAGTGGCAAAAAAAAATATTATAAATGATTGTTGAAGGCTTTGACACAGTTATTTAAGCTTTTATGATACTCTATATTTGCTGTCTGTCTTCCGAAGTAACTTTTTTAAAGTGTTAGAAGAGTCGTTTGTGAGCATTCTTGCTGGCAAATGTTAGACTAAGAATTGCTTGACTGACTGGTTCAGAAATCCACTTCATCCATAACCCACCAGAAGTCTTCTCAGACTGTCCTTTTATTTAAAGAAGATAATACATAAAATTATTAGATCAAATCCAACTCTTTGGTTGAATAGAGAATTGTTGAATTTACGTTTGAATTGGTCTACAAATTTAACATAACCAGTTATTTTCAAAATTGGTGAAAGTTTAAACTTAAAAATCGATTATTTTTTTTATTCAACCGATTCCTTTTTCTAATTTTAGTTGTTTCTATATACTTGGTTAAGGAAATATTCAAAGTATTAGTCATCATGAAATGTATGAAAATAAATTTTGCCAGAAAATATATGAAAAATTTACTTCTGAATTATTATGTAAAATATCTCGCATCTTTTTTCCCCCCACATAGTTATTGCTTGCCTGGTATAGCCTCTCATTCCTATTCTATTACATTAATAAATTAAGATCTTTAATAAATTATAAAAAGTTATCAAGTAGCCTAATGTTATTTTTCCGGTACGTCTAAGGCTCTAACCTTATTCACAGTGCGTCCACCATCTTAAACCATAAATAAGATTAGAGTATCAAATGTAAATTGAAAAATAACCTTAGAAAGTGTTGGATGCACCAGGGAAATAAGATAATTAAGGGTGTTGGGTGCACCATAAATAAAATCAAGGTATTAGAATGCTATCAAGAAATAAAATCAAGGTGCCGAAGCCCGTATACTTTGCTTTAGCCTATTTATTATAGCCATGTTATCATTGTTTAATAGGAACTATTTATTTGTTGTTGTTGTTGTTGTTATCATAATCTTTTCATCTATGAATACAAAACTACAAAAGAGATATTCCACTGATATATTAAAAATTTTCTCTCCTTCTATATTCTTTTTTTCAATAAAGACTTACTTCACAAAACTTCAAAGACAAACTTTTCAAATATGAAAACAAAATTTGGGGGAAAACATCATCAATTTTCTTTCTCAAATCTATTTAATATGGGGAAAAAAAAGTTCCTTAAAATTCTTATAATCTGGACAAGTTTTTTCTGATGATCGTATATAAAAAATATACAAAAATAAATAAATAAAACAAGATGTATCACTCAAGACCAATTGTTTCATCACTGTCCTCATGCCATCCATACAAAAACTGCTTAATTACAACTTTTTTAAGAAAATAGAACATAAATAAAGGTTAAGAAAGAGTAAAATCATAGTAGTATTTTAAATGTGTATATATTGGAGTTTGTACCGTTTGAGTAGGCTAATATATATATATATAGACAAATCAAAGTAATTAACGAGAATATAATGTGAACGCAGGAACCGTTATTTACTCAAACAAGAGCAAAGATGGTGGGCAACCCAACAGGAGCACGAGCAACGGTAGCAATTGACATGAATGAGCTCAAGAAAATTCACTCTAAAACGCCGCGTTGCAGACTTGCAGTCACAGCAAAACCACCTCCAGTGATTCTTCCTGATAATTAATTAAGCACATATTGAAACTTGGATCCGAGTCTGATATTTTTATTTGTAATATTAGTTTGATTCCTTTTTTAATGTATGCCACTTGTTTGACAATATGTTTGAGAGAAGTAAGGTTTCCTAGAATGTATTGTATGTTCTTGGGGTTAGTGAATCTGACATTGTATAGAAATGTAAAAATGTATATATATTAACCTTGAAATTATACAATTAATGTAGAATGTTATCAGTGTGCTTGTGCTGGTTTAGGTGCTCGGTCTGTCTCTATGTTTATGAGTTTATCCATCCTATCTCCAATATTTAATATAAAACATAATTGACTAATTTGGTTAGGAAATTAAAAAAGTTAAATAAATTATTTTCAAATATTTATAATTTATCATTTTTCTCCAAACTAATTTGTCTGATTTATAAATTAATATATAATATAATAGATGCACAT
The DNA here is from genome assembly GCA_037074495.1 of Acacia confusa. NCBI lineage: Eukaryota > Viridiplantae > Streptophyta > Magnoliopsida > Fabales > Fabaceae > Acacia > Acacia confusa. The sequence continues at coordinate 7,441,542 of CM073513.1, read as the reverse complement.
AATATTTTAGAGACAACATATAACATATAATATAATTAAGTATTTTCTTTAGCTTTCTTAATCTCCACATATACATGGTCTTATATATATTAAGACCCAGAGTTAGTACCTATTAGTCATGGTGATTAATTAGTTAGTTTGTTATGAGCCTCGATCACCTTGTTAGTTGATGGCCATAAAGTATGTATTTAGAAATCTTGTGGTATGGACCGTATGGTTTAGGAGCTCTGTCTTATACCTGTATTTTAAAAAATTCTGAGAATATAATGTAATTGGTGCTTTTTGATCAACACTTGCTGTAAATGTGGATCTCTCTCTATAAATATATTCCTGAAAGAACTATTATGTAGTTTAATTGAACAGCTTCGCAATAAAAACTCAGACTTAGAAGTACGCATCTTATGAATTTGAGGATTGATATGGGGCATCAAAATTGAATCAATTATCAGGAATTAAAATGAAGAAATTGAGGGAGCAAAGAGGGATTCCAATAGAGAGAATATCCATAATGGTCGGTTCGTATTTTCTAAACGTTTCCCTAAAAATAAAACACGAAAGAAACAATAAACTTGGTGTTTCCATATCATTTCATGTTCCTGTACTTAATTACTTTGCCCAAGCATAACTTTTCTGAAGTCCTTTTTTGATACACTTTTCTGAAGTCATAATCCATATGATGAGAATTTAAAGTAAAATACAGATCTTCTAGAACAATTAGCTGAGGTAAAGTCAACATATACATTTTTAATCATCATAATAAAAAAATTACTATATATATTTATGATTTGGCTGGAGCAAATTAAATTACTCGCACATCCTTGAGTGTTGAGAGATCAATCACGCGGTAAGCCATTATAAAAGGAAAGAAAAATCAAGAGATTCCGGTTTTTTTTTTTTTAATACATCAAGAGATTCTGTTTTCTGTACCAGAAGAACCTCAGTGAGTCAATGTCTTGTGATTATTGAATTTATAAATGATTAATTTGTTCATATCAAAGTCATTTCATTTTAGTGCTTCTATTTGAATGTCATCGTTGAAAATTCAAGCACTGAAAACTAAACCAAAAGACTTTTATAATTTTATTAAAAAATCATTTTACAAGTAGCTATACTTTTTCTTAATTTTTAATTTCGCACAAGTACTTTTTATAGATTTTATCACTTAGCTTTGTTCTGTTAGCAAATATGTAGCTCTTGTACAAGGGCTAATGATGTTAACAGAATAAGGATATAGAATCTGACTATGCCAACAAAATAAAATTAAAGAATTTAATAAAGGAAAAAAAAGGTATGTATACCAAATCAAGAAATGACGGAAAGCAGAGATATAGACCAAATAATTTCCTTTTTCATCATGATTTTCTTGTAAAAAACATTGACAATATAATAAAAATTGAGTAGTTGGAAATAAGAAAATTAGTGCATGAGACTAAAAATATCACACACCATACCCACAGCAATGTGCTAGAGTCTAATGGAACAGGTTACTCCTCCTCAACCTTACGAAAGAAGAAGGTTCAAATCTTTGATGGGAGAGGTGCCCACGTTTAATTGCTGGTAGTGCCTCAAATAAAATTATCTCTAATAGAATAATATCTATCCTTGGCCAAAAAAAAAAAAAGGCCTCCACGACATCTGTTGGGTACAATAAGATCGGAGCATTGGTTTAATCCATTGTTTCATGAGTTGCCACGTATAGCTTTTTATTTTATCTTTTAAATATCCGTGAGTTTGCTAATTGCTTCTTTTTTTTTTCCCGGCGAACAAGTTTGCTAATTGCAAACTTTATATTTTCTAATTGCCGCAAGAGTTTAGGGATGGAGATCGATAAGGTTTCCATTTAAAGCAGAATAGAGAGAAGGTTTTAACTTTTAACCTCACCAATCATACATTCATACGTAATTAATTAATCAGTGTTGTTGGAAAGTCTACACCCTCCTTCTGTCTGATTAAGACGTGAACCAAAATATTTTTTACTTATAATTTTATTGGGTTTTACTTCTGTCTTAAACATGAGGGTTAGAATAATATACAAACATCACGTAAATATTCACTATTGATGTCTGTTAGTGCCCCGATATTCCTATACCAAATTTGAGCTCACTTGATGACAGTGACAAAAAGACAGTGAGAGAAACAAATAGGAAGCTAAGAGAGAGTAGGAGTCCGAATGAGGCCAATACCCATCTCCTACCTGCCTCCGAGATATGGCTATACCGGAGGCTCGAGGACTTGAGATTTCGTCGTTTAAAAAGTGTTGAGATATTATATATTATATTGATATGTCTCTCAGCAGCTCATCATCAGCAAGCAGCGGCTTCTTATGAAATTTAATCTTGGGGACACAATGAGATCATCAACCTCATCGTCATCATCTTCATCTTCTTAATACAATACCTAGTATGTCTCGGCTCGTAACCCTAGTACAGGAGAAAATACTCACCACTAGTCATGAAGTATTCATCAGTTTCAGAGGAGAAGACACTCGCCAGGGTTTCGTAAGCCATCTCCATTCTGCTTTGAGAAGGAATGGTATCAAAACATACATGGATGACCACGATCTAGAACGAGGTAATTAACCAAATATCATCCACGCTTATACGAGCAATCGAGCAGTCCAAGGTTTCTCTCATCGTCTTCTCCGAAAACTTTGCCTCCTCAAGGTGGACTTTGGATGAACTGGTGACGATAATGAGTTGCAAGAGAACAAGGGGACAACTTGTCCTCCCTATTTTCTATAGAATAAGTCCTTCAGAAGTGGGAAAGAAAAGGAGTTATTCAGCTGTTTTTAAGAAACACCAAAACCTGTCTAGGTCCGGCATGAAGGAGACGGAGCAACGGTGGAAGACCGCCATGGCAGAAGCCGCCGATCTCGCTGGTTGGGAAAGTTCCACTATAGGTACTCATTAATAATAGCTTTCCCCTTCTCTCACCCTTAGTAACAATTAACGTTTATTTGGTCAAAGATCAAGTTGTTTTAAACTGTCAATAGAATATGCGCCTGAATTTAAATGATTATACCTAATGGCCTTTTTTTTATTTGGTTATGAAGAACGGAATCTGAGCTTGTGGAGGTTATATCTATGGAATTGATGAGGAAACTGAAATCTATGAGCCACGACGAAAGTGAGGGACTTTCATCGCCTGAAAATTCTACTCCCAGGAAATGCCTATTACTGCTACATGGGTAACTCCATTTTCTTATTAATTTATATTTTTCATATAGTATTAATTAGTCTGAATCATAGATCGTTGTCATCAACTATTTTTCATATAGTATTAATTAGTCTGAATAATAGATCGTTGTCACCAACTTGTCACTCTTTAAGATCGATCGATCGAGGGGAGAAATAAATTGTGACTACGAGTCATTATAAATAAAAGCGGGTAAATTAATTGGAATACAATTTCAATCTTCATCCGAACATGGTCTTGTTTCATTATGAAAAATTAAAACAATGAGCAACCTATTTATTCATTATAAAAGAATCCTAGGTCTAATAAATTTAATGAAAAATGAACAGCACTTTGAATCTACTGGACAAGACAAGGGATGTTTTCTTTCGGAAGGAGCATGAGACGTTGATACTCACAAGCAGCTGGAGTCCTGGCCAGCCATTAGCCTCGGATACTTCCGGCTATTTGTATAGGTATGTTTCTTATATATTTATGCTTCTTATATAAATATATACTTTATAATATGTATTATTCTTTTATAATCCTTTTTGCAGACCAGCCATTGATTATTATACTTAGATTAAAAATAGTAAAAATTTCGAAATGCATGCACGTCTTGTATTAATTAAGTACTAAGAGCGAAGAGTTTTATAAGTAAGGCATCTTGGTGTGTGTGTGTGTAACATTTAGTAATTAACAACTAGAACATGTGCTTGATATTCACATAAATTTCGAAATGAGTTATATTATATTTACAAATAATTCGTTTTATTAGTCCTTTAAGTTTACGTAATATATACTTTTGATCTTTAACTTTCTAAAGTATGCTTTTAGTCTCATTTTTAACACCGTTAATGTTGTTAACGGAAATCGTGGACACAACAAACTAAAGTGATGATAACTATGTAATTAAATGCTATTAATTTTAAAATGTGTAAACTGAAAGATATATAAAAACCTAATGAAGAAGTTAATATCAAAACCTTGATTGTATTAAAAAAAATTAGTTTAGTGATCAAAATATAATATATTAAAAACAAAATTTAAATATGTTTTGTTAGCTGCATAGTTATCACTTGAGTTTGTTGCTTCAATATTTTCCGTTAGCAATATTAATGGTGTTAAAAATATAGGATAAAACAATATATTTTATAAAGTTAAGAATCAAAAAATATACCTTATGTATAACATAAAAGACTAAAAGTATCCTTTAACCTAGTTTTTATATTATACCCCCTCCAACTGTTTTTATAAGAGATAAATAACTCATTCATTAGGGGAATACAGTCAAAATTAATTCAAATTATTAAATCATTCTTCCGACCCTATTTTTAATGCGGGAGGATTTTGTGATCTTTTTATTAGGCAACATAGTAACTATTTATTACAGTGGTTCTCTTTTAATTACTAGTGTTTGATATTGATACTTGAAAGTGGCAAGGCTAATACTCCATCTAGTCCTTAATATAAGATATATTCATCTAATTTAATTAGATTAAGAAAGTTCTTTTAGTTGGTTAATTTGAATTTTTTTTTTTTTGGAAACTTTCTAACCATCTTCCTTAATTCCATTTAGCTCTCTTTTACTTGATTATTGTTGAGTGAGTATCAATAAAGGTAAATTAATAAAAGATTGACAAATATGATTGTTTCATTGTAGAACAAAATATATTGGACTTGACCTAGGAATAATGCCCAAGGCTTACATACCCATGAGAGAAATCAAAGTCCATGTAGTTCGATGATATAGAATAGGCATTTAGCCAAAGGGAGGGGAATATGTGTTCTATGTAAGCAGAATAATAAAGAGGCAGAGTGTTTAGAATCCGTGTACCTTATAGGTTAACTTCATATTTGTAGAGATTACCTTAGGGTTAGGGTTTAGACTGTTGGGCCTCTTGTGCCTCCAAGCCCAAATGATGTGTCGTCATGCCTGTGGCATATTGATTATCTCTTGTTAGGCCATATCTTGGATGGGCCTATTATTTGAGTCCGTAATCATGAAAAATATATCTTACATTTAAGACTAATTTGAACTCCCTAATTAGGTCATATTTTAAAAACCGAATATAATATTGTGAGAAAGGCAATTAATGAGAAAGTCAACGCAGGAACCGTTACATAGCCAAACGAGAGCAATTATGGTGGGGAATCCAGAACGAGCACGGGGCAAATTTACCCTGAAGCGCTGCGTTGCATTCACGACAACCACCCACAGTGTCTCTTCTTGACAATTAAGCATATATACATACCCGTTTGTCGTAATAAAGGCCTGTGAGTGTATATATGTGTTTATGTTTTGAAACTTGGTAATCAATGTGTTGTTTATTAGATTCCTACGTTTTTTTGGGTCAACTATTTGATTCCTACTTTCGGGTTGGTGAATTTGACACTGTCTTGAAACAGTGCACATAGTGTACGTTTGTTTCATTTCACTTTTTATTTTAAGTATTTCGTGTACAGCACAAAAATATTTAAATTTAAATGACATTTTGTAATGTAGGGTGAGATTGCTCCATTTTAAAAAACATTAAGAGTTAAATTGCATCGCAAATTATTTTAAACTACTTAATGAAACTAATTAAAAAAAATACAAATTTCTGAATAAACCTTGACCGGGAAAAAAAAAAATTGAAAGAGACATATACTTGCGGTTTTCATATTCGATGCCCCTTTACTTAATTTCTTGCCTGATAAGCAAATTTGTTTAAAAGCACAGATCTTCCGCGACTATTAGCTGTACACAAAGTCAACATATATATATATATATATATATATATATATATATATATATATATATATATATATATAATCATAATAAATACAATTACCCCTTATCTTATATTCGTATCAATCCTAATTATAAGACATAGTTGACTTTTTTTTTTAGAGATTAAGGAAATTAATTAAATTACTTTTGAGTATTTTTATTTTTATTTTTTTCTTCAAACTAATTAGTTTGACTAATAAACTAATATATAATTTAGAAATACATAAATATAAAATGATTGCATAACTTATTTAGTTTTCTTAACCTCTATTAAAAAAAATCAACTTTATCTTATGATTAGTATACTGTATAAATCATTTCGACCATGCAGGTTTCTCTAGGGGAAAAATCATTAAACCTAAGATCGGATACTGTAGAGGATGGAGACAAGGAGAAAATTAATGCATGGACCTAAAAATGTGGGACCCAAAACTTCTACAGTCTTACATATGCTGAAGATGATGGAGACAATAAGATCGTAAGTCGTGACGTTGGTTTAATCCATTGTTTCAGAAGTTGCCACGCACTATATAGCATTTTATTTTGTTTGAAAAAAAAAAAAAAAAACCCTGAGTTTGCTAATTGCTAAACATTATTGGCTGCTTGGGAAGTTGCCACAGGAGATAGAGATGGAGATGACGTTTTATTTAACGTTGTCGATGTAAAAAATTAATGATGTTGAAAAGTCGACGTCCTCACTCTGTTTGATTAAGACGGGAAACAAATAATCAATTCCAATTAATTAGCTTTCCAGTATTTTATACTTGGTTTATTTCATGTTGCTCCATCTATACTCAACTGTAATTGGTCTAGCAGCAAACGCCCTATCCTGACGAATTGAATATATTAATCTAAAAAGGCGCCGATAATGGATACTCTGAAGGTTAAAATATATATTACTCCTTCTATATCTACATATATAATATATAGTTTGTAAAGTTCGATATTTTTTATAAAGGACAATCGCGATCTATTACATCTCTTGAAAGCTTGTACTAGTAATGAATTTATTTTTTTTTTCCTTGACTCGATCTTCATAACTTGTGATGATGGAATTGGTTTTTTTAACACCGTTTGTTGATGTCTTGATTTTTTTTGTTTTAACGGGACATTGTGTTGTATTTTGATAAACAAAAATTCTGAAAAACTTGATTGGGAAAAAAGCCACTTAAATATTAATTATGAATCAGTTGAAAGATGAAAAGTTACTTAAATGATAAATAAGTGTTTGAAAATAAAAAGCTACTTGTGGGAAAGATTGTTTGGTTACAAAATGTTTAAACTTTGACGCCATAATCAAGTTGTTTCTAGAAGTTTTCAAGTGACAAAATATATTAGGATCAGGATTCAAATAATGATTTATGTCTAAGTCTATTTAATACAGCCTACCTGAGTCATACATGCATGATGGTGTTTTTGTATGATTTTGAATTAACAATATAACAATATTTTTTTTTGAGCCAACTAAAATAACTTGCGATAATGAACCGATTAAAATTGACACACACACACATATCTAAACATGATAAAAGAGTGATTATGATGATCTTAGATTTACAAAGTCAGATGTGTGTTATGATGTAAAGTTCTGCATGCCCCTTTTTTTAAAAAGAAATATAAATTGTCTTAAATTTATCGTAATCAAAATTATATAAATTTTTTTATTAAAATAAATCATTTATACTAAATTCAAGTCGTTTATTCAACACGGCATTTACTTTTCTTATCAATTATTTAAAAAAAAAAAACTTGTAAAGATCAAGAGTGAGAATAAAATTATTGTACTCTATCATAAAGGGAAATATAAAATTTTTAATAAAATATATAATACTGACGTTAAAGTATTCTTTGTTATTGGCAGAGGTTAATCTTCTGCAGATCATTCAAATTAGTTTTGTTTATATTAGAGCGCTACGCCCACTTGTTTAAACAATGAAAGCCCCTATTAGTAACTCCGATTTGAGTTTATATATTTTTATTATAACGAGAGAATTATTTTTGTGGGATGAGTTAATTACTAGAATTTGACATTCGTTTAAGCTCAACCAATCTGCCGATTATTGATTACAAAATTCAAACCACACTATTCACACCATGACAATTATTTCAATTAACTATATCTTGTTAGAAAGAAGGGAATATGCCAATTAAATTCAAACAATATAAACGTAATTTCTTCATCAAAAAAATAGACATAATTTCTCTTTCATCTGCACTTAGATTGTCGTTTATTCTAAATATCTCTGCTTGATGCATGTCCACCCCATGAAGTTTCCAAAAATAATTATACAGTGACGTAAAGTTATATATCTGTGTGTGTGTGTGTGTAACTTTACATTTGCTTAATAATTTTATCTATATAAAATTATTAAGCAAATGTACAGTGACGTACGTTTATGTCCTCGCATAGCATTTATTAATTAAGAGGACTGGGTTGGCTTGTTGCTTCTTTATGTTTGTTTTTGCTTTTTTGTTTGCTTTCGTTATGGTTTCCTTTCAGTTTATTTCTTCCCATTCTGTACTCAAACGCTTTTTATTGGAGTCTTTAATAGAAGTACTTTTCGGAGCAAAAAAAATCGACGGACACTTACGCTTGCAATAATATTGAAACAATAATGTCAATTCCTCAAAAGTCATATATATCGCTAGGATTTAAAATACAAGTCACTCCAATTACTTCACTGGGAAGAGCAAGTGATTAGATCTGTCATAAATTAAAAACAAATTCAACTTTATCCTACTCTAAATATCTCACTTTTCTTCTCTTTTTAGTTTTTTCATGATCCATATCGTATAGATGTATATCACTAATAAATAAGGGTAAAATTAAAAAATATTAATTTATAAATCTCTAAATGACTTATATTATGAAGTACTCCCTCTTATTTATAATATAAGGCATATTTATCTAATTTAATTAGATTAAGAAAGTTAATTAAATTAGTTAATATAACATACATTTTCTAAAATACTTTAATCAACTTTCTTAATTCTCTCATTCTTTCTTCTCTTTAATTATTATTGAGGAAGCATCAATGTAGGTATATATTAAAAAAAGATTGACAAATATAAATGTTATGTGTTATATTTAGGATCCAAATTAACTTTCTAAATATTTCTTGTATTAATAACATGAGGACTAAGAATTTTCTCAGAAAGATGGCACGGAGTCCTGCTCTTCTTCCACGCGAGATCGATGCCCGATTGTCAAGCATGATGTCATATCTTTTAGAGAAATATTGTCCCGCTCTGGGAAATTTACTTTTCATTTCGTCGAAATGGCTAAGAAATCTAACAGGCGACTACCTAGCCAGATCAATATGATAAAATAAAATAAACCCCAACAAGTCAGGCGGCTGCCAAAAAAAAAACCCTCCAAGGAAACAACCTTGAGGATGATCTGATAGAAATTGTTAATTATTAGCAAGATTCACCCACATGAGATCTTCTTCAACCTCATCATCATCTTCGTCTTCATGTGATTCTCAGTATTATTCCGCCATCCCTAGTCCTAGTACCAGCGAAATCTCTCATGATGGGTTCGCCGTCGTTTCCAGAGAGGATATTCGTATGAACTCAGCAGCAGCACTATCATCTTCTTCATTCTCATCATGTTGGTCGTCATCAATAGCTTCATCATGTTCAACTTCTCAGACTTCCTCAGCAAACCCTAGCCCTACCAGTCACGATGTTTTCATCAGTTTTAGAGGGGAAGACACTCGCTATGGCTTTGTAAGCCATCTCTGTGCATCTTTCACAAGGCACGGCATCAAAACCTACATGGATTGCGATCTCGAGAGAGGCAACGAGATCTCCTCGACGCTATTAGTGGCGATCAAGCAATCCAAGATCTTGCTCCTTGTTTTCTCAGAAAACTATGCCGAGTCTAGGTGGACTATGGATGAACTCGCCAAGATCATGGAATGCAAGAGAACAAGCAGGGGACAACATGTGATTCCCATTTTTTATAAAGTACGTCCAACAGATGTGCGACATCAAAAGGGAAGTTATGAAATTGCCTTCAAACAACATAAAAAGCGGTTTAAGCAGGCTAACAACAGCACTCTGCAACAGTGGATGACAGCCATGACAGAAGCAGCTAACCTCTCTGGCTGGGAGATCTCAGGTTCTAGGTAATTAATTAGTACCGTTGCCATATAACTGATTGATAGTAACGTAATTTCTCTTTTTCTGATCTATTTTTCAATAAAAATATATATACCGTCCTCTAGTGGTCAAAGTGCTTGGTCGAGCAATTATATTTGTGTTAATAGTAGATACTGTTGTTTAATTTGTACAGTTTGTTTATGGAGATCTCTATAGTCGGATCGTCTTTAATAAATTCATTGTTAGAAAACTTGCTACATAGTAGAATATAACTACTATGTATGAGTTTTAAGAGATGATCGGATAACATATAGAGACTCGATGGAATTGTACGAAGAGCTCAAAAAAACTGTGTCCATCTGCTGGCTCTCTTCTTTGTCTATAGAAGCGAAGCTGAGCATGTAGAGGAAATAGCGGACGGCGTCATGAGAAAACTGGAATCAATGAGCCGATCACCGGTTATCGTCAGAGACATCCAGAGTGCAACTGAACCGCCAGGTGCCAACTCTGCTCCTCAGAATCAATCCGACGACCTTAATTCCGGCGACTCACACAACCCTACCCCTCAGGAGTCCTTTCCCAATAAATGCCTCTCAAATCGGTAAGTTCACATTTTCTCACCTAACTCCATAAGAATTTTAGGCTTTGAAAATTCTATACTTCATTATCATTTAGTACATCAAAAGTGAATATACACAAACATATATACACTAAAAAAAAAAGTTAATTAACTACAGAATTTAACGATGAAATTTTGTTGCTAAATTCACTTAACGGTTGAATGTCGCCGCTAATTAATTAGTGACGGCCTGTTTGTTTTTTGTGGTTTTTTTTTTGTAACTTATATGTATATTTAAAGTGCTCTGAAAATTTGTATGGTGATGAGTAAATGCAATGGTAGTATACTGGGCGGTCTACGGGATGCTTGGTTGCGGAAGGAGAGTGAAAAGTTAGTACTTGGCAGGAGAGAAGAACAAGCTGAGGCATCAAGCTCCCATAGTCCCAAGACATTTGTGTATAGGTATGTATATATCTTTTTAAATTTCCTAAACTTCCATTTTTATCCCTTCAAAAGTTAACTTAATTATTAGCTTTTATCTGTGTTCTAATTAAATGTGGATCCTGGCTAGCTTCTACATATATATATACACATATCATATATTTGCTGCTGTCAACTCTTTCTTTAAAATAATTATTTTTTTCGAAGCAAGTTAGGTGAGTCAACTTTGTATAGCTGGTAAGCGAACACAAGGATTGTTTGACGGGGTCAACAAACCAACTCATAGTTCTCAGTTCTCACACATTACACACAGAAACCAAAAATTGAATGAGTCGTAATGTTTGATAATTTTGTTGATTCATTAGTGAACTGAATACTCCCTCTGGTCTTTATTATAAGGTACCAACTATCTTTTCTTACAAACCAAGAAAATAGAAGTTAAGTCATTAATGAGCCTAAAATTAATAAAAGTTTTCAACTTTATCCCTACTTTAATGAGATAGATTTTAAAAAGTTTGTTAAAGTAAAGGCATAATAGGAAATAGTAATAAATAAGTTAGTTAAATGTAGTTGGTGTCTTATAAAAAAAACTAAAAATTTTAAATAGTTGGTGCGTTATAATAAGAACTAGAGGGAATACTCTATATAATAATCTTGAGCTTTACATCTTTCTAAGTTTCATGTGGCCCTCCTTTAAGAACTGTCAGACACTAAACTAACCCTAAACTTCCTTGGACTTTTCAAAGTCCACGTACTCCAACGTTTATAATCTACGGCAACGATGTTTTCAGTGTAAACTATTAATCTTAATTTTAGGGATCGACAAATACTGTGGAACACTTGGAAACTGTTGCCTATACCTGTTGTCTTCTACTTTAATAATCGTTGCCTATAAATTATCTATTTAATTTGAGAAATATTTATATAAACATATCATTGCGTGATTTAATACTAATATCAATGATTTTTTTTTTGGGAAAATCCTCCCCAGGGCCCAATTAAGTAAAAAAATTTCAAAAAAAACCCTAACAACTTTCACATGTCAAAAAAGGCCTTAGGGCTTTTTCTGGTATTATTTTAAAAACCGTTAACAACAATATCAGTATCCATTAACAACAAAATCAGTATCCGTTAACAACAAAATCAGTATCCGTTAACAACTACGTTTTTCTAAAATAATACCAGAAAAGACCCTAGGGCCTTTTTTGACATATGAAAATTGTTAGGGCCTTTTTTGAAATTTTTTTACTTAATTAGACCCTGGGAGGATCATCGCTCTCAAATCTGTACAGCTCGTACAGCTCTCAATATCCGCAGAAACAAAAATAAATAGAAAATTTGAAGCCAAAATCAGGAGATGATTTTTTTCAATCAATTATCGCTCTCAAATCTGTCTCAGACGATCAGACCCATGAAGAAAAGTTTAATACTACCTCCCATTCTAGATATAAAATATAGTTATGTTTTTAAAAATATTAATTTTATACACGCAATATTTGATTGGAAAAAAAGATATTTATGAAAAAAGAGTTTGTCTTTGATATATATGTGTGTGAACTGTGGCCACATTTTGTTCTTTGACTCGGCAAAGATATTTCTGAGTTGAGTTCTGACAATGGCAATGACAATGTCCACAGGAACCGCTTTCAACCCAAACGCAGTCAAACATGGTGGGGACTCGTATAGGAACAACACTCTTACTCGGCTTCTTCAATTGTTAAAGGAACCTTCTTCCATTAATATGGCTCAGCTCAAGCAAATTCACTCTCAAATGCTGCGTTCCATCCCCAGCCACCACCCACAATTCCTCTTTCTGTACAGCAGAATTCTCCACTTCTCGTCTCTCGCCGATCTTCACTACGCCACTCGAGTCTTCAATCACTTTCAAAACCCTAATTCCTTCATGTGGAACACTCTCATTAGAGCCCACGCTCGAAGCACCCACTTCAAAGATCGCTCCATAGAGCTGTACAGAGCGATGATCGAAGACGAGACTGTTTTTCCTGATAAGCATACTTACCCGTTTGTTCTAAAGGCCTGTGCGTACTTGTTTTGGTTTTTTGAAGGGAAACAGATGCACGGCCACATTTTGAAACTAGGGCTTGAGTCTGATGTTCATATTTGTAATAGTTTGATTCATTTCTACGCGACTTGTGGGAATCTAGACGTAGCACAGAAAGTGTTTGATAAAATGTCTGAGAGAAGTAGGGTTTCTTGGAATGTACTAATTGATTCCTATGTGAGGGTTGGTGAATTTGACACTGCCCTCAATCTGTTCATTCAGATGCAAAATATATTTGAACCTGATAATTATACAATGCAGAGTGTTATTAGTGCTTGTGCTGGTTTAGGTGCTCTGGCTCTAGGTTTGTGGGCTCATGCCTACATTTTGAAGAAGTCTGAGATGGATATGGCTGATGATGTTTTGATTAACACTTGCTTGGTGGATATGTACTGTAAATGTGGGTCCCTAGAAATAGCTGAACAAGTCTTTGAAAGCATGCCTGATAAAGATGTAAATTCATGGAATTCGATGATTTTAGGTCTTGCCATGCATGGTAAGGCTGAGGCAGCACTAAATTGCTTTAACCGTATGGTGAAGTCTCAGATAGTTTCACCAAACTCTATCACTTTTGTCAGCGTATTGAGTGCTTGTAATCACAGGGGTAAAGTTAACGAAGGGCTAGAGTACTTTGACATGATGATCAAAGAATACAATATAGAACCAAGAATAGAGCACTATGGTTGTCTGGTCGATCTTCTCGCTCGAGCTGGACGCATAGAGGAAGCTCTGAACCTGATCTCAGAAATTCCAATGAAACCTGATGTTGTCATATGGAGAAGTTTGTTGGATGCGTGCTGCAAGAAACAAGCAAGTGTTGAGCTAAGTGAAGCAATGGCTAAGCAGATTTTTGAGTCATCAGAGGGAAGTATTGGAAGTGGGGTTTATGTACTTCTTTCCAAAGTGTATGCTTCAGCTAGAAGATGGAATGAAGTAGGATTACTTAGAAAACTGATGACTGATAAGGGTGTGATTAAAGAGCCTGGATGTAGTTTGGTTGAAATAGATGGTGTAACTCATGAATTTTTCGCTGGAGACACAACTCATCCCCAAAGTGAAGATATATACAAGCTTCTGAATGTGATCGATGAGAAGCTAAAATCAATTGGGTATACTCCTTATTACTCTGGAGCAACTATGGTTGATGAGATTGAAGAAGGAAAGCAGAGTACGTTGAGGCTGCACAGTGAGAGATTGGCCATAGCTTTTGGGCTATTAAGCTCAAAACCCGGTGTGCCCATAAGAATATTTAAGAATCTCAGAGTCTGCAATGATTGCCACCAGGTGACCAAATTGATCTCTAGAATTTACAATGTGGAGATCATTGTGAGAGATCGTGTTCGCTTCCATCACTTCAAAGATGGAACCTGTTCTTGTAAAGATTATTGGTGAATGATATATGCTCCTGTTTTAGTTTTAGTATCTAGCAGAAGCATGTGTATAGCTGAAAAATCTTGGAAACTTTATTATTTATTATTGGGTTAAGGAACAAATTTACCAACAAACTATTGACTCAAGGGCACCTAGCATAATAAACTCTCCAGTGGACCAAAAACACAAACAAACTTTTAAAAATGTACAAACAGCACCGCAGCGTTAGATTTAAGGTAACGTCTGTTTTCTAGGTCCAACAAACATTACAGAATAGCACCCAAATGTTTATGAAACTATATTTAAGCCTTAAAAATTTCAAAATTTTTATTTTAGTCCTTTCACTTACTTTATATGAAGGGACTACAGTGAAAATTATAAAAAGATTTTGGGCTGAAAGATAATTTTCTAAAACTTTGAGTTCTTTTCTGTAATTTTTGTTGGGCCATCCCAATCCCCAAAATCCGCCGCTGGTAATAAGCCTTTATTTTCGGCTTTAACCTAGCCTGTGGCCTATTAAAAAGGCCTGTAATTTTAAAAATTTTATAAGTAGCCTAACAAACCACAGGTTTCGCCTTAAAACGAGCTTACTTCAAATAAGGTGAAAACAGACATACTTTAAACAGACCAAAAATAGACCTACATCTAACAGCCTATTTAAAGTAGGTGTGTTTTTTGTCTGTTTAAAGTAGGTGTGTTTTTTGTCTGTTTAAAGTAAGTATGTTTTTTGTCTGTTTAAAGTAATTATGTTTTCGTCCTGTTTAAAGTAGACTTGTTTTGAGGTGGGGCGTGTAGTTTGTTGGGCTAGTTACAAAATTTTTAAAATTACAGTACTCCTTAATAGGCCATAGGCCAGGTCAGGCTAAGGTTCAAAAAAAGACCCGAAACAAACGACGGATTTTAGGGGGTAGGGATAGCCCCACAAAAATTATAGAAAAGAACTCAAAATTTTATAAAGTTGTCTTCCAGCCCCTAAAATTTTTATAAATTTCACTTTAGTATGAGGGACTAAAATAAAAAATTTAAATTTTTTTGGGGCTTAAATATAGTTTCATAAACATATAGATGTTATTCTGTAATTTTTGTCAGACCTATAAAACGGACGTTACCTTAAATCTAATGGCGTTGTGTTGCTTTTACATTTTTAAAAGTTTGTTGATGGTTTTGGTTCACAAAAGAGTTTATTGTGTTGGGTGCTGCTAAGTCAATAATTTGTTGGTAAATTTGTTCCTTAACCCTTTATTATTTAAATAATAATTATTGAGTAAGTTGAATTGATCAACGGCACGACACAATGCAGACTTCTTGGCGTGTTGGGATGTAGAAGTTATTTATTTATGATTGGGTCTTTTTTTTTATTACTTTTACAAGTTACTTATCATATCTGGCGTTCTCCTCATTCAATCTCCCTCTTTTAGATTAAAAATTCAACGGCTAAAATTTAGTATCTTATAAAATTGTTATGAGCTTATCGTCCATCCACGTTTGTACACCTATCAACCAACAATCCATGTTAAATTTTAATAGTTTAAATTGATTCTTTTTTTTTTTAAAGCAGTATTACAATAATAATTCTATAAAATATTCAATCTCAACTATTGAATTTTAAAGATATTTAGAGAGTTATCTAAACAATTTTGAAAGATTTCTAAGAGATTATATTATTATAAGATCAAATCAAATTGGCACATCATTTGTGGGGTTTCAACTTAAAATAAATTTTTTTGAACATAGGAAATAAATAATAATAATGAGAAGTTTTCTTTAAAAAAAAGTAAAAAAGAAAGAAAGATTTAGTTTTATTATTATCACTATTATTATATAATTTTATGTTCACAATCAGGAAGCACCTGGGACCATGATTGAATTAAATGAAATGAATTCGAATGCTTTGGGCCGTTTGGAGATTGAATGGCAGATGCAATTGGGCCCACCAATTAGAAAAGGAAGAAAAAAAGACGAGAGACGCGGCATTTGGAGAGTAACTGAGAGACGGCTGGACGGTGAACACGCAGAACAAAAAAACAGAAGAAGCAGAGGCGCGATTCGGGGAGGACCAGAGGAGCGATGAGATTGTTGATTCCTATTCCTTGAATTTCAAGTAATTCATAGCTTATTAGTTTCCGGTATTCCAGTAACTTAGATTCTGCAATTCCAGTATGTTGTTGAACCTGAGTTTTGATTTTACTATGATCAATTGGATTAAAGTCATATGTGGCTAAATTGTTTTGCAATCTAGAGAAACTATAAACTTATTTGGGTTTTAGGGATTATTCTTATTAATTAGTTTTGCTTATTATTAATTCAGTTTATTTAATCTTTTTTTATTTATTCATTGCTTAGTGATTGGCCACCATTGAATATGTTTTGAGGATTTATAATTGAACTTGACAAAGGGAATCTTAAATTGACTTTGACATTAAATAATGTGAAATTAGATTTTAATCTAATTTGCGTCTAAGATAGACATATAGTTAGAAGCTCCACATAATCAAATTAGAGTGAGCCCGATTTGAATTGCATCTTAATTAGTGGTGTGAGACATTACATAATTAATTGAGATGGGTATATAAATGGACCGACAAGAATTTATAAACATTGATGCTCTAAATTAACTGATTAAGTTAAGTTAAAATTAATATAATGGGAATAAAATCTAAAAAACAAATAAGGGATTAATGACTTTAGGTTATTTTTTTTATATTGAAATTTGCTCCCAGCGAAAAGTTTTTGTTGATATTAATTTCTTGTTTTATTTACATTTCTTTTTACTTATATTGAAAACAACTTTCATTTATTCAACTTAAACGAAAAGGGAAATTGACATATAATCATAAGCTGAATTGAGTATATGTGAAATGACTTTGATTTACCACTGACTATTTTCATAACCCGTACACTTACGGTACTTAGTTAAATTTTGGTAGCATCAATTATCCAAATTTACTTGAACACATGATTTTTATTATAGGATCCCATGCTTGAAGGAATCCTTCATTTAGCTTGGGATTTCTCTGCCGGAATCCGGCATTATTAGTAACATGCTAATCCAATTCATTGGAATGCAAGCTCACAAAGGGGGAATCATGCTATTGTTGAGTAATTACTGCAGCTAAATAACCAGAGCTTGATTACTAGTTTAAGTTGAAACCAGTATTATAAAATCCAGATTGGACCGACCGGTTCGACACAAAAACTGGTGAATCAGTCGATAACCCGGTTTAGTTTTTTTATTTTCTTTATAATTATATATTAATAATTCTAAAATCTTCACTTTCTCACTGGTTTATTCCTGAATTAGCTCTAATTTAACTCTGGTCTAATCTAATAACCTTTTACCTAATACTCCAACTAGTTGAGTGACGGCTCGGATTTAATAACCTGGTTGAAACACCCCACAACCAAGTTTCATCCAGTTCTAAATAGGGATTAGATAACATTTATAAAATGGAAATGAGCAAATAGCTTTTGTTGCCGTGAGGAATATATTGATTTTCTGTGAACCTATCAAAAGCTTTGCATATGTTGGGAAGCCTTTTTGCCCCCGTGAAACATATACAAGGATCCAGTGACAGCCACTGAGCAAAGAGAACAAGAGAGGCCACTGTAGCGATTTTCCCATTAAGATTCTTCCCTTTCCTCATATCCAATTCGGTCCACAGAAAATGAAATAGAGAAGTGGGGTCTCTGGGATGCCCTTGCTATTATTTGTGGAAAAAATATATATTATTCTAATTCAACACTACCCGTTTTCTGTTACCATTTTTTTAAAAATTTATCCTCTTTTTTAATTCTAATTATTATTGCTTCAACGGTTCAAAAAAAAAATAGTTTACCTTGGAATAGAATAATAAGAAATTATTTCATTTTTTGCGCCAAGTTCTTGTCTCGCTTAAACATAGTGCAAAGTTTTTTTAAGAAAAAATAATTTCAGTCCAGAATATGCTAGCTTTGCGGAAAGTATATCCTAATTCGAATCCAAGGTAAATTTTACATATCTAACAAAAATATCTGGCATTGGTCATCTGACAAATAAATTGAATAAGGCATAAAAAAATTACAAAACCATCTTACACAACAACTCTCTGAATCTTCATGTAACCAACATAATTGTCTACAAGCCACCCAGGGCAGCCATTAACGAACTGATATTACTGTGAAGAGATATATATAACCATAAACCCTTCACAATGGCAGCTTCAGAAGTGCCTCCTTGATTTGAATGCAGAGAATGCAGAAACCCAACTAACATTTCTAAATGCTTTCACTTAAATTATGTACATAGACCGTGTAATGACAAGATTCAAAATTGCAACACTCTCCCCCAGCTTGGTATCTCACAGTAGACCTTGTTGCTCAAACTCACTTGCCACTGAAACAGAATCACAAAACAAAAGCACATATTAGGCCAACGAAGCCTCAGAACATAAGCCTCATGCTAAGACCTTAAGCCAAAAGTTTTCTAGTTACTTCTATTACAGAAGGAAAGCCAATTTCTGCAGAATCAAGAAGATTAGGCAAAAGAAAAAAGCTAACCTTGGGACGATGGAAGAACCAGAACCACCTGCATCGTAACGTTGTTGGGAGGAAGCTGCAAGCGAAGAGGGTAAAGCTTTCTGTTCAAGGGACTGCGAGTACACACAATGATTCCCTCTAGCCCTGTCTCTTCCTCAAACTTACGAGTCAATTCTTCAACACCATTTCCTTTAAATATCAAAGAATAACCCTGCAAGCCTTCATCATCCACATCGCCGTTATCCTCCGCAACATGGTAGTATATGGTTCGCCCCTCCATCTTCGGCGGCGAACCCACATTCGAATCAGTAGACTGGAAAACACACAAAATTTCATAATTCAGATCGAACCTTTAGCATACCCACACAGAGAACTAGATAAATCTCACAACTCACAAGTCGTACATACCTCTAGTCTCGAAAAGGCTTTGACGGATGCAGCCGTTGGGGTGTTGGATTCGAAATCGAGAGAATCTGAATGGGGAAGCGGCGGAGGCGCCGGTTTCTGAAGATGAATCTCGACAATGTCGACATCCCACAAGATCCAGTCCTGTGTGGAGGTCCTCTGGGGGATATCGTGGGTGACGGAATTCCTCCAAGGCGGCAAGCCGCCATTGGCTCTGAGGTAGTTGCCATATCGGGTCTTGAGCTTGACCCGAGATCCATCTCTGACGGGTTCCCACTCGACAGAGGAATCGAGCCGTCGGGGCAGAGTCTGAAGGACCTTGTGACCCGTCATGCCCAACAAGAAGGGCTGGCTGGAGGCGGTGAGGTACTTGCCATAGATGCTCTTGAGGCGAATGATATTGTCGTAACTGGGCACTTGCTCAACGATCCATCGGGCGGCCCTGGAGGATCCGTTTCGGTCTTGGGCGACGGATTCCTCATCCTCATCGGCGAGGAGGTACTTTTCGTGGTGGCTGCGGAGACGCACCGCCTTGGCGTTGTGGAAGAAGTCCATTCCCGACCTGAACTTGTTGGAACTTATCTGCAATTCAGAGATGAAAGAAACAAGATTGTTGTTGAAGCTGGAGACAATAGTTTCACAGAGACACACAAGATGAAGATGCTAATCGGATTGGTTTGTTCGTGTGTGTGTGTGTATATATATATATAAATGCTGGGGTGACAAGGGTAAAAAGAAGTGGGCGCTGGTTGGAATACAGTCAGCGCCAGCCAAACTGGGTCACTTTGGAAGAGACGACACGGTTATGCGTTTATTGTAACGTACTGGGTTGAGGCGGACGCGCTCATAGTTGGCCTAACTGGTTTTCTAATAATAAATGCTCTTAATCACAAAATAATGCAAACTAAGTCAATAAATCGAAATATTGAATTAATTATATTTTTATGTTAATAATATTTTTGTAATTTTCACAAGATATAGAATGCGTAATAATATAGCAATAGAATTATCATTACAAGAATAAAAACTTACAAAGTGAACAAGTTTGGAATATTCCACAATTATAAAATGTAGATTAGCTTAATTTGTTTTTATGTTATTACTTATATAATAAGAAAATGAAGGAGGGAGTGCTAGGTGATAGGAAATTGCAAGGGAGGATGATGACAACAAGGTGATGGCAGGTATGAAGTGTGGGGCCCCACATGCGACGAAAGAGGCATGTGCATGTGCTAACCGGTGATAATTGTGTGATTAGCGGACAGGTTTGTAACCTAATCACCTAAAACAGAGATTTGATTTTTAAAATATAGTGGTAATATTTTAACATATTATTTTTTTTATATTTATTATTTGATTTAAAATTGATTAAAGATAGGGAATACTAATCCTTGTGACATTATAGATTAAAAAAAAGATACTGTATTAAAGAGGTGAGTTGGCTGGACTTGTTCACGGATGAGGCATGCATGGTGCTAGAGAAATCCAAACAAAACTTTTTTTGTCCTTTTACTCCTATCATAATCGTCACCGAAGTTAAGGATTTTTATTTGCCTATGAATATAATATTTTATATTTTTCTTGGCATACAATTTTTCATGATATAGTTATTTCTTAAAAAAAATATTACCATTTTTTTTACATATTTATCATAATTAATTAATTTATCTGTTTTTTAAAAAATTGTTAAATGATTAAGAGTTGAGAGCAATTTTATTTCATAAGTTGTCACTGAGAAGTAATTTTATTCTAAAAATTCTTTGTGAGACAATATTATCATGATGGTTATTCCAATTAACTATGACTATCAGTTTATCAAATATGTTGAATTGTTAATCCATATATCATCCACTAAGGTGCAAATGTACCCCAAAAGTTTTAAATCTAACTTTAAAAAAATTGAAATAGGTGAAATATGGACTTTAAGGACAAATTTTTACCTTAAGAAAAATGGCATGGATTATGAACCCAACATATTTGACCAAAATTAATTGGGACAACAGTTAGAGTAAAATTACTCCATTTTTCACACTTTGAAGACAAAATTAGCCCTTAACCTAATAATTAATAGTGGAGGAAGTATAAAAAAGGGACCAATCGCCCCCCCCCAAAAGAGAAAAATTATTAATCCTCTTATTCTTAATATAAAATAACTTTTTGAAGTTGATTTTGATCCTAAACATAAGACATTATAAGAGGGGTAATGAAAGAATTAAGGAAGATAACTATGATATTTTAAAAAATAATGTTATATTGACCAAGGGCAGAGCCAAGAATTGCAATTAGGAGGTAAAAATTACACAAAAACCCAAATATTCATGAAACTATATTTCAACTCTATAAAGATTTTAAGATTTTCATTTTAGTCTCTCCACATAACTTTACATGAAAGGACTAAATTAAAAATCATGAAATTTTTATAAGGCTGAAGGATAATTTTTAAAGCATTTGAGTTCTTTTTCTGTAATTTTAGGGGGCCATCCCTGGACCTTCTAATTTCACCCCTGATATTGACCAACTTAATTAACTTTTTAATTCAATCAAATAAAGTAAATATTACATCCAGTCCTAAAAATATGATATAGTTTTACACTACAAACTTCATCAGAATATTATTTGGAGGGGGGTCTGGCTATCGGAGGCTTCTATGCAAATTTACTGTGTAAATTTGTAAATTTGCAACTTAAAATAAAAAAGTGACATTGGCAAAAAAAAAAAGAAAATCCAGTATAAAATCTGCATAGGAGCCTCCGATGTATCGAAGGCTAGCCAGATCCTTCCTAGGGAAGGGAGTATGTCTTATACTGAGATATAAGTACTTATTTCCCCTGGCCGTCAACTAAACTTTGCATCATTACCCTCTAACCTTAAAAAGGCCTCACACCAAAAGTTTGAATTTCTGAACTTAACAACGCGTCTTTAAACTAAAACCAATGGCATGAGCAACAAAAATGTGCGCGCCATCTCCGCTCCCTTCACTTTTTCCATTACTTATTATTTTGACTTTCAATCTATTTTATAAAGGGAAAATCCTTTAAAAAGAATTTCAAAATTATGAAAAGACAAAATGGTGATCCGAATATGCATAATCTCAAAGAGGTGTTAAGGACTAAATCGTCTTTTTCAAAATTAAAAGAAAATCATGAATGCCCTCAAATATTTCATCCTTCCTTCTTCAAGGCTCAAAAACCTCCCACACACGACCCAAATTGAGCCTAATATCTCTCTGTGATTGTTAATATTCGAAACATTTTTTTTATCTTTTAAGATTTTTGAAGTTTTTCATTAGGGATTTTCCCTTTTATAAATAGTAGTAATTCACTCAAATGTTTGGATTTAAATCCAATGCATTCAAATAGACTTAAATTTATAAATTATACAGAAATCAGGAGTTGTGTCTAAACTCAAATCAAAAGAACATCATGTGTAACTAGTATTTTTACTAACCAGATCTCCTTATATACTGCATTGTGAAAATTTTAATATGTAAATGGTTTATAACTTATATGTAATGTAACTTACAATCATAGATATGTTTCTCCTACATCTGGCAAGGCTTAAAATATTGATAAACATATCTTTAGAATTTACCCTAATAGAACTTGACAGTCCTCAATCTGGTCTAGTTAAATAGTTCAAGAAATATTGATAATGAAGTAAGTATTCAAACATTATAATTAATCAAGAAGAAAACGGGTCTTTATAATCTGATCACAAATTCATAATAGAAAATAAAAATAGTATAATGATTGTTGAAAATCATTGAGCTAATTCATAAAGCCAAACTTGATTAGTGGGTTCTTAAGAACTCATTAGAGTTTGACATACCTTCCTATGTTTAATTGATACTCACAAGACTTTCTTTTCGAATTTAATTTTCATAACCTTTAGCCTATAGTGTCAAGTGTCAACACAAGCCAGTAATTTCCTCTTAATTCATTTTAAACCAATTCAGCTCCAAAATTAACTTGGTTTAAGCGGAACCACTTTCCCTACCTATCCCCATTCCAATGATGGGTAAGGAGAGCTCCTCCCTCTGGACCGTCTAGATGGGATCTGGACGATCCAGATTTAATTTTTTTAACTGTCATTTTTTAAATAAAAAAATTATTTTTAAAAAATATGTTAGTTGAGAGATTATCTTTATTTTAGATTTTCTACCCATTAAAATAATTTTTTAAACAAAATAAAAAATAAAAAAAATAAATCTGGACTGTACAAATCTGATCTGGACGGTCAAAAAAGCTTTCCCTGGATGGGGTGGGGAAAATGTTTCCTGGTTTAAGCAAACAAACCAGAACATCACAAGTTGTCCCTAAAAGTGACATCAAAATCAATCAAGAAATGAAGCATTTGATCGAGTAGTCACGTACCTGCAACTTAGAATTGCGTCTCGGTGAAGAACTCAATGAGAAAACCGACATCGGCGACGACGGGTCCGAACCAAAATTCTCATCGGAAACAGAGGACGACATAACACTCTCGGAAAACGAATAGTCCAGCGGCGCCTCCGGCAATTCCACGGCCTCCACATCCCACAGAACCCAATTCCTCGTCGCCGAGTAGCCGTGCGGTTCATCGTGCGTGACTGAGTTCCTCCACGGCGGCGTCCCGCCGTTGCCCCTCAAGTACTTCCCACACCAACTCTTTAGCCTCACCTGAAACCCATCCCGTGTCGGCTCCCACGCAAACTTCCAATCGGAATCAGCTTCAAAATCACCCTGAGCAACCCTCTCTCCGGTCATACCCAACAGAAAAGGGTCTTCCGTTGCCGTCAAGTAACGGCCATGACAGCTCTTGAGACGCACAAGGTGGCTCTTCCCTTCCACTAACTCCACGACCCATATGGACTTACCCGAAGACCCGTTTCTGCTCTGCCGGACCTTCTCACGATCGTGGTCGGCGACAAGGTACTTGTCGAGGTGGCTGCGAAGCTTGACGGCGCTGGCTTTGGTGAAAAACTCCATAGCCAAAACTAACAAAGAACAGAGGAAGTTAGTGGAAAGGTTAAAGGTAGTTGTGGGGTGTGATTTGGAAGTAATAGCAATAGCAATGAATGGGAAGTAATTAAATGGTTTTCTTAATGGAGACGATTTGGGTGGGAATGGGAAACACAGAGAATCAAGAGTGTTGAGGCTTGAAAGGGAATTTTGATACTAGTGTTTAAGAAGAAGAAATAAATATTGTTGATGAAGAGGAAGGTTCAGAGTAATACAAATGGTAGAGACAGAGGAAAAGATCGGGAAGGGTCTGCTTTGAAGCTTGAAAAATCAAAGTCTTTGGAACCTAAAATGGTGACGCAGGAATGAGACTGCCAACTGAAAACGGTTTTAGAAAAATTTATTAGTCTTCTTGTCTTTTTTGACGGATAAATTTTTTTAGTTTTCGTAATTTGTTTTCGGATTAAGTTAAACATTTATTTAAAATTAATAATGATTGAAACCTCTAAAAACAATTTTTTAATCGTTAGAAACAATCCCAAACAAAGATATAAAAGTTGTAAACTTTTTTTTTTTTTGCTCAGAATAGAAGTTGTAAACTTACTCGGAATGTTTTCTCATAATTGCACTGTGGTAAAGTTTTTGGATGCAAAATGCGTTATTTTATGAAGAGAGATATTGTGGGCCCATAGTTATAAATAATGAATTATTTGCTTAAATGCCTTTAGCTTAATAGTTTTGACTATTTTTTTAACGTAATTTATAGTTTATAAAATAAATGTATGTGGAGAGTTTTATTTTAACTTATATAAACGTGTTTTTCAAACACTAGCAATAGATTTTTCACTTTTATGTGTCAGTATAATTTGAAGAAAACATTAGAGCATATTTGCATATTTGGGAATAACTTGACTTGGGAAAGTCATTTTTTTAAGGAATAATTAAATTGTTTTAATTGGTGTGTTAGGAAATACTCACTGCTCTATAATTTCTCAGAAATTAGGTTTCAACTTCCTTAATCACCGCGAAAGCTACTTAATTAATAAGCAAAATTGACTTGAATTCTACTTTTTATTTTTTCTTCAAAAAATTATTTATCCAAACATAAATAAATATGTTATGAATATACTGATTATGTGGATGTCCATTGACTCCCGGTCTCCAAATATTACAAGATGACATGGGACCCACGCATAGTACCATTGCATAGTAGTTTACTATTTGGTGGGACCCACGCACAAAATTATACAACTCACGGGAATGCATTCCCGTGAGTATACAGTTATGTAATTATGGGAATATTGCATCAAATAACCCAAAGTGGAAATTACACTAAAGTCTCATTTTCCTTCTATAAATAGAGGCCTTCTGTAAACATTCAAATTACACTGAAATGAGAACTTCTCTCTACTCTCTCTCTCTCTAAAATCTCTTGTTCTTGTATTTACTTTTCATCAGTTTTATATTACGTTATCAGCACGAAGACTCTACCAAGGTAAGATTTTATTACCATCTTCTTTACTATTTGTTTATTTTTTTCTATCTGGGATAATCTTAACCATGATATGGAATTAAAGTTCTACTTTTACCGATTATTTTGAACATCGGGTTCCATGGTTAAGATTTGAGATTATTTACTATTTACTATTCACAGTAAATAGTAATTTTTACTATTCATGTTAATTTTACCTTTTTCAGTAATTTTATATTTCTATTCATTTTGACTCCTTTATGGAAGTCTAGATTTAATATTTCAGTAATTTTATTTTATTCACTATTCATTGTGAATAGTAACTTTACTATTCACGGTAAATTTATATTTTACTATTTACAGTAATTTATTTATGTTTATATATTCTTCCCACTCCCTATTTATTAATTCATGGTGGCAACATTAAGCTCCATTTGTAATTTAATTTTACTGTTTTATTTATTTAATTCATGGTGGCGATACTAAGCTCCATTTGTTTAATTTAAATTCTTTACTTACTGCTTTATTTATTTCATGGTGGCGATATTAAGCTCCATACTGACTTTATTAATATTTACATTATGCCACTAACATTTAAATTTATGTTACTAACATTTATTTATGCATTTATTTACCTTTTATGGTGGAAACACTAATATTAGTGGGCTCCATTTATTTATGCATTTATTTACCTTTTATGGTGGTGGCACTAATAGGGCTCCATTTGTTTATCTTAATTCTTTACTGTTGTCTATATATTTTATAATATATGCATCATCTTTCTTACCTTCGGATGAGATAGGTCTCGCTGTGAGTTTACTCCCATTCCTATCTCATCTTATTTTTATTTTCTTAGCATGTTTATTTACCGTTCTTTAAATTATGTTTTAATTTATAATAAGTTTTTATAATAAGATTCTAATTATTTTTATTATTTTTAGTTTGAATCATGTCTTCCAACCTTTCAAATCTTGAATTTAATGCTCTTGACATCACCGGGAAGAATTATCTATCATGGGTTTTAGATGCTGAAATCCATCTTCAAGCAAAGGACTTTGGAAAGGCTATATTGCCAGGAAATGATGCGTCCCCTCAAGTAAAGGCTAAAGCTATGATTTTTCTCCGACACCACATTCATGAAAGTTTGAAAACTGAATATTTAACGGTGAAAGATCCATTTGAATTGTGGACTAGTTTGAAAGATAGGTATGATCATCAGAAAACGGTGATTTTGCCTAGAGCTCGTTATGAATGGATTCATCTCAGGTTACAAGATTTTAAAACTGTAAGTGAGTATAACTCAGCTGTTTTCAAAATAAGTTCTCAGTTAAAATTATGTGGTGAAAAAATAACTGATGAGGACTTATTAGAGAAAACTTTTTCTACCTTTCATGCTTCGAATTTGCTTTTACAACAGCAATATCGTGAGAAAGGTTTTAAAAAATATTCTGAGTTAATCTCATGTTTACTAGTAGCCGAGCAAAATAACGAGTTATTATTGAAAAATCATGAAAATCGTCCCACTGGATCTTCTCCATTTCCTGAAGCGAATGTGAGTGTACGGAATGATCATGGTCGTGGCCATGGTCGCGGTCGTGGTCGTGGCCGTGGTCGTGGACGAGGACGTGGAAATCGTGGAGGTAGAAATAATCATGG
The DNA here is from genome assembly GCA_037074495.1 of Acacia confusa. Lineage (NCBI taxonomy): Eukaryota > Viridiplantae > Streptophyta > Magnoliopsida > Fabales > Fabaceae > Acacia > Acacia confusa. Next base: position 7,414,068 of record CM073513.1, on the reverse strand, counting down.
TCCTTATCATGGTGGAAGAGGTTATTATAGTCCTTATACCCACCAGAAAAAGATGAACAATGAAGGACAAAAGAATGATAAAGAAGGTCCTTCAAAAGTTGTTGAACATAAATGTTATCGGTGTGGTATGAAGGGACACTGGGTACGTAATTGTCGTACACCAGAACATTTAGCGAAACTTTACCAAGCCTCTATAAAAAAGAGTGTTAATAATGTGGAATGTGATGATAAGGCTCATAAAGATAATGATGTCAATGAGCCAAATGATGATGTTATGTCTCTCTTGGAGGTGGAAGATTTTTATGATTAAATAAGTTTGGAGGTGGAAGATTTTTATGATTAAATAAGTTTTGCAAAAATTGTAATAATTATTTTGTTTCGTTCTGACTTGTTGCCAGTTATGTATAATAAATATGTTTTTAATGCATCTTCTATATTGAATATGTTTTGATGCATTTCTTTTCTTTTAATGAAGCTCATGGACATTTCAAATATTGCACACAAGAATGAAGATATATGTCTCATTGATAGTGCAACGACACATACAATTCTTAAAGATAAGAAATATTTTTCACATCTAACAAATTGTAGTACAAGCATCAATACCATAGTGGGTAATACAAGATTGATTGAAGGCTCTGGAAGAGCAATAATAATATTATCCAATGGTACGAAATTTGTTATTAATGATGCTTTGTATTCCTCTAAGTCTCATAGAAATTTGTTGAGTTTTAAAGATATCCGTCGAAATGGATATCATATTGAGACTATAAATGAGGACAATAAAGAATATCTACAAATTGTTACTGTTAGATATGGTGAAAAATATGTTCTGGAGAAATTATCTATGTTATCTTCTGGTTTGTACTATTCAAGTATTAGTACAATTGAAATAAATGTTATGGAAAACCAGAAGCATGTTGATAAAGACATATTTATTGTTTGGCATGACCGGTTAGGCCATCCCGGGTCAATTATGATGCGACGTATAATAGAGAATTCATGTGGACATAACTTGAAACAGAAACAAATACCAAAATCCCATGATTTCTCATGTGATGCATGTTCCAAGGGAAAATTAATTATTCGGCCATCACCAACCAAAGTAGAAAGTGAGTCTCTCACATTTCTAGAACGGATACAGGGAGATATTTGTGGGCCAATACACCCACCATGCGGACCATTTAGGTATTATATGGTTTTAATTGATGCATCAACTAAATGGTCGCATGTGTGCTTATTATCTTCTCGAAACCTGGCGTTTGCGAGATTACTTGCTCAATTGACAAGATTAAGAGCACATTACCCGGATTATCCTATCAAGAAAATACGTCTTGATAATGCTGGTGAATTTACTTCACAGACTTTTAATGAATATTGTATGTCCCTTGGAATTGATGTTGAACATCCTGTAGCACATGTTCATACGCAAAATGGACTTGCAGAATCATTGGTAAAACGATTGCAACTTATTGCAAGACCTTTACTTTTGAAATCTAATTTACCAATTTCTGCTTGGGGCCATGCCATTTTGCATGCAGCAATGTTAATTCGCATCAGGCCAACTAGTTATTTAAAATTTTCCCCCTTACAAATGGTTTTTGGTGAAGAACCTAATATTTCTCATATACGGACCTTTGGATGTGCAGTATATGTGCCTATAGCACCTCCACAACGTACTAAAATGGGTCCTCAAAGAAGAATGGGAATTTATGTTGGGTATAAATCTCCTTCAATTATAAAATATTTAGAACCATCTACAGGAGATTTATTTACTGCACGATTTGAAGATTGTCATTTTAATGAATCAGTTTACCCAACATTAGGGGGAGAAAATAAGCAGTTGAATAAAGAGATTAGCTGGAATGAATTATCATTGGCTCATTTTGATCCTCGTACAAAACAATGTGAACTAGAAGTTCAAAAGATAATTCATTTACAGAATTCAGCTAATCGAATGCCAGAAGCATTCACTGACCCAAAGAAAGTGACAAAGTCACATATTCCAGCTGCTAATGCTCCAATTCGAATTGATGTCCCTGTAGGACAACCGATTACAAATGAATCAAAAGCACGCCTTAAGCGTGGTAGGCCTATCGGTTCCAAAGATAAAAATCCTCGAAAAAGAAAAGAAGCTAAAATTATAGATGGCCAAGTCGAGGATAATCAAGAAAAAAGCGTAGCTCTGGATGAGCCACTTCATAAAGTGAAATTATCTCCAGAGGAGAATATTGAGGCCCCAGAAGAGATCCAGGTATCTGAAATGTATGAAAATAATGAGATCTCAATAAATTATGTCACAAATAATATCAAATGGAACCGTAATGATGTCAACATTGACGACATTTTTGCTAATCATATGGCATATGATGTAATGAATGAAGAAGAGGATCATGAGCCAAAATCCATTAGAGAGTGCCAACAACGAAAAGATTGGCTCCTATGGAAAGATGCCATTAATGCAGAATTAAAATCATTAGCAATACGAAAAGTATTTGGACCTATAGTCCATACACCTAAAGATGTAAAGCCAGTTGGATATAAATGGGTTTTTGTACGGAAAAGAAATGAAAAGGGTGAAATTACAAGGTATAAAGCACGCCTTGTAGCCCAAGGCTTTACACAAAGACCTGGCATAGATTTTGAAGAAACATATTCACCAGTAGTGGATGCAACTACTTTTCGTTATTTAATTAGCCTAGCAGCAAATGAAAGGCTTGATTTGCATCTAATGGATGTTGTGACTGCCTATTTATATGGCTCACTTGATAGTGATATCTATATGAAAGTTCCTGAAGGACTCAAGATGCCTGAAGCATTTAATTCAAATTCACGAGAACAATACTCGATCAAATTAAATAAGTCCCTGTATGGCTTGAAACAATCAGGGCGCATGTGGTATAATTGCCTTAAAGAATATTTGTTGAAAGAAGGGTATAAAAATGACCCGATATGCCCATGCAGTTTTATAAAAAGATCGAGAAATGAATTTGCTATAATTGTTGTTTATGTTGATGATATCAACATTATTGGAACTTCTGAAGAGATTACAAAAGCAATTCATTGTTTGAAGAAAGAATTTGAAATGAAAGATTTAGGTAGGACAAAATTTTGTCTTGGATTACAAATTGAGTACCTGAAGGACGGGATCTTTGTACATCAAGAAACTTATACAAAGAAGGTCTTAAAACGATTTTATATGGATAAGTCACATCCATTTTGTACTCCAATGGTTGTAAGGTCTTTGATAAAAGAAAAAGATCCATTCCAACCCCAAGTAATTAACGAAAAAGGTGTAGAACAATTACTTGGTCCAGAAGTACCATATCTTAGTGCTATTGGGGCACTAATGTATCTTGCTAATCACACAAGACCTGATATAACATTTGCTATTAATTTATTAGCAAGATATAGTTCTGCACCAACACAAAGGCATTGGAATGGTGTAAAGCGTATTTTTCGTTACCTCAGAGGTACTATTGATATGGGGTTATATTATTCAAATGTATCTAAACATGAACTGATTGGTTATTCAGATGCTGGATTTATGTCTGATCCACATGATGGAAAATCACAAACAGGTTATGTATTTACATGTGGAGGTACAGCAATTTCATGGCGATCTATGAAACAAACTATATCAGCCACTTCATCTAATAATGCAGAAATCCTAGCAATGCATGAAACAAGTCGAGAATGTGTGTGGTTGAGGTCAGTAATTCATCATATACGAACTACTTGTCATTTATCTTCTGGTAAAATGGTTCCAACAGTTCTATATGAGGATAATACTGCATGTATTGCCCAACTTAAAGAAGGATACATCAAGGGCGATAGAACGAAGCATATTTCACCAAAATTTTTCTTTACTCGTGATCTTCAACAGAATGGTGAAATAGATATCCAGCAAATCAGTTCAAGTGAAAATTTGGCAGATTTATTTACCAAGTCACTTCCAGAAGCAATCTTTGAGAAGCTTGTCTATGGTATTGGTCTTCGAAGACTCAAAGATCTCAACTGATGTTGTCAATAGGGGGAGTCGATACACGCTGTACTCTTTTTCCCTTATCTAGGTTTTGTCCCACTGGGTTTTTCCTAGAAAGGTTTTTAATGAGGCAGCACTGGATAGTGTATCAATGAGTGATGTACTCTTTTCTTTGGCTAGGTTTTTATCCCACTGGGTTTTTCCTAGTTAAAGTTTTTAATGAGGCACATTCATAAATGGACATCCAAGGGGGAGTGTTATGAATATACTGATTATGTGGATGTCCATTGACTCCCGGTCTCCAAATATTACAAGATGACATGGGACCCACGCATAGTACCATTGCATAGTAGTTTACTATTTGGTGGGACCCACGCACAAAATTATACAACTCACGGGAATGCATTCCCGTGAGTATACAGTTATGTAATTATGGGAATATTGCATCAAATGACCCAAAGTGGAAATTACACTAAAGTCCCATTTTCCTTCTATAAATAGAGGCCTTCTGTAAACATTCAAATTACACTGAAATGAGAACTTCTCTCTACTCTCTCTCTCTCTAAAATCTCTTGTTCTTGTATTTACTTTTCATCAGTTTTATATTAAAATATACATATTTATGACTTAAACACTAAATTACGCATCTGCTTGATTAAAACACAATTTCAATTTTCTGGTAGGAAAAATGTCAAACAAACAAATTATATCAGAACTTCTGGAAAAATAACTTTTGAGAAAAGTGTGATTAATTAGACCGACTGACAAAGTTTAATTAGATTTATTTCAGTCTAGCCTATTAATGAATTATTAATAATATCCTTATTTCTCTTTCGTCTACTAGGATTTGTTTGGGCATGATGCTAGCCGAGCTTCATGCCCAAAGGATGAGAAGAGTGCCCATCTTATAAGCGAATCAAAATCCAACAGTTTTATAAGGGTCTTGTGGATTATACTCTTCCTCTAATCTTCTTTATGCAAAATAAATAAAACGAGCAACTATTCATTGTCCCTTGTATTATTAAAAATTTCTTGTCTTACCTTTACAAAGATACTATTTTTAAGAGGGTATTTCAAGAAAATTAATACACGTTTTTTTTATAAAAAAAATAACTAATTTAACTAATTATCTTAATTCATGTATCCAAATTAATTAAGTGGATTTTATATTAATAATCGGGTAACGTAATCAAGTTAATGTCACCAACAAGATGTTGGTTGAACCAATGAGGAGTGATACAATTAGCTAAAATATTAGCATTCACCTTAAAAGGGAAAACGTTCGATACTTCCTAGCTAGTTGATGGGAAGGCTTTATTGGCAAGTGATTTGTAAATACCTTTAAAAACATTCTTTGAGTTTGAAAGCGTACTCTAACCCTAATATCTAACTCTAGTATGACATCGATATCTACCTCACCTAAACTTATATATATATATATATAAAAGAGGTTAGTTGGGGCCGGTGACAACGGTCTCACCTCAACAATAAAAGAGAAAACAAGTATAAATATTAGGAAGCCTTTAAACACTCTAGGGGCAACAATAATTCGTTTATAGTCTTTGGGAGATATCTTGGGTTGGCACCATGTTATTTATAAGGACGTACTAAATAAAAATAAATAAATCTTGAGCATATTTATTGATATTAGCGTTGTTTCTTAAGTCTTAAACTCGTGTACTATAATTATATAGGGGTGGGAATTAAGGTAGTGGTATTCAATATCGAGCAATATGATTGAGTGGTGTTTGTTAGTGATTTCTAAAGAAGGTAACTAAGAAAGCTGGATATATTGTACTATAAGCATGCCATGAAGGGCTGTATCAATTGAATCGGATGATTTCACACGCCACCCACAACATCTATCGACTTGGATAAGGAAAGGGACTGCTAAGTGGTTCTTCTTAATCATGGAACTTGTTCACTGCTCTTGTATCCATCTTGTTACTTTTAAAGTTGTGTTGTTTAAATCTTCTTGTTGTTCTGTCTTTCTTTCTCTGTTTCTAGTTTATGAAAGTTTGGTATACCCTACTTTTCCATGTAATAATTATATACTCTCTCACGTGACTTTTTTTTTTTTTTTTATGAGTCTAAAATTTGAAATTTGAATTATTTTAATTTTTTTTTTATAAGAGTCAATAAGAATTGTCTAAATATTTAATGAGTTTTTCCATGCTCCACATTAATTATAGATATTGTACTAATTAGAAGGTTGGTGATATATATTTATATGAATTTTTAAACATTTTCTTAGGCCACATAATTCGGATATTGAGCTTTAATTTTCTAAGTAGGACCAAATGGAGTATATACATGTATTTATAAGGCAAAGATAGAATATATATTTTTATCATATTTATAAGGCAAGTCATTAATTTTTTACATGAATGTAGAAATATTGTGTACTAGTATATGAGTAGCAATTATTTCATTGGAGAGTATGTAGTTAAATAGAGATAAAATTAAAAAGTTACTGAATTCTAAGATTGAATCCATGAACTTTAATGTTTTTTTTTCCTTAAATTTATGTAGAATATGTTGAAAGTGTCGTATAAATAAGATAAAAGAACTATATACATGTGCATGTATAGTTTGGTGATAGCCAACTTTGATGCATGCCCACTTGTATAATCCACAAAATAAAAACCCCATTATATTGCTTTATTCCAGGTCTACCCACTTCAATGCGCCCCAATTGTCATTATGATATTTTCAATTACTGGCAATCAATAATTCTAGACGAAATGGTCACTCCCTTCCCTGAAAAAACTTGAAATTTTAGGAACAATAATCCATCTTAAAAGTAGGTATACTAATTTCTGTTAGGCATATTACATAATAAACATCAACAAGCAAATACTACTTTTTTCTAAAGAAATTGGCAAAAAAGTCATGTATATTTTATTGACGAGAATAATCTAAGTTAGAGTATTAGTAATTTCTACTTGCAACATTTGCAGGGTACCATATCCATGTACAAAAATTTATCAGACTTTTCTAGTTAATAAATTTTTTTAAAAAAATATTTTTTCACCAATTTTTTTCCCTCACTCTGTGAAATTATTAAATCACAAAAATTAGATCAAAATATACCCCCATCGTGTTGCGTGTTGAGGCTTTCGTAGTTGTGTGAGTGAATTAGCATGACCTTCATTTCTTTAAAAAATAAATAAATAAAGAGCTTGACTCATTAATACATGAAATATCAAATTCATTCTAGAAGTGAACTTTGAAATTAATATGAAAAGGAGCAAATAGAAAAGCAGTAGCGTGTAGTTGGGGAAATTAGCCTGGGGAAGCGTCTTCCTTTTGATTGAATTTCCTTCCACGTTTCCTAATAAATTATTGCGAAACAGAAGATAGGCATTCTTTATGTATTCACAAATGTCGTCATTACTTTAATAATTGACAATTTTCCTTAAAAAAATATGTATGTAGATTTATTCAAACTTAAAATATAATAAATAGCCAGGTAATTAAACCTGAATTGAACTTTAGGCATTAACTAGTTCTTGTTTTTTAAAAAAAATTTGCTTTATTTTTGTATCTTATTTAGAATTTCATATTAATAACCCAAAATTTTTTTTTATTTTTTACTAGTTTGGTTTCGGATTAGCTTTAATCTAACTTCAATTTGACTTACTAGCCTTTGACCCAGTATCCTAACAGATTTAGTGGTGAGTTAGATTTAATCAATATAATAAAAAGTGTTTGATAAGTGATACAACCAACTCTTATGTTAAAGGCACGACAAAAAAGAGATGAACTTGGGTAAATATTTTAATTTTAGTATAACAAGAGTCATGTTTTGGCATGGAGCTCTAAATAAGCGGCACTATTCATAACACGCAAACACTTCAATGTCCTATATTTTTTTAATATTTGAAATTAATTATCTTTTTTGCTAAAAGAATCAATTTTATTATATTTGACGTTAATATTCATGCTACTAAATATATGCAAGATATTTTCTCCCTTCAAACTATACTCTACCAAAATATTTATTTGGTAAAATGAAGCCCATGAGTTAAAATCGTGAGATTGGCAGCCCATTGAATACGTAAGGCCTTGTTTCGTTTCCTGATGATTGGGCTCAGTATAATATGGGGTTTACGTAGTGGGTGGTTTCACTATTCCGTGTGGTGCTTGGGATATATATACTAAGATGGAAGAAACATTTACCAAACTGGGTTATATTAGGAAGTCGGTTGAGATACAACCACCTACTGGATCCCAATCAGATACAGTCATCTGGTGTAATTCACCTAATGGAACATTTTCAATAAAATCAACATTAAATTTTTATTTGTACCAGACACCTATGGGTGGAGGTTTTGAGGTTGGAATGTTCCTAAAAAGATTAAGTTTTTTCTTTTGACAAGTAACACATGAGATATTAATAACTAATTCATTGAAAGTGAAAATTAGGCTTTCAAATATAAATGAGTGTTTACTGGATGGGCAAACTGAGAAAACAATATTACATATCTTGAAAGATTGTGAGAGAGCAAAAAATGTGTGGAGGTAATTACTTAATCCTAATAAATATATTGTTTTTCCCATATGTTTTCCAGGAATGGTTTTGTTGGAATTTAACAAGAAATCTAGGCAAGGATTGTGTTTTAAAAAGTGGACATGGACCAAAATATTTGCTCATGCTTGTTGGCTGTTGTGGAAAGAAAGACACCAAAGGAGGTGGTTCATCAGTGTCAATACCACTTAATGGAAGAAGCTATGGCTGGGAGATTGAAGCATCAATTGCTTGCGGAGGTATGACAAACAGATATCAAATGGAGGAAGCCAACACTTGGGTATGTTCGTTTGGATGTGGATTCATCAGTAAGAGAGCATAACCAAACAACAATTGAGGGTTTGATCAGAGATGGTAGGGAAAACTAGGCCACATGATTTTATGAAGAGTGTTGGGACATTTTCGATGGCGATTGTAGGGATATTGACTATTAAGACAAGGTTTGAGGTTTGTCAACTTTATAAATTTCAAAGAATATAGGATTTCTTTGATTTTTTGGAAGTGTTAAATATTTTGTCGAGAAATAGTGTGTTGGATCATCCTTTCAAAGCTAAAACAGAGGCAACACATAAGTTATTTTATAGTGATTGGTAAGTTATTTTGTCCCATTCAAATAGGGAGATTATTAAATGTGCGTATATTTTGACTAAAGAGATGCATGTAGTAAACATGCAATTACAAATAGTTATAGAGGTGCACTCTATATGTAGAACTCGGTTCATACTCGACAAAATGTTCATCAGGGATGAATTTAGTTTTTGGTCTTAGGTGGTGTGAATTTTGAATTTCAAGCTGACACTTGTCACTTGTAAAAAAAAAAAAAAAAAAAGAATAGGGTTTTGGTCATCAAACTTTTTTATTAGCTTTTTAGAAATGATTTTACAATATACTCATTATGATTCTATTTATAAGAGTTTAATAACTGAACTACATAGTTTAAGAAAGCAATTAAAAATAATAAGTATGTTTGAACTATTTTTTCCCCAAATATGCCCTTATTTATAAGTGACAAATAAGAGAGAGAAATAGAGTGAATGTAAGTATCACTAATCTTTTAATTAATGCAACACATATAATTATGAGGGGTAAAAAATTAAAAAAAAAATTTATTAAATGTTGAGACAACCCTTGTTAGGCTCTTATAAAAAGAATAAAGAAAATTGAAATTTTGGACTCTTATAAAAAGAATCAAAAGGGAGTACAAAATAATGAGATAAATTTTGTTTCATCTTTCTTTTGCATACAAAGAGCTTCTAAAACTATAGTTTGTGTGTGGAAAAAAAAAAAGGATTGAGGGGTTTCTTGAACTAGCAATGTCCCTAAAATGACGTTTGATATGATTTTAGGACAAATACATTTTTTTGGCAAAAGCCTAGTTAAAGCCAAAGCGAGTTTTTGTATTTTAACAACAAATTTAAAATTGACTTTTTAATATATATTATTCAAATAACTTTATGTCAAACTCACTTTTTATAAAGGTGAAATATAAATGGTACCGCAATCGTTGAATTTTATGTAAGCTTTAGAAATACAAATAAAAGTGATTTGTTGGTATTTAGTATTGTATTTTTTTAAAAAAAAAACAAACAAACAAGAAGCTCCATAATATTTGTGAGTAATATAAAACTGATGAAAAGTAAATACAAGAACAAGAGATTTTAGAGAGAGAGAGAGTAGAGAGAAGTTCTCATTTCAGTGTAATTTGAATGTTTACAGAAGGCCTCTATTTATAGAAGGAAAATGGGACTTTAGTGTAATTTCCACTTTGGGTCATTTGATGCAATATTCCCATAATTACATAACTGTATACTCACGGGAATGCATTCCCGTGAGTTGTATAATTTTGTGCGTGGGTCCCACCAAATAGTAAACTACTATGCAATGGTACTATGCGTGGGTCCCATGTCATCTTGTAATATTTGGAGACCGGGAGTCAATGGACATCCACATAATCAGTATATTCATAACACTCCCCCTTGGATGTCCATTTATGAATGTGCCTCATTAAAAACTTTAACTAGGAAAAACCCAGTGGGATAAAAACCTAGCCAAAGAAAAGAGTACATCACTCATTGATACACTATCCAGTGCTGCCTCATTAAAAACCTTTCTAGGAAAAACCCAGTGGGACAAAACCTAGATAAGGGAAAAAGAGTACAGCGTGTATCGACTCCCCCTATTGACAACATCAGTTGAGATCTTTGAGTCTTCGAAGACCAATACCATAGACAAGCTTCTCAAAGATTGCTTCTGGAAGTGACTTGGTAAATAAATCTGCCAAATTTTCACTTGAACTGATTTGCTGGATATCTATTTCACCATTCTGTTGAAGATCACGAGTAAAGAAAAATTTTGGTGAAATATGCTTCGTTCTATCGCCCTTGATGTATCCTTCTTTAAGTTGGGCAATACATGCAGTATTATCCTCATATAGAACTGTTGGAACCATTTTACCAGAAGATAAATGACAAGTAGTTCGTATATGATGAATTACTGACCTCAACCACACACATTCTCGACTTGTTTCATGCATTGCTAGGATTTCTGCATTATTAGATGAAGTGGCTGATATAGTTTGTTTCATAGATCGCCATGAAATTGCTGTACCTCCACATGTAAATACATAACCTGTTTGTGATTTTCCATCATGTGGATCAGACATAAATCCAGCATCTGAATAACCAATCAGTTCATGTTTAGATACATTTGAATAATATAACCCCATATCCATAGTACCTCTGAGATAACGAAAAATACGCTTTACACCATTCCAATGCCTCAGTGTTGGTGCAGAACTATATCTTGCTAATAAATTAACAGCAAATGTTATATCAGGTCTTGTGTGATTAGCAAGATACATTAGTGCCCCAATAGCATTAAGATATGGCACTTCTGGACCAAGTAATTGTTCTACACCTTTTTTGTTAATTACTTGGGGTTGGAATGGATCTTTTTCTTTTATCAAAGATCTTACAACCATTGGAGTACAGAATGGATGTGACTTATCCATATAAAATCGTTTTAAGACCTTCTTTGTATAAGTTTCTTGATGTACAAAGATCCCGTCCTTCAGGTACTCAATTTGTAATCCAAGACAAAATTTTGTCCTACCTAAATCTTTCATTTCAAATTCTTTCTTTAAACAATGAATTGCTTTTGTAATCTCTTCAGAAGTTCCAATAATGTTGATATCATCAACATAAACAACAATTATAGCAAATTCATTTCTCGATCTTTTTATAAAACTGCATGGGCATATCGGGTCATTTTTATACCCTTCTTTCAACAAATATTCTTTAAGGCAATTATACCACATGCGCCCTGATTGTTTCAAGCCATACAGGGACTTATTTAATTTGATCGAGTATTGTTCTCGTGAATTTGAATTAAATGCTTCAGGCATCTTGAGTCCTTCAGGAACTTTCATATAGATATCACTATCAAGTGAGCCATATAAATAGGCAGTCACAACATCCATTAGATGTAAATCAAGCCTTTCATTTGCTGCTAGGCTAATTAAATAACGAAAAGTAGTTGCATCCACTACTGGTGAATATGTTTCTTCAAAATCTATGCCAGGTCTTTGTGTAAAGCCTTGGGCTACAAGGCGTGCTTTATACCTTGTAATTTCACCCTTTTCATTTCTTTTCCGTACAAAAACCCATTTATATCCAACTGGCTTTACATCTTTAGGTGTATGGACTATAGGTCCAAATACTTTTCGTATTGCTAATGATTTTAATTCTGCATTAATGGCATCTTTCCATAGGAGCCAATCTTTTCGTTGTTGGCACTCTCTAATGGATTTTGGCTCATGATCCTCTTCTTCATTCATTACATCATATGCCATATGATTAGCAAAAATGTCGTCAATGTTGACTTCATTACGGTTCCATTTGATATTATTTGTGACATAATTTATTGAGATCTCATTATTTTCATACATTTCAGATACCTGGATCTCTTCTGGGGCCTCAATATTCTCCTCTGGAGATAATTTCACTTTATGAAGTGGCTCATCCAGAGCTACGCTTTTTTCTTGATTATCCTCGACTTGGCCATCTATAATTTTAGCTTCTTTTCTTTTTCGAGGATTTTTATCTTTGGAACCGATAGGCCTACCACGCTTAAGGCGTGCTTTTGATTCATTTGTAATCGGTTGTCCTACAGGGACATCAATTCGAATTGGAGCATTAGCAGCTGGAATATGTGACTTTGTCACTTTCTTTGGGTCAGTGAATGCTTCTGGCATTCGATTAGCTGAATTCTGTAAATGAATTATCTTTTGAACTTCTAGTTCACATTGTTTTGTACGAGGATCAAAATGAGCCAATGATAATTCATTCCAGCTAATCTCTTTATTCAACTGCTTATTTTCTCCCCCTAATGTTGGGTAAACTGATTCATTAAAATGACAATCTTCAAATCGTGCAGTAAATAAATCTCCTGTAGATGGTTCTAAATATTTTATAATTGAAGGAGATTTATACCCAACATAAATTCCCATTCTTCTTTGAGGACCCATTTTAGTACGTTGTGGAGGTGCTATAGGCACATATACTGCACATCCAAAGGTCCGTATATGAGAAATATTAGGTTCTTCACCAAAAACCATTTGTAAGGGGGAAAATTTTAAATAACTAGTTGGCCTGATGCGAATTAACATTGCTGCATGCAAAATGGCATGGCCCCAAGCAGAAATTGGTAAATTAGATTTCAAAAGTAAAGGTCTTGCAATAAGTTGCAATCGTTTTACCAATGATTCTGCAAGTCCATTTTGCGTATGAACATGTGCTACAGGATGTTCAACATCAATTCCAAGGGACATACAATATTCATTAAAAGTCTGTGAAGTAAATTCACCAGCATTATCAAGACGTATTTTCTTGATAGGATAATCCGGGTAATGTGCTCTTAATCTTGTCAATTGAGCAAGTAATCTCGCAAACGCCAGGTTTCGAGAAGATAATAAGCACACATGCGACCATTTAGTTGATGCATCAATTAAAACCATATAATACCTAAATGGTCCACATGGTGGGTGTATTGGCCCACAAATATCTCCCTGTATCCGTTCTAGAAATGTGAGAGACTCACTTTCTACTTTGGTTGGTGATGGCCGAATAATTAATTTTCCCTTGGAACATGCATCACATGAGAAATCATGGGATTTTGGTATTTGTTTCTGTTTCAAGTTATGTCCACATGAATTCTCTATTATTCGTCGCATCATAATTGACCCGGGATGGCCTAACCGGTCATGCCAAACAATAAATATGTCTTTATCAACATGCTTCTGGTTTTCCATAACATTTATTTCAATTGTACTAATACTTGAATAGTACAAACCAGAAGATAACATAGATAATTTCTCCAGAACATATTTTTCACCATATCTAACAGTAACAATTTGTAGATATTCTTTATTGTCCTCATTTATAGTCTCAATATGATATCCATTTCGACGGATATCTTTAAAACTCAACAAATTTCTATGAGACTTAGAGGAATACAAAGCATCATTAATAACAAATTTCGTACCATTGGATAATATTATTATTGCTCTTCCAGAGCCTTCAATCAATCTTGTATTACCCACTATGGTATTGATGCTTGTACTACAATTTGTTAGATGTGAAAAATATTTCTTATCTTTAAGAATTGTATGTGTCGTTGCACTATCAATGAGACATATATCTTCATTCTTGTGTGCAATATTTGAAATGTCCATGAGCTTGGTAGAGTCTTCGTGCTGATAACGTAATATAAAACTGATGAAAAGTAAATACAAGAACAAGAGATTTTAGAGAGAGAGAGAGTAGAGAGAAGTTCTCATTTCAGTGTAATTTGAATGTTTACAGAAGGCCTCTATTTATAGAAGGAAAATGGGACTTTAGTGTAATTTCCACTTTGGGTCATTTGATGCAATATTCCCATAATTACATAACTGTATACTCACGGGAATGCATTCCCGTGAGTTGTATAATTTTGTGCGTGGGTCCCACCAAATAGTAAACTACTATGCAATGGTACTATGCGTGGGTCCCATGTCATCTTGTAATATTTGGAGACCGGGAGTCAATGGACATCCACATAATCAGTATATTCATAACAGTGAGATCGTTAGGAATAAAAGGAAGTGAGAAAACAATATAATTAACATATGAAAGGTGAATTATTCCACAAAAGAGCCGACCGTTACCAAAGAGGAAGACTCCCAAATCCACAGGTCATCTACCATATCCATACCAAATAATTTCAGTCAATATTTTTACACAAACACGTTTGGTGAAAATTACTTTTTTTGTTTCCATCTATAGCAACATTACTTATTGTTCACCGACCCAATTTCGCAGTTTAATATTAAAATAGTCTTCACCTTAACTGTACAATCAGAAATGGTCTATTTGAGCAAACAACCAGACTCAATTTGACTTGATTGGACGATTTAAATTAAAAATACACAAATATGTGTGTGTATTATTATTATTAAATTTTTATGAAGTTGAGTGCTCTGCGGCTCTTATGGGAAGTTGAAATAAGGGAAGCCTAGAGGCTCTCAGCTCACCAACACACACCCATGTCGGCTACTATCCTACTCCTATTTCATCAACCTTAGCTGGCTTCTCATTTGTGTCTCCTTTTTATAGGAGTTTTAAATTTCAATTGTCTTTTTTTTTTTTTTTTTTGTTTTTATAAAAACCTACTTTAATATGTTTTTACTATTTTGGTCCCTAATTAATTCTATTTTTATGAGTATAATTAATTATATTATCTCATCATATTTTCCCTCCATAGCATTCTTTTTCTTACTCTCTCTCATTACTACTTTATTTTTCTCTCGTAGTTCCTTTATAAATAAATATATACTTTTTAAAATAATCTTTTCAGTCCTTTTTATAAGGAACATTCTTTTTCATATAGGTCATCCTTAATATAAAGAATAAATTCATCTTGTTTGAAATTTTAAACTAATTTTTCTATTTTTACCTCTATTAAATTCATGTCAATCATTATTTATCTATAATAATTTTTTACCAATTATCTCTTTTACACACTCTTTCTAAATGATGATATAGTTGGAAAGAAATGTAGAAAAGTTGCATATTTATTGATTTTAACTAACACTCTAAACTGTATAATTTTAATAGATGTTTCTTATAAAAATAACCGGAGGAAGTAATCATTTCTTACATAATTATTATTTTAACCAACTTCCCAGTTTTTTAAAATCACATAATTCGATTATCGAACTTTTATAAAATAAATAGTACTAAATGGATGCATTGTGGAGTTTATTATTCTTGTTGGATGCTCTCTTCAATTCTTATTATAAGTCATGTATAACTAACTCGTTAGAATTAAAGAGAAATGATTAATTCGTCAACTTTATTTGAAAATAAAATATTTTCTTAATTTTGCACAAATTCAAGAGTATAAAGAATTGTTAATAGTCTGTTTTGATGAAAAAAAGGTAGAAATAGAAATAAAAAGAATAAAATAGAATGTAAAATATTTTGCTTCAACATATTTGATTTGCATTGAAAAAGAAAATAGATTGATAAGAAAAATTTTGTTCGTTGAAAGAAAATGAGGTACAAAAATGAGGTAAAAAACCATTTTATTCCTAAGAATAAAATATTATTTTAAACAACATGAAAGTTACACATCACAACATTGTTGTGAGTGACTTTTTGAAATTCTAGAAGTAAAGCTCCATAACTCAAGTGCATTAACAATCACTTGAGTACATTAACGATCACTCAAGTGTCTTTTTCAATATAGATAGTTTAGCATATCAACTTCTAGTGGTCATAACTTTTTGAATATAACTCTAAATTTGATAAATGACCTATCCTCATAATACTATTTAATTCTTCTTTCTAATGAAAAAAATAATTAGCTCCAAATGAATTGTATTCTAGAAATTTCAATCAAATTTATAGCAACTGGTCTGGAGTAGCATCTTTATACAACTGTGAAATTCTAAAATTTATATCTCTTTCAGTTGTTCTTTGTTAAGCATGATCTTAATTTCTTTGAAATGTCTCGAGTCTAGTATTATATGCAACAAGTTTTAATCATAAACTCATTATTTTCTGAAAGTTATGATCTAAATAATGACAGCTATTATGGAACATCATGAGAGCATCGAGTGTCAACTTTCAAAATATATATCTCTTCGTTTGAGTCTCTTTGAGCTTGATCTTAAATTTTATGAAATGAATTGAGTGTTGTTTCATGTGCAACAAGTTTCACTTTAATTGGATGAGTATTTTGTGAGGTACATCCAAATTAGTAAACCTATTCTAAAATGACACAAGAAATTCCTGTGTCAACTTCTGAATCTCATATCTCTTTCATATGAATTTATTTGATCTTAATCTTTGTGTCTATTTGTCCCATTGGAAGTCTAGTTGCATATGGAAAATTTTTTTTATCTTAATCGGATTTGCGGTTTGAGTGATATGACCAAATTATTGAATCTCTTCCATGCTGAAAGAAAATAGAGCTGAACAGAGTATCTTGAAGCAATATAATCACTCGAGTAAATAGTATATCACTCTTGGGAATCGCTCGAGTGATTTGATATCACTTACAATTACTCGAGTTTCCTCTACAAGTGATCTTTTCTTTGAGTGATTTGATATCACTTACAATTACTCGAGTTTCCTCTACAAGTGATCTTTTCTTTATCTATCCCTATTTTTTAGCGACATAACAAAGCATCATGCAAAACAAATTGCTACAGGATTTGATGCTTAAATTAGTTAACTAATCATCAAAAATATATTTAACAACATATTTAGCATTCCCAAATCTCTTATTACATACAAAAATTTACGTTTTATGCAAATAGATGCTTTACATTTGATTTGATTTTATGTCGTCTCGCATAACCATCACTTCACACATGGATTGGTGTGGTTGTTTCATCTTTTTTTAAAAAAAGATGTTGTACATGCTTTAAATTATAACTTGCATATATAATTGTAGATTATAGACATGATATTGTCGTAGTCAATTATGATCACACATTCGGATTGCCTTTACAAAAAAAAATATGTGGGGAACAAAAATATTGGACAGATTTAGGCAAAGGATTTAAACTATGAAAGACCATCTAAAATAACCCATCAATAGTCTATTTTCCTAGCAAAATGCGTATCCATGTTGCCTTGAATGCACTCGAAATCTTTTAAAATGAATTGAGCAGCTATTGGGATGATGCAATCTTAATGTGGGTGATAGTTAGCTCTTCCGCAGTCAAACCTAGAACTTCCATCAAATGATGGAACATGTCTCTGCCTCCTTCTATTCCATGCTTTTATTATGCGCTTCCCGAGATAGACGTGCTCCTAAGTAGTAAAAAATGTTCTCTATTGTGCGATCAAGGAATGAAATGGTTTCCCTCAATACTTCAGCCAGCGTCTCAGAGTTGCCAAATTTCCTCCACTTTCTACCACTGCCAAAGCCCTCATCACGAGCTCCATTTGCATTGTTGGCAGAATGTGTGATGCTGATCTCAATAGGGGTAGGGACGTCATCCAGATTTATCATGGACTTAGCCATCTATTGTTGTTCTCCATGGATCTCTTCTTCTCATCAAAGGACCATCGCGCCTGTTATGTAGGATGCATTATCGTCATTGCTGGTAAAATTCCACTCGCCCTCTCCGTTTTTCACTACTCTCTATTTTTCCAGTTCTAGTAGTGTCAATTGGGGTCGGATACTTTGTCTTTTTTTCTACCATGTCGCCTCACTTAAGAGGCAAATGAAACTTTCAACCATTTTCAAACCCACTGAAAAATGGGTTCTCACTATTTTTGTTGGGTACCTATTTTCATTTAAAGGTGGGAGAATAGGCACCCATGGCAAAAAAAATTCTTGCTGAAAATTTGATGCAAATGATTGTCGCGAGATGGAAAATTTAATTTTCCAATTCTTTCGCCCCATTTTCCTCTATTCAAACGGTCTCTTAGACTTCACCTCTTCTTTCAGTGAAATCTAATAGAAATAATATTTGAAAAAATTATTAATAATCTAGGAAAGTGTACCATGAATCAATATTTTTTATTAAAAAAACCATAGGTATTAAAATCCGATCATAATGGCTAATTTGAGCAGGAAATCAACGAACTGATACCCAATCGGTCCAATTCGACTCGTTTATTAGTATTTGTTTAAATAATAATTTAATTCATTTCTTTTTTTAAAATTTTATATTAATAACTATAAAATGTTCCCTTTTTCATCCATCTAAACCTTAATTAATTTCGATTTAACTCCGATATAATCCCTACGTCAACAGATTGGGCGAGTTCGATTTAATGGCCTTGAAAAAAGCTCATATATTTAGTCCTGAGTCTATGTATTTCAAAATGTAAAAATTGATGTAAGCTTCTCCTAATTTTTTAAGAAAAAATCAGTTTTCTGTAATTGGAGAAGTCATAAGGCTGGCAGGGCCCCACCAGGTCCGTCTTCCAAGTGGCCCCTTTTGTCCTCACTTGTCTGCTGCACGTGAGCCCCTCTCTGCTTTCAAACTCACCCTCCCACTCCTCTCCTTCACTCTCTCAAACCATTCACTTCAGATCTCATTCTCTTTTCCCTCATTCCACTTTCCACCCTTCAGGAACGATTCCTCCTCCATGTCTTCTCCTTCAACCTTCCCCTTCCCCTTCTTCACTCTCTCCTTCCTCCTCTTCTGTTTCATTTCGCACCCTGCTTCTGCTCACACTCACACTTGCTCTTCACACTCACGGAGCTCTTCGTCTTCTTCATCTTCTTCTCTTTGCCCTCCTTTCTCTTCAAACCCTCCTTTCCCATTCTCTTTCTCTCCAGGTTGTGGCCACCCTTCCTTCCAAATCCAATGTTCAACTCCTCAGTCCATCATCTCCATTAACAACTTAACCTTCTCTATTCTTACCTATAACCAGAATTCCTCTTCTCTCACCCTTTTGCCTCATCTTGATTATGCAACAACCTCAGCTACCCACAGAAATTGCTCCACTCCTCGCTTGCTTTCTATTCTCAATCGTTCTCTTGATCTCTCTGGCTCTCCTTTCAGAATCTCCGATGCTCTCTGTTCTCGCCTCTCTGATATCCGACCTTGTTCGCTTCCTTCTCTGCCTAACTGTAGCCACTGTCCATGGGAATGTAGCCTCATCAAGAACCCAGCTCACCTCCTCCTTGACTGTGGATCTGCCCATCGCTCCGTTTCAGACTCAGAGAATCGCTGCGAAAGTGATGTTTTGGGGTATATCAACGACACACTTGCTCGAGGGATCGAAGTTGAGTGGGATGAAGATCAAGATCCTTACTTTTCAAGCTGCAGAAACTGTAGCTCAAACGCGGGAGTTTGTGGATTCAATTCATCCGACCCACATAACCAATTTATATGCTTTCGCTCCAAATCTGAATCTAGTTTTACTCCGGGTTGGATTCAAAGTGTGAATCCCAAGCGTAACACAGTTTTGTCTCTTGTCGTCCCTTTAATGTTGTTTCTTCTTTTTGTTTCTGTTGTTACTGCAATTTTCCGGTCCAGAAGATTCAAGTCATCGAAGACAGAGGAAGACCCAACAATCCTTTTTCTTCACAACCAGCGATCCGCCAGTCTTCTTCCTCCGGTATTCACTTACGAGGAATTGGAGGCGGCCACTAATCGGTTCGACCCGAAACGCAAAATTGGCGATGGCGGGTTCGGGTCGGTGTACTTGGGTCAGCTCCATGATAGCAGGATTGTCGCCGTGAAGTGCCTCCATAATCACCACACGGAGGTCGCCGCGGGACGAGCTTTTTGCGCAAAGTCTTTCTGCAACGAAATTTTGATTCTTTCTTCCATCGACCACCCGAATCTAGTCAAGCTTCATGGATATTGCAGCGACCCGAGAGGATTGCTTCTGGTCTATTACTATGTCCCGAATGGAACTCTCGCTGAACATCTTCACGGTCCCAAGAGTTCATTCCGAAAGGGATCTCTGACGTGGCAAGTGAGGCTCGATATTGCTCTGCAAACAGCATTAGCCATGGAGTACCTTCACTGCTCTGTTGTGCCACCAATAGTTCACAGAGACATTACTTCGTCTAACATCTTCGTGGAGAAAGATATGAGGATTAAAGTCGGAGACTTTGGGCTGTCTAGGCTATTGGTTTTGCAGGATACGTCGTCGCCTTCAACTGGGTATGTCTGGACGGGTCCACAAGGTACACCCGGGTATTTGGATCCGGATTACCATCGGTCGTTCCGGTTAACGGAGAAGAGTGATGTGTATAGCTTTGGGGTGGTGTTGCTGGAGCTGATTTCCGGGTTGAAGGCGGTGGATCAGAACAGGGATAAGCGGGAAATCGCGTTGGCTGATATGGTGGTATCTAGAATCCATATGGGGCAGTTGAATCAGGTGGTGGACCCGGTTTTGGCGAAGGAGGAAGTAATGGACGCCGTCGCCGCGGTGGCGGAGCTGGCGTTCCGTTGCGTGGCGGCAGACAAGGACGACCGGCCGGACTCCAAAGAAGTGGTGGAGGAGCTGAAACGGGTACGGGCCCAGACGCTGGCGCGTCTCCGATCGTCGTCGAATTCCCACACCGGTGCTGACGTGGCGAAGAACAATGAAGTGAGGGAATGTGGATTGTGAGATTGAATGGGCCCAGAATGGCACTGTGGCGTTTGACCATCTCAGCTCACTTTTGTCAACTAGTCAAATGGGCCCCTCGGGGACGATAATTCCATGTTGGACTTACTCGCACGAGGGATTTGTTTCGTATGAGGAAAGTGTCAGGTGGCCCCCCCGTCGTACGGGCCATCTCCTCTGAGGTTTTTAAATTTACACCAGAACCTTCTACAACCACTTCTTGTCACCTCAGAATATTTGTAAGTAAATATATGTTGTATTTTCATCGTTGCAATATATGCCATGGCACTACTCTTCGAGCCCTTTCAATTTGCAAATTGTAAATTAACGGTTGTTTTGGACTTTATTACAAGATATTAACTAGTATTTGGTTTTTTGTAAAAAATTTATTTATTTGTGAAGAGCATTGATTATTTTTCTACATGTATATAATTAATAAGGATAGTAACTGAGTGATAATTTATATAATATTAGACTGTAGTACAATTAATAAAGACAATATTGAAAACTACTTATAGTTTAAGATAATTGTAATGACTTTAACTATTTTTTATTAATTTATAAGAATTTTTAATTGGTGTCCGATAATAAAGATTAAGTTTAATCCATTTCGGATGCTCATATATTTCCAAGTGAACAAATTTATAACGAAATACCTATGAAAGTACAACTCAGACCCACCATTTAGCTTTTTGGGCAGATGTTAACAAAATACTCTCTAAACTTTTTACTTTGTTACATTAACTTTTTTTTCTTTTTTTTGCTCGAAGTTACATTAACTATTGACTTACCGTCTTTGGAGAGAGATTTCATTATGACTGTAAATAGGCTGCGAAAAGTGAGGTATTGGAGTTGGCAGGGGTCAGCATTTCGTGCAGCTGAGGGCAAATGTAATTCATAGCGTGTCAACAAAGCAAATGAATGAGAGATACTCGTATATGCATGCATGACTTTCCCGTGATTTGCGCTAAGAAAATGACCCGACATGGCTACCATGTGCCCAAAGCCAATTAAGAAACAAACACGGCACTACACATGCTACAAGGTTTCACACCCTCCAATGATCCAAAAGTTACAACTTTTTCTTCTTCTTAATCTCTATATTTACGTTACACAACACACTTTTTTTTATTTATGCATCGATTATTGCAATGTACTCTACGGATAACCTACTTACTGGTACTCAACAAGCATTGAGTTCATGCATGTGAAGGAGGCGATTCATTTTTTTATCGTTGGAAATATGCCCTATCCAAAGCCCTGACCTTTTCGCTTGCTTTGCCGGCGGCTTCTGGCCTGTTAGCTAGTTTGTACGCTCTCTCCTGATACAAAATTTGAAGTAACAGCGACGATTATAAGTAACAGTAATCATTTTTCTGATTTTAGAACAATCATTAGTATAAGGCTCTCTACTATAGACAGGGTAGACTGTACCAGCAAGCGCCACAAGAATGGAACTCCTTCCCTTTTCTTGATTTGCTTCTCGATCACTTCAATTGCTGCATATTAGTTATCATTTGTCAAACAAAGGTTGGAACTTTGAACTTGTGGTGGAGTTCGAGATCGAGATTATACCCTTGGTTGTTTCTCCGGCGTTCAGTAACATCACGTACCAGACTTCATTGAACACATCAAGTTGTTCATCTGACGCTCCAATTATCTTTTTACATGACAAAGGGAAGGAGTTGGTATTTATTAGATAGAAAATAAGCTAAAGCGAATTAGCGAAGCATTAGTAAAAAGTCTAAATCCTTACAACCTTGTAATTACAGGCATCAAAATCAGAACCCAGTAACTCCAGTCCTTGCCTATCGTTACCTCTCCCGTATGCATAAAGAGCTTCTGCGAGCTGATCTAAAAAGTGTCAATAGAAGGGGGAGTTTTAACTGTAAGAGAACGATAAGAGTTCACTCGCAGCAAAGGATCCAATGTTAATAATAATTTCCATAGCGCTAATCATGGAAGTTTGGGAAGGGTTGTCATAAGCAACAGTGTGGACAAATTATGCGCTTGACCATATTACTTAAAGGATTCAAACAAACGGATACCAGGCCAGTATGAGAAAGCAGAATTAACGCTAATCCATTTGTCCACACTTATTTACAAAAGCGCCTGCCTCTGAATTAATAGGTTCATATTTGGCTAGCACCGCATAAATGACTGATGCTTCAAGCACCTAACTGATTATTCTGAGTAAACCATCTGAAAGTACAGGATGCCTACAATTTATGGCAATCAGGCCACATTTAAAGACTGAATTACCAAGGGGAAGAGCCTCAAACTTTTCATTGTTACATTTTCTATGATACTAGGGGTTGGGCTAAGGTTGTAATGAAAAGCAATTCGCCAAATAAAAAATGAGAGGAACAAAATCGGGTTGTCAAATTTATGAAGAGATTCTCAATAAGCAAATAAGGATCATGAATACAAGAAGATAACGTTTTTCATATGTCCAAGGAAGCAGCAAACTAGAGCATACCTGCATTGCTCTCCGCGTCGATTGTTGCTTCTTTTTGCTCATCCTAGAAATCCTACAGTATGAAAACTTGATTAAATAATGCATAACACATAATTTCTACAAAAGTTTCTTTAAGATACAAGATGATGCTTCTACCTGTATTTTAACCCATTCAAAAGATCCTCAGTCCTAGAGCTTCCAGTCTTTGCCAAGACCCAGACGGCCATTACATCAAGGAGCCACTCAATGTACCAATTTGCCTAATGCATACATTCAAATTCATAAATTGCAGAATTGAAGTTATTACTTATTACAACAATGTAATTGAAGCACTATACAAGGGCCATATGAAAAGCATTGTTAATTAACATGGAAAGGCTAACATGTCAGAGAAAAATACATATTCACCAGTGACCGACAGAATTTCTCAATGACTTGAGATATCCTGATGACCATTGAAGTTAAACTTTTAGAGAGCTGTATCTTTCAATCATAAATTTTGGCATATGATATTTGCACCCGACCTTACAAAATCTTAATTACCGTTAAAGGCATAAAATTGCATGTTCTATCACATTGTGGGAATCTCATTAGCAAACCAATGGTAACACGATTTCAGTTGTTGTCTGAGATAGAATCCTAACAAAGTCAAGGTTCTCCTGAGAGAGAAAGAGACAAAATATATTTATTTCATGACTGAAGTTGTGTTAAGTCTACCTTCTCATGGGACAAAGCACCCTAACACCTATATATATCACAGAGGACCTTAGTAGCTGCTCCATCAGCAAACCAATGTTACTGTGTTTCACTGATTGAGGTTAGCAAGTTTCTGTGATCATCTCCTAAATGGGTGCAACCGATTAATGAGTTAGGCCTAAATCTTGCCAGGGTTTAAAATTTGGTGTAGAATCCAGAAATTTTTCACACACTTATTTCAAATTATTTTACATTTGAGACACTTAAGCTTTAATACCTAAGACATTTGGCCCATGTTAAGCAAAAAAATTTCTACTCAAAGGGCGATCAGTCCCAGATTACATGAAGGTGCATTCAATAATAGCATCAAAGATACACTGGCAACAGTTTTGGTCCTTCAGTATCTGCTTTGTTAACCATTCTGACACTAAAAATACCACGGACAAAAATGTGTATTCTGGACTTTGGAACTTCTTTTTTTTTTTTTTTTGCTCAGAAGGACTTTAGAACTTCAGATGTAATAAATTTAACGAGGATTACCAACTTTGTTTTCACAAAGGTATTTTTTGCTCAGACTTTTCACATAGGTATTGTAAATACTTTAGTAAAATATTTTCAACTTTATTAAAGTATTCCAAATTTTACAACAACCTTTCTTCTACTTCTCAATACCAACACAAATTCCCTTTGTAATGTTAAATACTCCCTCCAATCCTTTTTATAAGCAACTTTTCTCTCGATTGCGCAAAACAAACTGGTGATTAAGATTAGTTAAAAACAATAAATGTATCAAAAAAGTCATATTTCTTCCAAATATGCCCTTATTTATGAAAAGAGCATAGGAGAATGAGTAAAAAGTATGAAAGAGAATGGTAAATTAAATGAAACAAAATTTGTGGTGAGTGGGATGATAATTAATATAAAGATATGTATTTAATAGGGGTAGAAAAGGAAAAAAGTAGTTTAAATTTTGAGACACAAGAGAAAGAGAGTTGCTTATAAAAAGAACAGGAGGGAGTAATATTGCAAAGACCTTGCACAAATCCCCAAAGAAACCTACCATGGATTTTCTTGTGTGTTCACGCTTCCCCCATTCAAGGGAGGTTTATGTAGAATAAGGCAATGAACTATTAGTTGATATAAAGATCCAGATCAAGTAAGGTAGTAAGTGGAGATCAACAAAAACTCAAAAAAGTCCATGAGAAAATCAAGTATTGCACTCTGAATTATAAAATGTAGAATTTTTTTTGTAACTCACTTGATCACTTAGGCAGCCTGCTAGTATCTTGAGACGATTCCCAAGGATATCAAGCTCACCACGAACATGCAATCGCAAAAGAAGACCCACAGCATTCAGGTAAACCTATGTGCAGATTGAGTTAGAATTGACAATAAAAGGAATGAAGAAAATTTAAAGCTAACACTTGCAATAAGTCATCTAAACAACATACCTCTGCAGCAGCATCAGCTCTTTCTAACTCTTTCCATATGTGATGGTCATATAACTCAAGGACTCTCTGTATTGGAGCATCACCTTCCAAATAACAAAGTGCCACATGCCACCAATTGTGGGTCAGCCTGGAAAAAAAATATGTTCTAGCTCACTATGATAAAGTGATATGAAGCCTTGTGATAATGAAAAATATGCTTACATAAATGTCAAACAAGAACTCCATGAAGACGCGCATCCTTCCATGAACCGAACTGCTTCTTTAAATTTGCATTCATACTGAAAAACATGGCATAACTGCAGGACAAAATTTGATGATTTCAATAGTTGTCTAAGTTATAACTACTTAAAGGTTCTGGAAGCAAATATTATTGACGGTAACTTATGTTTAATATGTTACTAATTATAAATAAATTAGATCTGAAACAAAAACATTAATTGATTGCTCAATCAATGATTGAAATCCTAGGTTTAGTATACAGGAAATTAATTTCCAGAGCACTAGGGAACCTATGCAGAACATGTTTGGATATTACAAATATGAACATTTTAGAATTGTTAAGTGCTCTATAGGATATATGTTAGGATTTTGTATATAGGTTCCTCTGATCTTGAGATATTAAGATCTCCACATACAAAATGACACCTAATTGTCAATTAAGCAGCATGGAAAAAGGAATTATGTCCAATATAACCATAACACAGTAAATATTTCTATATTTAACAAATACATCAACCTACAGCATGCTGTGCCCAGACGTCTTCCTTATTGATTTCAAGTCCCCTTTTGGCAGCTTTCTCAGCATCTCTTATTTGTCCAACCTCTAATAAAGCAAAAGAAAGCAAGCCGTATATGTAATTATCTCCTTCATTTTCAGGAAGAACCTGTACGACATAGAAGCATGAGGAATTGAAATATCCTAGTATAACTGATGTAATTGAAAAAATTATTTGGACTGGAAAAACGTATGATTTCTAGTGAGCAGTAGGCAGTAATCACAATGGTGTTCGGGACGTGACTTGCAATGGTGAAAGGGGGAATATGAATTAATTCACCAGGCACAAGATTATTGAGCCAATTTCAATTACTTGATGCAAATGAAACAGATCAAGCAAAAAACCATCAGAATACGTTCTAGTTTGGTGACTCACACTCCACCTTTGAGCACTTCAATTTGGTACGAGTTATAATATTCCTTTCTGTATTATAAATCAAATGTTTGATTAAAAAATATTACGTATTCATTTTGACGATTTAGCCATTTCTTTTAAAATGGAAAAAGATTTCTGCTAATAAACCAAGGTTTCCATTTTCTACCTTAAAAGATGCAAAAAGGGTTTTCATAACCAATGAAAAAAATTTGCCTTTTTTGCACGTAAATTGTTGCAGAAAGAAACAAAACTGTTTCAGATAAGAAAATAACCTGGCGAACAAGAGACAGAGAAAGATCAGCCTGACCCGTGTAGAAGCACAAAATTTGTGCTCTCTTCAGAGATGCTAGATCTCTTGGGAACTCTTTCAGAAGCTGCAAAGCAAACAGAAGCTGTATTAATTAAAAAGGCATGAGAAAGCATTATAAATTAATTTCAAAGATAGTACAGGCATTGGAATTGGGGAAAAAATTTGCAGCATCCAATTACTTTTCTCCTACTTTAACAAGAGATTGTCCATGTAACAATATACCATACATAATGAAAATTCTTAGTTCATTATCTTTATGATATGAATGATACCTAAACTTCAACTTCATACAAGCCAGCATTAAATTGTTTGATTACATCCCTAAAGCCTTCTAAGTTAACTTTTTCGGTTTACATGTGTTCTCCAGTATTCAGGTCTTTCAGTTGATGCCAAAATAGCCAGAAGTTATCACCTCAAGACTTATAAAAAGATGAGAACTTTAACATTGCATTTATATTTTGAATCAATTACATCTGACAAAATATACCTATAACTTCAATAGATATATAGATTATAATATTGATATGCAAGAAGAATCTAAAATGGCACATATAACTTGGATTTTAATAGATTTTCTGTTAAATGCACAGGTTTTGGATCCATTTGAAGCCCAATAAAATTTTTTAGGGATTTATGTAAAGAAAGTAAGGAATTGCTAGCAAACTCTACAGGATAGCAATGTGAGCCAAGTTGTTATTCCATACAAAACTATTTGTTATGAATTCACCGAGAACTTAAGTCCTTAGATATTTAAAAGAGAAGAACCAGAATTTAAAAGCAAGAGGATAATTCAGTATCTATTGTTGTCACCAAACTCATCGCAGACCTTAATGATAGATTAAAAACTAGAACTTAAGGACCCAAGAAAAAAGAATAGTATCCATTAACGTGGACCCATTCACCTTAAGATGTAACTCAACGGCGACATCGTCATCTGTGTCTTTAGAAACCAAATAACTGACGGCATCAAAAACTAGTTTCTCATACCGAGTAGCTTGTTCCTGTTACAACTGAGCCCCAATTATGCACAATGAAGAAAAATTGAGGCAAAATCAATTTCAATAGTAGCCAAATTAAAGAAAGATTACAAGGTTGGCCCTGGCAGCATCAAGAAAAGGAGCTCGCGAAGGATCCGAAGAGTTAAGGAAATAGGCTGCCAATATGTTGGCCAAAACGCAGCCCTTATCATGAGCAGCGGCTTCAAGGATGACAGACCGATGTCTGCCATATCCGAGTACCTTCGCAAAGCCAAATGTACCAATTTCAGAGAATTGAAGTACCGAACACAGAGTAGAAGAAAACAGTGAACAAGAGAGAAATTAGAAGGCAGACCTGATCGTAGAAGGCGTTGATAGATGAAATGCAGGCCTGCGATGAAGTTCTCACTTCGTATCCCCATTTGTCAAGTTTCACACTTCCTTCTCCCATCTTTCCTCTCTCCTCTTGCACTCTATAATTTGCTATCTCCCTCTGTGGATTGTAAGAATCTGAAAAGGAAGAGTAGAACAATTGTCTGAATCTTGTACGACTCCGAGGCACGAAGCTCCTCTATGAAAATATCAATAATCAATACTATCATCAATATTCATATGAAAATGAGGAATTGATTTTACTCACTGGATTTTTAGCACGAAAGTCTAATCAGCAAACTGCTATCACCATACTTGTCAGCATAACCGCAAGAAAACGTTGGGGTCAGTCATTGTGGTCATGTACTCGTTGCGACTTGCCGTGTGGCTTTGAATGAACCGTTGACATTTAGCAATATCTTTAAGATTGAGTGCATGTTTAAAAAAGAATAGAATATTCTTACTATATCTTTTTATTAATGTCAACGTAATTACCGTTTTTTCACCGTTAGATCAGAATCTCAATAGAAAAGAGAAATGATAAAGATATATAAAATTCTAATCTAACGATAGAAAAATAATAGTAACAGAAAATGATAATAAGAATATCCTATCCTGTTTAAAATAATGAATAGAGTATATAAAACAGTTTTTCAATAGTATATAATAAATGAGATCGATGAGTTTTATCTTAATTTACATTAATAAATATTTTAAAGACTCTAAATATGATTCAAGTAAATCTTAATTCGGGGGATGACTTCTAGATATTTTTTCATAAGTCACGACTTTAAACAATTTCCCCACTAAAAAAGTTAGCATAAGTTTAACATCCAGTTAGTACAATTTTTTAAATTTTGTTTGACCGAAATGTGAAAACACAATTTCGTGAGTTTAAAAAACATAGAAAAAAACAGTAAATTCAATGTGCTGTTAACTCATGAATTTAATTAAATTAACATGCATAAATTTAAAACTAAATGGAAACGATTTTATAAGTTTAAAAACATCAAAGCAACAAATTAGGAAAGTCAACCGCAAGGAGGAAAGGGGAGGCCTACTCAATGTTTGCCAGATTCATTAATATGGAACGGGTTTTAAGCTCTGCTGTCCTCCTTTTCTCTAATTCTCTAATGCTGAGACGGTTTGACGCAAAAAAGCGTAGCTATTGCTTTTTCTTTTTCTTATAAATATTTTAAGATATTGACCATTAGTAAAAAGATATTTTAGGATATAGGCCGATATTAAAAAAATACTTCATGATCTTAAAAAAATTATTTTAGGATTTTGAAAAAAATTTTAGGATATTGATTGATACTAAAAATATGCTTCAGGATATTTTTTTCAAGATCATAAAATAAATTTTTAATATCATAAAGCATTTTCTTTGGTACTGGTCTATATTCTAAACTATCTTTTTGGTACCAATCAATACCTGAAAATATTTTTTTTTAAAAAAAGGCAACAGCTGCATTGTTTTGCCCCAAAACAGCACAGTATTAAAGAAAAGGAGGGCAAAAGACCTTAATGGCATAAGAGGAAAGCTAGGTCCCATTAATTTATCATGCATTGACTTCTTAATTCATTAGTTAGATGAATTAATTTTTCCCAATCATTTTAAATTAATAAAATATTTAAAAGTAAGAAAATAGAGGATGAATTTAGATATGAAAAATTATATTTTAAGATTGAAAATCAATTCCTCCACTTAAAATTGATGTTGTCGGTCTTTGTGATTGTTTGGAACAGTGATTTGTAGTTTTCAAAAACAATTTTTCAATCGTGATTTATGGTATATAAGAAAAGTATGTGTGAGAGATTGTGTCTCAATTTATATAAATAAACATTTTTAAAGACCTTAAACATTTTGTGTGCCTCCCTTCAAGTTATTTTTTTATGTTATACATTTCATGTCACCATTTTTTAATAAGTTTTGGTTAATAAACATTTTAACGAACTTTGGTTTTAATAAGGTTATATATATATATATATATATATATATATATATATATATAAGATTTTTTATAAAAAACGCTCAACACCAAATTTTTTTGAAAAGGTCAAAAGTAACAGATTTAAAAATAGAAGCAAAAATCACATGACCGTTAAATGTTACTTATTTTTGTGATGGACCACATTATTATTCTAAAAAAACCAAAATGCCTCCATTTGAAAAACACCCCTCCCAACCTCTGATCCTTCGATCAGACATGGTGAATGTGGTTCACCGACTTTCAATCTCACAAAAGAGCAAACTATAGGAAGATTAGGAGGAAACCTTAGGAAACTATCATTGCATATATCCAATACATAAATGATCCATAAGCTTTTAGAAATAACAAAATTGTCACTTTTTAGCTCTAGCCGAACTAGTGAAGAGGAAGAGGAAGAAAATACAGATTTTACCAACCGAAATCTATACTAAAACACAAAGATCAAATAAGAACACTTTTTCAAGATGAAAAATAACTCCATTCAAATAAAAGTTCAACTATTTGATGAGACCAAAAACCAGAAACCAGGCAATATTGCAGAGATCTATACTCGCACAAGAGGAGACTGTGGTCTATCGTCAGGAGTCTAAACGATGAGCGAGAGAGAAGTGTGGTTAACCAAACTTTATCCCAAAAACTAAACACACCAAGTGAAAACACAACAGAAATATATCAACTTGAAGGTTATTACTAAATCTTATCCTTGCCTCAATTGAATCTTGAAGGCTGATCATGTGTGCAGGAGAGGGGGAGAGAGGAAAGGATGAAGGAGACCATGTTTGATGATTAGTTATTGATTGCCGGGGAGGTCATTGCTTGTCTTCTTAGATCCCTCTGTTGTCGAACAACACTAGAAAATCCATGTTTTACCGTGAAACTTTTGCGTTGTAAAATTTATTTGCGGAGGAAAAGTAACCGTCACAAAAATTGCCATCGCAAACCACTTTTGCGATGGAAAAAATGCATTTTTCCTAACAAATTCTGCATTTTACGAGGGAAATAGGATTCTCTTGCAAACTTTCCCTTGCAAATCCTGATATTTTGCAAGGGAAAAATCCTGATATTTTGCAAGGGAAAGATATTTCCTTCTCAAATTCTTGAAAGTTGCAACAGACATGCCTATCTATCACAAAATGGCCTAATTTACAATGAAATTTCTTGTTTCGTCGCAAAAGTATCAATTTTGCGATAGAACATTTTCCGTTGCAAATTCTGTCGCAATTTAACTAATTTCTAGTAATGGAAGCAATTGCAAAATCCACCCTCACTATTGCCTTTGAATACTTGTTGAACCTTCTTTGTGCTTGGTTCTCTATTGCTGTTGGTGGATGATTACACTGTCGTTGCAGTAGGATTACACCATCGAGGAGGAGGATTCCGCTGCCATCGCAGGATGGTTCCGCTACTGTCGTTGTTCTTTGTTCCTTCTTTGCTCATATCTGATGAGGATTGAGAGGGGAGAGTTTTGTCAGTGGGGTGCAGTTTGGTATTTTCTTCATAATAGTGTGGGCCTCACCACAAGGAGTAGCAGCTTGGAGTTAAATTTAATGATTATGTGTACTTTTGTTCCACTTTTCAAAATTCAATACTTTTACATTAAAAAAAAAATATTTAGTATTGAACACATTTTAAAAAGAATTTCATGTGTATTTTTATTCACATATGTAAACACCACATAAGTGAAGTTAACATCATTAATCTCATATTTATATCACATATAGAAACCAACGATTCGGATCATTAAAAGTATAGAGACAAAAAGATATAAAAGTAGAATAACAAAAACTAACCGCCATTAAAAAAATCCAGAGAGACCAGGTTGAACTTTGAGAAAAAGGCATATAAATACCATTTAAACTTGGATAACCTGGAAAGTTTGTTAACACATGAAAAAGATAAAAAGTGTTAAAGTAGGAATCCGGGTTTTTCAAATTTGTGAGGTTACCCCCAAAATGTCCCTCAAGTGTTTTATTTTAAGAGGAAAGAACGATCGCCGACAACAAATCTCTGCCAGTTATCACTACCACCTGAGGAGGTAATTCTTACTCCCAAAACAAATACAAATTCAAAACCAAGGCCATCGACAGATTACATAAGTCAAATGAAAAATCGAGCACATAAGACAAATTCTTCTCCACACGTTGATGTAGAAACAATACATGTTCCTTCACTTTAATGCTCTTCCAAATTGGTTCCTTTTTTTCCCCCAAATTTCAGATATCAGATTTTAGGTTGGTCTTGGATTTGACAGGAAAGCTTTTAGCCACTGATCTTTTCTATATTCAACCATGGTCAAATTCTCCAGAACCCCATTCTTTACATGCTTTTTAGGCGTGCGATTACCACATTCACCGCTTGCCTTTTTTCCCGTTCGAGCGCAAGGCGATGTGTCATCCCTCATTCAGTTACCCTCTGAATCCTCCAACGAAGCCCAAATTTTTGTGCCAGAATAGTGCCCACCTCATGTCTTGTGAAGTGCGTCCAGACTGACCCTATCTGTGGCGTCAACGGTGTCACCTACTGGTGTGACTACACTAAAGCTGCTAGAGCCGGTGCTAAAGATGCTAGATCTAGATTTTGTGAAGTGGGTAGTGGGAATTCTGTCTCTCCCCTTGGTCAAACACTTCTTTTAGTGCATATTGTTTGCCTCATTTTGCTTGGGTGACAAGAGAGTGAAGGAGGAAGCGGTGGAGGGTTGGTGGTTGTGAGGGTGACGAGAGAATGGAGGAGGAGGCAGTGCAGCGTTGGTGGAAGATGAGAAAGAAAGAGGGTGAGGAAGAAGAAGATAGAGAGAGGGGATGAGGAGTGAGGGATATTATAGTAAAAATATTTAAATTTCAAAAACCAAATTCCTCCTTAATCATCTTCTTTGTCCTTTTCATGTGATGGCAAAGATTTTTCAAGTTTAAATGATTTTCATCCATCTTTTTCCCTTTAACCCTTTTTTAAAAAGAAAATAAAATGGAAAAAATCACTCACAAATTTCAAATAAAGAATGTAAGGATTAAAAAGTTTCCTGAGAAATGAGTAACATCAATATATTGTTACTTCTCGAAATTTATCATGGATTACTAACTTACATGTTGCTATTTATTATAAGACTTTTTGGTGCCCATAATCTCGTGCTAATTTTCACAAGTAAAAATGTTTTTTTTTTTGGTCGAAAACAAGTAAAAATGTTCACTTCGAACAAAAGTCAAGTTGGGAGGCCATGACTCTGACAGTGTCCATATCACATTAACTAAGACAGGAGACTGCGTTGTCATTATCACATATCCTAAAAGCTTAAAAGAAGATAAATCAACGCAAAGACCAAATGCAAGGACCAAATGCATGCTTTATACTAGAGAATGCCTCATCATTGATTGTAAACAAGTTCCATTATTTTGCAGTAGCAGCAGCTTTCAATTTCATCCGAAGAGCCTTTGAAAACTCAATGAGTTTCTCAGTCTCAGGTATTGACCCTTTCACTTTAGGATCAGACTCGAATCTCTCTGCCCATTTCACCAGACAAGGATGCTTTTCTTCAACAATCATCTTTCTTCCATTCATAGTCTCTATCACACTCACCCAACACAGTAAGCTTCCAAAAGTAATTTCAACCAATCCAATCTCTTCTCCTCCAAAAAATCCCTTCCCTTCTCTGCAACATTTCTGCAACTCACCTTCCATTGTCATAATTGAATCCTCCACTTCATCCAAGTATGGCTTCCTTGCTTCTTCATCTTCATCAAGAACAGCTTTTCTCATGGCCACAAAACACTACATAGCCCCCGTGAAACTCATTATTAGTGTTAACCAATAAGATGAAGTTACCTGAAGAAAAATTAATAGTACCTCCAGTAATAAATATAATACCGATTTTTTTTAAAAGATTAAAAAATTAAATAAGTTACTTTAAAATATTTATATTCATTATTTTTTTTCCATTCTAATTAGTTTGACTTATAAATTGATATATAATAATAATACACGGAATGACATGATCAATTAATTTATTTAATTTTCTTAATCTTTATAAAAAAAAGTTAACCGGTGTTATATTAAGTACGGAGTAGTGTAGTACCTATTCACCAATGAAGGCAGCCCAGAAACGAGCCATGGCTAGATCATAAGCATTTGCGGGTAGAATGGAGGGACCAGAGTTCCAAACCTCGTTTATATATTCGAGGGAAATTTGTCAAAAATATAAATAATTTTAAAAAAATTTGTCAAACTAGAGTACTATGCAAAACATTTGCTAAAATGTAGCAGTTGGTGGCGCCACCGTACAAGTGGCGTCGCCACGTGGGACGCCACCTAGGTGGTGTCACATATGGCGACGCCACCTGTATATTAAAAAAAATAAAAAAAAATCTCTTGCTTTAGCAGCCGCAAGTAGCTTTATCAGATTTTTTTAATATATATTATTATATAATATATTATATTATTAATAATATATATTATATTATATATACACACACTCACACATCTGACGGGCATACACATATAGAAAATGGAGTATTTCTCTAATTATGACTCGTAACTGGTTACCAGAGATAGAAGCTTTGTCCAAGCTTTGGCAACTACTAGCAACATACAGTACTCAAGGAAGAAGCAACCCAAATTGAAGACGACGATGACGTACCGAGAGCTAGCTAACCAGCAACTGGTTTGAGAGCAAAAAAAAAAAAAAATGGGATTGTTGAGGAAGATGATGTTGTAGGCAATAATGATAGAGATGAGCAGAATGAAGGAACAGGAAGCCAGCATGGTACTGCAGGGCTTGCAACATCATCTTCCTCGACAATCCTGTTGTTTTTATGTTTTTTTGCTCTCAAACCAGTTACTGGTTAACTAGCTCTCGGTATGTCATCGTCATCTTCAATCTGGGTTGCTTCTTCCTTGGGTACTATATGTTGCCAATGGTTGTTAAAACTTGGACAAAACTTCTCTATTTGGTAACCAGTTACGAGTCATAATCAGAGAAATACTCCATTATCTATATGTGTATGCTCGTCAAATGTGTAAGTGTGTGTATATATAATAATATAATATATTATATATAATTATTATATTATTAATAATATAATATATAATATATATTAATAATATATTATATTATATAATAATATATATTAAAAAAAAATCAGACGACGCCCTCTGCTTTGATAAAGCTGCCGCATGGCAACTAAAGCAGGAGATTTTTTTTTTTTAATATACAGGTGGCGTCGCCACCATTGACACCACCTAGGTGGCGTCACATGTGGTGACCCCACTTGTACAGTGGTGCCACATCACGTGGTGTCACTTGTGGCGCTGTCTGACGTGGCGCCACCATCTACTATATTTTGATAAATATTTTACACAGTATCCCAGTTTAACAATTTTTTTTAAAGTTATTTGTATTTTGACAAATTTACCTACATTCGAGGATGATTCTAGATTTATAGATGGGTTTGTCTCCATGACGGAGGACAGGGATTTTCTTGTGCACAGGATTTGACTGCAGAAGAAGCTGGCTTTTTGGGTTCATGGTCTCTTCAACGTATTCATATTCCAGAAATTTGATGTTGAGGGCAATCTTAACCCTCAAAACAAAGGGACTGAACCAGCCACCCAAAAGCTTGAGGTTAGTGTTTGCCATAAGTGACCAGAAATGATTGTGAAGCCAACACAAAAGGGAAGTATAAGGTATGAAGTGTGAACACCAACCTCTAGAATTCACTAATGAGCCGCCAATGCGGAAATGATAATGATTTCTTTGACTCTCTAGCATAGCCTCAGCCACTCATTAATTGGATTTGATTTGAATATTTTAATCTGTATATTTGTATTTAATTTTGGTCATTTGAATGAATTTTAGTACTTTTTTTTTATTAAATTTTAATATCAATTATGTATGTCTTAAGTGGATTAAAATACAAAATATTATCATTTTTGTAACTTTTTACTTTAAAAGATACAATTAGAAATTTAATAAATTTAAATTTTTTAAATTCAATTAGTATAGTTTAAATAAATAAGATTAGAAAATAGAAATTACATCTCAGGAGGCTTTGACGAGTTAATGATGCCAAATTAGCCAATTTCTTTTTGGATAGATATGATGATAAGAAAAGTAGGATTCATTTGCCTAAGAAGGATAGTCTCTTTGCTACACTTAAGAAAAAGCAAGGCTTAGGAGTTAGGCCTACTCATCAAGAAGTAAATCAAGCTTTTGTGAACTAAGCAAATTTGGAGAATTATTATGACTGCAGAGCTTGATGATTTTCTTCTTGGCAACACAGTGAAACTAAAAAAGTCTTATAAAGATAAGGCCTCATGGTTTTGGAATTCTATGGACAGATGTTGGTAATAAATAATTATTAAATTTGATTTGGGAATCAAAATGGTGATGGTATGTACTCTGTTAAGAAATAATTTGAATTCGTTAAACAAATGATCTGCTATGGAAGTTACAGCTGATAGTAAACTTTGGGATCTGCTATGGAAGTTACAGCTACCTTACAAGCATTTGTTACTCATCTGAAATTAATTGATCTATATTTATTGTTTAAGTGAAGGAGCTCATCATTATAGAAGCATGTTTCACTCGCTTCTGGTGAATTTGAATTAATTAGGTATATATGTTTAGCTTTTCTCTTTATTAAAATAGCTTGAGTTAATTTATTAGGACTTGGCATAACATTATATGCTTTCAATTCATCATATCTTTCAATCATTTAATGTCAGACTTAATTATTCTGTGCCCTCTTCCTAGCACTTCTTCTTCTTCTTTTGTCGTTCTTCTTGTTTCCTTTCTCTTTATCTTCATCACTTTTTTCCTAGTTTTAAAATTCCCTTTGAGTTTTAGAGGCTTCAGTTGCACAAATTTTTTTTCCTTACGTTCCACCGATCGAATGGTTGTGATACCATGTTGAATGTTGAATTAATTAAATGTATATATTAGATTTGTCTTTCTATCAAAATAACTTAAGTCAATTTATTAGGATTTGCCTTAACATTATATACCATTAATTCATCTTTCATATATTCAGTGTTGGACTTCGTCAATCTAATAACTGCTTCAAACACCTCATTTAAGGCTTGCCCTACAGAATGCAATGAGTGTCTGATCGGCTTCATGGCTTAAAACATTGCCACAGCTGCTAATTTTGCCAGGAGGCTACTTGAAACCAATCCAACCATTGAAAACCAATCTAAGACCCAGGGACAAGTACTAGCTGGTACAGAAAAGAATATGATTGATCAAATACTACACAGTTGAACTACGATTTCCAAAACCCATTTGTGATCTGTGGTGCAACATATGTGTGTGTGTATACATATATGCGCCAATAATATATCAAGAACAGAAGGATGTCTCTTACCCTTACCGTAGTTACCGAAACACAAGCATAACTGATGGTACTTATGAATTTTATGTCGATGTTGATAGTAATATGAATCATAATAGTTAAATCATAAACTTTGAGTAATATAGATCACTTAAATATTTAAAGAAGTAAAATGTCTGGTTTTGAACAACAAAATCAAGTCTTGGGACATTGATGATAATTTGGTAAAGCGTCCATATCACAGCAACCAAGAAAAGAAATTGCTTATCATTATTAATTAAGTGGTACATCCCATAATATTCAAAGAAAATCAAAGTAAAAGACCAATAATGCAGTTCATCATCTCACAACAGAAAGCTTGATCATTCATTGTAAACAAGTTCCATTACTTTGCAGCAGCAGCAGAAGCTTTCCACTTCATCTGAAGAGCCTTCGCAAACTCAATTAGTTTCTCAGTCTCGGGTATCAACCTCTTCATATTGGGATCAAACTCAAATCTCTCTGCCCATTTCACCAGACAAGGATGCTTTTCTTCAACAATCATCTTTCTTCCATTCATAGTCTCTATCACACTCATCCAATACAGTAAGCTTCCAAAAGTAATATCAACCAACCCAATCTCTTCTCCTCCAAAATATCCCTTCCCTTCTCTGCAACATTTCTGCAGCTCACCTTCCATTGTCACAAGTGAATCTTCTATTTCCTCCAAGTATGCCTTCCTCGCTTCTTCATCTTCTTCTCTAAGAGCACTTTTCATTGCCACAAAAAGCTATATATATCCCCAGTGAAACTCATTATTACTCATATATTTATGAAGTTGACTGTGGTATAAGATTATCTTTTTCTGCCTTACTCCTATTGATTAAAAAATAATCAAGGAGGGGAGGGAAAAGGAGAATTAAGAAAAATTACTAGAATATTTTAGAAAATACATATTACATTAATTAATTCAACTAACTTTCTTAATTAGAATATGCTTTATATTAAGTAGGAGAGAGAATTATTAACCAGAGAGAATAACGTGACAGTAAGATAAAGTTTGAAGAGGAATTATCAGTTTAGTACCTTATCATCTATGTAGGCAGCCCAGAAACGAGCCATGGCTCGATCGTAAGCATCTGAAGGTAGGAAGGAGGGACCAGAGTTCCAAACCTCGCCTATGTATTCGACGATGATTCTGGATTCACAGATGGGTTTGTCTCCGTGAAGGAGGACTGGGATTTTCTTGTGCACAGGATTTGACTGCAGAAGAAGCTGACTTTTTGGGTTCAAGGTCTCTTCAATGTCCTCGAATACCAGAGATTTGATGCTGAGAGCCATCTTAACCCTCCACACAAACGGACTGAACGAGCCACCCAGAAGCTTCAGGGATTGGAGCTTGCCATGAAGGAACAAGAACAAAGATAAACAGAGGATCTGAGGAATAGTTATGAAGCCAATCTTCACCGAGGGATGAAACTATTTAATTAGTAGGTGTATGTTCATGGGAAAACGCGAACCTCACAGACAGGGACTATTTAATTAGTAGGTACATGTTGACATGTTCACTCACGATATACTTTTATAATATTAATTTGTTATCAATAAAATGAGTTATCAGGTAAAAATATCATATGAAATTTTAAAATACTTAAAAAGTCTATGAATATTTGTAAACAATATAAAGATCATAAGGATTAAATTGATATTTTAAAATATTAATGAATTTACCATTATGCTCCTCTCCCTCTCCTCCTCCTCCTCTTTGTGCCCCCATGGCAACGCCGGGAGGCTTGTTAGCGACGGTAAACAAGTTCTATTTTTCTTTAAAAGCAATCTTCACCAAGGGAAGAAACTAGACAGAAGACACCGTTTAGAACCATATTAAGAGAAGGAAAGAACATTGTTTTAAGCTTCAAAGAATTGATAGAGCTGGTCTATGAGAATCGTTTTTATTAATTCTTTTGAAATAGAGGACACAAGTTTGGAAAAAAAAACACGATAGAGGGAGTAGCTACTGTTAATTGAACCATAGGACCTCTTTCATTTTGCATTATATGCTTCAGTTCTTCTTTCTACACCCTTTGCTTTCATATTAGTTTCGAATATGAATCTTGTGGGTGTTGAATTTGATTTTGATTTTGATGTGTAGTTAAATTTTATTTTCATACAAAAAAACATCTTGCTAATGGCATAGTGTAGTTGTCATTGGCAAGGAAGAGAGGTGATGGTGAATGAGAGATAAAGAAGATGATGAACAGTAATGTAACATATGAACAAAAATCTTAATGAGATTAACA
The DNA here is from genome assembly GCA_037074495.1 of Acacia confusa. Taxonomy (NCBI): domain Eukaryota; kingdom Viridiplantae; phylum Streptophyta; class Magnoliopsida; order Fabales; family Fabaceae; genus Acacia; species Acacia confusa. The sequence continues at coordinate 7,373,916 of CM073513.1, read as the reverse complement.
AGTTAATTAATAGGAATAACAAGTTTTTTAATATAAAAAACAAATGTATTCATCAGGTGCAAAACACATGTCACTCTTCTAAAACCAAAATATGAGGACAATTAACAAATCTCGTAATGAGGATCACAAATGTATTGGTCAAATGAAAAACATATCACTCTAATGAATGCCTTTGCTATTCCCATTACTGAATTTATTAATACCATTAACGAACTTGTTATTCTCATTACAATATTTGTTAATTGCACTCAAAATTTGTTATTCCTATTACGGGATTTGTTAATTGTTCTTAGATTTTGGTTTCATAAGAGTGACATGTGTTTTGCACCTAATGAATACACTTGTTATTCCCATTAAAGAATTTGTTAATCTCATTACAACTTTTATTCATATGTTATGCTACTGTTCATCATCTTCTTCATTTCTCCTTCACCATCACCTCTCTTCCTTGCCATTGACAACTATCACTCCACCATTAGCAATATGCGTTTTTTGTTTGAAAATGAAATTTAACTACGGATCAAAATCAAAATCAAATTTAGCACCAACAAGATTCAGATTCAAAACCAATATGAAAATAAAGGGAACAAGAAACAAGAACTAAAGCATATAACACAAAATGAAAGAGGTCCTATGGTTCAATCAACAACAACTACTCCCCCCATCATGTTTTTTGTCCGAACCTCTGTCCCCTATCCTAAAAGAACTAATGAAAATGACAACCATAGCCAACTCTATCACGTCTCTGAAGCTTAGAATAGTGTTCTTTCTTTTTCTCAATATGGTTCTAAATGGCATCTTGTGTCTAGTCTCCCCCTCGGTGAAGATTGCTCTTGAAGAAGAATAGAACTTGTTCACCGTCTCTAGCGAGCCACCCGGCGTTGCCATGACAGCAGGAAGAGGATGAGGAGAGAAAAGAGAGGGCATAATAATAAATTCATCAACATTTTAAAATCTCAATTTAGTCCCTATCACCTTTATGTTATTTACAAATGTTAACAGACTTTTGGGGATTTTGAAATTTCATATGGTATTTATACATCATTCTCCTTAAAAAATTTAGTTATATTATTATTTCCTTAAAAATTTACAATTCATACATACATATATGTAATTCAATCTATTTATTTTTATAAAATATTGTTATTCACAATAATACACAATTTTTAAGTATATAAAAAAATATTCAGAATAATATGTTACTCTATAGTTTACAAAAGTAATCACCAAAAATTCCTTTGGAGCTGAGCCTCAAACACACTCAAATAATTTCCACCATGCTCTCCTTTTCTCTTTCACACTCCTCCCAGACCCTGTGTGTTGGGGGTGTATTTATAATGGTTGGGGAGTGGGGTTTTGGATGTCATTTCCACCTGGGATGTTGGATCTCATTGTCTCCTCCCCCATTTTATTACCCTCCCACGCCAAACCCGCCGTAAGCGTTATATATTATTATATTATAATAATATAATAATTATTATTATGTTATTATAATATGATAATGATGATAATAATAATATTTTTTTAATTTTTTTTTACAATTATTTGACTCTCACCAAGGTAGAATCAGCAATTGTAATTAGGAGGCGATAAAATTATAGAATATAACCCAAATATTTATGGAATTATATTTCATCCCATAAATATTTTAATATCTTCCTTTTAGTCCCTTCAAGTAACTTTACCGAGAGATTAAATTGGAAATCATGAAATTTTTATGAGAGATTAAATTAGAAATCATGAAACTTTTATGAGGCAGAAAAATAATTACCTAAAAATTTGGTTCTTTTATATAATTTTAAGCCCCCACAATTCCGCCTGACTCTCACTTTAAAAAATTCACAATTATTGGAATAGTGTGGACAGATGTTGGTAATATATAATTATTAAATTTGATTTGGGAATCAAAATGCTCATGGTATGTCCCCTGTTAAGAAAGGATCTGAATTCTTCATTAAAACAAATGATCTGCAATTGAAGTTATAGCTGATAGTGAACTTTGGGATCTGCTACGGAAGTTACAGCTGCCTTACAAGCAGTTGTTATTCATCTAACATTAATTAATCTACATTTATTGTTTAAGTGAAGGAGTTAATCACTATAGCAGCATGTTTCACTCACTTCTGTTGAATTTGGATGAATCAGGCATATATGTTGGGTTTATCGTTCTATCAAAATAGCTGAAGCCAACTTATTAGAATTTATATAGCATTATATGCTTGTAATTCATCTTTCAACCATTGAATGAGGGATTTAATTATTCTAATGTCCTTCTTCTTCTTCTTCTTCTTCACTTTTTGCTTGGGTTTTAAACTCTTTTTGAGTTAGAAGCTTTAGGTGCACAATATTTTTTTTTCTGTTTTTTTTTTCCTTGTGCTTGACTGATTGAATGGTTCTGATATCATATTGAATTTTTAATTAATCAGATATATTTATTAGGTTTTTCTTTCTATCAAAGTAACTTAAACCAACTTATTAAGATTTGCCTTAACATTATACCCTCAATTCAACTTTCATATATTCGGTGCAGGCCTTCATCAATCTAATAACTGCTGCAAACACCTCATTTAAGGCTTGCCCTACATAACGCAATGAGTGTCTGATCTGCTTCATGGCTAAAGACATTGCCGCAGCTACTAATTTTGTCAGGAGGCTACTTGAAACCAATTCAACCATTGAAAACCAAGCTAAGACAAAGAGATAAATACCAACTGGTACAGAAAAGAACATTACTGATAGATACTATAAAGTTGAACTACGATTTCGAAACACATTTGTGATCTGTGATGCAACACACACACACACACGTATGTATGCGCTAATAATCTATCAAGGATAGAAGGATGTCTCTGCCCTTTCTGTAGTTATCGAATGACAAGCATAACTGATGGCAATTATGAATTTTATGTCGATGTTGATAGTAATATGAATCATAATAGTTAAATCATAAACTTTGAATAATATAGAACACTTTTATATTTAAAGAAGTAAAATGTCTGGTTTTGAACAACAAAGTCAAGTCTTGGGACATTGATGATAATTTGGTAAAGTGTCCATACTCCATATCACAGCAACCAAGAAAAGAAATTGCTTATCATTATTAATTAAGTGGTACATCCCATAATATTCAAAGAAAATCAAAGTAAAAGACCAATAATGCAGTTCATCATCTCACAACAGAAAGCTTGATCATTCATTGTAAACAAGTTCCGTTACTTTGCAGCAGCAGCTTTCCACTTCATCTGAAGAGCCTTTGCAAACTCAATTAGTTTCTCAGTCTCGGGTATCAACCCCTTCGTATTGGGATCAAACTCAAATCTCTCTGCCCATTTCACCAGACAAGGATGCTTTTCTTCAACAATCATCTTTCTTCCATTCATAGTCTCTATCACACTCACCCAACACAGTAAGCTTCCAAAAGTAATACCAACCAACCCAATCTCTTCTCCTCCAACATATCCCTTCCTTTCTCTGCAACATTTCTGCAACTCACCTTCCATTGTCACAAGCGAATCTTGATAGAAGTTCAAACTCAATTCTTTTTTTCTCACCGCCACATTGAATAAAACTGTCAAACATTGGATATTGTGAAAGCTGGCAAACCAAATGGGGTAGAGCTGTAGAGGAGCAGAAGGTGTCATAATTAAGGAGAAGTTGTCAAATGGATATTAATTGGAAGCTTGAGGTGTCAAGCATGCGAATAATTAAGCAGCAGAAGTTGTCAAATGATTATTAATTAGAAGCTTGCATCGTCAGGTGCATCAGAGGCAAATGGTCAACAATGATGGCTCCATTAATTGAATATTATAGATTCAAGTGTTACGAAGAAGGAATCTGCAGTGTTGGCGGAATAAAAGTTATATAGTATACATTAAAAAAGAGAGTCGGCACAGTACATGTTGCAAATCTGAGGCGGCAATTATAACTATATATATGTGTGTGTTTTCAATGTAATGTATCATATCAGTTTCTGAATTGTATCCGAAGAGAGAGAGAACAGTGAGATTAGAAAGAAAAAAATACAAGTGCCAAAGCACTTAGAGAGAAGAGGAAGGAATTTTTTTTTTAAGAGAAAAAATACAAGATTGTTATTGAGCTTGTGAGAAAAATATAGAAGTGTATTGTATTTGAATCTATAATAGAAATATTGTTCTTTTATCTTCTTATATCTTCAATTTCCAACAAATCTTCCATTTCTCCTCCAAGTATGCCTTCCTCGCTTCTTCATCTTCTTCTCTAAGAGCATTTCTCATTGCCACATAAAGCTATAGATATCCCCAGTGAAACATATTATTACTCCTCCGTCCTTGCCATATTTAACAAGTTGATCGTGGTATAAGATTATCTTTTTCTACTTTACTCCCATTGATTCAAAAATAATCAAGAAGGGGAGGACAAAGAGAATTAAGGAAAATCACTATAATGTTTTAGAAAATATATGTTATATTAACTAATTTAACTAACTTTCTTAATTAGATAAATATATCTTATATTAAGTATAAAGGGAGAATTATTAACTAGAGAGAATAACGTGATAGTAAGATAAAGTTTGAAGAGGAATTAACAGTTTAGTACCTTATCATCTATGTAGGCAGCCCAGAAAAGAGCCATGGCTCGATTGTAAACATTTGAGTAGGAAGGAGGCACCAGAGTTCCAAACCTCGCCTATGTACTTCAGTGGGTACATATTTATTCACCATATCCTTTTATAATATTAATTTTTACTTTTTGTGTTAAATGCCAATTTTGCCATGAAAGTATTGGGTAGGGAGCACTGATCATCCGGAAGTTTTTTTAGTACTAAATTTACTTTAGAAGTATTAAAATGTAGCAATTTTGCCCAAAACTCAAGGAAGGTCAAACAGAAGTTTGCCACGTTGGAAAAATTTTTTTGGTCCCGGTTTTTTTGGTGGATATTGGAGCCAAGAAAGTTTGAATGTTTGACAGATGGGTTGTCATTAAAAGCCGCTGGTCTCTTTGTTCAAATATGAAAAAAAAAGGGTTTGGTTCAATTAGAGGTGTTGACGACAAAAATTTCAACCGATCTGTGAAACCAGAGGCGGTCTTATAGAGAAGAGAAGACATGGGTGAGTTGACAACAAGTTCTATTAGTGGGAGCAGGCAAAGGGTGGCGTGGTTAAGATGAGGATCTCGAGAGTTGCCATACAAAGGACCAACGAGGATCTATCACTGTGGAATTGTGGCTCCTTTGTGTACTTCATTGACGAAACAAAACCAAAGGAGAAGATTCTTTGGCAGTCGAAACTATCAGCGAGTATGTTAATGTTTATTTAATTGTTGGAAGTTACTTAATTCTATATTATTAATGGTGATGGCTGATGTAGAGTAATGTGTAGGGTAATGACTGTGGGTTCTTCCAATAGCATGATGGTCAAATGGCTGAGAGGTCGATTGAGGTGATAAATGAGCTTCTTGGCTTTGTTGATAGATTGTATGATGACAATGTAATGCAAGGGCCGAAGAGGAGCTGATAACCAAGTTGATAGAAATGTTGAAGCAAAACTTTCAGACATGAGTTTGGTTATGGACAAGCTTGATGGCAGATTGAAGAAGGTTGATAGTAGATTGAGACTTACAATTTGTGGATTGGTTTTGACTTGGGTCTTGATTGTTGTTTACATTTTAGCTTAAATGGTTTTGAAGGTCTGATGAAGGGCATTTGTAATGTGCAATGTAAGTGAATTAGTTGTATCTGTATGTGGAATGTAAGTTGCTTGTTTAGTTTGCATTGGCCCAATTTGTATGTTAACTAAATTACTTTATGCAAGTCTATTTTGTATGTTGTAAACTAAGGGCAATTTTCATGGCCATTATTTCTGATGTAATAGATAGAAAAGCAGGAAGTGTATCTGAATGAAGTATTGTGTATGGCTATTTTACACTTTCAATAATGTCTACCCATTTTGTATGTGTATAGGAAAGTGGGAACTATGATGTTATTAATAAGTTGCAAATTTATGACAAAAAAAAGCTACTTATTTGGTATATAAAGTGCCCAATACAACCAAAATGAATAAAGTGGGAAATGCAAAAAAAAAAAAAAAAAGAGAGAGAAAAAAAAGAAGCTAATGTAAGAAAGTAGCCAATATAACATGGTGTTAGTTCTCATGTTTTTAATGTTTTGATGATAACAATTATAATGTAATTCAAGCTTAATTTTCGGTGAAAATTTGAAGTCTCAATTTGCCTCTAGGTAATTTAATTATACTTTGAGTTATCTTGCTTGAATATTTGAAAATCCATTTTCGCGCCTTAAGGATACCTCAAGTCACTTAATAAGTGTTTCATTTTCACTCCAGGCATATGTTTTGAAAAATCCACTTTTAATGGCAAAATTGTAATTATGCTAAACTTTACCTTTTGCCTCTAGTCAATTAGTGACTTACCTCAAGGCATTGTTTTTTACTCCAAGCGCATATGACTTTTGAAATAGCATTTAATGACAAAATTGTAATTATGTTGAAATCTATATTTTGCCTCTAGTCAATTATGACTTGCCTCAAGGTATTTCTTTTTTACTCCAGGAGCATATGACTTTCAAAATAGCATCTAATGGCAAAATTGTAATGATGTTGAAATCTTAATGAATTACTTCAAGGAAACTTGACTCAAGGTTATTCATGCCTCCAGTCAAGTCGATGCTTAGCCATTTCCAGTTATATTAAAGACTATGCCTCTAGTCATTTATTTTGTACCTCTGGTCACGTTAACTCAAGGCATCACTTAATTGACTCAAGGCAAATTATCATATTGCTTGTTTTCACATTAATACCGTATTTGCCTTAAGTCAGAAAAATATTGCCTATAACAACAACATCTAATCAGGTTATGCATGGACTCCAATTATCAAAAGAGAAAGGTTATCCAATCAAAGAGTCATCAAGCATGTGAAAATGACCAATACAATGTGTGTTTGCTACTAGGATAAATATTCATTACCATTAACACAATATTCATCACCATTAATACAATATTCATCACCAAGCAAAAGCAAATGTCTGGTAATAAGGAACCACTAATACAACCAAAATAGCCAACACAATATGGCACCTAAAGTGGCAAATACAACAACCAAAGTATAGTTATGGCAGCTCATTAAAAAAAAAAAAACATGGCAGCCTTTTACAACCAAAATACAATCATGGTAGCCCTTTATAAAATAAATCCATGGGAGCCCTTTACAACCAACAGAAATTTGGCAACTATTTCAGACCTCGTCCCTTGCCTCTTGTTGTCGGAAATTTGTTCCTGCTCCTGGAAGCAATCAACGTTTGGTCCCTTTGTGCTAAAAGGCGAGATGTTGGCATCGTTGGCACTCCTCGCCACATGAGTCCTGGAGGTGTGGTAGGGAGATTAGTTGGGGTAGGTGGTGTTGAACCATCTCCATGGATTTTCACAGTCTGATAACCTTGGTCAGTGCATGACTTGGACACGCTCCATGTCATAATTCCCCTATTGTTTGGGATGGGGAATCTAGTCTCCACTTCTTCAGGTTGTTGCATGGACTCAATTGGTGCATCCTCATGAATGACATGGTTGGAATTCATTTCGAGCTTCAAACAGAACAAACAAAAATGCGTGAGTTAAGGAAAATAACAATATAAAAAACTAAGACACATAAATTCAACAATTAGTGAAATAACTTACATTATATATAGTCCTCCCAATATCCTCATCAATACGGACTCCCATGCCAATCTCAATTCTGCTCTTGTAGAAAGCTCTTCCATCACGAGGTGTCACCTGAGACTGTTGAGAACTAACTTGTGACGACTGTGTGTCTGCAGTGCCTTCAGACTCACCACTACTACACCTCTTTCGTTTTGAGGTTGTGGTTGGTCGCTGCAATAAGAAACAAAATAGAAATTCCTATGTTGAAAGGATTGGCTTTTTCCATATATTAACAGTAAAAAGTAATTTAACTTTCAAACTTCAAAAGCTCATAGAAGGAACAAAATAAATAGTGAAATAAACAGGAATTGTTTGCATCCAAATTAAATCATTCACAATTATTTACAGCCAAATAAACAAGTTCTTAAATCATACTCACATTTTTACATGTGGCTCTATTAAGTCAAATAAACAAAGTTTGAAAGATTCCATACTTGAAAATTGAGGATGAATCTCTGCTACCCACTCAGAATGTCACTATTCTCTTACTCACAACTTGATTTCCCTAACTTTCTGTCGTCACAATTTCACTCTCTTTCACTAATTTCTCCTGACCAACTTGCAATTTCACCGCTCTCTTTCACAGTCCCTTTGCCTTTCTGGTTACACGATTTCCTTTTCTTGCCCTAGTCTAGTCGCACAATGTTCCTCTGTGTCTCCCCCAAATATTGTTCACAACTTTAAGTTGCCCAACAGATGAGTATATGTGGATATGGCTCACCCTCCACCGTGCTTCTTTCCTAGCCAAGTGGCATTTTAACGATCAAAATTGCTACATTTTTCATACTTTCGAGGCAAATTTGGTACCAAAAAAACTTCCGGATGATCAACGCTCCCTAGCAATACTTCCATGGCAAAATTGGTATCTAACCCTTAATTTTTTATGAATAAAGTAATTTATAAAGAAATTTACTTGTATCATTATTTACTTAAAAACTTACAATCCATACACGTGTGTATGTGATTCAGTCTATTTATTTTTATAAGTATATGAAAGAATATTTAGAGCTATATGATACTCTCTATTTTATAGGTAAACACCAAAAAGTTCGCATGAGGCTGAGTCTTGAACACGCTCAAATAATCTCCACCATGCTCTCCTTCTCTCTCACACTCCTCCCGGACTATATGTTTGGGGGAACGAGTTTCACTGATCGTCCTTTGGATAAGTAGGGAGCACTTGTCCCTTGGAGAAAGAGATCTGGCCATCCAGATTTCTTTTTTTTTTAATAAGAAATTTTTCGGTAGCAATCAGTATTTTGAATATCTTTTTAGTACCAATAAGTAACTTAAAATAAATTTTCAAGATCTTAAAGTATTTTTAAGTACCATTCAATACCCTGAAATATTTTTTTAGTCTCAGTCAAGACCCTAAAAAAATTAAAATCCCAAAAAAATATTTCTGTTGGTACTAAAAAGATATTTCAAGATATTGACTGATATTAAAAATATTTCATGAACTTGGCAAAAAATTGTAAGAATATTTCAGGATACTAATTAGTACATAAAAGATATTTTAGAACACTGACAAATACTGACAAAAATTTATTAAAAAGAAAAAGAAATCTGAACTATCCAAATAAGATCTAGACAGTCTTTTCCACAAAGGGACGAATGAAACTAATTCTGTGTATGGGTGTGTGTTTTTAACTTTTTATAATGGTTGGGGAGCGGGGTTTGGATATAATTTCCACATGGGGTGTTGGATGTAATTTCCCCTCCCCCAACTTTATACTCTCCCACGCCAAACCTGCCGTAAACGTTATATATTATTATATTATAATAATATAATATATTATCATGTTATTATAATATGATAATAAAAATAATATTTTTAAATTTTTTTACAAATTATTTGACTTTCACTTTAAAAAATTTACTCCCTTATAGAGTAATTACACGATAAATTCTCTCTAGAAATATTATTTGTTTCTAAAATTTATTAAAATTGGAATGTTAGAATGGAGAGATGTTGGTAATATATAATTATTAAATTTGATTTGGAAATCAAAAATAGTGAAGGTATGTACTCTGTTAAGAAAGGATTTAAATTCTTCGGTTAAAACAAATGACCTGCTATGGAAGTTACAGCTGATAGTGAACTTTGGGATCTGCTATGGAAGCTGCAGCTACCTTACGACTAGTTGTTATTCATCTGAAATTAATTTATCCATATATATTGCTTAGGTGAAGGAGCTAATCATTATAGCAGCATGTTTCACTCACTTCTGTTGAATTTGAATTAATAAGGTATATATGTTTAGTTTGTCTTTATATCAAAATAGCTTAAGTCAATTTATTAGAGCCTGTCATAATATTATATGCTTTTAATTCATCTTTCAATCATTTAATGTCGGACTTAATTATTCTAATGTCCTTCCTACTTCTTCTTCTTCTTCTTTTTCCTCTTCCTCCATCAATCTTGTTGCATCTTTTCTTTTCATCTTTTTCACTTTTTACTGGGGTTTTAAATTCTTTTTTCTAGTTTTAGAGGCTTTAGGTGTACAATATATTTTTCCTTGTGTTCCACTGATCGGATGGTTCTGATACTATGTTGAATTTTAAATTAATTATATGTATTTGTTAGGCTTGTTTTTCTATCAAAATAACTTAGCTTAAACCAATTTATTATTAGGATTTGCCTTAATAATATATACCTTTAATACATCTTTCATATATTTGGTGTTAGGACTTCATCAATCTAATAACTGCTTCAAACGCCTCATTTAAGGCTTGCCCTACAGAATGCAACGAGTGTCTAATCTGCTTCATGGCTAAAAATCTCATCAAGAACTCATCTTTCATCGCCGACCACTCCTACCACTCCACTCATCAAAACCCTCTTCTTCTTTTCCAACAGAACGAGAGACATCCTATGAACTTACGCTTGCTCGATTGTGAGATGCAACTCCGTGAAGTTCAGAACACTCCTTTATTTGATTCCTCGTCGTGGGATAGGATCATTGGTTCGTGTAATGGCTTCCTCTCCTGCTACTAGAGAGTTTAGACAGCTTCCTAGAACCAGAACTATCAATCGTTTTGGGTGGGACAAGTATTAGCCGGGACAGAAAAGAATATGACTGATCAGTACTACACAATTGAACTACGATTTCCGAAACCCATTTGTGATGCAACATATATATATATATATATATATATATATATATATGCGCGCCCAATCTATCAAGGACCGAATGGTGTCTCTTTCCTTTACAGTAGTCACTAGTTATTGAATTATAAGCAAGCATAACTGACGGCAATTATGAATTTTATGTTGATGAGGATAGTAATATGAATCATAATAGTTAGATCATAAACTATATATATGAATAATATAGATCACTTTTATAAAAAGAAGTAAAATGTCTTGTTTTGAACAAGAAAGCCAAATTTGGGGGCATTGATGATTATTTGGTAAAGTGTCACACAGCAACCAAGAAAAGAAACTGCTTCTCATTATTAATTGCGTCCCCAAAAGCTTAATATTCAAAGAAAATCAAAGTAAAAGACCAATAATGCAGTTCATCATCTCACAACAGAAAGCTTGATCATTCATTGTAAACAAGTTCCATTACTTTGCAGAAGCAGCAGCTCTCCACTTCATCTGAAGAGCCTTTGCAAACTCAATCAGTTTCTCAGTCTCAGGTATCCACCCCTTCACATTAGGATCAGACTCAAATCTCTCTGCCCATTTCACCAGACAAGGATGCTTTTCTTCAACAAGCATCTTTCTTCCATTCATAGTCTCTATCACGCTCACCCAACACAGGAAGCTTCCAAAAGTAATATCAACCAACCCAATCTCTTCTCCTCCAAAATATCCCTTCCCTTCTCTGCAACGTTTCTGCAGCTCACCTTCCATTATCACAAGCGAATCTTCTATTTCCTCCAAGTATGCCTTCCTCGCTTCTTCATCTTCTTCGCTAAGAGCATTTCTCATTGCCACATAAAGCTATATATATCCCCAGTGAAACTCATCATTATTACTCCTCCATACTTTTTTTTTTATATATATATATAAGAAATTGATTTTAGTCCTAAATAAAATATTATCATTTTCTAGGAGGAATTGAGGAAGACAACTAGAATATTTTAAAAAATACATATTATATTAATTATTTTAACTAGCTTTTTTAATTAGGTAAATATGTATTATATTAACTGCTTTATCTAGTTCTTATTATAAGGACCCTACTAATAAGTGTTTTTGGTCCTTTTTATAAGGAACTTATAAGTTTCTAAAGTGTAATTAATTTATTTTTTTATATTTGCCCATGTTTAATAAAAATAGTGAGAGAGAATAGTATATTTAAATTTAGAATAATTAATATGGATGATATTAGAAATCATTTAAATTTTAAGACAACTTTAATATTTTTAATTAATTTTATTGTTCTGTAAAAATTGACCGTGGGTAACTCTAAAGATGTAAAGACAAGAGGGAGTTCTAGATAGATAATTATTATCTAGAGAGAATAAAGTGACAGTAAAATAAAGTTTGAAGAGGAATTTACAGTTCAGTTTCAGTACCTTATCATCTATATACGCAGCCCAGAAACGGGCCATGGCTCGATCGTAAGCATCTGAAGGTAGGAAGGAGGGACCAGAGTTCCAAACCTCGCCAATGTATTCGACGATGATTCTGGATTCACAGATGATTTTGTCTCCGTGAAGGAGGACTGGGATTTTCTTGTACACAGGATTTGACTGCAGAAGAAGCTGACTTTTTGCGTTCAAGTTCTCTTCAATGTTCTCGTACACCAGAGATTTGATGCTGAGAGCAATCTTAACCCTCAACACAAACGGACTGAACCAGCCACCCAGAAGCTTCAGGTGATTAGAGCTTGCCATGGAGGAACAAGAACTAAGAAAAACACAGATGAGGAATAGTTATGAAGCCAATGCAAGTGGGTGTCAGATTGGATTTAAGGAAAAACGTGCACCATCAAACTTCTTAGGTGACGGCCCCGATTTATGATTTTTAGATAGCCACCGAACAAGACCACGCTATCTTTAGAGATAAAGGGTGGCGTGAATTTTTTTGGATTTGGCTTATTTCTTCCGTAGTTAATATCCGCGGCCGTATTATCAAAAAAACAATCCTATTATCAAAAAAAATATCCGCGGCTGTCCTTTGTCCAAAAATGGTGCCGTTTTGACGCTTTGCTTATGCTTTGGTTTTTTTCAAAAAAAAAAAAAAAGGTTTCAGAGTAGTAATTAGTACTAAAAAAAGGATATCCAGGATGCTGGCTGATTGAAAAATCTTAAAAAATTATTTTAAAATTTTAACAAAATATTTCAGATACTAACTAGTACTAAAATAATACTTTAGAATACTTCTTGGTATTGAAAAAATACCTCATAATCTCTTAAAAATTACTTCATGATCTTAAAAAAATATCTTGCAGTATATTTTTAGTACCATTTAATACCTTAATATTTTTTTTAAAAAAAATCATAAAATATTTTTTCAAAGTATCTTTTTAGTACCAGTCAGTACTTTAAAATATTTTTTTTAGCATCTTAAAGTAATTTTAAAATTATAATATATTTTTTAAAAAAACAAGTCAATATCCTCAAAAAAAAAAAAAAAAAAAAAATATATATATATATATATATTTTTTTTTTAAAAAAAAAGCATTAGCAAAGAGCCAAAACAGCACCGTATTTAAAAAACGGCAGCGGATACCCGGCAGATCCAACTTTTTGTACGTGGTATGGCTACGTTTTTTTGAAACATTTCCAGTTTTTTGACAAGGACCGATAACTATACTGTTGGCGTCAAATTCTGTTAGGCTCTTCACTTTCGTCTCTCGATTTGATTTGGGATATTTTATTGTCTACAATCTCCATTCTGTGTTTAATTTTGATGACATGAATGAATTTTAGTAATTTTTTATTTAAAATTTCGTATTGTTTCTTATTATAAAATGCAATTTTTTTTTTTTATATACTTCAGTTGAAAAATAATAGATTAATATTTTTTTCATTTAAATTTAAATAGTTTAGATAAGATCAGAAAATATAAATTACGGTAAAAATACCCTTTCTCTGGAAAAAAAAAAAATCCTTTGAAGTTTTTGAACTGAGATATTAAAAAACGAAATTAAAAGACGTATAGTATAATAATGTTAAGAAAAGCATGTGAAGAAGAAAACAATGACATCGTTATACTTTATATTTGGGAAAATCCTCCCCATGGCCCAATTAAGCAAAAAAATTTCAAAAAAGACCCCAATAACTTTCACATGTCAGAAAGGGTTTTTTCTGGTATTATTTCAGAAAAACGTAGTTGTTAACGATACTGATTTTGTTGTTAACGGATACTGATTTTGTTGTTAATGGGGTACTGATATTGTTGTTAACGCTTTCGAAATAATACCAGAAAAGGCCTAACATGTGAAAGTTGTTGGGGTCTTTTTTGAAATTTTTTTGCTTAATTGGGCCCTGGGGAGGATTTTTCCCTTTATATTTTATTTGGTTTCTCTGACTACTGACAGGGGCGGCTGATTAATGAAAAAAAGACAGGGCCGACTGATTAAGTTTGGAAAATAGTTTTTTTTTTTTTTTGGATAGGAAGGAGGAAGGATTATATTGATAATCAAAAAGATGTACAAAGATAGACAGAGGAGGATTACAAGAGAAATTTAAACTTAGAAAAGCACCATTGAGAATGAACAACTATTGCCTTAATCTGAGCTAAAACTCCCTCAACATTGAAAACTCCATTAGCAAAAATCATTTTGTTGCGAATCTCCCACAATTTCCAACAAGTAATGCACACCCCAATCTTCCAAGAAGTGTCCAAGGATGGGGCTTGTATGATAAGAGTTATCCAACTCTGGATGCTTAATCTAAAGAAGTCGTGAGTCATATCATAGGGGAGGATTTTCCGCCAAACCGAGGAAGCAATACGGCAGCCTTTGAAGACATGATCCAGATTTTCACTATTATGCAAGCAGATAGAGCAAGATTGGTCGACTGTCATGCTTCGTCTAAGGCGCTCAACATTTGTCAACAGTTTCCCTTTAAGGAGGAGCCAAGTGAAAGTTCTGATCCTTTGAGCCATTGGCAATTTCCACAACTTTCCCCAAATGGAGTTATATTCACTCCAATTTAGAGATTCAATGGCTTGATAAGCAGACTTGGCCGAGAATTGCCCATGCTTCTCTAAACTCCAGTAACAGCTAGACGATGGGGGCCACTGATTTGTGACTATGGGGGAGATATTCTTCAACAAATCTGAGTGGATGAGATGCTGAAATAAACCCCAATTCCAGGATCCATCATCGTTTACAAAGTCTGAAATCGGTCTGGAGAGCTCCTGAGATGAAATAGGAGAAAAGGAAAGGTTTTTTAAGGGCCCTTGATCACCAATCCAAAAATCCTCCTAGAATTTGATTAAACCATCAGAACCAAGATTCCACTTGATGTATAGAGAAGTTTCCTCCCAGGATTTAATTAAGTTCCTCCAGAAGTGGGACATGCACGCCTTATGAGGGATGTGCTTGAGATTCATAACACCATATTTTTGCTTCAAAACTTGAACCCAAAGAGATTCAGGTTGGGTATGAATTTTGAAGATCAACTTCATCATAAGTGCTTTGTTTTGAGATTCCAGATTAAGAAGACTGCATCTCCCAAGCTTGGTAGGTTGGCATAAATCCTTCCATTTAACTAAGTGGACTCCACGGTGGTCAACAGAATAACCCCAAATGAATTTCCGAATTAACTTCTCAATTTTCTCACAACAGGAGATCGGGAGAGAAGAGCTTTGCATAGTATAAATAGGAAGGGTTGACAAAACTAATTTGGCAAGAGTAATATGACCTTCCAGGGAGAGAGACTTGCTTTTCTAGCTTGCTAGCTTTGAGTGAAGGCAATCCAAAATATACTGATAGGTAGAAGATGAGACCCTACCATTCAACAGAGAAACACCCAAGTATTTCCCTAAGGAGTCGGATTTCTGAATGCCAAGTTCATCACAAATTCTCTTGCAAGTCAAGGAGTCTACATTTTTGGAGAAAAAGACTTTTGACTTAGGTTGGCTCACCAAGTGTCCAGAGGATTGACAAAAGTCATGCAAAGTTTCTCTAATTACTTTAACCTGAAGGGATGTAGCCTTTCCAAATAGAATTAGATCGTCTGCAAAGAAAAGATGGGATAAGGATACCTCTCTCTGGCCTAGTTTGATTGTTTGCCACTCACTAAAGTTTACTTTAGCCTCGATTAATTGGGACAGTCTCTCCATGCACAGGACAAACAGATAGGGAGAGAGGGGGTCTCCTTGTCTCACACCCCGGTTCGGAGTGAAGGGACTAGAGGGCTTTCCATTCCAAAGACCTTGCATATACAGTTCTTGATCATCCGAGAGAGATTAGAAGGAATGACAACGTCTGTGATGGTATCAACAATGAAGTCCCAACGAAGCCTATCAAAAGCTTTTTGTAAGTCAATTTTGATAGCCATCCAACCAGATTTTCCTTTTTTTCCCCTCATAGAGTGGATCACTTCTTGGGCAATGATGATGTTATCAATGATACTTCTACCAGGAATGAAACTGGACTGGTATTGGCCAATTAAATCAGGCATCAATGATTTCAAGCGATTAGCAATCGTCTTAGAGAAGATTTTATATAATACCGAGCAGAGGCTAATTGGTCTAAACTCACTAATAAGGGTAGGTTGACTAACCTTAGGGATCAAGGCCAACAAAGTTTGATTTATGTGAGGCTCAAGAGAATTACTAGACCAGAGCTTCTGGACAAAATCAAAAATGCTTTAGCCAACCAAAGACCACTGAGATTGGTAGAATAATGCATGAATGCCATCCTTACTTAGTGACTTAAGGGGCTTCATTTCAAAAAGAGATTGTTTCACCTCCTCAATTGTGACAGGCCTTTCTAAGGATAAGAGATGGTGGTGCGTGAGCTTCGGAAAAGCTTGACAAAGTGGAAATTGGGTGAAAGAAGGGTCCTAAAGGGTGAAAAGATCTAGGAAAAACTGACAGGCATGAGAGGATAATTGATCATCATCCAACAGCCACATCCCATTCGAGAGCTTGAGCTGGGACACATAATTCCTTTTCCTTCGCATGAGAGCTTTCAAATGGTAATAATTTGTGTTCCTATCCCCTAAGCACACCCAGTAAGAGGAGGGTTTTTGGAGCCACAATAATTCCTCTTGAAAACAAACTTCTTCAAAATCTTCTCTAAGAGACACTTCAAGATCCATGAGGAATTCCAAGGGAGCATGAGGATGATTTTCTAGCCTGCTTTGTATGCCATTAAGCCGTTGTAATAATTTCCTTTTTCGACGCCTAATTCGTCCAAAAGAAGTGGAATTCCAATTTTGAATCTCAATCTTGAAAATGTCGATACAGGTTGAGAGATCATTTCCAGAATTCCAAATGTGTTGGACAATCCCTTGGAATTCAGGATGGGTGACTCATGGTGCTAGGAATCTGAACGGAGGTGACGAGTTGGCACGATGATTGGGGGCAAGACGAATAGCTATCGGTCAGTGATCAGACAAAATTTTAGGAAGATGATTAACTAAACCAGCAGGGAATTGATGAAGCCAAGGAGGGTTACATAATGCTTGATCCAAGCGCATGAAGAGGGACCCCATTCCCCAAGTAAATTTTGGGCCGTTAGAGCCCAAATCAAGAAGCCCATTTGAGTGAACAAAATCATTGAAGAGGCTACATCCCTGGGCTCTATTTGCTGAGCCACCTTGCCTCTCATTACTATGAAGAATGGCATTAAAGTCTCCAGCCAAAATCCAAGGGGAAGAGATGCTTTTCGCAAGAGAAAACAGATCCTGCCAAAGGTACCTCCAAAGATATTTCTGGGGGCTTCCATACACTGCAGTGAAAAGAAAATTAATATCTTGACAAGCATAAGAGACCTCCATATGGACAAATTGAATATGGTTAGTCAGGATTTTAATATTAACGTTAGAGGACCATAGAATCCAAATGCCCCCGGAGAAACCAGAGGCTTCAACCCTGTGAGAATTATGGAAACCTAGCTTCTTGATAACAGAATCAGCCTTGTCACCAGAAATCCTAGGTTCTAATATCACAAAAATATCTACTTTGTAGTTACTAACAAAGGATTTAAAAATGGAAGGGAACTTTTTGTCATGAGCTCCCTGGAAGTTCCATGTTATTATTGACATAAATAATAATTAGAGGGATTAATTAGGGAAGGGGTGAAACTCCCTCAATCTGCAAATCATCATTGATGGTTCCAAGTTCCCTCTGAAAGTCCTAAGCCATCTCCTTTAAAATTATTGTAGAAGGTCCAGCTCCTTCAGTGTTGGGTTTGGGCCCAATCTTATGAATATGAACCCTAGAATGCAGTTTGATTCCATGAGTTCTTGGGAGGGGATCGGTATTTTTATTGAGTTGGCTTGGATCAGGCCCATTCATTTTCCCTTTGATGGGATGGGTTGACCAAGGCATCCTTTGATCCTCAATTTGAACAACCGAGTTGGAACTCTGGTCCAGAGACGTGCCAGAGTGTCATACTATATATTGCTGAGGAATGGGGACACTATCTTGGATTTTGTTATGGGTGTTGTTCTGGGTTCTGCTTTGGGGAGCTACCGAGGGGGGCTTAATCCCTGCCACCGTCATTTTAGACCCTCTTGTCTCTTTCACCTTTTTCCTGTCGTTGCCCAAAGTATCGTTAAGGTAATGGTTACCTTTATCAGGAAAATGGTTGGATTGTCCTTCCTTGTCTAAAGCTTCTGCAAGAACCTCAAACCTGGAGCTGTTGACCCTATTATTGCTACTTGACGCCATATTAGCTTTGCTTCCCCTGACAACATTACGTCGCCGTCATTGAACCTACATCCAAGCCCTAAATTGAGATGTTTCATGCGCCTCTATATCAGGGAACGCCATAGGGTCAGTAGAGGGCACTGTCGGAGCCCCAGCTTCGGCCACCATTTTTGACGGGCAAGAGTCCTAAAGATGGCCATATTTCCAGCAGTCAAAACAGACGGATGGTAGTCCTTTATACTCTACGAAAATGAGCTCACCGTCAACTTGGATTTTGGAGATCAGAGGTTTTGTAAGATCAATCACTACAACGATTCTTGCAAATTTTCCTCGTTCATTAGAGTCCGTATTGTAGTCCACTTTAATGACTTCCCCAAAAACTCCACCAATAGAGCGAATAATGCTCTTGTGGTAGTAAAGTGCAGGAAGTTTTGGCAATTGAATCCAACCCATAACTTGGTTAACTACATGATCTTGAGGGCAGAAAGATGGTGTCCATGGCTAAACATTTAAATAATGCCTGAAAATCATCCACGGGCCAGTCAGGAGGGCATTTTGGTAGTCTAGGTCATCCTGAAACTTCTCAAGGAAGCAGTCATCATGGAGGTCAATGAGCTTAAGCTGGCCTGAGGGTTTCCATAGTGACTGAAGCTGCACACGAAGGTGACAGTACCCTATCTTTCACCCAAGCAGTTTGACTACCACAGTAAGGCCCATTTTTTTGTTAAGCGATTTGATAACATGATCAGCAAAAGTCACTGTTGGAATTATCCCATTCAGACCAATCGAAACGTCTCCGTGGTTGAGAACAAAGTCTTCTTCCTCCGCCTCAATGGAGGATTTATGACCAGAGTTGAGGAGTTTATCTTTGAATGAGGGAATATGAGGAGCTTCCACAGAAATGTCACCTCCCATTTGGATATCTTGCAATGGAATAGTGACCGGGGACATCTAGGGTTCAAGAACAAAGTCAGGTCGGATGGTTTCGCAAACGGGAGTTAACTCTACTTCCATATTGTCGACAAACACCAGGCCTTCATCTAGTTTGGCACGTTTGGAGGATTGGTCTTCCCCTGGGTAGGGAGGGGGATCGTTCTTAAGATTACCTTCAAAGGAAGTAGGATGGAGCATGCTAGCAACAGAAAAATTAGAGAGAAAGCTAGAGAGAAGGAGGAGCTTCTCACACTAACCCATCTGTCTTTCTTTTTGAGAATAGTTTTTTCTATTTAGCATGTAAGGGTTTTGTCTCAATTTATAGAAAAAGATTTATGAAACCATGGTTTCAAAGTTACCCATATATATATATATATATATATATATATATATATATATATATATATATATATATATATATATTGTTATAAAAGTTACCCAAATATTTACTTACACTTAAATAATCACTTTTGCACCTTACAAGATAATTTTTTTTTACATATTATATCTACTATATTCCTTCAGTTCTTAATATATGACACATTTACTAAATTTGATTTGATTAAGGAAATTGGTCAACATGACATATACATTCTAAAACACCTTAATTATCTTCTTTAATTTCATCATTCATTTTCCTCCTTGTTATTGTTAAGAGAGCATCAAGTTGAAGGAGCATCAATTGGGGTAAATTATGAAAAAAATTAACAAATATGAAAACTATATATATATTATGTTTAAAATCAAAATCAACTCTTTAAATATGTTTTATATTAATAACCGGACGGAGTATTTATTTTGTATAACACAAAAAGGGTGTATGTGCACATGACAACAACCTTATTGTTGCTATGAGGCTCACTCTCTATTTTATATAATACAAAATCATTTAAAAATATGATCCTTTATGTTTTACCTAAGAGTTCATTTTAGTCCTTTAAATTTATAAAGTATATTTTTAGTCCTAAATGTTAATATAGTTTATGTTAAAATAAAAAATGTTGACTGAACAAAGTTAAGTATTGTGCAATGCTAACATAGCAAGCGGCTACATGTAACACAACACCTCATTTGATTTTAATCCCACATGACAGACTACTTAATTTACATTATTTTATTTTGGGTACAAGGTCTCTTCAATGTTTTCGATTCCAGAGATTTGATGTTGAGGGCAATCTTAACCCTCAAAGTAAATGGACTGAACCAGGCACCAAGAAGCTTGAGGTTAGTGTTTGCCATGAGGAACAAGTATAATACACTGTGAGGGAGAAATACACTAGATCAGATCAGAATGAATTGTGAAGCCTATACAAGCGTGAGGTGTTTAGGTAGGAAAAATAGCTTGAATAATGATCCAAATCACACTAATAAATAATCACACACAAGTTGCAAGTTGGTTTGATTATTTCTTTTAGACGCTAATTTAGTAGGTTTATTTCTTTATTTCTTTTTTTTACTCTCCCTTGACGTTTTCGAATATTATGATTCTGAGGATATTAAATAGGGTTAAATACTATTTTTATTTTAGAAGTTTACCAGGTCACCCGGAAGTTTTCTTAGTCTTATTTTTGCTCTGGAAATATAAAAATATAGTAATTTTGCTTATCCGTTGATTTTGACCATTGGATTGTTACTCTTCTTTGTAAACTTTCAAAAATAAAATTGCTCCTAAAAAAATACTTCCGGAACAAATTTGCTCTTAAAAAAAAAACTTCCAAAGCATATTTATTTTGTTTTTAAACGTCTGAGGTAAAAATAAGACAAAAAAGGACTTTAAAGTGATTAGTACTTCTCAAGGTAAACCCTCATAGCAAAAATAATATTTAATCCTATATGAAGGGTTATAAAAGACAATGAAGCAATGCACTATGCATTCAGGGCCGTGAAGAATCATTATTCTCTCTTTTATATTGGAATTGTGGACACTGTCTGTTGTAATATGGTATCGGTATCCATGACATGCCGAAGAAAGAAAACAACTACATAGTGATTCATTTGCTGATTAGGTCTACTTTTCATAGAAATTATTGATTATGTTGTCTTCAATAAGGACACCCATGTTTTTTTGGATCTATTAAGCTATAAATAATTATCATTGTAATTCAAATGACACCAACCAAATCTTTTAATGGGTTAAAGTCAATTTTGTTTTGGAAGTTTCCTTGTTTTTTTTTTAGGTAGGAAATAAAATATCAAACGATGTTACATGTCGATGGTCTACAGCTAACAAAGAACATGACTATATAGAAACCAACACAACATTGGTAGTTCCTGACACTAAAATTAACTCTTTAAAATAAAAAAGATCCAATAAGTTTCTTATGGGGGAATGATATATGAGTGATGCTTCCAATTCTACATATTGTGAAACCATTTTTCCTGCAGCAAAAAAGAGTAAGCGGTTCATTTTCATCAAGATTAAAGAGGGAACATTCAACAATCCAAAATAACGAAGCTCTGAGTCCTATCATTGCCTATTGGTTTATTGGATTTGCTTTCCTCCATTGTATGCATTGCATTGATTGGCCTTGGTAACAAATATAGAATTTTATCATCCATGATACTCCAGTTCGAGAAGGTCAAACAATAATGGTCCAACCATTTATAAGAACACTATTTAAAGATGAAAGGTTAATATAATTTTTGGTTCATCAAATTTAATCTCATTTTAGTTTTGATCTATCAAATTTTATTTCATATAAAACTTTGGTCATTACAACTCAACAAATACCTGGATTATTTTGCCCCAAGACAAAAAGCAATAATTTAAAACTTAAGGGACCAAAACCAATATTGTCAAAAACTAATTTCTACATAGATAAGGAAGGGGGTGGTAGAAACATAAATTATAGAAACGACACGACATATAAAGTTTTTACTTTCCACTACTTAAGGTCAGAACTCAAAATTACACACACACACACACGAGCGGAGAAAAAATTCATAAATCAGTAAATAACTATTCAAAATTCAATCGGAAAAAAAAAATCACTACTCAATGAAAAACTTCATATTTAAAAGATATAATATAAGTCATATATAAACATATAAAACATAAGTTCAAAATATCACAATAATAAGTTTAATAACCCCTAACTTATAACAATTTATTTAAATCAAATACATCATCTTGAATATTATTAATGTTCTCTTCTCTTGCTCTTACAAGTTCATTTTCAAAGTTAGGAATGTCAAAATCATCACCATCTATGGATTCCCTTTCACCTTTTTTTTTTTTTGGGTTTTAAGTGAAAACGGTAATGATTGTAAAAACGTAAGTTTCCATTAGTTTCTACATTTCTTCACTAATTTTTATCAATTTTTACCTCAGACAATATTTACCTGCATTTTAGCACTGAATACCCTGATAAAAACGTAAAAACCTACATTTTTAGACAAAACTAACCAAAACCAAAATGAAGGCAAATTTGAAGAATCAAAGATGGTATTAACCGAAAGATGAATTATCACTAATGGCATGGCTAATGTTGAAACTGACAAGGGTACCCCCTAAGAAAGCTAAATTTTTTGATTTCCTTTATCACTACTTACCTATGTCAAGTCAATATTTTCTATTGATAATATTAATTGTGTTAAATTTTAAAAATTAAAATATATTTTTAAATTTAAAGGACTAAAACAGACATTTATATAAATATAAAAGATCAAAAGTATGTTTTAGCCTATAAAATAGTTAACACAAATTAGTAATTGTTTGGTCAATCAACCTTCATCAGTTCTCAATGCCAGCTATGGAAGGGGAGATCTTGCAAGTTTAATATTTATCAGCCTCAAGGTCTTGCAAAAATTGGAAGTAGCATAATTTACAATGCCCTCAAATATTAGAAAATGACCTCAGAAAATGATTAATATATATTTCTGGGGAAAAAAAGCTCATATCCAACCAACGGCAGATAAAACGCAACAAATTATGCTCCGCGGCAGATATGCCTTATTCCCTCTGCAGATACAAAGGGACAAAGCTAAAAATCGTGTGTTTTCCCCATCATTTCACATTCTCGTCCATTAAATATCAATCCACTGTTCATAATTCATGTTATTAGTCATTACCAACCTCTATGAAATAGAAGTTCACCATAGACTGCGGTGGAAAAAAAAAAGTTGATCATGAACTTTGAATAAATAATGGGTTACATAATAATCCATGTGCGGGAAGTAAACATAAAAGAATCGAAGTGGCTTTCCTCTTTTTCCTTTATTCTCCTTCCCCTCCTTTATTTTCATTTTCTCATTTCCACCATTGAATAAAAATTTCAATGACCCAGATTTTATCTCTTATAAAAATATTATTATAATTTTAGTTATAAATACATAAATAAATTTTATTGTTAAAATTTATTATGAACAGTAATTTTTGCATCCCAAAAATATAAAAGACAAGAAAAGAAATGTGAAGACCAAAACAGTTCATATAATCTCACTGCAGAAAGCTTGATCATTGAGAACAGAGTTCCAGTTCTTTGAAGGTGCATCTGGTTTCCATTATTTCATCTGAAGAGCCTGTGAAATACACAAGGATAGATCATGAGAAGCTAATACGTGGGCTATCCTTTTATTATTTTGGGGGATTCTTCTTTTACTCTTTTTTCTCCAATTCTTTCCCCAACCAACTTAAGGATATGAGTTTCTCGGGTTCAGGGATCAATCCCTTGACGTTAGGATCAGAGGCGAATCTGTCTGCCCATTTCACCAAACAAGGATGCTTCTCTTCAACAATCATCTTTGTTCCATTCATAGTTTCTATCATACCCATAAAACCCAGCAAGCTCCCAAAAGTAATATCAACCAACCCAATCTGTTCTCCTCCAAAATATCCCTTCCCTTCTCTGCAACATTTCTGCAACTCACCTTCTATTGTCACAAGTGAATCCTCCACTTCCTTCAAGTATGGCTTCCTCGCTTCTTCATCTTCAACAAGAACAGCTTTTCTCATGGCCAAAAAACACTATACAGCCCCAGTGAAACTCATTATTAGTGTTGACCAAAGAGAATAACGTAAGAAGTCAAAAGAGAAATTAATAGTTTAATACCTTGTCATCGATATAGGCAGCCCAGAAACGAGCCATGGCTCGATCATAAGCATCTGAAGGTAGGATGGAGGGACCAGAGTTCCAAACCTCATCTATGTATTCGAGGATGATTCTAGACTCACAGATGGGTTTGTCTCCGTGAAGGAGGACCGGGATTTTCTTGTGCACAGGATTTGACTGCACAAGAAGCTGGCTTTTTGGGTACAAGGTTTCTTCAATGTTTTCATATTCCACAGATTTGATGTTGAGGGCAATCTTAACCCTCAAAGCAAATGGACTGAACCACGCGCCAAGAAGCTTGAGGTTAGTGTTTGCCATGAGGAACAAATATAATAAACTGTGTGGGAGAAAAATCCTAGATCTGATCAGAATCAACAGTAAAGCCAAATGCAGCGTGAGGGGTTTAGGTAGGAAAACTAGAGTACTATACCCTTACAGACAATTCACGGAACCGCCTGAAAAGGACCTGACAATGGCGGGGATTAGTATTGTGATAAGATTGTCTGACTCCCTAGTCTCCACTACTCATTGCCGGATTTGATTTGATGTTTTGTCTATATACTTGGTGTCTAATCTTAATGATTTAAATGAATTTCAACAAGTAGAAATTACATCTCACTCCAAAAAAGAAAATAGAAATGACGGTCAGAAATCCCTATTTGCCTGAAAAAAAAAAAAAGACATTTGAAGCTTTGAACTGAGATATCAAAAGATGAAATTAAAACCAACATTGGCGTTGAGTAATAACTTACATGTTTTCTTTTTTTTAAAAAAAAAAAAAAACAACATTGGCATTGAGTAATAACGTACATGTTTTTTTTTTAAACAGATCTTTAGTTTAAGGATTGTGAATAAAATATGTGGTATTGATAGTTCTTTCCTTACATCGTGGAGACCCACCTGGAACAAATTCAGATTTATCTAGATCCTAATAAATCTTTTGAATTAAAAAGGTAGGATACCGGATACACATAAAGAAAAGATGAAATTAAAAAAAGTATAGGATAATGATAAGAAAAAGGATGACCATTGGGAGAAAAAACAAGCAACGGATTAAATTTCCCTGGCTCCTAACCGCTTCCGGGTCGTTTCAGAGTTATTCAGTTTGCATGATAAAACAATAGTAAAAGTAGCTTTTTGATTGTATCACTTTTATAATTTTGAGGGTTAAGGTGTAATTTTACACATGTGTTTTATTTTTGGGAGTGACTAACATCACGTGTTTTTTTCTGGATAAAAAATATACACGTGGTTATGTTTTAGGAGAAAAATACTACAGTCGTTAGTTGATCGTTAACCATGGTGAAATTACCATTTTGCCCTTAGTTTAAAATAATTTTTTAAAAAAACTAAAATACCCCAACTCCGGCCAGTGGGCCCCATCGCTGGCCTATGAAGCACGGATACCAATACGGCATTTCCAATACGTTCCCGATACGTGTATCCGATACGTTACTTCAAAAATACTAATATTTAGATACGTTCTAATACGTCTTAGTATTAAATAATATTTCCAATATAAAGAGTGCATTTACAATAACAAAATATAATTTTTAAAAAAAACAGTCATTGATTCAGGAAAAACAATTTAAAATACAGATATTAAAATAATATAAAATCAATATTGAACTATTAAGATACAAAAGTCTAAACAGAGCAGATGGGACCACCAAAAAATCAGATGATACACGTACATTCACAGAACCACAATCTAAAGTCTAAACAATATACTCACAGATTCAAGTTCAGATGATACGCGTTGGGCTTGGGACCACCGAAGAACAAAGCGGGAGTCGAGTTAAGACCACTGAAGAACAACCACAGTCACAGATTCACGAAGAACAACTCCCCTCAGCGACCAGCATGTAATCGACCACCGAAGAGGCGAAGACGAAGAGTGAAGACAAGTTGCGACGCCGACCGATTTGCGAGTCCGACCACCGAAGAACAGATTCACAATTTGGGAGTCCAGTTACGACACCGACCATTGAAGATTGAAGAACAGCAAGAGCCGCCGAAGACCAATTTCAGACTTCAAGTTCAAACGATACGCGTACCTGCGGTGACATCGATTCATTTAGGTTTGTAGCCAAAATTGACAATTCCAAAATGCCCTTCATTTTGAATCAGAATCACCGAACTGCCCCTTGACCGTATCCCTGAAGTTTGACTTTCTCCGATACGTGAATCGAAGTATCCTGAGCGTATCCGTCGGGGACGCGTATCCGATACGTAAAAACCCAAAAAATGAAGGTATCCGTGCTTCACAGTCGCCGGCCACCCCACGCTGGCGGCCGCCACTGGTGACCGGCAGCCGTCACCGCCCCATAGCCGACAATCACCTTCAGCGGCTTTTTGTAAAATAAAAAAACTAATTTTTTTCTTAATAAAAACTAAGGCGAGGCCGACCACCCCACCGTCGAGGCCGCCACCGGTGACCGGCAGCCGCCGCCCCATCGTTGGCGACTTTTTTTTAAAAAGAAAACTACTTTTTTTTAAAAAGACAAACATTAAGGGGAGCCTGGCCTCCCTACTGCTGCCCACCACACACTGGTGACCTACCGCCGCCCACCCTACCGGCTGCCGCCTCCCCTCCAACGGCAACCACCTTCGGCGACTTATTTTTTTAAAAGAAAAGAAATAGTTGTAAAAAAAAAAAGTCGCCAAAAATGGTCGTCGGCGGAGGGGCGAGCGGCAGCCAGTCACCGGCGTGTGGTGGGTGGCAGTGGGAGGTCGGCCTCCCCTTAGTGTGTTTTTTTTAAAAAAAAAAGTTGTCGATCACCGGTGGCAGCCACCGCCATGGGATGGTTGGCGGTGGGAAGGCCGGGCTTCCCTTAGTGTTTTTTTTTGTAAAAAAAAATAGTTTTTTTTTTAAAAAAAAGTCGCAGGCGATAGGGCAACGACGGTCGCCGGCGTGGGGTGTCCAGTGGTGGGGCCCACCAGGCAGGGGTTGGGGTGTTTTAGTTTTTTTTTAAAAAAAATTTAAACTAAGGGCAAAATGGTAATTGCACCATGGTTAACGGTCAATTAACGACCGTAGTATTTTTACTCCTAAAACATAATCATGTGTGCATTTTTTGTTCAGAAAAAAGCACGTGGTGCTGGGCGCTCCCGGGGGTAAAACACATGTGTAAAATTGCACATTAACCCTTAGATAAAAGTCTGTATAATATTATTTACGTTTGGATTGAAGATAGTATAATTGACTTTTTTGAATTGAAACTTATATAAATAATTATTTTAAAAATTAAGTTTAAATGAAAAATAGGCAATGTATTATTTGAAAAAAAAAATGGCAATACTAAACTACTAAAATCTTTTAAAAAAATTGGGGGAAAAGTTCCTTGAAAAGCTAATTGGTGAGATTGATATAAATTAGAGTACTTTTATGATTATTAACTTTCAAGTGAATTTATATTTAAGACAAAAAATTTGTCTATAAAAATTTATAATAAAGACGATAATATTATTTCAATTAAAAAAAAAGTGGGACCTGATATTTTCTTTTATAAGCTATGGAAAAAGTCAAAAGTAAGAAATTTTGACTTATTGCTTAAGCTTTTTTTTGTTCAAAGCTCAATTAAAAAAAAATGATTCCAAACATTTTCAAAAAATTAAAATCACTCACTAGCATGTTTGAAAATTAAAAAGCTACTTTTGGGAAAGCTAAGCGTAGAACTAGTTTTACTGCCTATCCTTTAATGAATTTGAGCTGTTCATATTAAATATGGATGATCCATATTTAATTTTTTTCTATCCAATGATTCTAAATTATTTTTTTTAAAAGAAATATTAAATTAAGATGTTATCTTTATTTTAAATTTTAAAATAAATTTCTTTAAAAGGAAAAAAAAATTTGAACTGTCTAGATGCATCTAGATGAGATGGGCCTGCCCCTACCTATCGTGGGGCGCCAGTTGTCCAGTACAAAGCATATGCAGGAAGCTGGGTCTTGCCAAACGGTATTTGGTATACCCATCGATCCCAACTACACCCATCTTCTGCTGAAAGGATGTCTTCCTAGTTCCATATTTTTCAACCCCAAGCACAAACCCATCTTCTGCACGAAGTTAGATATGAGCTTTATATATATATACATATATATACTCCCTCCGGTCCTAATTATAAGACAAAAGTTAAGAGTTGGCTTTGGTCTTAATTATAGGACAAAATTTTATTTTTTACCAATTTCTTCCTAAAATACCCCTATTTTATTCACTTAAGTGTGTTTGGTTTTTGGTGAATATATGCATGTGGATGTGAAGACTCTTATAGTTAGTGAAACTTTTAATTATTAGATTTTAAATTGTTTATCGATAAGCTAACGTTAATTTGCAAACACACATATACTATATATGTGTGTGTGTTTACACACACAAATATATACATACATATAAAAAAAAAATATGTGTGTGCATTTGTGTATATGTCCCGGGAGTGTCTGTGTGTATAGTTATATGCATATATAAATAAATACTTACATGTGTGTGTACATACACACATATATGTATATAGACACATACACATATATGTCCTAAGTGTTGTAAATTTGCTTTTATCGATGTCATTTAAAATTTATATAAAGTATTTTAGGTAAATGAGTAAAATTAACTAATTTAACTCCTTTCCTTAATCTCCCCAAAATCGGTTAAATATGTTCTATAATTAGGACCATAGGGAGTATATATTCAAAAGAAAAAAACTCATATCCAACAAACGGCACATAAAGCACAACAAATGCTCTACGGCAGATCTGCCTTGTTCCCCCTGCAGATACAAAGGGACAAAGCTAGAAATCATGATTCATGTGTTTTCCCCATCATTTCACATTCTCGTCCATTAAATATCAATCTTAATGTCCATAATTCATGTTATTGGTTAGGGTTTCATCTTTCTGCTTTTGTGGCATAAATATTTTTTTACCACACTCATATTTTTTCTATTCTTTCCATAATAAGATCCGCTTACTTTTATATGGGTGAAGCATAAAAAAATTTCCTACAGCTAAAATAGAAACATTAAACCCGGTTAGTTATTACCAACCTCTATAAAATATAAGTTAATCACAAATTGTGTTGGGAAAAAAAAACGTTAATCATAAACTACGAATAAATAATGGGTTAAATAACAAATTTATGTCGGAAGTAAGAATAAAAGAACAATGTTACCTTAGAAATTTTTTTGTCTTAATGTCACTCTGAAAGTTTTCAAACATAGTAATGTTACCATTCCATTATCATAATTAGTTTTGCCTCTTAACATTTTTTTTCGTTTGACTACAAATATACATGTGGCACACCATCTAGCCACTTCCTCCCTCTCTTCCTAAACCGCAACTCTTCCAACTCCTCCCCTTCTCTTCAATTGCTTGCATCTGCCTCTGCCTCCTCTGTCCCCATCTTCTAGTAGAGGAGAGCAGGGAAACCAGGAAAGATGAAGGCGAGGCATACTATAGAGGTTGATCCACTCATTATAAGAATTCTCCTCCATATTACCATTCTCATTAAGCTCATCAGAATCATAGTTCAGTGTTAATGCGTCAATGGAAGCTTCCTCAATTTCGCCATCATCGATTCCCTTTCTCTTCCTCTCTATTAGATGAGTATTAGATCTGTGTGAGCTGGCAGTATTAGTTACAACGGTTAGATGTACAGCTGTCAAGAAGTTAGGAGTATGTTATGTTATTGTTACACGTAAGCATCCATATGTCAACTGAACTGATTGTAAGCTCTGCTATATAAACTCTACTGAACAAATGAATAAGATGTTGATTTAGATCCAACTTTAAACACTTCTGTTCTTTGCGCATTATCTCTGATCCTCCCTTTCTAGTATGGTATCAGAGCAGTGACGACCACCGTCATTGTTTGATTCCGGCGACTAGATCTTTTAACGGTAACGGCTTGGTGATCTCCATTCTCAACTCGGATCGATCCTAAGCAACATGTCGATATTACCTGGATTTGCTGATTCTGTCATATTCTCAACTCAGGCGACTCCTGCGAGCCGTGGCTTCTCCAACAAGAAGATCACCATTAAGCTCGACGATTCCAATTTCCTGATGTGGAATCAACAGGTATACTTTATGGTGAAACAACACAGAGTTCATTCCTATCTTGACGATACTGTGATTCCACCGCCAGCTAAGATCAGAGCAGAAGATGGCTCATAGCTTGATAATCCTGACTTTGAGGAGTATGAGTCACTTGACTCAACATTGGCTTCTTGGTTGTTGGCTTCGGTAGCCTCCAACATTTTTCCAGATCTTGTTGGACTCAACACTGCGTCACAAATCTGGACAAAACTGAATCAAATGTTCTCAAACAAGTCTGATGCAAAAATCCTCTTCTATTGAAATCAACTAGCCAATCAAAGGAAAGGAGATCTTTCCATGAGAGACTACTTAGCAAATGTAAAATCAGTGTGTGATCACCTTGCGATGCTTGGCGAAAGAGTTGATGAAGCCACTCACGTGTCGCACATCTTGAATGGACTCATTGCAGAATATGAACCAGTGATTGCAGTCATAAATGCATCTAAACCGAGGTTCAATCTTGATATAGTCTCAACCATGCTCTTAGACTCTGAATCTAGACACAAAATATTTCTCACAAATAATCTTACTTATTCAGTCAATTTAGTTACTCATCCATCTAAGTCTGTATCAAAAAATCTGTCATTTGTTCCCTCTGCTGAAATGTACTCGGATGATCCTAGTGATGATGATTCTTTCACTATAATATGTCAAACGCAAGGAGGCCCTGTTTCAAGACAAAGTAATAGAGAATATTGTCCTTCTAACTTCTCTCGTGGAGGAGGCCGTGGAAACAGTCGAGGCAGAGGAAGATTCAATAACTGGAGACCTCTATGTCAAATCTGCCACAAGTCAGGACATCTCACAGATCGTTGCTACTATAGGTATGAATATCCCACTTCACATGGTTCTCAATCCAAGGCTCAAGTTCACTTCGCGACTGGATACGGTACACCAGAATTTTATTCAACTTTCGAATACCATCCTGTTCCTGCTGATTCATCCATTTCTGATGCTTCTTCGCACTCACAAGTTTCAAATCCACAAACACACTCTGCTGCTGCTAACTCTATTGCTCATGTGTCTATTAACTCTCCAAAAGTAGTCAACACTGAACCTGCACTCACAAATTCTCCTACGACTCAGGCTTTTTTAGTAACTCCTGCTACAGTCTCTGATTCAGCGTGGTATCCTAATTCAGGAGCCACTGAACACATAACTCATGATGAAACAGTATTGGCACCACAATAAGTTCACAAAGGTGCAAGAATTGTACAAGTTGGAACTGGCGAATTGTCACCAATTCAAGCTGTTGGTAAAGCATTTATATCTAATTCTCATTCTCAATTTAGGTTGAATAATTCTTACATGTTCCTAATATGAGAAAAAACCTATTGTCCATTGCTAAATTTACACGTGACAATAACGTATTTGTTGAATTCTTTCCTTGAAAATGTGTGGTCAAGGATCTACAGATTGGCCTACACTTGATGAGTGGAATTGAAAGGCATGGCATGTATCCGTTAATGGCCACAGTGAAGCCTAACTCCAACTAGGGGTGAGCATGGACAGGGCGAGACCTATGCCCGATGCCCTGCCCGAAGAATCACTAGGCAGTAAAATGCAGCCTGGTGCCCAGCCCTGCCCGATAAAAGCCCTAACATTTTTGGGCTGGGCAATAATGGGCTGGGCAAGGCAGGGTTCTCATGCCCAAATAATGATATCCTACGACACCCTATGTGGGGGAAAAAATTCAATCATACCTAATAAACAATATTGTAAACTTTAAATGTAATCCATAATTATATACCTTAGAATATTTCAAAATAAATCTACAACTTGAGTCTTAAAATTTAAAAAAACTACTATATGTCTTAACAAATAATCAAATATACATGGGCTGGGCAATAATGGGCTGGGCAAGGCAGGGTTCTCATGCCCAAATAATGATATCCTACGACATCCTATGTGGGGGAAAAAATTCAATCATACCTAATAAACAATATTGTAAACTTTAAATGTAATCCATAATTATATACCTTAGAATATTTCAAAATAAATCTACAACTTGAGTCTTAAAATTTAAAAAAACTACTATATGTCTTAACAAATAATCAAATATACATGCCTAAAAAATTAAATAACATTCATAATCTATTAAATACAAAACATCATTAGTAATATAATGGACTAATGGTCAAATACCCAATGGATATATTAGAGTCTTAGTAAATATATAATATAATATAAGTCTATTAATTATTTTATAAAAAATATTTATATCACACACACACACACACACACACTGGGCAGGGCAGCATACCCTGCCCACAAAAATGCCCAGCACGATTTTGCCCATTTTTTCTGGGCTGGGCAAGGCCATTTTTGGCTGGGTTGAGCTGGGCGCACTGGGCTCCTGGGCATCATACTCAGCCCTAACTCCAACGTGAATCTTGTCTATCTGCTGATGGTAATAAAGTTTCTGCTGCTCAATACAAAAGTCTACCCAACAAACTTACATATTCTAAGGTCTTATATAGTAAAACTCAAGCCTGCAGTGTCAACTGATTCCTTGTCTCTGTGGCATCAACGCCTAGGCCATCCGTCTCTGACTACAGCGAAAGATGTTCTCCTTTATAATTCCATTTCTTTTTCTTCTTTGCACAATAAGAATCTGTGTGTAGCTTGTCAATATGGTAAAATCCACAAGCTTCCTTTTCATGCTTCATCTGATGTATATAAAAAACCTTTGGAATTGATAGTTATGGATATCTGGGGACCTGCACCTATTCAATCTTACGGTTCAGTGTATTATCTTGCGTTTGTAGATGCTTTTAGCAGATTTACATGGATTTACTTTCTGCATAAAAAGTCTGATCCTCTAGCTAAGTTTAAAGAATTTAAGCTACTAGTTGAAAACAAATACCAAACTAAAATAAAGCAAGTCCAGTCTAACAACGGAGGAGAATTCTTGATGTTTAAATCCTTTCTAGCTAAATGTGGAATAGAACAATGCTTCTCTTGTCCACACACCTCAGAACAGAACGACTTAGTCGAAAGAAGGCATAGGACCATTGTTGAAACAGGACTAACCTTATTGGCTCATGCTTCCCCCTCCATGTTCTATTGGAAAGATGCTTTTCATACTACTGTCTTTCTATTAAATAGGCTACTGTGCAAAGCATTACCAAAGGGAATGACTCCATATGAGAAATTACATGGTATTAAACCTGTTTACTCTATATTAAAGGTTTTTGGCTGCATATGTTTTCCATATACAAGACCTTACAATAGTCATAAATTGGAGTTCAGATCTACTGCATGTGTCTTTTTGGGGTATAGCTCACAGCATCAAGGCTACAGGTGCAAGGATATGGTCTCAGGCAAAATTTATGTGTCTTGGCATGTCAACTTTGATGAGTCAAAGTTTCACAAAAGTGGTACTCAATTCTCTGTTAAACAGCACATGGCTGATGCTACATCCAATATCAATTCCATATCCCCCACTATTCCTCGTACTAAACCATCTTCTACCTCACTCCCCAAGCCTACCAAACCTATGTCAGCAAGCATTCCTCCTGTCCCATTCACATCCTCAATTTCTCTTTCGTACACATCCTCAAATCAGTCCCCTCAAAATCAGCAACCTCAGTCAAATACACCTATTCTTATCCAACTGTCCTACTCAACACCAAGGTCACCCAAAACTATCTCAAAAACTAAGCCTACAAACAGTTCCAAGCCTAATGCCCATCATATGATTACCAGAAGTAAAGTTGGTATCCATAAACCTAAGATCTTCGCAGTTATAGTACCTGCAGATATCATTCCTCCATCCAACATCCATGAAGCACTAAATGACCTTGGCTGAAACAAGATACATTGGATGAGTACAATGCCTTAATTAAATTTCAGACCTGGGATGTGGTTCCACTGCCTTGTCATCAAAAGTCTATTGGTTGCAAATGGATATGGAAAGCCAAGACTAATGCAGATGGTTCTCTAGCTAAAAGGAAAGCTCGTCTAGTAGCTAAAGGCTTCTCTCAAGTAGCAGGTATAAACTATGTAGATACATTTAGTCTAGTAGTTAAGTCTGCTACCATTCGCATCTTGCTTACTGTTGTTGTCATGTTCAAATGGAAACTAAGACAATTAGACTTAATAATGCTTTCCTAAATGGAGATCTTATGGAGGAGGTCTATATGGATGCTCCACCTGGTTTTGATCTAGGATGTTCCTCATTAGATGGTCAACCCCTAGTGTGTAAACTGAAAAAAGCCATCTACAGTCTCAAGCAGGCCCCAAGAGCATGGTTTCACAAACTCCACTCAGCGCTTCATACCTTGGGATTTGTTGCATCCAAATCAGACACATGCTTGTTTATAAGGAAAACTCAATATCATGTTATATATCTAGTACTCTATGTTGATGATATAGTCATCACAGGCTCCAGCGATGATGAAGTACAAAGGCTTATTACAGCAATGAGTGACTTATTCTCTCTAAAGGATCTTGGAGATTTGTCATATTTTCTGGGCATTGAATTTTACTCTACCAACCATGGCTTGCTTCTGTCTCAGCGGAAGTACATTCTAGCCTTACTCAATGAAGTTAATTTTCTTCAAGCTAAATCACAGTCCACACCCATGGCTACTAATCTGCAACTCATGTCAACAGAAGGCAGTTGTTTTCACAGTCCTAAACTCTACAGAAGCATTTTAGGCAAGCTGCAATATCTTTGCTATACAAGGCCAGAAATCTCATTTGCTGTAAACAAACTCAGTAGGTTCTTGCAAGACCCTCGAGATCCACACTGGATTGGAGTCAAAAGAATTCTCAGGTATCTTGCTGGTACTGTCAATCATGGACTGCTTATTAGATCTGTGTCTCAGTTAAATATACAAGCTTTTGTTGATTCTGATTGGGCATCCAATAGAGAAGACCATAGATCAGTAAGTGGATATTGCACGTTTTTAGGTCCGAATCCTGTTGTTTGGGTATCCAAGTGTCAACCCGTAGTCTCCAGATCAGCTACAGAAGCAGAGTATCGAAGTCTGGCTGATGCCTTTTCTGAAGTTGTTTGGGTTGTAAAGTTACTGCAAGACATGCACATTCCGATCGTTGAAGTTCCAATAGTGTGGTGTGATAACTCTAGTGCAATTGCACTAGCTTCGAATCCAGTGCTTCATTAAAAAACAAAGCATGTAGAAATTGACATACACTTTCTGCGTGAAAAGGTTGTAGCAGGACAGATCCAGATAGGCTATGTTCCCTCAAAGGAGCAAGTGGCTGATGTTCTAACAGAACCTTTGGGAAAGAGCATTTTCTTCCATTTAGAGATCGTTTAAATGTTTTAGATATAAATTGTTTGTCACAAAAACAAGTTGCATAAGGAATATTAGATGAGTATTAGATCTGTGTGAGCTGGCAGTATTAGTTACAACGGTTAGATGTACAGCTGTCAAGAAGTTAGGAGTCTGTTATGCTATTGTTACACGTAAGCATCCATATGTCAACTGGAACTGATTGTAAGCTCTGCTATATAAACTCTGCTGAACAAATGAATAAGATGTTGATTCAGATCCAACTTTAAACACTTCTGTTCTCTGCGCATTATCTCTGATCCTCCCTTTCTAGTACCATCTTCTCTAGCCTTGTAGCACAATTTTCGAATCTCGACGCCGAAATCTCCAAAGCTCCCAATCAATCCGTTCCAAGTGAACTATTCCGGAGCGCTGCTCGTTTCTGAAAGATAGGTGCCGCACCTACTGGAGGGGAAACTTCAAGAGGTCGCAAAACCTTAGACCAGTTCAACAACAGAGCGCCTCCCGGATTATCAAACCCTCCTAAACCTGTAGGACAAAATCCGCTACCAAACAAGACTGCATTCTCAGCTGCTGGCAGCAGTCGAGTAGATAGAAACTCAGAGTTTGAACTCAGTTCGAGCCTGCCCATTTGGGATTGAGTGTTCAAGCCTGAGAAATACGTCAAAACAGGGGAATTCAAAGAATGAAGGCCCCGGAACTGACCAAGGAACCCACCGTCCGAGCTCAAATCGAAGCCATTGCCAAAAGGATTGTCGCAAATGACATTGAAGTGGGAAGGGAAAGAAGATTTGGGCTATAAAAAATGCTGTGAGTGAGATGGGTCAAGAGTTAATGATGGTGAACAGGAAGACGACGAATGCACTGGTTGTACTACAAAGCTATCAGCTGGATTCGAACAAAATACGATATCAGTTGTTTCTTGGGGATTCAGGAGACTGAGGAGGTCTTGGTGAGCTAAATTGATAGCAAAATTTTTATACGAGTCACATTCGAGCATGGATTTGAAGGAAGTTAGAGGGCCATCCAACACAATGTCGTCGTCCTTGAGCTCACCGTCGTTGTTAGTTCTAGTCCAAGAGGCTTCATCTTCAACTTTTCCTTCCATCCAAGAGACGACGTTAGCTATCGGTGGTATCTCTCCCTCCACTGCGTCAGAGCGCAGGACAGAGGGGAGCAAAGGGAAAAAGAAGTACCAAATAGGCTATAAATTTTAATTTCATTCGATGCTTTGATTAGGATTTAGTGCTCGATAAACTCTACGGCGAGAAAGTGGAAGGAGACGGTTTTTGTATAATATCTTCAAAATGACTCAAGACGTGGAAATGAAAGATCATGCTACTCTTTCGTATTCTGTTTCTTCAGCTGTTCCATCAACACTGCAGCGTTATTATCGATTCGCAAAGTTACTTCTTTCAGTTCATGGGATTAACCTCTGCAGTATGCCTCGCCTTCATCTCTCCTGGTTTCCTTGCTCTTCACGGCTTGAAGATGGGGACAGAGGAGGTAGAGGCGATGGGAGTAGTTGAAGAGAAGGGGAGGAGTCGGAAGAGTCGTGGTTTAAGAGGGAATCCACATTTGTTGATTTTCTTTTACATGCATGTTTGTGCCTCTCACGGGATGAGACTTTTTTTTACAGTTTTTTTTTATATATTTTATTTATTTAAAGTAAATTATATAATATAACTTAAAATATTTTTTACGCACATAATCTCAAATTAATTAATTTTTAAAATATGGGTGCTCCAAAAAAATTATTTTTAAATATAGGATAAAAAATTAGTTAACTTAAAATATTAGATAAAAAAATATATTTTAAAACGTAACAATTGAAGAAGTGGTTAACTATACTCATAGTGTGCCACGTATATATTTTTAATTAAAAAAAACAGTTAATGGTTATCTATGTTAAAAGGCAATATTATAACGTTTTGAGACTCCATTGAGACCCAAAATTTTCCAGGGTAATAAAACCCATAAATAATTTATCACTTTTCTTTCTCTGTTTTTTATGGAAAAAAGATGTGGTTTGAAGAAAAAGTCAAGTTGGGCGGGCGGCTTTGAATCCATGACTATTTGATAGGAGTGTTCTTATCCTTTATTTTGCTCAAAAGTGTTCTTATCTCACTAACCAAGAAAGAAACTCCTTATTATTTTTGCATCCCAAAAATCTAAAAGAAAAGAAAATAAATGTGAAAACCAAAACCCAGGTCATAATCCCACTGCAGAAAGCTTGATCATTGGGAACAGGGTTCTACTTCTTTGCAGTTGCAGCTGCTTTCCATTGTTTCAGCTGAAGAACCTGTGAGATACGCAAGGATAGATCATGAGAAGCTAATACGTGAGCCATCCTTTTATTATTTTAGGGAGATTTTTCTTCTACTATTTTTTGTACAATTCTTTCCCCAACCAAATTAAGGATATCAGTTTCTCAGGTTCAGGGATCAATCCCTTCACGTTAGGATCAGAGGCGAATCTGTCTGCCCATTTCACCAAACAAGGATGTTTCTCTTCAACCATCATCTTTCTTCCATTCATAGTTTCTATCATACCCATTAAACCCAGCAAGCTTCCAAAAGTAATATCAACCAACCCAATCTGTTCTCCTCCAAAATATCCCTTCCCTTCTCTGCAACATTTCTGCAACTCACCTTCTATCGTCACAAGTGAATCTTCTATTTCCTCCAAGTATGGCTTCCTCGCTTCTTCATCTTCAACAAGAATAGACTCTCTCATCGCCAAAAAACACTATATAGCCCCCAGTGAAATTCATTAGTATTAACCAAAGAGAATAACGTAAGAAGTCAAAAGAGAAATTAATAGTTTAATACCTTGTCATCGATATAGGCAGCCCAGAAACGAGCCGTGGCTCGATCGTAAGCATCTGAAGGTAGGATGGAGGGACCAGAGTTCCAAACCTCATCTATGTATTCGACGATGATTCTGGATTCACAGATGGGTTTGTCTCCGTGAAGGAGGACTGGGATTTTCTTGTGCACAGGATTTGACTGCACAAGAAGCTGGCTTTTTGGGTACAAGGTCTCTTCAATGTTTTCATATTCCTGAGATTTGATGTTGAGGGCAATCTTAGCCCTCAAAGGAAATGGACTGAACCAGGCACCAAGAAGCTTGAGGTTAGTGTTTGCCATGAGGAACAAATATAACAAACTGTGAGGCAGAAAAACACTAGATCAGATCAGAATCAATTGTGAAGCCAATGCAAGCGTGAGGTGTT
The DNA here is from genome assembly GCA_037074495.1 of Acacia confusa. Classification (NCBI taxonomy): domain Eukaryota; kingdom Viridiplantae; phylum Streptophyta; class Magnoliopsida; order Fabales; family Fabaceae; genus Acacia; species Acacia confusa. The sequence continues at coordinate 7,334,858 of CM073513.1, read as the reverse complement.
TAGATAGGAAAACTAGCTTGAACAATGATCCAAATCACACTAATAAATAATCACTCACAAGTTGGCGGTTTGATCATTTCTTTTAGACGCTAATTTAGTAGGTTTATTCTTATTTTTTTAACTCTCCCTTGAGGTTTTTGAAAATTATGATTTTGGGGGATATATTATGGACTAGAGCTGGTCATCAGGCCAGCCCGTGAAGGGTAAGGACCTAACAAGGGCACCCCTTTAGGGTCTGGAATAAAAAAAACACATGTTTTTTAAAGTATGGCTTGAGAGCACCATGACCAAGGCCCGCCTGTAAGGCCCGAGAATTACTATTCGAAATTTTAATTAATTTTCCTCCACTTTTGTTTAAAAAAGTATAATTAATAAATTACAATACGAATCATCCAATAAATAAGTACAACCACTAATTTATAATAAAAAACAAACTATATTCACAAATAACTCATATAAAACATAAAAAGCATATCACTAAGCAACATTAGTACGATGACTATTATTGTCGTCATCTTCGTCATTATCATCGATTTTAATGACATTTGATTGTTCATCACTTTAAGTAGTAATCTCTAGCTCATGAGTAAGAATATTATGAAATTCTTCTCCCGCATCATGAACACATCCATATTCTTTATTTACAACAAATAATAAATCAAATAATAAAATTAAAATATAGTTATTATGTATTTGTAGTTAAATGGATAAATAACTTTATAACAAATACAAAATATATATAAATTAATAAATTTAAAAAGGAAAAAAAGAAAGAGTTACAGTGAAAAGGGCCTGCAAGATTGGCCCGAAGCCATACAAAGTCGGCCCGTTTAAGCCTAAGGCCCGTCAGGGCCGGTCCTCCAGAACTAATTTCAAATATCTTATCCATTTTTCAAGCCTAGCTCTTATAGAGTCAAAGCTTAAACGAGCTGGTCGATGGGCCTGACCCGTTTTACGGCTCTATTATGGACCCTATCAATGCGTGAAGGGTTATAGGGACAATAAAGTAATACATATGCATTCAGAGCCGTGAATAATCATTATTCTCTCTTTTTTATTGGAATTGTAGACACTGTCTGCTGTAATATGATATTGTTATCCATGACATGCCTAAGAAAGCAAACAACTATATAGTGACTCATTTGCTGATTAGGTATCCTTTTTATAGACATTATTGATTTTGTTGTCTTCAACAAGGACACCCATGTTATTTGGATGTAGTAATCTATACAAAATAATTATCATTGTAATTCAAATGACACCAACGTAATCTTTTAATGGGATGAATCAATTTTGTTTTGGAGGTTTCCGTTTTTTTGGTAGGAAATAAAATATGGAACGATGTTGCATGTTGATGTTCTGCAGCTACATAATAATAAGGGTAAAGATGTAAAAATACACATGTGTTTTATCTTCAATCTAAGTTCTAACATCAAGTGTTTTTTTTAAATATAAAATTACATACGAACGGTGTTAGTTTTTATGGGGGCCCACTTGATTATTCTTAAAATACAATAATACCCTGAAAAATCATCCCATCTCCCACCCTCGAAAATCTCTCTCTGTGCAATTTCCTTCCCGTTTCTTTGACAGAGCTTCAATCCACCATGGGCTCCGAATTCAAGGTCGTCTTCTTTCTCGATCTTCACCTTCATCTTGATTCCGCCATTTTCTTTTACCCTCTTTTTGACAAGGAGGGACCTTCTTTTGTCTGTGCTCGAAGAACACGACCCTTCGCTGGAGATTTCGGATTTGTTCGTCGGTTGCTCAAGAGAAAGAAAGCGAAGGTTTGAGGATAATCTTGTACGCTTGATTTCTCTGCATTTGATTTTTTGGGACACCAGCATTTTGCATTTACATTTGAATTAGCCATAAGGCATCTCAACAATGATGTTAATGAACACGCCATATAATCACAAGAGTTCACATAATTTAACTTTTAGAGTTTGGAAAACCCCAACTTCTTGGACCCTACAATAATGGAGCCCATCGGCAAACAAACTTTTCCTAATTCATAAATGCTAACAAGGAACAGTGGAGAAAAGTTTGTTAAAGATGGTAATATTGCATAACTTTTGAATTCCAAAATTGTAATATTGATTCTCAGTATCCACATCCTGCTCCTCTTGTTCTTTGTTTGAGTGCTCAGATCCACTGTCCTCCATCAGCATCTACATAATAAAACAAAGGAGTATGCAATTTCTTTATGCCAATTGAAGATAATAGAACCAACGAACATGGCCATATTTCTCAGAACAGGGTACTTGAAAAAAGACATACACCAGCAATGACATTAAGGTATAGGAAGTGCGGAACGTCTTGCTCTCCTCCAAGCTTAAGGACCTAATCAGTTTCTTCAAGGAACTTGATGAGTGAAAATCGTCAGAACAGAACGCTCCTTGGCGATTCTTAAGAATTTAGATTCCTAGAAATGAGCACCGAAGTTGTCACAAATCGCTGGTGCCCAGGCAAATAATGTGTGTCGCAGATGAAGATTCCAAGGTGGAAGGTGGGATAGTTATTCAAAGTTAGGGGGTATCATTGTATTATCCGAATAGTAATGTGGCGTTACCATAAAAACTAACACCCTTAAGCAGGATTTAATGGTGGTGTGATTTTCACTCTAATTTTCGAAGTTCATATATATTTTTGTATATAAAAAAAACACTTAGTGTTAGATGCTCTTGAGAACAAAGTATATGTGTATTTTTATATTTTTACCCTAGAAACAAACACAATTTTTGTATTTTTAATATTTTATTTATTTAGATTAAATTATATAATACGTATTAAAATATATTATACACATAGTATCTTAAAAATCAAATTTCTAAAATACTAGTGTTATAGAAAAACTATTTCTAAATATAGGATTAAAAATTAATTAACTTAAAATATTAGATACAAAAATGAGGACGTAATAAATGGGGAAGCAACGTACCACGTATATATTTTTAATCAAATAAAAAACAGTTAACGGTTAACTATGTTAAAGGGCAATATTATAACATTTTGAGACTCCATTGAGACCCAAAATCTTCCCAGGTAATAAAACCCATAAATAATTGATCACTCTTCTTTCTTTGTTTTTTAGGGAAAAAAGATGTGGTTTGAAGAGAAAGTCAAGCTGGGCGGGCGACTTTGAATCCTTGACTATTTGATAGGAGTGTTCTTATCTTTTTCTTTTTTCTTTTTTCCGCTCAAAAGTGTTATTATCTCATTAACCAAGAAAGAGACTGCTTATTATTTTTGCATCCCAAAAATCAAAAAGAAAATAAAATAAATGTGAAAACCAAAACACAGGTCATAATCCCACTGCAGAAAGCTTGATCATTGAGAACAGAGTGCCGTTTCTTTGCAGTTGCAACTGCTTTCTATTGTTTCATCTGGAGAGCCTGTGAAATTAACGGTTGATTTGTTTCATTATTATTTTCTCATCATTCTTTATAGTCTCTAAATTATATCCATTAAAATAATATAATATTATTTTAACTTTTCTCTCATTTTTTCAACTAACAACTCAAATGAACTAATAAAAGAGAGTAAAAGAAAGATAAAGAAATAATCTCCTTCCCAAATACAAAACCTAGATCATGAGAAGCTAATACGGGGGTTATCCTTTTACTATTTTGGGGGGATCTTTCTTCTAGTCTTTTTTCTCCGCTTCTTGCCCCAACCCCATTAAGGATATGAGTTTCTCAGGTTCAGGGATCAATCCCTTCACATTAGGATCAGAGGCGAATCTGTCTGCCCATTTCACCAAACAAGGATGTTTCTCTTCAACAATCATCTTTCTTCCATTCATAGTTTCTATCACACCCATCATACCCAGTAAGCTTCCAAAAGTAATATCAACCAACCCAATCTGTTCTCCTCCAAAATATCCCTTCCCTTCTCTGCAACATTTCTGCAACTCCCCTTCTATTGTCACAAGTGAATCTTCTACTTCCTCCAAGTATGGCTTCCTCGCTTCTTCATCTTCAACACGAACAGACTTTACCATCGCCAACATACACTATATAGCCCCCAGTGAAACTCATTAGTATTAACCAAAGAGAACAACGTAAGAAGTCAAAAGAGAAATTAATAGTTTAATACCTTGTCATCGATGTAGGCAGCCCAGAAACGAGCCATGGCTCGATCGTAAGCATCTGAAGGTAGGATGGAGGGACCAGAGTTCCAAACCTCGTCTATGTATTCAATGATGATTGTAGATTCACAGATGGGTTTGTCTCCGTGAAGAAGGACTGGGATTTTCTTATGCACAGGATTTGACTGCACAAGAAGCTGGCTTTTTGCGTTCAAGGTCTCTTCAGCGTTTTCGTATTCCAGAGATTTGATGTTGAGGGCAATCTTAACCCTCAAAGGAAATGGACTGAACCAGGCACCAAGAAGCTTGAGGTTAGTGTTTGCCATGAGGAAAGAGTATAATAATAAACTGTGAGGGAGAAAAATCCGGATTTGGCTTCTGTCCGATGATTTGAATATCCGCTGCCATCCGCTGCGGGAAAAACGCCACCGTTTTGATGCTTTATTGGTGCCTCTTTTTTTTTTTTTTTTTTTTTTTTTAATTTTAAATATTTCAGGATAGCATCTGGTACTGAATGAATATTTTAGAATACTAAGTGGTACTGAAAAATACGTCATGATCTTAAAAAATTATTTTAAGATATTGAAAAAATATTTCAAGCTGTTGACAGGTATTAAAAAGATACTTTAAAATACTTGTACTAAAAAAATATCTCATAATCTCTTGAAAAAACATTTAGGGTACTAACTAATACTAAAAATATACTGCATGATATTTTTCAATATCCTAAAATAATACTGACTGGTAATCATAAGGTATTTTTTCAATATCAGTCTGTATTTTAAAATATCTTTTTACTACCTGTCAGCAGTTTGAAAATTTTTTTTAATATTCTAAAATAATTTTTTAATACCATGACGTATTTATCAGTACCATTTAATATTCTAAAGTATCTCTTTAGTACCAAATACTATCCTAAAATATTTTTTTTTAAAAAAAAAAAAAAAAAGAGGCATCAATAAAGCATCAAAACGGTGGCGTTTTTCCCGCAGCGGATGGCAGCGGATATTCAAATCATCGGACAGAAGGCAAATCCGAAAAATCGTAGATCTGATCAGAATCAACGGTAAAGCCAAATGCAGCGTGAGGTGTCTAGGTAGGAAAACTAGAGTACTATTCCCTTACAGACAATTCACGGAGCCACCTGAAAAGAACCTAAGAATGGCCAGGATTCAAGCTGTGATAAGAATTGTCTGACTCTCTAGTCTCTACGACTCATTGTCCGAATTTGATTTGATGTTTTGTCTATATACTTGGTGTCTAATCTTAATGTAGATGAATTTCAGTAAACAGAAATTACATCTCACTCAAAAAAGGAAAATAGAAATGACGGTAAGAAATCCCTTTTTGCCTGAAAAAAATAAAAAGAAGACATTTGAAGCTTTGAACTGACTATCAAAAGATGAAATTAAAACCAACACTGGCATTGAATAATAACGTACATGTTTTTTTTAAAGCAGGTTTTTAATTTAAGAATTGTGAATAGAATATGTGACATTGGTAGCTCTTTCTTCCTATCATGAAGATGAAGACCGACCCTGAGTGAATTTGGGTTTATCTAAATCCTGATAAACCTTTTAAATTAAAAAGGTAGGATATCGAATACTTATAAAAAAATGAAATTTAAAAAAGTATAGGATAATGATGATAAGAAAAAGGATGACCATTGGAAGAAAAAACAAACACAGGATTAAATTTACGTGGCTCCTAACTGCTTCCGGGTCATTTCTAGAACTGAGAATTAGAGTTGGCCCGTGAAGGACTAGGGGCCTAACAGGGCCGGCCCTCCAAGGCCTAGAGTAAGAAAATCACCTATTTTTCAAAGCCCGGCCCAAGAGCACCAGGGTCAGGCCCGACCCGCAGGGCCCAGTAATTACTATTCCAAATTTTAACTATTTTTTCTTCACTTTTTTTAAAAAAATATAATTAATAAATTACAACACGAATCATCTAATAAATAAGCACAGTCACTAATTCATAATCAAAAATAAACTATGTTCACAAATAACTCACATAAAACATAAAAAGCATATCACTAAGCGACATTAGTATGATGATTATTATTGTCGTCATCTTCGTCACTATCATCCATTTTAACGATATTTGATTGTTTTTCACTTTGAGTAGTAGCCTCTAACTCATGAGTAAGAATATCATGAAATTCTTCTCTTGCACCATGAACACATCCATAATCTTTATTTACAACAAATAATAATCAAATCATAAAATTAGAGTATAGTAATTATGTATTTGTAGTTAAAAGGATAAATAACTCTATAACAAATACAATATATATATATAAATTAATAAATTTAAAAAGGAAATAAAAGAAAAAGTTACAGTGAAAAGGGCTTGCAGGGCTGGCCCGAGGCCCTCCAGGGCCGGCCCGTTTAAGCTCGAGGCCCGTTAGGGCTAGCCCTTCAGGGCCAATTTCATTTTTCTCTTCAAATTTTTAGGCCTGGCCCTTGAAGAGTCAGGGCCTAAACAGGCCAGCCCAACGAGCTCGGCCCGATTTCCCGGCTCTAGTCATTTCAAAGTTAATAAGTTTGCTTGATATTTTTTTGAACAAACTATAGTAACTAAAAGTAGTTTTTTTTACTGTTCCACTTTTATAAATTTAGATAAAAATCAGATTGTAAAATGTTATTTATATTTAGATTGATGGTAGTATAAATAATTTTTTTAACTAAAACTTGATTGAACGTTTATATTAAAAATTAAGTTTAGATGGAAAAAAACTAAAAATGACATGAATATTATTAAATAATGTATACACACATATAGTGAAAAATACATAAACCTATTTGGATAATTAATAAAAAATCAAGTTTAAAGGTAAAATCTAAAAAAGATATAAATTTTATTAAAAAAAATAGGTAATGTATTATTTGAAAAAAATTTACAATACTAAACTACTTAAATTTTTTAGAAAATAGAAAATTGGGGAAAAGCTTAAAATGTCAATTGTTGAGATTGATATCAATCGTAGTACTTTCATGATTATTAAATTTCAAGTGAATTTATATTTAACACAAAAAATTTACCTATAAAAATTTATAATAAAGATAATAATAGTATTTTAATTAAAAAAAAAGTGAGACTTAACATTTTTTTTATAAGCTATTTTTTTCCCTCAACAGTAGTGAAAAAGCAAAAAGTAAGAAATTTTGATTTATGGTTTAAAGTTTAAACTATTTTTCTTAAAGCTCAATTAAAAAAAAGTCACATATTTAAAAAGTTAAAATCACTCATTAGCACAGTTGAGAATTAAAAAGCTATTTTTGGGAGAGTTAAAACCAGAACCAATTTTGTTGTCTATCCTTTGACTCATCTAGGTTATCCATACGAAATATGGACTATCTATATTTAATTTTTTCTATCCAATGATTTTAAAATACTTTTTTAAAAAATAATAAATTAAGATATTATCTTTATTTTAAATTCTAAAATAATTTTTCTAAAAGATAAAAAGTTAAAAAAATAGATAAATTGAACTGTATGGACCTCATCTAGACGAGATCGGCCTGCCCCTACCTCTCCTGGGGCGCCAGTACAAAGGATATGCAGGAAGCTGAGTCCTGGCAAAGGGCATCTGGTACACCCATCTTTTGCTGAAAGGATGTCTTGCAAATTCCATATTTTTCAGCCCCAAGCACTTGCAAAATTTGCAGAGAGCCTAATTTACAATGCCCTCAGGTATCAGAAAATGAACTTGAGGGGAAAAAAAAAGTTTACTCAGATTCTAAATTTCAAGAAATGGAGAAGTGCATTAGAAAATTCAGATCATAGATATGCTTTTTATTTCTTCACATACATGGCAGCAGCAAGACAACCATTTGACTCTGGAATGATCTAATCTAAATCCAAATCACTTATTCACTGCTACAAATGATACTCTCTCTGGTGCCTTAGGCACCAACTATCTTTTCTCACAAACTAAGAAAATGAAAGTTAAGTCATGAGCCTAAAATTAATAAAACTTTCCAACTTTATCCCTACTTTAATGAGATATATTTAAAAAAGTTTGTTAAAGTAAGGGCATAATAAGAAATAGTAATAAATAAGTTAGTTAAATGTAGTTTGTGCCTTATAAAAAAGGACTAAAAATTTTAGGTAGTAGCCTTATAATAACAACCGGAGTAGGACAGCACAGCCCAAAAGAGAAGATAATTCAAGCACACTGGTAAGAAACGCCTAGAACAATATATCATCATTTTATTTAGCCATACAGCATGTAAAACATATACATCATTATATTTTACACCACCAGCAAGCAAAACACACCAGTTAATTTTACTTCTTGGCAATTGCAGCTCTCCATTTGATCTGAAGGGACTTGGAAAGCTCTATGAGTTTATCAGTTTCAGGTATGAGACCATTCACAGCAGGATAAGCAGCAAATCTCTCAGCCCATTTCACCAGAGAAGGAGATTTTTCCTCAACAAGAAACTTTCTTCCATACAAAGTTTCCACAGCACTGAGCCAACCCAGGTTGCTTCCAAAAGCAATGTCAATGAATCCAATCTGGTCTCCACCAAAAAATGGTTTTCCTTTACTGATTTTCCCAAACGCATCCTCCATCCTCCCAACCACCTCGTCCATTGTCTCATAGTATGGCTTTCTTGCCTCCTCATCTTCCACAGTCATAATGCTTTTCATTGAGGGAAACCACTATCACAATTACAGAAATAACTCTTATAATCGGAAACCCAGAAATAGATTAGGAAAAAAAACACTCAAAAATTTTTTCTCGGGAAAATAAATTTTACCTTGTGGTCGATGTAATCAGCCCAAAATCGAGCGATTGAGCGATCATAAGGATCGGTGGGGAGGATTGAGGGGCCAGAGGACCAAGCCTCGTCGATGTATTGGACTATGATAAGGGATTCGCAGATGGGTTTGCCATGGTGGATAAGAACTGGAATTAGGACGTAGACTGGGTTAGACTGAAGAAGAAGATCGCTCTTAGGGTTCATGTGCTCTTCCAAGTATTCATATTCAAGAGATTTGATGTTCAGAGCAATCTTCACCCTCATCGAGTAAGGGCTCGACCATCTGCCCAGAAGCTTCAGCTCACTCCCTGCCATCACCAATCTGGAGACTTGAACAATGACGCAAATCACACTAATAAATAACCACACACAAGTTGGTTTGATCAATTGTTTTAGACGCTAATTTAGTTGGTTTATTCTTCCTTTCTTTTTTCCTTTCTTTTTAAGGTGCAAAAATACGCATAAAGTTTTTTTTTTTTTCAGAAGCTTCCAATACTACATGTTTATTTTGTGTGTAAAAATACACATGTGGTTACATTTTAGGAGTAAAAGTCACACGGCCGTTAGTTGACCAATGTTGGCCGTTAATTTGGATGGAAATGAACAGTAACTCAGCTAAAATTACCATTTTACCTTTATTTTTAAGTTAAAAAAACAATTTTACCCCTAATTTTAAATATATATAATTTTTAAAATAAACCCTTCTGGGCCCCATCTCCAGCTACTTTTTTTTTTTATTTTTTATTTTAAAAACTAAGGTTTTAATTTTTTTTTAAAACAAACACTAAAATAAATCCTTCCCCACCGGTAGGCCCCACCACCGCTAGCGGACGCCCTTAGCATTGCCAGCCGCCGCCGGCGACTTTTTTTTTTTAAATTTTATTTGAAAAACTAAGGTTTTAAATATTTTTTTTTAAAAAAAACACTAAAATAAACCCTTCCCCACCGGTGGGCCCCACCACCGCTGACGCCGCCTTCCCCACTGCCGGCGACCGGCAATCGCCTCGGCGACCTCCTTCAGTTTAAATAAAACCCCTTAGTTTTTTTTTTAAAAAAAAATCTTAGTTTTTGAGGAAAAAAAAGTCGTCGAAGGAAGTCGCCGTAGGTGCCCGTCGTTTTCCGGCAGTGCTGAGGGCAGCCGCCGGCGGTGGTGGTGAAGGGTTTATTTTAGTATTTTTTTTAAAAAAAAATTAAAACCTTAGTTTTTAAATAAAAATTAAAAACAAAAATTCGCTGGCGGCCAGCGGTGTTGAAGGTGGCTGTTGGAGGTGGTGTGGCCGGTGGTAAGGCCCACTGGTGGGGAAGGGTTTATATTAGTGTTTTTTTTAAAAAAAAATTAAACCTTAGTTTTTAAAATAAAAATTAAAAAAAAAAAGTTGCCGGAGGTAGCCGTCGCCAGCCGGCGGTGGGGAGGGCGGCCGCCGGCGGTGGTGTGGCTAGTGTTGGGGTCCGGAAAGGTTTATTTTATTTTTATTTTTTAAAAAAAATTATTTCTAACTAGGAGCAAAATGATAATGTCAGCGGAGTTACTGTTCATTTCCGTCCAAGTTAACGGTCAACGTTAGTTAACTAACGGCCCGTGTGACTTTTGCTCCTAAAACATAACCACGTGTGTATTTTTACACAAAAAAAAAATATGTGGTGCTAGACGCTCCTGAAAAAATAACTTATGTGTATTTTTTTAGCTTAGCCCTTTTCTTTTTTTAACTCTCCCTTGACGTTTTCGAATATTATGATTATGGGGATGTTACGGATGCTATCGATCCACGAAGGGTTATAAAGATAATAAAGTAATGCACTATATGCATTCAGAGCCGTGAAGTATCATTATTCTCTCTTTTTTATTGGAACTGTGGACACTAACATCAAGTGACTGTTATAATATGATATTGGTCTCCATTACATGTCTATTGTTCTGTGTGAGTTAATGTTGGTAAAACATCAGTGTTTATTGTTATTGTTATTGTTTTGTGTGAGTTAATGTTGGTAAACGACGTCACGTAAATTAAGATAATACTACTCTAATAAATTTATTTATTTTGGATGCTATAAATCATATAAATCATATTGAAAAAGTAGTTTTTATTACTACCTTAAAATGACAATCTCATTTACGAATTAGGTCTACGTTTTATAAACATTATTGATTTTGTCGTTTTCCACAAAGACAACCATGCTTTTTGGATGTAGTAATCTGTAAAAAAATAATTATCATTGTAATTCAAATGACACCAGGGAGATCTTTTAATGGGTTAAGAATCAATTTTGTTTTGAAAGTTTTCTTTCTTTCTTTCTTTTTTTTTTTTTTAGAAAACAAATTTCATTAAAATATCAAATGATGTTACATGTTGATGTTCTGCAGCTAACAAAGAACAAGACTACATAAGAAAACAAGGCAGCATTGCTAATTCGTGACACTAACACTAACTCTTTAAAATGAAAAAGATCCAATAAAGTTTCTTATGGGAGAATGATATCTGAGTGAAGCTTCCAATTCTAAACCATTTTTTCCTGCAGTAAAAAAGAGTAAGTGGTTCCTTTTCATCAAAGATTAAGGGGGAACATTTAACAATCCAAAATAGCGAGGTTCTGATTCCTATCATTGCCTATTGGTTTATCGGAGGTGCTTTCCTCCGTTGTATGCTTTGCATTGATTGGCCTTGGCAACAAATATGGAATTTTATCATCATAGATAATCCATTTCGAGAAGGTTAGACAATAATTCTCCAACCACTTATAAGAATACTGTTTAAAGATGAAGGGTTAATATAATCTTTGGTGCCTTATTTATTTTATTTTTTTGGTTTTAATCCCTTAAGTTTCATTTTATTTAAAATATTGGTCACCATAACTCAATATATACCTTGATCATTTTGTCTCTACAAGAGCTAAAACTAATAGTTTGAAACAACAAAAACCAAAATGAGGGAAAATTTGAATAAACAAAGATGATATTAACCCAAAGATGAATTATCACCAATGACATGGCTAATAATGTTGAAACTGATAGAGGTATCCCTTGAGAAAGTTGAATTGGTTAAAGAGGTTGCAACTTTGATTTCCTTGATCACCGTTTCCAGAGAAACTTTCTTTTCTTTGTGAAGCAATTAGTTTCTATTGAACCATAACACAGTAATAAGTTTGACAATCTGAGGTACTGCTAAATGAGTCCATCCTTGTGAAGCTTGACCAGAACCCTTTTAAGCCGAGTTTTAAAAGCCAAAACAATTGAAAGCGGTCTAAACCAAACAACCCTTTTGTAAAAGAACAGGCGACTAACAAATGCTTTAAAGATTCATCTTGATTGCAGTCAAATAAACACTTTCCTTGAACTTGCAAATGATGTCTATTGAGAATATCCACCGATGGAATGACATCTTTCAAAATCTTCCAAACTAAAAGGACGTCCTTCAAAGGCAAAGAAATAGATCATAAGAATTTCCATAAATCATTAACTTGCCTATGATAGGATGAAGTTGAGAAATAGACCAATGGAAGTTTTCAAGCTGTGAACATTAGAAAGTTTGTTTTCAATAAGGGAAAATTATTCTTTTGGTCTCTATGGTTTTAATTGGGCTGTAAATCAGTCTCTACACGTGCAACTTAATCCCTATAACTCAGTCTCTAAACTTTGACCAACTGCAATTCGTTTCTATAATTTTAACCATTTTATAATGTAACCCTCCACCTTTATTTTAGTTCATAAGGACCAAATTATAAAATAGTTAAAACTATAACGACCGAGTTAAAATGGGTCAAAGTATAAAGACTGAGTTATAAATCGAGTCAAAACAATTAAACAATGGGGATTGAGTTGTACCGAATCAAAGTATAGGAATTGAGTTATAATTTTATCAAAACAACAAGACTAAAAGATTATTTTTTCTTAATTAATACTGTCTTAAAAGTGTTAAAAAAGGAGTAATATTGCTCTTGGTAGTTAAAAATGTTAATGATTAATGCTAGTTTTCAAATGATAGATCTAACATTTTTGGGTCATATTGATAAATAAAATTTCGAATATTCACAGACAAGGAACAAAAAACTGGACTAGCATTGAACCGTTAAAGTAGTGATTCAAGGGTTATGAGTGAACTCGGGGTTATAATGGTCATATTAAAGTAATAGAATTTAATTAATAAAAATTAATATATTTTTTTTATTTCATTAGCCATTCATATTTATGAAAATTAATTGCGTAATCTTGAATATTATTTTATTTTAAGCATGTTTTTAGGGTTGGTCTTAGTTTCCATCTCTCTTTTTCTTCTTTTATCACTATCTTCCTCTTCTTTTCCTTCTTCCAATGACCCAAATCTTCCATCTCTGGTTCTTGTTTTAACTTATGAAAGTCTTTTTTTTTTCTTTTTTTTTTTCTTTTTTCCTCTTAAGAAAATACAAACCGTGCAAACTGCACAATCCACCTATTTTTTTGGGTTGAATCCAATTCACACTGGTTGAGACCGGTTTTTTCCGGTTCGAATCTTTCCTGGTTTATAGGGTGTTTCAGATTGGACATGTGACTGGTTTGCCAATTTTTTTGTCGGACCGGCTTGTCCAATGTCTTGTTCCTTGCTCACAGCTCCTGCGGAATTTTTTATAACAAAATTAAACATTAAATCTTCCTTAATTGATGAAAGCATGCAATTGGTTTCAATGGTTTTTGGGGGTTCGTACAATTTTAGTCTCTTAAGCTTGTCCTCATTTTAGTTTTGGTTCATCAAGTTTTTCTCCTCTCAAGTTTTGAACATTTGGTTCTGAGTAAAATGGTCCAAGTTTTTACTCATGATTTATATGGACCAAAGTTTTAAATGGAATAAAACTTAATCATATGAAAGATTAAAAAATATAATTTGAAACTTGATGGATCAATTTAGGTCAAAAAAACTTGAAAAACTAAAATCAACAAATTTTTTTATATAACAGCAAATTTAAGACACCAGAGATTGCATCAATCCTTTTTCACCCATTAAGGGACATCAAGTGTTTTTTTTTTTGGGTATATTACCCGGTTCATTAGATCCTTTAGATCCAACTAATCCAGATTTCTTCCTGCATCAGGCTCAACGTCGTGAGGGAAGAGCTCCCAAAATTATTTTCTTCATTCCACACCTCAAATTGAGAACGTGATTGTTAGGAAATAAATATAGAGTATCAATTATAATCTCCTTGAATCAAGCCCTAGAATTAGGAATTATCATTATTAGTCTTAATGAGCTAGGCTCCTTCCTCTTGTATATATATAGACCAATTGTACATGTATAACGTAAGGAATTCAGATTATTCTTCTACATGGTATCAGAGGGTTTTTTCCTTCATCTGTTTTTCCTTCATTTGAAAATTTTCTTCAGTTTTCAGTGCTAAAAGCTACAGGGTTCGTGTTCTTCATTCGAAAGCTTCAACAGTGGGAGAGAGGGTGAGAATTCGAAATCTTATCCAGAGCGTTTCTTGGAACACAAGCCTGCTCACCGCTCTCCCCATCCTCCGATCGGCGGACGCCAGAAATTTCATGGTCATCCGACCTCTCTAGGGCGGCGCGTGGTGTACACACACCTTGCTGACAGTCACACTCCAACAACACGTGACGGCACATGGAGAGGATTTTTCGCCGGTGACTTCCTGTTCTTGACTCCTCTCCTCATTTCCAGTGACTTCCACCAGGTTTTGTGGTCTTGGCTCATCGTTTTCTGATATGTGTTCTTGGTTTGGCTCCTTTTATTTGTGGAAAATTGGTATTTGGAGACTCTTATGCATTTGGCCTTTGTTCGTAGGCAATTTTGGACAATTCTTTGTCATTTGGAGATCCGTGTGTGATCTATTTACTTGCCTTGTGCATCTTTGGGATCCTTGTGTGATCTATTTGCTCATTGTATTTGACTTGTGCACCTTTGGAATTTTGTATTTTTTTGTTGGCATTGTTTGACCATATTTAGTATATGGTTGGTGTGAAGTGTTTGGTTGTGAGTCCATGGCTGAATCTAAAATATCTGATATGCTGCCTATGTCTGCTAAACTTACTGATGCAAAATTGAGTTGGACCAATTATAATGATTGGAACAAAACTATTCAGGTTTACTTATTGGGGGTAGAAAAGGAAGCCTACTTAACCCAAGATCCTCCACCTTGTGATGATGAGAAAAGTATGGCCTAGTTTCGAGTAGATGCTTGTCTTCTTTTCCAGATTCGGAACTCTATTGAACCCTGGATTTTGACCTCGGTGAGTCATTGCAACACGGTGAAAGAAATTATGGCTTATTTGGAATTTATGTTTTCTGGTAAAGGGAATTTTACTCTTATTCATAAAGTTTGCAAAGGCTTTTATCGCTCTCAGCAGCAGGGACGTCCTCTGAAGGACTTCTTCTTAGATTTTAAACGGTTGTATGAAGAAATGAAGGTACTCATGTCTCCCCAAGCAGATCTCCAAAACCGTATTAAGAATCTGGAATTTCAAGCTATCATTAGTTTCCTTGAAGCTCTTGATTCGTCTTATGAAACCATTCGATCCCAGATTCTGTCTAGTCAAGAGCTTCCATCTTTGGAAGATGTGTTCTCGAGGGTGCTTCGTGCTGATAGTCTACTTCGCCCGTCTGTTGATCCCAATGCCAGTGTTTTGGCTGAAAGAGGCCCCTTTGATAACAAAAATCCTAGATTTAAACAAGGCACTACCGCTCCATTATCTGGCAGTGTTATCTGCTATTACTGCAAGGAATCTGGGCATGTCAAGAAAAATTGTCAGAAGTTGCAAGCTAAACAGCAACGTGACCAGTAGCGTGGTTTTGCTCATATTGCTCAGACGCCCGATCAGTCTGATTCTGGTACATCATCTGCAGGGGCTCTTGCTATAGGTACTATCTCCTTTGGTCTTGCCACTACTTCCACAAAGTGGGTGATTGATTCTGGTGCAACTGACCACATGACAGGTAACCATCATCTTCTTTCCTCGTATATGCCGCATGCCAACCCATCTTCCATATTTGTTGCCAATGGTTCCCCAGTTTGAGTTCTTGAATCAGGAACTGCTCTACCCACTCCCTCTATTTCCCTATCTTCCGTGCTTAATATTCCTGATCTCACATTTAATCTTTTGTCTTCCAGTAAACTAACTTGTCATTTGAATTGTTTTATCTAACTATACCCTGACCACTGTTTAATTCAGGATCTTTTGACGAAACAGATTATTGGTAGAGGCTATGAGTCCGGTGGACATTACATCCTTGATGATCAGGTGCCGCGTTCTATTGCCTGTTCTAGTGGCTCATCTCCCTTTGAAGTTCATTGTTGTCTTGGTCATATGTCCCTTTCTTCTTTAAAACGGTTGTACCCTCAGTTTTCGTCTGCATCTTCTTTTGATTGTGAGTCATGTTAGTTTGCCAAACACCACCGTGTTCACTTGGCAGCTCGAGTCAATAAACGGGCTGCGTCCCCCTTTGAGTTGGTTCATTCTAATGTTTGGGGTCCTTGTTCAGTTGTGTCTCAGACTAGTTATCGTTACTTTGTTACTTTTGTTGACGATTTCTCTCGAACTACTTGGCTTTATTTAATGAAACAGTGTTCGGAATTGTTTACTCATTTTCGTCATTTCTGTGCTGAAATTAACACACAGTTCAATACTCCTGTGAAAATCTTTCGAAGTGATAATGCAAAAGAATATTTTTCCACCCCTTTCACTAATTATATGCATGAGCATGGCATCTTTCACCAATCCTCTTGTGTTGATACCCCTGCCCAAAATGGTGTTGCTGAAAGAAAGAACCGTCATCTCTTAGAAACTGCCCGAGCTCTCATGTTTTATTCTTATGTTCCCAAATCCTTTTGGGTTAATGCCGTATCTACTGCTTGTTTTCTCATCAATCGTATGCCTTCAGCTGTCCTAAATGGTTTCGTTCCATACTCTGTTTTGTTTCCTACCACTAAGTTGTTCCCTGTTGATCCCAAAATTGTTGGTTGTGTCTGCTTCATTTGAGATGTCCGTCCAAGTGTTAGTAAACTTGACTCCAAGTCCTTGAAGTGTGTTTTTCTTAGTTATTCTCGAGTTCAGAGAGGTTATCGGTGTTATTCTCCTGACCTTCGTCGTTATCTTGTGTCCACTGATGTTACATTTCATGAGTCCTCTCCTTTCTTCCAGTCTTGGCCCTCCCTTGAGTCTTCCTCTGTCATTCATGAGTCTGATGATCTTCTAGTAAATCGAGTTCCTCTACCACCAGTCTTGGCTGCTGATCCGGAGCTTGATCATCTTGATGATGCTACTTGTTTGCCTTCACCAGTACCCGCTTTGCCCATGGATCCCGACCCTACCATCCCTGAGACTACGTCCCTTACTCCTACTGATGAACCATCTAATGACCTTCCTATAGCCCTTCGCAAAGGTACCCGTACTCGTTGCCCGCCCAAACGCTATGCTAATTGTGCCTATCCTATCTCATCGTTTGTCTCCTACAAGCGATTGTCCCCTGTTTCCCGTTCCCTTGTAACCACCCTTGAGTCCATCCCTACTCCTCCTACCCTCCACCAGGCTTTAACTCACCCGGGTTGGCGTGCAGCGATGGAAGAAGAAATGATGGCCCTTGATGCGGCTGGTACCTGGACCCTTGTTGATTTACCCCTGGAAAGAAGGCCATTGGTTGTAAATGGGTCTTTGTTGTTAAAACTAAGGCTGATGGTTCCTTAGATCGGTTGAAGGCTCGGCTTGTCGCCAAAGGGTATGCTCAGACATATGGTATTGATTATTCAGAGACTTTCTCTCCTGTGGCTAAACTTACATCCGTCCGTCTCCTCATCTCTTTGGCTGCCACCTATCATTGGGAGTTGCATCAGTTAGATGTCAAGAATGCCTTTTTAAATGGTGATCTTCTTGAGGAGGTCTATATGGAGCAACCACCTGGGTTTGTTGCTCAGGGGGAGCATAGGAAAGTGTGTTATCTTCGCAAATCATTGTATGGTTTAAAGCAAAGTCCCCGTACCTGGTTTGATAGGTTTTGTGGTGTGGTCAAGAAGTTTGGTTTGAACCAAAGTAAGAGTGATCATTCTGTGTTCTATTAGCAATCTGATGCAGGCATGATTCTTCTAGTAGTGTATGTTGATGACATTGTGATCACTGGGAGTAACATCTCTGGAATCTCAGAGCTTAAAGTCTTCCTTAACTCCTATTTTCAGACAAAAGACTTAGGCCCATTAAAGCACTTTCTTGAAATTGAAGTATTGAGAAGCAAAAAGGGCATTCTTTTGACTCAGAGGAAGTATGTTCTCGACCTGTTAAAGGAGACTGGAAAGGTTGGAGTTGCACCAAGCAGCATTCCTATGATTTCGAATCCGTTCTTGGATTTTACTGAGGACATGTTTGATAAACTTCCTGATAACTTAAAGAAGAAGATTGATCCAGAGAAACTGAAGCTATTTGCATATCCCGAGAGGTATAGAAGACTCATTGGGAAGATGAATTATCTGACAGTAACTCGACCAGACATAACCTTCTTGATTAGTGTGCTTAGCCAATTCATGGTGTCCCCAACTGTGGCACAATGGGAAGCATTGGAGCATGTCTTGTACTATTTGAAAAGTTCTCCAGGTCGCGGAATCCTCTATTCAAACTATGGGCACACTAAAGTTGAATGTTTCTATGATGCGGATCATGCAGGATCTAAGGCCACCAGACGGTCCACTACAGGTTACTGTGTCTTTGTTGGTGGAAACTTGATATCTTGGAGAAGTAAGAAACAAGGGATTGTGTCAAAATCAAGTGCAGAAGCAGAACACAGAGCCATGTCACAATCAACGCAAGAAATTATGTGGGTATTGCAACTCATGAAGGAAATTGGCATTGCCACGACACTACCTGCAAACCTATGGTGCGATAATAAAGCAGCACTCCATATAGCATCAAACTCTGTGTTCCATGAACGAACGAAACATATTGAAATCGACTGTCACTTTGTTCGTGACAAGATTAAAGAAAATGTTATATCTACAGGGCATGTGTGATCGAATGACCAGTTAGCAGATCTTTTAACAAAAGCTCTAAATGGGACACGGGTTGAGTACCTTTATAATAAGTTGGGCATGATTAATATATAAGCTCCAACTTGAGGGGGAGTGTTAGGAAATAAATATAGAGTATCAATCATAATCTCCTTGAATCAAGCCCTAGAATTAGGAATTATCATTATTAGTCATTATTAGTCTTAATGAGCTAGACTCCTTCCTCTTATATATATATAGATCAATTGTACATGTATAACGTAAGGAATTCAGATTATTCTTCTACAATGGTAAAGGGAGAGCAAATCCCTTTTTCATTTGTTCCAAAGATTATTGATAAGTAACATCAAGTGATCAAACACACTAAATTTAACTCCTCGTCCTTGGACTCAACTAGTAAAGAGGTTGGACACTCTCACTAAAGGGAGAAGGTTCGATCCTGGAGTTGGTCAAGGCGCCGGGGGAGGCATCCTAGCTCTTGGGTGCTTAGATAAATGCTTAAGGATAATAGACGGCTCGCTTTGCCCAACATTGGTATCACCTAGAAGGAAAGAAGATTTCTTCCTGTCTTTGGATTGTGGGTGAACCCAACCCATTTCCTAAAAATTTTATATAAAAACACACACACACACACACACAAACACTAAATTTAAAAATTGTTAAATGGGTCGGGTCATCTTGATTGGTTAGGCCCAATAGGGTCCGATTCCTTCAACTTACTATATCGACTTCCACCGTGTCTCCTTCGGCACCACAAATGGATTTCGTTGCAGGGATTAATATAAAACAACTAATTAAACAGGACACACGCAACTCACTCACTAGTCACAACTCACAACTAACTATTTCCAAACACAACTTTATGTTTGTAATTAAATACTAAATCCAACTCGTAATATAATTTTTTTTATATAATATAAATTATATTACAAACAAAATCTTATGTGAAGAAGTAGAGGTGGTTTCTCAAATTAGTATTGGTTAAAGTGCAATCCTCCCCTGAAGTTTTCAACTTGTCGCAATCTCTTGACGCAATTTCCGTCAAAAGTATTTATTTTGGTGCAACTAAATGTTTTGACCGCTTGTTAACTTAATTATGTTTAAGTGGCATGCCACATGGCACTCGTCTCACTTTTTTTTTCCCCCAAAGTCATTTTCTATTTGATTAAAATTAAATTAAAAAGCCATGTATGAAATAAAAAAGGAAAAAAAAAACAGATTAAAGGGGATGAGGATGAACCATCGACAATGGGAGTTTGGTCTCATCCTTTGGCATCTACCACCACATTTATTATCCTCATTTAAGACATTTTATCATTTTCTGATTTTAAGAAGTTCCACGTCCCCATTCATTATCACCACACAAACACATATGGACGAGTGAGAAATAAGGAGAGCATGACAACATGCTACGAGTAGTATATATATTAATGTAAATTTTATTATTAATTGTGGCAAATAGCAACACAAAGACAAAACCGAACCCTAAGCCTCTCGGTGATTAGGCAAAACAACAGAGACAAGACACAAGCCATTGCATGGATCTGCAGCTGAACTACTTTGGTGGCGCTTTTGCCCTAAGAATCTTGGCAAACTCAATAAGCTTGTCAGTTTCAGGCATGACAGGCTTAACAGCTTCATCAGCACAGAACGCTAGGGCCCATTGGGCCAGACCCGGTGTCTTTGCGTGGTCCAACAATTTGAGCCCAGAAAATGACTCGGTGACTCTCAGCCACCCGAGGAAGCACCCGAAAGCAATATCCAGATACCCGACCCGGTCACCTCCAAAGAAGGGCTTGCCTTTGCTAATGCTGTGATAAGCACTCTCCATTAATGCCAATCCTTCTTCTAACTGCTGCATCAGAGCCTTCTTCTCTTCCTCTCCTTGCGCACCTCCAACAGATTTCATTGCCGGGAACCACTACACACAGTCACACACAACAAGAATATACGTATATACTTACACGGAGGGGAGTATATATAGTGTAAAGAAGAAAAGTACCTTTTCGTCGAGATAGGCGGCCCAGAAACGAGCAATGGCATGATCGTAGGGATCAGAGGGAAGAATGGAAGGAGGAGAAGACCAGACTTGGTCGACATACTCAACGATAATGAGAGACTCACAAACAGGCTTATCGCCATGAATGAGAACTGGGATTTTTTTATGAACAGGGTTGGACTGAAGAAGAAGCTGGCTCTTGGATCCAAAAGTCTCTTGAAGGAACTCATAACTCACAGACTTCATGTTCAGAGCTATGCGAGCCCTCATCACAAAGGGGCTTGGCCATGCACCCAGAAGCTTCACTGCTTCCCCTCCCTTCGACATCTTCTTCTTCTGATGTGTTTAGCTACAAGCTTAGAGTGACCAGGTAGGTTCTTGGATAAATAAATAGGAGAGTGAGATTATATAGAATTGAAGGGGTCAGGGAGGTTGGTGGAGATGAGTGTGAAAGGAGTAAATTGGTTAGATGAACGAGGAGAATATTTGTGTTGGTTATAATATGGAAAATTTCTTTTTTTTTTTTGGTCGAAATAATATGGCAAATTTCATTAATGGCCAAGTCTTGATAAATCTGGAGGGTTAAGAGGGTCGGCCACTTTTTGTGGTTGAGTGTGAAACACCAAGGCTGCTGTAACATGTACTTGTTGCTATTAACTGTATTCATTTACTATTTCGTACCAGTATGGGCTATACACACACACACACACACACAATGAGGATTAAATTTTCTTGATCAAAATCGACTTAAAGAGAGGACCAGAATGGTACATGCCACCGCTTTAATATGGATTTGATGCGAGTAAGTCGTGTTCATTAACTTCGCGATGGTCATGTAAAAATGAGCGCTCTATCATATCTCATCCACAAAAAGCACCGAGTCAAAAGCAAAAAATAAATAAAGAGGCACCGTTTGAGAATATCCCTAAGATGTGAGATGGTCCACTGCTAAAATTAAAACTGAGAAGTGAGAACCATGGCACAGTTTAAACCGCATCAGGAGAGGTAAATTCATTATAACTCATACGCCACCCAATAAAAATATGCCAACTCATTAAATATAATTAAATATAACCTTACGTGTCAGCTTATCTGCCATTATTAATTAACGTATCTGCCAATCAAAGTCTCCCACACTTTTCTCTGACTCTCCTTTCGTCAACATCTATCATTCCCGGGATAAAACGAATTGTGAGCGAGATATATGGGAGATATAGCTAGCAGCAACCCAAATGGCAAGAGCTCTCCATTTTGTTATGGTAATAAACTAGAGATGAATGCATAGTGTTGTGAAATATGTCGGTTGACTCTTTAAATTTACTGTTTTTGCATTATAAAATTGTGTGTTAAGTTACTTTTAAACTCATGATAATTGTAAATTTGGTTAAATTTATAAGTTCAAATACCGAGTTTACCGTTTTCATGTTTTTAGTTAAGAAAATCATGCTAACTCATTCTTAAACTCATGCTAATTTTTTGATTTGATCATATTCAATGGTTTTATATTAAAAATATCTTTGTTGAATATGATAAATTATGAATGTTGATGGATTTAAAATATATTTAAATCAAATTATTTTCATTTTTAATATTTTAAGTGTTTAATTATGCACTATTAATATCAATTCATTGACAAAAATAAGCTTTTACGAGTTTACGATTTAAACCTATGATATGATTTTATATTAATATCATGAATTTACTTAAATTTGTGAGTTTGACAACCATGGATACATTCATAATAAGATAGCTAGTGAGAAACAAGAAATTGGATTTGAGTGTTGTCAAGGGGGTTTCTAAGGAAAATTTTAAACTTTATTAACTATACTATTAAATTCAGTAACATTTTAACTTTGCCTATATTTAATATAAATTTTATCTCATAAGAACAAATTTGATACAAAAATAAATGAAGGTTAAAATAATACATTTTTCTCCTTTCCCTATAAATGTGACAAATTTTTTTTTTCTCTACCTTATAAATAGGACCAGAAGAATACATGTGTTCTTCTCCCCTTATTTAATCCTTTCAAGTTTTAATTTAGGGCTACGGGATGAAAATTCCCATGAAATTTTTTCAAATGGGCATCAAGCCCCATAAACTTTCATTAGGTATGTTTGTATCAGCGTTAGAAACACTTTTCTTGTAGGATTAAATTGAAGGAGAGGGAGAATTTGACAAGTAGGATTAAAATATATGGATTATGTATGAAGGAAGAACCAATCAACCTTTCCACTATTGTTGACTTAATTATCAGATCTCCAATCTCCCTTTTTATTGCTCAGGTCAGGATTAGCTTAACTGTGAATGAAATAACTCCCATATTTATTCTGTCAAGGATGGATTCAAACTTTGTCTTCACTATTTCCTTTCACACTTTGGACTGGACATGGTGATCCCTTTTGCAAATTCCTATGGAATATTTCTTTGCCTTTTAAAAATTTACACTTTGTCTGGAAATTATTGAATCAAGCTCTCCCATCTTTTAACATCCTAAACACTACTACATATTTGAGTTTTTATAATGCATAATATATATATAGTTAATAACTAATAAATTTCAGGTATATCAAGCCAGAGGTATCACAATTAAGGATATATAACGCTTAAATGTAATAATTAATTATATGCATCGTTATGTATTACAAGACGGAATTTGCAAAAACATAAAAATAATGGTTGTAGTTAATAATTATCGTTTATTTAGTGAAAAAAATGATGTTCTTTTCGAAACAACTATCATGTAACACTTACAAAAGATTCGAGTTCCACCCTCTCATATCAGCGAAGACAAAACATAACGGTCTTTTAAAACAACCGTCATCTAACTCTTTCATAACATTTTGTAATCTTGTTAAATCTTCATAAGTTATAACTTACAACCCTTCG
This sequence comes from Acacia confusa, assembly GCA_037074495.1. NCBI lineage: Eukaryota > Viridiplantae > Streptophyta > Magnoliopsida > Fabales > Fabaceae > Acacia > Acacia confusa. The sequence continues at coordinate 7,311,132 of CM073513.1, read as the reverse complement.
CAATTCATTATACCTCTATATAAACTCAACTATCCCTTTTAATCCTTACTACTTTTCTTTATCGACTTCCTCCTCCTCTCCTTCATCATGTTATAATTTCCCATAGAATTCTTCCTCTGCCACCGCCATCCTCTCCCTCCTCCATCACTACCTCCTCTTCTTCAAGGCTTGTTGGTGGCAACAAATGGCTCAAGTACTAAAGCTCCTAACAATGTTGCCCCCTCTATTGTCGCCAACGCCTCCACCTGCTCCATAATTCATCTATTTTGCCGAATGACAAGATGACACAAGAGAAAAAGAGTATTGGGGAAGGGTCTTCTTGTCATGAAGGAGGTCTATAAAGCAAATTAAGAAAGAGGGGAGGAAACTTACTTTAGATGGAACAAGAAATGTCAAATTTTGAAATATGACAAGTTCACAATTTGTTCTTTCTTGTTCCACCTTGCAATAAGTCTCCTCACCTCTCTCATAATTTGCTTTGGACCTCTTTCATGACAACAAAACCCTTCCCCAGTGCTCTTTTCTCTTGTGCTATCTCGTTACTTGGCCCGAAGATGGATTAGCAGAGGGAGCGGAGATGCCAGCAACAATAGAAGGGGTGATGTGGTTAGTTCTTGAGATATATAATAGTTAGTAAGTAAAGCCCGTCACTTAATAGAAGTCCAAGCAAATAAATAACAGTGATAATAAGTAACTGTCATATTTTGTCTCATAATAATGAAGATTGTTAAGCAAAACCCATCATGCAACAACAAACGCCATGATGGTTTGAAACCTTTCATCTTTCCCAAGTTGATGATAATTCTCTAACCCGACCTTCATGCCCCTCCTCCATTGATAAGAATGGGGATGAAGATGAGGAAGAGGACGAGGAGGAGGAGAAGGTTGAACAGAATGATGAGGACGACAGTGCTGCAGTATATTCCACATTATACTTTTTCCTCCTCTTCCTTGTCCTCATCCCTATTCTCATCCCCATTTATGTCAAATTGCATAGCCACACACTGTTGAAAGTATTGTTGTTCTATTATATATATAGATGAAGTCAACTAACTTAAAAACTCTCACTTGAAAAGGCTTATACCCATATAGCATAGCTATTATATAATAACTATCATGTATCATAAATGTTTACAATTCTTTTTCATAATAACAATTATCTATGTGAGACCGTTATTAAGTTTAATAAAAGTCACAGTTCTTATATACAAACCGTTATGTATGTTATTGAATAAATAATGGTTACAATTAACACATGTGCCCGTTAATTATTATCACAATGATAGGCAGATGATTGTCTAACCAAATCTCAACACATAACGGTTGTTCTATTATAACCGTTATAATAAGTTTGGAATAAAAAATGGTTTGGAATTGTAATGTATATATGCCGAGTTTTTATAGCACCTACATATTTGTTGGTTTGAAACCATGAGATATGACAATTAATAACTTCCATATATCATGATTTATGTAGTAGTGAAACAAGCATAATCTCAATGTTTCTAGACTTTGTCTCTTTGGTTTTGTCCCCAAGGTAATCACTTGAACATTTATTTATCTCTTACCCGGCTTATACGCCTTTGGTCCATTTATAATGTAGAGAAAGAAGATTTATTTTTGTCCTATTTATAAGGCACATTATTAAATATTTTAGGTGAATACACAATTTAACTTTTCACTTATTATTATTATTATGTTGACTTTGTTTTGATGTGATATAATGTATATTAAGTGTGGGGTAGAGTTGAAAAGTTGTTGGATTTTATAGAGTTAACGAGACTTAAAGTTTTCCTTATTTTATATGAAAATGTTGGAAGTATCCTATAAATAAGGCCAAATAAGTACATCTAGGGGGAAAAAATCAATTACCCTTTTTTTGAAGAATGCTAATAAACTAGAGAACAAACCCTCAATATAATTCGAAGGGGTTAGGTGAGGCTAAACTTCTCCCATACCTACCAACTCAAACTAATTCGATCTATTAAAATTGTTCTCATACATTATTTCCAATATTCTCAACACTTCCCTCAGGAAGCTACTGGGAGTTACTTAATATTCAAGCAGAACCCGCAAACTTTGCACGAAGAAAATAAAAGAACTCAACAAGTTTCTTGGTCTCTGGCATAACAGTCTTCACTGCAACATCTTCACAAAACTTTTCAGCCCATTTGGCCAGCCCGGGCGTCTTAACCTCCTCGATCAACGCCGTGCCAGAGACTGTCTCCATCACCTTGATCCACCCCAAGAAGCTCCCAAATGCAATATCAAGGTATCCGATCCGGTCGCCGCCGAAGAATGGCTTGCCTTTGCTGATCTTGTTGAATGCTTCCTCAAGCAAAGCCAGTCCTTCTTCCACCTGCTGTATCAGAACCTTCTTCTCTTCCTCTCCTTTCGCTCCACCAATGCCTTTGAGTGTAGGGTACCACTGCATATATATATATATATATATATATATATATAGACTAATTAAGCACACACGATGTATGTCCATGAATACTATACTATTTTATTTCTATTTATAAGTGACTTGCAACATATTTTACAATGACTAAGAAAAATTTAAAATTTCAATAATAAAGCCTTAAAATTGAACAATTTTCGAATTTTACTCCTTTTTAAGGTAAATTATATCATATACACACAAAGTTAACACAATAATTAATGAAAAATACATTTTTATATTCTTATGAAAGATATCTCTCTCTGTCCTATAAATTAAAGTACCAAAAAAAAAAAAAAATCTTCTCTCTATTCCCGGGAGAGTATTAAACTTTATGAGCAACTTGTTGGCAAATACCTAAGCAGTTAATCAAATGAAGCATTTAATATTATGCTCAAATCTGATGTGTATTAAGACTATATATAAGACACAATCGTAATTGAATAATTAATTTGTACGTCGTACACCTGTACTTAAATACTGTACATCTTAAACTGATAATTAAGAACAATACGACACATATCTTAAACATACCTTGTCGTCCAGATAGGAAGCCCAGAAGCGAGCAATAGCGCGATCATAAGGATGAGAGGGAAGCATGGAAGGAGAAGAAGACCAGACTTGGTCGACATATTCAACGATAATGAGAGACTCAGAAACAGGCTTATGGTCATGAATAAGAATAGGGACTTTCTTGTGAACTGGATTGGACTGAAGAAGAAGCTGGCTCTTGGATCCCAGATTCTCTTGAAGGAACTCATAGCTCACTGACTTAATGTTGAGAGCAATGCGAGCCCTCATCACAAATGGACTCGCCCATACACCCAGAAGCTTCACTTCTTCCTTTCCCTTGGACATGAGGATCAATAAATGACTTCTTCTTCTTCGATTTGAGATCTCTGTGCTAAGTTGCAATAATGACGCGGGTTAATTTTATCGAGGACAGTAGTATTGGGTTTGGCAGATAAGGGAGTGAATGGTAGGTGAATGCTATGCATATGCTCCAGATCGGCCCCTTCGTTAATGGTGCCAAATATTTTATATTTGGGATATTTTATTTGGAAAAATCCCACTCAGCTCCACGCATAAAATAAAATATTGAAAAAGTATTAATATAGATTCTTCTATTTAAAAACTTTTTTAGGGATGGTAGTAATGTAGATTTTAAATGTAAAACTATCTTATTGCTTTTATTGATTAAAAAGATAAAAACGGTATGACAATTATCACTTTGTGACTTATCAATATAGACACATACAATTATGAACGAAAACTATTTTAAATTAAATTAGAAAAATAACATTAGTTAATATAAATGCATGTGCTTGTTAATATAAGCACATACACATACACTTATAAAAAAAAAAAAAAAAAGCTCATATACTTATCAATGTACAGTTTATCAATATTTGTATATAAACTTACATTAAAAGAGGCATATACACTTGCTATTGTATAACTTAACAATATAACCACATAAACTTATAACTTAACAATATAACCACATAAACTTATTAAAAGAGGTATATACATTTGCTAATATATAACTTGTCAATTATAGATACATAAATTTATCATAATAGGGACTTAAACTTGTCACTCTAAAGGTAAACTACTTCAACTACCAATTACTAAGATAATAAGATAATTTCATATTTAGAATCACTATCACAAAAGTCCTTAGAGAGTTTTTAGATAAAAGAATCAATATTAAAACTTTTTCTATATTTTTTTCCTTGTTCTTAGCCATTGAGTGCCATTTTCCCCTTTTATTTTTCGCGATCCTGACGAAGTTATGAAGTGATTGCGTATTGATTAAAAAAAAATGAAGTGATTGCGCACAGAACAGTCAAAAAAATTTACAAAGTTATGAAATGATTGCACACAGGACAGTTAAAACCAAAATATCCATAATGTGCACCAGCCGGGAATCGAACCCGGGTCTGTACCGTGGCAGGGTACTATTCTACCACTAGACCACTGGTGCAGATATCAGGTGTTGGCCCTAATTTAATATTTGTAAAATATTGGTCACATGTATCTTCTGATATCTGAAGTCCTGAACTTCAAAATGCCATTCTATCCTTTAAAGTCTAAACTATGGGAAAACACTTCTCATATTATAGGAGAAGTGTTTTCTCATGTTACACACACACATATATATATATATGAGTCCTATCATTTTATGTGTGTGTAGGAATTTTAGTTTTCTCATGTTTCTCATTTAACATGAAAAAACTAAACCCCTTAAACTATTTATCATAAAGATTGGAGGAGGAATTAAATTATGGACCTTATTATAGCTTAATTATATCTCTAGTATGGTAATAATTTCGTTGTTTCAAGAGTGTTTCCTTACGTTTATAATTTACTCCTGTGGCATTATTTACAGGTTATAGAATTCTTTTTTTGGTTCCTATTGATAGAGCATCTCATTAAATTTTTCATATTAATACACATTTTTCTCTCTATTTGTTATTGTATTGACTTTATTCTAATGAAATATATTTAAGTTACTCCTTTTGATCTTTTTTATAAGAACTTAAAATTTGAATTATCTTGATCTTTTTTATAAAAGCTGAACAATAGTTGTTTAAATATTTAATAAGTTTTTTTTTTATTTTTTTACACATCATTAATTATATGTATTGCATTAATTAAAATGTTGGTGATACTTATATTTACTTAATTTTTTCACTTACTTACCACTAATAAATAAAGGCAAACTTGAACAACAAAGTTTATTATTCTTAATTAACTTTAACAACTTTCTCAAACTACGTAATTGAGACTAAGCTCTTATAAATACGACCGAATGGAGTATATTAGAAGGGGTTAAGTTGAAAAGTTGTGTTTTTGAATTTTATGACAAAGTTAATAAAATTTAAGGTTTTTATTAATATGTGTGAAACATACTTAAAATTGTCTTGTTAATAGGATTGTTGGAATGACACCTAGAGGAATGCTTTCTTATGCATCTCTCTCTCTAAAGTGTGTGTTTGGATAGAAACAAATAAAGGAACTATTATATTATTTATTAAGCTAAATAAGTTATTTAATCATATGTTGTTATGTTGTGTATTCTTAAATTATATATTCTTTTATTAGTCTAACTAATTAATTTAAAGAAAAAATAAAAATAAAAGTATTCTAAAATAATTTAATTAGCTTCCTTAATTTTTCCAATAAGCCAACTTGGTCTTATAATTAAAACCAAAAATATATTTATGTCCACCTCTCTCTTTTTTCTCGGTTTTTTTTGGGCAAGAATATCCATCTTCCTCAATTATCTTCTTTCTAGCATATCTCTTTTAATACTATTTTATTTTTATTTAAATAAAAAATTAGTGGGCTTTTCCCACCTTATCGACAAATTATACTTCAATCTTAAATATAAAATAGAGTTAAATTTTTAAAATTAAATAAATAAATAAGATGCTTAATAATAATAATTTAAGTTATAAGTTACTCTCACCTCAATTGTTAATAATTTTTTGTCTTTATTATAATTAAGATACAAGCTACATTTAACATATTGATTTATTGCTTTTTTTCCTATTATGCCCATATTTTTTTTATTATATACTTAAAATTGTCTTGTAAATAGGATTATTGGAATAACACCTAGAGGAATGCTTTCTTATGCATCTCTCTCTCTAGAGTGTTTGTTTCGATAGAAACAACTAAAGGAGCTCTTATGCATATTTATACGCATGTAAATATATGATTTTTTAAAAGATTGAACAGAATTATAACAATAAAAATTAAATTTAAAGAGTAAATAATATAATATTATAGTCAATGATTACATAAGATAACTTATAATAATAATTAGGGGTTTAGTTTTCTCATGTTCTATGAGAAAACTAAGATTTCTACATGCACATGAAATAGTGGAACCCACATATACATATATGAATTACTATATATATGTGTGTGTGTGTGTAGGTCCCACCATTTTATGCGTGAGTGACATGATAAAACACTTTTCCTACAACATGAGAAGTGTTTTTCCCTAATAATTAATATAATTTGTGATTTTTTTTGTTACATTCACTCTTTCTCACCCAAATGCACATGCATGGTCGGGGTTTAGGTAAGGATTTACAACGGTTGAATTTTAGATGGATTGCACATGGACTTTTCTATACTGAGCGCTCCTATAATAACAAAATTTTGTACTGAGTGCACCTAAAGTAAAATTTCGTTGGCCAATCTACACCTTAGATAACGGACATTATATTTTTATAACGACATTGTGCTGACTACACATTTTTAAAAGTTTTTTTGTACTGGCTGCACATTTTTAAAAGTTTTTTGATATCTTTGATCAACTTAAAAGTTATTTGTATTGGATGTTCATGAGGTAAAAGTTTATTGGCCAAAATGTTTCTTAACCCTTTACTTATTGGGAGAATAACTTAAGTTGATCTAAAACTACATATTTTTTCAGATCTAGTTTAATTGATTGCTTTAATAATAGAAATAAAATTATACTAGTGATATGAATTAATTTAATCCGATATTCATTATAAGTAAACACCCTTTACACTTTAAATATTTAAATATACAGGGGAGATTCAAAGTGAAAATTCATTACGATAAGAGTAGGCGGAAGGATGATCGAGTTTGATAGTTAGTTCATGGGAGAAACAAATGGAATGGTAGATAAACGGAATCTGCATATGCCACTAGCTACATTCCAAGTTTAACTAAAGAATGGGGTTTTTTTTTTTTTTTTTTAATGGGAAAATTATTATGAAGGTCCTTGTAGTTTTCATCGACTTTGAATCAGATCCCTAAACTTTTTTCTTTTCTTTTTTTTAATTGGGTCCTTACACTTTCTATAGTAGGGCCGTTACTCCCGTTGCTTGACCCCGCTCGAAGAGTTATGGCAACGGGAATAACATGAAAAGAAAATAATGGTCTAGATAGAAACTTAGAAGAGCTTAGAGTGAGGAATGCTTTTAGAGAATGATGAAACCAATAAGCACCCAGCTCAATATAATGTCACAGAGGAGTGATCAGCACAGAGATAAAAAAAAACATATGATTCGGATTCAATATATAACACCTATGTAACATTATATATTACTATATGTATACAGATACATAAGGGAAAACATAACTTTTAGTAGGAACGTGTATAATAAATAATACGGTCACCATGAGGAAGAAATTGAAGCAGCTTTTTATGAATATGAATTGAAAAATAACAAGTGAAGGATGGATAGAACAATGTTCCCAAGGAAAACCCATACACAATAAATGTAAGAACATTAGGGCGTCCCCTGTTTTAGTAATCGAAAAACAGGGCTAGCCATATTGAGGCACTTCTCATATCTTATTCAAATGTTGTTTGTACCACACAGAATTTTGTTCTTAAAGCCTTATTATTTTTGTTTTATTGAGCGGAAACAAGAACTTAAATAATACCACAGAGCATGAAAAGATTGAAAAGAAAAGAAAAAATAACGTGTTTGATTCATTTCCCTTTGCTAATAACCAATTTAGCAGTGTATTTTTTGTTACAGACTAGTTTTGGCCATTTGAACATCATTACCATAATTTTAAGAAGAATCTTTGAACATTGCCTAGAAGTCCAGGACCAAAGCGTCTTTCACGAGCAGAAATGAAGACCGACCCAGTGAAAACTGAAGACCAAACATTTGTTTTCAATTGACCAAAGAAGAAGTAGACATAGCGAGCACAAAAATTAAAAGAGGCTCCCAACTACCAAGGAGACATGATCTCTGGGTTGTCCGAAGATTGTCACTGTGACTTTGCGATTGAGGGAGAATGATGGTAAAGAAGAACATGCTGAGGATTAAGAAAAGGTAAAAGGAGGAGAGAAACGTGGGACAGTGCCCTTTAACGGCAGTCTTAGACGCTGTTAATATTATTTAACAGTTTTAAAGACGTAGGGAGTAACGGCTCTAATTGTTGAAAGTCTAAGGATCCAATAAAAGGAAAAAAATAAAAAGCTTAGGGGCCTAATTTAAAATCAATGAAAACTACAAAGACTTTCAGATTAAGTTTCCCTTTCTTATACAAGAAAGTTGGGTAAAAAGGTAGCTCGCAGTAAGTTTGATTGCTGAAGAAAATTATTTTGTTTGAGTGGACAACTCACAAGTGGGGACCTTCACAGATGGCCCTGTATTATCTTCAATATCCAGCATATAAAAGGCCGAAATATTTGTAGTGTTAAACATCATTTTTATAATGAAAGTTTACCTTAAGGAGTACTGGTCACCCGGAAGTTTTTTTGGTTTCATTTATTCCCCGGAAATTTAAAACATAACAATTTTGTCCATCCGTTGATCTTGACTGTTGAATTGTCGCTCATCTTTATAAACTTCTAGAAGCAAACTTACTTCTTAAAAAAACCTTTTGGGGCAAATTTACTCTTAAAAAAAACTTTTAGGGTATATTTGTTCCGTTTTTAAACTTTCAGGGTAAAATTGAGACTAAAAAAACTTCTGTGTGACCAGTGCTCCTTAGGATAAACTTCTATGGCAAAAATAATATTTAACTAATATTTGTATGAGCAAGTAATTAGCTTAGCTTCTTTGATCCTATTTTTGTCTTGACATTATATGTAAGAACTCAATCTCATTTGTTTCTCTCTGTTTTTTTTTTCCCTATAGAAGTAGCTTTTAATATAAATAATAATTAAAAGAAATGGTATTTTAGCCAAACTAACATATATATTTTTTACAAGGGTTTAACATTTCTGCTTCTGAGGTAGAAATATTTTCTCTGCTGCATTCATATATAAGTGAGTGGAGTCCATTTATTTTTTTTCTCTCTTCTTTTAATAATACGCCTCACTCACTTATATGTGAATATGACAAAAAAATAGTTTCCGAAAGCAAAAACATTAAACCCTTTTTACATAGCTAGTTTAATTATTTTTTAATGTATATGAATAAGTTATTTAACTACTACATTTAGAATAATAGAGAATACTATATTATCCCATAAATTTTCGCACGGCTCCATTCAAGGAGTAATTGGGAACTAAAGTGAGCATTTCTTCCGTAAGAAATTTAAACCTAGATTTGCTATATTATGACAATTAAAAAGGCACGTTTGTTCTCATGAAGCTTATGGAAATTTAAACATCATGGAGATATCAATACGGGAAATATATGCTTATATATGGAATATATTTATTTCATGTTGGTAAATTTCCTAGAAACAGGTATTTTTGTTTGGACTCTATAATTATTGTCAAATTCTCGAGTTGACTCTCTGAATTTACTGTTTTTATGTTTATAGCTTACAAAATGGAGTTGAGTCACTGATAAATTTATGATAATTGTGAACTCAGATAAACTCATGAGAATACACCCGAGTATACCATTTTTACGTTTTTAACTTTCAAAACTGTATTAACTCACTTTTAAACTTATGTTAACTTTTTCGATTTAATCATGCTCAATAGCTTTATATATAAATTTCTTTGCTAAGTATAACATATTATAAATGTTGATATATTTATTTCAATTATTTATATCTAAATCAAATTGCTGTTATTTTTTATATTTTAATTATTTAATTATATATGATAAATACTTATTTAATGACAAAAATAAACTTTTACAAGTTTACTATTTGAGTTAACGCCAATGTCATGAGTTCTTAAACTTGAGAGTTTGATAACTTTGGCCTCTATAATATTGGGCCTCTAGGTATGAATAATTGATTTTTTATTAATAAAAAATGAACTACAAAGCCAGGTAAATTAAAAAGGAAGGAAAATAATAACTATAAATACTTTTAATTTAATATAACTTATTTAGAGCCCATATGGATTTAGCTTTTTGGATTTACAAGGTAAAATAGCTTTTTCAGAATAATTTTTTACATAATGATTATTGAAAAAAGCCATTTTGATAAAATAATAGTGTTTAAATATTATTATCAGAATAACTTTTTCATACTCAAATTAATAAAAAGGACATTAGCTTTTGTGATAATTCCATATAAATGATCAAGTTTTATTTTAAATATTTTTAACATTAAACCTCATAATAAATACAAAAAATGACATAAATTTGTGTACAAAATTAAAATACTTCAAAATATTGACTGGTACTGAAAAAATATTTCATGATCTTAAAATTTTATTTTATAATCTTGGAAAAAAATATTTTATGGTAGTGACGGGTATTAAAAAGATATTGACTAATACTGAAAATACTTCATGATTTTAAAAATTTATTTTATGATTTTGAAAAAATATTTAAGGATATTGAAAAATACTTAAAAGATACTTAAGGATACTGGTTTATATTAAAAAAAATATATTTTCTTGATCTTAAAATTAAAATTTATTTTAGGATCTTGAAGAAATATTGTAGGGTACTAACTAATCTTGAAAAAAAATTTTATGGTACTAAAAAAATACTTAAGGATACTGACCAGTACTGAAAAAATATTAATAACGGCATACGAGAGAGAGAAATCTGAAAAAAAAAAATAGATTTTTCAAAACCAAGGTTTTTGCCCCAAAACCTTGATTTTTTTTGCAAAATAACTTCTGGACATTTTTCTAGTGTTTGATAAATTTTTGCCGAAACCTAAGTTTTATTTTCATCTAAACAAGTATTTAGCGTTAGTATTGTTTTCATTTATATTCATATTTTTGTATGGAATCTATCTTATATGTGGTATTTATTTATTTTTAGAAGCTATTTATATTAATTTCTGAAAATGACCATAAGTATTTTTTTTAATTCTGATTATTTTTCAAAATCTTAAACAAATAGCCTAAAAATTCTTAAAATTGATTTTAAAAAATAATTAATTTTCTCATAAAAATTAAAAATGAAACAAACAAGCATAAAATGACAAAAAAAAAAAGATTCAATTTTTCTTTATTAGAAAAAAATCAATATATTTATATATCATGAATAATCGGTCAATAAATTTTTTTGTCAGGCTCATTTTAAGTATGATAAGTAATCGAAACATGCGTTTTTAAGTTACAAACAAAAACACATAGAATGAATCAACTTTATATTAGAAATTTTGTAATACCCACTTAGTAACCCATTTTACTCATTTTTAAATGGGTTGAATAATTACACCATCAAAATTACCCATCCCTTATCATTGGGGTTGGACTACAAGGAATGAGATAAATTGAATTTGAAATTATACATTAAATCATGGATTACAATTATATTAACGTGGTTCAAAGCATACCAAGGATCAGAGCTTCATATTCCATGATTATAAGGATCGCCACAACAAGGTTTTTTTTTTTGGCCAATCATAACTAGGTTAGTAGTGCACAAAATTATATTAATATGATCAAATTTGAGTTAAACGGTTTACTTCATTTTTGTTTTACAAGGCATCAGATAATCACACCATCAAATTTGTTTAGGTGCAATTATTAGGTTTTGAATATAAGGAAGGAAACAAATTGAATTTGACATTATAAGTTAGATGATGAATTACATTTATATTAGGAGTAATAATTATAACCAAGGAGCTTCATATTGCATATATAATTGTAAGGATCTCGATAACTAAGTTATTAATGTAATAAATTATATTAAGAGTAAAATACTCTGACCACCCTCCTATTTTGCCTTAATTACATAAACCTCCCTTCTATTTTGGAAACCTATATAAACCTCCCTTAAATTAAAATGTATGTTACACATACTTCCCCTATATTTTGATATTTTATTTTCATCCACCCAAACCGTTAGTTGACCGTTAAATTTTACTTTTAAACTTTTTTTTGACCAAAATACCCCTCTTTAACATAAAAATTACACACAAACAAAACACACTCTAATAGATTTTCTAAATTTTTAATTAGTTAAAAAAATTATTAATTTTGATATTATAAATTAAGTTTGACTTAAAATATATATTATAAACATATATTTTTATCAAAAATAATAAATTTGAGATGTATGTGTCATTTAAATTTATAATTGAATACTTTTGCCCCAAATATTTATAAACACATTTGATAAGTAACTATTTATTTAAAAACTTACTTGAATATTCAATGTTTGTGATATTTACAATAATCAACGCTAAAATCATCAAACAAATAACTATTTGTAAAGATAAAAATACAAATTAAAGAACATATAAAAAAAACTCTCAAATTCTTTCAAACAAATTTAGTCAAAATGTGTAAGCAAAATAAATACACCAACCATGTGTAAGTTTCTACATAACATCTAATAAATTTGATGTTAATACAAAGAAAAAACAGCAAAGATTTTAATCCTATTCTAAAGGAGCAACATGAGGCGTTGGAAAAGCAGTTGAATAGTCTTCTACTTTTGCTCTCATATATGCAATGGCAGTAGCACCATGTTTGCAAGGCAGTCCACTAAGTTGTCATACTTTACATTCACAAGTATGAGAATTTAAGTTCACGGGAAATCTTGTAAACCCATCACATACTTCAAATAGATTATTACTGGCCATCTCTACTTTACAATGTCTTCCATCCTTCACAATCTTGTTTATTTCATCCACAATTCTTGCACCGAAATTTTGTTGCCAAGATATAGTAGAATGAAACTTTTTGTAAAATCTCATCATTATTTTTGACCTTAACCTGTCTAACAAATTCAATACATTCATATGTCTTAGCTCATTAATCCACTCATTGAAAGATTCACAAGCATTATTAGTGATGTGTGGACTTTTGCAACTTTCATGAAATGTATGCCGAGTCCAAGTATTTAAGGGCATAGACATCAAATAGTGGTATGCCTTATCATCATGTCTTCTTATCTTTTCCATTGCCTTCTTAAAAATAAATTCATTTGGAGCCTTAACAGCTATCCAAAAAAGTTCCCGTAAGATTAACAATGGGAATTTAGCCTTGAAATTATTAAATAAATGCCTACCACAATATCTATGCCATGAGTTGGGAAAAAATTCAGCAACAGCTTGTGTCAATCCCTACATCCAAACCAAAACAAAATCACATAAATACCAAGTCATAACATATACAAACAAGAAAAAAAGGTTTGTAAATAACAACTATTACCTTTTGCCTATCGCTCATAATTATATAATGATTGTCTTCTATTGCATATGCTAATGGAAATAACCCATTATTTTCATCTAGCGAAACTGCACATAGTAAGACACCTCCATATGGACCTTTCAAGTGGCAACCATCTAACCCAAAATATGGCCTACAACCTTTTAGAAAGCCATCTCTGCAAGCAGCCAAGCATACAAAAATTCTCTTAAAAGTAGGACTTTCATCAAATGAGAACCTTTCATGGTAACTTAACTTCACTATACTTCCCCTATTTTTTTCCAACAATAACTCTGCATATTTTGGTATCTTCTTGTAACTTGCAGCATGAGAACCTTCACATTCTTCTCTTCCTTTTCTTCTTGCCCTATATAACTGCATTCGATGAGCCTTAACTCCATATTTGGTGGTCAATTCATTATTCATTAACTCATAGCTCATATTAGGATCAGCATTCAAAGATCCTTTCAATTTATCTGCTATCCAGGTAGATGTGGCATTGGGTTGATTAGCTAGCCTAATGCAAGTGTGCATTTGTTCATATGTCTTTATCATAAAAGTCACACCATCTGGGGTAGGAGAAGCATGAATCCTCCAAGGACAACCATTTGAAGCACAAATAGCAGGTACTCTTGCCTTTTCATTTTTTATTCTAATTATGTCAAAATTTTCTTGGATCACATAATCCCTTAAAACATTTCTAAACTCATTCACATTGATAAACAACATATCTTTTTCCAAATGCACTTTACCATTAACATCATAATCAAATCTTTTTCCCTTGACATTCTTGACAATGTCAAGAATTTTAGGCTTCTCCACATCACTACCACTTATAGAATTTTCACTACCTTCAATTTCAATTTCAGATTCACTATCTTCATTGTCTTCTACATCATTTAAAATAGAATCATCGTCATTCTTTTCTCCCTGTCCTAATTCTTCTACTTCATTATTATCATAATCTTCTTCTTCAGTGTTAGTATATAACTTATCAAAAGGAGGTTCACTTTTATCAAAATTATCAATATCTTCAACAAGAATAATATTATCCTGCAAAGATGAAAAAATTTAAAATTAAAATTTTTACAAGCAGGACGAATTTTGGTGAACTAGTGTTCTATAATAGAAACCAAATTCTGTGTAAATCGCAACCTAATTCTACAAATCACAAACAGACTACAAATTATAATTATGCGCAAATCACCACCTAATTCTGCGCAAATCACAAACAAGGATGATTATGTACGAATTTTAAGGATCGATACAAATTTTGTGCATTCACAACCTAATTCTCATTCCTTCCAATGAAACTCATTAATAATTGTTTGCGATTTATATAATAGAAACGGAAACCCAAACACCAATGCTTAGGTATATATTCATGTCGTTTTCTTTTTCATGCAACAGTACTTGCCATAGATCATTATATATTCATGCCACAATACTTCTACATATAATTGAACCGATAATCCTATGAAAATTTGATAAGCTTTGTACCTTTTTGTTTCCATGATCCTTAGCAGTTGTCTTCTCCATAGTTGTTCTTGCGGCGGCTTGTGTTTTTCTCCCTCAAGTCTACAAACTGTCAAGTAAAATTCGGGATTTAGTATTAAGGGTAAAATAGTAAATAAATTATATTTTTATATAAAATTTAATTAAAAAATATATTTTTAGAATCTTTTTAGAATATTCTTAACGGAATTAACTATTTGGACTTAAGTGTAACATACATTTTAATTTAAGGGAGGTTTATACGGGTTTTCAAAATAGAAGGGAGGTTTGTGTAATTAAGGCAAAACAGGGGGTGGTCAGAGTATTTTACTCTTATATTAATGTATCAAGTTTGGGTTAAACAATTTACTTAATATTTGGTTTACAAGGTTGATAATCACATCATCAAATCATCCATACACAATTATTAGGGCTTGAATATAAGGAATGAAATAAATTGAAAGTGAAATTAGATGTTGAATCACGAATCATAGTTATATAAAAAATTTCATCTTTCATGATTGCAGGATCTCCATATTAATTGTGATCGGAACATGCCAAGAAATTTCACCTTCCATAATTGTAGGGATCTCCAGAATTATATTAATAATTAGGTTATTAGTGCAATAATTGTTAAAAATTATGTCCTAATAATAATGATTTGATTTTGAAATAGTGATTCCCAATTTTTATTATTGGTGAATAAAAATTATGTTTCCGTTGATGGTATTAGTATTACAAAGGTGAAAAATGAAGTTTTGGAATATTGACTTACAATTACAATATTAATATGCAAGTAATTTCAATTAGGGTATTAATCGAGAAATTAAAAATATTTCAAAATAATATTGTTGACTTTGAAAATAAATTGGCTTTTGATTTTTATGAATGATGCTCATCCGGTCCTTAATATAACGTATAATTGATTTTGTTGAAAATATTAAAGAAACTAAATAAATTACTTTAAAGTATTGATATTTATCATTTTTATCTTAAATTAATTTATCTAACTTATGAACTAAAATATAATCAAATAAGATACAACATATGTTATGACTAACTAACTTATTTAATTTCATTAATTTTTCAAAAAAAAAAGTCAACTTACCTTATATTAAAAACCGAAGGAGTAATAATTATCTCATCAACAATAAATTAGACCTCATAAAAAGAAATTCATTACTTTTCAAATGCATGATAGATTTTTGGAAATATATAAAAGGAAGTTTATGGAATATTATCAATTAGCATATTAATCAAGATACTAATATGACAATAACTCATATTTAACGTATAATGATAATTAGATATTAATTGAGATATTGATAACTTTAAAATTAAATTTTCTTTTGTTTTTCAAGAATGATGGTAAATTGGTAATTAACTTTATAAGCAACTAATCATATTTCTAAAGAATAAATTCACAATTTACCAAATGAACAAAGATTCTTATTATATTTTGTTGTTATAGTTCTAAATTAAACAAATAATGTTATAGTATGTCTCACTTTGAGCAACATTTTTTGTGAAACACACGGTAGATATAGCTTGTTGAGGTAAGAAATGTAAATTTTAAAAATGACTAAATTAAGTAATATATCAAATCTAAAACTTTGAAATTCAACTCCTGAGCAGATCAACAAACGATGTGGAGTGTTGGAATCTTTCCACTTTGATCAATCACTAACTGATTAAGTGTCTGTTTAGAAATTCTCAAAACTTAGGTTTATGTAAGTCGAGATAAAACTCCTCTCACAAATTTATTCGGTAATCTTAAAAGCTATTTTCAAAAGCTAATATAAATGGGCACTAACTGAGACTTTTTTTTTAATAATTAATTCAAAGGGTACATGAGAACATAACAATTATACTGGAATAAACCAGAATAGTACTGAAATACAAATAAATAAAACACAACAAATCAAATAAAAGGGAAACTAACAGCCAAAACAACTAAAGAGACAGGAAAAAAAGTAGCTCCAGCGATTGCACCGATCTCCTGAACATCCAAGGTTAGAAGTGACAAGAAAGAAGGTGTTGGTTGTAAAACCCACCTTATAGGGCACACCTTCTTATAAGGATAAGTTGCACAAAGATCAGCTACACAATTACCTAATCGGGTAAAAATTATAAAAAAAACCCAACCTCAGAAGAAAGAAGGCAAATGATATCATGAATAATACTTCTCCTCCTCCAATCAAGCAACTTTAGCAACCACCTACCGAACAAACTAACACTAAAACAAAAATAA
This sequence comes from Acacia confusa, assembly GCA_037074495.1. Taxonomy (NCBI): domain Eukaryota; kingdom Viridiplantae; phylum Streptophyta; class Magnoliopsida; order Fabales; family Fabaceae; genus Acacia; species Acacia confusa. Next base: position 7,293,909 of record CM073513.1, on the reverse strand, counting down.
GATAACACCACCATGACAGAAAACACAACCACACACCAAAAACATAAAAGACACAGAAATAGACATTCCCCCTGCTGACGGAGACCACTGGAAAGAAAGATGCCGATACAAAAGCTCTTACTGTGAGGAAAGAGACTCCCACCACCTCAAGAAGGATCTGAAGAGGGAGAGGAAAAGCTCGCACCAGAGGCGAGAAACAGCCACCAACGCATACCAAGATCCGGTAGAGAACATAGGATGGCTAGCGTCGAAGAAGATGAAGGCTCGCCGCAGAGCGTCCCAAGGCCGATCTGAGAAAAGCAACTCCAAAATACTCTGATGCTATCTTCTTCTGATTCTCCGAGCCCCGATCTACAAATCTACACGGTTGTGGCTCAAAAAGGAGCTCACCGGCTGCAAGGCCGCCGTCGGCGAGAGGGAAAATGTTGCAGAGGACGAACACACGAGGGAGAGAGAAGAGAGCGCGCGAGGGAAAATATGGCACTAACTGAGACTTGGATATCTTCATTTGAGATGTGATGCCATTAATTTGTTCTTTTGTCGTATTTAATATGCCTAATTTATTAAAATTCCCAAAATGTAAGGTGGATAGGAAGAGCTAAAGCTCACTTCTAGCCAGAAGGGGGGAAAAAGAGAAACCAAGATACTAGAATGCTACTTGGAAAAAACAGAAACAACCAAAAAATTATTCAACTTCCTTCCACCAAAAGCATTGGACAAATCCATATATAACAAAACCACAAGTTTCTCTATGCTTCCACTTCATTTTCACTACCCAAAAAAGGCAATTTTCATCTACTAGCTAGCTAGCTCCCTGACTCAGCAGCACAAATAATATCAGCACCAAACCTATTGGTGTCAGCACTGTACAATGTATAAATTGTTGGTGGCAGCACTTGTAGAAACACAACAAACATATAGCTCAAGTTGCGCCCAAGGGCACTGTCCTTAAGAGGTATTCCACAACCTCCTAGTTAATTAGGAAGCAGCACTCTCCAACAGATCATTTCTGCAGAAAGCAGGTTGACAGAATAATATAAAGATAACAATGTAACTCAGAAGAAAAGAGAGGAGAAGAGCTTGGGATAGAGATCAGTGTCACTTGACCTCGGTTGTTTCACTTTAGTCCTACTGACCTTACTCCGTAGATTTCCTTTTATAGACAAAAATCACGTGACCGTTGAGCAGCAAGAATGACCATTAACAATGGTTTAATGACAAATAAAACGTGAATTACAGAATAAGTGTTAATGATGATTTAATGTAATAAAAAATTTTAAATGTTATTAAAACCGATCAATTAGAACTCCAACAGTCATCTTCAACTTTCAGTTTAGAGACTCTTTTTATTAGCTTTTTTACTAACTCAAACTCATATTTAATTATATATTAGGGTGTTCTCAATCTCGAGTTATATGAGACTTATTCCTTTGACCTACTCATGCACAATATTTACAGTAATTCCCCACATATGTTAAAGGAAGCTCGTAGCCCTATTAGTTGGGTTACATGCATGGATATAACAATTGTATCTGGTGGTCCTTTGGACTTAAAACCAAACCTAGACTAAAACACTTAGTGCACATAAATGCTAGTGGTCCTATGAACTTAAAGCTAACACCTCTTGGGCACATACTAGAGGCATTAAGAGTCATATTATACCCCCACATTTCCTATTGGTAACGAGTTTTTGTACGTTAAAATGGCCATGTGCATGTACATGTACTAGTATTTGTTAATGCTTTAGAGATTTCGCCATGATCTCATAGGAGTGGCCCCACTCCTCCTTCGTATAAGTGATTTCATGAAATGTACCAACAATTAGCACACTATCCCACAGAATTATGAAATAATTAAGAGCTTTCACTGAGCCTCACCATAATACATTTTAGCAACTTCTCATGTCATAGGAAGGGACTAGTGATTTATTTTAGTGCTAGCAAAACTAAAATGACTTGTTCTTACTCATTGAACCTCCTTTATGGGATTACCAATCATAGAGGTTGAGTTGTCATCGCTGTTAATTTTGAATTGGCTTTAGTCCTATCCCCTTCAACTAATTTTATTATTCTCAAGGTTTGATAACAGATATGTAGGTCAATTTTTGACCTCACAAAATTAATTGAGAAAACTTCACGATTTTTAAGCTAGCTTACTCACATCATATCTCAAACTATTTTCACTTGCACCATTGTTTTTTTTTTTTTTTACAATGGCTATTGTCATTTTGACAATAACAACTCATTGACATTGTCAGCTTTACACGGAAATACTTGCTTAAAAGTTTTCAACAACTTAGCCTTCAATTCCAGCTATCTTCAAAGTATAAACTCTGACTCACAATATTTTAATTTTGGCTACTAGTGGATTTTCTTAGATAAAAACTAAAATCCAGTTAACATCCATGTATGTCATGCAACGGAATCCATGGCACACGATACCACTCCTCTAATATTTTATTTCCCTCATAGGCCTGCATATTTATATATGCGCAATCACCATATAGCATAAGCTATATCACATAGATTAATATTCATGAATGCAACAAAATCTCAACAATTTGAGCATACCTAGATTGAGCTGCCAAATCACTTCAAATAATGTGGTAACATCATAATGAATATTCACATATATATCCTTGTACCAAGATAATTATATAGCCTTAAATTATAAAAATGACATCTATCTACTATAGATAAATGTATAAATTTTCATACCACATAATGCTTGTTTCAAGCAACAAAATATTTGATAATTCATAAAATTTGCTCTTAGTATAGCAAATAAAAAAGCCTCCACATAACTAATTTCAAATCACAACTTGGCTTTATCAAATGAGGCTAGAAACAATTTGTAACTTTAAAATTTACAAGGTAACCCACATATTAGGCAAGCCCACATTTTCAAATATCTCAACTATAAAGTGAAAAGTGTCTTCACACCTTACCCATGATAATTCTAATTTAATTGTAATCTCATATATAACTCCACTTTCATTCTAATTAACTTAGAATTCTCTCAAATATTGTCATTTAATTTGTTGATAAGCAAGACAGTATCCGGTAGTAATCAAATAAATCATATTTCCGGTCAGCAGATTTTTTTCCCCCTGAAAAATACCCTCCACATTCGGATCTAGTAAGGCACATACATATGAAGCAATATTGCAGATTTGGCACCACATATGCATGTACAACAATCCTTGCACAAAAAATTTAAAAGGAAAACCATATAGCCTGTGCAGGAAGCCCGAATATTTGAGAAGTGCAACATAAGAGGATTTGCAATACAATGCCCATTATATTGTTTGAAGAACCGAATTCAAAGCCAAGTCAAAGTTGACTATGATTCACTTACATATAATGCCACATGGTAATCACAAGTTAATATATATAAAAACTTATAAACCCCCAAGGACAATGCCGTGGACACATTATCAAGAAAGGTAATTTAGGGAGAGAAAACACTGAGAGAATAATAATCGAGGGTTATCTATTATTAAAACAAAATTAATGTGTCTCTTAACCATAATATTAAATTAAAACCTATAATGTACCACATGCATTACCAAATTTATGTCACACGGCTGGCTCCATTTCAAGATTCTCCAACTCAAAAATAATTGCTAGCATCATATTTATGTCATGATAAAATAATAGGTGCATTACCATGGGTGTCTTCCTCCCATCAACGGCCAAAGTATTTAAATGGTAATATGTAACTCCCTCCGCTACTAATTGGAGGATAACATTTGGGAGTTAAGCTTGGTTCTAATTATAGGACTAAATTCTAATTTTTATTAATTTCTTCTTAAAATACATTTATTGATATTTTCTCAATAATAATTAAACACAATGATAATCTAATAATGCATCTATATATTCTATAAAGTAAATAATGCTTGCAACTCATCAATGCTACATACACCTTAATTCTACTATTTCATCAATTAACTTAATAACACGTTTATATTCTATTAAGTGAGAGATTCTACTTTCTTTTTTAATTTTAAGATTTCTTTAAAAATATTTTTCTTGGCTGGGTTTTATTTTTGAGGATGGGCCCAAATTGCTTGGACAATGGGCATAGCCCAGCTCCATCCCGCACCACCATTAGCACAATAAGTGTGTGCTTTTGGTCTTTACCCTTTTTTTTTAATTGCCCATCCAATATCTAGAATTTCGTCCTGACTAATCCGAATCCGACCCGCGTTACGCATCTAGCTATGGTGGGAAAGTCTTCTAATGAAGCTTTTTTACATTCACAAGGCTTGAACTTGGGACCTTACTTAAGCGATACAAGTCGCTTACCACTTGTGCCAACCCCCATTAGTTTTTTGTCTTTACCGTTGCCATGTTCGATTTGAATTAGGCCTGATACAGTGGCTGAGAGAGTCAGAGGGCATTTTAAGAAAATGAATTTCATTAACTAACTTGACTTTTCTCCTTAATCTTTCTAAAATTCAATAAACATGTCTTATAATTGGAACTGGGAAGTAATTTAACTCCCTGGTTGTTACACTCGAAAACCATCAAGATCAATTTAATATAATCAGAATCAAAAGTACAAAACCAATAAAGCCATACAAAAATCAGCTAACACACATGACAGCTTGGCAAAGTTCCTAATAAATCTCCAACAGTTTGCAATTAAATTCATCATACATATCAATGATAATAAGTAATCTTTTACCATTCTTCAACCCCGCCCGCCGGGGGGGGGGGGTGATCAATAACAATAAAACTTAAGGCAGCTGTTGTTCAATCGAAATAAAGATTTTTATAAACAATTATTTTCAATTCTGCTTGCCGACTTCTCAAGACCCAACTAATAGGCACTAAAAATTTGGAAATTACATCAGCCTCAATCATTTCTTTTCTGCAATTTTAACATCTAAAATTTATAAGGCATTTCAGACATGAATTGATGTTCCAAATGCCCGCTAAAAAGAAGGAAATGTACAAAACATTACTGTAAAACCATGCTTTAGTTCCTTGGAATTGTATCTCACCTTCTATGCCATGACATATTAGAAATGCACAGTAAATAGTCCGAACCCTCAAATGAATTTACTCTTAATCACTTATTTGATTTTTTTAAAAACCACTTTTCTTGCAAAGCATACATTTAGAATATGAACTTTTAACTTTCTAGATTTATGATGAAATCGGGTTTAAGCTCAAATCTAAATGCATAGACAAGATTTCAATAACATGATAGAATATGCAACAACGTATCAGATTATGATCTAATGCTCCAATATTAAATAAATTAAAACATATCTATACTTATCTCATTTCCTGATCAACCAAGTGAATTCGAGAGCACCTCGTGATAAGGTAGTTTGACCAACTTATCGTGAAGCACAAGATCAGCGGAGAATATCTCTTAAGATTGTTGGTGTTAGAACCTTATGTAGGATTCTCATCAGAAAACACGGAAGCGTATTTAACTGATTTGATGTAGGAAAATAAGAACCTTCATCGTTTTGATTACCTGGAGAGATACAGCAGTCTGAAAAGCCTCTACATGAACAGTTCACGAACAGTCCTCGTCTGCTCTATGATCGATCTTCTAGACTATCTCTCGAGTAGGAAGGGGTGGGTGTGTGGGCAACCGTTCAGATGATGAACGTCTGCCTCTTGGGTCTTTTTCTAATGAGCTATTCTTAGGAGGCACAGTAGGAGTAAGTTAGAATATATAGGGTTAAGTGCAAAACTTAACATAACCCTAAGCCTCATGGGCTTTGGTCTTACTAAAGCCCAATAGGGCTTAAGTGACTAAGAGCATATATCCAACAATCTCCCACTTGCTCTTTTAAGATACAAACTTGAGTTCGTAAACCCAAAATTATGTAGCCCATAAGCCATCATCATCTGATTATATACCCCATCCCTTGTATCGAGCTAGCCTGAGGATCTATCATTTATCATTCATCAAGGCTCATGATAATCTATAAAAGATTATCTAGTTTGGTGCTACTCCACTAAAAGCCCGAACGTGATCTCCAATATTAATGACACTTATAATATGTATATGCATCGCCCCTTTATAGAATGTCTATAATTGATTGACTAGTTTTCTGTAACCCAATCAATTATTTATTCCCTTGACTTTGATAGTTTTTCTAATGGATTACATGCACTGGCCAGTGTCTTCAATATCCAAGTACCGAAACATATCAAGGGGACATTTCCTATAAATTCCATTTTGTTTATCTCATAAACACCGATAACCAAATAGTTTCAATCCCAAAATTCCAAGTTATTGGCCGTCATATAGATCAAACCTCACCCGTTGGTAAATCAAAGAATGAAAACTATTTAATTACCCATTTAAAATAAACTCAGGATTTAGAGCAACTACATGACTATAGTTATCTGGAGATTTGATTCCTTATGACAGAAAGAACAACATCAATCAAATCTCTCCTTGATCCATTCAATGTAAGTATTAATCAACACCAATATTTTATAATGATTCGGACAAAACCATTTCATAAAATATTGCAACCTAAATAAAGCACCCAACTTAATTTAATAGTTGTGAACCTATTCATCAATTGTGAGAACCTATGACCATGTCCTCCATGAACGTATCCATATGATCATATACTCCACAATTGATCTGGACCTTAATTTTTCTAAATTGTGTGCACAAAACAATGAAAAACACCTCATTCGTAAAAATTTAGAAAATGATTACATTCTTTCATTGTCTTACTCCAAGAGCACAATGAACACAATATCTCCCACTTGCTCAATGCAATTCTGGTATCCTCCCAAGACCCAAAGAAGTAACATGGCTCTCGAACACAAGTTCAGGCAAACTCTTAATAACTGGGTCTGCAAGATCTACCTCTAATGCTATTTTAGTTTAATATACACTTTATAGCTCGAGGTCAATTTTCTTGAATCAATATCCACTTAAAAACTGAATTCGTGAAAGATCAGCTTTTTAAGACTCCCACTAGAATATACCAGCACATAATCTCTCATTCTCCGAAGATACTTGAATACATGCTTAACAACAATCTAGTGTTCCTCTAGGACCATAATGGTACCATCTCACTACTCCCACTGTGTGGCAGATGTCTGGTTTAATACTCCACATGATATTCATAAGACTACCTATTGCCAAAGCATAAGGTATCCTATTCATGCATTCTTCCTTCTCTGGATTCTTTAGAAGTTACTCCTTAGGAAGATGAATTCCACATCTAAGAGACATGATTCCCCTCTTAGAATTCCCCATGTTGGGTTTTGGTAAAAGTTTTGTCAATATAAGTAACCTAAGATGATGCCAACTTCTTATTCTTCTAATCTCATAAGAGTTTCATACCAAGAATATAATTGGCTTCCCCTTGCCTTTCATATTAAAACGCTTACTCAGCCAACTCTTTACGTTTGATATTACCTCCACTTTGTTTCCAATAAGAAATATATCATCTACATAAAGTACCAGAAAAACTACTGCCTCCCCTTGGATCCTTTACATACAAAGACAAGCCATTAATCAAGGCTTTCTCAAAAACATAATTTTGATAACCTGATCAAACCTGATGTTCCATGACCTGGATGCTTGCTTAAGTCCATAGAATGGACTTTCACAACTTGCATATAGTGTTCTTGCCCATTAGTTATAAACCTTTTTGGTCATTGCATGTAGATGTTCTGACATCCAACTCCCAAAATAAAATCTCATAAATGAGACTTATAACAGCAACTAAGAGAATCTAGATAGACTCAAGCATGGCGTCTGACAAACATTTGCCACCAAACTAGCCTTGAAAGTTTTCACCTTCCTATCTATCCTCTCATTGCTTTGTAGGTCCACATACACATAGTGGGTCTTACCCCTCTTGGTGTCTTTACCAGAGACCGTACAGAGATGAAATACAAGTATTCCATCTCATTGTTCATAGCTATGAGCAACACTTGATCAACAACATCTTCCAACGCATTATCATAACTCATGGGATCAATGTCACCCAACAAGAGATATTTTGAGGGTTGAAAAGATTCTTTCCCACTACGAATGTACCACACTAGATCTGGTGTATCTACAGTAGATCCAAGTTTTGGGTCAGATGGTGGCTCTTCATATTACATGTTAACAAATCCTTGATATTATTCTTCCACATATGATACTAATATTTCTATTAGTTCCTACTTGTATATTATCATGTTGAATTTCCAATTATGGTTCCCGTGTTTGTTCACCCAGAGGTATATTTCCCCCCTCTTTGAACAATCAAGGGAACAATGGATGAAGCTTCTAGAGAATTTTGGAAATTCTTGATCCGAGATAAAACTCATCAAGAATAACCTTACTCATAGGCTTATAATTTTCCATCTAATCCTCTTTTAAGAAAGTCACGTGAGTTCTCACTAAGACGATCTTATCTTTTGGACTAAATAAGATCCAATCCCCATTTCTCTTAGGTTAGCCAAAAGATATGCACACTTCCATGCAAGATTCCATCTTATTTGACCCCTGTTGCAAGACATGTGCCGGAGCACCCTAAATGTGAATATGGTTTGAACTGGGCTTGTACCCTTTTCATAATTCTATAGGTGTCTTTACAATAGTCTCTGATAGAACCAAGTAAGGATGTACATTTCCTTCTCCTAGGCATCTCCCCAAAACGACATTGGCAAGGATGAATAACTGAACATGTACATCACCAAGTCTACAAATGTTTGAATTCTGCATACTGCAACTTCATTCAACTAACGCATTCCTAGAGTTGACAGTTGTGAAAACTATCCCCTCTTGAATCAGGCAAGGCCCGAACTTACCAAGCAGGCATCCAACACTTCAGTCAAACCAAAGTTTTTATTTGAACACCTAGATGCTTTTCTACCTTAGGCTCAAACCTCTTGGAAATTTCCAAAATACTCAAAACTTATGATGCACTAGGTTCATCTGTCCAAATCCAGAGCAACCATTCATTTAATGAAGTACTCATAACCTCTTATGACTTGAACGCTAACTGGTCCACATACTTCAGTATGTACCAATTCTAGTTGAATAGCTGCGCAAAAACCCTTTGACCTTATAAGATTACTTGGTCATTTTACCTTCCAAATAGGACTTACATGTAGCCTTTAGTTCAAAGACTATGGAACTTTCAGTCCCTCTTTTAACTAAACCATGTTTCCTATTTGAGGTAATCTAACTCAATCAAAAAAGGCCAAGATATGTTTCATTTGAAACTTATTTCTTTGGTGAATATTCTTGTTCATGATCCTTTTAATTCAACATAATAAATTCAATGGGGCATAAGACATAGGTAATAAAGACTATTTAAAAAATGTGTCGGAACAAACAAGACAAAGAAGAACTTCGAAATGAAGCTAAGGAATCAATTGCATTTGAAACCATGTTTCAATGAAACAACTAACAACAATTAAATTCCTCTTGAAATCCGGAACAAATAAACAGTCGCCCAAAACCACAGTCTTAAATTATCATAAGATAAAATAACTTGTGCTTCTGCTAATGCAGACACAAGCTGCCCATCTTTAAGCTTAAATTTTCTTTGTCCAGGCTACCAGGCGCCCTTTGTTTGATCTTTTTGGGCAATCTTTGTTTCTATGTCCTTTTAGTCCGTACTTGAAGCACTTGCCTTTCGGCTTCTTCATAGCAACTGGTTTGACAACTGATAACCAAGCCATGTTGTTCTTGTTACCACCCTTAGGTTTCCCCTTAGATTTAACAAGACTTTTAGCAAAAACTGCACTGATTGCATTCTATCTAGCATAGCTGCTAGTTACTAGAAACATGTCATTAAGAGTCTGAAGCATCTCTACTCCACTCTTAACCATGTACACTTGCTTCTGCAAGTGTTTGGAAATACGGACAAGAATATAGCAACGAACTACCATATCTGTCATTTCCCAATCTGAGTATTGCGTCTTAGTTGCCTTAGACGCATCCTTTGCAGTGGCCATGGCTTTGGTACGATAAGGACAAAATTAAGCTCTTTATGTTTGAGAACAATATCAAGTTTTGTTTTCCACTCTTCATAGCTGGTACCATCTAGAGGCTTTAGACTCAAAATCATTGTTAAATGATTGAAGGAAGATATTTTTTGAAAAAACATACAAGGCACACAATTACAAACAAAAATGCAACAAACAAATTAAATGCAAGTAGATTCTCATAACTACTCTTGTTTATTGTTAACAATCCATTAATTATCTTTACAAGGCTTACGATGGGCAAGATACTTGTAAAACTAACATTGTTATTTGGGCCTTTAGTTCCATTGCCAGAGCCTCGATGGGAGAGTTAACAACTTTACCAAAGTTGAATGTATTTAACCATTGTTTATTTTCAAAATTATCTTTAGTGTCTAAGTGTTGCCTACGATGGGCCGTACAAAACTTCACTAAAATTTTGAAAATATTAGGGTTTAATCTAGCAAAATCCGATCATCCTTATCCGATGGGGCTTCAGCGATAACCATTTTACTAATAAACCCACAATTGGAGCCCGTTGGTTTTAAAATTAAATACTTAATTTAAAACCTTCACCCATTCAATATTTTTTCATGAGAATTTTCATAAGATTTGTTGAACGAAAAAAAAACAGTTTAATTTCAAAATTATCTTTAATAGCTTAGTATTGTCGAGCGATGCGTACAACACTTTATTAAAATTTTGAAATTATTAAGGCCCAATAAAATCCAATCATGCTTACTCGGTGGAGTTTCACATGATTATTTTATTGACAGGCCAACAATGCGCTTGGAGGTTAAATTAATTTCTTAATTCAAATCTCCTCCCATTTGTTATTTAGGTCCAATCTAATAAAATCCAATCATGCTTATCCGTCGGGGCTTCACATGATTATTTTATTAATGGTCTTATAGTGCGCTTGGAGGTTAAATTAATTTCTTAATTTAAATCTCCTCCCATTCAACATAAGCTACTTTCCGATTTCCAAGAATTGTTCAATTGTGAATAACTTTTGTTTAATTTCAAGAATTATCCTTGGTACCCAAGCATTGCCAACGATGAGTCATTCAATACTTTACTAAATTTTGAAATTATTAAGGTCCTTAAATCCAGTCATGACAGATAGTATGTGCTTCACTCATGACCATTTTAGCAGACCCACAATTTACTCGCAAAATAAAACGGTTCTCTTAGGAAATTATCTGGATTATTTGTCTAGATTTTAATTCCACAATTAATTAATCCAATTATTATTCTATATTTTAATTTAAAATCATAATAATTGATAATTAATTTAGTGGATATCTAGATTTTAATTCCACAATTAATTAGTCCAATTATTATTCTAGATTTTAATTTAAAATCATAATAATTGATAATTAATTTTAGTGGTTATCTATAATTTTATTCCACAATTAATTAATCCAACTATTATTCTAAATTTTAATTTAAAATCATAATAATTGATAATTAATTTAGTGGATAACCTAAATAATCTTACATAATAACTATCATACAAGTCGATTCAAGACATAATAGCTACTATGCATTTATGGCATGTGATTATGCTACAATATGGCATCTTCCTATTCTATATGACATGTTATTTCTAATCATGTTAATCGTACATATAATTCATACTATTTAATAAAAGCATTAAATAAATAATTAAATAAATAACTTTAATCCATGGCTTTCCTATAAAAATTAAAAGATAAAATTTACAACTTTGGAATTTCTCTTTTGTCCAGTCCATGGTATTTGTTTAAGCCCCTTTAGGGTATCCATAGGCCCAAAAGCCCAAAAACTCAATCCTTGGCTAAAAACCCTAGGACACAAAAGAGAAACCCTAGCCTCCACTTCTGCCACGTCATCCATCAAAGTTAGATCAACACAAAACTCCAGGGGAAGAACCGCTATGGGGTGACGAGTACAGAGCTGCCGGAATCACCGCAAAAGGAGGTTCCACGCGCCCTCACGCGCTGGTTCTTTGCCGGCGCGTGAAGTCCATGCGCAGCCCTTGTGGAGGCGCGTGGCGGCGCGTGGATGAGCTTCTGGGGTCGGGGTTTTTATATTTTCGCTCGTCTTTCTGTTCTCTTTTCAACGATATATGGTTTGTCCAATTCCGAGGTCTAGAGGTCTACGAAAAGTAGCCCGGAAGCGTTGAAAGCTCATCTTCTTGCAATTTCTTGATTTACAACTTTTCACAAATTCAAAAATTTACATGGAAATTTTAAAAATAAAGTAAAAACAGTAAGGAGGAAACCTAATCATATGGGATTAGCCTCCTTGTTACAGATCAAGAAATACAGGGAAAATCTGACCATGGATTAAAGCCATTAAAAATAAAACTAATATTAAATAAAATTATAAACGAATAATTATCATGAATTAAATAACAAATATAGAAACAGATGCCATATTTTCAAAATATAATTTTTTGAAACGAATCACATGAAATATGAAATAATATCAAAACTGGGTTCTTTTCCTCATCATCCTGGCTCTGATGCCAATTGTAGGATTCTCATCAGAAAACACGGAAGCGTATTTAACTGATTTGATATAGGAAAATAAGAACCTTCATCGTTTTGATTACCTGGAGAGATACAGCAGTTTGAAAAGCCTCTGCATGAACAATTCACGAACAGTCCTCATCTGCTCTATGATCGATTTTCCAGACTATCTCTCGAGTAGGAAAGGGTGGGTGTGTGGGCAACCGTTCAGATGATGAACGTCTGCCTCTTGGGTCTTTTTCTAATGAGCTATCCTTAGGAGGCACAGCAGGAGTAAGTTAGAATATATAGGGTTAAGTGCAAGACTTAACCTAACCCTAAGCCTCATGGGCTTTGGTCTTACTAAAGCCCAATAGGGCTTAAGTGACTAAGAGCTATCCAACACCTTACACCATACAAATTATTGGTAGCAGCACCTGCAAAAACACAACAATGTATAGTTCGAGTCTTACCTAAGGGCATTGTCCTTAGAAGGTATTCCGCAACTTGCCTACTTAATTAGGAATTAGTACTCCCCAAGATAAAACGAACCTTCTTACAGAAAGCAGGGTGACAAAATAGTAGAAAAATAACAATGTAACTTAAAAGAAGAGAGAGAAGAGCTTGGTGTAACCTGACCTTAGTCGTCTAACTTTAGTCCTACTTACCTCACTTCGTAGTTGCCTTTTATAGACAAAAATCATGTGACCATTGACCAGCAATAATGACCATTAGTAATGGTTTAATGACAATTAAAACGTTAGTTACAAAAAAGGAGTTAATGATGATTTAATGAAATAAAACCTTTTAAATTTTATTAAAATTGATCAATTAAAACTCCGATGGTCAGTTTGGAAACTCCTCTTATTAGCCTTTTTACTATCTCAAACTCAAATTTAATTATATATTTGAGTGTTCCCAATCTTGAAGTATATGAAACTTCTTCCTTTAACAGTCACAATATTTACAACAGAATCGTTTGGCCAACCTTGCTTCAACTCTTTCCCTCTTCATCTTGAGAATCAATGGAATCTAGATATGCTTCAATTTCTCTTCTCTCCACTTGCCAATTTGACCTCTACTCATGGAACACTAATTTGATTTTCTAAGTTCATGCAGGCCTATAAATTGAGCCTATTTAGGTTACGGTGAGAATGGTAGTTTATTTTCTATCTAACTTTTGTAGAAGTAAAATAGGAAAAAAGTCAAGTTGTAAATGTTATTTGTGTTTTAATTGACGATAGCATAAGTGACTTTTTTTTAAATAGAAACGTGTTTGAATTAGTGGTTGAAAAGTAATTAGAGATGGAAAATGACTAAAAAATGTATAAATCTTACTGAATACTACATGTGCGTGTGTACATATATGTGCGCGCGCACACGCATGTATACATTAGTTGTATATATTATGATAATTGAAGATAAAAACTTAAATTAATACATAAAAAAGACATGAATCATTTGTGGGATTTCAACTTAAAATTTAAGTTTTTAATTAAGTTGAGGAAATAAACAAATAATGAATAAATAATCAATTTGTTATGAATATACTTATTATGTGGATGTCCATTGACTCCCGGTCTCCAAATACTACAAGATGACATGGGACCCACGCATAGTACCATGCATAGTAGTTTACTATTTGGTGGGACCCGCACACAATTATACAATCACTCACGGGAAGGAAATCCGTGAGTGAACAGTTTAGGTTTTTGGGGAAAACTACACCAAATGACCCAGAGGTGGAAATTACACTAAAGTCCCATTTTTCTTCTATAAATAGAGGTTTTCTGTAACTGTTCTTGAATTGAATGAAATGAGAATTTCTCTTTCTACTTTCTCTCTATAATCTCTTCCCTTATTTTCTTCAGTTTTATAACACGTTATCAGCACGATTGCTGATTTCTTCTTGTTTGCTTATTTCTTCGGTGGCTATGCCTGTAGATTCTTTTTTTGCTCCTTCCACCGTTCACACTTTGGTCGACCCAAACTCCAACCCAATTCAAATCTTTCACCATTTCTGATTCACTGCTTTTTACTACTCCCAAGTTTTCTTCATCTTCCTCAGCCTCGTCTTCTTTACTCTATCTAATTCCTCTTGCCTCCAGTGCCGCCATTGCTGGATCCCTGACTTACCGATTATGGCAATGACAAAAGGTGGGCCACAACCCATATGCTTATGTTCCCCACTATGGCAAATTATTCATTCAACTTCAATTATGCCGAATGTGGAGTAGTTGGTGATAAAAAAAAAAATACAAATTATGTGGGTCTCATATGTTTTATAATAATATATTATATATTATAATAATTAAAAAGAAAAAAAAATGTCGACAGAATTGTGTCTCTATAAAAAAAAAAAAAAGGGTTCACTGATTCAACCGACAATTTTTTTTTAAAATAATAATAATAATAATAATAATAATTTTCCCTTTTAATTGTTTTGATTTGAGATTTTATTATTCTAACTAACATTTACTTTTACGCATTTACTTTTATGTAACTAACATTTATTTTATTGTTACTAACATTTATTTATCTTTCATGGTAGCAACACTAGTATAGTGGGCACCATTTATTATTTACTGCTTTATTTTTCATGGTGGTAACACTTGTATAGTGGACTCCATTTATTTATTATTTATTTACTGCTTTAAATCCCCTTCCCTTTTTATTTTACCGTTTTCTATATATATATATATATATATATATATATATATATATATATATATATATTTACATTTGCATATGCATCTTCTTTCTTATCTTTGGATGAGATAGGTCTCGCTGTGAGTTTACTACCATTCCTATCTCATCTTCTTTTTATTAATCTAGCATGTTTATTTCCAGTCATTTATTTTATTTTATTTATTTATTGCTATATATATATATATCCCTCTCCCTTCTTATTATTTATGGCAACCACACTATTAGTGGGTTCCATCTATTTATTTTATTATGCTTATATTTTATTTATCTTGAAGATAAACTGTTAAAAGATCATATATATTATTATGAGATCAAAATGCCATAGAGATATGAGGCATAGATTGGCTTGAGAGATGAGGCATAAATTGGCTTGAGCTTAAGAGGCAAGATAGCCTTAATTTCATAGGCAAGATTGCCTGAAGCCAAGATGCAAGTTAGCCTGATAACAAGAGACAAATTATGAAACAATATTTGATCCATAAATTTTGTATGTTATCAGTTGTATAAAGGCCTCAAAATTGTATATTTGGCATTAAATATTCCCTTAAATTATGAGACAAGGGATTGTATGATCATGATTGATATTATAAATAAATATATTCAATTTGCTATTGTAGTAGCAATATTGTGGATTAATTTCTTGCCATGATCAAACAAATCAGTGAGTTATGGATCATGAATTTTTATCCAACTTCATTCCCAGAAGTGAATGAAGCAAATATATTATTATAGTTGTTATGTGATTTCTATGATTATAACAATTTTTATAAATACGAGAAAAGAATATTCATAAACAAAATAATTAAGCAAAAGGAAATATTATTTCAACAAAGTTTAATTGCGAGTGGCTCAACATCATTACAAACTTTAATCATCTCATTCTGAAGATATTTAATGTCTTCTTCTTTTGTTTCTCTTGAGATGGGATCCAGATGAGGCAAAGCTCTTCGTAATATCGAGATTTGCGTCATAAGTTTCTTGAGCTTCTTGTGTGGCCACTCAGTCAACCCTCCTTTTTGATAGATTTTTTGTATGGTGTGAGTAGACATATTTAATTGTTTACTCGCTTCATCAAGGGTTAAGTGAAAATAATTTCTTAAATCATGGAGCGTTGTTTTCTTTATTCTTTCTCTTTGCTCCATAGATAACCTATATAATTCACCCTGGTTAAGGGATGAAGTATCATAGGGTATACTTACTGCAGGTTGTTTTCCTTTGCCTAATGAGTGTTCAATATTGGTTTGAAATGAACTTCCATGGAGGTCATTTGGATTTATAGCCCATTCCGAACCAACACAGAGAACCTCATGATAGGCTAATACAGGATCACGCATCAAGATATATCCTGATGCTTGTAAATCTATACAATACTGTGTCAGAAATTGTTTGATTTCTTCAAAATTTTTCTTTGTGAAATCAAACATTGGAAGCCTGTCAGTATTATAAGATTTATCCTGTACTTTTTCAAATAAAACAGCATGGGTAATCATACCTGTTCTTCTTCCGTGAACTTCAAGTTTATGGTACTGAAGTCCGTTGGTATGAATAATTTCCCGTAAAACATGACAGAAACTACATTCCAATAAGCTAGTAGTTGCTAATTGGCTTGTAGCTGTTGGCTGGCTAATTGTTGCTGGCTGGCTAGTGGTTGTTGGTTGGCTGATTGTTGTTGTCGGGCTGGTTGTTGCTGGCAAACTGATGATAGTTTGCTGGCTAGTGAATGCTGGTTGATTAACTGCCGACACTATTGGCTGAACTGGATTGGTAGACTCCATTAGTTCTGCCATAGTTCTACACCTCTTAACAGGCCTCCTTGATGAACCTGCTTCAGTTGTACCTTCAATCCTTGTAGATTGAGGAAGAACACTTGCTCTAGGGGGAGAAGTAGGTACATTTGAAGCAGAAGGAGGAATAGTAGAAGGAGGAATAAACATTTCAAAGGGATTAGGAGATAACAAAGAAGTAAATGACATGTTATGCTGATCATCATACAACAAAGCATCAAGTAATGCTGTTTCGGATGTATCAGAAACTGGGATAAAACTGCTTGGTCCTGCCATGGCAATAGAATTTAGAGAAATATGTGTGAGTATCTGGTAGTTGATATTATCAGATGCTTGAGTGTTTGTGAGGCATGTTCGTTTGCCTTCCTCTATTTATAGTTGAATTAAATCCTATTGAATCTCTGCAGATTTGCGTAGTCCTGTTAAATCTCTACAGATTTGCTCCCTATAAAGCACGAGCCTGGAATCTTTTTGACTTTATATGTATACGACAATCTGAGTTGTCGCGCCTGTGATTCCACAGTGATGCGCCTGTGATTACACAGTATTGCGCTCGTGAATCTGCAATTATACACCTGATGATTTTGTATTTAATATATATTTGTTTGTTGATTCTGGAAAATGGAAATTTTGTTACCAGAAGTAACAAAATTATGCATTGATAATGCATTTAGAAATCTGTGGAATTTTAATGAAATAGATATCATATATGCTATTATCATGGAATATTGTATGGAAATTCCATAAATTAATTTTTAAGGTCTCACACTTGAGGGGGAGAATAATATATATCAAGTGTGAATATTTATGTGATAATTCTTTGTGAATGTTTCTATATTGATTCCCCCAAAATGAATATTAGATTTGATGTTAAATCATATGGAAAGTTGGCATGACTTGTTTGATCATCCGAGTCATATATTATGTGCTGCTTGTTCTCAGATAGACATAATTATTGGAAATGGATCTCTGGAAATATATCAAATTGAAAGTTTACATATGAGATTATAAATCTGCAAAGTTTGCAGTGATGTTTGCAACTAGAAGTTTGCAATATATTATGCGCGCAATTTCCAGATTGAATGATCCAGAAATAATGTATTAAAGTATCCATGAATGGATAGATCAATGATTATGAGAACAAAATTTATATGTTGTGTATATTTGCAGCAATTATATAAGCCAACAGAATTCTCCCCGTATAATTGGTTTTTGGTCAGGAGCCAGATTAATTCCATCTTGAAATGTTTTAAATGTGTAATGATTATTAATCTATTACAATACACATAGATGGATATACAAAGAAAATTGATGATTTGATGAGGGGGAGAAAAATAAGCAGATTGGGTAAAGATTTACTAGAATGAATTATCATTGGCTCATATTGATCATCGTACAAGGAATTGTGCACTAAAAGTTCAAAATGATAATTCAATTTCAGAGTTTAGTTAATCGAATGCCAGAAGCATTTACTGACCTAAAGAAAGTGACAAAGTCACATATCCCAACTGCAAATGCTCCTATATGAATTGTTATAAAGCACTCCTGAAGCGTTGCAGGTCCATCGGTTTTAAAAGATAAAAATCCTCAAAAGAGAAAAGGAGCTATAAAATATAGATGATCAAGTCGAGGATAATTAAGTAAAGCTCCAGAAGAGTTATCTTTTGATGAGATGTTATCTCTAGAAAAGATATTACAAGTAAAGTGTATTGTGATCCAAGAAGAGACCCAGGTATTTACATTATGAGATCTCAATAAATTATGAATGAAATCCGATGGGAGTGAAAATGAAGTCGACGTTAATAATATCTATGATAGCATATGCTACAATGAATGATAATGAGGATCATGAGCCACAATATATTTGTATGTGCTAGAAGCACATAAGGCGCCAAAAACACATATGTCCCAAAAGGACTCAAGATGATAGTGCATATAGCACCATTATCTGAATAAACATTTATTGAATTTCTATATGCACATATATATTTATGAAAAGATTATTATGACTTTACTTGACAGATTTAGATCTTGCAGGTATATAATGAACAATCAGATTGGGTGTTTCTAACAGAATATTTGATGACAGAAAGTATAATATGCTCAGAAAGACATTGAAGCAATATAGTCATCAGGGGGAGCAACACTGATGTAATCAAGAGGGGGAGACGATACACGCTGTACTCTTTTTCCCTTATCTGGGTTTTATCCCACTGGGTTTTTCCTAGAAATGTTTTTAATGAGGCAGCACTAGAAAGTGTATCAATGGATGATGTACTCTTTTCTTTGGCTAGGTTTTTATCCCACTGGGTTTTTCCTAGTTAAAGTTTTTAACGAGGCACATTCATAAATGGACATCCAAGGGGGAGTGTTATGAATATACTTATTATGTGGATGTCCATTGACTCCCGGTCTCCAAATACTACAAGATGACATGGGACCCACGCATAGTACCATGCATAGTAGTTTACTATTTGGTGGGACCCGCACACAATTATACAATCACTCACAGGAAGGAAATCCGTGAGTGAACAGTTTAGGTTTTTGGGGAAAACTACACCAAATGACCCAGAGGTGGAAATTACACTAAAGTCCCATTTTTCTTCTATAAATAGAGGTTTTCTGTAACTGTTCTTGAATTGAATGAAATGAGAATTTCTCTCTCTACTTTCTCTCTATAATCTCTTCCCTTATTTTCTTCAGTTTTATAACACAATTATTATTATTATTATTATATATTTTTACAATAAGATCCTTTCTTTTGCAGCACAGCTACAACAACTTTGAATTTAATAGAAAATGGGCCCCACAAATAAAGAAAAAGGCAATATCACACAGACTTTCTCAACTTCCGTGATTATCCAACACAATGGTCCACAGATTTTTTTCAATGGGCGTTTTTTTTTTCAGAAGCCCAATAGTAAAAAAAAATACCCCAAACACCTTCATGTGGGTTTTTTTTTTTTTTTTTTTGCCTATTGCTAACACCATTGGACTTTTTTCCTCCAAAAGCTCTCTCCAAACAGGCTATTAATTCAACATGCTGCATTTACTTATAACAAAAAAAATACATGCTGCATTTACACACCAGTTAATCTTACGCCATCTTTTGAAATGGATTTACAGAAACTGCAATGCAGTTCATATTCTTGGGTTTTCAGTTTCAATGGAGAGCAGTCTGATCCTTATGAGTGGAACCATGGAATAGCTCTGAAGCATAGGTTTAGTGTGACAGATGGTTATCCCATCTCATGTATTGCTTGTGAAAGAAGCAATGGAGCATGTGGGTACACTAGAGATTTGAATTCATTTCTTTGCAACTGCCCTGGTGAGATTTACACAACCAAAGATTGCTTCTTTGCACCACATTATGGTGTTGGATTTAGAATGATATACAGCTTTGCTTTACCTCCCTTTGTTCATGCCAATGGCATAACTTAACCCTGAGATTGATTTGGCTATTTTGTTTCAGGGGTTGCTTAGCTGTGGGTTTTTATGGTTTGGTCTGTGGTTGGGTTCTTGTAACTTGGTATAAAAAAAAGATGAACTTCAACTCAACCTGAGTCCAAGTAAGAAATCAAACTTTTGAGGCTCCACTACTTTTTGATATTTGGGAATTTCAAGATTCTGGGGGGAATATATTATTTAATTATTATATACCAATTTATTACTTGAAAAATTAGGTCACCAATTTCTGGTCTCACTGGGAGGTAGAAGCGTGTAAAACTGTTATTTCCTCTGACAGAATAGCCAAAAGGGGCTTTTGTGAAATGTGTAATAGAATAGCCATGTTACATGCATTAAAATTTCAGTTCAAGAGAAAGCCTTGTGGGTTAACATCTCTACTGAATATGTGATGCAGCAAGTTAAAATTAAGGAATAGGAAACAGGGTTTCAACCCTCTTGACTCTATCCATTAACAAAGAATCCTTTTTTCTTTAATTTTAGGGGGCATACAATAACAGTTTGAGGTTACAAGCAGGATCGAGCTTGTGACCTCTCACTTACTAGAAAATTTTCATGTCATTAGGCTATAAACCCATTGGTTGTAAGGAAATATTTTACATATTTGTGCATATTTTCGAAGCCGGTGGTCAGCAAGCTCTGTATGTAAAGCTAGATGTCTATGCTTGAAGCATTACCTCAGTGGCATCATATAGCTTTCGAGAACTGACGGAGCAGAGAACCCCATAAACACAAGTGTGAAGATTGAAAAGAAGAAAGCAAAAAAACAAATATCGATTGATTAGTTCAAGAGGTTAGATGATGCAAAAGTTAATATAAACTCCACTTCAGAATCTCATACTTCTCATATGGAATCAAGTTTCTTACTTGCAAGTGTTAACTTTCCACCACAGTACTCTGAAACTTTGACATCATAAGGGAGAGAAGAAAGGGCTCTATAACTTGACAAGAAACGGCTCCATAGGCCATATCATTTCACATGCAGTTACTATTAAAGAAAGAGCCGATTTCATTATCAATTATTACCAACTCTTAATTACCACTTGAACTAGTCAATTAATTAATGTCTTTTTTAACGCACCATGTGAATTTCAACTTGTAAGATAAGAACAAGAGGAATAGAGATTAGTGTGAAATATAGAGTCTTTAACAAATCTTGTTCATAAATCATGAATAGTGCCACTTATTTTTTCTAATTTTAACATCTATTGTTCTCTTATTGGGTCCTTATATAAGAGTTAGAAAATGAGCTTATTTTAGTTTCAAATATAAGACCACAATCTATTTTGTTTTCAGATTTTTAATTTTTACTCCAAATTATTCTCTATTGATTACATATATTAAGTAGTAAGATGTCTCAGATTTTGTTGAAGTAAGTTAATACTACTTCCAAGCTTATTTATATATTAAAAAAAAAACTTATATTTAATTGTTTCTTAAATATAGGTCGTGAGACAATAATAACATTTTGTTGCCTAGATTTCTCTTTTTCGTCTGTTTTGTTATTTCTCAGTAATGCAAGAGACTGTTTTGCTTTTTTGTTTTTCTAAGCATCAGTATCTTTTTATTGGAGATAGTCATATTTAAGGCACTATTAGACACTAAATGAGAGGATATATTCTAGGGGTGATTCAAACATTGATTCACACTAAACGAGAGGATATATTTTAGCAGTGATTCAAACATTGATTCACCTCAATACGAGGGAGTAACTCCATCCGTTAAAACCAACATCCATTGATGACTGCTTTGTTTTGTTGCCGGGCAGTGATATGCATTTTCCAGGCCAACAAAAAGAAAAAGAAAGAAAAGTTAGAATCTGAAGCTGCTTTGCTCGTGAATTCCAAGGTGAGCTAGCAATTCATGGCAGACCATCTTCGAAGTGGTATTAGTTTGCTGTTGTCCTTGAACCGCTTAAAAGATTCCACAAATGAAACGAATCCTGTGACTTGTGGACATGAAATTTTATTCGCTTAAACACTTTAAAAGTATCTCAAATTCGCCCGCCGGAGAAAAAAAAGTATCTCAAATTTTAGTACCTCTCCAACTAATATAGATTCTATGGAGAAGGAGCAATAATACACATGAAGTTTGTCACCAGGAACATCCAGTACCATGAAGTTTTTTCTGAAACAAAAATGCACACGAAGTTACGTTTTAGGAGCGCCCAGCACCACAAGCCATTAGTTGACCAACGTTGACCGTTAAGTCTGACGAAAATGAACAATAACTTCGCAGAAATTACAATTTTATCCCTTATTTTAAGCTGAATTTACCATTTTAC
The DNA here is from genome assembly GCA_037074495.1 of Acacia confusa. NCBI lineage: Eukaryota > Viridiplantae > Streptophyta > Magnoliopsida > Fabales > Fabaceae > Acacia > Acacia confusa. Next base: position 7,271,207 of record CM073513.1, on the reverse strand, counting down.
TCATAGTTTTAAATAATGTTTTTTTAAAAAAAACAATAAAATAGCTCCTCCCCGGTGGCCCCACCACAGCCGGCCACCCACCCCACCGCCAGCCTCCTCCGGCCGCCTCCGACCGCCGCCAGCCGCTGCCTCCGGCGACTTATTCTCATATCTTCTTTTCTTCAAAGTTAGAACACACACAGAGACAAATATATATATACCTATGAGACTACTTCATTTTCTTTCTTTCTTTCCTGTCATCAAGCATACGCAGACACGTATAGGAGCATGCAGCCACCATTTTTTTTTTCTTCTTGTTTCCAAGCAACAAGCTTTCATCATTATATACAGGACCAAATATACAACTTGTGAGTTTCGGTTCTAACAGGATCTAAATGCAGACAAATAAAACATAGACAGTCCCCGCTTTCACACGTACAGATGCAGAAACAGTAAACTCACGGCTTCTTCTTTCTCTTTCACAGACTACACGTACACACATATATAACTTAGCTTGTTCTCTCTCTTCCTCTCTCTCTCGGCATACACGAACAGACCCACCGATATGTACAGTATTTTTCATGCAGGTTCAGTTTCTCATTCTTTTGTTTAGTTTCCCATCTTAGTATCGGTTTTGGTTTTGTTTTTCAATCAAGATCGTTTTCCATATACACAACTAACAGCCCCTGTTTTTGGTTCTTACTTTCGGCCAGCTTTATATCCGTTTCTTTTGACTTTATTCCAAGTTAAACTATGACAGAAAACAAAAGGAATAAGAGCGAAGGAAAGCTTAGCAGTTACCTTCAGTTTTCAAGCTCTAATCCGACGGTAAATGGTTGTTGATCTTCCCCTGTTTTCAACGGTCCAAAACAGAGCAACCAGGTTCGTTTCCTCTCTCCGACTCTCCTTATTTTTTTAAAAAAAAAAAAGTCACCGGAGGAGGTCGTGGGAGGCGGCCGGCGGTGGTGGGGCCACTGGGGGTTATTTTATTGTTTTTTCAAAAAAAAAATTATTTAAAACTAGGGGCAAAATGGTAATTTCAGCTTAAAACTAGGGGCAAAATTGTAATTTTTATGAAATTACTGTTCATTTCCGTCAGACTTAACGATCAACGTTGGTCAACTAACGGCTCGTGGTGCTGGGCGCTCCCAAAACGTAACTTCGTGTGCATTTTTGGTTCAAAAAAAACTTCGTGGTGCTGGGCGCTCCTGATGACAAACTTCATGTGTATTATTGCTCCTTCTCCCTAGAATCTAATGGGACGGTTGGTGTTGGTTTTGGATCATTTTCCTTCAAATTAAAACACCCCCCAAAAAAAAAATCTGTCCCTTTTTTTATGCTAAATTGGATTTTTTTTATACATTTGACCTAAATATATATACATTTGTCCAAAAAATTTATACATGTAGCCCTCCAAACATTTTTAAAAAATTAATTAATAAGTATATATTTAACCCCCCAAATATTTATCTCAAAGTCCGCCAATGACTGGTACCCTTCAACAATATATAAAACACTTTTGAAAAACTATTTAGTTTTAACAAGGGTAGTTTAGGGGAAAAAATATAATATTTATTATAATTAACTAAATTAACTAATTTTTTAATCTAATTAAATTGGTTAAATGATTCTTACAATAAAGACAAAACCCCTCTCAAATATGATAATAATGAGAGAAATTTTTAATAAAACACCATTTGAATTTGGAAAGTCCTAAAAAGTATGTTAACAAAGGACAAAATAAGTCTCCAGGAAGGGCCAATAAAAGTTGGCACAGATGGTAAGGGATCCAGGACTAAGCCTTTGAGTTGTGGGTTCGACCCCTCTGCTGTCGCTGGGACTCCTTTGGTAGGCAATCTCGTAAGTCCCCAATAAGTGTTCATAGAGCCCGGGGCCGTGCCCTGACCTTGGTAGAGGACTGGTGTTAAACCCCTCCAAAACTTTTAAGTATAAAAAAAAAAAGGTCTCCAGGAAGGAATCTAGAATTTTGAAAAGTCATGCTTTTACCAATATATGATAATAATGAGAGAATTTTTTTTTTTTAAAAAAAGAAAGAACCTATGCCGGAGCTCTAATGGCTAGCACCACCCTGCCAGCGAGACTCTGGTAGCCTACTGCTGGAGCTTTTGACGACAACTTGAGTAATAATATTAACTATTTGAGTAATGGAATTTCCTTCTTAAGCTTCTTAAGCTCTATCAATCATCGTTGACAAATTGAATAAATACAATGACAATTTTAGTATTGAAAATAACAACTTTAATGTTGTCATTAATAACCTTATGAGCGAAAGTTGTCAATCGATATACTCAACTTGTTATTGTCTTTATTGAATTTGTCAACGATACCAAATATGACTTATGGAGCTCAAGTAATCAATCACATTATTCAAGTTGTTACTAGAGCTTCGGCCGCTAAAGTCTTGCCAATGAGGATTCTTTCTTTTCTAAAAAAAAAAATCCTTAAACTTGAGGGGCATTTTGGTAAATGCACAACATTCCAAAATTTCAGAATAGTCTCTTGAGACTTATTTGTGTTAACAGATTTTTTAGAGTTTTCTAAATTCAAATGGAATTTATTTGTAATTTTTCCTTATAATAAGATCTGTCTGCCAATACAGATTTTTTTAAAAAAAAAAAATTTACCTTCATCCGCCAAAGCAGATTGAAATATATTAAAAAATGATAAAAATTTTAACGTCTCAAATTTTTTTAAGCATATTATCAATGTAATTTTCCCCGTAGTTTTTTTTTTTTGGCTATTGCACCCGGTTCATAAGAGCTTTGCCCTGACTAATCCGGATTAAAGTTCTGTCGGGTGCATACGTGGGGACCTCTCCAAGGAAAGTTTTTTGCATCCACAAAGACTTGAACTCGAGACCCTTGTTTATGCGATTCAAGTCCTTTCCACTTGAGCTAACTTCTACTAATTTTCCTGGTAGTTTTAATACCATGCCCGTGACATTTTTTCCTCAAAAAGATAATCCCATGAAAAACAGGGCTGAGTATGTTTTCAACTAATCCGTGACAATTCAGGCAAATAAAAAAAGAAAAAAAGGAAAAAATTCAGTTAGGCCCCACGGAAGAAATTCTATTTCATTTAACCCCCCAAAATTTATGATATTTCATTTCAACTTTGATTCAAAATGAGATTAAGTTTTTTTTTAAAAAAAACAATAATGAAGCCCTTCCTTAATTTTTTTAGAAAAGCATTTATAAGATAATATGGGTATTTACACGATAAATATAGGATTTATAATATCAAGGGTTAAGGTGCAAAAATACACATAACATTTTCCCCCAGGAGCGTTCAGCACCATAACCTTTTTTCTTGTGCAAAAGTACACATAACGTTATGTTTTGGGAGCAAAAATACCACAGGCCGTTAGTTGACCGACGTTGGCTGTTAAGTTGGACAGAAATGAACAGTAAATCCGCCGAAATTACAATTTTGCCCTTAGTTTTAAACTAAAATTACCATTTTGCCTCTAGTTTTAAATAATGTTTTTTTTAATAAACACTAAAATAAACCCTCCTTGCCCCGATGGGCCCCACCACCGACGGCAGCCACCTCCGGCGACCGGCGGCGGCGACTTTTTTTTTTTTTTTTAAAAATTAAGGTTTTTTTTTTTGAAAAAAAAATGTAAGGTTTTTTTTACAAAAAACTAAGGGGAGGCCGATGGACCTCACCACCGCTGGCGGCCAGCCTCCCTGCCGCCGGAGGCCACCTCCAGCGACCGGCGGCGGCGACCTTTTTTTTTAACTAAGGTTTTTTTTTATAAAAAAAGTAAGGTTTTTTTAAAAAAAAACTAAGGGGAGGCTGGTGGGCTCCACCACCGACCACACCACCGCCAACGGCCGCCCTCCCCACTTTCGGCGGCCACCGGTGACCGGCGGCCACCTCCAGCGACCGGAGGCCAGCTCTGGCGATTTTTTTAAAAAAAAAACTAATTGTAAAAAATCTTAGGTTTTTTTTTAAAAAAAAAAGTCGCCGGAGGTGGCCGCCGGAAGTGGGAAGGGCGGCCGTTGGCGGTGGTAGGGCCCACCGGCCTCCCCTTAGTTTTTTGTACAAAAAACCTTAGTTTAAAAAAAAAAAGGTCACCGCCGTCGGCTGCTAGCAGTGGTGTGGCTGGTGGGCTCCCCTTAGTTTTTTGTAAAAAAACCTTAGTTTTTTTTAAAAAAAAATTCACCGCCGCCGGTGGTCGCCCGAGGTGGCTGCCGTTGGCGGGGAGGGTGGCCGCCGGCGGTAGTGTGGCCGGTGGTGGGACCCACCGGGCAGGGAGGGTTTATTTTAGTGGTTATTAAAAAGAAGACATTATTTAAAACTAGGGGCAAAATGGTAATTTTAGCTTAAAACTAAGGGCAAAATTATAATTTCAGCGGATTTACTGTTTATTTCCGTCCAATTTAACGGTCAACTAACGGCCCGTGATATTTTTACTCCTAAAACATAACGTTATGTGTACTTTTGTACCAGAAAAAAGAATATGGTGCTAGACGCTCCTGAGGGAAAAGGTTATGTGTATTTTTGCACCTTAACCCTAACATAAATATGAACATTTACAAAACAAATAAAAAACAAATAGATGCATTTGCAAGATAAATAAAAGAATTTTAAAAAAATTAGGGAGTTAAATAAAACATTTTAACTATTTACAAGATAAATAAGGGAGTTTACAAGATAAATGAGGTGATTTACAAAATAAATAAAAATATTTACAAGATAAATAAAGATATTTAAAAGAACCAATGGATTAAAAACACTTAAGTCATTCACAAGACAAAAAAGAAAATTTATAAGATAAATAAGGATATTTATAAAACAAACAAGACAATTTATAAGATAAATAAAGTAAGTATATCATTATCATTTCATCAACAAAACTTAATTTTAATGAAGTTTCAAATTTTATTGGGAGTTGACTAAAATAAAGTCTCTTCACCTACACTTAAGGGCTCGTTTGGAAACCTTTCAAAACCTAGATTTTACATAGTACGAGGTAAGTATATGAGAGGAGTTTTGTCTCGGCTTGCGTGAAACCTAGATTTTGGGTGTTTTTCAAACACCCCCTTAGGCTAACTGAAATTTCGCCAAAAAAAAAAAACATGTCACGAATTTGCTAACAGAAAAAGTGCACCAGAGCGTAGCAGCAAAAACACTATAGGGGATCTTTGAGCAAAAAAAACACTATAGGGGAACGAGATTTCTGGCGCTTATTCAGATAATTATCAAATGGCCCAGTCTTTGAATTCCTTGACACCAAACATTATTATTAAAGGCATAATGAGCTCGGGACAAACATGCTTTTGAGCGCAAAAACTTTAAAAGTGGAATAAAAAAAAAATAAAAAAGACCAGCAAAAAGCAAAAAGTTATACATGTCTGAACATTGCTGGTTGTTTTGTTCTTATCTGAGAATGAAACACAGACCAAAATCCTTTAGTACCTTTTCAGATAGAGCAACTCCATTTGCTAGCACAAAATGAAGTATCAGCTGCTACAATCTATAGTTACTCTGTTTATGGTCATCACATTCACAAGTGGAAGAAGCGTAAGAGGAAGTACTGGAGCTTGCAATCCCAGTGACTTGGAAGGTTTAATGGGTTTCAAGAATGGGATTCAAATGGATACTTCTGGACGCCTAGCAACTTGGGTTGGTCAGAACTGTTGCCAATGGGAAGGTATTGTCTGTGAAAATGTGACCTCCAGAGTAACAGAGATAAACCTCCCAGGATTCATTTCCAAAGATGATGACTTGTCTCAAACCCAGATGAAAGGCATGCTTTCTTCTTCCATAACACTTCTTACTTCTCTTGAAGTTTTAGATCTTGGTGGTTTAGCTGGTCTCAGTGGGGAAATTCCTCAAACAGTTGGTGTGCACTTGCAAAATCTCCAAAAGCTCCACCTTTTTGGCAACAACTTGACTGGTCCAGTACCAGAAAGCATTGGTGGGTTGTCAAATCTTCAAGAACTGGCTTTACATGAAAATGGGTTATCTGGGTCAATCCCTTCAAGCTTGGGAAGCCTGAAAATTCTCAAAAGGTTGCTGCTTTATACAAATCATTTTTCAGGTATAATGCCACACTCACTTGGTAATTTGACTACCTTAGAGGAATTGGATGTTCATGGCAACTCTTTAACGGGTCATATACCAGATGGGATTGGTCAGATGCAGGCTCTCAAGAAGCTTGATCTATCTGACAATCTTTTAAGTGGGAATATACCTACTTCACTAACCAATTTAACTGCCATTTCAGTTTTATACCTGGACACCAACCTTCTTGAGGGAAACATCCCATTTCCCTCAAGATCTGGTGAATTGCCTTCTCTGGAATTCTTAAGGCTCCATAGTAACCATCTCAATGGGAATATACCTTCCAGTTTTGGCTATCTTGTTTCCCTCCAGAGAGTTTCACTTTCAAACAACAAGCTTGAAGGTGAATTACCTTCTAGTTTGGGAAATTTGCAACCTCTGTCAGAATTTTATCTCAGTGACAACTTCTTATCTGGCCAGATCCCAAAATCCATAGGACAACTCTCTAAGCTCATAATGTTTAACATTTCCAATAATCTCATTGAAGGACCATTACCTCAAGAGATGTCATCCCTTCAAAATGTGCAAACCCTTGACCTTTCTTTCAATCATCTGGACCTCTCTTCCATCCCAGAATGGCTTGCAACTCTGCCATCACTTTCTCGTATTTACTTGGCAGGTTCTGGAATCAAGGGTCCTATTCCGAACTTTTTACAAGCAGCTGGTAGTCCACTTCAGGAATTGGACTTATCAATGAACGATCTCAATGGAGTTATACCCTCCTGGATTGGAAACCTGGACCAGCTCTACTTGTTAAATCTCTCAAGGAATTCACTTCATTCAAACATACCTGGTTCTATTTCAAACTTGAACAATCTGGGTGTTCTTGATCTTCACTCGAATAAGCTGACAGGGTCCATGAATCGAGTTTTTGGAACAGACCAAGGTGTTGCTGGGGGATCACTGGCATACATTGATCTTTCTGATAACAACTTCTCAAGTGGGGTTGAAGAAATTGGTATGGGAGGGCAGCGTGAGATTCAGTTTCTGAATTTGTCTCACAACATTCTGAAAGGTGAATTGCCAAGTTCTATTGGGAGTTTGAAGTCAATTCAAAGTTTGGATTTGAGTTTCAATGATTTAGCCTCCAACTTGCCGGAGATATTGGCAAATCTAACCTCATTGGAGAGATTGAAGCTGCAGAAGAACCACTTCACAGGTAACATACCCAGTGGATTTCTGAAGCTGAGAAATCTGAAAGAATTGGATTTATCAGACAATTCTCTTGAAGGAGAAATTCCAGAGGGAAAACCTCTTATTGACTTTCCTGAGACTTCTTATTCTGGTAACAAGGGCCTATGTGGGAAGCCTCTAGTTCCATGTAAGACCTGAGAATTGTGGGGTGTTTTTCTTTTTGTTTTTTCGTTTTTTTCCGCCAAAGATTGTGAGATGTCATTAGAATGGAAACTCAAGAATTGCGTTGATTTGAAGTGAACCATCATGTTTATTTTTAAGAGAGATTTTCCATCTAAAAAATTCACAAACTTTCAATCAACTTTGAATAACTTAAATTATGAATTATTCAGTGCATTCTACTTCGTACAGGAAGGCAGTGATAAATTGATGATTCGCCAAGACTTTTTGGTGTTGTTATTGGAGCCAAAATGCCAAATTATTATTTAAAAAAAAACTACTTATAGGTTTGCGTTAGGGATTAACCCATAGTTATTTTTTGTTAAAAAAAAAAAGAATAGCGTATCATTAATATTTATCAGTCAAAAAATACAAAAAATTACAGCCAGCCCACATAGAAGAGGCTTTATTTAAATCAACTCCAAAAAATTCTAAAACTTCACTACACCCGTTAGATTAGAATGAAATTATTTTGGTGAAAATAAAATATTGTCCTTACTTTATTTGTTTTATAAATACCCTTATTTATTTTATGAATTTTCATATTTGTCTTATGAATGACTAAAATGTTTTTAATTTCTTAAGTTTTTTTGAATTCTTTTATTTATCTTGTAAACAGCACTATTTATCTTATAAATGATTAAAATGTTCTTATTAATTTCATAGTTTCTTTTAAGGGATTAATGTTTCTTATGTTGCATGAAAAATATTATCTCATGTCACACATATATGAAATAGTGAGACCCACAAACACACACACACACATATATGTGGGTCCCATCATTTCATGTGTATGTAGGAAATTTAGTTTTCTCATGCAATATGAGAAAATTAAACCCCTTCTTTTAAATCTCTTTATTTATATTATAAATACTATTCACAAACTAAGGGCAGTGATAAATTGATAATTTGATGAGACTTTTTGGTGGTGTTATCGGAGACAAAATGTCAAATCATTCTTTGAAATAAAGTACTTGTAGGTTTGTTTTAGGGACTAACTGGATTGAGTTTCAATTATTATTATTTTTTCATTGTTCCTCATAATTTTTAAATTATATTTATCTAATTAATTCACTATTATTTTAACTTTTCTTTCACTTTCTCAATCAACGGCCCAGATTAAATGAGGAGAAATAATGAGAAAGTAGGTCGATGAGAGGATCCTATGCCATTAACCCATAGTTAGTTGTTCTTTTTTTAAAAGAAAAGAAAAGAATCATTAATATTTATCAGTAAAAAAAAATACAAAAAAATTCAGTCAGCACACAGAAGAGACTTCATTTAAGTGAACCTCTAAAAAATTTTAAAACTTCACCCCTAAATCCTAAACTCTAAATCTAGCCTTTGATTCAAAATGGAATTAATTTTAGTGGGTAAAAAGACAATATTATTCTTACTTTATTTATCTTGTAAATACCCTAATCTATTTTGTGAATTTTTTTGTTTGTCTTATAAATGACGGAAATGTTTTAGACTTCTTGGATTCCTTGAATTCTTTTATTTGTTTTGTAAATACCACTATTTATCTTGTAAATGGTTAAAATATTCTTGTTAACTTAATGGTTTCCTTAAAATCCATTTTTGTCTTGTGAATGCTCTCCTGAAAGTGATAAAGAAATTGCATAATTGTCTTTTCACTCAAAACACTTAATTTTATTTTGACTCAATAGTGGTGCAATGAAATTTTTAATTTTTTTAGGGATGGACTGAAATAAAATATCTTCTATGGGGGTTAAACGAAATTTTCCCAAATAAATATTTCAGAGTAAATTAGTTACCTTAAAAAAAGTATGCACGGTCCCTCCCGTCAGCTAAAGGCTTATTTGAAACCTTTAAAAGCAGGTTTTTTTTATTTGTTTGTGTGCTTTTTTTTGTGTACGAGGCCAGTATGGAGTTTTGTTGTCTAAATTTGCTTATGATAAGCAGGACCCAAGAAACATTATCCTCAACATGGATGTGAAAGTAAGCCAATCTCAAAAAGTGGTCCTTAAGTTAATGATAATTGGTTAACGGGTTGAAGTTTAATGTATTTACAACGATTTTTTTCCATTAAGTTGCTTTCAAACTTTAATGCGCCGAAATGCTAAAAAAAGAGGTTAAATTCTGGGAACCAAGTTTGAGGAACAAGATAAAGAAGAAGCCCTCCAAGAAAAAAATAAACTTTTCTTTTTCATAACCCTTATCTACCCATATGATTGAAGCAGGGTTGGTGATGATATCAGTCGAGCCATCCCATCATCACATGCTTTGTATTCTCTATAATTGAAGAAGAAGACAAACGAACACGAATGCAGACAAATGCATTTTCAAACGTTGTTGAAGTTTTACATCAGATGATCATCTTGAGTTACCCCAAGTTGCTGATAATTCTTGTAGTCAATTCCGTTTAGTCTAATACAACATAAGATCTGCTCTGGTAGCTCCTCGGCCTTGTTCCCCTGTTTTTTTAATCACACAATTATTAGTAGGAGACTTAAATTAAAAGATGACTGGGCTCACCAAACACAAACCAATCATGTGTCAAAAATACTTTTTATTTTTCTGGTTACCTGAATTGTGAGGCCAACATCTAGAATGCAGATCTTTAATCTGTCAAGGAAAGCTTCAAAGCCTTTTCTGGAGATATAACTGAATCTATGCATATCCAAGTCAATCTCAAAGTAATTTTCACCCTGCAAGAATTTCATATTTTGGGTTAGCTGATTCCCAAAAACAGGAACATCAAATTTAAAGCACCACTCGTGTGTGTGGGTCTATGTCTCTTTTGTTAAGGAAATGACGCCACTTTAAAATTTGTGGGCCAAACTTAAAAAGCGTCATAAATCATCCCCAAAGATACTTGCAATCAAACAAGGACAAGGAGCCCACACTCACAGACACTAAATCGTTACAGTTTCCTTTATCTGTTTTTAGCTTTATCCTCGTGAGAATGAACTGTTAAATCATCTTTTTTCTATAACCCTTTGGGCCAACCAGTGTCCAGTGCTATTTCTGGACCTTATTATCATATATCTGAGTAACCAACTAATCTGGATTGAGAGGCTTTGCGATCAAGATGCCTCTTCACAAAGGTCTTTTTGAATATGGTGGGATTCGAACTCAATGCACCCATTTTGTAGTCTACCTTTTCCACACTAGACCAAGTACACGTGAGTACTGTTAAATTAACATTAACTGGTAAAGCATTATCTAAGTCTGTTATAGATATTCTTAAGGACATTAAGAGAAAATTAGAACAGGTCAATGAACCATACTGAGTAAAACTCATGTTGAGGACGAGAAAGAACAGGTTTCTCATTATAAGCCTGCATAAGCTTTCGTTCTGCTGCACTCAAATGAAGATCTTCCACGTTGGCGACTCGGCCTAAAATTTTCAACCTTTCTCTGAATGGTGCAATTGTGTCTACTGGAAATCCCCTCACCTTCTCAACTTCATCATCCACCAATCTCTGTACAAAGACATGAATGTGATACAAAAGATTAAGAAAGAACAAAAGAAACTGAGACTTTGGGACATAGAGGCTCCAATATCCATACTCTGATGCTTTCTTGGAAATGAAGTGGAAGTTCCTTTGAGTAACTCTCTGAAAGCTTGAAGTACAACACAAAACTCATTCCTTCCCCATCAATTTCACCTTGAAAGAGTGTGGCAGGATAAAGAGGAATCTGAAGAAATCCACAGAACATGAGAGTGTCAGAATGAAACAAAAGGGGTTCAATGTATGAATACAAACAAGTCATAGGAATAAAATATATAACAACAACTCTGATTTAGAGGGGATGGAGTACCTGAACATTGACAACAAGTATAGGTGGAAGTTTAGCAGACGAATTTATGGTCGGAAGGTCCACGAACCGAGCTATATGGTGCACTTTTTGTGGAGACAAAAATACATCAACACCAAAGGGGTAATATGCAGCATAGTTTGGAGCAAAGTCCTTCTTCTTATCCCTGCCGTGAAGAACATCAAATACTTGAAATAACATATGATTTAAAATATGAAAAAGAGGAAAGAAACTAGAGTTAATCATGCTTACTTGAAATAATTCACTGCTCGTACTTTGAATGTGCTTGGGTCAATGTGTGACCAACAATCAAGCATTTTCTTGTCCACTGGACAGAAGGGAACCTGAGAACCTGCTATTGGTCTTTGTAGAAGTGTCTTGGAGGAAACTGAAAACCAGAAAAAAGAACAGACAGAGGATTTAGAAACATTATATAATACTCCTTATAGATCTGTTAAAACTTGTTCTTCAGATAAATCTAGTCCAAATTGTGCCCTACACAAACAATGAATAGACATCAGATTCTACTAAAGAGAGTTTGAAATATCAGAAGGTTCAGACACTAATATTGCATTTGCACATTAATGAAATCCTTGAAGAATTAATTATCCATTTTGGACGCATGGAAAACTAATATTTTTTTCAGTTACTACAGGAAACTTCAAAGGCAAGAAATGACCAAGAAAGAAAAGTTGTTGTTCTGAGAATTGTAGCTCACGTAGGTTAGCAATGCCATGTCCATCTTTCCATTTAAATGGTAGTTTCATAGGAGTCTTTTTCCTCGAACTAGGAGGACTAGAACTCGAAAAAGATCTCCTTTTTTCAATCGAAGGAACGGACGAAGCAAGACAAGGCAAACAATTATTGGGAAGAATCCCACAGTGGTCCATAAGTCCATCATCCTTGTTGGAGTTAGCATCCACTGAGGAGATCTCATCAAGGAACACAGGTTGATTTACTTCATTCACAATAATACTTCCATCGCGTTTACAATGCGAATCGTTGTCGTCTGAACTGATAATCTGAACATTAGAACTTCTACAAGCTTCTGATAAATCGCACAGTTTCTGCACCTGATCAGTTGAACAACCTCCATTGCTGCCTTCAATCCCATTCATTGAAACATCTACAAGATAACAATAATATGTAATTATATCCATCAAATGTACTTAATTGGAAAGACAAAAAATCAAAATCATATACCATCAGGAACACTTTGGTAGTCATCATCACAGTCAGAGTCAAATACTGCGGATGAGTCAAACCACGCCTCCTCAATACTTCCTGGTGCTACACATAAGCATTCCATTAAAGGGAAATCAAGACTGAAGATTAATTATAAAATCCAAAACTAAGTGGTATACAGATATGTAGGCCAAAAGAACATCTAAGGAAAGAGGAAAATAAAGGCAACATTAATGTGAACTAAAAATTTCAATAGTACTAATCTACCCACCATAGTCTTGTTTTTGCTTTACCCTTCTTTTCCATTCCAATAATTGGATTTCAACGCCTATCTGACCTCATTTAAAGAGGAAAATAAAAGCTCTCTTGGCGTTATTTATGGCGAGCGATGATACAAAATATAGGGACCACACCATCCCACACAGACTGCTTTCCAAAATACTACCGTACTCTCTTCTGGCTCAGATTTTCATGGAAATGAACTTTCTGAAAATAACATCCATCGCAGATGATGGTGACGACGCTTCAAGTTTTCGAATAAAACTATATCATTAAATTTCTGTTTCAGCAGCTCAAGTTTTTTATGATAATTCTCATCTTACATTCTATTTATCCATCATCGTGACTTCAAATTAAACAAAATTGCCTCAACCTTTAGAGTTGAAGTTAAACACCAAATCTGTATCAATTATATATCAAAATCAGATATCTATCTATATTATTCACAGAGATTAAACATTGCATTATTACATGCTGAGACTCAGAGCAGAGAGAGAGAGAGATGAACTCCCCTGCTTCGCCGGAGCTTACACTCCGACCATGCAGAGGCATAAAACAGTATCAGAAAATTTAACAGTAATGAATTTCAATAATGAAACGAAATTCATAAGCTTTGAAGGTTTCAGAAGAGAATGATTATGCCCAGAAAAAAATGGAGCAAGAAGAGAAAAATGAAACCTTGGAAAGTTGGGTTGGCAAAGGAACGGTGATGATCAGGTAAGGCGGGAGGCGCGTGAGGCTTGTCCAATGATCCCTTGGGTGGCCGAGAAGACACTCTTCTTCTGAGTCCATCTCTTCTCCTTCTGCGAGCCTTCTTCTTGGAGGAACTCAACCTCCCTCCCACACAGCCCTGATGCGTTGAAGCACACGCGCCCATACCATAAATATCTTCTTCCTCAGATCCTCACCTCCATTGCAGACAAAGCTCCGTGAAAGAAAGAAGGAAGCAAGGAGAGGGAAAAGGAGAAGGAAAAGGCAAATAAAAGAGTTGAAGCTACGGGTTTTGTTTGTTGAGGTAGGAAGGAGAAAGACAACGCCATAATGAACCCCAATAAATAAATATATAAAAATACAACAACCCAAAAGAAGAAAAAGAAAAAAGAAAAGATTTTTCAACTTGTGGTCGTGGAGACAACCAAATACTGCTATAGTCTTAGTCTTAGATATAAGGTCAGTCGATTATTTTAAATAAATAGAATTAATTAAATTATTTTACAATATTTAGGTTAATCATTTTCTCTCCACACTCTTAAACAAAATTAATTAAGTCTTATATTTAAAATCAGAGATAATATTTTTTTTTTTAATGAACTCAGAGTATCTCAAAGTTATTTTGACTTTGAGGCTATCTCTATCTAAGCGGAGGGTTAAGATTAAAGCTTACCAATAAATCCTATTTGAATTTGCATTGGTTCAGACTTTAGACGACTTACCAAAGCTTGTTGGTTCAACCAAATATTTTTACACAGTGACGGCACCATTCGCAATTGGTAGCAGATCGTAACAAGGCATCAAAATGGGTGGGGAGGAAGAAGCAGAGGACCCCACGTAACCCAGACGCAATCCACGTGGCGAGAGGTGATAAGGTGAACGTGTGGGAAGCCCTGGTTTTCTGAGGTTTGTGTAGGACCACCTTAATAATACGGTGAGGCTGCGGTCCTTTTGGCGTTTATTTGACGTCGTTTCACAGTCTCATGTGAAAAAAAAAAAAAAAAAAGAGGTCATTATCGTTATGGTGTCCGTATATTATTATGGCCATGCTGGTTCTGGATAACCTCTTACGTACGTTGCCGTAGGTAGCTTGCATCAGTATCGACACAGTAAAAACTAAATAAATGGAGAATTTTAATTGCAGGATTATGTTTTCTATGATTAGGGAAGCTAAAAGGTGGTGAATATTATAGTAATTATTGTTGAAGTTAAGGTTGAAAATGAGTGATTTGAGAGTTTAAGGAAGGCATGGTTTTCAGGGGAAAAAGAGAGAAAAGGAAGTTTTATTTATAGGAAGAGGATGGTACAGGTTCAGGTACAGCTAATGAAGAGACAACCCGTGTACTGAGTTACAGACACTTACACAGAGAGAGAGACAGAGTTGGAGAAAGTGAGTGAATCCCAAACGTCATTCTCATCTAAGTTTAATCTCATGACTCCTCAATTATTAATCTTTTTTTTTTTTTGGACCTTGACTCTAAAATTGAATTCAAGCTTATAAGAAAATATGGCTACGCTCTCGCTTCTCTCTTAATATGATCTTTCACCTAACCCATTTCTTTTCTCATTCTCTCAATCCTCTGATATAATTTCTTAACTCAAAACAAGAAGAAGAAAATGCTGGTCACTCCTGCCCTTAATATTAGAGTTTGGAGTTGGAGTTATTCATTTCACATTGTCTCTCCATATTTTTCATGCATTTATTTTTTCATGCATTTATAAACCATTTCTATTAATTGCACATGCATGCATGCATGTAACGGAGTTAGCATCAATAAAAAAAACTTTAACACATATGATTTAAGAGGTTATTTTATGAAAATAAATATATTTTTTTTATAAACAACTAATTTAACTAATTTTTTTATTTTACCTAAATTAATAAAGTATCACTCTGGTCATATTTGTAAGCCTTTTTAGACCAAAAAAAAAAATCTGACTTTATTGGAAGTTTGATTTTAGAGTAATTAATTTGTTTTTTTTTCTTTTTCACCCCTTTTAATTGAAATTTATTCATGTTAATTTTTGGAATCAATCATAAATAAGAACAAAATTGAAAATTTAGCCAATGATTAATGAGTTAACTAATTCTTCTTAATATGTGAGAGTTAATTTATTTAAACTTATAAATAAAACAGTAAGTCATATGTTAAAGATAGGAGGTAATAGGATACAAACCAAGTGCTTTTCTTTTGCTATATAATTTAAACTTCCACCATCTTCATATAGGTTTTGAGCTCTGATACTACTTATTAAACCTAAGGAACATAGACCAAAAACAATAACATGATACTTGTAAAGGGCCTCAACTTTACGACTTGACCTAAATTATTAAAACAACGAATGTATGAACTATATGTGTATATACCTATATGTTTGAATTAATACCGTCGTAAGTCTCTCAAGTATTTTAATCATGGTTTCACAAGTTCTAAACCATGTGTTTTAATTTCTCAAATTTTATTCAGTTGCTTATTGAGATACCAAAACTCATGATTTAAAATTTGAGAGGAAAAAAATAAAATGAAAGCAAAATTAAGGAACCTAAAATTATATTAACCCTATTTGCTTTTTAGCGCAACTTTATCCCAAGTCCCAACAAGATTATATTCAAGTGTTATCAAGTTTATGTCACTAACACTTGAATATTATCAAGTTTATGTAAGGATACTAGCGGAAGTTGGCTGAAGTAAAAGGGACTTGGGTCATTTAAGTAAGAGTCTCGAGTTTGAGTCATTGTGGATACAGAAAACTTCCTTAGGAGAGGTTTCCGCGTATGCACCCAATAAAACCTCGATCCAAACTAATCAGGGTAAAGCTCTGGTGAACCGGGTGCAATAGAAAAAAGAATTATGTAAGGATAGCTTTCTCAACATGAAAATAAATCATCACACAAAAAATTAGACCTTTCATTTAACTTAAATGAGTAATGAATTCTTTTTTTTCTTGGTCAACAAAGGACGTGTAATATTAATTGTTTGAAGAACACTAAATGAGCCAGAAATGAGATGCGACTATTGACTGAATGTATTTTGTTGCCTGACAAAAATGTTACGGATTGTTAGTACTCTCTCATATAGTCACTTTTAAAAGAATCCTCTAGTAAGAATATAAGTTATTTATGGAATAATTAATATTTATTTATCAATTTTTCCCTTGTAATTAATGTTTAATATAACTCTTTATATTTAGTATCTCATTTACTATGAGTAAATTTGAAAATTTATTTTAATTTATGACGGATTTAATAAATTAACTACAATTTTTTAATTTTGATGAATTAATTAAAGAGATTTATATTATCATCAATAAGAAAGAGACTTTTGCCTTTGTCTTGTGATGCTCATTCCAATCTTTTTGTTTAATAAGAGTAGTAATTAATATATACGTTTTCCACATCTATTGTGGATCCCAACACACACCTTCCTTCGTCCATCCTGCGATAATTTAGTCCCCAAAACTAAGTCATTGATAAGACACAATAATTTTATGCATGCTTTGTTTAATACGAAAGTGTGGCTTGGCCTTATTAGTTTTTGTGACATTGCTTCGTTTTTTTTTTTTCAACCTCTTTTTTAAACTTTAAGCTATAGTCAGCTAATCTTCGGAAACTTTAAATCTTTTCTAAATATTTTTTCATCTTGTCACAGCCGTATTAACAAAATGCTCAATTAATTACAATAGATTTACTTTTATAAACATATTTTAGATATTTAAAAATATTGTTATCAAGTTGTAGATTAATTACTATGCAAATTATTTACAAATTCTACATTTTTTACCAAAATTCTATATACAAAATCTATATATGAGTATATCTATATATTTACTACTTTTTGGGAGCCTTGGTTTATTGGCTTGGCTCAATGCATTTTGGGTTGTGTGTAGTTTTGTCTCTTGTTATATTTAATGCCAGGATAAATTATGGCTTAAGAAAATATGTAAGTCCAGGGTGGCATAGGAACAATGGAAACCTCGTTTCAAGGAAAGAATCTCAATTCAAACATATGAAATAAAGGGAAAGTATAATTTAAAGGATGTGTTTTATTTAATTATTTCTTAGTTTGTCGACTTTAGTCCAGCAATACATGAAACATTGGATTTCTACTAAAATCTTCTTGTTATATCATTAAAAAAACATTGGCCGTCAATTAAAAAAATATTAGTGTGAGAATAAGAGAAACGAAGGATATTCACTCGCATCAAACTTCGAATTAAGTTCGAATATAAGATAACAAGAAAATAAAATTAATCACTCTACACAGTAGGTTAAACGAATTTAAACCTATAAAGAGAAAGGCAAGTATAAAAACCCAGAACTAGTTAGACGAGCCCAGAGAGCTCATCCCTACAGACAATCTCTTGTTCGTCTAGATCTTTTTTTAAAAAAATAAAAAATATTATTTTAAAGATTATCTTTATTTTAGATTCTCTATTTATTAAAATTATTTTTTATAAAAAAAAATCAAATCTGAACTATCCAGAATTAGTCCGTATAGACAAGCCATAAATAAGTAGAGAAACTAGATGCTCAAAAACCTTACATGGTATGTACTATAAACCAATTATTATAAAACTCCTCTAACTAGCTATTTCATTATCGTCCAGTAAAAAATGGTAGTCATTAAATTTGTTTAAAAATTATTTCTTAAAAATTATCATGAGTAGAACAATGAATTTTCGACCAAAAAAAAACCCAATGAATTTGTTGAGCAAAAAGAAAATTACATCAAACCTTAAATAAACACAGCTCTTTTTGTTTTTCCCTATAAATTGTTCTAAAAGAATGGAGGATTATATTTCTAGAAGTAACCAAAACAAATGTGATTGGTACAAAACTCTGAATCTGAGCAATACTTTTGTTCAGAAGTCATTGCGATCCCTGGCCTGTTGGAAAATGACATTCCCTATTTTTTTTTAATAAAAAATTAATATCACAATAAACAACTGGCAATGGATAAAAAACTTATCAAACCAAATAACGTAACGTTCAGTATACTATTAGATCATCATTCTCTATAAATAGATATTTTTTGACACCATACAAGCATTACACGACTATCCCCATCAATCGTTAATAATTTATGTTAAAGTCTATAATTAATTAATGCACATCCACATATAAACGAATCTTGTTCTATTTTTAACAGATTTCACCCATGAATGTGACTGTGTGCCTAACCATATTGTTTTTTAATAGCAAATTCGATTCTTCGATCCAAGCTTTTTGATTGGCCAAAAAAGAATCCGAGCCTATTGAAAATATACTACTGCATTATAAAGATTCCAACTATTGTTTTATGAAGCTAACATAAATTTCTTTCTTTGGTTTTAAAATACGTCTTTTATGTAAATTCAAATTTTTCTTTGACTGATGTATTTTTCATAAGAGAACCTGTAAGAAAGTACTCCTTTTATGGAATAATTCTATATATTTAAAGTATAAGTAAATTGAGGATAAATCATATATAGAAAAACTATTCCTTTAATGAAATACTTGTATATATTTCAATAATAAATAAAATTTATATGAGCTTTACTCTTTGTAAGATCCATTTAAATATTTTTAGCTGAATAATATTTTTTTTTACAAAAAAATACATATATATCAAGAGGGATTGTAACTGAACATTTTATTGAATATATATATATATATATATATATATATATATATATATATATATATATATATATTCTAATTTCTTCTAGTGAGACAAGAAGAATTATGCAAAGTGAACCCATTTTAGATACTGAAAGCATATACCTTCGATGAGTTGATTGCCTTATTAATTTTGGGACTAAATAAACATATGCAAATTGTTTTTCATTAAAAAAATAAACGTAATTTTTCCGCTCCTGTAGAAGCGTATTATATATGTTTAGAATATTAAAAAAAATGTTTGAAAAGAATAAGAGAGAGAGATTAAGAAGAATATTTAAAGAAGAGGGGAAAACAGTGAAGAATCGGTTAGTCCCAGAAGGGATCATCAGTACAATATAATAAAACAAAGACCGAATTTATGGAGCAGGCTTTGACTGTCTTCTTCTTCGCAAGCAAGGAAGAATATTTAATGCCAAACATGGAGATTTTCACTTGCTGGGTAAAACTTCACTTTACACACCACCCACTCATTCTCACCTTTAACATACATAAGATATATTTAAAGAATTAGTCTTAATTATAAATATAAAATATATTTTCTATATTTATCAATTTTTTCTAATTTACCTCTGTGCTCTTCTAATAATAATTAAGGTGATGAAGATGGAATGATGAAGTTTAATTTAGAAAAATGACTACAGTGTTTTAAAAAATGCATATTATATTAACTAACTTTATTAATCTAATTAAATTAGATAAATATGTATAATATTAAAAATTAGAGGAAGTATATATTTGCATGAATATTTAATTATGGGTTTCACAATTATTATTATAATCTCAAATTTTTAAATCAAAACAATTCGTATGTAACCAGGCCAATGCGCAAGAACTGTAAAACAGTCCCGAGACAAATATGTTTAATACAGATGCAGTCACTAGCTACTAGAGAAAAAGGGCTTTAAGACCAATTGAAATTGACTTTTAGGTTTGGGTCCAGTCTTGTATCGACCTATTCAAAAAGTGTGGTGCTATCAAGATTGAACAAAGATATTTAGACTAGGTTTAGCATCCGATATAGAAAGTTGCATGTTTAAGACTTGTTTTTAGTTTAAGAGGTCTGAAAAGGGTTGACTTTTAAGATCGACCGGGGGACAAATTCGATTCATGTAATTATACTTTTTTTAACATTCTTTTATTGTAACCGGTGTAAATAAGATTGTTTTAGACCTCTTACTATTACAATATATATATATATATATATATATATATATATATATATATATATATATATATATATATATGCCCTGCATTAAGTGACCTGTTTGTAGAGAGCCAACTTAGAGAACCACAATTTTTAATTATTATCAACCACATACACAAATCAACAACAATCGACTCTGATATTAATTTATGAAACAAATATAAAAGGACTTAAAAAGTAAAATCCTACACAGATAAACACTTTACTCTTCTCATCATGCTTTCAGACTCTGATATTAATTTATGAAAAAAATATAAAAAGTCTTAAAAAGTAAAATCTTGCATAGATAAACAATGTACTCTACTCATCATGCTTTCATCAATTAGCTACAAATATAAGTACATTATTTTGCAGCCATACATGGATAGTTAAATTACAATGGAAGAATGAAAAACAAACACAACTAACTTTATTTGTTCTAAAGCCAAAGGAAGAGAGATCGTTGATGAAGCTAAAGACATATGAAACAATACAAAGCATGTAATGTATTCACTTTCTAGACACATATAGAGAAAGAACAAAATGAAATTTTCAGCATGAATCTTAGTGATGAAATGAAACGTAACTCACCATTTATTAATGGGATACAATATTTTGTTATAAAAGAATTCTACCCAACACTCACAAACATGCTCAATATCTTCCCTTGGGTAGGGTTCTTCAAGATTAAACGTCTAAAATATGAAAGATAAAGAAATTAATATGATGAAATCAGAAAATATATTAAAAGTAGTAAACACATCTTGGAAAACACATGTACTTGTTCATTAAGTTTTGCATCACCCAAGGCAATAATATTATACATGTGCCTCATGACATAATGACTGCATAAGTTGTTTGTTGGCGGTTGCCTGAGGGTCTATAAAAAAATGTTATACACTTTGGTCTTATTTATAAGTCCACTTTGACCAAAAAAATTTGGTCCTATTTATAAGTCCACTTTCATGTAATAAATGAAATTGTGACAATTTTACCCATATTAATTATACTCATCAAAATAGAAAGAGAAGAAATAGTTGAAAATTAACCAATCATAAATGAGGGTAAAACTGAAAATTTACCCTCATAATCATTAAGCTAACCACCTCTCATTGGTATGTGAGATTTGACCAAAAATAGACTTATAAATAGGACCACAATAGTATACCACTCTGGCAAAATAATTCAAATCACAATATATACAAAGCAACAAATATGCATGAAATTACTTTTGGCACAATCCATCTAGATAGCAGAGTTGCTTCATTCGGTTTCCTGTCATGGTGATCAATGAGCCACACAGACTTTATAGACCTAATCATTATGAAACACAGTTGGTAACCTATACATATTAATGACAAAAACTTTAAGGTGTAGAACAAAACTCAATCATTAAATAGGGTTTTGAGATTGAGATTGTGTGTTGTAACCAATGTTATTAAAACCGGACCGGCCACTTAACCGGTTGAGGTACTAAGTCAAGGGTTAGTAGGTCAGACCAGAGTTAAACTGGAACCAAACCGGTGAGAATGTGAGAAAGTGAATATTTCAAGGTTAAATATCAATGACTCATAAGAATTTACCTCTATTAATAAATAAAAATTAAAAGTATATGATTAAATTATTAAAATATATAAATATAATAATTTTATTTAAATATATTTTAAATCCAAATTATTAAAATTAAATTTATTCACATTCATAATTTTTTTTATAACCAACATAAAAATTTGTATTTACTTGATATATAAAGATAGTAAATACTACAATGTAATTCTAAAAACTATTTTTTCAGCATATTTACCAAAATATCTTAAGAAAGCTAAAAGGTCATAGAGAGTGAACAAAAAAATCCCCATCTCCCACATCCTACCCTTGGCGCCTTAGTTCCGTTCTAACTTTTTCAAGATTTACATAATAGTATAATACAATAAATCAATTAGAAAGTACCTCGGTCAAAGAGTTGGCAGAGGCGCATGGTTAGAGAAAAATGAGAAAATGATGAAAAGACTTTACCCACTGAGACACGCGTTCAACTTCTTCAGTCCTCACCTTCTTTTCATTTTCTCTCTTCTTCATCTTTTTACTCTTCTTCCTCTTCATGGGTTCGTCTGGTGGAAGAAAAGCTATGGATGAAGGAGGAAAAAATAAAAGGTGTGAGCCTGAGAAAGATGGTGGCGGCATAAAGGTCGATTTATTATATGAGTAATATTTATTTTTTAACTTCAGATTCAGATTTGGGTGACTTTTGAATCTCTCTCTCCCTCTTCTCCTTCTATCTTGTGAGTTTCAGGCATCTTTAAGACTCAGTCTGTTTGACGGGTTACTCTGGGTTTCACCGGGTCACACTGCGTTGACCGGTTAGCTCCGGTTCAGGGGTGTGATCCCGGTTTCTATGCTTTTCCGGACTGATTTCACGGCCGGTCCGCTGGTTTCTGGTCAAAACCGGCCGGTCCGGTCCGGGTTTGATAACCATAGTTGTAAGTGGGGCATAAGAAAATGACAATATAGTATGTCCTCGACAGTAGCAACAATTGCCAGTGGTTACTATATGAAAAAAGAATACATTTGTATTAAGCAAAGTAAATACAAAAGGCATTATAATAAAAAGAAAGTTTTTGACTTACTCCTAATTGTATGGTTCTATTAACCACTTGGTTATGCTATGGTCCAATCACTGTGATATGCAGGTGCACCTTAAGTCTTGGGTGTTCATTTTAGGTTTGGGGAGATCTGCAATAGGACAAGGAATGCAAACTTACTTGTATTGCCTAATTTTTGCAACAAGTCGTGCAAGTATCTACAAGCATATTAGTTAATTACTCAGTAAATTACAATATCCTAATTTTTAAATTATATTTACATTATTTTAGAAGACAATATATACTTAAACAATTCATACTTGAATGCACGCATTGGTCAACAACTATCCTTTGACAAAGAGGCTTGTCAAAGCGTCCTTATCAACAAAAGGGTGCTCGTTTGAGCCATAAGCTTGGCCCACAATTAGTAGTCGCCATCAAAGCACAGATGAGCCACGCATTGCTTGATAGTGTACTTGGGAGGTGGAATTGTATCAAGGGATCAAGGTTCGTCTAAGGATGGAGAGGTAACTACAGCGAGAACATTTAACCCAAGATGCTTTGGCCACATGATGAAAGTTTCTTTGCATACCCCACACGCTTCACATCGTCAATGGGGAATGGGATAGGAGCTTTTGCTAGTATGACCTCGATAACCGACAAAATCTTACTTAGTCATCTATAAGTTACTCGTGGTGGACAGTTTGGCCAAGGTTACAAACGCTGCCACATGCTACTAGTCTTCTATTGGGATCATCTAGATATAGTTCACAATGATCATCTTCATCACCATTGACAGGATCCTTTTTTTTTTTTGTCAAAACCATTGATAGGATCCATTGACAAATGACCAGGAACACAACTCCCTTTAATGCTATGACGATCTGTTTAGGATTGTGTCTTCATGACAGATGTTGGTTCCTATTTATTCGATGACATCGATGCAACCACATTTTGTTTGAGAGCTTCTATTTTCTCATTAAATGAAGCTGATGCCTTTGCTTTAACAATGCTGATCAACGTACTGACCTCCTCCTTACTAAGTGTGTTGATACAATTAGTAAGTACCATAACACCTTCGTTGGAAATTTCTTTGATTTGTACATTGTTGTGTGACACTTCAAAAACATGACAAGCCCTTTATACTTTTTTCTGTATAACATGCAATCCTGTCATTCTCCATGCCAAAGGAATACAATTTCCTTGGCATCAGAGTGGCCGTCCATGCCTAGAAAAGTCTAAATGTGGTGGTCTAGCTCATAGCTGTTTTTTCTAATAGTGAGTAAGGCAAATTTTCAAAAGAAATCGTGCTTTTGTCTCTGATAGACGATGGTGTGGTATTTTTTTTTAAAGCAATTTAATATATCTCATAAAATTATCTTATTAATGAGTGGGCCAGGTAAAGCTTAATAAAAGCAACGGAAGCTTTACAATGAGGGGTAGAAAATAGAATTCAATCATGCATAAATGATTTATTGGTATTATTTTTTCTGGCAACAACCTGATTGATTAGTATCAGTAAACATAAATAGTCAAATATTGAATGGACAAGTAACCTGCGACATTGAAGACGACGTAATAACTATAATTAAATAATTGATGTTTGGGCGGGGAAGCAACGGGTTTTGACGTCCTCCAATTATAATCAACCCCCAGAAGCAACCTCTTTTGGTTCGGGGTATAATCATATA
This sequence comes from Acacia confusa, assembly GCA_037074495.1. NCBI lineage: Eukaryota > Viridiplantae > Streptophyta > Magnoliopsida > Fabales > Fabaceae > Acacia > Acacia confusa. Next base: position 7,246,703 of record CM073513.1, on the reverse strand, counting down.
GGTATTCACATTAGATAGGCAATATATATAGCAAATTAAATGTATGGGGACATTTTTGTGGGACCCTAAATCTAGTATTATTTTTTATGTCAATTGAGTAATGAGTATTGTGGTTCAATTTTCAAACTTTATGTAATATATTTCTTTAATTTTATTTATAAAAGACACTTTCAATAACATTTTTCACATAGATGAAGGAAAATATGAACGTTGTTGTAAAAATTTAGTAACTTAAATACTCCCTCAAATTTTATTTATAAGAGTTTGATAACTGAATTATATAGTTTTAAAAAGATGATAAAATTAGTTAAAACAATAAGTGTGTCTAAAATGAACATTTTTTTCAATCTCTTAATTAATACAATACAAATAGTTAATGAAAAGCAAAAATGGAAAAGAAAAGAAAAAACTCATTAAATAATCAAACAACTTTTATCGAGAACTCCTGTAAAGAAAATGGTTCAAAGTTTGGACTCTTTTAAAAAGACTTAAAAGAAATATAAAATGAAAATAAAATCAACACAATAATAAATGAATTGTTAAATTATACAATTACTTCAAAATTTTAACAATGTGTCTTATAAATACGATAAAAAAAACTTATCTTCCTACCTTATAAATAGGACAAAGGAGTAGCAACAAATTCAAGCTATTAAATTAAAAGCCCATGCGCTGCATGAAATTTGCAATGTCAGCGATAAGCGAAATTATTTATGATATATTAATAATATAGCTATAGAAAAAAGTGAAGAAAAAGTCATTCATTCGCTATTATATAATTATCTATATTTCCCGATTATTTATAGCAATATTTAATAATTTTCAACCGTTAAATATTTTAACACTAAATATTAATATTTTATGATTGTCAATCGTAAAGTATAAAGCCTTATATTTGACAGTTGTTCAATTGAAACCGTTATTTGTTTGAGGTAAACTTCGAGGGATGAGAAGGTTATATATAAGTCAGAGTAACGTTGCTCTCCATATACAAACTTTATAGATCAACATTACTTTTGGTTTATAAAAAATTTCAATCTTTATCGTCAATGGAATTTTTAATTTGCATTTTCCTTCAAGTTTTCCAATTATAATACCTCATAAGTGAGGGAGTGGTTACTGTCCATTGCAATTCTCTCTTCCTCTCTTACATCTTTTTATTATTATTATTATTATTAATATTTTAGGGTTCAGGGGAGGGAGAGTTGTAAGAGAGGGAGAGAGGGAGAGAGGGAAGTTGACGGCCGTAGCCACTCCCCATAAGTGAAACGCAGAGTCTCTTGATTGAAATTTGAAAGCAATCATGGGTGTTAGAGTTTTCAAAGACATCATTGATATGGGATCCACTAAAAAGGTGCATTTTCACCAGAAAAAAAGAAAAAGAACTAAAGTCTATTGTACAATCATTAAAACTAATCCATGAAGCAAAATCTTGCTCTTCCAATTAACCAGACAAAATAAAGTAAAATCCATTGTTGTATTCTATTAATTAATTAGTTGGTAAGTGAATTATGATGTTGTGGGAATGAATTTGATTGGCAAGACAAATCACAAATAAGTTCCTTTTTGGCCATACAATAATACTAATAATTGTTCTTTTTGGTGATCGCTTTTGGATACTTCAGAGTTTATTTACGTAAATCGAGATACATTGAAATAAATCTACACTTATATCCTTATCTTATATACTGTAAATCACAATTAAAAAATTATTTATGAAAGCTTCAATTGCTATTCAAACAAGTACTAAATTTCACCTTCTTTCTTGAATGAAGGTTTTGCTCTAACCATTTCCTCCATTTCCTGTTGAACTATATGTAACCAAATCTTTTATGTTTCCAGCTTCTATAAGAAGATCAATAGTACCCACCCACGCGTATAATTATTATATTTTTTAAATAGCACTTCTAATGTTCTATACGATTTATTTAAAACCCAATAGTTTCCATTTTTCCCTTATTGCTTCTCTAAGTCCAGAAAAAACATCAGAGTTGATTTTTAATATACCAGACCTGGGGCAAAGCAGTCTTTCTTTTTGTCCTAAATTGTTGAAACATCCGAAAGTCTCTACTGTGCATTTGAACTTGTTTTCAAAAGGGGGGGGGGGTTTGGAGAATTGCGTACGAGTAACTAAATAAGAAAATTAAATTTCCATACACCTTAACTACATACTTCTCTCTGGTCATATTTATAAAATAAAGAGGAAGTATTTTTTTTCTTAGTATTAGTCATTTCATTAAACTTATATAGGAGTGTACAATTTTATTCCTAATTTGTTATTTTGAAAATTGTTATTTTCTTGGACATCTCATTCAAGTATATACATTAAGTAAGAGTAAAGTTAGAAACCGGCCTGTTAATTTTTTTTAATAAAACACCGGATTTCATTAAATCATAGTAGCATAATTGCACCAAAGCAAGGCCAATATAACAAAAAGCAGAACTTTACCTAGGTTTCTAGTTTCTTCATTACCTTCCACCTCTTGAAAAGCTATTAAATTATTAAATTTTAAAACATAGTTAATTCTGATAAAATAAAATATATTAAAAGTGTCGTATAAATATAAATAAGATTACCTAAGTATATGAAGAAGTTTCACATGCAAATAGGGCAAAGGAATTAATTATTATGAAGTTCGCTTTCTAATTCTCACACCAGATTTCGAAATCAAGGGATATGAATTAAGCAGAAAGGGCTCCTACGTACGTTAAGAACCTCTTCTGGGCATGCCCATGAGAACGAGAGTCCCTACTGCAATTCTTCCCCCAACTGCTTATTTGAGAAAAGCAAGAGGGCATTCGAGAGCAGACGCATTCTGGTTCATTTCCTAAGAAGAAACTAAAAAATGAGAACTAATCTGATTCAACCAATCCCAATAGAAGCCCTTTGGAAACTCTTCCAATCTCTTTTTGGGATGTGACGGTTAGGTATGGAAAGGCCCATTTAATGACAATTAGGCTTTAAAAAAATTTTAAAATATAAGTCACAGATATAGATAGGGATGGTTACGTTGTAATCATAAGCATAAAAAGAGTATCTATATATTAGACTTTTTCAAGTAACGAGGCTTCATTTTTTTCCTGTATACAAATCGTAAGCATAGTTTGAAGTTGATTCTATAGATTTGGTACTACCTAACCTACTTAAGAAACTTCAAATATTCTTGAGATCGACAAGCTCCTCTAGAAAATGAAGATTTCAAAGATAATCTTTTCTGATGTTGTGCAAAGCAGGATCAATTCCAACATTTTAGTGCAATTTTTTTTCTTCATTCATTTTTTTAATAAAAGTGACACTACTAAAAAATATAAAATTTGCAATGGAATAAAATTCCGTCGCAAAATTGCTCGGAATTACAACGGCAAATATTGGTCATCACAATTTAGGAAAATGTGTGGCGGAATAGATTGCAGCGGAAGCAGCTGGTTCCGCCGCAAGTTGTCGGTGGGCACCTACCCATCGACAATTCTGGTTACGGCGGAACCGAGCTTTCCGCCACAATTTGTCAGTGGGCACCTGCCCACCAACAATTAGTAGTGGAACCAAACGGTTCCGCTACTAATTTTACGGCAGAACCACGGGTTCCACCACAAATATTTTTAACCCTCCCTCTCTTTCATTTTCATTCCTCCGTCTCCTTCCTTCGTCTTGCTCTTCGTTCTTCCTCTCTTCGTTTCCACCGTGCGCCGTCCAGTCTAACCTCCAGTCCAAGCACCCCGGTAAGCCGTCCTTGCTCTTCTTTCTCCACCTTAGGATATCCTTCAAGAGATATGCATTCTTTCTCCTCTCCTCCTTGACAAACAGCTTTTATTTTTAAAATTTTTGGAAGCCGACAGTACATATGTGTTCTTTGTCTGCATGGATGGTTGGATGATATAGCTTTGTGAACTACTGTATATACTGGTTCCTTATTTTAATATTGAAAATATATGCTTTTATTGTTAAAAGAAAAATGTGAATGTGTTAAAATTTGGTATATAAAATTTAAATTTTTATAGTGATATAGGGAATATTTAAGGTGATTGTTGATTTAAGTGGACTTTGTTTGTGGGTTATTCTTTTTTTTTTTTAGGGCTATATGTGTAATCATTGTATAAATTGGTTTGAATTTGAAGCAAATCCGAACGATGTCATGTTGTTTCTGGAAATATGAATTTGAAATATGGTAGAAGTTGGCCAAAAAGAATAAAAATGAATTCGTTGGAATTTCCTAATAATAAATTGGTTTGAATGGAAATTTTACCTACCTAATAATAAATTGGTTTGAGTTGAAATTTGAATGCATTTGTTATACCTTTTCTAAACCATAATAAACGAAAACATATTATGTTGAAAAATATTTTAGTACCAAATTTCAAATATTTTTTTCATTTATTTATGGTGAGTGAAGCTAATAGAGGCACTGAATAAGATTGATAGAAACATGTAATTTAGCATATATTGTTACTCAATACTAGTCAAGTGATTAACACTATTTTAATATAAATTATAAATACTAAATAAGGGGAAAAAGGGAAATTGAGGCAAGTGACAAGTGGCTGTCTGATAAATTATATAAATTGAGGCATGAAAAGGGGAAAAAAACTTGGATTTAGCCTAAGGTCACAGGCCAGTTATTTGAAAAATGGGCCACCGACGAAAGATTTTTAAAGCAAAGTGAACAAAATAAATTAAATAGGTCCCACATGGATGGACCGTCATATGCTGGAGGCTGCATTCTAGTTAGTGAGCATCGACGAAAGATTGTAAGTATACGCTATTTTCTATTTCAGCTTTGAATATTTTGTACTTAGTCAATAATTAATGAACGGTTATCATGTGTGTTTGCAGGTAGCATCTAGGGAAGTTCCTGAAGATTTGATTCCTTGAACCACCTTTGAGCGGACCCATACCCAGGCGGTTGAGAGGCAAGGCAAGCATTGGATTAATGCCAAGTCCTAGCAATTCGCGATTAGATATTAATTACATTTATTATTTGCTTCAAACAGTAACATATTTCTTTCATTTTATATGCATTATTTGTGTTGTATATTTGTGCTTGTATGATACCTATCAGTAGCTGACACAGGAGAGAGACTCACAGATTCAGAGCGACCCGTCATCCTCTTATTCCAATAACAAGAGTATTTTCCTTCAGGCTGCAGGCAGAATTGACAAGAAGGGAAGAGTCTTCGAGATGGGTGCTTCTGCCAGTCAATTGAAGTCGTCTTCGAGGCGCTCATTCGACAGTAGTAGAGGTGGTCCTGAAGGTAAACTTATACTTTTGCTATCAATCGCAAACCATTATTCCCTCTTTCATTTAAATGAAGTATTACAAGTAAATTGACTTCATAATGTTGGTTTTGCAAAAGATAAGAGCGTAAAGGCGTAAGAACACAAGGTGCTGGAGCAAGACCAAAAGATGAGGCAGCAAGGAAATATGATTAGTGAGATGCGAGCACTTCTCCATGCCCTATTGAAGGACAAAGGTACGGGGCTGCCTCCTAGTGGTGACGATGGCCAAACTGCTGCTATTTAGAATTTTTTTTGGGTTCATTTTAGAACATTATAATTTATAATATTTTGTTTTTATTATGTAAACTCGTATGATGATTGTACAATTTTTTTTTATGATATACAATTTATTTTTATTTTCTAATTTTTTATATTTTTTATGAATTTTATTTTATATTTTTTTCGGACTTTTTTTATTTTTTAAAAATAATTTTTAATTTTGCGAGGGAAAAATTTTCCTTCACAAAATCTACCAATTTGTGAGGGAAAATTGATTTTGTGAGGGAAAGTTTTTCCACCATAAATTTCGAATTTTGCGAGGGAAAACAAATTTTTCTTCGCAATTTGCGAGGGAAAATAATTCCCTCACAAATTCAAATTTTGCGAAGGAAAACTTTTCCACCACAAAATTGGAATTTGCAAGGGAAAAATTTTCCCTTGCAAAATCTTTCATTTTGTGAGGGAAAATTTTTCCACCACAAAATTTGAATTTGTGAGAGAGAAAGCATTTTTTCCAATCCAAAATTGACTTGCGAGAACTTTTTTTGCGATTGACACTTTTCCGCCGCAAAAAATCAATTTTCTAATAATGTGAAATGCACTAATAACTGAAAAACTTTCATATCTCAAATGTCATAACAGTAATATAAGTTAGGGGAAATTCCATTCAAGTCCCATATTCCCAAAAAGTTTTAAAGGAAATTCAAATATAAAAAAAGTCTCATTAACAGCTCCTTCAATCGGATTAACCACTCTTTCAAAGTAGAAGCATACTTTTAAAACTGTTGAATACTAAAATACCATTAAATGCAAAATGACTAAAAAGAATGCCGATGATATCCTAATAAATAATACTCTTTCAGTTCTAATTATAAAACACCAACTAACAAATGTATCTGGTTTTTTTTTCCTGAGGCATTTGCTTGTTTCCAAAGAGCATTAAATATTTTTTCATAAGGTTAAGGTGCAAAAATACATATAAGCTTTTTTCCCAGAAGCTCCCAGCACCACGTGCTTTTTTTTGGAACAAAAATACACATGTGGTTACTATTTTTGAGCAAAAGTCACATCTCACTGTTTAGTCACTGTTCACCGTGATGAGAAAGAAAGAGATTAAGTGAATAATAACTTAACGGCGGTGAACAGTGAATTAACGATGGGATATGACTTTTACTCTAAAATGGTAACCACATGCGTATTTTTGCTAAAAAAAAAACACGTGGTGTTGGGTGCTCCTGGAGAAAAAATTCATGTGTATTTTTACACCTTAACACTTTTTCATATATACTCATAACTAATAAGGGTAATAAGCGAAGGTAATAATTAGTACTCTCGCTGATCCTTAATATAAGTCATCAACTACACAAACTCATATAAACAGTTAAAATCATTAAATTTGTCATAAAATTTCAGTAATTTCAAATATTACTCCTACTAATTACACTAAACTCTAATGTCATATTAATTATTACTTTCACCCACTATCGTTATTAATTATATGCATACATAGAAAAAACATTTAATACTCTTTGAAAACAAACAAGTGCCTTATAAAAACGACCGGATACACATGTTAGTTAGTGCCTTATAATAAATATCAAAGGGAGTATGACATTAAAGTTTAGTGCAATTAGTTTGAGTAATATTGAAAATTACTTAAATTTTAGAAAAAAAATAATGACTTTAACTGTTTTTATCAATTTATAAGAATAATTAGTTGATGTCTTATAATAAGAACTAGATGAAGCACTTATAACCTAAATTTGACATTGAGAGCACACAACGCACCGCTTTCTTAGGAAGAAAATGTGTCATCCTTCAAACTTTTGGATCAATAATGTGGTTGAGTTGCGCAATTTATGGAGGAAGGAGTGGTTTTGGGAAAAACAAAAAACAAAAATTGTAAGTTTGGGGGAGAAATTTAGAAAAGGTAATAAATGGGAGGATCAGAGGAGAATCTGGAGAGTGGTGTGACATGATGAGAGATCCAAGGGCAAGTGTTTTACTTTTGTGAAGGTTCTGACCAAACATTAAATTATGAAACCCAAAACCAAATCAAAATTCATGCTTTGATTAATAGGAATAGACGAATATTGTTGTTGTTGCAGTTTGTGAAAACTCTTTCCCAAAGTTTTGCCTTTAATGTGGCTACCTGACTTTCATTTATTTAAACTGCTTGCTTTGCTGTAACCCCACGCCCCTCTTCGTTGGAAGTCCTCAACGCAGTCAACCACCTTGATTACCATAAAATGCTTTCAATTTTTCTCTTCATTTCAATATTTTCTTTATATTCCCCAAGTCCCAACCCATTTAGAACTCTCTCTGATAAGGTTGTTAAATTTAGCAATTGTGAATTTAAGCAAACTTGTGATAATGATTTGAATTTAAATGATAAGTTCATAAGAGTTTATTTTATCATTAAATAAATAATAATTAAAATAAAAATATAAGAATTTAATTTAATTTTTTAAATCTAAACAATTGAAATTAAATTCATCAACATTCATAATTTATCATTTTAATAAATAGATTTCTATAAAGTTCATCTGTAAATAATTGAGCATAATCAAATTAAAAAATTGGCACAAGTTTAAGGAAGAATTAACATTATTTTGATGCTAGAAATATTAAAATGATAAACTCAGTATGTAAACTTACAATTTTAACCGAGTTTACAACTCACATGATTATCGGTGTCTCAATATAATTTTATAAACTATAAACATAAAAATGTTAAACTTAAAGAGTCAACTCAAGAGTTTGATAACAATGATCTTCTGTTTACATAATATAAATCACTTACAAAAAAAATGATTTGATCCACAATATAAGTCACTTAAAGAGCAATTAATATCTGTCAATTTTACTCATACAATTAATTTTTAAATATAACTCCTTGTATTGTTCTCTCTCTTTCAATTTTAGCCAAGCTAGAAATTTATTTCAATTTAAGATGAATTTAGTAATAGTTATTTATCATTTCTTGCTTTTGAGGAATTAATTAAAATGAATATATTGTGGACCGAAATGAGTATGCAATAAATTAAATTTGTTACACAGTAAAAAAATCACTTATGACTCGCTTCCTTCTGACAAAAGAAAATTTATTAAATTCAAATCCATAGCTAATAACAGAATTAAAATAAATATTTTCTGTTTCCTGGCCACATGAGCCCATATCCTTGTTTTTCTGTCAATCTCTAATTCTAATTTCCCCACTTGCTCCCTACCATCGACAAATATAGTACTATTACTGTGGTCCTTGTTATAATTTATAAGTTTATTTTAACCAATTTTCACATACTAAGAAAGTAATAATTAAGTTATTCACTATCGATTAAATTGATAATTTTTTTGAGTAAATAATTTTTTTAAAAAATTACTCTTACTAAATGTGTCAAACCTTCAAGAAGCTAATCAAATTGTAGAGTGGGGTTGTGCATCTTTTTTTTCTTTTTTGTGACAAGTGGGAGCATGCTTTATTTTAATGGCTCGTTGGCTCTGATGAATCACGTGGGTTGAAGTATTCACGTACCCTTTTGGTCAAGAAAACAAAAAAGAAGTATTCACGTATGCGTCTTTTCTTTCCAACCAATTGGCAGCATTTGCATGAGATTTTAAAGATCCGGTATATCAAAAGATTTTATCCAAGCTTGTCCCAAACTCCTCCCTAAATTGTCAAAACAAAAATCTCATCTATGATAATTTTCTTGGTGGGCAATCAAGTATATCTCTGTAACCGTCCATATCTTGAGGCTTGTCTTAGTCCTGGTGAACCCACAAATCCAACTCATCTAAATATTTTTGTTATTAGAAAAAAAAAAAACCTTGGATTGTGGTTTTTAAATTTTTAAAGTCCATTAAGTTGTCAAATTCTCTACTTGCCATATTTCAATTCTGTGGCTAACATCTCCCCCCCCCCCCTTTTTTTTTTTGCAAAGAGTTAACTTCAGCCTCAACTTTTTTGCATTCCTGTTAAATTGTTCAGAGAAATCTCATTTGCCTTTATCAGTTCAAGAAAAGAATTTATGTCCTTCAATTGCTCTGGGCAACAGAGCTGACCTGACGTCAAAATCAGTTGACAATCTTGCATACATTTTCTAACCATATTAGGAACAATACTTGAAAAATCTCACGTAAATAGCTAACATAACAAAAATTTGCGGGGAAACGTCAACTCAGGAAATTGGATCTTCATTCTTTGTTGGATATCTGAAGCTGAACCAGCCAAACCCAAACAATGTAACCAGATAAGAATTGAATATTTCATTTTGAAGGATAAATTATTGTACTCTGACTGCCATGGCTTAAAGGAAGTAAGGAACTGTTTCTTATGAATATGTATCTACCATTCAGATAAATGGTAAATAAACTATATTTTTGCTGATAATTTTAAATGTTGACCTCCAACGACTATGCTAGCATTCAGAGAGGATAAACACGGACATATCAAACCTGTATTTAAGAGGATGATTCCACGGGTTGTTGATCAGCCACTTCTTTGTCTTGATCTACATCTCCCATCCTTGGAAAGGAATTCCCACATATAACGAAGAAGAATGTAACCGTTGAATCTACTTATCCTTAAATACAGGTTTCTTGAGAAAACTATCTGTCAGTTCTCAAACAAAGACCAATAATTATATCTCTTAATAATCGATAACTCTGGACATATTAAACTTAATAATGACAATTCCAAATATTTAATTAGTACAAATTATTTACAATATGTTAAAGCTAAAAGACAGGTAAAGCATATAATGAAGATGCATGTGCTCATTGTGAAGACTGGAATCGGATCTGAGTTTACTATATTAATTAAGGGTGTAGGGTGTGGCATATATCGTTTTTTGTTACTTTTCAGATCCCTTGACGCCCTTAAAATAATGCTAGCTATGTGCAAGAGAGATATCAATGAAAACCATACCCAGCTGATTCATATTAGACTGAAATTTCAGTGCATGATATAAATGTTGTCCATGAAGCCTTATAGGCTTTTGCAAGTGAACTTGAATCAAGAACTTAAAATGTAAATTCAAAAGTTAGCTGTTACGAGCCGAAAACTGTTCTTACCTATTTTCTTCAACCTTCATATCCATTCCAGACGCTTCATTATGTTGCAATATTGAACAGAATAAACTTTTGTCCTGGCATAGAAATAAGCATTGTGTTTAAGTACTAATTTAGAAGTAACAATCTGTAGATGCATTGAAGTAACAACTATACAATAAAATAAAAATACTTATCTGCTAATTATGCAGACAAGGACACTATATAAAGCAAAAGAAGAATTTTACAACTACCCTTTCCTTTAGGGCCAAAACAAATACTTGTTCCAGTATACATTTATTACATCAAGTACTAGGTCCAAAAACTGAGCAGGGATGAAGATTTATTTCCAGCGCCATACTTTTACCAACACGATTGTCCTCATGATACATTTGTGAAATACTTTCAATAAACGTAATTTAAAGATATAATAATTAAATGCGCAACTTGAAATGCTTCATAGAATCCTTAATGAGAAGTAAATTCTGAACAACCAAACTTTTGTACCAAAAAAGGTATGAATTATATTACCTCCTCATTCATATTTCTGACAGTGTCCTTAATCTTCAGTAGGACGAATCTTAAACTTCCAACTTCATACTGTAATGCCTGTGAACAACGCATGTTCAGAGGAGTAGGAATATCTCAGGGATTGATAATTTCAAAACATACTGAGGAAAATTGAATGTGGAACCTCTTTATCTGAAATTAAGTTCTGTATCATCACGTCCTTCACCGATAAAGTTTTCTGAAGGTGAGGCTGGTTAAGACAAAACTAGAAAATACGTGGTGCATATTAATTTTCTGGTGTTAGATTCCAATTACTCCTTGCTCGTAAAGGATATATCTTCAATTTGAGCTGGGCTATTGTTGCTGAGTTTTTCTGCATCAAGCTTTGCTTCTAACTCTGAGATAAATTTATCCTTTCTTCTTAGCTCATCTTCAATCTTTTCCAGTTTATTTCTTGAGCCGGTGATATTCTCTAGGAAATGCAGGTTTTCCAGCAAATAAAACATAGGTAGAATGTATGGTTGTATCTGCTATTTTTCTTCTTTGATTGCAGAAAGATGTCTGCCTATTGGAGATAATCCTATTTGAGGCATGCTAGGCACTAAATGTATTTGCTAGCTTTCTTAATTCTATATGCATAAATAACTACAATTTATAATATACCCAGTACTTCAAATATTAAGACGGGTCAGAAAGAAGTTCAAGTTACCAACAAACGCTTTTTCAAATGTAGAGATCTGATCCATTTTGTTCCTCAAGTCAGCGACTAAATGCGAGAAACATTTTTAAAAAACGTCAATAGGCAGTGAAAAAATTATAATTTGTCTGAGTCAAGTGAGCAGGCTTCTAAATAAGTGCTTGGAAAGCTACTTGCCTATTTTCTCTTTTTCACTGACAAGGTTCTGGACTTTATCCACAATGTTTTTGACAGAAAACACTTCCTTCTCTATTGAATTGAATAACAATAGGTGGGCGTTTATCTTCTCAGAAAGAACGTTGAGCTTTCTATCTTTGGTTTCAATTGAACGTCTCATTTCAGAAGTGGTTTCCTGCACAATAGCAGCGTAGAAATATAACTAAATCGAGAAAAACCAATTGGGTAATGCCCTCCATTATAACAGTCATTTTTGTTGCTATCCTTCATTGTGAAATCCTAAATTCCTAACGCTTAGTAATATTATTGTTTATAAAAAAGGACGGGGAAATGACAGGCGTGATTAATAAAATCAGATACCAACATTATTATTGCCTTTCTCTGAAAAAATCCCGTTCATGACTGAAAAATTACCATATACAGACCTCGTAAGCATGGATGAAATTTTCCCTGGACAAAAGTAGGTTTTGTATGGTATCCTTCAACTCTTTATGCTGGATTTCAAGCAAAGCATTATCATTCTGAAGGTAATTCACCTGCTATGAAAACGTGGCATTTAAAACTCTGCATTAGCAAATAGCAACTAATAGAATTTAACTCCAGCGAACAATCGCGTCAATTTGAAATTTTCGGTTAGAAACAAATAGGGAAAACGCACCCTTCTTTCGAGTTTCTGGCACTCTTCTTTGACTGAAGCTAACTCGGCTTGTAAGTCCTGTATTTTTCTGTTATACTCTTCCTCGCTTTGTTTCTGCTTCTGTTTTTGCTCACAAATGTCACAATCAGATGAACAGAAAATCAAGATACGGCCAAAAATTACCAATTGTACTGAAACGAAAACCTCAATTCCGAGTTGGTGTTGTACGGTCGCTGTGCGTTCCCGTTCCTGAAAAGCTCTCAAGTTATTGACGATCTATTGCGCTTAGAACAAACAAATTGGCAAATAAGGGAAATAAACTTTTACTCTGAGCTCTCGAACTTCAGTGACAAGAGCTTGAAGTTGGAGCTTGAACTTGGACACTTTGAGCAATTCCATTACCATCCCCTGAATTCCACTCGGCTCGTTTTAGTACGTGATTTTCATTTCCGATGCAAACGCGCCAAAACCAACAGGTAAAAAGGGGGAAAACTCTGCATTGGGTTTAGGCCTGAAAAAAACGGCGTTGGTTACTTTGGGCCGGAACATGAAACGATACCGTTATGTTCCCGGGATGTACCAGTGGCAGAGTCCAACAAATTATTTTTTTTTTAAAGAAAAAAACTGCCTTGCCTTCAGATGGAAATATGAACCGGGATGAAAAATGCTGAAGGAAGTTGACCTAGATAGTAAGGGATTTGGTCAAGTTCCAAAGGGATGTGTGTTCGATCCCCGCTATCGTTATTAGGACTTCTTCGGTAGGTGATCTCATAAGTCCCCATTAAGTGTTCAAAAAGACTGGGGTCATGCCCCGGCTTTGGTGAGGGACTGATGTCGAACCCCTCCAAAAATTTTCGTATATCAAAAAAAAATGGGATGAAAAATTGAGAATAGGAAAACCCTCTGTTATGTCATCTTGTTTGGAATAGTGATGAAAGTTTTTAAAAGTAGTTTTTCAATCATAAATTACAATATATGATATAAATATATGAAATAAGATTTGTCTCAAATTACGTAAATAAATACGGTTAAGGGTCTTAAACAAAATAAAAAGCTAACTCATAACTCATGAGATCCTAAAATCAAATACCATTGTTGGTGTGGTAACCTTATTGTTTTTTTTTCTTTTGTTTTTTGAGTTGGAAAGAAGGCCAAAATGGGCATATAGGGAATCAAACTGATCAGATTTCTCATACAAGGGATCAGTTTGTCATTAGGACAATGCACTATATGCATAGTAATCTTATTAATGAGCGATCTATAATATCTTTATAAGCATTCTTTAAATCCACAGATATTGTTTAGCCCTAGTGAACCAACATGACTCTAACTCTCTTTCTTGAAGAAGCAAGTATAGAATAACGGCCGACGCAAAACCTCTCCAATATGCAGTCCTCTGGCCACGAAGCCAAAACGACGCCGTCGTGTATGCCTCCAACAATCAGCTTCTTGTGCTCCTTTCCACTTAATGCAACAATGTTGTTTTTGTAGTGGTGTGATGTTATTTAAATAAAAGAAAAAAAAAAGCCCCACTAAATAGAGTCTAATGGATATAAACAATTTCACTTCAATTTTGTCCAATTCTTATTTGTTTAAGTTTAGAAATCTTTGGATTTTTTTAATTTTGGGAAAATCATAGTGACGTCCTAAGATACGAAAGTAATAACAAAAAAGTCTCGTGTCAAATTCCCGTCAAGAGACTTTTTTGTGATTAGTTGTGAATAAACTATTGAATTCCACTCACAAAAAAATCCTTACATAAACATGGTTTTTCATGTTGTCAAAATGGTTTTATTAGTTGTTAAAACGTCTTTATAAAAATCTTGTTGTGAGAATGACTTATAATATTATCAAAATGATTTCATATATTGTCAAAAATTCTTTGAATACGTGTAGAATTGTGAAACCTAGAAAATTTTTAATAACATAAAAAATTATTTTGAAGATTTCGTCCAGCGGAAGCCACCTCTAATGGTACCTCCTTGGGTCCCTGAAAAAATCCATTGCCATAGGGGTTGGTGACATTTCCAACCAGCAGGCTGGCCACATTGATCACCATACCATCGAGTCCCACATCGTTGTTGGGAGCAACCAAGGGTGGACGACGATTCTGAGGACCATAAATAGGTTGGTAGAATGGCCATGCGCGTTGACCAAACAATCAATCCTCGATTTAGAACCAAGAAGCTTCAGCACGGTGGGGCCAAAAAAAAAAAAAGCATATGTGATGAGCTTCTTTTCAGAAGCTGCTTTTATCATTAAAACCCATCTCACATGACGCCTTCCCAAATGATCAACTAAACAGTCCACCAAGCTTCACCGAGCTTTTACCATTACACTAGACTTTTTCTCCTCCCAAGCATCTTCCCAAACAGGCCATAGTGTGACTCCTTTCTTTGTATATGGCACATATATGGGATTGAGTAGTAGGTTTAATCTCGCTACCTAGTGTGATGATGAACCAGAGAAAATTCTAAATGTTTGATCTTTTAATTTGGAAGAAACGTACGTCCTTAATGTGCGATTCAAACGAACAGAAGGAAGACCTATTATTGATTATGTGAAGTAAGAGAGTACCATGCTGTGAGTGTTGGTAGAAGTACATGCAAGAACAATAAAATCACGTAGTTCGAGTCATGTTTGAAGACAATGTTCTTAAAGGTTATATAACGCAATTACCAATCCTTCCTGCACAATCCAGGTGCGCGGAGCAACATGAGATAATAAGAACTCGCGTATAGAAACAGCAACACTTGCAAACACAACAAAAATATGTACGTGGTCCAAGTTGTGTTATGCGAAATGACACAAAATTGAGAGTTTTCAACCATCCTGCAACTTCTTTGCCATTTGTGGTAATGTAGCACGTGACATGCTCTCAGCTAGCTGCTTCTAAATTCAACGTGATTTTTCATGTACGTGCTACTACGAAAACCATGTGCAACATCATTGAAACTTGCATGAATCGTCAATCATTAGATGGCGCCATATACCTGCTTTGCGCACCCTTTAAAAAAAAAAATCGCAGCTCAAATGAGTAATATGGTTTATTTATAAATTTTACTCTATTTTAGTATCAATGGTTATATATGTGAGGAGCCATTTCCTTATCGTCTTTGGGTCCATTTTACTCTTTTAATTTTTTAAATCCATTTTACTTTTTATTTTTACTTTTTTTGTCCCTTTTCGTGTGGCTATAGTTCATGCTTGGCTTTGAGTGTTTAAAGGTTAAGAGCCTGTTTGATAAAATACAAAATCTCGGTTTTGGAGACAAAATCTAGGTTTTGTACTAGATCTGTCAAACACCTTTTTTTAGAAAAAAAAAAACTATTCTGCATTAAAATCTAGGTTTTGTCATAAGTTTACCAAACACCCTTATTTTTTTCAGAATATATTCTGCATCAAAATCTAGATTTTGAAACCTAAAACC
Organism: Acacia confusa; assembly: GCA_037074495.1. Lineage (NCBI taxonomy): Eukaryota > Viridiplantae > Streptophyta > Magnoliopsida > Fabales > Fabaceae > Acacia > Acacia confusa. The sequence continues at coordinate 7,230,709 of CM073513.1, read as the reverse complement.
TAGGTTTTGTCAAAAGTTATTTCTTTAAACTTTTTTTCTCTCTTCTATCATCATCAGTATTTTTTCAGTACTAATTAGTATCCTTAAGATATTTTTTAATATCTTTCTGTACCCTAAATATTTTTTCAAGATTATTCATTACCCTAAAATATTTTTTCAATATCGTAAAATAAATTTTCAAGATCATTAGTATTTTTTCAGTACAAGTCAGTACATTGAAATATTTCATGATCTTAAAAAATTATTCTACGGTATTAAAAAGATATTTCAGGATAATTATTCTTATAAAAATATTTCATAGTACTGAAAGGGACTAAAAAAATATCTTAAGAATACTAACTAATACTGAAAAAATACTGATAATGGCAAAGGAGAGAAAGAAAAAGCTAAAAAAAATAGTTTTTGACAAAATCTAGGTTTTGGAAATGAAAAAAAAGTAGCTTTTGACAAAACCTAGTTTTTGGGGTTCAAAACCTAGATTTTAATGTAGAATAGCTTTTGGAAAAAGTAAAGGTGTTTGGTAAGTTTATGAGAAAACTTAGGTTTTGATGAAGAATAGCTTTTGGAAAAAATAGAGGTGTTTGGCAAACTTTTACTTAAACCTAAGTTTTGATGCATAATATTTTTTAGATAATTTTGGGGTGTTTGGCAAACTTTTGTCAAAACCTAGGTTTTGAAATTATCTAAACACTATCATTTTTTTCCAAAATCTATTCTCTAAAAGTTATTTTCCAAAAATCATTTTTACCTCGTAAATCCCAAAATCTATTTTTCAAAATCAATTCTCCAAAAGCTATTTTTACCCAAAATCATTTTCCAGAAGCTATATCCAAACGGGCTCTAAACCTATAAGGCATGCCCGGCGGCCTTTTTCCCAAAGTACCATTTTTTAGGAAACTATTTACCAAAATGCCCTGACTTTGAAACTATTTCCCATTATGCCCTTCTCTGGAAACATATTCCCTCTCTGCCCCCATTTAGTCGACTAAAACAGAGCTTTAGTTGACTAAATGTCGAGCCTCTTTTTTTTTGAATTTTGTCGACATTTAGTCGACTAAATCCTGAGATTTAGTCGACTAAATGTCATGGGGTTCAAATTTTTTTAAATTCCCCCGACATTTAGTCGACTAAATCCCAAGATTTAGTCGACTAAATGTCGACAATAGGCTTTTTTAATCTATCACAATCAATTTTCCTTTATTCTTTAATCCCTTTTCTCAATATTATCTTTTTATTTATCTTCTTTATTTTGTATTATGAGTTAGATAATATAAGAATTAGTTAGTTAGTTTAGATCCTATTATTTAGGAACAATTTAATTCAAATCCTATCTTTCTGATTTTTCTGATATTATATTAGAAGAATAACTTTTTATATATTTATCTAGTTATACCGATATATAGGTAATTTATCCCTAGAATCTCTCAATATCTTTTTTGTTCATATATTTGAATTTGAATGCACTAATTTGTTAAACTTTGAGAAAAAAGTTGGGATTGTTATCTTCAACACAAAATACAAAATAATAATAATAATAATAATAAACAATTACCAGTTTTTTGTATTTTGTGTTAAAGATAACAATCCCAGTTTTTTTCCCAAAGTTTAACAAATTAGTGCATTCAAATTCAAATATACGAACAAAAAAGATATTGAGAGATTGTAGGATAAATTACCTATATATCGGTATAACTAAATAAATATATAAGAAGTTATTATTCTAATATAATATCGGGAAAATCAGAAAGATGAGATTTGAATTAAATTGTTCCTAAATAATAGGATCTAAACTAACTAACTAATTCTTATATTATCTAACTCATAATACAAAATAAAGAAGATAAATAAAAAGATAATATTGAGAAAAGGGATTAAAGAATAAAGGAAAATTAGTTGTGATAGATTAAAAAAGCCTACTGTCGACATTTAGTCGACTAAATATTGGGATTTAGTCGACTAAATGTCGGGGGAATTTAAAAAAATTTGAACCCCATGACATTTAGTCGACTAAATCCCAAGATTTAGTCGACTAAATGTCGACAAAATTAAAAAAAAAAAAAAAAAAAAAGAGGCTCGACATTTAGTCGACTAAAGCTCTGCTTTAGTCGACTAAATGGGGGCAAAGAGGGAATATGTTTCCAGAGAAGGGCATAATGGGAAATAGTTTCAAAGTCGGTGTATTTTGGTAAATAGTTTTCTAAAAAAGGGTACTTTAGGAAAAAAGCCCATGCTCGGCCCTTCCAACAGGAGTGCTTTTTGGGAGTTGAAGTTGTGTCGTTTTATTTATGTGGGTAGGCTGCTGTCAATTCAACTAACAACTTTAATTCCTGTTTGAGAAGTATTGAAAAGCATACACACTTTTACTTTTCGATTCTAAATATAAAATAAAATTAATTTTTTAAGAAATATTAAAAAAGTTAATTATACTATTTTAAAAAAAATTATTTTTTATTTTTTTCTAAACTATTTTTATAATTTATAAATTAATATATAATCTAAAAATATAAAATATATGATATAATTAAGTAACTTGTACAACTTTTTTAATATCTAAAAAAACCAACTCTATCTTATATTTAAGACTAACCAAAGAAATTACTTTTTTTAAGTACCTTTTGGTAATACACAAAACTCTCCTCACTTAAGTTTTAAAAAAACATTGGTAGAGCACATTAAGGAGGAGGAACATACTCATAATAATGGAGATAGTTAGGCAAATTAAGAAGGAAAGAAAGGAGGCAGCTTCCTAGGCATTATTATATTTGCCTAACTTTATTTCATGTATCAGTAATGGAAAACGATCGAGACAGCCCTTTAATCATCACTCCCACTCTCCCAACTGTTTCTCTCGCTTTCACTCATATATCAGTAATGGAGATGACGTAGCTCACCTTCCTCTTCTTCTTCGTTGAGCCAATCATTTTATTTTTTTTAATTAAAAAAAAAAAGTAAATTATGCGCCACAAAAATTACTAGGAGTACCTGGAAATAGGGTGACACAGTCGTTATCAGAAACTGCATGCGACTCCGTACTATATTGGGTGGGATAGAAACGTAGAAGGATGAGTGATATTAAAATGTTGAAAGCGAAAATAGACATTGAGTTAGAAATAAAAATTTCTTTTAAGAAAACAAAAATAAAATTATATTTAAACATTTTTCAAAGGATTAATTTGTAAAAATATACATGTGATTTTTTAAAAATACGTCTAACACAAACATTTTTTTTTAAATATAAAAGTGACTACGTAGTTATAACAATAGAATGAAAATCACAAATTCCATTAAATATATATGACATCTGTTAGATTGAAGTTAGCTTGGTCATTTACATTTAACAGAATCTATAACTTTTGTCCTACTTTTGTAATCATGTAGTCATTTTTATATTTAAAAAAATCACTTGGTGTTAAGCGCACTTTTAAAAAAATAAATTTATATTTTTACATTATTACCCTTTTTAAAATTTAATAATTTAAGATCAGAATTAAGATTTTGATACTATTGAATTTATATAAATTTTTCGACCATAAATATTTTTAAATACGTACTGAGTTTTTGTAAGAAAATAAAAAGTGGAGAGTGGAAACGTGTCTGAAAGATAAGCATCAACTAGAGGCTAGAGGAGGGGCAGGGGCTAGCCCAAGACATTGACGGAGTATGATGGTTAGTCTTTTCATCCATCACTTTCTTTTGATTCCTCTTTTTTTTTTTTAGGGGAAAATTTCTATTGAGGCCGTTTAAAAAAATCTAAAAAAGACTTAAAGATCCTGTAAATCTAGGCATGAAAATAGGTCAGGCCAGGTCAGACTTTAGCTAAATAGATCTAAGTCTATAATGGGGTCAGAAGGCTTCAGCCTGAATTCAGGCTTTTTTTAGGTTTAGGCTTGAGCCTTCATAAGGTCTGGTAGGGCCTGAAGCATTTTTAAAGACATACTTACAATGTAAGCCTTTAAAAAGGCCTCATATTATAGATCTTGAATGTCATAAATAGACTTTATACACTTTAAACCAATCAAAATCTATATAAATATAATTTGAAATTAGAATATGAGAATGAAAAATAATAAATATTATGTTATTTATATGATATAAATGTAATTATATTTATTTAATATATAAACAGGCCAGACTTTAACAAAATAGGCCTGACCTATTTACATATTTAGGCTTTTAAATAGGCCTAACCAAGCTTTAAATAGGTCAAGCTGTAGGCTGCCTGATAGGGGCCTGGTCTATTCCCACCCCTATGTAAATCCTAGTGAAAGCCCCAAGGCTTTTTCTGATATAATTTTATTAAAATGTTTGCTGTTAAGGGGGTTGATATAGTTGTTAACGGTACTAATTTAATTGTTAGGATATTATTGTTAATGGTACTGATTTAGTTGTTAATGACCTACCTGTTAACAATTAAAGTTTTAATGAAATTATATCAAAAAAAGACCTAGGCCTTTTCTGAAATTTTTAGAATCTTTAGACATTTTTTAGATTTTCTTTATTAAAAGGACTCTCATATAGATTTTCCCTTCTTTTAATGCAGGCCTAGCATATAAAATAATATTCTCCCTTGTTTCATGCCAGATATAATTAAGGGATTTAATTTGATGTTAAATATTGAGAAATTTCTATTTAAATATCAAATAAAATTCCACGACCTTTACATATTTGTTAAAATTTATAAAAGACTTAAAAGTAATAAGGATTAAATTGGGATTTTAAAATGTAGACAAAATTATCTTTTTACTCTTAATTTTTAAATAATCTTAAAAATAAAAATGACCCTCGCCGATGGACCACCATGGTCGGCCTAAGATCCTATGAGTTTTTTTTTTTGGGGGGTATGGTTGAATCTTTTTCTTAAAAAAATATTGAATGAAAGTGTGTGAAGTTGGGGTTTAAACCCAACTCACCTTCATGTTAAAGATAGTTGAGTGGCCCGAATTAGATATATATATTCTTTTTGCTCGAAGATTAGATATATATATTCACTAACATATATATATATATATATTTTCTTAACATTTTTTCTATCAAGAAACACTCTTGTAAATCACATTATAAGTGTTATGAATATCATTAACAAACTGGGTACCTATTATAAATTTTGTTCATAGCGCTAGGATTTTGTTAAATCTTATGAATCTTATATATATACACTTCAAAAGTTCATTAATGGTATTCACAACATTTATAATGAAATTTACAAAAGTGTTTCTTGATATAAAAAATGTTAAGAATAATATATATATTTGTCAATGTATATATATATTAAAAGAGTTGAGTGGCCCAATGGTTGGGTTACTTAGCCCCTTTAACACGAAGATGGGGTGGGTTTGAATCTCAACCTCACATAACTTGACTCTATGTTTTTATAAAAAAAGATTCAATCCTATTTTTTTTTTTAAAAAAAAAAACTCTCGCTGAATCTCAAGCCACTGGTCATTACAAACCGTGGGAGAGTCATATTTCTAACGGCTTGCAATGGTGGTCCTTACTTTTCTGTGAAGGTCATTTTTATTTATTTTTAATTTATTTAAAAATGTGGGTAAAAGGGTAAATTTATCAACATTTTAAAATCCCAATTTGATCCATGTCACCTTTTAGTCCTTTACAAATTTTAACAAACATTTTGAGGTTTTGGAATTTTATTTGGTATTTAAATAAAATTTTCTCTTAAATATATGGTTTAAATATGTCTTATCTTTTAAATTTATAATATTTTTAGAATGTTACTATAATATTTAGTCTTATAAGTTCCCATCATTTTAGTTGTTGTCCTTTTAATTTTAAACTATTTACACAACATTAAAAAATAAATAGGCAAAAATATCAAATTATTTAATTAGTTTTTGTCAAAACTAGGGAATCGGTATTGATAAAAGGTAAATTAATATAGATTTTAATTACAAATATCTAATTGAAAAGGATTAAAGTACATATAGCACCATAAAGTAATTTTTTAGAATGCTAAATGGATCACAAAACAAGTTAAGATTGTGAATTCATTTGAGAAAATACTTCAGGTTCTGATTACGCCTTAACTTTTTAAAAAGATATTATCTTTTTAAAATCTTTTAATAGAGTTAAGAGTTTAAACTTAAGGACATTGGCTGTATTTGGGTTGGCTACAAATACTCAGCGTTGCAAGCAAAAAAATTAAATGTGGCGTTGGAAACAAATTTCAATAATAATAATAATAAAAAAGTGCCCAATAACAGGTGTTTGGTCTGGCTTTATCTTCACGGGACTTTTACGCTTAAAGCTCATTAATCTAAAAGCTCCCTTTGGAGCTTTTGTGTCTTTGTTATGTGACCGTGGAATACAATGCTAGGGCCCACTATTTTTTTTGGAGAATTCTGAACATGGGGTCCATTATTTTTTTGGGATGGGGCTTCCACCCAAAACTTCTAGCTTTTCTTTACAAAAACTTAAAAATTCCAGCTTTTTATTCTTTTATAAATTTTTTTAATAATTTTTTAACACACACATATTATTTAATCAAATTCAGCTTTATATGTAAATTTTATAGATTTTTTTAAAAAATATAATAAATAATAAATATTGATGGATTCAATTTCAATTCTTTAGATTTAAAATATAGTCAAATCAAATTGTTGTCATTTTTATATTTTAATTATTTAATTATACACTAATAATATCTATTTAATAATAAAAGTAAATTTTTATAAATTTACGATTTAAGTTTATAATACGAGTTTACATCACTATCACGAGATTTTCTTTAATTTATGAGTTTGACAACTTTAAATTCATCTTAATGTACCTACAGTTTATAGAGCTACAAGTTACTTATAAAACTCAAACTTTATGAAAGATTATTCTTAGATATTAAAAAACATGACTTTCATAAGATATGTGATTATTGACACACACACTATATATCATGTTGCTTTATCAAATAAATGTATGATTGACTATTAGGGAATCATATACACAAATTTAAAAGTATAAGAAGTTTCTGCTAAATTTTAAATATCATAAAATTATTAATACATAACTTAAAATAAGATAATTTTGTGTAAAGTAGATTATCTTTTTTTAACAAATATTAATATGATTCTATTTATAAAACAGAGAGAGCATTTTTCATATTCTTAATGAAAGTCGCTTTAATAAATTTATACATACATGTATAAATTTACCCTTAATTTATTGTTTAATCACTTATTCTCAATTCTCACTTGCTTATTCATATTATATGTGAGTAAAATTTTTTTAAAAAAAATTCAGTCCAAAAAATAATAATAATTAAATTTTAAGATTTTTTTTTTGGTCAAGTTGATTGAATTTTGAGATTATATAATGAAATTTTGTTATAAATATTAATTATACGGATGATTATTGACTTATAACATTTTCATATTCTAGTTATTAGTTATAAATAGTAGTTGGGAAACTAAAAAAACTATTTAATATATATTTAGATATATGAATGATACCAATGATAGTAATTATATCAGTCATTATATCTTAGTGGTGACCCTTAAAAGCTTATAAATGTACCATAAACACAAGTGAATGATAACTAATAGATTTTTAAATTGTACAGAAAAAAAAAAAAAATGTTACAAGTACCACCTCTCACCAAAAGGTTGAGGAAAAGCCACATCAATGTAATATTATCCAGGGATATTACTCTTGTCAAATTTTTTAATAACATATAGTCATGTGTTTTGAAAAATTATATCTTCTAAATATTTAATATTTTTAGGCAATTTTAACTATTCTTTAGAATACGTAATTCAGATTAAAAAAAAAAAACCGCATATATAAGGATGATGAGAGTATAAAAAACTTAACGTGAGTATTGTACGGATCATGAGGAAGTTTTTGGCGGTGGACCTAATTTATTCTAAAATTCAAAGCTATTAGGGCACCAATCCTCATCAAATTTCTAACCATCGTTTTCCCCAATGCTGTACCAAAAATCACCTCTTAAGTCTCGCCTTAATCATCATTAACATCTCCTTAACCAAAACATCATTAGTTTTCTCATAACTTTTCCCCTAAATCATAGGAACATCAATGGAGCCCCACTGTTGCCTCTTTCCTTTTTAACATTTTGTACACCGTATTTGTACTTTGGGGAGCAAAAAGTCTCAAAATGACCTGTCATTTTTTTGCACTTTTCTTTAATTAAAAAAGGGTAAATGTGTAAAAATACACATATACTTTGAGCATTCAATACTATATGTTTTTTTTTCAGTGCAATCCTACACATGAACATCAGAGCAAAAATATCATCACTGTCAAAAAAGCCTAACGTCTGTTTACTGTGTCTTGAAAAGACCAAAATGCCCCAACTCAAAAAAAAAAAAAACCTTGTCTCCTTTGGCTTCTTCCCTCGTGATACAAGCCAGAATGACAAATTTTTCCAGCACACAAGTGAACGAGACGGCGAATCGTGAAGAGAGAGGGTAAAATTGTACAAGAGAATGGATTACCAGCTGGGAGAAAGCGCAAGGTATAGGAATGTGCTTGATATGAACTCTCATCACTATAAGACTACAGAAGAGACTTTGTCTCTGCAATTTCATCTCTGAAAAGAAGCTGAAAACTCACCGAAAGTTCACCATAGAAAGGAAACCAGCCAGGATTTCAGGTCCTATTCAAAAATCCACAGACAAGCGATGAAATCTATAGGAACCGAAAACCAAAAAAAGGGGGAAACACAGTAAATTTGCACAGCAGTAAGTTTCAATAAGAGGGGGGAAATCAAAATCAAAATCTTCATAGCGTTGCTATCCTGAAACGGAACACGTTAATGGAGCAACGCCAAGAGAACCATTATAAGGGAAACAAACAGACGGGAAAAAAAATTGAGCTTGGTAGCAGTTGGTGAGCCCTATTCCCTTTTTTGTTTCTCAAATCCCTAAAAGGAAGCAACGAGCATCTGGAAGTAGATGACCAAGCCGCCGAACAGAGACACGAATAAAGTTTTGGAAGTTCTCTTTGGTTTCAAAACCATCAGCCTTCAGCTTCTCCAAAACCCTCTCAATATTTTCCTTTTCCTCTCTGAATGGGATAAAGGACAAATGAAGCTGTAAAACAAACTCAAGGCCATTACAAGAGTGCCAATTGGTGATTGCAACCTCCCCACCTTCAATTTCGGTCAAGATCGATTTCCTATTTTTAACAGTGAAACGCAAAAAACATCGATTTCGCAACCTCCACCGCGTCTGCATCGATTTCCTCTTAGCCATGGATCAGTGATTCAAGCCACGGGTGAAGAGTTACAAGGTCGCTATTGGTGGAGTGTGTGTCGTCGCCGCTAGTGGAGGGTGCCTCCGCTGCCGTCCGCATTCGAGATGGAAATGGGGGTGAAAGGAAGGGCGAGAGGTACTGACAGATGGAAGAGAAGAGCCAAGGGCATTGACGGAAATTAAGAAAAAAGAGGCATTTTTGTTTTTTTAATCGGGTGGGGCCAACCACAAATATAACGAGAGTTAACCTTTAACCTAAGGTGATTACATTTTTGCTCCATTTTTAAAAGTTCATATGTATTTTTGTTTTAAAAAAAAATATATGGTGTTGGACGCCTTTGGGATAAAACACATATGTATTTTTATACTTTAACCCATTAAAAAAAGGGTATGGAAGCTTGAGGAAAGCAAGTCTAATAGTGTTTCATTTGAAGGAAGGAAAGGGTGGCAAATAAATTTTTTATTTCATATTGATCAAGTTATTTATAATTTTTTTTAATATTATAAAAATAAATTTCCAATAAAAAAGAATATTCTTGTCATGAATAACAATTTAACAAAAATTCTTCTTCTCTTTCCATCCTCTCTCTTCAAACCAAAGACACTGTATTTGGGGAGGGAGAGAGAAAGAGAGAGGAAGAATATGAGATTTAAGAGGATGCCGGAGGGAGAGGTGGAGTGGCTAGCGGCTTGAAAGGAAATAAGGAGAACGAAGTGAAAACTATGAATAAAAAAGAGAAGGACATTTAAGTCTTTCTACTCAAACTTTTATATCTCATGTTCTTACCAAATGACTTTTATATCATTTACAAGTGTTAACATACTTTTTTAAATTTTACTCTCTTTAGTATTTATTATAAGATATCAATTGTCAGAAATTTTTTGTCTTTATTATAAGACACCAACTACTTTTAACCAACTTTTTATTATTATTTACCAATAATACCCTCATTTTTATCTAACTCTTTAAATTCACATCATTAAAATATGGGTAAATTTGAAAATATTTATCAGTTTTGGACCAATTTAATGACTTAACTTTCATTCCTTGATCCATGAGAAATGATAATTGATTTCTTATAATAAGGACAAGAGAGAGTAGAAGCTTAGATAGTACTCTTATACTGGTATATCACTCTGATTCTATTTATAAGTTCACTTTGACCAAATCTCACATACTAAAGAAAGATGGTTAACTCAATGATTATGAGGACAAATTTTCAAATTTACCTCTCATCTATGATTGACTATTTTTTTAACTCTTTCTTCTCTCTCTATCTTTGTAAGTATAATTAATATAAGTAAAATTATCAGAATCTCATTTATTACATAAAAGTGGACTTATAAATATGACTAAATTTTTTTATCAAAATAAACTTATAAATATGATCCTGACTCATAGTGATAACATGTAACAGATTATACTTTTTCCTTAGAGTATTTATTTAGCTTTTTCCCTCAAATATACCCCTTTCCTCCCGCTCCTGCATATAGTGTCTTTTTAATCATAATTTTTTTGGTAAATTATGGAAAGTTTCAACCATTTAATACGACCAACTAATTGGAGCCAAAAAAGAGTTGGATTCGGTTTCGTGCCAATGAACGGTCGAGATTTTCTTTTTGATCGACCCAGTTGTACGATCGACGGCGAGAAATCGGGGAAGACGAGCTGATGAGAGAGACGCAGATAAATCAGATTTTATAGAGAGAGAAAGCATGGTAATGCTGGACCTTGCGAGAAAAACGAAAACCTCACTGGAAGTGACTTGGTTCGCAACTCTCGAGGTCTCTGTCTCTGAAACAGTGCGAGGGATGAGTGAATGAAATATAAATATTAACACAGGGCGCATCAGCCTCCACTGTCCATGGAGATCAAACACGAAGACGACCTTGCAAGTTGCAGCTTCTCTTCTCTCGTTCTTTTTGCATAATTGCAAGCTTTTCGTTATTCTGAAGCTTCTCGAATAACACACTTTCTCTTGAAGTTACTCGCCAGCGATGCGCGGTGGATGTTGACGGTTTGAGTGAGAAAGTTCATTGGCGATGATGGTATGGATCCGGCGGCTATCAATCTGATGAACGAGGGTTCGTTTGCGAATGGGAACGCCAATACGGCGTCGTATAACTTGGCGGAGATCTGGCAGTTCCCGATGAACGGCGGTGCGGGTCTCGGGGAGTCTGGAGGTGGGTTGGGCTTGAGGAGGCCGCAGTTTGGACAAAATTTGGGGCAGTTTGGCGATTTTACGTCGGGTCCGAACCCGATTGCCCCGGGTAATAATCCGAACTGTTCGGAGCAGGGAGCGAATGGTGTTAATAAGAAGCGCGATTCCGAAGATGAATTGGCGACATGCGTCTCCACCACCAGCAACGGTGGCATTGGCCGTAGCAATGGCGTGGTAATTACTCGTTCTTATGCTCAATGATCTACCATTGTAAAGTTAATTCAATTAAGTGAGATTAAGCTCCGTGTTATTTGGCAAAAGGTTAATGGTTCGAAAAAATTAGGATATAGAAAAGGGATCGGAGGTTATGTTTTTAGATTTCATCCATTTACTAATTCTGAATTTGAATTGAGCAGAATGATGGTGATGGAAAACGTCTTAAATTATCAGGCAACAGGAATGAGGGCCACGAATCTAAAGCTGAAACAGAAACCAGTTCAGAGAAGCCAGAGGAGCAAAGTACTGAGCCAGCTTCTGAGCCTCCTAAGCCAGCTTACATCCATGTACGGGCAAGAAGGGGCCAAGCTACTGATAGCCACAGTCTAGCGGAAAGAGTAATTTACCTCTACTCCTTAATTGCGTTATTGTTTACATATTTTCCTATTTAGTCTTGATCTTTAAAAGAAGAAAATGAAAAATTATGCTGTAGTTTTGTAATCTTTTGTTACATATTTGTGATGTAAGAATTGGTTGTTTATGTAGTGGTAGACTAACTTGCTAGGCATTCATTCTGATTGGAACAGGCTAGGAGGGAAAAGATAAGTGAGAGGATGAAAATTCTTCAGGAGGTGGTTCCTGGTTGTAACAAGGTATGGTTTCGGTACTTAAATGAGTGTTTTTTTTTTTTTGGCTGCTCTGGGTTAACCGTGATTCTTTCAATTTGAATAAAATAACTTGAAAGGGAGAAACATGTGCTTTTATGTATGTATATTTGTATCTTTAGGCTATTGATATGACAACTGAAAATCACTCGTCATGGTTGTGTTGTTTGCCAATGAAATCTTGAAGTAAAACACTTTCTCGATTCAGGTTATTGGGAAAGCTTTGGTCCTCGATGAGATAATAAATTACATTCAGTCACTACAGCATCAAGTTGAGGTATAACTCCGTTTTGAGGATTTCTTATGTTAGTTTCTTGGCCCGCTTATTATGATTTTTCCCCCAACACTTATTTTCCTATCGACATTGAACTTGATGCAGTTCTTGTCAATGAAGCTTGAAGCTGTAAATTCAGGAGCTAACCCTGGCATTGAAATTTTTCCTCCTAAAGATGTAAGTCTTCTTCAACGTCTTTGGATTCTACATTGAATATTTTCGAGTGAATTTTACAAAACTTAAATAACTTGAGTTGAAAACTGGTTTTAATTCGTTAGTCTTAAATATTGAATCCTGGTAGACCATTAGTATTTTGTTCATTTTGTTATATTATGCTGATTTTTAGACGAGTCAAGCTTCCTGTTATAGACAATATTCATATCATGAACCTTAAGCTTAAAGAATAATATGAGAATACTTAGTAAACAAGATGATCTTGCATCCGATGGATTTTGGGTTCAATGCCTTGTAGGTGTGTTTATTAAGCGCGTTGCAAATAGTTATCTTCTAAGTGTTTTCCAGGAATGATTAGTTCAGCAATACACGCATATATTTGGGTATGAACCTTCCTTGTAAGAAAAAGGTTGACAAAAAAGGAAGTTCAGGAATTGAATGAAATGTGAAGTTAACTCGATCATCAATAGTGCAAAATCTTGCTTCTTCTGAAACGTCTATTTGAATACAGTTTGGTCAACAAACATTTGACATGGTAATTGGTTCTCAAGCTCCGCGAGATCAGTTCAGCCGGGGTTCATCACCAGAATGGTTACACATGCAGGTAGGAGGAGGTGGATTTGAAAGAACAACATGATTCCATAAATCCATGAATCTGTGGTAATAAATGCATAAAGATACAGTTTTTTCATTCCTCCCGCCTAAGCTACGTACTCAAGGTTCCAAGAAAATGTACACCGCATTCCCAATCTTTTCTTCGGATATGGCGCTGTTAATGTCTTTTACAGGACCTGCTCTAGTTAGTATATACAATCATCTCAATTTGCTGCCGCGTCATTCACTAATTATATGTAGCATAGTGTGCTGTAGGCTTTTTCTGTGGTAATATTCAGCTCTAAAGTATTGTTCTTGTAAAACAAGGCTGCTTCTGCTGAATACACAAATGCTTAAATATTTTGTGCAACAGTTTCAACATTGTTGTTTGTTTCTGACGCTATGTTGAATAAAAGCAAGCCAGTTTGACTTGGTATCTTTCTTCTGGAAGACCCCGTGAGCGCACACTGATATCTCAATGTCAATTGATTTTAACGCCACGCAGACCCAAGTGGTGTTCCTCTTAAATTTGATTCTAAGTCGTTTCTATTAAATTGTCCCTGATTTAGATGACTTATATTTGAATTTGCAATTATTTTTTTTTAAAGAAAAATATATTCCTTATTATTTTTATAAATGAACCTTAAAAAATTAATATTGCCTGTTAAAACCAAAATTTAAATTGTCAGGTCTAATTTACATTGCTCACATCTTTTTGATTTTTTTTTTTGGAGGGGGGGTGTTGAGTGGGGACACAGCTTCGGTCCTTGTCAAGGACCGTCCGTTGCGCCTTTTTACAGTCTTTTTTTTTTAAAAAAAAGGGTGCAGGTGACTGTAAAAGGGCGCAGTGGACGGTCCTTCCGACGCTGCGCCCGTTGGGTGTGGGGAAGTATGGGTCATAATTGTTTGTGGAAAGTAACACGGCCGATCAATGTTATACTCATGTATTCCATATAAGATATATTATGAAAGTTTATCTTAATTTTAAATGTAAGATATAATCTTTAAATTTATCTATCTTTTTCTAATTTATTTTTTTTCAACAATAATTAAGGAGGAGAGAAAATGAGGGAATTATAGAAGATAATTAGGGTGTTTTATAAAATATATATCATATTAACCAATTTAAATAATTTTTTTAATTAAATTAAATTAAATAAATATATCTTATATTAAAGATCAGAAGGAGTAGATAATATTTTAAAGATTTTGAAATCTGATGAGAAATTTCCATTTCACATACATAATATCATAGCTAGTGCCTATAAGTAGCACCGAAATGGGGTTCAGGGTTTAGACTTGCAAAGCAAGAGAGCTCTAAATATAATTGAAACAAACGCTAAAGAAAATGGTAATGAGTTAATACCGACCTAACAATAGGCCACTTAATGTTAATAGATAGATGCTATTTGCGTACAGCTTTTCTTACACCTTTATTTGTTATGATTGATTGTGATTCACGGAGAAGGAAAGGATTTTGATGCTTAATATAGAGTAACTAATCACTTTCAACTAATTTCATGCCAACAAGCAAAAGCCTAGAGTGAAAACGAATATTATTCCCAGTCCACAGGAAAATAATTGTGAGAGAGAGAGAGAGAGAGAGAGAGAGAGAGAAGCAAATAATAGATTTAAAACATTGAGGCAAACGCATCCTCAAAATCTTTTCATTCTGGATCTGTACGTTCCATATATATATATATATATTGATTTTTTAGTTTTTTTTTTCTACATGAAAAAAATTATTTTTTAAGAAAATGTTAGTTCAAAGATCAACTTTATTTTAGTTTCCCTCCCTATTATTTTTTTTTAAAAAAATTGATTTCGGCCATCCAGATTAAATCTAAACGGTCAGGAGTTCATCCGTACGAATGAGCTCCCTCTGTCCTTCCTTTGGAAAGGCAAAGAAACCGGTTCCATATTAATTTATGTCCATTTTGCAATGGCACATATAAAGAGGTCCCGATCAGAAAGTATCTAAATTAATTAGTACTCCCTCATGTCTTAAATATAAGATAAAATTAACTTTTTTTAAAAAAACTTAATAAAACTAATTAAATTACTTTAGAGTATTTATATTTACATTTTTTTCTCTAAACTAATTAGTTTGAATAATAAATTAATGTATAATTTAAGGATACACAATATAATATATGATTAAGTAACTTATTTAGCTTTTTTAATCTCTTCAATAAAAAGGTTAACTCTCTTTTATATAAGGTTAACTCTCTTTTATGTTTAGGATTAGAAGAAGCAACATTTGATCTTAACATCATCAGAGGGGAGATACTGCAGAAGCCTATTGTCATGAAAGGTCTAGTCTTTGCATTATGGTGCTACCCTAACTCCTAGAGTACCACAAAGTAATCAGCAAACACTTAGTTCAATTGGTACAGGTTTTGTTCTAGTGTAATAGGGTCTCGAGTTCAAGACTTGGTAGAGGCATCTTCTGACAAAATGGTCATTGAATCCGGGATTAATTTAGGCCCGCGGAGTTTCTTATGACAAGGGGTTGGCTTGGGACATCAGGCGCATATAGAAAAAGAGAGAGTGCCACGAATTTAAGCCCAAGAGAGTTTCCTTTGACAAGGGGCTGACTTTGGGACATCACAGGGAAAAAAAAGAGAGTGCAACAAATATAGGTAAGAATGAGCATTTAGCAGACCCAATTCATCGAGGACTTTACTTGGTGATATTTTGAGAAAAAACAGAAGACCCAGATAAAAAATTAGGAACGAATCTACGATAGAAATGTATTTAGCGCATATGATTGAATTCAATGCTTTAATATAAAGCCAGGCAAAAGAACAAGCCTTAAAGCGTCAACAATAGGAGGCACTTGACTTTTCTTTAAAGTGACATCCTAAACATAACCTATATAAAGCACCTCTACCTCACACCATTCTTCCACATCTCTCCTCCTTTCGTTCTTGTTCATATCCGTTGTCAAATTCTCTGCAATGGCCTTCTCCTCCAAGACACTTGCCTTTTTCTGCTCCATCTGCTTATGCGCGTCCCTGGCTTTAAGCCGTGATTTTTCCATCGTTGGCTACTCTCCGCAGGACTTGCAGTCCATGGATAAGCTGATTGAGCTGTTCGAATCATGGATGGCAAAACACGGCAAGATTTACGAGAGCATCGAGGAAAAGTTGCACAGATTCGATATCTTCAAAGATAACTTGAAGCATATTGATGAGAGAAATAAGGTGGTGAGTAACTACTGGCTGGGGTTGAATGAATTCGCTGATTTGAGCCACCAAGAGTTCAAGAACACGTACCTAGGCCTCAAACCTGATTTTTCTACAAGAAAAGAGTCAGCTGCTGAAGATTTCACGTACAGAGATGTTGTTGATTTGCCAAAATCAGTGGATTGGAGAAAGAAAGGTGCCGTCACCCAAGTCAAGAATCAAGGCTCATGCGGTAATTAAATATATGATTGATTGTTAGCCTACATCACATAAACACACGCGCACTCCATCCAGTCTTAAATATAACTGCATCTTATAGACTGGAGGTAGTATATATTTGCATGACATAGTTTACTCACTGCATATGCCCATACCTGCAGGTAGTTGTTGGGCATTTTCAACCGTTGCCGCCGTGGAGGGAATAAATCAGCTTGTGACGGGGAATTTGACTTCTCTGTCGGAGCAGCAATTGATTGATTGCGACAAGACCTACAACAATGGCTGCAATGGTGGACTCATGGATTATGCATTCTCCTTTATAGTAGCTAATGGGGGAATCCGCAGTGAGGAAGATTATCCTTACATAATGGAGGAAGGCACCTGCGAAATGACCAAGGTTATAACCAAATTCATTCCTTTTTTTGTTTTTCGTTTTCTTTCTTCTCCACCAACGATAGAGGCTAATGACTCACTTGACATCAACAACATGATTTTGTTTCCATAGGGTGAATCCCAAGTTGTCACCATCAGCGGTTACCGTGACGTGCCACAGAACAATGAACAGAGCTTATTGAAAGCACTCGCAAACCAACCCCTCAGTGTGGCCATAGAGGCCTCCGGTAGAGATTTCCAATTTTACAGTGGGGTATGTAATCTATCTAAAGATTTGATTTTTGACAAAACATAATAACATCGTACGATTCATATAGCCGATTCTATCTAATAGGGTAAAGCTTTGTTGTTATTGTATGTAATGACATAGCTTAGTTACAATATTGCATGAGCCACAATCTTACTCCTTCCCTGTTTTTCTGTCCTCAATCTGATGATGATGTATCAATGCAGGGAGTTTTCAATGGGCACTGTGGAAGTGAACTCGATCACGGCGTGGCTGCTGTCGGCTATGGGACATCCAAAGGGTTGGATTATATAATCGTCAAGAATTCATGGGGACCTAAATGGGGAGAGAAGGGGTACATCCGCATGAGGCGAAACACTGGCAAGCCTGAGGGTCTCTGTGGAATCAACAAGATGGCTTCTTATCCCACCAAGAATAAATAGTTCCATTTACATCAACCATGTTGATGCTTTTCTTTTCAGCAATGTAACAATTTCTTATGCATTCTAATAAGCACCACAACCATTGCTCTGTCTTAACAGAACTATCTTCACACATATGGGAAGCAGCATGTATCATGAAAATTAATGGAAGCTCAATATATAGATTGACAAACTATTACTAGCCTTCTGAAATGACAGTACTTGCTCTCTCTTTGCTAAAGTTCCCAATTGTTGACCACGTGCTCCCAAATGGTCATGGAGCGTGGTGAATTCATTGATTTCAACAGCTAGTGAGTTTTCACAAGGGGCTACAAATATCATTCAAAATTACACTACAGCTAACAAATACAGGAAAAACGGAATCTTATCCTAAATACTACTAGGAGCATATATGTCTCTCGAACGGTAAAATATGCCAAGGTAGAGAGAGACACAAGCATGAATCCACCCCTACTGCATAAATTAGTGAATTAATGAGAATATATGATTTTTTTTTTTTAAATTTCCATGGCATGCATGAAATGCCTGGTAGTTTACTGCTATTACAGGCTGCTCCTGTGCTTTGATGCCTTCCCACCATCTGCAAGGAAGCTCCCTATAACAACCTGCCATCAATTGCCCAGATTGTAATGACATCACATGGTAGCGTATGAGCTTGTAACATCAAATTGTGAGAGACAAAATGACAACTGTATACATAGCTAGTGCCTATAACTAAGCAAGCACAGAAGGGGGTTTAAACTTTAGACTTGCAAAGAAAGAGAGCTCTAAGCTGCGGCACCAAAGGAGCTGCCACCCTGGTTAAAGCTATTTCCACTCGCTTGAAAGTAAGCAACTGCTGCCCAGATCACTCGCAGGAGCAAAATCCCAGCAAATACAGTACCTCCAAGTGTGCATATCACCTATCATTCATTCATATGCGCCAATGGTTAAGTTCCCTTCCCATGCAGAAAAGCAAAACATACTTTTCAAAGCACATATTGAAAAATGCCACAACTAAAGCCTATCCTTGCTTATTGATCTTACAGGTCTCAAATGATTATAGCTTTGATTCTGAGTCCAAAAAAGGAAACAAATAATTTGAGTCCCCGGTTTTAAGCCTCTCACTCCCATCCCCTATTTTGAACTCAACCAAACACACCCTTATAAAATCGATGGTGAAAATAAGACATGTAAGGAATTACAATGAAGAGTCTGCAATTAAAGACACAGCTCATTTCTGCATATTTATGTAACAAAAAAACAAGTATTGATATGATTAAAAATAATGTACCTCAAGAAATGCTTTAACAATAGATAGTGAAGCAAGTAGCAGAGTACCGTCAACTGCAAAAGAAACCTGAATTCCCAATCCACGTGCAAAGAATTAAGAGAGAGAAGCAAATAATAGACTTGAAAAAAAAAATCAGCTACATCAACTTTCAGCCAGGAAGCAGCCAGCAGAAAAAATCAAAGGAACAAGGAAACAAGAATTAGTATTAAGAGATACGAGACACGTCTAATGTAGAATGAAACTTGTAAGAGAAATTCCAGTTTATAACAAAACATGCAACGATCGTCAAAAAACGAAAGTGGATATGAAAGCTATTAAAAGCAAATAAAACTAGATACTTCAAGCTACATGTTTAAGAAATTTTCAGCTACGTATAAAATGTTCCTTTTTGACCTTTCAATTGACTTCCTTTGTTCAAATCAGCGTTATGAATGGGAGGCCAATTAGCAGTCATCAAATTGCATCAGCACAGGTAAACTCTTCTAAGATTACCAATGAGCACTTATTAAACACATTCCATAATTTCTTAGTTTTAGGCAGATCAGAAATTGAACCCTTCAAAAACTGGATAGTAACTGATGATACCCATATAGCTAAACAATACAAGTCCATTTAGAATCAGAATTTCTATAGACTCTTCTTCAAAATGTAAACTTACAAGCTGAGGTGAGATTACGGAGGGTAAAATGGATCGCGAAGCCTTCTTGGCTCGCTTAGAAACCTTCCTAAACATGCTCTGGAAGAATCTAATCAACAAATCCACACTGCTCTCCGCGTCCTCTTCGTCGGTGTCGTCCTCAATTCCGTCATAGCCACCGAATAGGGCTTCGTCCGTTTCATCTGGTTCTCCTTCAGTTGAATTATTCAACTAAGAAGAAACGGGGAAACGGTGAACTGAATTCGAAAACAAATGAGTATTTGCTTGCAGAGGAAGTAGATTTAATAGTATACCTTGCCGTGGCAATGGCTGACTCTGAGATTGGAGCAAGAGTGGTAGTGGAATAGGGAACCAAGTGTTGCAGGTGGAAAAGTTGCCGTTGAAGTGTAGCGGTGGGGCTTGGTGGATGGATATGGTGTGAGATTGGTAAAAGAGACTAGAGTTGCAGAAGCTCCTGCCATTTTTTAAACGGGGAGTTCTGTTCCTTTTTTTTTGGGGGATCGGAGTCCTTCGCTTTTTATGATTATCCTTCAGAAAAGTCATACGATTGGAGCCTTCAGGCAGAAAAAGAAAAAACAGTTTTTTTTTTTTAGGAAAATGTTATTTTAATATTTTAGCACTTTGATTTTATTTATATATCCCTTTTAATTAGATCACACATGCACATGCTAAGGAGACTTGGCCCTGTTTGGTTTGAGGGAAGGGGGAGGGAAGGATCCCTATCGATTGTATTGACCAAATTGCCATTAATAAAAGTAATATTCCTTTTTGTTGAGAATATATTTTTGAAATATTGAAAATTTTTCATGGGTAATTTAGTAAAGATGGGAGGAAAAATTTATCTCTCCTCATTCCCTCCCATTTCCTCCCCTCAAACCAAACACACTTACAAATATGACCAAATATTTTGATAAAAGGGACTTATAAATAGAATTATAGTTGGATAAAATTTTAAAAGCCTCAAAACGTTAGTTAAAAAAGGACAACAAGATAATTGGGAGGAATATGAAATTATAAAATGTAAATATTTTTACTAAACTATCCCTCATATTTTTCTCTATCTACACCCTCTTTAGTGAGAGTCCACATTAGGTGTTTTTTCTTATGTGCTTGTTACATGCTTTTCTTTAAAAATCAATGAGAGATTAGTACTTTTTTTTTTTTGCTTGAAAGAGAAAGTGTATAAGGAAAAGCAAAGAAAAACATGTAACAAGTACATAAGGAAAAACATCTAATGTGGACGGACTCCTTTAGTGGATGGAAATAGCATAAATAGAGCTAAGCCTTCTCTAAAAAAAGCAAGTGCAAGTCCTAGGAAAGCAGCGGAGGTTAGAGACTTTTGCTTGATTCGACTTTAGCCTTGATGTGCTCCTCTTCCCCACCTTGATGTCCTCTCTCTCTTTGTGAAGCGAAGGCGAAGATGATGGTGGAGCGAAAGTGGAGGTAAAACAAAGCGAATATGGTGGAAGAAACAAGTTTCCATTAAGCCTTTTCAGTTTCTGGTGAAGTTCTAAAATTTCCGACGAATTCAAGAGTTTTTTGGCGAGCTTATGAATTTTTCAACATCTGTGGCCTTTGACAAAATTTGTAATGAGATTCACAATATCAATAATAAGTTTGATAAGATTCATAATGGTTTTCACAAGAGCAATAATTTTGACTTTCATATTTTTTATCAACAAACGTTTTTGTCAAAACCATTATAATTCTTATCAAAACCATAACCCAACTTGTGAATTCCATTACAAATTTTGTGAAGCGCATTCTACTATTCACCTTTTTTTTCCTCAGCTTCCGACGAGTTCTTGAGTTTTTTGTCAAGCTTATGAATTTTCTATCATTTATAGCCTTTGGAAAAATTCGTAATGAAATTCACAAGACCAATAATGAGTTTGACAAAATTTATAATGGTTTTTATAAGAGCAATAATCTTTATATACATGTTTTCATCAGCAAATGCTTTTGTCAAAACCATCACTAAACTTGTCAATCCTATTACAAATTTATAAAGATTAAAGCTCGTTTTATTGTTTACCTTCTTCTTCTTTAATCTCTTTTTTACTATTCAACTTTTTTACTTTTATAAAAATCATTATGAATCTTGTCAAATTCATTATTCTCTTGTCAATTCCATTATGAATTTTGTCAAAGGTCACAAATGCTGGAAATTCATAAGCTTGCTGGAAAACTCATGAACTCATTGGAAACTACAGAACTTTGCCAGAAATTGTAGAACTTCGCTAGAAATTGAAAAGGCTTGATATAAATTGGTTTCTTCCATCATTTTTACTTTGTTCTACCTCCACCTTTACTCTACCATATCATCGTCGCCTTTACTGAGAGTGAGAGAGAGAGAGAGAGAGAGAGAGAGGATGTCAGGAAGAGGAAGAGGAAAAGAGGGTGAGGAGAGAGAAAAGGGAAGAGATGACATAATGATAAATTCATCAATATTTTAAGATCTCAATTTGATCCTTGTCACTTTTATGTCATGTACAAATGTTAACAGACTTTTACAAATTTTAGAATTTCACATAGTATTTATCTGAGATTCTCCTTTTTATTTTTATGGGCTCAAGCATTAAATAATGGTTAAGGAAGGGCCCTAAAAGCTTTCATCAGGGGTAAATTCAGCCCAAAAGTTTCTCCCGTGCTAATTTTACCTCATAAATACAAAAAATAAAGTAATTTTACTTTGATTGTTATCCCAGTTAATTTTGACTGTTAATTAACTAAATTTGCTAAATTGACAGTCTAAATTGTTATTTTTGTTGAGGCGTAAATTTGCACTAGAAGTAAATGTGTTATTTATTGTCTTTTTACAAAGTTAGATTTAAAACTTTGGGGGTAAATTTGTTTCTTAACAAAAAGTTTAATGATAAATGGATTGCCAATTCAATAAATTTAGTTAATTAATAGTCAAAATTAACTAAAATAATTAATGAGGGTAAAATCTCTCCCCCTTAAAAACTTATAGAGCAAAAATACTCCTTAACCTTTAATTAATTCATGGGGCTGTTAGTAGTCCCCCTACCACTGGGATTGAGTCAGATTTTTTATATGATCAGGTAGCCCTTCAAATAAAAGTTAGTCTTAAATTTTCTTGCTCGAGAGAGAGTCTAAAATTCAGTACATAAATTAATACGAAAAAGACATTCTTAACCACTGTGCTGGTAATGTTTACAGAAGTAGGTGGGCTGCTGTTTCTCCATTGTGCTCTTACTGCAATAATGAGAATGAAGACATTCTTCATATTCTCAGAAATTGAGCAGAGAGCTTTGGGTTAGTCTTCTTAACCTAATTTACATTTATCAATTCTTTGCTGCCCAATTGTGTGAATGGAATGAACTTAATTTAAGAAAAGAAATAATTGGGTTGAGATGTTGGATCTAATTGAAATCTTGCGTGGGGAGTTTCAATTTGGAATCTGTGGAATTGGAGGAGTCAATTTGCTTTTGATAATGACATCCAAAAGCCTACCAATCCGGTCAATATCATTCGTCATTGTTGGAAACATGTTGTTCAAGTTCATCAGGCAAAGGAAAGCTCTAGTGCTTTGCATACTGATGCTCTGTGTTGGGGAGGCCCAACATGTGAATGGGTGAAGTTAAATGTTGATGTGGCGGAGTTTTAAGAGGTTTTAGAGGTTGTGGTTTTACTTATGATTTGGTTTGCTGTAAAGTTTTTGAAGTCAAGGAACGGACAATTCTGAAGGGTTAAAGCTTATTTGGAATTTCATTGATCTCCTTAATGATGATTCTCCCAATAAAATTTGTACTTTGGTGTTCTTTTAAAATACAAACCATGATAAGATTTAATTGAGATCTTCAATTCATTTATTTTTTAAGAGTTCAAAACAAAATAGCGGCACATAATTTAGCTAAACAGGTCTTTAATAGAAAACGATAATTTGGGATTAAATTCTCATTAGACTAGTCTTTTATAGATAGCTTAGCAAAAAACGGTAGTTTGGGATTAAATTCTCATTAGACCAGTCTTTTATTTTCTAGGGTTTAAGCTTTCTATTGTAAGTTTGTAAAACAAAACAAAAAAAAAAAAACGAAAAAGACAAAATAAGCAAATGGTTGACCTTGACCACTCCTATTATACCCTTCGGTAGCCGTTACAAATGTCAACTGCCTCCTTGTGGAATTCTCAGCCGTTACCTTCCAACAGGTATCATTGCCACGTGTCGTTACTTTAGCAAGAAGAACCCGCGGCAAAGCGGGGAATACTCATTGTTAATTTAAAAATTGTCTGTTTTGCCCTCACTCAAAATCCCATTTTGCACCTTAACGGCACCTTCTTGCTCTTCTCCAATGGGTGATTACAGCAACAACAGTCTTAATTCCTCTAAACTCTAGTTAATGGGTCAGGTTTCTCTCATTATCTCTTTTCTAAAAATCATATCCACCCATTTAAGTTATCACTCCTTTTATTTTTCTTTCATTTCCCTAATTAACGTTTTTAGATTAGTTCCTTTTCTCAATCAATAGTATGAGTATGAGGGATTATAATAAATTAAGATAATCAGAGGATTTCCTTCCCTAATTAAGCCTTGAAGAAATACTTACATATATTTCAAGAACCACACCTCATATATACTCTAACTAATTAAAATACAATAACTCATATTATTTTAACCTTGTGAGTCATCTGAAAAAAAATCATACATCTAGTCCGGGTTTATGGTTGTTCTCTAATACACGAACTCAAAATCAAGGATCTAACGGGCCTTGTACTGCAAGGGTAGGTGGTCATAAAGTTCTTGCTTCAACATGTAAATTTAATTTAGTATTTATATGAGATTAAAAATTTCAGAATACTTGTAGGGAAAGAAACCAAGTTTCAGACCATATCAAAAAAAGAAACAAAAGTATGAGGACGAGCGAATTAAGCATAGAACACAGCCTGAGACTACGTTGCTTCCAAATAAGCAACGGAAATAGTGAAAGAGAAAAGAGGCAAAATGGGAAATAGGAGAAACTAAAGAGCGAAATTTCGTAGGGGTATTGCATTAGCGTATGTGCATTGAAACCAGGGAGATCACCAAAGACTTGATTTGAAACCGGTCGCAGAAGAATATGCGGATAGGTTAATTAGGCTTCTATAATCATATTATCGTTTCTTCGTCATCATCGAGAATGGATCGAAATTCGAGAGCTAGCGTGCAAATACCTTCGACTCGAACGAGTGGACTCATCGGAGTGGAGCCTCAGGCCCCCGACAGGCGCACCATTTTCTGCAATGATCGCAGGGCCAACCTTCCCTCTCCATTCACGGTTTGCTAGCTTCTTCCATTACTCTTATTATTATTATTATTATTATTTGTTTCTTGAATGCTTCTGGTATATGTATGCCTCGCATTGTTACTTCTTTTAATTCATCTCATTTATTTATCTTTTGGGCATCTGGTTTCTCGAGGAATGAAAACTGGAATAGGAAATGCTGATAGATACGCATCAGGTGTGAGTTATATTTCTGCCATTTTCAGCTAGAAGAAGGCAGGGCAAGTTCTTCGGAATTTGTGTGCCCGCCATGCACTTCTGCTGTGACATGGCCTTCATGAATTATTAAGTTGTCGTATCAGAACTATTAATTTAATGTAACTTGGTTTCTACCTGCCTCTATGGCCATCATGGCTATTTATGTTTTCTTTTTCCTTGGTTCCAGTTATTTTACTAAGGTGTGAAGCCTCTAAAGGGCCTCTATTATGTTTTCTTTTTCCTTGGTTCGAGTTATTTTACTAAGGTGTGAAGCCTCTAAAGGGCCTCTATAGTAGCAGAGAGAGAGAGAAAATATGAAATGAGTGTCCTCACTCTCATTCATCCTCTCTCTTTGTTTTATACTTTAGAGGCATTTACACTATTGACACTTTTAAGTTCCATGCTCCTCTCTCTCTCTCTCTCTCTCTCTCTCTCTCGCTATATATATATATATATATATATATATATATATATCAATGGAGCTAAGCTGATATTAACTTATCATCGTTCGTTGAGATTAGAGAATGAAGGTATCCATTGAACTTTGGTTTCTACATGGTAGGTCTTCAGGACAAGCAATGGTCTCCAAATTTCTCATAATGGTTCAATACTTTGTAAATATTTTTCACTGTTATTCAACTCGGTGTTTTTTTTCCTGGATTTATTTATTAAAAGAACAAAATCTAAGGGGGGAAAAATCAAAGGTTTCCTATGGAATGCCTTTTCTCTAACAACAAAAGAGACCGTCTTGGTTGCAGACTTACCATGGGCAAGGCATTGGAAGTTGCAGCCAAATGTATTAATTAAGAAAAAGGCTAAAAGCAATACGTCTTGTTTTTGACATATCTACCTTTGATAGGAATGTGAACTATGTTGGTTATCAGATGTCAAAAGGTTTGATTTGGAGACATGTTCTATTAAAATTCTTTAATAGATGTTTAAAGAAAATAATTCAATTTGTTTAAACAATTGGACGTGTTTTCTTTTACTGTGCATTACAAGAAGTATGAAGAATGAGCTGCTCTCTATAGATTTCATATTTTATAAATATACCCGGAACTAATATACAGATTAGAACATGTGTAACAAGTTATGCTTGTGAGTACATTCTTAAATTTTTCGTTAGAATCTAAAACTAAGTTTTACCAAGTGATGAATTTTATGAGTTATGTTTAAATTTTGTAAAGCATGAAATATGGTTGCCAGTGGCGAGCTATTGTTTTCTACTTTTCTTAAAGAAGGGATTATAGTTGTGATATTTCATTGTTTGATTCTGGATCTATCAGAGTATCTGCAATCAATAAGTTACATAAAAAAAAAAAAAAAATCATCTTGATTCTTCAATCTAATCCCATGTGCACGCCTTGAAAGCACTTAATTAATTTTCTGTTTGCAAACTCCTAGTCATTGGGGGCTCCTTTTCATGGATGATAGTTTTTTGTTTGGGCAAATTATGGATGTTAATATTTTATATGTTTTGTGTGTGAATTTGTTAATTTTATCGAATTTTGACTAGTTAACATCCATTGTGGCAGGGAAACTCGATATCAACTACAAAATTTAACATCTTCACTTTCTTGCCGAAAGGATTATTTGAACAGGTAAGTTAGTTGAAACTTTTTATTCTCAAAACTAACGAAAATAAAAATAATTTCCAATTTTCATTATGTAGCAATTGGCGCTATTGGTGCACTACACTCTAATTATTCTATTAATAAAGCTGACTCTAAAACTTTGTTAAACATTGATTTAGTCCTTGCTACATGTGTGTCACAAGCAAATAATGAACCATGCTTTAGAGGATGCTAACATCGAGTAACATATGCTTACGTCAATTTATTGATGATTTAAGATAAGTTACGTTTTTACTTGACAAGGCCAAATAAATACTTCCTCCGGTCCTTAACAAGGATATATGATCTTGATCCTTAATATAAAACATATTTTTTTATCTTTGTCAATATTTTCTCAATTTGATCTTATTGATGTTTCCTTAGCAATAATTAAGAAGGAGAGGGATTGAGAGAAATAAAGAAGATGATAAGGGTATTTTAGAAAATATATATCATATTAATTAACTTCCTTAATATAATCAAAGTAGGTAAATTAAATATGTCTTATATTAAGGACTAAAGGGAGTACTCTAGTGCATATTCAATGTTTTCATGTTTTAGAGAAGTGAGAAATTTTTGTTTATGCTGCAGTTCAGGCGGGTAGCTAATCTCTATTTTCTTGGAATCTCAATTTTAGCAGCAACACCAATCAGGTATGTAGATTTTAAGTGCTTTGTTAGGATATTGTTTTCCAACTTGCAAGACTCATTGGTGTAATGCATATATATTTTTGTTTTCATCAGTTGGCATTCCTCCATGCTAATTCATACATGTGGAAAACTTGAACTTCAATATAATAGTACAAATCCTCTGCACCTCCTTGCAAGATGGAAATTGTAGATTTCCGAAAAATTCAATACCAGTTTCATTATTGAACAAATTAGACCCCATTGTGCAGAAACTAGTTCTCATTCGTTGAATATTTTGTATTTGTAGAGCATTAAAATCTTGTTTCCATATACCAGTATTTAAGACTTTCCGCTGCATTAGTATGGTTCTCCTTTATGCGTTTACTACTTCCTCCTGGTTTTTTTAATAAGGCTTTGCCTCATGCTTTATTGGTATGCTTTATCTCATAAAGTTTGCAATTATTCTGATTACAATTTTCTGATGATGTAGTCCTATATCTCCAATAACTAATGTGGTTCCTCTGTCTATGGTGCTTCTTATCTCTCTCATTAAGGAAGCTTTTGAGGACTGGGTGAGGCTGTTTTCTTCCCCCTTACCTTTCTCTTAGCTTTTTTCTGATTTTTAAAAAGGTTTTTTTTTTTGATGTAAAATGTGGCCTTTTTATGTTACTTCTTATATTTGTACTGATGTATATTTCTTAAAAACTGGTGCCTTTGGTTTTCTTTTAAATATTTCCCCCTTAAATTGTGTACAACAGAAACGTCATCAAAATGACAACGTCATAAACAATAGAATGATAGATGTTTTGCAAGATCAAACATGGGAATCCATAGCCTGGAAAAATCTGCAGGTTGGAGACATTGTCAGGGTGAGTGTGGTACACAACTGCCAGGTTGAATTTTGAAATTTCTACGTTTTGAACATGTATTTGCAAAGATATCAACGGTGATGATAGATCACACGGTTTTAAATCTCGTAAGGAAGTTAAGTATCATCTCTTCAGGCTGCAATCCATGTTTGCACATATTCAAGAGTCTAGGGCTCGCAAAGACTAGGCTTTTATACAAAATAGAATATTTACTATGAATTATAATCTTTGTATCAGGTTAAGCAGGATGGATTTTTTCCAGCTGATCTGCTTTTCCTGGCCAGTACAAATGCAGATGGTGTCTGCTATATTGAGGTTTAATTCCCCCTCCCCCAGCCAAAAAAAAAAACAATTAGTGTTTTTTTAAAAAATGCTCTTTAGCAGTCTATTACTTTGTGTTTGGGCTACAGACTGCTAATTTGGATGGGGAAACCAATCTCAAGATCAGGAAAGCATTGGAGAAAACTTGGGAGTACCTGACTCCAGAGAAGGCATCTGAATTTCAAGGTAAGGATTATATTGATTGAGCCATAAAATAGTTGAGTGTGGCTATGTGACCAACTTTCAGCCAAAATTTTCTTCTCAGCACTTCTTTTATTCATTTTTGTCTATTCTTTTATTCCACATGAGCATATATAGGCTTGGCACATCTATTTGAGCTGAAGTCCTAATCAATCTTCAATCAGGTTTTGCGTAAAAATTCAATGGGAATGTATTTTGCTTCAAATCATATGTATGATACCAATAAAACATTAGTCTTTTCTGGTTTACCCAATCATACAAACCAAATGGAATCATCAATTTGACTGTCTAGTTCTTGATATTGTCCTCTTTGGGATCCGTTACCTCTCATAGTCTTAAAATGTATCAAGAGGGGAGGTATCCAGACCTTTATAAGACATCTTTCATTCTCCTACCCAACTGATATGGGACTCCACAATACCAGTTTGATGAGTCAGTTCTAATGATATATGCAAAACTGACTTGCTTCTTATTTGAGCTCTAACTAGAAATTTTGTAACTGATTGCAGGTGAAATTGAGTGTGAGCAACCAAACAATTCCTTGTATACCTTCACGGGAAATCTTATTGTTCAAGCACAAACACTACCTCTCAGTCCAAATCAAATTTTGCTGCGAGTATGTTATGCTCATTCTGTTTAAAGTGTTGTCTTTATTATGAGAACTTTATATTTAGTATTAAACTGGTCAGAATTGTTGCGATTGCTAGGGTGAGTGAAAGCATTTTCTTTGCTGGATCCGGCATCAACTCATTGAAATTTCCTGCATTTTCAGGGCTGCAGTGTAAAAAATACAGGGTACATTGTTGGAGTAGTTATTTTTACAGGGCATGAAACAAAGGTTTGTTGCTATGTATGAGATTCTTGCAACAATGTTGTGTTCCATCATCTACTATTCAGTTGAATACAATTATCAAACTGAAATTATAGGAATGCACTGCTTGCTGCGACTTGTTTCTTGTAATATAATTTTAATGAAGAATGGTGATTTATCTATCCAATGACAAGGAAACTTTTCCAAGCACAACACTTTTCAATTTTCCTAGAAGGTGATGCTGCAGATCAGAGAGTTTAGGTTAACCAGAAAAGATATTTCTGTGTCTTATTTTATTTTCGTAAAAGTTTGTCAATAAAAAAATGGCATTGGCGGGATTAGTTACCCTCAAGTCAGCCACTTAATTCCCATTCAAAACCCTTTGACAGATAAGGCAGGATAAGACAAAGAAATTAAATTAAGTTCAATTAATGTAAACAACTTGCTTACAAACATATTCGTATGTGCATGTCCCCTTCACAATGCAAAATGTAAACACAACAATATCTAAAGTTTTGGGATATAGATACAGTAAGTGTGTGTGTGTGTGTCAACAAATAAAAAGTAAACAAGGTAAAATAAATTTGAGTTTTAAATAAGAACTTAAAATGCGTGGCCCCTCTTGTTCATCATGTTTTCCCGGTTTGATTGTTGATGGACTCTACTTTACAGACATTCGGAATACATTGCAGGTGATGATGAATTCCATGAATGTGCCTTCTAAAAGAAGTACATTGGAGAGGAAGCTTGACAAACTCATACTCGCTCTATTTGCAACTCTCTTTGGTATTTGTTTTATCGGAGCCATAGGCAGGTGTGTGATTTTAACCTTGTGTGAGCACATTGATGAGGATATTACTATGATAATCAACATCAACATCATCTTAATTAGTATTTTCATTTATGAAGTTTCTTGGGTTTGTGTAAATTGCAGTGGCTTCTTTGTAAACAACAAATATTTCTATTTACGCCTTGATGTAGGTGGTGAGGGCTCAGGACAGTTCAATCCAAGGAACAGATTTCTGGTACCAAATACTTGCTCCTTCAAGATGAATATCTATCTCCTTTAATTCCTTTCTTTTTTTAACTTTTCTCCATTTATTCATCTTTTTCAGGTTTTTGTCCTGACTTTATTTACCCTTCTCACCCTATATTCACCGCTCATCCCTATTTCACTTTATGTGTCAATAGAGGTTTGTCTCAGCTGATTACAAATCGTGGCATTGTCATTATCACTGACAAAGGGAAAATTTTATTTATTTTCGGCAACTGTTTCAGATGATAAAATTTATTCAGTCTACTCAATTTATCAACAATGACTTGTGCATGTACCATAAGGAAACCAATACCCCGGCTTTGGCCAGGACATCTAATCTGAATGAAGAACTTGGGCAGGTTTGTTGTAGCCACATTCTTTGAATGAAGATACTGACGGAATAATTATTGTCATGCAGTCTTTCTAACCTCTAAGAAATCAAGAACAGATGCAGTTGTCTAGTTTGCAACCATATCCACAAATTCCCACTCCACTGTAATTAGCAAAATAGACTGAAAACCACTTCATATTCCTGAACAATCCCTGCGCTACCAAGAATTCTCTTTTAACGAGTAAACTGATCTCCAAGAATTCTCTTATTAAAAAAGTAAACTTGCATAACATGTAAGATGCTGAAATTAATCATCAAAGGGGGTGTAGCGCTGAGGCTGATATTTAGAGTGTAACTCTTCTAACTATTTCATATGAAGAGAATGCTTCTTCTTACAGGGATTTAAGGATAACAATTTATCCTATTAGATCCTAAGATGTAGGCTTACAGTAACAAAATCTTATCATTGGCAAAATAAAAAGAACAGAAATATCACATGAAATATTCTAATTAACAACAATTTGATATGAACAAAAAGAAACATCTTCAGCAGTTGTTTCTTTTCTTTTTTTTTTTTTGGGGGGGGGGGGGTTGGCGGGGGAAGTTCAAATCATAAAATTTTAAATGGCATCTCCCAAATGGGTTTATTAATATGTTTCAAGGAGATATACTTTACAGAAATCCTATTAGTTTACTAAGTTCTTATCTATTTGGCTTCTTGAGGTTCTTAGCTGAACTAAACAATTTTGCTGTTGTTTTGCTAGGTGGAGTACATCTTCTCTGACAAAACAGGAACTTTAACAAGAAACTTAATGGAGTTTTTTAAGTGTTCCATTGGAGATCAGGTCTATGGAACTGGTGTTACTGAAATTGAGAGGCAAATAGCAGAGCGTAATGGGATGAAAGTTGAGGTGGTACATTTTTTGATTGAATGAGGGTAATCGTGCTGTTAGAGAGATCATAATTATGGGGTATCAGTCTTTCTCTACAGGAAAATAAATCAGACACTGCAGTGAAAGAGAAGGGCTTTAATTTTGATGATGATAGGCTTATGCAAGGAGCTTGGAGGAATGAGCCTAATCCTGACTTTTATAAGGTAAATTTTTTTGCTTTATGTTATTACAATATGCTTATACCATGAATTCAGAAAGTCGAATCTTGCACCACTATATGGCATGTTATATTGCTCAAGGTAATATAATATTCTTTGTTTACAATGTAGGAATTCTTCAGATGCCTTGCCATATGCCATACTGTACTTCCTGAGGGAGATGAGTCGCCAGAAAAAATCAAGTATCAAGCAGCCTCGCCTGATGAGGCTGCTTTGGTCATTGCTGCAAAGAACTTTGGTTTCTTCTTTTACAGGTTAAAACTTATTCCGCACATCTGCTGTGTGGTTATCATTTACTCATTTTTCAAACCTTCGTGCGCTTTATGATATCCACTGATGGATTATTTATAAGTTACTTTTTTGAATTTTCCGAGATATTGGGATGTTTTGTTGCTTGTTTGACATGTGTAGTTTTTGAAGAATACCACATCCACTTCTTTTCTTTTCTTGTTCTCCTCAATAAATGATATTTTCTTACCAAAAAAATTAAAGATAGAAAATTGCCCTATTGAGATGCTCACTGGGAGCATGGCTCCTTTATACACTTAATATGCTTTATAATGGCTGGTTCTGCTATACATAGTGAGTTGATAAATATTGAGGTTAATGCAGCTTGATTTGGTGCTAATTAATATTATTCTGTCAGACGCACGCCGACAGCAATATATGTTCGTGAATCACATGTTGAAAAGAAGGGTCAAGTCCAAGATACATCTTATGAAATTTTGAATGTGCTTGAATTTAACAGGTAGTCATTCTTCCTCCCTAACTGGTTTCGAAGGTTTCAACATTAATTTCTGATATTGCTTTGTAATCCTTGTTCCCTTAACAGTACAAGGAAGCGCCAATCTGTTATATGCCGTTATCCAGACGGGAGGCTTTTATTATACTGTAAGGTAATAGTTTCTTGAAGCTACCTCACAAGACTTAAAATTGTAGGGCTGTTGGCTAAGAAGATAACATCTTCCCAGGAACTTGAATTTCACAGGGTGCTGATACAGTAATCTACGAGAGACTGGCTGATGGTGCTGATGATATAAAGAAATTGACCAGGGAGTATTTGGAACAGTTTGGAGCTTCTGGGTTACGTACATTATGCCTGGCCTACAAAGAATTATCTATACATGTATATGAAATTTGGAATGAGAAGTTCGTCCAGGCCAAGTCTTCTCTAAGTGACCGTGACAAGAAGTTAGATGAGGTACATTTTTTTTATACTCTGGTGGTAGCTTTTAAATGTACGTCAATGGCAATCATCAACCTCTTCATATTTTTGGATTTATTTTCCTTAGAAAAGGTTAAATTTGAAAAGGCAATTGTTTTGATGTCTAACTTCTAGGTGAAATTTTCCAATTTTGTTGGTTGGTTGTCTTTACATTGGTCAAATTTGAAAAAGCTATTGTTTTGTTATACAAATTAACTATAAGGCATCCCATTAAACAGTTTGGCATGAAAATTACCAGTCAAAGAAGCTAGTTAGTCGAAGTTGCTGTGATTAAATTTTACAAAAGGATTTCGTTCTGAAACTATCTTAAGAAACTAGAAAAAATAGTCATACTATTCACTACATCTGAAGTATTATAGAATGTTCAGACGAAATTTTATCCTTACTGATGCCAGTAGAAATAAAACAGGTGGCAGAACTTATAGAAACTGATCTGATTTTGATTGGTAGCACTGCCATAGAGGACAAGCTTCAAGAGGGCGTCCCAGCATGTATAGAGACTCTCCAAAGAGCTGGCATTAAAATTTGGGTGCTTACTGGAGACAAGATTGAAACAGCAATAAATATAGCCTATGGTGAGTCTGCCTCCATTGAGATCTAGTTTTTGTCCCTCCTTGTTGGTGTTCGAAGAATTTTATTATGTTTTCTCTTATATCATATTCCCACACACTGGCTGCAGCATGCAATCTAATATCCAATGAGATGAAAAAATTTATTATCAGCGCAGAAACTGATGCGATTAGAGAAGTTGAAGAAAGGGTAAGCTGCAAGCAATCTTAGCGTCTTGGTTTCAGACCTAGTTTATAATTTTCCTTACCATGTCAGTTGCATTATTTCGTTATTTGTAGGGCGACCCAGTGGAGATTGCGCATTTTATTAGAGAAGAAGTGAAGAAACAGTTAAAGTCATCCCTTGAGGAAGCACAGAGTTATCTTCGCTCTCTGAATGGACAAAAGTTAGCACTTGTAATTGATGGGAAATGTCTAATGCATGCATTAGACCCAAGTTTAAGAGTGATGCTTCTAAATTTGGGTTTGAATTGTCATGCAGTTGTTTGCTGTCGAGTTTCTCCTTTACAAAAAGCACAGGTAAATTGACTGCTACACAGGGGCTGATAACTTGTTTTTGCTGTCACACTTACTGTGAAGAGACTTTACATTTGGGGAAATTAATTTTGAAATAATTTTTGGCCTAATGGTAAGAATACTTGGGATAACAAAGGGCGGCTCAGTGCACAACAGTGCACAAGGCTCCCATCAGGTAGGGTTTTGGGAGGGTCTGATGTATGTAATCTTACTTTCACAAGAGGAGGGATTGTTTCTAAGATTTGAATACATGAGAACAATTTTTATCATTGTTCCAAGGCTCCAATACTTGGGATAACATCCTTGATAAAACATTGATGATTGTTGCTTTTAGCATGTTGTTAAATATCATGGCATTGTTTATGCTCATAGGTCACAAGGCTAGTCAAGAAAGGTGCAAATAAAATAACATTGAGTATTGGTGATGGAGCCAATGATGTTAGCATGATTCAAGCTGCTCATGTTGGTGTTGGAATAAGTGGGATGGAGGGGATGCAAGCAGTGATGGCTAGTGATTTTGCCATTGCGCAGTTTCATTTCCTGGCAGATTTGCTTCTTGTCCATGGCCGGTGGTCGTACCTTCGAATATGCAAGGTATCATATTTTGCAAACAATACACTTGCATTGTTGTTCTTGCTGGTTGTAACATACTTGAAAATTGATTTTTGCAGGTTATTACATACTTCTTTTACAAGAATCTTACGTTCACTCTTACTCAGTTTTGGTTTACTTTTCAAACGGGGTTTTCTGGTCAGAGGTTCTATGATGATTGGTATCAGTCATTATACAATGTGATCTTCACGGCAATGCCTGTGATTGTTGTTGGACTATTCGACAAGGTAAAGCATTATTCTAACCACTGAGAGCAGTTTTTTCTTTTCTTTGGCCTTTGGCATCCACATTGTGCTCATCATTTTGACGAGCATAATGTGCTTATGACTAATCTGAACTGTTTGGATTGGTTTTCGATGGTCTAGATTTAATTTAATTAATTTTTATATTAATATATATAAAATTTAAAAAAAAGATAATCTTATCACCAATACTCCTCAAAAAAATGAATTCAGCATTTAAAAAATCACAATTAAAAATTTTAAATTGGGGGAATTACAATGAGGTCCCAAGAAAGAGATTTAATTACCTGAAAGTCCTATAACAACTGAGAAATATATAATAATAAGTTTCAGTGCAAGACATGACAATAGGTTTTTATTCCTCACTTGTCATTAGGACTTCTTGATAATTAAGTCTCTTGCTTGGGACCTCCTTGTAATTCCTCCTTTTAAATTTGGCACTTCAAATTAGATTTGAACAGTCTAAATCTCAACAAAGCGATGAGCACTGAATGAGAATGCTTCCTTTTAATGTGGGTTTCTGAGTTTGAAGACTATATCAGAAACACTGCGTCACTCATTAAAATCATGGCTGACATTTTGATTTGCCATTTGTGCCTTTGCCAGGATGTGAGTGCATCTCTTTCAAGGAAGTATCCTGGACTTTACATGGAGGGAATAAGGAATGTCTTCTTCAAATGGAGTGTTGTGGCAACATGGGCCTTTTTCTCCATCTACCAGTCGTTGATAGTGTTCAATTTTGTGATTTTGCCAAGTTCAGGTGCTAAAAATTCAGCAGGCAAAACATTGGGACACTGGGATGTCAGTACAATGGCCTACACATGTGTTATAGTAACAGTCAATTTACGTCTACTTATGATCTGTAATTCGGTCACGAGGTGGCACTTAATTGCTGTTGGTGGAAGTATATTAGCATGGTTTATTTTCACCTTCATATATTCAGTAGTCAAACTGGTAAATTCTCCTTCTTTGTTTATCTCTCCACTTAGAAAGAAGCTGACAAAGATTATAATAAAACTATAAAGTTAAAAATGAGTTGTAGTGTTCATTGTTTGTGGACAGTGCAATTTATTTCAACTTTTAGAGAAATACTGATATCGATTATTATTCTTAAACTTTTATTTATGACCCCTTGGAAACATTCTTACCTTGGGTTCTGTTTCATTTACCTGCAGAAGAATGAATATTTTGTGATATATGTCATAATGAGTACACCCTATTTCTACCTCACGCTTCTTCTTGTTCCCTTTGCCGCCCTCTTTGGTGACTTTGTCTTCCATGGGTAAGGCTTTTAAAGAAGGGTTATGATGCAATTTTAGTAATGAAATTTTTTCGCCATGAGCATTTTTTTTTTATATGAGTGAGCATTTAACACAATATAGTTTGAGTGAGCATGTGGCCTGGTAGCCCACAATGCCCTTCCAAGCCCACAAGAAAAAATGCTCAACCTCGCCTAAAAGTAGTGGCCCGAAAGAACATTGGGCATTTTTGGACAAGGCCACTAGGGCAAGCATGGTATGTTGCCAGCCCATTTGGCCCTACCCAAAGTCTTAATTGGAGTTTTCTTCATATGTGATTTTTACAAGTATAATGTCAATACTTAAGTTGAAAAGCCCGCCATGCCTAGCCCCCCTTGCCTAGCTCAAAATTACTTGAGCTTTTCACAAGCAGGGCCAGGCAACAAGATGCATTTCATTCTTCGGGCAGGATCATGCCTTGCTTAGCCCTACCCATGCCCACCCTTAGTAGACATAATCTATGTATGCAATTTTAGCAATTCCTCCGTTACTTTTTTACATAGGATCCACTTGTTCTCCCTCTAGTTTTATAATGAACATTTGGGCCAATTTAATGGAATTGCTAAAATTACACTATTTTTAAAAAATTGTGTCTACTTTTACACCCTTCAAAACTTGATTGTGTTGGATACTCATGGTAAAAAAATTTCAATGCTAAAATTACACCTTAAAGAACCCTCAGCTTTTAAGATTCCACTTCTCTATCTGATAGTACCGTATTTCTCTTTCATCTAATTGATGATTTGAGTTGATGTGGTTACAGGATTCAGAGATGGCTCTTCCCCTATGATTATCAGATTATTCAGGAAATTCACAGAGACGAACCGGAAAGCAGCAACCGGACAGAGCTGCTGGAGGTGGGTAGTCATTTGACGCCACCAGAGGCGAGGAGCTACGCCATGTCT
Source organism: Acacia confusa (assembly GCA_037074495.1). Lineage (NCBI taxonomy): Eukaryota > Viridiplantae > Streptophyta > Magnoliopsida > Fabales > Fabaceae > Acacia > Acacia confusa. The sequence goes on along the minus strand of CM073513.1, from coordinate 7,193,228 downwards.
CAACTGCCTCGTGAGGAATCAAAGCACACAGGCTTTGCTTTTGATTCACCTAGCTATGAGTCCTTTTTCGCTTCACAGTTTGGTGTATATACGCCGCTTAAGGCATGGGATGTTGCTAGACGAGCTAGCAGGCGAGCACCAAAGGCAGGCCACAGAAAATAGTTGGGACACAGTGATTGTGATTTGCTCAAGTGCATTCACTTTCTTTAGCTATGGTTTTCCATTTTGAGATGTGCATATCCTATGTTTTGTTAGGAGATATCTTTTTCAAGATCTTCGAAGCAACAATGTTTGATCCCGTTACACACACACACACACACACACAGAACCTGCTAGAGCCAGGTTTCTAAGATGCCGTGAGAAAATGGCTACTGAAATGATCAGTTGCACAGGCAGGCCTTCCCAAAATGAAATACAGTAAATTGCCTTCTATCTTTCTGGTGAGCAAGAGATTAAGTATAAATACTATCTCATCCCCCACTGAATTACTCTCAGCTTATACTTATATATTAGGGAGCACTTAAAAAAAAAAAAAAAATCGGTTACTGTTAATAATTTTCTTCCTTTTACAGTCACACAGGTTATACTTGCGACCGTACATTCTGCATTATTACAATGTGCTTTAAAAAACAAAGAAAGAAAAGCAAGCCCTAAAGCATGAGAGGGTAGAAAGAGTGCACATTTGTTGGTTTACAACAATATCCTATTTCAAGCATCTTTGGCATTCAAAGCAATTTCACATAGTAATTAATTGGGCATGCATCAAAATCACGGAATGCCTAGAACTTTTAATGGTTTGCATTAAATCATTGATGAGGTTTTTACCGATTCTATAGGCTAAAACTAGAACAAGTATGCTTCTTGGAAGATTGACGTCCAAGGTGTGCAAACAAGGAATAACACTCACTGACACTTCTTAAAAGCAACTGGGCTGATTGGGATGAAGCCAGATGGGGATACCAGAGCATCAACGGGCACGTCATGAGGAGTGACAGCTATTCTTTTGTTTTCTACTATTTGTATCGAGTATGATAGGGCAACTGCACTCAAGTAAAAGAGAACACAGATGAAGAAAATGAAGTGATTAAGACCAAGAAGCCAGCACACTACATATGTTCCCCTAGGCATGGGTTAAACAGTAATTACCGAGAAGTGGCTGTTGCCAATTTTGCTTCTTGACTAGCTCTTGGTATTTCCTCAGGAACATGTCATAGTAACTTCCAAGATTTTAACATGCAACGAAAAATGAGAATCATGTTATTCAATATTCAGTGTTGTCACTAAAACATCATGAAGGTAGAGATGAATATCCCTGATACATAAAACTGATGACAGTGTCAACGAATTTTGAAAGGGTTGACAGCCATTGCTACCTAGATAGGATTTTTCTAATAAAATTGGTAATGTAAACTACAGGAACTCAATTTTTAACTTTAGCTAAAAGCATAATCCTAAATTTCTAGGCTAAACCTAGAGAAAGCTGATATGTCACACAAGTTAGATACATAAACTCACCCCCCACTGCGGCCCAACCGTCTTCCTGATCTATCAAATGCAAGGCCTGCCAAGGTGGCATACATAGTGAATGATAAAGTTGTACCATATTGCTAGTTATATGATATTACAAAGATGACCAAGAATTACCTGGTATAATGATCAAGTCGATTGGGTCAGTTGTCTGCATAACTGCCAGAATTTTATCAGTAGAAAACACAAATTAAACTTTTTTAAGAAAAACAACAACAATAACAAGCCTTATCCCCCTAGGTAAGATCAGTTACACAAATCACATGACATCAATATACTCTATCAACAACTAAATCTTTGAATATATTAATATAATTGTCATTGTAAAAGAATAAGTCATATTAAAATGAGAGATGGGAGGAGGAAAACTAATATATTATAAGGAGCAGAGTACAAGCTAAGCAATCTGGAAGAAAGGCTACCTCTGTATCAAAGTAAAAATAATAATTAGAGAGAGAGAGAGAGACCTCTCAAATCTAAGCTTTTCAAGACCACCCCGGTATTGCATAATCATATTCCAAAATAGGTAACTATATTACCCCATCTACTTTTTTATTAAAAATAATTTTGTTATGCCTATTTTAAGAGCCAATTAGAAATTATCTCCACGTTGGGCATAACCACAAAAGCAATATTCATCTATGATGTGTGAACAACATGCCAATAGTAGCACAATTTCCACATTCAAGAACAGGAATACGTGTCGAATGCCTAATTCTCCCAGCTGTATTCCAAAACTACTACCCCAATGACGCTAATTTTACAAGAGTATCTTCAACGTTTTAAATAAACATTTACCCAAACAGTACAATGATTCATTCTATACAATCAGAAATTATAATGAAAGTGTTGTCATATTGAATACTTTGTCCAGTAAAATACCTGAAGAATATTCTAACCTGCACAGTGGTGGAAAAGAAACTTGATTGAGGTAGGTACATAATAAATATATATTAATCCCTTCATCTCTTGTCAAAGTTTAGCAACGCATAAAACATAACAAAGAAATGCATAAGAAAATACTAAAAAGGTTATACCATCTTCACGAGGATTTCCATTGTGATCTACTAAGGTTGGCTCCAAAATGTTCATTGAATTCAGAACCAGATCATCAACACTTGATAGCCTCAGCATTCTCATGTTGCTATTTCTATCCTCTACGCGTGGCACATAAAGATTTTTCTTGATCTGTACATGACCCTCTTCAGTTGAAAGCTAGATGTAAGAAACTTCAAGATATAACAGCAATGCAAGACATGTAGGTGCCCAACAATCACTATGCAGGCTCAAAAGCCTGAGAGTATTAGATTCGCTTGAAATTTGTAGTAAATTTTGTGTGTGAGATATTCTTCTCTTTGCATAGATAAAGCTGCTCCAATAGTGCAACTAGAAAAAATAAAACCAAGCTGACTTAAATGTGTTTCTATTTGAATTCCGTCTAACATGTTTCCTGCACCAAAAGTGCTGTTAAATTTCTTATCCACTCAAAGTTTTACCAATCTGATCAAACATACATGTATGACTTCACAAAATTATTCATTTGAATTGTAACTTGCTTGTTATTGTATATTATTAATCAGCTCAAACCCATTTCTCAACAAGAACTGCCATGCTACCCCCTTCACCAGGAAATAAAGAGCAGCTAGGGGCATTAAAAAGAATTCAAAATTCAAGATAGGTTATTGATTATTCATCAAAATATGTATAACATGACCAGCAGGTTAGTCACTGGAAAAAGGTCAAATACAGAACACACCTGCTGCGGGGTTAGATAATATTGCTGAAACAATTTTTGATGTATCAACTTCTCGTAAAGCATTAGAACTTATATAAGCACATATGCTGGTACTGTTCTTGAACCACGGAGCTTCTAAAACTTCCCTCTGAATAGCATCATCTGAAAGACAAACACCCTTGTTCAGAAGGAATTGGACGCAAAAACCAAATGATACTATTCATATGTCATGAAATCTTCAGAAAACTGCAAGGAGACAGTCATCTTGATACACGTAAGAAATTCATAATTACAAAGAGACAGCCATATTTGACATCGCACGACGATGATATACGTTCAACTCCAAGTTCACATTTGAAGTCTCACTAATATTGCTAAAGTAATTTGATTATCATACGTGAAAATTGCAAATTCAATTACTCATACATTACGAATGACATCGAATCACTACTTTGGTCCCTCCATGCCAATGATCGAAGAAATTCAGTGCATCTATATTCAACAATGTTATCTCTCCCTCCAAGCCTCAAATTATCTTTATTATGTTAAGTAAGGATCACTCAGGATAATTCCCGATAAGAAACTCAGAAACCAAAACTACCGAAAATGTAAAGAAAAGGAGTAAAAGAGAGAGAGAGGCACCTTCTTGAGATCTCAGAATAGGGTCCATCTTCTTCAGTTCTCTGCGCATTTGGGTTCGGAAAGAGTGCTTTGCATCAAAGATGTGATCGAGCTGAGGATCGTAGTTGGTGTTCATGGTGCAGAAAGGGCGCCGGTTAGCAGAGTGATTAGTGGGCGGTGCTATCGTGCGCGGGAGGGGGATGGCGAAAGAAACTAACTTGGAGGCGTTAATGGTGATCATGGAAAGATTTCTGCAATGACGAAGCATGCCTCGATCTCTCTTCTTCCCCTAACACTACCTTCAGCCTTTGCGGATAGAATCTGAATAACCGTTGAGGCCCAGCAGAAGCAGTGCCGCGTGCTGGATAATTTCATTTGTACCTCGCTCACCACTCAACTATTCAACTATTGATGTCATCGCCAAGCCTATTAAAAACTAAGAAGAGTTTTGTACCAGAAGCTAGCTTGTGTAAAACTAAATTTTAAGTGCTATCAAAACAGGCATTAAGAATACTTTGTTTTAACCATGTCATTAGTTTAAGGTATAACAATAGAAAAATGAGATAGAATATTCTTACTACCATTTTTTGTTACTATCAATATTACTACCACTTTTTCACCGTTAGATCATAATCTCAATAGAAGAGAGAAATGATAGAGATAGATAAGATTTTGATGTCACCGTAAAAAAGTAATAGTAATATTGATATTAACAAAAATGATAGTAAAAATATCCTACCTAAAAAATATAGTGTTGAAAGCTTTTTTTTTAATGATCATAGACCCCACTTGGAGTGACACCGGATTAGTAAAAAATGGTGAACATGCTGGACAAAAAAAAAAACTGTTGATGTCATTCTTATCGGGAAAATTAATTTTCTGCCCTAATTTTATATTTATTGTAATTTAATCTTTATAATTTCAACTCATTAAAATTACCTCATTGCAATTGAATCTCTAAAATGTTAATCATTTAAACCTTTGATTACTAAATCAAATAAAATATAATTTATTTTCTAAAATTAAAAATCAATATTTTTAATTATTAAAACTATAAATGGAGTTAAAATTTAATGATTGAATAGTTAAAAATATAAAAATTGAGTTGCACCAAAACAAAATTTAGAAATTGTATTACATCTGAACAAAACTATACGGATTTAAAATAAACAAAAATTAATTTTAATTTTTGTGTTCTTCTCCTCATGGGGAGCTGTCACTTCATTGTAGATGGTTCTAAAATATCAATTTAGATGAAATCAGCATAATTTATTTTAATAATTAATTATTGTCATTGATCTTTACGCAAGCAATTTTAAATTCCCCAAATAATACAAAACGAACGTACATTCCTATGTCAAACAGCTATTTTTAATTCAACTCGACAACACACAAACATAGGTTTTAGTTTTCTTATGTTGCATGAGAAAACTAAATTTCCTTCACACACATGAAATGATGAGACCCACATATATTATTATATATATATGTGGATCCCACCATTTTATGTGTGTATGACATGAAATAATTTTTTTCCTACACAATAAGAAACATTAATCCCTATATATATATATGATCCCGTCAAATAGTTTTTTGCCAAGCAGCTTCGTGAATTTATATATCTGTGTGTGTGTGAAAGCTAGTAAGGTGAACTTATATATATACTCCCTCTAATCCTAATTACTCCCTCCGGTCTTAATTATAAGGTATAGTTGACTTTTTTGAAGAGATTAAGGAAGCTAATTAAAATACTTTAGAGTATTTTTATTTTTATTTTTTTATTCAAACTAATTAATTTGACTAGTAAACTAATATATAATCTAAAAATATATAAAATAAGAAATGATTAAGTAACTTATTTAGTTTCCTTAATTCTTCTAAAAAAAAAGTCAATCTTATCTTATAATTAAGACGAAAGGTTGTAGTAATCAGCACTGAATATGTTCGTCTACAGATATTTACCAAAAACAAAGCTATCAGTGCTAGCTTTAGCTAAAAGCTGAATATGTTCGAATTCTCAGCATTTACATCAATCATTGCAGCCTTTAGTTCCATCTAACGGTTCGTGTAAGAATTGAATCTCTCATCTTAACCAGCAATTAATTATTATATCTCTTTTATCTGTATTAACATTGTTTGGATGTTCAAATGTAAGTCCAGTTGAGTTTATGTGTAAAAATTTCACATCGAGTAAGGTTAAGCTTAATAAATAATATAAAACAAAATGAAAAAGTAAAGCATTTGACTGATTCACATTTGTATTTCCTAAATTGAAGATGCTTTGCTTTTATGGTGGTGGGCATAACAAAAGTGGGAAGTAAAAAAACGCATAGTACTACACTACTAGTTTGGTTAACATGAAAGTTGGTGGTCTTTCTTTTTAAGAGCTTATTTACCAATTAAATAATGATATGAAGTGCATATTATTAAAGGGAAAACATGGTGAAGAGATTGATGTTCCCAATAAGTGTGCTTTTAATTATATATATTATAAAAAAAAAAAAAAAAAGGATTAATGGGGACTAAAAGAAGCATCTTTTTTGGTTGGGGATGAATTGAAGGGACGTGGTTGATTAAACTTGGACGAAGAAGAAGATAAAAATGAAATGCTTTTAATTTGGACCCAAAAAATGAAATAGAGTTCCTGATTCCTCCTTTTTTGTGTTTGTGGTGTTGAACTTATTCCACACTCACGACATATACTATTTTATCAAATATCTATATATATTTCTGTTCCTGTTGCTGTGGCCAACATCTCACAAAGTTGTTGTGTACGAATCCATAAAAGTAAATTATATATATTCATTAATTAATTCATGCACGCCGCCCTTGATTCATATTATATATGCTCCGTTTATTCTTATGTACACTTACATCGCTTGCTTTGGTTTTTTCCCCCTATTTACAAACCGTCCGCTACTTGATGCTGAGCTTATTTAGTATGTCGGGGGTAAAATGACTTATGAAAAAGTCTGATTGGGTAAAAGTCAGATTTTGAAATGTAATTTATGTTTGGATTAATGACTGCATAAGTGGTTTTTGAATATAAGTCATATTGTAAAATTTGTTTGAAATGACTTATAGATAAGTAATTTTTGAAATAATTATAAAATAAAATTTAAAATAAAATTACCAAAAATATGAAAAATGCTTAATTACAAAATTTGCACAGTGTTTTATATAAATTACAAATTTTTTTATATAAGTCTGTATAGTATTGTATATAAGTCAAGATAATTCAGAAAAAGTAGTTTATCTCTGCTTCAGCTTATACACACATAAACACTTATAAACTCGATTGCAGTTTTTTTATCCAAACAAGAAAAAATCATAAGCCTTATTCAAATAGTAAATAAGTCCGATTGAGTCTCCCATAAGATGTACCAAAGAAGCTAACTATTACATGTACTCATTCATCTCTGAATTTAAGTCCTCTGGTTAAAAAAAAAAAGGTCAGCCTATAAAAAATAGTCATTTTTTAAGGCTTGGTCCTACATAGCTAAAACTATTTTAATAATATTTTATTGTTTTTTCAGTTATTTTTAAGAAATAAAATTAGAACAATGAACCACTTAATTTAACACATAAATATTGTTAAAATTAAAGTATAAATGATATGCATCATATAACAAATAAACCCTGTCAGTAAGTTATAATAAAAGGTAAATTATTGTTCACATACTATAATTACAAATAATTAATGAGAATACTTATCAAAATTAAAAATACTTCTTATAAATATGTCTTGAAAAATGTAAGTAGTAAAAAAAAACATAAGATATAAACAAAACAATCACTAGAGAATAAGTCAAATATTACAAAATTAGTAAGAATAATTATGAAATAAGAAATACGAGTATCTTTTATAAGTTTTTAATTTTTAAGTTTCTTAATGTAAGATGTTTTTATCAAACTTAATTTTAAAAAAGATAATAACAATTAAATATTTGCAACATCATTAATCATTAACAAAGTATAAAAAATCAATGATATTAATATCATATAAATAATTTTTTTAAAAAAAAACATATCGGTATAAAAGAGCCAGCTTTTTTAGGCTCTCGATCCACAAGGATGACCCTTTTAGGCCCCTTTCACTTTTAAGGCAAAAATATAAGCTTGACCATCGCAAATTCAGGGTCTAAATGAGTCAGCTTGATGTACTTGACCTGTTTTTCTTGCTCTAGCTATAGGATTGAAGGATGATAGAAATTTTTTTCCATGAAAAAGTGAATGAGGAAGAGAGAAAGTGAAAGATGATGAGTTGTGATACCAGCATATTGGATCCACTTATGTGGATGATGAGGTGGCGTGAAGGGTAGGATGTTTAAATGATTTAATAGTTAAATTTAATATTAAAGGACGACAAAACAAAATTGTTATGTTTTATAAAATTCTACGGTGAAAATACTTCTACAAAAGCTTTTGACTACCCAATGCTCCTTAGTGAAAACTTGTGGGATCAAAATGAACTTTATTCCAAATTTTATTAGTTAGAAGGACAAGATATATTTTTTATGCATAGAAAATAGGGTTAATGTACAAAAAATATAAATAACCTTTTTCTCCAAGAGCGCCAGCACTACAAACTTTTTTCTGGACCAAAACTACACACAACGTTACGTTTTAGGAATAAAAATACCACGAGCCGTTAGTTGACCGATGTTAACTGTTAACTTGGACGGAATGGAACAATAACACCAGTGAAATTACCATTTTACCCTAAGTTTTAAATAATTAAAAATAATTAAAATAATCCCTTCCCCGCTAGTGGGTCCAATCACCAGCCATACCGCCGCCAAGGGCGATCGGCGGTGTATTTTAGTTTATTATTATTTTTTAATTATTTAAAACTAAGGGGAGGCCATCGGAGGAGGTTGCCGAAGTGGGCGTTGGTGGTGTGACCGGTGGTAGGACCCACCGGTGGGGAGGGGTTATTTTAGTTTTTTTTTTAATTATTTAAAATTAAGGGCAAAATTATAATTTCACCGATGTTACTGTTCTATTCAATCCAAGTTAACGGTCAACCAACGGCCTGTGGTATTTTTGCTCCCAAAACATAATGTCGTGTGTAGTTTTGGTCTAGAAAAAAGTTTGTGGTGTTGGACGCTCTTGGGGAAAAAAATTTTGTATATTTTTGTACCTTAACTCTAGAAAATAATGGTACTTTGTAGGATTTCATACCTAGAAATGTATCAATAGTCAAATTTAAAATCTTTTTATTATTCAATCTTGGAACAAGGGTTTTTCACCATTGTCCGCTTGTTTATATTTACATATTCAAAAGAAATACGAGTATGCATAATATGTATACTCTTTCTAGTTTTTATCATAAGTCATCTTTAAGCACTTCATTAACTATATTTTAAAAGTTAACAAATTTTTAATTTTATAATTAGGACACGAGAGACTAATTCAAATTTCTTTTTAATTGAAACAACTAGAGAAATACACATGTCTTCATTCGTTGGGATTGAACCAGTGACCTCTTGGTCTAGAAGGCATTTATGCACTGCAGCAACATGCTCCTAGCGACATAATTCGTCTCTACATAGGTTGTTCTTTTTACCTCTTTTTAAACATGTTTTCGTATAAATCCAATTTTTTATAGGTATATAAAATTCAAATTGCATACTCTTCTTGTTCTATTTGTAAGACATTTGCAGCATGTTTCATAAGGACTAAAAAAACCATAAATTTCATTAATTGTGTCATGAAATTCAATAATTTTCTAATCCTTTAGATCCATTACATCAAGTTCGTCCATCACAGATGACCATGTGTCCTATTTTTCTTATATGAGTTTATAATTAAATGATAATAATTCCAAAATGGGAAATATAGTTATGTGTGAATAGAGAATTTGACAAAATAGATATAAGTAACTTGACATAGGTATTTTCCTATTAATTATACGTTATAAAAACAAAAACAACATAAGAATAAATTAAGAGCAAAATTGTACATTCATCTAGAAAATTGATGAGATATTTAATTAAGTAATTAAGTAGTATTTATTTATTTTCATGTAACCATCAGACATAAAAAATTTAATGAGGCTTCTTACAAATAGGGTAAAACAATTTCTTCTCTCTGTTTTATAAATAGGAAGAGAGTACTATTTGTCTAAAATCACTTACTCACTCTACACGGTCCATCATATAAGGCTCTTTAACCAATTCATCAAAATAAAAAAATGATAGTTAACTCATTAAATATGCGTTAAATTGATTTTTTTTTAAAACTTTACCCATGTTAAATTAAATCTAAAAGATAACATACAGAAAGTCACGTTTAAACATTAATTATAAGAATAAAATTGACAAATAAATATTATTTCCTCTGATCCTAATTATATGACTAAGTTTATAGTTTGTAGTGCAATTATAAACTTATTCATATAATTAAGACAAAAGTAAAAATTACTATCTTAGTGATTTATATTATAGAACAATATATTCTTCCCCGGTCCACTTATATTATGAACTGATGGAAGTACCTTCCTTTCCTTTGATATTAGGAGAAGGTATGGATAAAGTCAGAAATTAGAAGGGAATGTTACATTCCTGATAATTGTGTGTGTGTGTGTGTGTTTTTTTTTTTTTTTTTGCTTAATTCAAATATTATGATTTTTAAGAAAATTAGAAGCCTCAGCTTGGTACAAAACATGAGAAGTAAATTCGGAGTACTGATTAATATAACTTTACTATTGGGTTGAAGGAGAATTATTAACTTTGAAATAAGGGAGTAACGAGTAGAATTATTACCTACTTTAGTTTCGCTTTAATTTTAGATAAAACTTTTGAAAAGTAGTTTAGGGGAATCCAAAATGTGGCCACAACAGGGACTAATCAATTTTGAATCAACGGTGCCTACTTAATCCTATTATCAGTACCCTTCAATTTCAATTTTGCTGCTGATAAGCTTAAATCTGGTTGAGGTCCCATCATGTATGATGATTAAGAAGAAGAGGAAGAATATTTTGTTTTTTTCACATGCCATCTTCAACGTTACTCATGCATCTCACTCCTTCACGTAATGTAGGTTTTCTTCTTTCCTTCTCTTGGCACCATTCAAGGTTCCCACTGACACACAGTGAAAATAATAATAATAATATAATATCACTTCTAGATTAATTGCTAAGATCTTAACTATATGACAATGATTCTCTTGTTAATACATGTTTAAAGAAGAGCTGAATCTCAAAAGACTAATTTATTAAGAGGGAGAGCTCTTGAAGTATTCTACCTTGTTTCATGCCGATCAAGACTCTTTGTGGGGTAGCACTCTACGTGGATATCATGCTCTCGATACAAGTAACTCTATTATGAACAGTGTTATTAAAATCGAATTAGATTGGTCAGCTCCGCCCTGAAATCGATAAACCGATCCAATCTGGGTATCAACCCGTCTTTTTAATAATAATTTTTTTATAATTTCATATTAATAATACTAAAATATTCACTTTCTCACTAGTTTGACCTCGTATTAGCTCCGGCGTAACCCACTTGACTTAGCATCTCAGGTTCAGTGACCTATCCAGGTTTAATAACCTTGATTATGAACACAAGTCTAAAAGAAGAATCTAATCCCAAAAGACTAGCCTATTATTAGAAGGGAGAACACCTAGAAGGCTAGAACTCCACCACACTTCTGAAACTCTCTAATATGGGACTCATAACAGATTTCAGCACAAACACTTATAAAAAGCATATGTGAAGAACATGGATACTTTGTTCCATTGTTAAATCAAATCCAGGCTCTGAAATAAAGCAATGGAAATAACAATTCTTTCAGTACTGGCAGTCATCTTATTATTGCTACAGATGCAAAAAGATATACACTTTTTCTGTGATAAATCCTTAAAAAGATACGGCAATCCAGTAATGAATATATAGAGAGAGATAATCGATTCACTACTGGTTTAAATAACATGGTTTCCAGCTGGACTTTTTCCCATCTTTCTATCATTATTTATTTTCAGAATGGATTCTATTTCTTCAAAGAAGCATTAGCATCATCATCATGTTCTAATTTATTTCTTAAAATGAAAGGCACAAAAGAGAAAGTTCTTGGAGCCATTAATTTTAAAGTTAAGTAGTAAATTCGTCCTGGAAATACATGCTCGAGAGCAACGTTGCTCTGAAAGTTTTTTTGGGCTCAATATTATCCCGGAAGTTTAAAGACGTAGCAATATTACCATTTTCTATTAAAAAATTAACAATTAATGTCAATTTTTTAACAGTTAACATTAATTTTTTAACGAAAAATAATAACATTGCTATGTTTTTAAACTTTTGGAGGTAAAATTAAGCCTGAAAAAACTTTCAAGGTAACATTACTCCTAAATGTATATTTCCAGGGCGGATTTACTATTTAACCCTTAATTTTATATACTTTGTCTGTACTAAAAGAAACTGGTAGAGCAAGAATAGTAATAATTATGCAGAAGAGAATAGCGTAGCTATCTGCTATGTACTCATATTCTATACAGAAACTTTATGTTACAACAAAACTGTACAGGATAGAATCAAATCACGTAAGCTCAAACTAGTCCTTAAAGAAGATGAACAAACCTACCGTGACATTCTGATTATAGGCTCTGGTTATCCTATGAACGACACATACTGAACGACTTGACTATTATCAAACCTAAGCTCATTCTTCAGCAAAATGCTAATTCATAAACTAGCTAGCTAGAAAGCCTAGCTACTTATTTGCCCATCTAATTGGCAGGTGGCCAACATCTTACTTTGACAAAAGCTTGAGAAGAAGTCAAAGTCAAATAGAAATGCTTGAAGCAATTTCAAGCGGGATTAAACCTGTGACCTTTCAAGAAGGATAAGCTCTATATCACTCTAGTAATATACGTTTGATGTAATGTAATGATGCGCCGTATGTGCCAAACATACCAGCACTCTAAATTGTAGCCACATGCTAGTGTATGTGATAGGTCCAAAAAGGTTCTGCAGAATGAGCAAATCAGTTTATGCCTATGTGTCTCAGCCTTATAAATTCTCAAATTTCTGAACTTTGGTATGCCAATTTATACAAATCATGTTGTGTCATGATCAAGAGAGTCTAAGCACATATAATATTCCACATCAAACATGTGCCATAGGCAAAGGCATAAATTCCTGAAGCTTCTCATGAGTAATATATAAATTACTGAGTTATATTTATCCATGTACCTTCGTGTTGAAGCTATTACAGTAATTAAAAAAAAAAAGCATTGGATTCCCAAAATCACTTTTTGGTTTGTGATTTATTACTGTCAGATTCATCATGTAGAATGGATAAGACAAATTGTGCCTTATGCTTTGGCCTTAAGGAGTAATGAGAAATGTGTGGTGTGCTCTATATATTCCCTTAATCTCAAAAATCACTCAAAGGAACCAGCTTCTGTAAGTAATATATTCTATAGTTCAGAAGAATATATTTATACTTGTACATCCTCTTTGCTATATTCACGTTTAGCATACAGATTCCAATACGGAGATATCCTATAAAAGATAAATTAATCTTATTAATATGTATAGAATCTATATATATATATATATATATATATATATATATATATATATATATATATATATAAGATTAATTAACATGCTCACTCAGTAAAACGCACACACATGAGCACAAACATGTGGGCCATTTGTGTGGCAGCCAGTGCTCATGTACAAACTTTGAAGCATATGTGGCAACAAAGATGCAAGCAGCCAAAGCATACCTTGATGGACAAGCTTTTTAAGATATATGTCTGTATATATTATTATAAATGGTGATGTCAAAATCAAGATTATATTAGTTTAATGGGAAGACTCAACAAAATTGTTAAGCAAAACCTCTTACTCGATAATTTAATTTAAAAATTTGCTTGTTGATAAAGCACAATATCGTATATAGTAGACCCTACCTAATGGAATAAGACTCGTTGTTGTTGTATTAGTCAGACATGGGCATAAGGCCAAGAGGGCCGTCTAATACTTATAAACTTAAGGTAAGTGAAAAGCTAAGCACATTGATATGGAAGGTAGGTATTAAATAATAAGTAATTTGAAGGGTGTTGCTCCTTTTCTGTCATTAAATAGTAGCCAACTTGTCCTTAGCGTTATCTATTCTATTATTTTTGTGTTTGGTTTTTCCCCCCTGCTCTGTTTTGCTCTCATTTCGCTTTTCCTACACAGCTTTACTTTATTGGTCAAATTAATGGATTCATTATTGCTCCTTTGATTTCTTTTTCCAAGTAGTCTGTTACATGTTTAATAGCAACAGAGAGTGATGAGCCAATATTTCAATTGCTGCTTTATTAAACACAATTAGATCCAGCCCTTAAATTACATTAGACCTACTCAGTTGTGTTATAAACTATACTCCCTCCGCTCCTTAATATATGATACATTTGTGGAGTTGATTTTCATCCTAAATACAAGAAAAGAAATAGTTTTCACATTTGTCAATATTTTTTTGATTTACCTCTATGGATGCAAACTAAACAATAATTAAGGAGGAGAGGAAATGAAGAAATCAAGGAAGATGGATAGGGTGTTTTAAAAAATGCACGTCATATTATTAACTAAAGTATCTAAATTTCTTAATCTAATAAAATTTGGTCAAAATGTCTTATATTAAGAAATAGAGGGAGTATATAATTACTTGGGATATCTGAGCAAACTTTTAATTAAAGGATGAACATTATGCTCATCTCTCTTGTTATTATTGCCAGTGATGTTTTGACAGGAAAAAGATTCTTAAAGCTATTTTAAAACGTAATAGAACAGAGATTTGAATGTTAATTACAAAACTATCAAAATCGGAGATCAAGTGATAAAATAAACGAGTGGTAGTAGCAAATGATAGCTGATAGGGTGTAACATCACTTTCTGGTAGCACTATATATATCTATAGATGGAGAGATTACAGAGTAGGAAGAATTTTTATTATACTATTCCAGCAATCTCCTTGATTCCGGAGGCACTGAGCTAGAGGGAGGGAGGGAGGGAGTGGGAAACACATATAGGCAAAGGCAACCTACTATTATTTTTTTTCCTTTTAACAACATTGTGCGTAAAGGCAGTGATAGATTAGATAGAATTGAGGTAGTCTTTTGGTACCGTAGTTGCATGAAAATACACAAACCCAAAGCAAAAGTTGGTGTGCGTATTGGGACCTCCCTCCTCAGTATAAAGCAAAGTGTTCCCTCCTTCTCTTGTTCGAAACCAGCTAAGCTCTCACTCTCTCTCTCTCTCTGAGTTCGAGAAAGTGCAATAGAATCCCTCTCCAACCTATAAAGAAAACCAACCACACCCCATAATCCTCTGAGGTAAAAAAAAGAAGATAAATAAATATTTAAACCCAATTTCTTGCCTTACCCTTCTCTCTTCTCTTCTTTGTCTTCTTATATAGCCACCCATTTTCACCCCAATCATCAAGCAATCATAGCCTTCTCTGTTTTCTTCCTTCTTCTCTCAGTCATATAGCACTGTAAAGCTTATTTACATATTTATTTCCACTTCCTAGGTACCATGTCATAAAATACAATACATACAAGGATATTTGAAACATGGGTATGATGGGTAGTGGAAGTTGTTCTTGCCTTCCTAGGTTGTTCAGTGGTCATCGAGCACTTGCAGTGGTGGGGCTTGTCTGTCTTCTGATCGTTGGAAGAAGCTTGGGTTCTGTTCCAGCAACAACCACACTATCTTCTTCTTCTGAAGAAGAAGAAGAAAGACTGAAGCATCATGATGATGAGTTTGTCTTGGGTCGTACTGACACTGATCATAAACAACATGTGAACCAACAAGAGTTGGATTTTAACTACATGAGCAAAAGAAGAGTTCCCAATGGCCCTGATCCCATCCATAACAGGTTTCTCTACCTTCTCTCCTTACAAACATTCACGTGTGCGGGTGTGTGTTTATGTAACATCTCAACAACTCCTGTCGATATTGTTCACTTTGGGCCGTCCCCTTAGAGTTTTTAAGAGTTTTAAAACGCGTTAAGAGAGTAGTTATCCACAGCGTTTTATAAAGGTCTAGATATCAAGGGTGAGGTGGGATGTTACAGTTTATTAGTATCATGGTCATATGTTTCTGTAATTTGTTCTGCTTTGGTATCTACATTGCTTTTAACAATTAATTTTATACATATTATACTCTGTTTTGAAACAGAATAAGCTTACTAGTTCTTGGGTTTCTAACTAGCCCCCTTATCATATCTTCTATTATCTGCAGTAACCTTTTATCTTTAGTAAAGAAATTAGAGTACATTCATATCAGTTTCAAGTTTCATGGAAAACGGGGTTAAATTAAAATACAACAGTAAAGATTTCCATGCTATAACTGTTACATTGAATTCTTGTCTTGAGGTGTCTTTGAGGCATAATAAAGAAACTAAAGTATGGTTGACTACTTTAATTTCTTAGTGAATCATCTGTCTTCAAGATGCTAGCCGTTATTTCATTATGTTCTCTCAGCATATAT
The DNA here is from genome assembly GCA_037074495.1 of Acacia confusa. Classification (NCBI taxonomy): domain Eukaryota; kingdom Viridiplantae; phylum Streptophyta; class Magnoliopsida; order Fabales; family Fabaceae; genus Acacia; species Acacia confusa. The sequence goes on along the minus strand of CM073513.1, from coordinate 7,176,860 downwards.
AATTAAACTTTTAGTTTCTTTTTCTGCTTGTTTCTCTTTTGATCGTTCTTATATTACTTCAATCACAAGAGGGACTCGTATTTAGAAGCAGTAATATAATGGACCTCTAGATTACAGCAACCAAAAGATTCTCTTGTGTTCTATAATTTGTAAACAGATGGTTGAGCTGAGCTCTTAATTACTGGAACTTAATGAATTCAAATGAACAAACCCATTGGAAGACACATAATAACCACTTTCTGTCAAACTGTTTCACAAGTGTTGATTTGCTTTAGAGGATGTCCATTTTTTACTCAGCTTTTGGATTTCATAGGATTTTACCTGAAATATTATTTGATGGTTATGTTCAGGAGAGCTGGAAACTCCGGCCGACCTCCTGGTCGGGCTTAGTGATAACCGGGAATCCAACAAGAAGATGACAACGACGACGACACAAGATGTTATAACCTTGTACTTTGATGAGAATGGGGACTTTTATGTTTGTGTGATATCTCTCTGAGCTTCTTAGGATTCCAGATTGCATGCAGTGGTGGATTGTTCACAAGGAACCAGAAAAAAAAGGGAAACTTGTTCCGCAGAGAAATAATTAAACTCAGAAGAATCAAACTCAGATCTCAGTTTCTGCAGGAACTGCAACAATTTGGTGGATTTTTTTTTTTTTTTTTTGTTTATCAAATTTTCAAATTTGTCTTGTTGTGAGAGAGAAGGAGAATAGTATCACAAATTTCAAGGAGAGTTTGCATGTAAAGCTCATAAGAAACGTAGCTTTAAAGTTGAAAAGGCACAAAGAGATGACTGAAAGAGGAAGACATTGAAGAAGCAGCCATGCATGCATATATGCTTTGGAGGACTAAGATGAAGGAAACTAACACATCAAGTACAAGTCTCTCTGTCACAAAAGAGAGACACTAAAACAGCTTTGGCTTTGGTTTGTTTGTCCACTATTATTAATTGTTTTGGAATATCTGTTTTTCTTTTTTCCTTCTTTTTTTTTTAAAAAATTTGCATTGTTTATTATTGTAAAGAGAATAGAGGCATGAGTTCCTAAAGTAAAGTAAATCCCACCATTTTAAAGTTGTTGGCGCACCTGCAAAAGAAGAGTTTTTGCATATCTTGTGTAAGTCTTTTTCACTCGATACTTTGGCCCTTTCAAAAAACATTAAGCTGCTTTACATTCTTGTCGTCACGTGCCAGTCACATGAGGAATAGGGAAAAAAAGAGATATTTTATGGGGCATTAGATAAACTAATATTGTAAATATTCAAATCATTGATATAAGTCCATAGAAAATTAAGCAAAATGATTTATTTATTTTGTGAGGGCACTTGTGTTTAAGAGCTAACAAAATAAGTGTTTTAGCAAAATTTAAAAGAGAGTCTAAGTCTTACCTAATAAGATATTTCCTTTTCGGCTATGCTTGGTCTAGATTGAGAAGGAAAGAATGTGTGTTAAATAACGTTGAACATTATCCCCCCCCAAAAAAAAAGGGAAAAAAGAGTTTCAAGCTTATGCTTTTCATGAGATTTTTATGCAGTTAAACAGGACCATATGTTTTCTGGTCTGATATTAAGTGCCAAATTTATTAAGTTTTGAGTTTTAGTGTCAAGGGGAGGATTCCTTAAGTCAATGGATTAGCAATGTCCTATTTGTCTAACCTCTTGGTTAATCTCGCACCATACCTCCTTTTACAAAAGAGGTTCTTAGTTCTATACTACAAATTATCAAAATAGGGTCATATGTTTTAGAAAATATATTTCCTTAATCTTATATTAAAGACCAAAAGAGTATTAATTATGTCTTTAAGGATTATCCCTTAACTTTATTAGTACGGAGGAATTTTAGCATTGGTTGTTTTGCAAGTTATATTTGGATAACATAGGATATTTTGGATTTGACTCTCATCCACTTCTCTTTTTATCAACTTCCCATCCTCTTCTTTATCTCAATCGTTGGGTTGAAATATGAACGGTTCAGATTTCATCTTTTATAAAAATATTAATAAAATATATTAAATTATAAAAGATATTTAAAAATAATATTTTTATAAAAGATGAAATCTAAACCGTTCATATTTCAATCCAATGGCTGAGATAAAGAAAAGGATGGAAGCCGGATCCGGATATTTTAGCACACATTGGTATTGGTGTTATAGTTGATATTTTGAATGAATTTGCCTATTTTATTAAAAAATATGTATATATTTTATAGTAGACAGACAAACAGGTGGATCATCTGATCTTGAAATAGTTCATCCCAGCTATCCCAATCTTTTACCTGCTCATTTCATTAAGTATGAGATCAATTTATGTGTAAATTTGTCTAAAAGTTAGTTTTCATTAAGGAGTAATGTTCTCCCTAACATATTTTTAGGTTTAATATTGCATGGAAAGTTTCAACACGTGGCAATATTGTCATGTACCATTAAAAAACTAATGTTGGTCATTAAAAATTGATGTTGATAATTAACTTATTAACGGTAAAAGGTAACATTGCTCCATTTCAAGGCAATATTGACCTAAAAAAACTTGTAGGAGAATATTACTCTTCAATGAAAATTTCATGGATAAATTTGTACGTTAACTTTATATTTTATTCTATGCATCTTTTTGTTTTTTGGTACAATACGGAATAAACTAATAATTTCATGGTCCTACTTTGAAAGAATAAATACTTATTTTGGTAGGGAGAATTGATTCTTACTTTAAAGAAAATGCCAAGTAGAATGTACCCAACAGCTATTTCAAGCAACAAGCAAAGGGAGGGGAAAGGAAAATATGTTTCTATTAATTATTTGGTCAAATGTTCTCCTCTTATCTTTTGACTTCCTTTTAGATTTTGTATTTATTGTTTGTCTCACATGCTCATAATTTTAATATATAGAAATATATATTACTAGGTATGTTTTCTTTTTTCATGCCATTATATATGCTCCTCGAGTTTAAAATATAAGAGTCAAATTTATGAGAGCGTGTGACTTTTTATATAAGAGCTACTTTTGTCCCATCATTTAATTTTTTTTTACAATTTTACCCCTAATTAATCATATATCTCTCTCAATTATTTTTTCCACTCCTTTTCTCACATATTTATTTCCACTCATTCTCTCACTTGGATCAGATTTCTTTCATCATCCATTTTCTCATCATCCCTCATAATCTTTAAATCATATTCGTCTAATCAATTTAAAAGGTCATAATCAATTTCTTTCATCATGCCATTATATATATTACTAGGTATGTTTTCTTTTTTCATGCCATTATATATGCTCCTCGAGTTTAAAATATAAGAGTCAAATTTATGAGAGTGTGTGACTTTTTATATAAGAGCTACTTTTGTCCCATCATTTAATTATTTTTTTTTTCAATTTTACCCCTAATTAATCATATGTCTCTCTCAGTTATTTTTTCCACTCCTTTTCTCACATATTTATTTCCACTCATTCTCTTTCTTGGGTCAGATTTCTTTCATCATCCATTTTCTCATCATCCCTCATAATTTTTAAATCATATTCGTCTAATCAATTTAAAAATTCATATCATTAAGTTATACTCATTGGATTTTTTTCTCCTTTCTACAATCAACGGCCCAGATAGACTAATGAGAAAATGGATGATGAGAGGATCTTCTCCCCCTCTCCAATTGATTCTCTCCATAAATAGGGACTTTTTAGGAAAGTAAATTATATATATATTTTTTATATTTATTGTTTTTAATAGATCTTAAGTAACTTTTTGAATGCGTAATTTAGTTATTTGTCTCTTATATTTTGAATTGGAAGTAATATTTGGTAATTTTAAACAAAGAAGAGATTATCAAAGACAATTGACGCACGAAACATGATGACATTAATTAAAATTAATGTGAATATTTATGAAAGATTGTTGTAAATATTATGAAGCTCTTTAAACAAAAAATAAAAAATTATGAAGCTCATTAAATGTGCAGAGGTCATGTTTTCAAGAAATATCACTATCTTCTTATCTATATGTCCCTTTTGATAAAAAAATTTTGATCTTATATATAAATCCCTTTTTATGTCAGTAAATGAGATTATAACAATTTTCCTTATATCAATTATACCAATGAAAATAGAGAAAGAAGAAAAAGTTGAAAAATATCTATTTATAAATAAGAGCAAAATTGAAAATTTACCTATGATCGTTATGTTACTAATTACTTTTTCTTGATATATGTGATTTAATTAAAATAGACTTATAAATAAGACCATAATGATATTATAAGATGTATGAAAAAAAGGCTGACTATGAAGGAAAAAACTAATTAATGCTTTAAATCCACTGAAGTTTCCCCACCAAATTAAATCCATATTTTTATGTGATGTATGATCAGAGCATCTTTTGACTCAGTCTTGTGATTGTGAAACTTGGCATCTTCTCCATCACGCATATTAATTAGTTTCCAAATAATGCTAACAAATTAAACTCAACAATTTTATGTCGTATTCTCCCTCTGTTACTATATATAAGAGTATTTCAACAAATAACGAGATTCTAAAAAAAATTAAAAGTAGTTAAATGAAATAATGATGTAAGAAATTGGGTTAATATAATGTGCAAATTTAGTAACAAATTATTTTCCTATAGGCACTTAACACAATTAACTATTTTAAATATAAAAGTAGATATAATCAATTTTTTTAGTAACATATATAACAACGCCGTTAACCTTAGTTAACTTTTATTGCCTTTTAAATTGTGGGTCTCATCAATCTTTTCATTTTCTATTATTTCAATTTACTTTTAGAAATATTTGCATTTTAATATGAAAATATCACTTATTTTGAAAGATTATGAAATATTTCAATATCATTTTTTTTTTATTTCAATCAAGCCCTAAAAAATTATGAAGTTTCACTACACCGTCTTAGATCAGAATAAAATTATTGTCAGTGAAAAGACAATAACAACCTTACTTTATTTTCTTATGGAAACATTTATAAGACAAATAAAAGTATTTACAATATAAATAAATGGATTTAAAAAAACCCACAGAGTAAAAAGAAATTTTACAAAACAAATGTAAGCATTTATAAGATAAATATGTGAATGACCAATGCCCTTTACAAGACAAATATGCTCATTCAAAAGATAAATAAGGAAATTTACAAAACAAATATACTTATCTATAAGACCAAAAATTCTCTACTTGTGGACTCAACAAAATATAATTGTGTTGGTTGATGCTCACAGCGATAGTTTATTGTTAAATTTGCATCTTTGCCCTTCTAAAAATATACTAAAATAATAGAGAGTAAGAATACTGGTAGGACCTACAATACAAAAAGTAATGGAAGTTATCAGCTACAAAAAAAAAAAAGTTGATAGTCTACTTTGCACCCCATAATAGTTTATTGTGTTCTATGCCCATCGCGAAATAATTTGTTTTTAAATTTTCACTTTAACACTAGGAAATTTAATTCCTTTTTAACTGTGCCCCTATTTATGAATGGGTTAGAAAGAGTAATAATGAAAAAATGATAAAAGAAAATGTATATAACATAACAATTAATTGAGGAAAAAAATGACAAAAAGTGCATTTATTATCAAGACAAAACTCAAAAGAGATATTATACACAGGGACAAGCCTATTAGAAAAAAAAGAAAGAAAAAGAAAAAGACTTCCATATATAAGGACAAAGAGAGTATTAAGGAGTGACGAAGTGGTAGCTAGTAGTAATTTCTTTGCATGAAATTCATCTAAAATTTTCTCACAAAATGAATTTTGAAATTAGATATTCTGTTTTTGTTTTTTATAATCAAAATGGTTTTTTTTTGCCAAATAAATGAAAATAGTTTTTTTTTTTCTTTTTTTCAGAAACAGAGAGTTAAGAGAATAGCTTTTAACCATTGATGACAAGTGGCATGCATGTGAATATATGCATGTCAATTTCTTTTTTTAATTGAAAAAATTTTTGGAAGGGTTCGACACCAGTCCCCTACCAAGGTCAGGGCACGGCCTCAGACTCTATGAGCACTTATTGGGGACTTACGAGATCGCCTATCAAAGGAGTCCTAGCAACGGCAGAGGGGATCGAACCCACATCCCAAGGACCTAGTCCTGAATCCCTTACCATCTATGCCAACTCTCATTGGCTTATGCATGTCAATTTCGATCCGAGAAACCCACAAAACTTCGGGTGGTCCAAGAAATCCAAAATTGTGGGTCCGATTTTGACCCCACCTGGAAGATTTTGGGAGGCCGCATGCTGACTGCCCCAAAGGCCCAAGTTAAAATATTTTCAAGTATTAACAGAAACAATTATTTTACCAAAAAGAAAATTATATGACCTCGAAAGTTTTTCATCTCAAGACGTCAACAAATTTATAACTAAAAACTTTTTTTTTTTTTGCAACGCTGATATAATAAGTCATTTTTCATATTATAAATAATTTTTAGGGTTAAGGTGTAAAAGTACACATGAACTTTTTTTCTAAAAGCGCTCAGCATCACGTACTTCTTTTTTAGAGCAAAATTATACACATAGTTATCATTTTGAAGCAAAAGTCACATCTCACCATTATGTTATTGTTTACCGTGATGAGAGAGAAAGAGATGAAGTGAACAATAATATAATCATTATGAGAGAGAAAGAGATAAAGTGAACAGTAATATAACGGCGGTGAACAGTAACATAATGGTGAGATATAATTTTTGCTCCAAAATGATAACCATATGCGTATTTTTGCATTAAAAAAAGCACGTGGTATTAGGCGCTCATGGGGAAAAAGCCCAGCTGTATTTTTGCATCTTAACCCTAATTTTTAAGATGTTTAAAATACTTTAAATGCAAGAAAGATCATATATATGTGAAATTTGTATATTAAATAAATAAATTTGTGGCAAAAACCCAGAGGTTTAAAACGAACTCTGTGTCAGAAAATCAGAATTATAGTACGAAATGCACATTTTTATTTTTGTTCCTATGTTGAAATTGCTATTTGTTGAAAATTGATGAATAAATTTATGCAATGTAAGAAATTCCTTTTTAGCCAAAATGTAAGAAAATCATACTACCTACAATAGTAGTGTAATTTAAAAATTCTAACAAGTAACATGATAAATCATAAACATTATATGCTATTTCTCAAATTATGCGTAACAATAATATTTTGACTATAATTGATAATAACTATAATTTTTTTTTAATATATTATGATATTCATAGCTCATCATTATGCAATTTCCATACTGTAATTCTGATTTAATGAGAAGTGTGCCCTTACAAATATAGTGAAAACAAGTTAGGCCAGACTTTACCTTTAACAGGTTAGGTCATGTTTCGGAGTAAAGTGGCCTGAGCCTAGCCTGTAGCCTATTCCAGGCTTTTTTTTGGGCTTTAACTTGGCTTGTAGCCTGTTACTGAGGCCTGTAATTTTAAAAATTTTGTAAGCAGTCTAATAGGTTACAGGTTTCACATCAAAACAAACTTATTTCAAATAAGTTGAAAACAGACATAATTTAAACAGACCAAAAACATGCTTATGTACGTAATTATTCCTAATGATCTAAAATATATAATAAAATATGAAGGTTAGGTTTTTTCACCAAGTATATGTGTCATATTCTCAATGAAAGATGGAGGAAATAATTACAATTTTATCTCATAATAGGCCAGCCTGACAGGTCTATTATTAGACTTAGGCTTGATCTGTTACACAAAACATGCTTTGACGTGACCTTTTAGTCTAACAAGTCAGACCTAACCAAACTTAGAATAAACTAGGCCCCTCGCATGTTCCCACCCTAGTTAAAAACACAATTTTGCATAACTACCACACAAATTAACAAATTAAAAAACATTGACAATAAGATTTTTTTCCAAGATGAAATCAATTAAAAGCGCGCCATAGTATGAGTGAGGGGAATAAAATGGACCCGCCATTGGCCGCCCCACATTTGAAAATCAAATATGTTACAACTCTCTCAGTCACAAGTCACAACCTTCAATTTGGACCAACCAATTTTTAAATTCAAAATAGAGCCCGTGGCATGCAGGGCTTCTTGCCAAGTTGCGCCGTGGGTAAACGTGGTTCGTCCGTCCAATTCCTGCAACTTCCTATAGCTGCACACGTGTTCTCCTCCCCCAAGCTATTTTGACTGGCGGAGCCACCGAAGTGAGAAAATTTTCCCCAGGAAAACACGAAACTGAGCAATTATAAATAATTATTATTATTATTTTTTTAGCTGATTTCTATATAACTCAATTCCTTCATTTTTAAATTAGATTAAAATTCAGTCCTATAATTCAAACGGAATATAACATTAGTTCATATATTTCAACAAATAATCTGTCTTTATTATATTTTTAAAAATATAAATATCTTATTTTTAATGATTAAAACTAGTATATGAATTGAGTTAGGTGAAAGCCTAGGAATTAAATAATTTGTAACTAAATTTAAATTTAAAAGTATAAGAATTTTTTACGAGCTAAAATTCAGGAATTATATTTTAATGGGAAAATATTTAAAAAATACAATAAAAAATGAGAAAAGATAAATTGGTGTTGTGAATTTATTGAATCTTAAGTTAGAAATGTAGTGGCAATCTGGAATTTTTAATTCAGACTAAATGACTAAATTACCTCAGGTAAATTTGTAAAATATGAAGTTGAAGTCCTCGGTGTAAAATCTGATGTTATAGATACAGATATTGTTATTGATTTATAAAATTTGTGCCCTCAAAATTATCCCTTGTTTTTGAGATATGAAGTTGTAAAACATTAAAGTAAAATCATTGATGTAAAATATGATGTTGTTAATATAAATACAAATGTTATTATTAACCCTTGAAATTTGTCCCTTTAATATTATCCCTGATTTTTGAATATAAAGTTGTCAAACATGAAAATAAAGTTTTTAATATAAAATATAATATTGTTAATATAGATATAAATATTATTATTGATTCCTAAAATTTGTGCCCTCAAAATCATTCCTAATTTTTAGGATAGGAAGTTGTCAAATATAAAAATAAAGTTGTTATTATAAAATGTCATGTTGTTAATATAGATACAAATGTTATTATTAATTCCACTATCAATTCATGGCATTTTGGTAATTTGATCAAAATTGAAAATCCCTCCTCCTCAGTTTTAGTTATGAATTGAGATTTATTAAATTTCGTACTACCAATTTATTTTTTATTTTTAATTATACAGTTTTGGAATTTTACTGATTTTAATTGAGTCAAGATTGTACAAGTAAAATAATTAATTTATTCTTCTTTTATTACATCTTTTGTTCCCAAAAAAGAATAAATATAATTTAAAACTCAAAAAGAAATATAATCTCAAGTCCATCAGACTTAAAAAAAGAAGCTGTAATTTTAGTTGCATTTGAGTTTCATTTTCTTATCATCTGAAGCCGTCTGGCTCGCTCAAGTCAGGCTCCTCATCATCGAGGCAAATTTCCTCGTCCATCCCTAGCATCATTTGCGATTCACAAATTCACAAATAAAGTTAAAAACCGAGTTACTTTTTAATTTTTTATTTTTCTCCGTTACTTTTTTTCCGTCTTTCCCAGAGAAGCACAAAAACAGAGAAGAAGCTGAGTCCGGAATGATTGAGAAATTTGAACCACTCCGACATCTGAACCGGTTCTTCTCTCTCCCCGCGTCTCGGCCCGAAACTCCTTCCCCAACCTGTCACCAGTCGCCGTCGCCGAGTTTCAGACTCGATTGAGCAACTACTGATATCATAACCATATAATTGATTGGTTTCAGCTTTTCGTTTTTGCATATTTATCGATCTGTGGATCTGAGGATTTTTTTTTGGAGGGGGAAGGATTAGGAGTTGCATAGAACGATGCCGTCTCACGCAGATCTGGACCGTCAGATCGAGCATCTGATGGAGTGCAAGCCTCTGCCGGAGGCAGAGGTGAAAACTCTGTGCGATCAGGCGAGGGCGATACTGGTTGAGGAATGGAACGTGCAGCCGGTGAAATGCCCCGTGACGGTGTGTGGCGATATACATGGGCAGTTCTACGATCTCATCGAGTTGTTCCGGATAGGAGGGAATGCTCCGGATACCAATTACCTATTTATGGGTGATTATGTTGGTGAGGCTTCTTCTAATGAATAGCTGTCTTTGGAAATCTGATGGGCTTGACTTGTCTCGGTGATAGATCTTTCGTTTTGCCTCTTTTTTTCAATAATTGGCTTTTTACTGATTGGATGAAGATTAAAAAGAAAAAAGAAAAAAAAAGGGAAGAGCTCGGTGCCGTGGTTTATCGTTTACGTCGTTCTCTTTTGAAGACCAAAAATTATATGTCAGGATTCTGTTTAATCATTTTTGTCTGTTGATGTTCGGTTTATAAGCTGAAGCATCTGGAATGATATCCTCTCAACTTTGCCCTTCAATTTTGTTTCTGATGTTTTACGTCCAAACTTCTGTTGTGAGAAGGCAAGAACTCTTAACCGAAATCACTCCTTTGAAAATTATTGGGAAATGATCGTTGATAGTTTTACTTTGTGCTCTAGCCATAAAAGTACTACATCTAGGATAAGCTACGTTCCCTTTTTTCCTTTTCCATAATTTAGTGATCACATTGTATGATATATACCGAAGTCTTATCCTGGTTTGAACAAACTTCGAACTTCAAAGCATGAACGTAGACACAAAATATTGTGAACCTTGAAATGAGAAAGAATTTGATGACGTATAGTTTATACAAGTACATAAACTAGTAAGGCATATTGGTCACACAAAAAAAATTGATTTGTATCAGAATGGAAAGTTAAAGCATCAAGGAGCATATTAAATAATTAAAATATACCTTAATTATGTATATGGCATACAACATGTTTATAACTACAAGGACCTAATTAGTGTCTGTTGTCTAAATAGTTATTTCCGCTTTTTTCCTTGTGTACAAGAGTACTGTATATAGTTGGTGGAGTTTTGACTAGTGTCAAATGTCCAATGTGCCAGACATGGACACTGCTATTTTCTTGCAGCGTTCCTGCTTTATAATTCCATATTAAGACTCTTGCTGGTAATGTCCGACCAGTTGATTTTTGACTAGACTAATTGGCTAATTATAAGAAACTTGTTTGTTCTAAACGTCAGATTTGATCTACATAGCATGTTTATAACTCTGAAGCCTTGTCACAGTGCCAAATTATTGTGACCGCATAATGATGGCAATTTGAGCTGGAGTGCTTTAATAGTAAAAATACAGTTATCTCGTCTTCTTGTGGAGCCTATACAGTTGTAGGGTACTAGCATTCAATTGAAGAAATGTTGTGATGTCATAAATGAGTGCTGTGCAAAGAATTGAGGGATTGATGATGTGATATTCCAAATGTTAATAGTTTTTATATCATATGAATAAAGGTTTGAGGGTAGTGGTGTTCAGGTGTGTCAAAGTGGTGGCGGCAAGATGAAACACATAGAATTTTTCCAGACTAAAATATCAACTCAGAGAGAAGCTCTGCACCTTCACTCAAGAGCTGTTTCTTTGACTATTTATCTTGAGAACATTAGAGGAAACATGTGATATTGTCACTCATTGAGACGTTTGACTAGGTGTCACACTATTGTGACATGCATGAAAACTTGGAGAGATGGTGTGGGAGATATCATCTTCAATATTTATAAGATTGTAAGGATTAATCACTAGAGAGTGTTCACTACAAGATGTTATCTTTTGTCATTAGTATTACCTTTTTGTGTATCATTATGATTCTTCTTTAAGTGTTGAAAGTTTTGAAATCACATCCCTAAAACTGCTTGCGTTTTCTCATCAACCATCATATTGGGTAAATTTATGCAGATCGTGGTTACTATTCAGTGGAGACTGTTACACTTTTGGTGGCCTTGAAAGTTCGTTATAGAGATAGAATTACAATTCTCAGAGGAAATCATGAGAGCCGTCAAATTACTCAAGTGTAAGATTGCATGAGCACTCATCTTCATTGTAATCAGGGTTTTACAATGTAATGAATGGTTTAGTGTGTACCCTGCATCTTGATTTAATTAATTATAGTATTAAAGCATCATGACTAGAGTTAAAGACATATTTATATTAATATCTGATGGTCAATACTCAAAAAGGGGGGGGGGGGATCGATGACAAATTGCATTTATTTTGTAGAAATTATTCCATCCAGTCCTTAGTATAAAACCCACTTTATTGAAGAAATTGAACTACAAAATGGTCTTATATTAAGGACCAGAGGTAGTACTTGGATACACGCATGTCAAGACGCATTACATTGGAAAGACGCTGTTAAGTCTTGCCTAGCGAAATATTGTACTTTCTGCAGTCTTATATATAAGTCACTTCTAACAAACTCACCATAACCAAGTTAGTTGAAACAATAAAATTGTCTTAAAACTGATGCACTTTCCATTTCTGTCCCTCAAAAACACTATCATTAAATGCTTTTATATTACAATGAAAAATGACTTATATTAAGGACAACAACTTTCTTCTAATGCATGTCCAATAGATAGGACCAGAGGGAGTATACTGAAGCTTGAAATGTGCATCTTTTGGTGGATAGAATTTATCATGACTTAACATCTGTTAGCATCAACTTATTTATAGTTTGTTGGGAATATAGTAGGGAGAAATGGGATTCTTTTTCAGCACAAGAAGACAATTTTTCTTTATTACGATTTTTGTTAGTTGACTTACTGATTCATCCTTCTATTTTACTTTATGTTTTCAGGTATGGCTTTTATGATGAATGTTTGAGAAAATATGGAAATGCTAATGTCTGGAAGTATTTTACGGACTTGTTTGATTATTTACCTCTGACTGCCCTTATTGAGAGTCAGGTTTGAGTTAATTAGATTGCAGAATGTTCTTCTGATTATTCCTATGCCAGCCTCTAACTTGTTTGTATGTTGTAGATTTTCTGTTTGCATGGAGGTCTTTCACCTTCTTTGGACACACTGGATAATATCCGGGCCTTGGATCGCATACAAGAGGTATGTGTTACTAAAGAATAGTTTGATTCTTGTTCTTAGGCTTATGTGATATGGTATCGAGAACCATTTAATATGAAGTCATGCCCTATTGAGAACGTTGAATAACTGCCCACTTCTCTTTCTGTTTAGTTATGTATCTACCTTATTATTCCCCATGATAGGTGCTTAACGTTGTGCTTGTACAATTTAGGTTCCTCACGAAGGACCAATGTGTGATCTCTTGTGGTCCGATCCAGATGACCGTTGTGGATGGGGAATATCTCCTCGTGGTGCTGGATATACATTTGGACAGGATATAGCTGCTCAATTCAATCATACCAATGGCCTATCCTTGATATCTAGAGCTCACCAGCTCGTCATGGAAGGTTTCAACTGGTGCCAGGTGCATAACATGATCTTTGGGATTAGTATAGTTTTATTTTCTGTTTGTTTTTGGTGTATTTTCTCATTTCTATGTATTGACTTTTCAATTGATGGCTTTTAGGACAAGAATGTTGTGACAGTATTTAGTGCTCCAAATTACTGTTACCGATGTGGAAATATGGCGGCAATACTGGAAATTGGGGAGAACATGGATCAGAATTTCCTGCAGTTTGATCCGGCACCCAGGCAAATTGAGCCTGACACTACACGGAAGACTCCGGATTATTTTTTGTAATTCCATGCCTTCCAGCCGTTTGTAGTTATTGTTTTCTGCTGTTACTGTAGATGTGTTATTAAGAGGAGGAGATTCCCTGTTTAATGGTGGCTTATCATCAACATATTCTTTCTTGTGGAGTTTGCCTGCTACTGCTGCTGCCTTATTTGGAGAAGAAACCATAGAGGAGAACTGACGGCCATCAATTAGTGTTGTATATTTTCGAGGAGGAAGCAGCAATAACATGGTATATCTTGTGTAATTTTTTTTTTAATATCTCAAATTGGAGAGATTTTTGAGATCTGACAATCATGTTGATTTGGGACTTCCCATTATGCCAATGCCAAATGAAACTGCAGGTTTTTATTTCACATAATTCGATGATATTCCTGGTACTGAGGGTTGAATAGGGACAGGTGCATGGAGATTCACGAATTATAATTTCCAAACAGAGTGAAGCTTTATCATTGGATTTTGTTGACGTCCGTTTGAAGTCGACTTAATTTTTTTGCTCAAACAGAAGCCGACTTAATGACATAATGTCCTGGGTTCATTTTTTGGATTCAAGCGGTTGATTCTTTCTCGCAAGAATTCTTTATATTACTGATGCGTTGGTATGCAGCCTGATAAAGGTGAGATATATAAATGTTAAGAATGCACTGGTGTTGGTGTTGGCTCAGTGGTATTACATTGAGCTTTAAGATACATTTTTTATACGATACCGTAGTTCAAATCTTAGCATCCTCATCCGGATTAGTAGTGGTGGCTAATGACTCCATGAACATCAATACGGAAAAAAAATATCACAAATTATACCAATACGTTGTTTTATGTATATATAGCGAAAATGTTCTTTGACGTTCCCAGGAGATCCAATTAAGAGGAAAGCTGAGTGCAGTGGCACACTGCTTTTATGTTTGATCTAGTCAGTTTTATACGATTCGACAGCAACTCAATGTTGACGATAAATGTGAGATAACCCAAACTAGATATATATATATTTATATTTGGGCCAGAATACTAACATAAAATAAGGGGTTAAATTTTTGTTTTGTGAATTAAGTGTTGTTTCAGGGTATAAATGCTTGTTATTAATTTTTATATTATTCTGTACCAAGTCTAAATCTGGTGCAGCCTACCATATTTGAATCCTACCAAAATTAACTTGAATAGTTGGTCTCTGCAAAAAGGCATGCCTTTTGGTCATGAATTGGTGTAACAACTCCTATGTTGTATCATTATTTTCATATCTGGTTTTCCCTGATAGATGCAGTTCTGAATTTTCATCACTACAAGAAGCTGATAGACTGACAATAAAAGCTTGAAAGTTTCGCCTAATACAATCAAGCAGTAATTGACGATTATGTATAGAAAAAGGTTAAACATGGAGCAAAAGGCATCACTAAACCAAACAGGCTAATGTGTTAAAACCGAGAGTACATCTGAACCCTTCCGGCTGCAAAACTTGACATCAAAGCTTCCTTGTTTTTCCTCAGCAATATGATTGATCCACTAACGAGAAACAGAAATATCACGATCCCCTGTCCAAAGAAACAGAAATATGCAGAATACGTGACCCGAAGAACTAATAAAGAAGATACTAACAGCCAACAAAAGAGATCTTTCAGAAACAGTTCGGCTACTGATACTAATTCAATACTACATAAAGATTATGAGAGGAATAATCAAATCCAGCAAATCGGAAACTTGAATCACATTTTACTCCATTGAATTCCTCTCTCTCTTTTCCTTTTTGTGAACCCATGGACAACAGAACCCCCTGACCTTTAACACTAACACTCAATTACCTAAAGCTAAAGCCAAGTGGCATCAATGTTATTTGTTCAAGAACAGAATATTACCCACTCGCTGTATGATTTGATTTTGTCAATCATCTGAGTGCAGGAGCTAATAACCTAAAAATATTAAAAGCAACAGCTAAAAACTGAGAAATACCTCAAATCTAACCACTGACAACTTCTCTTCTGTAGCTGGGAGTATACAGCTTCGATACGTGATGTAGGCTTGTGATCTATTAGCTGAAGTGAATGAATCATCTAGCAAACTTCTATGTTTCACTGAAGTAGTAAACTCTCTGGCATGATGTAATGCTTTATTTAATATGTCCATGTTGTCAGAGACTTCCAAAGACATTCGAACATTCTGAGATTTTGTCCTCTTTGAACCTTTCATAGAAACTTTAATTTCTACACATTTGAATGGGATACGGTAGCCAGTCTCACTACATCGATATTTGTTGTCACCCTAGAAATCCAAAAGCAACTCATACATAAGAGCTAAGAAAAACAGAAAGGGAAAAGATACTCCATTTGGATTTAAAAAAGAAAATAAGGACATGCAATAAAAGGTATTATGCTGTTCTAAAACTAAAAGTAGAGTTAAACAAAGGTTTGAAACTTTAAGAAACTTCACATAACTACTTTTGGGAGAGGATGAATGAAGAACATGAATTTGAAATCCCACATCAGTATTTGGCTTAACAAAGAATGCAACGAAGATTGTCATGAAAGTTTCTAATCTTCTTGTATTTAAACAAATTAAACTTGTCTCAGATAAACAAATAACTTGTCAGTATCTACTAGAAAAATAGATACTTGAATCAATTCTGTATCCTGGAGGTATTTATACATCTCATCAACCTTAAATCCCACAATTAGATTGATGAGCTAGCTAGCTGCAAAATGAAATGACTAAACTGATGCAGTAAGATTTTTAATTTGGCCACATTTGAAGACATAATTACAACTTTCACCAGCAATGCATATGGGAATTTGCAGAAATGTCCACATGCTTCTGATTTAGAAGGAAACCAAAGAAAAAACCGAGGAATTACGATCTCATAGATAGAACTGCAAGAAAGTACATTACATCTATCCTATATGACAATTACCAACGATAACTAAAACATGATTTGGCAATTGGCGTCGAGAAACTGCACAGTAAATGCATTTGATCTAAAACACTTCACATTGTCCAAGAAAAAATGTTGCCTGTATGTACTTGCCAAACTACCTATCATCTTACATATGCAAATAACTCATTAAGCTTATTGTAAGACTCATCAACGGACTCTCTCTCCTCCCTTTTTCCATCTAACTGTGTCATATTCGTTCTAGGATAAAATTCATTTATGACAATTCACTGTAATACATACACAAAATGGGCAAACACAAGCACTCAAAACTATCTTTCAAGTCGAAAAGAAAGAAAACATAAGGATCAAGCATAAACCTGAATTCTAAAGGAACAGGAAGGCAACCTTCTCAGAGTATAGGCAAGGGACGCAGAGACCAGAAGGAGAGCATTCAAAAGTAAAGTTGCTTCCAGACGGCTTTTCCCTGAAACTTAATAGGAATCTGCCCTTTACATGACGAGTTTCGCTGTTTCCAAAATCCCTGCCTAATTCAAAACAGTTAAAACCAGAGCAGAACATCACAGATATGGCGGATCAAAATTATCATAAATGTCATGAAATAGAAAGATAAGAAATTACGTTTGGTGCTCCAAAGAGAGAAGGAGAGCTTCTGAGATTGGAGCGACCGGAAGGCAGAAGAGGACGAAAAGAAACGATCGTGAGATCGCAGACACCATGGCCTTAATCGGCACTTATTTCTTCTCTTACTGTATTTTGTTTATAATTTCTGGATCCAGTTCATCCTCAACAAGTTTCTCCAAATCACAGCATCCAAATCCCAGCTCGCCACCCAGGTCTTTGAATTCTCAGTCCCGAAGACGCGACTTGCATCTTGCTGGCAGAATTCTAACATTTTTTTTAAAAATAAAACAATAACTCAAAAAATTGTAGAATAGAGGTAAAAATACAAGAAAATACGTTAACTTCAGAATATTAAACCAATCTTATTGTCTATGAGAGTATGAGAGTATTGTATAGCAATTAACTACTTTTTTTAATAAAAAATTAACTACTCATTTTACTAAAAAAATCATTGATTTGAGTTTTTAAAAAGTCAAGTGATATATATTTTTAGAATAAATAGTGAAATTATTTCTCTTAGCTAACTGTCATAAAGAAAATTACACCAAGTTTACAAACAAGAAAAATAATGATATTAAAAGAGTTTCATAATTTAATAATGATAATTGAAGGAGCTACTATTAAGAAATTATAAGATTTTTCTTATTATTTTTTGGGAAGCAGCTTGGGTCGGATGCATCGGACCTTCTGCTGTGTCTTTTCAGTTGATTTTTTTTTGTAATATTACTTTTTTTTTGTAAAAAAAAATTATATTGAAAAGACACAACAAAGGATCCGATGAGGCCAAACCGCTTCCTATTTTTTGTGGTTGTGACCTTGGTGTGATTTTGTGTTAACAATTATTCAAGGCAGTATCAAACGTTACTGTTTAATTAAAATGACATTATTGTTCTTGTCTTTAGAAGATGACTTTTTTCTGCAATAATTGATCAGTTTTCAACATTTTTCTCTGTAATAATTGATGAATTTTCAACATAACCATTTAAAATGTTAATATGCAGTAACGTTGAAGACTGTAGTTTTATGAGTGGCAGGCACAAAGCATGAGCCATGGAAGGAACACAAACAGAGACTTGAGTTGAACAGTCAGAAAACAGTGACAAGTCTCCAGCTCAGGACTGAGCCATGTGCTTTTGGAACACAACCACAAACATGCATATGCCACTTTCTCTGTATCGCTCAGCCACAGAAAAAAGAAAACCAAGCACACCTAATCAACAGAGAGAAAAACAAAAACAAAAAAAGAAGAGAAAGGAAAACCAACCAAACACACCTATCAATCAACAAAACACACACTTTCTCTCTCTCTCTTGTGTGTTTAGATTAGTTTTCAGACAAATATGTGAGAAAAGTTGTGTCTCAACTTATGAAAAAATATTTTTAAAATCACAATTTTAGAGTTACCCAAACACTTACCCACAAGTGACCAAATTAAAAGTAGGTCCATTCCACATGGTAGGTACTTATTATATATCCTTGGTCTCATTTTTAGGACCACACAGAGACTGGTCCTAAATCAATGCCTTCTGATCTCTATGGTAGTGAAATTGTTAAATGCAATCACGAGAACCTCTTGAGCCTCTGCTTCTTTGTAGCTTATGTCCCTTCCTTTTCTTCTTCCATCATTTATTATTGAAACCTTTACTTATTTAATATAGTATGTATGATTAAAGAGGGTATTTATTTGTTATAAATGACGAACTTAATTCATTTCCTTTATACTACTTTTGATCGTTAATATAAGATTCATTAGTAATTCTAGTTCTTTATTAAAGTGGGTCTTATATATATTTTTACAGTCCTTAATATAAGATATATTTATCTAATTTGATTAGATTAAAAAAGTTAATTGAGTTAGACAATATGATATATATTTTCTAAAATATCATAGTCATATTTCTTAATTTCCTTCTTCATATCTCCTTGGTTATGATTGAGAGATTATTAAAAGAGATAAATTAGAAAAATATTGATTAATATGAAAAAAAGTCTTTTATTTAGGACCTAAATCAAGTCTCAAAATATATCTTATATTAATGACCGGATGAATTATTTACAAACTAGCTATTAACTCTTATATTAAATACTAGAGATAATATTGGATACTAATAAATTAATCATTCCCAGATCCCAAAAGAAGATAACTCTCAGAGGGTATTCACATTAATTTAAACTCAAAATCTTCTGGTTGGATGATCATAACTCATTTTACCAAACCATGTTGATTATTATTTTCTTAATATTACTTGTTGAGATTTTTCGCCAACATACTTGTTGAGAAATTGAACCGGGGCTGTGCCTACAAAACAGTTGCCTCTGGTAGGATAGGATTCATGAATACAGACACAAGATTTAAATCTGGATCGACGTAGTACAAGGTAGATTAAGGATGGTCTAAGAGGTGGGTCATGTTAGGTAATGCGCACAAATTCTTGAGTCTCTATCAGATTATCACCCACTTCATTATATCCATGATGGGGCCCCACTGGTCATTTGTTGATTTGATAATGTAACTGTTATGGGAAGAATCCCCGGTCAAATTCTTGGGACGCTCCACATGACAACCATCAATTATTTTTAAAATTTGATACAAATAATCTTAATTGGCCAACTATGGTCTGTGAGTAGAGGGATTTTTCCTAAATTTTTATGTAAATACAATGATAAAATTTAATTCTATTATAATTGTAAAGTCAAATAATCGTATTAATATATTTGAGATAATGAATTGTTGTGGATTGGTAAACAGTTAAAAAATTATTGGATTGAATTATCATCATTAAAAAGAATAAGTTTCAATGTCATATCATATAGACATTGGTATACAAAATGTGTGCGCGCATTTTAGCTGGTAAAAATATGTTATCTTATTAGAATCAACTCTGTTCAAGGCATTATTGACTAATAAGTATATAGGCTTCTCTTATAATAAGTACTTAAATATTGATTGGTCATTTTATGTGTCTGTTTGAGTTAGTCATAAAAGTTACTTTTTCAACATGATTTATGATACTATAAAAAGACTTTTATCTCAACTTACATAAATATACTTATTTAATATTAACTCAACGAGGCTCAAGAAAAAAGTAGGTGTTCTCCTTTACTCAAAATGTATATAAATATTAAATAGGATATCTTTGGGTCTATGACTGCCACAAAACAATAATCTTTTGTCACTGTCACATGCCAGAATACCAGTGAGTCTTAAAAAAATGTAAAGATTTGTTACCTGCATTCAAAATTTAAGCAATTTGGGTCAGAACAATTGGTCAAAGAAATTTAATTTATTCAAATATAATAAGTTCCCACAGTTTGGCTATTGTTTGTAATGAATAGTAGGAATATAGAAATTAGGTGATCCTATATAGGTCTAACAAAAGTAAATGGCATTTCCTTTTCAAAAGATCTCTCAATTCTCAAATCTGTTTGCCTTTTTGGTTGCCAATCCCAATTGTCAACAGTATCACACTGAAACCCATCCCATATGTTGGTAATGTGATCATGTTGCCCCCACAGATTTACATTGTTTATTGGTTATATGTTGGTTACCCTTTTTCAGTTCCCTTTACAATGTCCTTTTAGCAAAATTTTAATTGCCGCCTATCTTTTTCTTACTTTTTCCTCCAGTCCGTCTAGGGATCCTACTTTATCTCCAAAGCTACTTAGAGAATTCTCACAAGCTATTTCAATTTTGGAGATCTTGCAGGGCAACCAAATTACCAAGTCGCAAGTTCTTAACCTCACAACAGTGTAATGAACCTGGAAAGCTTTTATTTCTGGATGCAACAGTGTAATGAACAAAGTAACTGGAAATTTGATACAGCAAATCTATTAGATACTGCTCAAATCATGCTGATAAAGGATTCAGAAAAACAGAGCATGTCAGATAGATAGTAACAACAAAAGAACCAGATGATGCATCATCCTACTGTTTACAATAACATGAGGTATTAGCAGAATTACACTGAATCTGAAGTGAATAATACGAGTTACGAATCGTCCTACTGAAAAACGAAGGTAGGGTGTATGTGTGAAATCTGAAAGTTATAGCATCTCTCTCAAATGCACAACTCATGTTGTGCTGCTGCTGCTTCTTCCTCCTCACTGGTAGGCTAATTCTTATTGTAGTCAGAGTCTTCTTTGCCAGAGACAACTGGGAAGTCATCATACGGATCTGCAAAACCATGTTTCTCAGCCATGCTCTTCAGTGAGGAGAAAACTTGGTACATGGAAGGTCTATCTTTAGGTCTAGAAACAACACAAGATAAGGCAACCTTCATGAACTGCATAAATTCATCACCATGTTCAGGGTTCTCATTTAACAAAGCTTTATCTATGGCTTCTTTAGTTCTTCCTGTCACGGTTAACCAATTGATCCAGTCCACTAAATTCCCTTTGAATCCTTCCCCTCCAGTGTAAACTTCAACCGGCTTCATCCCGGTGACCAATTCCAAGAGAACAACTCCAAAACCATAAACATCACCTTTCAAGGAAGCAACCATGGTGCTTGAGTACTCAGGAGCAACATAACCAAATTCACCCAGATCACCATTCACAAAGGAGCTATCATTGGGATCCCGATTAACCACGAGCCTCGCCAATCCGAAATCTGTTATTCGAGCTTCGAAATCATAGTCAAGAAGGATTATATTTGAGCTGATGTTCTGATGAATATAGGGAGGTTGACAAGCATGGTGAAGCCAAGCAAGTCCTCTAGCAGCACCTGTCCCAATTCTCAGCCTGGCTGGCCAATCCAGAAAACTATATTGACTATTATTAGCTTGACCATTTTTATGCAACTGAGAATGCAAGGTCCCATTGAACATGTGCTTGTACACCAAAAGCTTCTCTTCTTCCACCACACAGAAACCCAATAGAGGTACCAAATTGGGGTGTCTGAGCTGCTCCAACCTGTTCATCTCTGATTTAAATTGCTTCTCACCAAGTTTACAAGAATTAAGCCTCTTCACAGAAAGAGCTGACCCATCACGCAGAACTGCCTTATAAGATACTCCTGTTCTACTAGAAATCACAATATTTTCTGGATGAAAGCTATTAGTGGCTAGTAGCAAATCAGCTAATCTGACATTCACTATGGGTTTCTGGAACAAAGAAACTTGAGCAAGCTTGTGTGACTTTAACAAATCAATCCAGTCACCCACTTGCTTTCCACCACCAGAACCACTGTACTCTTTCTTTTGCTCGCTGACTCTCAGGAAAAACCACCACCAGAGAGCGAAACCCACAACTAAAGATCCCAAGGCTCCAATCGCACCAGCTGCAATAATAATCCCGAGACTTTTGCGACTCAATCCACCACACTTTGATCCAGTAGGCTTCCCGCATAATCCACCGTTCCCATCAAAATCAGCCGCGTCAAATTTGGACAAATCCGGTGGAATAGAACCTGAGAGATCGTTGTTGGCAACAGAGAGCCTCTTCAATCGGTCAAGCCGACCCAGTTCGTAAGGGATCGAACCCGATAATTTGTTATCGTTCAGAATAAGAGTATTCAGGAACTTGCAATTCACAATCTCGGGTGGGATTGAACCCGAGATTTGGTTACCGGAGAGATCTAAGGTCACCAAATAAGGCAACCAGCTACAGATATAAGGAGGGATCGAACTGGAGAGAGCATTACCGGAGAGTTCGAGGGTCTGTAGGCTCCGGCAATACTTGAGCGATTCAGGGAGTTTTCCGGCGAGCTGCATGTCACGGAGCTGGAGGCTAATGATGCGGGTCTCCTTCTCGTTCCAGCAAGAAACTCCGACAAGCTGGCAGATTGAGGACACAGAAGTGTTGGTAAAGCTCCAGGAGCTGAGTTTTCCATTTGGGTCGGAAAATGAGCTTTTCACACCTTGGAGGCAAACCACGTCGTCCGCGATGGAAACACCAAACGGTGATGAATAAAGGAGAAAGATCGAAGCAGTGAGAAAGATAAAGTTCATGATGAACGAAATGGGGCTCCTGTTTGTGTTGTGAAAGAGTGATTTGGAGCTCATAATAAAGCAGAGTCGCTCGCTGGAGATTGGGACAGATAGAGAAAGGAGGAGAGAGGGAATACGCAGCTTTTTTGACTACCAGTTGAAATGTTGAAAATCTTTTTGGGATGTGTCTGAATGCGGAAAGCATTCAAACATGATAAATGCGACGCCGTTTCTCATGTTCTTCAGATGTAATAATGACCTTTAAAAAGATGCTTCATCCAACAAGCCCCTTTTAGATTTAATTAAAGGTTTAAGATGGAACTATATTTGATTTCAGTGTTACTGTTTTTGTTTTTTTTGAGGTTTTGTGCTTTCTTTTTTAAGAATGCATGCAGGATAAGTTGTGTAGAATATTTAGCCTAATTTAAAACTCAATAACAAAAGGTCGGATCTAATCTTCAAGTTGGTTTATTTTTTATTCAGTTCTTAACATGAATTATACAGTAATTTTTAAAAGTGTAGTAATATTTTGATGCAAGTTCATGTATGTAAAGTTACCAACTTCCCGTTATTAAAGATTAATATAATTTTTTGTTCCTTCATATTTGATATTATTTTAATTCATTTTCTCAAATTTCAAACTAAGAGTTTTGATCTTTTAAGTTTTATTTTGTTTTAAAAATTAATTCCTATAATTTAATAAATGGTTTAATCTTTCTGCATTTATTGCAAAAACATTTTTTCTGTCACTCTTACATAAAAGTGAGTGTGTCCCATTATAAAAAGAAGAAAGAAAAAATATTAGTGAGACTTTCTCACCTTTATGTAAGTGTGGTAGACAAAATGTTTCAGCAACAAAAGTAGACACATTAAACCCTTTAATAAAAATCAAAACTATATATTCTAGTGAGTGACCAAAAAGACTTGGTTCAATGTAGGTCGATAATGTAAATGGAAAGCAGTTGAACTAGGGGTGGAGCAGGAATGCAATTAAAGAGGGCAAAAATTATAAAATAGAACCCGGATAGTAATAAAAATATATTTGAATCCCATAAACCTTTCAATATTTTCGAGGGACTAAAGTGAAAATTATGAAATTTTTATAAGATGAAACATAATTTCTTAAATATTTTAGTTCTGTTTTATAATTTTAGGGAGTCCACCCCAAACCTCCGATTCCGCCCGAATTGTACTAAGTGCAAGGGATGTGTTCTATGAAGAGTCTATGAGCTTTTTATAATTAATTGAATTGTGTCATGTTAGGTGTTTCTGCACTTTTATTTGTTGAGCATCTCAACTTTATCTTTTAATACTTCATTCTTCATTCTGTTTATAATATAAGACACTTTAATCAATTTATTAAAATTAAGAAATGGTAATTGTCTATATGATAACATGTTCTTTATCTCACATTAAGGATTAATATTATTTTTTCCCTTCATGTTTGCTCTTATTTTAATTTAATTCCCCAAATTTTAAACTATAAATTTTGACTTTTAATTTCAAGTTTTATTTTGCTATAAACATTAATTCCAATAATTTAATAACAACCAAAACTATTTTACTACATGAGGGGACCAAAAGGACTTGGCTCAGTGGGGTGGGGGTGGATATATTAAGAGACTATGAGCTTTTAGTTGGTAGGTGATATAATTAATTGAACTGTGTCGTTTTAGATGTTTCTGCCTTTTTATTGTTGAGGACCTTTTAATACTCCCTCCGATTTATAATATTAGACATTTGAATTAATTTATTAAAATTAAAAAATAGTAATTAACTCATTACATATATCTTAAATTGAAATTTTTTTCAACCTTACTTATATTAAATTAGGTTTCAAATGAAAGAGAACATACAATATGTCACATTTAAGTATTAGGAAAATTAATAAATAAACATTAATTACTTTCAAATAATTTACTCCCTCTAGTCCATAATATATATAGGACACTTTTAGAAGAAATGTATGGTCCAAATTCCATAGCATAAATCATCTTAAGTTTAATTAATCTATTTTTCCTGATTTGCCCATGAGATTAACACTCACTTTCCAACTTTGCTCATTCATTATATCCCCTCCCTCTAAATTAATATTCCTAATGCAATCAAACACATTTTTCAAGAAGAGTAAAAGTAGAGAAATTTATATTTTCGAATATATTAAATGACTTGATTGTCATTTCTTATTTCCTATAATATAATTGAAGTTCTCTATGTTGTGGAGCGGATAGAGTATATTGCAAGCTAAATCATTATTCTTGAATTGACTTCCTTCTATGGTTCTATTGGGTAGTAAGAGAAAATTTTTTGTTTGTTCTTTTTATAAGACATCTTATTAATTTTGAGGTGAATACAATTTAACATTTCACTTATTATTGTTCGACTTTATTTCCATATGTTATTCTGCATATTAAGTAAGGGTAGTATTGAAAAGTTGTTGAAGAATTAATAAGATTTAACTTCATCTGAGTGAAAAATATCAGAAATGCACCATAAAAAGAATTAGAGAGGGAGTGATTCATCAATGATGTGCTCTTTTTAATTTGGTGAGATAGTAATATGAAGCACCTGGTTGGCTTCAATTTTCCAACACTGATTGCTGCGTCAATGAAAGCTGCCTGCCTTAACTGGAAACTATTACTTTACCTGCCCATGTAGTACTATATGTCTCCCTCCCTCCCTGTTACATGGGTTGCTAGGGAATTTTAGGGTTGGTTGTTTTAAGGGATTTGTAGGGTTGCCTGGGCATTTAATGATCTAATTTGTTTGGGCTCTATTATATAAAAATGGGTGAAATTGATGGAAAAATGTCATGTGTTTAATTATAAAATTCAAAGTAGGGGTTTAAATGGAGTAAGTCTACTCGAATTACTTATTATTTGGAAGGTACATCCTCCTCCTATCTTTTTTTTTTTATAAGAAACAAATTTTCTTTGTCCCAAATTTTAAACTATTTTGTTTTTCATTAAATATACACGGGTACAAAAAGCCTTTTAAAACCGGACAAAAAACATCTCGTAAGATCAGATCTGTGACCGGTCTTGTTTCAGGCAGTCTTAAAAGTTTGTAACTTTTAAGACTGGACGAACGATCGGTCTTAAAAATTTAGATCGAACTTTTGAAATATTCGGTCTTAAAAATTTTTAAAAATTAAAAAAAAACCAGATGAAACAATCGGTCCCAAATTACTAGATCTGTCAACATTTTGAATGTCCCTCCGTCATCAGCGACTGAGAACCAAGAGAAGATTGGAAGCAACACTAACAAGAAAAACAAAAAAGAAGAGAAGATTGGAAGCAGCACCAACAAGAAAAACAAAAAAGATGAATATATAGTCCAGAAATAAGAAAACACAACTAGAAATAGAAATTATTCACCATGGAAATTGAATCAATATAAAATCAAAGGTGAAATCGAAGTCTAGATCTACAAAAAAATCACAAGCTTAAAGCAACCAAATCTGATCATGATCCTCTTGTCGATGCTAGCAAAAGCTTCAAGCAACCAAAATCGAAGTCCAGATCTGAGTAAGAGTGGTCAAGGTAGGAGTAAACAGATTTAAGCAAGAAGAGATCTGGGTTTGATTTTAAGTCGGATCTGTGCGAAGGCGGCGTGGGAGGAGCCATAGATCAAAGAGGAAGAAGCTGCCGCCATCTAGAATCCTCAAAGTAGTACGCTTGCGCCGTTGTTGAGGATTGGAGTTGACGCCATCACAAAACCCTTGAAGCATCTTACTGCCAAGGTTGCCAAGGATTTGATTTTGTGTCTCTTAGGACGACCTACGAAGATTGCAAGAAGGTTAGAGGAAGAGGATGTCATTCTTGCTGAGGATTTGACCCATGAGGCTCTTGGGACACTTGTTGAATCTATAACTAAGTAAATGTTATATCACCAAGAAGACAAGCACACTAACAGACTTAACGAGTTTAGCAAATTTAGTTTTTTTTCCCTACCTTTTAAGACGGTTGTTTGTAAAAACCGGTTTTAAAAGTATATTTTTAAAACCGGATCCTTTATAATCCTGTCTTAAACGTGTTCTATATATTTACGAAATTGCCACCGGTTATACTTTTAAGACCGGATATTTTATAATCCGTTCTTAAAAGTGTTCTATATATGTACGAAATTGCCACCCGTCATACTTTTAAGACCAAATAAGAGGAAAAGTTCAAAGGTTATCAAAATTTGGATCATCATTGAACCGGTTAAGGTATTGATGTATTGGGTCAATAGTTAGCAAGTCAAATTGAAGTCCACCAAGGAGCTAGACCGGTGATGAATAAAAAAACTAAAAATAATTTAAATTCTCATCATAATATCATACCATCTACAATCATTTCAATACATTGAATCACTAACAAAGTAATAATAAACTCATTCAACATTTTTATAAGTTCTTTGACATGTCGACATCATACTTCTCTAGTTTTAAATATAATATATAATTTGTAGTACAATTTACATTATAAATTATGTTATATATTTAGGACCAGAGATCATATATAATATCAATTCACCATTCCATGACAGTATAAATAATCACGAAATATTCTTTTGAGCAAATTATCAATATAGATAATGGATAACAAAATATTCTTACCTATAATTCTTTAATTACTAAACTAATAGTTATTAATACAAAAAGTATCATTAATTTTGATTGAAATTACCGTCTAAAATTTATGCCCCATAAAAAATGTTTTATTTATTTATTTTTTTAAAAAAACCTACATCAACCTAGCAACTCAACTAGGTTAACCGTGTTGAGCCCGAGTTGCCCTTAGGTTGCTACAATGCCAGTTTATGAACCTACCTGGATCGGTTTCATGGCTGGGTTGCCTATTTTTAGGTTGACCCAGTTGGTCGGTTGGGTATAGAGATTGGCAACTTGAACTTCGTTAACAAATTGAATAAAGGTAATGACAACTTAGATATAACAATTTATAACTATGGTATAGAGTTGACAATTTGAGGAGCTCAAGTTGTCATTTCTTTTATTCAACTTGTCAACGACGCCTTTAGTCAATTACACCTTTTGTCATTTTTATTATTCATTTAATCAATATCGTTACGTATTTAGTCAATACTTTTATGCCTTTAATAATCAATATCATTGCTCATTTTGTCTATTCAATATGTTCACGCCTTTAGTTAATAACAATACTCATTTAATTAATACTATTATGTCTATAGTTAATATCATTACTTATTTCGTTAATACCATTACACCCTTAATAATAGTAGTCAATCACACATTTCCTTCAATAATAGCAGTCAATTAGACATTTCCTTTCCCATTTAGTTAAAACTCTTATAGGAGTTATCAATCCTTCTATGCCTTTAGTCAATTCCTAAACACACCAGTACAAAAAAGTATTTTAAGACCGGACCAAATAGGCCTTGTAAGACTGGACCAGCGACCGGTCTCGTTCCAGGCGGTCTTATAAATATGTAACTTTTAAGACCGGACTCGAACTGGTCTTAAAGAAATATTTCAAGACCGGACGTAAGAAACAATAGGTCTTAAAAATCACACTATATAGACCTTACATATATTTTGTTCGGTCTTAAAACCAGAATTTATAAGACCGGACAAAAAAGTCTGATCTTAAATACCATACTTTCAAGACCGGACTAAACGCCATCAGGTCTTAAAAGTATGTAACTTTCAAGATCGGTCAAACATATACACCGGTCTCAAAAATGAAGAATATAAGACTTTGCTTTAACATATAACCGGTCTTATAATTATAACTTTTAATACCGGACTAAATTAAAAAGTGCGGTCTTAAAGGTAAATTTTAAGACCAGATAGCATAGAGTCCGCTCCTAAAAGTCTCACTTTTAAGACCGTAGATCAAATACACCAGTCTTAAAGAACGTCTTTAGGACCGTTATTAGTAGTTTTAAGACTTTAAAGAATAGCCTTCGCTCTTAAAAGTCTGACTTTTAAGACCGGACCTTCAATAAACCAGTCTTAAAAGTGGACATTTCCCCTGTTCAAAACAAATTTGCCACAAAATCCAGCATCTAAAGACAGTACTTTAAGCTTTAATTTATAATTGAATTGAGAATGGATTACAAATATTATTCACCAGGCATCGTAATAAATGACTAGCTATTACAGTACAAACCGAATAACAAATGAATGTAATTAATACAATAAGACAAATACATATTACAATGTGTTATAACAATGTACAACACCTAAATGAACATATATACCAATTCATCACCTTGTCTTCATCAGATTCCCACTTGGCCAATAACAACGAACATAACTAAAACGAACATATATGTGATAGCAATTTTGATCGGATCCTGGCCTGCCAGAAAAATAAAAACAAGAACAAAACACAGTCATCAGTGACATTGTTTAAGAACATAAATATTTAAGAAGGAAATGAATATAGTTAAAACATAAATTAAAACCTTCAAGTTTCAAATAATTGTGCAGATGAATATTACCTTATGAATTGATGACTCTTTTATAAAGGGATATCTTCCCATATCCCTTCTTGATGATCATTTCTTATGCCGGGTTCATTATCCGCTTCATCTTCTTCGTTGATGTCCGGTAGACCCCTTGAAAAAGGAGTACTCTCAGGAAGACCATAATTTACATCATTTTCTTCATCAATATCAATGACCCTTTTTCCTTGGAGAGCTACAGATCACATTTTATTTGCTTGATCAATGATATAAAAAACTTGTTTCTCCTGGTCTGCCATAATAAAAGGTTCATCTCCAAAACTTATACTATTGAGATTGACTAATGTAAATCCCAGTCGATCGATTTGAACTCCATTATTGACATTAACCCACTTGCATTTGAAAATGGGAAATCTAATGAAGACATAGTCCACCTCTCAAATCTCTTCAATAACCCCATAATATGGTATGACTGCCAATTTAGGCCGCTTGTCTTTCGAACTGGAGAAGTGCATGGGTTCAGCCTCTAACATTACACCACTGTTCTGGACGGTGCTCCTATCATCTAGGGACTTCGTGTAAAATGTGTACCCGTTGATCACATACGAATTCCAACTAATGACATCAACCTCAGGATCACGTGCTAACCATTTCATTGTCTCAGAAACAGATTCCTCTCCCTCGACCTTTTGTTTGAACCAGTTTGCAAAAGTTCTGTTATACTCCCTAATCAACCTTTGTTCAGTCATTCGGGGATTTTCTTTCCTCACAGCTTCTTTATGTGCAGCTATGCTGGATTGAACTTCATCAACATTATTCAAGATGTATAAGTGGACTTATGACAATTCATCAGGATCCACACCCTGTACTGAGGCCCCTCGTCTACCCTTTCAACATGCTAACGTTTTGGAAGCCCGATATGTCTTACTTTGGCCAAATAATTTTGAAAAAATTCCATGGCCTCTTCAGATACATACTTCTGAACAATTGATGCTTCTGGCTGGTATGCGTTCTTCACGTACCCCTTTAGGAATTTCATAGATATTTCAATTGGGTACATCCACCGTATATGGACAGGGCCACACAGCTTTATCTCCCTCACTAGATGAACAATTAGATGAACCATGATGTCAAAAAATGAAGGAACAAAAAGTTTCTCAAGCTGGCACAATATCAGATATCCTTCATTTTCCAATTCATCCAATTGTTTAATCTCGAACACTTTACTGCAAACAACAATGAAGAAGAAACAAAGCCTTGTCAAAATGTGTCGAAGATCATACTCGGCAATGCCTCGAATAGCTACTGGGAGCAGCTGTTACATTAATACATGACAATCATGAGACTTTTAGCCTACTAATTTCAAGTCCTTCGTCGATACAAGCCTCTTAAGATTTGAAGAATACCCCGACGGAACTTTTGTCCCATGTAAACACTCACAAAAACTTATTTTCTCATCCTTAGATAATGTATGAGAGGCCGGGAGACAATAAGTTCTCTTACCATACGGCCTTGGATGTAAGTCTTTCCGTATCTCCATTGCTTGCAAATCCAATCTTGCCTTTACACCATCCTTGGAACTACCTTGTATGTTGAGAAGCGTGCCAACAATGCTCTCACATACGTTTTTCTCAACATGCATGACATCAATACAATGTCTCACATCAAGGTTGTGCCAATATGGAAGATCGAAGAAGACCGATCTCTTTTTCCATATATTTATTTCTTTTTTACCCTTTGCAGTCTTACCGAAGACGACACTTATATTTTTCACCTTTTCATACACTTGCTCCCCAGTCAATGCCATCGGAGCATCTTCATACTCTTGGCCACCAAAAAAGGCTTTCTTTAATCGACGACATGGGTGGCCCCGTCTAAGAAATCTTCTATGTCCAAAATAAATCATCTTTCTTCCATGTTGAAGTTGATGGTAGTGTGTGCCTTCTTCACAAACCGGACATGCCTTATGGCCTTTTATACTATACCCTGACAAGTTCCCATATGCTGGGAAGTCGTTTATGGTACAAAATATCATGGTTCTCATTTTAAAGACCTCCTTCTTGAAAGAGTAAAAAACATCGACACCTTCTTCCCACAACTCCTTCAAGTCTTCGATCAAGGGCTGAAGGTAGACATCAATGTCATTTTCGGGTTGTTTTGGTCCCGAAATCAACATAGACAGCATGATGTACTTTCGTTTCATGCATAACATAGGAGATAAGTTGTAAATAATCAGGAGTACAGGCCATGAACTATGTATGCTGCTAAGGCTTCCATAGGGATTCATGACATCCGTGCTAAGGGCAAGCCTAAGGTTCCTAGGTTCTTCCCTGAAGGTCGGAAATAATTGATCGATTTTCTTCCATTGAGAAGAATCGACCAGATGTCGAAGCTTTCCATCAGAAATCCTCTCATCAGCATGCCACCGCAAATTTCTTGCATCATTTTCATTAGCAAACAACCGCTTGAACCTTGGTATGATTGGAAGATACCACAACACTTTTGCAGGCCCCTTATTTGACTTGTACCTTGGGGTTTCACATACCGAACATTTCTGCTTATCTTCAAACTTGTTCCTATACAACACACAATCATTCAGGCATGCGTGGATCTTTTTGTACTCCATCCCCAGTGGACAAAGGATTTTTTTAGCATTATAGTACCGATGAGGCAACATATTATCATCCGGAAGCATGTCCTTAAAAGCCTCAAGCATTTCTAAAAAACTCTTGTCGCTCCATCCATGACGTGTTTTCAAGCTGACCAATCTCAAAATGGCGTTCAACAATTGGTATTTTTTACACCCAGGGTATAGCGGGGTCTCAGCATCACTGCACATATTACCATATGCATGTGATTGCTCAAAAGTCTCTTCTCCCACATCACGAATAATGTCCTCTATGCGATCATCCATATCCGTGTCATTATCATCAAAGGACACTTCACCGTGTTGAGATGCACTTGGAACTTTTTCACCATGCCATATCCATATTGTATAGGTCTTACAAAATCCTTCACAAATTAAATGTGTGTATATAATTTCTGGACTTACTCACCTCTCATTTAAACACTCTACACATGGGTAATAAAACTTCCCACTACCATCATGGGCATTTCCTTTTGCAAACTCTATAAATTCCCTCACCCTATTCTCATATTCAACACTCGTCCGTCTCGCATTTATCCAACTACGATCCATAGTATAATTCCTATATATAGACGGAAAGATTTAACATACATTATCCGAAAAAATTGAAAATTGCACATAAACTAAGCCAAGTCCATTAAATGCATATGAGTGAGACTTTGTCCATTGAATGCAACATAAATGTATCGCGTACAGTCAATCTAGTATTGTTCCAAAACCAAACAAAAAAGACTTTGGTCATTAAATGCAACATGAAGAATCACTTGTGCTCATAAATGTATCACGTACTATCGAGACAAGAAGCTAATTTCAATAAATGCATGACGCGGAAAATAAATGCAGACAACAAAAGTAACCCTAAGTGCACTTGTTGGTCATTCGGATATGTCTCAAGTAAAAGTGTAAAACATAAACTTCAAAGTAAAGTATCAAAATACAATAGAGTAACCCACGTCAACATTTCACCGATTTCGTGCAAACCATGAATAACCCAGAACGAAAAGAGGAAAAATAAAATATATATGTAATTGATGAAATACACATCTTACGTACAGGTCTATCACCGTTTAGCTAAGGAACAAACTAGAAGGTGATAAGCTGACCAGCACTAGCTTGTCGAGAGATCTATCTCGCGGAAACGACAAAGCAACACACAAACACTTGAGAGTTGAGAGTGAATAGGAGTTATTATCACTTTCGGCGGGACAAGAGAAGTTCAGAGAGGAAAATTTAACTTTTCTGCGTGACAGAATCATTTATATTTAATGTCATTAAGAACGGTTAATTGTAAAGCATCCGGTCCTAAAGGTATAGAAGTTTTAAGATCGGTTACATATTAAGCATATGCTCCTAAATGAATTCATTAAGATCGGTTACTTATTAAGCATCCACTCCTAAAAGTCTCAATTTTTTTAATATAAGAATTTAGTGAAAGTCCACATTTTCTTTAAAATTAAACTACAAGATAGTATGTTGACAATAAGGTTTTTTCCATTAATAAGCTTAGTTCATTTTGATTTTTACATTAATGGAGAATGTGCAAGTACAAAGGAAAAATAAGAACAACAAACTTACAAATAACAAAAACAACCTACAATGTGACTAAAAGTCCTAAAGCTAATTATCAGCTAATGTCTTGTCGATATCGGCTTCAGCGGCAGAAATTTCACGCCGGATATCAGCAATTTCATGTTGTATGCGCATTAGTATCACTTCTTCAGGGTCAGGACCAGGAGGCTGGAGAGGGGGAGCGAGAACCTCTTCATCATCCGAAATAATAATGGGTCCAACGACCTGAGACTCCTCCGTTTGAACAGAACGCGTTTTCTTGGTTTGAGTATAACGTAGCCCAACGAGTTGTCTCAAGATCTTCCAACAAGCTTCAGGAGTAGTCTAGCGAGGGGTTATCTTGTATCTAACCATTGTTTAGCTTGGTTTAGGGCAGAGGGATACGAAAAATGGGAATGTGAGAATATGGGATTTGATTTGAACATAATATCAGTTGATTCAATTCTGTATAAAATCTTGAGCAAATAAAGTTTTGTATAAATGAAATAGAATAATTAATTATTTTTTATTTTTTAAAAGACCTTTAGGACAGTACACATATAAAATGCCGGTCCTAAAGGACTTTTAGGACAGGACATTTATTAAAACATCGCTCCTAAAAGTCTAGCATATTTTTAAATTATTAAAAATGTATTTTTTAAAAGCCATTCAGCACCGGACTGTTATGAAATAGACAGCCTAAAAGTCCTTCAATTTTTATGTTAATAATATGGCAACTTGTGAAAAACTTCACAAATGCTTATTATACAGCATTTGAGAAGGCCAAATTAAGTCCTTCAATTTTTTCCATTTCATCACATGGCAGGACATATGCTTCACTGTCTCAGACATGGGAAAGTGAGAATATTGGATACAACTGGCAATAAATAATTAGTAATAATATTTAAGACCTAATTTTTAATTTTTAAAAATTAAAATCGGCCTATAGATTACTAATTTTTAATTTAAACCAATCAGAATTTAAGTTGAAATTTGTAATATCTTTAAAAGTGCCGTCAATACAAATTCCGATATTGTGCGTTGCATCCAAAATTTAATGCTTTAGTCAGATGAATCTCTTCGTATCCTAAAGTAGTTGTGTAAGTACTTGGATCCTTAATTAAGACCGGTTATCTTAGAATATGCGGTCTTAAAAGTTCCTTCGTTCCAAATTCCAAGGGGTGCAGTCGTGTCTATCCTTACACTATGTAATGATGATTGATAGTCTCTTCGGCTTCGAAAGACAATCCAACGATGGTGCTCCATCTATTTAAGCCCCTCGTTACTTTAGTTTCTTCACATTATTCTCCACATACTCATTTCTTCTACAATCTCCGATTCTATAATGGCTGCCCCATCTCCTCGTCCACCATCGGGTCCTCCTTCTCCTCCTCCGCCTCTCTTACTTGCGAGACCTCCCCCTTTGTCGCCGAATCCAACGGTGAAGCATATTGTGCAGCATTTGCTAGCCCGCGTCCATCACATAGACCGACACATGGGAAGAATCTGTGGCCTCCTTCATACGATCAACAAGAAGGTCAACCTGGTCCTCGACGAAAATGACGTCGAGGTCCCATCCTCTGAAGCTGACTCTACATGCTCCTCCTCCAGCAACAAGACGGAGGATTAATTAGTTTTTTTTATTTTCTTGTATGTTTTTTTTAAAAAAATTTCTTGTATGTTTTTTATGTTTTTATGTTTTTTTTGTATGTATCTGGTTGCTACCCTTAGGGGCAGCATAAAAAATATATATATGATGATGGCCGCCACAACCATTTTTTGTAAAACCTGATTGCATACGCTTGAGAAGTTTCAAAAATGGATTCGAAATTAACATAAGTTATATAATGACAAATAATTTGTAAAAAAAAAATATAATAACGACATTAATTAAGAACATAAAAAACATGCAAATTAAAGTCATCATGAGTCTTCGCTAATTGACTTTAAAATTAACCATGATATATGTGCTTAGTTGATTTGATTTGAACATTAACATCATTTATGTATAAAAGAAACAGAAAATTATATATTTTTATTTAAAAAAGACCTTTAAGACTGTAGACATATAAACAACTAGTCTTAAAGATCTACGTATTGTTTAAAAGCCCTTCAGGACCGAACTGTTATGAAATAGACGGTCCTAAAAGTCTCTTGGTTTCGGATTTTAGTCTTCTATTTTGTGGTGCGTGCAGGAGGCAACCTGTGAAAAACTCAACAAATGCTTGTTATACAGCATTTGAGAAGGCCAATTTCCTTCAATTTTTTCCATTTCACATGTTCTAAAAGTCTCCAATATTTTAGTTTAAATTTCTCAGAAGAAGAAGATTCCTACATAATGAATGAAATGATGGGATAGACTTTTAGGACCGGTCATTTAATAACTATCCGCTCCTAAAGTCTCGCATATTTTAAAATTAAATTAACGTATTTTTAAAAAGCCCTTCAGGACCAAACTTTTATGAAATAGACGGTCCTAGAAGTCTCCAATATTTTAAAAAATTATACTAAGACTTTTAGGACCGGACTTATATGAAATAGACGGTCTTAAAAGTCTTTGAACTTTTTAATAAGCTCACCATTCTACAACATCCTGTCCTAAAGGTTTAAGAACTAATTCCAAGCAATACATTCAGCAACAAAAAAATAGAAAGCATCAATATAATTTGTTGGAAATGAATAAACAATTTTATTAATTATTGATTATTAAACTATACAATTGTTCAATTATTATTTACAGAAGATCATATGTAATATAGGTCTACAGCACATGCATATTTACAAATTAATCCTGGGGGGCATTTGCGATTTCCTGAATGACAAACTCACAAATGACTTGCCGTATGCGCTCAATATCACCATCAGGAAAGGGGTCAGCGCAATCAAACATCTGTAACATCAAAGACGGAAATATATATTAGACTACCTTAATTCCTTTCATCAAAGGGGTCAGTACGCCAAACGTATGTACGTATAATATCATATACATTTACCTTTTCAGTGATAGACAAAATTCTTCGCGTGATAATATCATACATGTGTCACATGACGTAAAGCCTACATAAGTTGGAAGCATGTAGTTGGCAATGTGTCTAAAATCAAACAAGAAATATATATATATAAGAGCGCATACACCGTGACAGTTCACAAGGCAAAGTTCACAAGGCAGTGTCCATGCGTACTAACCTGTGGTTTGATCCATATAGTATCTTTGACCTAATACCTAGCCTTTCTCTTGGCCTTCTTTTGGTATTCCGACATGGCCCTATTATTGAAATAAAAAATTTCAATTATCAATATTGGTAACTGAAAATTCATAGAAGAGATTTCAGACAAAAATCAGTGACAAAATGACATGCACTACTTACTTATCAACCATCTGCTTTAACATAGCCATTGGTTCGTGATGAAGGGAGCATAGAAAGACTACTTTATTTTCCTCCGTGGAAAGGAGGACCAACTGCCAATGGTTAGAATGGTACAAGGTACCACCTTCTCATATTGTTAGACAACCTCTTAGATATGTATGATGTTCTTTGAGCCACGGTTGCCACACTTAGGTACTGTGGGCACAAGAATCCAAAATCCTGTTCTCTGCCCTGTACTCCCATCTCACGATACATCAACCTACAATAATGACATGCATAAGTGAATTAGCTAGTATATATGTATGTGTACGTGTATAAACGAAACCTCTTAAAATTATGTACGTACTCATAGAAGAAGATACTACTTACTTCATGAATAACAACACAATTGCATCAGTTAACTCCTTTTTAGGAAAGATAAGGGAGATTAAATCTTCCTGGTCAACGAAAACTGATAGCTTCTCTTTTAGGCCTACTTCAACATTTAGAGGCCACGATCTGGCTTCAAAAGTTTGATTGACTACCAGAAGTCCAATCTCATCCTTGGCAGTCAACTTAGGAGCGAGCAAAATATCACGCGGGGCTGCATCTTCATCAGCAGGGGCTGGGGCTAGGGCTTGAGGAGGAGTACAAACACGTACAAGCTTCACTGGCCGCGAGATGAAGCCTCCCAAGCAATCACTCACAAGTTTCATTTGATCGGTTTGAAGAGGGATAGGTGCATCAGCGATGATCATCTCTTCAACTGACACCTTGACTTCATCATCAGTCATTTTTCGGTGGTGTATAGTTGATCCAAAGTCGTAGACATTCCCTCTTGCAACCAATCGTCTACCAGGATCCTCCATGTAGAGCTCACAATGTTCCGCCGACTTTCTAACAATGCAGCTCCCTTTAGTGCTCTGCTGGACAGGTGGAGGTGAGTATGGGAAGGGAACAATGCTCTTTCCACAAGAGCTGACAATCTTCATCATCTCCTCCTTCATCTTTTTCAGCTCGTCTTGAAACTTTGCACTTAATGAAGCTTCTCGCTCAGCTGTTTTCTTTTCTGCTCTGGCCTCTGCTTCCTCAGTTGCTTTGGCCAGCGTGAGTTCCATCTCCTCCCGGGTAACCATTGCTTGTCTTTGGCGTTTGGATTTACCAAAGTATTGCTTCAGGCCTACCCGTCCTCCAATTCCCCTTACACGCCCCACGTGATCCGGTTTTCCAGTCACAACGGTAAAGATATCTTTCCTCCTGTCCGACACAAATGATCCCTCTTGTTCTTGCATTTTGAGTTCTTCCTGTAAAATACAGATAACAAGAGCATAATTAGTAACGAAACATGTTTAGTAACTAAAAAGTAACAAATAACAAGAGCATAATAATTACTTACAATTCTCTCAGCAACCGCACGAGTTGGTTCACTAGAGTACGCCTCGTCTTTCTTTTTGCGAATATAGAGCCATAACTCCTCACGGTGTATTGGAGATGGCGGCCGTGGATCACATATCTCAGAAGGATTGGCTTGAGCTTCATCTTCCAATCTCTTTCGATTGGCGGCCATCAACTCCTTTTCAGCTTTTTCATATCCGCCACGAGAAGCCGTTTGTGGGCAATCATTCTTTCTCTCAATCTCTTGTGCTTGCTGCCTTCTTATCTGTAAATTAGAAAAACAACTATTTATTATGAATTCCAAACCTCAATTCAAACATTAGTCAAATTCATTTCATCAAGTTTCAAGACTTTGTTAAGGAAGATGTAGAATTGTATGTATAATAAATAGGGAGAAACAGAGGAAAGGGAGTTGCAGAACTACTGCCAACTCAGTCAATTCATTCATTCATCATAACTGGTTCAAACTCAGTCAAGTTTCAATAACAACATGCACATATACTATTACATAGTTAACATACTAACTAACTAACAACAATGTCTACGTGACCTAGTTACTATAACAGAATACCTTCCTAAGCAAGTAACCTGACTAATGTCTTCATAAATGAACACAATAACATTCACATATCCGCACAGGTTAATAAGTATACAAGAAGGGACAAAAAAATTAAATATAGACTCACCAAAGCTTCTTCAGTAGTCCGCATCTGAACAAATTGTTGCCATGTTGCTTCATCAAGAAAGGCATACTTAGTGCAAGGATTAGGGGGAGGCTGACCAACCGGAACCTCGACAAAAATTTAGTTGTTCGCTAATTGGGTCTTAAACTTCCTCCAGCGATCAACACAATATGACAATGTCTTGATTTTCAACTTCTCATAGTCAGGAACATTGTACATAAGCCGGATAGAGTCCCAAATAACATCCTTCACCTTCTTTTTGTCGACATTTTTCCACTCGTCGACCAAAATGCTTGCCTTGCTGCGTGCTTGTAAGCTGACATAACTATTGTATCTGCTTTTATTAGGGCCGCAGGGAGTCAAATTTCCATCAAACGGTATATCGAGCCTTTCATTGGCACTCCGCCCTAGGGCAAGCTCTTTCAATCGGGTGGGGCCTCTTCTACCACGACGGCTTGCAGGGCGGTTACGAGGAGGCTCACTCTGAGAAGGAGATGGTTCGTTCTAACTAACACCAGTCACATCATTAACTGGCATTTCAGGAACAGAACTACACTCGTTTCCTCCGTTCATTTTCGAAACAAGAAAAGAGGTTGAGAGAGGTGGTGCAAGAAAGGAATGCCAGAGCAAATGAGGGAGTAACAGAGGATGGTGGCGGTATGCAAGGAAGAGAAGTAATGCAATAGGAAGAGGTGTTTGAGTGTTTCGCAACAAGAACAGGGGTTTCAGTGTTCCGATAGAAAGACGTAAGACACAAGTTAAGGTTTCGCGCGAGAAATATAGTGGGCATTTTTAAGACCGGCGAAACATAAAACGACGGTCTTAAAGGTTACAGTGGGAATTTTTAAGACCGAACAAACTTAAAACGACGATCTTAAAGGTTAACATTTCAGAATGTCCTTTTATTAAGTCCGGTCTTAAAAGTAATAAACTATTAGTTTAAATTTTTCATTATTTAGTACCAGGTAGAAGTCACGTCCGCTCTTAAAAATATTAACTTTAAGAACATCATTTACATATGTCCGGTCTTAAAATTTTTTTACCATTTTTATATATCTTTCGTTATTATTTTGCATCGCAAAAAATATAAGTCTGGTTGTATGAGATTTCTCAATAATTTCATATTATTTATAATTATTTTTAATGATATTTTTTAAGAGCGGTAATTTATATATGTCTGGTCTTAAAAGTTTTTTACCATTTTTATATATATTTCCTTATTATTTTGCACCTCAAAAAATATAAGTTTGGCTGTACGGGATTTCTCAATAATTTCATAATATTTATAATTATTTTTAATGAATGTTTTAAGAGCGGTCATTTATATATATGCGGTCTTAAAAGTTTTATACAATTATTTTTAAAAATTTCTATGTTATTTTTAACCGCATAAAATATAAGTCGGAATGTCTGTGATTTCTCTTTAAAGTAATTCACATTTCATTTTTTTTATAAATGTTTTAAGAGCGGTTGGTTTTACCAGCGGTCTGAATAATGTATTTAAGACCTATCGAAAAAGATACAGTCCAAGTTGATCTTTGATATTTACAAAATTGCCACCGGTCATATATTTAAGACCGGAGATTTATTCATCCGCTCTCACTAAGGCGGTCTTAAAAATTGATGCGATGGAAGAAGTTCTTTATATTTACAAAATTGCCACCGGTCATTTCTTTAAGAGCGGTGCGTCGATTCTCCACTCTAAATAAGGCGGTCTTAAAACACCTTTTTGCACTAGTGACATATTGTCCAATAGTTTAGTACTTGTATCAAAGTTGTCATTATGTCTACAAATTAAGTAAAAATTGAAAGCCTATCAAAGTTTTTCACATGAAAAATGTTGTTGTCAATGTCTATAGGAAACCTGTCAAAATCGATGCCATATTTACAATTACCTTTACAGTAGTAGTCAAAGAAGACAATGCTTTCCATAAATCATAAGTGAGTAGAACCTTTTCCAACAGTGGCCAATGTATTTACAAGACAAGTAATTTCTAAAATACAAGAGTTTTGAATCCTTCACAAGAATAGTGAATAACAAAATATCTTACCTAAATAAGTTAAACATTCATAACAGATGTCAAATCCATTATTACGATTTAAAAAGGTGGAATATAACACCCAGAAAGAATTGCAATGTCTCCAATTCCTACCTACATAAATGATACACAACATGAATTAAAGAATCGATTAGGATAGATACTTTAATACTGTAGTAATCACTACAAAAAAAAAACACGAAATTAGCCACAGAATTATCGACGGAAAAAATTCTGTTGGTAATTACCCACGGAATTCCGTCAGTAATTAAAAAATTACTGACAAAAATTTCCGTCGCAAAAAACACCATCAGTAAAAAAAAAATACTGACAGCGTTTTTTTACCGACAAAACTCCTAAGTATTGGAACTGGTCTCTCTGCTCGTCCGTATAGATGAACTCTAGACCGTCCAAATGAAATTGTATCTGGATGGTTCATATCTGATTTTTTTTTAATAAAAAATCATTTTAATAGATAGATAATCTAAAATAAAGTTAATCTCTCAACAAACATTTTTTTCAAAAAAAAATAATGTTTTTATGTAAAAAAGATAAGATCTAGATGGCCTGGAAGTTTGTCCGTCCAAATGACAAGTAGGGAAATCAAGGTATTGAGTTGCATAAATGAGGCCAATGAGCTGGCCTTTGAATGATTTTGCCCTATTTCCTGTATGCTAAGAAGCTCCATCCTCTAGGGGCAAGAAACTCATCCTAATTAGTATTGCTAGTGCATTTGCAAGAAATAGGAACCCCTCAAGTATTGTCCAAAGTCTTATTTTCCTGTGATAAGAGGTGAGCGGACGTTGTTGCAACGGCGATCAACAATGACTGTTTTTTAGGCAACTTCAACTTCGAGCACGTTGATTCGCATAAGGCAACCAGATGTCAAACCCTTTACATGATAGGTAAATATATAAAACAGAGTTGTTAATTGCTATACAAACACTCAAACTTGTTCATAGTTTTTCTCCACCCACACCTCTTAATTAGTTCTCCGCAACAAATCTGACTCCTGAATGTGTGAGAATGACGGGTTGTGAGAGACTGTCGAAATCATTAAGATTACTCGGGGAGTGCGATTTCCATGGTGGGCGCAAGAAGAACAAGAAGGTCAGTTAGGGTCTATGAAATATAAGTGCTTCTATATATTTATTTAAAAAATAAAAATATTCATGGTACAAATTTATAACTACTAACCCAAACAAAAGTTGAGTCTATGAAATTCTTTTAAATCATTAGGTAAAGAAATTAGTTTTTGTTAAACTAAGTTCTGGACTTCAATCTGTATTAGGGAAAAAACAATTATATATTGTAATTGTTTTAGAATGAATGGCTTCTATTATACTCCATCTGATTCTTATTATAAGACATCTACTAACAAATGTATTTGATTTTTTTTATAAGGCACTTATTTATTTTCAAGGAACATCAATTGTTTTTTCTATGTATGGCTATAATTAATAAGAATAATGGGTGAGAGTAATAATTAATATAATATTAAAATTAATGTAATTAGTAGAGGTAATATGAAAAATTACTTAAATTATAAGATAACTTTAATTTATTGACTTTAAGTACTTCTATTAATTTGTGAAGATTATTAATTGGTTCAGAAGGACCCAAACCAAAAAAAAAAAAAAAAACCTAAGCGCATGAATATTCAGTACTTGCACTTTTTTTTCTGCCAACAATAATAAGGCTTAAGTACAATAGTATATCATTATTTTATATCAATAAACATTATATCTGTTTATTTTCAAGATATTAAATATTTTATAAAAAATGTATTTCTTTCAATAAAATATTATACAAAAGTCGATCTAATATAAAAGCCAAATTCTTTACCCAATGATTTTTTTTCCTTAAAAAAAAAAACTTCTGAACTCATTCTCTACTTAATTCAAATATATAGTAGTTTATGAATAAAGATCAAGAACCAACAAAGGATTGCACTCAATTTTGAAGTATCGAGTATTGACCTTGTTAAATTTACAGGGAGAGGACCTGAAACTCCTCTATAGGACAGATCAAGCTGTGTCAGACTATTAAGAAGGTCAAGCAAAGAAGTGGAATTTACAGGGAAAGAGTTCAAAGGCAAATTGAGAACAGACAACGTATATACTAAGGAACGTATAGGATTGAAAGAGATTAAACGCAAACTGTGAACAACTTGGAAATAGAAACGGAAAAATGACAGAGGCTTTATAAGCGTGTCAAAAATAAATTGAGATCTTTGGCAATAATAAAATAATCTATTTACTGAAATGGGGGAAGAAAAAGTCTTTGGAGACACTCTTTTTCTCTTTAATCAACTCTAAAAATGCAGATCAAGACCCCTTGAAACCCTCTTTTAATTAAAAACCTTGGGCCAAGGGTAACATGTTATTATGATAATCCCCTCCCAACACGAGGGTTTTAGAACACTACAAATGGGATTAGGTCAAGTTATGGTAATTAAGATTGGGAAAATCTCACCCAAGTGCT
Source organism: Acacia confusa (assembly GCA_037074495.1). Classification (NCBI taxonomy): domain Eukaryota; kingdom Viridiplantae; phylum Streptophyta; class Magnoliopsida; order Fabales; family Fabaceae; genus Acacia; species Acacia confusa. Next base: position 7,133,246 of record CM073513.1, on the reverse strand, counting down.
AAGGACAAAAAATTCAAATAAAGCTTATATAATTATTTAATTGTCACACCTGAAACGAAATTTGAACTAGCAACCTTAAAGATTATGAATACAATTCTTATTAATAGAGGAAAAAAATAGAAAAATACCACTTAAACTTTAAGATCTCAAATAAGTGATTTCCTACTAAAATGAAATCTCAATTGTTATACAAGTGTAGTTAATTTCTGCACTCTAATAAACAACAAGACTAATTTGATATTTTAAAATTTAAGTGGCATTTTTCTTTTTCTTTTTTTATTTCTTAAATCAATGTTCATTGGCAAAATGATTTTTTTTTTAGCTGACATGAAAAACAAGAAGCTAGAAAGTCTGGATATAAAAATAACAAAGAGACAACCGAGAAATAAAAGTAACCAAACACACACAAAAAGAAACGACAGAAAATACAATGAAGGATATAGATTAAACTGAACGGATCACCACATAAAAGGAATAACAAAACAGGGGCATCTTCAACCCTGATCAAAGGAAAGAATTTGAGCGTCATTATCTGGCAAAACTTGCAATACCTGTGCAAGTCAGATCGAGTTACCCAATCAAAAGGGCAAAACACATTCGATAAAACTTTGGCAATTCCAGTTGGTTACCAAATTAGATTCTTTAAAAATCCATTCATATTCCTAATTAAATTCCTTAGAGACTGCAATATTCTCCAGGATAACATCACATGATCAATCTGGTGAAGGATTTTTCTGGCTAACACGTTTAATTAACACTTGGTTGTCAGATTCGAATGTCACGTCATCAAGCTGGTTCAGCTTTGACGGTTTCTTGTCCCTCCATATCTAATTAAGAGCCAACAAAAGAAATTGCAGCAATTATATTCCATTCTCAGATATGAGTAATTAAACGCAATCAGAATTTATCTTATTTTCACACATCCAAGAATTACAAATTAAAGCATAATTTAAAATCCTGATTATCTTGTTGATGATCAAAATTAAAGGAAAGGGGACTCTATATCAAACCAAGTCAGACTTGAGGAAGGAATCAGATTACTTTCAAGATTCCAAACTTAATTTCATGCATTCCGTAGCTATTTCCATCCAATAATTAATTTCCGTGCCTTGTTTGATGTATAAAAATCATCTACGTCCATATATCCGAAGAGAATTTGACACACATATAATGTTAAAAACTATAATTATACCAATGGCTCAAGACTGATCCTTAAGTGAAATATCTGATTCGAACATATATGTGGTATCAAATGCTATGTGCGGTTGCAAAAACAACAACGTATAATTATAATAGATTTGTTCTTTTTTCTCCCTTCATACACCAATCTACCATTTTCTTTTCTTAGAAAAAGTGGAGAATTGCTATGAGATTCTAACGAATGGATTTAATAATCAAAATGTCCTAATAACAAATAAGTAGTATTAACTTGTTGTCATTTTCTGAATTAAAACTTGTCATTACATGTTTCCCAATTGTTATCAAACTTTTGGATAATTATATCTTTTTTCGGAGTTAGGACCTTATATTAATTCTCTCCAAAAAAAAAAAGTAGTAGTGAATGAATTATTGAATATCCAAAAGTAGAGTTGTGGCAATTATGAAAAAGTTTATCCTTTTTCTTCGTCCTTTTCTTATCAGAAGTATCTTCCTTTTTTTTAAAAGCTTATTACGTGCGTGAATGACTTTATCCACAATGGCCTGTTTAAATTCTCATCCCATCTCATCACTTGTTCTTATTCCCTCTTCACATGGCGAACGACGAGTACAAGAAGAAATCATCGTCTTCCTCATCATCAATTTGCGAAGTTTCGATGTTGCTAGTATCAAACATCATCAAACTATCATGTCGGAGCTTATTTGGAGACCAAGGTTTGCCTCCAACTTACAGTAACGATCCCCCAAAACAGCCCCAAGATCATGAAAGATTAATAGCAGAGTCGTCTCATAATCATCACGATCCTTCCTGCCGGAAGGTTAAAATAACACAAGAGTTTGTAGACAGCGTGATGATCACAAAGCCAAGATCCTATCTAGTGAAGCCAGGACAGGTTGGTCAAATCTTAACGAGGTATGACACTAATAATGATGGTGTTGATGCTTATGCTGACAACTATATCAACCAAGTTCGTGAAAAAATCAATGGGAATCATGTTAATCACTAAAACTGCTCCTTCTGGTACTTTGTTCTTCTCACAAAGGATTTGTTGGTGTCGTATGTATCATCATCTTTTCATCTTCTAGTATGGTTTAGTACATAACTTTCTCCTTCGATTAGTGAAGTTGTGTTATATTATATGATGTATTATCTTCAATCTTTAATATAAAGTCTACTTAACTTATCTGTGTATATTTAGAAAATTAGTTACATCAATTGTTCGTCAAAAATGTTTATTGGCATATATAAAATACTCTTTTAAATTATTTGCATAAAATCCACTCTTGATATGAACTTCTTTGACATGTACGTGATGTAATAATGAATGAGGATAGTTTAGTAAGAAAATGATAAATAAGTGGATTAAGGTCTTTCTCTTAAGGATCAAATCCAACAAATAGTGAAAATTGATTATTTATAATTGAATGTTATGAATATAAAAAATTTTAAGTGATGTCTGTCTTCTCTTTGGCACTTTTTCTTCATTCAAGTAACTTTTGTGCTACTGATCATCTCCCGCTATTTTCTTATTTGTATAACTCAACTCACTAATATTCATAAGTATGAGTATTCACTGTATATCATTTAATTTTTGGACAAGAACTTTAATATGTAAGATCAGGGCAATGCTATTTTATTATTTGTATTCAGATATTGAATAATAAATAAAGTTCTCTTTCTTGTCTCTTAATTAATTAATTCTCTCCTTTCCACATCTCTAATATTTTTCAAATTAGTTTATTATATCATAACATTGAAGGCATAATTAGACCTTTTTTTTCCAACCATAATTAGACATATTTATATAAATTCGAGGTTCTTAATTATTTTTGTTGTAGTAAAAAGATATTAAATTATCCAAACCCACAGACATCTCTTTCACTGGGGGAAAAACTCACAAACATAATATTACTTGGACCACTTAAGGCTAGCTTAAATAATAAGGTGATGCATATTCATGTAAGTTTTAGATTTAACCCTTCTTTAAATAGTTTTTCATAAAAATATCATGCTTGCCCCTTTTTTGGCCATTAATTAAATGAAATATTCAAGATTCAATAATGGTTTGATTTGTTTGTTATGAACAATATCGTGGTCCCCATTTTTGTATGAAGCTTAAAATAAATCATATTATTCATTTCTTAATAACTACAGGGCGCTCAGCTCCTTCAACATTTTACATTTTTATATATATAATGATATTATTACTGTTCTAGTATAGAACAGTATAGAACACAGATGTCTAGCCAATGATGATTTTATAGTGGGTCAATAGACTATTCCAGGTATTTATAGATTAAATACCACTAAGCACATTGGATCACTCTGCAACCGACATAGTTTTTGCTAAGGGGTGGGGTGTATGCACAATGATGACTGAATAATAATTGAGAGAGATTGTCTGCGTACCTTTGGTGTTTATACCCTATTTATAGAATTATTTGGGGGCTTAGATCAATGGGCTTTGTGTGCCTTTTGCCCCTAATTTGGTGTCGTCCTTTATGATAGGATCCTTGATTATAGTTGATTAGTTAGAATCCCTTCATTTTGGAGTGATTAAGATCTGATATGAAACACAATACGGATTATTTTTTATTGGGCCGTATTTATTAGGTCCGTGACAATTACCAACTAGAGTGGTCTCTTTAATACTCTCTGACGACTACACTGGAGTCAAAGCGCAGCCATGCAAGTTGATTTGATTTGCATATCGCATTTGATTATTTCGTTGCCCCATTGTTCAATTCCACCCTTTTAATTAACTTTTTAATTAACTTATTTAAAATTTTTTCATCAATTATATTGTTGGATGGCAATCCACAATTGAATATATATCGATACACATGCGCACCATATCTTGTGGTGCCCAAATTAAAAATTCACAAAGTGGGGAATAAACAGGCCAATCATGTCTAAAGGAGCATCTTATACCCTATCATCATCGCCATTCATCACCTCACAGACTTACACACACATCTCCTACAAATCAAACCCCAGCAAGAATCCCTCATATCCCTGTACAAACTAATCATCTCTGCAATTTCTATCTCTTGTTTTACCTTCATATCTTCAAGCAACACTGATCATATTACTGGTATCGGGCTTTCCTGACATCACCTCAAAAGCCACCGACGTTGACTTCTCCTTGCTCGCCGGAAGGGAATCCGCCACATGACCTTTCTCCCTCAACCTTAAATTTGCCATTTTCGAAGATGGAGCAACTGGCAGGATCGGTGTAGCTCCCACTGGTGTCAACGGCAGTGACAGCATCATCTGAAAAGATGAACTTCCAATGCCAAAGCCACTGTAATGGGGATATTTGGGCGGTACTGATGATTCTCTGTGGACTCTCCCTTCTTCCATTGTTGTTGACGATTCCGTCACCTGTAACAAATTATAACTGATCAATAAATTACTTATAAACGCTAATATATTGAAAACAATAAAGCATAGAATCATCGAATGAATGAATACCGTATCTGTGGTGGTAATATCAAACAGACTAGATCTCCGGCGTCTCCGATTTTGGTTATGGCGGCGGAGGAAGTACTTCTGAGCATGACTGGCCACCTGAGTTGGTGTACGAGTTTTCACGAAGTTTCTAGAAATACCTCTCCAATCACCTTTACCTACCCGTTGAAGCCCCAACAGGAATAGCCTATGCTCCTCCCCCGTCCATGGAATACCTATACAGCACACACAATCGGTGCATATCAAATACTCCCAAACAAAGCTACCAACACATACTTGCTCTAGCGCTGTAAAGGTCCCTAGATTTCTCTGGGACCCAAGTTCAAGTATTAGACTGGACACGTATGTTCGGAGCACTCATAAACCCCGAATCATAGGGATGATAATATTTTTTTAAAAAAAGAAATACTCCCAAACAAAGCTGTGTATTAGCCGTGTACTAATTGAAAAAATAAGATAATATTACGGACCTCTCTTTCGCTCGCGGTTATGACCAGAAGCGTGAACGACGTCATCGGAGGCATAACCGGCGTCGGCGTTGGAATCCTGAGGCAGCGGCTGATCGTACTGCGATAGATTGGTCATGCTAGCGCTCTTCTTGAACGAGTTCCCTTGCGTGACTCTCACCCCGAACAGTAATATACTATTCTCGCCTGCGCCTCCATTGTCGCCGTCGGCGTATGTTCGGGAGTTGTGGCCGGTGCTACCGCCCTGTGAGCACGTGAGAAGCATCATCTTTGTTCTCTAAATTCACAGAGAAGAACGGTAATATGACTCGTACGAATAACCGCAGACTTTGATTTATTCTGCTTTTGTTTTCTCAATCCATGAAAAGAAGAAAGGTTTGGATAACAGAGAGAGAGGGATAGGAGATTTCTAAGGTTTTTGTGTATCTTTATGGTTAGAAGCTGCCGTACGCGTGGACGAGGCTTAATAGGGTTTGAACCGAGGAAGTGAAGAAGGCAGGAAATGATCCAGTGCGTCGAAGGTGTAATAGTTGTTATATAAGTTTACGAGGAAGCAAACTAGCTCGTACTAGCTAGAGACTCGTAATAAAAGTTTGTTTTTATATATATATAAAATTATTTAACTATATTTTAATTTTAAATAATTAAAATTAAATCCATTAACAATCATAATTTATTTCACTCAACAATTTTTTTTTAAAAAAAATTCATATCCAAATCCACTAAGCATTATAGAATTGAAAATGTTAATATAATTTTAAAAGTAAGTTAACACAATTACAAAAGTTAAAAACATGAAACTGTTAATGTAATTGGTATGAGTGTAAGGCAATTTTCAATTCATAAGTTTATAGTTGGCATGAATGTAATAATGGTTTGGAACAATTTCTTAAAGTAAACATTAAATGGGTAAATTGGTGGAGTCAATTCAATTGTCTTAACAATGTTTGGATGTGAGAGCATGAATCAGGACCGTTTGTTTTGTTCGGTATGACCGAAGCCAAATGTCAGACATAGACGGCTATTACAATCCGACGATAATTACAGTAAAAAACACCAAAGGAAAAGCCAACGAAGATGAATATACTATTATTATCTTCCATTTTATTGCTCTTTGTCGTGATGAGGAATCAAGGCATATCCCTTATACAGATTATTACTTTTTTTTATTACTCTGTGTTGAACATGTAAGGCAATTAAGCAGAGTTTAAAAATAATTTTTGATTGCACTGTTTTTCTATTCTTTCTGATCCTTTTGTTTTTTTATCAAGGGAGTCGTGGATAATGGCTCTGAATTCTGTTAATTATATTGGCTTTATCATTATTTTTCCATTGCTATATATTTTTTTATATATATTAATAGAGACAGGTTGTTTTCTTTGATTTGAGGACAGCTTTTTTGTGATTATGATTATAACTATAATATAATGATAGTATTTGTAATAGGAAAAAGTAATTATAACCATGAATGCAATTCTTAGTTACCATTATTTTCCATGTATCAATCCGTAAATCAAGTAATGAATAATTCTGTAATACCCCAGATTATTATTATTATTATTGTTAATAATAATAATAATAATAATAATAATAATAATAATAATAAAAGTAAAAGTAATAATAGTGATAATATAGTATTAGTTTAAATTTTATTAGTTTAGATTAATTTGATTAGTTGTTAGTTTAGATAGATTTGATTTTATTAAGTATAGATTTATTGATTGATTTAATAGAATTTAATAATCTTTGCATTATTTTACCATTTATTAGATCAACAATGTAATACCCTAGATTTTATTTTATTTTACTTTTAATAATAATGATAATGATAATAAATACTAATAATACTAATATTAAAATTTATAATTTATAATAAAGTAATGTGTGTGTAGATATATATATATATATCATAATAATAATGATAAATGGATAGGTAAAGATAAAAAAAATTTAAATTAGAATCTAATAGGTGATTTGCCATTATTATTTAAATTAGTAATAGTTAAGAGCCCAACCCATAGGAAACCCTAATTTCAACTATAAACTTAGGACTAGTCATCTAACCCTAGCCATCACCTATCAGTTCCCCCTCTAAAAATTTTTGCGGCAGAAATTCTCTTCTAGGAGCTCTGCAACCACAGAGGCCAGGTAATCCTAATCCCTTGAGCAATAAAAATTAATTGTTTGTAGCGTTAGAACATTGATTATAATTAATTGATTGTAATCATAATCCCTAGAGCAATGTTGGTAGCATTAGAACGTTGATTGGAATTAATTGATTGTAATCCTAATCCTAAATCGTAATCCTAATTCTAGTTCCAGAAAGCACCACTCTCCTTGAGGGGATGAAGCAATTGATTGATCTTGGTTTATTCAAATATTTCCTGCAGGCAAATCGCATGATAACAAAAAAAAAAAAAAACGATTGAATGTTGCATTGAAAGATATATATATTTTATATATTGAATGATTACGTGAAATAGAAATCAATGAATGAGGTTTCACTTTTCATTGCTATATGTTAATGAGTACATCCAATTTTGTTTTTTTTTTTGTTTGACTTTTAGGCTTATATATATATATAATACTTTGTCATTATGCGAATAATCTTTCCGTAGCTATACCTCTGGATAAATTATTGAATTTGGTGTGAACCCCCCCCTCTTTTTTTTTCATTAATATCTTCACACACACACACACATATAGGTTTATATATATAGATTTGGAGAGGCATACTCATATGCCTCTTATTCCTTTTCTTTTTATTCTTCCACACATATATATATATTGATATATTATAATATTATAATAATTTTGACATAGATGCAAACTCTTATTTGATGTTGTTTTATTTAATTTTATTCTTTGAGAACATTTAAAATAAATTAACAGTGGGAGGATAGCTTTGGGAAGGTACCTCCTAAAGTGATGAACATACTTTTAAGGCTTATGCCTTCGAGAACTTTTGATGTGAACCGATTTGTCCGTTCTTCCCAAAGTGGTGTCTGGCAGGGTTTCCCGGGACACTAGTAGCAACTTTGGGAAGAGGTGTGCACACTAGGAAGAAGATTACGATATGACCAATTTTGATGATTTGTGACTGGCAGGGTTTCCCGGGTCACAGGGTAGACTGGCAGGGTTTCCCGGGTCTACCATGGTTCTCTTCCCACTAGAAAACTCTAAAAACCATGACACCTTTTAGTTTATACATATACACATATGATGCCTTTATGCTATTTTATTTTGCAATTAATTTATTTTTATTAATTTATTTTATGTTGGAATTGATTTATTTTACAATTATTTAATCTTATTTCATAATTAATTTATCTTATTTTATAATTATTTTTTTATTGGAATTAAATTATTTTATTTTATGATTAATTTATTTTATTTTATAATTTATTTATTTTATTTTATTTTAATTTATATCAAATTTATTTATCTATCTACTTATTTCTGTTCTATCTTATTTCATTTTACCCTTAATTAATTAGGATTACCAGCGTTTGCTGATGTGTGTATTCTTGGGCTGCGATGATCCTTCGGGGGAGCAGAGTTTCAGTGAACAGGTTTCAAAAATTGGGGCTAGCCGTGAGAAGTGAGGATGACGAACAATAAACTCTAGTTATCTACTTTCATTTATTTTCATTAATTTTATTTTTCGAATAATGTTTAAGTTTAGAATTATTTCCTGTAATAAGAAGCCTTGCACTTGTTCCATACAAGTGCGGCGGTGACACCTTCCGGATGTTGATTATTTTGGATTTCTATTAGTATTTATGAAAACCCTTGGAATATTTATGTTATTTGAACTTTAGAAATCCGGGGTGTTACAAATTCAAATAAAATTTTGGGAAAAAGATTTTTTTAAAAAAAACTTATCTTTAATTTGATTACCACGATATATGGTACAAGATATCAAACTCACAAATTCTTCATAAATATACATAATACGTGATTTATCACTTGATTTTCTTCTTAGACGATTGATGGTTTAAACCAGAAGAAAGAAAAAGGGAGGGAGAAGGAGAAAGTCAGAAAACTGTGAAGAATATACATATTTTAAAAAAGAATAATAGAAGCGTGAGGAGGTGATGGATGTGATTAAATAATTAATAATGAAATTGAAGTAAATGGATGATTATGATGGCTCCCAAAATCTGTGGGCAGGGGATTAACCGATTAGGAAAGTTAATTACTTTTTATATTAGTGATCGAATATAATATGAATAATAATTATAATGATGATTTAACGTTGATGGATGTTGAAACTTGGCAAGTTACATAATTGGAGGGACAATATGTCTGCACTAGGGCCATGATGATGGTGATGATGATGCAAAATATTATATAAAACGAGTTAATCAATGGAATATATTAATGTGGTTCATTAAATTAATTTAAAAAGAGGGATATATGGTGGAGAAGACGGGTGTATATGAGCCGTGAAAAGGGGCATATTCGATGCACCTTCTTTAGAAAGATTGTTTAATTTTGGAATACTAAAATGGGACAGTTGGTGTTTGTTTAATGTATTGATTAGTAATATATATAATCATATGGTTATGGTTGTTGGTTTTCTATTAAGAAAAATTAATGGACCCCACTCATCACCCACACAGCCACTAAGTAGTTCTTCGATGTGGTGGATATTTGGATGCCACCTTCTTTCTTAATTACAGTGTATTTAATTTTTAATATAAGATATATTTATCTAATTTAATTTAATTAAGTTAGTTAGTTAGGTTGATATATATTTTTAAAATATCCTAATCATCTTTCTTAATCTACTATTTCTACTTTCTCTTTAATTATTGTCAAGTGAACATTAATAGGAGTAAATTAAAAAAGATGATAAATATAAAAAAAATATGTTACATTTATGGAAAACAAAAATAAATTATATGAGGATTACTTTCTTCTTCTTAATTCCTCCTCTCGTTTTTCTTTTTTCTTTTTTAACTTTTAATTTGTGGTTTGTATTAGAGTTTTGAATATGAGGTTGTCAAAACTCGATAATGATTATAGGTTAATGGCGTTGAAAAATGGGAAGCTTGCAATAGAGATTTGGTGAAAATACTACGTATCTGAGTTTGTTCAGAAGCCCCAGGTTTTTATCATTTAAAAAAGAAAAAGAAGAAGAAGCCCGAGGTCAAGCGCACAGTTCCATATACGTAAAACATATTCTCTCCTACGGGTAGAAAAAGGTTAGGAGGCTGTGGCCTGACCTGTTAAAAGTTTGGTTAGGCTTAGTCTGTCAGGTTAAAAAGTCAAGTCAAGGCCTCTTATGAGTAGAGCCGTCAAAACGGGCCAGGTCCATCGAGCCGGCCCGTTTAAACCCTGACCCTTTAAGGGCCAAGCTTGAAAAATGGATGAGATGTTTGAAATTAGCCCTGGAGGGCCGGCCCTAACAGGCTTCAAGCTTAAACGGACTGGCCCTGGAGGGCCTCAGGTCAGCCCTGCAAACCCTTTTCACGGTAGCTTTTTCTTTTTTTCTTTTTTAAATTTATTAATTTATATATTTTTTGTATTTTTTTATAGAGTTATTTATCCATTTAACTACAAATACATAATAATCATACTCTAATTTTATAATTTGATTTATTACTTGTTTCAAATAAAGATTATGGATGTGTTTATGATGTGGGAGAAGAATTTCATGATATTCTTACTTATGAGCTAGAGGCTACTACTCAAAGTGAAGAACAATGTCGTTAAAATCGATGATAGTGACGAAGATGACGACAATAATAGTCATCATACTAATTATGTCGCTTAGTGATATGTTTTTTATGTTTTATGTGAGTTATTTGTGAACATAGTTTGCTTTTGATTATGAATTAATAATTGTGCTTATTTATTAGATGATTCGTGTTGTAATTTACTAATTATATTTTTAAAAAAATGGAGGAAAAATAGTTAAAATTTGGAATAATAATTTCCAGACCCTGCAGACCGACCCTGGCCCTGGTACTCTCGAGCCGGGCTTTAAAAAACAAATGTTTTTCTTACTCCGGGCCCTGGAAGGCCCTGGCCCTTCACGGGCCGGCCCTGATTGACAGCTCTACTTATGAGGCCTATTTTCACTTAACAGGCTAGGCCCAGGCATGATAAGAGGCCTTTTAGGCCTGTCAAATTGGTCTGTTTATATTATTAGTATTAATTTATGTAATTTTAGCTTGTTTTTAGCCTGTTTAAAGTAGGCATATTTTCAGCCTGTAGCCTGCTATTTATATTACTAGTATTAATTTATGTAATTTTAGCCTGTTTAAAGTATGTCTGTTTTCGGCTTGTGGCCTGTTATTTTAATTAAATAAAAAATTAAAATTAAAAAAAAAAACAGGCCTTAACAGGCCACAGGCCAAGGTCAGGCAAAAAAAAAGGCCTGTAACAAGCTACAGGCCAATATGTTACATAACAGGCCTGACCTAGCTTGACCTGGCTTGTTTCCACCCCTATTCTCTCCCTTCCACAATATAAGGCTTCTCTAAAAAAAATAGTCTGATGACTTGAACAATTGACAAATTCAATTTATGGCGTTGCAAGCTCTAGTTCTCTTTGGCCACAATACTATGCTCATTCCCTCTTCTGTGGAAGATGAGGGTCTATTGGAATCAATTTCTTACTCGTCGAAAGGACCTACTCTTGTCCCCTTTGGGACGAGCGTTGTAGAGATCTGGACAATCCAGATCTCCACATGAGATATGGACCATCAATTTTTATTTTTATAAGCTTTTTTTTTTTTAATTTTATCAAGATTTTTTCCAGTACTAGTAAGTATCCTAAAATATCTTTTTAATACCAGCCAGTAGTCTGAAATATTTTTTCAAGATCTTCAAATAATTTTTTAAGATTATAAAGTATTTTTCAACAGCAGTCAGTACCCTGAAGTATCTTTTTAGTACTAATTGGTACTTTGAAATATTTTTTTAAGATCTTGAAAAAGTATTTAAGAGTACTGGTTGGTACTGAAAAGATACTTTAGGGTACTAAAAATTATTTTAAGATTTTTAAAAAATATTTCAGGCTACTGGCTGGTACTAAAAAGATATTTCAGGATACTTACTGGTACTGGAAAAAAATCCTGATAATTTTTTTTAAAAAAATCTTTTAAATATAAAAATAAAAATGGACAGTCCAGATCTCCATAGCGCTCGTCCCAAAGTGGACGAGCGCTCCCTGATCATCCTTTCGATGAACAGGGAAACTGATTCCAAGGTCTATTGATAAGATGCTCAAAGAAGATTAAGAATGGGGTGCTGATCTTAGAGGACAATGTGAACAGGCATTGGCCTAAGTTGGAAGGTATGAAAATGGAAGAAATCACCAAGAGGGGGGGTGAATTAGGGATTTCAAAAATTCTTTTTTAAAGATGACTGAACTCTTTTTCAAAACTTGGAAAACGAATAGCAAAAGAGTAAGAGAAGAGAAGCTGGACACAAAGGATTTATACTGGTTCGGTCTTAACTTGACCTACGGCTAGTCCCTAGATATCTTCTGGGTATTTCTAGTAGTTCAACAGGCTTTAATTACAACAATGTAAATATCATGCAATCCTAATCATCTAGGACTTGCTCCCCCTTACACTTTGTAATTAAACACCCCAACTCATAGGTTCTACAACCTTGAGTTCTTATAACAACAACCAATCAGAAATGATTTTCGAAATCACACTCTCTTAAAGAGTAAATAAGCATAAGCACTGAAGTTCAAAAATATTTCGCATAACAGAGTTTGAAAATCAAAGCAGCAATCAAATGTACTTCTGTTGTGTGTAGTGCTCTTCGTCTTCATGGGTATTTATAGATTAACTAGTGGTACTAGCCGTTGCATTTTCTTCTCTAACGTTCAGTTGTAAATCTGGAAAATAACTGTTGCTTATTTTTCTTCATTTCATCAATTCTTGGCTGGAATCTTGGATATAGCTGTTGCAGATGATCTTCCAGTATTCTTTTCATTCCATAATCCGTTTTTGACCATTGGAGAGTGATTTGATTGATCCATAACGGTCTGTGCTGAACCATTGGGATAGAGGAGAAGTTTCAGCCAGGTTTTAGGTCTTGCATTAAATGCTCTTAACCCAGATCTGATCTAAAGCTTAAAACGTGTTAATGTGATCTGTAATTCATGAACAAACTTATGAAACATATATATGATGATTCGTCATCTTATATAGGTGTAAAACACATCATGAGAGTGAATCAGAAATCTGAAACACACGAAGAGTAAAACAGAGATCTCGTTAGGCTCGAGTTTGTTCATGTGCACTCAAGCATAAAGTAAGTAGGCTTGATTTTGCCATTTAGAATTCAGTGTTTATCGTGATGAATGTTTGAAAGTATTTTGGAATAGTGCACAGACTCGAGTCTATTAGTGACGGGCTTGAGTCTAGGACTGTTTGCAGTGAAATGAGGCTTGAGTACAGAGGCGTAGGCTTGAGTTTGGAAACTTAGGCTCGAGTCTGTTTTGGTCATGAAACTTTGATAGCTCTTTGTTTGAGCCAAACTCGAGTCTGTAAGTGTTATGCTCGAGTTTGTTTCAGCCAAACGCTTTTGAGTCTTCTTTCAATCTGAGATAGGCTTGAGTTAATGACGTTATGCTTGAGCCTATTTTTGAGTAAATATTTGATTGCTCTCTGGAAGGGTCAAGCTCGAGTATAACTTCACAGGCTCGAATCTACTCACATGAAATTCTGTTTGAGGAGCTCTCTGTAAGACTTAGGCTTGAGTTAAGAAATACATGCCCAAGTGAAAATGTGACATGCTCTCTGTAAGGCATAGGCTCGAGTTTATTTAGGTAGGCTCGAGTTTATTTAGGTAGGCTCGAGTCTGCCTTAGTTATAAACATGAAACTTGCTCTCTTTCACGAGCAGGCTTGAGTCTAATAAGTTAGGCTTGAGTTTGCCTAAGTTCAAAACACTTATTTTACTTTCTGTTAAGTGTAAACTTGAGTTTATTAATCCTAAACTTGAGTTTAACTAGCACCATAAGTTTTAAATCATTTTTAACAATCTTTAAACATGTTTGAACTTTAGCAACAATAAAAGACTTTTAGTTTACAATGGTCTGTTATCATCAAAACATATAGAGAACTAACAATAAATTGGTTTTTCCCAAAGGAGCAGCGTCGTTTGTAGACACTCTAAAAGGTGTTAACCAAAGAGTAGAACAAAACTCAGAAACATGTATGGAAGGTGACGGTCGTGATATTTTAGACGACTCCATGTTGGGCGATGATAAGCCCTTGTGCAAGACAATAAAAGATCCGCATAGAAATTTTCCAACCTTTGTCTTCTCTGCAAAGATGAAGAAACGAATGTACAAAGCTTGGAATAACTCTGTTATTATTAAGCTTCTGGGTAGGAGTATTGGGTATAAGGCATTGAAAGCAAGAGTTTAAACCTTATGGGATAAATGTGGAGTAACCAAACTGATTAATATAGGTCGTGATTATTATGTCGTCAAGTTTTCGAATAAAGGTCACTTCATGAACGCACTTCCTAGAGGTCCATGGATGATTTACGATCATTACTTGATTATGAGGCCTTGGGAGCCACAGTTTAAATCAGCTAGAGCAAAAATTGATAAGGTTGTTGTCTGGATTCGCTTGCCAAGTGTTTTCCTTGAATACTATGACAGGGAAGCTATTTCTTTCATTGGTGATAGTATTAGAGAAACAGTGAAAGTTGATATCAACACCTCTTGTCAATTAAGAGGTCATTATGCAAGGTTGTGTGTGTTGTTCGACCTGTTTAAACAGCTCATGTCGAGCTTCACATTGGATGTGGAGAATTATTACATAGAATATGAAGGGTTACATATGTTATGTTTAGGTTGTGGCCTCTATGGTCATCGACAAGAGTTATGTCCTAAGGAAAAAGATAAACACAACGAGGCTGCACATCCAAGACTAGATGGCGACGATTCTCATACTGTAAATATGGATCATAATAGTAAGGAGGGTAAAGTTGGAAATCAATGGAAGGTGGATCAAAAGTTTCGTCACCCTTGCCGAAGTAAGGAATGATAGAGTGATCATGTTCAAGAGCCTCTGGCAGGATCGCGGTTTATGCTTTTAACGAACGACAAAATCATGGTTTAGCACCAACTGTACGTTAACACGTCCGAGGTTCTTGTGGAAGGCACAACATACATACAATCCTTTCCTAAGACCACTACGAAAGGTATGGTCTGCCAAAAGGGAAAAAATAGAGTCACAGAGCCGTGTTTCAAATGTGCCTGCAAGAGGAAAAGAGGCTTAGGAATTGTCGGGAGTCCAGCCAATAAAGAGCATATGTGTGGATAAAAGAATAAGGGTTTTGGAGAGAGGTAATTCAGTGGCGAAGAGCAACGAGTTGGGAGTTATAGTAGGAGGAAAACAGTTGGGTCTGAGAGCTAGTAATAAGGAAGGTAATCAGTTGTTAGCAAAGTGCAATGAAGATGAGCCTAGTTGTGGAGAGCAACATGCTTATAGCCCAAACGGCATCATCACCTTGCCTTATAATTAAGGATGAGAATAGGTCAGGCCCCCTATCAAGCAACCTACAACTTGGCCTATTTAGAGCCTGTTAGCATGGCCTATTTGTTAAAAAGGTCAGACCAAGGCCTATTTAAAGGCCTAAATATGTAAATAGGTCAGATCTATTTTGTTAAGATCTAGCCTGTAGGCCTTCATATTTGGCATGTTTACATATTAAATAAATATTATTAAATTTATATCATACAAATAACAAAATATTTATTATTTTTCATTTTTATATTCTAATTTCAAATTATATTTATATAGGTTTTAATAGATTCAAAGTGTATAAAGCCTATTTATGGCCTTTAAGGCTTATAATATGAGGTCTTTTTAAAGGCCTACATTATAAGTAGGTCTTTAAAAAGGCTTCAGGCTTAACTAGGCCTTATAAAGGCTCAGTCCTTTTGCCCCCATTACAAGCTCAGGTCTATTTAGTCAAAGCCTTGCCTGTCTTGGCCTATTTCTATGCCTACTTATGATCTAAGTGCTTCTCATTTGGGTAACTCATGCAACGATTTCATGGAAGTTGGGCCAAATATGGAGAGCCCATTGGTCTATGCATGAGTTCGCTAGAAATTTGTTGAGCAGTGACAAGTTAATCCCTGGGACCCAAAATGTCATAGGGACTTTAGGGTTTATGGTCTCTATTATTTTTGCCTTTTTTATGGATTGTTACCTTTATTGGAATATCAAAAGGCCCTGTGGTAAGGGCCTTCTTAGGAATTTAAGATTGATTTGTGATAGGCATAAGCCTAGTTTATTAGTTTTAGTTGAAATAAAGACAGAAATTGCTTACCGCTTCCAATCTCTCTATTTGTTGGGTTTCGAATCGGTGTAGGTCATTCTGAGCCAGGTAGATTTGGCGAGTTAGTCGTTGCCTGAAAAAGCTCAAAGATCACTGTTGCTGTCACCAAAGAAAATTGACAATTTTTCCATCTTCAGTGTCAATCTTCAGCGGTCCTTCCTTTCTTCCTGACCACTATTTATGCCATCTCATATTCTAATTTTTTATCGGAATTGTGGGTCAATTTTCTGAGACTATCGCATGGTATTTTGAGTCCGTGGAGCATCATGGGAGATTTTAATGACATCCTTGCTTTCGATAAGCGAATTGGAGGCAAAGGAGGAAATCATAGCCATATTAAGTGGTTTTAAGATTGTGTTAACAAATGTGGGTTTGTGGATATGGGTTCACTCGGGCCTAAGATGACTTGGAAAGGACCTCGGATTACTAGGTGCACAAGACTATTTGAACGGTTAGACAGAGAATTTGCTAATGACTCGCTCTTGAATTTGACATCAGATTCCTTCGTTAAGGTGCTCCCTTGAATTGACTATTCATATCATAATCCTTTATTGTTGTTCATTGGTATAGATAGGGGAAACCTTTTCGTTTTGAAGCAACATGGTTAATTCATGATGAGTTTGAAAATTTCCTCAATTGCAATTGGCCATCTCAGAATTTTTTGCCAAATAGTCTAGATTCATTCATAGTTTCTATTTCTGATTGGAATATGAGAGTTTTTGGGTTAAGGGAATGAAGGAAGAGTAACATTCTTGCATGTCTCAATGGTATTCAAAAGTCTAAAGCTTATCCCTATTATAATTTTCTTTGTAATTTAGAATTTAAGTTGCAAAGAGAATTGGGTGAAGTACTTAGATTAGAGGAAATAAAATGGTTTCAAAGGTCAAGATCAATATGGATTTTTAAGGGAGATCGAAATACACACTATAACCATTTGAAGACAAAATCTCGTTGTAGAAGGAATAGGGTGCTATCTTTAAGAGACACTAATGGGCAATGGATTGATCAGGAAGAGGAAATTAAGAACCATGTTATCTCCTTTTTTAAGAGCTTATTTCAAGATGGAATTAATCCGATGGATAATTTTCAGTTGATCAGTTTATTCCCTAGGATTGATATATTTTGAGTTCTGGGTTTGGAGCCAGCTGATGATGAGGTTAGAGCTTATAAGGCGCCAAGATTTGAGGGATTTTTCCCCATATTCTATCAAGCAAATTGGAGTGAGATAGGTCCTTCCCTTTATAATTTTGTGGTGGAAGTGTTTCTTAGCCATGTTTCTTTGAAGCATGCTAACAAAACTCTGATTGATTTGATTCCCAAGAGAGACAACCCAGAGATGGTAAATCACCTACGACCTATATCTCTCTGCTTCGTTCATTATAAATGTGTCACAAAAGTTATCATTTGCTAGACTAAAGAGTGTGATGGATGAGCTTGTCTCTCCATATCAAGTTGGTTTCATTAAAGGAAGGCACATTCAAGATAAAATTATTATCTGCCAGGAAGTTCTTCATACAATGAAAAAGGCTAAAGGAAGGAAAGGTCTCATGGCCTTAAAGATAGATTTGGAGAAGGCGTCTAATAGGCTAAGTTGGAATTTTTTGAAGAGTGTCCTAACAGAAGTGGGCTTTGATTCTTGCTTCATAACTCTGGTCATGAATTGTGTTTCCTATAATGTCATGTGGAATGGTAAGATGCCTGATTTTTTTGAATCACATAGAGGATTACGACAAGGCGATCCTATCTCTCCTCATTTATTTGTGTTGTGTGTTGATCGCCTTTCCCACATTATTAGTGATGTTATGGAAACCAATTCGTGTATCTAGAGTTAGGCCAGTGATTTCACACCTCATGTTTGTGGATGACCTCTTGCTCTTTTGGAAAGCCACAATTAATCAAGCTAATTGTATCATGTCTTGCATGAATAGGTTTTGTGAAGCTTCCCGCGCCCCGGGGGGGTTAGTGCTAAGTCTTCTATGTTTTTCTCTCTAAAGATCTTGAGTTCGACTAAGAAAAGAATACAAGATATTACATAGATGAGAATTACCAGTGAGATTGGTAAGTATTTAGGCTTTCCATTATCCAAAAAGAGGAAGCCTTATGAAACTTTCCATTATATTATTGACAAAGTTAACTTAAAATTAGCTTTATGGAAGGTCATATTGTTATCAATGGCCGGAAGGATCACTCTTGCAAGATTATTTTCGTACCTTTGTATCCTATACAGGTTGCGCAAATTCCAATCAATATTTGTAAGGAAAATGAGAGGTTGTGATATAATTTTATCTAGGGAAAATCTGGTCCCATGGCTATCATAACCTCAATTGAAGTTCTCTTCTCCAACCTACTCAATTGGGGACTTGGTTGTAAGAATCTCACTGCCATGAACCAAGCTTTTGGCAACAAGCTAGTTTGGCAGGTATTACCGGTTCTAAGAATCTTCGAACTGAGGTCCTTTTCAAGAAATACATGTCTTGAGATGAAGATAATTTACTCAATGTCAAATTTGGAGATTCCTCAATTTGGCATTTTATATGTAAACAAAAGAATTTCATTGATAATGGAGCTAGATGGCATATTAGGGATGGTAATTCTGTCAAATTATTTTCGGATATATGGCTCATTCAAGGGAGGAAGATCAGTATATGTGTTTGAGATCTTTGACGTAGGTTGAGAAGTCAAGTTTAGTGTCGGAATGGATTATTAACGGAGGCTGGGATTTTTTGAAGCTTGGCTCAGTGGTGTCAAGTGAAGTTATTCAAAGGTTATTAGTTGTTCCTCCACCTATGTCTGGAGCAGGAGAGGACTTCATGGTATAGAGTAGAACTATCAATGGTGATTTTACTGTTAAGTCAGCGTATTACCTCATTGAAAGGCCAAATGATCAATTTTCTCATTCTTGCTATAAACTGATATGGAGGTGGCAAGGGGCTGAGAGAATCCAGGTATTCATGTGGCTAGCTTTTCAAAACAAACTCCCTACAAATGAACGGTGTAGTAGATAGTCTTCCACTTCATCTTTATGCTAGCTCTGCAATTCCCAGGTGGAAAGTCTTACACATATTTTGCGGGATTGTGTATATGCCAGGATTATGTGGTTGTCTCTTGTTCATCCACAGTTTTATATGTGTTTCTTTGCTGCCCATCTACGGGATTGGTTCAAGTTCAATCTCAAGAAGGATATTGGACGGTTTGCAATTGTTAGTTGGGATCTACTATTTTGTGTAGGGGTTTGGATGTTATAGAACAGGAGGAACAAATTGTCATTTAATGATGATTTCGAGAAATCCAATAACCCAGTTTCGATTATTTTGAAGTCTTCAAAACTGGATGTGATTAATGAAATGCAGGGGACCAGCATTTTGTCCATTCTGTCTATTCACGAGTATGGCAACCACCCATACAAGGATGGATCAAACTTAATGTGGATGAAGCGGTTTCATTGTCCAGGAATAGAGTAAGCTCTGGTGGCGTTTTACAAGATTCATTTAGTGGATGGATTGCAGGTTTTTCATCTTACCTTGGTTTCTATTGCAGAAGATTGGGCTCTACTCAAAGGTTTGGGATTAGCCTGGAATATGGATCTCCGGTATTGCAGAAACGGATTCAAAAATTCTGTATAACTTATTGTTGGAAAATGGAGGAGCACCTTCACTGAGTCTAGTAGCTTTTCAGAATAAAGCGTTTATGAGGCATCCATTAGATCACCAAATTAGTCATATATCCCGAGACCAGAACTGAGTCGTTGACCACCTAGCGAGAGCTTCTTATTTGCATTCTAATTTCATTGACTTCTGTCCCACTTCTTTGAGGGTTTTGGTTTTGCAAAATTGTGTGGGATTCAATTCCCCAACTGCTCTTTTTTAATTTAAGGGTTATGCCTCCACTTATACCCAAAAAAAAAAAAAGTCTGATATAAAATATAAAATCGCTTATAAGATAATTAATACTTATTTTTTTCAGTTTTATCTGTATAATTAATGCTCATTTTCAATTTTGCCCACTCATTAAATTTTCAAACACATTTTTTTAATAAGAATAAAAGTGAAAACAATTTTTGTTTGTAACATATTCAATGAATAAATGTAAATACATGAATGAGGGGAAAAAAACTAGTAATAGGAGACTGGGTTCAACTAATTTATTTCATATTTTCAGAAATAGAATTGGTTCATTATAACATATATATGTGATTGAAAATATCAACGCTAAAAATTTCTTTTCCATTTTTCAAGAAAATGTTTGTCAGGACATGGTTCAACACCGGTTTAAAAGTTTATTATTAAGAACTCCTACATTTAAGTTTTTTTACTTGTATAATATTTTATGACATTATAAGAAATATTTTATTTTTGAAGTTAAATTTTTTTTATAATAAAAATGTAAAGAAGTACGTCAAAATCTGAGGGCTAATTAAAAATAATTTTGACGGCTCAGGTTTAGTCAAAACATGGGAGTGCTGTGCTATGCGGTTGGAGTATTCAGCTTTTCTTCTTTTCTCATCACTCTTATTTTTCCTCTTTTTTCTTTTTTCATCATTGAATTAAGATCTTGATGATCCAGATTTAACATATTATATCTTTAAGATAAAATTATGATAATATTTTTATAATATATTAAATTTGGACAGTTAAAATCTTAATCCTCTAACAGTTAAAAAGGGAAAAAAAACAAAGAAAATGAGAGTAAAGAAAAAAGGAGGAAAGTCAAATCCATGTTAGAACTGTTGTAATGTCCTCAATTTTTATTGATAATTATAAAATAATAATAACTAATAAAAAGTTTGATCAAACCAAACATCATTTATCAAATGTTTAGAATAAACTAAAATATACAAAATGAGCTCTAACGTGACAATAAATAATAATCCAACATAAAATAAAAAGGTGGAAGCACTATTGTTAATAAAAATAACTTAAGATTCCAAAGCTTTCTCTGATGGACTTATATGAGAACTATCACTTGAAAAATAGTAACCATCAATCTATCTCATCGGGCATACAAGTAATTGCTCATGAGGTGTCAAGTGAGATGTTATAAAATTATAGCAATATTAATAATTTTACATGGCAACACATATGTATATATATCAATGCACCATCAATATTTCATTTTTCATATTTAGCACATCAGTACACAAATCAATTTATGATAATTTATTCTCGATCCTTCCTTATTTCCTCACTGCCTTATTTCCTCTTATTGAACCCATGGGCTAGTACTCACCCATGTGACTGGTAATTTAACTCAACAAGCTCACAGATCAAGTGATATAGACTAGTCAAAATCTACAGAGCACAAGATTGGACTATGGGTTCCCCATCTAATGTACTAGTGGGGTGTCAAGGCCCTACTAAAGATAAGTAGGCCAAAAAACTAACCAATGTATATTTGGAAGTACACCGCTTTATTTCCTCTTTTTGTACAAAATTTCACCCCCTTACTTTATCTTTGAATAATTTTCCGTCAAATCCACATCCACCATCTCCTCTCATACAATTCACAAATTACTAATAAAAAATTTCCAATCTCATAATTCCACATAAATTCATATAATATAACTAATAATTCCTTCATGAAAATAAATCTCACAAGACAATTGCATTATCAGTATAGTTTCATAGTTTGTATAATTAAAAATACTTACAAACGTCATACACGCATACACAACAAGAGGAAAGTAGTTACCTCTTGTCAACGCCAATTATTATCACCCGGCTCCTAATCTGAGAACTCAAACACACATACACCAAAATCAATCTACCAAAATCAATTTACCCCAATTAATAACTGTTCAAGACTCTACATAATCAAAATTAATTTTAAATTCCTATAACAACTATTTAATAAATCGAAACCGATTAAAATTAACCATTAATCATTATCTACAAACTTGTCTGAAACCCTAACCCTAAAATATTCTCAAATCAACATGAAATTACTATCATAAAAAAGATAAAATTGTTTAGAAGAGTTTTCGCAAAGGAAGTTTTGTGATTAAAAGTAATCTTGAATACCTTATTAATCCCAAAATGTTAAACCTTAGACTGAATTGAAGCACAGCGCCACTGGACTCCGGACGTCTGACGAGAATGGCAATTGATGCTAATGCAATTGAATGAATTGATGGAGGGGTGGGGTATTTAATCACCCCTCCAGGTACTAAAGGGGTCACATGCCCCCGTCATATATATATATATTCTTTTATTATTATAAGATCTTAAAATAAAATTTAGGATGTTACAACTATAATTTTGATTTTATGACCTTTCAACTCATTATTTGAATGAGCTTATTTTATACTGTATAAATTAAATATATGACTTGTGAAATGAAAAAAAGTAAAAAATCTTTTTTAGTACTACAACAAGAAGAGTATTTTTTTTAAAAAAAAAAACTTCAAGTGAGTTGAGTCCTGGCACTTATCAAGGTTAGGGCATGCCTCTAGCTCAAAGAGTGTTTAGAGAGATACTCCATTTGATTCAAAATATAAGAATCAAACTTTTGAGGCGGTTTGGTATTTTTATAAGACCCACTTTGTGTTTCATCTATGCATTTAAGGCTCTCTCTTTTACCCACATGGGTTAGTATAAGTAGTAAGTGGCTTGTGTCTATTAAACAATATCTCGAGTTCAAGCTTTGTAAATGTAGAAAAGTCTTGTTAGATGACTCACCCACCATAGTCAGATGTGCAACGTAGGTCAAATTCGATTAGTCAAGGCGAAATTTTGGATACCGGGCAAAAAAAAAAGATTCTCTTTTCCAAATTTGACACACTCCTTCTCATTATTCTTTTCCCCTACATTATCTTTCTTCCTTTTTTTATTTGTTATTTCTCTCACTTATTTCTTTAATAAATAAGGGTATATTGAAAAAAGAAAGTAGATATCTTACATATTTATTTATTTTTAACTAACTTCTTGATAAATATAAAGTAGGTATTTAGATCTTATATTTTGAACGAGAGAGTACTTAATTACAAGAATTTTTTTTATTTTATTTTTGGTTTGGGTATTGAGTGAAAGAGGCTAAGCCCAACATTATCCATTGTAATCACATCAAAATCCCAAGTTGCCTATGGACTTGGACCCTGTTATTTTATAATTTAAGGAAAAGTAGTGGTTTATTTCTTTTGCCTTGAGTTATATCAATATTTGCATTTGGGCTTCAAGTTTCATACGGCACATGGAAATAATGCGGCACACTTGATCTTATTCTTAAACACAATATGTTTATGTGTTGAGTTCCCATTTTTAATTCTAAATAAGCTTTGTTTAAGTCGAGTTCATTACGCCATCTAATTCTTAATATAAGATTCACTTTTTTTTTTTTAATAAAATGATCTTATATCAAGGACTAAGGTAGTAATAAACATTCAGGTTCACATTCAAAATTAGCACTTAAAAGTTTAGACGTATCATTTTTTAAGTGATATATTTTACATTATTTGAATTTGAATTATTTGCGGCACCATGCCATTTTAATTTTCAGATATTCATAATAGTGAATAGAAAATCCTTTCATTCAACCTTTAAATGAAATAATTATATAAAGATGTTCAACGTTTTTATGGGGATTGTACTGTTACTTTAGACTATGCCTTCAAAGAGACAGTTAAACCCTCAAAAACTCGGCTCAATATATGGAAAGCACCGTTAGACTGTTTATTTTTTTAATTTTTTATTTACACAATTTAAATGTGCACAAACAACAAGAGCATGCCAGCGCTGAATTTAAGTCCAAAACCCATTAGATTTTGTTTGCATGAATCTCGTAAATGGTTGATTTATCCTAGTTTTTCGCTTCTCGTTTGCATTATTTTTATCATGGCATTATATTTTTCAAATGAAGAAAAATCTTAAAACTTGTACCTACTTAACCCCAGCCATTATCACTCAAGTTATCTCTCTTTTTGGACGACAATCTCCAAGTTGTCTTTCTGTAGCTTTTAAGATGTATTGTTCAATGAACTTGAGTTTTAATTAATACTTATTTCTATAATTTTTTAACTCCATAATGGATTCTCCTGGGTGATGAATTAAACTTTAACAGTTTTGCACCTCTTTGACTG
The DNA here is from genome assembly GCA_037074495.1 of Acacia confusa. NCBI lineage: Eukaryota > Viridiplantae > Streptophyta > Magnoliopsida > Fabales > Fabaceae > Acacia > Acacia confusa. The sequence goes on along the minus strand of CM073513.1, from coordinate 7,108,749 downwards.
AATTCATTCAATCGTAAGTATAAACTTTGTATCTATAAGGAAGTGACTTCACTTGTGTCAGTAGGATTATGAAATATCATCCAGATTCAGATTTTAACAATACTACACATATACTCAGCAAGGTAATTTCTTGAATATTAAATGTATAAGCTAAATAACTAATTTACATACATTAAAAATACTAGTCAAGTTTGTTACTAGTAGAAAACTGTATTGGTTGTTTTAAATGTCATTATTTAATCGTTTGCATTAAAAACTAATAGTTTAATTTAAATACGCTAACACGGCCAATAATCAATTAAAAAAAATTGGAAAAAAACAATAAACATATATAAAATAGAGAGGATGCAAGACCCATAAATTCTTTGCTGTAACTGGCGTCTTATAGATATATATACTGAGTGACTTGTAAATTACATACGCACATATCACATTTAAAATATCAAAGTATATATACAAATATGTGAGCCCTCCCTCCCACTGCATTTCATCTATATATAAATTTTACCTGTCATAACAAAGAAAATCTCTTAAATCAGTATAAAAACAAAAAAACAAAACATTTTCACAGAAATAAAAGACCCCAGAAGCCAAAATACATCAATTCTAGGGAGCCAAGAAAAAATGTAACTTTTTGCAGCAATTTTCTGGTGTGCAGATCAATTCCTAAACTTCAGTTCAGACTAAATTATGTATCTTTCTAGACTAAATTTCAGAAGATCCCACAGTTCATGATTTGGTAAGTATGATTAATGTACTTGAGATTATTTTTCCCAGGGAAGGGTCCCAGTTTCAGGGTGAGCAAAATGAGACAGAACAAAATCCTTCAAACCAGTGTCCCAAACCTCACAAAACCTTAATCTCCAATTAGGTGGTTCAACAGCCTCAGTTCCTAGCCCAGGTGCTCTATCCTTGGACCCCTTGTTCTTATCCTCGTACCAATCCACCACATATGTCGCCACTCTCCTCAAAAACTTATTTTTAAATCTCTCCCACACTTGATACTTATAATGGTTTATCACTCCTTCTCTTTCCTTCACCTGCACCGATCTCATCCCTTCCTTTAACTCAAAATGATGAACCTCATTCAACAGACTCGAATGTAGCATTTCTGGTTTCACAATTGATTTGTGCCTCTCTGCGTTCTTCATTCTACATGTGTATTCTGTTGTCATTCCTCGTTTAGGATCCGAGGTTAATCCTGAAGGTCCGAAGTTATGGCATGCTGTTCTTATCTCTGCGATTTTCGAGGATGTTGAGGAGGAGGAGAAATTGGAGATCAATGATTTGAGTGAGTTTTGGTGGCGGCCGCCGCCTCTGTTTTTGAGGTAGAAGAACTCGTCGACGTCGAAGAAGCCGACCCAGTTGCATTCTTGCTTTGATCTCAAGGCGCAGTGAGAAAAGCCAGCTTCCTGGGTTTTAATCCATGGCCATGTCGTTCTGCTAACGTTGTAGCCTCCGAGGTTGAGTTCTGAGATGACGTTTTTGATGTCGTCGTCGCTATTGTTGTCGTAGATGAACCATCGTTCTACCCCTAGCCATGAGTGGTACATGACCCATTCTTTAAGAGCAGAGGCTTGGTTCCACACCATGGTACAGACACAGAGCTCGTGCTTCTTCTTCTTCTTCGTCTCTGTCATCATCGTCTTCGTTACTCTGTTCTGAATTGTGGCCACCGATGGCATGAGATTATTGATCGGACGTTTTTTGTTTTGACCCGAATGGCTCACGGTGACCCGAAAACCCAGAGCTTTATTCGGGTTGTTCTGGATGCTCCGTGGTAATGAACACCGGACCACTTCTTGTGCGGCAGAGATTGCTGCCGTTTTGAGAATAAATTCCCCGTTTTTAAACCCGAAGTGGCATCCGAATCGGGTTGGGTCTGATATCTGGTGAGGTCGGAGATTGACTCCCTTAACGAATACAACGACGGTGTCTCCATCTAAATACGCCTCATACGCCAAATTACTCCAAGAATGATTCGTCAAGTTCGTGGGCAACTCCCAACTTCGGTGCCGATCACCCACCTCTCCGCCGCGCCGCCGCAAATTGACGGCGGCGGATGAGTAGTTAATTGGAGGAATCGGGCACCTGACGATGGACCGAAACTCGGTGTACCGGTCCGTGGAAATTACCGGTAGAGACAAAACATCGATAACAGGGTTGTTATTATTAAATTCATCGGAAAGATTCGCGAGATGGTAATAAACACACTCGAGTTTGTTGCTCCGGGGAATTTCACCGCCGGCAACGATGAGAAGTAGGTGATCGGGAAAGTGTATACGGTGTTGGAGTTTGAAGATAAGTTGGGGAAATGTTTGGTTGAAGTTTATAGAATGAAGAACAGAGTAAGTGGCAGAGCTATGAAGGGACAAGGACGAAGGAGAGAGATTGGGATGAAAGTGAAAGGAGAAGCGATCGGAGGAGACGATGAAGAAGAGGAGGAAGAAGGAGAAGCAGAGAAAAATTGATCTTGCAGAGAATAAATAATAATAATTACTCCCCAATGACCTAACCATTCGCTTCCTCTTCCGGCGAACCTCCGACGCCTCCATTTTTTTCTGTGTTTTAATTTCTGTGAGAAAAATAAGACGACGACGATGAAGAAGAAGAAGGTTATGGGTTTGGAGAAAAAAGGGGTTAAATAAATCGAGATTATAAGGTGAAGTGAAGAAGGAATAGAGATTCTGTGGGATGATTGGAAGTGAAAGGGACTACAGTTGAGGCGTCGAGAAGTGACAGAAATTGGGATTACGAATATGTAATTCTCAACGATGGTCTCATTTCATTCTTCATTTAGAATCCGCTACACACGTTTTCTATTATTCTTTATATTTTATCATTCAATTTCCTGCAACAAAACCAAGAACAAAACAACAAAAGCATTGTGATACTAACATAAATGCATAAAAGGAAAGGAAGCACAATCATGAAAAGATTTTGGGTTTAATTTGTGATGGATGATAATACAACAATCATGGAGGATTTTCTGGGTTGTTTTTTTTTCATGCAAGAAGTATGGAATTAAATTGTAAAGATATTGAATGTGAAATTGGTTTTGGAAAAACGCGTGTGAATTACTGAGAAAAAAGAATGATTATAATTTCGAAAGATTTATTTTACAGGTAAATGATGGATATAACATTTATTGACAATATGTTGAACATATTTTATATAACTAGATGGGTCTTTCTTAGTAATATGGAAACCCATGAATCAAACCCAATCTTATCTTATCTAAGCAGATATCTTCAAAATCTCTTTTTTCCTTTTTCTTCTTAGAATCTCATCTCCACCTTTAGAAAAAAATGGACAATTCAAATATAATATTTTTTAAGACTATGATAATAGTGTTTTATAAATTATTTTTTTTATTAATTTTGTTTGTTTTATACTTAGAAATTGTATAGATCATGATTTAACAATTTAAATTTATTTATTTATACTCAAAATAATAGTTTTATAAAATATTAAATCTGAACCATCTATTTCTCTAAATCCGAGGGTGGAAATTAGATACTGAGAAGAAAATGAGGAAAAGGATTTTCAGAGAATCCAAACCCTCAATCTTATTTTTTACAACTCGTAATCTAAAATCTACTGTTTTTTTTAAAATAAATTTAATATTAAAGTATACTTCTAGTCCTTTGAGTTTTATATGAAGTAAATTTTTAGTCTCTTAACTTTATAAAGTATATTTTCAGGCAAAAAAAAATTTACAAAGTATATTTTTAGTCTTATAATTCTAAATATATTAATGTTGCTAACAAAAAAAAACGCTAATGTGAAAAAATCAAGTAATGACTAATAACAATTAATTACACAAATTTTAGATTTTTTCAATTTATATATATTTTAAATCTAAGATTAATAACATATAGTTACACCGTCATCACTTAAGTTTAGATAATCATCACTTAAGTTTGTTACGTTAACGTTTTTCATTAGTAATATTAAAGAAATTAGAATTTTAGGACAAAAAATTTACTTTTCAAAGTTAAAGAATCAAAAATATATCTCATATATATAAACTTAAAAGACTAAAATTATATTTTAACCTAAATTTAATGATGCCGATGTTACAATGAGATTAGATAGCAGTTTTAAAAAAGGATTAACATGCATTGGATTTTTTTTTTTAATATGTGTCTATCGTCTTAAAGTATTTTTTTATAAAATTTTGTACTTACAAAATAGGTAATTTAGGGTACTAATTACCTTGGAAAAAAAAAAATATTAAGGCGTTACAAAAATATAATTAACGGTGTTGAACTCACATGTAAAAATATATATTTAAAAAATAAAAAGCTGTTTTTCTTCCCAAAACATGATATATTTTTTTTTTAAATGAACAACTAATTAAACAAAGACATTTGGTCCAAATAGACGGGTTTGCTAGTTTGGATTCTCTCTCTTCTTTTTTTTTTTTTCTCCTTCTTATTTTTTTTCTTAGAATGTCATATCTGCCATTAGATTAAAAAATTGATGGTTTAGATTTAATATAAAATTATTATTTTAAACATAAATAAATAATTTTAAAATTTTATTTATACAATTTATACAACACAAACAGATTTTAAAAAATTAATTTATAAAATTCTATAATAATAATTTTTATTAAATTTAATATATGAACCATCCATTTTTTTAATCTAAAGGTGGAGATAAGATTTTAAGAAGAAAAAAAAAATTAAGAGTATTCCCTTCCAAATTGGTCTTGTGAAAATATAATGTCTATATAAATACTTACATACTCCAAAAATATTACGTTATCTGAACTCTATCTAATAAAAATATAACAACACATGTCATTTTAACCCTAATTAACTAATGACTCATCTGAAATAATTCACATTTTATTTCTTAATAAAAATAAAAATTTTAATCTAAAAACAAAATAAAACATGAATTGTTTCAAATGATTGAATGAGTTGTTGGCCAATTTAAATTAAAATGATTTTTTGACTAAGTAAATTAAAATGATTTGAGTTGTTAGATTTTTATTGAGATGACATGCCACTTATAAAATAGGTAAATATTTCTATAGATGCCCAATCTTATATTACAATCTCTCTGATTTTTTTTTTTTCCCTGGGGGACCAAATTAGTGAACCAATCAATTATTCGATAATTAGTAAATTCTGTATCACTTTTCGACAAGAATGGTAGATCTTGCAAATCACCTTCAAAAGAACTACTTTTTTAGTAAAAAAAAATTATGACAGGTAAAAATTTGAAGAATTTAATTGCAACTTTTTATTGGATGGTTTCCAGAAACTAGTTTTTTTCCTAAAGTACGTGACATGAAACAGGATAATATATACAAATGTACAAAATAAGTAATGCCTTTTGTATAATGTCTAAAATTACATTATTTGTTATGTAGTCGACACTCTCTACACTCCATCTCCCTAATAATTTAGCTAAATAATTGTGCAATACTACGTCTACAAATGCCATTTGGATTATAATAAAATTGATATTTATGTTTTAACAACCGCCATTATTATTATATGATGATTTATGATTAATACCTAGTGTAGGTTGCATATGGTGTTCAACGAAATCTAAAAAAATTGTGGCATTATTTATAATTTATATATAATATAATTTTTTCAACATGTGTTCACCTTAACGGAATAAAAGCCGTGACTACTTCTAAAATATAAAGTCTTGAGTTTGAGGTTATATAAACGTAGAAAATGTTTTAATAAGAGTTACTTTAATTGAGAAAATAATGTTTAAATTTGAACTAGTATTAGATATCATATAGTTATATAAAAAATGATTAACATTAATCTTGATATATAGAAGGGATTATGGTAATTTAAATACCCCTCCGCTGCTTAATATAAAACCCGTCAGTGATTTTTGAAGAGATTAAGTTAAATAAGTTATTTAAATATATGATATTTTGTATGATTAAATTATCTATCAATTATAAGTAGAACAAATTAGTTTAGAAAAAAAACATAAATATAAATATTTTAAATAATTTAATTAGCTTCCTCAATTTCCCAAATAAAAAAGTCAACTAGCCTTATATTTAGGATAAGAAGTTGTACAAATTTTATTGAATTATTAATTCGTTTAATAATTTCAACGCTGACCCAAGAATGCTAGCCTATTGTGTATTAGATTGCTATATTAATTTATTTTTTTTTGTTTAAAAATATATTTCATTAAAACTTACCCAATGGTGAGATACAAACTCAAAATAAAAAGTTTATAAAAAGAAAGCCTAGATACATAACTTTGCACCAAAAAAAAAAAAACCTTAAAAATAACCTAGCCTTGGAATAGATGAGAGGGAGCTACTTCCACAGTCAAAAATCCTACCGCCTTTATAATCCCTTTATAAAATCTATGGATAGAAAAACACTATCACCGGCAATAAAGTTATTATAAGAACTGGTTGTCCAGTGAACCACTCGAAATGATTCGCTGCTTTTATTGGCAATAAAGTAATCAAATTGATTGTTGAAGAAAATCTATAAAAAGATTTCATGGAAAGAAAAGTACCCCTAACCCCCCCCCCCCAAAAAAAAAAAGCCAAAAAAAACCTTAACTATACAATAAACTGCTGAGTCTCAACTATAACATACACTTCAAATTCGCTTTTACCAACAATATATAATAGTCTTTTGAAAGATATGCCAATAATATATAAGACTATTATTACAAATTCTCAATCCTTGAAACCATGAAACATAGCCACCATGTGAGATTTGATGCCATTGAAACCCCCAATTCAACTTATTGCCATAAAGAAAATGAATACTACTGTAAGAAAACTCAAAGAAAGATGAAAATACAAACAGTCTCCATCACAGCTAAAATTTGAGAGGAGACGCGATGAAAATAGCTCATCCAACAACATAAGAATAGAACTCCCACCAACTATGCAGTCGAGAGGAGGGGAAGGGGGAAAAAAAAGAGCCGCCTAACAAAACTGATAAAGAAAATTAACACAATATCCTATTAATAATAAATTGTAAAGTGCAGAAAAACCGGATAAAACGTGACAAAATGAACAAATTAAGATTGGGAGCAGCATTTGAAAAATATGAATTTAATATACACCATCAATATGAAAGTTTAAAAAAAAAATTATAAATTTGAGACAAAATAAATTTACATCTTACCAATAGGGGGAAAAAACCTTTCCATTAAATTTTACGTTTATAATTGAAAAGCGTGTGATTTTATCCAATAATTTTGTAGCCAAAATGTCCCAAACACACACACACACACACGAAATGTTTTTGTAGTAGTTTGTAGCCTATCCTTTGCCGTTGCCGTTTACTTTTTATTTTTTATATATCCTTTGTCTTTCTGATAAATTATGTGTTTTTGCGCCTCGTGGCATGATCATAAAATGTCAATAGTGATGAGGGCGTCGGGTCAAATACTTGTGGAGAGAAGGACGAAGGGGTGAACTTTATATAAGAATTTCTTACACTTCAAGTAATATTTTGAGGTTAGAACTCATTAATAAGAAATAATATTATAACAGCATTCCTCCTGCAACAATCCACCTCATTTCAAACTGAAATTAGTTAATAATGTTGGGACGACCATTGAAGTGTACGTTACAAGAAAAAAACAATGAAGAAAAAGTTATTAGATAAATATAAACAGGATACATGTTATTTTATATATAATTACGTATATTTACTCTTTTTTATAGTTTTTTTTTTAAAAATAGTTTTCTGCCTCCTATATTTTTTTTTGGATAATTCTGCTTCCTATATAAAAGCTTAAGAAATTGTTATTACTCACATACATATATAACAACAATTATTCCCAGTCGAAATTTGACAGATTTTTTTTAATAGCAAACTTCATTGAATTTGATTATGGGTAAAAATATTTTTTTTAAAAATGAAATCAATTAGTAAAGAAAATTCAAGATCGATACATCATCAAGTCTACATTGTAATCAAATAAATTATTAACAAAGACGTCCAACAACAAGTTGATAAGGATTTAACCTTTAAGCCACACAGTTATAAATTCAAATCTCATTACCCATATGAAAATTTTATTAGTTAGCTATATATTTATATGTAACTGGGTAAGCATATAGTAGTATTTATTATAAGAAAAATGTATATACTAATACAATCAACATATTGGGAATCAATTTCAAGGCCACCAAAAAAATAGTATATAGCAGCAGCCACCCGTATAGGAAATTAATTAAGGGCCAGTATGGAAGAAGTGGAAAGGGAAGGTAAGATGAGCAAGTTAATTTGTTTAGTACACTTTTAACGTTCAATTCACCAATCTTCCTTTAATAATGGGAAGATAAGATCCTACCAAAATTGGTGGGAATCTAAGTTCCTTCTATGAACAATGAAGCTTTCAAACATATTTACCCTCATAAAACATTTATTTTGCTATTCTCCTGCTTCCTCAGAATCATCAAAAAGTGTTTGAAGCCAACACTATTTTAGCAAAGGTTAGTTTCGTCACAAAAATTTGACTTAACCACAGATTGTTTAGCGATTCTTACGGCGTTGGTGGAGAACAAGGATGGAGAAATATCCTAAATTTTTGAGTCTATAAACTTGAGGGTAAGTTTGTAATAGGTAGATGACTAAGTCCAACTCAGGAAGTGTGACAAATGTTATGAAGGGAATTTACCTTAATGCTGACAGAAGAGGGTTTTTTGGAAGGCATGCAACTTGTGACGTGCCTTTGACTAAGCATATGATATCCAATGGCTATGAAACTTTCCAAATCAAAGTAAATATGATAATTTTTAATTTAACATGTCATATAGGTCAATTGAACCTACACATAATGAGTTATAAATTTTTGAAGTTGGCTCTAAAATCTAGAATGTTTTCTGGACCAATGTGAATTAAATGGTGATTTTGGAAGAGTTGATGTGTAATTGATGTATGAGGTATTTTTCCTTTAAAATAGATTTAGTAATAGTCACATAACCTTTGGAATCATTATAAGTGGATATTCCTACAATGATATATGAATTTTTAAAGTTGGTTAAAAATTCTGTCAGTTTTGACTGTCGATGAAAAGGAGTTTAGTAAAGAGGCAAAATGGTCAAATGACATTAGTAGGGTGTGGACCCCACATAGGGCACCACCTCAAATCCTCTTGACTTGTCTTCCAAGAACATCCAGCTTGCTCTCCAAGCATATCCAGCTTATCCAAGAAGCCACTTCCCCTTTACTTGGAGACCAAGCCATTTTTGCCTTATTCAAGAAGCCAATTTTCTTTGGCCTGTATGATAAGTCTTTTGACTTTTCCTTATTTCCTTCCTCACCCATTATTTCCTACAACACATGGAGAAAGAGAGGAGAAGGCTAAAACATAGAGGGAGGGAGGGAGGGAGGTTGGAGAGAGATGGAGGAGAAAGAAACACTCCGGAGTCGATTTTGCCTCTGATTCAGCATTTCTAACTCCCAAGGTCTTCTCCAATCTTGTTCGTCTCATGAAAGCAATATTTTTACGGTTTTAGAATCTTGGCCAGAGGTTTTTGTTGCCATCTTCATGGACGAGGTGCTGCCGAATTTCCGAACCGACTGCAAAATCGCAATAAGGTATTATAAGCTCCATTTTGAGTTGAATATCTTGAGGTTTTTTTTAGTGGTTGTCCTACCTGAACCTTAGGGAAGGAGTATGATTTTTTTAGTTTTGATACCTACAATGAGTTTAATATGAAAAATTATATGGATTAGAGGCGCGAAATTGATCCTGGAAGCATTGGAAGAGAAAATGGAATTTCGGTTAAAAAAAAAAACCCTAACATTTCAGCCAAACCAATTCCTATGGGAAGGGATTGTATTTTGAGGTTATAAATGGATTCCTTAGGAAAAATTGTGTGTGAGTAAGCCTTGATGATGATTGTATAAGGGTATGATTGAAAACCCAAATATTAGGACTAAAGTCGGTGCTGCCAGATTTCGTTTTCTGGAAGCAGTCCGATTGTGTTATGTTTTTTATTGACCAAATGTTTCCCAATGACCCTAAAATTTTGTAGGATTGTAGTAGACAATCTAATCTTTAATTTGATATATATTATGGGTTGAATAGATCTGTATAGTGGTAGATGTGAATTGTTCAAGTTGGACACTAGAACTGGAACACAATCTAGGACAGTTTGGTTAATTGAAGAATTCTGGAATTATATGCATCCAATTGACTAGGGTATCATTTTCCCCCCTAAATCTAGACTTCATAAGAGTTGTTTAAGCGCTAGAACCACCTCAATTGAGTCTATGTACATTTGGTTATGATTTTTCAAAAATAAACCAGGAAAATTGTGAACCCTTTTTTTTTCAGAATTTGGGTGTCCATTTTAAGCATGGTTTTGACCAAGCAAATGGCCTTGTCTCCTTGTGAAGCTTGGTCAATGAATAGTAAACCTCATAATCGTTAAAACAAGTCCTAGAATGTGGTAATCAAAGGTTTAAAACCTAAGTTATGAATTTTCTAAGTTTAGTCATGAAAATTAAAAAATTATGTATTAACTCACCGTCCATGAATGTGTATTTATAGGGTTCAACGTTTGCCCGAGATGAAGAAAGGATTGGGAGCCAATTCAAGAATTCATAAAGTATTGAAGTAGTAACTCTAATCTTACATGCTCTGTATAATTGCATATGCATGTTTTTGTCGTGATTGTGATCCATGTTGTGAACACGCGTTTATGATGCAAGGCCTAGTAAACTGGAGGTCCTTGGGTCACTAAGTTTGGTATGCATTTAGTTGTTATGGGTTGTTACCTAGTTTTTCCCAGCGCTGTGGATCCAAGACATGTTGAATCTTGCGTTCGTAGTCAACATTGCATATAACTCTGTGTTTGTATTTTGTTGTTGCACGTGATCTATGATGATTGATCTCTAAATACTAAGTTGTTTATGATTGTAATTGATTGTCATATGTTGTCTATATATTGTATATGAAATTAATTGTTACCCTGAGAATCATTTGAATCCCAATCCTTTGCTATTATCTCTTTATTGAACAGAGTATTGGACATGACTCACAGGGCAAGGTGGCAGATACCGGCAATTGGAGGTTTTGGTTTAGTTAAAGATTCGTTGAGGGTTACTTGTGATTGTATATATAGTAGAATTTTTGTAATTTGTAAACACTGTGTATAACCCTATGGGCATTCCTATACTATAATCAAGTACAATTTATCAGTATATTGTGCCATTTATGTTTGCCCCCGTACTATGTGATAATACTCTGATAATAGTCGATATATACCCAGGGGTATTATATTTAGTGGTACCCCAGCTCAAGTTGAACCAGTGAAGGGCTCAGAGCATAGGTCCTTATGGAACAGAATAGAATACCAATACTTGATTACTTATGTGCACTTGGTTACCAAATGACTTTTAAATCACGTACTTATGCCTCAGGTCGTGACCTCGAGTCTTTGGGGAGGCGCTCTTGGGTGAAGTATGTGTTACTTCCTAAGAGACAAGTCCTCCAGAGAAGAGGTCAATACCTGCCCTAGTGAGGGCCGACACCAATGAAGTATGTGTCACTTTCTAGGGCCATTACAAAGGGAGAAAAGCTGTGCCAAAATCTTGTGGTCTACCATTGATCGTCGAGAAGTTGTAGGCATTAACATGGAGGACAAAGAAAGAACATTGTGCAATAATTTTGATGTCTATGTGCATGCTTGTCAAAGAAGAAGTGGTAGGTGTTCTGGTGAAAGATTCATCGTTAATGTCGTGACTTTACTTGCTACTCGCTGACGAACATTCTATAGGCCAAGACACAAGTAATGACCTCGTCTCGTTCCCTTATTTTACCGTTAAAAAACAAGGCTTTTTTTTTAGTGGTGAAATAAATGCTTCACCAACAAGAATGCGTATTGTGACAGTCAATAGTTCACAAAAATGCCACCACCCTGATTTTACATGTAGACTCTATTACTAATTGAAAAAACAAGGATAAATAAAATTTTTAATGAAATATATTTTTTATAAGGTAAGAAAATAGGATTGCATTTAAATTTATGTGACAAATTCAAATTTGAGAAGAGAAGATTTTAAATAAATTTGAATTTAAAAATTATGGTGTGGTTATGATTAATATTTTTTAGTAACAATATAGGTGAGGAATTTTTTGAGATACACTCTGAAGTCGCAAAACTCGCACACGATCAATTTAGAGATTTTCAATATAACTTAGTTGATTGTTTCATTTTATTATTGTTAATTATCGCTATAAGGCCATAGGTTGCAAAATAGGTTAAATTTTATTCAATATATTAACAAAACACAATATTTTAATATAATTTATATTATTATTTATTATGTTTCTTTAATTTTTTAAGCATTTAGTCAATATAATTTATGGCTGCAACTTTTATTTTTCTTCACTTAACAAAAAATAACATTTTCCCTTCTTGTTTTTAGTAAATTACTTTTAAATTTTGTGAGTGATATTTGGCTTCATAGTTTGTCATTATGCATTTGCTAGTAGCTATATTCATCTTTATTACCGAAAAAACCTTTAAGAATTCTTTTCAATAAACATATGAGAACAACGATTTTGTTACCCCAAAAAGAAAAAAGAATTATTTTCCAATAAATGGATTATTTTGCTAAAAAATCAACAAATGAGTACAAAGAAGATAAAAGCTTAAGGTGTGAGTGTTATCTCAAATTGTTCTGTTTCAATAACCATAAAACAAGGGCGAACAGAATTTTGCTCTGTTTTAGTGAGTAGGTGAAAAGAATTTGATTCTTAAATTCGAATTTATCTAGCAAATTTGAATTTTTTTTAATAAATATATTAATGAAATTCAAGTTTCATTCCGTACAAAATATTCAAAGTTAAGGGGCATTCTGGGTATTTTATATTTTCTTTCATCCGCCATCACTTCATTTTCTTCCAACTAAACATGTTTTTTCCCTCAACCCATGTTCCGTTCTCATATCTACCAAACAACACACTCTCCTATAGTTTCCTATCAATTTTTCCTTCCTTTCCGCATACCAAACAGCCTAAGTTGTTCAAAATATACCTCAACAAGGGTGGCTCGTCTTCTTGAGCCCATCATGATGAGTTCTCTATCCTAATAAAAATTCAGACAACTTGATTAAAAAGAAGGCCATATAATTTGCTATTTAATTGCAATTTTCAACCAAATAAATAGTTTGAATTCCATTTTCAATTATCATATTTAAATTGAACCTAGTTAATTTTTCTCCCTTTTTTGCTATTTGTGCTTTAAAAAAAAAAAGTCCTGCTATTAGTGAAAAAATATTCTCATCTAACAAAAAGGAAGTAATTTACAAAAACGCTAGAGATTATAAAGGGCATCAATGACCTTATAGCTTAATAAAATAGAAATTCTTCTATAAGTAAAATGGTGATGTGTTTGATCAGTTGTATACCACATATCAATTATATTGTGTATGTTTGGCATGGCGTATAAACGCCTTAAAAGTGCAGTGGAGTGGGGCTAAAAAGCCCAGTGAAAGAAAAAACACATTGTTTGGTGTTTGAGATAGCGTCACAAGAAAATGAGCATATCTAAAAAATGACACTTTTGAGAGAAGCCAAAGTTTACAGCGTGTATAGAGCATCCACCTCATAAGTGATAACTGACGGAAAAAAAATCCAAAAGAAAGCGACCAAATTTCTTGCCCACGTGACACGCCCTTGACTAACAAGAAGTTGAGAAAAAGTATAGCCTTCTTGTGGGGGACCATACCATTGATAGCAATATTAGTCATTTTTCTTTTCAATTATTACAATATATATAATTAGTGTGTGTGTTTTATTTAATAAAATTCATGTCATTTTCAGTCTTTTTCCATTTCAACTTATTTTTTAAATAATAATCCAAACAAGTTTCAATTTTTTTTAAACAAGAAAAAACAACTTCGGCCACCGTCAATCCAAAAATAAATAATATTTATAATGTAACTTTTCTTCTATTTTAAGTTTACAAAAGTCAAATTACAAATACATCACTTTTGTCACTACTAATCCAAACAGATGCATTATACAAATTTTGCTTTTAGGTTTTGCGTGCTAATTAATAATAACATTTTGGAGCTTTCATTTGATGGGTACGATGTCCATATATGATAAATATACTGAATTTCTTTTGAATTTGACATATCCTCACAATTTCTCTCAATTGTTCCCAAGCTAATGTCCAATTCTTTTGGTCATTTCCTACCTTAAAATAGAATACAGCTAGTATATATCAAATCCTTTTATTTAATTAAAGAAATAATATATTTTGTTGAACAACAACAAAATACAATAGACATTACATCATATATAGCATATACTCATACTACGTATCAAACAGCACAGCATAAAACCATATCTTTTCCATTGGCACCCTTTTTAAGCCAAATCATTGGCATCGTATTGTTGATAATATAATTTAAGAGAATACGATCACTTATAAAAGGAAGGGAAGATGTCTCATACCTCTTGTAATTATGATATTTATCAGAGTAAAACAACGATATATAATGAGTAATACAAGTATAACATAATATATTGATAATTAAAATCTCCCTTTGTTATGTACAGGAACAAACTACAAAATGTTTAGTATAGTGATCCATAAATACCAGTGTCAAAATGTCATAATTCCAAAAAAAAAGCTAACTAATTAAAACTATAATACTATGGCTCCATCTATTATCTAAGCAACAGTCGTTAATAATCAAAGCTTGCCACCTTCCCTTTTGAATTTCATTCGCTTTCCTGATCATGTCCAGACCTTGTACTCTTGGAAACATTTGGGATTCAATTTGAATCCAGAGTAACAATTAATCTCACAACTAGCATATAAACGGTATATGAAAGTTAACCAAAATAAATAGTTCACACAACATAAAACATTCAAAACACATAATGCAATACATATACATCTACATCAGCATATGCACAACACATAACTATGCGCTAAGTATAACCATTTGGCATGTATTGAAAATCCTCCTATACGTCAGTTTTCAATTAGCACACCCATGTACCAAGAGTCCTCCTTTACATTGGAGTTCTCCATCGGGACACCAATAACAAGTTATCGTGTATCGGGAGTCATCCTATACATCAGAGTTCTCAATCAAGACACCCAACTAAAAATGATTGACTAGAAACTGAGAGTCCTCTTGTACGTCAAAGTTCTCAATCGGAAGTACCCCAAGTCACCTAAATGCAACTAGGTTAGCCACGTAAGAACTTCTGTCCAATAGGTCCTACACCTAGTTTTACCACTAGAACATTCACATATTTAATTGAAACAGACATACACAGCCAACCAAAGCATGTGAGATTAAAGTTACTACTTAATAGCTTTAAATCGTATGGGTCGTTTCCCAAGTACTTTGCTTATTTAGGGGATTATAGTTTCCTATTATAACACGTTATAGACAATGGTCATTACTAATCCCTACTCTTGACATTTCAAATGTCATATAATACACTATAACTAAACATGGAATTACTAGACTTAAGTTATGACCATGATTCCATTTTCCCCTCATTTTCCCACATTTGACCCTATTTTCCAGAATGTGTGTTATAACTTTGAAAAATCATATCTCATAACACAAATGTTTAAATGAGGATTCCAAAGCCTATTGACTCTTTATTAAGTCTAGTTTCCAGGAAAATGGTTTTAGAAGCTATTCACATGCACATCATTCCCATTTTGATAAAACAATAGCTATTGTCCATATTCATTCTAGAATTGCAGGTCATTTTTCAAAAATTCATAACTCGGTGTACATAAATCCAAATTCAACCAATGACCTATCAAATTAAAGCTTATTATGTCTACTTTAAGTATGCAAAATTTCATGAAATTTTGACATTATTTACTACCCCAAGCATTCATCACAAGATTACTTCCTAAACTGGAATTTTCAATGAAGATTTTCGGCTTCGGCAAAGTGCAATTCGGGAGCTTCCAAAATTCCTACCAAACCTCTATTCTAAACAATTCCACATTTTGAACACAATGGAATTATCAAATTGATAAAATTTCAACTACTAAGGTGTGCCATGTACCCAACCAAAATTAGGACCCCTTATATGATCATCAACATTTTGTAATTTTCATTTCGCAAACACCCTAATTTCCGTTTCTAGCCACATTTTATCTTGTTATTTAAACTATATACACATGATATACCAATTTAGACAATCAATAAGAACCTCATCTTAAGGGTTTCAACAGCCCAAATTCAAGAAAAGCAAAGAAACCATCAACAAACTCTAATATGCCAAAATTTGCAGCATCTAGAGAGCTTCCACCTCAAAAGTGATGACTAATGAAGGAAAAATCCAAAGGAAAGCAACCAAATTTTTTGCCCACATGACAAACACTTGACTAACACAGGAAAACACAGGTTCACATTTGGTGATTTTCTCTTACATGCTTGTCCCACTAATTAGAGAGATGATACAATTTTTTTTTTAATTTATATATATATTTTATTTATGTAGATTAAATTATGTGATGCATCCTAAAATATTTTTTGCACCAAGTATCTCAAATTAATTAATTTTCAACACTGCATTTAGAAACATTTTTCCTGTAACACAAGTATTTTGAAAATTAATTAATTTAAAATACTGGGTGCAAAAAAAATATTTCAGGATGCATCATATAATTTAATCTACATAAATAAAATATATATATTGTCTCATCCCTCTAATTAGAGGGACAAGCATGTAAGAGAAAAATATACAATGTTAGCCACTTGTCCCTTTAGCATCTTAAATTCCATCCTCAACTTTTTTCTTTTTTGCAGCATTAATTCCCCACACCTTCAATTAGTAATGTACTATTATTTTCAGTATCAATATGTTAATATACATTATTATTTATATACAATTTTATGCATTAAATATATTTAATTAAGGAGTTAAGTGTTTTTTTAATTTTTAATAATAATTTATTTTTTTTATCAAATTTTAATTTTTCTCTTCAATTATTACAATATATACAACTGATTTGTGTGTGTGTGTGATATTCAATAAAATTCATGTCATTTTCAGTTATTTTTCATTTTAAAACTTACTTTTTAAATAAGAATCCAAACAAGTTTCAATTTAGAAAAAAAAAACCACTTCTATCACGTCAATCCAAATAAGTAATATTTACAATCTAACTTTTCTTCTTTCTTAAGTTTACAAAAGTCACATTAAAAATAAGTCACTTTATTCATGTTTAATCCAAACAGGGCCATTATACAGCTTTTGCTTTTAGGTTTCGCCTACTAATTAATAATAACATTTTGGAGCTTTCATTTGATGGGTACGATGTCCATATATGATAAATATATGAATTTCTTATGATTATATGTTTTTACCTCTGATTGAGTTTTAAATTTGACATATCCTCACAATTTCTCTTAATTGTACCCAAGCTAATGTCCAATTCTTTTGCTCATTTCCTACCTTAAAATAGAACCCAGTTAGTATATATCAAATCCTTTTATTTAATTAAATAAATAATATATTTTGTTGAAAATAGACATTACATCAGCACAGCATAAAACCATATATTTTCCATTAGCGCCCTTTTTTAGCCAAACCATTGGCATCATATTAGTGCGTTGCGTCAATAGGAAGAGGGAGAACCATTTTTCATCCCCCCAAAAAAAGAGAGAGAGAACTATTTAATAATTTTGTAAAAAAGGTATAAAAGCTAAATTAATCCTATTTATAAGCCATTACATACACATCAATGAATACATGGATGGTAAAAATAAATTTATTTATCTAATTTAAATACATTATTTAATTATAACATATATGACATATCTCTCTAAAATATTTTAATGTATACACTGTACTTTTTTGCCAACATAACATTAGACTATATATATATATATATATATATATATATATATATATATATATATATATATATATAAAAGTTACTCCAATTATTTTTGAGAAAAATGATAAATACAAGAATTAAAAAAAATCATCCCAAACTAGGTTTTATAATTAAAACTAGAGGAATAACATTTATATACCTTTTGTGATGGTGGGTAAATTTTCTCGTTAAAAATGATTGATTAATTTAAGATTTTTATAATTTACAAAAGGGAAAAAATCATACAATGATGTATCAACCTTAACCCTTATGTTAAAAATCAACCAATGTGAACTAATGAATATCTCTATTTAAATAAAATTTCTAGGTTTGAATGCTATTCTAAATGTTTTAAGTTAACTCAAATGATGTAATTCATGTTTGTATTAATGTGAAATACATGTCTCCAAGTAAGAGAGACGTCCTAACACGAAACGACGCACGCACACAACAATTTTTTTTTTTTTAATTTGAATCTACATATAATACAATTATTTGATGGTGGTGACTTAATGAATGTTGAGAAAATATAATTATGAATTGAATAAAATAATTTTCTTTTAATTCATTTTTTTGAATCGAGGAACAAAAAATAATATTCTTTTTTTTTTTTGCCAAGAACAAAAAAATTCGAGAGATATGATATGATAACTATTTTTTAGAGGAACAAGGATATGTTAATTAGAGGCATGATAAAAGATAACCCTGAAATTCCCAGGTATTACAAATTCATAATTTTTGGTTTTCAGAAAGGGGATTATCACAAGGTAGAGAAAAGACCTCACCTTCTGATTCGAAAGGACCCCACCTTCTGAATTCTACACTTATCAGGATCACTATAGACAACGATAGATGACTTTCTTTTTCCTTTTTGGGTCAACGAGTGAATTATTAGTTTAGGAATAATTTCGTTAATAAACTCTCTAGTGGACTAAAATTACTAATAAATTATTGGATCAGGAGCAATTTCGCCAACGCCGTTAATTGAGCCTGACACCGTTAATCTGCCTTTATGCAAAAATTACAGGATAGGATCCAGATGTTTATGAAACTATATTTAAGCCCTAAAAAATTTAAAAATTTTTATTTTAGTCCCTCCATGTACTTTATATGAAGGGACTAAAGTGAAAATTATAAAAAAAAAATTGGGGTAGCAAGATAATTTTCTAAAATTTTGAGTTCTTTTCTATAATTTTTGTGAGGTCATCCCTACCCCTAAAATCCACCCCTGGTTACAGGCTTTTTTTTAATATTAGCCTAACCTGGCCTGTGGCCTATTAAGGAGGCCTGTAATTTTAAAACTTTTGTAACCAGCCTAACAAACCACAGGTCTCACCTCAAAACAAGCCTACTTCAAACAGGGCGAAAACATAATTACTTTAAACAAGCCAAAAACAGACCTACTTTAAACAGACTGTTAGATGTAGATCTGTTTTTGGCCTATTTAAAGTAGGTTTATTTTCACCTTGTTTGAAGTAAGCTTGTTTTGAAATGAGCCTTGTGGTTTGTTAGGCTCCTTATAAAATTTTTAAAATTATAGGCCTCCTTAATAGGCCACAAGCCAGGGTTACGCAGAAAAAAAGGCCTTTAACCAGCGGTGGATTTTGAGGAGTAGGGATGGCCCCACAAAAATTACAGAAAAGAACCCAAAATTTTAGAAAATTATCTTGCCGCCCCAATTTTTTTTTTTTATAATTTTTCACTTTAGTCCCTCCATATAGAGTACGTGAAGGGACTAAAATAAAAAAATTTAAATTTTTTGGGGCTTAAATATAGTTTCATAAATGTCTGGGTCCTATTCTGTAATTTTTGCTTGAAGGAAGATTAATGGCGTCAGGCTCAATTAACGGCGTTGGCGAAATTGCTCCTAATCCAATAGTTTGTTGATAATTTTGGTTCACTAGAGAGTTTATTGGCGAAATTGCTCATGGGCCAATAGTTCGTTAGTAAATTCGCTCTCTAACCCTTCCTTTTTTTGTCAATTTTTTCCGAGATATATAGATGAAATACCGAAATTATAGGACCAAGAAATGGTTTTCCTAAAATTATATATGACACTTTTTAATTTTTATCATTAGATTTTACATGATATCCGTTTTAAAAAATATAGATAAGTAGTAGCAAACTGCTATAGATCTCTCAAGTCTCAAGTATTGAGAGTGAAGATTATTTATTTCTTCTAATTCAATATATATGATAGACGCTTCTATTTTAATATAAGAATTTTCTTGTAAGAGATGATACTATAACCTTCAGAGTCAACTCGTGCTCTAAAGTCTAAATTTATATCACGAAATGATATTATGAACGAAGAACACAGTGGAGCTTGTAAAAGTTATCTCAAATCCAAAGTAGGAAAACATGTGTACGCTATTTTGTCTGTTTGTTTGTGTTAATTAATGAAGATGTTGACTAATAAATAGGAAAGAGCGCTTTTGAAAAATTACACTTTGCAAATTACAATTGGTTTGTGAGGAGAAAGATAATAATCAAGCAAAATCCCCACTTGGGTGGAGACAATAGTACCCTCCCTTCAAAGTGCCTCCGTCAATTGATGAGCCTATACTTACAGCTTATCCTAATCAAGATCAATTGTGACTCGTTCTCATCTACATGCTAAGTATCTATTTGGATTGATGATAGAAATCGTTTTTTTTAATATGAATCACAATGTACGAGGTAATTATGTAAAAAACAATTTATCTTAATTTATATAAACATGTTTTTCTAACACTAGTCCCAACTAGTCCTCAATTAGGCCACATGATCATTTGAACCCATAGTCTCATATTTAATTCCATATAAATATAAAATGCGCCTTTTAAAAAAATTACTTCTCACTTAAGACCCTACAATGCTTGAAGACTTCATAGGATTTAGTGTCAAATATTGTATAAAAAAAAAATTCATGCTACGAGTTCAAGCCTTTGATGCAACTTTCAATCTTTCTTAATTGTCTGCCTTTAATATGTATAATGGGAGGCATGTTGTAAAACTAATGAATAGGAGACATTGAAACTCCTCAATCTACTTAAAATTTGCCATTTTTTTCCTGTTCCTCTAAGAAGATTACCTTTTAGGCAAAAATTATCACTTTTTTCTATATCATACCCATTACTTTATAGTCATCATGATCTATTCCTTGCACTGATTAATTATTTTACGAATAAATAGTTTGATAATATATTTACTTGTCAGCCGAATGGACATATTCATATCCATGTGGGTCATTCTCTACCTTATGTGTCAGAAAGGTAAGCATCAAGGCCTGCAAATATTTTTTTGGGGCACCACCATCTTGTGCAATTTTGTTACCATTCATCATTAGGCATACTCCTGTAGAGGATAACCATTTTGCCTCCGCCCTTAGAATGGCTAAAGATAGAAATATCAGACATACACACACTACAGATATATAGAACTCCTACGCTGATCACATGATGTAAGTAAATTACAGATCAAGAAAACTCCTCCGCCTGTATTTAAATCCTTGCGCTTGCCTCTGCTTCAATATAAATATTGGTGAGAGAAAATATACTTCCTTGCCGATTATAATTTACCAAGGATTGCTTTGAATAAGCAAACTCCCCCATACTGGACCACCAAGCCATCATATTCACTTTCACCCGCAAATCAGAGAGACTCCTGATGTTTGATACAGTTCAATGGACATGGAGTAACGAGTTCCTCTTGACTTGACTAAACTGATGATCTGATAAAGCAGAAGAAATACAGGATCATAAGTTTTATCTTAGAAGTCAGAAAACCAGAAGAAGCTACCTTTGGGAAAACACGTAATTCGCAGCACTAAATCTGTTGATATATGGACTGATAAAAAAAAAAAAGGGTGCTGGTAATGGTGGAATATGATTGAAGGGGGAAAAAACTAGTGTCCCCAAGAGTTTCAATTTCACAGTATGATCAGGATTTTTGTTAGAAGGCTTTTGGCTCTCTCTATTGGAATTCAATCATTTTTACTGTGTGGACCTTCTAATGTCTGAACAAGATCCTACACAAACACCCAACATAATTTGTGCATAGCTAGCTTAAGTAGGGCAACGATACAGGTGTAACTTTCAAATGCACTATTATCAATCCCAAATTGTTGGGTGAATAATTTGCTGCGTCACATTAATAAGGATCCATACAATTCAAAAGAGTCTACGTCCCACAATAATGCAATTGGGAAAATCAGGGACACAAATAATTGCAAGAGTCTCAAGACAGTAATACATGACCGACTGGAATCACATGTAGCTTACCTGATTTTCTGGTTCCTCAGTGATGTACGAGAAGTTAGAGATATGCTGTCCAGCCCACTGGCATTGTTACTTTGTGTTCTCCCGGCGTCTTGAGATAAATTCTTTGGCATATTATGCCTATACTGCCCTAAATGCCCTTTCAAATTGCCTTCAGTTTCTGCCATTGAGTTTACAAAAGATCCACCCATACGATGCTGAATTCTTTTGCTATTAAAGGGCATTTCAACACTATCTTTGTTATTTGTGTTATGCATAGCATTGGGTGATGATATGCTTCCTAAAGAGAGCCTTGATGGAGAATACCTACCCTCCGTCTTTCTCCAGAGTTTGGAACTCAAAAAATCAGAACCTGGTAGCTTGCAGCATGTGTCCCCTGTGGCATCAGTATTGGGAATCTTGCCACTTGATACTGCCAAATCATGCAATATTTCATCCAGAGCCATCTCTAGGCCATGCACACGAGTCTCCAGAGAATTCATTCCACTTTGGGAGCTTCCAATAAATCTCTACATTCAAATAAATAAGTTAGCATTGCACACTTCCTTATATGTTTTGTATATAATTAGAAAAGACTATAAGTGAAGCATTGAGAGAGACCGCAAGGTATTACAACAACCTAGAATTGCATAAACTAAAGGAAAAGGTAGCTCTAGTTTCTAAACATATGGTAGGTAGGGCAGTAGATATCATCCAAGCAAACACAAACGGGAAAAATAAAAAGTTTACTATATGACATGACCAAGCTGCAAGCACAAGGCGACAGAAACATGCATCAATTGCTTTTTCTTTTTTTTTGGTCTGAAGGATCAATGGCAGTTGGCTTTACCTGCTAGGGAAGAGAGTAGTAAGAGTAAAATTTTCAATTCTCAATCCACTCAATTCTTCAAAATAATTGAACAGAGGCTTTTTGAAATCCAGCAGTCAGAAGGAAGGACCAACCTCAGTTACATAAAAGTGAGTAATTATGATCAAGACTAAGAAAATTAAGCCGAAAATAGGAAGAGGTTATTTAACGTAAAGGATGCTGTAATTACTGTGGTAACTTTTCTGGCAATTATGTTGACTAACGATGTTATGAAATTAATAGAAGATTGTTCCAAATCAGATAGTGAAGGCACGTCTAGGCTAAACCAGAGGAAAAAAAAGTAAGCATGATCATCAACATATCCAATACTCAAATATGACAGGCTGTCAGAAAACAAGGGGCATGAAGAGTCTTTTTCAGAAGCATAATATGAAAAGTGAAAACGCCAAATATACAAACCCACACAGATATTATAATGTATTATCAGAATTCAGAAAGGATTCTTCATCTTAGGTTACTTTAAGTAAAGAAAAAGGTAGTATAAGCCTCAATGTACCTGGAGCAGGTCTAACAGATTGGATTGCTGATTTTCAATTTGAATAAGTTGTTCACGAATCATAGAAAAATCCTCAACATCTTGAGGATTATCACAAACTTCATTTGTGCAATTGAGCTTAACATCTAAGCCAGGATTGTCATCATTATAAATTGGAACCACACGAGATCCAGATTTTGGACCACCAAATTTATACAGTTTCTCATCAGAAATCTTGCTGAAGACAACCCGCTTTATCTCAGCCCTTGATTTTTCTGGGTCTTCATTCTGGGCTGGTTTAGAAACTTCAGAATTACACCTTTTGATATTATCTTCCTTGCCCAAGCTCAAAGTTGATGGCTTTGATTCTGGAGTTTCAGGTTTTGAATCAGAGCATTTCTCGTGGTCCAGCTTGCATGGTAAGCCCATGCTTAAGTTTTTGTCATTACCCTTTCGAGGGCTCATTCTTTTGATCGTGGATAACACAGGAACTGTAGATGAAGGGGACCTATTTGCTTGGACTGTTTTCTTTGACAGAGAAGATTTAAAGCCAGCATCCACTGAATTTGCAGTGTCACACTGATCATTATCATCATCTGGACCTACGAGAAAAGCCACGAACGTAAAAACATAGGATTAATAAACCGGCAGCAGCCAAAGCTTCTGTGGTTAGAATATACAAAGAAAGTAGAAAATAAATGCAACAGACTTTGATTTCCGATTTTGAACTGTGATCAGCACGTAGTAATATTTCTCATTTCAAGTTTTTAAACCCCGTCAGGCGAGGTTGGAATCAGTGATATCCAGATAACATAATATAACGTATCTCCTAACTCGTAGTTGCCATCTGTAGCGCATGTATTCCCTTCAGCAGAAAGGGTACTATTACCTAACCTATCTTCAAGCAACAATACTTGAGAATTACTCAAAAATAAATATGCCTCTGAACTGGTACAATATTAAAATAAGCCTTACCAACTGTAGAACAGACGGATTTAGCCGGAGGCGAAAAATCCTCCGATGCATCAGTTACCTCCTTCCACGTCTCCAAGGTGCGATTCATACTCTCCCGAACTACCTTGACCTATTACAACAGTATCACTCTGATCAACATACTTGTAGGACTCTCATTTCGACACTGGACACAATCTCATCGGCTTGAAAATGGGCAAAACCAAAGAGGGGTCGCGAAAAAATAAAACTAGAAAAAAATTAATTATCTCTTTATACAACATTTTCTTCCCAATTATTTTTTTCTTTGGAAAGGTTGGTCCTTTTCTTGGTGAAATAATGTACACAGAGGTATCCTTTAATGAGAAAAAGAAGTTCAATCACCTTATCAAACCTGCGATTTTGTAACGAATCCAGGCACAACACTTTATACTGCGACGCCAAATGTTTCTCCGCTGAAGCCACCTTTCCCAGACCCTCCGCAGCCGCCTTCCTGACCGTCCAATCCTCGTTGCTCAGAAACTCAACAAGACAGGGCACCAACCAATTCAGCACACCGCGACTCGACGCGCCACCAACGCCAACGACACTCCCTATCAGCACCAATAGCGCTGCCTTCGCCTTGCACACCTCGTTCTTGGCCAGCTTCCCCAACTTGGGCAAAGTACTCTTACGCAATGCCTCAACATCCGGCTCCGGAGCGGACTCAATGGCCGCCGCCAAGCACAGCGCCGAGCCGATCTGTGAGTTCACATCCTGCTCTTGCGTCAGAGCCTCCATCAACGGTTTCAAAAACGCCGCCGTGAATGGCGGTTTCGTGATCTGCGAAGACATCGCAGTGACGGCTTCAACGCAGGCTGATCGGACAACGGAGTCCGGATCACGGAGGCGCCTGAGGACGGTGGAGATCATCTTAGAGAGGTGAGGAGAGAGAGCATCACCGTGGAAGTGGGAGAGAACCGTCAATAGATGAACGCATTGCTTCCGGACCGGCGACTTACAAGAAGAGTCGGTGTTATAAATGCAGTTCAGGAAGAGAGAGAATGAGTCCTGGTTCAGAGTCCGAGCAATGGACTCGAGCTCAGCGACAGCAACGGCGAGGGTGTCGCGGTCGGAGAGCTTGTTTAGGCCGGAGATTACTCGTTGCTTCAGATCGTGAGTCGACCCGGGGGAGGAGGAAGCGAGTTGAGATGGACTCAGCGAGTGGCGCCGGGAGGGAAATGACATTGTGGGTTTGTAGCAGTTTGGCGAGTCAGTAACTCAGCATTCGGGTAGCGAATAAATGGTGGTCGATTACGATAAACGGCCAGAACGTGACGATGGAGCCGTTTTCCCGGTGGGAGAGATTTTCGCGGCAAAGTTTGGAGAAGATAGGACTTCGAGAGATGTTAAATACCAAAGCAGAGAAGCCTCAAGTTTCAACCCAATGATTCGATTTTTTTTATCCTTTTTTGGTTTTTGTTTTTTTTCCCTGCTCGTATTTAGTTCAGTACAATACCATGCTTCTTCAATTGATTAATGCAAAATTATGCCAAAAGGTAAGAATATAAGGGCCTGTTTGTTACATAGAATATGGAGCAAAGGAAAGGAAGATGGGCATTTTTCATCCAAAAAAACTTGTTTGGTGGAAGAATCTCCCCCCAAGTCACTTTCCTTCGAGTTCCAATCTTCCATCGGCCGTATGAAAAAACTTTCCATCCGAAATAGGCGGGAATGTTTGAAGTTTCCGAGAGAATGAAATTTTGGGACCAAAAATACCCTCCTGAACCCATCGACACTCCTCCTACCCCTTTCAGGAATCCTGTTCTTTTGAGGTTCATTCCTGCATCAAGTTTCAGTTCCGTCCTTGCAGCAAATAATTTGCCCTATGTCTTCACAGATGCAACACCAATTCCTCCTCCAAGTCCATGGCCTGCTACCTCACTGTTCGTCCCAATGAACTTCCTTGGTTCACAGACATCATCGCCTAGGCACCCCAGTCCTAAGCGGTCCCTTGCGAAGAAGAAGAAGAAGAAGGGATAATGTAGTATACATTGTATGTTTTGAGTTAAGTGTAATGAGCTACACAGTATTGTCTATGGTTTTTATTCTTTCGACTACTGGTACAATGTTGCTGATATGGTTTACATACTTTCATGTAGAGTTTGAACTGTGTTGTTTGGTTCGAACTTCAATGTTGCTGATATGATTTTATGCTGCTGTTTTTGGGTGCATGAGACACATTGTGAAAAACTTCACAAATGCTTGTTATGCAGCATTTGAGAAAGCCAATTTCCTTCAATTTTTTACATTTCACACTACAGTTCACATGGCATGACATATGTTTCACTATTTCTGACATGGGTTCCATGCTTTCATGGAAGTTCGAACTTTGTTGTTTCATTTGAACTTCGATGAGATCCTGATCCCCTGTTCAATTCACTCAAAACAGAGTTAAACAGAGGATCTCTTCATAAGTGCAGAGTGCAAGTGATTTCTGGTTTATTAATCCTGGAGATTGATTTTATGTATTAAAGCAATTCTAGCATTCTCTTTCAATGTAAAAGAGAATAATTCACGTCTTTTTTGACCTCTTGACTATCACAACATCACCTGGGTTCAATCAGTACTGATCTTTCCTTCTTGTTTCATTCCGCAGCTGCTTGCATTCCTTCCTGTTGTCCCCCAAAATTCCTTCCCCATCATTCTTGTCACAACCCGAAACCAAATCATCGCAATTTCAAATCCCATCGCCAGCTACATCAATTTTCAGTCTCAACCTTCATCGATTTGGTTTTTACGGTTCCTTGATGTCCCGCGCAAACAAAATAAGCAGTGTTTACAAAAATATTTCCGTTTTTTCTTTCAGGGGCATTTTAGACATTTCACCCCATCTTCCCACTTAATCAACAATCAATTCTATGTACCAAACATTTCATTTTCCCTCAACTTAAGTTCCTTTCCCTAGTATACCAAACAGATTCTATTTTTAACTTCCCTTCTAATCTTTCTTTCCTTTCCTTTCAATTCCATTCATTTCCTTTCTTTTCCTTTCTCCGATCTTCCCCGTAACAAATGAAACCTAAATCATAAAATACTAATTTAAAACAGGAAAATGATAGAAAAATACAACTTTAATTTTAAAATCATGTTAACAATAATAATAATGGGATTAAAAATAAATAAATAAGTTCATAAACTCGTTTTATTGAAATATTATTTATTTAGAATTTTAAAATTTAGATAATATTTTCTTAGGATTTCAAATTTAAAATTGTTACAAAGAAAAGAAACTTTTTTGTATACTTCGCATAAGAACCACTCTGGATGGTGTAACTATAGGTCTTTGAGTAAATTCATTAATAAATAAATAAATGAATCTAGTTGGTGATGGCAAACACACGAATTGGTAAGAAGTTCATGGAAATTATTCTCATTTATATGAATATTAGTATAAATTATTTTTTTTAGCAATTTATATATAATATAAACAATGTGTTTCATTTTATAATTCCTGCCATGCACACGCAAAGAAATACAATCTAATTTATGTTGTGAAAAGTATTTTTTTTTTTTTTTCCGCTGAGTATTTTGAATAGAAATTGATGACACCAACTCCTTTATTGCAGGATAATATATTTCCACACACACATTTGTTTCATATGATTTATGGCTTGTTGGTTGATAAGTTTTAAAATAAGTTTGTGTATCTACTTTCAAAACTAATTAATAATGGTGTACGTAATGTATAAAATTGATACCCGACAAGATTTGTTGAAATAAACTGTAGTTTAAATATTTATAGAAAAATTAGTTAAAATATCAATTAAAAAAATAAAAATTGAGAAACAATTTTTTTGTTTGCATTTATTAGGAAAATGAAATGCAAACCACCCATATAGAGTTGTTTAGCGTGGTGCAAGACCCCGTTAGATTTTTTTGGATCCTAAAGAAGACATTTGTATTTAAAGGGGTAGTCATGAATCTTAAATCGAGTATCAATGATAATATCAACAAAAAAAAAAAAAAGAAGAAGAAGAAGAAATGCAAACCAAGAAAAATTGGAAGTAGGAGAACATTGCAAGTTTTATAAGGATAATTGAAGAGAAAAGCCAAAAGGTTGGTCTTTTTGGTAAAGAGGTTCACCCGTAACTATAAGGTTGTGGTTTTAAATCCTATCATTGTAAGGATTTTGTTGGTAGGCAATCTGTAAGTACCTCTATAAACACTTTTTAAACCTGAAAGTATACCTTAACCCTAACAACCCTAACGAGTTGTGACCAAAACTCACCTAAACTTTTATTCATCTTTAAAAAAAAAAAAGGGAGATTGAAGAGAAAAGATTGTCTTCACCTATAGATATATAATGTTGTAGTGATAGAGTGTGGTGGGTCACATGCAAGTTTGAATGGAAACGAAAGGGTCCAAATGTGAGAATAATTAAGGAGAGGGGGCACATGAAGTTACTTACGTGCTTAATCCATTGGCCTTGACAGTCAGATCCCCAGCCCCACCACCTCCCTTCATTTGCCACGTGGATATATTCTGTACTTATCTTTATTTTATGATTATAATCATAATTCGTCACTAACATTGTTTAATCCCATAATGCTTCACATGATCACCCACATGTTATGCTCTATCTTGCTTGCAAACACCTCTGTTTTTCATGTGAGTCCTGATACATATTAAGACAGACAAAGTTTGAATTACATATAATCATATTTAAATGTCAAGTACTCATGTCCTATATAAATGACACTCGTTAATTACTCTCTTCTCCTTTTCTTTTTCTCTAATACTAACCATATATTTGTGCAAAATAAAAATAAAAAAAGTAACCATATTAAATTATTTCAAACTAATATACTGATCGAGGTCACCTACACAAGTGTAAATCTCTCTTATTGCTAATAAATATTGGTGCAGCTGATGAGGACTTGGCTCATAATACATAAAATTGTAAGTTTAAATCGTGCTATTAATGTAAAGACCAATCGTTGGTGAGTGAAACATATGTAATTACCTATTTAAATAATTTATTGAACTTAGAGGCGTATCCTATCATGGTGAGCCTCAAGATCCAACTTACTTAAACTTTATCTTTTATATATATATAAAGTCTCTATTTCATTGAGAAGCTTCCTCTTACAAAACTGTTAGTTCCTTGTTTTATTAACAAGAAAGTCATCGTTATTTATGTGTTTACAAGAATGATAATTATTTCAGACTTTAAATTATATGCTAATAAAATGTAACTCTTAAGGAGTTAAGTTACAACTTTGAAATGTCAATATAGAAAATAACATGCAACTGACTTAAAAAGGAGAAATATTTTATATCATTTTTGCAAAAAAATTTAGGAATTGTTGGGTATAAAGGATTTGAAGAGGAAGGAAAAAATTTTATAAATTAGATTATTTTAAGAAAAATAAAAAAGTGGGTTTGAAAATGTTTAATTAATTTTTCTTACTGATTTATTTTACATCTCATTTTATCAGCATTTTATTACCCTACTTCTCCAATATTTTCAAATCCAACTCATAAAAATTTTCATCCCCTCCATTTCCCTCATCGCCAAGCAAACCTTTGTGCAATTAGTAAGGAGTTTGCATATAATACATTATTTGTTTGTTTAAAATAACGGTTGAAGTATTGACAAGCAGCTTTTAAATTGTGATTTATCGCATGCGAGGTAAATATATACTAAAATGTGTTTTATCTTAATTTACATGAATCAAATAAACGAATCCAAAAACAAACACATAAATTCATGAGTTAAAATCTCATTATCATTGTGAGAATCTTATTAATCAACAATCTGTACACATTTCTATAAACACTTTTTGAGAATGAAAGTTATCCCGGTCCAGCGGTCCTAATGAACCATCGGTTGCCTTCTCACTTGAACTTTTAGAAATAGATGTTTTATCCAATTTAGTCTAATTTGACCGTGACATAAATACACGCAGGATTTTGACACTTCTTTTACATAATAATTTTCCCGGTTTGAACTCGAATCTGATAAGCTACATTACGTAGTTTTGGAAAATAAAAAAATAATAATTATATTATATTATATAATATTATGTGACTGGACACGATCTGCGGGAAAAAGCCAGTGGAGTGAAGAGATAAAAAAATATACACTAGTTAAAAAGGTACCTAAGGAATATATAGGGGTCACGTGATCCTTTCAGTGCATGTATGTACGTAATTGTTCCCATAATTTCTTGTTTGAAAAGCAACTATTAAAAAAAAAAAAGGATTTATTTTTAAGGAGTCAATTAGTAGCAAATCATGGGGCTGCATGATTATTAATTAGAGTTAGAGGGTCTTTTTCCTCACTTTAATATTGATTCCTGCTGCTTACGTCTGGAACAGATGAACCATATCTGTGAGGACCCCAACTCAGAGGTTAGATCGTCTTCCTCTTCAACTCAAGAAAAATTAAAATAATTTTTGGAAAAAAATATTACTAAAAAAAGGTTGAAAATGCTCTATCAACCTACCTACCATATCATCCTCCATCTTATATTTAATTGAATTATTATTTTTTTTTTATAAAATCTTCAACAGCAACATGTACCCATCATATTTTTATTTTGAGAAATTGTACCTTCATCACATCTTAATTTAGAAACAAAAGGTAAATAACCAACTTCAGTACTTTTACTTATGAAAAAAAAAACAAGTTATTTCTATTATAGTGATAAAATTTTATTTGAATCACTTTCTTTTTATGGGTGATTCAGTTAAAAATGGTAGATGATTCGGGTAAAATAAAAATTAAAGGGAACACAGAATCAAAGGCTTTTTAGCGGAGAATTTGGTGGAAAAAAGGGGAAGTCCGTGATTTAAGAAGAGATGCAATAATGAGAGGGGAAACATGAAGATAGTGACTGGAGAGGTGAAGAATGAATGAGTTTCTGTACATATATTGAAAACCTTGAGAAGCTTCAAAGCCTTCAAGTTTTTTTTATGAACGGTGATGCTTTCGGATATATTTTTCACTTATAAAATATTTACTTTCTTGGAGTTTAAGGCAAGAAAATATGATTAAACTCAAATTTATGTGATAAATTTGAAATTTGGTGAGAAAATATTTTAGGCAAATTTGAATTTTGATAAAATAATGTTTTAAATAAATGATTTTGATAAGAGAGTATTTTAAACAAATTTGTTTTTTTGTTTTGCGAAATAAATACTTCATCATAAAAATTTAAATTTAACCCATAAATTCATTTTTTTATTTGCAAAATAAATACTTCATCATAAAATTCAAATTTAATGCAAGCAAATTCATATCAAATTCAAATTATAAAAAAAAAATACATTTTTTTTATTTTGACTTAATTACTTTTGAAGGTAAAATAGGTATTTTCTGATTTCTTTTCTATCTCTCGCTCTTTTATTTTATTTTATTCTATTTTTCTACTAAACAACTCATCTTGTTTTATCTCTAAAAATTTTCCCTTCCCCCACTTTCCCTCCTTGAGTTCTTCATTGCGCCAAACGGGCCCTAGTCATTCACCATGATTACGACGTTGTATTAATGAGCATGAATCACATTGCTCACCGTTGCAATCACCGCGTTGTTTAAATTTAGGGTTAAGATGCAAAAATACACATATGTTTTTTCTTCAGGAGTGCTCAGTACCGTATTTTTTTTTTATGCAAAAATACACACGCCGTTAGGTTTTAGAAGCAAAAATGTCACTTTTGTTAGTTGACCATTAACTGAACGTTAGTTGACTGTTAACCATGGTGAAATTACTCTTTTGCCCTTAATCTTTTTCTTTTTTAATTATTTTAAACTAAGGGCAAAAAGGTAATTTCACCATGGTTAACGGTCAACTAACGGAAGTGGTATTTTTGCTCCTAAAACTTAACGGCGTGTGTATTTTTGCACAAAAAAAAACATATGGAGCTGGGCACTCCTGGAGGAAAAACATATGTGTATTTTTGCACCTTAACCCTTAAAGTTAATAAGGGGAAAACCTTTAAGGTATCAACAGACTAAAAGAACTATAAAAAAAAAAATCTTATAGAAAATTTTTATGTCAAAAAAATCCTAAGAAGCTATTAAAGCTCATAAATAAAATTATTAATACCCCTACTAAAGAAGTTGTTAATGTGACTATTTTGACATCAGAATTTTTTATAGGATTTTTTTAATATTTTTTTGTCTTTGTAGACTTTAAAGGATTTTCCCTTTAATTTCTAACAAATAAATTCAAATTGAACTTAAACGGTTCAGATTTAAGTACCACTCTTAATTATATGACCGTATATGCATACAATACTTGTTGAAGCATTAGTGTCTATGCATGTTACTTTATTTCATTTTGTATGTCATAGATTTTGACACTTCCTGCCTTCAATTTTCTTCATGCATGTGACCCACTTTCACACCGGGAAGGGATAAACTTAAAAGGATATGCTTTGTTTGGTTGATAATAATTGACTCTCGTCTAGAGTCATCTAGGTCAATTTGTTCATTTAATTTTGATATTTTTTTTAAGAAAAAATATGATTTTATCTGTACTATTAAGATTTGATTTAAACAATATACAACTGCAATGAAGACGTACTCAAAAAAATAAAGTGAAGAAGAATTGAGAAGAAGGAAGACCCAAACCCCTTATATTACCATACTATTCTGATCTTATTTATAAGTTATTTTTTATTAAAAAATTTGATCCAATTTATAAGTCTAATTTCAGAGTAGTAAATGAGATTATGACATTTTTTTCTCATATTAATTGTATCAACGAAAATAGATAGAGAAGAAGAAATTGAAAAATATTCATTCATAAATAAGGGTAAAATTATAAATTTATCTCATAATCATTGAGTTAACTATCTCTCTTAATATGTGTAATTCAATTAAAAATAACTTATAAATAGAATGAGAGTGTTAATAACAATTAGAATATTAGCTATGGATATATATAAAGGAATAAACATACCTTCTCTATATAGTGCTTCTAGATATGCGATCAGAAGATTTGAAGGAATGAAATGGATCACCTGCCATGAACCAGTCTCGTAATAAAATATTATAAAGGTGAGATTTCAATTGGACTGGCCAGCTACTTTAAAACTGCTTTTGTACCAATTAAGTTTGTTTAATTAGGACCAGTCCTCAAGAATCTGTTTTAGTTTAACTACAATATTAAATTAAGAAAGACAAATAATCCAATGAAGAAAAAAAGTCCACACCACGTTAAAGGTACAGAGATGACGCTAGCTAAAAAAATTGTATATATGTGTTTAATTATTGTTATTTGTCTGCCCCCATTTAAAGGGGAGACATGGCGAGATTCTGATTCATTTTGATGGCGAAGGCAGCATGTGAGGAAGATGACAAATTAAATTATTAATGGGAAAATTTTAGAATTATTAATATGGAGATAGAGATTAGCTATCAAATTTATCACATCAGCTTAATTAGGAATAAATTGTTGTTAATTGGTTACATATTTCTACTGTTGATCACATCACACTTGTGGATTTAGTGGAAACGAGCCAACGACCAAAAATGATGCAATGCAAGCGTGTGTATTTAATTTATGTATAAATCAATTGTTTTATCCCTCTTCCAGGGTCCGTTTAGGTATAGTCTTTACAGAATAGTTTTGGGGATTTTTATGAAATAAAAATGACTTTTAAAGAATAATTTTTAAAAAATAGATTTTGAGATTGACGAGATAAAAATGACTTTTGGAAAATAGTTTTTTAGATAATAGCTTTTGAAAAAAAAATGATAATATTTTGATGACTTCAAAATCTATGTTTTAACAAAAGTTTACCAAACATCACAAAATTGTCTAAAAACTATTATGCATAAAAACCTAGATTTTGACAAAAGTTTTTTAAACACCTCTATTTTTTTCAAAAACTATTTTGCATCAAAACATAGATTTTTTCATAAACTTACCAAACACCCATATTTTTTCCAAAATCTATTATACATCAAAACCTAGATTTTGTGAGGGAAAAAAGTTTTTTTTTCAGCTTTTTCTCTCTCATTTGCCATCATTAGTATTCTTTTTAGTATTAGTCAGTATCCTTTAGATATTTTTTAGTATCTTTCAGTACTTGAAATATTTTTGCAAGATTAGTCATTATTCTGAAATATTTTTTCAATATCTTGATTTTTTTTCAAGATCAGGAAGTATTTTTTCAGTATCTTTTTAATACCAGTTAGTACCATAAAATATTTTTTCAAGATTGTTAATATCCTCAAATATTTTTTCTAGATCCTAAAATAAATTTTTAAGACCATGAGAAATATTTTTTTAGTACCAATTAGTATTAAGTGTCTTTTTAGTACCTGTCCGTAACTTAAATTTTTTTTAAAAATCTGTAATTACCTTGAAATATATTTTTAATATCATAAAATAAAATTTTAAGATCATGAAATATTTTAGGATGCAAACGTGTACTGAAAAAATATTTCATGATCCTGAAAATTTATTTTATGATATTGAAAAAATATTTCAGGGTAATGACTGATCTTGAATAAATATTTATGGTATTGAAATGTACTAAAAAATATCATTATGATACTGACTAGTACTGAAAAAATATTTCATAATATTTTTTTTTTCAGGATATTGAAAAAATATTTCAGGGTATTGAAAGGTACTAAAAAAAATACTTAAGGATATTGACATATACTAAAAAAATATTGACGATGGCAAAGTAAAGAGAAAAAATAGAAAAAATAGTTTTTTTTTTAAACCTAGGTTTTTATGCAAAATAGCTTCTAAAAAAATGTGTTTGGTAAATTTATGACAAAACCTAGGTTTTGATGTATAATAACTTTTAGAAAAAAGACGAGTGTTTGGCAGACTTGTAATAAAAACCTGGGTTTTATTTCCCTTCAAACAAGCCCCTAGTCTTCTTACATTTATGGCACCTCTTCATTTTTCTTTTGTTGCTCAATAAGTATTATCGATATTATAAGTTATTTTCATAATATTCATTCTAATCCTTAATATAAAATGTATTTACCTACTTTGATTATATTAAGAAAATTAGTTAAATTAACTAAGATGACACATATTTTCTAAAGGGTGAAGGTGCAAAAATACACATGTGCTTTACCCGAGGAGCGCCCAACACCAAGTACTTTTTTCAGGTGCAAATGTACACACGTAGTTAAAAAATAGGTGCAAAAATACCCTTTGACCATTAAGTTTGATTTTTTTTTTTTTTTTACTTTTAAAGGTGTAAAAATACACATGCGATTTCACAAAAAGAACGTCCAACACCAAGTATTTTTTTTAATTTAATAATTTTATTTCATTTAAAGGAAAATTATTATTTTTCTATGTATAATTCTTGAGAGACCAAATTTTTTATTTTTTTAAATCCTTATTGATACAAACATTTATATTGCATAACTAGAAAATGCAATAAAAATTATATAATATTGATAGAAAAATTATTTAAATAATTTTTGGTTAAATTTGTCAAAAAATTAAAATTATTTTTAATTAAATATAATATTTATAATATCATATTGTAAATGCATAAATACTCATTTATTAATTATAATTAGAAAATTTAATAAAGATTTAAAAAATAAAATAAATTATAGAAATAAAAAATTTGGCTTCCTAGGAATTACACCTAGAGAAATAATAATTTTCCTTTAAGTGAAATAGAATTATTAACTTAAAAAAAAACTTGGTGTTGAACGCTCTTTTTGTCAAATCGCATATATATTTTTGCACTTTTGAAAGTAAAAAAAAAAAATCAAACTTAATGGTCAAAGTCAAATTTAACAGTCAAAGGGTATTTTTGCACCTAATTTGTAACCACGTGTGTACTTTTGCATCTAAAAAAAGCACTTGGTGCTGAGCGCTCCTCAGGATAAAACACATGTGCATTTTTGCACCTTAACCTTTTTTAAAATATCATAGTTATCTTTTTTTATTTATCTCATTTTCTCTATTTTTTGAATCTTGTTGAATGTTGTGTGAATATCAATAGAGCTAAATTAGGAAAAATGAGAAATATGAAAATCATGTCTTATATTTATAATAAAAATCAATTCTCTAAACATGTCTTATATTAAGATCCATATGGAGTATGAAAGATAAAGAACAAACACATTAAAGATCAAACTTTAAATAGGCAAGAGCTTTTGTCATTTGCACCAGCTTTTAGTTTAGGGAAAATTCTTTTAGAGACTGAAAAGACCAAGAAAATGTAAAACAAGTATCACAAAAATAAAATAAAATTCTGATATCAAAATAGTCTCATTGACAATTCTTTTGTAGGTTTGATAACTTTTTAGAATTTTTTGACATCAGAATTTTCTTTATAACCGTTTTAATATTTTCTTAGTCCTTTGCAACCTTAAGGGATTTTCCCTGAAGTTTATCTTTGTTTTGAAAAAATATGAATTATAATTTTAATTTCCTTAGTTGCTTGATAATATTTACTACATATATTATTCTACATCATTTTGGCTGGCATATATAATTGGTTTTGATTTTTATGGCCGGGCTTAGTTGGTTTTGGTTAAAACATATTTTTTTCCCTAGTTAATATGAAAATAACTTGTTGGCCAAAAAAATATGAAAAGAACTTTTATCTCAAAGATAACCAAAAAAAAAAAATCTTTTTCAACATAGATGGCCCAATGCTACTGAATCACACTTTTTTAAATTTGCTAAATGCGTCAATATTAATATAACATGTGAATTTTGTGTGGATGGTACTAAAATAATTAATACAGTAATAAATATCATTGCTGATTTAAAGATTAAAACCCTCTCTTCAGATGTTACTACTGTTCATTGCACGTTAGGTGTAAAGATATTTTCCATCCTAGATCATTAATAAACCGGCCAACTTATAGACGATGATTACAAACTAGCTTCCACATTAAACTTTTGAATATGATTTAAATTAATTATAATCAAGCTTGTTGGTAGTTACTCAAATCATTGCGAATAAAGAAATTAAAAAGTACAGCAATCCTAATTATTGCTTGACCTTCAGTTTAATTAAAAAAATTACTTGTTTATAGACATTTTTTCTTTTTTGAAAAAAGTACATCTAGATTACTATTAATTAAAAGTAAATAATCATGGATCTTGATTTTTGGAATGCATGCCTGCTTATAATTAATAAACTTCTTTTATTAATATATTTATGCATTAGTAAAATTCTTCCTAAAAGTTACTTGCCTTTGCTGAAATGATGATCAGATATATTTGCTTAGTTTGGGGTTAGGCCAATTTTTCCGTTGGCTTTCATTATGTAAGCTTATTGCTTTTAGTACCAAGTTCCGTCTACTTACCCCTTGTTCTTAGGCTCAACTGCTAAAATGATTGGACATTCTCACCAAAAGGGAAAGAGTTTAATTCTAGAGTTGATCAAGGCACTGGAGGAGACATCTTAGGCGTATGAACTTGTGGAAACACAGACTGGGGTGGAAACATATGTATTCTTAGTCTTGTATGTCTTAGGGAGCAAAGTCATAGCATCCTACTGTTGGTCTGTGAGTGAACCCAACCCAACAACCTCTCTCCTAAAATTTTTATAACGAAAAAGTTCAGTTTACTTCGAGTAAATAAGAGAAAAGGTTTTCATGTATCGGTAAAGATTATAAAATGAGCATTAAAATAAAAATTCCCATAAATGTCTTTTTTTTTATATATATACAAAAAAAGTTTTGGAGGAGTTCGACACTAGTCCCCCACTAAGGTCAAGGCACGGCCCCGGGCTCTATGAGCACTTATTGGAGACTTACGAGATCGCCTACCAAAAAAGTCTCAGCAACGGCAGATGGGATCGAACTCATGTCTCAAAGGACTTATCCTGGATCCCTTACCATCTGTGCCAACTCTCATTAATACAACTGTGTTCGGTTCTTGAGTAAACATTTTAGACAAATATCGATAACCTTCAACCTTTGACATTCTACTTTTCGATGTCTTCCACTAGATAACCTCTCTAATGTATAATTTGGGTGGAGTTTTCCATGACATAACCTACAAAGCTTATTTACATTTGTAACCTTGGAGAATTTTTAATGGACAAAATTCTGTAAGTAGGGGTCATATGTAAAGTCTTGGACATGCAGGTGAATAAAAAAAAAAATTCTCTCATTTTATCTTGTTGATTTCTTTTATCTCTCTTGTTCTTAACTCTTTTTCATATAGACATAGAAGAGTGAAATTAATAAATTAGACCTCATCACCCTTATAGAAGAGAGAGTAACAAGTAGTCAAACGTTTTTTAAGGATTAAAAATGTTATCTTTCTAAGATTCTACAACTGAAGTTAACGTTATTTAAACAATAGGGTTTGGGTCAAGTCAAAAGAACTCAACACCCCTTAACAAAGTTGTATTTGATTGGGCGTTGCAGATAAAAAATCACATTTTCTAAAACTACTCTCATTTTTGTTCAATAATGCCCAAGCCTGATGTGATAACACCTAAAACAGATAATAATGTAAAAATAAAAAAAATAAATAAATAATTCTCTAGTATGAGATATAAGAGTTAAATAAGGAGTTTACTTTGATTATAAATATAATAATTAAGATTCCAACCCAATGTCTTTAAAATTTATAAATTTTTCTTTAAAGTGTTCATATATATTGATTGCATTGACATACATTTGCTACAAAACAACTAACTTAACTAATTTTTTAAAATATTCATAAATTAATTAACCGACTCTTATATTAAAAATACAATAGAGTACCAGTTTTTTTTGTAACGGAATACCTATTGTCCCTTTATTCAGTTGAAAAAGAAGGAAGGAAAGTGGGTATGGCCAAGGGAATAAATGAGGTGTGAGAGAGAAGAGGAACAAGAAGAGGATAATGAGGAGAAGAGAGAATGACAAGAGAGTGTTTGATGGCCCCAATGAGATTGCTGTTACTTTGGAGTCATTAAGGGGGCCTAACATGGGAGAAATATAATGGCCATAACAAGACCACAACCATTGAATTTGAACCCTTTCATGAACATGAATAAATCCATGTGGAAAGCACCCCCTGTTTCCCTTCTCACCAGACGCACACTCCCCACATGCACTACTCCACTATTTTCCTGGATTAATCAAACTTAATTATATTACCTCCAGGCCTAAATATAATACTCCTTCCTTCTGGTATTTTATTATAAGACACCAACTACTATTTCTTACAGATTAAAGATCGAAAGTTAAGTTATTAAATTGGTCCAAAATTGATAAATGTTTTTAATTTCACCTATACTTCAATGATATGAATTTAAAGAGTTAGTTAAAAATGAGAGTTATAATAGGAAAATGGTAATAAATGAGTTAATTAAAGGCAGTTGGTGCCTTATAATAAGGACAAAAAAATGTTGGTAGTTATTGCCTTATAATAAGGATCAAAGGGAGCACTTTTTTTTTTTTTACACTAAGTTACTTAACCATAACATATATTGTGTATGATTAAATTATATATCAGTTTATAGGTTAAACAAATTAGTTTAAAGAAAAAAAATGATAAATATAAATAATTTAAAATACTATAATTAACTTGCTTAATTTTCCCAAAAAAATCAGCTGAGGCTAAACGAGGCATATGTTTAGGATTGAAGATAATAATACACACACACTCCCTCATGCATCATTTCATGTAGTTTTGGATAGAGATGATTCTGACGCCTGTTGAGTCAATCCTTGTTTTTTCATTGCCCTTGTGGGTTTCACATTTCGATCACTCTCTGCTATCTCCTCATCCACTATTACGTGAATTCCAGTACTGGTTCATTTTGTGTGTAAAAGCTAAAAACATATCAGGAGCATCCATCTTCCCTCCTTTCTTTACCCTATAAGTCTGACTTAATTATCTCACGCAGATAAAAAAATATTTCTGATTTAGAAATTAAAGAAGTTAAATAAATTATTTAATCATAATATATTATTAAGTATCATTAGCATGTATATTAGTCTATAAATTAAGAAAATTAATTTGAAAAAAAAAATCATAAATATAAATACTTTAATATAATTTATTTAGTGTGATTCATCTCTCCAAGAAAAATAATCTCATTTTATATTAATTACCGAAGGAAGTAACACTTAATTAAAAAAAAATGGCGTAAATTTCCGAATTGCAAGAATGGAACTTATATTGTCAATCAAAATGATTTTTTATTTTTTTTTACAAATCAAATGAGTATTTAATAATGGATTAAGTTTAAAACTTAACAAAACAATTAGTATTTATGAAGTTATTAATTGTACAGAAGAACAATATTTGTTGAAGTATATCTGGATCAGAAAGATTAAAAAAAGGAAAACTGCTTCCATCCTTATCATAGTAAGGCATCATGAAAATTTGATTCAACATATTGTTTGGGCAAAAGAATCTAGCTTCCTCACCCCCTCTCATGCCTCTGGAAGATTATGATGACATGAATAATGAACTATAGTTGTTTAAAGAATTTGGAAGATTATGATGACATGAATAATGAACTATAGTTGTTTAAAGAATTTGTCAAGGGATCCAATTAAAGTAATACATTTTAAGCTCGTGTTTACTTGAATTAGCAGTAAAAATTACTTTTTCAACATGACTATATATACCAAGTGAGTTTGTGAGAGAAATTTTGTTCCAACTTGCTTGAACATACTTTTCCACTACCAACCCAAATAAATTCATTCACTCATTCATTATTTTTTTTCTAGGCCCTGATGACCTGAATTATAATGGGTGGTATCGAATTTACGACCTCCTACTAAATGGGGGAGTAGTCATACCACTACGAGCAGTGGTTCGATCTCTCATTCTAATGATCGTACTTTACCTCAGTCTTTCTAATGTTATTGCTCTAGATATTATTTCTCTTACCTTACCAATTTCTCTTTTCCGATTTTTATTTATATTTTTCAGACAATTTTTCCTTATTTACTAACTCCGATGCCCCTGTTGGAGTTTCTTATGTGATTTCTTTTTATTCTTAATTATGTATTTTTTTATTCACAAAAAAAGAAAAAAAATTATAGTTTCTAAATATTAAAATAGACTTCAATTTTTTTATTTTGATTTTTCTTTTTATAATACATTGGCATGCCAAAAGTTTGAGGTTTACAAGAAGTCTAAAATTAACCTACATTCATTGATCTCTGTGACATTTTGACACACCCAAGATTTACTAAGTCAACACATTCAATAGGTTGTGATGGAATAATTATAAAATTTTGATTCATCTTTTAAGTTGATCGAGCTAGATAATCAATACATCTTAATGCTTCCCTGTAAGTATGAATAATTTGTAGATCCTTGTGTGAAAGGATAAGAGATCTTACCTCTTGTATTTCATCTCTCATAGGATAACCCTACCTAATCAAGTAACAACAAATGAATAGTATAGAGCATAATCTTCTTGAAACCTAATTATTTGCATAGTATAAGGTTTTTATAGATAGCATGGATTTCCACACCAATTGATGTAGTATGACCTAACTTCTTTTGAAACCCACATATTTAGCTTTTCTGATGATCTTTGATCACTCCTCCACAAGTTGCTTGTCCACTATTCCTATATGATCCATTCACATCCACCCGTACATAACCTGGATTCTAGGGATGCCATCTTGCTTCTGCTATGTATGGTATCTGCATAATTTGATGCTAGAAGCGGCCATAAACAACTCCTTCCATTAAGTAGAATATACATCTTTGTGTAACTGCTCTTGGCTGATCTCTTATGTCTTTAAATACTTTTGTACATTTATTTTTTTTAAAGAAGCCAACACACAACACCAAATATTTTGTGGCAATATAATTAAGGCCATTTCGTAGTAACCTGCCGGATGGATTGTTAAATAGACTTCAATTTTGAACTAGGCCAACTTGCAATATTGAACTTATACTGTGTGAATCAAATGAGTATTTAATTACACCTTGATATAATATATTTAGCAGTATTATTTACGTGATTTTATGTATTGTATGAAATCTTAGCATGCATTATTTAAACAGTGCATTTCGTTACAAATTTTATATTTTATAAATAAAATCCTGTGATTTGCATAAAACTCGAGAACAAGTAGTTGTGCTGTTTATACTTTGTAAATTGTATCATGCGTTGTCATGAATTTTATCTTTTATATATTAGTGTTCTTTGTTTATATTTTTTATTAATGTTTGTTTAATTTTTACTTATGGATTTCATAACTATATATAGCTTCCAAAACGACTATTGTATTTTTATTTCGTTAAAGAAATCATATTGGTAACACTAATAAATGGGTGTACGAATAAATTGAATAGCAGTCTAATAAAGTTCAAGAAATTAATACTACTACTACTACCATCTTGTTGTATTTTCAGAGCAATGAATGGTTATAGTTTTAATAATTAGTTTAAGCTTTGTCATTAATTAAACTCAGTACTTGGTAGTTGATTAATTAGTTGTGAGTAATAATGTTATATGATGCATGATATTGTACTTAACATATATTCCTTTCAACGACCCTCCTCATAATTCCACGGGGGATTAACCATAATTTGCTGGATATTCTGTCTTCTGTCTTTAATTAATCTGAGAATTATATATATCTACTATTTCTTTATGTTCTTCTAATTCAGTTCAGATAAAATTCATCATAAAATATGATTCGCAGTTTTGTTTTAAAGTTAGCTCGCGCTTAGGTAGATATAGCCATATAGCAATTGGTCGTGCCCTATTATTTAATCCGTAAAAAAAATGATCATAAATGGGATAAGCGATATAATTTTTAAGAATAATAAATTAATTTTTCCCTCTTCTGAAAAATAATATACATAGGATTCTCTTTCTTATAAGAACACACACACACACAAACCCTGAAGTTAATACTATATAGCTATTTTTTTTAAGTCGTGAAATATCGATTAAAATAAATGTCATAAAAAATTATACGGAGCCATATTTTATTGTTATTTAATTTATATTAAATTTATAAGTTTCACATGCTTTAAATTTAGACAAATATGTATTTAATGTTAACATATATTTTTTAAAATCGAAATGAGGATAATTATAATTCATCTTTTGAATACTTGATCAGGAGGAGTTAATGTGGTGTATATTTTGATTTTTAAAAGAGAATAATTTAATTTAAAAAATAAAGAGTGACTGTATATAGATCTACCTTCTATCTATAAGTATGAGATATATGCTTATGTTGCTACTATGGAGAATGGAAACATACAAATTCAGAAATGTATGTTTAAATTCCATAAAGTGAAAAAAAAAAGTATTTTTAAAGTGCATTTCAATTTCAATAATAAAAATTAACAAACAAGCCTCTAAGGCTGTCCCGGAAAACCTTATAAATTGGATGACTAAACAGTGTATCTATATATGGATGCTTAATTTAATTTGCTACTCCTAAACAGTATATGAACTCAATTTTTTTTATAAAATTGTTAAACATCATTAATTAGCTCTAATGTTTGATGTGTATTTGAATTTTGATTTATGCCCAGTTTTGGAAACAATATATTGAATTGGATATCAATATTACGTTGAAAATTATAGGAATAATAAATTAAATTTAAATATACGCTATAATATCACTCAAGCTAATTAGATTACTATGTATATATATATTGTATATAGAATTATTAGTTATAGACTCAGAGAGACGTAAATGTCCATCAATATATAATAGGAAAGATTCTAAAAAAAATACTTACAAAATTTGAAAATGCCAAATTAGTGTTTTTTTTTTTACTAAAATTAATTGTTAATTGCTTAATCAAGTGTAGTCAATATCTAAACTATTATAGGAAATAAAACTAATTTGAAGTTTTTGATATTTTGAAGTTATTTTTCTGAAATTTTCTCTATATAATATTGAATCTATAGTAAATATGTTACTAATAAATCATGAATGCTATTATAATCCTGTGCACGCATGAATAAATATATGGAATTTTACCTATAAGATTATGGGAAATATTATAATTATAATGTGTAGAGAAATTATCACACGGGAATGCGTTTAGGTTGTAACGCTGACCATTCCATGTTA
Source organism: Acacia confusa (assembly GCA_037074495.1). NCBI lineage: Eukaryota > Viridiplantae > Streptophyta > Magnoliopsida > Fabales > Fabaceae > Acacia > Acacia confusa. The sequence continues at coordinate 7,064,322 of CM073513.1, read as the reverse complement.
ACAACAACAAAAATCAACTCAAATATACTGTGAAGAAAACCTATGCAGTACAATCACATTAAAAAATGTGTGCTTCTATACTTTTTATTTAAAATTTTACCCAACCCCCTTCATAAAAAAAAAAAAAATGGTCTCTGATAATTGACAATTTATGTATGGTAAGGTTTTTTTTAAAAAAAATAATACAATGTATGGTAAGGTTTTGCTCTAGCATCTTTTTATGAGTCGCCTCTTGATAAATACTCTATTTTGTCATTTAACGATAAATGTTGCAAAATATTATCACCTTAGAATACGATAATCTGAATAAGGAGAAGATGAATATATTTGAAACTGAAAAAATGCATAAAATAAGATAAAAAAATTTCTGCGGGCACGTAGAAATAAATAATTTATTGTCGTTGTCCACTAAAATAATTTTGTTATGTTTTACATTGGTTGAGAAAGGGAACGAAAGAAGCTTCACAAGATATATATACCTACCCTCTCCCCTCTCGATATGTTTTAGGATAGTGAGGGATGACGAGAATCTCAAAGCTGTGGAGTGTGTTTAGTAAGATATTTAATTCAAGTATTTCTCTCATTATTGGTAAACTAATTATAATTATCTAATTCTTATATTTAGGATAGTAAAACTTGATAAAGTAGTATGAATCATGGATGATATCTTTTGGAGACAAGATGTAGCAGGAATATATGACAAATAATTGTTTAGAAAGAAATGAAGTTAGCACAAACAAACAATGACATACGAAGTTGTAAGCAGTACATAGGAGTAACTCCCCAAAGTTCTAATCTGAATGGCTCTGTTTTTGGTGAAACCAAATTGAAGAGTGACGACCATCGGTCAACGTATCTAAGGTGGGCACAAAAGCATGTCGACCCATATAGGCTTTAGAGTAGGTTGACCCATTTAAGTCTTTAGACTCCAAATTCATTTGGGCCCATTTAGATCCTCATGAGCCCCCCCATATTGACCAACTCTGATGTAGGCTCCACGCAATGTGTCCAGATTGACTAGAGTATCACCCCATCCGCACCTTATTTATCTACAAAAAAATCTTTATGAAGGCTCAAAAAATAAATATAGATATCAGAAAGTATCAATAACAAATGGACTGTGTGAATCTATTATCATCTTCTGAACTAAACTTATCATTATATATTTTGTTATTAGACTTTTTTTTAATGATTTTGATTATTATATTTTGCAAAAATTAATTTGAAAATGCTTATAATTCGATCAGATTTTGAATAAGGTCCTTATACTCTTTTACTTTCTTTCCCTCCTCTTTCATCGTGCTCACTATAATATGTTAGCATCTCGCTTTTGATATTGTTTGTTTTAAAATCCTCGTTACCTCTCACAGTTTTAAAATGCGCTGAAATAGGAGTATCCAAGCCTTTATAAAAAGGTCCTTTGTTTTTTACTCAACTGATGTGAAACAAAAGACCTTTTATAAAGGCATCAATATTTCCAATTTTAAAACAATGAAGGTGATAAAGATTCTAAAATGGATAATAGCAAGAGATGTGGTCTAAAGATGGGTCAAATGTTAGCCATTGACTGGGGAGAATGTCCCACACATTGGTTGGGGAGCATACCCAAAGGTGGGTAAGGTGTTATGATATTAGCTTATGTGCCACACATCAGCTGGGGAAGTTACATTGGGCTTATTTGAGATAGCTTATAGAAGGAACTGTTGGGGCTTATTTATTATTTTAATCAAGTATATGGGTTTTTCTTTAATTTTTTGTTTAGATGAAAAATGTGAACAATCAGACTTATGGGCCAAAAGAAGTTTATTTGAAAAGTTTGGTTTCCTATCTTTTGAAAAGCTATAAGATCCTTATTTACTATTTCAATCAGATGCTACTTTCATGAAAGCTAAAAATAAGAATATTAGTGTAGACAAAGACTCTTCATCGACTGATTCTACTGAGGAATCTTCAACCCAAATAAATCATTCAACTTCAATTGAAATGAATCAGATTCATAACACAATTTGATACCAAATTGTACCGAGCATAAGTTTCTAGTTACTTATATAATATTTATTTGATCAAGTTATGTATTTTAGCATTGCCAAATTTTGTAATTTTACATTTTTAATATTTTTGGTAATTTTAATTTTTTTTATAATTATCTCAAAATTCATTTATTCATAAGTTATTCTAAATAAATTTCAATTTTACAAAAACTACTTATATAACAACCAATTTATATATAAATCACATTTCATAATTTAACTTTTACCTAATCGAATTTTTCTATATAAGTGTATTTAACCGCAGGTCTAAAGAAACCCACTGGTTCTCCTACTCTCCGCCCCATCTTTATCTTTGTCTCAAGCTTCGCTCATTCTTGCTAAGCCTACCTCCCAAGGCCATCAGTCTCTCTGCATAACTCCTCGTCCGGGTATGAATCAGAGAGAGGGAGAGAGTGAAGGGGAGCTCAATTTCTCTGTCTGCCAGAAAAAATGTACCAATCATCACATCATCCATATATGAACAAATCGTTCGCCAAATTATTTTTTTAATTTTTGGCCTGAAGCTTAATTTTGCACATTGGTGTATTGGAATTCATCAGATTGGTTGCGTCGGAGTCACTGTTCCATCTATACTCTTCTAAATGATTGCTCTGTTCGTGGCGGCATTTACAGAGCAAATAAACGTATATTCATTCTTATTTCTTAGCTAATTTATATGGAAGAGGCAATGCTCATCCCACGTACGTTGATACATTTATTAAATAGGTATCCATATTTGATTTTGATTCATGAAATTTGTAAAAGGATATGATTTTTCTGGGCTGTTTCACAGCAATCAATTTCTTTGCTATCCAACCTTCCTGATTTGCTTGGTTTATCTTTCGAGTTGCATCATCTCTAATTTTCGTCAACATTCTTTCGTTGTGTTCATCATATAAGACAATCATTAATGATAGCAACCGCTCATGGCCATGGGAGGTAAGCTTAGCAAGAACGGAGGAGGCCAAACACAGGTGGAGCTTCTGCAAGAACCGATAAAGACGAAGATGGTGGAGATAGTCGGATAGAGAACATGAACGGTGAGAAAAGGAGAGAGAGAGGGTGAAGGAGGTGACTTCATTGGAATGGGATGCTCTCATTGTCATTGCTCTACTTTCTCATTATCTCTTCTCATTCAATCTAGGTTAGGCTTTGGGAAAGCGCGAAAAAAGTTAAAGTAATAATGTGTTGATTGAACATATACGATTTAAGAATTATGAGGGACAATGAGAGAAACTCAACCCGACTTCATTAGCTGAGTAAACCACAAGGATTCAATATAAAAAAAAAAAAAATGAAAAAAGGACCCAATTCAAAATCGTATAAAACTATGGGAAAATTCCATATAAATTTGCAAAACCTCCAAAAGTCCACTGAATTTGTAAAAAGTCTGAGAAATGACAAAGACTTTTGAGAGTTATGCAAATTCATGCAAAATAACCACACTGCCCTTGAAAGTCAGCCTCCTCTACATGTGTCGCTAATGCTCGAGCGTGACTAGACTGGAGGCATGCCCTCCAATGCTCGAGCATGCCTCCAGTAATGCTCAAGCATCAATGACATATGGAGAGGAGGCTAACTTTTAAGGGCTATGTGGTCTTTTTCCCTGAATTTGTATAACCTCTAAAAGTTTTTGTCACCTCTCAGTCCTTTTACAGATTCGGTGGATTTTGCAAATTCAGATGGTATTTATATATAATTTTTCCTAAAACTATAAGGACCATCAGTCCCCCCTCCCAATTTTATATACATTTGTACGGAATTGAGATAAATTGCATAATTTTCATTTGAGAATTTCATAATTTGATGACAGTGACAAGATCAATTAGGATGCCACTAAAGATAAGCGGATTTTATATTTATGTTGCCCCCGCCAATAAAATGGCTCAAAAGATTAGAAACAAGTTTGGCTGTGTATAATGGCAACAAAGGTTAGACGGATTGTTAATGAAACAACTCATCTAGCAAAAAGAAAAAAGAAATGGCTCATAACTCATAAGGTTGCAATTTGAAATCTTATTGTCAATGTGATGGTATTATTAATAAGCGATCTAAAAATACTTTTATAAACATCTTTTAAATATGATACCTTCACATATCCTAACTTAAATAAGTCTCTGAAAGACTAAAACTCAAATTACTTAAACACTAAACTTTTATTGTAAAAAATGTGTGTCCCAAGTCCACGCTTAAACACATGGTTTGAATTAATCAACAAATGAAAAAAGAAACTTACGAAAAAATGGGAAAAGATAAGAAAATACAATATAAATTTCAAAATCTCAAATAAATGATTTCAGACTAAAGTGAGTTATTAATTTCTATACTCTTGTAGTTAATATCTATACTTTTATAAGCAACAAAACTGATATGAGATTTTGAAGTTTAAATAGTATTTTATTGTTTTTTTTTCCTGAAAAAAAAACTAGTGAGAAACAACTAACAACTAAGTTATGGGCCTAAATTATTGGGCTTCTGGACTACCTCAAATAAGCCCAAGTAATTCAAACGGGGTTGAACCAGGCTTCTACGTGAGACTGATCTTATTTAGTCTCCTTACCCAGAAGAAATAAAAAAAAAAAAAGTGAATCTGGTTGAGACTAGACTACAGAGAATAGTGTTCTCTCTCACCTGGCCGAGGCCAATCTCATCTTCAATAACGGCCACGTCCCCGGAAAAAATAACCACAAGTTGAAATGCTTTGCCCTCTCACAACTAGCAAAGTTAACCCCAACCCATGAAGATAAGCTCAAAATTATTTTAATTAAGGAAACTAACAGAGGCTTAATTACTTTCTCACCCTTTGGTTAGACCTAATTTCATCATCACCCACGGGAACAAGTCCTTATAATTTCTATCTATAAACAACTACTCACAATCTCACACCAACCCTACACTTACACCATGAGAATTTTTTTACCTTAAATGCCTCGCAAGAACCAGCCTCTTCATTTCCATTGAAATCCCCAAATTGCCATTACATCACCTTTCTAGGTTAGAATCTCTGCCCTAATTTCACTAGTGGAAGAAAAGGATTATGTATTAACCGCCTTAAGCGGTAACATCGAAGAGGTGACCGGGAATTGGAGGTAAAATATTAATACCTCCCACTCTACATACCACTTCTCGTTCGCTATTTTTAAAGTGTGTGTTTGTGTTTTTTTTTTTTTTTTTGGTTGTGGGATTATATCTCCATGTGTATCAGTTTATGAACTCCTCTTTTATGCATTGTGGCTTCTCTTTTGTATTCTGTGTCTCCTCAGAAAGAGAGAAAATTCGAGGTGAGAAGCTTTGTTTCAGGATTTTTTTATTCGCTTCATCACAGATTGTTGTTGACTTTGAAGATTTACGCAAACAATCTGCCATACAGAGAGCTTCTGTTTCTGCTCTCTTTGTTTTCTGTTACATATATATTGGTAAAAGAAAAGCTTTTTTTTGTTTAGGACTCTGCAGTTCGGGAACTTCACGATCACTTTGTAATTTCCGGTTTTCCTTGTTTTTAATTATGTTCTCTGCTTTAAATTGTGCTGACTTTGCTTTACAATGAAGTAATGCAAAATTTGCTTTTGTTCCTCGTTCAGGATTTGGCTCTTCGAAGGTGATCTGTGTCAGAGGTTGGGTCAGAATTCTTGCTTGTATCCCCGTGTATCTCTTTGTTTCCTCTGGTTAGATCTGCTGTTGGCTTCTAGCTTTTGTCAAATGAGTAACTTTGGTTTGTAGGATTTTGAACTTTCCTCGAGTTGGATGCATGATTTGGTGTTAAAGAGGGGTGAGGCGAGGTTTTTTTCCTGTTGGATATGAAGAGGTCCAGAGACGATGGTTATATGAACTCTCAACTTAAACGGCCCATGGTGTCTTCCCGAGGAGAAACGTGAGTTCATGTATCTTTGTTGCCTTCAATTTTCTCTTTCTTGGATTATGGTCAGGTCTATATTTTTGTACTTGATCAAGCAATTGCATCTTTCAGTGAGTGATTAAGTTTTTTTTTTGGGGTACTGTGACGATTTTTCCTTGTGTGAGATTGATGAGTCTACCGCTGATTCATTTCGATAGTTGTTTGATCATGTCATCTTTGTTATAGTTTTAGTTGTATTAAAGCTATTTCTCTTCCTTTTTTTCAAACTTGACTTTGTGAGATGATCAGATGCTTCTTTCCCTAAACTGCTTTCGAACTTAATTATTTTTCTGCTACAGAGGGGGAAAACTGGCGATTGTTCTTCTCACGTTCTTAACCTTTATTGTGGTTCAAACCATACGATTGTTTTTTGTTAGAAAAACTTGTTTATGTACACTCAGATTAATCTTCTGCGAGATAATTTGCTGAGTACTTCTTCAATTTCTCTTTTAGTTCTAATGTTTTCTGATGTTTTGGAATGAAGATCGGGGCAGCCCCAGGAGATGGCTGGAAGTGCTCAAAAACTCACAACAAATGACGCCTTAGCATATCTCAAGGCAGTAAAGGAAATCTTTCAAGATAAAAGGGAGAAATATGATGATTTTTTAGAAGTCATGAAGGATTTCAAGGCTCAAAGGTTTGATCATGTGGCTTCATTCTTCTTCCCCTACTCCCACTTTTAATTTCCCATCATTATTTGTTGTATGTATAGCAGGCGACGGGGTGTTAATTTTTTATAGCAAAAAATTGATTTCTGTGTCTGTGTGTGGGGCTCACTTTTTTGGTTGATTTGTAGAGTTGATACTGTGGGTGTCATAGCAAGAGTGAAGGAACTGTTTAAAGGGCACAGAGCTCTAATTTTGGGATTTAACACCTTCTTGCCCAAGGGGTATGAAATCACACTTCCTTTGGATGAAGAACAACCTGTGCAAAAGAAGCCTGTTGAATTTGAAGAAGCTATAAATTTTGTCAACAAAATTAAGGTAAAATAGTATTTAATTGATTGAAGCATCATATTTGTGGTCCACCACGAGCACACACATACAAATAGAAAAAATGTTAAAATAAGAGAGTTGATAATTTTGAGTCTGATGGGTTTTATTCTTGAAGTCTCGCTTTCAAGGTGATGATCATGTCTACAAGTCGTTTCTAGACATATTGAATATGTACAGAAAGGAGAACAAGTCTATTTCTGAGGTCTACCAGGAGGTATGGTCATTGCTTTCTGTGACAATAGTTGGAGTCAGACACATTCGTTTATTATATTGTTTTCCCTCTTGAAGGTCCTATTTTCTTTTTCATGCACTTTTTGGTCATATGTCGGACACTTTTCAGGTTGCCTCACTTTTCCATGACCACCCAGATCTTCTTGATGAGTTTACACATTTTCTTCCTGATACTTCAGCATCAGCCTCTACACATCATGCCACTTCTCGGAACTCTATGCTTAGGAGCTCTGCAGTGCCGAGGCAAATGAGTGTTGAAAAGGTTTTTCTCTCTCTGGTACCTGAGCCTGTCTAACCTCATAATTGATCATTGAGTTAACATTTGTCTTATGTCCATGCCAGAGAGAAAGGACTGTGGATTCTCATGGTGATCATGACCCTAGTGTTGATCGTTCTGATCCAGATCATGACAGAGTTATGATTAAGGCAGAAAAGGAGCAGAGGAGGCGTGCTGAGAAGGAAAAGGACCTCAAAGAAGAGAGGGATAGGAGAGATCAGGAACGGGATGATAGAAATTATGAGCCTGATGGTAGCCTCCCACCCAAACGGAAATATGGTCAGAGGACAGATGACACTGGTGCCGAACCATTGCATCAAGGTGGCAATTCTGATGAAAATTTGAGCATGCGCCCTATGCCATCCACCTGTGATGACAAAAGTTCTGTTAAGAGTGAGAGCCTAAAAATTTCGGCCTTCAATTTGTATGCTAGGGCTTGAGTGTTTTTATTTCTGTGAAAAAAGTCCCTGACTTTTTATTTGACATACAATTTTCTGGCAGTTGAAATGATATGTTTTTAATCTGTCTCATGGTCATTTGCTAAAAAAAAATAAATGGAAAAAAAAAAGAAACTCGTATTCTATGATTGATAATTCATTATCTAATGGAAAGATTTGTCTTTACTTTTCATCCATTTCTGATGCCGTAAAATTATTAGAAAATAAAATAAAATGCCATGAGCATAATGGATTTTGCATGTCTTTATTTCTTAAGTATGATATATTCTTCATGATTTCCATGACCAAAGGCTTTTAAGCAACAATAACTTTTTTTCCTTGTTCTACTTGTAGAAAATTATTTTCCCAATTTAATTGTTATTCTGTTTCAATGTTACAGGTTTATTTCTTAATATCTTATTGTTCTAATACACTTGGTTATTTAACTTAAATTTTTGTCATGCCAGGTATGTATAGTCAAGAGTTTGCTTTCTGTGAAAAAGTCAAGGAGAAATTACGAAATCCTGACGTATATCAGGAATTTTTGAAGTGCCTACATATCTATAGCAGGGAAATAATTACCCGGCAAGAATTGGAATCCTTGGTATGGTTCATATGCATAATTTGCGTTTTCTCATTTGCTGAATTAATCATTCTATTCTGTCAACTTGAAAATGTGTAGCTTAATAAATGCAATGATAGGATCATGGATGAACAGTCAATTTTATACAATGGATTATCTTATTTTGAATTTTGAATTTGAATAACACCAACTTTTTATGTAGTTTTTATTTTTGTGCTTTGACCATTTATTTTTTGACTCAGTCAGAGCTGGGGAACCTTTTCTTGTAAGACTCTCCTCTCGTGCATCTGTGTATGCACAAGTTATAGGATACGAAAGAACAATTATGGATGACTCCAGCATCATCGATGATCAATTTTCTGTGCCAGAGATGACTTCAATTTGAATAATTTTCTGACCTTTGATTTAGCCAAACATTTCAATGCAAAAATGAGAGAAATAAAAAGACCAATGAACATGCTTAAAAATTTGATGAAAAGAGAATGGGGTTAGAAGTTGATTGTCAATTGTCTTACAGTGACTTGTTCTTCAAGACAACTAAGCATTATGTCTCTTGATGTATAAACTTGACCTGATTTCCATTGCATTTACGTAGCGTCAACTGATTCCCTTGAGTCACTCAATTATAGGCAGGCAGCAGAAATATGATATGATAACTAATGTGTGGTATGGTGTTCAACCAGGTGGGTGATTTACTGGGAAAATATCCAGACCTTATGGAAGGGTTTAATGAATTTTTGTCCAGATGTGAGAAGAATGGTAATATTTTAACTATTGAAACTATTTTATGCTTTCTCTGAAGTTTAATGCGCATAAGTGGTTCTTATTATTTCCTATCATGCAGATGGATTCCTTGCTGGTGTAATGAATAAAAGTATGTAAGACTTTTCATTCCTTTTCTTGGCTGAATGATAGATGCTTCCCCTTTTCTTGATCTGTTTACTATCTCACTTTAACTACTTCAGCTTCAACTTCTGGTCCAAACTTTTCTGATAATTTTGAATTTTGCAGAGTCCTTTTGGAATGAAGGGATTGCATCTAAACCAGCAAAGGTTGAGAACAAGGATAGAGATAGACCTCGAGATCATGATAGGGATGATCGGATTAGAGAAAGAGATCGTGAACTCCGAGAAAGGGACAAATCTTCTGCTTTTATTAGCAAGGATGTTTCAGGTCCTAAGATGTATCCATATTCCAGCAAGGATAAGTATTACATGAAACCTATAAATGAGCTAGACCTTTCTAACTGTGAGCAATGCACTCCCAGCTACCGATTCCTACCAAAAAATGTACTCTTCACTTAGTCTGTTTCTGTTTGTTATGGAATGTGTAAACGAGATTCTGTTGCTGATTGTGTTCATTTCTTTTATATATGAGCTCACACAGTATCCGATACCCATGGTTAGCCAGAGAACTGAGCTTGGTGGTGAAGTAGTGAATGATCATTGGGTTTCTGTAACTTCAGGAAGTGAAGATTATTCTTTTAAACACATGCGCAAAAATCAGTATGAAGAGAGCCTGTTTAGATGTGAAGATGACAGGTTAGATTTTTTTTAAGAGATTCTCAGATACCACTTTTGAAATGTATATTTTGTTGACAATTTGTTGAGCATTCAAGGTTACCATTGTCTTGTTCTTCTTTTCGATTTAATTTTGTGTTGATTAACGGATGTAATTTCCAAAAGCTCCCTAGATGTGCAAACTTGCATTTGCTGACCTTTACCCCCTCATCTTCACTGTCAGGTTTGAACTTGATATGTTGTTAGAGTCTGTGAATGTGACGACAAAGCGAGTAGAAGAGCTCCTAGAAAAGATCAATAATAATACTATTAAATCAGATAGCCCTATTCGTCTTGAGGATCACTTGACAGGTCATAGGATTTATTATTGGAATTTCTTAAAACACAATTACAATCAAATTTTTCTTGTTTCAGATGTTTTCAATATTCTGATAGGATTCCTTCCTCTTTTTGTTCTCTTAGCTCTAAATCGAAGGTGCATTGAACGATTATATGGTGATCATGCTCTTGATGTGATGGAGGTGTTGAGAAAGAATGCACCTCTAGCTTTACCTGTTATATTAAGCCGTTTGAAGCAGAAACAAGAAGAGTGGGCTAGGTGCCGCGCAGATTTTAATAAAGTTTGGGCTGAAATATATGCTAAGAATTATCACAAATCGCTTGATCATCGCAGCTTCTACTTTAAGCAACAGGATACAAAAAGCTTGAGCACAAAAGGTTATATCTCAGTAATCTTTTCTGTAAAATGGGATACATGAGGCTTTTCATATTTAAATTATAGAGTTTACTTGTAGGATGCTGAAATATTAACCCATCTTTTAACAAAAACATTAACCATTGGATTTTATTCTCATTCTTTTGGATGAAAATTAGTTCCTTTTTTTTTCTGTTAACTGCCCTACACTTTCTAGGGTTGGTTTCTTACTCTTTTCTATCATATCCAATTATTTTCCCTTCCAATGCTGGTTGGAACAATTCTTTGTGCATTATATTTGCCGCAACATTCATTAGGCCTGGATATTAGTTTATAACATTCGTTAATTACAATATAGGATGATTTTTGGTGGTATATTATTTCTTAATTACATTGGATTTTGCCATATATGTGAGATGCTAAATTCCTTTTCATTCACCTGATTTTTTCCCCTTTCTTCCTCCTCTCCTACAGCCTTAGTGGGAGAAATAAAAGAGATCAGTGAGAAGAAACACAAAGAAGATGATGTTCTTCTTGCAATTGCCGCTGGAAATAGACGACCTATTATTCCAAATTTGGAATATGAGTATTCCGACCCAGCTATTCATGAAGATCTGTATCAACTCATAAAATATTCCTGTGGAGAAGTTTGCACAACTGAACAGTTGGATAAAGTTATGAAGATTTGGACTACATTTTTAGAACCAATGCTCGGTGTTCCTTCTCGACCCCAGGGTGCTGAGGATACAGAAGATGTCGTCAAGGCTAAGCATAGTTCTGTCAATGGTGGCAGTGATGGTAGTCCTAGTGTCGTTGCAAATGTAATGAATTCAAGGCAATTAAATACGTCTGGAAATGGGGATGAAAGTATTTCATTAGAACAGTCAAATTCCAAGACTGAAACTTTGGATCATGGTAAACATCATGAGGGAACGCATATAAATTCATCCGTGCCTGATGAGGTATTAGCGGCCAACAAACAAGGTCATTCCAATGAACAGTTGGTGAATGCTAATGTCTTAATGGCTTCTGGAACTGAACACGGTAATGGGAGAACAAACATAGAGAATGCATCAGGTTGGTAACTTGCACTAAGGAAGTTAACATTACTTCTTAGTTACCATATCATTTTTAGAAACTATATCATTGGCTTCCCTTTTGATCATCAACTGTAGCATTCTGAAAATGTATTGAGCTGAGATCCATCTTTTCTTTTCTTTCTTTTGTTTTTCTTTCCAAGGGCTTACTGCTACTACATTAAGACCTGGTAATGCTGCTGCCGAGGGAGGCCATTTTCCTTCATCTGAGGTATGACTTAACTCTTTCAACAATTTCTGTGTGTTTCTTTTCAAGATGAATTGAATATTGTCAGTTTTTAACTTAATTGTGCTTAGCATGTGGTGGGGAGAAATATATTTCTTCTTAATTTTGAGGGAAAAGGATTGTTTTTATGCATGAGGTCATACATGACCTCTTTATGTGCGCACTTCTAATTGCATTATGCACTGCACTATCATAGCTATTGAAGTCAATTGGCTTAGCTATTTGAGTTGTTATATATATATATATATAACTAAAATTTTGAATTTGATCACCCACATTGGATAGCAACAAGTAATTCATGTGGTACTTATCTGGCATAGTTCTTTCCCCTCACAAGTTATTCAAGGGTCAGTTTCCCATATTTGCTTACCCCTCTATCAGTTGGTATTAGAAATGGACTGACCTCCATGAAAAGAGCTACCTGCAGAGGGTAAAACCTGGGGGCCAAACTGAGTGCCAGAGGGAAGCTGTTGAGGATGTCAGCTCTTCATAGATAATGCTATGATGGAGTACCACATTGAGCATCCACAAGTAATTCTTGTGGTACTTAAGTGGGCATGTTTATTGCCAAACCTTTGTTTTAGTTTTAAACTTTCACCTCAAAATGTCAAGGTGCATTTGAACATACATTCAAGGGGAAGGATCATAAACTTGGCCAATATGGTTGAGTACCGAGCATGTCAAAATGCTAATGCCTTTTTAAGACTGGAATTTTTTCTTGCTCCTTGAATGATTTTGGCAGTGTATCATCTGGATATATCATTGGACTTGGCATCATTTGCAGTAAGATACTGAAAATCTTTTCTTAATCATTACTCAGGTTGGAGATTCTACAAGACCAGCTACTCCTGTAAATGGGACCATCACAGAAAGCAACAAAGTTCACAGGTACCAAGAAGAACCTGCTGGGCACTTCAAAAGTGAAAGAGAAGAGGGTGAACTATCTCCTAATGGAGATTTTGAGGATAACTTTGCAGCATATGGAGATGTTGGTCTAGCAGCAGTAGGGCATAAAGGAAAGAATGGTAGTGTGAGTTTGCAATACCAAAATAGACGTGAAGAAGGTTGTGGTGAGGCAGCAGGAGAAAATGATGCTGATGTTGATGAAGGTGAAGGAAGTCCTCATAGGTCATCACAGGACAGTGAGAATGCTTCTGAAAATGGTCATGTTTCGGGAAGTGAGTCTGCTGATGGTGAGGAGTGTTATCAAGAAGAGCATGATGAGGATGAGGAACATGATAACAAGGTTGAGAGTGAGGGTGAAGCTGAAGGAATGGCTGATGCCAATGATGTGGAAGGAGATGGAATCTCATTGCCGTTTTCAGAACGCATTTTCCTATCTGTAAAGCCTCTGGCAAAGCATGTTCCCCCTATGTTGCATGAGAAAGAAAGGGTTTCTAGAGTTTTTTATGGAAACGATTCCTTATATGTGCTTTTTAGGCTTCACCAAGTAAGGGTCTCACACACACACACACTCTCTCTCTCTCTCTCTCTCTACACTCACATGTCCATATGATTGCAATCTCTTAATTGTTTTTTTCCTAATCTGACAGACATTGTATGAGAGGATACAGTCAGCAAAGTTGAACTCATCATCTGCAGATAGGAAGTGGAGGGCTTCAAATGATGTAAACTCAAATGATCAATATGGCAGGTAATACCAAAAAAACTCCTACTGGATGGCTCTTCTGACAACACAAAATTTGAAATTAGCCAGGATACCTGTGTAACCCTGTGGTCCTCATTTCCGCTACAGATTCATGACAGCCCTTTATAACCTGCTGGATGGTTCTTCTGATAACACAAAATTCGAGGATGACTGCCGAGCTATTATTGGAACTCAGTCATATGTGTTATTTACATTAGACAAGTTGATATATAAGCTTGTTAAACAGGTCAAATGTTCAAAGTTTACCTTTATCTTAATCCATCTGTTGCTATTTCATTCCTAAAAGGTGACTTTATTTATTTCAGCTGCAAGCAGTTGCTACTGATGATATGGATAACAAGCTTCTCCAACTTCATTCATACGAGAAATCAAGGAAATCTGGAAGATTTTTTGATATGGTTTATTATGAAAATGCTCGAGTTCTTCTTCATGATGAAATGATATACCGTATTGAATGTGTAAGTTTCTATTGCCTTTTCCTGTTGTATTCCTGAACCGGCTTTCTTTGATTGGAAGTTTAGATAAATATTGCTAGAAGTTTTACTTCACGTTATTATTTGTCATACAGTCCTCTACACCAACGCAATTATCTATTCAGTTGATGGACTATGGACATGATAAGCCTGAAGCAACTGCTGTGTCTATGGACCCTAACTTTTCAGCTTATTTGCACAATGACTTCCTCTCTGTTTTTCCTGAAAAAAAGAAGTCAGGGATTTTCCTGAAGAGGTATATATTAAGTGAGGAAAATTGGAGGTGCAGTTGTATGCTAAGGCTTGTGGGTAAAATTTGTTCTTATTTGTTTTTGAAGGAATAAACGCAAATATGCCTGTGGTGATGAACTTTCAAGCCAGGCCATGGAAGGATTACGGGTCATCAATGGTCTAGAGTGTAAGATAGCTTGCAGTTCATCTAAGGTATTTTAAGAGAACTTTTGTTTCTGCATATTCTATAAATGTATACCTTCTCTCCCGTGCCTTTGGTTTTGATTTTGCTCTTTTTTCTTATATATTACAGCTGATGAGGGTATGATGTCTGTTTAGTTGTGTTACTGAGTTGCTGCTTTTCTCTGTTTTTCCCCCTTTGGAATGCATTGCATATTTCTAGGTTTCATACGTTTTGGATACAGAAGACTTTTTATTTCGAATGAGAAGGAAGAGGAAAACTTTGCATCAGAACAGATTATGTCCTGAACAGACAAATTCTAAAAACATTTGTACAAGGAGAGCTCAGCGGTACCAGAGATTGTTTTCCATCACGTGATGCCATTTGTTGAGTTGGATATGGTATGTATCATTCCTTTATTTTGGGCAACACACGTCCTTTTCCCCTAGTTTATTTCGCTGTGCAATTTGCTGGCTCGCTGCATACCTGTACATATGCTTGGAAGGGAAGTGGGAAAATATCTTTGAAACAAAAGGACAAAGATCAAGTAAATATACTTAATATTCTAACCATTTGGTGTTGAGCTGTACTAAGAACTGAAAAATTGCATTTAAGTAATACGAAAGTTTTGATTCTTCTCTCTGCCTTTTCAACAAAAGCAATATTTGTGTTGTTGTTAGGTGTTCTCAAGCTAGTAATTCTTATAATGAGAGCGCATTTAGGGAGTTTGGCCCTTCAATTCAGTGACTTGTGCGAGCAACACTGACGCAGCCCAGAAAAGAAGTGAATCATCACGTTGCAATGAGCAGAGCAAGTCATTAACTTCTACTGAGCTTGTGTTTGTTGAACACTCACAATTTCAACAGCAGCAGCAAAGTTTACGGAAGCGTAAAGATATACTCCTGGTATTTTGTGGCTGATGAGTCAGCATCATGTAAATAGAGGTAATTTGTGATGTAACTAGATCACATTTCACATTCCATTCCATTCATCCATATTTGTTATTATCTTATTTAATGCTTTTCTTTGTTTTTTTCCTTTCCTGTTGTTGACAAAATGAAATATTCTGTGGCTGCAATTGGCCTCCATTTTTGGGAAATGTTTTTGCATGATCGTCATAGTCACTCCAGGACCCACTTGATACTATCACCTCTCTCTTTTTGTTGAAGATTCAAAAATATCTTGCATGGAATTCTGAAATCCCAAACCTCCGTCCAGAAAGTTCCATTTTAGCAGTGTGATAGTTATTTATCTGGATAGATTTTGAGTGAATCATATGAAGGGATTTCATTAGAAGTTAAACTATTCTTATTTAAAAAAATTAAAAAAAAATTGTTTTTCAACGGCAATCGTTTTCCATACGCAGAGGCGGATCAATTGAGGCAAGTGTCCATCCTTGAATTGGGGAATTGGAGATTTTTTAAAATTTTTTTAAAAAAATTAATACATGTTATGTTTGGATGATTGTGCACCTTTAAATTAAGTGTTCACCCCCTAATGCATCTGTACTTCGTTATCGAATGGGGAATAAATTGTTGAATGATTGTTTAGTGCTTTATATGAAAAATGATGTATTTGATAACATTGATGATAAGATAATTATAGTGGAATTTCAAAAAATAAGACACACAAGGATGACATGATAATTATTTTTATTGTAATATATTTTTGTTATTAAAATATATGCACTTGAATTTATTGAGTGCTTACCCTTCACTGTAATTTATGTAATATTTCTAACAGTACTTACCTTTGTTTTTTTAAATGACAGGTTTGTAAAATAATTACCTCTCTCGTTACATTATCAGTATTCACTTGATTTCATGAATATTTTTTTTATATTTTTTTCTTTTCGTCTTCATATTTTTTTATTTTTTAATGCATGTAAAATTTTTTCTAAAAAAAATTGAGGGCACCACTACTGGTGCTTCTCCTTCATAAATTTTCTAAATTTTCTGAATCCACCAGTCCCCATACGTACAGGTAAAATGTACACAAGTACATTAATTTGCGTTGCAGTTTGAGGAAGAATTAAATCATTAAATGCGCTTCAAAAGGGAAAAAGTGCCTGATTAAAAAGATCCATATGGAGCCGCCTCGGATGAATAATTTGGGTTCGTTTGGGATTCAATTCTTTTGCCCAGCACTTTAGGATTCAATTTTGAAGATAAAATATTTTCAGATTTTTGCAATTAACTCGTACAACAAAAGTATAATAATAGATCAGTTTCATTGCATGACAAAAATATGATATTTTTAATTAAAAGTGGGTTAAATGGTAGAAATTTTTCCTGAAACTGTCGATGTTATCCTTTGAAAAGTTTAAATACCATATTGATTCCCAACCATTCCTTGGAAAGACAAATAGTCTTTTCTTTTTTTATATATAAGAAAAAGTTTTGGAAGGGTTTGACATCAGTCCCTACCAAGACTAAGACACAGCCCCGAGTTCTTTGAGCACTTAATGGGGATTTACGAGATTGTCTACCGAAAGAGTCTCAGCGACGGCAGCGAGGATCGAACACACATCCCTTTGAGACTTGTTTTATCTAAATACACACAGTAATTCTATTTGTGCAAAATCCTGGGAAGTATTCTGGCCCATCTCTGACGTTATATTGAGTATTTATTATTTTTAAGTTATGTTTCAATAGTAAAATAACAAACTAATTAAGTTTTCAATGTTTGCACTATTTCATAATTAAAGAAATTCATTGTAAATTTTTAAAAATCAGAGATTCTATAAATATAACCTGAAGTCCAAGGAATTCTTTATAATTTAGCTTCAAAACAGTTGTTATGATTAAAAAAAAGGATTAATGTTTCTCTTGTTGTAGGAAAAAAATTATCTCATGTCATACACACATGAAATGGTGGGACCGACATATACATATATTAATTCATATATGTATATGTGGGTCTCATCATTTCATGTGTGTACAAAAAATTTAGTTTTCTCATACAACATAAAAAAACTAAAACCCTTAAAAAAAATGAGAGGATATAAAATGATGGCCACATTTAATGATTTTTCCTTCCGCCAAAACTTAGATGGGCTTTATTTTATTTTTTTATTTTAAAATTTGGCATCCATTCATGGCCAGGTACCGTACCGCTTATATTCTATATCTTTTTTTGGTCGAACCGCTTATATTCTATATCAATGAAGAATACACAATTTATATACTCGTAATTTCTTTGCTCTGAAAATGTCTGCTTCCGTAGCATTTTCGTTTCATTGTTTTCGTACTTTATGAAATAAGTGTTTGGCTTCTTGTAAAGTAAGTGTTTTTGTAATTTATGATTTACGAAATAAAATTCTTCTCATATTATCAATTTGATATAACGCAAAATCACTTATAACAAACACTGACATTAACGACTTCCTTCAGGGAACTGCCTTAGGCCTTCAATCCAACTGAGTGGGTCACTCTGATGGAGTATGAGAATGCTTTCAATGGCCAAAACAAAACAAAAAAACATTTCTACATTACCATTAAATTGTGCTGTAACTTTCCCAAGTCTAATAATTTTTATTTCATTTTTCCGTGTCAATGGCAGAAAATATCATAAAAATAAAAATATTGTAGACGAATTAAATTTCAAATGTTGGTGTTGTGGAATCAATAACCCAAATGAAGATATAGTGCTTTAAACAAAAAAAGTCATTTTATTAAAATCGGATTGACTTGACCACGAAATTGTCGAACTCGTTATTTAACCAGTCCCATCCGACAATATTTATTAAAAATTTCCAGATTTTAAAAATTCATATTTAATTCTACATATTTTCAAAAATTACAAATTAAGACTTTATAGAAAGCTTAAAATGTCTGATTTTTAATGTAAAAAAAACCACTCAAAAATATTATCATTTCATCCTCAATCATTAAATTCCAAAATTATTCTAAAAAATATTATTGTTCAACTTCACTTCCTCATTGGCTTAGCTTGAGCTAATGCCAATCTGAACCATTAACCCTTGACCCACTATCTAAACATGTTTAGTGGTCGGTCTTGGTTTAATAACATTGCAAAGGAGAGTTAGCAATTTTTTTCCCCCTTTTTAACATTCGGACATTACAACCTGTTATGGAGTGAAAAGTCTGTTTTTTTTTCCTTGCATTTAGTCTACCCTTTTCAACACATACACTTTACCCTGAAATTTAATGCGAACTAAAATATTCCTAAAATACAATTTCGTTTGTATTTTTGCCAACTATACTCTATCGATTTAACTAGTAAGTTTATGAGAGGACACGATGGCTTGATCCAGTTGCCATTTTTCCTGTGTTACTGAGGCACTCCTAATTTGCCACTACTGAAAAGACTTGCACAATGCCACTGGAAAATAAAGAATAAATCATTTACAAATACAAGCAGAGGTAGAGAGACTAACCAGCAAGTTCACTTATTGGAGGGCGGTCCATAACATCAGCTGCAGCTAAAGCATTGCGCTGCAACAATGGATCAATATCATGCAACTTGGGAATCTGAGCCAAGAGATCGATGGTCCGTCGAAGGAGGCGAGCTAAATCGCCTTCGTCCATTGCACATTCCATCATAATTTCCCTCCATGTCAGCCCAGAAGCCCAGGCTTCAACCATGCCAGAAAACTGGCTATCTAAAGTGCAAGGTATTTTCACTCCATATTTCTCCTGGATTTCCAAAAGGGCACTTCTTTGGTCATCTAAGAAATCAATTATATTGGTTACGGTTGTAGAAGGTTCATATATATAGCTGTTGTTTTTCCAGGGTCTGAGCTTGATGCCCTCAGAAACCAAACTTGCACTCACTGCAGCAAGTTCTGCAGGCTTCAGTTCTAACAAGATTTTATTGCGAAGGACCATTGCGAGCCACAATTCATTTTCTCCTCGAATTGCAGCAGCAGTTTCGCCGAGCGGGAATATGACGTGTGTGTTGATATCTAAAGCCCTGGTTTCATGTATGACATTGCTGACCTGCAGAAACTCCTTCCAACCTGAGGGTTCAATTTGCTCTATCCGATTGATTAATCGTTTTGATCTAGTCTTCAAGCGTTTAATTTTGCCCTCGGTAAACTTGGCACTGTCTATGATTTTCTTGTATTCTCTAAAGCCATCAGTACGTGATATCTGTTTCTTCAAGCGTGAGACTTTATTTCTTTGGTCCTTGTACTTCTCAATGGCACCTCTGTAGGCTTGAGAATTTTGTAGTAGCTCATCGTCTTCAGAAAAACTACTCAAAACAGGAACATTTAAACTCCAAGACCATGTTTCTAGAGATCCTTCCATGACCCATAAACCACCAAGTTCAGAGTGAGCAAGCTTATCCCACTTCATTGCCTCCTTGTCAAGGAGTGTGGTCATAATTTCACGAGGCAGAGCATCTCCGTGGGCCAGTGGAAGGTTAGGAAAGCCTGTCCTATATACGGCTTTAATCCACTTCTCGGTAAACAGATACCAGGAATTGTCTGAACCAAGAGCCACGTGATATGATGGTTCAAGATCCTCGAAGAGGTCAGAATCAGATTCACTAGGCTCAGCATCTACTACATTTAATGCAAATGAATCATCAGTAGAAACCATGTTCTTGAGCTTTGAAGCATCAAGAGAGTCGACCTTCCCAAGAAATACAGAAGGAACTGAATGTTCGACACCATCAGAATCTTTGTACTGCAAGCACAAAAATGGCAGGTGCCCACTTTCAGACTCTTCTAATATAGGTTTCAGGGAAGAAATTCTCTTTGCTTCCATCTGTTTTCGCAACTCAGTCCGAACATGTTTTTCTGCCCTCAACACTTCTTGCAATTCTGCAATCTCCTTATAATCCGCCTGTGATAAAGATTTCCTACTTTTCCTATCTATGGCCTCATCTGTGATCTCTGATGTCAGTAATTCAATTTCTTTCCCGATTCTAGCGAGTTCCTCTTTAGCAGCCTGCATAACATTGCTACTGACATAATTTCCAAAACTCTGCTCTACTAGTTTCTTAGCCTCTTCCAAAGTTCTCCCTGATGAGTGCGGTCTTGAGTCATCTGATTCATTTGACCTATGAATGGCTTTTACGCCAGAAAGAAGATTCAAAACCATTCCATATGAAGCAGTAAATTGCGACACTAGAGGCTGAAGTCCAGAAAATAGAATCTTGCAGCATTCTTCAGCACCGTCATAAGGAGTTTGGACAAGGACTACATGGCCGCTTTTATCAGTGCCCCTGCGTCCAGCACGCCCAGCCATCTGCAGCAATTCATTTGACCTTAATTGAATACGCCCACTATCACTCCTTTTGCTGAGGGATGAAATAACAGATGTTCTAGCAGGCATATTAATTCCAGCAGCAAGGGTTTCTGTAGCAAAAACAACCTTGACAAGGCCCCTCTGAAATAACTCTTCTATGAATGCCTTCCACAAAGGCAAACACCCAGCATGATGAGCAGCAACCCCTTGTAGAAGCCCTTTCACCGCTGTTTCTCTTACAGCATCAGGATATTGAACACGGAACCTCTTCAGGGCTAGCTCAACTTCACTTGCCTCGCACTCATCTAAGAGTTTGCTATCTTCAAGGTATTGCACGGCGGCATCACAACCTCTCCTGCTAAAAATAAACCAAATAGCTGGTAGCATACTTCTTTCCTGAAGGTGCCATAATGTATCAGTGACTTGAGGAACCTGGAAAAAAAAAGTCATAGAAGACATGTAATTTGATTATTACAAAAACAAAGTTAACAAGTTTTCTTTTAGCTTATGCATACAATCTAACCCCGACCTATTTTCAGGGTTTATGAATAATTTTTTGGACATATATGGCTAGATTTCCTCAATACACACTCGCTATCAAAATGGGGAAAGTAATGAACAAATCACTACTATAACCATGTCAAATAATAAGCATTTTAAGATTAAGATGATTGATGTGGAGACTCTACTTTGGAGCGACGAATTGCATTTATATCATTCTTCGAAAGAGAACGTTGTTCAAGCAGACCATCATCACTATCATAGCTTGTGTGAGTTCCACGTTTTCTAGACTTTCTTCTTGTAGTCCCATCATCCTTGTAAGATTTAAACCTTGATGTTTGCAGTTGTAAATAATTGAGTGAGAGCTTCCTATTTAAAAAAAGGGGAAGAAGCTATGTTACCATTTGATCCTAGTTAAAAACAATCACAATAGTCAATATTGAAGCTTCAATATGTTATATGATAGTGTCATAGTAGGATACAAATCAATACTTTTCCAGAAAAATCCTTTTACATGAACTCATAACTCACCTATCTAGTATTCCACCCTAAAAATCTCTATCCCTCAACATGATTTATCATTTAACAAAAATAACAAGCAACAATGTTAGCCAAGCTCCTGCTGCTACCATCACCACAGCCCCAACCACCGGTAGATCATTTTCTGTCACGAGCATATACAAATACAATATGCTGCGATCATTATTGATCACAACACCACCAGCAAGTTACAGTGACCAGAAAACCATTGCAATCATGGCCACCCATACTTCATTACTAGGTGAAAATTTTAAACTTGTTCCTTAACAAAGGTTGTTGAATGCTCTGTGCACAATGCACCATGGAACAAACATCATGCACTTGAGCAGCAAGATCCCGATGAATCCAGGCACCAATATCATTGGCCAAGGCAGCTACTGCTCCCAATGAGAATTATCAACTCCATCATTGTCACTAGTGTCGCTATATTCATCAACAAACACCATGAAACAATGCTACCTTCACATTGCACACAATCAGCACCCATAACCCAGTTCCCAATATTTGACTAAAGTTTAGTTTCAACACAGCATTCAGTAACCAGATATTTTCTGACCTTTGACACATTTGGGGAATAGGAAGCAAACAAGATTTGATAAAAATGAATCACTCAAAGTCAAAGGAACTATTCGCCCAAATGGATGCTAGGAAGCTTTGATGCTGCTCAAGAACGAATTGTTATTCTCTATACCGTAGGTCTAAAATATTTAGCTACAGCCATATCAATGACTCCTATAACGAAAGAAAGACTCCTCTACACTTAAAAAGAAACAAAGTAAGTAGAGATATGCGGGTGTAATTTTTGAATGCCGTGAGCATCATCTTAGAACAATTACGGCAAATCCTAAATTCCAAGTTTCATGAATCTGTCACAGATGGTAAGTGAAAACAAATGGAATTGCATCATATATTGACAAGGAAAAGAGTCAACTGACTGACATAGTATAATGTGATACACCATTAAATAAATCAAATGAATGCAATGAAGTTTCTAGTTTGTACCTATTCATACGCGTTCCACTCTCATCAAGTAGTGGTAATAAAGATGTTTTTGTGGAGAAATGCCAGGTCAAAGGAACTGGGCGTTTAGATGATGTTACTAGCTCTGTTTTACCATGAATCTGGAAACCAAAAAAAAAAAAAAAACAATTCCCATCAATAAAGAAAAGGTCACTCTTGCAGTTGCAGGAAAGGTTGCAGCATAAATCTAACCTTGGTGGAAAGCTGAAAAAAGTACAGAACACTGAGTTTGATATGCTATTTGACTTTTGTTACCCAGCGCATTTCACAATTGTCATTTATATGGAAAATTATACCAGAATTAGAATTTGTTGTTCAAGAATGTAATTTCACTGAAAATTTATTTATCTGATTATCTTTCTCTAGGCAAAGTCAAATGTTTGTGATCACCAAGTTTCAAACTGAAGTATTGTATAGTTGAAATAGACACCAATGACCATATGATACCTGACCAATCCAACCGGCTAGCTCATCTGGATTTGCAACAGTTGCTGATAGACAAATAAGTTGAACTTCTTTGGGGCAATAAATAACCTGTAGTGAGTGATTGAGCATATAGTATGAGTAATGTGAAAGTACTAATTCAAGCCATGCATTGACCAAAGAAAACGAATGGTGCTTACAATCTCTTCCCAAACTGTGCCACGAGATATGTCACTGAGGTAATGAACCTCATCCAAAACAATCACGTCAACATGGAAAAGTCCGCTTCCAGAAGACACATTACCAACGCTGCATGAATATCAAATTCAATGTCTGGAACAGGAATTCTATAGATATAATAAATTTTAAACAGCATAGCTAGCTATATTAAAACAACAGGCGATAGTAGTGCGATAAAAGAAGTTCAGGTGAAAATAATAATGATAAGATCTTCAAAATCAAATCACAAAAAGTGAAAAGAAAATCATAGAACTTGAATATAACTTTTAATAGTGCCAAAAGAAACATATAGCACAATTATTTTTTCAAGTCTTGACAGAAGTTTGGACCAAAGTATTTATTTTGTCGCTACAGAAAAGCGCTTCTATTCATAATTGTAATCTGACTATAAATATAATCTACCTCTGATATAACATGTTGCGTAATATCTCTGTAGTCATGACCAAAACCTGTGCATCTTTGTTGACTGCAGAATCACCTGTAAGAAGGCCAACATAGCTTTCGCCAAAAGTCTCCCTGACATCAAGGATTAACTCGAAATTAATTAGCTTTTACTATGGCAATGTTAAGACTCTTTCCTCACGCTTGAAAAGAATCAGTTAAACACCCTATCATATGCCACTTCATTGATACCGGAATTCGCGAAACTTCTGATTAGACAATGCCTTAAGTGGAGTGGTATAGAATATTCGCCTTCCTCTAGCTACTGCTGCCACGCCTGCAGCTTCCGCAGTCAAAGTCTTCCCGCTACTTGTAGGCGCAGAAACCACAACTGAAGAACCTCTTAAAAACGCTTGAACTGCAAGCCGCTATCAGAAGCCCAACCACCGCAATCAATCACTTATACTACAGAGCGGTAAGAGAAAATGAAAGGGAAAAAAGACAATAAAGAAAACGAAGAGCTCCAACGATAGAGAACCTGGAATTTATCAATTCGGAAATCGTAAACCGAAGCGAGCTCATCAACGTCAATAATCTCCTCGCCGAACTCTCTAACCTCATTGCAGAGCTTCTCGACTCTCTGCCACTTGAAGGCCTCGTGCCGAGTAGTCTCAGCCCCAAACACATCACTCTCCTCGTCGCCGTCAGAAACATCTCCAGAGATATCGTCGTAGTCATCCGCCGCCACATCGTCGTCGTCGTCATCTTCGTCTTCTTCTTCTTCGTAGTCGTCTTCCTCTTGCTCTGCATCTTCGGAGAGCTGGGACCCGCCATGGACAAATGAGCTAGGGGACTTGAAGGAGGCTCGGGGTTTGAGGGCATTGGAACATCTGAGAGAGAATCTCAGAGGTTGAAAGCGAATTAGAGGATGGAAGAGTAAGGGAGAGGTGATGGAGGTTGGGATGAGGTAAGGAAGACGAGTTAGAGAAGGCGGAAGGGAGAGAATATCTTGAGCCTTCATGTTCATGGCGGGAGATATTTTGCTGCTCCGTTTGGATTCAGATAACAGGGTACTCAGATCACCCGTTCATGGACGGGCAGCCCGCCCGTCTCACCAACCCGAACTTTTGTCGGGTCGCATGGACAAAAAATAGTGATGAGAAATTGATGGATAGAAAGAACTCCGCACCAATGAACTTGGAAAAACAAGGAAAGGAAAATTTCTTTCAGATAAAAAAGTAATAATGCTATTATTTTATTTTTTATAAGATTATTTATAAAATAAAAAAGAAAATTTATAAGACAAATAAAAAGATTTATAAGATAAATAAAGAAATTAAAAAAAACTATAGAGTTAATAAGAACATTTTCACTATTCATAAAAGCGATGAAAATATTCACAAGATAAATAAGGTATTTACAAGATAAATAAAAAGGTTTACAAAACAAGTAAATGGATGCAAATGAACCCATGGAGTTTTTTTTTGGGAGGGGGGGAAGAATCCATGAAATTAAAAATATTTATAAGATAAACAAGAGATTCGAAAAATAAAAGTAATAGTGTCGTTGTTTTTTCACTTATAAAATTTAATTTTATTTTGACTCAAAAAAATGCAGTGAAATTTCAGAATTTTTTAAACTAACTGCTCATCAAACTAATTTATTTAAAAACAATGTTGTCGTAAGGGGACTTTTTCTTAAATTATTTAGTAGCAATTAGTTAATTATAAGGCATCCCGCCATGCGATTGGCGCCTCGTTTGGTAGGGTTGATGGAAAAGAAATCATTTTGCGCAGTGCTTCATCATATCCTTGGTGTTATTACTCAACAATATACCAATTTTTCCTATTATCATTATTTTCCTTATTTAAGAGCATAACAGCACTCAATATCTACAAGTGTATTGTTTTTTTGGTCTGAAATCTACAAGTGTATTGTTATTTTATTGCAAATGGACAGAAAAGATAAGTTAATGGTAATAGCATTATATAGGGAAAATCACATTAAGATCTTAATTAAAAGAAATAATATCAAAAAAATCTCATAACTTATTCATAATAAATAAAACAGCGATCATTGATTCATAAGTAGAGGAGTTACTACTAATAAATTTTGAAATTATTTTTATTAATTGAGATTTTAATATCATTTTTCCTATTATTTAAGTAATATATAAGTAAGTAGATGCATGCCACTTGTTTGGTAGGGTTTTGACAGTCGGATGATGTCATCTGCTGCAACTACCAATAACACACAACTTGCATGGTTCACTTCGTTGCCAATGATAGCCACTTCAATGTGTGAAGAATTCAAACTTTATAGATTCATATCTACATATCTACGTATAAAAATATACATGAGCTTTTTTTTAGGAGTGTCCAACACCATGTGTTTTTTTTGAAGTAAAAATACACATGTGGTTACCATTTTGGAGCAAAAGTCGCATTCCATTGTTAAGTCACTGTTCACCACTGTTAAGTTACTGTTCACTTCATTTTTTTTTCTCTCATCACACTGAACAGTGACATAATAGTGAGATATGACTTTTACTCCAAAATGGTAACCACGTGTATATTTTTGCTCCAAAAAAAACACGTGGTACTGGACGCTCTTAGAGGAAAAACTTAGGTGTATTTTTGCATCTTAACCCCTTTTAATGGCCACATTAATCTACTAGTTATTGCACATATAATTATTTATTTTGATGCATTTAATAAAATTAAATCGATAATTTTTTCAAAAAAAGATCATCTAAAGTTGTAAATTTCAAAATGACGCCCTCATTTATGAAACTGTGAATTAATATTTTTTATCGATTCAATAATTTCAAAATATATTTTGCTCTTTTCGAAGAGCGCACATTTAATTATTTAACATTATATAATTTTTATTTTAAATCCTTAATTTTATAAAATTTCTTTTCAATTTTCAAACACTAAAATTATCAGTTTCACTAATAAAAATGTGAACATACTAAATTTAATTTTTTTTAATTAATATTGATAATTGGAAAAAAAATCATTTGAAGATAACAATTTTATTAGGAGAGAACGGAAAAGATATTTTATAAATCAAATAAAGATATGAATCTAAAAGCTTACATGAAGTTAGGGTATACAATTTCGTGTTCATTTTTTAATTATCAAAAGTTGAGATTTCAGACTTGTTAAAACTATTACTAAGACCGAGAATCTGCAATGGTAGTTGTCTTAAATAGTTTCCATTAGTTCTAAATATAAGTTAAAATTGATTTTTTTAAAAAAAGATTAAAGAAGATAATTAAATTATTTTAGAATATTTTTTATTTTTTCTCTAAAATAATTAATTTAACTAATAAACTAATATATAATCTAAAGATACATAACATATAATATGATTAAGTAATTTATTTAGCTTTTTTAATCTCTCCAAAAAGATCAACTATCTTGTATTTGGAAATAAAGAGAGTATTTTATTACAACACTTTTTTTGGGACCTAAATTGTATTCCAATACTTTGCATTATTCTAATTCTATTTATAAATCCCTTTAAACTAAATTAAACATATCAAAGAGAAATAGTTAACTTAATGACTATAACGTAAATTTTCAACGTTACTCTGATTTATGAATTGGGTTTTCAACTCTTTATTCTTTCTATTTTTATTAGTATAATTTTAATATGGATAAAATTGTGACAATATCATTTATTATTTAAAAAATAATTTATAAATATGATGAAATTTTTTTGGTAAAAAAAAATTATAAATAGGAGAAAAGGGAGGAGGTTATTCTTTGAGATTTGAGAATAAAACGGGGAAGATGGAGAGACAAATTGAACACACGCGCCGTTTTGACATTTTCCATCCAATTGGCGGCTGCTAAACGATGCAAGAATTTCTCTTTTATGTTTTTTGCTTTTTTTTTTTTTTTTTGAACGAAGAAATTCCCATTTTGAAGATGGCTCTCTCCTTTTGAGTGTCTACCTCACCTTCCCTTTCTTCCTCCCCTGCATCCCACTCCTCACCTAACGCCTCCCAACATTTCTGCCATTCTTGGCTTCCTTTGCAGATCCATATGGCTCTCTCTCGCTTCGCTTCTTCTTCTTCTTCTTCTTCGTCTAGATCCAATCTTCTTAGACTCATCCCATCTGCATTCTCCTCCGCCCCTTCTCTCCCCCGCTCGCTTTCCTCTTCCGCCGATGACTCCTCCACCCTCACCATTGAAACCTCTCTTCCATTCAGCGCCCACAATTGCGACACCCCCTCGCGCTCCGTCGATACCACTCCCAAGGAACTCATGTCCTTCTTCCGCGACATGGCCGTCATGCGACGGATGGAGATTGCCGCGGACTCCCTCTATAAGTCTAAACTCATCCGAGGGTTCTGTCACTTGTATGATGGCCAGGAAGCTGTGGCCATCGGCATGGAGGCTGCCACTACCAGGAAGGATTGCATAATAACATCTTACCGTGATCATTGTATCTTCCTGGCCCGCGGCGGAACCCTGTTGGAGGTGTTTGCGGAGCTCATGGGTCGTAAAGATGGATGCGCGAATGGAAAGGGTGGCTCTATGCACTTCTATAGGAAGGAAGCTGGGTTCTATGGCGGTCACGGGATCGTTGGGGCTCAGATACCGCTTGGATGTGGATTAGCTTTTGCTCAGAAGTACTCTAAGACTCAAAATGTCACCTTCGCAATGTATGGTGATGGTGCGGCAAATCAGGGGCAGTTGTTCGAGGCGCTAAACATAGCCGCGCTTTGGGATCTCCCTGCAATTTTGGTCTGCGAGAATAATCATTGTATGTAGTTTCATTTGATAAAAATAAGGCAACATTCTAATTGGCATTCGCGCGTTAATCTGATCGATTTGTTTAATAGACGGGATGGGGACGGCAGGATGGAGAGCTTCTAAGAGTCCTGCTTATTACAAGCGTGGGGACTATGTTGCTGGGTTGAAGGTAAGATCAGAGACTCATGTTTAATTTGACTGCAGCGTGGTGTTATACATGGTATATGTTCTCGCCATCTTTATGCTGCAATCTTCCGTTGGATTATGATTTGAATGTGTTAAAATAATTTTCTGTTAGTTATATATAACGTTGGAACGTCATTTTCAAGTAACTTTGAAGTATCTTTTTCGAGTCATTAAGTTTTTGTAGTTGAGAAATGCAATTTCCGTATACTCTGATGAACTTGAAATAAGTGGTTTTCAAGTGGCTAGATTTGTATCTAGACCTGGTTGATGCCAAGGGAGAAATTAAAAGGCAAAATTTGGATATGCCGAGCCTTTATTGTTCTAACTACAATCATTCTGTGGCCTAAATTGTTTTGCATTATTGGTCTAATATGTTTCTAGAAACCTAGTTCTTACGTTTCTTTGGGTTGGAGGAGAAATTGAGTATAGTGATTTAATTGTTTTCACAAGTGTAGAAATGCGGAGAAGGTTCATTCCATATCCTAGTATGGTGGAAGCTTTAGCCCGGATGTGATTTTGCCATGTTTTAATGATATAAATATCTAATACTAATAACTGATGCCTTAACAACAACGTGCTTTGTTTGGCTTTCTCAGGACGTAAATTCTTTGAACATGCCAGTAAATATATAAGCTAATAATACGTATTCTGTTAGGCTACTGTTTATTTCATGCTTTTCTTGCTTCAACATAGCATCTTTAACTTTCGTCCTGACTCCTGATAACCTCTTCTGAAACTTACAATTATCGAGTTAGCATTTGACCATCTCATGAAGAGTCTGAATGATGAGGTCTTGTATGATGGACACAGTATATTGCTTCTTTTCTACTTTGTGCATTGATCCTTCTCTTTAATTTGCATTTTACTTCATTTCATACTGGGATGGTTAACTATGGAACTATGGCGGCTATCTGTGGTTGGTTGTAGTTGCATATATTTGTTATTCACCGAGCTTATTTTTTGTATGCAATATTGAGGGAATGTGCATTTATTTATGCAAGCCTTTCTGCATATACAGTCATTGTTATTTGAATATACGTTGTAGCCTTGTCAAAATGGATAATTTTTAAATGACTAACTTAATATATTGTACAGGTAGATGGCATGGATGTTCTTGCTGTAAAACAGGCATGCACATTTGTAAAGGAGTATGCTTTGAAGAATGGGCCCATTGTGAGTAGAAGTAATTACTGTTCTATTTGACTTTCTTTCATATAGTTAGTTATTAGCTGTTGAATGTTGTAATTTGATCATTATCTGTTATTAGTTGAGTTAATTTTCTAAACCTGGAGGAATCAATCATGGCATTTCCTATGCCTTTGAACCTCAAACGGAGGTAGGGTTTAACACCTTGTACATCTGCTTTTGCAGACTAGTTTGACTATTGCCTCATCATCAACATCTGTATTGGAGCTAGATTTGCATATAAGTACCTAGATAAAATAGGAATGATGTATTATATATTAGGCTAAACTTAAAAGTTGCTGGAAGCTGATGAATTCCGATCAAATTATCAAATTCTTTGCTTGTGATTTTGATTGACTTTTTTTTGTTTATTCTATTCAGGTTCTTGAATTGGACACCTACAGGTACCATGGGCATTCCATGTCAGATCCTGGTAGCACATATCGTACACGTGATGAGGTTTCTGGCGTGAGACAGGTATACCAGACTCCTCAGCATAAAAAATCCTTACCAATTATTTTTTAAGAGTTTGTTTTGAATTTTGTTATTCTCTTGGTTGTTTTGATTATAGGAGCGTGATCCAATTGAGAGAGTGAGGAAGCTGCTATTGAAACACGAGATTGCAGCTGAAAAGGAACTAAAGGTTATCCAATGAAGTTCAAATCTATGCTTAATTAATTGGTTTACCAAATATGATATATTTCTTAGTCGTTTGGGTTCAAATATTCTAAATTTCATGTTGATATATGTGACCCGTTTATTTGTTGTTCCTTCTGCTATATGTAAGATGATAATTTCTTTCTTCTTTTTGGGTTAATGATGAATAAGATTATATGATTTTCTTTCCGATGTTTGTCATTTTCCTTTTTCTTGTTTGTCCCATCGATTATAGGAATCATTAGCATGAAGAATTCTACTTTATCCTAGTTATATTTATATTATGGAGAGACATTGGAATTTGATGCTAAAGATGTCTTTTGCGCTTTTCTTTGTCTAGGACATTGAAAAGGAAGTCAAAAAAGAAGTTGATGAAGCTATAGCTATAGCAAAGGTGAACTGCATTATCTTTGCTCCTTAATCTCCTTTTGTTGGATGAATAACTTACACAATCCGATATATTTGCATCTCGGCATCTCCTGTAGTGGGCTGAATGATCTGACATCTGAGTTGTATGTTCTTTTGTAACCTTCAGGAGAGTTCATTGCCGGAGCCATCTGAATTATTTACCAATATATACGTTGATGGTTTAGGGACTGAGGTACGCATATTTTGTCCCTAATCAATCATCTATTTTCTTTCATGTTTCACTTTTAAAATACTATTCATAATTTTTTAGTGTAAACCAGAAACAAACTAAAGGCTTACTATCAGCAAACTAGAGGCACAGTTTTGTGCTATTTACAAACTGAGGAAAATAAAGGTAATAATGTCTGGATCATGAATCGTCAGGGCTTACTATGAAAGAGGAGAATGGAATTAAGTTTGTGTGCTTGCATGCGCGTGATTAAAATTTTGATGGGGATCCAATACTATGAAAGAGGAGAATGGAATTAAGTTTGTGTGCATGCATGCGCGTGATTAAAATTTTGATGGGGACCCAATAGATTCTTATTCTATAAAACTCAGAAATTACAAATTGATTGGCAAAATGAGGAAGCGAATAAATAATGAATAAAAGAAAAATAATGATATTGAAACTAGAAACCCAATGAACACGAGTCCAAGAAAACATGAGTATAGCAATGGCTCAAGAAACTCTAAGTATAACAAGTGCAAGAGTGGATCCCTCTTTTGTATTGTTTAGTATTCTATCACTATTACATATCCAACAAGTAAATACTTGTTAAAAGAAAACTTGTTATTCATCAAATCTCAACATTAAGAAGATGCGATATTCGGTTTTAGAAGATGCACGAATTAATTGATAGGTGCTGGTTTGCGTCACCTAACACTTTTGATTGTGGTTTTTGTCAATTGCAGTCATTTGGGGCTGACAGAAAGGAAGTTAGAGTTACTTTACCATGATGAATTATTGATTTGTCAAATCACTTTCATTCACCCTTTGGTTCCAGACTATTCAAAATAGCAAGGAATAAAAGGTACAAGGGTAGAAGTTCATCTCTCTTGCCTTTTGTTTTGAATTGCGCCTGCTGGAATAGGAAATTAATTCTTCCGTACCGTTTTTCCATGTAATTTTGGAGGAACCAGTAGCCATATAAAGGCCCTTTAACATTGCTGTGATTGATTTGCTTCTAAAGCTCCTTAGCGATCTGCAAATTTGAGCAGCTCATTATTATTATTGCTCAACTTCCCGGAATTTTTAATTGGTGTGAAGGGCATTCAATTCTCCCAGTATTATCTTATCGAACCAGATTTTGACAGTCAAGAATCCAGGTCTCTCGACCTAATTTTCAAAATTTTCATTTCATGCCTGCAGCTGCCGATTTAATGGTTGAATCTGATGCTCTATGTATGTTACTCGCTCATCTCCATAATATGAGGCATATATGGGGAGTTGGTATTGATCTTAAATATAGGATATAGTTTTCATATTTGTTATCTTTTCCTTGTTTTTTTTTATTGATGTTTTCTTAAAAATAATCAAGGAGGAAATGATTGAATGAATTAGAGAAGTTTGATTAGGGTGTATTAGAAAATATGTTATATTAATTGATTTAACTAATTTCTTTAGTTTAATCAAATGAAGGGAAGTGTCTTAAATGATGTTTTGTTTCTGTTTCTATTCAGCGGCTATGTTAAAGGAAAGGAGAATGGGAGAACTCATTTATCATCAATATTTAAAAATTAAATACCAATAGGTATAAAGGAATCCAATATTTTACAAAGTTAACGTATAAATGATGTAATATGCCTGATAAATATTGGTGGTTGACTTGCAAATGTAAATTGTTAAATTTAACTTATATATAGCACAAATGACTTGCAAACATGAATTTTTTGAAATTATTTGTATTACTTTTTTACGTTGGATTTATGTAAAAATTTGTGGGAAGCGATATTATTTAGGGAAATTTGTGAAAACGGTCTCTGGAAATTTTAATGGACAAGAGGACTTGAGAGTTGAGATGATTTTGCCGTTTGGATTTTTTTTAAAAAAAAAAGGAAGGAAGGAAATGATAATGAAAAATATTTTACCACATACGTGTTTCATTCACACTATAAAAGAAAATCAGTTGATAAAAAAAATATTTGTTTGGTTGAAAGAAAATTAGATAGGAAAATGAGCTAAAAGATATTTTTACCCCTGTTTAAAAAAATATTATTTAAAGACCATTGTTTCAAAAATATTATTTAAAGGTATATGTTTTCACTTTAGCACTTCAAGCTATATGCACTCCATGGGTAACCTACATAAATCACTTCAAATAATTCCTCTATCAACCAACACAGCTTAACCACCATAGGTTGTATATAGTAAAACGTGGGAGAAAAAACTTTGTTTACCCCTGTTTCTCATAACATAGAGCAAATTAACCATCACATACCTATCACCTACACATGGTCATAGCCAATTTTTGTGGTCTTTTGCATATGGGTACGTCATGATTACAAGATAGTTGTCTTATTTTACTCTCATCTGGTGTGCAACCATCAATTGCACGTGGTCATTGCCAGTTTATGTGGTCATATTTTACTCATGGGTATGTCATGGTTACAATATAATTACGTAAGTCTACTCTCAATAGCTGCAAACCCATCAACTACATTTGGTTAACATTGATTCCCTCCTGTGGAACAGCACACATTTAACCATGTACACAACTGGGAACTTCATGGTTAGACTATAAGCCACCTAGATTTTAGCCCAACCATGGAATTCCCGCCACTACCAACTGCTCTAAATCAACTTCACTGGGCAACACCCTCTTCGCATTACTAAACACAAAAAACCAAGGACCATGGGTGACATTCAATGCAAACAATAAAGAACAACCACAACGACGGAGAAGAAGCAACCCACCTATTCTTCAGGATTGATCGGATCAACGACATCACCAGAAAATAGCCCCTTACCCTCTATGTTCTTCATCACCTTATGTTTTTCCATCTCCTGTAGTGTGAATGACTCTAAAAGACTTCACCTTTTTTTATATCTCATCAAAGTCATGTCAGGGGCATTTGAGTCTTTCACTAACTTTCTGGGAAAAATGGTGAACCAAACTGTCATTACTAGTGGGAAAATTGAATTTTCCCTTTCTCGCCCCCCATTTTCCTTCATGCAAACATGCCCTTACCTTTTATACCTAGAAAGCCTTACACATAAGGTATTAATACTCAAATTCAAGTCTTTTTAGTTTGATACCTTAACTTTAAAAAATAGAGTAAAATATCCTAATCACCCACTTATTTTTGCATTAATTATATAGAACTCCCCTCTATTTAAAAATATAAATAAATCTCCCTTAAAATTAATATATATGTTACACAAATCTTCTTTATATTTTTAGATTATATTTTCATTCAACTAAACTTTTAGTGATAAACTCTAAGGGTGTTTAGTTTAAGGAGATGAGATGGGAGGGGTGGGAAAAGGATCTCCTCCCCTCATTTGGTTTAAAATTTTGGAGGGGAGTGGAGTCAAAATATCACACCACCCTCCCCTCCTCTCTTAAACTAAATAAAATGATCTTTTCCCCCTCTGCTTCCCTTTAACAAAACAAGCCAAGTAACATATCCTTCATTCCTTTCAAATCAAACACACTTGGAAATTCTACAATCAGTCAGGTATATTAGGAATTTGATATTAAGGATAAATGAGTAAATAAATTTCACTTATATATATATTTTTAGCATCTTATTATATTCTTAATGGAGTTAATTATTTGGAATAAAGTGTATATTATCAAAATAAATGGGAGGTCTCTACAATTAAACAAAACAGAAAGGTAGTTAAAGTATTTTACTCTAAAAAAATATCTTTTTAGTCTTTTAATCCTAACATTATTGTTCTCGATTTTTTTTTTCAACAATCATTATTTTGAAAATTAAATTTTATATGTTAGCATTTAACAATGTTCAGCCAACATTAAAATTTTAATACCGGTATTTTTTCATTAACAATGGATAGGGCTAAAAATACTTGTTTAACAATTAAGAGATCAAATTAAAACCTTTTATTAAGTGAAAGGACCAAACATGTATTTTTGCTTGAAAATTTAAAACAGAAACTTTTTACTCATTTTTCCTATTATTTATAAATGTAAAGGGGCATTACTTTATAATAAGTTAGTTAAAGTGATAAGCCACCTCTCACACACACATTGAAAAATATATTTGTTGAGTTAGACAAAAGCCTCTCGTGATCTAAGTTTTTAAAGTGAAAACAGGGCATTATCTTTGGATTTCATATAAATGCCCAAGTCCGACTTCATTTAGATTCTTTTATTTTCTTATTCTGTCCGCTTTAATTGGTATGTTCATCATATACTCTTGTTTGAAAAGATTCTTCAAACATTGTTTCTTCCAATATTCCGGTGGGCCTCCACAAAGATGGCCCTCTTACTGTGATGTTTCTTCAAGTACGTTTTGGTTTCTAGCACAAGCCTAACACTTGTTTTTATTTAAAAATAATAATCATTAAAAAAAAAAAAAAAAAACAGTGAGCCGAGGGACCGATGAAATAGTACTTATATTATTTTAGTATACATCTTCTGCGTCACATTGGATTTAAATTTAAGACCTTACACTTTGGTAAGAAACTATACTTTAAGCGTTGTCACATATTGCCTTATTATAATATTATTTGTAGTCTTTTAAATTTAATATCTTATTTGTATTTTTTCATTACATTTTATTCTTTTAATTGATAGTTTGAGAAGAACGTTAACAGAAAATAATGTAGGACATGTCCATCACAGTAATAAGCCCTGGGTATTTATCAATTTAATAATGTCGAAACATTCTAAATTCAAGTTAGACTTTTAAGATTTAAATTTTTTAATCTATTAGGTTTTTAAAATATAAATTTATTTTTAAAAAATGACTGCTATAATTTATGGTAATTTTATATGTATATTTAAATAAAATTACAAAAATATAAAATGAAATGTAGTTGATCCAAATTCAAACCAAACAATAATGAACAATACATGGTAATAATTGGGATGTGGTTTCAGACTGTTCTGAAACACTTGCTCCTCACTGAAATTAATTCTACTTCTCTCTAATAATAAGAATTGAAAATTTGTGAGATGTTATATCATGGCTTCAACCTATTTTTGGCCCAAAAAAAAAAAGAGTTCAATCTATTTAATAATTTATACCAAGCACAGGAAAATAATTTATCAACATAAAAAGATTGTTAAGGTATTAAGATTCGGAGGTTATTTTGGTCATCTAGCTCAAATGATAGCAATCACATTCTTTAAACGGCTTTCTTAAATTTTGAGTGGTAAAAATAAAAAATTATCGTACACACGTACGTTATGACTTATGACCCAAAAAAATCCGAGTCAATAGGCTCCACCGTCACGGCCATACGGGTGCATGTACCCTAGCTCAACTTCAGCCTTCAAGCTAAACTGCGATCCACGTGCTTCACACCTACATTCCATCTTTATGATTGGCCACCTCCGACGTGGCAGGATCTTATTGGACAAATCACGTGAAGACAAGAGCACCGTCAGAACCTCTCTGGCCTCACCATTATCTCATGTGTACCATCCCTCTCAGAATCCTATGCTCTCCTCACAGAAACTCACTCAAATTTTATGCATTTTAAAATTCAACCAATAATAAGTAACATTTTTTTTATCAGAAATAATAAATAACATTGGGAAAACGCGGAAAAAACAGAAAATTAATTTAAAATAGGAAAAGACATAAAAATGTTTTCAATATTTATAATAGTGTTAAACTTGGTTTGTCCATTTTAAAATCAAAAGGAAATGACCCAAATATCCTTTTTTCTCCCCTCTCATTCTGCAACTGTTGCTCTTTGCTTCTCACATTCATTTCAGCGGATTTGGATTTCCTTAGTATTCTTCCTTTCTCTTCTATCAGTATCCTTCCATCCAGTTGTTAATTCTTTTCTCCTTTTCCAACTCAAATTACTTTTTAGTTGAGATCAACAGCTGGATGGAAGGATACTGAATGAGGAGGGAAAAATACTGAGGAAATCTACTCTCAATTTCAACTTCGCCGCCAAAGCCTTCTCCAACTCATCCTAGAACATCAAGTTCCAGTACCACAAAGGTCTCCTTCCCAGCAAGCCAATGAAGGTGATAAGATGGAAGTAGCAAATTCAATGGGGCGAAACAAACAATTTTTTTTCCCCACGTTTGAGGTTCGAATCTCTTGAGCGCAACAAACCCAGTCAAAAACGGCAGAGCTCCAGTGAACCCAAACTAGACTCAAAAGCAAATTAATAATGACGATTCCATTGATTAAATAAACAGATTGTTACTTTTAGAGTATGATGGCAACGGAGGTGATGGCATTACTACTGATGTGGATTCCGAAGCTGGCACTACTTGTTGTGGCCGTGGGACTTAGCGGCCTCCACTTGAACCACTGTCACCGTTACGGTAATGTTGGAGGTAGAGAGAGAGGGCCCACATAATCGTCAAAGTAGCTGAGCTTCTCCATGGTCTATAGAGAGTCATCTGTCGCCACCGTCTTACGCTGCTCTTGTTGGCACCGCTAGTGATGGAGCATAGGTAGTCAGAGACACAATCTTGGCTCATCTCTTTGGCTTTGTTGGAGAGCTTGGAGTGCGACAGAAGTATCCATTGCATGGTTTTATGACGTTTCACAAGTGGCATGTACTAGTCCTACTCTCTCATCATTGTTTGTAGAAAAATACATTATAATTAAAATTTTCATAAGGAATTTGAACAATTACATCTTCAAAAAGATGACACTGATAATTAGGAGCCTCCATAAAGACAACCAAATGCAGAGAAATCGCATCCTATATAGAATATGACAGAATGCAAAATATTGTATATATGGTAGCAGAGTGACAAAAATCAAGTAAATTTGATGTCATTCAAACATCTATTTATAGACGACAAGAAATCAATAAGATGAAACAGATGGACATTGGCTAACCAATACTAGTCACATTGTTTCAGTTTCAGAAATGACAATCCAATATTGGCGCTGGTTTGTAGAAACACGGAGGAGCAAAAGATGGATTAGTAAAAAAAATTAGGACTGTTTTGCATAAAAACTAAAATATTATTTTTAATATCACATGCACGAGATCAGCGCCAGGTTGGATAGACGTAGCACGTGTGTGTGGTGGACTAAGGGCCATCCGTATCCTCTTTCCTACATAAAAGTGAGGTGCCCTAAAGGGACAATTTAGATGAGTGAAGTGGAAACTTAATACCGTTCCACTTCTCCTATTTTGTTTAATGTGAGATTTCTATTGATACACTCATTTTACCTTCTGTTTTTCTTTTCTTCTCTAAGTCACTTCTTATTCTAACCCACAGGATTTAGATCCAAAAATCCAACCATCGTCACGGCTGTGGCGGAGCTGAAATGGAGGAGAAAAGTAAGGGGGGACAGCTGGAGGACAAGAGAAGGAAAAGGGACATAATCAGACGTCATGCTTGATTTTTTTGCTGTTTCCTATTTTTAAAGCTCTTTTTCCGCCTTCTTCCTGTAAAAAGCTATTCATTGCATGAAAAATTATGTAGCGAAACCAATTCGAGTTATTACTTCCTTTATTTTATAGTCATTTTAGTAATCAATATGTAACGTTTGCCTTGGTTGTTTGTAAGACATTAAATTTCTTTAGTAAAATCATTTTGTCCTTCATAAAAAAAATGCATAAAAAATTATGTTGCCAGGTACAGTAGTAGTATAATTTTAATCGGTAGTATTGAATGTATTATATAATAATTGTCTAGACAAAATTCAAGATGAAATCTTCACTCACCAGACACACGTGCGGGTGAATGCTTCACAGTTTTCAAAATTTCTATTTTTCCTCTTTAATACGCAAATCACATGCACGTCCCATTACATAGTTCTGGGGAAAAGGAAAAAATTACAGCGCCTAGTGAACAGTAAATGTCAAACAAGGCATTTTCAGAAATAATGAATTATTTAA
Organism: Acacia confusa; assembly: GCA_037074495.1. Lineage (NCBI taxonomy): Eukaryota > Viridiplantae > Streptophyta > Magnoliopsida > Fabales > Fabaceae > Acacia > Acacia confusa. The sequence goes on along the minus strand of CM073513.1, from coordinate 7,025,235 downwards.
TGGATTATAAATAAAATAGGCGTAATTCAAATAGGGGATATTTATTTTAAAGGCCAAGTTGAGAGGTGGCAGTATCTGAGTCCCCGAGACAGCGTCCGTATCTGAACTTTTTAATTATGAAGCTCTCTGTTTTCCACTTTCCTTCATAGGAGTACCTGTTCAGAATAAAGTTTGACATTTTCTTTTTGGGCTAAAGCAGACACTATCTATTATTTGTATTTGGAACTGAAATTTTCTTGTTTTTTTTATTAAATTAAATAAATCAACTTGGTGTTGCCTTGAAACTAGAAACTGTCACGGGAGATAATTGGCCACAGCGCACAGAAATACAGGTACAGCTTTTCATTTGCCAGGCAGAAAATGTCTGCATATTTTTATTTAGAAAAATTGTTCTTTTCATCCTCTAGTTTTTATCACTCACCCCTCAAACTTCTTACAATATTCCAATCCAATTCCTATAAATATTACATTAGTATAATTCGGTGCTTGTGCTTTAACTTGGTATAACTTTTTTTTTTTTTTTCAATTTTAACCATTTAAAATATTTGATCTTATGTTTTAAAAAATAAAATTTTATAATTCATGAAACTTAGATATTAAAGTTTTAAACAATCAAAACAAAAGAGATTAAGTTATAATTAGTTAAAATTTATAGACTTTGTTATATGAGTACTGAGTCAAAATTTAGACATGGAGACCAAAATTTTAATTTTTTTCTAATCCAATATAGTTTTCATGTTATTCGTGTCCCCCGAAAAAAGTTTTGACCAATACAAAAGAGTCGTTTGACTCAATGACTTCTCCCCAAGTCCTCATATCAGTATTATTGTCTCTCTCATATCTTCTCATTATCATTACTTTTTATTATCCCTTATAGACTTATCTGGACTGTTGATTGAAAGTGAGGGAGAAAAGTATTATACCCTTTAAAATTGATTATACAGATATGATTTAAAGATTATGAGCGATAATGAGAAAATGATGATGAGAGAAACCTGACCCATTGTCCTTCAAGCACGCTTGATTTTAGAGTTCTGATAGGATCCAATGCATGATATTAGAATGATGAAACTCTTTTTTTTTTTTTATTTGATTAAGGTTTTCTCTTTTAAGATTTATCATAAGGTAGGTAAAATGTTTTTACATCTTTCAAAAAATATGTTTTTCAGTAGTTAAATTTGCATTCTCTTCCTTATAAGTGAGAACCCTTCCCAATATGACACTTTTTAATTAGGTTAATAAATTTGCTAATATTAATTAACACGAGAAATAATCCATGCTATAGTGACTTTGCAAAAGTTTTTTTCATGTTTATCTACGAAAAATGAAAGAAAAAAGTTATGTTCACATGAAATATTAGAAATATATATTTTGAAACAAAAATATTTATAATAAGCTGGTTTGCTGTGTCCAAGATTTCATTTGGGGTGTTTGAGAACAACCCAAAGAGTGGTTAACTTCAAATACGTTGGTGGTGTTGCTTTTTGAGTCAACCACTTTCCTAAATTAACCTAACTTAATACTCCCTCCAATCCTAATTATAAGACATATTTAACCGATTTTGGAAAAATTAAGGAGATGAGTTAAATTAGTTAATTTTACTCATTTTCCTAAAATGTCCTTATATACATTTAAAATGACATAAGGAAAAGTTCGTCAACAACTCTACCACATATCTCTCCAACCAATTTTCCTTTCCACATGCTTTCTAATTGAAATAATGGTCTTGTTAGATATACATATATGTGTGTGTGTATGTATACATATAGATCTATCATGCATGTACACACACACATATTTATACATACATATATATGTTTATAGATAACACACGCATATAACTATACATACATATACACACACACACACAAACACATATATACAGACACACACACACGTGTGTGTGTCAAAGAAGTCTGACATATATAACTACACACACATGTACACATACATATATACATACATATATATATATATATATACACACACACACACAAGCACATGTATATAGACACACACACATATATGCATACATATATATGTTTATAGACATACACATGTGTGTGTGTTGCAACCCATATACATATATACTTATTAAAAACTAAACACATTTTGAGATAATAAAATAAGGGTATTTTAGGAAGAAATTGGTAAAACCTAAAAAGTTGTTTTATAATTAGGACTAAAACTAATCCCTAAATATTGTCTTATAATTAGGATCGAAGGGAGTATTAACAATATTTTTTTAAAAAAAAACAGAAAACTCTATTAACATATTTGAGCCCCACACACAAAAAAAACGTTATCTAAAGTGCTAATTATGAAGAGTACGGCTCAATGAGAAAGCACACAAGTTCCACAACATATTTGACCAAAAAGTGCCCAACAAATTATAAGAAGTCAGGAGCAGCCTCAATTACTCATACACACATAACGTCACAACTACGTCTAGTACATTCTATTGTGCTCTCTTGAAATTTCTGGTACTTTTCCCCAAACTTTACCCCACCACAAATGCAAATGATTATACTCCCTCTTATTTTTATTATAAGGTATCAACTACTAAATTTTTTTTATTTTTATTATAAGGTACTAACTACTTTTAACCAACTCATTTATTATTCTTTTCCAATTATGCCCTCATTTTTAACTAACTTTTTAAATTCACATCATTAAAGTAGGGGTAAAGTTAGAAATATTTATTACTTTTAGACCAATTTAATGATTTAACTTCCATTCCTTAATTTGTGAGAAATGGTGTTGGTGTCTTATAATAAGGACAAGAGGCAGTATATACTTTAATGACTCAGTCCTTGTAAAGTTCAAAACTGACGAAAAGGAACTATAAATACACACACACACACACGGGGATTAATGTTTCTTATGTTGTAGGAAAAAAATTATCTCATGTCACACACACATGAAATGATGGGACCCATATATACATATATGAATTCATATATGTATATGTGGGTCCCACCATTTAATATGTGTGTGTAGGAAGTTTGGTTTTCTCATGCAACATGAGAAAACTAAAACTCATATATACGACATTTATTCATTTTATTTTCATCCAAGTCGTTTAATATTTGTCTACTAAGATTATTTTCATTATTTTAACATTTTTTTGCTCTTCACATTCAATACCATAATTAAAAAGGGTATTTTCTTACCTCATTATTGCCTGTCATTATTTGTTTAGTCATTGGCTGAGCTCTACTTGCATGATCAAGCATGGCTCTATGATATTTGTTTATATTTTTAAAGAAATACGTTAATCATAAATACAATTTTTACCTTTTATTTTAATATAATATATTTTATTCTAAAATTAATTTGAGTATTGAATAAGAATTATTACATTTTTATTAAACATAACATCAATAAATACTAAAGTATGACACTATAATTCAATAAATATAAAAACATGCGAAACCATAATAGAGTGCTGCGTATAATCTAGGTTTTATTGTTGAAGCAGGGCATGTTTTAATATTTTAAATGAAAAATATAAATTGTTAAAGAAAATAGTGGATATTTATTTATAGATTTTATTGTTACATTTTAATTAAAAAGGAGGGAAGAAGGATAAGATATTTAGCGTGAGAGAGTGATAATTGTATAGGAAATGTGTGAGTAAAGTGAATTGGGTTGCCAATAATAGGAGTCATACTTTATACAGATTTTGGCCAAAAAAAAAAAAACTTTATACAGATCAAAGCTGATTTGTTCATTGGATGTGGACGAATACAAAAAAGGGCAATTAGGGGTGTACAGGAAGGAAGGTGCAGGTCATCACATGGGATGTTTGCTAATACCTTTGCCTTTAGCTTCTCTAATCAGTAATCAATCACTATGAGCCTGTGGGCCCCTGCCTACCCATCATTTCCAGCTGGCACCTCCATATCTCACCTTTTTTTTTTTTTTTTAAGAAAAGACAATTACTCTTTTATTCTTATTCCCCCAATATCCCTTTCAGTCTCCGAGCCACCTCATGAAGGGAAGGAATGATCCCATCCACAAAATAAAAATTTCAAAACATTGTTTTTTTTATTACTTATAACGAATTAAAAAACCGAAAAAATCATTGTAAAATTCCAAAACAAAATATCTAATCCCTACAAATTCTTAATATCAGCTTAACAGCACTGAGTAATTACCATTTCTTATGCTAAAACTTGTTACCACATATTTCTCACTTATAGCAAAACTCTACAATGATTATACTTCCTCGAGTTCAAATATATATATAAAAAAAAAGTTTATTTTTTAAAAGATAAATGAAGTTAATTAAATTACTTTAGAAAATTTATATTTATATCTTTTTCTCTAAAGTTATTAATTTGACTAATAAACTAATATGTAATCTAATAATATATAATGTATGATATGATTAAGTAACTTATTTAGCTTTCTTAGTCTTTCTATACACGAAAAAAGATCAACTCTATCTTATATTTAAGATTGTCACACTAGTTTTTATAATTATTACTTTTTTGAAAAAATTGACATCTAATTTCTTGAGACTCTATTTTACTTATTATCATATATTCATGTGTACCACTCTGGTCCTATTTATAAGTCTACTTTAGTCAAATCTCACATATCAAAGTGAGTTGGTTCACACAAGGATTATAAGAGTAAATTTTCAACTTAACTCTCATTTATGATCGTCTATTTTTCAACTATTTCTTCTCTCTCTATCTTCATAAATATAATTAATATGGATAAAATTGTCACAATATTATTTATTACATGAAACTAGATTTATAATAGAACCAAATTTTTTTGGTTAAAATAGATTTATAAATATAGGACCAGAGTTGATAGTATGTATTTATGTATATAGATATAAGGAATGATTGGGGTCCTCCAACTATGTTTTTTTTCCTTGGTTAGTGGAACACCTGGCATTTATAAAATAATAATAATAATAATAATAATAATATTAATCCAATTGAATATGGTGATGGACCATATCGGCCTTGTCTCTTTGCCTATTTAAGTTTCCTCCTACATGAGTGCTTTGTGGTTGTTGAGGGTTCTTTTCTTCTACCAACTTCATCTTTTTTTTTTTTTTTTCTTTACGATGTCTCTCTAATCTGTTTGGTTAACGAGTGTAAATAAAATAATGATGATCATTTTAAATTAACAAAACAAAATTTGTTAGCCTATGGTACGTTTGAATTGAGCATAACGTTTTACTTCTTTACGATAAATATTTATTTATGTGAGATTAAATATGCAAAAGAGTCAATAAACAATTAACCATGTATTGGTTTTGTACTTTATCTTTATTTAATTTAAAACTATCCATTCTTTTATGTTTTAAACGTCAATGTCAAGCTCAACATTTAGTTAGGACCCAGCTTCTCCCCTTCTGCCCCCTCACTTCTACTGCCCTTTCCATTCTCTTCTCTATTTCAATTGTTGGATTGAAATATGAACGATTTAGATTTTATTTTTTAAAAAATTAAAAAATAATATTTTTATAAAAAACGAAATTTAAATCATTCATATCTCAATCCAACACTTGAAATGAATAAGAGGATGGAAAGAGAATTGCATGGGAGCCAGATCCCTCTGCCTTGCTCAATATTTTGAAATAATTTCTTTAGTCGCACCAATATTCTTTTTCAAAATAACATTCATATCCTAAAATGTTTTTTTCAGCATAATCCAACATTCTAAAATAATTTTTGTGTATTATGTATCATAAAATAATTTTTAGCAACACCCAATATCTAATAAGTTAGATCCTAAAGTATTTTTTTTAATGATATTCTATATCCTAAACTAAATTGTAACGCATTTCGGTGTCCTGAATTTATTATGCTACATAGAAACCCCCTTCCCCAAACCCCACTCAAAAGTCGTAGACCCGTAGTTAAGCTGCATCAATTTAGTTATGTGAGATTCATATCATTGAGTTGAATTTATTTAAGGGAAATTTTTATTGAGTCTCCAACGATGTGATTTAATTTTAGCCTGTTTGTTAAAACCTTTCACTAGAGGTGAATTGGTTGATTTAAAATTTTAAACTTCATTACAATTTAAATTAAAAGATGAGAGTTAGAAAAATATAACTGAAGGTGGACACAAACGACTTATGCCGGTTTAGTCCAATGAGCACATTAAATGACTTAAGAGTCATTTTTTACTTTCCTGATTTAGTTGAATTGTCAAATACTACTCTGATTCTATTTATAAGTTTATTTTGACTAAAAAGAATTTAGTCTTATTTATAAGTCTAGTTTCATGTAATAAATGAGATTGTGACAATTTTTTCCATATTAATTGTATTTATAAAGATAAAGAGTGAAGAAAGAGTTGAAAAATATTTAATTAAAAATTAGGGTAAAATTAAAAATTTACCCTCATAATTATTTAGCTAACTACCTCTTATTGATATATAAAATTTGATCGAAATAAACTTATAAATAGAATCAATGTAGAATTATAAAACAGATCAGGTAGTAGTTTCTTTGTTTGTTGCAATAAAAACTTGAGATTATAAAGAGTAGTTAATTTTAACATAACTTCCTATGGGTGAAGTATTTGTTGGGAAATGGGAATGACCATCCATATGAATTAAAACATTTTTTTTTTTTTTACATATTCACCCAAGATACATAAAACAAAATTTAAAAGCTGCTTTTGAAAGTTAAATTGGCATTTACAAAGAAACCCCTGGCTTAATATTTACTTCTTCATCTACTATCTTGTAAGGAATAAAAATTCGGACAAGTGTGATGAGCTGTAAAATTAAAATGAAATGAGTGGGATCAGAGAGATGCAGGGTCCGTATGAAATTGGAATCATTAAATGGTGAGATTATTAAAGAGAGAAGACTTTTTCAAGCAATAAATGGCCTCTGTATCTAAAATAAAACCAGGAGATATTTTTCTTATTTTATTTTATATTATTTCTTCACTTTGGCATGGAAGTTTTCAATCATGAATCTCCTCATTTATGTTTCATTAAACACTCTCCTCTGTTTTCACCATTTCCTAGCTGTCCTCCTCTCCAATGCATTACCATCCTCTCTTCACCAAATCCATCCTCTTAATTAATTGCTCTCTCATTTTTTGTTTCCAATTCCTACTCCCAAATCAGTAACAAATACAAACTCTATGAAGTTACTATATTCCCCACCTTATATCAGTAATATATCCTTAATCAAGAATATTAATCCACAATCTTCCAAATCAGACGAATAAACTTTATAAATACATTTTTTTAAGCAAAATATACTCACAACAATTTTGTCCCTAAATTTTGAAATATCCCGGCTCATATATTAATACGGTTTTAAATAAGAGAGAAAATATTAGAAATCACATTTAAATATTAGTAACATGGTTAAAATTAATAAATGTTAATAACTCCCCCAATGATTTATAACGAGGAGAAGAGTAAGTATACTTGAATTGCAAATTTGCCCGCAGCAAAGGAGAGAAGAAAAAATAATGGGCTTGTTTGGATTACAAACTTTTTGAGTTTTTTTTTATGATAATTTTGAAAAAAAAAAAATCAATTAACGTTGTCAATTGATTTTGGGTCCGTTTTGATTTAGCTTAAATTTATTTAACTTAAAACTCAAAAAGCCCGTTAATGAAAAAACTTTACTTCTTAGCTTTTTGACATGGCTTCACCACTTCTACTACTATCAATCCAAAATCCAAACATATATTATTATCAATAATCTAACTTTTTTTCTATCAAGTTTTTTTTCAAAGTCAGATAACTTTTAAGCCACTGTTTTTACCGTCAACTCAAACAGGCTCAATATTCGCTGTGTCACAGACTAACTTGTGCTGATCATAATAATCAAGTAATTAACCAACCTCATTAGGTTAGTGCTATATTTAATAAACCGACCATTTTCATTTTGTTTTTTGTTTTCTTCTCCCTCGATGAGAGAGAATAAAGAAATGAAGAGGAGACAGAGACAAGACATAAGTAATAACTTTCTGAGGACACCACCACCACCATCATCCACGGAGCCTCCTCCTCCTCCTCCTCTTCTTCTTTGTACCTCTCTTTCTGATAAAGCAAAGCCGTATCTCCCTTCACCAAGAAAAGAACGACGCCGCAACGACGACGACCACCCTCAAGAAAATGGTATCGCCACTCACCTTTTTATCATCTCATTGTTCCTTACAGTAATCTCTGTGGTGCTACCCCAATGTTAATCTGATTTCCAATAGCTGAGTCATAGTTTCTATCTCTGTTAAGAAACCGCCCTTTTATCTGTATCTTTCTTCTTCTTCTTCTTGAAGCAGAGCCACCAATGATTTCCTTCCGATTACGTGGCGTCGTTTTGTTAGTTCTTCTTTGTTTGTTATTGCCGCCGTTTTCCGTCGGGATTCGGTCGTTTCCGACTAGGGTCGATGTCGTCGGCGGAGGCTTTAAAATGGGCTTCGACGGTTTGACCCGATTCGCTGAGGCGCCGGACTACCGTAACGGAGCAGAGTGTCCTGTTTCGATCAATAGAAGCGGCGTCGCATTGCGCTGTGACCCTTCTCTGGTTCACATAGCCATCACGCTTGATTCCGGATACCTACGTGGCTCCATCGCCACCGTTCATTCCATTCTGAGGCACTCCTCGTGCCCTGAAAACGTTTTCTTCCACTTCATCGCCGCGGAGTTTGACCCGGCAAGTCCTCGGGTCCTGACCGGACTCGTGCGAACCACCTTCCCTTCCCTCAATTTCAAGGTCTACATTTTCAGGGAAGACACAGTCATCAACCTCATATCATCTTCCATTCGAGAAGCCCTCGAGAACCCACTGAACTACGCGAGGAATTACCTCGGCGATATCCTTGACCCGTGCGTTGATCGGGTCATCTACCTGGACTCGGACCTCGTCGTCGTTGACGACATCCACAAGCTATGGAACGTGACGCTATCCGGGTCACGGGTCATCGGAGCACCCGAGTACTGCCACGCCAATTTCACCAAGTACTTCACCGACACTTTCTGGTCAGACCCTCTTTTGTCACGTGTCTTCGTTTCTAGAAGGCCCTGTTACTTCAACACAGGCGTGATGGTGATGGATTTGGTGAGGTGGCGAGAGGGAAATTTCAGGAAGAGGATCGAAAATTGGATGGAGCTACAGAGGAAGAAGAGGATTTACGATTTGGGCTCACTGCCTCCATTTTTGCTGGTTTTCGCCGGCAACGTCGAAGCTATTGATCACCGGTGGAATCAACACGGGCTAGGCGGAGATAATGTGAGCGGTAAATGCAGGTCGTTGCATCCAGGTCCGGTGAGTCTGCTTCATTGGAGCGGGAAAGGGAAGCCATGGGCGAGGCTAGATGCGAAGCAACCATGTCCCTTGGACAGACTCTGGGAGCCGTACGATTTGTACAAGCCACCACAAAGACATCAGAAAAGTGTGAGTGATCAGGCATGGAGTTTCTCGTCATCGATATTGGTTGGGTATGCTCATGATTTGTTGTGATGAAGATGATGAACTGATTCTTTCGTTAGGATTCTTTTGGTAGCTAATGAGTGTAGATGATGATTTCTTCGATATAATTTTTTTTGTCTGTAATTTTTAAGAAATTCATGTGATTGTTAGATTTGAATTGTATGTTTAATTCTGTGGGGGAGGTTCCGTCTGAGGAACAATTTTGCTGGGTGGGGTTGAGTTCTGGGAATGAGGGGACCGTTGAAGGAGAAGGAGAATAACGAGACAGTTGTTCATTGTAGTTATAGTTGGAATTCAATTTTCTTGTCATCTTCCTTTTTCTCTACTTACTTACCGGTATTGAAAGGTGCAATCCAAGCGTCTGGTTCTGGTTGCTTCTGCAATTTTTTGGTTTCTCTTTTTACTGGTAAAATTTGGAAAAAGGAAAAGAAGGTGAAACTTGGGGTCTTCGGATTCTCGAGGGAAGATCAATGAGTGAAGGAAGGGATCACGGATTGAGTGGAAAAGGACATGGAAAAAGAATACAAGGATTTTGATTGTTAATGCACAAACCTGGCGCCAGATAGAGTCTCTGGAGAGTTTTCCTTTTCGTTTAGCAGTCATGAATCCAAAAACTTTTATCTCTATGAAAAAGTACTGTTTTAAAATCATAAGAATAATAATCTTCCAGTCTATAGTTTTAACTGGTTGCGTGTAATAAAAGGGTATAGACGTATAGTCCAATGAAAGTCAGTTAACTACTCACTAAAATCATAAGAATAAAAGGGTATATTTATAGAAGAACTTATTAGAATTTATTGAAAAATAATTAAAGAAGTACATGGACTTAATTAAAAATCATGTGAAACTATAAGAATCTCATAAAAAAAACTAGAAGGACTTAATAAGAAATTGGTGAAAGTATAAGGACCTGATAAAAATAAAAAATTATAGGAACCTAATTAAAAATTGGTTGAAACTGTAAAGATCAGAAGAGTATAGCAACTGACAAGTTATTTTAGTATGAAATCACCAATTTGAGTTTTTAAAGTTGAAGAGGTAATTTCTTACCTTTATCTTAAGATTTAAATGAAATATAAAATTATTTTTTAAAAAAATAGTAGTATTTCATCAGATAATTTCTGGGCAGCCACTTTGGACCCCGCAGCATCTTCGTATGGAAAATTCAAAGCGGGAGGGATGTCATGTCTCATGATTATGTAAGAAATTTAGTCTTTTTTTTAAAAAAAAAATAATTATTAATTAGCAACCTTTTTAACTAATTATGCATTCACCTTTCCCTCCAAAGGCATCTGAAGAACCCGAATCTGAATGGGATGAAACATCTCCTGAGCATCCAACGAAGGCATACCTGTCCGTTGCCATATTTTACAAATATTAATTAATAAATATTATATTACTAGTACTCAAAATATAAGACATAATTAATTTTTGTTTAGATATATTCAGAAAATAATTAAATTACTTTAAAATGTTTATATTTATTGTTTTTCCCCCAAACTGTGTTACTTAACTTATAAATTAACATACCCAAACTGTGTTACTTAACTTATAAATTAACATACAATCTAATACTACCCCGGGTTCTAAATTAAAGGTATAGTTTGTAGTGTAATTTACACTACAAACCATGCCACATATTTAGGACTAGAGGAATAATATACAATATATAATATAATTAAGTAACTTATTTAGTTTCTTTAGGACATGTTTGAATTGATATTAGAAAAATATTTTTATATAAATCAAGACAAAAATCTTCTCATAAACTCATCTTATATATTATAATTTACCGTTAGAAAAACAATTTATATCATTAGCCTAGTCGGACACTAATCTCTAAAAGAATACTTTAAAAAAAAAAAGGCCAACTGTATATTATATTTATTATTTGAGAAAATATTATTATTATAATGATGCTGAGGCATTTGGTAGGTTTAGATTCTCTGTGTGAGTGCTCGCTCTTGTTCCCCCTCAAAGTGGTTTCGTCAATGTACCTCGTGATATACAACTTTGGATTCACCCATGAAAATTTAAACTCCATATCCTCTAAAAAAGGATAAATAAGTAGAGTAATGTTGTGATGTGAAGAACAGTATTTAAATTAAAAGCACAAAGTGAATATTTTATAAATTTATGGCTGAAAAAAAAAATTGCAGCAAAAGCACAGGTTATTGTGCAGTTGGGAAGACGGCTGCTTCCTCTTCCTTTTTGTTTTTTGTTTTTTTTTTAAAAAAAGATGAATGTTTGTTTGCCACCAATTACACAGTAAATTAACATTTCATTTCATTATGTGAACAAATAAACATGTTAAAGTCAAACGGGGAAAAAGATAATTTTATTTTACTTGAATGGATAGTGACATCTTGGTAAAGATCTCATGGGGTAAAAAGTGTGTTGACCAAAAAAAATGGGGTAAAAAGTGAAACACATTTTATATTACTTAGAAAATAGGAAAAATCGATGGAAAGTTCTTATTTATAAATTTCTTTAATAATAAAGGGCTGATATATTTTTATACACTGAAAAATAATGGTCCTCTATAAAATTTCAAACGCAAAAAGTATCAATAGTTGAATTCAGATTCTTCTAGAAAAAAAAAAAAAATTTAAGCCGCCCGGGACTATTCACCAATTTTGACTTTTCCCACAACAAAAAAATCACTATTTACCGCACTGTATTTTCAGAGTAATCAGAAGGATAAACTCTTTTTTTTTTTTATTACAAAAAGTTTTGGAAGGGTTCGATATCAGTCCCCCATCAAGGTCAGGACACGGCCTCGGGCTCTATAAACACTTACTGGGGACTTACGAGATCGTCTACCAAAGGAGTCTCAGTGATGGCAGAGGGGATTGAACTCACGACCCAAGGGTCTAATCCTGAATCCCTTACTATCTGTGACAACTCTCATTGGCGGATAAACTCTAATTCCATGCATTAACGGTCAGTTAACGGTCAACTAACGGAAGTGGTATTTTTGCTCCTAAAACCTAACGGCGTGTGTATTTTTGCACAAAAAAAAAAAACATATGGTGCTGGGCGCTCCTGGAGGAAAAATATATGTGTATTTTTACACCTTAACCCTTTATAATTTAATATTTAAAAGATAACATAAAGGGGCAAATTATTATTAGCAACTCATTTCTTTTAGTTGTCGTTTTCAACTGTTGCGTGTCCCATGGCATATGCTTAGTTGGCAGTATTATCAAACGATTAGTGCTCATACTATTTCTACACATTTAAGAGCCTCCAATATACGATACAATTTGGTTGAATCTACTTAGTTACATTTTTCATGAAAAGTAATTAAAGAATTGTGAACTATGACTCAAAGGATAAATTTGGGGACTTTCCCACAAGTCTCCTAGTTAGATTCTACGTATAATGAGTGATATTGTATTATTTTATGACAAGAAAGGTTTTGTTTTTATTATTTTTTAAAGATTTATTACTCTAAAATTGTGCAGTTTCTCCTTTTCATTTAAAGTAATAAATATTTAAAAATCATAAAAAAATGAAAAGAATACTATTTTTTATTCGTAATATATTACAATGTACTCATTTTATGTAAAATTGAATGATGAAAAGAGACCCCAAAAGAAAGAAAAACGCATTAGGAAAGGCCTCCTTTTTTGGAGCAGTAAGGACCCCCCAGCCCGAGGATTTGTGTTGTGGAGGAAAAAACCTTCTCTCTCTCTCCTTTTTATTTTTTTTTTTAAAAAAAAGGCCCAAAAAAGGGGCAGGAACTATTGGCTTGAAGTTATAAATAAAATTGAACCAATGATCTCCTAAATAAAAGAGAACTCTCATTATACTAAACTATAAGGCAATTAGCAAGAACAAACTTCTTTGAAAGGGGATTTGGCTAACTACAAGCTAGAATTCTAATCTAGATAACTCATGGCAGTTAAAAATTCTTAGGATGCCACGTGATATGGCGCCACTTGTGGTGCCGTCTGACGTAGCACCACCAACTATCTTATTTTGAGAAAATGTTTGAACAGTATCCTATTTTGGTAATTTTTCTCAAATGACCCCTATTTTGGTAAATTTCCCCAATTAAGTTCTTTTTTCCTGAGAACTCATGTTTCTTTAAATAAGCTGATACTCCTCCTATGCAAGTATTTAACCCCAAGCAACTTAATCGCAAAAACCAAAGAAAATAATGGGTATAGTTGGGATATACTCATTCCTCATTCAGTACTCATCTTGATAAAGCCTTCTTCTGCATTCAGATAAATAAATTAAAAAAAGAAAAGAAAAAGAAAAGCATCTTCTGCGTCACTTCATCATCACGAAAAATGGTCCCAACCTGCCCACAGGAGCGCGTGTTCGCAAAGGCCCATTGGGCTTAACCCAAAAGCAACACACCGGGCTGAGCCTAGTTCTATGCCAGGGAATTAGTCCAAACCCATTAGCCGGTAAGTCAAAAGTCAAAACCTTGCTTCTCATGCTCATTAATATATGGAAGTGGCAATGGTCCTTATCAAAAACGGTCCGCTATGCAAAATTTAAGTCAAAACTGAGACTTTCTTTTTTTTAATATTAAAAAGAAAAAGACTCCTCAATGGACGGTCCTTGATAAGAACCATAACCACTTCCTTAATATATAAGCTAGTTAATTATTTTTGGTATGTAGCAAATGTAGGCTAGTTTTCTAAAAAAATTATCTTTTATCATGATTGTTATTGAATATTATAAATTTGGAAGACGAAGTAAATTGAGATGCTATATTATGTTTAGGACTAAATTTAATCCCTAACTAATTCTTATATTAAAAATCGGAGGTAGTAGATAAAAATTTAAGGTACGGGGTTCAATAGGCTCTATGCCATGTAGATTTCTTAATCAGATTTTATATAATACATGCACAACATGTCTATATGGTATTACGTCTTATCCTTAATATAAGAGTCATTTGATTTTCTTGGGAGAGATTAACGTAGATAAGTTGATTAATTAATCATAAAGTAATATTGTATAGATAATATACCACTTTATAATTTAGATGAATTAATTTAGAGAAAACAATAAATATAAATATTTTAATATAATTTAACTTTTTTAACCTCTCTAACAAAAATCCTCTAAACTTAGGCTTATATTAAGCACAGGAGGGACATATCAAATGGGTGACATGTTTAGTTTAAATTAAGGATGCTTTGACGCACAGAAGACATCTTGACGTCGACCTGTGAGCTCATCCACTTGTGAACAAAAGAACGACAATAATGAAAGACATCGGATAACCCCAACCACGATTAATGAAGCCGATATCTATCCACCGAAATCAGCCTCGGTCCACGTACCAAAACTAAATGACTCTTTTTTTTTTTACCAAACATGAATAATTAAACTTTAGTTCAATTAGGGTGGGGCCGGTCTTCCTCACTTTTAAGGAGGGGGTTTGATCCTTGCGTTGGTCAAGGCGTTAGAGGAGATATTATAGGAGTCTAAGGAGTAGTGATGACGCTAGTAGAGGTGGAAGCATATGTATCCTCTAGCCAGCATTCCCTGTGGACTGAGCGCCCTGTCCTTGAACTGTGGGTGAATCTGACCCCTTTCTTAAAATTTTCAGTATAAAAAAAAAAAACTTTAGTTTGTTATGCTGTGAAAGATTAATTTTTTTTTTTAACTAGATTCAACTGCTGATGATTAAATGACTGAATTGAAGTACAGACAACACTATTTACCTGCAAAATTAAAATGGACGCCCTCCCTAACGACAACACACAATATAAAACTAAGTCACCGCATGGATGGATCATGTTATTTAATATACACACAACGTAATGTCCATTCATGTCTTTAAATTTGTGTAGCAAGAACTGTGTATTAGATACCAACACAAAGTTGATTTAACAGGCCTCGCTAAAATCCTCTAAATCTCAAATTTAGATTAGTTGGTTTCTCATATACATATACCGGAAAAGCGCCAGGAACTAGTAAAAAAAAAAAAAAGAGGAACTGTGTATTAGATCTTAGAAGAAGCTTGATTAATTTTTGGCCAGAAGACAAAAGAAGCTCAAAGGGAGGAAGTTGTCAAAGAGCGTACACTGAACTAATATTAATGATTTCAAGTAAAAAAAAAAACTAATATTGATGATGAAGACAACTTTGGGAGATGAATCAAAAGCAATGAATAATTTAGATCTGGTAACTTTTTGTTCACCGTCTCTGTGTTTCAAGGTGTAATTCAAATGAGAGGTTCAACTAACGGAGCCGGGGTCCCCGTGGTAAGCAAGCAATCCCATCACTTGTTGCTCTTCTGCTTTTCTTCTTCATGTGGGCCTTCCCTCTTTCTCTGCCTTCCCTTTCATGCTTCATCTGAATCATCACCACCAATCTTTATGTTACCCTCTCTCTTTCTAACCTTTGATCGAGATATTTCTTTGTGTGTATGATCCATTATTTAATTCAGCCAGCTAGTTCCCTCTTTCTTTTTCTCTCTATTTGCTAGATTTTGTTTTCTTTTGCCTTTTTCTTTCTGGGTCAAGGTTTTCCTTCAATAATTTATACTTCTACTGCTATTATGTCCTTTTGTGATCTCTTCTTTCTTACTTGCTGCTTCAACCTCTTCAACCTTGGCCCTCTCTGGAAAGGAAGTACTTGAATGCCATTAAAAGTTAAATCAAATCTGCCGAAACTAACTATATTTCAGGTGATTTATATATATATATTTGTACACACATGGCCCTGAGCTTGCACCTTTCTCTCGCTTTTGTGGAGAATTTCGCTTTGCCTCGATGATTGGATTTATCATTTCAGAGTTTCCAGAACCAGAGGTACAACAAGCAGACAAACGATGTCGTTTGCCACAGAAAGGTGAAGAAGAAAGGAATGATTGCTCTCACAAGTCACAACACAGTCACATGACCCGCCCTTTCCTTCTTCGAGTCATCATTTTGTGCAATTTTTTTTTTTCAGATTTTTCTTTTTGTCCCATTGTGAGCTTTCGTGATTCTGTTTTTTCCAGTGAGATTCCCTGACTTACTTGATTGATTCTTCTCAGAGACCATTGCGTGCTTATCTTCCGTTTTGGAGTTATAGCTGAGTAGGGGTTTTACTTTCTATCGGAGAACTCATGGTGGATTCGCCGATCCGTGAGGATAAGGTAAACCATTTACCGTTAAGATTGCTGAAAAAGTATAGATTAGAACTTCATTTTCCGGCAGGCGTGATTTCGAATCTATTTGGTCGGTCGATTCCCAAATTATGATTGTTCAGATCCATGTGCTTGTTTTTTGGTTCTCATGCAGATAATTTGTGTTTTTCTGGGCGATTAAGCAGATGGGAGAGACGGTGGCTTCGAATCCTTCTTTGCAAGTGTCTGTTTCGTTTGGTAGATTTGAGAGTGAATCTCTCTCTTGGGAGAAATGGTCGTCTTTCTCTCCTAACAAGTACTTGGAGGAAGTTGAGAAGTGTGCCACGCCTGGATCAGTAGCTCAGAAGAAAGCTTATTTTGAAGCTCATTACAAGAAAATAGCTGCCCGGAAAGCTGAATTGCTGGATCAAGAGAAGCAAATGGAGAAGGATCGTTTGAGATCAGAAGATCAAAACAAAGAAGATCTAAATGAGAAGACTGACGCAGAATTCGATGCATCCAACGGTCAAGGTTCTTTCGTCGAAGAGATTAAGCAAGTGACCAATTCAACTGGTGAGGTCAGTGGGGTAAATATGGATGGTATGGTAGAAAATATTGCAGAATCTAGAGATTACCAAAGCAAATTAACTGAAGAAGAGAAAAGAGAACCCGAATGCAGATCAGATGGTTCCCAGCTTGGTGCCACAGAACCTGAAGAAGCTGTCTACACAAAAGAAGAAAGTACTCCCATTGAGGCTGACAACGTGAAGGAACTTTCAGGCAATGTTGACGATGGGATAGCAAAGGGACATGCATCTCATGTTGAAGAAAAAGATGTAAAATTGGATCATCCAAAGGAATCTAAGAAGGTATGCTTTTAAGTTATATTGTCCATCACATGAGTGTTAGCTGGAAAATGGGAGTGGTGAAATCACAATTTATATGAGTTGTAATTTGATTGTTTGATTCCCTAGTTTCTTTTTTTCGTCACCATCTAGTTTGGACAGGTTAACCATGTTAATAGGGAAAGTAGCGCTGCAAAGACAAAAAGGAAACCGGTGGTGCCTACTTCTAAGGCACAACAGATTTCAACACCTAGACGCTCAAGACCCACATCAACTCAGACCAAAACTTTACCGTCTGCCTCTTCAAGTAAAAAGGGAAATTCTCCAGCTTTATCTGGTAGGAAAAATCCATCCACTCTGGAAAACAAGAGAGTTGCTTACAAATCATTACACATGTCCCTTAGCTTGGGTCCAAGTAATAGTGACCCAGTTCCTTTTACCCCAATGAGGAAATCTTTTATTATGGAGAAAATGGGGGATAAGGACATAGTCAAACGCGCATTTAAGACATTCCAGAACAATTTCAACCACCCTAAGACTTCTGGTGAAGCCAGATGCCTGGTAAAAGAAGGGCAGGTAAATGGTGAATCATTATAAAACTGTTGTTTTGTGATCAATGTATAAATGGTTGATTTTCTGGCAAAAAATTACATTCATTGGGAAGCATCTGCTTCAATGTTTCCTTGTGTAGGTTCCTTCAAAGGCGACGGATGCAAAGGTTCCAACATCTATGTCTATGCGGAAAGAAAATGGACGGTAATGTCTCTGTAATGTGTTTTTAGCTTCTTATTCTTGATGCATTTTACATAGCGTGGTTGTTGGTTGTATTTACCTTTGATGCCATCAATGTGTTACTCCATAATTGTCATTTTATCAGAACTGTTCATCATGTCTATATATTTATGACAATTACATATACCAACACCATCTTTATGTGATTGGTTTTATGTTGGAGGATTCCTATCAAGGACGGCATTGATAAATATTAAATAAATGAAGCAGCGAATGGTATTCATATTAAAACATTGTTATGGCTTAATATTTATCCACTTTTAATCTCTTGTGACCCTAATTGAAAATCCATCCTTTCAGGGGAGAGGATTTAAAAGGGTATGAATTGAAACACGTGTCTTAATCTGGGCCACGAAACCCCCTCCTTCTGTTTTCAATTGCAATTTCCTGCTTTAGTCGGATTTGGCACATTTATTTCTGCCCATGATGTTGTTCAATATCTGTTAATTTCTGAAATACAGAATTTCTATCTTTACATTGAATAAAGACTCTCTTAATATCCATATCTTCCCCAAGAAAACAAACCTATTAGTTCTTTCATGAAAGAATAATTTCATTAAAAGCTTCATTTTTCTTGCTGACCCTCTTGAAGCTGTATTTACTAGGCCTAGAACAGTTGACAGTATGGATAAAAGAAGTGGGAATGTTATCCAAAGTACTGTGGGCTTGAAAAGTGACATTAGAGCAGTTAAAGGAAAAGAGGTATGAAGTGGAACTTGCTTGTTGTCATGTGTGTCTATTGCTTTATTTACTTCCCATTTTCACTAACTAAATTATGCTCTTTTGACTCCTTTTTTTATTTTAAAAAATTCCTAGCCTTCAAAGAAAATGGTGGGAAAATCTAATGCAAAAGAGGCTGAAAGAACACGTCTTCAATCAAAACCAAAGGTAAACTCAGTGGTATTTCTTATCCATTTCATCACACTTTACCATGTCTGCAATTGTTATTCCTCTTTGGTAACTTATTTAATACCGTTGGCCCTTTATTAATTTTTTAAAATAGAGCCATGTCCCATGTGGGTCATTTTTTATCTATAAATAGAATTTTTCATTATGCTTTTTCTTTCCATTGCGCACTAAATCCATTGGTAGATAATTATTCAAAGGACGTTTACTAACCATTACTTAAAGAAGTAGGACATATTGTGCAAATTTCCTGCCTGAGTTTTGTTGCATAACGCAGGAGGAAAAAGAGGCTGAGACAAAACGGTCAAAGCCTAATGTTAAAACAACAACCCTACCAAGTTTCTACCGGGGCCAAAAGGTATCAGAAAGGCATCCAGAAAAGGTACCCCTCATACACTATCTGATATTTTCCTCGTCACTAGGAGGGTTAGGAGTCAAGACTTAGGTGTAGTTTGGTACTTTATTGTGCTTTTCAGAAGCTGATTCTAAAACTTACTCGTAATTTTTAATTACTGATAGAACTTACAACCAATAAGTTAGTTGATGACAGTGTCATTTCATTGTAATTTCAGAAAAATATTAATATTTTTTGATAAACAAATATTCATAGTTTTATGTTCAAATAAAATGAAGCGCAGCTGCCTAATTAGTTTCTAAAACCATTTCAGGAACTACCTACAAGTAACTTTTGCTTTAATATTTCATATTAAAAGTTTTAATCATAAGTTCCAAGTTCTAACTGTAGAATTAGAAGCAGCTTTTGAAATGCATTAGAATTGATTTTGTGAAAATGACGGAAACTTAACTTTTAATTAAAGCCATTCAAAATTTGTGTTCTACAATGGCACGCAAAATATCATTATTGTTTACTTTAGAAAACTAAGGGAGATTAATGGGACCTGGCTGTCTTATTTTGTTGTTAAAAGGTATTGTTTTCTGCCAACTGAGCACATTGGTTAGTGGGTCAACCGGGACGTCATGATAAAAAGTCTGTTGTCTCACACTGTAAACCATTACTTTTGGTTTAGTTTCTTACAGATTAATCATTAAAACTCAAGGCCGCCTTTCATTATGTTCATTAAACAAACTCCAAAGCATAATTATCACGAACAGAACTTAAGTGCAGTTCTTAAAATTTTTTGCCAATGGATTCTCAAATTAAAACATACCACTTTTTGTACACATTAGCAGCATATGATATATTTTCTTTAAAAAGTTCCTTCACATCTTGTTTTATCCAATTATTATTATGCTACCGCAGAAGATTCTTTTGCTGTCAAATCATCCAGAAACCTGGGCCAAGTCTCTTTGTAGAGAAACATTAATGTGATTATATCTGTATATATTTAGTGGTGTTTGGATTAATTTTTGGAGAATAGTTTTTAAGATTTATGATGTAAGCATATGAGAAAAGTTTTATCTTGGCTTGTAGAAAAAAGATTTCTGAAACCACGGATTGAGAGTTACCCTACAATAAATACGTGAGTGAAAAAGATAAAGAAAGGAAAATGAAAATGCCTTGACATTGCCATTTTTATAAACCGTGTGACTGAACATGCCTCTTACTATATTCAGTAATTCTCTGAAATAACTCGTATACATAATCAGTGATCTTATCTTGTCCTTATTTCAGGGGGGTATTAAGCCAGAGAAGCCTCGTTGAGGGAAAGAGAAGATGGTGAACACATTCAGGACTAGTTAGATCTTTGCCATATTGTAGTTTAGCCGGAGACAAGTAGATCTGTGCCATATTTATACTGTAGCTTAAGAGCAATATGAGTAGTAGCAGACGGAGAAAAAAGTGATGCATCATTTGTTTGGCAATAAATTTCTTCCCCAAACACCCTAGGCAATTTATTTGTAATAGAAAACAATGCTGTATAATTTCTATTTGTTTGATTGCCTCGTGATTTCTCCTTCTTCCCCTCCATGGATAATTATTGGCTTGTTTCTACTCTGCTTTAAACAACTGGAAGATAAGAATCAAGAAACTCTTGTGGTATTTCAGTTTACATGTCTTGGCATTACAAACAAGAATTGTTAAGAAGACACGTCAGAAACAGAAAATGAGAAATAGCAGCAGAGCAGGTTCTGGTTGTTGTCAAAAGAATCCATCCTGAATAATGAATATACAGAGGAGATTTGGAAATACTGAAGAACAAAAGTTCTCTATCCAAATAAATGGTATGCATAGAAAAATAGAAAATTATAAAAGGACATGCATCATATTCTCCATAGAAACTAACATTTAATCAGTACATGTTATTTTCTACTACTCATAGGATACAGCTAAGAAGCAGCTACCCCCACTCATGGTATATGAAACACAGCTCAAAGGGTGGGATTCAAAAAACAGAACTGGCGGCCACTTATACAAAAAGTTGTTGAATCATTAAGTCTTTCCCTCAACTGTTTCCCACTTGTTATGTTCCTCAACTTTGTGTTGACGCCTGAATTGTAAAAATTAAAGCTTACCCAGAAGAACTTTCTCTTCTGCATGCTATCAGAAATCCCAATCCAGGCTTGATCTACAACAATCACCACAAAAATTGTTAACTTTTTCATAAATAGTCCAAGAGGGGCTGTTTGCTTTGTCTCTATAGTCTATATACCAACTCTTGGTTGACTATATTTTCTTGTGTTCTGTTCACAATCTGAGTTGCCCTTGAGAAGAGTGCCCCCTGCTTTGACTTGATGATTCAGTCCTTCCTCCTTTTGGGGATCTTCTGTTGATGGCGACATATCCAAATAGTGCTTCCATAAGATCTTGATCAACACTGCAATTCATCATTTTGTTCACAAATTTGGGATTATCAGTCTCAACTAAAATGAAAAGGCCTATAATTCACCTAAGAAGCACAAGTAACAAACAACATTGATATTAAGACACCATAAAAATATGTACAATGTCATAATGAGATTCCATAGAAATACAGCCAATTCTAGGAATTCAACCTACAGTTTTGCAGATCATGAATGCATCCGATATTATAAGGAGTTTCATAGAATGACAAATAAATTAGTAATATTATTTATATATATCTAGCTAATGCTATTTCATATGAATTGGGATTACCTGAAAGAACCGGCATCAGCTTTGTCTCGCACCTTAGAGGGATCACCTTTACTGTTCATCCTTTCCCAATGCAGAGGCTTCAACTTTACCTGACCGTTGCCAGATTCCGACATGCCTACCCCGGAAGAATTTCCCAGGTCACTGTTGTTAGTTGGTGTTTCACGAGACATCGGCCGAGGCGGTCTAGACGACGACTTAATAGCCGCCGGTGTTGGCCGAGGCCGTGACCGTGTCGGCGGTGGCGAACTCTTTCTAGCCTGAACTGATTGGAGAGGTGGAGAAGTTGGTGGGGCCGAACTATTCCGTTTCGGAATTGCTGACGTAGGAAAAAGACTAGTATTTCTTGCTGTGATTATTCGATTTGAAAAATCATCGTCGTCTTCTTGTGGTGGTACGTGCGAAGTCGAAGATTTCCCACGAAGCAGAGGAGATTCTTGAACTGTCTCTGTTTTTTCTTGCTGTTCTTTGTTCCAAACCTCTTTTTGAAAATCCCTTTTAAAGCTTCTTCCCTGAAGCTTTCGCCAGTAAACCACATCCAATCCATTCTCATCAACAATCAATCCTCTGACATTTTCTCCGATTCGCTCAAATCCATTGATTATTTGATTCTGAGGAACAACAACAGCCTCCCGTTTCCTTCTTCTTTTCAAGCACCTATGTACTATAAAGAAGATTAACCCACAAACAACGAAAGTAGCGGCCGCTGTTGCAGCCACCGCCGTGGCTATCTTACGGTTTGATGAGGAAGAAGAAGAAAAACCGGTGGGTCCGGTGGGTGGAGCTGGACCTTCTCCCGGCTGTGATGGGGTCGGAGTTGGATAGAAAGTTTCAATATTTTGAGGAGAGGTAGATTGACTGTGACATAATGGAATTACAGAACTGTGAAAAACGAAGAGGAAGCTGAGAAAGAGAAGCCATGACGAGTGAGGAATCATGGGACTCAAAGAAGAAGCCATGGAAGATTATTGGCAAAGCTTACTCTGCTACAACGGGATGGGATATTGAAGTTTTCTTGTTCATCGCTGAGTCTAGAACTTTTGTCTTTTTTCTTGGGCGATTTTGGTTTTGTAAATTTATGACAATTCAAAACTCAAAAACAAATAATAATAAAAAGAAACTCGGAAACGGTTAATTATGGTTAGCTTCCTGGGAATGGGACTACGCGGCCTTCCACGAAATGACCAACATTATCCTTACCCGTGACCCTTTTAAAAGTCTAAATTGAGGGGTAATTTAGTAATTAAACTTGGCTCCTACTTTTAAAAGGCCATGCAGGACTGGCAGCAGCAGGGTGAAAGGGAAGTCGACGTTATGTGCCAAGTACTTATGTGCCCATTAGGTGCCCATCCTTCTATCAGAAGGATTGACATATTTTTTTTTTAATTTTTTTATATATTGTATTTATTTATATTTAAATTATATGATGTTTTCTGGAAAAAAAGTCACCCATTATTTTAAATTAATTAGTTTTCATGATACTGGTATTACAAATAAATATTACTGAATGCAGAACTGAAAACTAATTAATTTGAGATAGTAGGTGAAATTTTTTTTTTAGAAAGTAACATATAATTTAAATATAAATAAATATAATATATAAAAAATTAAAAAAAAATATGTCCATCCTTCTAATAGAGGGATGGACACCTAATGAGCACATAAATGCTTGACACCTAATGTAGACTTGTGAAAGGGGCGGTATTTTGGGGACCGAATTGTCAGTCTCTCTGTTCTTGCTTTCTATTTTCCCTTTCCTTCAACTTCCCCAAGCCATGCCAGTGCCCAAGCTCACCGTGGAAATGGCAGGATTCAAAATTTCAATGTGTTTCACATTATCACAAACACTTACTTGTAAATACGAAGGGTTAATTTTAATAAAACATCATCAATTTATGAGAACTACGATATAAGGGGGAAATTAAAGATAGATTACATCATGAGGATGTGGCCAAGTAACAAATTCTTTCAATCCAACTAAATTACATGATCTCCCAAAACTATGTAACATGAATGATGCTGATGCCTTTCAAATTGGTGACTGTCATCACCAACAATTTGCTAAGCTATCTTTTTTTAATTTTATTATCAATCAATTATCAACATCTTTGTTTGACAAAGAAATTAATCTCACACAAGTTTCTAAACATTAAAAATTAAACCTTCTTTGTTAATTGTACAATCATCAGTCAAATTTGTCATGTCAATATTTTCCGTTAGCCACTTAGATGGTGTTAAGATTTTGGGATCAAAAGTACATTTTTTAAATTTAAGGGACCAAAATGATATATTGTATAAATTTAAAGAATTAAAAACATAGTATATCCTAGAAAGAAAAACTATGTTCAGAGTTTTTGACAAAATGAAGCGGAAATTTCATGAAAATCAGCTGTAAATCGCCAAAAGTTAACTGTAAAATGTAAATGAAGGATAAACAAGATATAAGCAATGAACTATCAATGACTGAAATGTTTTGAAACTTGTTGTGGGACCCAATAGGGAGGGAGGCTGATCTATTTTATATCAATTGATTGCCATTATCACCTATATTTATAACCTAGGAGTATCTTTAATTTTTTTAGAACTAAATATGAATTTTCAGAAAATGATAACAAAAATACTCTTAAGGACTAAAGTCCTTGTTGTCGACATTTGAAGTCCTTCAATGTCACTGTAATAATGTAACAAGAGGCCAATGGGATGGCTTCCAATTGAAGTCAAAATGATCGGCTCAGGGTTCACACTCCAGATTTGGAATTGGAACAAGGCCTTTTCGTTTCATCCTTTTCTTTGCTTTTTGCATTACCCATTTGATTTTGATTTGTGTGTGTGAAACTAGAAATTGGTCCACCACAGATCACGCGCTTTTTCTTTAAAAAAAAAAAATCTTTAAAAAACTATTGAAATTTAAAATCTTAACTAAGTTATTTCATAATAAAATGGGATGTTAATTATTTTATTATTATTATTATTAATCCTATTATTATTATTGTTAATATGATTTTAAAATTTAAGTGGTATTTTTCAGTCATTTTTTCCTCCTTCCTCTCTTTTTGTTTTATGTTATCACATTTTTTTTTTTTTTGGCCAACACCTTTTAGTTTTGTTTTTTTAAACATGAACTTCGCGTCTCCACTCTCCAAAGGAGCTGCTACCCCACCTTCTTTTTCTTTCGTTTACTCCTCAATTTTAGAAAAAGGAAATTACATGATATTTTCTTCTTTTTTTTAAAAAAATATTTTGTTAAAATTACATAAACTTTCCATCTATCTCTAAATACATACACTTTTTCGAGTACTAAAGAAGAATATCTATGTCGCAATCCAACTTTAATCAACTTTGTGTACACGCACACACACTTGTACACTTTTTATTTATTTATTTATTGCCATTATACATCTCTGATTTAGCGAACGCGTTTTAGTCAACAAAATTATATAGAAAAACATTGTAGTCATATCCTAATTAAAAGATTAAATGACAATTATACTCTTAAAATCATCAAATTATATCACTTGGATTTGGCTCTCATCCTTTTCCTTTCCTATCTTCTTCCCATAGGTTTCCCACAATCTCCCCCGTTATTGCATAAATAATATAGTATATTGATTCAAACTTTATGATTCAAATTTTAAAATACTTTATTGAATTTCATACAAGTAATCAATATTCATATAAATTCTATATATAATAAGTGGCGTATTCAGTTAGCTAGACTCAAACAATGTCATTTTTTAGCATAGTGATTATAACTTCATTATTGCAAATTTTTAAAATTTAAAGGTAGAATAAAAAATGTAAAACTTTCAATTATTGATATGGAGCGTGACATTGCAAATTTCAACTACTTCACCAGCAGAAAACAGATTTGGTGAGCCACTCAGCTCACTTGTCAAAATGGAATATTAAATGCATGGCCTAGCCAAAGAACCATGGTCACAAGTCACAACAACACAAAGAAAGGCAAATCCTCTGGCTCTAATTTCTAGAATTTAATTGTTTACTCTTTATTTTAAACCGTTTGAATCGATAATTAATTAATTATAAGATGGGTTAGTGCCTTTTCAAAGTTTTGGACACCCAAAGTCAAAACAAGGACCCTGTTTTCCAGAAAGAAATACGAGGATGAAGATCCTTTCAGATATGTTCTGCGAACAAAATTAATAGAGGCCATTCTAATAAAAAACTTTCCACCATTGATTTTTTTTAAAAAAAATTATATGTGAATGATGGTCAATTTGTTTATCTGTCTAAATTTGATAAACTTGGTTTATTATTATTATTATTATTTTTCACAGAAGTTATAGACCGAAGTTGCTTAAGCATCATTTCCTAAACTTTGGAAGCAAATGTCTTTCACTTGTTTCAAAATTTGATATTGTTTTATTGAAATTGAGATTTCTTTGAAAATTTGATGTTGCGAGATTTTTTTTCAAGAAATTATTTTTTAAAAATATTTTTATAACAACTTTTATTTCTGAAAAAGCATATATTTCCATTTATCTGTCATTTTAGAAGTTCAGAGCAATATTAATTGTCATTTTTTCAGTTATACTCTTTTTTAAAAAAAAAAATTAATAAAAGACAACTGAATTATTCAAAATTTAAATTGGACTGTTAAATTCAATAAATTCTAAATCAAGTCATATGACATAAAATATGATTTTAGAATTCAATAATTTTACCTTACTACCCTCATTTGATTCCAATTTATTTAAAAAATAATTCTATGTGTATTCATCTCTATTATTTTATTTTATTTATAAAATAAGGACTCATTGATTACACTCTCCCCGTTCAACAATTTTCCTTTTCCAAAAGGCTCTCCCTCCCTCCCTCCACCTTTGCTGCGCCACCCCGTCACTCTTGAAATTTTTTGCTCCAAACCAGTCAAGATTTTTGTTTTTTTTTGACCTTGACACTACTTTAATATAAACCAACATAAGATAACTGTTCCAAAAAACAGAGTTACTCTAAAACAAAATTTCTTGAAATTATATTGTGAAAGTTTGGTCAAAAACTTTGAATATAGGAAAAATCTTATATAAATACGATTGGAATACTCAAATCATAACTTAAGTCACTCACTTCAACAAATTATATATCAAGTTATGCATTATAATTGGAGATTTAAAATTTGGGTCCTACTTCTCACTCATTCATTTATAATAAATAGAGATAATGTTATAAGATTATTAAATTTTAAGATGGATTTAATAAGATTAAGGTTTTTTTACTTAAAATATGTTGAAAGTGCTTTGTTAAATACTCTTACCCTCCTATGCTTAATGTGAGATCTAGTTTGGGAGTGGATTTTTGTCCTTAATGTAGTAACACCTTTTTGGCTTTTTTTCACTTATCTCTCATGTTTATCATTTTTAGAAAAAACTAAGTATAACTTATAGGATAATATGTAGTCTAATGTTATACAAAAATATTTTAGAGAGATCACTTGTTGTTGTAATTAGGTAATTTACTTATTTATTTGAAATTCTGGGTCATTAGACTTAAGGGTGTCTCTATTTGCTATATGCTGATTTAATTTGGACGAAGTCGTCATTGTCTCTAGATGTACTACTTATTCACACACCCTCCTGCCTCGCAAGTTCCTCTTCCTATTTCTCAGATTCTGCTCGTTTACTTTGACTTCTATTTTATCATCATTTACCAGAATGTTATTGATAGTGACTCTCTTTCTTTTCTGGTTTCATATTCAAAAGATATGCTCCATTCATATGAGCCACTAGATTAAAGACATCTTTCTACAAGGATAAGGATTTTTTTAATTAAAAAGAAATCACCCCTGAAATTTCAAATTAAAAGCTACATGCACTTCTAAACTATAAATCTAGATCATAAAAGACTTTGACTTGAAGAACACTAACTCAAAGCAATAAACATAGTTTGATAGATACTCTCCCAAGGAAAAACGAACAAACAAACAAATCTGACCCCTAAGGTGTCAATTTAAACAGTAAAGTGAATTTATTTTCTTCATGCTTTAATTATATTATGAGCAAATTTGTATTTGCATCCGATAGCGAGAACTAAGAATTTCTCAATCCATACGCGCATATAGCTCATAGATAAACTATACCTAAACTTTTGAGAAAACATTTTTATGAAAAGTTTCATAATTATACCATAGGAATTATATTTCTCATGTTGTAGGAGGCCTTTTTTCCTTCATGTTAAGAAAAAGACAAGATATATAATATTAAAAAAAAGTGAGATGATACTTTATCCAATGAATTAGTCACCTAAACTTTTGAGAAAACATTTTTATGAAAAGTTTCATAATTATACCATAGGAATTATATTTCTCATGTTGTAGGAAGCCTTTTTTCCTTCATGTTAAGAAAAAGACAAGATATATAATATTAAAAAAAAGTGAGATGATACTTTATTTAATGAATTAGTCTTGTCCTTTTCTTGACATGAAAAAAAAAGATGCTTCCTACAACATGAGAAATATAATTCCCTTATACCATAAGCAACAATAACATGAGTATTTCACTAAAGAAATATAATTCCCTTTAGAAGAAAGTGTTGGTAGGGGATTATTATTAATTAAGCTAAACAAACCTTAACGCTACTTCTGTCTTTAATATAAAACTTATTTACCTAATTTAATTAAATTAAAGAAATTAGTTAAGTTAGTTAATATAACATATATTTTTCAAAACATCCTGCTCGTTTTTCTCTATTCCCTCTCCTTTTTTATTATTGTTGAAAGAGCATTAATATGAGTAAAAGTAGAAAAATTTGATAAATATGAAAATTATATCTTATATTTAAAACCTAGATTAACTCCTCTAAATATATTTTATATTAATTAAGGATGAGGGGAAGTACAGGGGCAAACCGAAGAATTTTAATGATGGGGGAAAAATAGAAAATAAAAAAATACTATATCATAAATAAAAGTACTTGAAATACAATACAGACCTTATATATAAAAAATTGAAAGAAATTTAGTATAGAAATAAGATCACTTCACTTAATTCTTACTCTGCATATTTTCATATTGTTAAACTCATATAGTTGAATCTGTGCTAAAATTCAAAATAATTTCTTTTTCAATGTATGTAATAAAAGAATCATCAAGAAATTAATCTTCTATTATATTTCGAAGCTTATTCTTGATTATCTTTATATAAGATAAAGATCTTTTAATAGTTGTTATAGAAATTGGAAGTTAGAATGAGTACACATTTAATCAGTCTATCAATAATGGAGTAAATGATGGATTTTCTAATTCTTACTACCCCTTGACATAATTCAGATATATGTAGTTGATAAATTAATCAAATCTGAATATTTACGAATGTTAAGTTTAAAATGTTGTAACTGATCCATCTTGAAATGATAATTTTTTTGTTCTATGAATCTCTAGAATAAAATTTATCAACAAGTTTGAAATATCATCACTATCAAACGATTTATACCTATTTTTTTGGATCTAAAGTCGTGCTGAAAGCAAGTAATTTAATTCAACAGTATTATCATTAAACTTGTTATTTAATTCTTACAATTGATAATCAATTATAACACAAAAGATATTTACACTATAAAATTTTTTAGTAGAAAAATCACTTTTTTCATTTTGAGCATGACCTCTCCTTTCAATATATATTTTTCACTCATTTCTGAAACGTCGATGTCATGTTTTATACAAAGCTCTTGAGCATGCACCAAAAAAATATCCTAACATGTCTCTCTTAATTTCTAAAGTAACTCTTTTATAGTTGAAACCATATGTAAAAAATTTGAAATGTTTTGAAACTCTCATTATAAAGCTTGATAAAGGACTTTAATAACACCCATAATTTCTTTTATAAGATGCAATATGGTGATAATACCCGGCTCCCCTTTTGTTGAAGGAATTAAGCTTGAATGCGAAAAGGCAGTGACTTATAAAAGCATATGAAGGGAGTATATAGTACTTAGATTTGCGCATTTCGCAGATGGCGCCCTCCTTAATATTATCTCTCTGCCACCATTTGTGAGATTCTTTCATTCACAATTTTACATTGCGAGGAGGAGGGGTACGGAATTAACTAATAACCACAATATGGGACGATGAGTCTATAGCAATTAAAAAAGGGGGGAAAAACTAAGACAACAACTTATAGAACTTCTTAGATACATGCCACAATTACATACAACATAATGAGTGCAAACGCTACAACTATAGATAGATCAAATTAAAACCCTCCTCTAAAAATCAGGTACAGCGTCTTAACTATACCAGTCACATGTTTTGTAACGCGGCGAGATCAAATTGAAACAGAAGATGTTGGAGCTGTGTTGGCAATTCGTAATTTCCTCATTAAGATGATCACACCCATATATGGTCATATGTTGAACCTTATAAATGTGTCGGCCTATTATCAATGTGGAACCAAGAAACCGCCATATGCTTACAAGTTAGGTGGCTCTGTATTCATTTGCTATCTATAACGCTTAAATGCTTGTGACTTATGAATTCTTAATCCATCCTCTCTCTATACAGTTAGGTGGTTCCCGAAACACATGATGATTGGGCAATACTTTCAGATATTAATAACATGATTCAGAGGAATTGGTAAGTTGAGTTTATATAGATAGGGATAATAACCTTACGACGGATTCTCTTACGAAAAGAGCACTAAATGAGGGTTTTGACTTGCAAATCTTTGAACCAGAAAGGCTAATAGGTTTTTTAACTTGCTACTTCTTGGTCTCTTACTTTGCATTGCTTTTCATTTCTGGTGTATTAAAAAAAAAGAAAAGAAAGAGGACACAGCTACTGATTAATAGCAGCTAATTTGTTTAGAAATACGGGATTCACTAGTCTTTGAGTTCAAACCTTGCGCCCAAATAAAAACTTGTTCAAAGTGCGATATGCCCTCCGGTGTCAAGCATAGGATGAAGTTTGTGGTGCAAATATTTAATTTGGACTCAAATCCCAAAATTCACATTAATTAATTCCATAATTAGTTCTCTCATTCTTTGTGCCGAGGCAAACTCACATTTTCTGTCTAATTTCAATAATTTCTTGGAGGAATTATAATGAGATTCTAAAGAAGAGACTTAATTACCTATAAGTCTGAATGACAGGGAAATTCGCAAAAATAAACCAAAAAAAAAAATTTGTCAAACTGGACCACCGTACAAACGTTTTACCAAACAAACCTAATTGGTGGCGCCAAGTCAGATGGCGCCATACGTGGGGCCACTGGCCATGTGGCGCTGCCACGTGTGGCGCCACATGTGGCGTGCCAACATGGCACGCCACATAAGTGTCGTGGCGCCACTTTAACAAATAATATTTTTTTTAATTATTATAATTATATATTATTATATTTAATATATATTAAATATAATATATTATATTTAATATATATTAAATATAATATATTATATTTTATATAATATATATTATTTTAATTATTTTTTTATTTTTAATTATTATAATTATATATTTCAAAAATTTTATGATATATTCCTTTTAAAATGATGTGCTATTTTCGAAAAAAATTTCTGGACGGGGCGCTGCCCCTTGACCCCGCCCGCTAACCAGCTAGCGGGACCGCCGTACTAACTGTTCGTAGCACGATTAAATCGTAGATGATGTTCTTTCTTCATAAATAATGGCTAGCGGGACCGCCATTATTTTTGGTTTTTGCCTTCTTTCTTCAACTACCTCGAAGATGATGTTCCACAGAGAAATCTGTTCTTGTTTAGAGAGAGAAATAAGAGCAAAGGGAGCAAGGTAGAGAGAGTGGAAAGAAGTGTGAGAAAGAAAAGAGGAGTACAAACAACTTAGAAGCAAAAGAAGAAATTTATTCAGCAATTCAGGAAGAACTGAGAATGCGACACATTAGTAAATCCTTACGGTGCGAGGGTTAAATCTGAACGGCCTAAATTTATGGTACATTTTTACTTTTTTTCACTTTTATTTAATATAATATATATTATATAAAAATATTATATAATATATATTATATTATATAAAATGATTGGTGATGAAAGAGATGGTGTTCCTTGTGGATTTTTTGAACTTGATCCTACCGGTTTGCCTGTTGATCTTTTTGGAGTATATTATATTAAATATAATGAAGATTTAATTCATATAATATGAAGATTAAAAAAGTAATAATTAAATCGTACTACGAACAGCTACGATTTAATCGCGCGATACTATATCACTACGATTTAATTGCGCTACGAACAGCTAGCACGGCGGTCCTGCTAGCCGGTTAGCGGGCGGGGTCAAGGGGCAGCGCTCCGTCCAGAAAATTTTTTCGAAAGTAGCACATCATTTTAAAAGGAATATTTCATAAAATTTTTGAAATATATAATTATAATAATTAAAAATAAAAAAATAATTAAAATACTATATGTTATATAAAATATTATATATTATATAAAATATTATATATTATATTTAATATATATTAAATATAATAATATATAATTATAATAATTAAAAAAAATTATTTGTTAAAGTGACGTGGCGCCACTTATGTGGCGTGCCACGTTGGCACGCCACATGTGGCACTACACGTGGCAGCGCCACATGGCCAGGGGTGCCATCTGACGTAGCGCCACCAACTAGGTTAGTTTGGCAAAATATTTATACGGTGGTCCAGTTTGACAATTTTTTTTTTGGTTTATTTTTGCGAATTTCCCCTGAATGACAACTAAAGAGTAGGTACGTAATAATAAGGTTTAAAGTAAGAAATGATAATAATTCACTTGTCATTAGAACTTCTCGATAATTAAGTTCTATACTTAGGACCTCATTATAATCCCCCTAATTTCTTTAAAAGGAGAGATAGATATGTATTCCCTCTGGTCCTTATTATAAGGCACCAACTAACAAATTTATTTGATCCTTTTTATAAGGCACTTGTTTGTTCCCAATGCGCATTAATTATCTTTTTCCATATATACCCTAAGTTAATAAGGGTGGTGGGTGAGAGTAATAATTAATACTACCTCTGGTCCTTATTATAAGGCATCAACTATCAATATTTTTTTGTCCTTATTATAAGGCACCGACTTACTTTAACTAACTTATTTATTACATTTTTCCCATTATGTCCTCATTTTTAACTAACTCATTTAAAGTTACATCAGAGGTGAAGTTGGAAACATTTATTAATTTTGAACCTAATTAATGAGTTAACTTCCATTTCTTGGTTTGTGAAAAAAAGTAGTTGGTGCCAATAAGGACCAGAGGGAGTAGAATATTAGAATTTAGTGTAATTAGTAGGGGTAATCTTGAAAATTACTTAAATTTTAGGACAACTTTGAAGATGGAATATCACCTAGAGGGGGTGAATATGTGATTTAAAAATTTATTCGCTTAATCAAGATTTTCGCAAATTATAACTGAATGCCAAATGACCAGAGATTTAAAAGATAATAGACACAAGACAATTTATCCTGGTTCGGTCTAATCCTTACCTACATCCAATCCCCAAGAACTCCTTGGGATTTCCACTATCTCTTCAACGATTACAGATACAAGTTAGGGATGATCCTTTCTCTCCCGGACTCACTCCCCCTTACTACTTGTAATCTCGTACACCCACTACTTAAGGTTCCACAACCTTAAGATTAATCAAAGATAATAAAAGTGTTTACACTCCTCAAGAGTGAGTAATTAATGATCACCGAAGTACAGAATATATCCGAAGATATGAAACTAACAAGAGTAATAAATCAGAGTAAATGCGCAGAGTTTCGGTGGTTGGCGATATTGAATGCTTACGTTTTTATATCTTTTGCCATTAATGCCGTTGGGAGGAACTGGAAGGTGACCGTTGTCACTTGTTTAAATTTCCTTTAAGCTCAAGTTCTCATTAATCAAAATGAACCGTTGAATCTTCAGCTTCTTTCTTTAAATGTGATGGCCGTTGGTTGTACTTGAAAGCTAGAATAAGAATGTCTTGAAGAATGTCTTTGTTTTGCTGCAGCATTAATTCCATATGTTGCTCTGTTTTTCTGCTCCGCAATAAATGTGATGACGTGAGCATTTGCTTTATGTTGCTTTTCATTTATTACTTCGTTTTGAACCCTGAAATCACTAGCAAACATGTTAAAGATGTTTTACAAATGTTTATTTATCAATCTGGCAAGTATCTGCTTAAGTTCAAAACGTTTGAAGAGTTCCAGGAATGATTCGCGATTTTTCCGTATAAAAACTCTAGTTCTTATACAAGAACTCTAGTTTTGTGTACTGGCCCAGACCAGGTTTCAAAGGAACTCGAGTTCTTAAAGAAGAACTCTAGTTCTATATGCAAGAACTCTAGTTCTTGATCTTTCCAAAAAGGTCTGAATGTTTTTCCTCGTGAAGAACTCTAGTTCTTTATCAAGAATTCTAGTTCTTGATAAAGAACTCTAGTCATGAACTCTAGTTCTTGTTCAAGAACTTTAGTTTTTATGTTCCTGAAGAATTCTGGACAAAACATAATTTTGCGAACTCGAGTTCTCAATCCAAGAACTCTAGTTCTTGAATGAAGAACTTTAGTTCTTGACCAATGAACTCTAGTTCTCAAAGCGCTGACTTCTGTTCGAAGAATTTCAGTGAGATACAATCCGCGAACTCGAGTTTTTATGCCAAGAACTCTAGTTCTTGAGTGAAGAACTCTAGTTCTCAACCAAGAACTCTAGTGCACCACTTAAGAACTCTAGTTCTCATGGTTTGAAAAATTTTGAATGATGCAAAGGCCGTGAACTCGAGTTCTACTTCCAAGAACTCGAGTTCTCAATTTGACAGATTGAGAACTTTCTTATCAGAGGCCGCGAACTCGAGTTCTATCCCCAAGAACTCGTTTTTGCTGCTCAACTTTTCTAAACTTGAGTTTTAATGCCCAGAACTCTAGTTTTATAAACCAAAACTCTAGTTTTTGTTAAACCAACAATTAACAAGTGTTTTTATCATCAAAACTTAAGTTGAGAACTAACAAACTTTATTAACTTTAACTGTTTTTATTGGTATGTGAGAATTATTAATTGGTGCCTTATAATAAAGACCAGAGGAAGTAGAATGCTTAGCTTATTTTCATGTTTCACCAAAAGCAAGCTAAAGGCTAAGAATTAATGATGCCGATAATGGATGGAGAGGAGATTTCACGGGGAACAAGAGACTATGCAACACATTGAGTGCTACTTTTTCCAATCCTAAATGTAGGAACTAATCAGGGGTTACTTTTTGACGATTTATGATTGATTTTCATGAATTTCCAGCTTAATTTTGTCATAAATTCGAACATTGTTTTTTCTTTTTGTCTACAACTTTTTTCAGCAATTTACAATTGATCTTTAAGAATTTATGATTCATACAGGGAAAAAAAATCCCCTTTCTTCTTAATGTAAGACATAATTAGAGAGTTGATGTTCGTCCTAAATACAAGATCTATTTCATGTTTTATTTATTTTTAACCAAGTTAACCTTATTGATAATCTCTCAACAATTATCAAATAGGAGATGGAGGGAAGGAATTAAGAAAGACAATTAGGGTATTTTAGAAAATATCAATCATATTAATTAACTTAAATATCATCTTTCATCTACTCAAATTAGTTATCAGGTCTTACATTAAAGATCATATAGTAATATGTCTTTCATTGTGTGTATACATATTTTTTGTCCCACTCATTATATATATATATATATTCACTCTTAATTTATTGTTATTTGATTTCTCAATTCTCCCTCATTCCTTTATACTCATTTGGTTTTTAATATAAAACATATTTATAGAGTTGATCTTAATCCTAAAATATAAGACATAGTTTTCATGAAGCTGTGAAACATGAAAGCAAAGTCGTTAATGTAAAATATGATGTTGTTAATATATACTCCCTCTGGTCTTTATTATAAGGCACCAACTACCCAAAATTTTTGGTCCTTTTTATAAGACACCAACTACATTTAACTAACTTATTTATTATTATTTCCTATTATGCCCTTACTTTAACAAACTTTTTTAAATCTATCTCATTAAAGTAGGGACAAAGTTGAAAACTTTTATTAATTTTAGGCTCATTAATGACTTAACTTTCATTTTCTTGGTTTGTGAGAAAAGATAGTTGGTGCCTTATAATAAAGACCAGAGGGAGTATACAAATGTTATTGTTGATCCCTAAAACTTTTGTCCTCAAAATTACTTCTGATTTTTGGGATATGAAGTTGTCAAACATTAAAATAATTAAAGTCATTAATATAAAATATAATGTTGTTAATATAAATATTAACGTTTTTATTGATCCTTGAAACTTGTGCCCTCAATTTAGGACATTTTGGTTATTTGGTTAGAATAAGAAATCCCATATCTCTATTTCAGTTTTGATTTGAAATTTGATAAATTCACAACACCAATTTATCTTTTCCCATTTTTAATTGTATTTTTCTAGATTCTTGTCTAGTTATTACCTGGCCGGGTTTATTGGCGTATTAATTAAGTTATATACAAACCTTGATAATTTTCGTTGAAGGAAGGTTGAATCATGAATGTGAAAAGGAAGATTAGCTTATAAAAACATGAATCACAGTATACTACGTACACGGATGATGACGTGCCTGTTTCGCAGTGATTATTCTTCCATTCACATTATATGAGGACTGAGGAGCACGGAATATATAAACACAACATGGTATGATGAATCTTAACGTAAAAAGATAAAACTAAGCAATCAACAAACTTAAAGAACTTATTAGGCATATACCACAAATACTAACAATATATAATTAATGAGTGAAAACACGTACAAGACAATAAAGTAAATATGATTAGCCAATCTCATCCCTACTATCTGATTTGGTGCGACATACAACTCATGCATGTTCAGTGTTTCCAAAGCCGTTGAAACCTAGTAATTAGCTATACCAGTCACAAGCTTGTATTAAATGGCAGTAGCTAGACTCTGGTGAATCAAAACATAAGATGTTGTACCACGTAAGAACTATGATAGGAATTCCTAATTAAGATGATCACACCCATATGCCTATAGAGTCTTATGCTGAAGTCTGAGCCTACATTTTCATATGAACTAGCAAGCGGTAGATTGAACCCTCTTGCAGCCTATAATCAATGTGGAACCAAGAAACCACTAGATGCAATTGCAAGTTAGGTGGCCGTGTATTCATTTACTAGCTATAACGCTTATATAAAATCTTCGTCCTCTTTCTATAATAATAGCATCTGAGTTTAGTAATAAGCTGAGGGATTCACATTTCACTAGTAGTCTTTGAGTTCATACCTTGTAAATAAATAAAAAAGATGAAGCAAGTGATTAATTAATATAATTCCTCTAATTGGGCATTTTTTACTTGACTCAAATCCCAAAATTAATCCACATTAATCGATTCCATAATTTTGGGTCTCTAGCTATGTGCCAAGCCAAAGTCACATTTTCCGTCTAATTTCAACAATTTCTTTGAGAGGAGAGAGATGCAGAATGCTTGTTTTTCATGTTTCACCAAAAGCAAGAGCTGAGAATTAATGATGCTGCGCGATAATGGAGAGGAGATTTCACGACCAGGAAGAGGGTAGACTGTGATTGTTACTCTATCTTTAATTTTAAATATATATAGGAGTTAATTAAGAGATTTATTCTGGCATAAAATATCTCGATTTACTATATCTTCCAAATTAATAACCCTTTCCTTACACTATCACTAATTAGTGCATAAAACAACGAGATTCTCATCACGGGGTAATTTAAATGCAAGTGATGGTTAAATAAGGTATTTTAATAAAAACAACTTTCAATTTTTTTACAAACAACTAATTTAACCAATAATTTTATTTGTAAGTTAGTTATTAATTAAGCTATTATATTATGAATGTGAGGGATTATAAGACTATTAGATAAAGGAAGCGTAAAGCTTAAGTTGGGGCATGAAGATGAACATGATCGATGTAAGTCACGGATGAATACAAGCACAAATTATAAGAAACAAGTAAAATAATTGAGAATGGTCGGAGGATAATAGCTTACATAAATGATGCCATAAGAAGGGTGATTAGTAAAAGGTGAGTAATTAGGGTGAGATTTATTTTGCTTAATTAGGGAACTAAATCATTATGATTCCCATTTTAACACCTTAATCAACCCATATTGGGCAACGAGGAATATAATCATAGCTCAATGGATTGAAATAAAAGGAAGAGGCAAGGGG
Source organism: Acacia confusa (assembly GCA_037074495.1). Classification (NCBI taxonomy): domain Eukaryota; kingdom Viridiplantae; phylum Streptophyta; class Magnoliopsida; order Fabales; family Fabaceae; genus Acacia; species Acacia confusa. Next base: position 6,986,919 of record CM073513.1, on the reverse strand, counting down.
ATGTGAGTGTGTCTACTATAATTAACTTGTAGTGTCTTGTCTCTTAGTGAAAGCAAGAATAAACAAATAATAGAGGAGGCCAAGGTTTATATGTTGTGTTATGAAAATCAAACAAATCATGTGGTGATATAACGGATATTTGTTATATTATTATTATTATTTTTGCCAACCAAGAAATGAGTGAGAAACATTTCTTTTTCTTTTGTTTTGGAGTAAGAGCCACAAATAAAATCTAAAGTTTGGTGGAAGCAGTCCACGATGATGATTTTGATTTGTAAAAGGACGTGAGATTTTGGGGCCACATGCAAGATCCTATGCTCATAATCACAGGAAACATTGTCCATTTCATTCTCCTGTTTATGCCTCATCCCAATTGGGTTTCACATGGGCCCCAACATTACTGTTCTGATCTTCACGCTTGTTACTCTTGCCCAGCCCATCTACTGTTTTGGATCACAATCTCTTTTTTCTCTCTCCTCTCTCGTCCCCCATTCAAATCTTACTTAAGTTTTTGTTACCAATATTTATTTATATGTACCAAAAAAATATTTATTTGTAAAGGAGTGACCCTATGCATAAAGTTTCTACTAGGTGAAATATGAGGAATGATAAATGTATTTTGTTAAGGCTTATTCTATAAGCTTTTAGGCTTGCCCTGTTTACACATTAAATAAAAATAATTATATTTATATCATATAAGTAACATAATATTTATTGTACACAAAGACTATTTATGACCTTCAATGTCTACAATGTAAAAGTTTTTTAAAGGCCTATATGGTAAATAAACATTTAAAAAAGCTTCGACCATATTTTATAAAAGTTCAAGTCTAAACCTTAAAAAAAGCCCACATTAACCAAAATCTGATCTAACTTTTTATCCAAAAAAAAAATCTAATCTAACCTATTTCCATCCCCACCTCTCATTCAAATATTTATTTATATTCATCTCATACGTCTCATAGTTATTCCTTTTTTTTTTATTTTTCACGAACCATATGATATTGGAAGTTACTTTCGACTCTAGCTAATTTGACCTCACATCGGGGTTCTCAAAGCATCTTGCACTTATAGCTAGTAAACTCGTTTAATGTTGTTAATACAGGAGAGATCAAGCAAAGTATATGTACAAGAAGCAAAAAATGACGATCGTTTTGGGTTTGCAATGGACGTGAGATAAAATGACAAAAAGACTTGGTTTGGCACGAGGAGTGTCTGGTTCTAGTTATTAATTGAATCATTTTGAACTGTACCCAGGCTGGTAAACCTCGGATCTTTCACAAATGCCCTTTTGTTTGCATCTTCCCCTTTTTTGAGTATATCTGAATTTCTAACACCTGATTTTAAAAAAAATGCTGTTTGGATCACAATTTATGTAAGCAATAAAAAGAGAAAAATAGTTGGCAAAAAATAGTAAAAAAATAATGGCAGCATAATCAAAAAGCTTTTGAAGAGGGAGGGAACAATTTAAAAAGAAGAGAAGAAAAAAAAGGCAGAAAAGGGATGAAACAAACAAATAGCTGAATAGGATCTCTATATTCCAAAGTTTTCGTAACACAAAAACCAGCCACTGAAAGAGGAATTTTTCAAAAATCGAAAGGAATAATCATATACAAGTAGTATAAGATAAGGTTAAGGTGTAAATTTACCCGATAAATTTTCTCCCACAAGCATGACCACATATGGGAGGTGTTGTTGGTTGCTGGTTCTGGTAATAAAGCTACAGATTGTTTGATAGGTGAGGTGATGAGAGGACATAGGAGACAAAGACAGCCATACAAGTGCCCCCACTCCCCTTCATCCCTTCTTTTTATTCCTTCTCTCTAACCATTTCCCTCCCCTTCAATACCCTCCTCACTTGTATAATCTCACTTAGATAAGGTATCAACTTCACGTATCATATCGTATACTATTCCTTTATTTCTTTCTTTATTTTTTTCTTTTTCAATTAGAACAGTATGCATTGACGGTTTAAAGTTATAAACCAGATCAAAACTTACACCTTCCTAGAAGATTTTATATCACTCAGCTATAAGAATATTGTGTCATCAAAAAATAATTTTTCTCCTGCAATTAACAAATTTGGTTGGATGCTAAATGATCAACTAATGGCTTAATGCCCCAATTATTCCAACATTAATACAAGTGCTCTTCTTTTTGAATTTGGATTGAATGACAGGTGTAATAATTGAGGAGTAGTGGGGATTGAATCCTAAACTTAGTGTAACAAAATGACACGTCATATATTAGTAAACCAAGGGTCTTTATCAAAAAGTGGTTGGTCCAATATAATGTGGCGTTGAGTTCTTTTAAGAAGTTTAGGATTTGAGCTGCGGTAACACACTTGCAGTATGCCTTGTATAGAGCTACTATTGTTAAGAGGGTCATTCTTGCCACTGTAATACCCAAATCTAGATTAGTGCCATGTATGGAGCTACCACTATTTGGAGAATCGTCTTTGGCACTGCAATATTCGAATCTATATTAGTCAGCCTAGTAGGTTCGGATGCTGGATGGGAAAAAAAAACTTAAGGGTCTTTGGTAGGAGGGTCGTTCTTGCCACTGTAATACCCGAATCTAGATTAGTGCCTTGTATGGAGCTATCATTGTTAGAAGGATCGTCCTTATCACTGTAATACCCGAATCTATATTAGTCAGCCTAGTAGGTTCGGACGATTGGGAGGGGGGGACTTAAGGGTCTTTGGTACCAGGAGGACTCTAGGTTCGGACGCTTGGGGGGGGGGGAACTTAAGGGTCTTTGGTACCAGGAGGACTCTTGCACCTTTGCATCCTCCTTGATCATTCCATCACATATTCCTTGATATCCATGGATAACAAGTATTATAATTACTCTTTCTTTATCTTACAGAGGTTAGAACAGTTAGTTCCATGGATAAATATGCAATTCCTTCCTTATGATGTAACTTCAAATTTCTCTGTCCTTACTCTTCAAGACAAACCACATATTCTAATCTTAACGAAATTTTGAAACTCAATTCAATTAAACTTTGCATTATATTAAAAAAACAGCAATTACGAATTTCAAGGCTGTTTAAATATTTACTACTTAATTGTTAAGATTTAATTTCATTGAATAAATTGATGAGATTATGAGAAACACACAGATAAACTCAGGAGTGTTATGTAAACCTTGATCTTAATTGATAACGGTCTAATAATTTTTTTAAATATAAACCAAATTGAAACGGAGAAGAATGCAACAAAAACCGTTGGAAATAACGGGTAATCGCAGTTTCATCAAGTTTAAATCCTGTGAGCAGAAAAACAATGCATCCAATAAACACAGAGAAAATAAAATTAGAAATGCAAGTACTGCAGGGATGCTCACTGGAGAGAAGGAGCATGATAAACAGAACATGAACAATATCATCACTATCATCATCATTATTATTAACAGTCAATCGTTGGTGGTCATTCTAAGCCGTCTGATCGGAGAGTCGAGTGGGGAAGGCGAAGGTGAAGGGGACGACGGCGGCGAAGCAGAGTCAGACGGCGAAGACGGAGACGATGACAGAGCCGATGAGGATGTAACGGACGGCGGCGATGAATCCAGATCAGAAGATTCCGTGAGCTTCCTTTTGGTGAACCTGACACCGCCTTCTCTCTCCTGATTTCCCGCCTTAACTTCTCTCTCTCTTGTCGTCATGGAATCCCTTAACCGCTTCACGTCTGATAACTTCACTGGCTTCACTATGAAATCCTCTGCCCCTTCTTCCAAACACCTATGCATATTCCAAATTTTTTTAAAGAATAATACTAATTAATTATCAATTAAACTTTCAAAATTATGCTATCAGTGTGTACCTGTCTATTCGGGGCAAAACGTTCTCAGAGGACATGATCACCACTGGAATTTCTCTGAAGGTGGATGATTCCTGATCCAGATTAACATTTTTGGCTTCAGAAGATTATTGGATTTTCAAATTATTTGAAAATTCAAAAAATTGAGATTTCTTTTCTTCTAACCTTGATTTTCTTGAGTAATTCATAGCCGGTCATTCCAGGCATGCAGTAGTCAGTGATGATTAGATCCACCTTTAAGCCCTGCAAAGCATATACGGAATTAGTTTTCCATTTGAGGAAATTAAAGAGTCTCGAGGGAAGATAAAATCCATGGAAATTAATTCCCCACATCAAAGCCGTCCGATTCGGAAGGAGATTTCTGGTCGTCAAGTCCAAGGAATTGCAGAGCTCTAATTCCACTGTCCACAGCAGTGACTGCGATTTCCCAAAACAGAAAAAATCTTCAGGCCCAAACACACATAAACAGAAAAGCAAACACCGAAAGTCCCATTTTCCTTTCCACACACACCTTTACAAGCTGAAATCCTGAGCAAGCGCTCGATGACTTTCCGATCGACGAGGCTGTCATCGACGGCCAAGACATGAACCTCGTCAGAATCTGCCGGCAAGAGATCACAGACCTCCATCGTAAACACCGTTCTTCGCCGGGAATTACTAGAAGAAGAGGAAGAGAAACAGAAGGGAAAAGGAGAGGTTTTGAGAGGTGGGAGCTAAAACGTTATATACGGTGTAACATGGAATAAGGTTGTTTTGTTTTGAATTTGATCTGTCGAAAATGTGAGTACCTGTGTGCTGTGTATGTGTGGGTGTGTAATGTGTTTCACTTTCTCTCCGATATATTTAAAAAAAAAAAAAAAAAAAAAAAGTCTCTTTCCTAAAAATCAAATCTTTCTCTCACTAAGAAATCCCAAAGTCTTCTCTCTCTCCTGGGTTTTGTTTATTTCTTTTTGAAAATATGGGACATGGCCCTGAGATTCTGAAATCCACTTGGGTGCGATCTCCATATCAGCGACTTTCCTTTTTACTTTTCTTTTTCCAGGGTCCCCACTCGTGAAGCGATATCTCGCAGGGATTGGCGAGATTTTGGTCAATCTTGGGGATTTACGAGTGTCTCACACAGTAACTGGTCGGGTTCTAGAGAAATGATGGTGTGGGGGAGGAGTTGACGGCGGGTCAACGGAGAAACGGCGCGGTCACTTCCCCAGACTTAAGTCTCGCCCCTTTAATACGCCGACTGACGTTTCCACTCTCACCGATTCATTTCATGCTGCTCAAATATGCTAATTTGTGAGCTTAATTAAAAGGGGTTAGCTTAAGCGTTAAGCGTTAAGAGTTAAAAGTGGTGAGGGGCGTGCTGCAATTAAAATTTTTTAAATTTAAATTCTCAAAGTAAAAAAAATATGGTCATGTAGTTAATCAAATACTCCTTCGGGTCCTTATTATAAGGTACTAACTACCAATAATTTTTTGTTTTTTTATAAGACACCAACTACATTTAACTAACTTATTTTTTACTATTTTCCTATTATGCCCTTAATTTAACACACTCCTTTAAATCTATATTATTAAAGTAGGGATAAAGTTGTAAACTTTTATCAATTTTAGGCTTATTTAATGACTTAACTTCCATTTTGTGGTTTGTGAAAAAAGATAGTTGGTGCCTTATAATAAAAACAATAAGGAGTATATCTCTTATCTTATTTATACGCAGGAGGAACTTATTTATTTATCCTATTATGTCACGTTATTAAATGTTGTAAATGAATATATAATTTTATCCTATTTAACTTTGTAGTATTGGGGAGAGTATATGCTACTTTTTATCTTTAAATTAGGTCTTATATTAAGAATCAAAGATATTAAATAAAAATAATAAAGTTAAAAAGTTGTTAAATTTTAAAACATATAATTGGATTCAATGTTTTCCTTAGATTCCATAAGAAAGTCTTAAAAAATTGTTTATAAATAGGACTAGATGGGCATTTTAAAAGTTTTACTCACTTTACCCAGGATAAAAAAATAAATTTTATGAATATGTATATTGAAATCATGACATTTTATATATTTTATTGAAAGTTTTCTAAATATTGAGAATGAGAATAAATACTTACTTATAATTTATAAGAAAATCTTACAAAAATTTAAATTTTTTTAAAAGAGGAATCATTTTCATAATAAAAAAAGGAGGAATATCTGTTTCTATTATGGATCAAGGAAAAAAAATAATAATAAAGAGTGGTAATAAAAATGGAGAGAGAATGTGTCTAGTAAGTGTCGTCTCGTGGGCCTTCGTAAATTGTGGTAATATAGACTTTTGGGGGGACAGAGGATCTATGCCAATCTCGTTGGAAGCGATATCACGCACGTGCTGGCTCGTGTGCTCTGCGTTATGCGATTTCACTGTATTTTATTTTCACTTGTTTTCTTTTTTTAAAATTAAACACATATTTTCGGTAAATATTCTATTATATTCTCATTATTATTGACATGAAATTAGCTGTGATCTCATAAGATTTTATAGAGATTCGTACTCCAATTTGCTTACCAACCTATAATTTGAATTTTTTTAAAACTTCAAGATCATGTTTACAAAGGACATGTTATTTGAAAAATAGAAGGATTAATGGTCAAGATAATTAATGCCAGCTCAACTTTGGATATTTTTTTCCATCCTTTTTGGCTTTGATATAAATGTATGTGCATTTATGTTCTATTAAAGATGATACCATATCACCAATTCAAAATCATTAGTGGATTGTACGGCGAGAGGACATATGAATATAGAATGATTTTTTAATTTATGCATATATATTGACCAATTAATAATGAATATCCATGACAATTAAGATATCCTAACCTTGATATATTTTTACCATCACTAACCTTAATAATCTTAATAAATCAAAAGGTTTTAGTACGATGATATCATAATTTCTCGTTAGCATCTAATCCTATTTATAAGATTTCACTTTTTGGTGTTTTGATACAAAATCCTTTACAAAATTTAATGAAACATTTATGTTTTTGGAAAAATAAATAAATAAAAATTTACTTTTGGATTTTATATTCTCCTCATTTCTTTATCCAATTAATTATATTATACCACCTCCGGTCTTAATTATAAAATTATTTTTGTAATGCAAAGTTACAATACAAAAAATGGTCTTTTAATTAAGACCGAAGAGAGTACTAATTAAAGGGTTGTTTTGTAATATTGTTATAATTATTCACATTTAACTAATTTTTTTTTATCAATTTTCTTAATCTTATGAAAATTATTGCTAATAATGCATGTCTTGTAAAAATGACCGGATGAGTAACAAATATTAAACACCTGTATTTATACTTGAAAAGTTTTTGAATCATATCTTCAACCGCTTATGTCCGATTCATTTACATTTTAAGAATTATTTGTTTTTTTTGTATAACCTGAAAAATCCATCTATGATTTATGTCGGTGTGTTGCCTTTTGAGAAATAATGCAAGTAGCATTTCAATTTTTTTGAATCCCTCAAGTCTCATGAAATTGAAATACATTTAAATATGTTTTATTTTATTTTGGATACTATACTTTTTTTTAATATTATTATATGGTATTTGATTCGGAATTCGTGACTACCCCTCTTAACACAAATGTCTCATTTAGGACTTGAACTCAAGAACCCAAAATGATCTAGTGGGGATTTACATTGTTAGACCAACTCTATGTTAATTTTTAAACACTATACTACTTTATGAACTAAGTCAAATTATTTTGCAGAAAAATTTTCATCTTTTATTTTTTTCAGAAACAATGTAAGAAATAAATATGTAACTTAACACTAATTATTTTCATCACATTATAAACTTTTTTGGTCTTGATTCACATAACGCACTTTTTACATAAGTAAGAAAAATGCGATACTAAAAAAACATTGTGCATATGGATAATGGAGATGTTTTAATTTTGAAATTCTGATATTTATGAACGCTAGAGAATAAATATTAAAGATATATTTTTAATTTTTTAAATTGAGTGAATCCTAATTAAATCCTTCTGAAATAGCAAAATCTAAATTCAGACATGCACTTTCAAAAAATTCTTAATCAAGCCACGAGGCCTAACTAAAGATTTTAGAATATTGTTGAAAGACCATAATGCCCTTATTCAATTAAAAAAAATAAAGATTTGTAATCTATCAATTCTCGTATACTTTTAAGTTTTAACCCAACGCCAAAATCTACACATCTTTAAATATTGGAATCATTAGGATCTCAATGTTGCAACATGGGATTGTTGATTGTATCAGGAGGACAACCGAGTCTTTTCATCTGATTATAAACTTGCCATACCTTGTCAGTTCTTCCAGCTTTGACGTGAACACGCATGATATATTGTTGAAAGTAATTGAATTTGGATGGCAACCCACATCTCTATCATCTCAGAGAAAACATTATGAATCAAATTAATAATTTCAGAAATCCCTAATCAGGCTTATAAGGCTTATTAGGGATTTGTTTAAAGTGCATGCCTTGATATTGATTTTAGATATTTTAAATGGATTTAAATGAGATTTTTTTTCTTTTAAATTTAAGCAATGCATTCGCAAATGATTTGAAATTAAATAAATTTATTCATTAAAGAAAATCAGAACTAATAAAGAAGAAAGTTTTAATTAAACTGAGGAGGGTTACACACAGCATTCACCCACACACAAACATGCCCCTAATTCACTCGAAATTTTTAATTAAGTTAATTGAAGTTGATGATGGAGAATTAATTAAGAGAACTCTCCTAAGATGAAAGTTTAGGGAATTAAAAGGAAAAAATGTCAACGCGTCTAATTAAACGATACGAATTAAGTCCATGATGAATTTTTTTAATATATTGTTTTTGTTATCATCAATATATATGGATAATAGTTTCAAAATATTATCATGAGTTTTGAGATAATAAAAAATAAATGCTCCACGTCTAATACAAAACGTAGCATTTATATGATAAAAGGAACAGAGCATGTGATATATATTTTGCAAATTTTAGGGTTCAAATATCATTATCCCCAAAAGTAGAGTCCATATCTTTTGGATAACATATTTAAACCACATTATCGTGATATATCAAAGTTAGGAACGATCCGTTGGCCAAAAAAATAAAAAATAAAAAAAGTCAGGAACTATCCACTTACCAAGCAAATATTTATTTACATGCATGCGTCGTTTTTCTTTTTTAACAAAATAGCTTTTTTTTTCACTTAAAATTTGTTTCATTGCAGTAAATTAGAACACCTTCTTTAATTTAATTAAATTTGATGTTTTTATAATAAAATTAGACCATATATATTAGGTGCAAGTAGAGATGTCCAAAGATTGGACTAAACCAAGTTGGAGATCACCCTGAGTTTTAGCCCGATAGGACCTCGGGCAGGACAAGTTAGCCTGAGGTCTGGTCTGGTACCAGCCTGAAATCCGATTAGACCAGACCGCACTAGACTTGTGGACTACCTAGACTCCAATTTTATTTTTTATTTTTGCCTTCTTGGGAGGCAATATTTTAACTTTGGTTTCATTTAACTTCCGAAAGTAATAAAAAGTGATTAGTAAAAAGTGATTCTTATAAGTTAAAAAACACATTAAAATGCCTAGAGCCCAGTGAGTAGCTAAGTGCAGACCAAACCAGTCTAAGGGGTCTAAGCCCCTGGACTAAAGTTTGGTCCAATTTGAGCAGTTTGGTCCAGTTCGGTTTGGTCAAATTGTCTTGGACCAAATTTTTTTCCCTAGACTGGGTCGAGTTGAATCAGACCAATTAGACCACTAGGTTTTTTGGACAATCCTAAGTGCAACTTTGTCAAACAAATTTAAGTAAACTCGTGACCATGACATAAAATCATATGGTGAATTCGAATTATAAACTTATAAGAGTTTACTTTTATTAATAAATAGATATTAATAGTGTATAACTAAATAATTAAAATATAAATAATTACACAAAATTATTTAAATATATTTTAGATCTGAATAATTAAAATTTACTTAAAATTTTTAATACAAGTAAATTTACTTAAAATTCAATCAAATTTATTTTTATTGATGCTCCCTCAACTATAATTAAAAAGAAAAAAAAAATAAGGAAATTAAAAAAAATGATTAGAGTATTTTAGAAAATACATATCATATTAGCTAACTTGACCAACTTTTATAATATAATCAAATTAATTGAATATATCTTATATTAAAAACTAGATGGACTATCTTCTAAATTAAAATAGATTTGCTTTTAAGACTCAAATATTTAAAAACTAATGTTGAGACTGTTGACTCTAAAAATATTGAATAATGAGGATGAAGCCTCAAAGATGATCAAGTCTTTTGAGAGGTTGAGAGAATCTTTCAAGAAGAAAGAGCTTTCATTGTCTCTCTTTTTTCATCTTTGAATTCATTTTGTGTCGAGCAAGTGGCAGTGGGACCAAACAATGATCAAAATTCCAACCCTTTTTCTCCATCTCCTTTTCTCCCCGTTTTGAAAAGTTGTAAAAATGAATGCCTTTTGGACTTTGAAAATTAAAACCTATTACCTATGCTTTTAAATATTAGTCCCGTTAATATTTTTTTTAGAAATTATTAAAATTAAATAAATTATTTTAAAGTACTTATATCTACTATTTTTCCTTCAAACTAGTTAGTTTAACTTATAAACTGATATATAATCTAATGATACATAATTTATATTATGATTAAGTAATACATTTAATTTTATTAACATTAAAAAAAAATTAACGTGGTCTTATATTTAGAACCAAAATAAAATACTACAATCCAAACTTTTTTAAAAAAAAAAATCTGACATTTTTGAGATCAAATCTGAAGGATTCTTCAATGCGATTGCGTTTTTCTGAGATTGACCTTTCTTCAGTCTTCACTTTGCGATCCATCTCTTAATCGATCACACGTATCATATCATTCTTATCCTGTGAATTGAAGCTAACATCAAAATATTTTATATGTCTCCCATATTCTTTTCCATTATTATTATTATTACTCTTTAGCCACCTTACCATTGCGACCATTGGAAACCAGTAACATTGGCAAAATGACATTCTAGGACTTTCAACTGAAAACCACCCAAATTTGAAAAATAAAATTAAAGAAATAATGTTTTGAGTTAAAAAAAAAAAAAAAAAGGTCTTACGTCATGCTTTCTTTGGTCCTAAATACAATATCCCTTTTAAAAAAAAATTGATCCATAATATTCATGTTACAATTTACTAGGAATAAACTCGAATATTATTAATATAACATTTTTTATATATTCTTAAATACGAACAAAGTTGAAAAATGTTCCATTTTCAGAAAAAAATTAATTTAGTGAACCATCTTTCTTTAATTCTAGTGAGGTAGTTAATGGTAACTTATAATAATATGTTCACCCTATAATTTTCATAAATCATTGTTTCTACTTATGACCCCAATAAATACTCCAACAATTTGTTGGGACTAGCTTTTGTCACCCTATGTATAACTCCAGTATAAAAGCCTAAATGAGTCAAAAAAAAAAAATGTTTAGATGGATGACATTGAAATCAAATGATTTTTTCCCCCCGAAAGCTAAGTTAAACCTAAAGTTTTTGGGATTACAAAAGCCTCGTGAGCATTTAAATTATTTTTTTTTTTATGAAAAAAACCCATCCAAATATAAATCATACCATATTAATTAACTTTGAAAGTTTTAGATGGTAAAGACTTTGTTAATAACATTATGTACAGAAAATATCAGGTTGGATGTTGTACGGATCGAACCCTTGACCTTCATACGATGGAATTTTTTTGTTTTTGTTTTTGGGGGCTAGCTAGCAATAGGAAACCATATTGCCACTAAATAATTTGCCATTAGTTGGAATCTTGTCCTAACCCTGATAGGTTACCGGTGTCTATCCCATCTAAACTTTCTTTTACCAAAAAAAAAAAAAACAATTTGCCATTGGCTCAAAAATTAATAGTTCTGGCTCTAACTTAAAAGTAAGGTAAAATAAAAATACTCTAACATAAAAATTAATCGGAGTCAAATATTAAAATGCAAAGAAAATAACTTTTGCAAAAATTAAATCTTCAATTATCATTGTAATGACATAGAGATTGAAAGAAAATGAAAAGTATGCAATGCACCTTTAAATTTAAAATTTTCTCGATGTATCTCTTATAGCTTATTAATTTATTATTTTACTATCAACATATGATTTGTTGGATTTTTAGAAAATTTGATAAGTTGAGGTGTTATTTAAAGTTGGAAAATTGTCCTTTACATAATCTAAAGATATTAAAATATTTATTCAAAAATTAAAAAGACATAAATTTACACCTATTAACAAAACACATGTCATTATTAGTAAAATAATATATTAAATGAGATGTTATTATCAAGTTTTAAACAGTTAAATGTATTTTTGTATAACCTAAAGGACAAGACTTATATCTACAAAAAATAATTGCCATCTCTATCTTTTAAGGGCCCATTTAGGTTATGCTTTTATAGAATAGTTTTCGGGAATTATATGATAAAAATGGTTTTTGGAGAATGGTTTTTAAAAAATAGTTTTTAGGATTTACGAGGTAAAAATAATTTTTGAAAAAATAGCTTTTGAAGAAAAATGATAGTGTTTGGATAACTTCAAAACCTAGATTTTAACAAAAGTTTGTCAAACACCTCAAAATTGTCTAGAAACTATTATGCATCAAAATTTAAGTTTTAGTAAAAGTTTGTCAAACATCCTTATTTTGTTCAAAAGCTATTTTGTATCAAAACCTAAGTTTTGCCATAAACTTACCAAATACCCCTATTTTTTCTAAAAACTATTTTACATCAAAACCTAGATTTTGAATCCCAAAACTTAGGTTTTGTGAAAACCTTTTTTTTTTCAGTTTTTTCTCTCTCATCTGCCATCATCAGTATTTTTTCAATATCAGCTAATATTTTTAAGCTATTTTAGTACCTTTCAGTATTCTGAAATATTTTTGCAAGACTAGAAATTACTCGAAATATTTTTTTCAATATCGTAATTTTTTTTCAAGATAAGTAAATATTTTTTCAGTATCTTTTATGTATCTTTTTGATACCCATTAGTACCATAAAATATTTCTTCAAGATTTTCAGTACCTGAAATATTTTTTCAAATTCCTAAAATAAATTTTTAAGACCATGAGAAGTATTTTTTTCAGTACCAATTAGTATTAAGTATTTTCTTAGTATTCGTCAGTACCCTGAAATATTTTTTCAAAATCAGTTATTACCAGAAATATCTTTTTAATATTGTAAAATAATTTTTTAAGATCATAAAATATTTTAGGGTACTAACTTGTACTGAAAAAATACTACATGATCTTAAAAATTTATTTTATGATATTGAAAAAATATTTTAGGGTAATGACCGATCTTGAAAAAATATTTATGATACTGAAAGGTATTAAAAAATATCTTAAGGTAACCGATTCATACTGCAAAAATAAGTCATGATCTTGAAAATTTTTGTCCTGATATTGAAAAAATATTTTAAAGTACTAAAGAAATACTTAAGGATATTGAAAGGTATTGAAAAAATACTGATGATGGCAAAGGAGAAAGAAAAATCTGAAAAAAAAAGTTTTCCTTCCCAAAACCTAAGTTTTGATGCAAAATAGCTTGTACAAAAAAAAAGGAGTATTTGATAAGCTTATGATAAAACTTAGGTTTTGATGTAAAATAACTTTAAAAAAAAAAATAGGTGTTTAATAAACTTATGATAAAACTTAGATTTTGTTTGCTTTCAAACGGGCTCTCTGATAAAAAAATCAAAGGACGGGGTCTTCACACTGCTCCTTAGACTGACCAAATTAAGTCATCCTCATCTTTTAAGGATAGCAATGGCAAAACAAGAGAACAAACTTGTCATTAAAAAAAATAGAGACCACCAGAATCATAAGCTTCTAGATGAGTTCAGTTTAAATAAATCAAAAAGAGTTTTTATGAGAGAAGAAAATAGAAAAAATGCTGCGATTTGAATTATTTTCTGTGGGAATTGTAGTCTTTAAATAGCAATGATAGTTTATCATTAAAAAAAGCAGCAAAAATATTTTAATTAGGGTTTTAAGTTTTAACCTGTAGGTAACGAAAAGGAGGAGAGTAACGCTGTTAATGCCGGTGTAAAAAAGATACATATAGCAATTATTTATTGGAGAACTGATATACCGGACAAATGGAATTGGAGTTAAATTTTTGTCTGAAACCAAATTACTTTTAAAAAATTCATATAAATATATTAAAAATAGGGAGAATGACAAAAAAAAAGAACTTTAAAATTGTAAAATCCTAAATTAGGCTTGTTATCAAGAATATTGATAAAAGGGTTAAGTAGCAAATTTATTTCAGAAATGTACACCTAACGGTAATATCATTTTGGAAGTTTTTTCCTAGTTTAATATCATCTCAAATGTTTTAAAACATACCAATGTTACTATTTTCTGTTAAAAAGTTAATAATCAACGTCAATTTTTTAATAATATTAGGTCACATTGCAACATTTTAAAACTTTCGGGATGACATTAAACCTAAAAAAACTTCAAGGGTAATATTACTCCTAAATATATATTTCTGAGACAAATTTACTACTTCACTCTTGATAAAATAGTGACGATACTTGATAAATAATTTACAACTCATTAAATGAGAAATACACAATTTGTGATTTTACAATTTTAAAGTTCTTTTCTGTGATTCCACTTTCAAAATATATATAATATTAGAGAAATTTGTGAATTGGGTAAAACTTTTCCCTTTCTTTTTTAAAGTTCAATTCAAAGCAAGATTTTCTGTTCTCTTTTTAAAATTTTATCTTGTTGGGTTCTATGGGTGCCTAAGATGGTCAATTGGAAGACTTCAAAATCAGAAAAAGGGAAAAAAGGAGTCGATCGTTACAAAAAGAGTATATTGAGGGGTTGAAAACTCTGTTTTTATTTTTATTGCTTTATACCCTTCTAATCCGGAGCTTTTTTTGCAATCCAAACCGCAAAAGGCACATTCTCATAAAGACAGACTCCTGCTACTTTTTTTATATAAAAAAATTCTATGATTTTCTTAAAAGTATTACTCCCTTCAATTATTTTTAACTAGCATTTTCAAGAAAATCATTTCGTTTCTATTTATCTATCATTTTTATCAAAATGATTACGATAACACTATATTTTTAGCTATACATTATCATCAAGTTGAAGGCATTGTTTATTGCCACGATGAATTAAAGGCACAAAGTTAAAAGGAATTTAAAAAATTTGGATAATGACTTAAAAGATGAACTTTGGATATAATATAACAAGTCATACCAAGAATTTATCTAATTTGATTAGATTAAGGAAGTTAATTAATTTAGTTAGTATAACATATATTTTGTAAAACACTCTAGCATCTTTCTTAATTCATTTATTCCCTCTCCTCCTTAATTATTCTTGAGGGGTATTAATAGGAGTAAATTAGAAAAAAAAATTGACAAATATAAAAATTTTCTCTTATATTTAAGGCTAACATCAACTCTTTAAATATATTTTATATTAACAATAGGGAGTATTTCCCAAACTTGGTATAATATATGACATACAGAACCCACGGTTATTTATAGAGTAGTTGTCTACATGATGATTCTCAAAATTGATTCTCAAGTGAGGTGTTGGTGTATCTCAAGGGCTTGTTTGGAGTAGTGTTGACAAAGTGACTTTTATCTCAACAGGTTTTATAAATTGAAGATGGGTTAAAAACTAATTTTGTATAATATGATTTATATTTAGATAATTTTTTTTAAAATAAAAAAGTCAATTTGACATAAACTTATTTGAATGATGTATTAAAAAGTTAGTTTTAAAATATTTTAGGGTTAAGGTACATATTGACCAAGAAGTATAACATAAAAGAGCATCTATCACAAAAATGTTTTAGAGGGACAAAAAATACAAATGAAGTATTGAAAATGAAAAAAAAAACTAATAAACAATTTAAAATTGAAAAATAATACAATGCCGTTAATTTCAAGTTAACTCCATTGGTCAATCAACCGTTGGTCAATGGATCTGCCTTGAATTCAAGCTCATCCGTGGTAGTCATAGAGGAGGAGGAGGAGGAACAAGCTAACGACGTTGTCACTAGTGCCACTAGCGCAACCTTTCTTTGGTATCACAGGGTAGAAAATCAAAATGGAAACGAAATAAAATTAAAGAACGGAGAGCTTGTGCTTTCCAAGGAAGAGGACAATGAATAATGAAGTCGCTCTGCATATGAGATCTTTCCACCATTCTAGCGTTTAACATAGCTTCCTGAACAACGTTGTGCGCCTTTGTTCTACTTCCACTCTCCTTCTCCGCAAACAATTGATGATGATGAATCATGACTCTGATTCTCACTACTCATTTGAAGTGCAACGGGGGAGAGAAGGAAGAAGGGAAGTCGTTGACAACGATGGTGATGAATGCAAGAGTCGCCGACGACGAAAGTAGCATTTTGTAGGCTAATTTGCACATTCCATAGTGTATTTTTTTTCTTTTTATTTTCAATTGTTCATTCGTATTTTTGGTTCATCTAAAATATTTTTGTGTCAGGTTCTCTTTACATAACACTTTATTGATCAATCTCCAGTTTAACCCTAATACAAAGAAAAGTCAAAAGCCATAAAATAAAATAAAAGTTGCTGTAACCTTAAACTGAGTTTTAGGCCAAACATAATTTTTTTTATTCAACTTGGTTTAAAAGTTCTTTTTGTACCTCGAAAGGATGGCTCCATTAGCGACCCCAGACAATCCTGGGGGGGAAAAACAGCTGAAAGAAGTATATCTTTTGTCAAATCTATGGGTGTCACCCAATAATCAATTTTAAGTTGAGGGTCGGTGTTTAGATGTGAATCTTTAATAATTGATCTTGTGCTGATTTCTCAAACACACATGTACTCCCCCTACTCCAAAATATGTAAGAAGCCTTCTAAAACAAAAACAAAAAAAAAATTGATATAAAATATAAGAGTTTGACACAGTAAAATGATAAATGTATATTTAAAAATCAAATTCTTTAATAAGAGTAAAATATGTCAATTTTATCAATTCAAAACATATTAAATCACTTGACTAAGATTCTTCAGATTGAGTGAATTAGTTAACAACATCTTACTAAATTTTGGACAAAAGAGAGTCAAAGGTTGTCTCAAATTTTGATGGTTTTTGATATATCCCAGAAAGATTAGTGTTGGTCCCCCAATAAGAATCATAAATAACAAGTGTAATTAAGTTAATAAAGCTTTTCTTCTTTTGGAAAATGAAGTTGAATTCCTAAGAGAAAAAAGAAATGGAGTTGATTCGTTTTGCACCCATACATGCTCACTCAATTATATTACTTTGGTTTTAGCAGATCATGGCCGACCAACTGATCCTAACTGTTTGGATTGAATTGCATCTGATCATCAAGAAAAGAATCAAGAGGTTCAAAAGTTCAATAGAATCAAGGACACTTTGATGCTAAGTTAAAAGAAGAAAATGAAGAGAAGGATCCACACCCAGAAGGTTAAATTAATTAATATTTTTAAATTTGGATTATATGTTCAAGATTTGGCATCTACTTTTTCAAATTTGATTTTGATTTGGGGCATCTTTTGTATATATATTTGCCTTTGCACTATTGGCAATATCTTGGGAACTTTGGATCTATATATATCTCGCTTTACCAATCACGTCCACATCAAATCTCTTTTTTTCTTTTTACTTTTCTAAATAGAGTTCCTCGGCATCTTTCGTCTTTTCAACACACCTCTCTTTTCTTTGATCTACGCTTACGATGTTGGAATATCATCCACAAAGACAACATTTGGAATTGTTCCGTGTTGGTTTCCACCCTTCAAATAGATTTTTATCTATAATTATTTTTCACAAATTTATAATTTGCATTTATAATTAATATCTATGTACTCATTATTCATCCTCAGGGTAAGACTAGAGAAATTGTTTGCTTTAGTTTTAAATATAAGACTCCATACCAAGGTAGTTAAAGTTAAGATTTTACGTAAAATCGGAAGAGGGATAAAAATCATAAAACGTAAAAAAATCGTAAAAACATAAATGTATTTGAAAAATTAGTAAAATCGTTTTAATGAAAAAAAATCATAAAAACTTAAAGTTGCAGCAATAAAACGAGATTTTAATTACCATACTACATATGCATACGGTTTATCTTTCAAAATTATTATTTTTAATTGCACTTAATGATTAACTGAGTATTTTATGAAATCAACCCACTTTTATTATAAAATAACCAATTTAATCAAATTTCTTGATCTCTACAACCGTAGCTTAGTTATTTAACTCTTACGTCTATAATTAAGTGTATGGGTGAGACTCAAAAATCAAGATTTCAACGACTACCTTTATGTACGTAATCTTAAGTTCAGTCCTTCCGTCAAAATTACTGGATCTTATTCACAAGTCATAACCACCAAATATTTTGTTTACACTCTTGTCCACTAGTGGTTCGGTTTCTCTACTATTCCTCCCTCGGATTCGCCTTCAACGACGCATGTTTTGTAACCCGTTTTATCCTTTTAAATAAATTGTCTTTTCATTGAAAAAAATATTGAATGATTTGAGATATGGGTCATCCCACTGAAATTCAATCCTCGCCGTTGTTTTTTTTTTAGTTTTTTAAAAATTGTTTTGTTCTTCTTCCTCCTCCTTAACACGATGTCATGTCTCTTTGAATGATATGCATGCTACAATGTTGCAGTAATTTATCACCCTTTTTTTTCATATAAAATTAGGAATTGCTTGGATATGATAGGAATGGATACTAATAATGGCATAATTGGGAATATAAATGGACAAAATGGAGTAATTATATATATATATATATATATATATATATATATATATATATATATATATTCTCTTTAGAGTCTTGATAAGTGGGCCTAGGAACTTGATACAAAGCAGACCGAAGCATCAAGTTAATTTTTCATGGACCATTTTTTTCCGTTATGGAAAAAGGATTAGCCCTTTTTTAGTTAAACGGATAAGCTTAATAAAACCAAAGCTCCAAGAATTCAAAAAAAAAAAAAACAAAAACAAAACAAAGCTCCAAGAATATGCTTCATCAAATTTTTGAACAATATGACAACGTTTTATTAAGAGCTTCATCCAAATTTGGGCCCCAAAAAGAGCTTGATCCAAAACAAAAATTCATAACGATAGGCCTTGGGCTTCTAATATTTGTATGATACTTAGATCCAATGTCTAATAACGTAACACTCTGGTCCTATTTATAAGTCTCATTTGACCAAATCTCATATACCAAGAAGAAGTAGGTATCTCAATGATTATGGAACAATTTTCCAACTTTACCCTCATTTATGAATGGGTAGCTTTTAAAATTTATTGTCTAATCTCTCATCTTTTTCTCTTTCCAACATGGCCAGCCAATTTAATTTAGGGAAAATTGATTACAGGGCCCAAGGAAGCAAAATAATTACAAAAAAAGCCCAAAAAACATTCACATGCCAGGGCCTTTTCTGGCATTTTTTCAAAAAAAAGTGTACGGACATAGTTACTAATTGCTACAGATGTAGTTGTTAATTGCTACAGATGTAGTTGTTAAAATGTAGTTGTTAATTAGACTGATTTAGTTGTTAACGGGGACTGATATAGTTGTTAACCGCTACTGATGTAGTTGTTAGGGCCTTTTCTGGTATGTGAATGTTTCTTGGGCCTTTTTTGTAATTATTTTGCTTCCTTGGGCTTTGTAATCAATTTTCCCTTTAATTTAGGGGGGGGGGAATTATGCTAACGTAGCAACACCTCTTCACTCCTCTCTCAATGTACTAGAAATCATATTGTGGCGCCATTTGAATGTAAATATTCTGGAAAAAAGTGGCGGGTAAAGAATTTTTTTAAAAAATCACTCAAGCTAACAGCAAAGTGGCGCGTAAAGAATTTTTTTTAAAAAATGACTCAATAAAATAAATTACAAATTTGAGAATTAGCAGTAAAAAAAAGTCTTTCCAACGGCACATGTATGGGGTAGAGAGAGAGAGAGACAATGAAATAAATTTATGGATGAAAAAGCATGTGGTCATTGGAAGAGCAAAATGACGTGTTTCAGGAGCCAAGTGTGGTCATTGGAGCATGAAGGAGGCTTGCTTTAGGAGTCAAATGTCATTATTACCGGTATAGAATAAATTAATAATTCATGTGTTCAATTAAGAAGGTTAAAATTGTCACAATAACCTTAATTTAGTCAAAATAGACTTATAAATAGGACTAAATTTTTTAGTCAAATGGGACTTATAAATAGGACCAGAGTGGTATTACAGATTCTGAATTTATTTGAGGTAGTTGAGAGCGATTATTCTTCAATTTGTCCTGACGAGAATATGATCGGTAATTATTAAGGGTTAAGGTGCAAAAATATACATGTGCTTTACTCTGAGAATCGCCCAACACCATGTGCTTTATTTAGATACAAAAGTGCACATGTGGTTACAAATTAGGTGCAAAAATATCATTTGACTGTTAAATTTGATTTTTTTTTTGGATTAAGGTGCAATTTTACCAACGAACTATTGGCTCAAGAGCAATTTCGCCAATAAACTCTCTAGTGGACCAAAATTACCAACAAACTGTTAAAACAGGAGCAATTTCGCCAACGCCGTTAAATCTAGTCTGACGCCGTTAATGTGCTTCATGCAAAAATTATAGAATAGGACCCAGATGTTTATGAAACTATATTTAAGCCCCAAAAAATTTAAATTTTTTTATTTTAGTCCCTCCACGTACTTTATATGGAGGGATTAAAGTGAAAATTATAAAAAAATTTGGGCCGGAAAGATAATTTTCTAAAATTTTGGGTTCTTTTCTGTAATTTTTACAAGGTCATTCCTACCCCTCAAAATCCGCCGCCTAGCTTGTTTAAACAGGCCGAAAACAAAACTACATCTAACAGCCTGTTTAAAGTAAGTGTGCTTTTGGCATGTTTAAAGTAATTCTGTTTTCGCCCTTTTTGAGGTAGACTTGTTTTGAGGTGAGGCCTGTGGTTTGTCAGGCTGGTTATAAAATTTTTTAAAATTACAGGCCTCCTTAATAGGCCACAGGCCATGTCAGACTAAGGTTAAAAAAAGGCCTGTAACCAGGGGAAGATTTTGGGGGTAAGGATGACCCCACAAAAATTACATAAAAGAACCCAAAATTTTAGAAAATTATCTTTAGGCCCATAAAATTTTTGTAATTTTCACTTTAGTCCCTCCATATAAAGTACGTGGAGGGACTAAAATAAAAAAAATTAATTTTTTTTGGGACTTAAATATAGTTTCATAAACATCTGGGTCCTATTCTGTAATTTTTGCATGAAGGCACATTAACGGCGTTAGGCTCAATTAACAGCATCGGCGAAATTGCTCCTGTTTTAACAGTTTGTTGGTAATTTTGGTCCACTAGAGAGTTTATTGGTGAAATTGCTCCTGAGCCAATAGTTCGTTGGTAAAATTGTACCTTAACCCTTTTTTTTTGCTGATTGGGCGATAACGTGACATTTCAAAGGTATACAAATATACATGTGGTTTAGTAAAAAATGCAAAAATACACACGTGATTTGGCAAAAAGAGCACCCAACAATATGCAAAAATGCCACGTCATCACCCAATTAGTAAAAAAAGTCAAACTTAACAGTCAAACGATATTTTTGGAATGGTCGGACAAAAGGGAAAGGCCAAGAATATCATCAATGTCCTAGGAAAGTTGCAAGCCTGAGAGTTATAGGCATTAGTTATGGAATGGTCGGACAAAAGGGAATGGAATGGACTGAGTGTCTTATGGATAGCTCGAATAGCTAAGGATAGGGCCTGAGATGTAATTGGAGTTGATGACTATCAATATCGGTTGCTTGGCTCTTGATATATGTATATATATATTAAAAAAAAAAAAGAAATTTTGGGTTACCAAGGCACCTACTATATTGTGAAAATTTTAGATTGAATTTTCTAAATTAAAATTTGAAATGAAGTATTTACATGGAATTTTAAACAAAATTTGAAGAATTTTTTTTTTGTTAATTATTGGAAGAGGTTAGAAATTGTTGTAGAAATACTCAATTTGTTGGATCTTGCCAAATGTTTAGGAATGTTTGAAATCGCTGGCCATTTAAAAAGCTCTTTTAAATTGAAAAAAAAAAAGTTTAATGGAATATAAAAGGTTAACACTCGCACCAATGATGAATATTCTCAATCCGAGTAGTCTACCTTAAAGGGGCGCATACTTTTCGGTATTAGATCAGCATTAACTGTGATTACGAACTGGTCAGCTAGGAAAGCGGTGCACAATGATGGCCGTGATTATGGACTGGCTTGACTGGGAAAGCGGTGGAGAGCCCTTATTGAATGTGCTACTATGGGCACAAGGTCCCTTATTAGGGGTTGGAAACTTCTCTCATATCAGCTGGCAGTTGCGTTGTTACCTGGATGGTTTGAATGAAAGGATTAGGATATGTCTTGGTGAGACAGTGCGAAGTGGTGGTGTATGCCTCTTAGTTGTTAAATTTTGTGAAATAAATTATTCTGTTGTGCGAAATATACTGCAACCGCAGAAAATCTTTTTTTTAATATATGGAAATTTCAAAGTGAATATGAAATAACATAGAGAAATAAAAAGTAATGGCGTCATTATTAGTTGCTAATGTATTGAAATGAAAAGCGGTGTATTTGGTAATTATGTCGACATAGGAGCAGAAACTATTAAAATGGTCTAGAGATTTGGACCGAGTAGGTCATATGAGAATTACCTCGCCAGTATTTCAAATGGCACCGTTTGAGGTTTTGTATGGCCAAAAATATAGATCGTCGTGGTATTGAATCAAATTAAGTGAGAAAGCGATTATTAGATTAGATTTGGTAGATCAAATGTCACCGAAAGATTGAAACGTTACGACAGAAATTGTTGACAGCCCAGAGCCGACAAAAGAATTATGCGGAACGTCGGAGAAGACCGTTAGAATTTAGTGTGGGATATCATATCTTTCTAAAAGTATCGCCCATGATGGGGATAGGGAGGTCTATTAAGTCGAAAAAGTTGACTCCACGAGTCATAGGACCATATGAGATTTTGGGGCAAATAGGCCCTGTTGCTATTTGAATCGTTTTGCCTCCTCATTTATCTAGAGTGATCGATGTATTCCATGTGTTGTGGTTGAAAAAGTACCATTCCGACCCATCTCATATCATTACCCCTGAAAAAGTTGAGTTGAGAGAAAACCTGACTTATAAAGCAGAACCCAAGAAAATCTTAGATGCTCGGGATAAGCAATTAAGGAAGAAGACCATTCGACCCATGAAAGTCTTCTAGAAGGGTATGACACCCGGAGACGCAACTCGAGAAACTGAGGAAAGAATGCGTCGTGACTTTTTTGAATTTGTGTGTTTGATTATGTAGTTGTGCTTATTTTGATTGGAATGGTGTAATTATGAGTGTGTTATGCCAATGATGAAATTTGTGTGTCATGATGATCTGTTGTTTTGTTGTGCTTCATGCCAGATTATATTGGCAGCGTTGTGTTGAATTTAATGACGTGTTAGGAATTTTGGAGACAAAATTATATTTAGGTGGGGAGAAATGTAACATCCCAAGAATTTGGGAACTTAAATTAAATATTACAAGAAAATTTAATTAATAATGATTCTCCTTTGGACTCCATAATTACAAATTAAATTATTTGAAAATAAAGAATTATATACCTTAAGTTAATTTGAAAAAAAATAAAAATAAAAATAATGAATCCGAATAAATAATTACCATAGGCCTAAAAATATTTTGTCACTTATATTTTGTGCGAAAGAGTAAAATCCTTATAGAAAATTAAGGATTTCTCTTTAGCTAATATTTCATTAAAGCTTCATTTAACTTCAAATATGTATATGTACATATAAACAAGAAGTTGTATTTTCTTTCTTTGACCCAACCATTAAAACCCACGGCCCAATATCCTATGTCAATATTCACTTGAAGCCCAACACGTCATTGCAGCCCACAATGTGTTAGCATGCAGAAGCAGATCATGTAGCATTATCTTTCATTATTCCTAGTGTTACCTGCAATCCATTATTGCATTCCACCATGTCGTGTTCTCTCCCTCGTCCAGGCCATTCAAAACGCAGAAAGATAAGAACACAGAAGCTCAGTTTTATTTCAGCCCATATCCAAATTAAAAGCCCATGATCTACTCCATATTATTTTTACTCTCTCTCTCCCAGTCCATTATAAGACACGTAGACGGAGAGGAAGGATGGAAACACACGCAAGTTTTTCCTAGAGATCTGGAAGCAGCAGAAGATATGCCATGCCGTTGTCAGTGTCTCGAGCCCTACAACGATTATCCTCTGGTCTTTGTCCGCCGATCAACATCTCCTCCCTCCACTCTATATACAGCGTGGTTCTTTTCATCCTCCACATTCCCTTTCGGCAAAACTAGAAACACAGAAAAGAAAGAAGAGAAAAATCTCAGTGGGGGCAAGAAAAAGAGAGAAAGTGAGAGAGCAATGAGAGAGGAGAGACAGAGAGAGGAACCGAGAGTGGGACTGAGAAAGCGTAATCCTTTGCTCTGTTTCAGGCCGACCAAAACAGGGGGAAAAACCAGACGCCTTGTAAGGTACCATAGCGTTTTTTTTTTTTTTTTTTTTGTGTTCTTTTGCCGTCATTTCCCTTCTTTAAATCGTGGCTGTTAGCGTGAAGCGTTGTGCATGTCTATTTTGCTGTGTGCGCCGAGCATGGTGAGTGGTTATGGAAGAGAGAGAGAGGAGTTTGTTTGCATGTCGTTGGATCAAGGGAAGGAGTTCAAAGGATGAATATATATATATATATATATATATATATATATATAAAATATATAGTGGCATTGCTATTGTGTTAGTGTGTGCTGCTTATATATATATAACAAGAAGATCAAAAGGAGAAGGCTTTAACCGATACATATGTTTCCCTGTTTGTGCCTATATGAATACATATATTAGAATCAAAAGTTAAACTAAAGCCAATATATGCCATTTCTGAAGCTATGCTTGTTGTATGGGTATAATTTTACGTTAAAAGGCAAAGAAAGAAATAAAAGAAAAAAGCTACTGATATATATGTGTGGGTGTGAGTGGCAAGGAGATGAATATATATATTTCGAAGGAAACATGCCTGATCTCTGTGTGAGAGTGTGTTGTATATATACATATGTGCGCATGAAAGACAGAAAACAGAGTTGCTGCTCGATGCTTTCTTTGTTTATTGTATGATAGTATAATTATATATATGTATTTAAGTGGAAGAGAAAAATAAAAAGGGTTGCTGTATGCGTGTATATGGGTAAATACAAAATAGAATAAAATAACCTTGCTACAAGATATATCTATATATATAAGATAGCATCTGATTTAACTTATTCCTTTTATATAGGATCTAATCTAACTAATCTACATTATCTCACCTATAATATCTTTTACAAAATAAATTAGATAAAAAGAAAGTATTTAATATTAAGGAAAGGGATTAAAGAATAAAGGAAATTATTATATAATATTAGTAGATAATAAATTGGATAAATAATAATAATAAATAATATATTTAAGATGAAGTAATTATTTAATATTAATGATAAATTACTTCTTGTAAAGGGATATTTTGGATGGTTGCATTTATTTAACTCAGGGTTTTAATTCCATATAATGATGAATAAATAGTAGAATAAATAATGATAAAAATGAATAATAATGAATAAAGTTATCAGTTATAAAAGGGAATCAATAGCATATATTATAGGAAACCCGGAGAAACGTTAAAAATCATATGGTAAATAATGTTTATTTAAGATGTCAATGCCATGTTTTGGGGACCTAATTAATAAAATAAAAGAATAATAACAATGATAATAATGTGGCATTATCATTAAAAATAAGGAAATAAATAATAATGAAAATAAATAATGAAGGTATTACTATTACTATATGTTTAATTACAAATTATAATTTTTAATACGTGGAATTTTAAGATGTTATTAATTGTTAGTGTATTGATTTTGGTAGATTGAGTTGTGGTATATTTGAACTCTGAAAATAGGAGCAGTGTAAAAGTAGTTAGCTCGGACAAGAGGTAACCACTTTCCACTTATTTTGTTATTAATATGTTGTTTATGAGTGTTTTCTGAACTGAGTATGAATATTTTAAATAGAAACTGCCTTGTGGAATTTTAAGAGTTGAAATACATGCATTTATATAATTTGAGAACTGATTTATCATGACAGGATATTGAGAATATTTTGAAAATTCCCCTATTGAATTATTATAATGTTGGGATGGGAAGATTGCAGAGAAAATGGAAAAGTTATTTAGATCACGTGGTGATGCCTCCATGGATGCATCATGGTTGGCTTTTGATTATCCCACCAGAGTGATGAGACTTGGCCACCAGAGTGATGGGCTTACGATGCCTTACAGGGGTAAAGTGGGGAAAAGACCCATGGCTTGGGACAGGTGCTCTGAGGATTTTGGCCGGTCCTCATCACTTGACTAGTGAGCTTTTGGAATAATAACATGGGTGTGACTTAGCCCATGGGTCTAGTCGGGGGAAATAAGACGGTTCGGTTGGATTGAAAGGGAGGGATTCTGTGAATTAAATTTAAAAGATTTGAAACACCCATTATATTATTTAATAATAATGTGATTTTATACAGAGAGGATGCTGATCAATTGTTTTAATCTGAATTGAATTATTGAACTGTGCATTTCACTTGGTACCTCACTAGTACATATTGATTCATAATGAGCTGGACTGATGATTACAAAATTTTTTCTAGGTGACCAGTCAGGTCCGGGTCTGTCAGGAAGCCGACAGAAGCATAGTATACTATAACTAAGTAGGGCTTCTGTTTGTTTTTGTGTATGAATTGTTAAATGTATATTGCCACACATTAGAGCTTAACATGCATATTTTGGCATATTTTGAAAATTTTAAATTCCGCAAAAATTTTATTTACCGTTTAACTCGTATTAAGCGACAACTCTGATTAATTATATGATTAATTTAGTTAATTAAGAGGTGGTTGTTTCACTCTTCAGGGTAAAGCACATGTGTATTTTTACACCTTGACTCAATTATTAATTTTGAATTTATTAAACCTCGAGAAGTTTTATAATTAAGTGAATTTGTCAAGTGTGAACTATATTTGATCAACATCATTACTCGATGAGACTAAGATATGGTAATAACATGTACATTATATCAATGTCTTCTTTAAACAGAGATTGCGATTAATTATCGGGAGAATATTAATTTGCCAGGCCATATGATTATTTGTTCCTACAAATAATTTTTTGTCAAGAAAATCAATATATTCATATGTTTGAATCTCAAACTGGACCGAGCCGAAACCCAAATGTCATAAATTCCACTATCAATATGAGAACCTAGTATTATTGGGTGATTTGTAAGTGGTCTCTTAGTTTAGAGGTATATGTCACTCTTATAAGCTCTAAAAACTCAATTCACCTCATCTTTTTTCCGTTAAAAAGACAAAAGACTGAGCATTAATTTATTGGGTGATGGGGGTGATTGTTGGAATAATCACATACATAATTCCTAAATACATAATTTATAATCTCTAAAATTAAGAGTAACAGTGAGTACCTCTAATTACAAGAACAATTTTGATAAATTAGCATTAATCGCTCTTCAAAAGTGAGTAAGTGACTTATATTTTGAATAAGAAGGATCTGAATTCTAAAATAATATTAAATGGGGATTTAAATGAGAGAGAGAAGTCACATTTAAGCATTAATTACAAGAACGATCTTAATTAATTAGCATTAATTACTATTTTTGAAAGTGATTAAGTTACTTATATTTTGAATAAGAGCGATCAGAATTCTAAAATAATAAATACAATCGAATAATATGTCTATATGTTTGATTTGATTTGTGCCATGAATAGATGCAATGAATGTAATAAATAAATTCATCTCCCCTGAAATCTGTCTAAAAGAATATATTAATCAATTAATTCATTTCCATAAAAATCTGAGCATATGACCATAAATGATTCTGAGGTGAACGATATGATGATACAAGAAATCAAAATCAAAAGAGCTTGTATAGAGCAGTGAGAGAGAGAGAGAGAGAGAGAACACTAATGGAGGTGAAGAAGATGATAAGGTCAATAATGGTGATGGTGTTGGTGTTCCAAGTGTTGATGATAGCATCAGAATGTGAAGCAAACGAAGCACACAAGTGTTTTGAGAGATGTATGCGTTCTTGTGTGGCACAGGGACATCCTGTGGATGAATGTCATGATACATGCGTCCATAAGTGCATACCCCTACATCAGCAACTCAGCTCACTAAAAACCAATTGTACCAAATGAAGACAATTATATTTGTAATTAGCATTTCACATGCATATTTGCAATGAGTTATGAATAAATTACATTTTCATTTGGATCTTAATAAAACCAAACTTCGTTTGTATGAGACTCATAAGTTGATTTGCAGTTGATTTGTTTGGTTTACCGTTTTTGCATTTTTAGTTTATAATATAAAATTATGCTAACTCGCATTTAAACTCGTGATGGCTGCAAACTCAATTAGACTTATGAGTTGGTTTGTTGAGTTTATCGTTTTTATATTTCTAACTTACAAAATCTTGTCTAAAGACAATATCATTGATCCAACATTTTATATTGACCTTAATTGTTAATTCTCTATGGGTTTTGATGATAACAATCAATTGTGAAACCAAGATTAAAGAGTTATCTCAAGAAACTAAAAACTTGTTGATTGAGACAATACTCGAGTATTAGTAGTAATACCCGAGTATTGAGATTTCAAAGAAAAACCCAATGCAAATGATTAAGGACAATAAAGCAGTATCCAAGAGGATATTCGAGTATTGGATCTTATAAAGAGCAACGTAAGTTTTCTATCAGAGCATACTCGAGTATTAGTATTCATACTCGAATAGAGGGGTGAGTATTCAATTTTTCGGTTCGGTTTTCGGTAAAAACCAAAATATGCATATTTTTACAATCGAACCAAAACCGAAAAAACTGACATATTTCGGTTCGGTTTTGCAATTAATTCAGTTTTTGGGCTTCAGTTGGGCCTTATTGTATTTTTTTTTTTTTACTGAAATATGTCTAGTAACTAGTTTTTTTTGCAATTAACCGAAATATTTTTTTATTGTGAGCCTCCATATCTTGCCTACCAATAAAAAAACCCAACCGAAAATCGATAACACCGAATCAATTTGACAAAAACCTCTATATTTCGGTTTTTTTTGGTTAAAACCGAATTAATTGTAAAAAAACCGAATCGAAAACCGAAATATACTTATTCTACAAACCGAAAAAAAAACGAAAACCGAATAGATCAAAACCGAAAAACCGAATAGCCTTCGGTTCGGTTCAGTTTTCGGTTTTGATTCGGTTTTGCTCACCCCTACTCGAGTATAGGCCTAAGACTCTTCAGTGATTTTACAAAAGAAATGCAAACCTCGGTTTGTAAAACTCCAGTTTCGAAAACTTAAGTTTTGAAATATGAAAAGTTCAGTTTTCAACTTGGCTTTGGAATTCAAATGTTTTCAAAATTAAGTGAAAAATCGAGTATGATGATGACATACTCAAGTATTGAGCCAAGAAAATATGGATTAAAAATTTATTAAACACATAAACTTCAGTTTGGAAAACTCTAGTTTTGGAAACTCCAGTTTCATACTGGCTAATGCTTTCTCTGAGTTTCAAAGAAGGACCCCATACTCAAGTATGGTGTTGAATATTCGAGTATCGAGTCATATAGAGAGCAACGGAAAATTTCTGAGCTTTCAATACTACGGTATTGCATGAATACTCCGGTTTTGATGTTTTGGACATATTTTTATTAAGAGTCCAAAACTCGAGTATTGATAGAATACTCGAGTATTGGCTTAAGTGGATCTGAAGCTCCAAAGCTCAAATCACGAGTTTCGTCTCTGGAATGAGAATACTCGAGTATTAGTTTGAATACTCAAGTATAACTTTAAGTGCATAGTGACATACTCGAGTATTGATGCACAAACTCGAGTATGGGCCATGACAGTTGAAAATTTGAATTTACGAAATCTGTGTAATGTTTGTTATTTGATCTCAATGCTTACAGTTATTAACCATCAACATTACCAGATATGTTTAATGTGTTTGCTAGTGTTTTTTAGCCAAGTTACAGATGGATTAAGGAAATTTTTCAGTGCTGACTTCACTAAAGCAAATGAACTGTCAGAGCATTAAATGAAGAGTCACCTAACCTGCTATATTTTCATCTAATAAGCTTTACATGTGGAAGAAGGATAGAGAGACATCCACCTACTTAGAACTCTGTCATTCCAATGGCTATAAACTCAAGAGGCTTAGCATTTATCTTTCCAACACAAAGAATGAACAAAGTGAAGAGAGAGAAGAGACCAAGGTGCTTGTAACAAACAAAAATCTTCACCAACGGTCAAATAAATGCCTGCAATAGTCATTAAACATACTTTAAGTATAAATAGAACAACATTCAATTTTCTCGAAACCCTGAAGCTATAAAACGAAAAAGCATTAAATTTGTTCATTTATTCTTGTGCTTTTTGTATAGAGTATCAGTTGATACTGTCTGAGCTTTAGTGTTCATCCTATCTGCTCTTTAAGAGAGTCTATTATCTGTATTCATTTATTTGTAAAGAATCTCAAGTCGGGGGACTTGGAGATTTAGGAGTCTTTGATTACAACTTGCAAGGGGGAGCAAGTTCTAGTGAGAGAATTGCTTCAGAGTTACAGAGTGTGTAATCAAGTGACTTAGTGAAATACTCAGGGTGCCTGAGGACTGGACGTAGGCCAAAGAGTTGGGCTGAACCAGTATAAACTTCTGTGTCTCAATCTTCTTTCCTTACTTTTTGTTTTGTCTTGTTCGGTTTCCATTTGAGCAAAACTTGCGAAAATATTAAAAATCCCCAATTCACCCTCCTCTTAGTGATTTAGCTCCACCTTCATCATTGTTCATTTGAATTTATGTGTATGTGCTTGTCAGTGTATAATTTTCTTATGTGGAAAGCATGACACAATTTTAATTGTAAAGTTTGAAGTGATGATCAAAACTTAGGGAGGGGTTGAATTTTTCACATATACAGCAATAAAAAATTTATAGGTACATATTGTCCTGCGTGTTTAATACTAAAAACAGCTATTACATGGGAAAAGAGTATATCCGTAAACTTTCATCTCTACTGAATATCTCAACCATTAGATTATGATTTAATAGGTGAAATTTAATGCTATGTAAGTATATAACAATACATACTATTAAATCTCACATATTAAAGTATGATCCATTAATGTTGAGACATTAAATAGAAAGAAAGTAGAGAGAACGATCACTAAACACAGCTCCCTCCACGTTATTATATATGTATGCATCTCAAATAACAATGATGAATAGTACAATAGTAACGGGTTGGTCAAACATAAAGTCAACATTTTGACTTTTAGGCTTGTGGTGTACAATCTTTAATATAAGACCTAATTAGCTAATTTTATTACTTTTCCTAAATTATCAATTTTCATCATAATTACTCTTAGATAGAAACTTTTTAATATGTGCAATAGGAATATTTTGAGAAAATTATAAACTTGAGAGTTAGGGTGGGATTGAGATTACTAACTCTTACATTTAAGTAGTAGTCCCTCTCCCCGAATGTAAACTTCAAATATGAGAATACATCTATCTCAGAATATAAGTTTCGTTTTAATTTTGTCTCAACATTTATTGCTTTTTTTTTTTTTCAACTTTACCCTTTTACCATATTTGTTGCATTTATTGTATCTTTCACTTATCTTCTTAACAAATAATGGCATAGTTGAAAAAATATATATTTATTATTTTTAACTAATTTTAACTATTTTCTTAATTAATACAAATCGGTTATTTGAAGCTTATATTTAGGAACAATAGAGTATTTCATAATACTCTAAGTTTATAGTACGAGACTGATTTTTATTAGTTTTAGATTGGTCCAAAATATAAGTTGATTTCATAATAATATCTAAAGTATTTAATTTTTTGTGTGTATGCTTATTTTGCTCTTCTTCTTGATTATAATTAATCTAGTACTTTTTATTAAAAAAATTAATCTAGTACTGACTTTTGATCAGAGAACATTTGAAAAGTTATATTATATTTATATGTTACATCTCAATAATCTAATGATAGAATTATAGAAACCTTAGTTCAGATATATCTACTAGTATACGCGAAAGGCATGATTTGAAGAAACTAACAATAGAGATGATCGTACAAGGTGTTGAGAGCAATAGTGGTGATGGTGTTGGTGTTACAAGTGGTGATGAAAGCAACAAAATGCGATTCAAATAAAATACGCAACATTACAATTGTCCAAAATGAAGACACCTATATGTAGTATTAGTTTTTGAAATGAATTACGAATAAGTTTCATTTTGATTTGGATACTGACAAATGAAAAATCCGATCCGCTGTTCTGAAACCTTTGTTTTTAGTTCTTACAAGTTTGAGTTGTTTGGATCTAATTTATTTCGGTAAAAGGATGTGTTTAGTCCTTTAAATTTATATCAAGTATATTTTTAGTCTTTTAATTTTATAAAGTATATTTTTGGCTTTATAATTCTAACGTTGTTAATGTTGTTAACGGAAAACGCTGACATGACAAACTCATGTGATAACAATGCAGCTATCAAAGCTGATGAGCCGTAAATTTATCATGTTTTAAGGCACAAATTTAGCATGAAATTGATCTAATATAATTAAAAAGCTTAAAAATAATAAGTAAGAAAACATGGATTTGAGATCAGACATACCCTCACAAGTATTCTTGTGTATTTTGCAGATGTTTATCCACAAGAGAAGCTAATTTGAAGAGCTAAAGAAAGCCAAGAAGAGAAGCCGACAGAGAAAGCAAAAGTGGCGCCGACGGAGAAAGCAAAAGTGGCGCCGAGGGCGCCAACTCAGTCGAAAAGTTGGCGTCGAGGGCGCCAACTTTCTGGTTGCCGCCGAGGCCGCCAACTCAGTACAAAAGTTGGTTCCCAGGGCGCCAACTTTCTGTATGGCACCAGAAAGTTGGCGCCTAGGGCACCAACTTTCTGCCTTCCTCCAGGGTTTGGCACCCAGGGCGCCAGAGGTGGGAAAATCTGATTTTTAAATTTCTAGGGTTTAAAAAAGGAAAGAAAATTTATATTCTTTAATGGATTTGAAGCCCAATTGGTCCTGGAGGATAAAAAGAAGAAACCCTAGCAAAGAAAGACACCTTTGTAACATCCTGAAATTTTCAATATTTTAGGAGAAATTAATTTATAGTAAATTTTATATTTTATGGATAAATTAGCAAAATACAAAGGTAAATATGTGTCTCAAAGAAATATAATATATTTTCTTCCAAATCTAATTAAGAAATTCATATAAATATGATATTTGATTGGTAGATGAAGGGTAAATAGTTATGAGGTAGATTTCCATGTGATATTTGATTGGAAGATGAGTTTTAGTAGATGGAAATGAAGGGTAGATGGTTATGAGGTAGATTTCCATGTGATATTTGATTGGAAGATGAGTTTTAGTAGATGAACATATTTATGGTAGATGGGTAGTTAGATTAACATGTGATTTTTGAAAAAAAGTTGAGACTCAAAACTCTATAAATAGAGCTTGAATTCCTCTTCATTCTTCACACCAAAACTCAAATCAAAATAGAGAGTAAGGCAAGATAGGAGCAACAAGAAGAAGGAGTAAGAACTTCAAGAGGTAAGTTTTTAAGCTCTAGCTTATAGATTTTTTGTAGAATTGTAGTTTAATTCAAGAAATTGTAAAGAAAATTTCTATACATGTTTTTAAGGTCTCTAATGAGTTTAAAACGAAAATTAGAGTGAAAACAAGATGGGAAATGATTTTTGAGATCAAAAGAATAATATTGTGAAAGTTGAGAAAATTCTCAGATTTCAATTTTTCTGGAGTCAGTCACATTGTGGGAATTATTTTAAATAGTAAATGATCTTTAAAAATCATGAAATTTTCCAGAAAGAAATTATACATCTAGGGCTTTCGTTTAATATAAAATTTGTAATTTTTCAAGCTCTGTGGAAGGAGATACAGATTTTTGAAGTTAAGTTATTTTTATTGAAATAAAATCTGGGCAACGTTGAGAAACGTAAAAACTGGGAATGACTCACTAATTCTGGGTGAACATGAATATTTTTCCTTAAAAATAGACATCTTAAGGGTTTCAGGGAATTTTACGGATCCTCATTTCAAGTTTTGTAGAATTAGTTATCATTTTCCAAAGTTATCGAAAAATTTGCCCAGAAAATACTACACCACGTTTTTAAATAAATGTAAGGGCAGAATTGTAAATATCAAATCCACCAAGGGTAGAGAGGTAAATAGAGGTGGAAATATCTCATAGGATATTATTCTAAGTGATATGGTGATATGTTAGGATATCCGTGAAGTCCGGGGTTGGATTTGAAAGTCGGGCGTATTAGTAACTATGTGATGAAAGGTACGTTCGCGTACTGTAACTTTAACTCTCCTATGACTTGTATGACTTTGATATAATTGATTGAATCATGAGTGTTTGCATTCAATTGGTTATGTAAATTACTATCCGGAACAACAATCTACCAATGAAATGTATAATGATTTACTATTTATACTTGTACGTATTTTTTAATAGTGATTTACTATTTAAGTCCCAGATTTCAAAATGACTATATAACTCGATAAAATAAGATACGATGTTGAATTACTAATTTGATATATATATATATATATATATATATATATCATGGCGGCTGTATTTGATGGGATGGAGTTAGGAGGGATTGATATGATAAACTGTTTTAATGTCATCACTCGGTGCATAGTGGATGGTACTTGTCAGGGCCCCTTCTTCCACGTTATCCTCTGGCCAGGATCTCATTGGAGTTGTGGGACATGTGACACCTCTTTAGTTGTGTTTAAGGAGGGGAGCCATAATCCAGACTTAAGCTCTATACATTTGGCCGGGTGTATCTTAAGTTTTGGTGAGTTTGGGATAATTTAGTCAAATGGATATATTTTTGTTGGACTATGTGATAGCCTATGGCTCCAGTCAGCGGTATAAGGTGGAAGAGGATATAAGGAAGGCTGCATATTGCATGATAAAAAGTTTTCAGTTCACAGTTCACATATTTACAAAGTGATATATATATATATATATATATATATATATATATATATATATATATATATATATATATATATATATATATTATGTAAAAGTTTATTGACAAAGTTGGTTGTGGATAGTTGTATTTATATGATAACGCTGAATGTATGTATCTTGTGATTATCTATCATATATTGTTTATACTTTTCATATGAGGTTAACTGTTACCTGAGATTCAATGGGCATTGAATCTCAGATTGATTTTAAAGGTTAAAGAAGAGGCATAGATTTGAGAAGGCGACATGGACGATGTAGATGAAGTCATACCATTCGAGATAAGAGTTTAAAGAAGGTTAGTCCATGGTCTGAATTCGATAAAGTTATTTCAAACTAATTGGTGCTTAAACTAAGAAAGGGTTTGTTGGTGGGTTGTCACAAGTCGCCGTAAAAGACGGGGAGCCTCCCATTAGACTAAACACCAATCTAGCCGATATGTTTGATTAATTGTGTTGGATTCTAAGCCATAGGTCTAATTAAGACTTGGTTTAGCAGAGAGTTGTATTTAGAGTTCTGTAAAACGTATCACATCTATATTCTTTCGGGAATTATAATAAAACCAGTTTATTCCTGGGCATTTTATATCAATTACTCATTGTCCAAACGTTGTGTTTGCACTCCGTTCTGTTTTACTCTGATATGTACATGGTATGAAATTTGGGGTGTATCAACCTTCTTGACAACAAACAACCCGACGACATTGGAGAAAGAAGATCAAAGCAATTGTGGAGATCAACCTTCCCCAATCTCTGAAGAACCATTCATCTATTTTCATCTTTTCTTCTTTATTTTGTTAATCTAGCTATGTTTGGCTAGTTTCCTTTTTGCAGTTAGAGCTAAGATGAACCCTATGCAAATTTGAGTATTTGATTAAATTCTTGATTGAATCTTGATTTCTTTGATTGAATGAATTTCCTGCGATTAAAGCTTTCTTGAAAGATCGATCACCTTTTAGATTGTTTATAGGTTGATGTATGACAATAGAGATGTTGGTGGATCTTGTAGAGGAAGGAAATCACCAAGAGGGGGGGTGAATTGGAGATTTCAAAAAAAATTTCGTTTGCTTTTGAAAAACTGGCCAGATGCGAATCAAACATAGAAGAGAAGAGAAAACTTGACATAGAAGATTTATACTGGTTCAGTCTTAACTCTTGACCTACGTCCAGTCCCCAGACTCTCTGGGATTTCTCACTATCTCTTTGATCAATTACACATTCTGTAACTTAGGATGATCCTCTCTCAATAGGACTCACTCCCCCTTACAAGTTATAATCTGATCTCATACTCAAGGTCCCACTACCTTGAGTTTACACAACAAAATTAATTCGAATTTCACAAGGACTCTCTAAAAGTAAGATAAAATAATCACTGAAGCTCAATGTGAATGAATAAGACTAATGAGATGAATACAAGATGAAAGCTTAGAGTCTCTTGCTATTTCGTTCACTGGGTTCCCTTTTTTTTCTAGTTGCTGAAGCTATCTATATATATAGAGCTGATGTTTGATGACCGTTGGAGCTTCTGCAGGAAGTGAACGTTGGAAGCAAGTTTAGATTTAGACATTAGGCTCCTCTCCATTGCTTGCCCATGTCTGACTGTCTGCCATAATGTCTGTATATTCTCTTTGTCTGAAGAAAAGGTTCAGTTGGCAATTTAGTGGACTTCTTAGCTGTAAAGCTGAATTTCTGAATATTTTATTCACTTTGGAGCGTTTTCAGCGAGAGCGTGAATCTGTACCTTGAAATGTGTTAATGGAATCTAAAACTCATGAACAAACATATTAAACATATATATAATGTTTCGTAATTCCATTTAAGTGAAAAACAATGTATAAGATTGAATCTGAGAAGTGAAAAGCACGACATTTAAAACAGAGATCTGTTAGGCTCGAGTTTATGACTGATAGGTTCGAGTCTGTTCATCAACACTCAAGCATAATCTTAATAGGCTCGAGTCTCCCCTTTGTATAACATGTTTAATCTTTGAAAATATTTTGGGGTAGTCTCGAGTCTGGAACTGTTTGCAACGTGCTGAAGCTTAAGTTCAAAGGCACAGGCTCGAGTTTAAAAACTTAGGCTCGAGTTTGCTCGGACCCTGTCACTTGGATAACTCTCTGCCTAACTTAGGCTCGAGTCTATTAGTGACAGGCTCGAGTCTGTTTCACTAGAACATTGTGCAAATGCTTTTCAAACTGAAACATGCTCGAGTCTATGAGCTTATGCTTGAGCCTATGATTGAGAAATTCTTTAACTGCTCTCTGGAAGGGTCAGGCTCGAGTTAAAAAATTTTAGGCTTGAGTTTGTTCTCAAGAAAAATGATTTTAAGAGTTTTCTGTAAGACATAGGCTCGAATTAAATATAATAGGCTTGAGTTTAAAAAACTTAAGAAATTTTACATGCTCTCTGTAAGGTTTAGGCTCGAGTTTAACATAATAGGCTTGACTCTGCCTCAGTTAAAAAATGTGAAGTTTATCTCTGTCACGAGCAGGCTCGAGTCTATTATGTTAGGCTCGAGTTTGCTCGAGGTAAAAACATGAAATATGCTCTCTGTCACGCACAGGCTCGAGTCTGCTCAACTCCAAAACGTTTATTATCCTTTCTGTTGAACACAAACTCGAGTTTATCACATCCAAACTCAAGTTTAACATGTATTATGAGAATTAAATCAATTTTAATGATCTCTAACCATGTTTAAACCTTAGCAACAAGTTTACAATGTTCTGTTATCATCAAAACACATAGAGAACCAACACATCTAACTAGAACATGTTAATTCATTGTAAAGTTGCATGACCTAGACATAGTTTTACAAGTTTATGTGATCGTATAATTCTGGTTTAAAATCTGATTTTTCTAAACAATACTAAGACATTAGGTTGTTTTAAAAGATAAACGGATTAAGGTAGCATTAAGACATTGGGACTTAGTCTAATTTTAGAGAATTGATCGTCAATTTGGAAATCATAATCAATTAGGTTTTCAATTCAAATACTTGAAGGAGCATAAGGAGATTATAAGCCCTAGCTGCATTTTTTTTTATTGTTTATCTTCTTTAAACGTGTTCTTGAGATTCTTGATCTTGGGTTCTTGTCTTTCTTTAAATCTTTAAATTCTTGATTGGTTACAACTCATCTTTTATTACTCGATTTATCCAACTAAAGCAAAAATAGCGAAACAGTGATTAAAGTACTATTCTTCGTGGGACGATATTTTTTTCACTACTTTATTACTTGTAACGACCGGTGCACTTGCCGAATTCGCTATCAAAAGCAAATTTAAGTTTTAATTTTTTTAATATAATATTTTTATATTATTAAAATAAATTAAGCCATCTTGACAAATCACTACAAATGTAAATGCTTTCCTCTTCTTCCATGCTTTGACCTCCCTGCTTCTCCTACCCACGATTTCAACCTTTTTGTAAGTGCTGATTGTGTAATTTGACAAAGAAAATTTAAGGATATGATATATATTAAATAGGGGTAAAATTGTAAAGTTGTTGAATATAATATCATGAAAGATATAATGAAGTTTAAGTTTTTTCTCTACCTATGTGAAACATATTAAAAGTGCCTTATAAATAAGATTAGAGAAATATACTCCTTTGGTCCTATTTATAGGACAAAGAGAGAAGAAATTTTTTTATAAATTGGGCAAAGAGATAGATTTTTCATTTGAATAGACAATCT
Source organism: Acacia confusa (assembly GCA_037074495.1). NCBI lineage: Eukaryota > Viridiplantae > Streptophyta > Magnoliopsida > Fabales > Fabaceae > Acacia > Acacia confusa. The sequence goes on along the minus strand of CM073513.1, from coordinate 6,948,124 downwards.
TACCCTTCATTGATTATTATATTGTCTTTGTTCTTATAAGGCATAATGTATATTACATAAAGGCAAGTTTGGAAGAACTTTAAAACAAAGAAAATGCAATTTAAAGTTTTTTTAAGTCTGTGTGAAATACTCCTCAAGTCTTATTTATAAGAGCACAATAACTTAATTGTGCATTTTAAGAAAGTAATGAAAATTATTTAAAAATAATAAATGTGTTTGAAAAGGGTCAAGGGTTAGTGTATTCTATCGAAGTCAAACTAAAGCTAATACAGGACGACTAAACTAATGAGGAAGTGAAAATTTTAAGATTATTAATATAAAATTATAAAAAAATTAAAATTGAATCAAATTATGTTTAAATAAAAAATGTTGAATTGGTCAAACTGATTAGACTAGACGAGTTAGGTGATCCGTTCATCTTTTTTCAGCTCAAAAAGTCCTATCCGTTTTAATACCTAGGGTAGAAACCGTAACCAAGAAAAAAAAAGAGCTTTAATTATTATGACTCTTAAAATTAATAAAATATAAATAACACCCTTTTTCATTTAAAATTGGACTCAAATCCTCCTCATCTATACAAGTTACTCTCAATTTTAGTCAGTCAAATCCAGCCTTTCCATGACAGTCTATTTTCTTTTGTTCCATTATTTTATATTCCATGGCACGGAAAACATAAAATTTTGACCTCTTTATGCTTTTTTTTAATCTCTACATGTTCGTCACAATTTTTTTTTATATATAATTACGTAATATTTAGGAATTTAGATATTATCATACGTGAGGAAGCGGCTTTGGTCTAATGCACAAAAATGAGCTATTCCCCCTCCCCCATTTTTTTCTTTTTATTTCAAGCATTGACTGATACTTAAAAAAATACTTCAAGATATTAATCAGTATTGAAAAATATTTTATGATCTTGAAAAAATAATTCAAGTTACCGATTGGTACTAAAAAGATACTTAAGGATACTAATTGATACTAAAAAAAAAGATACTTCATAATCTTAAAAATTTATTTTAAGATCTTGAAAAAATATTCTGAAGTATATTTTTAGTATTAGTAAGTACATGAAATATTTTTCAAGATTCTAAAATAATTTTTTAACATCATGAAGTATCTTTTTTTTTTGTACCAGTCAGTATTCTCAAATATCTTTTTTTGGTACCGGTTAGTATCCTCAAATATATATTTTTTTGTACCAGTCAGTATCCTTAAGCATTTTTTAGTACCATTCAGCATCTTGAATTATTTTTTCAAGATCATGAAGTATTTTTTAGCACTGGTCAGTATCTTAAAGTATATTTTTAAATATTAGTCAGTGCTTGAAATATTAAAAAAGAAAAAAGGGGGAGTTGTTCATCATTTTTGCACCAACAACAGCGCCGTATCAAGCATAGGATGGTAACGGACGGTATCCACATCGGACCAAAGCCGCTTCCCATAATTGAGGGCGGCTTCGGGTCTTTTTGTTTAGGCTTCCCACTTTAGCTGTGCTATCATGATTCATGGCCTGCGCAGAGATATTTTGCAGGATGGTGCCCTGGTGGACTCATGAGGAGACTTGGGTTTTGGCTTATCTTGGACGTGAGTATATTAAGGTGTGTTTAGTTTAAGGGGATAAATATTAGCCTTATACATTAATTTCCTGTTTCCATTCCCTCAAACCAAACACATCATTAAGATTTATTAGGGCCAAAACATATTTCCAGATTTAAAAAATGCCATTGAATGAAAGAGGCCATCATGCTCTGAGGAATTACAACTTCTCTGTTCAATGGGATGTCACCTTCAACATCGAGATATCAAGGACAAGGCAACGTAGCAGGATAATCAATGTACATTTTGATCATATGGCTTTCATAAATGGATATTTACTCCACCAATTAGACTTGAAATCTTACACTTGCAACTGCAAGCTCTACTTGATGTCATGGCATTCATCCTTAAACAATCTAAACTACACCGCCCCAATATTTTTCCTATCCATTTTAAGCTTGTTAAGCAATCTTATATGAAAATTATTATTAAGACCAAAAATGTAACTTGGAGTCTGTCTTATCTTTTAGAAGATATATGTATATTGTTAAGGTACTTTGTAGCATATAAGTTTTCATCATGAAGGCATATTCTTCAACAAAATAAAAAAAAGGGCATGGGCCTCCCTTCTGCGCCATCTTTTCTTGAATCTGATGGTGGCCTTTTTTTTAAAAAAAAAAAATAATTTATGTAACATTTTATTTTTGTTTAATTAAAAATTGACTGTTTAGAAGAGAGAGTAGCTATTTCATTATTCTCAATTCAAGAGTTCATCTTAAAGTTATGTGGATCATAAAATTTAATACTATTAAGATATTAAAATTCTAAAAATAAAAAATGAAAGCCATTTAAAATTTAATGAAAAAAATATGCAGAATTAAATCATTGTATGAAAAATGAAGAATTAAACCATAGCTCTTCTAATTCCAAAACTAAACAGCTCTTCGATTTATGAAGTCAAACTCTAATTCCATACTCTTGTAGAAGTAGGGATGAAAATAGATCAAGTCAAGTCAAGTTTTAATTAAATAGGTTTGAGTCTGTAAAGATGATAGAAGGCTTCAGTCTGGGCCTGAGCCTGAATGTATGCTTTTTTTTTAGGCTTAGACTTGACTCTTCATAAAATCTAGTTGAACTTGAAGCCTTTTTTAAGCACATACTTTCAATGTAGACTTTTAAAAAATCTCCTATTATAGGCCTTGAAGGCCATAAATAGACTTTTTGCATTTTAAGCCTATCAAAACCTATACAAATGTAGGTTTTTAATAGGTTTCAAAGCATAATATTTACACATTTAATGTGTTGGCCTTAAAAAAATAATCCGAGTCTATTTACACCTTTAAGCTTTTAAATAGACTTTGACATGACCTTTTTAATAAATAAGCCAGGATGTATGTAAGCCACCTAATAGGGGTCTGATCTATTCTCACCTCTAATTAGAAGCAAACGTTATTGAAATAAAAAAATATAAAGTATAAATTAAAAAAGAACAACAACTTCAAATACTAGACATTAGCCGTTATATTCATGATTAAATAACTTATTTAACTTTCTTAATCTTTTCAAAAAACATCAACTCTTTCAATCTAAAATATATTATTTTGGATAATTATTGTTCGTTTTCTTAAAAAAAAAAATTGTTGTAACACTATCTTTATTTTTAAGTTTTAGATACATTAGAATTAAATTTATTTAGAATTTAAATTAAATTAAATTTAGACAATCCAAAATCAATTTCGGCAGTTTCAGAGCTACGGTGAGCATTCCATACTGAGCGTAAAATATGCTTTCATTCCATGACAGTCCAATTTCTTTTTGTTGTTTAATTTTTTTAAAGAAAAGGGGAAATTTCATCAAAGAATGAAATTATAAAGGGTGATGCTAACCAAGAACTCGAGCATCACATGGCATGAAAAACATAAAATTTTGTTTTTTTACTATATATTATGTGTTTGTATGTATAGAGGTACGTATAGTTATGTGCTATATTATTAGTATAATCAGGTGGGATTTAAATATCATCTGATATATATGCGAGTAACTATTTCAACATACTAATATTTCCAATTTAAGAGTTCACCTTAAATTTATGTGGATTGTAAAATTTAATATTATTGAGATTATTTGAGACTTTAAAAATAAAAAAATTTAAAATTTAATTAAATACCTTAATAAAAAAAGTAGATAGAATCAAACCATTATATTTTGATTCATCCTCCTTATGGTTTAACACAATTTACAAATTTTTCTCACATCACAAAGTCAAAATCCAAGAAGGAAGGATTTTCTGAGTTAGATACTTACCAAGGATTTTTCTTTCCAAATACCAATATAAAAAAAGATATCTTACCAAATAAGAAATAAGAGATAGAATTGTACCAAAAAAATAAAAGTAAAAATTTTATCACGACTCATCTAACTTTATATAAAATTTTAGTTTGACTACTTAGAGTATGTTTTCTGTCTTTTAAATTGTTAGTCTCAATTGACAATAATTTTTTACTAATCATTATCATTTCAAGAAATAAAACTTAATATGTCAACATTTGTGAATACTTGTCAGCGTTTAAAATTTTAATGTCAATATATATATATTTTTTTCTGATGAAATCAACCGGATCAAGATTAAAGAATTAAAAAGACATTTTAAAAACAATGAAGAAAAGAACATCAAAGCCCTTTGTAAAATTAAACAAACAAAGACAAACTTTTGCCAGAAAAAAAATTTCTTCTATGCTCAAAATCTTTCAAGAAGAATCTGATTTATTTCAGTAATTTATTATTTGTGAAGCCACTGATTCAAAATATATTAGTACTAATTTTTACCTGGAAGACACTATTTCATTGAATATTGATTCAAATTAATAATAATCTGAAATAAATACAACTTCGACCATGTTTAATGTCTTTAGATATAAACTTCATAAAAATTTTCTAATTGAGTATAATATACTATTAGTGTTATGGATTTAATTTTAATTTTTCATATTTAAAATAAATTTAAACCAAATTATTGTCTAGTTTTATATTTTTATGATTTAATTATACACTTTTAACACATATTTATTAATAAAAGTAAACCTTTACAAATTTACAATTTGAATTCACTATAAATCTATATTATTTTCAAAAGTTTGTGTAAATTCGTAACTTTGACAATTTTGATATCATTGTTTGATGAGTTGATTTGTCATAACTAGATATAGATCATGAATGTAATAATTAAATTATTCTCCCCTAAAAAAATTTCTAAAAGAATATGATATAGATTCATTTCCATAAAAGGCACACCATCACATTACAAATTTAAACCAAACTATTGTCAAGTTTTATATTTTTATGATTTAATTATACACTTTTAACACATATTTATTAATAAAAATAAACCTTTACATTTACGATTTGAATTCACTATAAGTCTACATTATTTTCAGAAGTTTATGTAAATTCATAACTTTGACAACTTTGATATCATTGTTTGATGAGTTGATTTGTCATAAGCTCATATAGATCATGAATGTAATAATTAAATTATTCTCCCCTAAAAAACTTTCTAAAAGAATATGATGTATGGATTCGTTTCCATAAAAGGCACACCATCAGATTACCTTATATATATACACGTAAATCATTGTGAGGTGAGACAAGAGATATCAAAAGAGTTTGTAGACAGCATATAATATATTGTTGTGGAGAAGAGATCGAAAATAAAGAAATGGAGTTGAAGTTGATAAGGTCAATAATGGTGATGGTTTTGGTGTTACAAATGGTGATGATTGCACCACAATGTGAAGCAATGACAGGACTTGAGTGTATTGAGGGTTGTTTGGCCTTCTGTGTTGAACAAGGGAATCCTCTGAAAGTGTGTTATGATAAGTGCACTCTTAAGTGCTCACATCCACCTCAACAACACCAACTCCTCACAAATCATACCAAAAATGCATAATTGCTCTCTCGCTGGGCTTGATTCTTCCATCCTGTTCCAACATCACTAGGTATCTATAACTTCTTTTCACTTAATTCAATTTATGTATGATAATATCATGCCTATATCTAATGTTTCCTTATGACTTGTGTTTGTATTGCAATGGTCTCCCGTTCCCTATAGGCTAGTCCTTTGGTGATAAGATGTTGACCCGAGAATGATACATTGTCATGAGTCCTGCATTGCAAGAACTAGTTACCGTAAAAGAAAAGGGCCTTATAATATATTGATTGATTTCTCTCATTGATTATTTGCTTATTTTTTTCCCTTGTGATTCCGCAGATGTTGATCAAGTTTCAAGCTCTGTGGGAAGATGCGCAATGGATGTGTTTAACAAAGACAATGAGATGTATTAGCTAGTGGCAGGATTTGCAATGAATAAACAAATTACATTTTGATTTGAATTTGAGTAAAATCGTCAAACTCATAAGTTTAAATAAATTAGAGATAGAGACATGAATTTGAATCGATCGTAAACTTAAAAGATATTATTTTTATTGATAAATAGCTAGTTAAAGTGTATAATTAAATAATTAAAATAAAATTTTAAATTCAAATAATTAAAATTAAATTCATCAACATTAATAATAATTTAACATGTCAAACAAAAAAAGTTCTTTGAAATCTATATATCACTTTGATCTTATTTATGAATTCAAATACCCTATTTTTTACATAATAAAAAGACGTCAGTTAACTCAATAAATATGAAACTTATAATCATAATCATGTCTTCTTCTTTAATTAAAGAAAATAATCTTGATGCATAAAAATCAAATTCCAAAAAAAAAAATTAAAATTTGATTATTGAATAAAAAGTAATTAAGAACCTCCCTTTGAGCTTTGAGGGGATCCAAATCCAAGATCTTTCTCCCCTTCAATATTCTCTCCTCAAAAATGTTTCCAGAAGAATCTATATATATTAGTAATTCATTTCCATACGCATGAGCCTACATATAACCGATTCTGAAGTGAGAGAAGAGATCAAAAGAGTTTGTACACATACTATATATATATATATATATATAGAGAGAGAGAGAGAGAGAGAGAGAGAGAGAGAGAGAGAGAGAGTGACTATATTGAGGGGATGAAGAAGGTGATAAGGTTGATAATGGTGATGGTTGTGATGCTACGGGTGGTGATGCATGATAGCATCAGAAAGTGAGGCAATGTCAGGACATGAGTGCATGGAGGGCTGTGCGGTTGTTTGTGCTGGACAGAAAATTCCAATACCTAAATGTTGTGCTGCGTGCTCTCGTCACTGCAATATCCAACCTCCTTCTCATATTCCTCTTTCAACTTCAACCTCATTGTCCCACACCGCTTAGGTTTATATTCTTCTCTTCCTTTAATTCTATTTCGTACGTGTTTTCTATAAATGTGAACATCTCATTTATACGTATGTTCTCTGAAACAGACTTCCACAGTTATTCATATTCAGTCTCTCAATATATAACAATTAAGTCAACATTCTCAGATTAATTTTATAATATATTGATTCTCATTGGTTTTTGTGTGATTTTGTTCCGCAGGTGTTGATAAGGTTTCAAGCTGTGTGGGCATGATTTGCAATGAATAGATGAATTACATTTTAATTTGGATCTTAAGATAAAGCAAAATCTATCTGTTGTTGTTGTTGTTGGTCAAGTTCAAGGAGGCGGGGGATTAATTTATGGTTGAAATTTGGGCAAATAGATGGAAAAATTGAACTCAACTCATATAAATTACCTAGAAAAAGGAAGATATATAGCACCTTATTCTACAAGATGAAAGATGTCCATTTTCCTTTGTCAAGAATGATAATTCAAAGGAACTATTAGAAATGGTGCCAATGCCTGATACCATTTGAAATTAAAATCCATTGAATTTTATCATAATTTTGGTTTTAACCAAAATAACCATTTGAGGGTAGTTTAATAATTTTATCCCTTAAGTTGCAAACATCAAATTTACAATGTATTACCAAATAAGTCATCATAATTATCTTTACGCCTAAAATTTAATAAATTAATAATACCGCTTCTCATTTATGTTTCTAACTTCTGTGTAGTGAAATTCAGTCATTCCATGGGTTCTCATTCACGAGCATTGAGTGTTCTTGTTGTGATGTGATTTAAACCATATTCAAATCTAATTTGAACACTTCTAAATTGAAAATGTGCTTTTTTAAAAATGATAAATTCATTGTTTTTAAAAGTAATTGTTATAAAACTCTCTTTATTTTTAAATTTTACATATATTAAAATTAAAATTATTTAAATTTAAATGAAATTAAATTTAGACAATCCAAAATCAATTTAGACAGTTCAGAGTTGTGATGAGCATACCATACTTGTCAGAAAGATGGGCATAAAATATGCTTGCATTCCATGACAGTCCATTTTCTTTTTGCTGTTTAATTTTTTTATAGAAAAGGGGAAATTTCATTAAAGAATGAAATTATAAAGTGTGATGCTAACCAAGAACTCGAGCATCACAGGCATGAAAAACGTTAAAAAAAAAAAAAAAAAATCTATATATTATGTGTTGGTGTGTATAGACTTATAGTTATATGCTATATTATTAGTATAATCAGGTGGGATTTAGATATCATCTAGTGTGTGTGTATTATATATATGTATTTATGTATATGTATGGATATGTATATATGCGAGTAGCTGTTTCAACATAATATTATTTCCAATTTAAGAGTTCATCTTAAATTTTTGTGGATTTTAAAATTTAGTATTATTGCGATATTGAAACTTTAAAAATAAAAATCTTTAAAATTTAATGAAATGCCTTAATAAAAGAGTAGATAGAATCAAACCATTATATTTTGATTTATCCTCCTTATGGTTTAATAAAATTTACAGTTTTTTCTCACATCACAAAGTCAAAATCCGAGAAGGAAGGATTTTATGAGTTAGATACTTACCAAGGATTTTTCTTTCCAAATACCAATATAAGAAAAATATATCTTACGAATTAAGAAATAAAATATAGAATAGCACCCAAATAAATAAATGATAAAATTGTATCATGGGTCCTCTAACTTTATATAAAATTTTAGTTCGACTGCTTGATTTTATAGAGTATCTTTTCTGTCTTTTAAATTGATGGTCTCAACTGACAATATTTTGTACTGATCATTATTATTTCAAGAAATAAAACTTAATATGTCAACATTTGTGGATATTTGTCAGAGTTTAAAATTTGGGAAAATTGATCTCAGGGCCCAAGGTAGCAAAATAATTACAAAAAAGGCCCAAGAAACATTCACATGTCAAAAAAGGCCCTAGGGTCTTTTCTGACATTATTTCAAAAAAAAGTGTACGGATATAGTTGCTAATTGTTACTGATGTAGTTGTTATTTGCTATAGATGTAGTTGTTAAAATGTAGTTGTTAATTAGACTGACTTAGTTGTTAAAGAACTAATTAAAAAGACACTTTTACTTTTCGTCTTTGGGTTCAACTAGCAAAGGGGTTGGACACTCTCACCAAAAGGAGAGGGTTCGATCTTGGAGTTGGTCAAGGTGCTGAAGGAGGCATCCTATCTCTTGGGTGCCTAGGGGTAATAGACGGCTCGCTCTGCCTAACATTGGTATTACTTAGGAGGAAGGGAGATTTTGCCCTGCCCTTGAATTATGGATGAATCCAACTCCCTTCCTAAAATTTCTTATAAAAAAAAAATTAAGAAGACACTTTAAAAACAATTAAGAAAACAAAATAAAACGTTTTGTAAAATTAAAGAAGCAAATTAAAGCCAAACATTTGCCAGAAATAAAAATTCTTCTATGCTCAAAATATTTCTAGAAGAATCTGATTTATTAATTCATTTTAGACAGGTGCACCGTGGTATGTGTAAGTAACCATCTTCGTGGAAGGCAAAAATGAAAAAGTAACCATTTTTGTGACCTCGGTAGAATTAAGGGGTCAGGGGTCATCCGTCCCCCTAAAATTTCAGGAAATTGTTTTTTATTTTAAAAAAATTTCATGATTTTCACTTTAGTTTCAATATGGAGGGATGAAAATGAAAATATCAAAATGTTTATAGGGTTAAAATATAGTTTTATAAATATTTAGGTTTTATTCTGTAATTTTTACTCCCTAATTACAATTTTGAACTCCACCTCACCTAAATAAATGATCATCGTAAGATAAGTCAAGGAGATAGCAAGACCTTCTACATAGCATAAAGCCTCGAACAGAGAGAAATTAAACAATATAGTATTATATATTTAAGATAGAAGGAAAGTGTCTATATTAAGGTCAGGGGCGGAGCTAGGTTAGCAATTAAGGAGGGGCAAAAATTATAGAAAAGTACCTAGATGTTTATAAAGTTATATTTTAACCCCATAAAAATTACAAAATTTTCAGTTTAGCCCCTCCATATAACTTTACATAGAGGAACTAAAGTAAAAATAATAAAATCTTTATAGGCTGAAACATAATTTTCTAAAAACATAGGTTCTATTCTATAATTTTAGGAGGGGCGAGGGCCACCCTAACCCCTCCCTGCCCCTGATTAAGGTCAATCATAATGGTGGTCCTGGTTTAGCATGTGGTGATATAGGCCAAAGTGAGGCAAATTTCTCAACATATTTTAATGATTGCATGCAACAATCACTAAAACAAACACTCAATTTCCGATGAAATTTGTCGCAGAAATTTTTCCGTAGCAAATATTTTACCACAGAAAAGTTTCACGGAATTTTCGGTGGAAAAATTAAAAATTTATGAAATTTTATATTAAAAATAATATTTATAATATCATAGCATAACTAATTTTAATTAAAAATAAAAATATTATCATTTATTAATATTATATTCATTAATTTATAAAAAATATTTATAACGTTAAAATCTTAGTTACTAATTAATTATATTTAATCTTAATTATTACAATTATATTATTATTTATTAATATTATATTTAAAATTTTATACTAAAATAATATTTCTAATATTATTAATTAGTTACTATTTAATTTTATTTAAAAAATAAATTGTTATTTATTAATTAATTTGATTTAAAATATAATTCAGTTTTAAAAAATTGGCTAAAAATATACTTATAAGAAGATTTCTTAAAGATTTACAATTTTTTTGAATTTGAAATTCATTAATCATATATATGTAAATATTTTTTCAAATTTTTATTTAATTTATTATTAGTTTTAACACACACATACATAACATTATGCAATAATATAATGTAGGTTCACTTCAGCGCAACTTGAAAAGGCTCGTGCGTGAGGGCACAGCATGAGGTCGTGAGTTCAAACGGGAGGATGGGCATTTTCAAGAATCAAGATATGCGGACACATGGCAGCATGAGGAGGATACAGTTGGCCCACCCCGAAAAGGGACATGTGGCGCACTGTGGAGCTGACAATGACTTCTGTAAGTGATGAGGTGGCCTCTTACGGATGTGACACATGGCTTCTCATCAGGATGTTCACTTGGCATTTGAAAATGAAAAAAATAAATATGCGATGGAATTGAAATTTTGTTAGAAATTCATTTGTGATGCATCTATTTTTAATGGAACAAATTTCGCCACAAATCCGTTTTCGTCACAAATCCATTGGAAAAGTTGAATTCTGGGGCAAATTCCATCGGAATTCAATATTTTTTTTGTAGTAAATGTTTTGCTAGTGGCCAAGTTGTGGCACTTTATTCTGCTGCCTGCATTGCTAAGTGCCTTCATCAACATGAAAAAACTTGGCTGATGCTCGATATAATTGTGCTTTGTCATGTGCTCAATCTTCGTGGGCCAACTTTAGAGCTCGCGATAACGTAAGTAGCCACTCTTCTCTTGGATTCCATCTTTTTTATAGACAGAAACAGATAATGTAATAGTAAAAAAAAAATAAAGTCTGTTATATAAGTATTATTATTTTGATTCACTAGTATGAAATACTACCTCCAATCTAAATTATAGGACCACTTTTATAGTACAATTTACACTATAAAAATGGTTTTATAATTAAGATAGGAAGGAATAATAGATGAATTACATTTAAATTTGAATATTAAAGAAGTGGAATATGATGTTGATGTTCACCGAAGTTGAACGAGGCGCGAGATTTTTAGAGTTGATTTTGATGAAATAGATAGAATTTTTTTTTTTTTTTGGGCATAAAATCTGTGTCTATATTCTCATTTATCATAAAGAAATTAAACAATAAACATATATAGTTCAGCAACAAAGCATCAACAGCTCGCCAAGAAGCAACTAAAACTAGAGACAACAAGGTCAAAGTAAACAACATAAACTAATTCCAAAACACAAGAACTAAGATTGATTAACAAATTTAATCAACTTCTTTAATATAATTAAATTAAGTAATTATATCTTATATTAAGGACTAGAAGGAATATAATAAAACATAAAAGATAAAATTGCACCATTGGTCATCTAGTTTTATACAACATTTTGGTTTGATCCTTTAATTTTATAGATGGCAACCTGTGTCAACCCCGCGATTTCTACTGTGTTTGCCCTTTAGTCTTCTAACTCTATGTCAACCATTGTTGTTTTAAGAAATTAAACCTAATATGTTAATATTTGTGAATGTTTTTGTAATATTCTAATTTTTGTTGTAAATGTATGAATACATGTGTGGGTGTATCCAAAGTTGTTAAAAACGAGTTTTTAGGATAATAAAAAATCGTAAAACGTAAAATCGTAATACAAAACATAGATTTTACTTATTTATATATATATATATTAAAAATTCAACCCCATACTATTTATATTTATATTTATATATATATATATATATATATATATATATATAGTATGGGGTTGAATTTTTAATAACTAATGCCCCAAACGTAAATTTTTTTATGTATGCTCCACATAAAAAAAACCCCATGCTCCATGTATTCATGTCACCTCGTTATTTGTGACACAGATGCACGTCTCCTTTGTCCTTCCTTCCTCATGATATCCCCTCCTTGTGGCCCCCACCACCTAGAAGCAGCAAAAAGCCAGAAAGAACATTGGGGTGTGTGTGTTGTGCTCTTACAGTATATCGGCATAAAGAAATTGAGTATACGCAAGGTTCCTTCGCTTTTTTAAAAAAGGTGGCGTTTTCACGTTTAAAATCAATGTTTTTACTGATTTTACTAGGTTTACGTTTTTTGCTTAAACGAAATAAGTTTTGCTAAAAATAAAACATAAAAACGCTATTTTTACATTTTAAAACGCGTTTTTAACAACCTTAGATATATCAAAAAAACTAGTTTCATATTACTTGGGGTTAAGATAATATAAACCTATATATATAATCATATTGTATTGGACCTATAAAGAAGCCTCGATGAGTTGTGGGCTCGCGCGTACAACAATGGCTTACCAAAACGCAAATGCAACAAAAATCCAGCGATTTCTCCCCTATGCGCAAGTAAATACTTAGTACCAATATTTTTTAGGGTTATGGTGCAAAAATACACATAACCTTTTTCTCTAGGAGTACCCAGCACTATAACCTTTTTTCTGGATCAAAACTATACACGACGTTACGTTTTAGGAGCAAAAATACCAAGGACCGTTAGTTGACCGACATTGACCGTTAAATTTGGACAGAATGAACAATAACGCCAGCGAAATTACCATTTTACCCTTAATTTGTGGCGCTGGGCGCTCATGGGGAAAAGGTTATGTGTATTTTTGCACCTTAACCCTTTAAAAAAAAACCTAAAATAACTTCTCCCCTGCCGGTAGGCCCCACCACCGGCAACACCACCGCCGGCCACCTCCGGCAACCTCCTCTAGCGGCCTCCCCTTAATTTTAAATAATTAAAAAAACTAAAATAGCCCATCCCCCACTAGTGCGCCCCACCACTGGCCACACCGCCGCCGCCCTCCCCCACCTCCGACGATCGGCAGGCACCTCTGGTGACCTCTTCTGGCGACCTTCCCTTAGTTTTAAATAATTAAAAAATAATAATAAACTAAAATACACCGTCGGTTGCGGCCATCGGTGGCTAACGACCGCCACCTGCGGTAGTGGGGCCCATCGGCAAGGGAGGAGTTATTTTAGTTTTATTTTAATTATTTAAAACTAAGGGGAGGCCGCTGGAGGAGGGCATCGGAGGTGGCCGCCAGTTGCCGGCGGCGGCCAGCGGTGGGGAGGGCGGTCGCCGGCGGTGGTGTGGCTGGTGGTGGGGCCCATTGGCGGGAGGAGTTATTTTAGTTTTTTTTTTAAAAAAAAGGGTTAAGGTGCAAAAATACACATAACATTTTTCCCCAGGAGCACCTAGCACCACAAACTAAGGGCAAAATGGTAATTTCACTGGTGTTACTGTTCATTCCATCCAAATTTAACGGTCAACATCGGTCAACTAATGGCCCGTGGTATTTTTTCTTCCAAAACGTAACGTCATGTATAGTTTTGGTCCAGAAAAAAAGTTTTGGTGATGGTCGTTGCTGAGGAAAAAGGTTATGTGTATTTTTGCACCATAACCCTATTTTTTATGAAAATATTTAGTCTCAAGGGACGTGTTGTCCAAACTGTCTTACGTCTGTTGGTTGTCCGTGAACCATGCCTATAAAAGGGGCTTATAAAAAGTGCTTAGCGGATTGTCTTGCATCAATTGGCTATGAAAATATTTGGTCTTGAGGGACGTGTTGTCTGAATTGTCTTGTGCCAGTTGGTTCTCCATGGATTGTGCCTGTAAAAGAGGCGTATACAAAGTGCTCAGCGAATTGTCTTGCATCTGTTGTCTGTCTGTGGATCGTGCCTATAAAAGGGGCTTAGACGAAATGCTCAAAACTGACTTTCGAATGCCTCCCCCTCTGCATTTTATCCTGGAAGTTTTTCCCAAGAGGCAATTTTGCCTCGGAAGCATCAAATGGAGAGCAATTTTGCCCTATCTATTATCCTAGTTAATTTTGATTGCTTATTGACCAAATATACTAAATTGACAATCTACATGTCATCAACACTACTTTTTTAAGGTACAATTTTGTTTCGAAAGTTTTAAATCTAACTTTGGAAAAATACAAAGTATATTGCTCATGAACTTCTGTCACAAATTTGCATTTTAACCAAAATGATGTGGTTGATATGTGGTGGACTGCTAGCTCAACATATTTGGTTAACTAAGGATCAAAATTAACTGTGATAAATGCTAAGGAAAAAATGTTTTTTTTTTACATATACAAGGCAAAATTGTCCCCCTGAAAAACTTTTACGGCAAAATTGCCCTTCGTAAAAAAAAAATTCAGATACAATTGCCCCTTGGCCTTTTTTCCTATTTTTATCCACACTAGTTCTAGTTCTTGAGTCTAGTAGGATCCTGACCGGTTTGGCTATCATCTTTTGTTTTTACTGTCTGTTCTCCTCCCATGCTCTTTCCCTTTACTACCCATCTTAACCTTTAGATTGAAATTTGAGCAATTTACATTTGATGTTTAATAAGAATATCAATAAAATGTCAAATGATCAATAAATAAATAAATAAATTCAAAAACTCTTAAATTTTAGTTATGATGAATTTATTATTTAAAATTACAATAAAAATAGAAAAATTTCAATAAAATATTAAATTTGAACCACTCACAGTTCAATTTAAATATTTAGATGAGTATTGAAAAGGAAGAGTAGATGAGGAAAATAATAATAGAAGAAGAGGACAATAATGAATCTGACATAATATAGAGATTGCACTCTTTAAGTAGTCAAGTAGTAAATTTGTTGCAAAAGTTTTCGCTGAAGAGCAATGTTACCTTATAAGCTTTTCTTGTCTCATTGTTGCCCCCAAAGTTTAAAAATATAATAATATTGCCCATTTTTATTAAAAATTTATTGATTAATATTAATTTTTTGATGGTTAATGTTGGTTTTTGAACGGAATATGATGACATTGTTACATTTTAAAATTTTTGGAACCATATTGAGACAAGAAAAATTTCAAAAATAATATTACTCCTAAACCTTCATTTTGAAAATGGATTACTAGTTAACCCCTTAAGCACTTCACCCCTTAAGCAGTGGTATTTTAAAAAGGAAGAATTACACTAAGGTCCCAAGGACCAGAAATATTTACAAAGAGGTCCCACACCAGATTTCCATTACAGTTTGGTCCCAAAAATGTCCCTGGGACTGTTTTGTAATTAATTCAAAATGCAAAATTACTCTTCTACCCAAATTTCAATTGCCTGAATGAATACTCTGCTTCTCCAGCTTACCCAAGTATGGTGACGCAAGAGAGAGGTGAGAGAACGACAAAGAAGCCGAAGGAGTGGGAGACGACGCAACCGACGTAAGACGAGAGCGAGTTAGAGCGCCTTTGGTTTTTGGGAACCTTGGGATGATGAAAACGATAGGACCGATGCTCTTGTTGAATTGACTTGCCTTCTTGACTCATTTGTTGGGTTTCCGTATCTATTTTGCTTGCAGCCTTAGAGAGTCATTCATTCATTGGTTGAAAGTACTCCCCGATTATCACACTAAGATATTCCTTTTCTTATTCTTGAAACCGTGAGACGAGAGGAGTAGGGAACATCGGAGGAGGAGATTGCAATGGGTCATCTGGAGGAGAGTGAAGAGTGTTTAGAAGAAGATGTAACAGATGAGGATGAGAGTTGAAACGAAGAGACTGCAATTTAAAACCCTGTTGCACGAATGTACTAGAGTAACAACATTTGTACTCGAGTACAAATATATTTACAACTAAAAATGTCATATTTACAATTGAAAATGTTATTTTAACAACCAAGTTTACTTAAGTACAAATGACCCATACTTGAGTATAGCTATATTAAAAACCCTGTCACACGAATTTACTTGACTAACAACATTTGTACTCGAGTACAAATATATTTACAACTGAAAATACTATTTTAACAACCAAGTTTATTCAAGTACAAATGACCCATACTCGAGTATAGTTATGTTAAAAACCCTGTTGCACGAATTTACTCGAGTAACAACATTTGTACTCGAGTACAAATATATTTACAACTGAAAATATCATATTTACAATTGAAAATGTTATTTTAACAACTAAGTTTACTCGAGTGCAAATGACCCATACTCAAGTATAGCTATATTAAAAAACATGTCGCACGAATTGTCACGCCTTTACTCGAGTATGATAAATCAATACTCGAGTACATATATATTAATAACAAAAAAAGCCATATTCACAACTCGAAATGTCATTTTAACAACAAAATTTATCACGACAGGAAAAACCTTATTAACGACAGGAAAAACTAGAATAACAACTGGAAATGCTATTTGTAACACGGAAGCATTTTGAAACTTGTGTTTTTTGATGGCCCCTAAGATGACATAGGGGTTGAAGAACATGAAAAGCCAAATTAACATGTGAAAATGCCATATATTTTAACAACAACAATTTTTACAACAAGAAAAGCCGTATTAACAACTCGAAATGCTATTTTTAACAACAAAATTTTTCACGACAGGAAAAGCCTTATTAACAACAGGAAAAGCCATATTAACAACTCGAAATGCTATTTTTAACAATTTTGTTGTTGTAAATGTGGGGCTTGGAGTTGGTACTCCATCTTCCCAAGTGTTGGAAGTTGGATTTGTAAATGATGGCATGTTTACTTGTAACCGTGGCATTCAGAGTTGTAAATGATGACATGTTTACTTGTAATCGTGGCATTCGGAGTTGTAAATGATGACATGTTTTGTCGTAACTATGGCACTAGGAGTTGTAAATGATGTCATGTTTTGTTGTAACTATGGGGTTTGGAGTTGTAAATGATGGCATGTTTACTTGTAAATTTGGCATTTGGAGTTGTAGATGATCGCATGTTTACTTGTAAATTTGGCATTTGGAGTTGTAAATGATGGTCTGTTTGCCTGTAAATCTGGCATTTAGAGTTGTAAATGATCGCATGTTTACTTGTAAATATGACATTTGGAGTTATAAATCATTTTGAGTTGTTAACGTTGCATTTGAAGTTGTAAATGATGCATCTGGAGTTGGTTCTACATTTGGAGTTGTAAATATGACATGTTTACTTGTAACCGTGGCAGAGGCATGTTTACTCATATACTCGAGCAGACATATTTTCATTTCTGAAGTCCAGAGGCTATTTTCAACAACAAATGTTATAATTACAACTGAAAACACTATATTTACAACTGAAAATAGCATTTCAAAATAGCATTTTCAGTTGTAAATATGACATTTTCAGTTGTAAATATATTTGTACTCGAATACAAATGTTGTTACTCAAGTAAATTCATGCAACATGGTTTTTAATATAGCTGTACTCGAGTATGAGTCATTTGTACTCGAGTAAACTTGGTTGTTAAAATAGCATTTTCAATTGTAAATATGACATTTTCAGTTGCTAAAATGACATTTTCAGTTGTAAATATATTTGTACTCGAGTACATTCGTGCGACAGAGTTTTAAATTGCAGTTTCTTTGTTTCAACTATCATCCTCATTTATTACATCTTCTTGCAAACACTCTTCACTCTCCTCCAAATGACCCATTACAATGTCCTCCTCCGACGTTTTCTACTCCTCTCCTCTCACGGTTTCGAGAACAAGAAAAGGAATATTTTAGCATGATACTCGAGGAGTACTTTCAACCAATGAATGAATGGCTCTCTAAGGCTACAAGCAAGATGGATACGGAAACCCAGCAAATGAGTCAAGAAGGCAAGTCAATTCAGCAAGAGCATCAGTCCTATCATTTTCATCGTCCTATGGTTCCCAAAAACCAACGGCGCTCTAACTCGCTCTCGTCTTACGTCAGTTGGGTCGTCTCCCACTCCTTCGGCTTCTCCGTCGTTCTCTCACCTCTCTCTCGCGTTGCCATGCTCGGGTAATCTGGAGAAGCAGAGTATTCATTCAGGCGATTGAAATTTGGGCAAAAGAGTAATTTTGCATTTTGAATTAATTACAAAACAGTCCCAGAGAAATTTTTCGGACCAAACTGTAATGGGAATCTGGTGCGGGACCTCTTTGTAAATATTTATGGTCCTTGGAACCTTTGTGTAATTCTGCCTTTAAAAAACGAGACCAAATATTTACTATTAAAATATGCCTCTCATGGCCGAGACTGTTTCGACACTCTGTCCAAAAGGAAACTGACACATGTACCCATAATTTACCACCACGTATCTTAGTGGTCCAACACAAGGTATCCATGAAGAATAATTCCAGGAAATTCGTCAAAAAAGAAAAATTGTAAGATCAAGGTACTGTGCAAACATATTGCAGAAATAGGGTAGTTTGTGGCGTCACGTCAGATGGC
Organism: Acacia confusa; assembly: GCA_037074495.1. Classification (NCBI taxonomy): domain Eukaryota; kingdom Viridiplantae; phylum Streptophyta; class Magnoliopsida; order Fabales; family Fabaceae; genus Acacia; species Acacia confusa. The sequence continues at coordinate 6,929,358 of CM073513.1, read as the reverse complement.
GCCACTGCCCATGTGGCGCCGCTTGCCTGCTAGCGCCACCTAAAAAAAATTTAAGATTTTTTAATTTTTTAATTATTAAATAATATATAATATTATTTTATTATTTTATTTAATATATATTAATATATTATATTATATATAATATATATATCACATTTTTAAATGATGTGATATATATCACATTCCAAGCAAGGTCAACCAAGTGTTCACGATTTCGTTTCGTGAATGAATACTCTGCTTCTCCAGCTTACCCGAGCATGGCGACGCGAGAGAGAGGTGAGAGAACGACGGAGAAGCCGAAGGAGTGGGAGACGACCCAACTGACGTAAGACGAGAGCGAGTTAGAGCGCCGTTGGTTTTTGGGAACCATAGGACGATGAAAACGATAGGACTGATGCTCTTGCTGAATTGACTTGCCTTCTTGACTCATTTGCTAGGTTTCCGTATCCATCTTGTTGGTAGCCTTAGAGAGCCATTCATTCATTAGTTGAAAGTACTCCCTGAGTATCACGCTAAAATATTCCTTTTCTTTTTCTCGAAACCGTGAGAGGAGAGGAGTAGAGAATGTTGGAAGAAGACATTGTAATGGGTCATCTGGAGGAGAGTGAAGAGTGTTTAGAAGAAGATGTAACAAATGAGGATGAGAGTTGAAACAAAGAGACTGCAATTTAAAACCCTATCGCACGAATGTACTCGAGTAACAACATTTGTACTCGAGTACAAATATATTTACAACTGAAAATGTCATATTAACAACTAAAAATGTCATATTTACAACTGAAAATGTTATTTTAACAACCAAGTTTACTCGAGTACAACTATATTAAAAACCATGTTGCATAAATTTACTTCAGTAACAACATTTGTACTCGAGTACAAATATATTTACTACTAAAAATGTCATATTTACAACTGAAAATGCTATTTTGAAATGCTATTTTCAGTTGTAAATATAGCATTTGTTGTTGAAAATAGCCTCTGGACTTGAGAAATGAAAATATGTCTGCTCAAGTATATGAGTAAACATGCCTCTGTCACGGTTACAAGTAAACATGTCATATTTACAACTCCAAATGTAGGACCAACTCCAGATGCATCATTTACAACTTCATATTTAAACATGTCATATTCCTTGAAATCATGAACACTTGGTTGACACTTGGTTCAGCGCTCCGGGAGAAATTTTTTTCGAAAATAGAACATCATTTTAAAAGGAATATTTCATAAAATTTTCGAAATCGTGAACACTTAGTTGACCTTGCTTGGAATATGATATATATCAATCATTTTAAAATGTGATATATATATTATATAAAATATAATTTATTAATATATATTAAATAAAATAATATTATATATTATATAATAATATAAAAATTAAAATTTTTTTAATTTTTTTTTAGGTGGTGCACGAACTACCCTATTACAGTAATATGTTTGAACAAATCTGACAATTTTTTTTTTTTTACAATTTCTTGGCGAATTTCCCGATAATTTCCTATCTAACTCCAATTCTCCAGATCACAGTCGTTTCCCTCGAGTCTTGCCCCGGAACATACCCTGTCCCGATTCGGAATCCAAATGCCCTAAATGGATTGAATCCTCAGGAAATCCCAGTTACTTGCCTTTATTGTCTTCAATTTTTTCTTTGGTCAAGTACTAGAATCCCTTGTTCATGGCTGCCTTTTCGCCTCCTCCTCTGCGTTTTCTTCTGCTATGGATTCTAGGGTTTGGGTCTTGGTCTATTGTTTATGCTTTCAAGGTTCCTTTTAGTGTGAACGATGTGCTTCCAGTTCTTCCTCGTGGGATTTCGTGGCCTGTGCTTAATAACTTCCACAGTGCTGTTGATTTGCTTCCGTACTTTGTTGGGTCTGTGACTCCCGACAATTCTTCAGTTGAGTGGAAAGGAGCGTGCTTTTATGGAAATAAAGCCACGCTGGAGTTTACCCCTGGGGACACGGATGATGCAGGCTTGGGAGGCGGCATTCTATACCTCCAGGTCTGTTATTCTGCTTTAATGTCAAGTCTTGAAGCTTCTCTATATGTTTTCTCTGTACAATCTAGATAGGATGGACCGTCTTAGTTTATAGTCAAGAAAAATAGAAGATAACTCTGTTTATCAGATAGTGTGTTTTTAAGTATTAACTGAACTATTTTGTTCCCGAACTGAGATCATGCCCTGATCATCTTGCATGACGTGTTTGTTCATCATAAATATGCAAATTGGGAGTGATTGGGCAGCTTTATTCTGGATCAATATTACTGATTTTACTTTACAATTCGTTTTATTCTGATTGATTCATGATCCATTGCAAGGGAATTACGTCCGAATATATTGTGAACAGATACAGGAAAGCAGTGGCGGAAATAGTATTTTAGATTTGTGGGTGCACAATTAGTGGTGGGATTTGGGGATTTGCCCCCAAATTTTTTTTTTAAGGAAAGTTTTAAACACATTAAAAAACAATAGAATATAAACAATAAAAGAAAAGAAAACTTCAACTTAACATAGAAATAAGATTGTATCCTTGACATTTTCTATAAATAAAACAGTAAAAATCATCTAGCCTGTACCTAACATGAAGGACTAACATGAAGGAGTTCTAATCCTAATAATTTGAAGTTGAAATGATTTCAGGACAAAACAAATATGCAAGACAGAAACAACAGAGACAATGCTATTTAATAAAAAGTTTATAAATCCAGAGCACTCTAAAAGTTTATAACCTGGAAAATCTAGAAGCAAACTTATTTTTGAAAAGTGGACTTGACATACTGGGAAGTCTCAGGTCAAGAACAAAATAAAAAGAAAAGAAAAAGGTAAATAAAGAACAAAGGAAAAAGAGTAATATACCCATTTAGAAAGTCTGTCTCTTCCCTGGCCCTGACCCTTGAACTCGACCAATAGTAGGCAGCTCGACGATCTACAACAGATTCTCAACAATATAATTATCAATAAAAGCGGAAGTTTGATTGAATCTTAAAAACACAGAACCAATGTTCAATAGTACAGAGAATTGGAGGTTGGGAGTAAAGGAGGAATACAAGGGTATCTGATGATAAAATGTCTTTCCTCAACAAATCAGTTGGAGGAAACAGCATTTAACCAAGATAGTAGACAACAACAAAAATACTCTAAAACCCCATAACAATCTATCACATGGCATGCCTAAAGACAGATTTTTCCCCTTGAAAACCGACCATTCTGCTTCACTCAAAGGGATCAATGAATATTTTACATATTGCAATAAAACTTAACCATCTTTGACCTGCCAGATTCTGTTAAGTAATAGATGGACTCTTAATGCAAACATGAGAATTCTTCCCTCAAAGCCGACCTGCGAGGGGAAAAACTATGCTACTTAAGCTTCATAGTAATTACTTATAGTTACCTTTGTGAGTTTTGTTAAATCTTTTAAGGACAATGCAGTTTAAATTTTCAATCCTGTTTTAATGTAATACAGCTAGCTCTTCTTTTTGGACTGATAGTTCTTTTTGTAATGTTAATATTCTTGTTCTTCATGATAACAATGTTAATTTGTTCTGTAATGGTTGATGATCTTTCATTACTTGAATTGGCTACTTATTGCTAAATCAAATACGCAATAAGAGACCAAAAAAATAACCTATTAATTTTTAATTGATTATTTCATTATGTTATTCATTCAATCAAACTTTTGCCCTTAAGTCTGCTTCAGAAACGAATGAGGTCTTAATGCGTTTCATATGGTTCTACATGCTTACTGACCAAAAAAAAAAAAAAAACTGTAAAAATGAGGTTGCATTTATTCAAAGACATAATCAAATGTGGGTGATTTTTTCTTTGTAAATTTTAGTTGATTTACCTTCACCTCACAAACAGACTGGTTTCTTTGTGTTTGAATAACCTCAGCAGTAAATCAACCTTCACATACTCATTTATCAAGTAGCAGGTCGTTGGGTATTAAGGTTCTATTACCATTAGCGATATCAGATTTCTGTATGACAAACTCGCATTAATCATTAATTATTAGGACCTTCAATAGCTAGAATGTTAGACTATTCTGACAGCGCTCACATTCAAACGATGTTTGATCATCAGTTAATTCAGATTTGGTAGACGAGTTTGTGTGATTTTTAATTTTGTTCAAAAATCTTCTTTTAAACTTATTTAATCTTTACAATGCCTTGCATCAGTGTGTCGGACCTCATCACTTGGAACAGAGATCAAAACAGTTGATCCCGTAAAGATTGGGATATTAATCTATTCCAGATTTTGGGGAATAAAAGACCAAAAAAATAACCTATTAATTAACAAAAAAATCCATGCGAACACGAAATTTGCTGGCCAATAATGCATTTCAGAGTTTCATTCTACTAATCTACTCGGCAGCTAAAACAAATCAAAAACATCTTGAAAAGATATATAAGGGGATCTGGAAATTACCGTTGAGGGGAATCAATTGAGCAAAGGAATTCAGAAAAGGAGCACACAAGATTCTGAACCCCAGGCCTGCTGTTCGACAGTTGAGCCTTGAGCGACGGCGGACGAGGCAGAGAGCGTGGGCAAAGACGAGACAGAGCGACGACAGACGAGGCAAAGAGCTAGGGCGAGGGAGGGAACAATGGAAATGGACAGAGACGAGAGAGGGAACGATTTTGGAAAAAAAAAAAAAAAAGAGGAGTAAAACGAAGTTGGGGCTTGAACCTGTGACTAAGAGGAGAATGAGTGTTAACCATCTGCACTACTTACATAAATTGCCATCTATTTCTTTTAAATTATATATATTTTGTGTTTGCACTTGCCCAAATTGGCACTAGTGTAGGTTCGCCACTGCAGGAAAGGGAGATAATAACTGCTAGTACCTGCCTCACCTTTCCTGGAAATTCAATCTAAATGTACAGATTTCCATTTATTTGTTTAGTCAATCGAATAATAATAACTGATTTGGATGGAAGTTGCTCGCAGTATTGGTTCATACTTCTAGATTAATTTCAATCCTAACTCTCCCTTCTTTCTTCCAAGTGAGGGTTATAATTTATAACTGCATTCTTTTGTTCTTTTTTTACTGAAATATTAATTATTATCCTTCTGCAGACAGATGCTGCTCACAGTTGGACCTGTATGGATCTCTATGTGTTTGCCACACCCTACAGAATTACTTGGGATTACTACTTCTCTGCTCAAGAACATAGCTTGAAATTTGACTCGTGGGAAGAGCCTGCAGAGATGGAATATGTATTTACTAATCTTTTTTGTGATTCATTTTGAACATTATACACTAATTACTGAAGGTTAACATCCTCATTGAATTGAGCAGGTAAAGCAACATGGGGTTTCTGTGTTTCTTATGCCATCAGGGATGCTGGGAACTCTGCTATCCCTAATTGATGTCTTACCTTTATTCTCTAACACTGCGTGGGGTCAGAAAGCCAACTTAGATTTCTTGAAGAAACACATGGGAGCTACATTTGAGAAGCGCAGTAAACCTTGGTGTGCAACTATAAATCCTGCAGATGTTCATTCAGGAGATTTCTTAGCTGTGTCAAAGATCCGTGGCAGGTGGGGAGGATTTGAGACATTGGAAAAGTGGGTAACTGGTGCATTTGCTGGTCATACTGCGGTTTGCTTAAAAGATGAAATGGGCAATTTATGGGTTGGTGAATCAGGCCATGAGAATGAAAAGGTATATGCTAATTGAAATATAATAGTTAATACATCATTTTAAGATATAATATTTTGCTGTTACAACCTTTCAAAATTATCTTTGTAGAAATTTAAGTCATTTTGTACTGCTTGGTAGGCTGAATATGTTAATTGCTTCATAATTGCCACCTGGAACGACTTTCTTGGATTTGGACTTTCAGTGAAGTAGAACCAAATAGACATAGATTAGGAAGAAAATTAAGAATTAGAAATAACTCTACTGTTAATTATCATAGCATGCATTTTTTGCAAAAACTGCTACTGCATCAGAAACTTTTATTCCATCGATCATGTAAAAATTTTAGTCAGTTCCATTTTGGCTTATGCTGCTTGAATATTAATTAAAAGATTTTTTGTTCTATATAGATTGAAAATGTGACAAATCATGAATCATAATATGTGTGGTGCTATATGTGTGTGTTTCTTTTTGATTTTTGAAGTGTGTAAATTTTACACTTAAAAAAAATTCTCATCCAAATGGTCTACCTCTATGTAGGGTGAAGAAATAATAGTGATAATACCATGGGATGAATGGTGGGAACTGGCTCTTAAAGATGATTCTAATCCCCAGATAGCCTTGCTTCCACTGCATCCAGAGTTGCGTGCAAAATTTAACTCTACTGCTGCATGGGAGTATGCTCGGAGTATGTCAGGCAAGCCCTATGGTTATCATAACATGATATTTAGTTGGATTGACACAGTAGCCGACAACTATCCTCCACCTCTTGATGCTCACTTGGTATTCTTCTTTTCCCTTATGGGTTATGTGTAACATAAGTATACTGTGGAGCCAGGTTTTGTGAATCAGTTGATGTATTATCTGGTTCAGGAAACTGTTATTGAATGGCTAAATGGCAATGAATTGTTTGAAAGTTTTTTTCAAATATAAACTTGGAGGATAGTCTAGGAAAGAGAAAGTGGTTTTGAATTTAGAAGGCAACTCTTCAAACATTTAAAGAATGGAGAAATGACAATGGATCGGAGGGAATTCTCTATTTTCAAAGATTTTGGTTATGCCATACCATCTTTATGGTGATGATTAATGTACATGTTGTAATAGTGCCAACTGAAATTCTAGATCCCAGACAATATGAGGGAGATATCAACTTGAAGGGTAATGGAAGTTTGTTTGAGTGAAGTGCTTTCTTTGCAGGTAATTTCTGTCATGTCTATGTGGACTAGAGTGCAACCAGATTATGCTGCAAATATGTGGAATGAAGCTTTAAATAAGCGGTTAGGGACTGAGGTATGTATAGAAAGCTGGTTTGAACCATTTCAATAATAAGTAGTACTCCCTCCAGTCTTAATTATAAGACAATTATAAGACAACATTTGGGAGTTGGCTTTGGTCCTAATTATAAGACAATTTTAATTTTTGTCAATTTCGTCCAAAAATACCCATATTTTATTCTTTCAAATGTGTTTGGTTTTTGATGAGTATATATATGTAGGTGCAAAAACTCTTCCCATCTATGAAACTTTTAAATTATTAGATTTTAATTTGTTTATCGATCAGTTGCCAACACACACATATACATACACATACCCACATATACATATATATGTGTGTGTACACACACACACATATCTATCATTGTGTGTATTTATGTGTGTGTGTGTCTATGGGGGGTGTATGTGTGTTGATATATGTATATATAAATACATACATACAAATGTGTGTGAGTATATGTGTGTGTGTCTGTGTCTGTGTAGACACACACACACACACACATATATAGAAAGACCATCATTTCAATTGGAAAGCATAAAAAGGAAAATTCTAAGTTGAAAAGGTATGTCACAAGTGACGTTGATTCATTTTTATTAATATCATTTAAAATTTATACGAGGACATTTTAGGAAAATGAGTAAAATTAACTAATTTAACTCCCCTCCTTAATCTTTCCAAAATCAGTTAAATATGTCCTATAATTAGGACCGGCGGGAGTATATTCTTCTGCACTCTTTTTCTTTTTTATTTATTTATTTATTTTTGCATTTCTATCTAGATGTTCCATAAAACCCACACCGAAAGACATATATGCTTGCTGTCTTTGTTTAATTCTTTTATTCTGTGTAGAAATAATTAGTCAAAACTACAAGGGATACCAATTGCTCTTTAGATTCTGTCAGAATTGATAGGATCCTCACATTTTTTCATGTCTTCAGGGTTTGGCTCTGCATGAAATTCTAGCCGAGACTGAGAAGCGTGGGATAGCTTTCGATCAATTACTTACCATTCCAGAACAAGATGAATGGGTATATAGTGATGGAAAATCAACAACCTGTGTCGCCTTTATTCTCTCAATGTATAAAGAAGCTGGAATATTTGGACCTGTTTCCGGCTCCATTCAAGTAACTGAGTTCACCGTAAGTCTTGATATCCCTCACTTAACCTTACCTACTTAGTCGTGTGAATTTGGATGAATGATAGCTAGCTAGTTACAATGAGTTGATCATGCATGTATGTTATTATATACAGATTCGCGATGCGTATATGCTCAAGATTTTTGAGGATAACCAAACACGATTGCCAAGTTGGTGCAACAGTGAGAGCGACAAGCTGCCATTCTGCCAGATTCTAGGTGAATATAGAATGGAGCTGCCTGGCTACAACACTTTGGAGCCTTACAGCAACATGAATGAACACTGCCCTTCCCTTCCCCCAACTTATGACAGGCCCTCAAGATGTTAAATCCATTCGGATCACCATCACTATATATATATATATATATAGCTCCCATATTATTTAAAAATTAGGTTCCTTTATTTAAGCAGTCACTTAATAGAAAGGGAAGGAGGGTGATAATGGGGAGTAAATATCCTCAGAATCTCTTTTCTCCCTTTCTTCTTAGAATCTCATCTCCACCTTTAAATGAAAAAATAGACGGTTTAGATCTAATATTTTCTAAAACTATGATAATAGTGTTTTATAAATTAATTTTTTTTATTAATCTTGTTTGTATTACACTTATAAATTGTGTAGATCATGATTTAACAGTTTAAATGTATTTATTCATACTCAAAATAATAGTTTTATATAATTTTAAATCTGGACCATCTATTTCTTTCAATTTGAGATTGGTGATTAGATACAGAGAAAAAGGATTTTGAGAGAATCTAAACCCGCATATAATGTTGTTCCTAGGTAGAGTGCTGGGTTGGGGATACTGTTCACGTGTCATACTTCTATTTGATAATTTGGTAGAATTTTTTCAAGTTTACCGTACTGGAATTTACTAATGTGGTGTTGTCTACAAACCACACTCCTGTATCCTGAAATTTTATGGAGTCGACTGAAATGTATATAAGTTGCTATGGCTATTAAAGCTTTCAAATTGATCGTATGATACTGAGGTTTAATCCAAGTCTGTTGAGAGATCCATACACGCTTCTATATTTCTTTTAGGTTTGAGCTCTCATATCCGATCACGGGAAGAATTCAAATATTGATCATTCATATTTGATTTGTGGTGCAGTAGAATATCAATATGATCTTATTTATAAGTTCTTTTTAGTTAAATCATAAATGTTAAGGAGAGGTAGTTAACTTAATGATTATAAGATAAAATTTTAATTTTGCCCTCATTTATAAATGGGAAAACATTTTCTCATGTTGTAGGAAAACCATTTTCTCATGTTACACACACATGAAATGGTGAGACCCACATATACATATTGTAATTCATATATGTATATGTAAGTCCCATCATTTCATGTGTGTAGGAAATTTTTTTTCCTCATGTAACATAAGAAAACCAAAACCCTTTATGAATATGTATCTTTTAACTATTTCTTCTCTATTTATTTTCATTGGTACAATTAATATGGATAAAATTGTCACATTCTCATTTATTACTTGAAAGATGATTTATAAATAGGATCAAGTTTTTTGCTCAAAAGAGATTTATAAATAGGATGAGAGTGGTATTATTTTAATATTAACTTAGATTAACGAACGGTAGGAGTTTTCGTCATTTTACCATTTTAGTTGGTGGTTAAGTGTTTGAATTTTAGTTCTTAATCTGATGTTCACACCCAAAAAAAGAAAAAAGAAAATAAATGCTAGTTTAATGTTAAAAAATTGTGTGTATTTCATTATTAAAGTAAAAGGACTCAATTTATGCCATTCAAAGCATTTCGAAATTAAAAAAAAAATATCAAGTTAAAATCTCGTAGAAGCAATTTTTATAGCAAAGAAGTCTCGATGAGAATATGAAATTATTCAGCAAAGAAGTCTCTATTGGGATTTCTTTGCTACTAAATTGTTTTTTTAACAAATTTTTCCATAAAAACATCACAACTCCGAATATTATTTATAATTTATCTCATTCGTATGCCCACAGCCAGTTGATATATTCCTAATTGTGATAATTTAATTCCATTTTTATTATTATGTACGCTATCATGAAAAATAATAATGTATCATTTACATTATATTAATATTTTTTTATTTTTAAAATAATTAAAATATTTGATTTTGGTTGAGTTATTTGGAAAGGCAAAGACAGAGTAACGTATACGTATCATTTTAATAAGATTATTTTTGAATTTGAAACGAATTCCTGTTTATTTATAATAATAATACACCATCATCACACAAAATAAGAGTACTTAGTCAATTAATTAAAATATATGTCAAACGAACTAATTGATGATATCTTCTAGCGTTAAAAAAAATAATAATGAGGAAGTTCCATTTTTCGTCGGAAGCTTCTTTGGAAAAGGACTCTCAACTTTATAAAAAAGCATGAAGATGCTCTAAAAGTGGCCAAGCGTCCAAGTTTGACCGCTCTATCACCAATTGCGTCAAACTTTCTGACTTAAATTCAGATTATAAACGTAAGACATGATGCTTAGCATCCATCAATATAAAACAGGGAAAATTAGCAAGTTTTTATGGGGGGTAATTTTTTCCCATAAGTTTTTCAAAGGTATTTTTATTCCCAAAGTTTTTATAAAATAGAATAATTTTACTCCGATCGTTTTTCACTTTTTCCGATAACTTACCAAATATTTCAAGATGATTGTCTATATATCATTTACATCATTTTTACTAAAATACAAATTTGTCTTGAAAATTTTAAATTTAACTTCAGAAAAAAAAAAATGAAATAGATTATGAAACATGGATTTCCAGTGCAAATTTTCACCTAAACAAAAGTGAAGTGAATAATATGTAAATTGTCAGCTTAACATATTTGATCAATTAATGGTCAAAATTAATTAGGATAACAGTCAGGATTAAATTACCCCTTAGTGAAAACTTCTAAAACAAAAATGTCCCTTAACCTTTGAGAAAATCCCAGACAAATATATTTAAAATAGGGAAAAAAAAATCACATAGTTCAATATCACAAGTCAAACTTGCGCAAGGAATTTAGGATTTGCAAATGTTTTCAAATGACTACTCTGTCCCAAACAACATTTGAGGAACTCAAGTTATGAATATATATATTGAAGTTGTTAATTGCAATTCTTATGTTGTTATTTTCTATAACTAAGTTAATTATGCATTGCAATTGACAAGTTCAGTATGCATGTTGATAATTAGAGCTCCCCAAGTCCCAACAACATTGTATGTAATATTTTAAAGTCACACATTTCAGGCCTAACCAACTACTTAGGCATAGAGAATAACAATTTAAGAATCATAATTAACAATTTCAGTATATCTATCGATAACTTGAACTCTACAAATGTTATTAGGGGCAGATTGGTCATTTGAAAATATTTACAAATTCAAGATTTCTCCCACAGTTTTGACTTGGAATTTGTGATATTAGACTCATTAATTTATTTTTCCCCTATTTTAAATGTGTTTTTCTAGGATTGTCGCTATAAAAATAACACATAATTTGGTGGGGCTGTGTGTAATACAAATGTTTTTTTCATAGCAAATAATATTGACGTTGCTCTGATACAAAATTTTGAAATGGTAGCATTGGTTCTTAATATAAGATCTCGTTTGTAGTGTCATTAAGGAGTAAAGATTGTATATTATTGAAGGCTAATGTGAAAACTTCATTTTGAAGCCAGCGCGTCTCTTCTAACTAGTTTTTGTCATGGATTGATGATGCATTATAAAATGTGATTTACTATGAAGAAAAAAATGAAAATATGAAAAATCCTCTTTTTAATACAAATATTAGGTAACTGGTAACAACTAACAAGGCAACATTATATCACTCCAATCCTTAATATAAGACGTATTTAAAAAATTAATTTTAAATCTAAATAGAAAATATGTTTTCAAAATTTGTCAATCTTTTTTTTTTTAAAAAAAATTACTTCTGTTGATATTCTCTTAACAGTAGGAGTGAAAAATAAGGGAAAATAATTAAGAAAAACGACTATGGTGTTTTAAAAGAGGGTTAACTAATGGTTAAAATTAAATAAGATAATGGTCAGAGCAAAATTGCTTTCTTTTATAAACTTCTAGGGTAAAGTTGCTCATTCCCGAAAAACAAGTGAGACAAAATTGTCTCTCGGTAAAAACTTTAGGATCAAAATTGCATCTTAACGCTTTAAAAAATAGGATTTGGCTTTGTTCTTATACCCCTTACCATTCTTTTCTCTTCTTTTCCTTTTTATATCGTTGGATTAAGATCTCAACTGTCCATATTTATCATATTTGCTTATCATCATTTTCCCTCATTTTCTCTTATAACAATATTTTAATCATATGATAAATTTGAGATATTGAGATCTTAATCAACGATATAAAAAGGAAAAGGATGGTAAGGGGTATAGGAGGAAAACGAAGTCCTAAAAAATAAATGTTGAATTAAATATTGTAATCAACTTATTTAAACTAATTACAGTAGATAAATATGTGGTGAAATTAAGTATAGGAAGGAGTATTACTCTATGCAAGTAAAGTTATTAAGGTTTTATGAATTTATTTATTATTTTTTTTAAATGAAAAGATTGAATAAAATCGAAACTTTTTTCTAATAAATGAGCAAATCAAATCAAAGGAAAGAAAGTAATGATGGAGGGAGGGATGTGGTATTAAGCAGATGAATGAGCAAGTGGGAACGTATTTTTCACGAGCCAAAACATTTGTTATTTGTCAATATCAAACAAAATAGCCGGATTTCTATTTGCTCAAAAAACTATCTGCCGGAGGTCTTACTTTCGGGCCCTTAAGCTTCTTCCACGTGTCATAGGCCCACAATTGCCGAACGGCTGATCCTATCTCTGTTTTTTTATCGTTAACTCTTGTTCACCAACTTTGCTTCCTCGTTATTTTTTGGTGTTACTTAGGAATCTTCCTCTTCTGAAAATGTAACCTCTTTTTAGGCCAACTGAAAATCGAACCTTTCTATCTTAAAAGAATGAAAGCTATTCGCGCCCGCACACACATTAAATAGGTCAACAAATGGCTCTTTCGTTTCTAAATTAAAATTCTAATCTACACGGCACTAAAAAATTCCCAACTTATTGCAATCACACCCACAATTTCATACAATTTTTTTTTTTTGATACTTTTACTTCCAGAACTTAGACTCATTAATCATGTTAATAATTAAAGGGAGAATTACAATCTGGTCCCAAAGACCATAAATAATTATTAAAAGGTCCCGTGTCAGAATTTTATTACAAAAAAGTCTTTTGAGATTTTTTTAAAATTAAGGGAAAAATTCTCAATTGGTATTTATAACTGAAAATGTTATATTTATAATTGAAAATGTTATATTAACAATAAAAATTCTCACTCCACATTTATAAATGGAAATGTTATATTAAAAAACTAAGAATATCATAAAAAAATATGAGTACACCAATCACCAAGTATTAGGGAAATGAACGTAGTTATACACAAACAGCGTATGTTTTGACCTACTGATCCCGCGTAATATGGTCGAGCAGCAGAATAACAGTAAACGACGACGTTTCCCAGGAATGCGCGTCATCATTGTACTTTCGGAGGACGGCCTCAAGTGAAATGAATCACGAACGCGCACTTTTGAACGTCCACGTCAGCATCAAAATAATTTTCTTTAGATGAAGAATTCGTAGGCTTAAATTTGCCGTCTTCTCCAATTTCAATGCTCTGCTCTTTATATTCTCTCATCTCTGCATTCTCATCTTACTTCTCCATTCTCTCTCTCACAACAAATCATCTAAACATGAGACTCCATTTCTTCTTCTTCGCAATTTTTCTATCTCTCTCTTTCTCCTTCACGCCAATTTCAGCTCGATTGTTCCCTAATGCGTCATCTATACCTCCTTGGCTTTCCAAAAATGTCCCTCCCGGAGCTTGGGACGCCTTCCGCAACTTCTCCGGCTGCCGTCACGGGAGTAACTACGATGGTTTGGGTAAGCTAAAGAAGTACTTCAACTACTTCGGCTACATCCCTAATTCCCCTTCCAACTTCACCGACGACTTTGATGACGCGCTTGAATCCGCCATTAAAACTTACCAGAAGAATTTCAATCTCAACGTCACCGGCGAGCTCGATGCGAGCACTCTTCAGCAGATTGTTCGCCCTCGATGCGGTGTAGCTGATATAATCAATGGCACCAGCACTATGAACTCCGGCAAGGAGAATTCCTCCGCCGCGAGTAATGACTTGCACTTTCACTCTGTCTCCCACTTCACTTTCTTCCCCGGGACTCCGAGGTGGCCGGCCGGAAAAGAAACTCTGACCTACGGATTCTTGCCGGCCAACGGCCTAACAGATGAAGTGAAGAGCGTGTTCGCCACCGCCTTCAATCGGTGGTCGGAGGTAACGACGTTGAGTTTCACGGAAGCGTCATCGTACCAAGTGGCTGATATCAGGATAGCGTTCTATACGGGAGATCATGGAGACGGAGAGCCATTCGACGGACCTTTGGGGACTCTGGCCCACGCGTTTTCACCGACGAGCGGGATGTTCCATCTCGACGGTGCGGAGAATTGGGTGGTATCCGGCGATGTGACGCAATCGACGTTGTCGACGGCGGTGGATCTGGAATCGGTGGCGGTACACGAGATCGGGCACTTGTTAGGTATGGGACACTCATCGGTGGTGGAGGCGATCATGTACCCGACAATATCGTCGCGGACAAGGAAGGTGTCTCTGGCGGACGACGATATTCAGGGGATTCAACAGCTTTACGGATCAAATCCTAATTACAATGGTTCCACGACGGTGACGACGTCTAAGCAGAACGATTCCAGCCATGGCGGGCGGCGATTCAGTGTGGTGGAGTCAACGCGGGGGCTACTCCTTTTAATAGCCGTTGGATTAGCCCATTTGATCTTGTAGGCATTTCTTTTTTGACTTGTGCAGGCAGTTTTTAGAGGGAGGGACTAGTCCATTTGGGTGGGCTTGACGGGGGCCTCTCTAATTTTTATTTTTATTTTTTTCTATTTTTTTATTGTGATTATAGAATATCTTATTCTTATGGTTATTGGTTTATAGCATTCATACAGTTGTTATATTATAAATAGAATATATTATTCGTACCGTTGTAGTGCCATATTATGATGGTTATATCTTCTTCTCTTTGTGCAGGATTGAATTTTAGTATCTTATTCTGGAAAAATTAAAAAAAAAAATTAGTATCTTATTAATTTGGTGTCTATATGATTTTCTCTATTTTTTTTTCTTTTTTTAGCAATTCAACAGCCGAACATCATTTAATTTATTAAGAAACTAGAAGGGGATGTTTAGCTAAATCATCAATCGCTGATTAAGGTGAAACGTTTATCCTAACTTGTGCATTCTTCAAATTCTATACTCCCTTGCTTCACAATACTCCTCCTTGTCCATAATATACATTTTAACTGATTTATTAGAATAAAAAAATACTAGTTATTAAATATGCCTTATGTTGAAAAGTTTTTTGAACTTCATCCATGTTAAATTAGGCTTCTAATGAGAGTGAAAAACACAAAAAGTAATATTTAAATATTAATTATGAGAATAAAATAGATAAATGAGCATTAATTATTCTTTAAATTAGTTAAATTGTGAACCATGACATTCTTCTAGAATTAACTTATATTAAGAATCCAAAGGAACAAGTCACTCCTAGAAGAAAACATTGGTTTGATTTTGCCAGCTATGCAGAAAAAATAATGATGAGGAAATGAAGGATTTATTGTTTGAGTATATGTGCATTTATGATATGAAATTAAAATAAAAAATTTCAGGGCTTGATTGGAGTTGCACTTGAAAAGTTTAATAAGGTATCACAAGACAAAACTCATTTTATATATTTATCTCATACATTGTAAGTCATATTTCTACCATCAATATTGATGTATGAGATAAGTATATAAGAATAATTTTATTTCGATTTATATAAATAAATATATTTAATATCCCAATCATGAAGCTGTGCATAAGCTCAGCTAGAAGCAGATACTCTCAGCAGCATATGTCTTCTCATCTCTCAGAATCCTTATATCTTGACCATTCGGTGCATCTGAACACCCACACGTCAGCTTGCTCTTTCTCTCTACCCAATGACGGAACATAGGAGAGTAGGGGGGGCCATGGCCCCCGCAAGATTTTTGGTGTTCCAAAATTTTTTTTAGATTTCTTTTTTAAAATTTAATATAATGTAAAAATGTATTTTATCTAATACATTTGGGCCCCGCAAATATTTTTTTAGTTCATGAGTATACATTTGACCAGATGTATTTGATAGCATTGATAATACTATTCAAAATAAGGCCTAGAAGAATGACATTATAATTATTTTTATTGTAATATACTTTTGTTATTAAAATATAAGTACTTGAACTTATTGAATGTCTATCTTTCATTGTAATTTATGTAGCTACATTTCTAACAGCACTTAGCTTTGCTTTTCTAAATGACAAGTTTGTAAAATAATAGCTACTCTTATTACATCAGCAATATTCACTTGATTTCATGAATATTTTTTTGATATTTTTTGATTTTTTTGTTTATATTTTTTTTTATTTTTTAATGTATTTAAAACTTTCCCTAAAAAAAAATTTCGGGGGCACCTCTGAATCCACCCACGAACCTTTTATAAATTTTCTGAATCCACCATTGCATTTAGCCCCCTTAAAAATTTATTGCAAGTTTTGTCATTGTCTGTACCCAGCACAAGGCTCTCAATTTTAGTTTATGAGAGATGCTGAGGATAAAAATACTGAGAGGATCCGAACCCACCCCAGCCGAACCCCTCCAATGTACCTCTATTTAGATCGTTTTGAATTAAAAATGAAATACCGGCCATTGATTTTAAAGGCATGATGTCGGCCATTGATAAACAAAATGGAGAGAAAAGACTCTGACACAGCCCTCATCACTCGCCTCTTTCGTTTCCTCGCTCCATTGATGTTCATCATCGACGCCTTTTCAACTGTGTACATCGGCCTCTGTTGCCCAAAGAAATTTCTGAACGTTCGAAAGTTTTCATTGTCGACATCTTAATCTTAGGTCGCCCGGAGCTTTGAAGACACTCGACAGATTTTGGGCACATGGGCTTTGAAATCCAAGTTCAAATCCATCTCCCAGATATGCACAGAGACCAAAAGAAAGGCATTCGAACTTGTTTGGTTTGACTGGAACGATTCCTTCTTTTCTATTATTCTTCAAGTTAAACGATCCTAACAAGCAACTAATAAAAGCTGCCAACGGATCTCTTCCAACACACACCTGCGATCAACCTACTAGTTTCTTGGAGGCAAAATGGAGAATTTCCGGCTCTTCATATGAAATCTAAGTAATATGGGCTTCATGTTTCATTTTTTTTTTTAAAACAAAAGCATGGGCTCAAGATATAAAATACTAAGAGTTTATATTTTTTTGGTTTTTTGTTGTTGGGTAAGTAACCCCCTTTACGCCTTAAGGACCAGAGCTGAAATGTATCAACCACAATTGTTCCACTTTTCCTTAACGGGATCAAACATTATCCACATGATGGAACAGAATGACGCTCATACTTCCAATAAAGTTGGTTCTTATAGGTAAAGGAAGTCGACATATATGGTAAAAGATTTGGTCAAGTCTCAAAGGGATGTGTGTTCAATCCTCGTTGTCGTTGCTGAGACTTCTTTGACAGACGATTTCGTAAGTCGTCATTAAGTGCTCAAAGAGCCTGGGGCTGTGCCCTGACCTTGGTGAGGGACTGATGCCAAACCCTTCCAAAACTTTTCTGTATAAAAAAAAAAAGTTGGTTCTTATACCTTCAACAAGTTTTTATTCTTATACTTAAACTAAGATTAAATTCTTATAAAATTATAAGAATCAAAATTAACTATTTCAAACTATAAGATCAAAATCAAAACTCCATCAAGATCAAATGCGAAAAACTAACAATGATATTAACCCTAAGAAATGATCTGACATGTTTCAAGGTTAAAAAAAATAGCCACACTTTTTTTTGGGGGGGAGGGGGAGCAAGAAACTTTAAGCTTGCTGTAAAAGCAAGCAATGATAATAAAAAAACGATTATATATTTATTTTTTAAAAAATTATTGTTTCACTATTTGTACAAAACATTATTTTTAAATTTCTTTAGATTAAAGTATATTTTTAATCTTTTGAGTTTTACATAGGATATACTTTTGGTCA
Organism: Acacia confusa; assembly: GCA_037074495.1. NCBI lineage: Eukaryota > Viridiplantae > Streptophyta > Magnoliopsida > Fabales > Fabaceae > Acacia > Acacia confusa. The sequence continues at coordinate 6,911,124 of CM073513.1, read as the reverse complement.
TATAATTCTAACATTGTCAATATCACTAATGCAAAACGCTGATGTGAGAACTCAATTGATGACTAATAGCATTTACTCACACAAATTTTAGATACTTTTCAATTTACCCATATTTTGAATTTAAGTTTACATTAACGATGTTAGAATTAGAAGATCAAAAATATACTTCATATAAACTTAAATAACTAAAAACATACTTTAACCCATTTCTTATGATAAATACAGTAGATGGGTGCGGGGTCTAGAAATGAATAATGAAATTAATTACAAGTGGAGTTGCAGAAGTGATATCTTTTGTCCCTATTTCTTTTTCACCTCATTTTATCTAAAATCGCTTAAGACATAAATGTCCAAGTTCATAACTTGTTGGCAAAGAAAGCATATGGATGGCTTCGCTTTGAGAGTGTTGCACTTCATGATCTTATCCAGAAAATTCTACGAGACACATTCACTAAAGTGGGAATTGCAAATTGAAGGCCCCCTTTCGGCATACAGTGGTCACCCTACAATATTTTTAAAGGTGCAATTAATATGAGCGCGGCTTTCCTCCAATACATCAGAGGATCTGTTGTCATTTTCCAGTTGAAATTTCTAACTTTACAAAAAAATTAAAAAAAAACATGACAAAGAAATTTAAGAGGAAAAAGGGTAGCGGATTCTCCGATGCATCCATCGGAGGAAAGCCGCGCCCGCAGTTAATAACCCTAAAGTGGAAATTCGCTGCAAGTGTATGGCTGCTAACGATGTGGTCCTTTGTTGTCATTTAAGAAAACAGCAAGTGGTATTAGAAAAGCAACATCCACATACACTCTTGTTTGGACGTTCTCATTCCTTCCTTTCATTTTCTGTTCACCCAACAAATGTGTGTTTCTTATAGTTGTTCAATAAATGGGATTCATTTACTTGACATCCTCTTTTAGATGTTATTATATTCCCTTCGTGTCTTGTTATAAATTTTAAATTTGTGAATACTTTTGTTTCTTGTGTCCCTAAATATGAGTTTCATCTTAGGTTTATCAAATCATTAATTGTGTTATTTCTTATCCCTTATTTATTTTTTTGTTGTATTTATTCTCTCTCACTTATTCCCTTTATACATAAGGGCATGGTTGAGAAACATAATATGTATTTATTACGTACTTTTAACTAACTTTAATTATTTTCTTGATTAATGCAACCTGGTTATTTAATACAAATACTTGTGTTTTAGATGTTGCCCTCTAGGCGGCAACAAACATAGATAAATTTTTTTTTTTTATTACGGTCAAATATCTTCCTGTTAGAAATAATCTTATAAGGAACTAATGAGTACTAAATATGAGCATATTTTTTAATGAAGATTCAAATATTTATTTGAAAAATTGACACATTTTGCTAGACAATTAAAAATGGTACTGATCCGGTGTAGATCACAAGTTGGGTTGGACTTGGCCTGGGGTGAAATCTCGGGGTCCTACGTACCACAGTGTGGATCAAAGTCCACGTAGTTCGAGGGTATACGACAGGCTAATGATAGCCAGAGGGGGTGGTGTGTGTGCTCTGTGTGAATAGAAAAGCTAGGATTTCAGAAAATGTGTACCTTGTAAGGGGTTTACCCTATTTATAGGCGTACCTGTGCCTTATCTTAATCAGTTGGATTCATCCTTTATTTTAGGGATATCAAGATATACGTTTTTGATAGATATTCTTGATACATAGGCGGTTATCATAACGATAGATATTTTGATAAAACCACTCCTATTTTCAAGGAAGCGGTTATGAGCATAACTGAAGTCATTTTGACTAGGCTCTTTAGTTATTGGGCTGGGCCCATTTATGAGATATCCGTAACAGGTACGTTTGGAATTAGATGTTGTAACGCCAAACCATGATTTTGATAGAAGCAATTAACTTGTGCGAAAATGTAGTTTTGACAAGGTTATACGTACTACGTACTCTTTCTTATGTGTGTGTGTGTGTTTTTTTTTTTGGTCGAAATACATACTACTCCTCCTTTCTACGTTCTACTCATTAGTCATTATACACAATTTTAGAGTGGATTTGATTCTATATACAACATAAATTACTATAAAATTGGAGGATTATTTAATATTTTTTCCATTAAACCCACATTAAATGTATGAAATGACTGGTTATAAATGCCGTCTTCTTGGCCAAAAAAATGTCGGCTTCCATATTAAAAGTGATTAGTAAATATAGTGAAATAGTCTGTAATGATCTCCACTTTTATAGAGATATTAAATATTTAATTTACTAGTGTCAGCCAAAAAAAAAACAATATTTAATAATCTTATTTTGATTTGACTATGTTGTCCTCATTAGTTATTTAGTGATTAGGTGCAATGCCTAGTACGAAGTTTTTTTGATACAGCCTAGTATGAAATTGAATACATATTTTTCTGCTAAGTTTGGTAGAATGATTGTTCAAAAGCAAAAGCAAAAGCAAATTCAATTATTAAAGCAATACTGAGTTATTTGAAAATTCCAAATAACTCATTCCAGGGAAATAGAACGGTGTCTTTTGGGCAAAGGGCGTTAAGTGTCAAGTCAACCCAACTTTCATAATATGCATTCCCGACGTGCTAAAACGCGCACCCACCAACTCTCACGTGCTAAAACGCGCCTCCCTCGATAACCAATCTTCAACCTCTCTCTCTTTCTGTCCCCCCCCCCCCCCCCCCCCCCGATACAAACCTTCAACTCTAGCTCTTACGCGCTCTCTAAAAGCTAGGAAGGTTACAGATAAACACAAATGGGACTTCTGTGTTGTCTCGTAGGATCTAGAACAACCATCACGTTTAAATCTCTTTATTTATTTTATAAATATTTTGATTTATCTTGTGAATAGTTATAATAGTTATATTGTTCCTATCAACTCTTAAATTCCTTGAATCCTTTTATTCATCTTATAAATGTTCTTATAAAAAAAAATAAAGTACAAAACTTAATTTCATTTCTATTTCTATAGAAGGTAAAGTGAAATTTCACAATTTTTTTAGGGTTGACTTATAGCATGACTAAAAATTTTCCAATAACTTTATTTTTGGGATTAAGTAGTAAATTCGTCCCGGAAGTACGCATTTAAGAATAATGTTGCTCTCGAAATTTTTTTTAGGATCATTGTTACCCGGAAAATCTAAAAACATGACAATATTGTCCTTTTCCGTTAAAAAAGTAATAGTTAACGTCAATTTTTTAAGGGTCTATATTAGTTTTTTAACGAAAAAAAGGCAATATTGCTACGTTTTTATACTTCTGGGGCGAAATTGAGACTGAAAAAACTTTCAGAATAAATATCACTCCTCGATGTATATTTTTAAAATGAATTTGCTAGTTAACCCTTCTTTTTGGAAAAGACTTGCATGTACCGGCTTCTCCGAATTCAATTCTCTGCTCCGTTATATTCTCTGCATATGCATTCTCATCTTCCTTCTCCATCTTCTCTCTAACAACGCATCAATTAAACATGAGACTTCATCTCTTCTTCTTCTTCACAATTTGTCTATCTCTCTCTTTCTCATCTTCACGCCAATTTCAGCTCGATTGTCCCTAATGCATCATCTATACCTCCTTGGATTTCCAAAAATGTACCTGCCAGTGCTTGGGACGCCTTCTGCAACTCCTCCGGCTGCCATCACGGGAGTAACTACCACGGTTTGGGCAAGCTAAAGAAACTAGAAAGGGATATTTGGTTAAATCATCAATTACTGATAAACGAGAAATGTATGGATTTTATTGGATTTTTCAAATTTTAAAATATAAGTCACTTCAACTAATTCATTAGAACTAAAAAATGATAATTAACTTAATAAATATGGCTTAAATTAAAAAGTTTTTTCAACTTTACCCATGTTAAATTAAGTTTTAAATGAGAAAAAAATACAAAAAAGTGAAATTTAAACATTTATCACACAAACAAAATTACAAATAATTATTAATTACTTTCCAAATGATTTGTACTGTGGAGCATGACATTCTTCTAGAATTGACTCAAGTTAAAAAACCAGAGGAAGCAAGTCACTCCTAAAAGAATATAATGCTTATGATCGATTTTGCCAGCTTCATAGAAAAACAATGACGAAGTATGTAGGATTTATTGTTTGAGTATATCCCTACTTATAATATGAAATTTTAGGGTTTGTTTGGATTTGTATTTGAAAAGTACATTCATGCAAGTTTGGATAAAACTCCTCTGACATACTTATTTTATACATGATAAATTATGTTTGTTAAACAACTTCAACTGCCAATTGAAGCTAGCACTTAAACTTTTGGTGTCTCTCTGGACAATTCCAGAGGGAAATCAGGAAAAATATTTTCCTTCTTTACGACATCAATTTTCAAGCGTGCTTGATCAATACCCTTGAACTTATTCTCTCATATATCAATTTGAATGAGTATAATTGATGTACATGCTTCTTTTGAGTTTTTTACCTGAAATCATTTTTTCCACACAAAAGAAAAAGGGAAATTACGCATTACCTGCCTCTAACTAGTGTTATCATGCTCTTCATGTGAAATCTGGAAAAAAAAAAAGTATGGGCTCAAGATGAATAATAAGCGTTGATATTTTTGGTTGGGTAGCAATAGTAACCCCCTTTAAGCCTTAAGACCCAAAGCTGAAATGTCTCAAACACAATTGTTTTTTTTTTTACCTTAATGGGCTCAAACATGACCCACAAAATGGATCAAAATGACACTCAAACTACCAACGAGGTTGCTCTTTGTACTTATCACGAGTTTTGATTCTAGTCTCTATATTAAAACTAAGATCAAGTCTTTGTTAAGAGTGAAAATAGCATAGGCCTTTAAGGGGGCTCAACTGCCTTGCTTAGTTAAAGCCTTGGAAGGCCTAGTTTGTTAAATAAAGAGGTCAGACTTCATGCATATTTAGGTCCTGTCTGGATTAAAGAAGAGATAGGAGAGGAAAGGAACAATTTTTTCTTTTTGCCTTCGATGCGTTTGGTTCGCTCACCGAAAGAAAATGAACTCACAGGAAAAATTTTCTTTGGTTAAAAGAAAATGATGTAGGAAAATGAGGCAAAATACCATTTTACCCTTGTATAAATGATCGAGAAATAAAAAAGATATGCATATAGGATAACTTGCCACGATTCAAACCCAACCTCACAAATTTCTCAACTGTCAAAAGGAGTTCACACCATCACTGTTGTCAACTTCCTCCTCCTCTTCTATCACTGATGGATCTGCAGCGACAACAAGGAGTTTCGCACCATCACTGCCGTCAACTTCCTCCTCCTTCTCTGTCACTAATGGATCTGCAGCGACGAGGGCAAAGAGGCAACTGTCGGCTTCTTCCTCCTCCTGTGTCACCCTTTGTGCATCATCACCACCGTCAACTTCTTCTTCCACCTCCGTCATCTCTCTGCATCATCACCACTGTCGACTTCTTCTTCCTCCTCTATCACTGACGAATCTGCAACGACGATAGCAAAGAAGCCACAATCGACTTCTTCCTCTTGTGTCAAACCCCCCCTCATATTTTCTGACATCACTCTCTTCCTCTCCCTGACATTGAAAAGGGATAATTTGGTCTTATTCCATGATAATAAAAACACAATTATATATATATGTATGTATGTATGTATGTATGGTAAAAATGCAAAAATATACATGTGTTTTACTCTCAGAAGCATCCAACACTAAATGCTTTTTTTGGATGCAAAAATATCCATGAACTCTCAAAAGTAGTGTAAAAATACCATCTTCGCTAAAAGTTACTAACTGCTGTTTATTACCATTTGAAAGTACCAAAATACCCCTACTCAATCTTATATCCAGAAAGCAAATAGAATCAAAACGTGAGAAACCCAGAAGAGAGAGGTCAACAATCTCATCAGCCACTAGCCTCTATCACCTTCAGCCTTCATTGTAGGCGAGAGGTTAGCCAAGGAGAGAGAGAGAGGTTGCGGACGATGAAAAAACCCAAAAATCAAAACCCAAAAAACTTCATCATCTTTATTATGTCAGAAAACCTAGAAACTTCAAATAGAATCAAACATCAACCTAAGAATGAAATTGTCCAGATTTCAAAAGTTGTCCAGATTTAAAATTGATTCCAACCATTAATCATAATCCATGGATCACAAGTGTAAAAGAACAAAAATCAGATCTCGAACTTTCAAAATCTGGAACAAAAATCATTATTTTGAGAACAAACACCAACAAAAGTTAACTAGAAAAATTTATCAACAAAAATAGAAACGAAAAGGACAGCTAACCAAATCTAGAACTAACTATGTAGATAAAGAACCAATTCTCTAGATCTTTGGGAAAATCAAAATGGTCATATTGTGCCAAAGTTTTGTGCTCTTCATTTGCTTGTTGTTGAAAACTTCAAAAGTGAAAGCATGATGTGGCTGAGAGAAGGAATCATAACTGGAGGATGAGGGATATGATGAGGCTCCTTTGCAGCATCATGCTTCTCCGATTTCAATCTATGCGCCAGCATTTTAAGTCAAAGCCTAATCTCACAAAAGCCCTAGAATTCCCCCTTGTCTGAGACCCTAAAGCATCACAACAAGAATTCAAAATTTAGAAATAGAAATTCTGCGAAACTCACTGACAGAACCAAGGCTTCAAAGAGAGCATCGGAGAAGCGACAAATTTTGCGGAAATCTCTCTATTGATGAGAATCAGAATCAAAATAGAGCATCAGAGAAGCGACAAGGGATGGAGATAGAGATCTCTTCTCAGCCATGGTTCAGTGTGCCACCATCGCCTCTGGTAGTTTGCCGCTGCTGCCTTCTGCATCATCAAGGTTGCCGTCGTTGAGAAGAAGGAAATGGCAGAGTGATAGATTTGATAGGGGTAGTGAGGGAAATTAGAAAATATTTACATTTTTTATTTATTTTAATATAGTGGGCCCCAACACAAATCTAACGGACATTAATAAAGATGATATTTTTGCATCACTTTTAAGAGTTTATGGGTATTTTTGCACCCGAAAAAAAGCATTTAGTGTTAGATGCTTTTGAAGATAAAACATATATGTATTTTTTCACCTTTACCCTATACACACACACATATATTTGTTCTATTTGTACCAAACATTATTTTCAAAAAAAAAAAAAAGAATTGTGACAGATCAGTGGATTCGTTAGTTGGGTGCGGCTCTAGAAAAGAATGGGGCAACACTTGAAATAATAATGTGAATTGCAAGTGGAGTTGCAGAGTGATATCTTTTGTCTCTATTTATTTTCACCTAATGTTATCTAAATTCGCTTAATTAAGATATGTCCAAATTCATACCTTGTTGGCGAACACGTCCAAACCAAAAATTAAAAAAGAAATAAAGCAGATAGATGTTCTTATCCAGAAACTTCGATGAGAGCCATTCACTAAGTATTCACGCGACATATGTTAAATCACAAATCCCACTTGACCCATTCACCATCCACATTTATTTGAATGCATTATCATAATTTGTCCACACACCCTTGGACATACATAAGCCCATTGACACTCCCTATTCTTCTAAATATAAGGCACTTCTAATTAATTTACACACATAAATAAAAAGATAGTTAAAAACATTGAATTTATGATATAATTTAAGTGATTTTTAATATTAACCATATTAATTACTTTTAAAATATATGATAACATTAATTTATTCTCTCTCATTACCCTTGTTAAATATAGACATACATAAAAAAAAATACTTGATAGTCCTTAAAACTAACAAATAACTTATAAAAGGATTAAGGTAAATTTTAATAATAAGTTTTCCACCATGATTGTTCACGCAATTAAGTTGAGTGGTGTCAAAATAGACACAATATTTTAAAAATAGAGCAATTTTAGCAACTCTGTTAATTTAGTTCAAACATTCCTCTCCCTCCCTCTCTCTCTCTCTCTATGTGAGAACCATGGTTATTAAAATTGGATTGGTCATTAAGTCAGTTGGGGTACTAAGTCAAGGATTAATGGATCAGACCAAAGCTAACCTAGAGCTAAATGGTGAGAAAGTAAAGATTTTAGGGTTGCTATTATAGAATTATAAAGAAAATAAATAAAAAATCAATTTTTTAAAAAGCTTATAAACCGGGTTAATACCCAAACAAGATTATCAACTAGTTTGCCAATTTTTGGACCGACTAGCTGGACTAGCTGGTTTGATCTGGATTTAATAACTGTGGTGAGAAGCACTTGTTCTCACTCTAATTTTATAATGAATATTTGGATCAATTTAATGGAACTGCTGAGTGCACAATTTTTAAAATACTGAATAAGAGAGAGAGGGGCGATATATAATAAAGTGGGAAGGAAAAACAACAAGAGACGAGGAAATTTCCTGCAAGTGGCTGCTAAAAACAAGTGGTAGTAGCAAAGCAACAGCTACATTAATCCTATTTAATAGTATATATTTGCTAGTTCCAACCAAACTTGTGTGCTGGAAAGTCTCCAACTTGTTCCCTCATGGGGTCACCTCTTTTTTGGACGCTCTCATTCACTTCACATACGTACCCAACATATGTGTTCTTATAGTTGTTCAATGATAAGATTCATTCCCTTGAGGTAGGGTTGATCAAAGACCAGGTTGGAGGCCAACTCGAGGTCTAGCCTGAAAGGGCCTCGGGCTGGACAACTTAGCCTGAGGTCCGGTCTAGTCCGGTACCAGCCCGAGGTTGGGCTGGACCGGACCGAACCGCCTGGACTGCCTGGACCAGTCCAGGTAGTTCCATTTTTTTTTTCCAATTTTTTTTTTTAAATTTTGCTTTCTTGGGAGGTAATTTTAACTATAGTTTTGCCTGACTTCTAAAAATAATAAAAAGTGATTGAATGAAAAGTGATTCCTATAAGTTAAAAAGCATATTAGGATGTCCAAACTTCAATAAGTGGCTAAATATAGTGGTAATTTAAAAACAAAATAAAAAAAATAAAAGCATCGGGTCAGACCGGACTAGTCCAAGAGGTCTAAGCCTCTGGCCCAAAGTCTGGTCCAACCCGAACAATTTGGTCCGGTCCGGTCAAGTTGTCTTGGACCAAATTTTTGTTTCCCTAGACCGGGTCGGGCCGGACCGGGTCAGATAGGACCAACCAGACCACAGATTTTTTGCCCAACCCTACCTTGACGTCCCCTTTTACACCTTATTTTTCTACAAATACGTGTTTTATATATCACCGTCTAGGTTGTAACAAGTTGGACAACATATATTTTCTTTTCCTGTTAAGAACATATATCCTACTATTAGAGGCATTATCATAAACTCTTATATTTCTTAATATAAAACATATTTATCTAATTTAATTAGATAAAGAAAGTTGGTTAGACTAATTGATATGACATGTATTTTATAAATCACCATAATCGTCGTCTTTAATTCCCTCTTCTTATTAATTATTGTTAATGGAGCATCAATCAGGGGTGGAACTAGGGAAAGATTAGGGTGGCCCCGCCCCTTAAAATTACATAATAGAACCTAGATATTTAAGAAATTACATTTTAACCTCATAAAAATTTCAATATTTTCACTTTAGTCCCTCATTTAAAAGTTTCATGGAGGGACTAAAATGAAGATCTTGAAATATTTATGAGCTGAAATGTAATTTCATGAACACCTGGTTCTATTTTGTAATTTTCACCTCCAAATTATAATTCCAGGCTTCGCCTCTGGCATCAATAGAGGTAAATTAAAAAAAATATTGACAAATATGAAAACTTTACTTTATATTTAAGATCAAGATCAACTCCTAAGATATGTCCTATATTAAAGACCAGATGAGTACTAAATATGAGCATATCTCCACTGAAGATTTGACCTCCACATTGTGAGGGGCTAACTAATTTTGTTAGACTTAATTAACTCCCACAGGGAACTTACATAATTAATGATGTGTTCGGAATCGAGTGTTGTGATGCAATGCCGAACCATGATTTTGATAGAAGGAATTTACTTGTGCCAAAATATGGTTTTGACAAGGTTATGCATACTAGTACTATTTCTGTTTCTCCTTATAACACAAAATTTGTTTCTATATATAACATAAATTATAAAATTTGACGACTATTTAGTTTTTTTTCCCCATTAAACCCATATTAAATGTATGAAATGATTGGTTATAAATGCCGTCTTCATGTTGGCGAAAAAAATGCCGCCTTCCATATTAAAAGTAAGTAAATAAAAGAGTGAAATAGTCTAATCTCTACTTTTGTATGAGATACTCAATATTGAATTCAATAGTGTTAGCCAGAAAAATCTTTCAATATTTAATAATCTTATTTTGATTTAACTATGTTGACGTTATTATTTGTTTATTGATCAATTTTAAGGATGTCAAAAAAACAAATTCATCACAGTGGTGTAAATTCGTATCGTGAACTTGAATTAAATAGATATTAACAATATATAATTAAATAATTAACATATAAAAAATCACAATAATTTGATTTAAATATATTTTAAATCCAAATAATTAAAATTAAATATATCCAACATCATAATTTGTTATATTTAATAAACAGATTTCTATAAAATTCATATATAATACCACTGAGGATGATAAAATTGAAAAATTTAATACGAGTTTAAAAGGGGGTTAACACGGTTTTATAAACTAAAAATAGTAAACTAGGTATATAAACTTATGAGTTTATTACTAACATAAGTTTACCAATGACTCGACTCTATTTAATAAGATAGAAACATAAAAACAGTAAACTCAAGGAGTTAACTAGCGAGTCTGAGAACAATAACTGGTTTGCGAGGCCTAGGATAAAATTGAATACATATTTTTCTGCTAAGTTTGGTAGAATGACTGATCAAAAGCAAAAGCAAATTCAATAATCAAAGCAATAATTTGATTTATTTGGGAATAGAACAGTGTCTTTTGGGCAAAGCGAGTGCCAAACGTCAACAGTCAACCCAATTTTCATTTTCGTCGTGCTAACATGCGCACCCGCCGACCCCTCTGGCTACAATGCGCCTCCCTCTATAACGAACCTTCGTTATATAAACCCAACCACACCTTCAACCTCTTTCACGCTCACTCTTCAAGAAAACGAAGAGCCAGGAAATTTACGGAAACACCAATGGGACTTCTGTGTTGCCACTCAGAGGATCAAGAACAACAATCTCATGAAATTTCCGATCACCTTCCTTCTGAATCATCAAATGGTTCTTCCCTTTCTTCTCAGCCAAGTCTACCTTCTGTTCCTTCCCTAACGCCTCCGGTACCGCCGTCGTCACATCGGCCAGAGAATTCGCCTCAGTCTCATCACCAGCTTATAACCACACTCACTTCGTCCCCTTCCTCTCCAATATTCTCCCTAATCCTCCATGGCAAGTTCCTTTACACTGGTTCTTTCAACAGCGAGATTCGCGCATGGAGTCGAAGCCCTAACTTTACCAGCAATCCACAAGGCGACGTCGTGGGAAAAAACAATGGAGCTGTGAAATCGCTCGTGGTTTCCGGTGACAAGTTGTTCACCGCTCATCAAGATCACAAAATTCGGGTCTGGAAGATCCAACCCGACGGCAATCCGAACCTGAGGTTCAAACCCGTAGCGACTCTTCCGACTATCGGCGATCGTTTCTGCAAGCAGTTCTCGGCGAAGAACTTTGTTCAGGTACGGCGGCACAAGAAGTGCACGTGGGTGCACCACGTGGACGCCGTCTCTTTCCTTGCTCTGTCCGGAGATGGCTCTCTGCTTTACTCTGCTTCATGGGATCGAACATTCAAAATCTGGAGAACTTCAGATTTCAAGTGTTTAGAATCCGTCCGCGCACACGAAGACGCGATAAACGCCTTGGTTTTGTCCAGTGATGGCGTTGTTTATACTGGTTCTGCGGATAAGAAGATCAAGATATGGAAGAAGAACGAAGGCGAGAAGAATCATTCCTTATTGGGAACTTTAGAGAAGCACAAATCAGCTGTGAACGCATTAGCTTTAAGCACAGATGGATCAGTGTTGTATTCTGGTGCGTGTGACAGATCAATTCTGGTGTGGGAAAAGGATGGTAATGATGGAGGGAAGATGGTGCTGATTGGTGCTCTGAGGGGACACACAAAAGCTATACTGTGCTTGGTGGCTATGGAGGATCTGGTTTGTAGTGGATCGGCTGATAACACTGTGAGGATATGGAAGAGAGGGCTTGACAAGAGCTATACATGTCTTGCTGTGTTAGAAGGCCACAAAAAGCCTGTGAAGTGCTTGGCTATGGCGGTTGATTCTAACAAATCCAATAATAATAACAACGGTGGTTCTGATACTAGCAGTACTTACATGGTTTACAGTGGTAGCTTGGATTGTACTGTTAAGGTTTGGAAAGTACAAGTTCCCTTGTCCTGAGATTTGACCTCCATTTTTGTTTCTTTCTGGGAAAACAAGAAGATTTTGCTGTAGAGAATTCGTATATATTGTAAGAGGGTGAAGAATTTAAAAGGGATATAGATGATTGAATGCCATATACTTGCACACATTTCAACTGTTCCTTTGTTCCTTATTTTCAGAAGAGTGAAGTGATGGGTATATACTACATTGATTCTATTAATTCTTTGAAGGGTTTTACTTTGAATTTGTTTAAATGGTGATTGTTATGGATAACTTAAGATAAAGGATTTTAGTTAGGTTACAGTTTTATTATGCCATACAATTTTTTAAGTTATCAACAAGAGTGTTAAGTTAAGCTATTCTTTGTTGATCTTTCATATTGATTAAAAATTGTTCCTCCCATATTAATGAAAGATCCACTTAAATAAAGAATTTAAACTACATATTAAGGACCGGCTTTAATATTAATTAAAGTTTAGAAGTCAGCGATTGTTATGTGAGTTTTTCTTCGTAGTGTTGTTTATCATGTGAGTTGAAGGGAAGGCTGAAGGGTTATCTAGAAACTTGGGACTAACTTTTCCTTCACGTATTGTCGATGTGTGTGTGAATATTACTGCGTAAATTTCTCAGAAATATGTATCTGTCCGGACCACAAATAATGGAATCTTAAAATATTTCTCAGCTTTCATACAAATTTATGAATTACTACCTAACGTCCAATTGTCTGACCTCTATTTTGTCTTTTGATTCCCCCCTCCACTTGAAGTCCAAAATTCAAAGTCCAAACTGAGCAAAAAATTCTCAACAGACATCATTGAGTTAGAGAGACTAATGCATAATTCCCTTCACACACTTCAGATTTTGCTTGTTCATAATTCATGCTGAGGGAACAATAGAGCGTCAAAACAATTTCATGCATATTAACAGGCCAATCATAAACCTCGAACGCCTGTTTATAACCAATGCTGAGCAGAATGATTTGGGTGATTTAGTTGAGAGCAGTGGAAACCAAAAAAAAAATGTTAAGAACTGGTAAGAAAGTTCTATAGATTCTATGGCAGACAATCATATCTTTTAATTATATTTTGTGTAACTGGCACAGATTATGATGATGCATCTTACCACAGCGTAGCTACATCATGAGCTTAACTGAAAAAGCTGAATCATTAGTTCACTTACCAAGTTTCTTATACTATTTTAGCCTGTGCTCTTTCCCCTCAGTTTGCTCTTTTTCTTTCCCCTCGAAAGGTATTTATATTAACACTTATATAAAAGGGACATCAAATTACACTAAAGGAAATCAAACCAGAACAGGAAACTAACAAATAAACAAAACAAACCAAAATTTAAGGAAAACTAATCACCACTGAAGAGATGAGAATAAAAGTAGCGTCAGTGATTGCACTGGCTTCCTGGACATCCAAGGTTAAAAGTGACATGAAAGAAGGTGTTAGTTGCAAAATTTACCCTATAAGGCACACCTCCTTATAAGCATAAGTTACAAATTGATAAGCTGCAAATTGCCCTGATTCGGGGTAAAAAAGAGAAAACCTAACCTCAGAAGAAAGAAGACAAATGGTGTCCTGAAGAATCCTTCTGCTTCTCCATTCAAACAAATCTAGTGACGTCCACCACCCACTAAAAAAACTATGGCTAACACTAGCGTTTTGGATTCGCCACCATAAAATAAACCTAACAATAGTCCTCTAAAAGGTAAAGCATAAAGTACCAGCAACCATCAACAAAACCCTTCCCCCAAAAATGTGAATATGAGCCACAACAGAGAACACTACCACTAAAACCCAAAACTACAAAAAACTTAGAAAAAAACGGACATCCCCTCCGCCGATGGAGACTGTCGAGGAGGGAGACGTCGTAATAGTAGCTCGCAAGGCGAGGAAGAAAGCTCCCGGCCACCACCTCAAGAAAGATCTGGAGATGGAGAGGAAAAACTTGTCTCAAAGGCAAGAGAGGACCATAGCTGCACCTAGAAATCATACGGACGCCACAGCCGGAGTGACGGTGAAGACGAGAACAGATGAAGGCTGGCACCAATAAAGATAGAGGCTCACAGTTTTGTGTCTTTGTGCCAATTAGAGAATCGCGGCTCCAACTTTCTCTGACGCTACCTTCTTCTGGTTCTTCGAGCTCCAATCTATTTCTCTATCACGGTTGTGGTTTGGGATGCTTGCTGTCGCTGAGAGAGAAACCCTAATGTTTGGAACGAGAGAGAGAGAGAGTTGAGCGCAGACTATGAACCGTATGAGCTGATTAGAGTGGTAAACGAAACAAAAACTCAGTTTCCTCTTTATTAGTAGTATCACACTGAAACGTGATACTAGTAATTTTTGTCCCTAGAATTCAAGTAAAAAACTATACAAACTCACTCACACAACGAACTTTGTTTTCTCGACATGGAAGAAGGCTCGCGAAGAGCATATCAACAAATAATGCATGATGTGAGCATAACTTTCAATATTTTATCATATTTATGATACTACAACATTTTGTTAATCCCAGCTTGGATTAAAATAATGTTTAGTAGTACAACATCTTGTTAATCCCCTTGGATTAAAGTAATGTTATATCAGGGGCATAAAAGTTTAAAACTGCTTAGTTTATTCCAAGTGGAATTATGAGTTAGGTGAAAAGTACAAATTCTCTATCTTTATATCCCAGTTGTCTCTTCATATCTAAAAGAAACTAATTCTTAATTCTGAAGGTAGGATGTAAAACATCAAAACACATCCTCTTCTAAAAGGCAATTAGGAATATACATCAAAACATTCTTTGTGGGGTTTATGTTCTAGAAAGAAAGAAAAAAAATCTACTTTCCCCTAACTGTAAGCTTTGTGTGCGCCTGAGTTTTAGCCACGTCGCAGAGGATAATGGTGAAAAACTGAAAAGAAACTTTCTAGTAATTTCTTGTACATGGTTTAACCCCTGATTAGATTAAAAAAAACCTGCTAATTGTCATTTGATTGTGATACGACAAAATACTTTAATCATAAACTTTGACCTTTTAATTCATGCAGCGCAACCATCGATGTAGGCCTGACAACTGAGAACATTCTTGAAATAGAAATCTTTTAGTCCACGCCTGAAGAACAAAATGAGAAAGAATTCGAGCCTACACAACACAATACAACCAACTAAATTCAGTTATAAACTCGTGATCGTAAGTTCAACTGATAGCATAAGGTTGAGAAGTGTAGAGTTTGTCAGATCCCAAACTACTCTGTGCAAGGCATGTCAGTGAATCTAGGCATCCCCACAATATAAAATTTAACATGCAACAATTAATTTGGTTGTGTAATTTTCTGCTAAACTATTGCTTCATTATATAGCAGACTTGAATGTCCAAGAGAAAAATGAAATATTGCTTACAGTTGGCAACATTTCTAGTAATGTAAAGAGAGTCAAATATATATACCGGTAAATTTATTGATACAAAATGAAACACTGATTTTCAAAAAGCCAAAACAATCAGAAAATTCACTGAAGTAACCATTCATGAGATGGGGATCCACTTAAACAACCATTTTGATAGGTTTTTATCAGTAATATCACTAGTTGACAGGGCAAAGGAGTGTGTGTGTGTATTCCTCTAGCATGAACACAAAATTAGCAGTTCTAAAACATGGTAGTGTTAGCCTCTTAGGTAGAAGAACATTACAAAAGAGAACCAAAAGCTTTACAGTATACCTAGAAACCAAAATCAAATTTCAAAATTACTGATAAAAAATCTAGTGTCAACAAGCAACAGTACAACAGGGCCTTCCAATTGAAACGCCAAATAGAATTCCTAACCACCATTTTCATCAGGCTTCAAACTCGTCGATCATTCCACATGAATTATTATGAATTTTCAGGATATCAAAGATTGATCAGAACATACCCTAATTAGCATGAAGGCAATTCGTTCCAGAAGCCGTAATGATCGAACAAAATGCGCGAGCTAACCCGTCATTAATTCTGAGTATTTTTGGTGAAGATAGGAATTAAACAGAACAAATTAGCATCGGCATGTCAAAATCGTTGCAGAAGCTGCTGGTTCAGAGGAATGGCAAAGACAAAAACATACAACAAGACTAACCAATTAATCGTGGAGGACGTCTGAGAAGCAACGTGTAGCGTGTAGAGTAGTAGTGCTCCATGCTTAACACTCCTGGCTTTTTAGTCTTTTGCCACAGTTTAACTTTAATGTCATACTGAAAATAATGTTTAATTGTAATTCTGGTGCTGAGAAAAATTACTGGATGAAAATTGCACAAATTATTAATTGCGTTATTTTTTGGGAAAATTGACTTGGAGGCCCAAATTACCAAGATAATTTCAGAAAAGACCCTCCATACTTTCACATACTGGTATTAAGTTCCGAGGCAAATGACAAAAATGCCCCTCTCCTCCACTGTAAAATCAGAACTGAAACACCCAATCACTCCACTCTCACTCTCACTCTCGCGCTCTCACTCTTGTGTCTCCAGGTTCACCGTCTTCCACTCTCTCACTCACTCGTCTCGTCTCACCGTGGATCTCAATCACTCTCACTCTCACTCTCGCGCTCTCATGGTGGAAGAGATTCTACAGAGGTGTTTCGAATCATTGTGCAGCCATCCACGAAGCGAATTTATCATGATGCATTGTATGAGGATGTTGGCTGTGAAATTTCAGAAGACTTGTCGGAATGTGGTCTCGTTTTGGGTATAAAGCAACCAAAGGTGAATTTCTTAATTTACTTGACTTTTGTTCCTCCCCACGTAATTTTCTAGCTGTCTGTGCTTTTCGTATTTTGGATCAGATACGTAGCATTGTGAGCTGAAATTTTGATACTATCATATGGTTTTCATGTAGTTAGAGTCTATCTTACCCGACAGAGCTTACACCTTTTTCTCCCATACTCATAAAGCTCAAAAAGAAAACATGCATCTGTTGGATAAGGTATCTTTTGTTCTTTATTTTCTGATTGTGACTTAAAATTTCTAATAGAGATCTTGTGACTGATTATATAATCTTTTTGTGTGTTTTCAATTGTAGATCCTTGCAGAGAGGGTATCGTTATATGACTATGAATTGATTGTTGGGAACGAAGGGAAAAGGTTGATTACATTTGGTAAATTTGCTGGTAGATTTGGAAAGATTGACTTCCTTAGTGTGTTGGGACAGTGTACGTTCTTCCTTGATCTTTGTGATTCGTATGTTGCATAGGTTTATAATTTTCTTGAGTGTTTGAATCTTCAAAGTTCAAATCAGCCTATCTTTTTTGCTTGTCCTTGTCTAATTTTCCTCCTTTTTGTCTGTTAAATATTTTAATGAGAATTTCATGACTTTTGTTTTATAGCTTTAGCCTATGTTTTTTTTTTAAACTGAATTAATTGTATGATTTTAACTTGACTCTTTTCTCTATTCATAATATTCTAGGGTTTTTAAGTCTTGGATATTCCACACCTTTCTTATCACTGGGACAATCTTACATGTACCCTTTATTGGCAGCTGCAAAGGCTGCTGTGATTTCTGTAGGGGAAGCAATTGATGCTGCTGGGATGCCAATGGGAATCTGTCCATTGGTCTTTGTATTTACTGGTTCAAGAAATGGTGTGGTGACAACCTTTGTAGCTTTGCTAGGATATTGTGCTTTCACTTTGCACCTAACCTCTCCTTTTTGAAGATAAATAGTGCAAACTGAAATTAAAAGTCACTCCGTCCTTGAACTAAGATTTTTGATATCTCATTTTGTTCACTTTTTAATTTTTCATTTTGCTTGAATAACATTCAATCTCTCTGATCACTCATCTATCAGCAGTGACCCAGTCTTCTTCTTGTCATTAAATTAATATATTAATTTAAATTGAACTGTGAGCCCTCTGTTTTTTGTAGTTTCTAATGGAGCACAAGAGATTCTTAAGCTACTTCCTCACACCTTTGTAGATCCATCTAGACTTCACGATCTTCATAAAATGGTAAACTATCAACAGTATATTAATTTTACAGCTGTAAATTATTTGTTTTCTCTAGTTTATGTGGAGAAAGAAAGCAATACCTTTTTTATAAGTGCACCACTTTAGTATTCATATGGAAGTAATATTTAAAACCTTATACGAAAGATACTTATATAAAAATAAAAAAAATTCAAATATTAATGCAACATTGTAATCAAGTTATATTGTGTTGAAAATGTTATATAACTATGTTGTTTCTAAGGTTCCTTATGTCTTGTTCTCAATCTCAGAATAATTTTTTGGTTGCATTTTGATTTGGATTTCCATTTCATGACATGTATTTTTTGTGTGTTAAATGCTCCTCTTTATCTTAAAGTTATAATATTTTTTTCGGTCAGGGCAATGATCAATCAGTGCATATATCAAAAAGAGCTTTCCAAGTTTATGGTTGTGTTGTGACTGCCCAAGACATGGTTGAACCCAAAGACCCCACAAAAGCATTTGACAAAGTGAGTTGGCTAATACTGTGATTGATTCAAGAATATTGGTGTCTTCAATTAGTCTAATGGCGAGACTTGGAACAATTATTAACCTTATATGTTAATTTCAGGTTGACTATTATTCACACCCAGAACATTAAAACTCTGTTTTCCATGAAAATGTTGCTCCATATGCATCTGTGATTGGTAGATTCCTTCTTGCTTACATGTTGAGCCAACTTGCATGCTTTATATGATTAGCTAGTCTATTCGATTTGGCTTGGCCTTCATTTATCATGAGTTGATAAAATGGCTTTTAAATGTATTTAGTAATCTAATACTTCCAATTTGAATGTTCTATTGTTATTTCTCATAAAAGAAAAATACACTTATTCTGCTTTATTTTCAATTGTATGATTCGTAGATTAAGATGATTTTGAACTATGTCAAGTTAACCAACCAAATATATAAAGTTATGTTTTAATGTATTTAATCTGCTTTCTTTTTGTGCTTTTCATTTTCTCTCCCACAGCTTGGGTGTATGTGTCTGTGTATGTGTTTCATGATCAACAAGCACTACTTAATGTACCCTTTATCTATTTCTGGTAATCACGTTCATGAATTTGGAAGAGAACAAAACATATGCATAACATTAAAGCTGACTGAAAAGTATGGATGAAGATGCACCAAGAGACCTTCAAAATTTTGCTTCAAATACCAATGTACTCAGTTTTACACTTTTAGCCATGACATCTAAATATAGGTTGATGCCACGAGAAAGATGGCAACTCAAGTGGTAATCTGAACAGAATTCAACTGTGTTTATGTTAGAAAATAGTTAACATAATCATCATCTAATAGTGTGAACTTTAATGTCAGAGAAAGTGTTTCATGGACATACTGCAAAGGGTCAAGCCACAATTGTTTGAAAATGAGGATAGAATTCCCAAAGGGGTGACATGGGCTAAAGTCCATGTCCAAAGCGATGTGTAAGTGTCTATTAAGTTATTTAAAATTCGTAAGTATCCTGATAAAGTTACATGAAGCGCATTGTAAAATGTGTATATGTCTTGTTTTCAGTGACTCGTGTGGTGTTCATGTCCTGTCTTGGCTGTAATCATGGGACGACATAGAGCAAGAGGATGGGTACACAATGCCTTCACTTGAAGCCAATGATATCCGAGACCTGAAGATTGGAATGTTGTGATGGTTGGTCAATCATCTAAACAACACACAGCGAGTGAAGGTGTTGTAGGTGTTGTCTTTGATCTAGGACTCTCAAGTGCGGAAGATGAGCCGCTAGTTTATGTGTAACTTATTTGGTTTTATGGATATAGGCTGACTTGGTCAATTCTGTATCTGAATTTTTGAATTTTGTTGGTTGTTTGTTAGATTAGATAAAGCAACTTGTACAAAACACTGGAGTTCATTGATAGGAGATAGTTTTGTAAATTTGTTGATGTATTTGACCTGACATTTTAATATGAATGACAACCACAATTGGTTCCAGCAGATATTCTCTTTGTTGGTTGTGTTTGTATGAGCAGTAAAAATTATTATTGATCAGGTACCCGGTTGTCAAAACCATCAACTCCTTTTAACAACATCATCAACCATATTAGCACAACACCATCAGGTCCATTAGCAACACCATCATGTTAATGGGGGATTGATTGTGTTGTTAATGGTGCTGATTGTGTTGTTAATGGGGGCTGATAGTATTGTTAATGGTGCTGATTGTATTGTTAATGGGGGTTGTTAATGGGAGACTGATTGTGTTGTTAATGGTGCTGATTGTGTTGTTAATGGGGGCTGATAGTGTTGTTAATGGGGGTTGTTAATGGGAGGCTGATTGTGTTGTTAATAGTGCTGATTGTGTTGTTAATGAGAGGCTAATTGTGTTGTTAATGGTGTTGATTGTGTTTTTTAATGGGGGCTGATAGTGTTGTTAATGGTGCTGATTGTGTTGTTAATGGGGGTTGTTAATGGGAGGCTGATTGTATTGTTAATGGAGCTGATTGTGTTGTTAGTGGGGGTTGTTAATGGTGCTGATTGTATTGTTAATGGGGGGCTGATTGTGTTGCTAATGGTGCTGATGGTGTTGCTAACCAGACTGATGGTGTTGCTAATCTGACTGAAGGTGTTGTTAAAGAGGGCTGATGGTGTTGTTAAAGTGGGCTGATAGTGTTGTTAAAGGGGGGCTGATGGTGGTGTTGCTTATGGGACTGATGGTGTTGTTAAAAGGAGCTGATGGTGTTACTAATCTGATTGATGGTGTTGTTAAAGGGGGCTGATGGTGTTGCTAATTTGACTGATGATGTTGTTAAAGGGGGTTGTCGTGTTGTTAAAGTGGGCTGATGATGTTGCTAAATGAGGCTGATGGTATTACTAACCGGGCTGATGGTGTTGTTAAAGGGGGCTGATGGTGTTGCTAAGGGGGCTGATGGTGTTGCTAATATGGCTGATGGTGTTGCTAAGGGGGCTGATGGTGTTGCTAATATAACTGATGGTGTTGCTAAAGGGGGCTGATGGTGTTGCTAAATGAGGCTGATGGTCATACAGAAAGTTGGCGCCCAGGGCGCCAACTTTCTGTACCCGTACAGAAAGTTGGCGCCCTGGGCGCCAACTCAATGTAAAGGGCGCCAACTTTCTATATGACCATCAGCCCCATCTAGCAACACCATCAGCCCCTTTTAGCAACACCATCAGCCCCCTTTAACAACACAATCAGCCTCCTTTAACAATATCATCAGTCAAATTAGCAACACCATCAGCCCTCTTTAACAACACTATCAGCCCCCTTTAACAACACCATCAGCCCCATTAGCAACACCATCAGCCCCCTTTAACAACACCATCAGCCCCCTTTAACAACACCATCAGCCCCCTTTAACAACATGATCAGCCTCCTTTAACAACACTATCAGTCAAATTAGCAACACCATCAGCCCCATTTAGCAACATCATCAGCCCCCTTTAACAACACCATCAGTCAGATCAACAACACCATCAGCCCGGTTAGCAACCATCCGCCCCCTTTAACAATACCATCAGTCAGATTAGCAACACCAGTAGCCCCATTTAGCAACACCATCAGCCCCTTTAACAACATCATCAGCCCACTTTAACAACACCATCAGCCCGGTCAGCAACACCATCAGCCCCCTTTAACAATACCATCAGTCAGATTAGCAACACCATCAGCCCCTTTAACAATACCATCAGCCCATTTTAACAACACCATCAGCCTCCTTTAACAACACCTTCATTCATATTAGCAACACCATCAGCCTGGTTAGCAACACCATTAATAACACAATCAGCCCCCTATTAATAACACAATTAGCACAATTAACAACACAATCAGCCTCCTATTAACAACCCACATTAACAACACTATCAGCCCCTATTAACAACACAATCAACACCATTAACAACACAATCAGCCCCCCATTAACATGATGGTGTTGCTAATGGGCCTGATGGTGTTGTGCTAATATGGTTGATGGTGTTGTTAAAAGGAGTTAATAGTTTTGACAACTGGGTACCTGATTAATAATAATTTTTACTGCTCATACAAACACAACTAACAAAGAGAATATCTGCTGGAACCAATTGTGGTTGTCATTCATATTAAAATGTCAAGTCAAATACATCAGCAAATTTACAAAACTATCTCTTGTCAATGAACTCCAATGTTTTGTACAAGTTGCTTTATCTAATCTAACAAACAACCAACAAAATTCAAAAATTCAGATACAAAATTGACCCTTCCATAATTCTCTCAGTTCTACACCTAAGTCTTGATAGGTTTTTTCACCCCCTTCACCCATCTTTCCCTTGGCCTTCAACTTTTGTTTTTGTTCCGGTCGCTTAAAGAACTCTTTAGTAAACAAGTTGTACCCAGAAAACCTAGCAACCCTATTTGAGGTACTCATTCTTATCAGCCCTGCAACATGAAATTACAAAAAAAAAAGATGAACTTCTTTTGGAAAGGTGAGATAAATATTATTGTACAAAACAAACTTGAAAATAAAACACATAGAACAACAAACATAAAACCTGAATATACAGGAAATAAATATAGTAGAAACACAAATATTATAATTTATAAATTGCCCAATGGGCTTGGCCATGCACATTCTCATGATGAAGTATATGTATGAATTGGTCAAGTTATTCATTTAGAACTTATTTCTAGATCACATCTTTCTCATTTTTCCTCGCCTACTATATAAAGTTCAACAGTTTTGATGTTAGACTTCTTTATTCATTGATTCTTTAGGGAAATTTAGTTGAAACACAGTGATGTATTACCTTAATTATACAATGATGTTTGTCAAGGCTCCGAAGCAGAAAAATAGATAAAAATTCGGTCAAAAGGTCCACTCTCAAGCAAATGCCCCAACTTCGTTTCCGACCTTTACAATAAAAAAACACAGAAAGTTTATTTAACTGGTGAAAATTAAAAATCAGTAAAACAGAATGTAATGTTGTTAACAGTGGGTTTAGCAGAGTAATTCAGTAATGCTCAGAATAATGAGACCACAAACAACTAAACCAATAGCAACATTATCCACAGTATCCTAGAGGCATAACTTTGAAAGGAAACATATACATTTTTAAAGGCTTTAAGACAGAAATTACTACTTAGCTTGAAGCAGAAATTTTCTTCACATTCTATTACTCGGAATACATTTAGCAACATATTCAGCTATTTAATGAAAGCCCATCCTTACTATAAACTTAGCAATAAATGGAGGAATGAATGCCCTATCATATAGCTATTTAACGATGCTACCAAAAGATGTTTCAACAACATTTTCTTAAGTAAGCTCTAAACTATTAACCATTTGCAGTAGTGTCTCAAATAATTAATGGAAGAACCAACAAAGCATTATTCAGTTTCACTCAATCAGCTGGCGAAAAAAAAAACTGAGGCTTAGTAGAATTAATAAGTCAGATGTCTTCCATCTAAAAGTAAAAATTGAGGCTCATAAATTGCATGAATGGAGTTTTTGCAAGAGAATTTAAATATTGACCACATGTTCTATCATATTTGCGAGACATTCCAATTTTCTGGGATGACTTTGTTAATAGCAAGGACATGACTGTCCCATTTATCCATAACAGCAACCAATAGTTTCCTTGTAAACCTGCAGATAAAGCATGATTCTCCTTTCATTCACTAGCACACAAAGACATGTAAATTTGCAGAGATGAGGGGTAGGGATGAAAAGTTTTTGTTAAAAGTATTGGTTAATGTGTTACCTCAAAATAAGTTTGCTATATACTAGCTTTGGAGGAGCTGCAAGGACTTCTGCTTCTGATTATACAGAAAATAACAGATTAAAACCAATCTAAAGAGAGTACTTACAGAAGGAACAAAGAAAGTAATCAAATTATTAATGCATATTTACAAGAAAAGAGAAATTTTGATTTAGGCAACTAGGCTAGTGAAACCCCAAGTACATCTCCTGTAACCAATAAATGACATAATGTAGAAATTGAACTACATTTCTCATACTTATAATAGGCAAAATTAAAAAAAAAATTAAAAAAAAAATGTGACCCAAAAATGAAGCTGACCATATGCTATATATCTCCTTCTTTATTGATCATATGACCCAAAAATGTGTAAGTTCATATTCAACATGTGGCTGCTAACATCTTTCCCAGAAACTCTCAACCCGTTGAACTTGCATGTTCTTTACACTTATCCTATAGTTTTGCTAAATAACATTTGGTAATGGCATATTTGGAACAGAATTCTTAATTGTCTTTTAATTATTGAGTCTTATGTCAGCTGTAAAGTTAATTCCTCCAGAAGACAGGCCTTATCTTTGTTAATTTTGTTGTACTATCATTTAATCTTGTATAGAATAAGGATGCAAGATTCTAGCTTATTCCTGCTCAAGCTTAATCTACACATATTGCTAAAGATCTTCCTATATATATTGTTTTTTTTTCGAATGACAATATCTTTCTTTTTTGGTTGTCTTAAGCTGATTAGAATATCATTTAATCTTGTTGATTCATATTGGTCACCACAGATATCTCCCGTATATTCAATTGCGCATTATGTGAAATAAAAAGCTTCTTTCAACTTCATTTAGTTACTTGGATTGAGTTTCCTGATCAGTTGAATAATGGTAATTTTCATTTGGTTAGGAATTGGAGCATCCCCTTATACTAATCCATGAGAAGAAAATATCAGACATGAGCTCACTTGTAAAGCATTGGAGTTAGCAAATGAGGTGTCTGGGAAAATCATTGATTGTGTTGATTTGCAATTTCTATTTTTGTCACATTGTAGTTTAGGATCTTCTCATTCTCTAGTTTTTTATTTGAATTTTGAACAGAAACATAGGCCACTTCTTGTTGTTGCGGAGGATGTTGAGAGTGATGCTTTGGCTATGCTCATACTCAACAAACATCGTGTTGGGCTTAAGGTGATTATTTGTCTATTTGTACTTTATCCTACTTAGAGCTTAATTTTGAGTCTACTGGCTTTCCATATTTACAAAATTTCCTGCATTTTAGGTTTGTGCTGTAAAAGCTCCAGGTTTTGGTGAAAATGAGACAAGCATTTCGGATGTTTCGGTGAAGAACGAAAAAAATAATCACTAACCTTTCGGAGATTTGGCCAATGTAGATACGTGATGGTGAGACTCTCCAAGGCGACACTTTCAGCTTTTCGCGGCGAGACGAGACGAGAGAGTGAGAGAGTGGAAGACAATGAAGAACCCAGAGATGCAAGAGTGAGAGCGTGAGAGTGAGAGTGAGAGTGATTGAGATTTTAGATCTGATTTCACAGTTAACAAAACAAGAGGGGTGTTTTGGTAATTTGCCTTAGAAGTTAATACCAGAAAAGACCCTAGGGCCTTTTCTGGTATGGGAAAGTGTGGAGGGCCTTTTCTGAAATTATCTTAGTAATTTGGGCCTTCAGGTCAATTTTCCCTTATTTTTTCCCCCTGTCAGATGTTAATGGTTTATGAGTTTCAAAGTTCATGTAACTGCTGGTATAACCAGTCCATGACAACATTAGTGAAACAAATGACAATTTTTATTTTTTTATTTTTGTAAAGATATTTGAATTAATTATATAGATAATGTATTTTGGACGGAATGAAATAAATTACGCAGATTCTTAATATATAATATGTTTGAGTAGTTGATTTGGATCAAAAATATAAGATATATTTTTTATATTTGTCAACTTTTTCTTAATTTAATCTTTATTGATTCTCCCTCAAAGCTCAACAATAATAAGGAGGAAGAGAATGAGAGAATTAAGGAATATATGTCATATTACTTAGTTTCCTAAATATAATTTAAGGGATTAATGTTTTTCATGTTGTAGGAAAAAAAATTATCTCATGTGATACACATATGAAATGGTGAGACTCACACACACACACACATATATATATATGTATGTATGTATGTATATGTGGATCCCACTATTTCATTTGTGTGTAGGAAGTTTAGTTTTCTCATGCAACATGAGAAAATTAAAACCCATAATTTAATTAGATAAATATGTCTTATATTATGAACTATTGAAAGTGTTTGTTTTATTTTATTTTTTTGATATTAAAAAGTTTTGGAAGGGTTCGACACCAGTCCCCTACCAAGGCCAGGGCACAGCCCCGGGCTCTATGAGCACTTAGAGGGGACTTGGGGACTTACGAGATCGCCTACCAAAGGAGTCTCAACGACGGCAGAGGGGATCAAACCCACGACCCAAGGGCCTAGTGCTGGATCCCTTACCATCTGTGCCAACTCTGAAAGTGTTTATCAAACCTTCATACATCCATTTTTTCAAGAGTTTTACAATATTTTAATATTATGGAATGATTCAATTCAAATTCAAATTTTAAATTGAACTGAGGACATATTTTGAGAGAGCAATCTGTGATTCTGTGATTGTTCCTTATCAGAGACACAAACTCTTGAGGCCCAAATTCGTGGCAAAATATTGGCCTGCAGAAATTTCACCCACGTTACATAAAAATCACTCGTATCAATTGATTATCGGCGTAACGGATGTTTATTGGAATGGCTTAGTCCTTCACTAAGCAAAACAAACTGACAATTCAATCATCGTAGATTAAATAAACTTAATTTTTCTCTAAATAAGATTTGGAGTATAAACTTTGTAAAAATTAAATAATAGATTACATTTAATTATTTCCTTTGGATTGAGTTTGATAATTAATGAATTTGATTTAATGATGATATCAAATTATTACATGAAAAAATGTCACGAATAGGTTATATATATAAGCTGTATATCCAGATATCCAAGCCTTTATCCCATATAAATAAGTTTCACTAAAAAACTAAAACACACAAAGCCACTAATGATTTCATTGATAGATGTTCTTACGAAAGGACGATGGTTCTGATTTCTTAGTCAATTAGTTCACAGAAGAAAGAAAGAAAAATTTCTACTCTTTTTAAAGGCATGTTGATAGTTGAATCACAAATTTGGGTTCAGAAAAAAATTAAAAAGGAGTTTAGAAAATGATTGGGGAATCAACTGTTATATATAATCCCTCTGATCCATTTCAAAACGATCGTCAGTTTGAATTCATACACTCAGATTAAAAAAGGTTATTAAATATTCTATATTATATTAAAATCAAACTATACATGAGCATATATAACTTGATTTGAAATCATTTATTTATTATGCTCAAATGAAAAAAAAAATGTTATTAAATAATTTAGACTGTATTTTAAAATCAAGTTATATGTGACTAAGGTTACTTAAGTTTGTATGTTGTATTTGACTCCTTCCCCATTGACTTAATTATGGACAAATGTTATGAAGAAATGGTAGAAGAATAAATAATGTTTTATTTAAATTCTAAGGAGACAGTTATTTTGAAATTGGATAGACTCCAAAGCGACAATCATGATGAAATGGAGGGAATAATTTGAAAATGCCAAAATGAATCTAAAATTAAAGTGAAAGCTTTTTAATCGGTTAATTACTTTTTGTAACAAAGGTGAAAATGGGACTTTTTTTTAGTTCTCACCCGAAAGATATAAAACCCTTTATAATATGGATATAGGAGTAATTAAAAAAGGCGTGATGGTGGTGAGAAGGAAGAGGAAGTCAACTAAAGCGCGTTGACTATATGAAAATTCTTGTGTAACCATGTTAATATTTCTGACTTTTTCCCAACATTCTCGTGCCCCCGAAAGTTCCTCCCCTTGTCGTCTCAACTCTGAAGGAGTGACCCACACTCCAACTCTACAAATAAAAAGGTTCGATAGCTTGGGCTTATAATATATATACACATAAAATATGTAGGAATATTAGAAATTTTGAAAATCAATCGCCTTAACATGACACACACACATATGGGTTAATATGATTTTTGGTATCCTAAGTTTGTTTTTATTTTGGATTTAGCCTTTTAAATTGCAAACCATAAGTTTTTGTTCATTAAATTTTATTTCATTTAAAATATTAGTTCCTACAACTCCATAAAAATCTAGGCTATGTTGCTTTAAAAGAATCAAAACCAATAATTTAAAATTAGGTAGACCAAGAAACCAAAACATGAGTAAACTTAAAGAACTAAAGATGATATTAATTAACTCTATACACACATTACACATGATCTCACCTAGCTTATAAATTTGAATTTTAATCAGTGAATTTTTATAAGTTTAGCTTCATTATTGTCAGTTTAAAATAAAATAAACGTAATAGTATGGTTTTCATCAATTCATTTAAATTCAAACTCAACCTTTTACTTAAATGATATCCTGGGAGTAGTTGTTTTCGACTAGGACCAACTCACATATGATGATTTGTTTTGGTCAATTCTATGACTATTTATTTTATTTTATTTTTTTGAGAAAAAAAGGTGAATCAAATAGCTATAATTATTATTATCAAACTCAAGATTTAATTATTTGAATTTATCGTTTTTATATTTCTAACTACTAAATCGAGTCGAGTTAATAAGAAACTCATGATTATTGTAAACTTAGTTAAACTTACGAGTTTGTATACCGAGTTTATCAGTTTTACGTTACTAATTTATAAAACCGTGTTAATTCACTCTTAAATTTGTGTTAACTTTTTTTATTTGATTATACTCAACGACTTTATATATGAGTTTTATAGAAATTTCTTTTTTAAATATGGTAAATTTTAAATGTTGATGGATTTAATTTGAATTATTTGGATTTAAAATATATTTAAATTAAATTGTTGTTAGTTTTTTTTAATATGTTAATTATTTATTATACTTTATTAATACATATTTAACAATAAAAGTAAATTCTGACGAGTCTATGAGTCTATGATTCAAGTTCACAATACGAATTCACATCATTGTCACGAGTTTACTTTAACTCACGAGTTAGACAACCTTTGTTGTATCACATGTCTCTAGTAATTGGGAAGAGAGTGCATTTTATGATAAAGTGATATTTTCTTGATTACAAGAGCAAGTTGACTTTTTTAAAATTAAGAAAACTACTTAAATTATTTTAGAATATTTTTATTTTTTCTCCAAACTAATTAATTTAATTAATAAACTAATATATAATTTAATGATACATAACACATAATATAAGTAACTAATTTATTTAACTTCTGTAATCTCTAAAAAAATTAACTTGATCTTATTATTAAAACCGAAGATAATATTAATATTACTGCTCACAATTATTATATATATAAAAATAAGATGGGCCAATAACATTACTATGTTATTATTATACAATGCTTCCGACAATATTGACACGAAAAATATCTGAAGTCTAATGACTATGGAATATGGAAATCACGAGACACTAGTCTCACTTGAGCAGCGCGAGCTGGTTAAACATGATTGGTCCAAGTTGATAAAAAGTCAAACCACAAGAGATAAGCATCAAATTTGAGATTCACGCCCTAGAGGAAAAATTGAATAGAGTGGAGCCCACAATGTGGGCCAGGATCTCCTTTACATCAAACAGGATTAATTTCTCCTTGTTCGGCCTGGCCCCAAATAATGATTCAATCTAGCCAATAAAAAGAGTTGACGTGACCCCAAAAATCAAAATTAAAGGGTTGGCATTAATTTCAGTTGTTTAAATCAAATTGCTTACCTATATATGCTTCATAGAAATATGTTCAATCAGCTTCTAGAATTTCATAAACTACAATTTACACACACACACACACAGAGATATATATAAGTTTAATTTCATTTCATAATTAAACTTCAAATTGTAGTCTTTGTTTGATCAAGCATTTAATTTATTCCCAAAAAATGTTTACAAAGTGTGAGCTAGATGCCACATAATTCTCATTAATTTGATAAGACAATTTTCATTAGTAACTTACATAAATAACGATGTGGGGTTTAATAAAAATTAAAATTTTACAGAGGTTACATTTAAATTTTAAAATATCAATGGAGTTATGTGCATCGGGAATGAAATTATTTAGAAAGGCGTTGTATATTTTTTGTTAAAAAATACTTTTGATCCTATTACACCGCATTCGAACAACCAATCACTTCAGTTTTAGGCTTTGTGACTTCTTATCTTAATATAGGTGTCTCCTCTAGAACTTGAATTTGAAACTTAAAGAACTCTAATGAGATCTTACACTACTAGATCAATTTTGTGTTGGTAGAAATAAATTTTATTCATTTGTAAGATTTAAGTTTGAGATACAAGATATTGGGTGGCTTTTACCCATAATTCAAAATGCATCCTAGGTATTGAATGATGCTATATGTGTGTGTGTGTATGCAGAACTTGAACCAAGTGAGAACTGAGAAGCAAGCAAGAATTATGGGGTTTATATATACTTTATAAAAGCTCTTTAATGTGTGAGAATGGTGGCCGGCCTGAAGTTGGGTTTAGAGAGAGAACCGAACAAAACTGGGGTAAACTCAAGTGCATAGAATGATTAAAGCTTGTAGGTTGTTTAGTGGGATAAATGATATCAACGACAACGATAGTAGCAATAAAGAAACACACAAAAGGAATGTTTAATTGTGTGTGATAATATATTAGCTGGTTTATATATATGCTTCTTGGAAGTGAAAAAATGACCCCTTTTTTTTGTAGCATTCGCCTTTTCTTTCTTGGATTTCTCAACAAATCGATCGCATATATATTTGCATTAGCCCCAAAAGAATCAAAAGCTTCCACTTAGCTGAAAAAGCAGAAGCAATCTGATCTTTGTGCTTCGCCCTTTTCGTGTGCCTTTTTATTTATCAAATGAATCTAGGTTCTCCTCTAACCCTAACTTATATATGTCCCTCCACTATATATATATATATATTATATACAAGAAGCCTATTATAGGCTTAAAAAGTTGCGAAATAGAGAAAACATATCAGTCCAAAACCAAGTTGTTGACATTGGGGTCAAACATAAAGCTATCAACAATGAGTCTTGTATGTGGACGGTAAAAGCTAAGATCTTCTGTTTAGTGTTTATTACATCCTCTAAAGTCTTTACTGTTCAATTTTCCTTAACATGACATGGTGATTTTGAACGTAAAGTGGCGTAGAGTGAAAAATAAATATAAGACGTCCACTTTTTCCTTTTGTTTTAATTACTTGGCTTGTTCCGTTTTCCTCTTCCTTCTCTAATCTGTATACAGATTTTCTAGTAAATAATGTAGAGATAATTTAGACCTGTGTTTATTATATCTACATTGCTCATTATTACCTTTAATTATAGCCACAAATAGTTTTTACCTTTCATTTTTCTTTTTAAATGATAAAATCTCTATATTTACAAAAACGCAGAGCTGACTAGTTGAGTTAACATGCATGGTATAGCATCACGGATTGAAAATCACAGGTGGCTACTAATTAATTGACTGACTAACTGGCCTGGCCATTGTTTGGCAAAAGGATTAATTAATAAGATGCATCAGCCAGAGGCTCTAGTTTGCTATGGTTTTCGAGACACTGGACATTGTACTCGTCAAGTTTGCGTCCAAATAGTAATCTCTCAAATCTTAACTGTGTATTTATTCCTGTTTGAGTATAGTCAAACGTTGCTCCCCTTCTTTCTTTTTGTTTGAGCAACGACCCCTTTCAAATTATAAGGACTAACTGAGTTAACTCTTCAAAACCCTAGGAATTGTTTATTTATTATCCAGGTTAATGCATAATTAGGCTTATGTCTGCCAGGTAGTACTTTAACACATTCCATCTTAGTTGATTTCTCAGTATTTTTACTAGGTATATATATTCTCTTATAAGAAACAATCATCATTGAAACACTCTCTATATTAAGTATAAACACACACTTTTCAATAGGGATTTAAACTTTACTTCGTTACGTTGTGAGAAATTAGTTTCTTACCTTAAATCTAAACTTGTGGGTGATTTCTCTGTTTTATTGATAGAGCATATTGTTACTTTTGGAGAAGAATATAGAGCCACCATCAATGGAGGTTGATGACAAGAATTAATACATGACATTGATGAGCATTAACCTTTGTTTTAATCAATTATTAAAATATATATAAACAAGACAGGCAATGGCTTTATAAATTTCATGAAAGTAATAATGGTTGTAATGGCTTCATTCTCTTAATCATTACTTCTATATTGTCTTTTAGTTATAACTTACATGGGCAATATCGGTAAGTCTAAGCAATCTATTTATATATATGTGCATGTTTTAACTTCTCGCTTTAGACATTTGTGGAAAATTAATATCGCAAAGACTACATTATATTTTACATTCTTCTTTTCGATTGTCAACTAAAATTGACAAATCTAGCATAAGATATTCTGGTTATTGAGTGACTTTCTACTTTATAATGTTAAGAAAATGTAAAATTGCCCCCTGATCGATCAAATATTCAACTCATGAATACATTAATTATGCACCAGTACTTGTTAAATACTTGTTTCACTTTGACCCAAAAAAAAAAAAAAATACTTGTTTCACAATGGAGAACTTCAAAATCAGGAGCCCATATTATATATATATATATATATATATATATATATATATATATATATATATGTCTGTGTGTGTGTGTCTAAAATATCCAACAGACTGATATATAAAAACAGTTTAGAAAGAAATACATATATATACAAATAGTGAATCCGAGGCATTCATGCGTGTTCATATATTAAAACCTACGTGAATATGTAACTTAAGAGGAAAAAAAATTATGTTAGAGTCAAGATTAGCTGGGATTATAGGGTATAGAAATGAATTATTATGAATTGGTGGCGTAAAATTAGGGCATCGTGGTGGTTAGGGTTTTAACGGAAAAGCTTTCATGTCAAGCGAGACTTTCTCTCTGCACTATATGCATACACACACGCCTATATACACCATCACTCTTTCCTTTGGGATTTAATCCCACACAAATAAAAAATAAATAAAGTAGCATAGACTTTAATTTACAGTTTACGGTGCTAATTAATTTTGTTGTTGTTTGTAACTTTTTCCAGAGACCAAAAGGGTAACAGCTAATATCCATTAGCGTCAAAACTTTCTCTTTCCCCCCCCCCCCCCTTCGGGACACCTTTCTGACAGTCAAACTCAGCCTTCCAAAAAAATGAGGCAGGTGATCTCAAGTGCAAGCTCCTTCATCTTCTTCACTCAGAAAAAAAGACTGTCATTCTCTGCAACTACTCAACCATAATTTTTACATACATACAGATATCATATCATGATATATGACTAACTTCATGCAACACTGCTCGTAAATCGTAATCCGGCCAGTTACATTTTTATGAGCCCCATCTGCAGAAAGAAAATCTTAAAAAGCATCATTATTATTTAATGAAAATAATGAAGTTATTATTGCTTAAGTTTTGCAGTTTGTACAAGACTTTAAACCACTTGTATGCCTAAAAAAAAAAAGCACAACAAAGTTGCTTAAAATAAGATTTTAGAAAGGAAAAAAAAGAGGTACGTAATTTTTTAAAAAAAAAAGTTGATGGAAATTTTATCAAACATTGGCAGTACATTTTTATTTTTTTAAAAAAAAAAATTGGTAGTAATAGAGAAGAATAATTATTCTGATTTTCTTTTTGTTTAAAATTTCTGTCTTACAACTTGAGAGTCTTTAAATGTGGGTTTCTCCATAATTAGCACCATTTGAAAGAAGGAGAGGAAGAAAAAACAAATAATAAAAAGGAAGACCCATCCCCCTAGTACTACTACTATATCATATCATCATTTATCTCATCTCTCTCTCTCTCTCTCTCTCTCTCTGAAACCCCAAACCACAAGGCGGAGCAATCATCATGTCTTCTTCTCTCTTCCTCTCATCATTATTCCCTCCTCACTTTCATCATCACCACCTCTCACCAAATTCTCAAAACCCATCTTCTTCCTCTCACACCACCACCACCACCACCCTTCCCAATCCAACTAATAGAATTAACATCTTATTGTCGTCGTCTTCCTCAGACAAGGGTTAGACAAGAAGATGCCTTCCATCAAGAAGAAGAAACCCTAACGACCGCGGTGAACTTCTTCTTCTTATGATGCTGCTTTCTTTTCTCTCCCTCTCTTCTCGGGGAATTGAAGCCTTGTGGTCCGACATACTATACCTAGTACGCTAGATCAACCATAATCTAGCTTAATCCTTTATATATTTATTTCTCTCTTTCTTTCCATAGTTCCTGCTTTGGTTTGAGTTAGCGTATTACGTGTTGTGGTGCCATGTTTGTGAGCTTGCTGTGCTTTATGAGATCTTCATGATATGATGATGGATGCTGATCGATGACGACCTTTCTGATGATCTCTCTTGTTGTGTTGGTTATGGCTGTAAATTTGATTATTGTATTGAAGAAGATCGGATTATTATGATTTTAGTTGACTAGAGTTTGAGACGTAGAGATCTGGATATTTTTCTAGATTTTCCTATGTGTATGTACGATGATAATAAATGTAATTGTTGAGGTAGAAATTGGAATGTTTCTGAATCTACTATGTTAATTGATTTGTGTACTGTAGACTTTAATGGTTATCATCATGACCTCGATCTCTCTCTCTCTCCTTTGGTTCCTTTCTTGAGGTAGGGTTTCTTTTTATTATTTTTATTATTATTTTCTTCTTAGGGTGTTGAAATGTCTTTTTTACATGTGTGGCCTCTCATGCTGGTCTGATTTACATGTTTCATCTTTTATTTTCCTCTCTTCACTTGATCTTCGGAATATATATATATATATAGCATAAAAATAGATAGCTAGAAAGATTCCCTGAGTGTTATATTCTGGTAGTTTTTCCATTTCAGTTGATTACCGGATTAGCTTAAATTTATATGATAATCATCAAGCTATATTATCCCATTGATATTTCCTCTATATTCAAAGAGAAATGATATATAAGATATATCTTCTACGGAAAAACTTAGAAACTAACCTATATGTATATATACTTGTGCGCATCCTCGATATTTGTTCATAAAAAAGTTAGAAATTATAAGTTTGATCGAACTGTGTACAATTGTTATAGCTACAGGAGATATATTGTCTCTGAGATCTCACCTTAATTTTAGGGACAGCACTTTAATTATGATCTGAAGCTGTAGATGGTGAAAAATCAATAGGTTTGCGCATATGAAGGTATAGGAAATTGAAATATATATTTATATATATAAGAACAAGATTACATATTGTATTAAAAGTTATAACACTGAATTTATACTGTCCAGAAAAAATATTTTGAAACAACTCTTGGAAGGTCCTTAATGTAATGCATGTTTTAAATATTTTTTTGGCTACAGATGCATCTTTGAATTTGGAATAATATTTATGTGATCTTGTAAAATATAATAGAGGAGGAGGAGTATTTATTAGCTAGATATCTCTGAAATCTTACACAATAAAAAATCACCAAAGTACTTAATTAATTTGAGAATTATTCGTACGCTCTGCTTTAAAACATGGAGTTAGAAAATGATCACTGTGTGTTTGGAAATAGCATGTGAATAGACTCGCAGGGATTTACAAAGGTTAATTAGATTCTGTTTACATTTTGGGTCAACGTTTCACTTTTGTTTTGTCCTTGCTGAACGCAATATATATAGCTGTTAAGCACCCCCACCCATCTTCATTAATTTTCATGTGCTGTACTTGTACTGCCTGCCTTAATTTCATGTATTATTTGAAATTTCTTTTAAGCATATATATGTATTAAGCAAGAAATTAAAGTTCGTAATTCTCAGTATATTTCTATAGGACTTGACTTGATCGGCTGGTATATATTTGATTAGGCACATAATGGATATGGCATTTTCCTAATAAACCAATTAATGAATTATATTCACTGGTCT
Organism: Acacia confusa; assembly: GCA_037074495.1. Lineage (NCBI taxonomy): Eukaryota > Viridiplantae > Streptophyta > Magnoliopsida > Fabales > Fabaceae > Acacia > Acacia confusa. The sequence continues at coordinate 6,875,112 of CM073513.1, read as the reverse complement.
GTGTGTGATTATTTGTTGCGTTAACCAGGTCCGTGATTTTATTTTTACCATCTACTAATAAATGATCCTACAAACAAATGTTAGTTTAATCGGTAAAGAGATTGACTCATAAATAAGGTTATAAGTTCAAATACCACGTTATTCGTGGCGTCCGCCTCACATAAAAACACATTTTCTACCATTAGTAAGGTGGTGGAAATGCACCAAGAAATCACAGGCACAACTCACACACATCCGAGGAAACTCTCCCCAAGTGGCGGTGGAGAGAGGTGCTGAAAACTCAGCCCCTTGCCATAAGACAAGAGCCTGTACGTATAATACATACATAGCAATATCACTTATTATTATGACTGTCCATGTTACACATTCACTGAGTATATATGCATAAATATAAGTTCAAATTAATTGAAATAATACATTGAACAAGTGAACACGGTCAATCTTTTCACGGTCAAAATGACTAGTAACACATTATTTAAATAAGAATCTAGAAAAGAGTAATCACTATATGATGAGTGAAATAGTGCAAATTCTTCACACGGTCACATAATCAATTGTAATTAAGCTTTGATTACTTAGCTTCATGCGCTTAATTGCAAGTGGATCATCGTTGGATGTTGAATGAATATGAATCATGCGTAATTTATACATATATTGTTTTCTATTTCTTGTGAGCGAACAATGATGATAGTGAAGCTGGGAATTCTTAGTTGCTATCCAAAACATTTGTGTCCTCTACGTTTGAAGTCCCTTCATTCATATATCTCCATTTTAATTAATTTATAGTCCTCAAATTCACAATTGTTCAGATTGATCATTTATATAGATTTGTAATACAAACAAAATGAGAGAGATAGATCATTTAAATTAAATCAAATGACTCTACATTAGTTTTGAAATTTCGGTGAGAGATAAGCAATATACTGACTTCATCTCACTCTCACGCTGCACACCTCAATTATTATTATTTTTGACAATATTGCATGCCGTACATAAATTAAAGTGAAGAATTTAATTTAAACAGGCTTTAAGCATTAGTGAAACAGTGAGAATGGTTAATGAGGGAGGGAACACAATTATTAAATTAAAATATTCCAACAGCTGTAGGGCGCCCTCTTCTTCGCATCTTCCTTTGTCTTTGTATGTTAATCCACACACAATGCATTGCATTAAGGCCCTGTTTTTGCTGGAAATAGAAATAAACATATACAATCAATTAAATTTAAAATTACCTTCTTCTTTTTGTGAGCTGGGTCTCGGGCTTATCAAGGTCCTGACATATCTTTGGGCTTAAAAAGCGTTTACCTATATATTTACTAATCGCCCACCAATAAAGTCTTCACATAGGTGATATTTGAATCCATAATCTTATTATTATAAACCAACCTTTTTATTAATTGGGTTTGACTGAAAAAAATTGTACTCCCTCCGGTCCTAATTATAAAACATATTTAACCAATTTTAGAGAGATTAAGGAGGGGAGTTAAATTAGTTAATTTTACTTATTTTCCTAAAATGCCTTTATATAAATTTTAAATGACATTAATATATTTCCCCAACCTAGAATTTTCCTTTTCATGCTTTCTAATTGAAATGATGATCTTGCTATATATACATATGTGTGTGTGTACATACATACATATAGATATATTATATATAGATATGTGTGTGTGTGCGCACACATATATATCTATATATGTGTATGCACACACACATATCCCAAAAAAAAAACACACACACATACACCCCCCATAGACACACACATAAATACAAATCCCCACATCCCCCCCCCCAAAAAAAAAGGGGTGTTTTATGAAAAAATTGCAAAAATTTAAATTTTATCCTATAATTAGAACCAAAATCAACTTCCAAATGTTGTCCTATAATTAGGACCGGAGGGAGTAATTTTTTTTTTTTTTTGTTTTTATAATAAGGAGAGGCTAAAAGCCAAAGTTCATAAAACGTTACACAAAGAGGGGAATGAATCCCAACACATCCTTATCAACAAGCACCCTTAACGAGATGGGGCAATCACTGAAGAGACATGATTTAGAGAGGCCCCATTTGGCCAATGCATCCGCCACTTGATTAAAAATCCTAAGAGTATAGCAAATGGATACCTCCCAGCCACTAGACATCAGATCCTTAATTCGTTGGACCACCATACTACCATTGACAAAAAAACTATCATTCAAACAGTTAACAAGTTCAAGAGCATCAGAGTTGACAATAACTTTCGTATAACCAAGATCCAAGACCATCAATAATCCTTCCAAGACCGCCCATTCCTCCGCAGTCCTGACACTACACATCCCCAGCTGTTTAGAAAACCCCACAATCCACATCCCTCTACTATCTCTCAGAACTCCTCCACAACCCACCTTAGAGGTACTGGTCACCATCGCCCCATCTACATTCAGCTTCACCCACCCCTCAGGTGGGGCTTCCCAACATCTAACAGCCCCTTGGGATGGAGGATACTGATTGCCAACAACAGGAGAGTTCTAGAAAGGTAAATCTCCTCCAATTATATAAAATAAACGCATGAGGGTCCCTAGGCTTACTAAAATCAACCTCAAAAATTGAAGCATTCCGCCAATACCACAAATGCCATATAGCAACCCCAGAAATAATAGGCCAAGAAGGACCCATCTCCACACTAAACCTTCCAGCTAAATTCATAGACAACCAATCCTTAATTTGTGCGGGAAAAAAACTGAGAAGCATACCTTTGAGGAAGAAATTTCAGCCACATCCTCTTAGCAAAAAAGCAATCCCTTAAAACATGCAACCTATCTTCCACTTCTCGATTGCAGTAATTACATAAAGCAGAAGAAGAGGACCAGTTACACCTCCATTCATTAGTTGGAAGACTATTAAGGACCACACGCCACATGAAGACTCTAATACGCTCAACTCCATTCCACTTCCAGACAAGCCTGAGCAGATTATTCTTCAAGTGCAAGGGGTTATTTTCAACAAGAAAATATGCACTCCTGATAGAGAATAAACTAGAGTTGGAAGGCCCCCAGGTTAATACATCAAAACTAGCCTTGGGATTAGGAGGAATCTGGGATTGAAGCCGTTCAAGAACAGAAGGCCGGACAATACCAGCTAATTTTTCTAGATCCCACAAGCCATTTGTAGCCCAATCTGCCACACACGAGCCAACTTCTTCATCCGACGAGCTTCTAAGACAATGATCTGCGATTTTCCCCTCAAACAACTATCTATCCTCAAAAAAATTAACCATACGCCTATTACGGATTTGCCACTTGGTTCCTAAGTCAACAATATGTCTTTGAGAAGTGATAAACCTTCACAATTTTGAATCCCCAGATTTAAAAGACAACAGTGAAACAACATCCCTCAACATATACTTAGCTTAGAGAACCTCTACCCACAAACCTCTAGTACCCGTCAACAGGTTCCAAGCTAATTTAGCTCCACAGGCTTTGTTAAAAAATTGAAGGTGTCTAAAACCCAAGCCCCTAAAATCCTTTGGGTGAGTAATACGATCCCAACCCACTGGGTGAAATCTATTGTGGTTATCACCATGTCCCCAAATGAAGTTCCTCTAGAGTCTCTCCACGTCAAGACACACGCTCCTAGGTAACTTAGCCACTTGCATGGGATATAAAGGAATTGAACTTAACACCAATTTGGCAAGGGTTATACGTCCCACAGTGGATAATGATTTAATCTTCCAAGCAGAAAGCTTTGATTGAACTCTGTCAATGACATACTGGAAAGTCCCTCTGCTGTTCCTGCTTCTAGTAAGAAGGAAACCAAGGTACTTCCCAATAGCACAGGAGATAGGAATGTTGGATAACTCCTTAATAGCGTTCCTGGTTAAAGCAGAGACTCTTAGAGAAAAAAATAGCGATGACTTAACTCTATTAACTTTACCCCCTGAAGCATCAGTAAATTTATCCAAGCAAGCCAACATACATCTAGCTTGCTCTAGAGAGGCAGACCCGAAAAGCAATAAATCATCCGCAAACATTAGGTGAGAAACCTTAGGCCCAGTCCTAGAAGTAGCAATCGCATGCCAATTACCGCTTTCCACTTCATCACCAATGAGGTGAGACATCTTCTCCATGCATAAGACAAACAAAAGCGGTGACATAGGATCCCCCTGACGAAGGCCCCTTCCCGGATAGAAAAACTCAGTTTTAGAGCAATTCCACAAAACATTATAAGAAACAGACGAAACACAAGACATAATCAAATTTATGAATGACTCCTCAAAGCCAACTTCCACAAAAACCATTCTTAAAAAATTCCACCTAATTCTATCATAGGTCTTCTCAAAATCAATTTTCATAACCATAAATCCCCTTTTGCTTCTATTTTTATGCATAACATGAAGCAATTCTTGACCCACAACTAGGTTATCCTGAATGTGTCTCCCTTTAATAAAGCTAGCTTGATAGGGAGAAATAATATCATTTAAGACCCCTTTAAGACGCTAAGTGATAATCTTAGTTACACACTTATAATGGACAGTACAAAGGGATATAAGTCTAAAGTGAGAAACCAGAGTAGGGGACTTCTTTTTAGGAATAAGAGAAATAAGAGTTTTATTAGCCTCTAACAAAGAGACATAGCCCTGGAAAACACCCTTCACAAAATTGCATAAATTAGGACTAACCTTGGACCAGTTGCTCTTATAAAAAATCGGGGGGAATCCATCTGAGCCAGGGGCCTTGAAACTCCCCATGGAAAATAAGGCTGTTTTAATATCCTCATCCAGTGGAACTCTATCAAGATTCCTCAATAAGGACTCATCCAGACGAGGGAAGCTTGCATTAGACACCAGAATAGCAGCAGACCCCGGATCACTTGAAAATAGAGTCTTGTAAAAATCCACTACCAAATTCTTTAAATCTTCTCCCTTATCAATCCATTGACCAACATCATTCTGAAGGGTAAAAATTCTATTCCTTCGACATCTCATTTTGGAACTAAGATGGTAATAATGGGTGTTTCAGTCCCCATCATTAATCCACTGAATTCTAGATTTATGGAACCACTTAATCTCCTCAAGCTTAATCAGATAATCTAATTTCTCCTGAAGTTGCAGCTCCAAATCACAAAGGAATTGAGAGTGGGGATAAGCCGGAGAGCTCTGAATACCTTTCAAATGAGCTAGGACTCTATGTTTTTGTTTTTCAAGATAGCCAAAAACATCTTTATTCCAAGGCAGAAGGTCTAATCGGAAATTATCAAGAGCCAAATCAATGTTTTCCCTAGAAAGCCACTTGTTATAAGAATGCCTCAAAAAGATCATGCTTTAGCCACATGGCTTCAAACCTAAACGACTTAATTCCCTGAGCAGAACAATTAACACTCTCCCAACAAACCAGAAGGGGATTATGATCAAAAAAACTAGTTCTAGCAAGAACCTGAACTTAGCAGGAACCACACTCCACCAAGAAGCGAGAATTAGCTAGAACTCTATCCAACCATTGGAAAAGACAAGGACGATTGGCTATTTTCGAACCCCTCCAGGTGAATCTAGGTCCAGTAGATCCCAGGTCGGATAACAAGCAGTCCTGAATTCTATCTTGGAAGGCTTTCAAATGATACTCATTGGTAGGAGAACCACCAATTCTCTCATCAGACGAAGCTATATCATTAAAGTCACCAACAATAGCCCATGGAGAGGAGATAGCAGAAGCAAAGGCCGAAAGATCATCCCACAACGCCTGTTTTAGACTCGGAATAAGAACTGCAAAAATTGTTGTGAGGAGAAACTTCGGAAGACCGACAAAGGAGCAACTGAAGTGGAAGTATTGCCTATTCGAGTTTAACACCACGACTTTCACCTTTTTCGTTCTCCACGCAGCACACAGACCCCCAGAACGGCCAATGCTGGGAATGAAAGCAAAATCATCAAAACCAAGCGCTTCAAGGCGCCTAACCAGGGAACCATCTTCCACTTTTGTTTCAGCCAAAATCATAAGATCAGGACAAGAATTTTTCCAAGCCAGTCTAAGATTCCGAACAAGGCAACTGTCGCAAGCAACCCTACAATTCCAATAAAATATTTTTGACATATAAAAAATAATAAGAGAAAATCAAAGAAAGGCCTTAGAACCAAAAGGCCCAAAACACTTAAATATTTGGGGATTCAGGCACCAAATAAACCTCAGCTCCACTTCCAATAATCCCATGTGCCCCATCATCCATTGGACAGTCAGAGACATGGGCCCCTACACAATCAGAAATTTGGGCCCCCTCCTCCCATGCATCGTCAGGGTCCAAGGCCATAGTTCCGGCCCAAAATTTCCCTTCAATTTTCCCAAGAGGTCCATTGACATTAGGATTAAGAGAGTTAATTGCAACCGCTCCCTCCCCTGGGTCAACGGACCCAACACCTTTTTCCTCCTTAGGTCCCTCAAGCATTAAAAGTTTTTTTCTAAACACCAATCACCTCATCATCCCTTTGACTGTCAACAATTAATTGCTCAGATGTGATACCCAACGTCTCATTCTCCTTAAAATCCTTCTGCATCACCTCTCTAGTCCTTTTCTCAGCCCTACTGCCCTCAACAGCCCTTTTCCCTCCAGACTTACTCCTACTCTTCCCATGCTTCTTATTCCCACTTCCACGACTCTCAACAGCCCCAAAAATAGAGAGGTTCTGACCAACCTCGATATTAGCGCTAGACATAACATTGACAGACCCCAGAGCATTACCGCCAACGTCATCACTCTCAACCGCCAAAAATTCGAAATGAGAACCGCCCTAAAACTACTTTGTGGATGCCGTCGATTTCTCCTTCCCTCCCTTCCGTTGCCGGCATGGCTTACTTACCACTTTCCAGACATCAACCTCAGGAGGTCTGGAGTCCCCAAGGGCCCCTTCATCGTTAGCACAATTAGCTCTGTCCTCCTGCGATGATTCAACTGGCTTTTGCAAACTTTCCCCTTTCTTGCATTCACTGGTCGTGTGACCATAGATTCCACATTTAGTAAGATGGAGACCCTCATACTCTAAATAATAGTCAATATTATCCAAGGTAAATCCTGACATAAGTTGTTTATCAAGATCCACAACTACACAAATATGCGCATAGTGCCCACGCAAATGGCCAGAAGTGTTCATATCTATCTTAATAATATCCCCTATATGATTTCCAATCCAAGAGAGAGCTTCCCTATCATAGTATTCCAGAAACACATTTGGGAGCCTTACCCAGACAGCCACTTTATTGATAGTAGCCCTCATTGGTTGAAACATTGGCTCCCATGGACGAACAGTCAGATAGTGATCGAAAATCATCCAAGGGCCTCCTGTTAATGCATTAAGATAATCCTTCTTATTAGAAAGTTTTACAACAAAAAAGCCATTACCAATATTAATAAGGTTAATGACCCCTCTCTTAGCCCATAAGTTTTGCAGAATAGACAGAAGTAATTTATAACCAATATCCTTCCCCAACAGCTTCACAATCACAGCTTTGTCCCATGCCTGATACAACTTTTTCTTCATCTTATCCGAGAAGGAGAAAGTGGGGAAATTTCTATTGGGATCTTCACTAATAATACAGAGAGGCTCATGCACTTTCTTGACCGAATCAGCAGGGATAGGATCAGAGAGCGGATCATCAGAAAGATTATTCTCATCCACCACAAAGTTGTCAACTTGCCCATCACCATGGATGCCTTGTAATTTCTCAGCAAATGATTGACCAGTCAGCCCATTAATCTTACTTGCCGCACCTAACACAGGCCATTCATCATCAGTAATCATACAGTCACTATTCTTACTCTTCTTCAAACTACGTTGAAACAAATCTTCCTCTTTGCTAGAGGAAGCGCCTTTTTCAGCAGTTTTCTTAGAGAGCAACATGTTTTCGACAGTTTTACATAATTACCGGAGGGAGTAATTAAAATGGTGGTTTTAATGGATTGGCCCATTCGTGTTTATCATTTGCGCCTACATTCTTTTGTGGGTTAAAATAGAACCTTATTAGGTTTGGCCCATTATTTTCCATATTTGGGCCCAACCTTTAGGCCCATTAGTAGAAATCCCTCTACAGAGGAAAACATCAGACGCAGCCTGGTCCCCAAATTTTACCACATTCCCGACCTGCGCTCACGGCGTTACATTGTGTGCCAATCGGACGGCCACTGTTTCCCCGGTGTGTGCTGTGACTATCTCTTCGTTCCTGGGCATTACCACCTTTTCCTTGTTCTATAGTTCTCTTCACTTCCATTCAAAGCTGAGTACAACACCACAACCCTTTCTCCTTCTCTCTCGCCGCAAATCCTCTACTTGAGCCTCCAGAGTGTCTTGGCTTAATAATATTCTGCAAAAGGCGCTTTCTCTCTTCGAGCGAATTTCTCTCTTTGAGCTTTCAGTTGCTGCGTGGGATTAGGGCATCTCTCTTTCCTTCTTGATCCATTGTATTGATGCATCTCGCTCTAGTCGGTACATTTTTCTTCGGAGAATTCTTATAGAAGTTCATTATTTAGGGTTTTTGTTATCGATATGTCTGATACTTCGAGAGGTCGGGTTACTATTACTCTTGGGCGCAGTGGTCAGGTACTTTTTATTCTAATGTTTGATGTCTATTTAAATCTTTTTATTTTATTTTCTTTGTATTCTTAGAAGTTCTCATTGTAACTTTTGCCGCTTTGAGTTTTCACGAACTCGATCAATTTGAATTGTGTATATTCGTGAATACTTGATTAAATGATGGCGGACGATTTTCATTGAAGTCTTTTGATTCCTTTTTGTGTGTGAATAAAGTGGTTTTCATGATACAAAATTTTCACTCTGACATCCATTTTTTTGACGGTCAAATTCTATGCGAGGACAATATACGAGAGAACGTAAACTTTTCATTTTACTCTCTCTAATTGTCGAAGTATAAATTTTGTTCTCGATCATGATGGGTTTAACCTACTTTATTTGAATGAACTTTTATGCATTTGATTATAGGTTGTCAAGAGGGACCAATCTACGGCGGATGCTTCCTTCCCTTCCTATCCTGCAGTTGGCTCTAAGCGTTCTGTGAGAGATAGACTAGGAAATGATAGAGAGAGTTCATTGTGGACTGGGGATGAGCTCAGCGGCTATAAACGGTGTGTTTGCCATTCCTTAAGTCCCTATTGCTGTTCCTTAAGACCCTCTATTAGTCTGTTATGTTTGTGGAATAGGCTGCTGCTGCTTGTGGGTCTGTATGTTTTTAAAATATGAAAAATAATTTGCTTACTTCAAAGATTCTGTTCTCTGCAGACGGCGAGGAGATACAAGCTCGCAAAATGGGTTCAATGGTAGTAAGCTCCCTCAGTGAATTGTTATTTGATCAATTTTATGCTGCTCAATTTCTATAACCTTAACAGCATCACCATCAATTTATCAGATGGGCGGATTGGCAGAGATGACCTTCGATTGAAGCTTATGCGAAAAAGTACATCTAGATTGGCTGACAGTAATGGTGGTAAGAGGCATATGGACCTTCGTGAAAAATTGTCAAGGGCAGCTCAACCTGCTGCAACTAATATTAATTCAAAGCAGAACTTGTCTGAACCAAGGGAAACAAGTATGTTGGGACGAATCCCGTCTGCTAGAAGTTCTGGAGATTTAGCACGTATGGAATCGGTGAGAAATTCTTATTCACCTTGGACATTGGATCATATTAGAAGAAGATCACCTGAGGGGTTTCCAAGCACTTCCAGGGGAATTTCCCCTCAAAGAAACATGGAAGACCTGCAGAGAAGGCCATCAAACAGGACATATGATAGTATCAGGTCAGCTCCTTCTATAACTAGGGATGTTGAGGCTTCAAGACTTCAAAGAACTGCACCTTCATCTTTTGTGGCCCACTCCACAGCAACCACGTTACCTTTAGTAACTGCTAAGCCTGTAGCACCTCATCAAGGGCAACTGCCTGCATTGCGGACTCCATTTGTGGTATATTCTACTTTTAACTTTTCTAATTGCTTCTCTGATGCTGATCTCTTTATGTTAATGGAGTAGCTTTTCCCATGATTATCTGCTTTTCTTGAGTTACCTTCGCTATAAAAAATTGGGCTTTTAATGGTTTGCCAAACTTACCAGGTTCCCCGTGCTTTGCCCTATAATTCAGTTATGGATGATCTCATGGCCTTAAGTTGTGGGTATACTGATTGGTTGTTGTTAAACATCTGATGTAAGAACTAAGAATTACTTTAATTTGTAAACCTGAAATTTAAAGGCCGTCATGTTTTTATTGTTACAATTTGGAACATGCAAGTATTCTTCTTGATGAACAAATTCTGAATGGGGTTATGGTAATTATATGCACTTCAAATAGGAATGACAGGTTAATAATTCCTGTTGTATTGCTTTATTGCTACTTGCTAGACGTTGGTTTGGTTGTATTAATATTCTAAATGAGATGCTGTCTGCCTTTGGGAAGATAGTTGTTTCTATTTATATTGTGGAGAATTTCTGGCATCTTACTTTTAGTTTTGTAGTAGGAACTTTGACATCTTTGAATCTGAGGAATATTGTGTCTTGAAGACAAGTTTATATTGTTTTTATGTAGTTTCAGACTCTCAGTTTTGCCGTACTGCATGCCTTTTTTTTTTTTTACTATTTATTGGAGAAGTACTGGATTTTCGTAACAATAGAATTACCTGGTTCATTTTTGTTTCCCATTGCCTTCTTGAAGTTACTTGGAATGGAGGAGAAAAAGTCACTTACCCACCACTCAAACACACATTTCTATCCAATAGGAGAACACGTGCACATTGAAATTGATATGAGAGGAAATTGAACCTATTTTGTGTGTATAAACCAGAAACAAAGAAAAAGAAGGGGAAAAAACCAAAAGTTTCATCCTGCATCTTTCCCTCCAATTTGCAATTCTCTGATCACGGGAACTCTGGAATGGTAGTAGATCTTGAAGAATTTTGTAATGTTTGATTATTAATCATGGTTATCATGGCCTTTACTCTTCATTTTTTATGCCTAGAATTTATTGAGCAGGCAAGTCAAACAACTATTGTGACTTGTGAGATGGTAGTTGACTCCTTGGCAATTTATAGTGAATACCTAAGCATAAGTAATGGACAAGCTTGATATTGACTTGTAAAGCTGCTAGTGGCATTATTGAAAGAGAGAATATCTGCATAAAAAGTATATGCCGGAGGCAATGTATTAGTTTTTTGGTAAAATAACCTAGTTATTGGTTAACAATGAGATGAATATTGTTGATTTGTGTACTGCTCTCCTAATATCTTCCTTCAACGACAATGCACGGACACCATCTGGAGAAGTAATGCAGTATCTGGAGGGCAAAATCCTGATCTGTTGGAATTTCCATTGACATCACTGTTATAGTTATCATTAGTCTATTACCTGATCCCTCGCATTTTTGTCACATCAAAAGTGGTTAATTTTTTTACTGCTGTAAAGTTCTTTAAGCAGCGCAAGCTTAGTGTTTCACTGACATGTCAATTGGTTATCATGTAGGGCAATGAACAGCAAACACCCCAAACTGTTGATGCCCTGTTGCATGCATTGGGACTGGGAAAATATGCCCTTCAATTCAAAGCTGAGGAAGTACGTAGCTCATTTATTTATCTAGTGACTTGTTTCGGTATATTTTCAACTTTATCTGATGTTCAGCTATGCTTTGTTCGATGAAATGTCAAAGTTATCCACTAACTCGCTAGTGAAGGATAATCATGTGATTGGGAGAATCTTTTATTTGAATGGATGCTGTGACTTTTCAATCACCTGCATTAGAACTAAACATTGAGCATGGGTTTTGTTGCATGATTTTTTCCCTTCCCTTTGTTTCTTGTTGTGGTTAACTTTTTCTCCATATCAATGTTCAGTCTCTCGAGCTACTGTTAAATGTTTTCCAATTTTAGGATATATGTCGCTAGAGTTTGATATTTTCCACAAGACATGACTCTGAACTCTGGTTCTTTGAATTTGTTCCATGCCCTCACATTTCAGCCAATGGCTTACTCTGTAATTCAACGCACCTAAAACCAACATGGTTTATGTAGTCTGTATTCATTACTTTTGCTCTGTTGGCTTTCTTTATGCATTAGTTTTTATTCCCTAATACAGGGTTTATAAATTAGGAATAGGAAGGAAAATCTGAATCTTTGATGAGTTAACCGAAACATTCTTGTATTTTGTGTTCACATTTGAGCCTCTTTTATTCCCTTAATTCCTGTGTTGTCATTTCATTCCATCTAAGGGGCATAAGAATTATAATTATCATAGATATGATTGTATAATTTGATCATTTGTCATGCAGGTGGATATGACTGCATTAAAGCAGATGGGAGAAAATGACCTTAAAGAGCTTGGGATTCCCATGGTAATAGACCTTTCATCTTTTAACTATTTTTTTTTTTTAATTTATGCCATGCGCGGTGTTATGTAATTATGTTACAAAGCTTGAGATTTCAATTGAATATTCAACCACGTATATGAAGACGGACATGAAGCTTAGACTGACCATCACTTTGAGCTACATGCATATTAAATGTCATTTTTCAGCCATTATAAACGTTGCTTTGTTCATGCATCATGAACCATATGGTGGTTGTTAATCTAGGTTCTCTGCTTCTCTTGATGCGTTCAATTGTTGCTTGAGTTACAGGGACCAAGGAAAAAAATTCTTCTTGCTCTCCTGCCGCCTCGTGCCAAACGTCAACCGTGACATTTATCCTACATGATGTAAAAGCCGATGCATGTCGGGGATCACTGTGCATTTTTTTGGTTGACGAACACACACTTCTGAGAATCTCGATTTGAGAATGGACGCCTTAACCTCTTGCAGGGTTGAGTTTCAATGAATCCACATTCTTATTTTTTGCATCCAAGAACGCGATTATTTAGGTTTCAATGAGAGGTATTTTGTGTAAAGTATACTCTTATGAGAAGAATAGAAGATGGATTTATTTAAAATGCCCTGATCAAAAGTTGACAATTCTGTAACTTTGTCTAAAGATAGTGCTTTGAATTCTGCAAGGTTTTGTTATGTCAGCAAAATACGTGGGATTTTTCACCTCTTTTCTCTTTTTTCTTGACGAGTATTCATTGTAAGCATCAAATGCTCTATTTTCCTCAAAATTGGTAGGCGACTCACAATCCTTGAAGATATTATCCTCTTTGTTGAAGGAAACTGATTTCACATTTTATGCTAAGTGGGTGCAGTATTTTCCAAAGTGGTGTGAACATCCACACCAATTTATTGCAAAGCACTAATGGTATCAAATACTATTATATAATCCTTTTTTTCGGAGGTTTTCCTGCCACTTGGCAATACGAGAGAGGAAATCCTAACTTTTTTTGGTGTGCTTAATTTGCAAATGTCAAATCCCCATATGCTGTGAGTTCTTGCCATCATAATGGGATAGAAAAGGAACTTTTTTTTCCCTCAGATAGAAAAGGAACTTTTGACAATTTAATATGCCAATCTTGTGTATATCCGTTGTAATCGTGTCCCCTTTCTATCCCTTGAATTTTATTAGGGATCACTTTTGGAGGGGAAAAAAAAAAACAAAAAAAGATTATTATCTCAATCTCTATTTACCTTTTTATTAAAAATAAATTATGCGGCAATTGTAAGTTATTTCAATTTTAAACTAAACACAATGTTAGAGGCTTTGCATATCTCTAGACTATATAAAATTTTAGGGTTAAAAGGACAATTTTGTTTCAGAAGTTTTCATTGAGGAACAATTTTGTGTCGATATTCTAGCCGTTATTTTAATTAATTTTGATTGTTAGTTGACTAAATATGTCAGAGTTAGTTGTCCACATGTCATCCACATCATTTTTATTAAAATGAAAATTTTTCCTAAAAGTTTTAAGTCTATTTAAAAAAAGATAAAGTAGATGACATATTGACTTCCGGCGCTAATTTACACATTAACAAAAATTATTTGAAAGATATGTGAACTGCTAGCTTAGCATATTTGGTCAACTAATAGTCGATTTTTTAAATAATAGAAGGGGCAAAATTGCTCCTTGTTTTTTATACTCCTCAAGCAAAAAATTTCCTTTAGGTGAAAACTTCTAAAGTAAAAATGCTCATTAACCCTAAAATTTACATCATAATTATTTTAAGAAATCAAAACCCATAATTTAAAACTTGAGCAACTTTTACTCATAAAAAAACAAAGAAACTTGAGGGGCCCGACATTTTATTTTACCTGGTTCATTTCTATTACGCAATTTTAGGCAAAGACAATCCAGAATTCCAGATAACCAAGTCTCAAAGTGTACAATCATTAAACAAATATGCATAGTCAACGACGTGTTTGAATTCCCTTGCCAGTGTCTACGTGGATGAGGTCCAAAATAGTTCTTTGTTTAACGCTGCCTTGAACAGTCTCTTAGTCCCACAAACCAATAAAGTCTCTCTCTTTTTCAACTTTAATTAGAGGATCAACAGATTCTCTCATCAATCAATCCACTTCTCTTTAGCAGCAGTGCTTTTTAAGTCAGTTTCAAGTAAAATTATAATGGAATTTGGTGGTTGGGAAGTACCTTCCTCTGAGCTTCATGCCTAAGCTTTCTGTCAACAATGATCCTGACGTCATCTTTGGCCTCTCAGCCAAAGGCTAGAAATAAGCTCAATCGAGTATTAAATAAAAACAGGATCTCTATCAATCCTGTTCAAACTCTATTCTCTGATGATGATCAAAACATACACACACATATAAAAATACATAAGATGTACTTTTAATAAAAATACTTTTTAATTTTTACAAATGGATATTTTACAAAGAAAATTAATACTAAAGAGTGGAGAGCCTATATCCTAACAAGGCTTTAAAAAGGAGGGTGAAAATTTCCGGGTGAGAACTAAACTCCAGAGACAAATTAGGTGCTCTTGACATATCAGTATTTGGTATAAGCAGACATTTCAAATCAACGTGTTGCTGACTTAAAATCAACGTGTTGCTTCTCTGAAGGGACGCTATTTTTTTTTATGCTGATTCTCTATCTCATCAAGGTCATTGTGTATCAATTGTTGATCATTAGGGTAATTCTATTTAAATGAGTGGAGATCTCACAAACTAAGTTTAAAGAAATAACTAAGTGATGATTAACTGTGAGTACTGTGAAATTTTAAACTTATATTCATTTTTATAACAAGATAGTGTATATATGAGAGTAAGCATTTAGACTTTTAATATTTTCATAATCTAATGTGTTCAAATAATATATGTTAAATTACATCACAAGGAATCACTTGTGTGAGAATGAAGTGGGGGCCATTTCTATAAGAATTTATAAAGACTGATTTTCTAGAACACTTGCAGAACCAGTCATGTGTCTAGGGCCAAAATGGACACAACAATGAGGACCGACAATGCTAGAGGAGCAATTGTGTGACACCTATTGTCTTAGTGTACACTAAGGGTCAACGGTTCAAAAGATCATGTCCAATGATTGATCAAGTACAACCAATAGATTTTACTAGAGAAGATTCAAAGGCATGCATGTTTATTTACATTTAGTTAAGATGGATTGATTTCTTATCCATTTGGGAGATTAATGACTTTTGTGTCTACATCCCATAGATTATGAAAAGAAGTGCGACCGAACCAGTATGTTCGCCACCACTAGTTGCATTGGTTCGACTGAACTAGTACGTTCGCCATTGCTGGTTGCTTTGGTTCACTGATAGGAATCCATCTTATTGTTTTTGTTGTTTATAAATAAACCGAAAATAATCTCAATTTGTGAAACTTCCCTCTCATGCATACAGTATATTGCATTCTGCCATAGCTCATATACTGTGCAATTTCTCTATCTTTCGGTTGTACTCATGGGGACTCCTGATTGATAGTGTTTTCATTCTAGAAACACAATATGTTCTATCCTTAGAGACAATTGTTCCTGATCCTTTGATATCAGTAAAAAAGGAACAAATTGTTTTAAGGAGATAACATCAGTTGGACTTCAATTTTGCTTTTTTTTTTTTTTTTTTTTTTGCATTTGATTCGCATATACTATGAGTTTTACTAGTTATTTTCTAGTGCAGAATTATTATATGTTCATAGATTATCTCATTTTAATAACATAGATTTTGATCCTTATAAAAATTCCAATTATAAGGTATTATGAACAACAGGTCGTTATATGGATATTGTAATTATCATCATGAATGTTCTTTGTGTATGATATAGGGCTACTCTTTTAAAAGATTTCAGTAACATGTTTCTTTTAACTAGCAAGTTCGTACGCGTTTTCTTGCACCTTTTTATTTTTTTAAAAAAAAAAAATCAATGTGTTGCTTCTACGAAGGAACAATATTTGTTGTCATGATGTTCCAATGGAGTTCTTTTTCAAACCTTAGTCAGTTTTGGCATTCTGTGAGGTCTCATATATAGGATAATAAACAAACCTACTTTGAATTTGTCCAGAAGAGAGGCCATGAGATATACAATGGTGGGGTCAACTGTAACTGATGAGAGAAGTAGGGACCACTGCCTGATACTCCAAAAAAACCAACGAGTCATGTAATGGAATTAACCATCAATCAATCAGCCAACCCCACCCACTTAGATTGATTAGCCAATAGCCACCTTAACCCAATCTCTTCCATGAAGCTCCCCTCTTATTCCACATGTTGGGATAGTGATATGCTTGATGACACCACTCCTACTTGGAATTCTCCTTCCCAAAAGCAAGTAAAAAAACAGCAAATTGAATAAACTTCAGGTAAAGAAAAAAGGAGAGGGGATTGATGAGCATGAAAGATTTATTGGTAGAAGAAGTCCAGCAAAGGAAGATATAGAAGAGACAATGGAATAAAACACAATCTCATGGTTTTTCAAAATTGTCCCAAAAGCAACAAAAGTGTGGGGTCCAAGTAGAAGAAACAACTGTCCAACGCTAATCCGCTGTTTATGTTTTCTTTTTTTCTTTTTTGTGGGATTATTAGAGAATAAAAGATTACTTGATGACCTAATTCACCTGGAAACATATGCTACAAAAAAAAGTATAAAATGTAGGCTTGGTTTGCTCTGTGAAGATATGCCCAGATCTTATGAGCGACCTTTTATTAGTATATATGCTGACATCATAACCCCACTTCTTATATTCCTTCGTTTAGCAACTACCACTTTATCACACCATTATCATCACAGCATTAATAAAACATGGTCAACATAAACAGATAAAGATTAGTTGTTTATGTGGGTGGTAAGACAATTACTGAGAAGCTTTAAATAATGCTGAATAATCTCATTTGCTAAAGATACTTACAGAAATTTTAATTATATACTTGTACTGATAGAACTGTAGTAGATGAGACTAGGCAACATTGGCATCCATAAACAATAATCTTAATATTATTATGACGAGCATAGGTGGAGGACAATGCAAGAATTCACTAAAGGACAATAAAGGAATCCACTAAGTCATTGGTTGGTCAGTTAAAATAATAGTACTAGATATGCATTTTAGTACAGAAGTAGATACGTTGTTAATTATTTAAGCTATAGGACCTTGCCCTCCATATGATTACATCCTATCTTTCTTTGACTTTTGCAGCTACAGTTAGTTTTATAACATTAATCATGTCTTAAGCATGGAATATTTATCTTTCTAGTAAGTAATAAAAAAAGGCCAAGTGGGTCTCATTATTACATGTTAAATATATTATAAAGTGCTTTTAGACCATCTAATTTCACCTCAACAAAATTACACTGTATCCACCCTGATTTAGAAGGTTGAGGTGTATCTACTACAAAATTGATAGTTTTTAAATTAACCAAACAATAGCATGAGAGACGGCTTTTAATTTCCCTTATCTGACTTTTCTTTCAAAATCCTTTATTCTTTTAACCCTTTCGGTTTCCCTTAACCCTTATACTGTATGTGTCTGTGTATTATTAAACAACTACTTGTAATTTAATAGATGCAATGCATGTTAACCTATAGAAGCCTTAGAGCATCTATAAAAGGAAGAGAAGCCAGACAATAATATGTGCATTTCTACCTGATACATCTCATTTTCCCCTGAGAAAAATGGAAAGAGAACATGGCTGTGATATTTCTCCTTCATGGGATAATAATGGAGAAAATGGCCATTCTTCTGTGGAAAAGAGGCTGAGGCTATTTGGGTTTGAGCTGAACCCATCTCAGATCAACGAGGCCTGTGTCAAAGACTCTGTGGAAGCATACGAAGAAAGTGCGAACTCTTCGAACTCGGTTTCATCAGGAGGGGAGAAACCTGAGCAGCAGGAGAAGAGTTCATCTGCAACAAGAGACAACACATCAGATCATGAAAGAAAGTTCGAGTGCCAATATTGTTCCAAGGAATTCGCAAACTCGCAAGCGTTAGGAGGTCACCAGAATGCTCATAAGAAAGAGAGAATGAAGAAAAAGAGGTTGCAGCTTCAAGCCAGGAAGGCTAGCTTAAGCTACTACCTTCATCCTTTTCAGAACAACCGTGGTTTTTCCTTCCACGGCTCTAATACGCCTTGGTTCTATGACCCCTCTTCTTATAACTACTCTGAGTTTTCTTTGTATGAAGAACCTCAGATTAGCTTCAAAACCAATGATCAAGATGCCGTTAATATTCTTAATGGTTTTGATCAGAAATCAAATTGGAATTATTCTCATAATCCATCATCCCTTTCCCTTCCTTCTAAACAAGATACTTGTATGTTCACTTTATCACATACAGATCATAATAGGCCTTTCAACTTCCCAGCAGCTTCAAACCAGAGCCATAGTAATAAGGGTTTGGATCTTCAACTAGGCCTCACTTTGCAGTCAAATACACATAATTTAGCATAGGACATGTAGGAAACGAAGCAAAAAGAAACATAGAGAAAATCACAATTCATTATAGCTAGCTGGCCGTCACTGAGGCATTTTATCAATCACCTTGTGTACAATTCATGTGTCGTTATAAATAAATATAGTTTATTGCCCACACTTGGGTGACTTTTGCAGCATATAATATCTATACCACAGCTGCGTCTTTCATTCTTTGTTTACCTAATCTTTCTGTATGCTAGAACTTGAACGCAAAATTAATGTTCGAACACATCACTCATAGAGAGAAGAGGGAGAACAGGAACGTTGAGATTAATTAAAGAACACGTGTCTTGTTAAATAGACTTGACCATTCGCATATCAGGGGGATCAGAACTCACTAATCTGAATGGAAATATGTGTGGGAAGAAGAAGAAGAAAATACCATGGATCTTTGTTTTGCGTATATTAAGTTACTGAAGGTAAATTGTATGGCCTTGAAACGTAAGAACTGGAATCACATTTTGTTAAAAAGTATATAAAAGTGAAATCCTTAATCTCAATTTGTTATTCTCTTTTTCTGGGTGGTGGGGGATTGTTATTCTCTTTTACTTACTGTTTGATGTAGGCTTCATTTAAGAAAATAATTTTTTTATGTATTGCATATCATGTTTGTTTATTTAACCCACGAAACCAAACTACCCTCATGGGTACATATTCACCTAATTTTAGAAAAATTAAAGATAATAGTTAAATTAGTTAATTATATTTTTTTTCTTAAAATGCCTTTATTTAAAAATTAAAATGACATCAAGTTACTTTAATTCTCTATCCTATGTCGAATCTCTTCTACCTCATACACAATTTTTCCAAACTCTCATACAATCCAGCATTGTGTATCTCCTTTAACAACTTTTGGTCTATTTTTGATAGTTGAAAGTGTAATTTAAAGTTGCAGGCATTACTCACTCTATAGCATTTATAGATGCATTATTAAATTATTATTAAGAAAGTATCAATGAAAATATTATAGGAATAAATTGACAAAAATTTAAAATTTATTTTATAATTAGGATCAACTCCCAAATGTTATAATATAATTAGGACTGGAGGGAGTATATTGCATCTCTTTGTGTTTAATTTATACTATATAAGATCATTTTAGCTAATTTGTATAATAGAAAAATGATTAAAATGATTATTTGTAATTAATATATAGAGAATTTATGACTTTCTTTCACAAATGCTCCTACCATAAATGTTTAGAATTTAATTTACAGAGATATAAATAACCCAATAATTCAGGATTTTATGGAGAATGATAATTAATATAAGAGATGAGAAAAAAATTAGTTATTATATTTAAGATCAAAGCCAAAACTCTCAAATAAATCTTATATTTTGGAGAAAAATGAGTATTATCTTTTGTCCCTTTTCAAGTCCTAAAATTTCCATCACTTTCTCCTTTCCCAGAAAGATCTGATCTTAATGTTTTTTTAAGGAAAAAAACTAGCAGTCACTATTTAATAAATGATTTTTGATGTGTAAGCGTGTTCTCACTAATTTTTTATATCAGGAAATCACAATTGATGTCACATAGGCGAATAGATTGTTATCCACTTGATTTAATTACAATTAAAAAATAACATTTAATTTTGTCGTATCTCTCATATAACATTGTCATTAAATTTAAAAAATAATGGTTATTTAAAATTAAAATTTTAAAACATTTTTTATTACGGGAAGAAAGATCAAGCGTCCTCGTTTTTCTTAATTTATATTTGAGCTATCACCTAATTATTAATTAAAGAGATTCCATGCACGTTACACTACAAGAAGGCAAGATGTTTAATCCAAATAATTATAGTCATTGTAGGATTAACCTAATATTTTAAGCAACTAGGATAGATTTAATTTAATTTTCTAATTATAGAAAAATTGTCGGCATTCTGATTCTCTTAAATAAATCAAAGGTTGAGGAACCGTATTATTAAAATTAGAGCAAATTACAAAGACTTCTTATAAAAAGGAAAAGTAAGTTACATAATTGTTTTCTAATTTTTTGACTTATGAGGAGAGATTTATGTAAATTTTTTAAAACAATAAATGCCAACCTAATTCACTTTTTATTTAAGTTTCTTTTTTTGTTGAGTTATCAAGGTATCTGAGATCACTCTGAGTTTGAAACTAATGTTTTTTGTGACTTAGAACATAATAAAGAGTTTTTATCTCTTGCAATAATGGCGCTTCTAAAAAAACTTTATATTTATATTGTCCTTCTTATAAGTGGAAATGTCACTATCACCTTAACCGGCTTTTTATTGATAATTCACTCTATCATTAAGTGGTTCAGTTAAGTATTGGGGAAAAGATACGGAAATATTATTTCTGCCTTAAGTTAAAACTATATTGTTTTGGCTCCTTTTTAAATAAAGAAATGAAAAGAAAAGAAGGGAAAGGGGGAAAAACAAAAACAAAAAAAAAACAAAAACAAAAAAAAAGTCAAAACAACGTAATTTTGATTTAAGATAGAAAATTTTTTCTGCCTCAAAGGCAAAAATGATATTCCCAAAAACATATTAGCTAATTTTTTAAAAAATAAGAATATATATACTGGTTCAAATTAGAAATAAGGTTTATATAATTTTAATAAAATTAAATACAAGACTTGGTAATTTACTCTTTACTCATTATTTAATTATAAAAAAAATATCACAATCGTGCACGTTTTAATATTGGGCAAAACACGAGACAAAATAAAGCAATCATATAATTACATTTGGGGGAAAAAAGACATTAAGGTTCTAAATTTTTAAAAAATAATATCAATAAAATCTCATAGTTTGTGGATGATAAGAGTAAAAGATCATTTATTAATAAGTAAAAGAATTATCGAATTATGAGACTTTTTTAATATTTTTTTTAATTACAACATTTGTGTCATTTTCCATTATATTTTCCATTCTTTGGGTGACCAGCCGCCTGGGAAATGCTTAAATGTCTTTTTCTCCTTTGTTTTTGATGACTTATAATTTATTTATAGACATGTTTATAATAAAGTTAAAATGAAGATTGGAAGATTGAAAAGTCAACTATTTCTGGTGGTAGTTGAACTTTGATTTGAATAAATGGAAGTGTTAATAAGTTTTAAAATAGTATGCTAATCTTACGGGAAAAGATGGCAGCATAGTACTCTCTTAATCATACTGTTTCCATAATTACAATGTTATTTTATCTCATTTGTTTTTATTGACTTTTAAGGCTTTTTACACATTTTTTTTAATATTTTATTAGAGCAAAGCATTTAAAATATTTAGTTAAAGTGTTCAACATACGGAACATGAAGGAGAATTTAAAGAAGGTACTCAAATTTGACCATGGATATGGGTCCTTTTTTATATGTAAAAAATTATTTCAATAAAATGTGGAATTTCTTAATTAAAGACAAAGGTTAAAATAATAGGAAACCAATAACTTGGGTGTCTTTTTTTATTTTGGTCCTTTCCATTAAAATGTATCTCCATTTTTTTCCAAATTAATCTATGACCGTAGGATTAGTTTCAATGGCCCTGATTAATCCCAAATATTTGGATTTGTCATAAGACTATGAACTATCACTAATTCACTATTAATTATAGGATTTTGCCGGATTTTTTTATTGTATTTCAAATCCTCTACGCATCAATTTGGTCCAGGCCATCAAATAGATCTAAATTATTAGAAATTTTTATATGATAATTTATGTAATGATTTTGTGTTGTACGAAAGAGCTTTGTCTAATAAAATGCAAAAAGAAAACATTTTTTTATAAGTTAAGCCAAATATTCATGCTCATAAGTCATTACTATTCTCCTCTAGTTTGACCAAGTTAAATTCTGCACATTAAGACTATACAATCATATATAATGTACCCAAAAAAAAAAAACACACACACACACCCAGACACACAGACACACATAATTCTCCCTATGAAAAGAGAGATACTCCATCTAATTTTAAATATAAGATAAAATTGATTTTTTTTAAAGAGATTAAAAAAATTAATTAAATTAATTTAGAGTATCTTTATTTTTATTTTTTTTTCAAATTAATTAGTTTCATTAATAAACTAAACTAATATATAATCTAAGAGTACATAACATATGATATAATTAAATAACTTATTTAATTTTCTTAATCTCTTAAAAAAAAGTCAATTTTATCCTATATTTAAGACTAAAGTGAGTATATACTTTCTCCATGACTATAAGCATAAAATAATTTGATTAAAAGAAAGAGCATAAAAAGATTTACTCTGTGTAAGTTTGATTTAGAAAATTTTTCATTCAAATAAAAAAATATAGAAAAAACCCATAAACCCAATTAAATTGGTAAATAAGCTCGATTGCACCTCCTAAAAATTATAACAAACATACATGCTTATATATGATTCTCCCATTAAAAAAGGAGGGAGATATATACTTTCTCCGTGACTAGAAGCCTATGAGAATTTGATTAAAAGAAAGAGCATAAAAGGATTAAGGGTTAATCATGATAAACGTGCAAGAGGATCTAGAAGGAAATTAACTAATACGAGTAATTACCACTTCATTCAAATATGGACCAACATGTTTCTTGTAAGTAATAACAGTCAGATGTATATTCAGAATCGTTCAAAAACAGCCGGTACGGAAAAATGAGAACAAAAGATATTTCTTAAACATTTTAAAGTTTTTTTTTTTAATCTTCCTGAAAATATCGAGTTTGGTCAAATTTTTCTTATATATTTTATTTGCAGTCACCCCTACCATAGATTAATAGTTTTGGAATTATATTTATGACCCGATTATCTAAACAGGCCTTATATTACTTTTTTTTTTTTTTGGTTTTGGACTGATGAAGTTATGTTAAAAACTTATTTCAATAATTTTCTGGCATCATTATTTTATTTAAGCAGTATTATTTGAATTCAATAAAATGGTGTTGAAATTTAAGACTTTTGATCCTTAGAAGCAGAGAGATATTTTTTTTTAAAAAAAAAAAATTAAGTTTCAAATAAAACTTTATGAAGAGATAAAAACAATTTTAAAAAGTAATGGTAAAGCATAAGAAAATTTTCATTTTTTAAAATATTAATGATTATAATAGGGATGAAACATTGCCAACTCATTTAGCAATTTATGTAATGGATGATTTTGTTGAACTAAATGTCCTGAAAATTAAATAATTATATTTTAATCATTCTTCTTACCAACCTTGAGAATTGAGATGTGGGTTTCAAGTCCGACATTAGTTGCTTAAAACTAAAAACACGTTACACTGTATTATAATGTAATAAAGACTGCATATATTTTATATCTTATTATATATGTTTCTCCTTCCTTGTACTTAATAGTTAAGGGGAAAAAAAAAGAAAAAAAAATATCACTTGAAAAATTTAAAATTTTAAATAAGTGATTTTTAATGGGAAAATCCCTTAAAGATCCCAAGAGACAAAAAAAAAAAAATTAAAATTAAAAAGTTTCAAAGGAAATTCTAATATAAAAAAGGTCCGAAAGAGTTATTAAAATCCACAAATAACGAGATTTTTTTATATAAAAATTTTCTATAGGACTTTTTTGACATTTCTTTAGTCTCTTAGAACCTTAAAGGGATTTTTCCATTTTTTATTTAAATGAGTTGTCAATACCTACATTCTTATAAGCAACATTACTTATTTGTGATTTTAAAGTTCAATTGCTATTTTCTTACATTTTCCCCTAACAAATGCTACTTAAAATTTAGAAGATTAAAATTATTTTTCTGATTTTTTAGTCAAGCTTAATGCATAGAATTTTAAAGAAAAACTCACACAGAACCTACTAGAATATGTGCAAAATTGAAAGAAACGTTTAAGACCTTTCTTTTTTTAACCTGACACAATATCTATCACTTATAAATAGTGAGGTCTTTACTTGATTGTACATTTTGCATTCGAATTGATGAACCAAATATGAAAATTTCAAACTTTAATAATTTAGTAAAATGGATTAATTGAATCGGCCAACAAAATTAAACATGGGTGAATAATTGTATCCCGCGTTAGCAAACAAGAGGACAAGTACCTTTACACTAAAAAAAATATTAAATGATAACATGAAAGTAATCAAACATGATTAGTTAATTAGGTTCATCTTCCTCTAATCTATTGTATAAAATATTAATATATATGGTCAGTGGAATGGAAAACCATCCATCTGACGTGATAATATATTTTATGACGGCTTTACTTGATTAATTTTTAATAATTGAAACCTAACTCATAATAAAATTATTATATTTATGGCATGCACTGACCCCTTGCTTACCAATACAAAGCATATTATTTATTTATTTGGAATTTGTTCGTTTCTCTGACCTTTTAGGTACATTCGCTTAAAAGTCTATAAGCACGTTATGTATTGCAGTCTTAAACAATGGTAAATAAACAAAATATTGATTAGAAAATAGTTTTTATGAAGTGAATGGGGAACATGGCGTACTTAATTCAATTATGAGAATCTTTATTAATGGATTCTTTAAAATTGTTTTAATTATTTAAATTAAATCGATGCATGGCTAAGAATATTAGTTTAATACCACCTTTTATTCCGATCGAGGAGTCGATATTGGATTGTTTATAGTGTATATATATGGAATGATTAAGGAAGTCCTATTGACCATTAAATAGTTAACACAAATTGAAGGACTGGTCAGTATGTCACGAAATGTTATCTGATATGTTGGCCAATGATAAGGTGTTAATTAATTTGTTCTTAATTAATCAGTATAGTCAATACTATATGTTTAAATAAAAAAATACTTTGGCAAAAAAAGAAATAAAGATAAAATAGCCTATATGTGATCAGGATTTAGATTGACTTATTGTAAGTAGTTTTATGATGTGATTTTTTATGAACTTCCAAATCCACATAAAAATATTTTCATATTTTGGACCCGTAGAATTTGTTTTAATTTTCTCATCGCACTCAGATTAACGATTCTAATTATAATTATAACAATAAAACATGGGATCTAGCTAAAGATGTTTTTTTTCCCCCTCGATACTAATCTAGCTAAAGATGTTAGCTCTTCAGAAATACAAGTGTGAATCTCTACCATAAGTGAAGTTGGTATGTTTAATGCTCGATTTTTCCTTGAACAACATTATTTCTAATAAGAGCATATGTATGTACAATTTAACAAAAAAACATAGAAGTATCTTACCAGCCAAAAAGGAGAAGTAAATTATATTATTTTATTTTATTGAATTCATATAGAATTTTTTTTCATAATTAAAATATTTATTTACATTCATATCTGTTGACTGTTGCTCGTATTTCACTTTCATTTTCAAATTTCTCCATCTTTCATTTTACAAAAATATGACTATATATATATATATATATATATATATATATATTCAAAGGCCAATATCAAAACGAAGGTGCTGAGGGCTAGATCCATTGGGCTTTTCATGCTGGCCCACAGTGGTCAAACAACCCTGATCTTTTCCCTAGGAGTGGGAAAAAGGGAACCACAACAAAAAAAGTCATAAAAAAGAATGACGATGTTAAATTTTAATGTGAATACAAAAGAAGAAACATCTTCTTCATGAATTTTTTTTTTTAAAAAAATAATCCACGCATGATCAATAGCAGATCTAATGTCCGAGTCATTTAAAACACTTTTAACATTCAATTAATGAATTGTGAACATGAAGCTGAAATCATTATTTATTATCGATAAAATAATGAAGAGCATATCACTCTGATGCTATTTATAAGTCTTTTTTTACCAAAAAGATTTGATTATATTTATAAGTCCAGTTTCATATAATAAATAAGATTGTGACAATTTTACTCATATTAATTATACCTATGAAGATAGAGAGAAGAAAAAGTTGAAAAATATCCAATCATAAATTAGGGCGAAATTGAAAATTTATCTTCATAATCATTAAGTTAATTACATTTTCTTGGTATATGAGATTTTATTAAAATAAACCTATAAATAGAATCAGAGTGGTATGCCGCTAAACCTGAATCTAAATAATGAAGAGGATGGTGCCCCGAAGTAGGGTCGCATCATTTTAACTTCATAGGCAGCTTTCCTTTACATTGTAGTATTGGTTTCTTCAAATATGGAAAATTGTACTTGTGGCAACCTCTTGCTTTAATTCATTTGCAATGTTCATAATATATTATTTGACTCTGTCGTTCAACATGCTTCAAATTACCTCTCATAAAAACTGGGCACCACTTCCATTATTGAGAAATGTCACTGAAATAAAAATTAAATTTTACAGACATTTCTTATACTTAGGATTATAAGCTTGTTTGGATCAGCAGTGATGGAATTGACTTTGTTTTTCTTCTCAATATGACTTTTACAAATTTAAGATAGGATAAAAGTTAAATTATAAATGTGAATTATGTTTAAATTGACGATATCTTTTTGTTTTTCCACATTGAAATATGTTTGAATGATTATTTAAAAAGCAAGTTTAAATGAAAAATGACTAAAAAGAGTATGAATTTTATCAAATAATACACACATATAATAAAAATAGTTAATTTATTATTGAAAAAAATATTGAAAACACTAAAATACATAATTTATTATTAAATGCTTCAGGTGGCAAAATGCAATCAAAGAATCACATTAAGAATAAAACAAAAATATAGTTAGCTTTTTCCAAATCATATTTAATATCTGAAACAAATTTTCAAGCAAATCAAATTATAAAATAAGAACAAGAAAAACGGAAAAAGAAAATAATTAATAAGTTTGAATTCAAACTTTTAAAAGAATTACAGTAATGTGTGTTGAGATTGCAGATTTTTTTATTGGTTGATGATTGGTTAAAAAATATGTCATTTGAGAATCAATAACTGATTAAAAAAGTATTATTTTGCACCGAAAAAGAATTAAGGGGTGAAAGTATACGCACATAAAAAAAACATATTGGTGAGAGTAAGACCCACAGCCATTTCATTTTAGTTGAAGCATGGTGAAATAGAAAAAGACATAAATTGTTGCTTTCTAACCATCTAGCTTCTTAACAAAAGCGCATTAGCTATATCGCCAATGCAAATACCATTACTTTGTCAGAAGCCGCTTCAAAGTGACTTTTTCACTAGACGCCATGACTTTTCCCTCTTTTATCACTTTCCGAACAAGCTGATATCTATCAAATATAATGTTCTGACTTTTTATGTATGAGGCATAACCCTAAATTAATTGATGAATTGTATTTCTTATTTCAATTCTTGTGCTGAAACAAGATGAGGCAGGGGTTGTCTATGGTGGTGGAGTTGGAAGTCAACTCTAACAAGAGAATGATCCATTAAGTTGGATCATAATGAACTGTGATGGTGCATATGACAAATCTATAGAACAAGTGTTGGAATTGAAGGAATGATTTGGCTAGAATGAGAGAACTTGAGTATGATGGATGAAACTACGAATGTTGACATAATAATTCTTACCTCTCATGTCTATGTGAGGAGGAGTTCAAGAAAGCATAGTAATCTAGTTGCACACTGATGTGCTTGTGCTACTCTATTAGATAACTGTGAGTTCCAAGTCTTGAATTTCATTTTGTTGGTATTTTTGTGAAAATGATGGTCAATCCTCATTATGAATACCCACACAAACTGATTGGGTTTTCAATTGCTTCACTTTTTAGCATTGATTATGCCTAATCATTACTCACCCATCAAATTACGCCACTCTTTAGTCTTTCCTTAACCTTTTCCCTCAAGTTTTTCCATCAAGTTTGATGCTTTTTATGGCCTTTGTTTCATAATCATAATCTTGTTTCTCAATTCCTCTGCGCCTCACGCTCCTACTTTAACCTTTATTTTGAATCACACAAAAACATATTCAAATGTGCAAATCATGGCTATGTATTGTTTGCTTGTATTGCCCCATCCCATTTTTGACACAAGTCTCATTCTAAAAAGAATCCAAAACATTAATGAATTTATTCTTAATATTATTGTCATCTACCTGTGAGTTCTGATCCAATTCATTCACGTTGTCCCAGTGTCAGAATATTGTTTTACAAATTTTTAATTTCCTTTTCTATATAAAATATGTATATTTTTTTCGGTACAAGGAAAAGCTTAGATAGGGGTAGACTTATAAGGGTATTTCCGTATTTACAAGGGTCAAGGTACATCTCTTGGTTCAAAAAATATTTATAGAAGTATTTATAGATCGTTTACTAACGAGACCCTCACATTGAGGAGCGGGTATCGAGCCTCCTTTTCAAGTAAGGGTACAAGGAAAAGTTTAGGTAGGGGTAGACTTATAGATGTATTTATATGGGTTAAGGTATACTTCTAGGTTTAAAAAATATTTATAGGGGTATTTATAAACGAGACCCTCATATTGAAGAGTGGGTATCAAATCTCCTTTTAGGATAAAAACCGATACCATAGCCAACTGTACCATCTCTCATTTACTTGGGTACAACCGTACAAGTATATGAAAATACGTAATTTAATCAAAATTCCCTCAAGTTGGGAGCCTAAACAAATAAATAAAAAATCTACCCAAGTCTGTGGTCCTTTGTTAACCTGCCCGGCGCGCAATACGCATTGGGTTTCAGTTAGCGGCAACGAAATTCGTTTTCGAAATTTTTTATAAATATATTTAAAAAAACCATTTTCCGGCTCTCCCTTGTGTCAAGCCTCGAGCTCCATTTTATTTCAGGTCCTCGCTTCTCAACTTCACAAGTTTCCAATGTTCACTCTGAAGCTTCATGTTGCCGACGAGTTCTGTGGAAAGATGATCCCCGACGCCGGAAAAGTCTCCGTCTCCACTTGATTTCTTGTTGTGACACCACACGGCAGAGTAGTTCTAGGTTTTTGCGAGCGCAACAAGTTTGGAGAATGCCGACGGATAGATCAAAATCGGAGAAGCGCGACGCTGCGACGCAGCTCGGACGGGATCCCTATGAGGTTCTAGGCCTCTCGCGGAACTCAACAGATCAAGAAATTAAAACTGCTTACCGGAAATTGGCACTCAAGTATGTTTAAATGTTTCTTCCACTGTGAGGTTTATTCTTGTCCCTGAAGTAAGCTCTGGAGCTTTTAAAATAACCTTTCTGTTCACTGTGGAGTTTGGAATTTTTGAGAATGTACCTATCTGGATGTTCCAGGTTTGTAGGCGTGGTAATATATTAAAGACGCACAATGCGATGCGAATGCTAGAATATTCATCAAAGCTCCTTTCCGTTTAACTCATATTTTGACTAATTTCAAGGTGTCATGAGCTACAAATGCCCTTAGTTCTTTCGATATGACTGGAATGTAGTGTCCATATCTTGATTTCTTGCTGAGTGGAAATACGGAGGGATAGGATAGGAGCAGAGGTTATATTTTGTTGGAAACCAGGCAACTAGTCTTTTGTGACATTCATTTGAATATTCTTTTTTTTTTTTTTTTCATTTGTTGCTAAAATATTGATGCAGTAGAATATAATGAGATAATGTTTCTTCATTCTGCAGATATCATCCTGACAAGAATGCTAATGATCCTAAAGCAGCGGATATGTTCAAGGAGGCCACCTTTTCATATAACATCCTGTCAGATCCTGAAAAACGCCATCAGTACGACTCTGATGGTTTTGAGGTGATTAAATTTTTGCTTGGGTATTTACCATTAACAAATTAAGACGTCATGGGGGCCATGAGCCTTACCAGATTTACATTTTTCATCAATTTTTAAGATCCCCCGTACTAATTTTTATGTAGTTTTGACATGGAATGCCAATGATATAATCTCTTGATTCGGTGTAGGGTGTTGAATCAGATAACCAACACTTAGAAATGGATCTTTCGAGTTTAGGTGCTGTGAATACAATGTTTGCAGCACTTTTTAGGTGAGGAAAAATATATTCTCTGCCCATGCATCTTGTTGTTTCTCTAGTTTAGCTCTAAGGAGCAATTCCTTTGTTTTGAATGCTCCCGTCCCTGCTGTTTTTACCACCTTTCATCCTCAGTTATTTTCATACATGTCAGTAAACTTGGGGTGCCTATTAAGACAACTGTATCAGCAACTGTTTTGGAGGAGGCACTTAAAGGGACAGTGATCATTCATCCACTTCCACTGGGGATGCCTATATCTAAAAGGGTGAGCTATTTTTTCATTTCAATTTCTTGTGGCCTTCTTTTTTTGTATTTTCCTTAATTAATTTCTGTTGATGTCATCTGATAGGTTGAGAAGCAATGTGCTCACTTTTATTCAGTTACATTATCAGAAGAAGAAGCGCAAGATGGATTTGTTTGCCATGTACAATCATCAGGCAAAAGCAAGTTCAAGGTTGGGGATTTTAGTCTTTATATAATCATCTCTGTTAGGATTGCATGCCAGTTACTTTATCTCTTGATCTTAAGGTTTTCGTTATTCCACACTGATATTGTTTTCCCACTGAACTCCATAAAGATATAGGAAAGTTGTTTGTATTTTAATGACATTAATATATTTGAATTCCACAGTTACTATATTTTGATCAAGAAGAGACTGGTGGACTAAGTCTCGTGCTCCAGGTATTAAGTTTTTTCTGTCTGTTTGATAGGGAGGGAGGGAGGGAAAGGCAGAATAAGATGATTAATTTTCCTTTTTTTCCTCAGAATTACTTTTGATTCATTTGGGTATTTTGTTTGATTACCGGATGTTAGTGGCTTTCTTGGATTTTTTTTATACTGTTTGTTTTTTTGTAAAAACCTTCTAGCCTCTGAACATTTGTGAAATTTGTTGAAGTTACTAATTGTTGTTGTAGGAAGACGGTGCAAAAACAGGGAAGGTAACGTCTGCGGGAATATATTTTCTTGGGTTTCCTGTTTATCAATTGGATCAAACCATAAATTCAGTAAGCAGTTATAATAAAAAAAATACTATTTACCTTAAATTTTTGTCCTTTTTGTTTGAATTATCATAATATGATTCTTGGACCATTTCGCAGACAGCTGCTGTTAAGGATCCTGATGCATCATTTTTCAGAAAGCTAGATGGATTCCGACCATGTGAAGTAACAGAACTAAAGGCTGGTACTCATGTATTTGCCGTTTATGGTACATGCATACTTCTGAGCTTAGTGCTGATTATGTTATTTCTTGATTGTAATTATGGTGTTTAGGAACTTATATATGCTGTCAAATTTTACAGGCGACAATTTTTTCAGAAGTGCAAGCTACGCTATAGAAGCTTCATGTGCCGCGCTTTTTAGTCAAGAGAAAGAAAATCTCAGAAGTGTAGAAGCCCAAATTTTATCTAAAAGGGCAGGCCTAACAACGTTTGAGTCTGAATACCGAGAGGTCAGTCCTTGGACACAAGCAGGGAATAATGGTTGTAGTAACATATCGTCAAATCTCAACGTTTTTCATTAAAATCTTGGCAGGTTCTGGCACAATTTACAGAGATGACAAGTAGATATACACAAGAAATGCAAGCGGTAGGTTTGTCTTTGACTTTGAAAAGATCAGGATTTCTGATCAACATGACCTCTCCTTCTCTTTTCTCTTGGCTGGAGTCCACTGAACTTCTATTTATTCTTCATTCTTGGTGAAGATTGATGAGCTACTTAAGCAGAGGAATGAACTACGTGCATCATATACTGTTGCTCCATTAAAACGAAGTAGAACAAAGAGGAGTACAAGTTCTTGCAAGAAGGAAGAAGGAGAAGATGGCCAAGCAAGAGAGAAGAGACATACAGGGGAGCGATTGAGGAAGAAGAAATGGTATAACATCCACTTAAAAGCTGACAAGAGAAAAGCTTGCTAGGGGTAAGAAACAGGGTATAAACAAATTTTTTTATCACTCGATGTTGGGTTAGGATCTAGTACGGAATTATTATTGTTGTTGAAATTATCTTTACTCTGAATGAGAAAGAGAAACTTTAGTCAGCTGTGTTTTGTGCAGAAAAGCAGCATGTTTGGCTTCATGTTGGTTTGGTTTCTAAAGTGAAACCAAACACCACTTAATTCATTAACCCTGTTTTCCCCACCCATCCTCTGCGATAAATGGTGTAGCCTCAATGGTTTCTTCCTCAAGCGACTTAATTATTTATGGATTTAATGAAGGGTGGGTAGTAGTCCTTTTATTATTTTATTATTTGGAAGTGGCAATAAGACGAATGATATAAAATTGTTTTTAAATTAATTAATAGTTTACTATAATTAATAGTATTATAGGTAAGTAACAGCGTCATCCATAAGACTGATTGCAATAATCTTTGAGCGAAACTGTTAATCTATGGGGGCTATATTTATTATTATTATTATTATTTGTTTTTGTTTTTCCCCCGTTTTCAGCCCAAGTCGGGTGAGCAGTCACTGTACTACTCCATCTCCTCCTTCAATAAGCTAAAACTTGCAGAGGCCTTTTTCTTCTTCTTCTTCTTTTTTTTTTTTTGCGCCATATCGTAGCCTTGTAAAGTCAACCCGATTTTTCTTAAATAAAGTTAAAATTTGAACATTGTGAATGGGAAACAAAGTTATATCGACAAAGCTACCAGATAAAATAATGTCCAAATCTAACATTAGATATTAGTATATAATTTTGTTTAAAAAAACAGAGAGAGCGCTCTATTTGTTCAATGGCTAAATGCTTATTTAGAATCATGATTTATAAGCAAGTTCAAGTTCACTTTCACATAAGTTCAGGTAAAATTCTTTTCACATATTTATATTATATATACTATGAATTATAATATAATTAGAAAATTGCTTTTGAACTTGAATGCACTAATCTCAATTCTAAACAAGATATTTACTTTGTATACTGCATATCATGGTTGAAAAACGGCTTTTGAAGAAATTAATATCAATTCCAAACAAGTCTATCCTTAAGCTCTTGAAAACATTGGGAGAAAATAATCACTTGATACATTATTATAACCCAACTCACCGTTTTTAGACGTTTTGACTTTGATGAATTTGATAAACTAGCTAGATATGTGCAAGCAAACTAATCAGTTGCTTTGCTCATATAAATGAAACTTTACTATCTTCAATATCTGTATGTAAGCTTTGGTATCAGATATTTTAACAACTACCTTCATCATCAGAATACGAATACATGTATGATATGTGTTACGGATATCTTATAAATGGGCCCAGCCCAATAACCAAAGAGCCTAGTCAAAATGGCTTCAGTTATGCTTATAACCGTTTCCTTGAAAATAGGAGTGGTTTTATCAAGAATATCTATCATTATGGTAACCGCATATGAAAGAAGGAGATTATTCAAAAAAGCATATCTTAATATCCCTAAAATAAAGGATAAATCCAACTGATTAAGACAGGGCCCAGGTACGCTTATAAATAGGGTAAACCCCTTACAAGGTACACACTTCTGAAACCCTAGCTTTTCTATTCACACAGCGCACACACACCACCCCCTCTGGCTATCGTTAGCCTGCCGTATACTCTCGAACTACGTGGACTTTGATCCACACTGTGGTACGTAGGACCCCGGGATTTCACCCCGGGCCAAGTCCAACCCAACTTGTGATCCACACCGGATCATTGGCGCCGTCCGTGGGGACTGTAAAGTCCTATTCCCGTGACCCGTGATGGCTAATACCAGAAGCAAAAGCCACCCGCATGCACACGAGCAAGGTCAGGAACAAAATTTTAGCGAGACCCAACAGCAGGACGTTCAAGGCGTTAATCAGGAACAAATGGAGGAGCCCCCAGACTCGAACCTGGATGGACAAGCAGGCCAAACGCTGGAAAATACTAACCACGCTGGTCCCTCAACAAAGTTTCAGATTGGCAGCCCGGACATACGGCTCCTACATAACATTGCTGAATCAATGTTGAAACGAATCGAGAATGTGGAAGAATGCGACAATCTTCAGAACCAAAAGATTGACCGTATGACCGAGGTGATGAACCAAATCCTTAAACACTTACAAGACCTTCTTCAGGAGGAACGCCGGGATGATCAACAGAATGAGGACGAAGAAACCAATCACCAAACTGTTGATCCCCTACAGGAGGACCATCCCGGGCAAGGCCGAATAGTTTCAACAAAAAATTCTCAGCAAAGTAATCACCAGGATGCGAGTCAGGAGGATCAAGCCCGGGCGCTTAGGAAAGATAGCCTTACCTAGGACAATCAGGGAATTCGGCCAGATTCCGGAAGGTATAAGATGTGGTATGGGGACGGAGGACAAAACAACAGCCCGTTCTCAGATGAAATTACGGAAGCCAAGTACCCAAGGAAATTTAGTACGTCCGACCTCCCTAAGTACGACAGAAGTCAGGATCCCCAGACACATTTGAATACTTTCGACACTGAGATGCTGGTCCGAGGATTCAAGGGGCCAATCATTTCCAAGCTGTTCACCTCAACGTTACGGGGAGCCGCTCAAATTTGGTTCCGAACTCTATCTCTCAAGTCCATTACCGACTTCAACGACCTGAGCGAGAAGTTCCTGCTGAATTTCGCGACAAGCAAAAAGCAACCCAGGTCGGTCTACACGCTGGACAGAATCAAGCAGCAACCCGGTGAAACCCTTCAGAAGTATTTGGATCGTTTCAAGGCTGCCGCATTACAAATCCAGGGATTAACGGAAAGCGTCCACATACACTTGCTCATCTCGGGCTTAGATAGCGAATCCAGAATGGGGAGATCGGTCATATCTGGCGAGATCAAGACGCTGGAAGAATTCCATAGACGAGCCAAAGAGTATCTGGACATCGAGCAGATGCAGATAGCCAACGCGTCGGGAAAAGAGAGACAGAAAAGCCCACCCTCGAAAGGGAAGGATCGGGCAGCAAGAGACCGACCCAGGAACTCGGACCAGAAAACACGAGGACAAAGGCATGAGGGGAAGTATGAGAGATATACTCCACTAAATGTCCCTCGTTCACAGCTATGGAGAGAGGTAGCCTTGACCGAGATGAGGAAGGTGGATCGACCACGACCACTTTATAACAAGGGTAAGTTGGACCGCACACGATTTTGCGAATTCCACAATGGACCCGGGCACACAACAGATGAGTGCTGGGACCTTAGAGATGCGGTTGAAAAGTTTATCCGAGATGGAAAATTACGTCAGTACGTTATCAAAACACAAGGGCAAAAAGCCAAGCGCAAGCAGACGGATCGGAGTACAAGCCCGGTCTCCCAGAGGAGAAAGCCGGACGAAGCCCGGAGAAAGCACGACAATGAGGACGAGTTCCCAGAAGCAGAGTTTCACTGCAATGTCATTAGTGGAGGTTACGGAGGTGGCGGCGATACCGCCAATCAGCGGAAGAAATACCTTCGGGAAGTCTTAACCATCAGGGGATGACCGACCTTCAAGCCGGAACCATCGCAAACAGAAGAGCCTCCTAAGCTGTTCTTTACTCAGGAAGATCTGAGGGACGTAATCCCGGGTCATCAAGACGGACTGGTTATAACCGACCTCCTGGGAAAATGCCGTGTAAAGAAGATATTCATCGATCCTGGCAGTGCGGTGGATATCATCCTGTGGGACGCCTTTAAGCGCATAGACCTCGACCCAGAAAATCTAAAGCCGTGCAGGACAACCTTAATCGGGTTCAACGGAGAGGATACAAGTCCCAAAGGGTGTATAGAGCTAAAAATGACTTTGGGCTCTAAAGAAGCCTTTAAGACTGAGCGAGTCAAGTTTATTGTAGCGGATTTCCCTTCGTCCTACAATATAATCTTAGGCAGACCAACCATTCATAGTTGGGACATGCTCATATCAACTAAGCATCAGAAGCTGAAAATGGTAAGTCGAAAGAATGAAGTCGTCACCATCAAAGGTGATTAGAAGGAATCCCGGCAATGCTACTTCTCGACGGTTAAAAACAATGAACCCGGAACATCTAGCTCGCAGCAGAAAGGAATCCGAGATTTAGCGCCAATTGCGCCGAGATCGGTCAACGTGGTAGAGTTGGATGTAAGAGAAGAAGCAAATTTGATGAAAACAGAGCTTGATGGAGAGCTCACAGACTACCAACTAGGAGAGGAGCCCGGACAAATAACCAAGATCGGGAGTTCGCTTGCCGAGCAAGAAAAAATCGAGCTCAAAAAACTGTTATGGATGAACAAGGACGTGTTCGCATGGAAACCTTCAGAGTTACCAGGTGTCGACCCGGCGTTCTGTTGTCACAAATTGACCATAAATCCACGATATACGCCGGTCTCGCAGAAGAAAAGAAAGATTGCACCAGACCAACAGAAAGCCCTAGCCGAGCATGTAAGAGAACTGCTGGATGCGGGATTCATCAGGGAAATCCAGTATACCACATGGTTATCAAATGTGGTAATGGTCAAGAAACCCAATGGCAAATGGAGGGTGTGCACCGACTACACCGATCTCAACAAAGCATGTCCCAAGGATGCTTACCCCATGCCAAATATTGACCAACTAGTGGACAATTCTTCGGGATTCTAGCTGCTCTCATTCATGGATGCGTATTCCGGCTATAACCAAATAGCTATGCATCCCGAAGACCAGGAAAAAACAGCTTTTATCACAGAAAAAGCTAATTATTGCTATAATGTCATGCCTTTCGGGCTAAAGAACGCAGGAGCTACTTACCAGAGGATGATGAATCAAGTGTTTGAGGCATAGCTCGGTAGGAACGTCGAAGTTTACATCGACGATATGATCGTTAAGTTAGTTAAGCGATCCGACCACATCCAGGATTTGCAAGAAACATTTGATAAGCTCCGGGATCACAGAATCCGACTTAACCCAGCTAAATGTGCATTCGGAGTACCAGCGGGTAAATTTCTCGGATTCCTGTTGACAAACAGGGGGATTGAGGCCAATCCGGATAAATGTCAGGCCGTCCTCAATATGGCTGCCCCAAAAAACAAAAAAGAGGTACAACAGTTGACTGGTAGACTGGCCGCGCTGACAAGGTTCTTACTGAAATCGGCAGAAAATGCTCTTCCTTTGTTCAAATTATTGAAGAAGGAAGCACAGCATGGAGAATGGAACTCAGAGTGTGAAGCCGCGTTTGACAAGATCAAAAAATTCCTGTCCTTACCACCCGTGCTGTCGAAACCCGAGCCCAGGGAAGATTTGATATTATATCTATCCGTGGCCCCAGAAGCAGTAAGTGCCGCCCTGGTGAGAGAAGATTCGACGGAACAGAAACCGATTTACTTTACAAGCCGGGCTTTGCAAAGTTCGGAGCTAAGATATCAAAGGTTGGAAAAGGTGGCCTTTGCACTCCTCACTGTCGCGAGGAGATTACGTCCCTACTTCCAGGGGCATAGAATAATTGTGCGAACCAGTCAGCCGATATGCCAAATACTCCACAAGCCTGACTTGGCAGGAAGAATGACTAGTTGGGCTATCGAACTATCTGAATTCGACATAGTATATAAAGCTCGGCATGCTATTAAATCCCAGGCTTTAGCCGACTTCATTGCAAAACTGGTACCAACAGAGGTAGTCCCGAAAGCCAACCTTAACATTTGGAAAGTATTTGTAGACGGCTCGTCAAACGCCAAAGGAAGTGGAGCCGGGATCATAATCGAAAGCCCGGAAGGAGTAGCCATGGAATACTCCCTGCAATTGCACTTCAGAACGTCCAATAATCAAGCTGAGTATGAGGCTGTATTGGCCGGGCTATCACAGGCAAAAGATAATGGGGCCAGGCGGGTTCATCTCTCCACCGACTCTCAACTAGTCGCGGCCCAAATCAACGGTTCATACATGGCTAAGGGACCCTTGCTAATCAAGTATCTGGGGAAAGTCAGAGAGGCAATGGCCGACTTCGATGAGGTCGTAGTCACCCACATCCCCAGGGGAGAAAATGCGAGGGCAGATATCCTCTCCAAATTAGCAAGCACCAGGAACCCGGGAAATAACCGGACTGTAATACAACAAAGTCTGAAGGAGCCCACGTGTATCATGGTCATCGCAGCAGCTGAAGACTGGCGAAAGCCCATCTTAAATTACCTAGAAAAGGGAGTTAACCCAGACGATCCTGGGGAAGCAAGGCAGTTAGCATGAACCGCGTTAATGTACACGGTGGTCGATGACCAATTATACCGAAAAGGCCTCTAATCCCCAATGATGAGATGTTTAAACCAGGCAGAGGCCGAGTACGTGCTATATGAGATACACGAAGGAATAAACGGACAACACATGGGGGCAAAGGCATTAGCCCGGAAAGCCCTTAGGGCTGGATATTACTGGCCGACAATGGTCGCGGATTCCAGAGAGCATGTACGGACATGCAAAAGCTGCCAAAAACATGCTCGGATCCTTTGGCCACCTCCGACCGAGTTGAAAACCATCACGGCTCCGTGGCCATTCTTTAAATGGGGTATGGACCTCCTTGGACCGTTCAAACCGGCCGCAAGGCAACTGAAATGGCTTGTGGTGGCGGTGGATTATTTCACTAAGTGGATCGAGGCCGAACCATTGTCAACCATCTCGGCCGCTCGAATACAAAAATTCTTCGAAAGAAATCTCGTTGCAAGGTTCGGGATTCCTGCCGAGATCGTAATTGACAACGGTACTCAATTCGTTGACCAAGGCTTCCAGAGGTTGATGTTCGAGCTCGAAATCAAGCACCATTTCGCCTCGGTAGAACATCCGCAATCTAATGGGCAAGCCGAGGTAGCCAACAAAATCATTGTTGACGGGCTCAAGAAAAGGATGATCAATGCAGAAAGTAACTGGGTCGAGGAACTATACCCGGTACTCTGGGGATACCGAACTAGTGTCCAAACCTCAACCCAGGAAACACCCTTCCGAATGACATATGGATGCGAGGCCATGATCCCGGTTGAAATTGGGCAAACATCATAGAGGAAAGCCAAAGTCATGGAGGAGGGAGAACACGCTAACAACAAGCAGTTAGCAGCTGAGCTAGACCTCATCGATGAAGTCAGAACGACGGCACACTGCCGAGATCTGGCAACGAAGCAGCTGGTGGCGGCTAAGTATAACCGCAAAGTTAGACCACGAGCATTCGATAAAGGTGACTTGGTATTACACAGAGCGGATATCGGAAATAAGAATGCCCGGGACGGAAAACTTGCAGCAAACTGGGAGGGTCCTTACCGTGTTTCAGACAAAATGGGGCCCGGGACCTATGTCCTTGAGACATTAGATGACACGCCCATTAAACGAACATGGAACGCTGACAAACTAAGGACTTACTACAGCTAAAGACCGGGATACACTCGGAATAAGCGCACAGCGGATGTCAGTGGTGACCGAGAACCGCTTTTCAGTCTCAACGGATGTCGGTGGTGACCGAGAACCGTTTTTTATTACGCATTGTTTTGCTTTTGGCAGTATTTTCCGTTGATTTTAAATTCTATGTAATCTCGATTATTTCAATCAATAAAAAAGGTGGTTCAATTCATGGGCCAACCAAGTTATTACTTGTGAAATCAATGCAAAGATAGGCCGTGATAAAGGCAAGATAATTAAACAAAGACTTGGGTTTCGCGATCCCGGTCATGATAAGATTTGTCAACAAGTCTTATAAACGTTACGATGCATCAGAACTGTCCCCTGGGGTGGTGTGAGATTGCCATAAAAGATCTTGATCAGGTCGAAATGTTTAGGCTCCTATTCAAAAAGGATATTAGGGCCCGAACATGTGGGAGTTGGCTACCATCTCGGTAAGGTACTTTATAAGATAAAGTGCTTAGATGATTTTTGAAAATCGTCTGTTGTTTAGAATGCCCGATCATTAATAAGCGTGGCCCGTTTGTTAAAACGTCGGTTGAATATCCAGCAGATTCTGCGCAATATATCTTGACTGTGGCCAAGTCATAAAATAAAGAACCAAGCTTCGTGCACGGATTACGTTCCCCTTTACTCATCAACTGGTGAATTAAAACGCGAGTTTGGTTTAAAGGATGAAAATAAAAACTAACAAGATAAACGAGTTGAAGATGCCAAGAAATCCGGGAACACCGGCTTGTCATGGTATTAATTTTGAGGGCAGAGGTCCCAGATTACAGAAAAACAAAAATGAAAGTGAAAATACTACATAACAAAGGAAAAAATAAAAAGGTCCTAGAAGGACAACATCAAAATTGGGCTTGGCCGGGCACAGGAGAGCTAGGGGCGTCTGTCATCGGAGCATCTTCCTCAGCTAATTGACCACGGTCATTCTCCGCGAGATGCTCGGACTCTTCGACCGGAGAAAGCGGCGCTGGTATAAATTGCCTGTCCTCTACCGAAGCTCTGAAATCCACAGCGTCCAAATTCATCGTAATATCAGGATTTAGAGCTCGGACTTGGGCCAGGCAGAGGTTGAAAGCTTCAGCAGCCGTCCCCACGACCAAGACTTCCAGCTTATCCACCTCGGCAGCAGACGCCACTAGCTCGGCCTTGGAAGCATCGAGGTCGGAGTGGGCGAGATTGAGGTCCTTCACCACCCCCACATACTGACCCTGCAGGGTGTGCAGTGAGGCATTGAGGGTGTCTTCCCGGGCCTGACTGGCGTCAAGCTCGGCGGAGAACCGATCCCTTTCAGTAAGGGTCTTTGATAGCTCCTCCACCGCCTTTATCTGCGCCTCTTCCGCTTCCAGGCGCGCCTCCTCAGCCTCCCTCTGCCTAATCTCGGCCTCTTTCTTCTCAACCCGAGCCTTGGCAATCTCGGCTGCAGCTTTGGCGTATTTATGCTTAACGGCAGCATAAGCGTCCAACACGCCTGCCGTCTCCATTAGATGGTCCTGTAGCACCTGTAGTTGATCGAGGTTGAAGTCGGCAAAGGCCTCACCGTTGAAATACTTGCTGGGGGGCTTCACCGCGTATTTGAGCTCCTCCGAGACCCCATCAGTCCATACCTCATCCCGCGAGTGAAGGCGAGACTTGCCAGGAAGTGGGGGAGGAGGGACGCTTGTGGCAGCACCGGCGTCCGGGACAAAGGCCGGACTCTCTTCTGCGACCGGGATCGATGACGCTGCCACCGACTTCGATCGCTTGCGCGGAATGAGGTCCGTAGGGGCCGGAGAGGGCGCAGTCCTCTTCTCAATAGTAGTCTTGGCAGGCGAAGGAGCAACCACAGCCTTCTTCTGGGAAGAGGACTCCCCTTTCTTTTTGGCCTTAGCCCGGAGCTTCTCGGCCAGTTCTTGGAAAGAAGCTTTCCCCATGTTGGGCACTACAAAAAACATAACGAATATCAGAAAGGACAAGAGACACACATATATATAAAAAAAAGAAAATCCAAAGAACAGACAACCAACATAAATCATACTCGGTGGGTACAATTCCTCCACCGACTGTCGGATAAAAATTCGAGAATCAATGACATCCCTCTCGGCCACATGATCCACCAAAGCTATCACAGTGTCAACCTCGGCTGGCTCTAGGCTATCATCGGAGGATGCAAAAATGTTCTGGTCTTGGTCATAGTGAGTTTTAGACTAATACAGAGGAAACTTCAGCTCGACACCCTGAAGAAACCACGGTTTATGACCGGGTTCAGCATTAATTTTGAAAAAAGAAACCTTGAAGCCTTTCCAGGTGTCGGTTGCCACATGGAAAAGCTTCTTGTCCGGTTTCCCCCGGAAAGAAACCCAACCCCTCTTTTCTTCGGGCTCCCCGGGTTGACGAGCCCTTTGGATATTAAAAAAATAAAAGAATGTTCCGGTGGTGGGAGTACGATTTAAAAATCGGCAAAGACGCTCGAATGCAATAATAAAACCCCAGGAGTTAGGATGAAGCTGAGTCGGGGCCAGCTGAAGAATGTTTAAAAGATCTACTTGAAACCTAGAAAATGGAAAACGAAGGCCGAGTTTTTTAACGAAATCTAGGTAGAAGAAGAAAAAAGAACGCTCATTCCCTTCCCGGGCAATGCACACCGGTTCAGAAGGGCCGGGAGGAGATAAAGAACAATGATCCCGGTCCCCTAATGGGAGCTCGGCGATCTGATTGGCCGTGGCTTTCGAGAGCCTGGATAGCACCCCGGTCGCAACCCAGTCATACTTTTCAGCAAGATGACGAGGAATACTGGCGGCCGCTGACTCCACGGATCCGGAATCCTCGACAGGACGGGGAGAAGTTGACATACTACCTAGAAAAGGCAAAACAAAAATAAATTAGAAATGAGGAAGATGATACCTGAAGGTAGTAAAGCGGGACGGGTAGAAACGGCTTCAACAACCCGCGGTTGGATATGCCGGCATCGCGAAGCTATTTCCTCAGCTTCCCATGACCGGCCAACCATCGTGGCCTCAGATATCAGCCAGGAACATTCCTCGCACAGGCCGATAGGCCGAGCAAGGGAGATGAGGGGCTCCGCGCGTTGAGAAAAGGAAGAAACGGGTAGAGGAGGATTTTCCCTCCCACTCTTTCCTAAGGGCGGCTCTAAAGAAAAAACCCTAGTGGCAGCAATCCCCCGGCCTAGACTTTCGGGCTCCACAGACTCAGACCGACCTCGAGCCCTTCCTCTAACCCGACCAGACCGTCCTGGTTGACTACCACCTTCTCCGCCATAACCACAGAGAACGTTTTCCCTCTTTTGTTCTTCGGTCAGAGGTTTCCTGTACAGCCACCAAGCTGTCCGGGGAGGCATGCGCTGAATAAGCTCGGCCTCTTCCGGGGAAAAAGCATTTGGATTAAAAGGCGGAGGAGAACCTTGATGGCTCATCCTGGGAAGATAGAATTTAAACAGGAAACCGAAAACCAAAGACGGAGAAAAAGGATTGAATAGACCAGAAGTTCAGAGAAGTTCAAGAACAAAGCAGAAGCCAGAACCCAGAGGGG
This sequence comes from Acacia confusa, assembly GCA_037074495.1. Classification (NCBI taxonomy): domain Eukaryota; kingdom Viridiplantae; phylum Streptophyta; class Magnoliopsida; order Fabales; family Fabaceae; genus Acacia; species Acacia confusa. The sequence goes on along the minus strand of CM073513.1, from coordinate 6,831,638 downwards.
AAGAAACTTGAAAGAACTCACAATAACCTACCCAGAAAAAAGAAAGACCAAGAGATAGAGAAAGAAAGGAGAAAACACAGCCAAATAACTAGAGAAGGAAACAAGGAAAATACCTGGTTTGAGATAAGTTAAGGGAAGAGGAAATGCGCGAGCCACAAAGACCAGAAATGGGAATCTGAGAAGGATGAACAGGTGATTGGTTGCAAGTTTCTCTCAAAAAGAAAACTCAAGGTTTGGCGGTTTTCAAAATAGAAGAAGCGGAAAAGTCGAAGGCTCTTATAAGCAAAGCAAGCAGGCGGATGAGAGTCAGGAAACTCAACCGCCAAAGGCCCAAAGGGCCCATACACAAATGGTGACGTGGACGTTAAAAGGCGTGCGCATTTAATGCTGATGGTAAGCAAACACGAAAACCAAGATAATGGGGCAGTTGCTCTACTCAGAGGCCGGCTAGTAAACATCAAATCAGCAGGAAGAAATGATGACACTCGTGGCCTCGAGATAAGACGAGCGTTGGATCAATAGATGAGGCGGACAATGATCCCGGATTGAAATGCTCACGTGGCCGACCACGTGAATACACCTCGGTCGCCCGACCTAACTCCCCATGCAATCTCAAACTTGGGGGCAACAAGTCCCGATCCACGAAAAACTGGACAAAGTACCTGTAAACGGTGAGTAAAACCAGGTAGAAATATCAATACTACCCGACACCAATAAAGAAGGAAAGTTCGAGAAGGTATGGGAGGAGTTCGGCCTAGAATCAAGATTATAGAACATTAATGTTCTCTCGGGATAGCAAACGAATACAACCCGCGTTAACCGGGCTGGGGGGCACCCATGTCCTACCCAAATAAACCGGAATGCAAATTGATGACAGATGGGGTAGCCCGGGGACCAAAAATGTCCGACCTCGGAAAAAGAACTAGAAATCAAAAACTTCAGAACGACGAAATGAACTAGAACACAGGATGTAACCTGACAAATACATCCCGGCTGCTTGGAGCCCTGAACAACCGAGCTGGGGGGCAACTGTTACGGATATCTCATAAATGGGCCCAGCCCAATAACCAAAGAGCCTAGTCAAAATGGCTTCAGTTATGCTCATAACCGCTTCCTTGAAAATAGGAGTGGTTTTATCAAGAATATCTATCATTATGATAACCGCCTATGAAAGAAGGAGATTATTCAAAAAAGCATATCTTAATATCCCTAAAATAAAGGATAAATCCAACTGATTAAGATAGGGCCCAGGTACGCTTATAAATAGGGTAAACCCCTTACAAGGTACACACTTCTGAAACCCTAGCTTTTCCATTCACACAGCGCACACACACCACCCCCTCTGGCTATCGTTAGCCTGCCGTATACTCTCGAACTACGTGGACTTTGATCCACACTGTGGTACGTAGAACCCCAAGATTTCACCCCGGGCCAAATCCAACCCAACTTGTGATCCACACCGGATCAATATGTGTGTGTGTGTAGAGAGAGAGAGAGAGTTACAAACATAGATATACCCACTGCACAGTATGAATACATGCAATAACACACAAAGTACACAACGTAGGCAGAAGCCATAGTATTTATTCGAAAACCTCAATGAAACAAGCATGCATAATGATGAAGAATAAAATATTAGCGATAATGGAGGGATCTGAGGCGAAAGACAAATGAAATTAAAATTGCATATATAAGGAATTAATTGACGACGACCTAGATTCTGTCTCTCAGACTCTCAAACAGAAGCGATAGCACAAAAGCAACAAACTCAGCAATCATAGGATAAGTAAAGTTTGTTGCCGACGACGAACCAGACGGTGCTTCTCCTGGTTGAGGAGACGGAGCACCATGGTCATGCCCTTCATGAGCTCCAACCAATACCATGAAATAAGCTGCCAGCGCTGTGAATTTCAACAGTGAAGACGACCACGATAAAGCCATACTTGTTAGAGTTATATGTATTCCTGATCAATGATGATTCTGGTCTGGCCTGAATTATATTACAAGTCGATAGATATACACAATATCTATATATACATATATAGTGAAGGGTATATACGTCATTGTACCATGGCCATTAGCCGGCATGAATATGTACTACATATTTATGTTGTACTGTATATGCTGTACTGAGAAGGAAGGCTGTGACGCTTATTAGTTAAGCAAAACTCGTGATAAGGGCAGAAACTATATGGTAGTTTTAAATTGTAAACTCGTTGTGGGTGGTTTATATTTATCGATAAATAAATATTATGAGTGCATAATTAAAAATTAATAGATTTAAACATTTTTAAATCCAAATAATTAAATTTAAATAAATCAATATTCACAATTTATCATAATTAATAAATTTTTATCAAGCTTATATATAAAATTAGAGTTAAGATGCAAAAATATTCATGTACTTTATAAAAATTTATTAATTATTATCAGATAAAAAAAGTTAGTACGGGCTTAAGAATGAATTAATATGATTTTGTAAGTTAAAAACGTAAAAACCGTGAATTTGAAAAGACAATTCGTGAGTTGCACAACAATATTAACAAGTGATAATTACTTATATTTAATGTTCATTTCTTGTGTTCTTAAAATGAGAAGAGTACCAAAAACTAAGGTTATCAAACTCATAAATTTAAGTAAACTTGTGATAATAACATGAATTCGTGTCGTGAACTTGTAAGAATTTAATTTCACTACTATTAAATATATATTAATAGTGTATAATAAATAATTAAGATATAAAAAAATGAAAACAATTTGATTTAAATATATTTTAAATCTAAATAATTGAAATTAAATTCATAAACATTCAAAATTTACCAAATTTAACAAATAAATTTCTATAAGCTCATATATATAGAGCCGTTAAACATGATCAAATAAAAAATGTTAATTAAAATTTAATATACGATTTTGTAAACTAAAAATGTAAAAACGGTAAATTCAGTGTATAAATTTGTGAGTTTAATCAAATTTACAATAGTCACAAGTTTACTAGTGATTTAACTAGATTTGATAAGTTAAAAATGTAAAAACGTTATACTCAAAGTCAACTTACTAGTTTGACAATAATATCAAGAACTTTTGTATTAAATAACACCAACAGTTGTGGACTGGTGGCTCAAAAATAAGACCAAGAGTTAATGGCTCTTAAGAACAATAAAGAGCGTATTTTGTTATATCTATAAATTTATACTTTATTGAGAAAATTTACCCTCCCGGATGGTTATTCTTTTCTCTCTTCTTTTTCTTGCTAAAAGATAGAAGTTTAGGTGAGTGAAGTTCTGAAAGCTCGTGACAATCAAAGATGCCTCTAAGTTTGAAGACCTCAATAGATGTATTCACATATTACCCCTTCAATCCTTACTCTAATGATAACAAGGATTTAATGTTTTTAAATTTTCATAACTACTCAATCTTTTCTACTATGTGTCTACATCAATCGTGAAAGTTGTAATTTGCATGAGTAATGATTTGATTTTTCTTTCTTAAATTTTATGATATATGACGCGTTATAATTTATACATGCATCCATTATTTATCAAATTTTCAAGTTAATTCTCTAAGTTTATAATTATTACATTTTAATCTTACAAAATCATGTCGAGTCACTCTTAAACTTGTAATAATTGTAAACTCAATCAAACTCGTAAATTTACACACTGAATTTACCGTTTTTCGGTTGTTAGCTTGCTTTTAGACTTATACAAACTTTTTCAGTTTGATCATACTCAATGACTTTATATATGAATTTTATAACAAATTATTTGTTGAATATGATAAATTATGTATATTGATGGATTTAATTTCAATTATTTGAATTTAAAATATATTTAAACCAAATTTATTGCATTTTATATTTTAATTATTTAATTATACGTTATTAATACCTATTATTGATTAAATTAAGTATATTTGTATTAGTTTTTAAATAATAACTTTTATAATTTACAAGGCTAACATGTGAAAAAAATTTTATCTCGACTTATGGAAAAAAAAAAAGCTTATAAAACTATAGTTTCAGAATTATCACACATACTAAAGTAAACTCTTATTTGAGTCTACAGCACGATTTTACGTAATTATCAATTTAAATTCGTGAGTGTTTGACTACTTTAAATACAAAAGTGTGAATATGTTGAAATACATTCCAACAAAAAAAAAAATGTTGAAATACATGGGATGATGATGATGCATTTTTTTTTGGGCGGTTGTATTTTTCTCTTTGAGGCGTGATGAAACACACGCATGCACTCAAGCAGAAGATTAAAATCCCTAAGATTGTGTATATGTTTGGTCAATGATAAATAATAATAATAATAATAATGCAAATTGCTCTATATTTTACAACTCATTCATTTTTATATTTTTAGGGAAATTGATTTCCCTCTAATATTTTTACACTATTCCGTTTCTATCATTGCTAAGCCCTATATGTATGTATATACCCACATATATGTATCAACTTCCATAGTTTCTTTTAAATTGAAAGAAGCAGCTTAACTGGAAAAAAATATCGAAAGATGCATTCCAAAAATGGAAAAAAATGTTTTGGTGAAATGACTTAAAAATATTTTGTTGAGCTGATTAAATAATAAAGGGTTGATATTAAAATACATCAAACATTTCCGGTGGCCTTCATCAACCGCAAACATGGCAGTTGGATATGGTGGACTTTGATCAATTCCTAACAATTACACTTTACTTAAGTGCAAGTTGTAATGGGGAAAAAAAAAAAGAAAAAATCTTCCGGGACAGTAATCCCTTATTTTTAAAGTAATTAAAATTTTAATTTTAATTTAATAATTTCAACTCCGCTTCGAAATAATTGTTACCGCATTAATTATATTGTTCAAGGAATGAAACATTGTTATTTGTAGAATAAATTTAAATATTTGAGAAAAAAATGACAAGCAAATGACTCCATGGCCCAATGGATAAGGCGCTGGTCTACGGAACCAGAGATTCTGGGTTCGATCCCCAGTGGAGTCGTCTTCTTTATTTTTTATTATTCTATGTAAAAGAACTCTTTTACCAACCTTGATGGTAATACAATTAATTTTGATTAAGAAAAAAAAAATAAAAATTGGAAGGCTCCGCCCAACACGAAACAGGCTCAATCAAATGAATCTCTTTGGGCTTCAAGATTTGTACCCAAGTGCAGGCCTGAGAATACACATTAAATGGATTCGGTCAAAATCCATTATCAATCAGCAATCATTAGGATTTGTTGAGTATGACCTTTTTTTGAGATGCATACTTTGTTTATTCATAGTAATATATATATATATATATATATATTTTTTAAAGTATCTATATTTTGATAAGAGTTCAGGTGTAATTTTATTAATATATTGCATCTCCCAAAAATCAGTTTTGAATGAGACAAAAACACTAAAAAAATTATAAATTCACTAAAATATTTAAATTTGATCAAATAGAATTTTCTTTTAGTCAAAATTAACAATTTTGATATATTTATACATTTTTAAATTGTTTATTGATGTTTTTGTTTGTTTTAAAATTTATTTGTGTCAGATGTCCCTTAAGAACAACTTTATTGGTTAAATTACAGTTTATTTTCATACAATAAATTGCACTTTAATCCTTTGATTACCATATCTCATGTTTCTGAAATCACAATAGTTAGCATCTAAGATGCATAGGTCAGCATTTTATATCAATTCATTATAGATAAAATTTTGATTTGACTAATGATATGACATGATTAGACATTGGGTAGCTTTTCAAACCGAATAACCCAACAAAACTCAATCTTTAATCAATCAATTTTACACTAAAAATCTTATAATACCGCTTAATAACCTGTTTAACTCACAAATGTGTTGGATAATCACACCATCAAAAGTGCTCATTTATTATTATTATTATTAGGGTTTGACTATAAGAAATGAAGCAAGCATATCAAGAAGCTTTATATTCAATGATTGTAGGGATCTTCATAATTAGTTTTAAAAGTGCAATAAATTATATTAATGTGATCACATTAGGATTAAATGGTTTACTTCATATTTGGTTGAAAGGACAAAGAATCACACCATCAAAATTGTCCATGTGTAATTATTAGGGTTTGAATATAAGGAATGAAGTAAATTGAATTTGAAATTAGATTTTTAATCAAGAATTATAATTATATAATTGTAATCCAAGCATGCCAATAAAATAATTTAGTTAGCTTTCTTAATATTTTAAAAAAGTCAAATATGTCTTTTATCATGTATCATATGAGAATATTAAGTTATATTTAGAAATATTTGATTAGTGATTAGTGATGAAAGTGAAAAAAGTATTGTGCACTGATTTAAGAAGCAACCTCACAGGTGTTAATTAAGTAGCGGATCACTAATAATATAAGATCGAATTTTATTAAAAGTTAAACGATTAAATAAGTTGTCAATACCATAAATTGTCTTTTTATCTTGTCCACATGTTTGTGTCTATACAAATACACGGACGGATGGGCAGAGTAGCCACCACATGGAAAGAATAGCATTAGAATCAAAGAATCAACAACCCCATCTCTTTGTAGGTATTGTTTTAGATCATATTAAATTGTTTTATTCTATAATATCTTTGATTTATGATGAGATATTATATTTGAGATTCTTTTTGGGAATATAATTCTCCATTTCTTCTTATATTTTAAGTAAGTATTCATATCATGAAACTTGAGTATAGAAACTAGCATAAAAGTGCTATGTCCTCTGCCCTTCCCTCCTCTCTCTCTCTCTCTCTCCACCAGTGAACCTAAATTTTAATGGTCCAATTTGTTAAATTTTATAAACATATTACTCATCCGATTATAAACACAATAAGCATTCACCATATTTGATTAATTTAAGGAATCCAATTAAGTTATTTAATATGATAAATATTATTTAAAATATTTTAGACATCTTTTATAATTATTTAATTTTTTCTCGTCTTAAACTATTGTTAAAGAAGCATCAATAAAGGTAAATTAAAAAAAATTGATAAATATAAAAAAAAAATATTTTATATTTAGTATCAAGATTATTAACTCCTCAAAGTTGTTTTATATCAAGGACCAAAGGAGTATTATATTTTTATTTAACATTTTAGAGTATATTGCCACTTTTTTAATTAAAATAATGATAATATTTTTATAAAATGTTAAATATGAACTATTAAAATTTTAATCTAATAATAATAAAGGAAAAAAAGAGGAAAGCATAGGAGAGAATCTATTCCCAACAAAAATTAGCCTCTCGTGGTGTCGTGTGGCTCAGCATATATTAGGAAAGTTAAGACTCAACCGATGAACAGAATATTAACTTCTTTTGTGTATATTCTCCAGCGGGGTTTCACTTTAAAATCATGGAGGCCAATCAGCACAGCACATACAACACTTTGAAAAAAAAAACAGAAAAAACTGTATATATGAGTTATCATTCTTCAGTTGAAGTTCAAGCTGAAGAATTAACTGTGATTCAATTGAGATATGTTAATAATTAAATTATGATGTGATGATATATAAAATAAAGTTATAACTTTATCCTTTTTAAGAAAACTAAAATATGTTTGAGCAAAAAAAAAAAAGAAAACTAAAATATGTACTTCAATAATTGGTGAAAAATCCAGTTTGAAAAATTTATTGGCGTTGAGGATTTGAATTCGAGCACTGCTATCGATGCTTTCTGTAAATAAAAACATACTCCATCATGTCCCAATTATAAAACACATTCGTCCCAATTATAAGACACATTCTAAAAGAAACTAGATTGTCTTTATTGTAAGTCCTATTTGGATAACTTTTTAGAAAAGGACTTTTTTTGGTATTACTTTTTTAAAAAATACTTTAATCAGAAGTTAAAGTTATTTTATGATTGGATATACCATTTAAAAAGCACTTTTAAATAAAAAAACTGTTTGGATGTTAAAAAAGAGAGGCACTTTTTTATCGGTAAAATTACTGAAATGAACATATAAAAAGGTCTAAGAATATGAGTTGTTATTTTATTGAAAATCAAGGGTAATTAATGTTAAAATAAATCACTAAGGAAGAATAGCCGGTTATTTGTTTTTTTATTCTCTCTATTCTTTTCACACTTACTTTTTTTTAAGCTATAAATTGTAGCTTTTTTAAAAAAAGAGGAGAATTTTGGCTTTTTTTTTTATTGCTTTTGTTTTTTTAAAGCTCTCATCCAAACACATAAATTAAGAAAAAAAACACTTTTTTTAGGGAAAAAATATTTTTTTAAAATTAAAAAAACTCATTCAAACAGGCTCTAAGTAAAGTATTAATTATATTTTCATAATATTAACCCTATTAAAAACCTCATTAATTACAATGTCTTTGTCTTCTTGACGTAATTCATAGTGTTAAGTATGAGAAAATTTGGAAGTTTATTTTCTTTTAGGTAAAATTAATGACTTAATCTTCACTTCTTAATTTTAAGGAGGTGGTAGAAGGTGGCTTATGAGAAGGATTGGAAGGAGTATCATGTTATTTTGACTAAGCAAATTTTCAATGAGATATTTTTGATATATTGCATTACTATAATTTAATACTACAATTTGCAATATAAACCTTGTCTTATATATAGGATCGGAGAAAGTACTACATTAACATCTTTTAGTTTCGGGATGTAAATCAGTGTACATTTGCTTCATTGAAAACCTAATTATTTTGGGTTGGGCAAAGGGCGGGTAAGACGAGCTTCCATGTCTAAATGGTGATACTCTACCCATAGCGTAAGTAAAAAAAAAAAATAAAAAACTCTAATTAATAATTAGGGAGAATCTCATATAAAGATGATTGAAATAGGAAAATCTTATATAAGGCTGATAAATTCAACAAATCTTAAATTGGGTCAATGACCTAATCTAGAATATTAAAATATGAGATATTTTCCAATAATACCCCTATCCTATCCATGTCCATTTTCTAATAATCTCTCTACTATTCCCCCATTTCTGTGTCTTCAATTGTTTTTGCAAAGTGCAGGGACAATTAATGTCCACATTTAGAATCAGACTAGTTTTCATGGTTCTATTTCCTCTTCCTGTAACAATGGCGGATGACCAGATTAAATGTACATTCTGCTCTTTCTGTCAAAATAGTTGCCACCATGTTCCATCTGCGCTGCCTTCTCCCCCACCCGCGTCTGTCTATGTCTACTCATCGTTGCAGTGAGGAAGCGGAAGCTCCACCCTTTCATATCAATCATTTCTAGTGTGTTGATCAAATAATAAAAACACCTCTGCTACATCTTTTGAATTAATTAAAAAACCTGATATCGAATTCACGTGAGGGAAAGGTTATAAACCTAATGGCGTCTTCAAATGTGTCTTATCGTTCGAATGCTAAGATTTTGAGATTCTAAGATTTTAATGTTGTAAACCCACCGGTTATAGAAGGGGCTAGATAAAAATTGCTTAGTTCAAATGCATCGTCTGATCGTTCTATCCCAATGAAAACTATGAAATCATCTAATTAAGTCGATCATAAAAATGTTGTACTAATATGCTATCTTACTTCCACATATATTAACTAGGGTTAAGTTATGAAGATTTAACAATAGAACCAACTTACTGAATCCTTCTTTACCGATTTTTTGATGGTGTTGAGGCCTCCAATGAATTTTTTCCGTTAGAGTTCTTACGTAGAGCGTAAACAGTTTATCCTCAATTTAGCTTTTTTGTTTGATAATAAAGGGATATAGAGGTAATTTATCCCAAATTCTAAATCCTTAATTGTGTCACATAACCTAATTAATAATTTGTCAAGTTTAGTAACCCAAATTAGAATTTAGGTATTTCAACTGTCTTTATATAAGATTCTCTCTAATACTTACTCCATTTCTTTTTATAAGATTTTTTTTTTATTGCACAAAATGAACTAATGATTAAGATTAGTTAAAAACAATAAATGTGTAAAAAATGTCATGTCTTTTTCAAATATGCTCTCATTTATGAAAAGAGTATAGGATAGAGAATGAATACAAAATTATGAGAGAAAATAAGTAATAAATGATCAAATGAAAGAAAATTAGTTGAAAATTTAACTTTATTCTTTCTCTTCACTTTCCCCTTTACAACTCCAAGAAACCAGTTTTCGTCAAAAATTCAGTTTTCGGCTGTTAGTTTATTATTTTTCTGACAAGCTTGTGAATTTCCAACGAGCTTTCCCAATTTTCGGCAAAGAGTTTCTAGATTTCGGTGAGGCTATGATTTCATATTCGTAAACTCTTTCCACTCTTCTTCAATGGATTGTTTGATGTTTCAAGAAGCTTTGATGATCACTATCAATGAGATTGACTAAATAAGTAATGAGATTGACTAAAGGTGTAATGATACTGACTAAATGAGTAATAAGATTGGCTAAAGGGGTAGTGACATTGACTAAATGAGTGGTCATATTGATTAGAGATGTAATGACAATGACTAAATGAGTAATGATATTGACTAAAGATATTTAATGATTAAGTGGGTAAGTTTACACATTTAGTCAATATAGGTAAGTACCGAAAATATATGTAAAAGGATTAACAAAGAGTTTTAGGTTGTGGCTAATTGAGTAATGATATTGACAAAATTGATTAATATGGACAATATGTATAAAAGGATTGATAAAGAGTTTTGGGTTGTGATCAATTGGATAATGATTTTAACAAAAATTTTAATGGTTTTGACAAAATTATTAGTTACTAAAAAAAAAAACTATAGAGGTTAACAAGCTCAATAAAGAGAATGACAATTTGCACTCCTGAGATTGTTAATGGCTACACTCAAATTGTTATTGCATTTATTTAACTTGTAACGATGCTTGATAAGACTTAAGGAGTTGACTTAGTCAATCTCATTACTCAAGTTGTCATCGGAGCTTCACCACCAGCGTTGGAGCTCCAGCCTTGGCAAAGGTTCTTTCTTTAAAAAAAAAAAAAAACTTGAGGGGCATTTTTGTAAAATTACAATTTTTCAAAATTCTAGATTCCCCTAAAAATTTATTTATCCTTTCCATTTATTAACAGATATTTTAGGATGTTCAAAGTTTAAATGATATTTTATTAGAATTTTCCCTACATTTAACGTGTAACTAATAATTACCTAATGAAATATTAAAATACAATATGAAAAACCATTTGTATAAGTACCGATGAAAGAGAGTATAGATGTGAACAGAATGATGTTTTTCACAATACGACGGCTCAAGAGAGCATCAAACTATCAATGATATTAGTTGTTGAATATGGAAGCATTATCCGTGTGAATAGAAAATAATTATTTTCATTAAAATATTTGTTCAGTCAATTTAGGCAAGTTAATTAAGAATCAATGTATCTCAGAAACCAATGCCAAATTAAATAGAAGCAACGGTTGCAACAAAAAAAGATCACTTCCATTTATGAGTGGAGACCAAATCTAACACGTATATTATTATTTCCCTAGTAGTAACTAGTAACTCCACAAAACAAGTTTTTCTGATGCAATCACCCTCCTGACGTTATAATATGAAATTTCCTTTTTTTTTTTTTTAAAAAAAAAGAAATATGATTTATAATATAATATTATGAAATTTCAACCAGGACAATTCATAATATATCACGAAAACATAGCTATTAGAAAACTAAACCATTTTTTTAAATATATTAAATACATTTTAAATGAAATGATATACTCTTTTTGTTTCTTAATATAAAACATATTTAAAGAGTTAATTTTGATACTAAATATAAAAAATAGTTTTCATATTTATTTATTTATTTTTAATTTACCCATATTGATATTCTCTCCATAATTATAAAAAAGGAAAGGAAATAAGGGAATTAAGAATGATAACTAATGTGTTTAAAAAATAAATGTCATATTTACCAATTTAACTATATTTTTTAATCTAATCAAAACAGATAAATGTATTTTATATAAAAGACATGAGAAGTACTCCCTCTGGTTCTTATTATAAGGCAACAACTATCTTTTCTCACAAACCAAAAAAATGGAAGTTAAGTCATTAATGAGTCTAAAATTAATAAAAGTTTCCAACTTTATCCCTACTTTAATGAGATAGATTTAAAAAAGTTTGTTAAAGTAAGGGTATAATAGGAAATAACAATAAATAAGTTAGTTAAATGTAGTTGGTGCCTTATAAAAAGGACTAAAAATTTTAGGTAGTTGGTGCCTTATAATAAGGGTTAGAGTAATATATATTGTCAAATAGCGCAGCTTGAAATTTTTCTTTAAAAAAAATACTCAAAGTGTTGGAACAAGTTTTTTAAACAGCGATGACGTCATTGACCGGCCGGTGATTTGAGTCACGTATGGCATCATCAGGATGAGGTGGTGCAGTTTCAATTCGCTTGTGTTTTGTTTGGTTGGTCCGAAAAATAAACTTCATTTGTGTGCTTTCCAATTTTCATGCGTATTTAACTCAATTTCAAATCCCAATATGAAAATCAGCCTAATTAACTACGCAAGCATCATCCATTCATACGTGCTCTTTTGTTCCAAGTAACGGCTCATCATTGGTTTTAATTCTTAATGAAAACCTATTTTTTGTGCCATCCAAAACGTGGCAAATAATTATTCCTTCATATATTACACGTTTTACTTTAATTTCGAAATAATATTGAACAAATACATTTTATGCATTACCATATTGGCGGCTGCATCAATATGTATCTTCATAGGATACATGGTATTTGGATTTCGAATAAAATGTTTTATCTTTTCTTTTTTTTAGTTAAAGAAAAAGAGTGAGTGGGGATTTTGAGAATTAACTAAACTTGGTTACATACACAGAGTTAATATATAAAAAACCTAGCCAGTTACAATTGCCGATACTGTGTGCTTTTTCTACATGAAATAAAATCATCACTACCAATTATCAAATGAATTGATTTAAAGTGACCGCATGAGTTGTTGGTCTTGTAAAATTATGTGCACAGCTAAAAACAAATCATGTAGCCTCAAAAAATGAAGACGACAAATCACATTATTTTTTAACTTATAACATTATATTTATATAGGGTAAAGTAAAATTCTAGTCCTCTAAGTTTTTATCAAATTCTATTTTATTTCCTTAAATTTACGTCATTGTCATAAGTTTGACGACCTTCATTGTCCTTATTATAAGTTTATTTTTAAAAGAAGTTTTTGGTCATAAATACAAGTCTACTGTTAATGATAATTTTTCAGTTTTACTCTTATTCAATTCTTGTTCAAAGAGAAAAAAGATGAGAAAGATGTGTAAATGACTTGTAAAAGTAGAGAGAGAAAAATTAAATAAGGGTAACCTTGAAAAAATTTAAGCCATATTTAATAATTCAACTAAAAATCCTTGATACGTGAAAATAAGTTAAAATAAACTTCTAATAAGGACTACGGTAATATAAATATGATTATATTAAAGAGCTAAAATTTAAGTATGTTTTGTAAACATTTAATTACATAGACATTGTTTAAATTTACCGAGTTAGCATTTTCCCTTAAATTAATTATCGATCTCAAGTCTAGTGAAGGACTAAACATATGCACACCTTTTAAATTTAATGGATTAAACTGAAAATTTTTAGAGAAAATCCCCCTCAGGTGTCAAGGGACCAACATAATTTTAAAAAGTCCCTTGTAAAAGCTACATGTTAGAAAAGTCCTAAAGGACTTGCTAGGTATTAATAAAAAAGATGAAATTACATTGGTGCCCCCAAGATTAAAAAAGGAAAAGGAAGGGCAATTGTGTTCTGGCGCACTGAGTTCTAATCAATAAAAAAGGAAAAAACGGTGAACATGAACACAAAGCACACATGAGGGGGGAGTGATCAAGGTTTAAGGTCCAATGTTGAAGGGTGTGTTTTGATTACATACATGTTGTTTTCATCAATTGTGTGAGAGTAGGGATGTAAAAAGGCCAGGGGCCTGTCAGGGGCCTGTGGCCTGGCCTGTTAAAAGCCTGGTCAGGCCTGGCCTGTCAGGTTAAAAGGCCAGGCCAAGGCCTGTTATGAGGCCTGTTTCCCTTAATAGGCCAGGCCCAGGCCTGATAAGAGGCCTTTTAGGCCTGTCAGGCCGGCCTGTTTATATTATTAATATTAATTTATGTAATTTTGGCCTGTTTTTAGCCTGTTTAAAGTAGGCCTGTTTTCGGCCTGTGGCCTATTATTTATATTATTAGTATTAATTTATGTAATTTTGGCCTGTTGTTAGCCTGTTTAAAGTAGGCCTGTTTTCGGCCTGTGGCCTGTTAGCTTAATTAAATAAAAAAAAATTAAAAAAATTTTTTTTTAAAATTTTTTTTTTTTTAAAAAAAAAAAAAAAAACACAGGCCTTAACAGGCCACAGGCCAGGCCAGGCCTATATACAGGCCAGGCCCAGGCCGAAAAGTAGGCCTGTAACAGGCCACAGGCCAGGCTCAGGCCAGTATGTTACAGAACAGGCCTGGCCTGTTAAGGGCAAGGCCTGGCCTGGCCTGGCCTGTTTACACCCCTATGTGAGAGGCTCAACTGAGATGGCTTTTCTTTATTGTTTATGCTCGTTTTTTTTCGAATGGAAGGGTGTGTGGCTTATAGGATGGAGCTTGGGCTTATTTATGTTACTATTGGCTAGGAAATATCTAAGAAATGCTAAGATTTTGATCGAGATATCATCAACACCATTGTAGTTGGTCTTTAATCATTGTAGAGTAGGGTTAGTAAAATCTTGCCATGTTTTTGGGCATGAAAACATAAGGAAATGTCTATTTTTTTTTGTGGGAATGGTTGAAAGAGATCAAGGTATTTTGGCTGCAAAAACACTGATATAGGATAGTTGTTAATACATATAATTGTAGTTGTTAATACAATTATTTAAGTTGTTAATATGAAGTGTATGTTGTAGAGTAGGGTTAATAAAATGTTCCTATGTTTTTAGGCATGAAAACAGAAGGAAATGTATGTTTTTTAGTAGAAATGATTGAATGTGACCAAGGTATTTTGGCTTAAAAAATGATGATATGCTGAAAAAATGATGCAGTTGTTAACCTTACTGATGAAATTGTTAACACCCACTGAAGCAATTCTTAACATCCACTGATTGAGTTGTTAATATCACTACTGTCGTGGTAAATACCCATTGATCAAGTTGTTAACACTCACTAATGAAGTTGTTAAAACCCACTGACAAAGTTGTTAAGACCTACTGATGCATTTGAATGTGCCTTTTTATTTTAACTTCATTTTTTTGGGTTATTTCTTTCTACACGTTTCCTTAATGTTTTTTGTTTTACGAATTGCATTGTAATTAAAATGCATAGGTGCTTGACTTTCTTCCCCAGCTACTTCACACATTGAAGGATGAGGGATAATCATTTACTAAGGATGAAGTTGTTGTGATTCTTTCATGTCTTGTAGAGAATACTACTATTTATCATTCCAGTGTGCATGCTTATGTGTGTGAATTGTGCAAATTTTCTATATTCAATTAATCTGTTGTTGGATTTTCCTTGATTATGATTTGTTGATGATGCTGATTCAGTATCAAATATGAAATAAATTTGGTCATCTGATGGCAAGAAGTTCAAATCTCTTTCTAAATATTTAAATATAGCAGTTATGACATAACATTGAAAAAATTGGGAAAAAATGCATTAGCTTACCAAACAGATTATTTTTCATTATTTTGCTTCTTTACACAATATCAAATTTTGAGTCATTTTCATCAATACAAATTAAACTTCCCACATAGACAAATTCTTCACAACTTTATCATAAATACAAATTCTCGTGTACACAATAATTGATGGGCAAAATATGTGTCCTAAATACATTCAACTTATGTATTCTCTCATACCAAGTCAGCCTATCTACGTAATAAGTTTATTCTCAGTGTATGTTGTGAGGATAAGTGACCATATCACCATTGTCATGCTCATTTGCAGGTTCTACAACATCTTCCAAACCCATATTAAATGTGTCTTTAGCTTCATCATGTAAGTTGTCATCCCATCAAATCTCCACCTAAACAAGATTACATAAATTTGAAAAGTTAGTGGACAAATAACTTCATTTTTCTTTGACCAAATAGTTCAGTGAAGGAAATAGCAATATAACACAATATTGAAACTGAAACAATACATACAATTATCCTCCTACATTATATTCTTAGGTCTGAGAAAGCTTTACATCATTAAAATCACCAGAAGCCAATGAATCACCAATTCCTGATAATTAAACAAACACCCCCCCCCCCCGGGTAAAAAAGAAAAAAATCAAAAAATGAGCAGGGATTCTTTTCCTATGGTTCTTCAACATTTATTATTTTTTATATACCTGCTGATAATATCACCAACTCTACTTTTACCTCTCATGTTTTTTTTGGGTTGCCTGCTGATCATTTCAACCTTTCAAAATGATCCTATATCATATGAACTTGACACGATAATCCTACAACCGTTTTCCTTGCCTCTTAATAATATCTCAGTCCACTTACTCACTAATTAAATTCAAACCCATTATCAGAAATGAGAGTCCTTGGAAAAGCAGGAAATACAAATGAACCCCTTGTGTTGGTAGAAGGCTTTTAGCAAATGCTGTGAGTAAAAGAAAAGCAAGTGCAAGCTCCTTCCTGTAGATTCTGTTTCTCTTCTTCTTTGGGGTTTTCACTTGCTTGAGTTTTCTTAGTAATTCCAAGCCAGACTCAGAATGCCTCCTCGAGATTTTATCTTCACTTGAGGAAGTTTATTCAGATCTTTTTGTTGTTGTCCGTCTGTTCTGTATCATAAACAGACTTAATAGTGTGAAAGAAATGATCATAAGGAAATTTAACGCTCAGCCTTGGAGCAATTTAATGTTAATGTGATTTATCTTACTGTAGATCTAACCAATACTCATTTTTTCCTGCCGAGAGACCTTACCTATTCAGATAAAACTGTCAACTGTCTAACTACAATAGGATATGATAGAACTTGCAAGCTGTTCCGGATAGACTTGTTGAGTAAAGATCTATACCATATAAGCCATTTGGGGGTCCAGTAAAGTTTCAGGATATTTTAGAGGTTGACTAAAATTAATTTGTTATAGTGGGCCGACTGAAATTTAACCTCTTATAATCATACTCCCTCTAGTATCTTATATAAGAGACCGATATTTGAATTGTCTTCGTTATTTTTATGAGTTTGACAAGAATTATCTAAATATTTACTATAAGTTTTTTTAACTCCTAATTAATTATAGATATTATTTTAATTAAAATTTGATGATATTTATATTTACTTTCTTTCATTTGCCGCCTTATAAATGAGGTCATGCTTAGAAACAAAAGTTTATTTCAAATATTTTTATTATTTTTAATTAATTTTAAACACTTTTTAAATTATGTAACTCGATTATTGAGCTTTTAAAAATAAGATGGAAGGTAGTCTTCGTAGATTCCAACTTTTTCATAAAAAGGCGCGTAGATCCCCACATTAATGTCTGTTTCTCATTTACTTTTAAATCATGTGGTTACAAAATTTTGCTTTTTATTTATTTTCATACATATATTTTATTAATACATAATTGAATAAATGTAAAAATTAAATTTCTATTTTTTAATTTTTAAAATATAAATCATATAAATATTATTAT
Source organism: Acacia confusa (assembly GCA_037074495.1). Lineage (NCBI taxonomy): Eukaryota > Viridiplantae > Streptophyta > Magnoliopsida > Fabales > Fabaceae > Acacia > Acacia confusa. The sequence continues at coordinate 6,814,062 of CM073513.1, read as the reverse complement.
ATATTACAGAAAACTAATAATAACTCACGCAATGGCGGTCCCAGGAATTTTAAGGATCGGGGGTGAAAATAAAAAATAATATATCATAAATAAAAGTACTTCAAATGCAATATAGACCTAATATACAAAAAATTAAAAGTAATCTATTATAAAAAATTAATATCACTTTACTTCATTTTTACTCTACATGTTTCCATATTGTTAAATTTATCTATAACTGAATTTATGTTAAAACTCAAACAATTTCTTTTTCAATATATGTAATCAAAAAATCATTAAGAAAGCAAAATTTTGTAACCACATGATTTAAAAGTAAATGAGAAACAGACATTAATGCGGGGATCTATGCGCCTTTTTATGAAAAAGTTGGAATTTATGAAGACTACCTTCCATCTTATTTTTAAAAGCTCAATAATCGAGTTACATAATTTAAAAAGTGTTTAAAATTAATTAAAAATAATAAAAATATTTGAAATAAACTTTTGTTTCTAAGCATGACCTCATTTATAAGGCGGCAAATGAAAGAAAGTAAATATAAATATCATCAAATTTTAATTAAAATAATATCTATAATTAATTAGGAGTTAAAAAAACTTATAGTAAATATTTAAATAATTCTTGTCAAACTCATAAAAATAACAAAGACAATTCAAATATCGGTCTCTTATATAAGAGACTAGAGGGAGTATGATTATAAGAGGTTAAAAAGGCGCGTAGATCCACGCATTAATGTCTGTTTCTCATTTACTTTTAAATCATGTGGTTACAAAATTTTGCTTTTTATTTATTTTCATACATATATTTTATTAATACATAATTGAATAAATGTAAAAATTAAATTTCTATTTTTTAATTTTTAAAATATAAATCATATAAATATTATTATATATTACAGAAAACTAATAATAACTCACGCAATGGCGGTCCCAGGAATTTTAAGGACCGGGGGTGAAAATAAAAAATAATATATCATAAATAAAAGTACTCCAAATGCAATATAGACCTAATATACAAAAAATTAAAAGTAATCTATTATAAAAAATTAAGATCACTTTACTTCATTTTTACTCTACATGTTTCCATATTATTAAATTTATCTATAACTGAATTTATGTTAAAACTCAAAACAATTTATTTTTCAATATATGTAATCAAAAAATCATTAAGAAATTGGTCTTCTATTCTATTTTGAAGCTTGTTTTTTATTATCTTCATAACAGAGAAATATATTTTAGTAATGACTATAGAAATTGGAAGAATGAATACAAGTCTAATAACTTTATTAATAAGAAAGTAAATGATGGACTTTCTAGTTTTTATTAGCCCTTGACATAATTCAGATGTTGTTAATAAATTAATCAGTCATGCTCAAAATATTGTAACTCCATCTTCAAATACAATTTTTCTTATTATGTGAAATCTCTAAAATAAAATTTATCAATAAGTTTGCAAATTCATTACTATTAAATAACTTGTATTTGTTTTTTAAATCTAAAATCTTGTTCAAAGCAAGTAATTCAATAATATTATAATTGAACATGCTATTTAATTCTTGCAATTGATAATCAATTACAGTATAAAAGAATTAAGTTCGAGCATAACAAATGATTTAGACTATAAATGACCTAATTAAAACAAAGAGTCTAATTACCAAAATATCATTTTATTATACATATAATTTTTTTTATAAAAAAAAAACTAGGGGGAGCGAACCACCCCTCACCCCCCATAGGTCCGCCCTTGACCTTATGCATGGTAATACTTTTTTAATTTTATTTTTCTGAATTTGATAGATGATATTACTAACATTAAATTATGAATATATTACTCGTAATAATTTATGTTATATAATTATATAGTATTGGAAAAGATTTATAAATTTATTTATTTTAAAAAACAAACAAAACATTTTATCTTAAAATCCTATATTATGATTTGTAATTGAACAGCGGTGCCTCATAAGAAGCACGTTGTCCAATTGGGGACAAGAAAGCAACAGTAGTACATGTCGGTACCGGCTCGTCGGGACCCTCCTTTGACGATTTAGATTTAGCCCACATTTATTTCTTCCTTTTTCTTTTTTCCCCCTTTTGATCACTTCTTCCTTTTTTTTTTTCTCCTTAAACACTTATTACAGTTTAATTTTTTATTTAAAAACACATGCGGCATGAATTCAATATATTAATATTAATAAATAATTTAATTTACAATAATTAATATCTATATCCATACTAGTTATAAACTCTCAACAATTCCCCTTATTAGTTCTAACTAATTTTTATATTATAGTAGTACTTCTTCTTTGACGTTTAAAAACAATAAACAATATAAATTAATGAATTTTGTCCCAAAATAAATTTCGTAATTTAATAATGAAATAGAAAGTGCAATATAAAGGTTAATATTAAATGTATTTTTTTTATAAGACTACATTTCTTAGAAAAAAATTAAGATTTTCAAATTAAAATATACTTATTAGGAGGAGTTCCAAAAGTTCGTTTGGATAATTAATTTTTGCCAAACTAAGATTTTCTAGACTCTCAAAGTCATGCTAGCTTTTGCCAAAGCTACAACTAAATGGCCATTTTTCAAAGGTATTAATAATTTCTCCATGCTTCGGTTTTGAAAATTTTGGAGGTCGGTAAATGTATATATACAGTATATTAATTATTTGTATGCCCCTTTTATAATTTTTTTTTTCTCTGTACTACTTTTTTAATAATATATATTTTAAATATTTTTCATTACATACAGTGACGGAGTCATGGATTTTAATGATAGAGGGCGAAAATAATATAAATAAAAAATCAATGGGCAGACCCCAAACCTACACCCACACTTGAGCTTTTCGGAATAGAGTCTTTTTCCAAAATAACATTAATTAAGTCGAAAATAATATAAACGCAAAACCAATGGGCAAACCCCAAACCTACACCCACACTTTAAGTTTTCAGAATATGGTCTTTCTCTAATATTAGGTTGAAACTCAGTAGTAATAAAAACAGAGTTTTTAATATACCAAAGCCCCATATTAGTAATGAATTCGCGATCGTAAAACTAAAGGAGCAATTGGTTTTTACTGCGTCCATGAACAGTGACCTTATCCTGTAGCTGCCAAGCACGGTTCAATTCGTCATGGAGTTCTCACTTTGACCAAACTCGCCTATCAAGCAGATAACCAAAGACACAGTACAGTGACGCAATAAAAGGTACCGACTTTCAGTGTAGCGATCTCAAGCAAAATAGAGGGACCTTGTCTGGGTAATCGAAAACCATGTAGAATGCCTTTTGGGGAGTTACCGTCATTGAAACCTGAGGTGAAACAGTCAATCACATAAGTAGTACTACCCGTCCAATTGGAATCAAGATTCTGGTGAGTAAACATCATCTTTGAGAGAAGTCCAAAAACAAGAAATTTCCACAACCAAGCCAAAGAGGTGACGAAGAGACAAAAGAGAAGAAGGTTTACAACAACGATGTGCAAAATAACAAGCCAAAATGTGAGAAACAGTGAGAAGAAAAGCATTCGAAAGCATTGAGTTTTAAGTCACTGAGTCTTACTAACGACAGCAACAAGGGTTGACATTTGAGAACCAAAACTCTTCTCGAATTCATTGAAGACCTGGAGTCTCAGAACCTAATTGAACATAAGCCTACTAAAATGTCGTTTTGTTATATATACAATTGTTTTTTTTAAAAAGCCCCCCACCCCCCAAAAGGAAAAAAAAAAAAAAAAAAAAAACTCCCCCCCTGAATACACAACCTCAAACAACTTTCAATTTACTAAATCGGCTATTAAAAAAGAAAAGTATTCAAACACATACAAATTTCATTACGCAATAAACTAACTTATTTTATTTTTCCAAATTTTGCTATGCCTATAAATAAGAGTGCTCTGGAAGAAACCAGTCACAACAGCACAAGAATACAAAATTAAGAGGTCTCTGGTTTCCAAAATGAGAAACGTTCACGTTGTGGTTGTTCCCTACCCAGGCCAAGGCCACATTAATCCTCTCCTTCAATTCGCCAAAAGGCTAGCCTCTAAGGGCGTCAAAGCCACCGTCGCCACCACCAAATACACCGTCAACTCCATCGTCGCCCCCAACGTCACAGTCGAGCCTATCTCCGACGGCTTCGACGAAGCCGGTTTCGCTCAAGCTAAGAACGTCGACTTGTTCCTCAAATCCTTCAGAAGCAACGGCTCCAAAACGCTCTCTCGGCTTATCGAGAAGTTCGACCACTCCGATTTCCCTGTCACGTGCGTCGTCTACGACTCGTTCTTGCCGTGGGCCCTTGAAGTTGCCAAACGACATGGCGTTTACGGCGCTGCCTTCTTCACTAATTCAGCTGCAGTTTGCAGTATGTTCTGTCGTATACACTATGGCTCGCTTCGGCTTCCGGTGAAGATGGAGGACTTGCCCTTGTCCATTCCGGGTCTTCCTCCGTTGAACTGTTCGGATCTTCCAAGCTTCATCAGATTGCCTGAGAGCTACCCGGCTTATTTGGCTATGAAGTTGAATCAGTTCTCAAACGTGGAGAAAGCTGATTGGATGCTCGCAAACACATTTGTAGAATTGGAAAGCGAGGTAAGTTATATAAAATCCCTCAAATCTTTTTCTCTGTAGTCCAAAATTTGAATTCTCTCTATATTTGTAAAAGCGCGTAAGAGTTGACTCGATGTTTATTAAATTTTTCTGTTACCTTATTAATTATATATATTCTATTAATTAATAGACAAGTGATAATTATATCAATTTTATTTCTCTCGCTTATTCACTCTTTATAAATAAGGGTATATTCTAAATGAAAACTGACTGACACTATCTTTTGTGAAAAGGTGGTGAAAGAACTGTATGAGATGTTTCCAGCAAAGTTGATAGGCCCAATGGTGCCATCTGGTTACTTAGACGGAAGAATCTCCGGCGACAAAGGGTACGGAGCAAATCTATGGAAACCAATAAGCGAGCAATGCATCAAATGGCTAGAATCAAAACCACCACGCTCCGTCGTATACATGTCATTCGGAAGCATGGTATCATTAACACAAGAACAAACTCAAGAACTAGCACAAGGCTTAAAAGAAACCGGCAAAAACTTCATCTGGGTCCTAAGAGAATCCGAACACACAAAACTTCCCAAAGGATTCAAAGACTCAGTGAAAGAGAAGGGTCTAATAATCACATGGTGCAACCAGCTGGAGCTTCTGGCTCATGAAGCTGTAGGTTGTTTTGTGACTCATTGTGGGTGGAATTCGACGCTGGAAGGTTTGAGTCTTGGGGTGCCCATGGTGGGGGTCCCACAGTGGGCTGACCAGTTGACTGATGCCAAGTTTGTGGAGGATGTTTGGAAGGTAGGAGTGAGAGCTAAGGAAGATGAACAAGGGACTGTGAGGAAACAAGAGATTGTAAAGTGTGTGAAGATGGTGATGGAAGGTGAAATAAGTGAAGAGATAAGAGAAAATGTGGCCAAGTGGAAGGATTTGGCTAGGGAAGCTGTTGGAGAAGGAGGTAGTTCTGATAAGAACATTGATGAATTTGTCAACTCTTTGAAAATTAGTTCCGTTAAGATTTGAAAATCTTTAGTGTAATCGTTCATAATTAAGTAGTGATTTTATTTTATTTAATTTGTATGGTATGAAATTAAGGTTTAATATAGATTCCTCTGTTTTATTATCGTCATTTCTGTGGATGCAAATTAAAGCTGTTATACGATTTCCCCTGATTTTGAACAGGGTGATTTGTGATTTGACGTGGATTTACTTCTCGATTATTAGTATCTTTGTTCAATGCTGATAGGAGTTACGTGATATCAGATCAGACTTTGATTAATCTTTGATTAATTATTTCAATCTGGTCTGATTTTTGTATAAAATACGACATAAGAATTGAAGTTTTTTTTGTTATTGAAAGTTTTAATATTTTGCTTCAAAATTGTAAAAATCACTACAGCATCGATGAAAAGAAAGAAAGAAAGGCGATTATACGAATTTATGGAGGACATTTTCCCTTTCAACATAACCACTCATCATTATCTCTATTATTCTCTTTTCAATCAGTAAGTTAGGGAGGGGACGTGAATCATGGGATATGCGAATATAAAGATACTATATCACATTATTTAAATATATTACACCTCCTTATTCTCAACATAAGACATATTTATGAAGTTGATACTGATCTTAACTATAAGATTTATTTTTTATATTTATTAATCTTTTATTAACTTATCACTAACCATGTTTCCTTAATAATGACTAAGGATAAGAGGAAACAAATAAATTTAAAAAGAAGATTAGGGTATTTTAAAAAATACATGTCATATTAATAAATTTAATTAACTTTTTAAATTTAAATAAATTATGTGAATATGTCTTATATTAAGAATTAGATGGAGTATTTATTCAAATAAATCTATAAATAAGAATTACCGTGTATGAATGCATGATTGTTTTTTGAGACTTTTGTCATGTAAACTTCCTTTTAAGAAAAAGAAAAAAAATAATTCAAATTTTAAAATTTTAAATAAGTGATTTCTTATTTAAATGACTCTTATAGCTAATACTAATATTAAAACTGTGGTAAATAACAATATTGATTTGAGATTTAAAAATTTAAATGGGTTTTTCTTATTCTTTCCCTTTCTTTTTTTAATTAATGATCCCTCCAATATATTTACACACATGTATTTATTTACACACATTCATAAAATAAGTTTTGATTTCTGCCGCTGGCCTTTTGTCTTCGCCGTGATTCTCGCTGGCCTTTTGACGAAAAGAGTACACCATCATTTGATATGGTCGGAAACTTGTTTGTGACTACTATTATAAAATACTCCTTTAATTATATTTATTCTATAGGCTTTGTTATAGATTCTCGTGGGATATAATATTAATGTATATTAGATAGAACCAACTTAGAGTTGGTTTAGTAGTACAGTACCCTTGTTAAATTCTTTTAAATCTCGAATTCAAGTAAAAAAAAGATATAGGTGTTGAAAGGGTAGTCACGAACCTTAAAACTCAAAACTCAAAACTCAAAAGCGGAGTAGTCAAATGCTTATATATTTGGTAATAGCATATGATAAATTTGATGAAACTCTAAAAAAGTATGTGTGTTGAATAATGACAAAGAGTACATATGAAAATGTAGGCATGTGCATAGATGATTATATTGCTTCAAATCTCTAAATCGCAATAGAGGAATGTATTATTTACATCAAGTTTGTAATACCCCGATAATTATTTATCTGAAATATTATATTAACAAATAAAACTTATTGGTAATAGGTGAATGTGTAGTCTCAAAGTGTAAGACAAGTAGTTCAAAAGAAAATATTAAAGAAATTATGAAAAATTCTAAAGGGCATAAGGATAATTATTAAAAAAAAAATAGAAAGAATATTGTCCTTAATTTAGACAATTTACTAAATTATTTCCTATGAAAATTAAAAAATATTCTAAGACTAAAACTGGCCTTAAGATCTTTGATAATTTAGATAAAGCTTAAATTAGAGATGTAAATAGAATTGTTGTGAGAAAATAATTAGTTTTAATTGATAAAATTATCAAAAATTAGTAAAGGATTAATTAAGGGATTTTTAGGAATTTTATAAGATCATAAGAGTTTAGGAAAAATGGACCAATGGGAAATTTTTGTGAAAAAGAAATGGGATATTGTGGTAAATGGAAAAAAAATATAATTATATATATATAGTGGTGACCGAAATTTTAGGGGAAAAACAAAAGAAAAAGAAAAAAAAATGGAAGGATAAGGATAGGTAGATTTTTAAATATAATAGTAATATTAATTAAAACATGTGTTAGTTAGGAAATATTAGAATAATCAGGGAAGAGTGAACATGATAAATGAGAACTGATAGAAAAAAATTCAGATGCAGGGATCCGGGGATAGGTGGGGAAAAACCAGAGTATATTATTGATCAGTGAATTTTTATCTAGAAGATGACACCGACAGAAGTCATTTCTGTACCCGGTAGTGATTACTGAGGATTTTCGGCTGATAATGGAATGTCCTTAATGAGAATATAAGGTCAGGAAAACCCAGTATTCTCGAAGAGGAAGAAAAGATCTTCAGCGTGTCATTCCTGGAATTTTAAGATTCTACGGAATTTCGCGATCAGGACACTGAGCTAGGGAGTTCATCTGATAAAGCAAGATGACACAGGCAGGATGAGGTCATCATTCTTTATCTCTTTATGGATGATGAGGTCAGCCTAGTAGGTGGATGGTCAAGATCAAGCCACCTCAACAAAAGTGCGATCCAACGGTCAGAATTCAATCAGACAAAAATTACGAAAATGCCTTTCCCTTCACCTATAAATACCCCTTCACCATTTCACATTTCTTCACACCATTCTCTCTTGAGAATTTCGAAATTTGGGAGAGCAAGGAGGAAGGAGAAGTTCGGAGCAAAATCCTAGCGAAGCTCTGAGTAAGTTTTCGGTCCTTAGTCTTTAGTTCGGTAATTCTTTCAGTAGTTATAGTAGGATTGCTAGGGTAGTCTCTAAATTTTCAAAGTTAATTAAATATCATGTTTTAGGAATAAATATGATATTTATCTTAGAAATATGATAGAGGAAAGGTTATAGCAAAAATTTTGAGAAATTAAAGTCAAAATAGCGGAGCTCTGGCGAAATTCCGCCGAAAAGTCAAATTAGGGGTTTGTACCTAAAATGCCCGTTTTGGTTCTGAATACTCATATAAGTAATATTATCCGTATAGGATATTTGAAACCACGAACCGCTGTTTCCGCTGTCACCGCTGTTGTACCGCTGTCGAACGTGCCGTAATTTGACGAAAGTATCAGAAATCGTCAACGGAGGTATGGACGCGTACTGTAACCTTAACACTTATGCTGCTTATCTTCATATATGTGATTGATATGTCATTTATTGAGACTCTGCCGAGAGAGGGCAGTTGTACATACAGCTTTGTACGGGTTATAGTCTTGATAACGCCATAAGGTTTTCCTAGCGCTGAGGACACGATGGGCCGTCGTGGCACTGGATATGTGCAGACTTGTTGTGGTACTGGTTGTGGTACTTGTTGTGTGATTTAGTATTGATATGTTGTTATGTTATTATGAATATCTGTTGCCATATATTGTTTATTTGAGCATAAGGTTAACCGTTACCTGAGATCCAATTGAAAATTGGATCTCAGCTGTAGCTTCAGGTTCGGGAAAATCAAGGGTTGAGGTTCGGGGCAGGTAGCGGGCATTGGATGGTAGAAGGAGTTTACTTCTGTGGCTCTATTAAATCTGGTTAGACGCTACCCTTTCTGAGCAATGGATGTTTGTATGAGTATAATTACACCGTGGACATATATCTTTAAATTCAGTTACTCACTTGCTACAATGCTTGACTCTGATTACTATTCTTTTGAAAACAAAAAATTCCGCCATTTAAAATCCGGGATGTTACAAAGTTGGTGTATAAACCAGCCTTTCTTAACAGTCACTGCCAACAACATTCCCACACCAACTTGGAAATTGGGAAAAAAGTTTCATGATAGTCAACTTCTTCTTTTTGAGTGAAACCTCTAACAACTAATCTTGTCTTATGTTTGTCCAACTCCCCATTTGACTTATACTTTGTCTTATAGACGTACTTTAAGTCAATGATGTTTTTGTTTGGCAGAGGTATTTCTAGTATCCACATTCCATTTTGTTCTAAGGCTTCAATTTCTGTTTCCATTACTTTTCTCCAACACTCCTATCACATTGCCTCTTTGAAGCTTCTAGGGTCTTTTGTACTATCTACTATAGCCATGAAAGCCTTATGAGTCATTGAGAATATTTTATTGCTAACATAGCTCAATATATGGTGTGTTATGCTACTCATGGTTGTAGTCACATCATCATGCCGTGATAGTGAGGGTGGTAAGTCAACTACTTAATTCCTTAGGTGCTTGGGAGTTGTCCTAGCACATTGTTTCCTCCTTGGCTCATTATGGCTTTCTTTAGGCTCATTCATCTCATTCCCTTGATGGACCTAAACTTCATTTATTTCTCTTGAATCTTGAGCAAGCATTCTCAATTCCTCTTCCTCATTAACTTTGATATGACTCATAAAGTTAATATTACTGCCATCATTGTTGGAAAAGTCCATGATTGGAGATGTAATAATGCTTGTAACATCTTTAAAAAGGAAGCATTGCTCAAAGAATGTCATATCTCATGATACAAAAACTTTCTTCTTGTCTCTATTAAAAACTTTATAGTCCTTTTGTCCAAGTGGGTATTCAAAGAATTCCTCCTCGTCACCTCAAACTTGTTAAAGTTAGTCAAGTCTTGTGCATATGTGACACACCCTAACACCCTTAGATGATCATAACTAACCTTTTTTCTCGTGATAACTTTGTAAGGTATTCGATACCCGATGGCTATGGTAGGTGATATGTTAATGATGTGCACAACGGACAAAATACAGTCTCCCCAAAATCCTTTGGCGTATTTGTGTGAACTCGTAGAGCTCAAGCTGTCTCAATGATATATCAATGCTTGTGCTCAACCACACCATTTTGTTGTGGTGTGTACATGCATAATGTTTGAGTTAGAATATCTTTTTCATCACAATATCTCTACATCTGAAGATATTTGAATTTTGTACCACTATTGTTCTTAAACACTTAACTCGCTTATTATGCTGTGTTTCTGCCATGTTCATGAATTTCATCAAAATGTCACTCACCTCTAATTTGTGTTTCATTTAAAAGACCCAAATAATTCAGCTAAAATCATCAACAATAGTGAGAAAGTATTGAACCCCTGTTAATGAAGGCACCTTATGTAGTCCCCACACATTACAATAGATTAAATCAAAACAAGAGATACTTTTTATTGAACTCTCTCCAAATGACAATCTAGTGTGCTTTGCGTTACTACAAGAATAACATATTTCTTTATCATCTAAACAAAAATTATTGAGTGTCATCTCTTTTGAAGTATGCCCGAACGTTCAATGCCACAATCGTGGATCCTAGGTCGTTTTGCCATTAGTGTAACTCTTCTCCTTGGTATTAATTCTAGAATGTAGAGCCCTTCATGGTATCTCCCCATTCTAGTCACACTGTTTATGTGCAAGTCTAGTATTACACACAAGTTCTTAACAATGAGCAATGCAAATCATCATCATGAGTGAGCTTACCAACTAACAAAAGATTATACTTAAAATTCAATATTTTTAAGAACATCTTTCAGCAACATCTCATTTTGTAATTTTAGGTTTCCATATGAATTCACTAGTATCTTTTGGCCATATGGCATTGGAAAAGGAAAGTATGTTTCACTCTTTTCATTCAATAAGAATTTATCTTTCCAAATTATATGTTCATTTATTTCTGAGTCTATTACCCATACTTTATTAGAGTCAAAGTTCATTGAGTACTTACCAGCTATGTTCACCACATGTTGGCTTGATAGCCTATTAGCGAGACCCTTCTGTCCATCTATCTCACCATTTAACATCCGCATAAGTTGTTCATACTGTGAAACCATAAGACTTGGGATCAAACTCTCAATTATGTTCACATACGCTACCTTTGGTCCATCATGCTTATCATTCCATGAGTCTACACTACTAGAAAACTGATTTTTTGCGGCGGAATTTTTCCCTCGCAAAACAAGCATTTTCCGTCGCAAAATTATTTTGCGACAGATTTTACGGCGGAAATTTGTCCGTCGCAAAAAAAGCCCTCGCAAATAATTTTTGCGGCGGAAAAAAGGAATTTCCCTCGCAAATTCAAATTTTGCGGCGGAACAATTTTCCCTCGCAAATTGCCATATTTTGCGGCGGAAATATTTTCCCTTGCAAATTCCAAATTTGCGGCGGATAAATTTTCCCTCGCAAGATGAGATTTTGCGGCGGATAAATTTTCCCTCGCAAAATATGGCAATTTGCGATGGAATTATTTTCCCTCGCAATTTTTGCGACGGAAAATGTATTTTCCCTCGCAAATTTAAATTTTGCGAGGGAAAAATTTTCCCTCGCAAAATATGGCAATTTGCGAGGGAAAATTTTTTCCCCTCGCAAATTGCCATATTTTGCGAGGGAAAATTTTTCCCTCGCAAAATTTAAAATTATTTTAAAAAAAAATCATTAAAAATTATAAAAAAAAAAGTGTATATCATAAAAATAAATTATACAATCATCATACAAGTTTACATAATAAAAACACAATATTATATAAATTATAATGTTCTAAAATGAACTAAAAAAAAACTCTAAATAGCAGTAGCCTGGCCATCGTCACCGCCAGTATCGTCGTCACCACTAGGAGGCAGCCCCGTACCTTTGTCTTTCAATAGGGCATGGAGAAGTGCTCGCATTTCACTAATAATATTTCCTTGCTCCCTCATCTTCTCATCTTGCTCCCTCATCTTCTCGTCTTGCTCCAGCACCTTCTGTTCTTGCTCCAGCACCTTCTGTTCTAACATCTTTACCCTCTTATCCTCTGCAAAACCAACATTATGAAGTCAATTTACTTGTAATACTTCATTTATATGAAAGAGGGAGTAATGATTTGCGATTGATAACAAAAGTACAACTCGACCTTCAGGACCACCTCTAATACTGCCGGATGAGCGCCTCGAAGACGACTTCAGTTGGCTGGCAGAAGCACCCATCCCGAAGACTCTCCCCTTCTTGTCCATTCCGCCTGCAGCTTGAAGGAAGATACTCTCGTTATCGGAATAAGAGGACGACGGGTCGCTCTGAATTTGTAAGTCTCTCTCCTGCGTCAGCTGCTGATAGGTCTCCTACAAGCACAAACATACAACACAAATAATGCATATAAAATAAAAGAAAGATGTTACTGTTTGAAACAAATAATAAATGCAATTAATATCTCACCGCGAATTGTTGGGACTTGGCGTTAATCCAACGCTTGCCTTGACCCTCAACCGGCTGGGTATGAGTCCGCTCAAAGGTGGTCCAAGGAATCAAATCTGCAGGAACTTCCCCAGACGCTGCCTGCAAACACAAATGATAATCATTCATTAATTATTGATTAAGTACAAAATATTGAAAGCTGAAGTAGAAAATAACGTATACTTACAATCTTTCGTCGATGCTCACTAACTGGAATGCTGCCGCCAGCATATGACGGTCCATCCATGTGGGACCTATTTAATTTATTTTGCTCACTTTGCTTCAAAAATCTTTCGTCGGTGGCCCACTTGTCAAATAACTGGCCTGCAACCTCAGGCTGAATCCAATTTTTTTTTCCTTTTTCATGCCTCAATTTATATAATTTATCAGACAGCCACTTGCTTCCCTTGAAGTTATAAGCCTTCTTTAAATTTGGTAGATGCTCGGGCAAGCAGCTAAACTTTCCCTGAAAAACAATACTAAACAATTAGTGCTCTAAATTATACAAGTAGTTAATCAATTTGCATTTTGATGAGAATAAAAAATTAATAACCATAAATCACATAACTTACCAATAACTCAGTGAACCAAACATCTCGCTTGCTCTGAGGAATCGCTTTCCATGTGGCCCAAGGTTGATCAAAATTACGAAATATTTGCTCGGCCATGAAATCAGCCACCGGCTTATAAGGATCAAACCTGAAAAAAAAGAGAATGTTGCAAATAGTAGCATACAAACTAAAGGTAAAAAATCATAACATTACATGACTTACTCGGTGCTCCCTACAGGACGGATCCACATCTTCCCTGTCGCAAGATCAATGGATCCCCAGACTGGGTCGTTGGAGGAACTAGCTTGCCCGCCCTGGCTATGAGGCGATGCAGTGTACTGAAAGAATAAGTATATTGAAAATGTAGAACATAGATGTTTTAACAAAATATACGTAAATCAGTCAGAAATCATAAACTGAACCTGCTCTGCCTGATGGTGTGGTGGATATGTATAAGTGAAAGGTTCACCTATATCACCCATAACAGAGTCGGTAGTAGGCGGTGAAGATGAAAAATAAAGAGGCGGAAGCTCCGGGGAAGAGCTAAGCCCTCTGACTACATGGGGGGTAGATGATGTCGGCCTACCCCCTCTGATAGGACGGGCTCGGCCACTACCTCTACTATATCCACTACCTGAATGGCCTCCTGGATGCTCCATTTCTGAACACTTATAAACATGATGTCAATATATATATAATTATAAGAAAGTTACTTAACACAATAATAACTAAGCAACGGAGTATCAAATATAATAGATCGTCATAAATAACTAACTTAAATCAATCGGACGATTCCTGTTCTTCCTCTGACGTCTTATAATCGTCGAATTCAGATTCAGTACTAGAGTAACCCACTTGTTCCTCATCGTCTGATTCCGCATTCTCAATTTGGATAGGAATCAGCTCTAAGTCTCCAGTGGAATCAAAGACATTGCAAGGTACATCTTCCTCGACATTACTTACGGCAAGTACATGTTCCACATCTGCTTGGAAGGGTTCAGTCATGTCGTCTGACTCTTTTGAAGTAGGTATAATATTTCGTGCTTTGGTTTTGATAACTCCCACCCACTCTTGACGGAATGTAGGGTAATATGTAAAGTAAACTTGTTCTGCCTGTTGAGCAAGAATGAATGGGTCATAACTAACTGCATATCTCCGTGACCAATCGATCTCAACATTTCCATATTTGTCCACCTTTGTACCACGCGGACTGTTATCAAACCACTCACATTTAAATAGAATCACTGACTTGTCCCACTTGTAATCCAGCTGAATTATATCAATTAACTTGCCGTAGTAGTCGCACTCCACCCCGTCAACTTGGCCACCTCGACAACATACACCGTAATTGCATGTTTCCGTATTTCCGTCAGCATCAACAGTTACAAACCGATACCCATTGATTACATATTTTTTGATCCTGGTAACAGCTGTTGCAGACCCGTAAGCTAAACTCCATACAACATCATGGGGAGCTGACGCATAAGCTGAACTCCATGTTTTTTGCTCGAAGTTGTCTCGTAACCAATGAGGAAATTTAGCCTTCATGAATTCATCGAGGTCGGAATCCGAGATCAAAGGATTTATTGATCGGACCCATTGTGAGAAGTATCTGTAACAAAAAGAAAGAAATTAATACTTTAAACCGTAGCAGTTACTGAAAAGATGAAATCTTACTTTAAGTACGGGGCGGCCTCTTCACAGTTGTTTAGAATGTACCACTCCGCTACTTTCTTATCGCTTCCTTCCAGAGTTGACCTACAATTTGTTCGAATGACCCGGCCAGGATAATTAAATATTGATATTTGACCACTCGTCTCACCGCCATCATCGTTGCGAGGTACCCCCCTCCATCTTGATATAACTTCAGGGGGATAATAGTATGAGCCAAATTTGGTGGCCTCTTCGACCAGATACGCTTCTGCAATAGATCCTTCAACGTATCTTGTATTTTTGATCTTATATTTCAGTGTGCGTAAAAACCTTCAACGGATAATTAGAGAGTATTTATAACCTATGTCACAGTGTGTTTGAATTAATCACAGCGAAAACAAATATATATTACCTTTCAAACGGATACATCCACCTATATTGTTGCGGACCTCCTACCCTTGCTTCGTACGCCAGGTGAACGGGCAAATGTTCCATTGAGTCAAAGAAGCTAGGAGGAAACACCATCTCTAACTTGCATAGCATTTTTGGCACACTCTCCTCCAACTGCCGTAACTTGTCGACATTAAGTTTAGAAGCACAAATTGTTGTAAAGAAGAAGGAAAACTCTGTCAGAGTATCTAATACATGCTTCGGTAGTGCCTTGAAGGCCCACGGCAATAATCTCTGAAAGAAAACGTGACAATCATGACTCTTCATATCGCGTAACTTCACCTCGTTCAAGTCCACACATCTTGAGAAATTTGATGCATAACCGTCCGGTAGATTCACACTATTAACCCACTTCAACAATTCTAAATTCTGCTCTTTGTTCAAGGTGTACGGCGCCCTAGGTTTGGAAATCCGACCCGTGGCAGTCTCTACCAAATGCAAAGAAGGCCTTCTACAAATCTGTTGTATGTCAAGTCTTGCATTGATTGTATCCTTTGTCTTACCCTTGGTGTCCATGACGGTGTACAAAATATTACAAAACACATTCCTCTCAATATGCATGACATCGAGGTTGTGTCTTAACAATTGATCTTTCCAATATGGTAGCTCCCAAAAGATGCTGCGTTTGTTCCAATGATGTTGAACGCCATATCCCTCAGGCTCACTGTAAGCAGCTCCTTCTTCAACACTTTGAATGTGCTTCACCCTCTCCCATATTTCTTGCCCACTTAAACGACGAGGTTTAGCTGATCGTTCAACCACATTCCTGCTGAAGTCTTTTTTGTTTCTTCTAAACGGATGATCGAGGGGTAGGAATCGCCGATGCCGGTCAAACCAAGATACCTTGCGACTGTATGGCAGGCTAAACCCCATGTTCTGTTCAAGACATATCGGACATGCAAGCTTCCCCGATGTTTGCCATCCGCTCAACATCCCATATGCAGGGAAATCATTTATCGTCCACATTAAGGCAGCACGCAGGATGAAATTCTGACTCAATGATACATCATACGTAAGGACCCCCTCACTCCACAACATCTTCAACTCGTCTATCAAAGGCCTGAGGTACACATCTATTTTCTTTTTTGGGTTGGATGGCCCAGGGATTAACGCGTTGAGGAACAAAAACTCTCTTCTCATACACATGGATGGTGGGAGGTTGTATGGAGTCACAATCACAGGCCAACTGGAATAAACCCTGCCGGTTTGGTTGAAAGGAGCAAACCCATCTGAGCATAAACCAAGACGGACATTACGGGGATCGGCTGCAAATGATGGATTCGCCTCGTCAAATTTCAGCCAAGCTTCGGCATCAGATGGATGCGTGACAAATTTTTCATCCCTATGATGCTCTCGGTGCCATCTCATGTGAGCAGCTGTTTGTTCTGACGAATACAATCTCTGAAGTCTGGGCACGAGGGGAAAGTACCACATCTTGCTTAATGGTTGAGTGGTTGTTTTCCCTTTAATCTTCTTGTACCTATCATGTGAACAAAATTTACAAGTACTCCGCTCAGCATCATCCTTGTAATAGAGCATACATCCGTTGGGGCAGCAATGGATTTTTTCACAACTAAGCCCGAGCTCTTTCACCTTTTTCTTTGCTTGGTAAAAATCTTTCGGCAAATTATTGTCATTGGGAGCAACCTTACTCATGATCTGCATCATTTGATTGTAATTCTTCTCGCTCATATGGTGATCAGTCTTCAAGCTTAATGTTGCTAGGGTAGCCGATAGCGAAGAATATTCACTATTTTCAATGTGTTCGCAACCTTCCCATAAAGGACGTTGGGCATCTTGAAGCATTTGATAGAACCTACGGGCCTCCGGATTAGGATCCTCTCCCATGTGTGATGGTTGATTATGCATACTGGTCTCCTCTTCCATGCATGAAGGTCCAGCATGAGTCACGGGATGAAAATATTGGCCGATCGACGGTCCAGCCGCATCCATCACCAACTGCTGATATTGATTAAGGTTGACTCGATGAGTACTGTCTCCGTAATAACCACTTGGTGTCTGTTGGACTTCCCCGTGATGCACCCAACATTCATAATCCCTCATGAATCCTTTTCTACACAAATGGATTCTGACGGTTCCCGCGTCATGAAATTCGAAACACCTACATCTCACACACGGACAACTGATCGAGGTACTTGAATTAGTTGTGTGTGCCAAAGCAAATTGGATGAACTCTTCCAAACCGTCTAAGAATACTCGAGTAAGTCGTTTTTTCTGAGTTAGACGATTGTACATCCAACTCCTATCACGATCGCCTTCCATACTTCCCCAACCCAACCTTGCACGATAATTCTTGGAACATAATACAATAATACCAACTAATTAATTCAGCTACTAACCTAAGTGACAAATACAACTGGCCACTTAACAAATTCTCTCCATAATTTTTAAATTTTGTTCCTCTTATTTGTGTCAAACTTACAAATTATATCTACAAATATTTCTCCTATAATTATAAAGTGATAGATAACATAAACATTAAATTTTTTATTTTTTTTATATTAAAACTAAGTTGATAATTTGACACTAAATACCTGCAAAATTCCCAAAGAATAAAATATTGTATTCACTCTTATTAATGATTTCAGGTTTAAGTTGATTAGGATCTAATAGTTAAATCACTTAATTAGTAGATTAAAGACAAAACATCTAAATATATATAAACTAAATGATTTTTTTTTATTGTTGTTAAAAATATAAATCTAGTAACAATTATACACAAATTGTTATTCTAATGTAATTCTTAAATATATTAACATTTATGTGTTAACAATTATACACGAATATACCAATTAACATAAAAATGTTATACCACATAAAATAAATTTATTGTATAAGCTATTAATTTATTTATTTTTCAAAAAATTATAAATATATGAATGTCTTATATTACATCCAATAGTACTCATTAATTTATCTTTAAATTCACATAGAATTATATTACATTTTTTCTTTAAACTCATGAATTTCCTCAAAATCATTACACAAGTAGTTCAAAGCTATAGTTAATTCAAATTGTTAACCTCTAAGATTTTATTTTTATCAATAAGTTATGAAAATATATTCAGGCAAAAACAAAATTAAAATAACAAAAATTTGATTTTAATATATTTTAAATTTAAATTATTAAAATTAATTCAGCATCATAATTTTTCATGTTCTAACAAAGAAATATTTATTAAATTCATATATCACAAAAGCATGCGTTTTAAAACATATTGATTAAAGCTAACATATTCAAAATAGCACTAATCATAATTTTTCATATACACAAATATATATATATATATATATATATATAACAGTCAATTAATGGAAAAAAATTCGAGCAAAAAATAAATTAATGGCAACAAAAAACGAATAATAAATCAATCCCAATAAAAAATGAAAATAGCACTAATCTTAATTAAAGCAAACATATTGATTATCACATGCAATATTGATGAATGACTATAGAATTTCAGGAAATGTCAAAGAGGAGAAAAAACGCATACCTCTTGAAGGATATCTTGGAATGGAGAAAGAAGAGCAAGGACGGCTCACCAGGATGCTTGGACTGAACGTTGGCGGTGGAGGCTACGACGGAACAAGACGCAAGAGAGGAAGAAGAAAGGAGCAAAGATGCAGAGAGATACTCTGGGGACGGAGCAAGACGAGAAAAGAGCAAGATGCGAGAGGAAGGCGGCACGAATGAAGAAGAAGAAGGAGCACGAACGAAAATGAAGAAGAAGAAGGAGCACGAATGATAATGAAGAAGGAGGGTGGGGGTATATTTGCGGCGGAATGAGATATTCCGCCGCAAATCTGCGGCGGAATATCTCATTCCGCCGCAAATCTGCGGCGGAATAGGCCGTTCCGCCGCAAATTTTTGCGGCGGAACGGCCTATTCCGCCGCAAAGTGTCGGCGGGACACAGTCCCGCCGACAATCTGCGGCGGAACACCCGTTCCGCCGCAAAAATTTGCGGCGGAACGGGAACTCTTCCGCCGCAGATTGTCGGCGGGACTGTGTCCCGCCGACAATTTGCGGCGGCACACGGGCGTGCCGCCGCAATTTGCGGCGGCTCAACCCGGGCCGTCGCAATTTGCGGCGGCCTACGCCGTGCCGCCGCAAATTGCGGCGTCCCGGGGGGCTCCGCCGCAAATTGCGGCGGCCGGGGGGACGCCGCCGCAAATTGCGGCGGCTACGGGGTCGCCCGCCGCAAATTGCGGCGGCGCGCCCGTGTGCCGCCGCAAATTTGCGGCGGCCCGAGGTTCCGCCGCAAAACTTTGCGGCGGAACCCCCGGTGCCGCCGCAAATTGCGGCGGCTACGGGGTCGCCCGCCGCAAATTGCGGCGGCCCGAGGTTCCGCCGCAAAAATTTGCGGCGGAACCCCCGGTGCCGCCGCAAATTTGCGGCGGCAGGTTTCTTCCGCCGCAAATTTGCGGCGGAATTTTTATTCCTCCGCAAATTTGCGGCGGGGAAACATTTTCCGTCGCAAATTTGCTAATTTGCGACGGATTTAATACTCCTTCGCTATTTGGGACAAATTTGCGATGGAATTTTATTCCCTCGCAAATTCCGTCGCAAAATGACTATTTTCTAGTAGTGCTAATCTGTCTCATCGCTCTTTATTTGGCTCTCTCTAACTGGAACATAACCTATGCTTTCATGGCACTTATCCTTGGTATGTCAAAGCTTTTGACAGTGCCCACATCGAGGTTTTTCTTTCCTCTCATCGTGTCGTTCTTTACGTTTTGCACATGAAAGGCCATAGCCTCAGCATTTGTTTGACATGATATAGATATATGTCTCTGGTTCTCGCCTTCTGAGACCAAGTGATATGTTGCCCGTATACTCATTTGGGTTTTTATGTTAGGGATGTGTTTTAACTATAGTAAATTCCTCATCTAATCCCATGAGAAACTCATACAATTGTTCCTTGTCTTTCCATTATTTTCTTCTCAATGTGGCATTTGTAGCTTTCACAGGTACACCTTGGTGTGGTGTCAAAGACGTTGCCTCATCCTAAAGCACCTTCAATTTAGTGTAGTAGGATGCCACATATTGTTTGTCTTACTAGAGACTTACTATATCACGTTGAAGTTTGTACACCCTATGAGCATTACCCTTCCCAAAGCGTTCCTTAAGGTCCAATCATATTTTTGTCGTCGTTTGAGCGTATCTGATGGTCTTTTGAAGCTCCTTGTCCATTGCACTCTAGATTCATCTTTTCACCATGGTATCACATCGAATCTAATTAGAAAGATCTGTTAAATCAACCGCAAGCTTCTTGATCAAACTATTAACGAACCTAAACTTGTTTTTAGCCCGAAGCGCTTTGTCATGTCCACTACCCATTTTAAATAGTTAGTCTCGCTTAGCAACTGGCCGACGAAAACTTGCCTTTAGGTTGTCTAAGGCATGTAGAAAGAAAGGAGAACTCACATATTGACTCATAGTTATCTTTCACAACATTTATTCTCTCCCTCTAAGCACTTTATGTGACATCCAAATTTTAATTTTATAACTAAATAATATTTTAGGTGAGATTAAATTATGGTAATTAAAATTTACCATGTAATTATTCAGTATGAGAGTAAACTTTCTAAAGTGAGATTTAAAGAAAATATTTAAAGTTTTATTTTTAGAAAATAAAATAACTTATTAAGCATTGAGGAAATTTTATTTGGGCTGAATATATAAACTTGGCTAATTATTGAATTGTATGAGAGAAAAAAAAACATTTTAAAAAATAATAATAAGCTATTATTATATGGTGGGTGGCACGTGGCCTTTTTTCCCAACATTTAATAAGATAGCGTGAGGGTATTCAATACCCTCCCACCTCCCATTTAATGGCCGCCCCTCATTTTTTTTAGCCCGCGGCTCCACTTAGTGCGGCAACAGTGAGAGTTGAGAGAGGGAGGTTGACACGTTGAGTGAGAGTGTGAGGAAGAGAGCAGGACAAACCTTGGGTTCCTTTCAGGGGATTTGGGTGAGTGATCTACTTGTTTTTCCAAGTTTATATTTTCTTATTTTTAGTTTTTGTGAGGAGAGAAATCTAAAATTAGTTATATAGATTTCGAAAGTTTGGGCGTTTCAATTGATTTCATAGCTTTTAATGGCTCTATTGATCTTAGGCAAAGAATGAAAGTTTAGATTTATCTATATGGTTGATTTGAGTGACTTAGAGTTAGGGTTTGATTGGAAAATCAAAATTTATAACAATGACTCTTTTATATCCGAATTTATATGAATTATTCTAATTTATTGAGGTTATATTAAGGATTAAATGGATGGTATTTTAGGTTTATAAGGAAAGAAGAATATTTGGAATTTATGGTGAAACTTTAAGGGTAGAAATTTGGGGATTTTGGAATAAACTGAGGAGATAAGAGAGGAATAATTTATGAAAGAAAGAGTCGTGATTTGAGATGATGGTTTGAAGAATATATATTTGATTTATGGGATTTTCACTAAGGATTAAAGTGAGCAATTTTTCAGGATTTTAAGGTGATTGGAGGAAATTATTGTTGTTAAAGGTTTTATTGAGCAAAATAGAGCTAAGAAATTTTAGGATTTGTGATTTGAAAGGATGATTTGAGGAATAAGTAAATTGTTGTCATTTTCTGAGAAAATTAAAACGAGCCAATCATAGGGGTGTAATTACTTGTTCTTTACTATGGTATTAGTTAGCAGTATTATTAATTTTATTAACATGTAATTATATATTTATTGTAGAGTGAACTTGGATTTGGTTTGTTGGTCTTGAACTTTCTCAAGTTTAGCTCTTGTATCAAGAACTTAAGGTAACCACTTTTCAATTTACTTTATATGCTTATTGAGGTGATTATAAGTGTATGTTGGTATTTTCAAATGATATAAGCATATGTTATTGTATTTTACATATGAAAAGTGTATATATATCAAATGTATGTTTGTGAGTAAACTTTTTAGTTAAGTGGGCTTAAATTATTTATCTTGTGATTGTGAAGTTGATTATGCATATTATTAAATATTGAAGATGAAGATGAATAATTGATGTGGAAGTTTATGATGTTGCACTACATATCAAAGTGTACAAGATTGTGATGGGATATGATTGTGAGAGGTTGATTCTTTGATATCACGTGGTATAGTGTTACTGTACGCACAGTGGATGACTTTGACATTTTCAGGCTTTTTGTATCACTCATCCTTTAGCCAGGTTAATGGTTAGCTCAAGAGATGTGACATGTTCTTTCCATATTCAAAAGAAAGGAAACCCATGGTTTGATATGAGGTGTGTAGCCTTAGGCTATGTTACACCTCATCATTGCAGGGTTGGTATAGTTTTGTTAAAAAGACTAATCATGTTATGTGTTATAGCCCATTGATTCTGTGAGCGGTTGATAAGGATGGTTAATGGAGTTTTATACATATTGAATGGTTCTTTTGAACTATTAATATTTTTTGGAAAAGCTATTTAAACTTAATGTCATACGAAGGTATATTTTGCTAGATTAACTATCTTGTAATCATTAACTTCATACTTGTTAAATTGAAATTATGGTTATGGGGTTCATGAGACTCAACTGTCATTATTTATTATGTTCAGGCCAAAGTTTAGGTGGTGCTACCAAGGGGAAGCCATCTGAGACTTGGTTTGATTTATTAATCTTGTATGCCTCATTTGATTACATAAGCATAGTCTAATGTATATTGTTGAACTTTAAAACTTTTTTTTTTGGTATACGTTGCATATTTTAAATATTTCATTGTATGCTTCTATTTGTATTGTGGGCGGAGCCCCTTTAATATGTTGTTTATTGTGTGAACTGCTTTATTATATTAGACATCAGATCTAAATGTTTTTGTATATGAAATGAATTTAAATATTTAGATGCAGATATATTTTTGTTATAATGGGTTGTGATGGTTATGATTACAATGAAAGCTTCAAATGCCTTAGCCCAAGTGTGAATTATATTAACTGTGTTTATATTGTGACAATTAGGTGGTTAAAGTTGGATCTTGGTTCAAGTCAAACAAGTCAAATTTAAGTTCACTCTACAATAAATATACAATTATAGGTTGATAAAATTAACAAGAACACTAACTAATACAATAACAAATAATAAATAATTAAACTCCCATGATTTGCTCATTTTAGGTTTTAGAAAAATGACAACAATTTATTTATTCCTCAAATCATCTTTTCAAATCACAAATCCTTACTTTTCCCAACTCTATTTCACTCCATTAAAATTTTTAACAATAATATTTCCCTCCAATCACCTTAAATGCCCAAAACTGCTCATTTAATCCTTAGTGCAAAATTCATAAATCAACTCTTTCTCAAATCATCATCACAATCACAATTTCTTTTTTTTTTTTAATAAATTATTTTTCTCACTTATTAGAAGCATCAAAATACAACTATATCCTCAATTTATCCAAAACACTAAATTCCTCACCATCAAAATTTCACCAAAAAAATTCATAGTATTCACTTTCCCTAATGAAACTCAAATCCAATCCACTTAATCCTCAATATAATCTTCAATAAACTAAAATGGATTATATAGATTTGAATATAAGAGATCTATTGTCACAAATCTCAAGTTTTCAATCAAATACCAACTTTAAGTTCTTCAAATCAACCATCTAGTTAAAAATAAATCATACCCATGATTACTCTAACACGGCCATTATAAGTTAAATAATATATTGGAACACTCAAATATTTAAAATCCTATAAACTCTAGAGTTTTTCACGATCAATAATCCTTCAACTAAAAAAATATATGAGAAAAGAAAGCTAAGTAATTTACCTTAAAAAACTCAAGCAACTTATCTCTTGTTCTCTCTCTTTCTTTGTTCAGTCGAAGCACCTCTGTTTCTTTTAATTTGGGGGAGGGAAGAGGTGGGGGTATTATTAATACTCCATCCAATTTAATGTTGGGTAGCACGGCTCAGGCTTTTGTCTGGCACCATTAACATCCGTTGCCCTCCTTTTTTTTTTTTTTTTTAATACGCTACTGCTTTAGTGCTAAAATGGCACTTTTCATTTTTTTTCCTCTTAAATAACATTCACCAATTGAAATATTTTTTTAAGCACCAATCATTATTCTAAAATATTTTCTTAGTATCATTAAATATTTTAAAGTATTTTTTTTAATACCAGTCAGTATCCTAAAATATTTTCTTAAGATCATGAAATATTTTTCCAGTACCAGTTAGTATCCTGAAATATATTTTTAGTACCATTTTGTACCCTAAAATATTTTTTCAAAATCATAAAATTATTTTTCAAGATCATGAATTATTTTTTCAATAGTATCCAGTATCCTAAAGTATCTTTTTCACACCATTCAGTATCCTAAATATCTTTTTAGTATCAATATCCTAAAGTATTTTTTTTAATAGCAGTTAGTATCCTGAAATAGCCAGTATCCGAAGTATCTTTTTAGCACTAATCAATACCATCAAATATTTTTTTCACTCTGAATGGTTCTAAAAAATACTTTAAGATAATGACTGATACTAAAAAGATACTTAGGATACTGACTGATATTAAAAAATACTTTAGGATACTGATGGAATACCGGCTAATACTGAAAAAAATACTTCATAATCTTGAAAAATTATTTTATGATCTTGAAAATATATTTTAGGGTACTGAATGGTACTAGAAAGATATTTCATGATACTAATTAGTACTGCAAAAATACTTCATGATCTTAAAAAAATGTTTTAGGATACTGACTAGTATTAAAAAAAATACTCTAAGATATTGAATGATACTAAGAAAATATTTTAGAATAGTGATTGGTGCTTAAAAAAATATTTCAGTTGGCAAATGTTATTTAAGAAGAAAAAAAAGAACAATGTCATTTTAGCACTAAAACGACAACGTATAAAAAAAAGGAGGGCAACGGATGTTAATGGTATCGGACGAAAGCCTAATCCGGGTAGCACACAAAAGCTTGATCCGAGTAGCACACAACCTCTGGGTAGCACTAAAACAGTGTCTTTTTTTTTTTATCTCATTTAGTGACACTGAAAGAGAATTTTCACCTGGCTTAAAAATTAAAATACTCAAAATAAGTGAAGATGGCTCTCCTCACAAAGGAAGACTCTCCTGTGCTATCAAAAGATCACCTCCAATCAACGAAGAAAGTTCGGAACAGACTAGGGGACTTTGCCGAGGAAAAGGAAGATGGGTCTGGTGGCATAGACACATTGATGACTGATCACGATCCCAGGGGGGCATCTTCATATCGTAACAAGCTCCTTAACGGAAAGGATGTTGTAAGTGACTCTCACAGACAGATGGAGATTGTTTTATCGGATGGGGACTACAAAATCGACAGGAACAACGACATTCCTGGAATAGAATGTTCACGTGAGATACGTGAGATCCTGTCGAAAGGTATGGAGAAGACACTAATAATTAAACTTCTGGGTCGTTCGATCACCTATCATGACCTTGAACGTCGTACGCAATCACTTTGGCAGACGCGAGGGACCTATCAGTTAGTTGAAATGGAAGGCAGTTACTACTCACTACTTTCTCCCTGGAGGATGATTATCTAAGGGTACTCACTGGTGGTCCATGGATGATATATGGAGCTTATCTCACAGTCCAACCATGGTCTTTAGATTTTGATTTTAAATCGAACACCATTTCGAGTGTGGTGGCTTGGATCAGGATTTCGGGGTTGTCCATTCGCTATTACCATAAGAGTATGTTACATGCGATTGGTACCTGCTGGGTGATGTTCAAAAGATTGATTATATGACGGAGATGCGTGATAGAGTATGAAGGGTTACCATACATCTGTTTTGACTGTGGGAAATTTGGTCATACCAAGGAGAAATGTGCAGGGAACGAGCGTGAAACTGATAAGGTAACTCTACAGGAACAGATAGCCACACCTGTATCGTCTTCTTCTGCTTTGCCAGGTTCATTTAACCCGAACCCAGTCACCAAAGTTTGGCCGGAGGCAAGCTCGTCGTCGTATGGCACATGGATGTAGGTGAAATATCCAAGAAAAGGAAATAAGCAAAATTGGCGGAAAGGACTGAAGATTGGGGATTCCAGCATTAATGGGGGATCTCGTTATAATGTTCTCTTTAAATGTGAAGATACTCTTACTTCATCCACGCAGCATGTAGAGGTGGATCTGGTGGGAATCACGACAGAGGAGGAACGGACTGCTAAAATTAAGGCACACAATTCGATAACTAACTCAAACACGAGACAATCAATTGGGGCGCACTCACGTTTAAAATTTGGAAGTCACAAAAATAATGATAGTCCACAGCGACAAGCCCAAGAATACAGGCCAAAAAAGACAGCTGTGGACCAGGGTATTTTGACCTCAGTGAAGCCCAATAAGGCCTTAGTGGAATCTAATAAAAGCCCTATTACACTTGACAATACTAAGCAGAGCCTAGAAGCTACCAACATCGCTGCAACAGAGTTATCAAAGCATAAGGATCTAAGTGGAGATGTCGATATGAGCCCAATGCATGCTCAGGTATCCAATCCGCCTATTCAAGTGGCTTCGTCCCTAGATCAAAACAAACATACTATGATGATATTACAACAAAGCAGCAGGCTTTGGATGATATTACCCAAGATAATACTGGGAGAAAACAAGACCCTAAACTCATGATATAGGAATATGGCGTAGGGGATCGAAATAAAGAAAATCGAACCTCCCAAGAGATATCTAAGTGATAGACGATGCATGGGGTTAAGCTCCAATCTAGTATTCATCGGAATTTGAAAGTTAAAAAGAAGACTCCAAGAATGCAAATTTCCAAGGATGAGTTTGAGAAACTGAAGAAAGAGCTCGAGGTACCGAAAGAAACAAGTGTAGTCCAAGCGTGTTCTTCTGATGTATCTTAGATAAGAAGTGGTGATGATGAGGACCCTGCGGGGTCAGGCATGTGGGTTTAACCTCTTTTACCTATCTTTATGGATATATGGATATTTGTTTGGAATTGCCAAGGGGCAGCAAGCAAAAGTTTCTTTGGCACTTTCTCTCATTTTATGGCGGTGTATAAGCCTGACATGGTGATTTTGGTGGAGCTAGGCATTGCTAGAATGAAGGCAGATAAATTTATTAAACAATCGCGGTTTGACTGCTCTTATCGACTGGAGGCGAGAGGCTTTTCTGGAGGAATTTGGTTATTATGGAAGGATGTCTTGACAATCACAATTGAGGTATGTCATGCACAATTTATTCATACTAAAATTTGTAAACAGAATGTTGCAGGGACAATCAATTTCATAGCAGTTTATGGCAGTCCAAACAACATGTTACATAAAGATTTGTGCAAATCTTTGTTAGAAGTAGCAAGCACACTTTCAGGACCTTGGCTGGTTGCTGGAGATTTCAAGGCCCTACTTGACAATAATGATCAGGTTGGAGGCACTGTGACTAGAGCTCACGGTTGTGATCTTTTCAAGCAATTCCTTTTTGATAGCGGATTAATTGATCTGGGTTTTTCGGGGCCCAAGTACACCTGGCGTCGGGGAACCTTACTCCAATGTTTTGATAGAGCATTGAGGAATACTTTGTGGATGAATTATTATAATAAAACGATGGTGCAACATCTTCCAAAGTTGAGCTCGGATCACGGACCGTTATTCATTCAAAATTATGGGAGTAATCGCTCTGCCTATCATCAAGGGACCTTTCGCTATTTGGAGGCTTGGAATTCGATAGAATCATTTTCTAAAGTTGTTGCAGACAATTGGGCTGATCAAACATCAATTATATCTAACATTGGGAGACTTACAAAATCAGTTCGACGCTGGAACAAGGAAGAGTTTGGTAATATCTTTCATCATAAAAGAAGAATATTGGCTAGAATAGGTGGGATCCAGAGAATCCAAGAAACCCGCTTGTCACCGCACCTAGACTAGAAGGAGAATGAGCTTCGAAAGGAATTTGAAACTATCTGTGACCAGGAGAGCTCTTTGTGGGCGTAGAGGGCAAGGCGTGATTGGATAAAATCTGGGGATTGGAACTCATCCTATTACCATACCAAGGCATCTCAGAGAAGCAGGAAGAAATTAATTTCAGGCCTTCGAGATACGAACAGGGAGTGGTGTTATGTAAATGAGACATTACGCATATGGGCTGTTAATTGTTTCCAAGATTTGTACGCAAGAGATATGGATCAGGTTCCGTTGTATCCAAGTAGGGGACTATTCCCTAGACTAGAGGATTCAGTAACTCAATCATTATGTGCTACCATATCACTAAATGAGACTCATGCAGCCCTCTTCCAGATGAAACCATTGAAGGCACCAGGATTTGATGGGTTACATGCAAATTTTTTCCAAAAAAACTGGAAGATAGTAGGACCCTCGATTCATCATATGGTTACTAGCTTCTACGACCACCAAGTGTTTGAATCTGAACTGAATGAAACTCTCATCACCCTCATTCCAAAAATCCCAAATACTGAATACCTTAAAGAGTTTCGTCCTATAAGGCTTTGCACAGTACCTTATAAAATTATTTCAAAAGTCTTAGCAAATTGCCTTAAAAAGTGGCTTCCCCGCCTTGTCCTTCCCAATCAAGCAAGTTTCGTGGCAGGAAGGTAGATTGCAGATAATATCATAATAGCTCAGGAGGTTATTCACTCAATGCGCTATAAGAAAGGCCGAAGAGGTTGGATGGCAATTAAAGTAGACCTGGAGAAGGCGTATGATTGTTTGAGATGGGGTTTTATTGAGGAGTCTCTTTATGATACTGGGTTACCAGAGAAATTTGTTAGAGCAATTATGAAATGCATTACCACTTGTAGTATGAGGGTAGTTTGGAATGGGGAACACTCGGAAAAAATTTATCCAACTAGAGGAATTCGCTAAGGGGATTTGTTATCACCATATATCTTTGTGCTATGTATGGAATGACTTTCCCAACTTATTTCCAAGCAGGTATATGATAAAAGATGGATTCCAATTAAATTAGCAAAAGACGGCCCGCCTCTTTCTCACTTATTCTTTGCAGACGACTTGGTGCTCTTTAGCTCTACAGATAGCTCTCAGGTCAATTTAATTAATAATGTTTTGCATGACTTTTGTTCAAGCTCCGATCACAAAGTACGCAGTTCTAAGTCTGCAGTGTATTTCTCAAAGAATGTCCCTCTACAATGTCAAGAATGGATTGGGGATGAGTTGGGCTTCCAGAAGATTGAAGACCTAGGGAGATACCTGGGCGTCCCCTTCCTCCACAAAAGGGTTTATGTTGCGACATATGCCTATATTGAGGAAAGAGTCATCTCTAGACTATCAGGCTGGGCAGCTAAAACATTATCGCTTGCTGGTCAAATTACTTTGGCTAAGTTGGTGCTAGCTGCACTACCTACATACGCCATGCAAACTACTAAACTCCCAATTGGGTTGTGCAATAAAATTGAACGCCATATCCAAAATTTCGTATGGGGTTGTAGTGGAAAGGTTCGTTGCCCGGGTCTTGTTAAGTGGGAAGATATGTGCCAGCCTGTTCGAAAGGGTGGTTGTGGTTTGAAGAAGCTAGATCATCAAAACCAAGCCTTCCTATTGAAAATAGGCTTCATGGTTTGCTCTTGGCCTGATCTTCTTTGGGTTCAGGTCCTGCGCAATAAGTATGGGTGGGAGAATTCCACTGGACCGTCAAGGAAGAATACGTGCAGCTCTTATCTTTGGCGACATCTACAAAAGCTTTGGAGTGATGTTGAGATAGGCTCATGATGGGAAATAGGAGATGGTTTTGGCATACGATTTTGGATGGATAATTGGGTTCCAAAAGTTGGTGCTCTTAAATATGTGGCATTCATAGATCTGACGATGGAAGAGCAGTCCCTCCCTGTTCATCACTTTGTGACATCGGATGGAGAATGGGACTGGACACAAATTAATAATAACCTACTTGCCCACGTATTACTTACTATCGCAGGCTGTAAACCTCCAGCTTCAGATGATGGTGATGCCTCCTGTTTCTGGGATTACTCATCGGATGGTAAATTTTCGGTTGCTTCTGCATATGAGTTGTTAAGTAATGATGGAGAGGAAGGGGGAGATAACCTCTGGCAGGTGATCTGGAAGTGGACCGGTGCACAAAGGGTTTGAATCTTTCTTTGGTTAGCTGCATGACAAAGCCTACTGACAAATGTAGCGAGGAAACGACGCCATATGACTGAAAACACACAATGTGAAAGGTGAGGAGCTCCTGAAGAGAATGTGGATCATGTTCTAAGGCACTGTATGTTTGCTCAGGTTGTGTGGAGTTTCTTTATACCAGCTAACCAACGTCAGGAATTTATGCAAATGGAGCTGAGGGGTTGGCTTCTCAGGAATCTTACGAAGGACAGTTATGGAGCCATTGGGCATGCCAAATGGACGAATCTTTTCGGACTAATATGTTGGAAGCTCTGGGATGTAAGGAATAAATTTATTTTCCAACATAACCACTGTCAGCCTTCGACCGTTTCTTGAGAAGTGCAAACACTTGCTGAGATTAATGCCCAAACGATGATGAATGGTGGAGTAGGACGGGATTGAGGCTCTAGTAAGCAAACTCGAATCATAAATTGGCCTCGACCTCCATTTCCATCGGTAGCTCTGAACTGTGATGGTGCATGGAAGGGAGAGATTCGAAAAGTAGGGGCAGGCTGCATTATCTGGAATCATAAGGGCCTTTGGTTGTTCGGATGTTGTCATAGTGTTGGCATTTGCACCTCACTCCAGGCAGAGCTATGGGCTTTAATGGATGGACGTGCTCTTGCCTGGACCCATGGTTATACAGACGTGGTCGTTCAGATCGATTGCTTAGTAGCGTTGCAATTGATTAAGGCTCTTGATGAGTTACACCATGCCAGCTGAGATGCTGTTGGTAAGATTCGTAGGCTATTAGCACAAGAATGGAGAGTAGCCATTACCCATGTCTACTGTGAGGCTAACAAATGTGCAGATTTCTTAGCATCTTTCGCTTTGACAATGGAGTTGGGATACCATGTTCTGGAGGCACCATCGGAGAAGATGATCCTTCTTCTAAAAGAGGATGCTATGGGAGTTGGGATCTCAAGACTATGTCCAAGTATATCCTAATCTATTGATCAGCCCTTTGTAATCGGGGAAAATATATATATATATATATATATATATATATATATATTATATTTTTTATTGTTGTTATATTATCCCCCCAATTTAATAATTAGGCCAATTCTATATATTCATTCCAAATAAAAATTTCCTCAATGTTGAACAAGTTATGGCATCTACTAAAAATAAAAATTAAAACATTTTCTTTAATTGTCACTTTAGGAAATTTACTTACACACGGAGAAATTACATGGTAAATTTTAATTATTATAAATTAATATTTTCTATTTTTTTTTAATTCCAGAATTAAAAAATTGGGATATTACTGGTATACTTTCTACTTAAGCTACATTACGTGTGAAAAATAAATTGAAAAGTGAGCGGCAATAAATTTCCCCCCCTAAAAAACTTTACTAGTTGACTTCAATGACAGCTTCGCGTCGGCGCCTAATTAAGGCCTCCAAGTCAAGTTTTGTGCTCTCTGATCGGAACATGAAACATATCACAGAAAAGGCGGCTCATTTGTCTGATGTCTCATTGTTTTGCTTATGACTTTTCCAGGATTTTGTGCCTTTAATTTTCTCCTCGAGTCTTTCAATTCATGTGAATTTATCATACTTTTGGCCAACATAAAATAACAATAAAAAACGTGATTTTTTTTGGGGGTCAAATAATAAAAAACGTGATTGGAGACTCTTCTTCACCATAATTAGTACTCCCTCCGGTCTTAATTATAGGACATATTTAACCGATTTTGGGGAGATTAAGGAGAGGAGTTAAATTAGTTAATTTTACTCATTTGTCTAAAATACCTTTATCTAAATTTTAAATGACATCAATAAAAGTAAATTTACAACACTTAGGATATATATGTGTATGTGTCTATATACATATATGTGTGTATGTATACACATGTAAGTATTTATTTATATATGCATATAATTATACACACAGACACCCCAGGATATATACACAAATGCACACACATTTTTTTATATGTATATATATATATTTGTGTGTGTGTGTCTAGCTAGATAGATATATAGATATATGTGCGCACACACATAACAAACCCCCCCCAAAAAAAAAAAACACAAATGCACACACATATTTTTTTATATGTATGTATATGTGTGTGTGTGTCTATATAGACATATAGATATGTGTGTGTGTTTACACACACACATATATAATAGACCCCCCCAATATATACAAATGCACACACATATTTTTTTATATGTATGTATATATTTGTGTGTGTGTCTATATAGACATATAGATATATGTGTGTTTGTTTACACACACACATATATATAACAGACCCCCCCTCAAATATACACAAATGCACACACATATTTTTTTATACGTATGTATATATTTGTGTGTGTGTGTTTACATATACATATATATATATATATATATATATATATATATATATTATATATATATATATATATATAGTGTGTGTGTGTGTGTTTACAAATTAATGTTAGCTTATTGATAAACAATTTAAAATCCAATAATTAAAAATTTCACTAACTATAAGAGTCTTCACACCTACATGCATGTACTCACCAAAAACCAAATAAGTGAATAAAATAGGGGTATTTTAGAAAGAAATTAGTAAAAAATAAAATTTTGTCCTATAATTAGGATCAAAGTCAACTCTTAAATTTTATCTTATAATTAGGACCGGAGGGAGTAATATTCCTCCACCCTAATTTGATTTTGGGGGGAAAAAACAAGTGCTCCTCATAGTTGACTTTGCATGATGATTACTTTTTTAAAATGCCATTATTACAATAATTTCTAATAAGTATATAGAGGGCATCTCCTTAAAAACAATTGATGGTGTTGATTATCATCAATAAAAATGGAAATTTTTTATAAGGCAGCTATTTTTTTTTTTTTTTATATAAAAAAATGGATAAGATAGTTAAAAATAATTTATATTTAGGATGTCCGAGTATTTTTTTTCATGTTATGATTGATGAGCTCATGGAATAATGAAAATCAGGTTAATGACGTCATGGACTGACCCTTCACTTGGGTCATCCCTTACGTCACCAAGTCGAGGGGTTCATTATTTTTGTGTTCACACTTTTCAGTTGAAATCCTGACAAATTGCCAGGGGATACATCTTGACCTGCTTGCTAATAATGAAGTTGAATTTTGTAGGATCTCTATCTTCCTATTCATGTATTTGCACTCAATTCCAATACGCAAATCAACCTTAAAATTGTTATTAAATAACGTAGGTGTTCAAATATAGATTGAATTCATGCATGCAATAATCTCACTCCATAACGTAATTGTCTTTTTTGTTTAATATATATATTTATTTGACATCTCCCTAAATAAGTAACTTTTTTAGAACTTGAACTCGAAACTTAAAACTTTAAGGGATCTAACTGGGCATTGCATTGTTAAACTGACTCTATATTTGTGTCTTTCTTTATTTTGTTGATGAAATTATATGTCACTATATCCACAGTTAATTTGTTTCCTTAATTTGTTGATGTGCATTATTATTCACTATTATTTTTGGTGTTTTCACATTCATGAAAGAATTTTTAGTTAATGATATAAATATTGATGTTGAATGTTTTAATTATATAGTAATAATTTGGTCTTAATATAAGATATATTTGAGTAGTAGATCTTGGTCTTAAGTTTAATTTAATTTTTTTCAACCATTTCCTAATTTATCTCATTTGATACTTCTTTAACATAATTAAGGAAGAGAAAGAATTAAGGAATTAAGGCAGATAAGTAGAGTGTTTTAAAAAAAAATAGATGATATTAACTAACTTAATTAATTTTCTTAATCTAATCCAACAGTATTTGTGATCTTTTGAGGGAACGTTATGTTTTAAAAATAATTTAAGGTAACTTTAATTTATGACTTATGTTCTATAACCGGTTTGGGTTCTCTGATCCCCCCTTTCAATGATTCTCCTTTTTTCCTCTCTTAAATTTCATATCCACTTTTTGGAGTAAAAAAATTTGATAAACATATATTTTATAAAATTATCATTATAAACATAAATAATTTTAAATTTTTAAAATCTGATCTACACAATTCACACGTTACAACTGCAATACAGCAAATAATAATAATAATAATAATAATAAACTCACAAAATGCTACATAATATTAATTTAATAAAGTATTAAATCTGAATTATTCGTTTTTTGACTTAAGTATAGGGATGAGATATTAAAAAGAAAGGGAGAAGTAGGAAAATGAGAACACAGCCTTCCCTTTACCAATGTAAATACGCCATTGTATATTCTTTTGACTTTCACATTGGGACTTTTCCCACATTAAAATTTGTGTGTCACTTTTTATTTTTATTTTTACATTTCTATAATTTTTAATTATTTAATCTGTTTTTTTATATTAATTATTCCGCCATCAGTCAGCAACGTGATAATATGAATTAGCTCCATATTGAAAAAATAATTAGGTCAGGAAATGAAATCAGCCTAATGACGTCAGGAAGTCAGCATTCTTAATTTGGACCCCCTATGACGTCACCAAGAAGAGGTGTTTCATTTTGTGTTTTCAATTTTAAATTTTGACAAAATTGATAGGTGTCATCTTATTCATGGTTGTCGGTCGTTGATATCTACCGTTATCCTTTATTAATGGTTGTCGGTTGTAGATAATATAGATTTTGCGTACACATGCCCTCTATTCCATAATAAACAAATTGTAATTAAAATAAACTATGGCTTCTTTTTTCAAAAAATTCCTCATGTGTGTCAGCATACAATTCTCTCAACAGCTCCATCGTTTTAACTCATCTAAAACCAATTTTCTTTTTTAATATTTTAAGCAAGCTAATTTTTAATTTAGTACCCTCCTCACCTTTATAAGCTTATCTTTAGTAAATTAAGGTTCAAATATTTACTAAGAGAGATATAAGTGTTCATATTTAGTACTTGATAATAAACACCTCAAATAACCGCTTAGCAAAGACAAAGCTACTTTCCGTTATTTTCTTAACATGTTACCAAATATGCGCCCACAACCTCAACAATACCTTTTTATTTTCTATTATTTTTTCAAGAGACACTTCCATAAAATTAGTGGTACAATTATTTTAGCGGGCATATCGCACTTTTAAAAAATAAATAAATAAAAGACTTATGACCCTCATTTACGTACCATAATACTATTATGATTCTATTTAATTAATTGGGTTGAATATCATTTTTACTATGGAAATGCATCCTAAAGAGTATTAGTTACCTTGAAGTTTTTGTGGTATCATTTTTATCCTGAAAATTTAAAAACAGAGCAAATATGCCCTATGATTTTTTTAGGAGCAAAATTGTCCTTAAAGTTATTTTTAGGAGCAAATTTGTCCCTAGAAGTATATAAAGAAGGCCAACAATTCAACAGTTAAGATTAATGAATGAATAAGATTACTACGTTTTTGAACTTCTAGGGTAAAAATGAGACTAAAAGAACTTCCGGATGACTAGTGCTTCTTATGTTAAACTTCTATAACAAAAATGATATTTAACTCTTAATTAATTCTTACATATTAAGAAGAGTAAGTTAACTCATGAATTATGAGCTAAATTTCCAATTTTATCTTTATCTATGATTGATTCTAAAAATCAACATGAATAATTTCTTTTTTTACTTATTGCAATTAATATAAACAAAATTGTAACAAATGCGTTTATAATTTTAAAACTGAACTTATAATAAAGACTAAACTGGACTTCTTGTTAAGACCAAAGTGAACTGTTAAAAAAGGACAAGACCAAAGTGGTGCTGGTATTAATCATTACTCTATCTCAGGGGCGTTCTGGTTTTTTATTCCGTAGAGGAAACGAGAAACCTCTGCAATATTTCTTCCTTGAAATATTGCTCTTCCCTGGCTTAAAAAAAAAAAAAAAAAAAAAGAAGTAAAGTAAAACACTAAAAA
This sequence comes from Acacia confusa, assembly GCA_037074495.1. Taxonomy (NCBI): domain Eukaryota; kingdom Viridiplantae; phylum Streptophyta; class Magnoliopsida; order Fabales; family Fabaceae; genus Acacia; species Acacia confusa. The sequence goes on along the minus strand of CM073513.1, from coordinate 6,777,479 downwards.
ACAATTCTTTTTAACTTGCGTGGGATATTTACCCACTTAAAGCTCGAAACACAATTCATTGCGTGGGGTACCTACTATCTAGAGATTTTAACGTCGGATATTAATGGAATTCAGAAGCTTTAGTGTCTCCGTACGTAATCAAGGACTAATTAAACACTACATCAGTGACCAAACTTTAAACTTATTATTAAATTAAATTGAAAATATGCATCAACCATGAGGATCAGCTTTTTGGGCCTGTATTTGTTTACTATAGTAGTAAACGTTGTACCTAAGCTTCTCAAAGGAGAGATATCTAAACAGGAGTAAAACAAAATATATACATTACAATTTTTACAAGAGACAAGTCGAAAATGATGTGAAAGTTAAATTAAGAAAACAAGTCATTCAATAAGTGACAAATTTTAGATATTTAGGAGAAGTTATACACTAAGATGGAGAAATTAATGGAGATATTAATCATAGAATTCAAGTTAGATGATATAAATAGAGAAAATGTATTGAAGCTATTTGTGAAAGTACTTATTAAGGTAAAATGGAAGTTTTATGGTGTTGCTATAAGACCAATAATATTATATAGTAGTGAATGTTGAGCTTTAAAGAGAAAATATGAATATAAAATGAGAGTAGCCGAAATGGATGTGTATTCATATAAGAAAATATAAGATTTGTAATAATCACATACACACATATCATGAAGAAAATAGTAGAGAAAAAATGAAGCAAATTCTCAATGAGATTATAAGACAAAATGTATTAGTTAACAATCTATTCTAGTTTTTTTATAAAGTACAATGACCCACCTAGTAAAATAAAACTTTATTCTTATTGTTATTATCGCTAGAAAGACAACATTAATTTTATATTACAAGCAGAATTAAATCTACCACCTCTCAATTGCAACATCAAACCTAAAGCTCGGAAATCGGGCCGAGCTCGTCAAACCAACTCGTTTAAGCCCTAGTCCTTCAAGGGTTGAGCTTGAAAATAAAAGGAGCTGAATGAAATTGGCTTTGTAGGACCGGCCTTGTAGAGCCTTGGGCTTAAAAGGGCTGGCCCTGTAATGCTAAGGGCCGGCCTATTAAGCCATTTTAATTTTTTTTTTTAAATTACATAGGCTGTCTAGACTTGAGAGTTGTGCTCGCAATTGGATGTATGGATTCACATATGATGGTAATTTACTAATTTATATGTATTTTGTATTTGTTATAAAGTTATTTATCTATTTAAGTATAAATACATAATAACTATACTCTGATGTTATGATTTGATTTATTTGTTGCATATAATGATTAAGGATATATTCATGATATGAGAGAAGAAATTCTTGATATTTTTACTTTTGAAACAGAACTTACTATTCAAAGTGAAGCACAATAAAATGTCTTTTAAATTGATGATAGTGACAAAGAAGATAACAATGATATTCATCGTACTAATGTTCTTTAGTGGTATGCTTCTTATATTTTATAAGTTATTTGTAGACAATAGTCTCCTTTTGATTACGAATTAGTGAATGTTTTTATTTGTTGAATGATTTGTATTATTTGAATATTAATGTTGACAATATTTATTTGATAAATTAGAATTTTGATTGTTGTAATTTACTAATTATATTTTTTAAAAAGAAAAAAACCAGAAGAAAAATAGTTAAAATTTAGAACAATAACTTTCAGACCTTGTAGGGCCAGCTTAGGCCCTTTTAGGTTGGACTTTAAAAAACAGATGTTTTTCTTATCCAAACCCTATAGTACCAATTTTGTTAGGCCCTAGCCCTTCAAGGGCCAACTTAGAGCTTCGGCTCAGACTCCCAATTCTAATCAAACCTACCCCCTCTCCATTGCAAGAGTTTTCATGCCACCGGCCTAACCATCTTTGTTCTCTATTCCTACTCAACGGAACGGTCAAGGAATATCTCTATTCTTCTCAACGGAGTGACCAAATGAATGCGTACGTAAACTCTTGTTGATTCATGTGTATTTACAATTTTACATACAGTCCAAGCTATTCATTTGGCAGGTCCTTCTGCTTCTGCATTGTAGTATAAGTCACATTTAGAAGTAATAAAAGAAAAAAATATCAACAAAGTGAGCAAAGTACACGGGGCTCAAATTGCACCGACCGCGATTCTCAGCTCGAATTTAACTTCCTTCTAAAATGTTCCACACTTCTGAGAAAAGGAATTGCGTTGCCTGATTTTGCACCAGCAATGATTAGTTTATCATATGGGGTGGATTCAGGATCTTGAGCAGTTCACAACAAATCGTAGGATCCAATAGATGATGATGCATTTGTATCTCAAGGATGAACAGAGCGGTTCACTTGGAGTTATGTAAGCGTAACAGCTACTACACTTCGAATTGGCACCTGCGTAGTCCTTGTATTCTCAAGCCAGAGCCCTCTCTTTAACCATGTCTGAATCTGAATCTCTGACTTGGTTCAACGCTGTTACAATTAATAAATGAAATCATTAGCTTTCATATCGTTGATAAAAATGCTTATCCAAGATCCATTTCAAGTTTTCATCGTAAAATTGAACATCAACAGCAGTATACAAGTTAATGTAAAGTCAAAAAACTGGGGGAAACTAAATATTAAACTTTACCCCTCTTCTTGATCTTGTTACGGAAACTTCTTTTCCTGCTAAACGCTCTCTCCTGTAGTATTAATAATAAATGAATCAGGCCACAGATCAAGAACTCCATTTTATGGATTAAATATTTTGTTTTTGGGAGGGGTGGGGAGGGGAGGTCTCCATTGGTATGCATTTTCCCAGGGACAAGATTTATATGTACTACTTTATGTTCAAAATTTACCACAGGTCGACCAAGTTCCCCTGCTCGGCGAACCGCATCAACAAGCTCCCTGTTAGATTCAGTGTACATGCTAGTAACAAGTCCAAATTGACCTGCTCGACCAGTTCTACCAATCCTATGCAAGAAGTCTACAGCAGAACTAGCAAAATCCACCTGAAATTGATGCACAACAACGCTGAATATAAGTAAAAACTTATCACACAGAACAAGATTTGTGCATAGTAGTAGCTCAATGAAGCATGTATGTTGACACAAACGGCAAAACAAAATCGTGTGGCATACTCATAGTGAAATTTAAACTTCCCAAAAAATGAGCTCCTTTCATAGAGAACACAACATGTGTCATGGTATGATATAAGTAGCACTTTCGAAGCTTGTTGGATGTGTGTCATCAGCATATTGCGTGAGCGTCAAAATCCAACTTATGCTTTATAGGTAGCACTATGGAAGCTTAAGAGTATTCTTTTTAAAGGTTTTGATAAACCTTTTCTAATTATCAGCTGCATCAGTAGTTTAATTTGAAAGATGGCAATTCAGATGAACACGCAAAAAATGCACAAGAAAAAATGGGTGATCTTTACATGGTGGCACAGAAATCTCAGGAGCTAATATGTGTTAATGGCAGAAATATTCAAAGTTCTAACATCCTGATGTTTGAGGAAAACATTCATCTACCTTTTGGCTTTTTGGCATGTTCTGTTAGGAGTGCCCCTCGCCCTCTTCTGGTATATTCCAGAAGAAAGTCACATAATCAGGGGTCAAAAAATAGTAGTTAGGGTCAGTTTGTGTTTTATGACAGTTTAGGGAAGTTACTCACAGAAGTTGTTGTTATCTTATCTTTTTAAGTAGCAGTTATGTTAGGAAGTTACTAGCATTGAACTCTATAAATATTTGTAAGGTGTTTTCTATGGAGTTGTGACAGAATATTATGAAATACCTTGTTTATTGGCTAGAGTACAGATCCTGGCTCTAGAGTTCTCTCTCTTTTCTACTTATTTCTAGTTTCTGAACCTAAAGATCTATCATGTTCAAACTGATAGCATTTCATAATGTTTCAGGTTTGGACTTGGCACTCCTTTGAGCATAAATTTAACCTCAGAAAATGGAATGATGAAGATAAGAATCTTGTGAATAAAGAAACAGATGGTTTATCAACATAAATTACTATTGCATGTGGGAAAAATTGTATTATTGATTGATCATAAATCTTCAATGAAAGTTTTCAGCCATTTTTATGATCATCGCCGTTCCAATTTTCTGCACACGGTGAGAGTCCAACCCTTTCATCTTCTCAATATACCATATCTTCCCTAATTTGGTTTGTTCTGAAACCTAGTGTTACTTACCGGCACTTTGATGTGGAAAAATTACAACTAACTATTGAATCAAATTGCTAAATTGCTGCAGTAATAGTAGAAGCACCTGGATAACATGTGAGACGTTAGGAATATCAACACCACGAGCAGCTGCATCAGTACATACAAGAACACCACCTTTCTCTCGGAATTCGACTAAGGCCTTAGATCGCTCATCCAAGGTGCATTCCTTATGATAGCGAAAACATTCAATCCCAGCTCTGACCAATATCTTTGCCACAGCTTCAACAGCCTCAACAGTGTTGGCAAACACCATTGTTCGAGAAATGGCCCCAAAACTATCCAAATTTTGACTGAAACCTTGTTTCACAGTTTTTATGAGTTCATCCACCTGTGTATCAACAGTAACTTCAACCCACCTCTGCTCCAATCTGAAATTGAAAAGAAATATAAATATATCAAGTCATGAATGAATCAATCATATAATTTGCCAATATGCCCAGGATAACTTGGACACAGTCATGCATGCTTTTCACATGGGTTTTCAACAAATAAAGCAAAGCAGATACTCACATGACTTTAGTAATTTATCCATTTGGGAGAGGAACCTGACTTGAAAATACTAGAAGTTGAACATTTTGTAAAGTCTTTAATTTGAGCAACTACACATCTCTGACATCACAAATGGTCAAAAGACCAACAGAAAAAATGCCTCTATAAACTTTTGGCTTTTCCCCTCTGTAAAATACTAGACAAATTATGTAACTTCTTTGTGGTGAAGAATTTGGATCTGTATCTTGGGCTAGGCCCTTTATGTCACCCGGAAAAAGAAAAAAAGAAATTTGGATCTGTATGCAGAACAATGCAAAAGCGCATGAAATAATTCTACTTGTCTTCAACTTGAAGAATGGACACCTTATCTCTGAAAATCTACATTTATTACAGCTTACATCAATCGAATATTCTCAAGGATATTAAACCAGTTTTCGTGCTCCTAACACTATTGATTATGATATTACATGATTCAAGATCTCCTTCTTATGCACCCCTCTTTACCTTGTTGTCATTGACAAAAAAAAAGCATCAATTTCAAGCAACAGAACCACTTATGTTTGCAGCTATTAATATATCCACACAATTTGATCATAGCAGCAGCTAGGTAGCAAGGAATAAAATGAAAATTCACTATTGATAATGAATTCAAAGGTAAAGAAAATGAACTACCTTGGGTTGTGACAATGAAGATAGTTTCCACTAACCCACTCGGCATCAGGAAACATATGTTTTAATATCGCACCAGCTGTTTTCTTCCCGTTCACAGGAAGTGTGGCTGCAACAAAAATGTACTGCTTACTACGCTCATAATATTTCCTCACTCTCCTCCAGTCACTTCTTTTGATTGAGCCAGCTTCATCACTGGTGTCAACCGTATGGGTATCATCATTCCCATCTTCAGAGATGGTGTCTTCAGTGGGCTGTTTCTGTTCACCATCTACAGCACTGTGTGATGACAAGGTGGATTCTAGCCCCAACGGTAACTCTGATACTGGTTCTTTTGATTGAGATAATAGTTTTTCATCAAAGCGAAGCAAGTTTATCAGACGAATCACTTTATTTTGGAAACTCCCACAGAGAAGCATATCAGCTTCATCAAATACCTGCCAATAACCAATAACAAGCATATAAATAATAACAGTTGTGGATTAATTGAAACGTAATCTGAATCAATCTATTAAATAAGATCATAATACAAGAACAATACCACATATTTAACACTGCGCATGAATTCCATTCGACGGTTTCTGCTTTGCTCAACAGAATTCAGGAGAGCAACAGGTGTTGTCACAATGATATCTGGTTCACGAATTGGCCATCCCTGGGTAGAGAAAAAAAAACGCTTGAATCTTGATCAAGTAAATCAGGTTCCAAATTTAACAAGGAAGCCAACACTTGCATAAAACACAACCTTGCTAACACAGATAATGTAGCAAGCCAAAATAACGTAAATTGCACAGACATCAGTACCTGTTTGCCACAAATGGCTGCCACACTAACAATCGGAGCACCATTGTCCCCACAAATACTGTTCGCCATTTGAACTACTTGTTCACAGAGTTGTACATTTGGACAAAGAACGAGCAGAATCTTACAGAGAGACTCTTTTTGATTATCAACAGTATTTTCAGAATTGTTGTTGGACCCTCGTAGCCTATCAATTAGTGGAACTAGGTAACTATGTGTTTTACCACTGCCAGTCTCTGCAGCAATAACCACGTCCTTTCCAGAAAGCACAGATGGTATAGAAGAAGCCTGAATTACGAATAAAACAATTATAGACTGATGAAAAGTGAGCTCGTCATACGCCATATTATAAAAAAAAAAAAAATCAAATCTTTCCTTCCCATTCAAGATGTAGTTAATCAGTACTGAAGCATGTAGCTACTTAATTCCACTCTGGGGGCGCAAACTAAGTTTAACAATACACATGAAAATCACAAGTGAATAGCCAAAAGAACCCAAATTTTGAAATACAGGGTATGCAAAATCTCAGCAATGACAGAAGAAGCTTTGCGGAAACAAGTGAAAATGAAGATAGCGATAAGAAGAGGACCTGGACAAGAGATGGCCTATCGAGACCAATACTTGAGAGAGCTCGGGAAATGGCATCAGACAGACCAAGTGAATTCCACGAAACATTTTCTTCCGCCAAGAATGTGTCTCTCCCATTTGCATCTGCTACCGCCACGACGGTACTCCCGAACGCCCGGAATAGCCGTTGGCGAGGACGAGGAAGCGAAACGTAGGGAACATGAACCAAAGAAGGCGAAGAAGTGGAGAAGAAGGAGTAAGCATGCTTAAAATGGGAGAAGAAATGGGATCGAATTGATGGTATTTGGAGATGTAACATCAAAGAAGTACGGGAAAGAATCATCGGCTTCGTCTTTAGAGGTGGCTTTGAGAGTAGAAATGACCCCTCACTGCGCTTCAACTTTGAAGCATGAAGATAAGGGTTTAGGGTTTAGGCCTACTGCGCACCGTTTGTTTCGTTATTATTGTTGACAAGAGAATTGAAAAACAGGCTTTGATTGTTCGAGTGGGAGTGAAATTTTGGTCAGCGAAGGCAAAATAATCAAAAGAAACGAAAAGAAATTTTGGTCATCGTGATGAAGTTTTTATTTTTCATAAAGGCATCGATCTTTAAAATTATGACTCCCACCCAACGATGATGATGTGTTACAATTATAGTGGTAGTGTTAAAGTGGTACTCTTTTGGCAAAAAAAATAAAAGGATTAAGGTGCAAAAATACACATATGTTTTTTTTTCAGAAGTGCCCAACACTATATCTTTTTTTTTGTGTAAAAATACACACGCCGTTAGGTTTTAAGAGCAAAAATATCACTTCTGTTAACTGACCGTTAACCATGGTGAAATTACTTTTTTGCCCTTAGTTTAAAATAATTAAAAAAGAAAAGGGTTAAGGGCAAAAGAGTAATTTCACCATAGTTAACGGTCAACTAACGGTCAGTTAACGGTCAACTAACGGAAGTGGTATTTTTACTCCTAAAACCTAATGTATTTTTGCACCAAAAAAACATATGGTGCTGGGCGCTCCTGAGAAAAAAACATATGTGTATTTTTGCACCTTAACCCAAAATAAAAAGTTAATGTAGTAATCAGTAAATTAATAAAGTTTAATAATAATAATAATTATTATTATTATTGTGAAAACAAGTTGAGAAAGAAGTTGAATGGTTATTTAATTCAAATCATAATGTCTATAAGACTTTGTTTATGAATAATCTTTAAGTATCTTGCTCTTTGAAGCTTGAGGTTTGAAGAATGCCCGAAATTTAGTCAAATTTTTACGGCATAACTCACATAAATACATTAAAAATATTTTTAAAAAAAGTAAGTTGGAATTATTGCTCTCCGAGATAAGTTTTGCAAGCATTGGTTGATTTTTTATACTTTCGTATTAACTAATAAATGATACTATATTTAATTTATGATAAGCCACATCATAGGGACTACAAATTTAGGAGGGAAAAAAAATAGAACCATGCAATTTAATGCCGTTGCCATTTGCCACTCATTTTTATTTTCTGACTATTAATATAAAATATATTTATTTAATTTGATTAAATTAAATAAATTAATTCAGTAAGTTAATGTGTTATGTATTTTTTAAACATCTTTTTTAATTCTCTATTATCTCTTCTTTTCATTAATTATTTTTAAGAATATCAATAGAGATAAATTAAAAAAGATTGATAAATACTAAAATTATATTTAAATTAACTATTTAAAATTATATTAAAAATACATCTAAGCTTTTTCCAGAAGTGTCCAACACTATGTGCTTTTCTTTAGAGCAAAAATATAATTTTGGAGCAAAAGTCACACCATTATATATATTACTGTTCATCGTCGTTGTATTATTATTTACTTCATCTCTTTTCTTTTATTACGGTGAAACTCTTACTCCAAAATAGTTAAACACATGTATATTTTTACATGATGCTAGATGTCTTTAGAGAAAAAACTCATATGTGCTTTTGCACGTTACCTATATTTTATATTACTTAGCATTGGGGTATTTTGTTCTGGCAAGCACAACGCCACTCACTTATATATTGTGCTGTGAGCTGTGGGCTGCATTCGACGCACTATTTTGAGCTGTATACGAGGCTTTTGTAAGATCACTCTCCCGAGTATATAATTTCTTTTTATACGCAAGAAACGGGGACCTCCGGCAAAATCCGGATCTGACGTGATATTTTACTCGTTAAAATAATCACAATAGTCTGTTCCACGGAAGAGATTTAAGGGCTTCCGGGGAATCTTCTCCGTAGATACTCCTAAAAAAATCAAAAGATCAAACTTTTTGAAGTTGACAATCCAATTCCGCAACTATAAGTATCCTAGTGTCAACAAGGTTTCTTCTTGCTTTGTGCTTCTTCGGATACATATTTTGAGGCTGTCATTTCAACTCTGTTCTCTCCCAAAGGTAATATCCGAATTTTTTTTTTTGGTCCAGCATTCCAAAATCCTCCTTCATTTAAACTGTTCTTTGATCCAGAGAGTCATTGGAGTTAGTCAAATCTTTGCCTTTTTGTGTGTTTCAGACAATGGGTTGGTTCGAGATGTCAAAAGTTGTCTCTCTGGCTTTGCTTCTTCTAGTTTTCGCAACTTTTCAGGAAGTAATGTCCGATGAACACCAGCCTCTCTCTAAAGTTGCCATTCATGAGACAATATTCGCTCTTGATGAACATGCTTATATCAAAGTCACTTCCAATGTCCTTGGATTAAGGGTAAGCTTTTAATTTTCTAAACAGAGATCTTACTAAAATAGTATGTTGCAGAAGCTGATTTGGGATTCTTTTTCCCAGATAAGTTTTAGAGGAATTAGGTCAAAACAGGATAATTTCCTTATCCTGTTCATTTCTATTTATAGCCAACAGCTACCAATAATACATTGACATGTGTCTCTATAGGAGTATTCTAGAATACAACAAGAAATATACATTTCACAGTTATTGCAATTACAAATAGGAATAACATATATTCTAACTCCCTCCTTTACTTTGGGCCTGCTTCTTCTTCCTTCCCTTTTGACTGGTTCTTGTAAGGGACTGAACCTGTTGGGTTATTTTCCCTGGAGTCACAGTGACTCCTAATTTATCTCTCAGCAGACAGAACTGAGTATGATTTAGTGGCTTTGTCAAGCAGTCAGCCACTTGGAATTCAGTGGGAACATATTGCGCCTTCAATACTTTAGATAGAACTTGGTCCCTTACAAAATGCACATCTATTTCAATGTGTTTTGTTCTAGCATGGTGGACTGGATTAGAGGCTAGTGCAGCTGCACTGGTGTTGTCACACTAGATGGTTGGAGTTCTATAAACCTTCAATTTTAGTTTAGACAGTAAGGATTGGATCCAGCTGAGTTCTGAAGCTGTGTTGGCCAATGAGCGATATTCTGATTCACAACTGGATCGAGAGACAACTAGTTGTTTCTTGGATGACCATGTGACAAGAGAGTCACTCAAAAAGACACAGTAGCCCCCAACCAACCTTCTATCATTTGGACATGAGGCCCAATCTGCATTAGAGTAGGCGGCTATGTCGAGCATGGTGGAGGGTTTTATGTGAATACCATAGTAGATAGACCCTCGCAGATACCTCAAGACTCGCTTGACTGCCTTCCAGTGTTCTGTTGTAGGTCAACTAAGAAATTGGCTCAGCTTGCCTACGGTAAAGCTAATATCAAGTCTAGTGTTACAAACTTTACTGCAGAGCCCCAACAGCACTTCGGTATTCTGTAGGATTGGCAAGCAACTTTCCAGAATTGATGGATAAGGACTTGTGAGCCTACATTGGTGTAGGACAAGGAGAAGCATGAGACATGTTGAATCTGTCCAGTAGATCGCAAATATATTTTCCCTGTGTCAAATAGAGACCAGTGTGGTCTCGGTGTGCTTCTATCCCAAGGAAGTAATGGAGAGAGCCAAGGTCTTTTAGAGAAAAAATACATTTCACCCCGCTGGAAGTCAGCCTGCACCAACTTCTTCAACTCCAGCCCCTTCCAATAATCATCCTATGCAAACACAAAGCAAGCATGAGATCTATAAGCCAAAAGTTCCTTATGTTGGCTTAACGCAAGTCTCTGAATATGTCCCATCAACCGCCAAGGAAGCTCTCCAGCTGCCTGATTGGAAACATGCTATGACTGAAGAGTTTAATGCTCTCAAACGGAATTCTACTTGGACTCTTGTTCCTCGCCTATCTACACAAAATGTTGTTGACAACAAATGGGTCTTTAAACCCAAGTTCAACCCTGATGGTACCCTAGCTAAACGACCAAGGGTTTTATCGATTTCTATGAAACTTTTAGCCCAGTCATAAAAGCATCTACCGTTCAGATTATTTTGACCATTGCGCTGAATTGGCAAATTAAACAACTTGACATTAATAATGCCTTTCTGAATGGTTTTTTATCTGAGCCTGTTTATATGGAACAACTAGAAGGTTTTATTGACTCTTCCAAACCCGGCCATGTTTGTAAACTGTCAAAGGCCCTATATGGCTTGAAGCAAGCACTGAGAGCATGGTTTGATAGGCTCAGAAATGTTCTTTTAGCTTGGGGCTTTACAAATTCCAGAAGTGACATCGCTCTTTTCATTTATTCTGATACATCTCAAATTTTGATGATTCTCATTTATGTAGATGATATTCTTGTGACTGACAGTAATTCATATAGCCTCAAACGTTTTACTACAACCATCTGGTGTGAGGAGCAAAGGAATGGGGCATCGATGAAGGGAGGACGGTGGTGACAATAGGCTCGTGTGAAAGCTGAGAAGAGGGTATTGTGGTAGTTGTCGGCGTGTGAGAGATGATAATATGGGAATTAGGGTTTTCAGTCAAAGGTGGTGGGGTGGCTAAGGTTGATTGGTGGGTGAAATTCCCAAACACCGTTTTCCTGGTTGGCAGGCTTTGATACCAAGATAAGTTTTAGAGGAATTAGGTCAAAACAGGATAATTTCCTTATCCCTGTTCATTTCTATTTATAGCCAACAGCTACCAATAATACATTGACATGTGTCTCTATAGGAGTATTCTAGAATACAACAAGAAACATACATTTCACAGTTATTGCAATTACAAATAGGAATAACATATATTCTAACTTTACCTTAATTCACTGTTTCAGGGGCAAGATACAGAATGGATTAAACTGGAATACGGTAATCCAAAACCATCAAGTGATGATTGGATCGGAGTATTTTCCCCTGCAAATTTCAGGTAGAATTTAGTCTTAGTCATGTCTATTAAATCATTACCTCCTCCTTGATGAGGTTTTTCATGGAGGGATTAAATCAGCTAAATAATATAAATGTTGTATATGATTGGATTATATATTAGTTTGCAAGTCAGACACAAATTTATTTGGAGAAAAACAATAAATATTTTTACTTGAAAGTAAATATAATTAGTTTCCTAAATCTTTCCAAAAAAAAGGTCAATTGGATCTTATATATATAAGAAGGAGGGTAGTGATAGTGTTGATGAATTAATTGGAATTAATTTCGTTTCACAATGTCCAGTTCTTCAATCTGTCCTGGGGAAAACAGAATGGCAGGTCCTCCATTCTTATGTTCTGCGCCTATTAAGGTTCAAATGACACAAGTCACTCATTTTTCTCTCTCTTTTATTCTTGATAAGAAGAAGGTTTGTGAGGTTTGATATGGAAATGTCTCTTTTCTTTCTTTTTTTTTTTTTTTTTTTTTACAGTTTCAGTATGCAAATTTCTCCAGTAAGGAGTATGAATACACAGGAAAAGGTTTGTTGAAGCTTCAGCTGATTAATCAAAGATCAGACTTCTCTTTTGCTCTGTTTAAGGGTGGTTTGTCAAATGTATGTTTTAAGAATTCATCCTTATAATTTTCTTGTTTCTATTGTCAACTATATCTTGTACAATATAATCCTTTTGTTTGACTACTTTTACTTTGTTAGTTCATTGGATTTATAATGTTTGAGAGTTCCGAAGTCTTGATTATACATTATGAATTCTGTGTTTCTTCTATTAACAGCCCAAGCTAGTTGCAGTTTCAAACAAAATATCCTTTGTGAATCCAAATGCTCCGGTATATCCACGATTAGCACAAGGGAAAAGTTGGAATGAGGTAAGAATAAATCTCTATTTATTTCAATATCTACTCTTATGGTGCAACAAATGTTCATTTAATTGCAACTCAAAATCTTTCTTTGCTATGCTATTAGCATATGAATGTGCAGCTCAAAATCTTCACATTTTTACCAGATAACTGTAACATGGACAAGTGGATATGGGATCAATGAAGCTGAGCCTTTTGTAGAGTGGGGTGTCAAAGGTGGAGACCGTGTGGCATCTCCGGCTGGGACACTGACTTTCGATCGTAATACCATGTGTGGTATGCAATTCTTTCATGCGCCATTCAATTGTAAACTTTGTGATGTTTACTTGTTTGAGAGTCAGATAAGAAAGTTCTTTTACAATGGCAAACCATCTTTTTATCCTTGATGGCATAAAGCAATGCAAAAAACGATAACTATTTTAGTCATTTCAAAATCTAGTTAGCTGAATTCAGTTTTCACTTAAACAAAGGAAAGGGATGGTCTAATCAGAAAATGGCGTGAAAAATCTAATCATCTACATGTATATACTTATATTAGGTGCACCGGCAAGAACTGTGGGATGGCGTGACCCTGGATTCATACATACAAGTTTTCTGAAGGATCTATGGCCCAACAAAAGGTATGCTATTAATTTGCAGTGTTTCTGTTAACTCATAGTAACTTGTAAGCAAAAACCAAAAAATGACTGACGCAAATTGAGTTGATATCAAATGAAGAACAGACATATCTCAGATAACTTGCACAAATTTTTTTGATGAGATCCATTTAGTGATGGTTATGGAAATAAAGTGTGGATGTTGAGTAACTCTGCGCCCCTTTTACTCTTTTATCCTTCATGACTTGGTTTAATAAGAAAGCGAAGTCTTTATTGGTTGATTGTTACTTCAGCTAAAATATTGACTTATTCTGTGAATTATAGATAAGATTGCAAATTTATTTACAGTAGTTCAATGTACATGATACTTGCACTTTCGTTTTTACTATTTTTCAGGTACTCATACAGGCTCGGACATAGATTATTTAATGGTACAATTGTTTGGAGTCTAGTTTACCAGTTCAAAGCACCTCCTTTCCCAGGGCAAGATTCACTGCAACGTGTAGTCATATTTGGCGACTTGGGAAAGGTTTTCTTCTCTCTTTATTTTCTGTTTTTTTGTTGTGGAAATTCATTTTTTCATCTGAATACAGACCATTTCAGTGTTTGGTACATACATGGATGAGATCATTTAGTTATTTGGATCTCAAATAGGTTTTGCTCCACTAGGAGTATAGGTTACTCTTTTCTTACTCGTCATACTCTTGTTCTATTTTACATTGCCAATATTCTTTCCAAGAAAGGATGTTATTCATTTTATTGTTATCTTATGTTTCAATTTGATTTTCCCACAATCAGGCGGAAGCTGATGGTTCCAATGAATACAACAATTTCCAGCCTGGATCACTCAACACTACAAAGCAAATCATTCGTGACTTGAAGGACATCGATATAGTCTTTCACATTGGTGATTTATGCTATGCAAATGGATACATTTCACAGTGGGATCAGTTTACTGCACAGATTGAGCCCATTGCATCAACTGTGCCTTACATGATAGCTAGGTCTGTCATAATATGCAAGCATTTTTGTTTTCAATGGTTTCTGCCTTTCTGGGGTTCAACTTCTTTTATTCACCGCTCCTGTTATATTTGCTTCAGTGGAAACCACGAGCGCGACTGGCCGGGAACTGGATCTTTTTATGGCAACATGGATTCTGGAGGAGAATGTGGTGTATTGTCTCAGACTATGTTTTATGTTCCTGCTGTGAACAGAGAAAAATTCTGGTATTATATATTTTAACTTCAACCTTTTTTTTTTGTTGCATAGAACAAACCATGTATTGCATTTGCAGCTGTGTTAATTTGAGTGATGGTTGATTGGTTAAATTCACTTATCTGCCATGTAGATGTAATCTGTAGGTAATACGCATTTTCTAGGGAAAATAGATGAAAAATCTTTGTTTGAAAATTTTATTGGCAAAAAGGATCTGAGTTCAAATAATGTACTTTTTGTGTATAAAATCTTTAAGAGTACTAGTACTTTGTATATATAAAAGCATATTAGGTCTTTCTGGCCAATAAAATTTTCAAAGAGGGACTTTTCACTATTTTTCTCCATTTTATTTGGATATCAAATATGTATTTTCCAGACATGTACTAGGGAATGAAAGATATTTTCTTCTGCTTCCAGTTGAATTAAATTTAATGATATTGGTCTCATTTTTATATGGGGAATCTCTGAAACTAGTGTTTTTTTGCTATTGGCCAGGTACTCTGTTGACTATGGGATGTTCAGGTTCTGTATAGCAGACACAGAACATGATTGGAGAAAAGGATCAGATCAATACAAATTCATTGAGCACTGTCTAGCATCAGTTGACAGACAAAAACAGCCATGGTTGATATTTCTTGCTCATCGTGTTCTGGGATATTCTTCAGCTAGTTTTTACGTAGAAGAAGGCTCTTTTGAGGAGCCAATGGGAAGAGAGGACCTTCAAATCCTCTGGCAAAAGTACAAGGTTGACATAGCCATGTATGGACATGTCCATAGCTATGAAAGAACATGCCCCATATATGAGGTACGACATTATATAGTCTCTCCAGTCCTATTTATAAGAAGACTATATCCATTTTTAGTCCCTTTTCAAAATTTAATGAAACATTTTATGATTCAGAATATTTGTACTAGTGAAGAGAAGAACAATTACAAGGGCTACTTAAATGGGACAATACATGTAGTGGTTGGTGGAGGAGGAGCAGCACTTGCAGAATTTGCCCCCATAAACACCAAATGGAGCATATTTAAAGATCTTGACTTTGGATTTGTCAAACTTACAGCATTTGATCATTCAAATCTCTTGTTTGAGTACAAGAAGAGCAGTGATGGACGAGTTTATGACTCCTTCAAGATATCCAGGGATTACAGAGACATCTTGGCTTGCGGTGTCGATAGTTGCTCACCCACAACATTGGCATCTTAATCAGATGATCTTGGGGGGGAAAGATTGTTGATTTTTTTGTTTTTTGTTTTTTGTTTTGTTGAATAATATGATGATGATCTGTGCGGAGGAACGTGTAAATAAGATTGTATGAAATGAATGTTTAATTTTCCAAAACAAATAAGGTTGACATTTTATTACTTGGAATTTGCCAATCAAATGGGTCTTTCTTTTGGCTCAAAATTTAAGCTGAAAACAGGAAATTCCACTCAGCATTGAGATTGGGTAGATAGGCACGTCTTATTTACTTCCATGGTTAAATTTGAGCCACTGTAATTGTCATGTATTATTGCATTAAATATTATGGAATGATATAATTGGTATTTTACAATTTGTTAAATAAGTAGTGAAATTTTCAACGACAGTTTTTTTGTTATATAGAATCAACAGAGTGCAATTCATATCCATTACAAAAAGAAGGGGTTGAAGTTAAAAGTGTTTGAATGGTTAAGTAACTTGATATGTTTAATTTTATCCAATAAATCATAAAGAACAAGATGTGAGATGAGAATTATCAGCCTAACCCAACTTGATGTGTATATTCTTTTTTTTTTGAATGATTTCTTTTCTTAATACATTTTAGATTATAAATTAATTTTACAAAGACTTATTTAAGATTTCATTTCTTAATTTTATTTAAAATTTTTAATTGATAATATCGGGAAAAAATATTATACAATTTATATAATATAAAATATAATTTATTATCATGAAATAACTTTTAGAAAGTATTTCTTGAATAAATAAAATTAAATTTTTAAAGTTCTTTTATTTTATTACAAATTATTTAGTGTCGGGTTAAGCCCACATGCCTGACCCGTTATTAGGTCGGTTTGGGCAAACTACAAATGTTTTAAATAAAAGAAGAAAGAGAAAGAAAAAATGGACTCTTGGAGATTGAAGAACTTCTTCCACGGTTTGAGGTTGGTACCTCTGGCGCTCGTCGTGCTCATCAACCATTTACTACGATTTGTGTTTTCTGAGGCCTAAGGCAATATGCAGGTATCAGTTCTGCATAAGCCCTCTGAATTTTTTTTTCTTTTTTTTTTTTCTCCAGCCAGTTAAGAGGATTGCCTTATTCTTTTTTCTGGAAAATCTTGGTGGTGTCATGTAGTAATAATCTCCAGATTTTTTTCCCTCCTCGAACTCTACGAATAGTCCAAGACTTGAAATTCCCCTCATTTCTATCTCCTATTACGATGCAGGCCAGTGATAGGTTTAACATCAATTCCCAACTTGAGCATCTCCAAGCTAAATATGTTGGAACTGGGCATGCTGATTTAAATAGATTGTGAGTCCTTTTTCCTTGAATTCGTATCCTTATCAAGTTTTCTTCCTGAACTCTCCGTATTTTTTAATTTGTTTGTTCTCTCTCTCGTTTTATTCTTCTTCGACGTAGTGAGTGGGCAGTGAACATTCAGCGTGATAGCTATGCATCATATGTTGGTCACTACCCTATATTGGCATACTTCGCTATTGCTGAAAATGAATCGATTGGAAGAGAACGTTACAGCTTCATGCAGGTTCTTTCTCTTCTCTCCCTTTCCCCCTTTCAATGAGTTAGTTAGTTGCTGCATAAATTATGCGTTAGTCTGAATTTGGCGATTGGCTTGTTATTGTCATTGTGTTATTAATTAAAGAAGGAATCTCAGCTTGCTCGGTGTGTGTGTGATTTTTATTTTTAATATAGTTCTCTGTTTTCTACTATTTCACAGAAGAAAGTACTTTCTCTATTTAATTTGGTACATGGCCATTGTTTGACAGGGTCTTTGATTCTATGGACTGAAGTTGCATAGTGGTAGCTTGTTACAACATCACATCTCATTAGTTGGCATCAACTCAGATGTGACTTAGTTTACCTGAAATCTTGAGGATTCAAATTCACATGTAGATGAATTGATAAAATGGTGAATTAAAATAAAGATTATGGAGAAGGTTGTTAAAAAGAAAAAGATACTAGGAGAGGGAGGCATTAGGTGACACTCTTTGTGTCTTTCAGAAAATTGAGTGACTAGATGATTTGTATATGCTCTTACGGAACTTATATTGTGTTTTAGCATTTCAAAGAAACATTGAATTAACGAAAACAAGCCAAAATTGACTATTAGGTAATGAACAGGATCTTTTATAATTTGTAGAAAAAACCATCCTGGTCTAATGAGAAGATATTTGATTGAGGTTAATATTGACATCTTTTGGTGTGATATTTTAATATAGGTTTGAAAAATGGATCCCTGATCCCATCAAATTATAGTAGTGAGTTGATTTGTTAAATGTTGTATGATGATTCCTTTTTCTTACAAATGAAGCCAATGCTATTGGAATAGGCAGTGGGGTAAAGGGGCATGAGTAGGGATTGAAGACATGAAGCCCATTGTGGGTGCCGTAAAAGCTATTAGCTCATTTGCCATTATATATTGTTATCATATACTACCTCTGCTTCAAAATATATAACCCAGTTAACTTTTTTTTTTAAAAGAGATTAAGGAAGTTAAATAAATTATTTAATCAGAGTATATGTTGTATATCATTAGATTATAAGTAAGTTTACAAATCAAGTAAATTAGTTTGAAAAAAAAACGATAAAAATAAATACCTTAAAGTAATTTATTTAGCTAGCTTAATTTCTTCAAAAAAAGTCAACCAAGACCAGAGGTAGTAGCTATTATCAGCTTCTTGTGATGGTGTTTGATCTTTTGAAGTTACTAACTGTTATATAACTCAAGCTATTGAGTGACAACAAATTTTGTCCCCAGTATCTATCCTAAATGAATTAGTTGTTGCATTTCTTATCTTTCATGTGCAGAAAATGCTCCTGCCTTGTGGTCTGCCTCCAGAGAGAGAAGATTGAGAATTGCCATCTGGATCACATAGTGAATCATGTTTGCCAGTTGTAGCATTGGATCATTTATAATATTGTGTTGATCAGTTGGTTGTATGATTGTATCACTGGTTAGAGTCTGTTTCACCCTCTGTTAGGGTTCTCACTTCTCACTGCTCCAGCATTGTTTGCGCTGGAGCTGGGAAATTTAGAAACGGGGATTATGTGCTTACTGCATTGTTCATTTATAGTGTCATCTTAATGTTTTCTTCAAGGGCAGATACGTTTAAATTGGTTATGTTATGTCAAGCATGTGTTTTGAACCTGATGAATACAGCCTTGAAATAACTTTTAACATGGCCATTTTTATATTTGCCATTTGCCAAGCAAATAGCTTTTGTTTCATCAATTTGTTAAAGTGAATCAGTGATGATTTTTTATGACAAACATTCTTGATGCAAATGCAATGAAAGGCCATGACCAAAAAGTGAGAGATGATCAATCCTTTCAGAGATCACTTGTGTCATTATATATATATATATATATATATATATATATATATATATAAGACAGAGAGAGATCACATGTATCAAATGTCATTTTCTGTGCCATATGTATCTATTGGCAGTAAGACCTTAAGGAATAGGGAAACCTGAATTTATTGGCAATAAGGACTGGTGGGTTCCCCTATGCTCTCATTTCATATATGCTGCATCTCACCCCACTTTCTCTCAACCTTGTTGTGATCATTTTGGATTCTCTCGCTTTAACACATTTCAATCTCTTATCACTTGAAGCTACTGCAACACTTAGGAGTTGAATGGCTCAGTATTTAGCTTCCTGAGCATAGAAAGAGTAGTGTGTTGATGATATATGGTATATACAGAGTGTACAAACACATGTAGGACTAGAAGAGTGACACTTGTACAGGGAAATCTAACTAAATACTTACACAATCTATTAGGTTTTCATGCATGTGACCTTTAGTCATTACTCAATATATATACACTTGAACGAATGAACACACACATTTTTTTCATTGGCTTGCCTTACACTTGACAACTAAATAGCACTGTTATATTATTCTCATTCATAACTTCATAGGCTGGCCTTTCTTTCATTTGTCAGACCATCTGGAAGTGACTTTTTTCCCAAAGTGCCCCTTACCAAAATGCCTTCACTCTGAAACTATTTCCTATTGTGCCCCTCTTAGGAAACATATTCCCTCTTTGCCCCTAGTTAGTCGACTAAAAAAGGGATTTAGTCGACTAAATGGGGGGGCCTCTTTTTTTTGAATTTTGTCGACATTTAGTCTTTAGTCCTGGCATTTAATCGACTAAATGTCGTAGGGTTAAAATTTTTTCAATGCCCCCGACATTTAGTCGACTAAATCCCAGGATTTAGTCGACTAAATGTCGACAATAGTAAAAAAAAAAATTGTGATGAAGTGTTTTTATGAATGTAATCTCAGTAGTCAAAAATATATATTCTTACGGCACTATGATGAAGTTTCTTTATGAATGTAATCTCTTGACGCAGTTTCCATGTGAGTCTTGAATTAGACGAGCCCATGAAACTTCTCCTTCAAGATCGATAATCAATGCCCTTCCCGCTTCTTTTTCTCCACCATTGAACTGGGTCTCCCATTTTGCAGATTTTGCCTACTTAGGAGATTAAAAAAGGGTCTCAATCTCCAAACCAATTGAGTAATTGAGTTCATTGCCAGATCGGCCATCTTTCTCCATCGTGTCGTTGTTTGCTTCCCCTCCCTTTCTCTCTCTCTGAGATTGCCACCAGACCTTCCAGCCATCCAAAAGATATCTATTTATATTTTTTTTAAGATAGATTACTTTAGATAAGTTTATTGATTTATTTTCTAATTAAATATGTTTTTAATTTTATAACATGATATAGTTGGAAGAATCTTTAGATAAGTTTGTTTGTTTTTAACGTGGTTTTGTTAAGATTTTGTCATATATGTTAAGATTTTGTTAAATTAAATTTGATCTAAAAACGTATTATAATTTGATTTAAGATTTTGATATAATTTTAATTTAATCCATCAAACTCAATTTAATATATTGATCAACCCATCAAATTTAAATGTTTTTTAAACTTAAATTTAGATCAAAATCTTAAATCAAATTATAATACTAAGATAACAAAGATATAATATGTTTTTTAAATTTAAATTTAGATCAAAATCTTAAATCAGATTATAATACTAAGATAACAAAGATAATTATGTTATAATCTAGTATCATATTTTATTAAGATACTTGTAACCACGTTAAAAACAAACAAACTTATCTAAAGATTCTTCCAGCTATATCATGTTATAAAATTAAAAACATATTTAATTAGAAAATGAATCAATAAACTTATCTAAAGTAATGTATCATACAAAAAATATAAATAGACATCTTTTGGATGGCTGGAAGGTCTGGTGGCAATCTCAAAGAGGGAGGAAGAGAGGGGAAGCAAACAGCAACACGATGAAGAAAGACGGCCGATTTGGCAATGAACTCAATTGGTTTGGAGATTGGGACCCTTTTTTAATCTCCTAAGTAGGCAAAATCTGCAAAATGGGAGACCCAGTTCAATGGTGGAGAAAAAGAAGTGGGAAGGGCATTGATTATCGATCTTGAAGGAGAAGTTTCATGGGCTCGTCTAATTCAAGACTCACATGGAAACTGCGTCAAGAGATTACATTCATAAAGAAACTTCATCACACTATTAGTACGATTGTTGAGATGTGCATAAAAATATATATTTTTGACTGCTGAGATTACATTCATAAAGAAACTTCATCACAATTTTTTTTATTGTTGTCGACATTTAGTCAACTAAATCATGGGATTTAGTCGACTAAATGTCGGGGGCATTGAAAAAATTTTAACCCCACGACATTTAGTCGACTAAATGCCAGGATTTAGTCGACTAAATATCGACAAAATTCAAAAAAAAAAAAAGAGGCCCCCGATTTAGTCGGCTAAATCCCTTTTTAGTCGACTAACTGGGGGCAAAGAGGGAATATGTTTCCTGAGAGGGGCATAATAGGAAATAGTTTCAAAGTGGGGGCATTTTGGTAAATAGTTTCCTAAAAAGGGACACTTTGGAAAAAAAGCCTCTGGAAGTAGCTTTGTTTCATTATGAACTTGTTTCTACTCTATTAAGAATTTGTTTTCTTTACTCCCTTCAATGCTCATGGCTTTTAGGTCAAAAGCAGAGAATAAAACAATCAATTTAATTAGGAAATCAAGAGTGGCTTGTTCGCTAAAGTTAAAAAGGAGACATGCTGAGGTGAAACTAAGCCTCATGTACATCAAAACGATTCAAGCAAAAATAATTTTTGAAGATTTCTCATCTCACTAATACATCAAAACAATCTAGAAAACAAAATAGGGAAATTAAAATGTGGTCTCAAGGAATAGAAAAAATTGCAAAAAAGTCCCAACACAAAATCATATATAAAAAAAGTCCCAAAGAAATCTCGAAGGACTTTTTTACTATTAATTTATTTTTCCAAATTAACAACAGGACAAGTCATATTAACAACAGAAAAAATTATTTAACAACAACATTTTGTAACTTGGAAATTGCATCAATGACTTTTCCTGACAGTATTCAAGTATGATTTAGTCTCTACTTGAGTATGTTGATTTTTCTGGCTTTAACAATAGAATAAGTCATATTAACAACAAAAAATGTTATTTTAACATCAACCTAGAAATAGCATCAGCAACTTTTCTTGACATTACTCGAGTATAATTTGGTCTCTACTCGAGTATGTTGATTGTCTCGGCTTTAACAACAGAACAAACCATATTAACAATAGGAAATGCTATTTTGACAACAATATTTTGTAACCTAAAAAATGGCTCTACATTTCAAAATGTTGTTGTCAAAATAGCATTTCATGTTGTTAATATGGCTTGTCCTGTCGTTAATTTGGCAAAATGAATTACCCAAGTATGATTTGATCTCTACTTGAGTATCTTGATTGTCTTAGTTTTAACAACATGATAGGCCATATTAATAATAGTAAATGCTATTTTGACAACAATATTTTATAATCTGGAGCCATTTTTTAAGTTACAAAATGTTGTTGTCAAAATAGCATTTCCTGTTGTTAGTATGACTTGTCTTATTGTTAATTTGACAAAATGAATTAATAACAAAGAAGTCCTTGGGACTTGTTTGAGACTTTTCTAATATGTGATTTTAGATTGGGACTTTTTTGTAATTTTTTCTGTTTTTTGGGACCACAGTACAGTTTTCCTAACAAAATATTAGGCTGGTCACAATTTTCCCATAAAACTATTTTGCCACATGGCTTCTAGTCCGCCATTGTCAGCCCTTACTGTCCAAGAAGTAGAATTGTATACAAAGTAAATATGCTTCCTTAGCAATACTATCTTTCAATCTTGGCTATTTATGATCTGCTATATTTTAAAAGGCCAAGTCATTTTAGATTGATTTAAATTATTCCCCATGTGACAGTGTGTTATCATACACAATACAGAGACATACTAATTGTGGTATTTACAAAGAACTTCAACTGTAATAGTTAACAAGAGAAGAAACCATGGTTCTGAATAATATATAATACGCATGAAGAGCACAGTCTCTAAAATGTTACATAAGAATGGAAGATGGCTGGAAAAGAGAAGGAAGATGCAAATGTCATATGCAAAATGCTCCCACCACTCTAGATTTGAAACAATGACTTGTTAAGAAAGTCCCATAGCAGAAGATCAGACCAAACTTATTTTCTAACTTAGCGCGGTGCAATTTTTACACATCAACAGAAAGCAGCAGGGACAGAACTTTCATGCTTCAACTCTAAAATTTGTCTTGAAGAGACACAAACTACAGTTGGTTGAGTAACTTGGCTTCCCCATATGAGCCATGGAATCTATCTCTGTCTTCAGCAAAAATCTGAACATATAGAAGCAGATACTTCTCAATTCCAAAGTCACACACAACATACAGTAGAAAATTACTGTAATACATTCAAATTTTAATAAGAAAATAAAGTTAATGTAATCTCACTTGGAATTTTCAGCTCCTATTCCCGTCATGTTTATCTCAAGCACTTCAAAAGATTGCGAGTTCTTTTACAACTTTGTGAGTGATAACGCACTGCCACATGTTTCAGAACATTTGATGAGAAAAACACGGTAGGGGGAAAAGGAACAAGGTAAAGAATAACCTCAAGACCTATTAAAATAGGCATGTTGTATGACCTTAAAAATAGGGAAAATTAATATGTACCTCCTGTAATTTCACCTCATTTTTATTAAGTCATTCTAGCCTTTTTCTTTTCATCAAGTCCTTGTAATTTTCTCTATAGTTATTTCTCCATATAAGAAAAATAGCCTAGTAGATGATGAAACAATTACGAGCAAAATAATTTTTTTTATTTTGATAATAAATAAATTCTATTTCATCATTATATAGCTTTTTTTAAAAAAACTTTTATTTTGTATTTTGTGACAACTTATATTGATTTAGTTAGCAACAGATTAAGAGCAATACAAACTACATTCTTCAAGTCACTCATTTTTCGTTGGCAAAATCTCGCAGAAAATTTGGAAGCAGAGATTTTGAGCTCCAAACAAAAATGCAGTACAGAAATATTATAGCATATTCAAACTTTGAAAATAAAATGATAGTGGTAATGTAATCTCACTAGGTTATAGTACCCACCCCATTTTCTTGATGTCAGGCACGTTAAAGATTGCAAGCCCTTTCCACAAATTAACATCAGACAAGAGTATATGATAAGGATAGCGGGGAAAATAATGTGACATACAAAAAAAAAAGGAAAAAAAACTTGCTCCTTAAGAATAGGCTCAAGATCCCTTAAGTAGTGATACCCTCTCTCTTTATAAAAATCCAATTGTCATGTTAAAAACCAAATAGGAAAATAATAATAATAATACCCAAGATCCTAGCAATATGGCGTGAACAAGTGAAGTCAGATAGAGAACAAACCTCTATAATCAACATGATAATACGGAAAATGACTTCCTCCAGATACTACTTGTGCATTTTCTTGAAAATGAGTCCGTGAAACATGAGCAATCTTGGGCCAATCCTCCCCTGTTTCATCCTTACATCTCTTCACTAACTCTGGACAACCGTAAATTCCCAAATCCTTCAAACTACTAAGGCGCTGGATGCTCATTGGAAGTGACATCAACCTGGGGCAATTAGATATCACCAATGACTTGAGTAACCTAAGGTTTCCCAGCCAGTCAGGAAGAAATGCTAGATTGGGAAGATAATATAAACCTAACGATTGAAGCGCCATAGCATGTTGTAAAGCCTCCGGAAGATGTTCCACTTCTGGGCAGCCTTCAATTGTAAGATCTTCGAGGGCAGTGAGGTATCGAAAGCCTGCTGATAATTTGAACTTAGCATACCTAACAATTGTCAATCTTTTGAGAGAATACAAACCTTGAAACGCTTGCTCTGTCAATGTCTCAAGATTTTTGCAGCCTGAAATTTGTAATTCTTCAAGAGCATTTAAGTTGCTGAGCTCAGTTGGGAGAACTTCAAGTTTTTCAAGGAAGCAAAAGTGGAGTTCCTTGAGACACGCAAGACCTCTTAGCATCCCATTTGGAAAGGAAATCAGATCTTTATCTATGATGAACCAAAGGCATTCAAGATTGCACAGATTTTGAATTGAGGCTAGTAAAGCTCCGTTGGATTCCGGTAGCATTATTATCTCGGTGATAGATGGAAGGCAAGGCAAGATCAATTTTGGACAATGAGTAATTTGCAACGTCGAGAGACAAGAGAACACGTTGTCTCCATCTGCCCTTGACAACTTCACGAGGTTTGGTAGCTTTTCCAACAACAGAAATTTCAGGTTGTTGAAACCTCTCGCAACCCCATCATCATAAGATTCATTGTCTACATATTGCAAGAGATTCATATTCGATAAACTAAGATGCGTCAAAGATGGAAGTTTTTCCAGAGGAGAAATGTGGAAACAATTTTTACAATCCACTAGTTCTAATTTATATAAATATTTTAGTGCAGAATTACCCATCCACTGTGGGAATTGAGTAACCAAAATATCCCCCTATTAACAAAATTTTAAGACGTGAATGAGGCTGAAGATCTTCCAGAATGTGCTCATCATTTTCCTTTGACTGGGATTCTTCATTTCTTTCCCATAACAACACCAACTCATTTAAGTGCTTATCCGCCAAATTGGCTTCTTTGGTGTCTATCAAACTTCTCACTCTCTCCAAGTGCCTAATGTGGAGTGCTCCTTCGAGCTTCAAGTTTCTTAATTCGGCTAACATGAATCCTTTTTGTGTACCAACAATATATTTATTTAAAGTTTTTAAGCAAGTTAGTTGACCCATCTCAGGGGCGATTCTAGATAATGAAGTGCACCCTTCCAAATGTAGATGACGCAGAAACTTCAAGCACTTCATTTGGTTCGGCAACTTTTCAAGATGTTGACAAGAATTCAAATTCAAAATCTGCAAATTGTATAATCTACAAATGGAATTAGGTAGTTTCCTTATGGAACTAAAGGAAAGGTTTAAGTACCTCAAATGTCTTAATCGGCCAATTGAAGATGACAACTCTTTTGAATACGAGAGGTCAAGTGCCCTCAAGTGAGAACATTTAAGCCATATATCATTGTAAGTGTGGGCTTCATTATAATCAAGCCATATATCATAGTAAGTGTGGGCTTCATTATAATGATTGGCTAGAATTATAGAAGTCTTCAATTTGACCTTGTCCAAATGAGATGATCATCCCTTATGAAGTGGTCCAACTGCCAAAAATGAGAGATGATGAGTTCTTTCACCATGTGCGCTATTCTCAAATGTACTGCTACAACACTCTTCCTCCATAACAAATTGGGCTAAATCATGAATAAGATCATGCATCTTGAACAGCGTGTGTTGGCCCCATTCACTGATATCAACATCCTCAAAAAATGATCTTAAATATAATTCGTTCCACACTCTATCACCAACATCTTCCACTGCACATCCTTCATTAGTTGAAATGAACCCATTAGCCATCCATAGTTCAATCACATGTTCCTTACTCATCACATGATCTTTAGGGAATACTGCAAGGTAGCCAAAACATTGCCTTACTTTTGTCGGTAAATTTAAATAACTCAATCTTAAAGCAGGTAAGATTGAATCTTCTTCCTGTGGTAAATTCCAAATCTCACTTTCCTTAATACGAAGCCAGTCTTTTTCATCACTTTGGAAGCGCAAAAGACTTCCTAGAGTTTTAGCTGCAAGAGGCACTCCTTTACACTTTTTTATTATCTCCTTCCCTATATCCACAAGCTCTACTCGTTCCTCCATTTCCAATCCAAAAGCTCGCTGTCTAAACAACTCCCAACAATCATCTTCTGACAACAATGATAACCGATGAGGAGGCCTTGTTCCTGTAATGCATGCAACCTGTGTAAGACGAGTAGTGACCATAATTGAAGAACCCCTTGATCCACAAGACAAAGCGTATTTCAACCGATCCCATTTCTCCTGGTTGTCATTCCACACGTCATCCAGCACAAGCAAGTATCTTTTTCTTCCAACCACCTCTTGAAGCCGTCTCTGTAAGGGTTCTAGATCTAAATCGCCGCAAGCATGCCCAGCAGACTCAATTATAGCTTTTGTAAGCCGCTTCATATTGAAGTTTTCAGAAACACATACCCAAATTCTTAGCGTAAAATGATCAACCACCCTCCTATCATTGAAGACTTGTTGGGCAAGGGTAGTTTTTCCAAGACCGCCAATACCAATAATTGGATAGACTGAAACATCCTCCAAATTAGAAGCATCACCAACCAAAAAGTCCACAATTGTCTCCTTATCCACTTCTCTTCCATAGAATTGGGGTTGAGTAATGATTGAGGTAGTTTGCCTCCATTCCATGACTTGATTGCTCCTCTCATGAACCGTCTGGCGTAAATGAAACTTCAACCTTTCCTCAGCAATTTCATCAAGTCTTTCACCGATGTCTTTCAATTTCTTGGCCATTTTGTAACGGAACATAACATGAATGGGATTAAAAGAGTATAGGCAAGAGCCTTGTACCTTGTCTTGGCATTCCAAGGAAAGGGCATGGGTGGAATACTCATCCAAGACGTCATCCAGCAAGTGAGCCGCATCTCGAAGCTTGCGCAGCCAATTCTTGAGAGCCTTGTCAGTGAGTTGCTTCTCCTCAGCATCTTCAAGCACTGCCTTGATTGTAGTGAGTATGCTGAAAAGTCTTCTCATTTCTCGGTCCACACCCAGAAACGAAACTAGCCCTTTCTAAATAAGTGAACTCAAAGTTTCAAGTGCAACCTCGATCATAGCCTCTGCCATCGTCTAAATGACAAGATCAAAAGTACTCAGGTGTGTTTGTTTTGGGGGAAGTTGAGCAGAGAGAGGTTGAAACCTTGGCAAGGCAGAAATGAAGGAAGAAGAGGAGCAGAGACTTATCAAGTCAGCGAGGAAGCAAAACCGTGCGATGCTTGCTTGACCAAATGCCATGGAAATTGGAGATGTCACACGAAAATTACAAATTTTTCCCTTATGGGTGTACGAAAATGACAAATAACTATCCTTCCTATTTCGTAATGCCAAAATCTTTGCATTTTGTGCCGAGCCTTTTTTTTTTATCAATGCTGTCGAAAGTTCATGGAAGCAGGGTCATAGTGAAATAATGAAGAAACAAGTGGATCATAAAAAATAAGATTAGCGTTATTGCGATTCTAATTTGCTTTAATTAAGATTGATTTGGATACATATCCTTTGGTGAATAAAACCAAAAAAAGAGCAAAGTGGATTATTAAGACGGCTGGGGAGGTGGCATGTTTAAAAACAAATCTATAGACGACAGACAGGCCTACAGCACGATGGTGCAATGGGAAAAGTTTGATTTGTTTTAAACTCAATGATTCCTTGCATAAAGCTGATTATAACATGACAATAATTGGAACAATGACTGTTACATTATAAAAATGTCTTATACTAAATTTTCTTATTAAAAAAGTCTTTACAAACTGAATTGTAATTAATTCAGAATGTGAAATTTCATAACTTCTCCAAATAAAAAAAAAAAATAGCTATTAAAGTAGGCTAATGCAATTGTGATAGCTGTAGGACATGTCTTCTAACCCACAACATAAAAGTTCTGAGACATTTGTTATTATTTTTTTGATACTTTCTGAGACATTTATAATAAAAGAAGGGATCACTAGGATCCATTTTCCTCCAAATGAACTGATGCACTATTGAGCATTCTGAACATAGTTGAGAATATTAAAAATGTCGGGAAAGCCCAATATATAATAGTGTAAAGTATTACTAAAATCAACCCATTTTGTCTTCTGCTTTATGGACATCTGTATTTTTAGAGGTGGGTAATTGAGCCAATTCTTGATGGATCGAATCTGAAAAGCATACTTATTCTAAAATGCTCATGTTTGTGAAGTAATATTAGCGAAAAAGTAGATAGAGAGCTCGAAATAACAAACAAAAATTACAGGATGCAAAGAACGTACTATGCGTGATTAAATGCTTCTAAAAGTTCATGCAATATTTGATGGGATGTTAATTTTGCCCTTAGCCTTTCCTCAACAAACCACATGAGTGATAGGTAAAGCTTAATTTGTAACATTCAGCTATATAAATAATTCTTATTTTGAGTAAAAAAATAGTTAAACACTAGTGTTATTTTTATATCATATCTTTTTTTTTTCCTGATAAAACCTGTGTATATATGAAATGAATTAAATATTATAAAATATACGAGTTCAAAAATATATATTCATCTACCCACTCAACATACAAAAAATTAATAGCAACTCTTTTTTTTTTTAATGTGCAATTTTAACGAAGTTTTATCGTCACAAGCATTTCTTACAAGGATATAAAAATAAATACAATTTTTTTAAAATGATGTAATTTTGGCAATTCTGTATAATTGATATAGTCTAATTTAAGTTTGCAAAAATAAGATGAAATAACTACTACTTTTGCCACAACTATTGGGGTTGGAGAAAAAATGGTTTATATAACTAACAGGACAATAGCAGTGAATCGAATCCAATAGGATAAGCTCCAAAGCCATAATAATACATAGAAATAGCATAGGTTCTAAAATATTAATAAAGAAGTCTTCAGTAAAAGAAGGGAAGATGTTAGAATTCACGTTGCACGATATCACTTAAAAATACCCAAATCATGACTAAGAGGTCTTCAGAATCCCTAATTCGCATGCTTCAAGTCCCTAATTTACCTCCTACTGCATGCATGCCCCCTGGTGTATTCGCCCTCTGAAAATAGGGAAGCAGATCAGGAAGATTAATTCTTAAGCTCCAAAGTCAGACACAAAATGAAATATTGAAATTCTTTCATAGAATTGTGAGTAATTCATCCAATATATACCCACCAGATGAAAGACTGAAAATTTTTAAAGAAACACCGCCTATTCTGCCAAGAATGTTTTTTGGTTTATCAAAATTGAAATATGTTTGCCGCTTTAGCTTCAAGATGTCTTATGCGGTATAGGCATATCAATATAATCGAAATAAAGCCCCCTTATCCATGCAAACATAAAATATAAACTCAAGTCACAGCGAGAACAAACCTGTTTTACTTTTATCCAAGTTAAATGTGTTAAAACCATGTTTTGCCTTGAAGATTGACTGTGTTAAATGAGTCCGTGGAACATGAGCAATCTTGTGCCAATCATCCCCTGATTGCTCCAAACATCTCCGCACCAATTCCGGACAAGCATAAATCTTCAAATCTTTCAAATTATTGAGGAGTTGGAAGCTAGTTGGAAGTGACATCAACTTTGGGCATCTAGATATCGTCAACGACTCCAGCGACCTAAGGTTTCCTAACCAGTCGGGCAAGGATGCGAGATTTGGAAGATCATCTAAAGTCAATGATTGAAGACCCTTAATATGTTGTAAACACTCATGTAAATCTTCCATTTCTGGGCACCCAGCAATCGATAGATCTTCGAGGGCAGCGAGGTTTTGAAATCCTACTGTCAGTTTGAACTTAGCATACTCAAGAATAGTCAGTTTTTTTAGAGAACACAATCCTTGCAATGCTTCCTCGGTCAACGTCTGGAGGTTGTTGCATTTCTCAACACGCAATACTTGAAGAACCTTTAAGCTCCTGAGTTCAGTTGGCAGTACCTCAAGTTTTTCAAGTCGGCAAATGTGGAGTTCCTTGAGGCACGTAAAACACTGTAGCATCCCATCCGGAAAGGAAGTCACCTCTTTGTCTCGAAGGAACAAAAGCTGTTCAAGATTGTGCAAATTTTGGATTGAAAGTAGTAACGCCCTGTTACATTCCTTGAACATGTATAGTGAAGTGACAGATGGAAGGCAAGGCAAGATCAATTTTGGACATTGATAAATTTGCAACGTGCCGAGACATGGGAACATGTTGTCTCCATCCTCCCTTGATAACTTCTTTAGGCTTGGTAGCTTTTCCAGCCTTAGAAATTTCAGGTTGAAAGCTTTGTCAACCCCTTCAACAGAAGATCCATCGTCAACATATTGCAAGTGTTCCATGTTCAGTAAAGTCAAGCTCCTCAAAGATGGAAGCTTTTTCAGGGACGAAATGCAGAAAACATTTTTACAATCCTCGAGTTCTAAGGAAGTTAAATATTTTAGGGTAGGAATGCGCATCCAATGTGGGAGCTGAGTACCAAAATATCGTTTTATACGCAAACGGTTGAGTTGTGGATGAGGTTGAAGAACTTCAAGAATTTGCTCCTCGTTTCCTTTGGACTGGGATTCTTCGTTTCTTTCCCACGACATCTCCAACTCATTTAGGCGCTTCTCGGCCAGATTGGCTTCTTTGGCATCCATCACACTTGTTACTCTCTCCAAGTGCTTGATGTGGAGTGTTCCTTCAAGTTTCAAGTTCTTTAATTCTGACAATAGGAAACCTTTATGTGAACCAACAACATACTGAGTTAAGGACTTTAAGCAAGTAAGTTGGCCTATTTCAGGGGCCATTGTAGATAATGATCTACAACCTGCCAAATGTAGATGTCGGAGAGACTTCAAGCGATTAAGTTGGTTTGGCAACTTTTGGAGATGCAAACAGAAATGTAAATTCAAAATCTGCAAATTCCACAATTTACATATTGACGTTGGAAGTGTTTTAAAACCACCAAACGAAAGGTTTAAGTACCTTAAATGTTTTAATTGGCCAATAGAAGATGGCAACCCTTTTAAACACTTCAGGTCAAGAGCCCGCAAATGATAACATTTCATCAGTATATCACAATAAGTGTGAACCTCATCATTAAGATAATCCCATCGATCCCCTGGCATTATAAAAGTTCTTAAGGATTTGACTTGGTGCAAATGGGATAACCATTGTCCATGAGAAGTTTTACGTCCTCCATATGAGAGATGAATAGTTCTTTCAAGTAAAATAGGTGTCATGTTCTCCCTCGTAATAAAACAACACTCTTCCTCAACGACAAATTGTGCAAGATCATGAATAAGATCATGCATCTTGAACCATGTAAATGAATCTGTCTCAACTTCTTCACTCCACACTCTATCACCTTCATCTTCCACTTCCAATCTTTGATTCGATGAAATTAAGCCAGCAGCCATCCAAAGTTCAATTATGAATTCCTTACTTATGATTTCATCTTTGTGAAACAATGCACAAAAGGCAAAACACTGTCTTAATTTTGCAGGTAAATTCAAGTAGCTTAATCTCAAAGCAGGCAAGATAGAATATTCATCTTGCGGTAAATTCCAAATCTCACTTTCCTTGATATAGAGCCAATCTTTCTCATCACTTTTGAAGTGCAGAAGACTTCCTAGAGTTTTAGCAGCAAGAGGCACCCCTTTACACTTTTTAACTATCTCCCTCCCTATAGCCACAAGCTCTGCACGTTCCTTCCTGTCCGGTCCAAAAGCTCGTTGTTTAAACAGCTCCCAACAATCATCTTCAGATAACAATGATAATTGATGAGGAGGAACTGTTCCAATGAGACACGCAACGTTAGTAAGACGAGTAGTGACTAGAATTGAAGAACCCTTTGACCCACATGCCAAAACATATTTCAACCGGTCCCATTTCTCTTGGTTATCATTCCAAACATCATCCATGACAAGCAGATATCTTTTTCTTCCAACCACCTCTTGAAGTCGTTGTTGCAATGGCTCTAAATCTAAATCTTCACAAGTATACCCAGCTGACTCTATGACAGCTTTTGACAGCCTTTTCAGATTAAAATCTTCAGAAACACAAATCCAAATTTTGAGCTCAAAATGATTAGCCACCCTCTCATCATTGAAAACTTGTTGGGCAAGGGTAGTTTTACCAAGACCACCAATACCGACAATAGGATAGACTGATACACCCACAAAATTAGAAGCATCATGAACCAAAAAGTCCACAATTCTGTCCCTCTCTGCATCTCTTCCATAGAATTGGGGTTGAGTAATGATTGAAGTAGTTTGTCGCCATTCCATGACTTCATTCCTCCTCACAGGAGCCATCTCGCGCAAATGAAACTTCAATATTTCCTCAGCAATTTCATCTAGCCTTTCACTGATGTCTTTCAATTTCTTGGCAATTTTGTAACGGAACATGACATGAGTGGGATGAAAAAAGTATAGGCAAGAGCCTTGTACCTTGTGTCGGTATTCCAAGGAAAGGGCATGGGTGGAACACTCATCCAAGATGTCCTCCAGCGAGTAAGCCGCATCTCGAAGCTTGCGCAGCCAATTCTTGAGAGCCTTGTCGGTGAGTTGCTTCTCCTCAGCATCTTCAAGCACTGCCTTGATTGTAGTGAGGACGTCGGAAAGCCTCTTCATCTCTCGATTGACGCCTAGAAACAAACCGAGCTGTTTTTGAATGAGTGAGCTCAAGGACTCAAGTGCGACCTCAACGATAGCCTCCGTCATCTTCTCAGGGACAAGATCAATTATTGTGAGGTGTGTTTGTTTGTTTGTTTGTTTGTATTTTGTTGAGTAGTTGAGAATGAGGTACAGGGTTTGTGAATGCAGTAATGAAGGAAGAGGATGCCCCGAGACTTTTGAAGTCAATAAGGAAGCAGAAGTATGTGATACAATAATTCAGTGCTACTTGATCAGATGTGGTCGAAAGTTCATGGAAGCACCACCACTCGAAAATCGGAAATTTTTTGTTCCTTTTTTGGGTGTTTGAAAATGACAAATAATTGTAGTTCCTATTTCATGCAGTTAAAATCCTCGGCATTTAGCGAGAGCTTTCAAACCGGCTTAGACCTACCTATATATGTTTCTCTCTTAATTAAATAGTTTATTTTTACTTTATTAGCACATTAAACCCAATAACTTTGCTCTATTGACACCGACTATGCTAATAAAACAAAATTAAAATATTTAATTAGAGAGATAAACACAACAACCAAGTTAAAAATTCCATAAGTTCCTGCAAAATGGATTTCCCAGAAAACACAAAATCAGATTTTATTTACATTTGATTTTTTTATATTGTTTTTTTTTAAATGTTTGAAATTAAAATTTTAAAGGGATAAGAATAAATTATATAAAATTATTTTTTATTTTGGACCTTGTACAAATAACTCACTCAACCTAAGCTTAATAATAAAGCTCTTTGAACTTAAGTGTTCAGGTAACTTCCAGTCATTAATCATATATCCTCTTGAATTTATTTTTATCTAGGCACAATCCTCAAATTTTAAGTTATATGTAGATAATTTCTCATTTTTATAATAGTGGGAAAATTTTAATAAAGATGAGATATAAGATAAAAGAGTAAGAAAATTAACTAAAAAATTTTGATCACACTTTTCTAATTTTTACAAATATAATTCATAAAAATTTTGCCTCATTTCAATCCATTCCACTCCAAATTCCCGGTACTAAAGGAAAAAATATTATGGTTTTAAACTTAAAGGAAATTAAGTAAGGTTAATTACTCCTTGCTGAAACCCGTCCATGAGGGCAGAGTCTGCACGCCACTTGACTCGCTGCAAGGGTAATTTTCCAGACCTCTGGGCCTCAAAGAACATTAAGCTCTTGTCAAGCGCTTCGCCGTAGTCCAACTCTGAAGCACTTAAACGCACCGTACTGATCATCAATACAAGCGTCGTGCACACTACACAAACCTCCTTCATCTTCCTCCCCATAGATATCATTACTTTGC
Organism: Acacia confusa; assembly: GCA_037074495.1. Classification (NCBI taxonomy): domain Eukaryota; kingdom Viridiplantae; phylum Streptophyta; class Magnoliopsida; order Fabales; family Fabaceae; genus Acacia; species Acacia confusa. Next base: position 6,742,621 of record CM073513.1, on the reverse strand, counting down.
ATTGTGCATTGCTCAGGAGCTTATATATATTATATCTCATCTTTATTAAAATGTATATGGAGGATCATAGTACCTCCTAAAGTGCAATACTTCCTGTGGAGAATTTGTGCAAGGGCTGTTGCAACAAGAGTTGCGCTTTTTTAAAAAAAATGTACTGATAGCCCTATATACCCTGTTTGCCTGATGGAAAATGAAACTTTAGAACATCTACTTTTTCTATGCCCATGGACTAAACTATGCTGGTTTGGGTGCCTTTTGGGCTTAAAGTTTAATAGATATGGTATGAAGAGATGTGAAGAATGGTTGTGTAGTATGCTTAATGGGAATGATAATTTAGATGATTTTGGAAAATCCCTGCTTGCAATGATGTGTTGGTGGATATGGAAGAAGAGGTGCCGGTGGGTGTTTAATGGAGAGAGGCCGGAAGCAAAGGAGGTTATTAGACTGGTGAATATTCAGGTGGAGGAGTTTTGGAAGGCAAAGGAAAAGAAGGAAGGAACTACCAAAAGATGGTACACGGAAAAGGTGATGAGGAATTTGAAATGGAAACTGCTAGGCCCTGGTGCTCTCAAAATGAATTTAGATGGTGGCTATAAGGAGTCAATGGGAGAAGCAAGTGTAGGGGTGGTTTGTAGAAATGATAAAGGTGAATTTGTAGGAGGCTTAGGGAAACAAATAAAAGCAAGTTCTTCTTTTATAGCTGAATGCAAGGCGCTAACAGAGGCCTTGAGTCTTGGGGAAAAATTAACTGAGTATGTCATTGTTTTTGAAACTGACTGAGGTTTTATACAGGTTATTGAAGAACGAAAAGGTGGCTGGATGTGATTGGCGTTGTAGGAACTTGGTAGAGGAGATCCGTGGCTAGCTTGAGTCTTTAGAAAGAGTTTCAATATCCCTGGTAGGGCGACAGGGGAATAAGGCTACTGATAGGTTAGCAGTAGAGGCAAAAAGGAGGATGTATTAACATGTGTGGCTGGATGTTCCTTCATCCTCCTTAAGCAACATTTTGATTCGTGATGCTGAGATGGCCAAGGCTCCTAGCGATGGCATCCTTGATCCAGGTGATAGGGAAGGTATTGGCTAGATGATAGCCTGGTATAATATTAGTAAGTAGCTGTTGCTGAATTAGAGGTAGATTTGCTTTAATAATTGAATAGATACATTTAATACTGGTATTACTTTGTCTTACTTTGACTGGTCTGTTTTTTTGTTTAAAATTTTTCTTTTGGTAAGCTATGTGTTAGTTTGTACCTTAGGCTTTTAAGAATGTTTTGATTGGCTTCGGCTATTGGTGATTGTAAATTTGATTTTTTTTTTTGGTATGTATTGTAAATTTGATTTTGTTATTAATAAAATTGACTTTTTGGCCCCCAAAAAAAGTTATATGTAGATAATCTCTCATTTTTATAATAGTAGATAACCTCTCCTTTTTTTTTTTTTTTTTTGCCAGAAAAATAGTGGTTAATCTTTCTAAACTCTAAGATGATGAGTTCAAATATAAATAATGAACAAAGTTATTAATATGTAAGAATCTGGGAAGTTCATGGCAAGGTATGAAAGATTAGGAAAGTTATATAAACTATAAAGTTTAAGTATATAGTTTTACTTTACCTTCTCTTTTAAAAGAATCATATCCGTTCTTGATTCTTGCTCGTACATTGATAATAGTAGAGACTTAAAAATAAAACTAAAACAAATCGATCAACTCATTTTTCTTTAAAACAAATAAACGTGAATTTTTTAAATGAGTCTATTACTAATTAGAAATAAAATAATATAAGTTATTATATTTCTAATAGACATAATTTAGATAACATAATATTTTTTTAGAGTGCATAAGTATTTCTCTTAATAAGATCTCCTGCTTTTATAGGAAAATAATAATATCTCTATTATTTTAAAACTGTTATGAATATACTTATTATGTGGATGTTCATTGACTCCCAGTCTCCAAATATTACAAGATTAGATGGGACCCACGCATAGTATCATGCGTAGTGATTTACTATTTGATGGACCCACACACAATTATACAGATGATTCACAGATTGAATAGTCTTGATATTTGAGGAATATTATACCAAATGACCCAAAGTAAAAATTACACTAAAGACTCATTTTCCTTTTATAAATAAATAGTCACAGAGAAATTAGAATTTCTCCCTACTTTATTTCTCCATAATGTCTTCTCTCTTTCTCATTTATTTTCATCAGTTTCATAAAGGACGATGACTTCTCCTTCATACTTCTCCTTCAGCTGATAGCCTCTTCAAAACCATTCCTTCCCTCTTCAAGCGTGTTCATCGCTTTTTCTTCTTTGTCTGTCCCAATTCAAAAATTCACAGATTCACATCCCTCCTCCTCCTTCTTCGTTGAGAAAGCTCTGTTCTCTTTTTCCACATGATGCCTCTGTTGCCCTCACTTTCTCTCAATTTTTCCTTCTTCGGTTCCTACAAACTCGATTCTGCAACTACCTCTGAAATCCCAGAAATTTTCTCTGAAACATCAAACGCTATATTCACCATCTTCCTCCTCCTAGCCAGCATCAACCTCTTTGTCCTCTGGCTCGTCTACTTCAATAGCTTCAGATTTTTCTTCAACTCGGGAGTCATGGTTTTAGCATACCCAACTGCACCTTCTTCTTTCCTTTCCTCCGTATTTATTAGCCCCCCACTTTTCCAATTGATTTTTCCGATTTCTGTAATTCTTTCACTGGATTCTTGTCACCCCTTCAATCCCTATATCTTCTCCAATTTTCCGAGGGCAAGCGCTCTTCTTCCTGATCCTATTTTCGCTTTCGGATCTTGCAAGGAAGAAAAAGTTTTAAAAAAAAAATGATGCTTCTATCGAAATTGGCAGATGGATGAGAATATGGGACGGTCTGACATGTGATTGAGGGGACCCACCATTAAATAATGATAGAACACACAACGTCATGCATGACAGAAATGAAGGAGTAAGTAAGTTAATAATAATAATAATAATATATTTATAATATAATTTTAAAAAAAATCGAAGAAAAAAAAATATAGAAAAAGAAAGAAAGGTTGCCGACGAAAACAGGTTAGTGTGTTTTATATGAGTAATATACATATTTAATATTAATTTCTTCTCAATTCAGTATTTTATTGTTTATATTTATCATTATTATTATTAATTTTAATTTTATTTATTATTGTTACTAACTTTACTAACATTTATTTTTATGTCACTAACTTTTAATTTTATTGTTACTAACATTTATTTATTTATTTTATTTTACATTTATCTACTTTTTATGGAGGCACACTAATATCTATTAGTAGGCTCTATTTATTTATTTTATTTAGCGTTTATTTATCTTTTATGGTGATGACTCTTTGTGAGACCTCATTTATTTTATTACTTACTGCTTTATTTTTCATGGTAGCAACACTAGTATAGTAGGCACCATTTATTTTATTATTTACTGCTTTATTTTTCATGGTAGCAACACTAGTATAGTGGGTACCATTTATTTTATTATTTACTGCTTTATTTTTCATGGTGATAACACTAGTATAGTGGATTCCATTTATTTACAATTCATTTACTGCTTTATATCCCCCTCCCTTTTATTATTTATGGCAACGACACTAATATATACATAAATATTAGTGGGTTCCATCTATTTATTTTATTATTCTTATATTTTATATTTATCCTGATGATAAATTATGAGGCCAAATGTATCATGAAATAAATGCCATGGAGATATGAAGCATAAATTGGCCTAAGATCACAAGGAGACATAAATTGGCTAGAAGCCAAGAGATAAATTAGCTTGAAGCTAAAAGGCAAGTTAGCCTGAAGCCAAGAGACAAATTATGAAGCAAGGCTTGATCCATAATATTTGTATGCCATCAATTGTATAAAGGCCTCAAAATTGTATATTTGACATTAAATACTCTCTCAAATTATGAGACAAGGGATTGTATGATCATAATTGATATTATAAATAAATATATCCAATTTGCTATTGTAGTAGCAATATTGTGATAAATTCAAGAAATATTGTGGATTAATTTCTTGTCATGATCAAACAAATCAGTGAATTATGGATCATGAATTTATATCCAACTTCATTCTTAGAAGTGAATGAAATAATTAATAAAATTGTGATTATGATTGTTTTACTATTATTTTGTATTTTCTATGTTTATAACAATTTTTGTGAATGCTAGGACGGAATATTTATAAATGAAATAATTAAACAAAAGACCATATTATTTCAACAAAGTTTAATAGCAAGTAGTTCAACTCCTTTACAAAGCTTAATCATCTCATTTTGAAGATACATAATGTCTTCTTCTTTTCCTTTTCTTGAGATGGGATCAAGATGAGGCAAAGCTCTTTGTAATATCGAGATTTGCATCATAAGTTTTTTAAGCTTTTTGTATGGCCACTCTATTAAACCTCCTTTTTGATAAATCTTTTGGATGGTGTGAGTACTCATATCTAATTGTTTACTCGCATCATCGAGGGTTAAGTGAAAATAATTTCTTAAGTTATGGAGCGTTGTTCTCTTTATTCTTTCTCGTTGCTCCATTGTTAATCTATATAATTCACCCTGATTAAGGGATGAAGTATCATATGGAAATTAACGGCGAGTTGTTTTCCTTTATCTAATGGATTTTCAATGTTGGTTTGAAATGAACTTCTGCGGTGTTCATTTGGGTTTTTAGCCCATTCCAAACCAACACAAAGGACCTCATGATAGTCCAATATAGGATCATGCATCAAGTTATATCCTGATGCTTGTAAATCTATACAATACTGTGTTAAAAAATGTTTGATTTCTTCAAAATTTTTATTAGTAAAATCAAACATTGGAAGCCTGTCAGTATTGTAAGATTTATCCTGTACATTTTCATATAAAATAGCATGGGAAATCATACTTATCCTCCTCCCGTGAACTTCAAGTTTATGATATTGAAGTCCGTTGGTATGTATAATTTCCCGTAAAACATGACAGCAACTACATTTCAATAAGTTAGTAGTTGCTAACTGGCTTGTAGTTGCTGGCTGGCTAGTGATTGTTGGTTGACTGATTGTTGCTAGCTGGCTGGTTGTTGATGGCTAGCTGGTGGTTGTTTGCTGGCTTGTAAATGCTGACTCATTGATTGTTGTGACTATTGGCTGAACTTGATTGGTAAACTCCATCAGTTCTGCCATAGTTCTACACCTTTTGACAGACCTTCTTGATGATCCTGCTTCAGTTGTACCTTCAATTCTTGTAGATTGAGGAAGAACATTTGTTCTTGGGAGAGAAGTAGGAACATTTGAAGCAGAAAGAGGAATAAACATCTCAGAAGGAGGAATAAACTTATCAAAAGGATTAGGAGATAATAATGAAGTAAATGACATGTTTGGCTGATCATCATACAACAAAGCATCAAGTAATGCTGTGTCAGATGTATTAGAAATAGGGATAAAATTGCTTGGTCCTGTCATGACAATAAAATTTAGAGAAATATGTTTGAGTATCTAGTAGTTGATATTATCATATGTTTGAGTGTTTGTGAGGCATGTTTGTTTGTCTTCCTCTATTTATAGCCGATTTAAATCCTATTGAATCTCTGCAGATATGCGCAGTCCTGTTGAATCTTTGCAGATCTGCTCCATATAAAGCACGAGCTTGGAGTTTTTTTTTTTTACTTTATATGCATACGACAATCCGAGTTGTTGCGCTTGTGATCCCACACTGATGCATGTTGCGTCTGTGATTCCACAGTGATGCATCTGTGATTCCACAGTATTACGCTCGTAAATATTTTTATGAGATTGATGATTTTGTATTTTATATATTTGATTGTCGATTCTGGAAAATGGAAATTTTGTTACCAGAAGTAACAAAATAATGCATTGATAATGCATTTGTGGAATTTTAATGATATCTGTAGAAATAGATATCATATATGGAATATTATATGGAAATTTTATGAATTCATTTTTACGGACTCACACTTGAGGGGGAGATTGATATAGATCATGTGTGAGTGTTTGTGTATTAATTTCCTGTGAATATTTGTGTTAATTCCCCTGGAATTTGATATTAGATTTGATGATAAATTATATGGAAAGTTGGCATGACTTGTTTGATCATCTGAGTCATATATTATGTGTTGCTTGTTCTCAAATAGAAATGATTATGAGAATATGGATCTCTGGAAATATATCAAATTGAAAGTTTACATATGAGATTATAAATCTGCAAAGTTTGCAGTGATGTTTGTAACTAGAAGTTTACAATATATTATGTGCGTAATTTCCAGATTGAATGATCCAGAAATCATATATGAGTAAATCAATGATTATGAGAACATTGTTTATATATATATTTGCAGCAATTATATAAGCCAACAGAATTTTCCCCGTAAAATTGGCTTTTGGTCAGGAGCCAGATTAATTCCATCTTGAAATGTTTTAAATGTGCAATGATTATTAATCCACTACAATGCACACAGATGGATATATACTGCATGATTTGATGAGGGGGAGAAAAAGCAGATTGGGTAAAGAGACAAAGTGGAATGAATTATCATTGGCTCATATTGATCCTTGTACAAAGAAATGTGCACTAAAAGTTCAAAAGATAATTCATTTGTAGAGTTTAGCTAATCGAATGCTAAAAGCATTTACTGACCTAAAGAAAGTGACAAAGTCACATGTCCCAACTGTAAATGCTCCTATATGAATTGTTATAAAGCACGCCTGAAGCGCTACTGGTCCATCGGTTTTAAAGTTAAGAAAATCCTCAAATGAGAAAAAGGAGCAATAAAATATAGATGATCAAGTCGAGGTTAATTAAGAAAAACTCCAGAAGAGCCATCTCCTAAAGAGATGTTATCTCCAAAAGAGATATTACAAGAAGAGTGTATTGTGGTCCAAAAAGAGACCTAGGTACCTAATATATGTGAATATAATGAGATCTCAATAAATTATGAAATCCGATGGGACCGAAAAAATAAAGTTAACGTTGATGATATTTATGTTTATATGATAGCATATGCTGTAATAAATGATAATGAGGATCATGAGCCACAATATATTAGTATGTGCTAGAAGCACATGTCCTAAAGAACATAAGGCGCCAGAAGTATAAGTCTCGGAAGGACTCAAGATACTAGAAGTATTAAATTCTTGAGAATAATCAATTAAATAAATTCATATATTGCATGAAGCAATCATAGTGCATATAATATCATTATCTGAATAAACATTTATTAAATTCTATATGCACATGTATATCTATGAAAAGATTATTATCATTTTACTTGAAAGATTTAGATCTTGCAGGTATACAATACACAGAAAGTCATTGAGGCAATGTTGTCATCAGGGGGAGCAAATCAGATGTAACCAAGAGGGGGAGATGATACACGCTGTACTCTTTTTTCCCTTATCTAGATTTTGTCCCACTGGGTTTTCCTAGAAAGGTTTTTAATGTGGCAGCATTAGAAAGTGTATCAATGGATGATGTACTCTTTTCTTTGGCTAGGTTTTTATCCCACTGGGTTTTTCCTAGTTAAAGTTTTTAACGAGGCTCATTCATAAATGGACATCCAAGGGGGAGTGTTATGAATATACTTATTATGTGGATGTCCATTGACTCCCAGTCTCCAAATATTACAAGATAAGATGAGACCCACACATAGTACCATGCATAGTGATTTACTATTTGGTGGGACCCACACACAATTATACAATCGCTCACAGGATGATTCACAGATTGAATAGCCTTGATATTTGGGGAATATTACACTAAATGACCTAAAGGTGGAAATTACATTAAAGGCCCATTTTCCTTCTATAAATAGAGGTCTTCTGTAACTATTCAAGACACAGTGAAATGAGAATTTCTCTCTCTACTTTATTTCTCCATAATCTCTTCTCTCATTCTCATTTATTTTCATCAGTTTCATAACAAAAACTATGTGAAACTAAAAAATGTATTATAGTATCTGTTGTTCTATCCGAACTGCGAAGAGAGTAGAAGGATTTCCCATTATGAGATATGAATAACAAAGAATCAGCCTCGCGTCTTCCCCTATTCATCTTTGTCTTCATATAGAGAGAGAGGCAGACGCAGGTGGAAGGCGAAAAATTTCCAGTGAAGAAAATGTGACGAGAAGGATTGACTGAAATTGAGAAGCTGAGAAAATTGGTGTTGAATGATCCGAGGCACTTCCGAGATTTTAGTGAAATTTTCGGCCTTCCACAATTGAAATTTCTATGACTTAGTGGCCTACCTAATTTAGAGGAGTGGACAATAGAGGTTGCCTTGCCTAAACCTGTGAAGACAGATGAACGGTGGAAGCCGTGCGGGTGCTCTCAGTTCCATTTTGTTAAGTATTATTTTTGTCCGCAAAGTTTTTTTTAGAACAAAATTTCTTTGGAAGTTAACAAAACATATCAATTTTACCCCTTCATTAATTTTGACCATTAAATTTAATTGATATGCACCCATGAAACTAATGCTTGTCACCTCATCAATCAAAATAGGATTAAGTATCATTTCTGCCCTTAAAGATTTCACTGAAGAGCAGTGGGTATTTGAAAATTTTTTATTATAAGCAATTTTACCTTAAAAGCTTACGAAATGTAGCAATTCCAGTTATTTAGGGAATGTGGCTTAGATCAATGTATACAAAGGTAAATATCATCATTATTGCTTTGTCTTACTGAACCAATTTTCGCAACAATATCCATATCTCATTTTGGGTTTCATTTGCTTAGATGATAAAAGATGATTCTATTGGGCTTTGTGACAAACCTCTCAAAATTCCTTTGATTAGTTCGGCTTCACAAATTCTAGTCTCTTTGAGCTTAATGTTTCATGGATCTCCGTCTCTGACTCCAAGTTCGACCTTTCGAAGGTTGCTTTCTTCCTTTACGCCCTCAATTCCTGACTCAACCTCCTTCTGCAACTCAAAGAATGAGATTTCTTGCATTCAGAAATCCAATTTTGTTGAGTTTGTTAATTATCCCTTTAATTCCTTCAATACTGGATCCCTTCAACAAGACGAGATTGATCTCTTTTCATATTCATTTATTTATGCTTGTTGTATTGGGCTAAGTGATTCTCTCAATACTGATGACGAGGTGTGATGCCGTGTCATATTGGGCTAAGTGATGTGGATGATGAGATTGCATGACATGTGTGTTGTTTGACTGATTTAACAGTTAAATTTAATATTAGGGAACGGTAAGGCAAAATTGCTATGTTTCATAAACTTTCGGGAAAAAATTGCTCTTAAAAAAAACTTCCGTATACCCAGTACTCTTCAATGAAAACTTATAGAGCAAAAATAATACTTAACTCTATTTTGATTGATGGGGTGGCGTGTTACATGTGCATATCAGTTAAACTTAATAGTTAAAATTAATAGAGGGGAAAAATTCTTACGTTTTCTAAACTTCCGGAGCAAAATTGCTCATAAAAAAACTTCTGGATACCCATGCTCCTCAATGAAAATTTCTGGAATAAAAATGATACTTATCTCCATAAAATATAGATTTAACATCATAAATTAATATTTATTTTTAAAAACAAAGTTATAAATACTTAAAAACGTGAAAGACAAAACTTTTAATAAAGTTGGTTTTTTAAAAAGAAACTTTAAAAGACTACTTTTGATATCTTTTTAAAAAAAACGAATGTTAAAAAGAATCTTTTGATATCTGTTTTAAAAAATGGAAGTTAAAAGAGGTTTTTTAACATCCATTTTATAAAAAAAAACAATTAAAATATTTCTCAAGGGGAAGGGATGGAAGGGTTCTCATTTCTTCATTTGGTTTGAATTTTTGGTTGTAAAGGAAACCAAAATTTTGGCTTTCATTGCCTTCCTTCCCTTTTATTTTTGGCTCTCATAATAGTTCCACACGCAATTGGGTGGAACTGTGTGTTGGCCAGCTAGGGCCAAGGCCGTAGCTGACTTTCTCTTATCTTATGTATTTATATGTATGTATTATATAATATTTTATTTTGGTCAATAATTTGACCCCAACTAATCTCTTATATTCTCTATAATTATATTCCTTTTTTTTTATTAAGACAATGTTTGGTTCAGTACTCATTTAGCTGTGAGAAAAAAGTAAAATTTTTGTTTGAAATATCTATGAAAAAGGTTAGTATCATCATATATCTTGTTTTATTTCATTTTCTTTTTAAAAAAAAAGAACCGTGGCCTATTAAAAGAAAAAATGATAATAATAATTGAAAGGGCTATGGTGCTTTAGTTTGCATGTGGAAGGGGTATTTAATCAAATACACCCCATCTTCCTATGTCATTTTCTTCTTCGTGCGCATGAGATGGTCTAAAGGTGTCAAACTTCTTCCATTTACAGGCTCCGACGCTGTTTATCTTCATTTTAAAGATTAAATAGATACTCAAAATCACTTCTTTTTACCTCACTCTTTTTATTAAAGTTATTCTATGTATTTTTCTATTTATAATGAAGGTAATATTATGTTGATTAATGAAAGTTTTTGGGTTATAATTTTAGGAAAGTCTTGAGTTCTGACAATAAATGATTATATATATGTAGAGGAGGATTAATGACTACTTTTAATCAATTTAGATTTATTATTTGATTGTCTTATGATTTTATAATGAATTTCTCTTTAAAAAATAGATTATAATATGTTATTTGCTTAGCTGAAACTAAATCAAATGTTTGTTTTTTCAAAATTTTTTTGAGGTTCATATCATATTTATTTTATTTTCTCCAATTATTTTGTTTTGAGATAGGTAGAATGCACGTTCAAGTGTTAATTTTGTGGATTGAGTAGTACTATAAGAATTCATGTTCAGTAACAAATGATACTAATTAACACGGACACTTATTAATTTGTATTTTCAATGTTATACAATATTATTTAGTAAATAGTTCAATATATTTATTTTTTGGCCCGAGCTAAAAATATTTTCTGGTTTTGTCATTCCTTCCTTCCCTCTAACAAATAAGGTAACATACCATCCCCTCGCTCCCCTCCCCTAAAACCAAATTTTGCTGTGCGTAAGCTTATTTTTGTTTCCCTATGGCCTTTACCAGTGATTATTTTGACAGTGTTAATGTGCAATTTTGGTGGGCAGATCCGTGGATTTGGTGTTGGCGTTATTGGAGAGCGTAGGAGGCGATGGGGGCAAGAGTATGGAGGAAGTAGTGGAAGAGTTTTATAATAACACTTTGAAACCATGGCATGGATGGATTTCATCTGCTGCTTTCAAAGTTTACATATAAGATTTCACTTACAACATCAGTGACAGATAAAGTGCTGCATATTGCAGGTGGCTCTAAAACTAGTGCCAGATAGCAAAACGTTTGTAGTTCGGCTCAAGTCAAAAGATGAAGACTATGATTCCCTAAAGGAGGCAATGCGGGACTTGGTTTCTTTCCTTGGGCCTTTTCTCCGCCATGTCCACTGCATCTTAGTGAGCTTCTGTATTATATTTGTGTTCTACTAGTTGGGGGCATAACATTCCACACTATTATATTATTTGGTTCCTAATCAGGATTTGAAGCCAAGAAATGTGTTACTCCAAAGCAATGGGCATGTGTCTCTGACAGTTTTTGAGTTGCATTTTTAACATTTAGCAAATCACAGATTTTGACTTGATTTTTTGTGATTATGCATTTCTTAATTAAGATTAGAAGCAAAAACATTTTAACTAACAGTTATGTGTGATTAATTGCCCTCATTTTCAGCTTTTAATTCCACCTTCAAATGAAAAGAAGAAACACAAATCAAAGCAGACTCCGATACTTGTGGCCTAATATGTGAGAGCCTTAAATTCTTTTGTTGGCACAGAGGAGTACTTGGCTCTGGTTTGTGTTGTATTCATTCATTTGAGGATTGAATAGGAAAATATTGTAAGTTTAGAATTGTAAAACTTATTGACAAATCTGATTAATAAGAGTCACTATTTGGATTGTTTCTTTTTTTGCTTGGTGTTTTTTTGTTTGGAATAATTTTACAGATGGCTTTTTAATGAGATGGTACTTTTCTGTTAAGAAGAGAATTTCTAATGTCATGATTTTATTTTGTGAGTTTCTTGATTAAAAAAGGAAGGTTACTCTGTGGAATTGGGACTAGAAGTTACTTTTAACTTTTCTTATAACTTTTTGCATTTATATTAGTTCGTGCTACGAAGGTCAGTGGGATTGGGACTAAATACTTATAACTTTTTTTTTGTTGGGGGAGGGGGGGGGGGGGCGCTTTTTCTTTTTTCATTTTTAAAAACTAGGAACTTTAGTTTACAGAAACCGAAATTGAAACTCAAGCATCCCCTCGGTCCAAATTCAAGAACAAGGAACTTTAGTTCACACCATGCCAACTTATAAAAATTGTTGTTGGCTGTCCCTTGAAATACAAAGGCTGCAAATGCAGAATTTCATAAGGACAAATAAAAACGATATAATGTTGCCTAGTTGTATGTAAATCTTAGTGAGTGAGAGATGGGAAAGAAAAATAACATGCTCAAACCGGAGAGGACCTGACTACAGATGATGGTTGGTGGGTAAAAGTATCTGAAGGGCAGCTCAAATAGAGTAGTTAACATCTTTCAATTTGTGTTTTCTAATATATACAACTGATTCCATAACTTCTTTTTACATGAGAAAAATATTCAACGAAAAATAATAAATGTTTGAAGATTTCTCATCAGACTAAAACAGCAAAACAATCTAGAACAAAAAAAATATTAGACAGATCTCAATTTTCTCATAAAACTAATTTGCCAAGACTTCTGAATACAGCGTACATGCCAGAAGTAGTTTGACTTGTAAGGAATTGGCCTATTTGGGTAAGAGCCAAGTCATAGAAGCTTGATTTAAAATATTCCCCACATGATAGTTTATTATCATAATAAACAGAACTAGTAGTAGTAGTAGTATAAACAATGAACCTCAATTGAAACAGTTGACAGGAGAAGAAACCAAGGTCTAGGGATGAATTGAATGCAATGGTGTAAACCCAAAATAACAAGGAGCATACTTTTAGACCAACATAGAATTGGTCTAATGGTATAAGGCTCCATTAGATTTCTCTAGGTCTTGAATTTAAGTTCTAGAGAAGACAGTTGTGTTAAGAGAAGCAGTCCCGAACCCCGAATTGAATAATGGATAAGTTAATGTAAATATGGAAGATGGCAGAAAAATAAAAGGAAGATGCAAATAATGATATAAAATGCTCCCACCATTCTAGATTTGCAACGATGACTCGTTAAGGAAGTCTGGCCTAAGATCATACCAAACTTACTTTTCCAACTAAGCACGGTGAAATTTACAGACAACCAGTAGGGAACAAAAATTTCATGCTTGAACTCTAAAATTTGTCTCGAACAGACGCAGGCAACAATCTGTCAAGTAACTTGGCTCCCCTGAACAGGTCCTGGAATTTAACTCAGTCTTCAACAAAAATCTGATCATATAGAAGTAGAAACTTCTTAGTTCCAAAGTCAAACACAATACATTTGGAAAATATTGTGATACTACCTCCTATCTTTAATATAAGATCTGGATAACTTTTTTGAAAAGATTAAAGAAACTGAATGAATTACTTTAAAGTATTTATATTCATCATTTTTATATCAAACTAATTTATCCAACTAACAAACTAATATATAATCAAATAATATACAACATATGCTAAAATTAAATTATTTTTTTAGCTTCCTAATTTTCTAAAAAAAATCAGCGGGTACAATATTAAGGACTAGAGCAAGTATATTCAGATATTAAGAAGAAAATGAAGATAATGTAATCCCACTTAGAATTCTCAACTCCCATTCCCGTTGTGTTTATCTCAAGCACTTTCGAACATGCGGCAGTGCTGGTTGAGTAATATTCAACCAACACTGCCACATGTTTCATAATGTTTCATCAGAATAATATGGTCGGGGAAAAAAGGAACATGGGAAAGGAAACACTGTCATGTCCAGATTCGGGTAATATGCGAAATATGGAAAATAATAAGTTTGCTGTCTAAAGAATTTCAGCAAGATCTATTATTTAGCGATGTTGCAATCTCCTCATAAGAATCATATTGACATACTGCCTCCACTCTTTTGATATAGGACATATTTAAAGACTTCATGTTGATCCTAAATATAAGACATAATTTTTATATTTATCAATCTTTTCCTAATTTACACCTATTAATCCTCCTTCAACAATAATCAAGGAGGAGGAATGAGGAAACTAAAAAAGATGAATAAGGTGTTTTAAGAAATACATATTATATAAGCTAACTTAACTAACTTTCTTAATCTAATCAAATTAAACAAATATGTCTTACACGTAGGACTGGAAGGAATATTAAAGTAGATTTTATTTAAATGATTGAAGGCAGTGTCTATATATATATATATTCAAATTCCACGAAAAGACCTGATGTGTTGTCACACACTACTTTTAGTCTCTCCTAGAACGTGGCAGACACATTTTTGTAACCATTGAGATTTGAGAGGTTCTTTCTGCCTCAAAAAGAGACCAAACACTTGATGTGTTTCATGCTTAAATATGTAAAATGAATTAAAGAATATTGACTGACTTGCACATACCAGAGACAGAAAGGCACATACAAAATACAGCAACAAATTAAAAATGCAAGTTTCAAGATGCTACCAACAGAAGGTCACAGACCTTTCAAAACCGTTGAGTCAATAAACTTCAAGGTCATTCAGTTTGTGTGTCACCTTAATGATTCATTAAGAAAGTGAGGTTGCATAACACTACATAAAACTTGATTCCCAAATTAGCGCTGATAAATCTGCAACACATTAGACACCTCAACAAGCAACCCAACAGCTGCATGCTTCAAGTCACTCATTTGTCTACCACATGGACGTGTACTGGCCAAGTCTCACTGAAAATTCGTAGGCAGAGATTTTTAAGCTCCATAGTCAGACACAAAAATACAGTACAGAAATATTATAACATACACAAACTTTGAGAAGAAAATGATGGTAATGTAATCTCACTAGGTTATAGTATCCACCCCCATTTTCTTGATCCCAAGCTCGCTAAAGATTGCAAGTCCTTTCCAATTGTGAGCAACTCACCCAAAACCACACCACATTAACAGCAGACAGGAGTATATGATAATGATGGTAGGGAAAATAATGTGATGTACCAAAAAAAAAAATGCGCCTTCAGAATAGGCTCAAGATCTCTTAAGTAGTGATACCCTCTCTTTTTATAAAAAAACCATTGGCATGTTAAAAACCAAATAGGAAAAAAAAAACCCAAGATCCTGGCAATATGGCATACCATAAACAAATGAAGTCAGATAAAGAACAAACCTCTATAATCCACATGATAATACGAACAACCATTTCCTCCAGATGATAGATTTGTATTTTCTTGAAAAAGAGTCCGTGAAACATGAGCAATCTTGGGCCAATCCTCCCCTGTTTCATCCTTACATCTCTTCACTAACTCAGGACAACCGTAAATTCCCAAATCCTTCAAACTACCAAGGCACTGAATGCTCATTGGAAGTGACATCAGCCTGGGGCAATTAGATATCACCAATGACTTCAGCAAACTAAGGTTTCCCAGCCAGTCAGGAAGAAATCCCAGATTGGGAAGATCATGTAAACCTAACGATTGAAGCGCCATAGCATGCTGTAAAGCCTCCGGAAGATGTTCCACTTCTGGGCAGTCTTCGATTGTAAGAACTTCAAGGGCAGTAAGGTACCGAAAGCCTGCTGATAATTTGAACTTAGCATACCCACAAATTGCCAATCTTTTGAGAGAATACAAACCTTGAAACGCTTGCTCTGTCAATGTCTCAAGATTTTTGCAGCCTGCAATATGTAATTCTTCAAGAGCATGTAAGTTGCTGAGCTCAGTTGGGAGAACTTCAAGTTTTTCAAGTCTGAAAAAGTGGAGTTCCTTGAGACACGCAAGACCTCCTAGCATCCCATTTGGAAAGGAAATCAGATCTTTATCCTTGATGAACCAAAGGGATTCAAGATTGCGCAAATTTTGAATTGAGGCCAGTAAAGCTCTGTTGGATTCCTGTAGCATTCTTAGTTCGGTGACAGATGGAAGGCAAGGCAAGATCAATTTTGGACAATGAGTAATTTGCAATGTCGAGAGACAAGGGAATATGTTGTCTCCATCTACCCTTGACAACTTCACGAGGTTTGGTAGCTTTTCCAACAACAGAAATTTCAGGTTGTTGAAACCTCTTGCAACCCCATCATCATAAGATTCATTGTCTACATATTGCAAGAGATTCATATTTGATAAACTAAGATGCGTCAAAGATGGAAGTTTTTCCAAAGGTGAAATGTGGAAACAATTTTTGCAGTCCACAAGTTCTAAATTAGTTAAATAATTTAGTGCAGAATTACCCATCCACTGCGGGAATTGAGTACCAAAATATCCTCCTATTGACAACATTTTAAGTTGTGAATGAGGCTGAAGATCTTCAAGAATATGCTCATCATTTTCCTCTAACTGGGACCCTTCATTTCTTTCCCATGACAACACCAACTCGATTAAGTTCTTATCTGCCAAATTGGCCTCTTTGGCGTCCATCACACTTCTCAATCTTTCCAAGTGCCTGATGTGGAGTACTCCTTTAAGCTTCAAGTTTCTTAATTCTGCTAATAAGAACCCTTTTTGAGTACCAACAAAGTATGTATTTAAGGTCTTTAAGCAAGTTAGTTGACCCATCTTAGGGGCCAATCTAGATAATGATCTACACCCTTCCAAATATAGATGACGGAGCGACTTCAAGCACTTCATTTGATTTGGCAACTTTTCAAGATATTGACAACAGTTCAAATTCAAAATCTGCAAATTGTGCAATTTACAAATTGAATTAGGAAGTGTTTTAAATGAACCACAGGAAAGGTTTAAATACCTCAGATGTTTTAATTGGCCAATAGTAGCTGAAACCTCTTTCAAATACAAGACATCAAGCACCCGCAATGAATAACATTTCATCAATATATCACAAAAATTATTGTCCTCATCACTCATGGGCATTATAAAGGTCTTCAAGGATTTGATTAGGTCTAAATCAGACAGCCAATGTCCATGAGATGGCTTACGACCATAAAATGAGATATGACAAGTTCTTTTAGATACAATAGTGGGGTCATCCGTAGAAGTAATGCAACGACACACATCCTCTACAACAGATTGGGCTAGATCATGAACAAGATCATGCATCTTGAACAATGTGTCAAGGCCAAAACCATTTATCTCAACATCATCAAAAAATGATCTTAAATATAATTCATTCCACACTCTATCACCATCATCTTCCACTTCCATCCTTTCATTGGATGAAATGAAGCCATTAGCCATCCAAAGTTCTATTATCAGTTTCTTACTCATCCTTTGATCTTTGGGGAACAATGCACAGAAGGCAAAACATCGTCTTAATTTTGTCGACAGATTCAAATAACTCAATCTTAAAGCAGGCAAGATTGAATATTCATCCTGTGGCAAACTCCAAATGTCACTTTCTTTAATATAGAGCCAATCTTTTTCCTCACTTTTAAAGCACAAAAGACTTCCTAGAGTTTTAGCAGCAAGGGGAACTCCTTTACATTTCCTTACTATCTCCTTGCCTATAACCACAAGCTCTATGCGTTCCTCCTTCTCCAATCCAAAAGCTCGTTGTCTAAACAACTCCCAACAGTCATCTTCTGATAACAGTGATAAATGATGAGGAGGCATTGTTCCTGTAATACATGCAACCTTTGTAAGACGAGTAGTAACCAGAATTGAAGAACCCTTTGATCCACAAGCCAAAACAAACTTCAACTTATCCCATTTCTCCAGGTTATCGTTCCACACGTCGTCCAGAACAAGCAAATATCTTTTTCTTCCCAGAGCCTCTTGAAGTCGTCTTTGTAATGACTCGAGTTCCAAATCACCACAGACATGCCCAGCTGACTCTATTATAGCTTTTGACAGCCTCCTCAAACCGAAATCTTCAGAAACACATACCCAAATTCTTAGATCAAAATGATTATCTACTCTGTTATCATTGAAAACATGTTGTGCAAGAGTAGTTTTTCCTAGACCACCAATACCGACGATTGGATACACAGATACATCCTCAAAGTCAGAAGCATCACCAATCAAAAAATTCACAACTTTTTCCTTGTCTGCATCTCTTCCATAGAAATGGGATTGTGTAATGATTGAGGTAGTTTGTCTCCATTCCATGATTTCATTTATCCTCTCTGGAACCGTTGCACACAAATGAAACTTCAACCTTTCATCAGCAATTTCATCTATTCTTTCACTTATGTCTTTCAATTTCTGAGCAATTTTGTAACGGAACAAAACATTTCTGGGATGTAAATAGTCAAAGCAAGAGCCTTGTACCGTGTGTGAAGAGCCACGTGAAAGGGCGTATGTTGAACACTCGTCCAAGATGTCATCCAGCAAGTGAGCTGCATCTTGAAGCTTGTGGAGCCAGTTTTTGAGAGATTTGTTGGTGAGTTGCTTCTCCTCAGCATCTTCAAGCACCGCCTTGATTGTAGAGAGGACGCTTGAAAGTCTTCTCATCTCTCGATCAACGCCCAGAAACAAACCGAGCTCTTTCTGAATGAGTGAACTCAAAGTCTCGAAGACCACTTCAATCATAGCCTCCGTCATTTTCTAAACACAAAGATGAAAATGCTATATGAATGTATGATGTGTTTGCTTTGTGAAAAGTTGAGACTTGAGAGTGCCGTCCGAAAGTTTGCAAATGCAGGAATCAAGGAGGAAATGACCAGGGACTGTTTAAGTCAACGAGGATAAACACAAAGTTTATTAAAATATAATATTATTGATTATTGGGAAAATCCGATAAAAATTCTTTTAAAAGGGGAAAAGACAAATTAGAATTCCCATCACAAATCTTATATCAGACGTATGGATCCATAGTCCATACTATATTACCGGCACGTTTGATTTGAGATTTATGATAGGGTTAAAATATTGTTTTTATTAAATTCATATTTTTAATCGGTTAATATAATTGTTGGTTTCTTAAATTTATTGTCATTTTAATTTTGATCCTTAAATGTTTTTTTTACCTGACTCTATCACATTTTAAATCTTAAGTTTTAGTCTCTTAAATTTATTTTCATTTAAAATATTTATCTTTTTAACTCAATAAACCCTACAGTGAGAAAAACTAGTGGTTCTAAAATTTATACTCACATGTTCTAGACCAAAAAATAAATAAATCCGTATAATATGGAAATGCTTAATTAATTAAAGGTCAAAATAATTTAACAAATAACTTTTTTGCTAAATATGTTTGGCAAAGTAAAACCAAACACAGACATGTAATATTATAGTGGTTGATTAATTAATTAAATTGAATGCTATCGGAAGTTCATAGAAGCATGAACACAAAAATGATAGATTTAACTTTTAGGATCTATTTGGTTCAACGGATAGGAGGGGAAGGGGGGGATTTTAATGAAGGAGAGGGGGAGGGATGGGAAGGGAAGGATTTTAATATTACATTTGGATTGATCAGAAGGAAGCGGAGGGAAAGGATTTTAATGTTACCTTGTTTGGTTTAGGAGGGGAGGGGAGGAAATTTTTTTTTTAACATTGACAACTTTACCCTTATATTGGAGGAGGAGTTTAATTACCTTATTTAATTTAGAAGGGGAGGGGAGGAAAATTATTTTCACATGTACAACTTTACTTATATTATAAGTGATTTTTTTCCCCAAACTTTATTAATTGTATTGTAGCGTTTAATTATAAATAACATTTTTATGCCCTAAAATAAAAATTAACATTTAAAACACACACACATATGTGTGTATTGAAAATCAAGACAATATTTTATCAAAGTGAAATAGAAAAGGTTTTAGCAACTCAGGCGCAAAAAAAGAGAGTCGGAGGGTATATTCTAAAACAAGGAGCGAAGAAGAGATGAACTTCGACCTCTTTTCATTAGTTCAGATGTTAGTTTGCTGAATTATTTAGGCATATTGAATCATGACAAAACATTTAAGCGAAGAGAGGAAGGTTTTTTTTTTTTTATATATGAGAATTCATAATGGTTGTGTGGTCACAATAAGTTAGGATAATATTAGAAAGAGTTTGTTAGTCGCAAAATAACATGAATTCACTAGTTTACTCAATACGCTGCTGCTACTCTTCGGTTTACAGCAGTCTTAAGCTTGTTTTAGAATATGCCGATATGAGTTATGGGTGAGTATAAAAGAGTTTTTCTCTTAAAAAATAAAATTAGTCAGCTATTTAAGAAACAGAGTGAAAGAGAGAAGGTTTCAGCAACTCAGGAGCCGAAAAAGAGAGTCGGAGGGTAGAAGCAGCGTCGTGTCCTAGGATTCATTAACTTAAAAAGGGCATAAGGGTATTTTAGGAATAATAGAAAAATTTTAGGAGCATTTTAGTCCACTGACACACATATTCTAATAATCCCTCGAAATCCGTCCAATTTGGGGGGTGATGTTTTTTAGGGGAGAGAGGAGAAAATTTTAAAAAATTTCCTCTCCCCTCCTTAAAAATATCATTAGCCAAACGAGAGAAGGAGACTAAAATCCCTCCATCCTCCTTCTTTCCCCTCCGATCCCCTCAAACCAAACAGACCCTTAAGGTCTATTCTTGAAAGTGCTTATTTTGAAAATTAGGCACACCACCCCGAGAATTACTCTCACTTTCTCGGAAGATGTCTAAAAAAAAAGTTGCAATGTTTGGATTAATAATAAAAAAATTATTTTGACAAAAAAAAAAAAACTTGGGTTGATTTGCAACATAATTGTCAAGATGGCATTAGAAACTTTCTTTTTTTAACCTGAAGTTGGAATTAGAACTTGAACATTACTCTCCTTTCTTCATAAGATGTCCAAACAATTATTTCAAATCTTTCTGTTTTCAGATTAGTTCTGATTTTGGATGTTACTTTGTTGGAATTGGGACTAGTAGTTACTTATAACTTGGGGGGTTTTCAAACATGTTTTCTATTTTTAAAAACTAGTTTACAGAACCGAAAGTGAAAGTAATGCATTCCCTTTTGTCTAAAATCTAAATTAAAGAACAAGAAACTTTGTTCTCACCCATACGCCTACACATATAAATGACTCAATCCATAATACTTGATTCCTTCTGGCAATTTTGGGAATGTGGCAAGTTCAGGAAGAAGTACTAGAAATTTCTTTAGCAGCTAGTTTGGTTTGATAGAGGGGGAGGGAGGGATCTTTTGCCCCCTCTTTACCAAAAAGCCCATGAAAACTTTTTAATATTTCTAAAATATATCCTCAACAAAAAAGAATATTCCTTTCATTAATGGCAATTTGGTCAATTTTCTACTTTTCACTCCCTTCCCTCCCACTCCCTCCTCTAAAAAATATTTTTTCACACTTTGATCTATAAAATTAGACCTCTATTTATATGGTCTTACAATAATTAACTACCTCGTTAACCTCATTAAGATCTTAAATAACTAATGAAGATCTCAACTAACTAATGATTTTATATATCTCCAACATGCCCTCTTAAGTTGACACTTATTATACTCATGAAAGTGTCAACTTGCCAATACAACAAATAGGTTTCTGTGAAGTGAGATTAAACCAATCATTTTCTTCTTGTGAACAGACATCTTCCTCTTTACCTTGATGGAGACATCTTCCTCTTGATCTTTGGAATGTTGTGCTTCAGTACTCCATTCTTCAATTATTGCAAGGACATATCTGACTTTGATGAACCCATAGTTTCTTCATTCACCTGCTCAAACCATAATAAGAGATGGCAGTGCCTAGTGCTTCAAGCAATTTAGTATCCAACAGATGCTCAAACCATAATAATACATGGAC
Source organism: Acacia confusa (assembly GCA_037074495.1). Lineage (NCBI taxonomy): Eukaryota > Viridiplantae > Streptophyta > Magnoliopsida > Fabales > Fabaceae > Acacia > Acacia confusa. The sequence goes on along the minus strand of CM073513.1, from coordinate 6,720,776 downwards.
CGTCTGTTTCATCTGATTCTAAAGTGGAGACTTCGATTGGAATAAGGTTTCTAAAGCAGACAAATACTCATAATGGACTAAGAATTTTGAACCCAGTGGAAGAGCTACTGGAAATTACTCCAATAAAAGCTAGTGCACGGCAAGCTAGGAGGACAAAGGCTTTTAAACGCAAGAACTCGAAGCCTTCAGGTGTCACCGTCTGTGGCATGAATTTGATCTTTCTAGGAACTGAGGTTGGTCCATGGTAGCAATAGTGCGAGAGCAACTCTCAGAATCCGTTTCCCACATGACTAGAAATAATCTAATGTCTTCCATGTATCTTCCAAAGTCGACAAGACCTGCCAAGGTTGTGTTCCAGGACAACAGGTTCCTCTCAGGCATTTCATCGAACAGTTTGCACGCATCAACCATCATACCGCATTTACCATGCATTAGCAACACTCTGTTCCTCATATATACAGATCTGGCTCAAACCCATTGGTAACCGTGTAATTGAACACAAAAAGTCAATACCATGAGATTCTTCTTTTTCACAAATGCCCTCATTAATTGTATTATAGGAGAGATTATGAAAAAATTAAAGGTAATTAAAATATGTTGATTTTAATTAGAGGGTGATATTGGAAGGTAGCAATAATACTTTTCCATTTTAATGCTACGGTATCACTTTTAACTAATCTTAACTATATAAAAGCAGAGCAGTAAGCATCTATCTGACTGACATATCAGCAAAATAACAGTTTTAAAATATTAAGATAAAAATAAAATAAAAAACAAAGCGGTTATGAAATATGGATAATGGATAAGGTAATTATACAATATTTTGTTAATTAATAATAGAAAGTAAGGCGGTTATAAAATACAGAAAATGAGGAAGATGGATAATGAGAAAGGTAGTTATATAATATTTTAAAATTGTTCTATAAAAGTAGTTCTATTATTTTATCAATTAATAATGGAGATTAATAAAATAAAAAATAAAGCGGTTATGAAAGATGAATAATAGAGAAGGTAGTTACATAATATTTTATAAATTAATAATAAAAAAACAAGGCGGTTATGAAAGACGGAAAATAGGGAAAATGGATAATGAATAAAATAGTTATATAATATTTGAAGATTACGTTACAAAAGTATTTCTATTATTCTATCAATTAATAATGGTGCTTATAAGTACAAAATATTTAGTAAATATTTAATTTAATATTTTGATTATTCCTTTAGAAATCTAAATAAAAAGTAAAGTGATCATTGAAGAGGGATAATAAGAAAAATATTTATATAGTATTTTGTATACTAATAATAGGGATGGTGGATGCAAAATATTTAGTAAATATTATTTTATTTTTTTATTATTCTCTTAAAAATCTAACTGATTTTTTATATAACAACATAATAATAAATATTTACCCGCGCATAGTGCGGGCCTTGGCTAGTTTTGTTAATTCTTGTGAAGTAATAGAAAGTGATTTATATTAAGGATTTGAGGGAGTAGTATATTCGAATTTTAAGAAGAAAATAAAGATAATTTTTTAATCCCACTTAGATTTTTTAGCTCCCTCCCACTCCGTAGTGTTTGTCTCAACTACTATCAAAAGATTGCGAGTTCTTTCAGAACTTCGTGAGTATTATTCACCCAACACTATCACATATTTCAGAATATTTGATGAGAATAACACGGTAGAGAGAAAAGGGAACAAGCTAGTGAAAAGGAAACACGGTCATGTCCTCTATTCTGCTATAATTTGGATTCTCAAAATTGGAAAAATATGAAATATGGAAAATAATAATTTGTTGTCTAATGAATAACCTTAAGATCTATTTACATGTATCTCTTTGTAACAACAAGCACAAACTCCCCCGCACGTTGCACGAATGCATCAATTTTATAACATAAAAATAAATCCTCACCTTCCACTCATCTGAATTATTAAGAAATTGAAAAAAAAAACATACAGAGAAATATAAAGAAAAGAATTGGATTCCAAGTCAACCAATAAAAAATAGTTGTCTCACTACCCAAAAACACAACATGAACTACAACTACATCAATAGTTGTACTCTTATATGTCTAGTAACTTCTGCTATTATTATATGTTTAGCAACTTCTGCTATAGCTCAAAAGCAAAAAAAAATTCATCAAAATGCTAGTCATCATAATACATAAACATTCTTGTATATAGTTGCCATTAAGTACACAAGAAAGAATTCCCCTGGTGTGATGCGCTGGTGCAACAATTCACTAACATAAAAACACATCCTCACCTTCCACTCATCCAAATAATTTAAAAATTGAATAAAACATAAAGGAACAAAAAAGGAAAGAATTGGATTTCAAATCCACCAACATAAAATAAAAGTTGTCTCATTATCCAAAAACACAACATGAACCACAATCACATCAGTATTTATACTCTTATATATTTAGCAACTTCAGCTATAGCTCAAAAGCAAAAAAAAAAAAAAATGCTAGTCATCTTAGCAACTTCAAATCTACCATCACAAAATAAAAGTTGTCTCATTATTCAAAAACACAACATGAACCACAATCACATCAGTATTTATACTCTTATATGTTTAGCAACCTTTGCTATAGCTGAAAAGCCAAAAAAAAAAAAAATGCTAGTCAGCTTAGTAATTTGATTGCAACAAATAAGGTGCCTCCAGTGGCAATAAGATCATCAATGACTAAGGCTCGATCTCCAGGCTCTACGGCCCCCACATGCATCTCCACTTTGTCAGTTCCCTCAACTTCAAGCAGGACATCCCCGCGCGTTGTGCGGTGCAACAGTTTGGGAAACTTTCAGGAATCTAGAACATAAAATTATAATATAACAAAGCTCCTCATTGTCAGGGATGATAAAATTTCTCACAAACTAAATGTTGCATTTGCAGCAAGAGATTAAAAAATGTGCTGAAAATGAATTGAAATATTTTCATTTAAAAAGAAGAGAAAATGCGAAAGCATCTTATGCAATATTTTTCTGGGGAAGATCAAGCTATCAGGTGATTACCAAGTGATTCAACTAAAATAAAAAAACAACAAAAGAATAGTGTAATTCTCTGACTACATAATAGAAACTTATCAAAGATTACCAAGTGATTCATAGACACAGGCATGCTCGAATGACAGTTGAGTTCATAAAACATTAAAGGAACACTTCAATCTCAAACGGCAAATTGTTTATACTCAATTCAGCTGATTTTTTTAACCATTTTTCATCTACCATAGCCCTTCTATTTTCCTCAGTTCAATCATTTGGAACGGCAAACTATGATACAAATCTCAAGGGCACAACTTACATGGTGTGATAGATCAGCATCCATGATGACAACAAAATTTCCTGACGCATGCTTCAAACCATGAATATAAGCCGTTCCTGGAATTGAATTGAATCAAATTAACAGTTTACCATATTTCATAATAACTAAATAGCACAAAGATGGGGTAAAGACCTAAACCCAGCTTCCTAGGTCTGGCTCTTAAAAGATGAAATCACAGAGAGAAAATGCTTAAGAAAGGTGGGAAAGGTGAAAAGATAAATAGGAATGACAAAAAGTTTATATAGAGCGATCCAATCAAGTTGTGTATTAAGAGGTAACAGAATATAGCATTTAAAAAAAATATGACTTGAGATGATAATCAGACCAGTAAATACTTAAATTCAAAGGGAAATTAAAACTTACACAAAAAAAGAATCTTGGAGAAAAAGAAAAATCAGAATAGGTTTTATTGAATAAGGCCAATTTTTAATTAAGTTGCTTTCATTTTTCGTTTTATTTTAACTAAAGCTTAAATTGTTCTGTTTAGATTAGGATAGAAGTATCTGATTTTGAGAAGATAAATGTTATAGTTGCAGTAGGAATCTATTCTCTTTATATGTTCTATAAATGAAGCATTGCTTCCATACAATAATAATAATAAGCGAACATGAGTCAATGAATATACCATTTTTGCATTAGCCTCTAGGCCTTGCAGAATGTAATCCCAAGTAAACTGCAGTCCTCTTGCGCCCACCCAAAGGCACACATTATAATTAGTTTATTCAACCTTGAATATACAATTCAAGACAGTCTGCAGGCTTGGGGGATTCATTTAAGAGCACAAAGTAGAAAAACAGATTTCATTTTCACAGACATGATTTGGCATCATCATGTCCCCATCAATATGCATGACAAAAATAGTAACGTTGAAATACATAGAAAAGCTGTACCGCCATCTTCTTTATTGTTGGTTTTTATAGACGGTAAATAGGATAGGTTAAATAACACATTACTCGGTCATGACTTGTAAAGAATTGAGAACCAAACCTTAAATCATTTACTTGGACCTGCACTTTCATGGATGACAAAGAAGCTAGATCACTGCTTTTGAATCCAACAGCTATTTGTAAACACAAAAGGGAAAAGCTATTTGATTTTTGTTTTGGTCGACATTGCTGCAAAGGGAGAGAAAGAGAGATGAGTCAGATGCTAGTGATTACTCACAGTAAAACTGAAGAAAACATAACATTAACGGAGGGACCTTCTTCTCTGGTGTGACAATTGCAGATAAATATTTTGAAATCTTTAAAATCCCCAGATCCTTTAGAGCAAAAAAGTGAGGATGTTGTAAATTAATTGAAGAAGAATTAACAAAAGCAAAGTAGCATGTCATAATAGTATTGGCTATAATGGAACGTTAATTGCCTCAACATCAACAACAGAATACAAGGTCTAATACAAAATTTAGAAAAAAACCTATCACCCTATAAAGGCCTCAATTGTTGCTACTCTGTTGCTAATACCTATATATATGCGGGCTTCAAATTATCTTTGGCTGAAGCTATACCTGATGAAGGTTGGCAAATATTTTGGCTGCAGAAGAATTAAACAAATCAGTAAAAGAAAAGATGTAACAAACACAAAATGCATTTAACAAATTTCCAAAATGGAAATTCTAATTCAACTAAAATAAAAGACAACAAAAGAATGGTGTAATTCTCTGATTACAAATTAGAAACTTATCAAAGATTACCAATTGATTCATAGACACAGGCATGCTCGAATGACAGTTGAGTTCATAAAACATTAAAGTAACACTTCAATCTCAAACGGCAATTTGTTTATACTCAATTCAGCTGATTTTTTTAACCATTTTTCATCTACCATAGCCCTTCTATTTTCCTCAGTTCAATCATTTGGAACGGCAAACTATGATACAAATCTCAAGGGCACAACTTACATGGTGTGATAGATCAGCATCCATGATGACAACAAAATTTCCTGACGCATGCTTCAAACCATGAATATAAGCTGTTCCTGGAATTGAATTGAATCAAATTAATAGTTTACCATATTTCATAATAACTAAATAGCACAAAGATGGGGTAAAGACCTAAACCCAACTTCCTAGGTCTGGCTCTTAAAAGCTAAAATCACAGAGAGAAGAGGACATGTGAACTAATAAATCCAAGGGATCCCGAAATATTAAACAGAGGCAGCAAATAAGACCTTTAGATATGTGTCAATCCCATCAAAAGAGGACATATAAAAATTTCCAAAATGAAAACCAACAATCTCAGGAAACCATGCCACCATAAATACTCACATATATACCTTAAAATTCAGGTTATTTATGTCAGCCTTTCCAAGCCCCCTGGTAAATATAAGAGAATAGATTTCCTTGTGTTTTTAGCTACAAACTGACATTACCAAGTTTAAAGAAGTTGCTTTCAGCTGATTGACAATGCTTTCAAGCCCCCTTGGAACATATGCAATAATTATGGCATAACCACATTACTCAATGAAGAAAATAGGTATATGACATATAAGAACACATTAAAGAAAACGATAGTAGCTTGGTAGATGATAATATTTAAACATCACCTTCCCAGGCCAGAAGACTCCATGTGAGGAGTTGTACTACGGAAAAAATATATGCAAAGGATCAACAGAGCAAGCAACATGGCCATCTTGGAGATACAGTCAAGTTGGGTCATGAAAAATCCTTCAGCTCCATCTCGTATAGCGTCTGACATGTAGAAAACAAAACAATAAGCCCAGGACAAGTAAGCAAGGAGTTCAAAGTACGTGATTCAATTATTAATTAACCACACAACAACAGAAGACACTGCAGTAACTAAAGGGAAAAAAAATGAAACTGTTTACACATTAAAACAATAATGTCATAGCAAAAGGAAACACAACTGAGCAACAAAATTAAATGCTAATTGCAGATAATGTGTGAAAAGGGTAAAGATCAGGCATGGATCTCGCAGAAGAAGGAACACATATGAAACAGATTCATGAGTTACAGCACAATACCTTGGGTGGAGGTGGTAAAAGAAGGAACAGATCTGAAACGCAATAGTGAAGAAGAGCAGCCATGGATCTGGCCGAAGAACAAACACACTTAGCAGATCTCCACAATGCTGAACCACTCGCACACAACTAAGCCTCTATGCATCAAGGAATTGAAGGCATAATCATAGGAGGAGCATATTACCTTTCTAAGGATGATGATGTTAGCATGATAATCCCAGCATCTATTTGAATATTCATTACATACTAGAATAACCATGAAATGGTATTAATCGATGAAGGCCATTTCAAAATATCATCATTATATAAGATATATAAAAAATGTAGAGAGACACGTTATTTGCACAAAATAAAAATAATAATAATAATCCAACTCATCTTGGGCTTCGGGCAAATGCCGGGCTCACTGTAGTTATGGTAAATACCAGATTACCAGCACAGCAAAAATATAATTAATTGGTTGCCTCTTAGAGATTAGAACGATATTTGTTTCATAGCACACCTGTCAAAGAATTCTACAGTGGACATAAACAATTAAATAACTCAAATATAGCTTGATTGACATCAGATTCACTTCACCTTAGATACCATTCATCAATTCTGACTATTATTTTTTTTATGAAGTATTTATAGTTAGTAGACATATAAAATACAGGGCAAAAGAGAATAAATGAAAGAAGAATACTCAGTTTCATACCAATTTTAGGCTCTTCTGCAGCAGATGAAACAAAAACTATTTCGTCAACCTCTTGAGTATGATGGCTAATAAATAATAATAATAATAATAATAATATAAGGCCTCTTTACCTAATTTGGATAGATTAAGAAAGTTAATTCATATACAATGCTTTTTCTAAAATACCCAAATCATCTTTCTCAATTCCCTCTACCTCTCTCTTACATAATAATCGTTGAGGGAGCATTAATAAGGGTAAATTGAAAAACGATTGACAAATAGGAAAAATAGGTCTTATATTTATGTCTAAGAACAACTCCCCAATTAGGTCCTATATGAAGGACTAGAGGGAGTAATATATCTGTACCAAAAAGGTTTGAAAATTAAGGTTGGTCTATTGCATGTAGATGAACTGCGAAAGCATTCTGGCACAGGCCCATCACTCTCTGACACAATCAATTCCTGAACCACTTTCTCAAGTCCTTTATTAATAGCTTGTAAATCCTCTGCCAAAATTTCAATTGTATCTGTATGGATTATAGAGAACTTATTTTTCTCAGTAATAACAAATCAGAAAATAACAAAATCTCCACATCTGATAATGCAATAAGAAGATGTACCTTGGTTGAAGCCTCCAAGCTCTCTAGGTCTTTCGAGAAATCAAGAAGTTTTGGTAGCTTTTCAGCAAGCACCTGCAACTTGTCAAACATCAAAATTAATTCACTTAAAGAGCACATATTTCCTAGGAAGCAAGTCAAGCAATTTTTGCGTTAGTAGGTAACCAAAGCTGAATAAACGTCTGTTCTTTTCCTTCCATGGCATTAAAATCAATAAAGTAGTAGTGACATATACTTTACATACATAGCAAGGTGTTAATGATAGGAAGTCTAATTTCCTCTCATTTTTCTGTCCAAACTAAAAAGAGAATAGCATTTACCTTACAAAGATAATGCATGAGAGTCATTTTGTTGTTCCTGGCTCGTGTATCAGTAAGCTTAAGGAGACTATCCAATCGAAACCCAATAGCAGCACCTACGGTGATTTTATACATTAACTTGGAGAAGGTGTTATTTATCTAAAACCAAGAAAGTTATTGTTCAGCAAGAGCAATAGAATGCACATAAATAATGTCTTTAGAGTAATTTGAAAGTCCCTGTTAAACTTTAAAAAAATTTCTCTATTCATCTAATCATATTCTCACATTTTTTATGGTAAATGCATAAGCTTTAACTCACCTCTTGCAGTTCCATGGTTCAAAGCATTACCAAGAGAAAGAATGGCCTGCATAATTCTTTTCAGCTTAACTGAATTCCTGATCTGAAATGCATAAACAATAAAAGTTCATTACAGAAGCATTAGTGAAATACTACTAAGCATTGAGAAGATACACACATATGACTTGCCTCTTTAGATGCAGACTTTACAGATCAATTCTTTTATCAGTGCAAGAATGAAGATAGTATTCAATCTCATATTCATTAAACATATGGGTAATAACATAAATAAAATAATCATGTTATATAGTACTAATTATAAACATAAAAAGTCCATGCTTATCAAATACAAAAACAACGGACATTATTAAGATACAGAAATGGAAGCCCTAAGACAAGCACAGGCATATGGTCAGCATACCAAGCTGAACTCTGTATCTTCAAAGCTATTTGACCAACAAAGCAAAATGGCTATAGTTGATCATCTTTACAATTCTATCACATAGGAAATTGCTTTCCTTATTTAAAAAATATTCAACATAACCCAACTAAACTCTAATCCATGTTTAAATAAAGGAAACGGCAAGACCATGAAGTTGAGAAGAACTTATGATTAATTAAAGAAGCAGTTCAATTTGATAATCTTGATCAAAAAAAAAAAAAATCAGATAAGGAAAACACATACTCGTCCATAGAAGCACCAAGAGAATTCAAATAAATCAATGAGTTAGGATTATGGTATACCTGAGAAGCCATGAATAGACAATGTAATAACTAAACTCACCATATTCTAGAGCCGCAATTTCTTCTGTGTTCTTCTTGATCAGCAGATGCTGCTTTCTAGCTCTCCTACGCACTATTTTTCCTCGACCAGTCACCCTAAATCACTTTGCTGATGCCTACAAAAGTGAAATTCATAAAAATTAAAAAATTAACACGGATGCAATCGAGAATTACGCCCAAACATCGTGAATTGAAGTAGACACAGTGAAACCCCCAAATCACAAAATAAAAGACCTTGTGAGTTTTCCATTTGTATCCTCTGGCATATACGACGATGGGAGATCGAAGCCTGTGAGGTTGAGGCGTGAGCGCAAAGAGCTGTTGGGGAAGAAGAAGTGAGGTAACTCCAGAAATGCTACTAGACGAAGATAATTTCAGCGACTTTGTATGGTTAGAATACCAAGCTGAACTCTATATCTTCAAATTGTGAATGACATATGGTCAGCAAACCTCATCCCAGGTATTCCGAAGAAATGGAAGCGCTAAGACAAACACAGGCAGATACCTCATCCACTGGACCTCCATTACGAAGCCATCATCATTATTGTGAATAGACGAAACGGATCTGCAACCGAAGAGGAGACAAGCATTTTAAAATTCAAAATTTCACCCGATGCTGGCAAAGAAGAGGACAGTGTAATAAATGGCAGGATGAAATAAACAGTAACGGCTTGCATATAAATGGAAACGGCTTGCACATGAAGCCGACACTGTTGTATAAACAATGATCTGTGAGTATATGAACAGTAGATATGAACAGTAACGGCTTATTTTGCTATTAAGTATATATTGATAAGTATATATTGATCCCATTGACATTGACAAAATAGAAATGAAACCCCCCCTGATCCCAGCAATATAAAGCAACAAATTATACGTATGGAAATTAGAGAACAGACCTTAACATGCGAACAAAGCAAGATGAACAACATTCACATTGAGCAAAATATGCATCTTAATCATGCATAAGATGACATAAAACACGAGAAATTTTGTGCAAACACGATGACATCTTTTCCCTAACTCTGGACAGTGGTAAATGGCCGGAATTTTAAAATTTATAAGGCTCTGAGTGCTCATATATTGGAAGTGACATCAGCTTGGGGCATTTAGATGTAACCAACGAATCAAGCAACCTAAAATTCCCCAACCAGTCAAGCAAGGATGCTTGATTTGGGAGATCACATGAAGTTAACCATTCATTGAAGGGTCGTAATATGCTGTAAAGCATCATGAATTCCTCCAAGCATCTATCAATAGTTAAATCTTCAAGGGCAACGAGGTGTCGAAAACCTGCAGAAAATTTGAATTTAGGATGCACACGGATTTTGAATCTTTTGAGAGAACACAACCCTTGCAACGGTTCCTCTGTTATCGTCTCAAGGTTGCTACTCTCCATAATTGCCAATTCTTGAAGAGCCTTTAAGTTGGCAAGTCCAGTTGGGAGTACTTCAAGTTTGAGAAGCCTATCAATATGGAGTTGTTTGAGGTACTTAAGGCCTCCTAAAATCTCATCCGGAAAGGAAGTTAACTCTTCATCTCCAATGAAATAAAGGTGTTCAAGATTGGGCAGATTTTGGATAAGTAACACCCTGATCCATTCGTTTCTAACTTTTAGTTTAGTGACGGATGAAATGAAAGGAAAGTTAAGTTACAGACAATGTGTTTGTTTGGGAAATTCAAAATATGCAAATTCCACAATCTACATATCGAATCAGGAAGTAATGTTAAATTGAAGTACCTTAAATGTTTTAATTGGTCCGTCAATAGAAGAGGACATCTTTTTTGAACATTTGAGTTCAAGGGCTCGCAGAGACTAACATTTCAAAAATATTGTAACAAGTATTAGCCCTGCCAAGATACAAGGAGAGGGAGGCACTAGGTGACACTTTTTGTGGCTTTCAGAAAATTGAGTGGCTCGATGATTTGTATGAGGATTCCTTTTTGTTACAAATGAAGCCAATTCTACGGGAATAGGCGGTGGGGTAAATGGGCATGAGTTGGGATTGAAGACATAAGGCTCATTGTGGGTGCCATAAAGTTAATTTTTTTTGGACAATATATACTGTTATCATTAATTACCTTTGGTCTTTTTTCAAAAAGATTAAAGAAGCTCAATATGTTTTGTATCATTAGATTATAAATAAGTTTATAAGTCAGGAAAATTGACTTGAAGAAAAAACGATAACAATAAATTTCTTAAAATAGTTTATTTATCTTACTTAATCTCTCTAAAAAAAATCAACTGCGACCAGAGGTAGTAACTATTATCAGCATCTTATGATGATGCCTGATCTTTTACTTACTGTTATGTAACTCAAGCAAATGAGTGACAACAAATTTTGTCCCCAGTATCCATCCTAAATGAATTGGTTGTTGCATTTCTTATCAGAATAGTTCTGTTTCGTTTGCAGAAAATGCTCCTGCCTTGTGGTCTGCCTCCAGAAAGAGAAGAAGATTGAGAATTGCCATCCGGATCACATAGTGGATCTTCTTTGCCAGTTTTAGCATTGGATCATTTATCATATCGTGTTGATCAGTTGGTTGTATGATTGTATCACTGATACTGATTAGAGTCTGTTTCACCCTCTGTTAGGATACAGCCTTGACATAACTTTTAACGTGGCCATTTTTATATTTGCCAATTGCCAAGCAAATAGCTTTTGTTTCATCAAGTTGATAAATTGAATCAGTGATGATTTTTTATGACAACCATTCTTGATGCAAATGCAATGACCAAAAAGTGAGAGATGATCTATCCTTACAGAGATCACTTGTGTCATTTATATCTATAAATAAAAAACAGAGACAGATCACTTGTGTCATTGCCAATTTTGCCATTTATATTGCGGGGAAAAAAACCCCTTTGTTACAGATTGGGCAAGATCATTAATCAGATTGAGCCATCAAACGTGGCCAACCCTATAATAGTTTTCAACATTTTTTAAAAAATGATCTCTAATACATTTCATTCTACACCTCATCCCCAACATCTTCCACATCCAACTTTTCATTGTCTCTCGGTTTACAGGCGAATATGAATGAAAATGGCTTCATAATATCAAGCCAGGCATCTCAAGCTTTTGCTTGCCCTGCCATTCCAGAAAGCAAAAAATATATATCAAGGCAGGAACCGTAGAATTATCATCCTATCATAAACTACAGAAAAACTTTTCAAAAGTGACACGACACAATGATTCATGTGACGGGGAAGTCTTGAATGGCTGCTTATACAGATCACGTTAGTATACTGAAAGCAGACAACATGCAAAGCTTTAAGTTGAAAAAGCAAAGGGACATGAATCAAACAGCAGATCGGTGGTGAACCAGCATGGACTAAAATAAGCAAAAAAAAATAGTGGGGCTAGGAGGGAGGGAAAACATTAAAAAAAAAAAAAGTACTCCTCCTTTTCTCATGACATATTTATTTAATTTGATTAGATTAAAGAAATTAGTTTAGTTAGTTAATATCATATGTAATTTATAAAACACCCTAGTTATCTTCTTTAATTTTCTCATTTCATCTTCTCCTTGATCATTGTAAAGGAAGAATCAATAAGAGTAAATTAGGAAAACATTAACAAATATAAAAATTATGTCTTATATTTATGATCAATATCAACTTCAAAAATATGTTTTAAAGACCGAAGGGAGCAATAAATTCTTTTTATCACTTCTGGAAGTTTTGCTTCCTCATTTTCACTCCTCTCTATTTTGTCCCTATTTTTCTCCCAACCCAAACATAGCCTCGAGGAAAGGAATTCTTCCTTACATCGAAATCAAACGGAATGTAGATTGCAAAGATATATTATGAATCAAACCCAGCAGTGATCGATTGCTTTTCTCTGGTATTCTTAGTTCAATCATGGAAAGACGAGAAAACATATTGTAGCTTATTTCCATGTAAATTTGAAACAGGACATGTTCTTCAAAGGAAGCATGTGCTTACACATAAATCGCGAAGGCATAAATAGGAGGATAGCTATTTTGTGCCATATGCACCAATTGGCAGTAAGACCTTAAGGTTCCCAAATGAGGACTGGTAGGTTCCCCTATGCTATCATTTCATATATGCTGCTTCTCACTCCCTCTTTCTCTCAACCTTGTTGTGATCATTTTGGATTCTCTTGCTTTAACACATTTCAATCTCTCATCACTTGAACCTAATGCAACACTTAGGAGTTGAATAGCTCAGTATTTAGCTTCCTGAGCATAGAAAGAGTAGTGTGTTGATATATGGTATATACACAGTGTACAAACACATGTAGGACTAGAAGAGTGACACTTGTACAGGGAAATTTAACTACATACTTACACAATCTGTTAGATTTTCATGCGTGTAACCTTCAGTCATTTACACTATATACACTTGAACGCATGAATACACAAAATTTTTCATCTGCTTGCCTGACACTTGACAACAAAATAGCACCGTTATATTGTCCTCATTTATAACTTCATAGGTTGGCCTTCCTTTCATCTGTCACACAATGTGGTATTAGCTTTGTTTCATTATGGACTCGTTTCTACACTATCAAGAATTTGTTTTCATTACTCCCTTCAATGCTCATGGCTTTTAGGTCAAAAACAGAGAATAAAACAATCAATTTAATTAAGAAATCAAGAGTATGGCTTGTGCGCTTAAGGTTAAAAAGGAGACATGCTGAGGTGAAACTAAGCCCCATGTACATCAAAACAATTCAAGAAAATAATAATTTTTTGAAGATCTCTCATCACACTAATTCATCAAAACAATCTAGAAAACAAAATATTAGGCTGGTCCCAATTTTCCCATAAAACTATTTTGCCACGTGGCTTCTAGTCCGCTACTGTCAGCCTTTACTGTCCCAGAAGTAGTACTGTATACAAAGTAAGTATGCTTGCTTAGCAACACTATCTTTCAATCTTGGCTATTTATGATCTGCTGTATTTTAAAAGGCCAAGTCATAGAAGATTGATTTAAATTATTCCCCATACAGACATACTAATAGTAGTATAAACAATGAACTTCAATTGTAACAGTTAGCAAGAGAAGAAACCATAGTTCAGAATAATATATAATACGCATGAAGAGCACAGTCTCTGAAATGTTACATAAGTATGAAAGATGGCTGGAAAAGTAAATGAAGATGCAAATTTCAATATACAAAATGCTCTCACCACTCTAGATTTGAAACAATAACTTACTTTCTGACTTAGCGCAATGCAATTTTTAGATATCAACCGAAAGCAGCAGTGAGTAGAACTTTCATGCTTCAACTCTAAAAATTGTCTTGAAGAGACGCAACCTACAGTTGGTTGAGTAACTTGGCTTCCGCAGATGAGCCATGGAATCTTTGTCAGTCTTCAGCAAAAATCTGTACATATAGAAGCAGAGACTTCTCAATTCCAAAGTCAAACACGACATACAGTAGAAAAATACTGTAATATATTCGAATTTTAATAAGAAAATGAAGTTAACGTAATCTCACTTGGAATTTTCAGCTCCTATTCCAGTTGTGTTTATCTCAAGCACTTCAAAAGATTGCGAGTTGTTGTAGAACTTTGCGAGTGATAATAGCCAACACGCACTACCACATGTTTCAGAACATTTGATGAGAAAAACAGGGTAGGGGGAAAAAGGAACAAGATAAAGAATAACCTCAAGACCTATTAAAATAGGCATGTTGTATCACCTTAAAAACAGGGAAAATTAATATGTACTTCCTGTAATTTCACCTCATTTTTATTAAGTCATCGTAGCCTTTTTCTTTTCATCGAGTCCTTGTAATTTTCTCTATAGTTATTTCTCCATATAAGAAAAATAACTTAGTAGATGATGAAACAATTACGAGCAAAATAATTTTTTTATTTTGATAATAAATAAATTCTAACTCTGGACAACCATAAATTCCCAAATCTTTCATACTATTAAGGCACTGAATGCTCATTGGAAGTGACATCAGCCTGGGGCATGCAGATATCACCAATGACTTCAGCAACCTAAGGTTTCCCAGCCAGTCAGGAAGAAATGCTAGGTTGGGAAGACGATATAAACATAACGATTGAAGCGCCATAGCATGCTGTAAAGCCTCCGGAAGATGTTCCACTTCTGGGCAGCCTTCAATTGTAAGATGTTCGAGGGCAGTGAGGTACCGAAAGCCCGCTGATAATTTGAACTTAGCGTACCCACAAATTGTCAATCTTTTGAGAGGATACAAACCTTGAAACTAAAAATATGTCTCAAGATTTTCGCAACTAAAAATATGTAATTCTTCAAGAGCATTTAAGTTGCTGAGCTCAAGTGCGAGAGAGGTTGAAATGAAATGAAGGAAGAAGATGAGCAGAGACTTTTCAAGTCAGCAAGGAAGCAAAACCGCGTTACATTATATCAATGGATTGCTTGCTTGACCAAATGCCATAAATATCACACGAAAATTACTTTTTTTTTTTTTCCGCTTATGTGGGTGTACGAAAATGACAAATAACTATCCTTCATATTTCTTAATGTGAAAATCTTTGACATTTTGTGCGAAGACTTTTTGTATCAATGCTGTCGAAAGTTCATGGAGGCACGATCATCGTGAAATAATTAAGAAACAAGTTGATCGTAAAAAATAAGATTAGCATTATTGCGATTTCTAATTAACTTTAATTAAGATTTCTTTTGATACATTAAAAAAAAAAAAGGAGCAAAGTGGATCAACCTAGGAGAGGGTACTCTTTCTTATCATCTCATCTCCACCCTTAGATCATGAAATAGATTGTTTAGATTTAATATTTTATAAATTAAAATTTATTTATTTTCTATGGATTGTAATTACAAATGGTTTAGACGACAGACAGGCCTAAAGTACGATGGGGCGATTGGAAAAGCTTGATTTGTTTTAAACTAAATGATTCCTTGCATAACGGTGATTATAACATGACGATAATGATAATTGGAACAATAAACCTCTATCTAAATATTTTACCAAGAGAAGCTAATGGGAAATACTGTGAATACTCATTTAATCTTTAATATAAGATAAATTTATTTAATTTGATTGGATTAAAGAAGTTAGTTGATATAACACGTAATTTTTAAAACACCCTTGTCATTCTTTTTTTAATTTCATTATTTCCTCTCTTCTTTTTTATTATTGTTGAGAGAGTATCAATATAGGTAAATTAGAAAAAAATTGACAAATATAAAAATAAAACAAACAGAACTATTAAATTCAGAAAATTTGTTTGAATTGTAAACCTAACATTCAAAACATCACATACGTGACATAAGAAAATTATTGACGAACCAGTAAGAATTAAAATAATATCTGTGTTGTTTAAAATTTCATATTCTTAGATCAATAAAAAACTAAGAAGCAAAGGAAGAAATTGAAAAGAAATCAAGGATTGACAGTTTTGAAATATATTTTTTTGAAAAAAAAAAAAACTAGTTCATGACCAAATTTATTTCAAGACCAGAACTAAAATAGTGAGATAATAAATTTCGAATTACGTATTTAAAAAATTTCAGATTACTATGTTAGATTTCAGATTTAGTGATAAATTTCATAAGTAACTCAGAATATATGTGTAATAACCCAATAATTATTTGACAATTCTTAAAGTGAACAATGATTAATTAATAAGTTGACCAAGTATGTAAGTAAGTTAGTGGAGTAATAAAAGAATAATAAATTTAATTAATTAATGTAATTATATATTTGTTATTTGCTGTAATTGGGTGTCAAGATGAAAGTTCTGGTTTTTTTTTTTTTTTTTGGCTCAAAGTTCTGGGTTTGGATCCTTAGTAAGATAAGGTGTAATTTTTATGTTTTTTCTCAGCAGCATCAGCAAAAATTACCAAGAGACCCTTATATGTGTGTAAAAAATTAAAAATAGAACATCAGATTTTTAGTTTTTATATCGATTGCATTGCTTTGTCTTTCCCCCGCTCCCTCCTCCAAACGGCACCATTTTAGCACACAAAATAACACTGTTCAATTTTTTTTTTTAAATTATAAAATATTTTTTTAATACCATTCAATAAATTTTAATTCGCATTGGGTTGAGTTTCAAGATTTGGAATCATGGCTCCCAAAGCAGCCAGGGCAGAATCAGAGGTGAGAATATAGAGGAAAGGAGGGATTGGAAGGAGGTGCTGATTCAGGAGGAATATAACTCGCTGAGATTAGGTTTAGGAAATCGATGAGAAATTGGAAGGAATTTGAAAGGAAGCGCGGAATATGTTTCATCTCTTCTCTTCCGAGAAGAAACCGAGTCTCAACGGCTTTCTTGACCTTTCGAAAACGAATGGCCTTTTATTTGGGGCTTGGGCCCGTGTTTTACACTTGAAAGAAATTAATAAAATAAGAATGGGGAAAAATAAATAAATAGCCAATGAGAATTGGCACAGATGGTAAAGGATCCAGGACTAGACCCTTAGGTTGTGGGTTCGATCCCCTCTGCCGTCGCTGGGACTCCTTTGGTAGGCGATCTCGTAAGTCCCCAATAAGTGCTCATAGACCTCGGGGCCGTGCCCTGACCTTAGTGGGAGACTGGTGTCGATCCTCTCCAAAACTTTTTTATACCAAATAAATAAATACTAATAAGTTACTAAATTTAAATATATTAATTTTATTTTAAATATTAGTATTATCTCCAAGTCATATTAATTTTATTTTCATACATGGCTAATTTGTTATTATGAATTTTAAAATTGCATATTTTAGTATCAATCAAATAAGAACCAGATGAAATAATTGCTTAAAAATAATAGAGAAATGAAAGATGAAGTTGAGCAGAGTCAACATTGGGGATGCGAAAATGCAATGCTTGATTATATCAAAATCTATTGAAAGCTCTAGTCCGAAATCTTCTCAGTTTTTAACTATTTGATCAATATTTGAATGGTGTATACTTAATTCTTTATAAGTTATTATTAAAATATAAAATTATAAAATAAATATAATTAATTAAATTCAAATTTTTGAATTTAAATATGAATAATTTAATACTATAATAAAAAAAATATTTTGTAGAAAAATAAACTGCACCGTTCAAATATTAATCTTATGCTTAAAAAAGAGAGGAGGATGGGAAAGGAATAAGAAGTGTTGTTAGCACTTGCAGTTTTATAATTTAGGAAAGAAGAAAAATATGGTTTAGAGCTCGGATTTGTAAACTCCAGCCAATGCACAATAATTTCAAGTAATAATACTCGTATCCTCATAAAACACAATGCACATATTTAGAGTTTTGTTTTTATAACTTCCTATAATAATTACTACTAAATAGATAATACATAATGACTTGCTTAAATTGATAATAACTACTTTTATTATATACTCTTAAATACCTAAACCTATATAAACATATGTCTGGAATAAACCAGAAGAGGACGTGTCAGTTTGTTCAGTTGTTATTACATTGTACAATGGCTACTTTGTTTTGGAATAAGTTATTTGTAATCTTTGGGCAGTTTTGGATTTTCCCAGAAAAGATGGATTAATTTATATTGATTAGTATGTAGATACTCAGGAAGAAGACCAAAAAAAGTTTTAAGGGAAAAATGGGGGAAAATCCCTTGGGGGTTTCGGCTCTAAAAATATGGAAGAAGAGATTAATTGTTAAAATCCCAAAGTCAAACACAGAATAAATTAGATAATACTCTAAGATATAGAAAGTTCAAGAAAATTATAATGATGTAATTGTGAGCATGTTTTTACTTTAAAGAAGAAAATGATGCTGATGTGATTGTAAGTAATTTAAAGATTGAAAACTCTTTTAGAAAACAGAGTGTAATTCACCCAACACTACCATAAGAATATCTGATGGGAGTAGTGCGCTTGGAAAAATACCAAGCAACAAGCTTGTGAGAGGAAAACACTGTTATATACTCTGTTCTGGTAGTGACAGTAATTTTTAAGACCTTAAAGAATATCTTGAAGATCTCTTATTCTTATGTTGTTCAAGTATTACAGTAACCTTGCAAGTTGGCAGAAAATGAGAGGTGCTCATAATTCCAACATGTAAAATGCTTCCTTTAACATAATGCAGCAGAGAAATACTCAGGATATTAAGTACAAATTTAAAAGAAAAAATTGATGACTAATTGTAAATACTTCTCTCTCACACACACACACAAGTAGTAAAACGGGCTGAAAGACTTCAGTTTTGTTGACAAGTTCTCCCAAATCAACTCTGGCCACTCTAATAAAAATCAAACCATGATTGTAACTATCAGACTTTCAATAATTTTAATTTGAGCTCAGAAATAAATACTAATCTAAAGAATCCTGATTATCATTTACGAGTGCTATAATTCTATGGTGAGTTACTGGAAATGAGTCAAATGACAAGACACAAAATGAACCAGTGTAGAATTAGGATGAAATCTTAAACATTTATTGGGTTAGTCTTTTCCCATAGTTATCACAGAGCAAAACTTTAAAAGAAAAAAAAAAAAACAACACAATAGCCTAACTGTTTCAAAACCATGGCAGATCATTGTGGGCTTGAACCTTCGACCTTGTGGTTAACAGCCACACGCTCTAACCAACTGAGCTACTCCAGCAATTGGTGCCATGAGATCAAAATAAAAAATTATAATTAAAAAAAATATAAACATGAAAAACGAGACTTTATTTTTTTCCTTGTAAAAATGCGGGACTCAAGCCCGATTCATCAAATTAAAACTGAATGTGGGTAACTTACTCCGTAGATTATTTTTAATTTGATTTTTACAAACTTAAAATAGAATAAAAATTAAATTGTAAATAGAATTTAAATTTGGATTGACGGTGACAAAAGTAATCTATTTAGATTATTATTTGAAAAAAAGTTTGTATGGAAAATGATATGAGTTTTTTTTAAATGTATATAATTTGATAATTTATATATTATTGAGAAAATTTGTAAACACTAAGTGACACTTAATTAGATTTGTTTTATAGATAAAATTTTATATAAATTACAAATAATAGACAAAGGGTAGGGACACAAGGGGGTGACAAAACAGTAGAGTAGAGATGATATGGGTCCCATGACAATTTTCCACGACACCGTGAAGCACTCACCATGAAAAGCAGGTCTAATAAGTTTTTTTTTTTTTTTAAATTATTTTTTAGTTAAAAACCCAGTTAAAAAAAAGCTATCCCTCAAACCATGCTTTTACTTAGACTAAGGGCTTTTTTCACTCTCCCCGCCTTCCCAAACAGGCTCCTCTCTACAAGCACCGCCTAAGTTTGGTTGATGGCTCATCATACATTGCCACCAGCTTTTCCTGCTCTAAACCTATATTTGCCAAGAGATCAGCACATGCATTTCCCTCCCTATATGCATGCTCAACTTTTACTAGTGCAAAACCAGTTTAATCCCATCTGTACAAGCTTCAAAATATTGCCATCCACATCCTCACCATTTAGTAATCTATCAAACCATGAAAAATGACTTTAAATTACACTAGGAGGATTTATATTATACCTCTAGTCTTTAATATAAGACATATTTAGAGAGTTGATCTTAATTTTAAATATAAAACATAGTTTTCATATTTATTCATCTTTTTCTAATTTACTCATATTCCTACTCTTTCAACAATAATCAAATAGGAGAATGTATGAGGGAATTAAGGAAGATAACTATAGTGTTTTAGAAAATATATATCTTATCAACTAATTTCTTTAATTTAATCAAATTAGATAAATATATCTTATATTAAAGACTAGATGAAGTACAAAATCACTTTTTTGCACATACAGCAACTTTCTGTTTTCTTCATTTTTCTTGGGTTTCTCTTGAAGGCATTCGCTGGTTCAAATATGCCAGGTGACTTTGGGTCAGTTAAGTAGAAAAAGAGACACCTCATTTCCAGAGTCAAACATGAAATATAGTTGAAAAATATTATAATTGAAAATTTCTAGTGATTTCAAATTCGTAAGGCTGTGAGTGCTCATATGAAGGCACATCAACTTGGGGCATTCATAAGCGACCTAAGGTTCCCCAAACAGTCAGTCAAGGATGCTAGATTTGGGAGATTATATAAACTCAACGATGAAAGGGTCATAATATGTTGTAAAGCATCATGACCCTTGATATGAACTAACAACCATATCAAGCTGAGACTTCAGAGGAGTGGGTAATTGACTTGGGAGAGAGTACAAGTTTTTTAAAAATTTTACACAGGAGAGAGATGAAGATGTACATGTTTCTAAGAAAATAATTAAAATGACAGAGGAAAGGAATGTTGACAAGGAGGCTGCCTCATAAGATAAAAATGCTTGAGGTGCTGTGATTTTATTGAGTGCATAAGCAAGGTGGTGCACTGGATGCATGTAAGAATTTCTCTTAATATGGAGTGTTTTGAGGTACAGAAGGCCTCCTAATATCTCATCTGGGAAGGGAGTAACCTCTTCACCTTGAGAGATAAAAAAGCTTTCAAGATTAATTGGGCAGATTTTGAGCTGAACCTAGTAACACTCTGATACATTCCTCTGACATGTCTAGTGTAGTGACAGAATGAGCAAAGCCAAGAATGTGATGAAGGGCCCTTCACCTATGTATAACTAAGGGCCTATTTGAGTTGGTGTTTAAAAATTACAGTCATATAAGTCAAAATAAAACCCCTTTCACATATTTATCTTGTATACTGTAAATCACGTCATAAAATCAACTTCACCACTAATCCAGACAAGCATTAAGTATCAAGAAAGTCTCTCTCAAAATCTCTCATGTTATCCATGATCAGAGTTTCCAACGCCAAAACTTAAAAAGTGAATTTCCTCAATCCCCCTTCCCTCAAATAATCAGATCCAATTCTATGAGAACAGCCCCTTTCAAGCATTGCATTTTGGATCCATTTCATTGGCCTTCAAAAATGAGAAGATGAGTGGGAGAATAATCCAAAGCCCATTAACAACGGGATACCAGCAACACAGCTTTGCCTCAGTCTGCTACTGGGCTTTGTATCAGCTGTGAGCAAGTCTTATGTATTTCAGGCCAAGCAAGAGCATAAAGCACATATATGTATCTCCAACATTCTAATCTGACTTTATGCATTTGTCTCAATAATTCACATGCATTTTTCAAGCTTAGATTCTTTTTCTATTTTTCAAAGTTCTACAAGAAAGTAGTACCATTAGAATAACAAGTTATAGCAGAGATATGTTAGCATGTGCTTTAAAATTAACATCCAATAATTCTTTACCCTTCATCAGTGGAACACAAGCAGTTGTAATAAGGAGTTCCAGTTGTAATGAGACGGATCAAGAAAGATAATAAAATAATTATTTCTCATCTTAAACCACATGGTGTCGTGGTGTAGTTGGTTATCACGTCAGTCTAACACACTGAAGGTCTCCGGTTCGAACCCGGGCGACGCCATTTTTGTTTATTTTGATTTTTGACTTTTTTTTGGACCAACTGGTTTTTTACGATATGATCTTTGATTTATGTGTCTGTAAGCATCCTTAATACTCACTTCAAATTCTTGAGTGAAAGCATTATTACTGCATTATCTGAACTAACAAGTATAAACTTTAAACTTAGATATCTTACCCCAAATTTTAATACCTAACTAATATAATGTTTCACTTTCGGTTCATCACCACAATATCTTCCCTTCTAACTTCACTGTCTACTGTCAAATATGCATCTGTAAATTATGAATACCCAAATTATTCATTTTTATTTTCTTCTTATATTCCATCCTTCTTTTTGATGACTTAACAGATGCATAATCAATGAAAAAAAATGCTAATATATTCTAAATTTTGCTTGTCTGATTGAAATAGTCTAAATTTGATTAAAAATTAACAAATTCTCTTCACTGAACCTACTTTGATGTGAGGTTCTTTTGTTACGTTGAAATTATGAACCCATGCGGTCTCCTCATTATTACCTTATTTTATTTTCCATCATTTTTAATTTACTTCCTCAAATGCTATTTCTTCACTAAATAAAAAATAACTATAAAAAGTTATGAGCTGATAAAATAATTTTTCAACTCAAGCAGTATATTCAACTTACATAAAATTTATGGAAAGTCAAGTAGAGTTGTTATGTAATTAGAAGGCTCAATTTTTCTGTCATCAATTAGAAGGCTTATCTAATTCATACTTTGACACATTATATGATAATTTATGCACACTCGCTTAGAAGATTTAAAATACAGAGTCAAGAATATGAATTGGCAAAAATAATATCAAAAAAGGGTAAATGTGCAAAAAAAAAAACACATGTGGTTTTCTTAAAAATATACCTAACACCAAGTGTTTTCTTTTTTTTTTTTGGGAAAAAAAGTGACTATGTAGTAACAAAAGTGGGGTAAATATATTCATTGATAGTTAGTTTATTTTTTTTTTTTAAGGCTAACATAGACGAGGATTCAGTTAAATTTTATCCATTTGGCAGTAAAAAACTGGAGAAAATTGTTGAAAATGACATAGATATTTTGGAAATTACAATTCAGTCATTCTCTCTTTAATTCCCCTTCTCTCTCCCAATCTCAATCATACCTAATGAACCACCCCTCCTTGCTGCTATTGCCGCCTTTTTGTAATTTTCAAAACTATATGGGATATTTTTTGTAATTTTTTCCAGTTCTTTACCGCTAGCTGGAATAAAATTTAGCTAAGTTATCGTCCATATAAGTCTTAAAAATATAAAAAAAAAAAAACCAAACTAATAGTCAATGAGTATTTTTACCCCACTTTTATAACTACATAGTCACTCTTACAACCAAAGAAAAGCACTTGAAGTCAAACTTCATGTATTATGTAAGTGATCAAAATCATTTTCACTAAAATCAATGCTTATAAGAAGGACCAGAGGGAATATAAGTTAACGCCTTAATCTTTTTTTTTTCTCATATTGAGAAAACCCCCTTGCTCCAAGCTAATTACTAGTTTAAACAAAAGATTAAATAACAAAAAACACTTTTAGGTGGAGTCTAGGACTCTACGCTCCTTTGAAATGCAACCAAGCTATATAAAAAAAAAAAATCAAAACAATGACAAGTCACAACATACTTGTCATTATGAATTTAAATCATGCCAGAGAAAAGTCATAATTGGGGTTTGACATTTAAGAACCCTGTAGTCTTCATACATAGCATTTGATTTATTATTTTAAACACATAATTAAACCTTACTCCTTCCAAAGTTCAAAGCATATTATCAATATTAATTAGCTTAGGAATGAGCTGCACTGCATAAAACATGCCTCACCAACCTTAGCTACAGGAGGTGAGGAATGGGATGCATGTGTGGATTTTTTAAAAAATAAAAAATCCCAATTTTGAAAAATAGGAACCTAAACCAAAAATCCAAAAAAAACTTTATCAATATACCATATAAAATCTATGCCAAATTTTAATATTGTAGCTCCTTTTTAAAGTCTATGCAATACAGGAAAGAATATCACCACACGACTTTAAGAAATTTGACTTTACATGAAAAATATAGATGATAAAGACGTTACTGTTTAAAAGTTTCTTTAAAAGAATAAAAAGAAGAGAAAACTAAATCTAGATCCCGATTAAAAGAAATTACAATAAAATGATCATTTGAATCTTAAAATTGCGGTGTCCTGTAGCACTTTTTTGGAATATTTTATATATGTGAAAACACACAAATACCCTCATGTGCTCGAGTTCACAAATTCATGAGCGGAGGATCCTGTGTAAACAAGCTTATGAGCTTGTTTTGACAAATCCATGAATCGGGCATTTATGTTTTTTCTATATGAAAAATATTACAAAAAAATCTTACGAGACTTCACCGTAATTTTGAGATTTAAAGGATTTTTTTCCCCCAAAGACCTAAATACAATTTTTCCTAAAAATAACCGAAGAAGAAGCAGAACAAAAATGTTGCACAAGAATGGGCTGCTGGTTGATCATGTGCGCTGGGAATGGAGTGGTGGCCTAACATTTGAAATCCCTAGTCAAAGCACCACTAATTAATATTAACATATGTTTTTTTCTATTGCATGAATATTTGTATCATTTATCACCTTAAAAACTTATCACATCATCCTGACGCCACAAGGAGTATTCTTCTTCTTCTTTTTTTTTTTTGGGTTCTGATGCTATTTAATGTTCATGTGGCCTAATATAAGTAAGTGGGGTAGCCGTAAAGATATATATAAATTATGCATATTGATGTATTGTTAGGGCAAGAGAAACAAATTAATGTGAGTTAATTAACTCAATTAATTATCATAATACAATTTTGATTCCATTATTGGAATTTTTGAGTAGAGTGAATTCCGCATCCACAAAATCTGAAATTTGAGTCCGTATACTTAAGTAGTTTAAACCCTTGTTACTATGCTTGTTTATATCACCATACCTCACTTTTATGTACAACTTATTTTGTTTTTTATTCCACGTAAAATAAAACTTGATGAGTTGGTTTGAAACTTAAATATTGACTCATCAAGTCAATTTTTGAGGCTTGATTTTGTGGTATACTGCTTTTTAATCCACGTAAATTAATTTCTTTTTCCCCAAAATGCTATGGGGTGAAAAATGTACTTTGTTTAATTATGTAAATTCAAAGGTGAAATTGATTATTGAAGAATCAAGTTTACCTTTTTAAATAAGATGTATCAATTCAAATTAGTCTCTAACATTGTTTAGCATTTTAATTTAAAGTGAATAAAATAATAAAACGGATTTTACGTTAATAAAGTCAATAAAATCAAGTCATGCTAGATTGATTTTAAGTGTAGCATTTTAATAATTTTTTTTTTTTAACCTTAAAGCATTTTGGTAAAACATTTTAGTTTATGGTAGCACTTTTTCAAAGGAAAACAAAACTTTTCAACAAATCACTTATTTGCAGCACTCCTTGAAAACTAAAAATTCCAATTCATTGGAAATAAGTTGACAAAGATGTGAATGAAGTTTTTTTATTTTTTTATTTTTGTTTATAAATTGAGCATGATGGCACAAATGGCTAAAAATCTGAGAGGCAATCATGTTCCCAGTACTTACATTTATATTGGGTTGTTGGGGGCATTACTCCATTTCTTAATTTATATTCACAACTTACAGTGAATTTTCTTTTTTTAAAGTCACTGTTATCCCGTTATTATTGATGCTCAAAAAGGCATTAATTGGGCACTATATATCTAAAAAAAAAAACCCACTATTATATAGTAATTTATAACCTTAATTTATAGGGAAAATTGATTACAGGGCCCAAGGAAGCAAAATAATTACAAAAAAGACCCAAAAAACATTCACATGTCAGGGCCTTTTCTGGCATTTTTTCAAAAAAAAGTGTATGGACATAGTTGTTAATTGCTACAGATGTAGTTGTTAAAATGTAGTTGTTAATTAGACTGATTTAGTTGTTAATGGGGACTGATATAGTTGTTAACCGCTACTAATATAGTTGCTAACGTTTTTTGAAAAAATGCCAGAAAAGGCCCTGACATTTGAATGTTTTTTGGGCCTTTTTTATAATTATTTTGCTTCCTTAGGTCCTGTAATCAATTATTTATACTGCAACGAGGATTGATGGGTTGCAAATTTAAAATGTATTTGATTTGATTTTTCTTCTTAATTTGAGTAATGTATGGCAAAATAAATTTAACACCCAAAAGTCAGGTATAGTGGAGACATGATTTGCAAGTGGTTAGTGTTTTCAATTAATATATGCAGCTTTCATCTGTTCAGCACGTTAAATCATGTCTCTGGAAAAAAAAAAAAAAAAAAAAAAGTACTCCTGCTGTATAAAGAAATTACATAATGCTTGCAGACTTGCAGTAGCAATTTCATATTATTTTCTCCTTTGGCCTCGTGTTTAATACTACCTCCAATTCTAAATATAAGAAATAATTCAGTTTTTTTAGAGAGATTTAAAAAATTAAATAAGTTACTTAATCATATAATATATTATGTATTTTTAGATTATATATTAGTTTATTAGTTAAATTAATTAGTTTGGAGAAAAATAAAAAATAAAAACACCCTAAATTAATTTAATTAGTTTCATTAATCTCTCAATTTTTTTTTATATATATTTAGGATCGGAGGGAATAATATTATTGAAATTAGGGTTAATTTGTATCGATGTCAACATAAAATATTTTTTCAAGCAGCAACCAATGCCCTTAAATATTTTGTAATGTTATGCATCTAAAGTGTTTTTTTCGAAGCATCTAGCACCTCGGAATTTTTTTAAATGTCTCCGGTATAATAAAATATTTTTTTTTTTTTGCATATCTAACATCTTAAAGTATTTTTTTTAAAAGTATATATACTACACTAAATTATCTAAATTGTTAGGTGGGAAATTGTACAAACAAGTACTAAAAGGTGATGGACGTCCTTAAAAAAAATACTTCAAAGTGTTGAGTGTACCATAAAATATTTTAAAATACTGGAAATACTGAAAAAAATATTTTAAAATGCTGGATATAACTTAACCCTTGCGATAATACGTATATACACACACAAATTTCAGGCAACCTAATATACAAAGCTGGAGCTAGTGAACATGAATATTATTTCTTTAAGCTGTATAATGTTTAAAGAGTGAAGCTTTTTCTTCTCATAAAAAAATAAGAATGAAACATTTTCGTATATGAAAAAAGAACGAGTTATATTATTTATAACTAAAAAATATAATGTCTGTTTAGAATTTTTGTATTACATACCATTATAGATGATGAATTGATTAATTCATAACTAACGAGACTGATTTAGCGCATACATG
Source organism: Acacia confusa (assembly GCA_037074495.1). Classification (NCBI taxonomy): domain Eukaryota; kingdom Viridiplantae; phylum Streptophyta; class Magnoliopsida; order Fabales; family Fabaceae; genus Acacia; species Acacia confusa. Next base: position 6,693,108 of record CM073513.1, on the reverse strand, counting down.
CATACAATGGCGGAGCTAGGAATTTCAATGATGGGGTGAAAATAAAAAACATTACATCATAAATAAAAGTACTTGAAATATTATATAGATCTAATATGTAAAAAAATTGAAAGAAATATATTACAAAAATTAAGATCAATTCACTTGACTCTTACTCTACATGTTTTCATCTATAATTGAATCCATGCTAAAACTTAAAACAATTTTTTTTCAAGGTATGTAATTAAAGAATCATTAAGAAATTTGTCTTTCATTCTATTTCGAAGCCTGTTCTTGATTATCTTTATAGTAGAGAAAGATCTTTTAATAATTGCTGTAGAAACTGGAAGAGTTAGTATAAGTCTAATCACTCTATCAATAAGGGTAAATGATAGACTTTTCAGTTCTTGCACGCCCTTGACATAATTCAGATGCAATTGATAAATTAATTAAATCTGAATGTCTAAGAATGTCAATCTCAAAATATTGTAACTCCATCTTCAAATACAATTTTTCTTGTTATGTGAAATCTTTAGAATAAAATTTATTAGCAAGTTTGTAAATATCATCACTATTAAATGACTTGTACCTATTTTTTGGATCAAAAGTCATGCTTAAAGTAAGTAATTTAATAGTATTATCATTGAACCTGTTATTTAATTCTTCCAATTGATAATCAATTGCAGTACAAAAAATATTTATCCTATAAAATTTTTTAGTAGAAAAATCAACTTGTTCATTTTGAGTACAAAAATGTAAATTTAGACATATTTCCTAATTTTAATAGATTTGAGAGATATGTTGAACATATTTAGGAAGACATTAATACTAAATTAAAAAAAATTTCTTAAGATTTTAAATATATCAATCGGGTCTATCATGCGTAAGATTTCAACTTAAATAAGAATTAGAGGTTGTTAAAAGAAAAAAAAAAGGTTGTTATTATTATTATAATATAATACTTCTACCATCTTAACGTTCATCATTCTGCAAGCATCCACGACACCTTCAAATTAATCAAAAATGGGGCCCACAAATTGATACGGGAGTGCATCAATCTTCTGGCTATATTGTTTTTATTTGAAGCTTGTGTCAAAGTAAAAAATAAAAAATTGAAGCTTATGTTTGAGTTTAAGTTTTTTTATAAAAAAAATAATAAAAAAAATAGGGGGGCGGGGGCCCACCCTACCCCCCTCCCTCCGCCCTTGGATGCATACATACAAATAATAGGAAGGTGTCTTGGAAAATGCAAACAATATTAAATTGTTAATGTTATGCAGTGCAAATTGAACAACCTTTGATATGAATTAGCAATTAGCAAACGAATCACGATCTTCTATTTTTTCTTTTAAAAAAATAATTATTTCTTATATACTTGAAATTTATAATAAAAATAAGTTGAAAAAATAAATGAATTTTAACCTTTATCTAATAAAATTGTTTGTAAAGTAGAATTAAAGGACCGCCATAATATTAATGTCATCTTATATACCACTATAAACTAAAAAAAAATAAAAATTTAAATTTAAATAATTTAAATTCAAAATATTAATTGAATGGCAGAAAAATTCCATTACGCCAAGACGGATGTAAAGTAACGAAGGAAAGAAAAAGGAAGCAGCAAATGGCGCGTGTATTGTTAGCTGTTGAAAATTGGGGGGCACATGCCAGCGTGGCAGGAGCCTGAAATCAACTTCATGAAGATATTAAGAAATTATATTAAGTAAACCATATTGATATCGGTGATAGTCTTGTATATTTTTATCATATTTAAAAATAAATATTTCTATTGATTTTTTTTATTATTTGATAAACATGAAGTTAATATATTTTTCAACTAACCTTATAAAAAAACTGAAAAAATCAAATTCGAATTGTTCTAGTGAAACGATAACTAATACAAGACAAAAAAAATTTCTACCTAACTCCTTGAAGATATATATCACAAACTATTTAAATTTTTTGCACAATAAATATAAAATTGACATTTGACACAATGAAATGTGTTTTTTAAGATGATGAAAAAAAAAAAAAATATCTTCTTTATGTCAGGATGATTTATTTTTAAATCTGATAGTAATAAAGACAATCAAGCCACTGATTTTTGTATTAGAATGTTATTTAGGTTCTTAGAAAATAAATTCATATTTATTGGGATAATAATTGGGTTTATAATACTTTTTTTTTTTGTGGTAGAAAAGGTATAGTTTTAAGCGTATAAGATTATTTGATGACTTGTAGCTGTGTACAATTCATAAAATCATCAAGAACTCCCTTAATAATATGATATTTTTTAAATATGCATCCCAAAGAATCCAGAAAAAAAAAAAAATTGTTTTCTCCAATAAAATTCACCAAAGTTGCCAGGGATAAAGACAAACCTTTGATGGCTGCCAAAGCTTATGAAAAGCGCCATCATATTTAGCGGCAATTCAACAGACAATTTCTTATTTTCTTTCTCTGTTTTTCCTCACGGAAATGAGATCACAGTTGTATTTTATTCTCTCTCTCTCTCTCTCTTTATATATATATATATATATATATATATATATATTCTTAAAAATGTCTAGTTTATTTTCTTAAGTTAACATGTATAAATTAAGATTTACCACTGTCTATAACACCAAACAAGGAACTATTTTGATTTTGCCGCTTGTGAAACAATTCACACATGGCATCAAATGGAACTGCTTTACGAAGATTCAAGACTGATATACATAATTGGAATAATTCAAATAAATTAACCCATTTACTGAATTTACTAAATGGGTTAATTTTAAATAAAAATATAATTTTCAAATATCTTATCATTCGACATTATTAATTATATTTAATTTCTTTTGGGTAATCAAAGCCATTCCTAAATCCCATTCAACCCACGTTACATTTTTTCTGCAATGTCTTATTCATATGAGATGCTTAAAAATTGTCTATTTTAAAAAATAAAATTAACTTAAATGATTAAATAGTCATGTTATTATGACTAAACGATAATTACGATATTAAGATAATAAGTTAAATAATTAAATGATTTCCTTCCCAGCAAAAAGGGAAAATTATAATAAAGGATCTAAAAATAATAATATTTATTAAGAAGGACCATAAAAATGGTAATTATTTTAAAGGACTATAAATTAAAACATTAAAATAGAAAGATTAAAGTGTCCTTAGCTAGATTTCATATATTCTCTCTAATTAAATCAGAATCTTGAGTAATTGTTGAATAAAAAAACAAACTCATAAATCTACCTAGCACAATCAAAAAAGGATGGGATAACCACATATTCTTTGGAAAGTTATATTTAAAGGAAAAAAATTCTAAATTGTTAGAAAAAAAATTCAAGAGGATCAAGGGGCGAAATTCGGTGAACTTTTGGTTAAATGATAGAGTGGTGGAGGAAACATGAGTGTAAATCTAGAACAGTGCAGACAATTCAGTTGCCTCATCACAAGCGTTTCTTTCCTATATATTTGTGCCTAAGAAACTTCACAATAACCAAGGCGAAAAGTAGAAGGAGGCACGAGGGTGATAGGAAATTTGTAAATTTAGTAACTTACTCTATTAATCACTATCCATCAATTACTCTAAACTTGGTTTAACTAGAAAGAATATATGAAATCTAGCTAAGGGAAATGTAGTCTTTCTATTTTAATTTTTAGTCCTTCAAAATAATTACTATTTTTATGGTTCTTCTTAATAAATATTTTTTTTCTTAGTTTCTTTATTATAATTTTCCCCAACAAAAATTGACGTCATACTCCAAAATATGTTCGCCCCCAAAATGGAGCATTTTTTTTTCCCGGGAAAATTTATTCCCAAAATTCCACTTCCTAACCCTCGTTCATGTATTTGACAATTTGAATTGAAAATGAAAAAGGAAAATTTAAAAAAATAATTCAGTCACGCACCGCATATTTATATCTAAACAAACAGATAGAGCCTTCACACACCAAATCTGCATATCTTTCATCTAGCACAGTATCTGTCTCCACTCACACTCTCGCTCCAGAAGCACTCCGGCGACTTCTCCGGTCAAGTTCTGGCAGCAGTTCCACCTAAGCGGCCATGGGAAGAGAATGAGGAGACGCCGGCGTTCATCATGTCGGTTTCCTGCACTGACTACTTCCCCGATTCCGACCTTCTCTGCGACGAGGACACCTCCGGAATCTTGTCCGGAGAGTCGACGGAGTGTTCTTCCGACCTCGATTCCTCTCCGTGGTCCACGGAAGAGTCGATCGCCGGATTTATCGAACACGAGCGCAGCTTCGTTCCGCGATGCGAGTACTTTTCTAGGTTCCAGTCCCAATCGCTTGACGCCTCGGCGAGAGAGGAATCTGTTGCATGGATTCTCAAGGTAATTAGTCCACTAATTACCTGCCGATAGGTGTACAAAGCACCTTTATGAACATCTTTAATGATCGGACACTACGATGATCTGATATTACCTTACTGCCACTCCAACATTTTTAGTACCGAACTGGATATCGGTAAATGCATTCATTACTCATTGGTGGTAAACGTCTCTTAGAAACGTTCTAGATCTAACTAATCAAGCCTTTCATCATATCCTCCGTTTTCCTTGCCGTCGGCCTCCGACGAGTTGAGGCGGCGACGGCCATCGTTGGCTTCGCCGTTACTGTATTTCATATGCGTATTGAACATCTGACTATACGTGTTGGCAATCGTGTCTCGCAGGTACAAGCTTACTTTGGGTTTCAACCGCTGACGGCGTATCTTTCCGTCAACTACATGGATCGGTTTTTGGATTCGCGGCAGCTGCCGGTGAGATTTCTTCTTTCAGAGTAATAATATTCAGATATTTCGGGGCAAAAAAATAATATACAGATATAAGAAATTAAAACGAAATGTAAAATGTCAAAGGCAAAAATTCTTGGCAATTATAATACGCGTGTCAAAATTCTATGCGGTAATTATGTTTGACTTTTCAAACGTGAAAAGGTCATGAAATAGTTGTCTCATAAATTCCCTGATTTGATGCCTACGTATATGATGAATGAATTGGATACTGGGGGCTATTGTCCAAAAACAAATACGGGTGGATCATTAATTAAAAAAAAAAAAAAAAGATATCGTTGCATACGGTACGTACGAAATTATGTCTATGGCTTTTTGCTACTAAAAAATACTACTACTGTATATATACGTTCTATATCAAGTCTACCGGGATGAAATTTTGAATAGATATACCTTTTTATTGATATTCGTGGACCGCTTGGATCTCTCTAGCGAATCAAAAGAGATCACTATTCCATTAACCTTTAACGTGAATAGGAAACTTTGACGTTATTTGCTTTTTATAATCATATTTATATACATACATGATAAAGGTGTATGGTAATATATATATACACCTTGACGTGAATATTGGATGGTGGCTTACAGCCTCTAGCATTCTCATCCTAGCACGTGCATTGCACTTATGGTAATTATCTCAAGAATATTGAATATTTTTAGTGAAAAAAGTGATTAGGATAATAATAATTACATTTTCATTTGCTTTTCTCTTTTCTTTTTGGCCTATTATTCCAATCTTTTTTGGCTCAGAGCCTATTATTCCAATCAATAGTCACTAATTGATATGTTTATAGCAAGCAAATGGGTGGCCACTGCAACTTCTGTCCGTTGCCTGTTTGTCTTTAGCTGCAAAGATGGAGGAACCTTTAGTTCCGGCCCTTGTGGATCTTCAGGTATATTATTCTATATATCTCCCTTCGATCCCATCATTTTCAATGAGATTTAATAAAATACACTCTAACTGTAAGCAGATTCTTTTGAAAATGAAATTTAATAGAATCCAATATCGGCCTGTCATTAGTTATGTGCGTGACTACATGTCTTTTTATAATGTACATATATATACAGGTAGAAGGTGCCAAATACATATTTGAGCCGAAAACGATTCGTAGGATGGAACTGCTGGTTCTAGGTGCTTTGGATTGGAGACTAAGATCAGTCACGCCCTTCAACTTCCTCAGTTTCTTTGCGAGCAAGCTCGATTCAACTGGAACTTTTACTGGCTTCCTTATTTCACGAGCTACAGAAATCGTCTTATCAAATATCCAAGGTTAATTTATATATATGCGTAAAGATTTTGAATTAATGAGGTAAGACGTATTTATATATGCATTTTTAAGAGTAATTTAAAATATGCTTTCTGTTTTATTTTGTCCACAGAGGCTAGTTTTCTTGCGTACTGGCCATCATGCATTGCTGCCGCCTCCATACTCTGTGCAGCAAATGAAATTCCTAATTGGTCTCTCGTCAGGCCTGAGCATGCTGAGTCATGGTGTGATGGGCTTAGAAAAGTAAGCGTGTAATATGGTAATTTTGTTTGAAACAAAAACAGATTATTCAAGCCAAAAGTTACATATTAATCTGATTGTTGCAGGAGAAGATTATAGGTTGCTACCAGTTCATGCGAGAATTTGTGATTAGCAATAGCCAGACGAAGCCCCCCAAAATGTTCCCACAGCTTCGAGTAACAACGAGGCTCACAACAAAGTCAAGTATGTCATCATACTCATCATTTTCCTCTTCATCCTCTTCCTCATCACCTTACAAAAGGAGGAAATTAAATAGCTGCTTGTGGGTAGATGACAACGACGACAAAGGACACTCTGAGTGAAATGAGAAAAAAACAGAGAAAACAAAACCGCAATAAATGAAGGAGGAGAAAAGGAAATAAGGTGGTCCAACCCCAAGTTGTTTAGAAACCTCAGCATTTTTAAGAGGATATTTGATATCAAGGGGTAGATGATATTGATATAGTATAGATATATAATTAATGAGAGTTCGGTGAGTTTATTTTTTTTATTTATTTGTTTTGGTTTCAGCCTTGGGAGGGTATTGCCATTTCATTAAATTAGCTTCGCAGATTCCCAAGGCAGCGGGATATGTTTCAATGTATAATATTTTTGTGCTTGGAAAGTGAGAGGGGAAAGAGATCACTAAGAAAGGTGTGCATTTAATGGCCTGGGTCAAGCAAATGTGGAAGAAAGAAGTGGGGAGTTGAAATTCAAAGGAGACATGATTACTGGTGAAACGGAAGAGGAAGATGGTGGGATATTGATCTGGACCTTGTGAAAACTGAAAAGAAAAAGCAGGCAGATGGCAGAAATCAAATGGGGTTGGCATATTTAATAAGGCCATTAAGCTTTGAAGTCTGAGCTATAGTATTCAATATCGAAGCTGCCCCAAGAAAAGCTTCTCATCTTAGCCAGCAATTCCGCGTTTTGGAATACCCCCGAGAAAACAGAGAAAAGTAATAATCTCAAGTTTGCTTGATTTTGTGGACTTTTTTTTTAAATGGTTCGTGGGCAGACTCTACACTTGACAGTTCACATGTGTGTGTGACACGTACGTGTCTGGTGTTATTGTTGTTTTTTTTTTGGCGGGAACTTTTTGTTTTTGTTCTTCCTTGTGGCCTTGAGCTTTGGCCTGAGCGTTATATATATATAGATCCAGGACTCCAACGTCTGGAGTCCACACACGTGGCATGGAATCACGTGTCAATAGGGTTTTTCAAATTTATTCTTTTTGGCATATTGTTTGTTTTCAAAGAGGGGATCGGAGAGCCCTCTTTTTTGCAACTTTGGTTAAAGAAAAGGTCTTGGGAGACCTTTCATTTCATTCGTGCTCTGTATTATATATATAATAAGAGTGAGAGGTACTGATGATGAATTCATATAATTCAATAATCTATTGATTTCTTGTTCATTTCATAATTAATGTGTATAATTATTATTTATAGATTTATTTCTTGCGTTTATCATCGTCATCATCACATCATCATGATATCTGTTTCTTTTTCATGGTGGCATGTGAATGTGAATTGTAGATATTTTGGAAGGTAGTTAATTGGGATTTTGTTGGTATTAGAGAGTGAAAAAGTAGGGAAAAGACCAGGAGGGGGTGTGGAGTTTAGCGAGGCCACAGCCCAGAAGGGAAGGGACGTGATATGGTCCCTACCAGCAATAAAGACGGTTCATTTCAGAGAGAGAGGTAGGACTCTCTCCGTCTCCTCAATAGTCTCCTCTCTCGTGACCATCTATCTCCAGGCTGTTGTTCTATAACCCTATTGCCTTTACTATTCCTGCCCTCTAACCTCGGAAATAAAATAAAGTACCTTGCCCCTTAGTGCCTTACCCCACAGACATATTCCTGTTTCAGTATCATTATTCATTGTTCAGTATCAATTCATAACATCAGAATCAGATTCCTCTTTAGCTAATTCAATTCATTATTATTGGTGAATTGGAAGTTGGGTGGCAACTACATCTGGAGCTCTAGCTGGTAATAATCCCATGGAATAAGTTTCTTTAAGTGCATGTTTGGATTGAATTAACGATATAAACTGTTTTTCTAATATAATTTACAGAGATAAATTTTATTTCAACTCATGTAAACCTAATTCGGCAGCGCCAATGCATGCATGTCCATCATGGGCATCAGATAGTCTCTGTATTCTGATGCAACCATGAAACAATAAAATTACCAACATTCGGTTTTCAAAATAGCTTTATAAAAAAGTCATGACTACTGTTTTTTTTTTTTAAATGTTTATATCCTATCAAAAGGGATTTCTTTTTTATTACGTGACGTGTTTGATTATAGTAGTGTGTAATAGATGCAAATTTATTAAAAACAAATGAGTTATGCTTTTTATGACTTACCATCTTAGCTAATTTAAATTTAAATTAGTCAATAATATAATAAGATATTGTAAATTGCTTGTCCATCACCTTTCACCGCCTTAGCTTTTTTCAGCTGGCTCATTCGCAAGAAGAAGAAAAGGGGGGAAAAAGCAACAATACATGATATTAGGAAATTATTAAGCAATCCTATCGCGCGCACTTTATTGCTTTTACTATATACATATACATGGCCTCCCAGCAAGAGATCAGCATCCTATTATGCAGCACGTGCATGCCTTTGTGTCAAAATCAGGAGGAGGAGGAGGAGGATGATGAAATAAAACAAGCAATACAGGTCACTATAGATAAAATGGACCAGAGTGATGGAGAGAAAATATATTGCAACGTAGCGACAATTTTCTTAATTTCCTGTTCGTCCCTTTGCTTTTGGATGTTTTCTTATGAATCATTCATCAACCACTCGTACGTATTTTGCTTGGATCTTCTCCTTGATTTATTATACCACTCTATATATATCTCTCTCTCCCTCCGGCCACTTTCACCATCCTTCTTGTTCATATCTCAACCATTTTTACTGTACCACGTATGGTGCTCATCGAACATTTATTTGTGTCTCTTCGGCTTTCACATGCAGTACCATTCCCTACTTTGTCGAAAGAGCTTACTGTATCCTTCCCCTCATCATCCTCCATCTACAATGTCTGATTCTACCCCCAGATTTGACTCTCTCCATTACAATTTTACTAAGTGATGACGCCAACCAAAGCTCACAAGAATGGTAGAAGCAAGTAATTGAGAATTCGAATTATGTGCGTGTGCTGTAAATTATACCAGCTAGTCGGCAAGGATTTCTCTTATCAGCTTTGTAGGAAGCCAGAATGGTGGGAGCCATGAAAATTTGGATCAAATGAAAATGAACAATTTTAGAAACACTAGATATTTAAAAAAGACAGATAGGCCTAAAGTACTTACATATTTATAAATATAAATCTCACATAAGAATACCAAAAAGTATATCTTACCAACTTTTTTTGGCATAGCTAAGAGTTTACAATATAATATTGATTTAATTTAATCTATTTGAAGGTCTGGTCTACCCAAAAATATTTTAAAAATACTAATTAGATAAGGCCATTTTTCCCACTGAACTGGTTGTGCGTAGTAATTAAACATGTATATAAAGTCTGCTATTAGGTGATTATCCACTAAAAACTAATAAATCTTTTAAGAGCCACCTTTTTGAGGTTCATATCCGACAATATTAATCTTGGACAATATTAGCAAAAGCTTCATTCTGACATTAATAGAGACACATAGTAGGACAAGCCCTTTAAATTTATTTTGACTATATCTCGAAGAAAAACCACTTTGGTCTCTTCCTAACCCTTAATCTAAAATTAAATTGCTTTTGTAACGTGTCTGCTTGATTTTATTAATCCAAGTTGCTGTGTGTGTGTATTTCAAACTTGAGATAATACTGATGTAAGAAGAAAATTAATATATTGATTTTGGATCCTAATTTTCTCTTGAACCCTTATCCCATGGCAAGGAAGGCTTTTATGTCACTCCCTAACTCTTGATCTAAGTTGGCGAGTTAAACTTAAATACGTGGGTAAAACGTAAAAGTCCTTGACATAATATTGGTGTAAGAAGAAATTAATATAGCCCATGCTTTTTAGTTCTTATATCGAAAAAAGAAAATATAGCCCTTGCTAAGGAAGACTTTTATGCTATAATAATTGGCATTAGTACGTTTTCTTGTCTTAGAAGAAATATTCTAGTAATTTTTTCAAAGACACTACTATATATATATGATAGAGGCAATATATAAAGAAATGAGGTACGTGGAACTGAGGTGTTGATGATGATAACTTTATAGAGATTATAATTAACCTATTATTATGACAACCATGAAAAAGTTAATTTTGTCACCAAATCTGCAAGTTAAACTGTGATTAACATGTTTTGAGCAATGAGAGGATGACATGTGCACCTGAATAGAAAAAAAAAATGGGGCCAATGTTGCACTGAGAAGCTGATGCTTTGTTTTTTGTCTTCAATAAGTAAAAATAAGCCATATAGGGCCCTTCATATCTCTTTGCTTTCTTATCTTACATTAAAAGAAACAACTACCTTCCCCCACTGAGTCCTTTTATTACTCAAAAAAATTTGATCTTTTATAAAGTGAGAGGTATTGAGGAATCCAAAGTATAAAAACCTAAAGCCAAAACTTCTTTTTTCTCCTCAGTGAATAACACTATGACAAGGATAAAGGAGAGCCTGAAAATTCAGCATTTATATTTAGATTTAGACTTTTTTTCTTTCCTTGTGAAAATTTTGCCATATGCTTTTGTGGGGTTGCTGCAAAAAGGTCTAACACACACACACACACGCCCCTTGATGGGATAAAGGTTCAAAAGTTAGAATGATGCTTCAATTTTCAGATGTGGGTTTATCAGATTTTATGCTGAATACAAGACACACCACTACTCTCCCTTTTAAGTCCTTGATCCACTCATTGTCCCCATTCCACATCAATCTATTTTTTAATAGACAGAAAAGTAAGGAAAAAAAAATAGGGTGCCCCAATGATAATAACATAAACAATATTAATAATAATCAAATCATGGTCACAAGTCTGAAACAAATAATTATTTTGATATATCTTATTCTTTAATTATGTGAAGTCCACTTCAGCTAAGAAGGAAAGTGAATGACCCCTTATAAAGGGTTAGATATTTCCTCTTTTCGATGCGTTTTAAAACCATGAAAGGTAATGAGACTTTAAAGTGGACAATTTCGAAAGTGAAGCGTTAGGATGTTACAGGTGGTACCAAAGCCACTCAAATTCAAGTCAATGTGCTAGTGAGAATATTGGGCTCAAGTCTTCTTAAGGGTTTGCAGAAGTATTTATAGGGCTTGTGCTATGTATTTTGTAGACAATGGGTAAGTTATAAGCTGATATGCTGAAATGAAAGTTTTTGTTTTTAGGGTTTTATTTCCAGCTGACATGCATTTAGTGTCATTGGATGCCATAAAAAGAAGCAGAAAGTGAAGAAGGGAGGAGCGTATAGACATGTCATGGTGTTTTCTTTTTCTATCAAATGCTTTGAGATAGTGATTTGCAATGGACCTCCTCAGTGACAGAGTGGAGACAAAAGAGTCTTCTGCTTAATCATCAAGCCTCCATATAGCCACTCCATATATCTACCTCTCATCACTCACCATTTTGATCCTTCTTCAACTTTCACTTTCTGTATCTATATATATAACATTGCATATAAAAGATGGATAATTCTTACAAGTTGTTTGGTTGAGTTGTGTTACAATATAGTGTATTTGCTTATGTTTTAAACTGCAACTGGATCACTGATAAGCATACTCTGCTCTAGTCCTATTGAGTTTGAAAAAACAAAAAAATTATTAGCTAGAAGACTAAAACTCAGTTTGATCATGACAGAAAATAAAAAGGGGAGAGGTAATTAATGAGTAAAAGTTTGAATTTTGTTGCAGGAAAACAAAACCCTGAGAGAGGAGAAAAAGAAAGAAAAATAAAAAGGTATCACTAAAAGGTTTTCGTTAGTGGTTCTTTGCATGTGTGAAGACCCAACAAGGGGGGCTGTTTAAGCCTAAAAGATTGTACCACAATTGAATTATGAAAGAGCAAAAAAATTATGAAAGAGCAAAAGATTGTTTTTTTCTTTTTTTCTTTTTAAAAAAAAGCAGGATTGGGAAAGTACAAAGAAATCACTTAGATAAAACTCATATAATAATACTGTATGAAACTGTCTTCACTTGCTTATCTCTTTCTTTTAATCTTTCTGATGAAGTGTAAAGATAACTTGTAAAATTCTCTTCACTTTCCTCTCTCTCTCTCTCTCTCTCTCCCCCCATCACATGCTCTTCAATAAGTGATTGGAATATATATGAACAACATCAAATCAGTGCTTATTTTTCCTACCCTTTTCTGAACCATTTTTAAAGGCATATGACAAGATGTAAATTCATGAATCAATTAGGAACAAATAAACAAAAAGAATCTGTTCATCATAGTGCATTCCACATCATTTTCCCTCGAAAAGAGCCCATATTCTTCCCCACCAAAGAAACACAGAGCAATTGATTGTGATGGAGCTTGAAGGAGAAGACTTTCAATTGTTTTTTGTGTTATGATGAAAGCTTGAGGACTTGTTAGGTTTGATCCTGTTCATAATTTACAATTCGTACACGTAAATAATATTTATAAATTAGTATAAAAATTGAAGCTATAAAGTTGGCTACTGAGTGGCATTCTCAAAATATCTTTATTCACTTGCAATGTGGCCACCAAACCCTACTACTTCGCTTCTCAAATGGGAAAAAAAAGAATCATTTCATTAGCAAAAAGATTGATGTATGAAGAACATGTCTAAAGCACCACTTAGCCAATTTTTTTCCTTATAAAAAGCTCACTGTTTAGATTACTTTTATAACACACACCCACACTGGATTTGAAACTTTACAAACTTGTACTGTTATATAAAAGGTGGTGCTTTCTATCCTTAACGTGCATTTTTATTGAAAAGAATGAATATCAATTTGTTGGTTATATATATAATGAATTTTGGCCCATCATTTTATAAATCACGTAAAATGAAAAAATAAAATAAAAGGGAGAATCACATTCTTTTCTGTTAAGTTGAACAGCAACATTCCCTTTTCTGGGTTCCTTTGAGTGATAATGAGATTTTGTTCCAATCTTTTAAATGATGCCTAAAGTTTCCTCTTTTTGTAAAATTCTTAGGAGCAGAGTGCCTTCTTCTTCATGACCCTTTGGGTTCTCTTTATTAGAGAGAAGCGTAGGAAGATGATGTTCATATCAATCTTGGAAATATACAATATCATCCAACACAATGTTATGTCAAAGACCTTGTAATCTAGTAGTATAAAAAGTTTCTATCAGTAGGGGATCACGGGTTTGACGTCACTTATAATCTCAAGCCGTTCTCTCTAAATATTTTAAGAAAAGGGAAGAAATATGCAACAATCTATAGAGTGTAAATGAACTGAAGCTTTTTTTTTTTCTTGGGTCTTCTTATAACAGATGTTTTTTTGGTGCATTTTGTTTTAGTTAATGATGAGAAAATTGAGGTCCGCTCTCTCACTCTGGCTTTTTTTTTTTTTTTCCTAGATTCAGCCCGTTGAAGGTTGGAATTATTTTTTTTCTTGAAGAACATTGAAGATGGGCCAGATCTAGATTTTTTGTCCCCTAGTTTGGTTTTATCGCTATTCCATATCAACATTTTCTCAAACGGATTTGCCCTTCTTTTTGAGTTTGTGTTTTTTTCTGGGGAAAATTTTCAGGAAACCATTTAAGAGCCCAAGTTGGGGTAAAGAGTTATGTAGTTGGTCATATTAGGTTTCCAAGATGAGTGGTCCATTCTACAAATTATGAGTCAGGGCCTTAGGCCCTAGGGGATAAAAAATTATATCAATTCAATTATGAATTCATTTCAATTCTAATTCTAATGCATGTTTGGATTGGTGTTAGAAAAATATGTTTACGCAAGTCGAGATAAAATTACTCTCATATACTTACTTCGTAAACCATAAATCACATCAAAAAAGAAGTTTTTACCCTCAACAAAGGGCAAGTGTTATAAAACTTGTAAATTGTAATTCATGTTGTCATTAAGAACTTTGAAAATCCCCAGCTTTATTAATTTTTCACAGATGTCGTTTAAATCTAGAGGCACTAGTTATGCTCATAAGTGGGAATGATAACACGTTGTCTCAAGATTCAATCAAATTACAAGGCTGGTCATTGATAGAAGTAAATCATGTATGATTATCATATGTCTAAATGGTTTGATTTTGTTGAGGCTTATTTGCTTTGGGAAATGTTCAGAACCACAAATGTTCATTGCACCTTGCCTTAGAGGAGCATTGGCTGCATTGCCTTGTATCATCTAACAGGTGACTAGGTGCCAAACTTTTATATGCCCATTAGATACAGGGATGGACTATATATATATATATATATATATATATATATATTATATATCTATATTTAAATTATACGTTGTTTTTTTAAAAAAAAATCACATAATATATCAAAATAATTAGTTTTTATGATACTGGTATTACACATAAATATTATTAAATGTAGGACTAAAAACTAATTAATTTGAGATATTGAGTGAATTTTTTTTTAGAAACCAACATATAATTTAAATATAAATAAATACAATATAAAAAAAAATACGCTCATCCCTCTAATAGAGAGATGGGCACCTAATGGGAAATTGGGAACATAAGAGTTTAGCACCTAATGTGGACTCCTAACACGCTTCCTCAAATGTCCTTGCAAATAATTTGTGTGGGAAAAAATTATAAATTTTGCTTTGAATTAAAAAAAAAAAGATTATAAATTTTAACAAATATATAAAGATAAAATTAGTTAAACTCGATCGTTAACTGAGAAAGGAGGGAGGATCGAATCCAATGGCGCTTAGCACTTTCTCTGTGGTATCCCACCCTCCAACAACTCCTCTCTCTCCCGCGAAAATTCGTTTCTCAAACTCAAATGCTCTTACCCTACGCCTCAGCTCGCCACTCTCCCTGAAATTCCTCTCCAGAACAAACACATTCACTCGCATCCTCAGTTCTTCCCCAACCCAGAATCACATTTACCCCGACCCAATTCCCGAATTCGCAGAATCTGTAAGAATGAATTCTGACGACTGTTATGTGTGAAATTCACGAGTTGAAAGCTTGTTTTTATGCTTCATTCTATGGGCCAATGCAGGAGACGCAGAAGTTCAGAGCCGAGCTGTTTGAGAGGCTATCTGAGGACAAAGACGAGTTTGGGGAAGATCTTCATGCGGTCGTCCATGTTTGTTCTCAGGTGAGTGCTGTTTTCTTCCGAAAGAATACAATGTGTGTTGTTAAGATACGTTTCATCATATTCTATTTCTCGAGTTCCGATAACATTGAAAAATGGTTATGATTCACCTGGCTGATAGTTATGAAGATGGCGATTTGAGGGGCGTCGTTAGTGCTTTGAGCGCTACATGTTCGATAAAATGCGTGAACAAGGATACTCTTTTCTGTTGTGTCGGACAGCGCAAGGTTATGTCACTTATAATTTTATGGGAGGAAGAAGGATTTGTTGCTTAATGGTTAATCATGGTGGAATTGATTTTTTTTTTATTTGGAAAAAGGTACCAATAATATTTGATAGTTTAATATGTAAGATAGATATAAATATTGAAAAATATTAAAAAAAATCAGTTAACCAATGTTGCATCTGAAAGCAAATATACGTGACACGAGCTTGGGAGAATATGCTTTGTATCATAAACTTCTAGTACAAAAATGTCAACATTTTGATATAGGCAAAATGCAAAACCCAGTTGCCATTTTTAAATTTTTGAACGTTGAAGTTGGTTTTTCACTATTTTTTGTTGACTTTTAGAGTTGAATTGATTAGTCTAATACGAATTTTAAATCTGTTCTCCATATTGTTACAACCTAAACCTCGGACTTGGTGTCATGGTGAAGAGAATAAAAGAGTTAAATTTTCCCAAATCACCTCGCACCTTTTTATTTATTTAAGGAGTTTTTTATTTGTGTTATATTTGATATTGATAGTAAGAGTCATGAAAGAATTCGTCTTTCAAGTTTAGCTGGAATGCATATAATCTTTCAATTGGAAAACTAAAATGTGTAGCATATTTTTCTTGTCTTTGTGTGCTCTTCAACTTTGGGAATCTGGTTTGAAGAGATTCTCTTGTATGCCAACATGTCTTCTTCTTTCTCTCTTCTTCTCTGTCTTTTTAGTTTTTTATTCATGTTATGGTTGTTGTCCTGCACGTGAAATTGATGTTTGGATACAAAATAGGGAATTTAATTGCATAATGATCGCTTTGTATCCTTTTCATTGACAAATGGAAAATGGGAGATGATGTATATTTTAGCTAAACATTAAATATTATTATAATTAACTTAACTGATTTCTTTAATTTAATCAAATTAAGTAAATAGACCTTATATTGAGAATCAGACCGAGTACCATATTATGGGTTTTATCCTTCCAGCATGCTGTTTAGAGAATTAGTTTATTGTTTCTAGCGCAATATGAATTTCATCTATATCTGAGGTATAACGTTCAAGGACAGCTTTAGTTACTAGTATACTGGCCTTGAAAGAAAATCATCTGCTGTTAAAGATAAGGGAAAAGTAAGATAGTCTTTTTCCTCTTCTTTTTTTCTTTGGCAGATTTTTTTTTTTTTTTAAAAAAAAGAATTTCACATTGGTTGTTGTGGATGTTCTTGCAATCAGTCTGAAGCCTGATTTAAATGTAATGTTTATACCCTTATTGATTACCACACCTGAACCTAAAGAACATTCCCGATCATAAGTCAATGCTAATATTCTTGCATTTAGAGGAGCTCGTTCTCTAATGCTTGTGCCAACATTTTTTCCTGCAACATCAAAAAGAATATCACATCACATGTTCTACTGGATAATGATGAGTCACAATATGGTCCCAATTGGCTTTGCTTTCATTTTATATGGACCTATTCCTTTCCATTTCAGAGTTCATAAGAATTTATTCAAGATTTGACATGTATGTAGTGGTCCTATGTTGACTGGTTTGTATAAAAACTTTTCTGGGAAACCTTGCTTAGGTTTGCCTATTTATGGCTGCATGATAAGATGATGAAATTTCAAAAGAAAAAATGACACTTGTATTTGCTTATGAACCCCTTGAATCATTTCACGCTTGAAATCGTTCCCATTTTCAACCTTATTTGATATTAATTGTCTGGGGCCTGGGCAGACTACTCATTTAGACCTCAATAGGTGGAAATTCCCTTTTTTGGGTCCAGTCATGTGAGATCCAGCTAAATCTGGTAGGTCGAGATGAAGGAAAATTTGCTCTAGACATTGTTGATCATTTAAAACGCTATTGAATAATTAGTGTGACTTTATTTATGCGCCTTATGTGCTGCGATGTATTACTTCTAGATACCTGGTAGAAACATTGTAACCATTGTAAAAATTAGGTTTAAGATGCAATTTTGTTTTAGAAGTAACCACACTCAAAGGTAATGTGTATTTGGAAAACTTTTGAAAAGCAATTTCGTTTCGAAAGTGTTAAAAAATCAGCAAATTGTCATAATTGGTAAAAAAAAAAAGTAACGCTGGCTATTAAAAAAATTAATGTTTACTTGTTAATATTTTCAATGGAAATGGGCAAACTTACTACTTTTTGATTATTTTCAGTTATTGATGTTGCTTGAAGTGATGGAGCATGGAAGAAGTTGGATATACATGGCTGATATAAACTCCATTCAGTTTTATTTATATGAGCCTGATGACCGAATTAAGCGGTTAAAATTAGTTAAAAATAATAAATTTATCTTGAAATAAACTTTTTTTCCTAGTACACTTTTTTTTATAAGGGGCAAGTAAGAAAGAGAAATATAGTAAATGTAAATATCACAAACTCTTTAGATAATGCAATATATATATAATTAATGAGGGTTACAAATGAAAACAACCCAAATTAAATTTGAGTCAATTTTGAGGCAAGTTTTATCAAATTCTTATAAAAAGAATCAAGTCAATTTAAATTTTAGACTCTTATAAAAAAAAATAGTACTTAGTATTTGCCATCTCAATCATAATGAGCTTTAGGTCTTAGAATTAAAAAACGTAAAATATCAACGTCTAATTAATCTGAATTGACTTTTAGTCTGTCATCTATGAGCAAGCATTGGATTTTACTGGTACAATCACATCGGAGGCTGAGTTGGTTAATAGTAACCCTTCTCAAAAGTCTCCTTAGTCCTGATGCACTAATGGCGATATGTCAGTTTGTGTCTTCATTTTATTGCTGTAAGGGTACATTGAAGGAATCATTCTCTCTTAGACTTTGATTAATTTTGAAACCGATAGTTAAACATAGAATGTTGGCCTCCCCCATTATGAGGATTTTGTGGTTCATAAGACTCTCAATTATGGAAAAGACTTTACTAATTTCAGCTGCCCAGTCTTTAATTAGACTACTTATTACCTTCTACAGTGAGCAAATCTTCTTTTCTATGAGGAGCTTTGGTTTGGCCAAAATGGCTAAAACAGTACAATAATTGAAAGTTTGAAACCCCCTCCTAGGAAAAAGGACCAGAATCAGCGCAAATTTCCAGATGCTTGGATCTAAAAAAGTACTGTAGAATAGTAAATTGTATTCCGTGTTGAACTTATTATTAGTTGTCATAATTACTAACCAGCCTTGGTTTTGGAAAAAAAATAAAACAGATATTTAGTGAATTTATGCACAAGGAGTATGGAGGCCCTGGAACATTATTGGTGGAGCCCTTCACAGATATGTTAGTTGCTTTGAAGAAGAAGAAATTGCCTGGAGCACCTCTGGCTGCAAGAACATCTCTTTTGTGGGCTCAAAATTATGTCGATCATGACTGGCAAGTTTGGAACTCTAAATTATAGTGACTTCAACTTTACATTTCTTTCTTTTTTTAATTATTATTTTCTTCAAGCTTGCTTGAATTTGTATGTAAGAGAACCAAGTAAACTGCTTGTCTTGCTAAAAAGTAATAGGAAGATTTGGATTCTGTAACTAAATCAATCACAAAACTCACTTTCATTCTTTCTTTTTTTTTTTTCATTTTCATTTCTCTCTTTTTTTTCTCTCCATCTTGATGATGCTATACAAATATGTAGTAGCCACCGGACCATCTTGTTCCAAACCTCTGTTCTATTTTCTTTACCCTCTCTCTGTATCAGGAATTGAGCTAGAAGGTAACTTCTCACACAAATGAAAAGAGGCAGTCCAATAATAGTGTGTGAAGTGAACCACAGTGCTCGCCACAACTCCTTAGTAGAGTAACCATGATTCAACTTGCAGACTCTGAGATGCTCTGCAAGGAAGGACGCCATGATTTTGACCTAAAAGAAGCTGAATTTACTACATCCCCTCTTTGCCTGTGTCTCTCTGCTCTCATGGCCTGCAAATCATCATGAACATGGATTTACTCACTATTGAAAATGAAGATTATTAAAAGGAAAAACAAAAGCTATATCGGAAATTGGATTCTTCTACAGCATAGATCAGAGCATAAAATTATATTCTATTTTCCTGCAACCTCTCTGGTATTGTCTCTGCTACATACAAATAAAAAGATATTGCTACCAGAGAGGAATAGAATAAGCAGTGATGCAGAAGTAAGGTGGGAGATCAAAGCCATGGTTGGACTGAGTTTGATGGGATTAAGGAAACACAAAAAATATAATTTATCTATGTATACATAGGTAGTGTTCTGATAGATACCTCGTGTGTGTTTCCTGTATCCTGTTTATCTTCCTCTGTCTCACTCACAGAACGCTGCTTCTTCTCCACCGATTCAGCCTGAGTCGTCTTCTTCGTCTTGGCAAGTTTCTTTGCCTTCAAGACCTTCATAACCTCTGCAACCAGAAGAAGCAGCACACACAAGGTGTCTCTCATCAGAACTCAGAACATGAAAAGAAAAAAAACAGGAACCTCAGAAACAAACAAAGTTCTCTGTTTTCACACACAAACCCTGAGTGGTGATGAGCCTATAAGCATGGCCAAGGTTGAGAGTGTCATGAGGGCGAAGCAGCTTGACACGTGTGAAACGAACAGTCTTATTTTGTTGCTGCTGGCTCTGTTGTTGTTGTTCTTGATCTTCAGAAAGAGGC
Source organism: Acacia confusa (assembly GCA_037074495.1). Lineage (NCBI taxonomy): Eukaryota > Viridiplantae > Streptophyta > Magnoliopsida > Fabales > Fabaceae > Acacia > Acacia confusa. The sequence goes on along the minus strand of CM073513.1, from coordinate 6,672,729 downwards.
AATGGAATAATCAAAGAGACATAATGACCAGGATTCATCTTCATGATCTCACTTGCAGTCACAGACCAGTACAATCTCTCTATCCTCCCACAAGGATGCTGAATCACCAGAGCAGCAGCATCCACAGCCTGACAATTTCCCATCTTTCTCAAAGAAGTAGAAGCTGAAGAAGATGAAGATGAGGAGAAAGAGAGATAACGGAAGGAGATGAAATAAGCAAAGGTCTCTATCTGGACAGCTTTAGCAACAACCCCACAGATAGTGAGATTATTAGTAGTAAAACCAGATGGAGAGAGAGAGTCTTATGGAACGAAGCAGGCGATGTCAACTAACTGGTACAAGGCAAGTCAAATTAAGCCAAAATTGACATAAATAGGATGATGGGTTAGGGATAGAGGGCGTGACAAAAACTAAAGATATATGATTAAGTAGGTGGTTAATAAATAATTGGGCTTAAAATTTTTATTTGTTTTTTTCATAAATGGGCTAAATAATTGGCGTGTACTGATTGGCACCGGCACTTGTGTTGGGGTCCGTGCAGGTGCCACGTGGAAAGAGGAGAAGCGAGATGAGATTGGACGGATTTGTTCGGCGATGTCGACGGGGTCAAGAATTAAATTTAACGTTTGGGTCTCATAATTTTCTTACCAACAACACTAAATAAATAGTGTAGGTATATAAGTATGTTACATTGTTTTAAAAAAAGAAATTACTCAATTACAAAAGGTAATATTAGAAAATTCTTTTAGCTTGTCAAAGAGTAATTATTAAAAACTGGAATAGTTATCATTAATAAGTTTTGAGATTTTTTTTAATATTATGTTTTTAATTAGTACTTTAATACCATTTTCCCTTGCTTTCTTCTCTCAGCCGAACGTTCTTATGTCCCTTTCAAGAAAATATAATAGTATATACTACTTTTTTTTTTTTGCCTTCAAAAATATATTATATACTGATTTTATATGTAGATATACTGATATTTCTTATTGTTAAAATTAACAAATAGTTTCGGGTAAAAAATGTATTGTTGTGGCATATGTTTTAATTAAAAAAATATATATTTTCTATTCATATAATATAAGAAAATTAATATAACTATTTTAATTTTAAAAGAAATTAATTTCATCTCAGAATAAATAAATATCATTAAAGTATAATTTTTTGAATAAATGGTTTAGTGATTTATATTCTTAATATAAGAAATTAATTTTTTTTTGTGTCTTTTGATTAGCTTTAAAAAATGCTGTGTGTGTGTGTATGCATATATACACATTATTTTCAAATTCAAGAGTTTACACAGAGTTTTTATTTTTATGAATTTTATAGAAAATTCTTTATTAAGTATGATAAATTATAAATGTTGATGAATTTAATTTCAATTATTTAGATTTAAAATATATTTAAAAAAAATTTATCATTTTTTTATATTTTAATTATTTAATCATACACTGTTACTATCTATTTAATGATAAAAATAAACTTTTACAAATTTATGATTTTGAGTTTACAATATAAGTTTACTGTTTACATCATCCTCATGAATTTGTTTAAATTTACGAGTTTGAGACCCTTATATACATACATTCATAATTTATAATGCACACGGTGTTTAAACTAAACATGTGTAAAAGAAAAAAGAGTAATCATTGATCAAAAAGAAATAAACTAGTCATAAAATAGGGTAAGTAATATTTTTAAACTTGAAATTTTAGAATCTTTTGTCACAAAAATATAACACATCTTAAACAAGGGTTTCTTTAAGGGTCTATTTGGTTGGGGGGATCTTAATGAAAGGAAGAGGAGAGGAGGGAGGGAATACAATATTATTTTGTGTGGATTGATGAGAGCGAAGCGGAGGTGAGTAATTTTAACATTTTTGGTTGATGAGGGGAGGGGGATTTTAATGTTATTTTATTTATAAGTATAATAGTCAGATCATGCCAAAATATTAACACTCCCCTCCAAATCCCCCCATTTTGGAGGGGAGGGTTATAAGGGGAAGGAGGTGAAATTTTGAAAAATTTCCTCTCCCCTTCTTAAATTTTTATGTTGTCAAATAAAAAGAAGGGAACAAAATCCATTTTCTCCCTCTTCATTCTCCTCCCCTCCCCTAAACAAAGGAACCCTATGCCTAGTTGGTGAGAGGGGGGAGGCAAGGAAGTGAGGCAAGGAAATCTTTTTTGCGATCCATTTAAAAATATAAGAGCAGTTGAGTCAATGTTTTTAAATTTTATTTATTTATTTATCTTACATCTTCTCTTTATTTAAATTTTATAATCTCACTTCTCTATTTATTTTAGAAAATTTTACTCATAATTTTTCTCTCCACTTCCCTTCTCTCTAAATCTCTCATTCCATACAACCCATAAAAGGTTGAACTGAAAAAAATATATAATATAACTTCTTTGAAAACTTTGAGATAAGAAGTTTTTATTGGATTGTTTAATACTAAAAATACTCATTTAATATGTTTGATAAGTTAATCTTGATTTTAAATATAATATATAGTTTTTATATTGTCAATCTTTTTTTATTTTACTCTTTTGATACTCTTTCATCAAAATTAAGAGAGAGAGAGAATTAAAGAAAATGAGTAGTGATATTTAATTTAAGGATAATAAACCTCTATAAAAAATGAATATTAAAGAAGTCATATCAGGATAATAAAAAAAGAAAAAGATTTGACCAAAGCGTGGGAGTGAAACAGTGAAGAAGATTCTTGAGGGGTAGAAAACTGGACAAGGACACGGCACCATCTTATCCGCGTTACAGAAGCTGCGTCACTTAAGTTCCCTCTTTGGTTTTCCCATAAACTGCCACTAACCCAGAAGAACCTTAAACAATTACTGTACCACCAACACCAAAACAATTACCACCTAATATACCTTGGTACTTGTACTCCTCCTTCTCCAACATTGATCGATGTGTTTCCAGTCTGTGGCCTCGTGTGTGTGTGTGTGGACACACCAGTAGTAGGCACAACTTTTCTTGACTGCTTCAAAGTCCGATGCAATTCTAAAGCAACCCAATCTGTGAAACCATGACGCATTTATAGGTATATACTTGAGAATTGGGATTGCTATATACGTTATTGAAGTAAGAATACGTTTTGGTGTGTGTGTGTAAATATATAGAAGACGAAATTTTATTCTGGAAATAATTGCTTAAGAGTATCGAGTATTCAGAAGTTCTTTTCAAGAAAAATTGGACCTAACAGTTGATATTTTTTAAGGCAAAAGATAAAATTATTACGGTTTGATTATTTGTTTTGATTGTTTTTAGAGGAAAATTTCTCAACAAAAAACATTCATATGTCCAATGCTTCTGAATTATTACTTGGAAAATTTCTACCTTAACCCTCAACCCTATGTGTGTCTTGTCTGTATTTTGGAGTGAACAAGCTCGAACACCAACATTTCAGGGCCTACGTCAGAGTTATACATACATGTTATGTATATATACAACACCTTATGTATCTTTTTTTTTTTGGCTCAGATACAACACCTTATGTATCACTAACTCATGAACTATAAAGGTATCAAATGATATATATTTTTTTTAATAACAATGCGTAATTTCTTACAGTTTTCCCGTGGGAAATCTCCACTACTTTTCTTTTTCATGAAGCAAAGTTAACAGATTTTAATTTTAAAAGATCAAGTGTGTGATCAAGTAGGTGGTTGATTGTATAAGAAAATAAGGTAATGTCAGCTTCTAAGCCCGCATCGAGAAGCAAAACAAGGAGAGAGCATTATGATTTTGTTTTGTTTTTTTTATCCGTGAAAGAAAAAGAATATCTGTACACAATGTTGTTGGGATAGTGACGGAAGGTAATCTTTTACTCTTGTAAAAATCAGCTATATATATATAAATAAAATATATTAAAAGTGAATGAGAACAAAACGAGAAGGGGGTCGAAGGTTTGGAAATTAGGCAAATGATCCAAAGGGAGTGAACATGAGTGAGAATAATGTCAGTACGTGTAAGCCATGTGAGATGTTGGAGGAGAAAGTTGGAGATAATTAATGAGGTATGGACTATCTCTCGTTCAAACGTGACTCTTGTTGGGGACGATACATACTAATTATTCATACTCCTTTTTAAATAATATAGTTTAGAGAAAAATAGTGAAATGTATTTAGTTGAAAAATTATTGCCCAAATGTGTGCATTTACAGCCATGTGCAAGATATTTTTAATTCTGTGTAAAAATCTTTTTTTTGCACATAAGTAGATAAGTGCACATAATTGAAGAAGAAAATGCAACTAATCCTTATGATGTGTTTGATTTTAGAGGAGGGAGAGACCATCGTTAGTATGAAAAGTCATATATAACTATGATGTGACATGCTTCTAAACTATTTACTCCCTCCCTCTGATTTTTATTATAAGGCATCAATTAATAAATGTATTTAATTTTTTTATTAGGTATTTGTTTTTTTTTTTTGCCAAGGAGCATTTTTTTTTTCTTATATGTCCATAATTAATATGGATAGTGGGTGAGGATAAATAATATAATATTAGAATTTAGTGCAATTAGTAGAAGTAATATTAAAAATTACTTAGAATTTAGAACAATTTTATTGACTTTAACTATTTTTATTAGTTTATAGAAATTGTTAGTTGGTGCCTTAATCAAATGGAGTATTAGTTAATATGCAGAAAATGATGTGAAAAGTTATGTAATTTTAAAAATTTTCTATGGATAATTTAGTCAAAATTTTCTTTCTTTCCTTTTAAACCAGACACACCCTTAAACAAGTTCAGGTATTCTTACCTAAGTAATAAATTTTGTGAAAGTGTATTTTTCAGCAAATTTTTCTAGTATTTATTTATTAATTATTAATAGGATATGTCCTAAAGCTTCTGACTTTTCTACACGTACACACACAAGCAATTCAAGTTGGATGTATAGAATTCAAAAGTTCATATTAATGTAGGACGAATATGTGGGGTTAGCCAATTTAAGTTTTGCATCTATATGTATAAATAGCTAGGAAGCTAGAGTATTATTATTGGCTTGGAATTAATTAAAACATTCTTGCCTTTTTAATTTTAAAGTGGAGAAGGTTTTTGGCTTGTCTTCCATGGTGGTGGTGGGACTATATGTATCCAGACCTAGCTAGAATCTTATTTTGTTGTTTTTGAAGGACGACACCATATATTCATATTATTTCATTTATTTATTTATATTTGCTTTTCTCTTTCTCCACACACTTCATCCCTCTCATCAAACTAAAACTTACAAACCTTGTATATGTCTGTCGTCATACATCCACAACTTCGCTCTCCAGAATTATATTTCTGCGTCAGCTATATATATGGTCCGTCAAATTACTGCACAAAAATATAAGAAATATATATATGAAATAAAATTAAAAATATCTTGACATAAAAAAGTATAGGTAAGTTAGGCTCTCGAGACTTACCATAGGGCCAAAGCATTCCTTAAAACTCGAAAAAACACTTACAAAAATACCTATATATTACTTTTTTGGTCTTTTATATAAGATATAATTGATTTTTAAGAAAAGTGATTAAGAAAACTAAATAAATTACTTTAAAGTATTGTCATTTATTTTCTTTATGCTAAATTAATTTTTCTAACTTATAAACTGATATATGTAAGACATATGTTATGATTAACATACTTATTTAATTTCCTTTATCTATGTCTCATACTAACTTATACTAAGGACTGAAGGAGTACCTACTAACAAAGGCTTTATATCAGCAATGTGAATTGAAGATAAATGAATGTCTTAATTGATTTCTCTCTCTATTTCCTCTCTATTAAATGTATTAACTATTATATAAAGTTTCAATCGTTAAGATTTAATCCTATTTAATGTTATATCTAATAATATTTTTATCTAGTATTGAATCTCAACCATTAAAATATTTAATGAAGAATCATTCAATGAGAGGAAACAAAGAGAGAAATCTCCAATAATTGAACTCACGATCTTAAGAGTTATATATGAGACAACTCCTCACCAACTAGACCAAACATTCATATGGTAAAACTGGGAAATTTTACTTGGGTATATTTTCTTATTATTTTCCTATAGTCCCAGCATTCAGACACACTTTGTGTGAGAGCGAGATTAATATAATATACATGAATTTGTCAATTAGTGTCTATTATTATTAAAGATAATAGTTTAATTAGGACACACACACACACAAAAGATTTATTTAATAAGAAGCAATGAGATGGGGGATTCGGTGAACAGTACTGGTGTGTGTCTAAGACAAGGTGAGGACATTCTTTTAACAAAATAAAATGTCAAAAGAAATATAAATGAAATGAAAAATTTTACTTGTGCATATATTATCTGATTTGCTTAGTCCAACATGTTTGTGTTTGAGCTTAGTATAATCTACGTGAATTTGTCAATTAGTGTCTATTATTAGACATAATTGTTCAATTAAGATATATATAATATGATTTATATATTTAATAAGAAGCAATGTGATGGGGGATTCGGTGAACAGTGGTGTGTGTCTGAGACAAGGTGAGGACATTCTTTTGACAAAACCTGAATCTGTGTGTAATTTCTGAAATCTTACTTAAGACGCTGTTCTCTTTCTCTTGTGCGACAATCTCTGTAAACACATACATGTCTTCTTAGATTGTTCTCATCATTACTTCCTTTTGTTTTACACCTTCATCATGAGTTCCTTATCAACATTCTGAATCGCAATAGATTGATGAACCTCCGAGAAGCAATTGATCGAATATATCACCAAAAGAATAGTGCGAATCTCAATTATTTTTTAATATTCATTTATTCCGTGCTCATAATAAAAGTTGCATGTCAACAAGAACATTTCATTTAAATATATAATTGATCACTTAATTATTAGAAGAAAATCTATAAACAATGGTGGCAATATATAGTACTTGAATGTTTGAGAAAGAAATAATATTAGAAAGCGAACATGGAGATTTCATCCTGAAATGGCGACCCAACTTGAATGATTAAAATTTTATAGAGATAATTATATTGATGTTTAATTGTCGTTTTGATTAGGGAGGCACATGATTCTAATTTATTATTCTATTGTCATCAGTACTGCGGGTCAACTTAGGGGTTATCTGCCCCAGAAATTTGTCATGTATAGCAGCTTAAAATCATGAAATTAAATAATTTATTTAAATCAAAGCCTACATGTGTGGCTATATGGATAAAAAAATTAATCCATATATGGTTCCTCAATCTTGAATTAAATCTCAGTAGTTTATTTTGTTCAAGTACAATAAGACTTTTATAATTTGATCCGTTTTAGACGTTAATGGTAGAATTGTGATACATAATAAATCGATAATAATAAGATCACACTTTTACTAATACTATGAGGTCAGACTTGGTTGGAGATATATAATAGGATACGATATAAGTGGCTTTACGGATTGTATATAATCGATAATATACAGTGAATCCCCCCCCCCCCCCCTCCTTTCTTCTCTTCTTTGTTCGTCCATCTTCTCTATCTTCTTTCCCTATTTATCTATGATACTCTCATCTCTTCTTTGTTTTTTTCCTATTCTTCATCTTCTTTCTCCATTTCGCAATAGTACTCTTACATGTAGTAAAGTTGTTCAACAAAAGAAATGTCAATGGGGTATGGTGTTTGAATTAATTGCAACAAGTGAGGTTGTCTTTTCATACCATCACATATAGGACGTAGCTGGTTCCCTAGTATAATTGAATGGAATACTCCGTATCATCTCTAAGTTGAACACCAATGAGGTTGGGATAGACGCATATTCATCATCCAATTTGTAAAATTGAGATGGTGATTTAGTCTCCAGCTTAATAGTTTCTATTTTGTTTGTGTGGATAGATCCTGTAGCGAAATTATATCTTCCCACAAAAACTGAATTTTTCATCTCACACCTCCCCAATAAATTCAAAACTAACATTTCCGGCACATATACAAAGTGTATCTTCATAAAATTCACTCTACTGGCGGTTGAGGATAATTGTGTTTCGGGGTATTGATATGTTATCAATGACCCTTGAGGGCAAGGGTACATTTCGTTGTATGGATATGTTAATTGTAGAATATAATATGTGATACATGATAAATAGATAATAATAAGTGTTGATGTTGCTAATCGTATAAGGTCACACTTATTTATATGTGTGTGTATATAATAGGATATTATATATAAGTAGCGGACTATTGAAGCCACTTAGTTATCAGGGTCGGTTAATTATGGGAATTTAATAATGACAAATTGACAATTGTTATGGATATCTCACAAATGGGCCCAGCCCAATAACCAGAGAGCCTAGTCAAAATGGCTTCAGTTATGCTCATAACCACTTCCTTGAAAATAGGAGTGGTTTTATCAAAAATATCTATCGTTATGATAACCGCCTATGAAAGAAGGAGATTATTAAAAAACGCATATCTTGATATCCCTAAAATAAAGGATAAATCCAGCAGATTAAGATAGGGCTTAGGTACGCCTATAAATAGGGTAAACCCCTTGCAAGGTAGACACTTCTGAAACCCTAGCTTTTCTATTCACACAAAGCACACACACTACCCCCTCTGGCTATCATTAGCCTGTCGTATACTCTCGAACTACGTGGACTTTGATCCACACTGTGGTACGTAGGACCCCGGGATTTCACCCCGGGCCAAGTCCAACCCAACTTGTGATCCACACCGGATCATTGGCGCCGTCTGTGGGGACTATAAAGTCCTATTCCCGTGACCCGTGATGGCTAATACCAGAAGCAAAAGCCACCCGCATGCACACGAGCAAGGTCAGGAACAAAATTTTAGCGAGACTCAACAGCAGGACGTTCAAGGCGTTAATCAGGAACAAATGGAGGAGTCCCCGGGCTCGAACCGGGATGAACGAGCAGGCCAAACACTGGAAAATACTAACCACGCTGGTCCCTCAAAGTTTCAGATTGGAAGCCCGGACATACGGCTCCTACATAACATTGCTGAGTCAATGTTGAAACGGATCGAGAATGTGGAAGAACGCGACAATCTTCAGAACCAGAAGATTGACCATATGACCCAGGTGATGAACCAAATCCTTAAACACTTACAAGACCCTCTTCAGGAGGAACGCCGGGATGATCAGCAGAATGAGGACGAAGGAACCAACCACCAAACTGTTGATCCCCTACAGGAGGACCATCCCGGGCAAGGCCGAATAGTTTCAACAAAAAATTCTCAGCAAAATAATCACCGGGACGCGAGTCAGGAGGATCAAGCCCGGGCACATAAGAAGGACAGTTGTACCTCGGACAATCAGGGAATTCCGCAAGACTCCGGCAGGTACAAGATGTGGTATGGGGATGGAGGACAAAACAACAGCTCGTTCTCAGATGAAATTACGGAAGCTGAGTACCCAAGGAAATTTAATACATCCGACCTCCCTAAGTACGACGGAAGTCAGGATCCCCAGACACACTTGAACACTTTCGACACTGAGATGCTGGTCCGAGGATTCAAGGGGCCAATCATTTCCAGACTGTTCACCTTAACGTTACGAGGAGCCGCCCAAATTTGGTTCCGGACTCTATCTCCCAAGTCCATTATCGACTTCAACGACCTGAGCGAAAAGTTCCTGCTGAATTTCGCGACAAGCAAAAAGCAACCCAAGTCGGTCTACACGCTGGACAGAATCAAGCAGCAACCCGGTGAAACCCTTCAGAAGTATTTGGATCGTTTCAAGGCTGCCGCATTACAAATCCAGGGATTAACGGAAAGCGTCCACGTACACTTGCTCATCTCGGGCTTAGATAGCGAATCCAGAATGGGGAGATCGGTCATATCTGGCGAGATCAAGACGCTGGAAGAATTCCATAGACGAGCCAAAAAGTATCTGGACATCGAGCAGATGCAAATAGCCAACGCGTCGGGAAAAGAGAGACAGAAAAGCCCACCCCCGAAAGGGAAGGACCGGGCAGCAAGAGACCGACCCCGTAACTCGGACCAGAAAACACGAGGACAAAGGCATGAGGGGAAATATGAGAGATATACTCCAATAAATGTCCCTCGTTCACAGTTATGGAGAGAGGTAGCCCTGACCGAGATGAGGAAGGTGGAGCGACCCCGACCACTTTATAACAAGGGAAAGTTGGACCGCACACGATTTTGTGAATTCCACAATGGACCCGGGCACACAACGAATGAGTGCTGGGACCTTAGAGATGCGGTTGAAAAGTTTATCCGAGATGGAAAATTACGTCAGTACGTTATCAAAACACAAGGGCAAAAAGCCAAGCGCAAGTAGACAGATCGGAGTACAAGCCCGGTCTCCCAGAAGAGAAAACCGGACAAAGCCAGGAGAAAACACGAAAATGAGGACGAGTTCCCGGAAGCAGAGTTTGACTGCAATGTCATTAGTGGAGGTTACGGAGGTGGCGGCGATACAGCCAATCAGCGGAAGAAATACCTCCGGGAAGTCTTAACCATCAGGGGACGACCGACCTTCAAGTCGGAACCATCGCAAACAGAAGAGCCTCCTAAGTTGTTCTTTACTCAGGAAGATTTGAGGGACGTAATCCCGGGTCATCAAGACGGACTGGTTATAACCGGCCTCCTGGGAAAATGCTGTGTAAAGAAGATATTCATCGATCCTGGCAGCGCGGTGGATATCATCCTGTGGGACGCCTTTAAGCGCATGGACCTCGACCCAGAGAATCTAAAGCCGTGCAGGACAACCTTAATCGGGTTCAACGGACAGGATACAAATCCCAAAGGGTGTATAGAACTAAAAATGACCTTGGGCTCTAAAGAAGCCTTTAAGACTGAGTGAGTCAAGTTTATTGTAGCGGATTTCCCTTCGTCCTACAATATAATCTTAGGCAGACCAACTATTCATAGTTGGGACATGCTCATATCAACTAAGCATCAGAAGCTGAAAATGGTAAGTCGGAAGAATGAAGTCGTCACCGTCAAAGGTGATCAGAAGGAATCCCGGCAATGCTATTTCTCGACAGTTAAAAACAATGAACCCGGAACATCCAGCTCGCAGCAGAAAGGAACTCGAAATTCAGCGCCAATTGCGCCGAGCTCGGTCAACGTGGTAGAGCTGGATGTAAGAGAAGAAGCAAAGTTGATGAAAACAGAGCCTGATGGAGAGCTCACAGGCTACCAACTAGGAGAAGAGCCTGGACAAATAACCCAGATCGGGAGTCCGCTTGCCGAGCAAGAAAAAATCGAGCTCAAAAAGCTGTTATGGAGAAACAAGGACGTATTCTCATGGAAACCTTCGGAGTTACCAGGAGTCGACCCGGCGTTCTGCTGTCACAAATTGACCATAAATCCACGATATACGCCGGTCTCGCAGAAGAAAAGAATGATTGCACCGGACCGACAGAAAGCCCTAGCCGAGCATGTAAGAGAACTGCTGGATGCGGGATTCATCAGGGAAATCTAGTATACCACATGGTTATCAAATGTGGTAATGGTCAAGAAACCCAATGGCAAATGGAGGGTGTGCACCGACTACACCGATCTCAACAAAGCATGCCCCAAGGATGCTTACCCCATGCCAAATATTGACCAACTGGTGGACAATTCTTCGGGATTCCAGCTGCTCTCATTCATGGATGCGTATTCCGGCTATAACCAAATAGCTATGCATCCCGAAGACCAGGAGAAAACAGCTTTTATCACGGAAAAAGCTAATTACTGCTATAATGTCATGCCTTTCGGGCTGAAGAACGCAGGAGCTACTTACCAGAGGATGATGAATCAAGTGTTTGAGGCACAACTCGGCAGGAACGTCGAAGTTTACATCGACGATATGATCGTAAAGTCAGTTAAGCGATCCGACCACATCCAAGATTTGCAAGAAACATTTGATAAGCTCCGGGATCACAGAATCCGACTTAACCCAGCTAAATGTGCATTCGGGGTACCAGCGGGTAAATTTTTCGGATTCCTGTTGACAAACCAGGGAATTGAGGCCAATCCGGACAAATGTCAGGCCGTCCTCAATATGGCTGCCCCAAAAAACAAAAAAGAGGTACAGCAGTTGACTGGCAGACTGGCCGCGCTGACAAGGTTCTTACCGAAATCGGCAGAAAATGCTCTTCCTTTGTTCAAGTTATTGAAGAAGAAAGCACAACATGGAGAATGGAACTCAGAATGTGAAGCCGCGTTTGACAAGATCAAAAAATGTCTGTCCTCACCACCCGTGCTGACCAAACCCGAGCCCAGGGAAGATTTGATATTATATTTATCCGTGGCCCCAGAAGCAGTAAGTGCCGCCCTGGTGAGAGAAGATTCGACGGAACAGAAACCGATTTACTTTACAAGCCGGGCTTTGCAGAGTTCGGAGCTAAGATATCAAAGGTTGGAAAAGGTGGCCTTTGCGCTCCTCACTGCCGCGAGAAGATTACGCCCGTACTTCCAGGGGCATAGAATAATTGTGCGAACCAGTCAGCCGATACGCCAAATACTCCACAAGCCTGACTTGGCAGGAAGAATGACTAGTTGGGCTATCGAACTGTCCGAATTTGACATAGTATATGAAGCTCGGCATGCTATTAAGTCCCAGGCTTTAGCCGACTTCATTGCAGAACTGGTGCTAACAGAGGTAGTCCCGAAAGCAACCCTTGACGTTTGGAAAGTATTTGTAGACGGCTCGTCAAACACCAAAGGAAGTGGAGCCGGGATCATAGTCGAAAGCCTGGAAGGAGTCGCCATGGAACACTCCCTGCAATTACACTTCAGAACATCCAATAATCAGGCCGAGTATGAGGTTGTATTGGCCGGGCTATCGCAGGCAAAAGATAATGGGGCCAGGCGGGTTCATCTCTCTACCGACTCTCAACTAATCGCGGCCCAAATCAACGGTTCATACACGGCTAAGGGACCCTTGCTAATCAAGTATATGGGGAAAGTCAGAGAGGCAATGGCCGACTTCGATGAGGTCGTAGTCACCCACATCCCCAGGGGAGAAAATGCGAGGGCAGATATCCTCTCCAAATTAGCAAGCACCAGGAACCCGGGAAATAATCAGACTGTAATACAACAAAGTCTGAAGGAGCCCACATGTATCATGGTCATTGCGGTAGCAGAAGACTGACAAAAGCCAATCTTAAATTACCTAGAAATGGGAGTTAGCCCAGACGATCCCGGGGAAGCAAGGCAGATAGCACGGACCGCGTTAATGTACACGGTGGTCGATGACCAACTCTACCGAAAAGGCCTCCAATCCCCAATGATGAGATGTATAAACCAGGCAGAGGCCGAGTACGTGCTATCAGAGATACACGAAGGGATAAACGGACAACACATGGGGGCAAAGGCGTTAGCCCGGAAGGCCCTAAGGGCTGGATATTACTAACCGACAATGGTCGCGGATTCCAGAGAGCACATACGGACGTGCGAAAGCTGCCAAAAACATGCTTGGATCCTCTGGCCACCTCCGACCGAGTTGAAGACCATCACGGCTCCTTGGCCATTCTTTAAATGGGGTATGGACCTCCTTGGACCGTTCAAACCGGCCGCAGGGCAACTGAAATGGCTTGTGGTGGCGGTGGATTATTTCACTAAGTGGATCGAGGCCGAACCACTGTCAACCATCTCAGCCGCTCGAATACAAAAATTCTTCGAAAGAAATGTTGTTGCAAGGTTCGGGATTCCTGCCGAGATCGTAACTGATAACGGTACTCAATTCATTGACCAAGGCTTCCAGAGGTTGATGTCCAAGCTCGAAATCAAGCACCATTTCGCCTCGGTAGAGCATCTGCAATCTAATGGGCAAGTCGAGGCAGCCAACAAAATCATAGTTGACGGGCTCAAGAAAAGGATGAGCAATGCAGAAAGTAACTGGGTCGAGGAACTATACCCGGTACTCTGGGGATACCGAACTAGTGTCCAAACCTCGACCCAGGAAACACCCTTCCGAATGACATATGGATGCGAGGCCATGATCCCGGTAGAAATTGGGCAAACATCATGGAGGAAAGCCAAAGTCATGGAGGAGGGAGAACACGCCAACAGCAAGCAGTTAGCAGCCGAGCTAGACCTCATCGATGAAGTCAGAACGACGGCACACTGCCGAGATCTGGCAACGAAGCAGCTGGTGGCGGCTAAGTATAACCGCAAAGTTAGACCGCGAGCATTCGATAAAGGTGACTTGGTATTACGCAGAGCGGATATCGGAAATAAGAATGCCCGGGATGGAAAACTTGCAGCAAACTGGGAGGGTCCTTACCGTGTTTCAGACAAAATGGGGCCCGGAACCTATGTCCTTGAGACGTTAGAGGGCACGCCCATTAAACGAACGTGGAACACGAACAAACTAAGGACTTACTACAGCTAAAGACCGAGATGCACTCGGAATAAGCGCACAGCGGATGTCAATGGTGACTGAGAACTGCTTTTCAGTTTCAACGGATGTCGGTGGCGACCGAGAACCGTCTTTTATTTCGCATTGTTTTTCTTTTGGCAGTATTTTCCATTGATTTTAAATTGTGTAATCCCAATTATTTCAATCAATAAAAATGGTGGTTCAATTCATGGGCCAACCAAGTTATTACTTGTGAAATCAATGCAAAGATAGGCCATGACAAAGGCAAGATAATTAAACAAAGACTTGGGTTTCGAGATCCCGGTCATGATAAGATTTGACAACAAGTCCTGTAAACGTTACGATGCATCGGAACTGTCCCCTGGGGTGGTGTGAGATTGCCATAAAAGATCCTGATCAGGTCGAAATGTTTAGGCTCCTATGCAAAAAGGATATTAGGGCCCGAACATGTGGCAGTTGGCTACCATCTCGGTAAGGTACTTTACAAGATAAAGTGCTTAGATGATTTTTGAAAATCGTCTGTTGTTTAGAATGCCCGGCCATTAATAAACGTGGCCCGTTTGTTAAAACGTCGGTTGAATATCCAGCAGATTCTGCGTAATATATCTTGACTTTGGCCAAGTCATAAAATAAAGAACCGAGCTTCGTGCACGGATTACGTTCCCCTTTTACTCATCAACTGGTGAATTAAAAGCACGAGTTTGGTTTAAAGGATGAAAATACAAACATGTAAGATGGACGAGCTGAGGATGTTAGAAAAATCCGGGAACACCAGCTTGTCATAGTATTAATTTTGAGGGCAAAAGGCCCCGGATTACAGAAAAACAAAAATGAAAGTGAAAATACTACATAAGGGAAAAAATGAAAAGGTCCTAGAAGGACGGCATCAAAATTGGGCTTGGCCGGGCACAGGAGAGCCAGGGGCGTCGGTCGTCGGAGCATCTTCCTCAGCTAATTGACCACAGTCATTCTCCGCGAGATGCTCGGACTCTTCGACCGGAGAAAGCGGCGCTGGTACAAATTGCCCGTCCTCTACCGAAGCTCTGAAATCCACAGCGTCTAAATTCATCGTAATATCAAGATTCAGAGCTCGGACTTGGGCCAGGAATACGTTGAAAGCTTCAGCAGCCGTCTCCACGACCAAGACTTCCAGCTTATCCACCTCGGCAGCAGACGCCATGAGCTCGGCCTTGGAAGTGTCGAGGTCGGATTGGGCGAGATGGAGGTCCTTCACCAGCCCCGCATACTGACCCTGCAGTGCGTGCAGTGAGGCATTGAGGGTGTCTTCCCGGGCATGACTGGCGTCAAGCTCGGTGGAGAAATGATCCCTCTCAGCAAGGGCCTTTGATAGCTCCTCCACCGCCTTTATCTGCGCCTCTTCCGCTTTCAGGCGCGCCTCCTCAGCCTCCCTCTGCCTAATCTCGGCCTCTTTCTTTTCAACCCGAGCTTTGGCAATCTTGGCTGCAGCCTTGGCGTACTTATGCTTAACGGAAGCATAAGTGTCCAACACGCCGGCCGTCTCCATTAGGTGGTCCTGCAGGACCTGCAGGTGATCGAGGTCGGAGTCGGCAAAGGCCTCACCACTAAAATACTTGCTGGGAGGCTTCACCACGTATTTGAGCTCCTCCGAGACCCCATCAGTCCATACCTCACCCCGCGAGTGAAGGCGAGACTTGCCAGGAAGTGGGGGAGGAGGGACGCTTGTGGCAGCACCGGCGTCCGGGACAGAGGCCGGACTCTCTTCTGCGACCGAGATCGATGACGCTGCCACCGACTTCGATCGCTTGCGCGGAATGAGGTCTGTAGAGGCCGGAGAGGACGCAGCCTTCTTCTCAGTAGTAGTCCTGGCTGGCGAAGGAGCAACCACAGCCTTCTTCTGGGAAGAGGACTCCCCTTTCTTTTTGGCCTTAGCCTGGAGCTTCTCAGCCAGTTCTTGGAAAGAAGCCTTCCCCATGTCGGGCACTACAAAAAAACATAACAAACATCAGAAAGGACAAGAGGCATACGTATAAAAAAAAAGAAAAAAATATATATATATCCAAAGAACATCCAACAGAAATCATACTCGGTGAGTACAATTCCTCCACCGACTGTCGGATAAAAATCCAGGAATCAATAACATCCTTCTCGGCCACATGGTCAACCAGAGCTATCACGGTTTCAACCTCGACTGGCTCTAGGCTATCATCGGAGGATGCAAATATGTTCTGGTCTTGGTCATAATGAGTTTTCGACCAATACAGAGGAAACAGCAGCTCCACCGAGCTGGAATCGACGCCCTGAAGAAACCACGGTTTATAACTGGGTTCAGCGTTGATTTTGAAAAAAGAAACCTTGAAGCCTTTCTAGGTGTCAGTTGCCACATGGAAAAGCTTCTTGTCCGGTTTCCCCCGAAAAGAAACCCAACCCTTCTTTTCTTCAGGCTCCCCGGGTTGACGAGCCCGTTGGATGTTAAAAAAATAAAAGAATGTTCCGGTGGTGGGAGTACGATTTAAAAATTGGCAAAGCTGCTCGAATGCAATAATAAAGCCCCAGGAGTTAGGATGAAGCTGAGTAGGGGCCAGCTGAAGAATGTTTAAGAGATCTACTTGAAACCTAGAAAATGGAAAACGAAGGCCGAGTTTTTTTACGAAGTCTAGGTAGAAGAAGAAAAAGGAACGCTCATTCCCTTCCCGGGCAACGCACACCGGTTCAGAAGGGCCGGGAAGAGATAAAGAACAATGATCCCGGTCCCCTAATGGGAGCTCGGCGATCTGATTGGTCGTGGCTTTCGATAGCCTGGACAGCACCCCGGTCGCAACCCAGTCATACTTTTCAGCAAGATGACGTGGAATACTGGTGGCCGCTGACTCCACGGATCCGGAATCCTCGACAGGACGCGGAGAAGTTGACATACTACCTAGAAAAGGCAAAACAAAAATAAATTAGAAACGAAGAAGATGATACCTGAAGGTAGTAAAGCGGGACGGGTAAAAACGGCTCCAACAACCCGCGGTTGGATATGCCGGCATCGCGAAGCTATTTCGTCAGCTTCCCATGACCGGCCAACCATCGTGGCCTCAGATATCAGCCAGGAACACTCCTCGCATGGGCCGATAGGCCGGGTAAGGGAGATGAGGGGCTCCGCGCGTGAAGGAAAGGAAGAGGCGGGTAGAGGAGGACTTTCCCCCCTACCCTTTCCTAAGGGCGGCTCTGAAGAAAAAACCCTAGTGGCAGCAATCCCTCGGCCTAGACTTTCGGGCTCTACAGACTCAGACCGACCTCGAGCCCTTCCCCTAACCCGACCAGACCGTCCTGGTTGACTACCACCTTCTCCGCCATAACCACGGAGAACGTTTTCCCTCTTTTGTTCTTCGGTCAGAGGTTCCCGTACAGCCACCAAGCTGTCCGGGGAGGCATACGCTGAATAAGCTCGGCCTCTTCCGGGGAAAAAGCATTTGGATTAAAAGGCGGAGGAGAACCTTGATGGCTCATCCCGAGAAGATAGAATTTAAACAGGAAACCGTAAACCAAAGACGGAGAAAAAGGATTGAATAGACCAGAAGTTCAGAGAAGTTCAAGAACAAAGCAGAAGCCAGAACCCAAAGGGGAAGAAACTGGAAAGAACTCACAATAACATACCCAAAAAAAAAGGGGGGGGAGACCAAGAGAAGGAAACAAGGAAAGTACCTGGTTTGAAATAAGTTAAGGGAAGAGGAAATGCGCGAGCCACGAAGACCAGAAATGGGAATCTGAGGAAGATGAATGGGTGACTGGTTGCAAGTTTTTCTCAAGAAAGAAAACTCAAGGTTTGGCGGTTTTCAAAATGCAAGGAGCAGAAAGTCGAAGGCTTTTATAAGGAAAACAAGCAGGCGGATGAGAGTCAAGAAACTCAACCGCCAAAGGCCCAAAGGGCCCATACACGAATGGTGACGTGGACGTTAAAAGGTGTGCACATTTAATGTTGATGTTAAACAAACACGAAAACCAAGATAGTGGGGCAGTTGCTCCACTCAGAGGCCGGCTAGTAAACATCAAATCAGTAGGAGGCAATGATGACACTCGTGGCCTCGAGATAAGACGAGCGTTGGATCAACAAATGAAGCGGACAATGATCCCGGATTAAAATGCTCACGTGGCCGACCACATGAATACACCCCGGTCGTCCGGCCTAACTCCCCATGCAATCTCAAACTTGGGGGCAACAAGTCCCGATCCACGAAAAACTGGACAAAGTACCTGTAAACCCAGATAGAAATATCAATACTACCCGCCACGAATAAAGAAGGAAAGTTCGAAAAGGCATGGAAGGAGTTCGGCCTTGAATCAAAATAAACCGGAATGGGGGGGAGCATCCGTGTCCCGCTCAAATAAACCGGAATGCAAATTGATGACAGATGGGGTAACCCGGGGACCAAAAATGTCCGACCTCGGAAAAAGAGCTAGAAGTCAAAAACTTCAGGACAGCGAAATGAACTAGAACACAGGACGCAACCTGACAAGTACATCCCGACTGCTCGGAGCCCTGAACAACCGGGCTGGGGGCAACTGTTACGGATATCTCACAAATGGGCCTAGCCTAATAACCAGAGAGCCTAGTCAAAATGGCTTCAGTTATGCTCATAACCACTTCCTTGAAAATAGGAGTGGTTTTATCAAGAATATCTATCGTTATGATAACCGCCTATGAAAGAAGGAGATTATTAAAAAACGCATATCTTGATATCCCTAAAATAAAGGATAAATCCAGCAGATTAAAATAGGGCCCAGGTACGCCTATAAATAGGGTAAACCCCTTGCAAGGTAGAGACTTCTGAAACCCTAGCTTTTCTATTCACACAGAGCACACACACCACCCCCTCTGGCTATCATTAGCCTGTCGTATACTCTCGAACTACGTGGACTTTGATCCACACTGTGGTACGTAGGACCCCGGTCCAAGTCCAACCCAACTTGTGATCCACACCGGATCAACAATAAACATGAGTTAGAGCCTGGATAAGAACTTACTTTTAGTTTCAATGAAACCAAATATTTCTTTTATAGCTATGCATATAAATTTCTTCCATCTATGCGAAGAAAGAATCTCTTATGATGATTAATATATACTTATGGAGAATGAAATGATTAAAGCAATAATACGAATAATTCCTTAATTGCTGAATAATTGTCCGTATATATATATATATATATATATATATATATATATCACATCATCAACAAAACAAAGGCTAATTAATTAATTAATTCAAGGGTCCAAAAAAGCTTCAAATACTATTAGTATTATATGAATATCAAAGATTTATGGATCTTCCCTTTCTCTTCTCTCCTTTCTCTCTCTGTCTGCATTATTGCATGCCTTTTATTGAATTAGGAGAGAGAAGGCAAGTGGATAGATGGGACGCCTGAGTTAACCAAATGCATGCAGATGCAGAGATCAAAGATAAGACGTCTTCCCCAGGATTCTTGCTTCACCGGCCATGTGCCCTTACCCTTAGAGCTCTCTGTATAGCTACCTACCTACTCTATCAAATAGCTAGGTCAACAAAACTAACTCTAGCATTCAACTTTGTTACTTTCTCACACATAGTTTCTTAGCTTGTAGGTTTTTCTCAGTCTTCGTTTCTTCATATGACAACAAAATAAGTCAATCATGTGTTCGTGATCACTAGGTATCAGCTAATTGGAACTTGAAGATAATCTGGATGGTTTTCATGAGATCCATTGATAATGGCTTGTATGATTATTGTTTACTTTGTACTTGAAGGAAATTTATATTAGCATATGCTCTCATATATTTTTTATTTTAAATATAAGATATAATTAATTATTTTTAGAAAGATTAAAATTATTTAATTATATCATATTATTAGATTATATATTAATTTATAAGTTAGGCAAAACAGTTTAAAGAAAAAATAATAAATATAAATACTTTAAAATAATTTAATTAACTTTCTTACTATTTAAAAAAAAAAAGGATTTTGTAAGACAGACGAGGGAGTTTATACAATAGATCCCACTACTGGCTAAACTTTCTACATCATGCATGACCACAAACCCACGCATGATTTCTAATCAAAGATATAACTTTATGCCAAACCCATATATGATTTTTGGTTCTCGGAAAAAAGATGATAATTAAGGATCGCCAAAATATATACGGCAATCTTGAAATGAACTTTTAAAATAGCTTAATTCTAGTGATTTTCTTGGGGGCTATTCTAGTATTTTTGTGAACAAACTAACCTATTAATTACTCTCAGAAAAACTTGATTTTGGAATAATCATTACATAAGGGCAATTATGTCATTTCACACAAACACTTCATTTTAAAATACTCCTCAGGTTTTTAATATAAGATATATTTACCTAAATTGATTACATTAAGGAAATCAATTAAGTTAAATATGACATTATTTTCTTAAACATTATTTTCATCTCTCTTAATTTCTCTATTCCTTTTTCTTCTTAATTATAGTTAAAGGAATATCAATAAGAATGAATTAGCAAAAGATTGATAAATATAAAAACTAAATATTATATCTAGGACAAAAATCACCTTCCTAAATATGTCTGAATAAGAGGAGTAATCTCTAACCATTTCATATAGGAATGAAGCCATTTTGGGAAATCATTTGTGATTTCCATATTGTTTTGACAAACGTGTTTCCAAGTACACTTATTTATACATAGTAAGCAGTTTATCTTAATGAACATATAAATAAAAGTTGATAAGGAAGGTGTGGTAATTAATTAATCAATTAAAAAGATATGTGAAAGTGAAACAGACAGTGTTTTGGTCTTAATTCAAAGAACGCTGTGTTTGTTAGGATGCAGAAACATGCAAGATTCCTTCATCCGACCACACGACGGATTTGATAGCCCCCTGGTTGGTACAACGTCCATCGCTACTTCCTTTTAATCACCATCATTCATATATCAATTATATCACAAAATAATTAATTTCCCCCCCAAAAAAAAAGGATCAGAACCATTTCACGATAATTAACTGATTATAACAACTTTATCATCAGAATATATATAAAGTGGGTGTCTCTGTGTTTCTCCTTTTAGATATGAGAATTCGACAAATTCATGCACGAGTGGATAGAGATTTATCAACTTTTATAATTTTTCCTTTTCCACTTTTGGGTTCGGCCAGTGAGGGAGAGTTTTAACTTTGTGAATGTTCCCTAATGAATCAAACTTAATTACAATTATTGGGTCGACAAGAATAAAAGGAAGGACGTTGATTAAATATAATGTGTGTGCATGTGTGTATGAGAGAAATGGACGCAACGATTTTTGAGGAGGGTCATGTTTGTCTCCCACATCAATTAGGTTTAATCAAATCACATTTGGTACTGTCTTTGTTTTTGGGGACATTTAAAAGGTGCTAATGGCGTCATTATTTGCCCTAATTAAAATAAAAACCCATCATTCGTTTAATTGGGTGCAATTTTTTTAATTTTATGATACATGTTTCTTGCTGCTAGAGATAGTCTCCTTATAGATACCCAACGTGAGTGTATCTTTCGCTAAGAATTTGAATATTGGTTTATCATATTATAGGGACTAACTATTTTCGCTAAACTCAATCATGTTGATATTTGGGTTTCAATTTTTGTGGTAAAAGCTTTTGCCTTTTTCCTTAATTAACCCCTTTTTCCTTATTTTCTAGAGAATCATCTGTAAACTCTTCGGACATGCTTTCAAGAGAATTTAATGTCAAAATGCATAAAAGCTTTAAATTGTGAATAAATCGTATGCGTATAATTAAGGTTCTTATCCCTGCTTTATATAAGAACAAACTTTTGTAGTGCTTTCAATTTCATACTGATAATTACTCAATCATTAATTAATAATTAATAAATTAATGAAGGGGTGATGTTTCAAATTTATTAATTGCTTTAGGATCGCTTGACATGTTATGCGTCCATTAGTTCAGGAATCCATTCTTAATTTAGGAACTAAATATAATATGGGTACTTGCATAATAATGCACAAGATCTCAAATTTAGGAAGTCATTGTTATCAAATACATGTTTTGAAGCTTGCTAGAGTTTTCTTTTATAACCCTTTAAATAACTTGGTGTTTAGTGTTTTCTCTTGATTTTATTACCAGGTATCCGAACGACCGATTGATTAATCTGAATCGAGGCTTTATGAATAAGATATCTATCCTCCTCGGATTTGGCTCCCATCCACTTCCCTTCCCATCCTTTTTCATCTCAACCGTTAGATTAAAATATGAATGGTTCAGATTTTATCTTTTAAAAAATATTAAAAAATTAAAATAATATTTTTATAAAAAATAAATTCTGAACCGTTCATATTTCAATTCAATCGTTGAGATGAAAAAGAGGATGGGAGCCGGATCCATCCTCCTCATGGGGCTTTTTAAACAATGTGAGATTTCAATTTAGTTTGCCTACTTTAGAATTTAGCCGGTCCAACCCTAACCCTAATATCCCTGGCTTAGGTTGTGAGAGTTACAAATTAAGAAGAGTTTAGTCAATGCAAAAGAGCAATAACAATGAAATCAATTATAAGTGAACAGGCCGGGTGTAAAAATATACAGTGAATAAAAACAGATTAAGTATGGACACATCATCACACCTTGATATATCATCGACACAAACTGTCTTTGGATGGTGAGTCCTCTCTCTCTCTCTCTCTATCTGTCTATCTATATATTACCTCTTACCCTAAATATAATATTTGGATGATTTTTTTAAAAAGATCATGGAAGCTGATTAAATTAATTTAAACCAGAGGCAGACACAAGGGGGCTAGGGGTGGCCCCCACCCCCTAAATTATATATATATATAAACATCACATTTCAACTTTTATTTCATGATGCCACTCTTCATTCTCTAGCTCCACCTCTTCCTTTCTTTTCTTTTTTTTTTGGTTGCCCATCCGGTATCCAGAGCTTCGCCCTGACTAATCCGAATCCGACCCACGTCGCGCACCTGGCTATGGTGGGAGAGTCTCCCAATGAGGGTTTTCTGCATTCACAAGACTCGAACTTGAGACCTTGCTTAAGCAACACAAGCCGCTTACCACTTATGCCAACCCCCATTGGTCCACCTCTTCCTTTCTAAATCCACACAAATATAAATCTTTAAGTCAACAAATAGGCCCATAATATTCTATAAGATGAATCCATGCATGAACTAGGGCCCAATTAGTCCCAACTTGACTATTCCAACCTTTCGTATATATATTAAAACAAAATAGAATATAATAATAAAAAGGTGGGACCACAACCTTTAAAATATCTCTAACCCCACTTGTTGGCACTTTTCTGAAATCACCTTCGTCTCTTCTTTCTCTTGCTCATGGCTCATCTACCATTTTTTTCAATAGCTTATAACAAATTTTGAGAATTAATAAGGTATTTAAAATCATTTCTTGAAGGAAATTTATTATACATGATTTTTTTCTTTCTAATGATACTACTTTTATGCTTATTAGAGAATATTTTAGAGTTATGATTTTGAGCAAGTTGAGTTTTGTTAAAAGATGGCTATGAGATTATAGAAGATGACCATGAGAATATTTTAGCTCTCCATTCCATTCAGCGCAAATTAAAGTGTATTAAATTTGTACTCATTGTTTTAGTTTCTACAATAACTACTGAAAGATCTTTCTCTGCCGTGAAAATAATTAAAAACTAGTTTCGAAATAGAATGAAAGACCAATTTCTTAATGATTCTTTGATTACATACATTAAAAAGAAATTGTTTTAAGTTTTAACACGGATTCAATTACAAATAACTTTAATAATATGAAAACACGTGGAGTAAGAATTAAGTTAAGTAATTTTCATTTCTGTAATAGGTTTCTTTTAAATTTTTTTTGTTTGTATATTAGGTCTATATTGTTGTTTAAGTACTTTTATTTGTGATATAGCATTTTTTATTTTCACTCCCCATCAGTAAAATTTCTAGGTCTGCCCCTGATGTAAACTGATATATAATTTAATTATATACAACATATGATATAATTAAGTAACTTATTTATTTTATTTAATATTTTTAAAAAAGTCAATTATATCTTATATTTAAGATCATAAGTAGTATCGGCACTACTAGTAGTGCAGTGGTATTGAGAGTAATCTCTCTACCTTATACTGGGTTCGATCGCCCCTATCCCCTATCGCTTATGTATAAAAAAAAAGAAAAAGAAAAAGAAAATAAGTAGTATATATATCTTCGGCTGAGCATACAATGATTATAACCCTTTTTTTTTTTTACCCTTTTGAGATTATAAGTATTTTTCACTAACAGTAGAGACTGATGTTTCTTGAGATAAAAAGGCGAAAAATAGATCCCTCACCATTCGATTTTTTCTGTGTGTGCCAGGTAAACGTTCCCAAGGAGCCAAGAAGGTGAAAAATATAAAAATAACTAATCTATGGACAAAAAAAAAAAAGTGAGAGAGAGAGAGAGATAAAGCAAAAATATACTATACTATATACACATAGATGTGTGTGTGGTTTTGTATGTAGATTTAGTGAGAGGCAAAGATATTCTATGTATATGGAGTATTTTCTTTTGATCTTTTGAGTGCGCAATTGAACGCAAAAGAAGTTATAATTTGGAAAGAAAAAAAGAATAAAGGGAAAGTTTTAGTAAGCCTCGATGGGTGTGACATAATTCCAGCCAACTCTCAAAATTTTCTGAAATTTCACTGTGACTTGATGGATCAAAATGATATTAAGTTTTGTGGATAAAAAAGACAATAATGTCCTTCATTTTTCTTTTTTCTTTTTCGTTTTCCTTTTTTTTCAGAATAGCCTTTACAAAATAAATATGAAAATTCAGAAGACATATATTTGTATTTACAAGATAAATAAAGAAATTCAACAGAATCTAGTGAATTAAAAATATTTAAGTAATTTACAAGACAAATTAAGTATTTATTTATAAGATAGACAAGACAGTTTACAAGATAAATAAAGTAAAAGAATAATTGTCTTTTTTTTTTGGTAAAAGAATAATTGTCTTTTTATTCTTAAGATTTAATTTCATTTTGACGCAATGCATACTGAAAAGTTTTAAAATAATTTGAATATTGCCTAAAATTATGTCACATCCATCCTTATGGGCTAACTGAAATTTCCCCATGAATAATTGTGGCTAATGTTATATAGGAGCCAGGGAGTGCAGAAAAAATCTAGGAAAGAGGCCCACCAAATCCCCCTCTATACAGTATTTCTTTCTTTCTTTGAACCTTCTGGAAATTAAGAATCTAAGTTTAAATAACCACACTTCATTTAATTGCAAGAGAATTAACATTTTGGAGTTAAAAAGATTGATGATTTTTATATCAATAAAGAGCCACCTCGCCCCAAGAAAAAAAAGACTGCTAGATTTTTTTCATTTCCTCACAGGTATATCCAACTGAGTTGGGTTTCACCAAAAATGGGCTCACTGTCTAATTTGGCCCCCACAATCTATAAACTAAAAATGAAAACAATAATTCGAGGAAAAAACAAAGAAAAAATTGGTGAAAAGTCCTTAAAAATTCAATTGGCTAGAAGGATTCGAATTTAAGTGTAAGTATTCTTTCTTTTCTTTTCTTTTTTTTATATCCTGAATAATACCTCTTCTTTATATGTATAAAAACATAGAAGCTCTTCTAACTAATAAAATTTTTAAATAAAGAGTTTATTTCAATCTTCTAAGTGACGAGTGTAATTGACTTAGCATAATTGACAAAATTGGTGAAAAGTGCAGTTCAATTATCATTTTCAAATGAGTGAACACGTACACTATTTTTTGTTGCCGAACCCTCCTCGTATTTCAATTCATACAGTAACAACAAATAATGAAATATGGGTCCCTCTTTGAGTATGGTCTTTGGATTGTGATCTCATGAAAACGATCCCAAAAGGATGAAATATATTAAGCTCTTTGATATTTTCATCCATCAATATTCGTCCCATGCCCATCACACAAACATGGTTGCAATAATATTTGCAATTTCTTCCGTTACATTACTCTCAAGCTCCATTATCATGCATTCCTTTACCTTCTAAGAATCCACAAATATATTACTCCCTTCAATCTTAGATATAAACAGAATTGAATTTTTTGGAGAGATTGAAGTAGCTGATTAAATTAATTTAAGGTATTTTTTTTTTCTTCAAACTAATTAGTTTGACTAATAAACTGATATATAATCTAAAGATACATAATATATGATATGATTAAGTAGCTTATTTAGCTTCCCAAATCTCCCTAAAAAAAATCAACTTTGTCTTATATTTAAGATCTGGGGAAGTATCTGATATAAAGTGTTGTATAATAATTTAAGGTGGAAAATTCTTAAAATGTCCTTATTAGGTAGGTGATGAGAGAAATACATAATGATAGAACAATTCCTTTATCTTTTACAAATATCAAGTTCAAAGTGAAAACAATTTAGTGGCTTAAGTATTAGTACTACCTCCGGACCTAATTATAAAACATAATTGATTTTCTTTGAAAGGATTAAGGAAACTAAATAAGTTACTTAATCATTTTATATGTTGTGTATTCTTATATTATATATTAGTTTATTAGTCAAACTAATTAGTTTGAAAAAAAAACTTTAAAATAATTTAATTAGCTTCCTTAATTTTTTTTAAAAAAATCAATTATGTTTTATAATTAGGACTGGAGGGAGTATTTCATATAGTCTTATCATGTTTTAAATCAAGAGCATACTGATGCGCAGATATGAGATGATTTAAAATTAAAACTACATTTTATAAAGTAGATTGATTAAGAGGCAAAAAGGAAGTTAAGCATATTCTGCTACATTGATGAGATGATTTAAGAATTTTCTGAGCTATGAGCGGATGCAGCAGGGCATACATAATAACTAATCTATGACTTCACCAAGCATCTTTGTTTGAGGATCAAAGAGATGGGAAAAACTTGTTGAGGTTGAAAGGAAGAGAGTAGAATTCCTCACTCCTTGTATCAGTCTTGTATGATCTGAATTTGTCCCACCAGTGCATCCCTCTGTCCTTCCGAGTCTGACTGTCCTTCTTGCGCAGCGTCACGTCCAAGAACAGCGCCAGCATACCAGCCACGAATGCTTCTGATGAGAATGGCACGTTGATCATGTCGTTGAACTGTCATTCAAAACCAAAGATTTCAAGAATAATGAGGCCAAGATATGGTAAACAAAAGGATTCTTATAAGGGAAAATCATTGAAAAGTCTCTGTTTGGAAATTTTATTGGCTAGCAAGACCTGATACACTATGCAAGATGTCATACATAGAAAGTATTGGTATTCAAATTCAGGTTTTTCTAACCAATAAAATTTTTAAAAAGGGACTTTTCACAAATTTTCCCTTATTTCCTATATTCTAGAGCATGCCTGATAAATGCTTGTGTTTTTATGATAGATAAATCGAGTGTTTGTTTAACTTATTTTAAGTGATTTTGCAGTGTATGAGATAAGCATGTAAGATGAATTTTGTCTCGTAAGTATATATACATACCCATCTAGCATGGGTGTGGACAGGACCATAGCCTTTGAATGCAGTGTACTCATTGAAGTACTGAGGAACAGACAAGCCCATGTAGAATGAAAAACCTAAGATGAATTTGGTTCTGAAGCTGTTTAAGTTGCAAAACTGAAGGAAACCCAGGCCTGCTGAACCTGTGTGTTGGTGTTGGAACAATGAAATGAAACAAAAAAAGTAAACAATCAATTTTTTAATGAAGCTACAAGTGACAAGATGAAAACAGGTTGTTAAGTTGAGAATTACTTTACTTACCCACATAGGCGAAGAAAAGGCAGTACAATGCCGCAATAATTGGTGCTGGGATTGAAGCAAAGACAGCTCCAAATTTTCCTGCATGCCAATCATGTTCAGTAAATATATATGTTTAACATGAAAGAGACAAATCATTAATTATAAATAGAAGCTTGCCAAGTATTGAGAAGAAGATCATGAATCCAGCTGCTATTTG
This sequence comes from Acacia confusa, assembly GCA_037074495.1. Taxonomy (NCBI): domain Eukaryota; kingdom Viridiplantae; phylum Streptophyta; class Magnoliopsida; order Fabales; family Fabaceae; genus Acacia; species Acacia confusa. Next base: position 6,644,459 of record CM073513.1, on the reverse strand, counting down.
AGCCACCCTTCGGCTACCAACACGTGTCAGAGCCAAAAGTCCAGCGTTCTCACTGGGAAAAGGCCAATGAGAGTTTTCATGACAGTAAATATACTGAACTGCTAAGAAATAGGTGTTCATAAGAAAATGTTTAGGTTTTGAACTAGAATCTTACACAGAAACGGATGATCCATTCCCAGTCCCAAAGATCCCAGAAAACAGAATTCCCACTCCCTGATAAAGCAACAATCAATCATGGTGAATGAGAACAAGGATGCAAAGATAACATAGACTGATTTAAAAGCGCTTATATAAGACTAATGGAGGATTAATAAACTATTAATGGATTTTGGAAATACATTCTGATTTGTTAAGAGAAGTCAAATCATCTTGAGTGGGGAAACTATTTACAATTCATTAATTTCTATTACCTGCCAACCAACACCTCGGCTAAGAACTGAAGGTGGTATGGGAGTTGCACTTGCATATCTCGCCACAGCAATAAAAGCACCAGTGGACTGTTGAACCAGAAAAGAATTTAGTGAGAAACAAACAACGACAAAACCCATTGAAAAGAACAATCCGCCCACTCATAGTTGCTCAAGGTTAAACATATATACACATTTTGTTCACTAGCAAATCAGAACAGAATAAAAGCTTGCATGAAAATAAGCAAACCTCCACTAAAGCAACAAATGCAGTAGCCATCATAGCAAAAGTTTCTCCAGCATCAAATGTAGGAGCTCCCCATTGAAAAGGATATGGGACTCTAATCCTGCATGAGATTTTGAGATTACTGAGTTAAACCACATTTCTTCTACTAATCTAGGTACAAATTTCAAGACCAACGCCAATGACCATGGTTCTCCTGATCATGCTGTTAATGAACTGCACATCTGAGTTTTAAGAACACGCAGAACCATCTTACCAAGGGGAACCACTAATAATCCCGGCACGATCAGTTCTGCAAGTCAATTGAGTTTTAGGTGCTGCATTTTTATAGGCTCCTCCCACAGTGAGGAGAAGGGCATAAACCCACACAATTGAAACCGAAAATAGAACTGCAAAGCGATCAAATATTGGCCTGTCTCCTTTAATCATATGAGGAATGTACTGCAAAAACATATACTACTTGTAAATTCAATGTATATTACAGAAAAACAAGGCAATAATTGCAAGACCAAGTATTATCAGCATGAAGACAGTCATGAATTACCTGTGAAAATATTAAAAGGACAACGATTTCTGGCAGCCCGATCTCCACACATTTTGCAAGCTAGAATTACACAAGATATAGTAAATAAAGGAGTGAAGTAATATAATAAGTACTAACGATTGTTGAAAACATACATACCACAGGAAAACCCAATTCATACAAGCCAAAGCCTGATAGAGCAACCAAGGGAACAGCAGAGAGTGGACTTAAGAACCTAAGCAGATAAAATCCAGATTATTCATCAAGAGGCTGAAAACGAATATATAGGTTCACAAGAAAAAATGTAATACTACCTCCGATCCTTAATATTAAAGCTAGTTGACTAATTTTAGTAGATTAAGGAAGTTAGTTATATTAGTTATTTGTAATAAACATATGTTAGTTTTCCTGAAATACCATCTCTCATTATAACTACCCGTGGATAAAAACTCCTTAATGCATGCAATTAACAAAAATACTTTGGGAAGAAAATTATAAAAAAGTGAAATGAGGTCTTATATTTAAAACAAAATCCAATCTCCAACTAGCTCTTATATTAAAAATCAAAGGTAGTATATAAATTCATTGTTAAAGGATAGCATCTCTTGACAAGCAGATTGCCGTTTGCACAGATAATCTGACAAAGGACAACGCCACTATTTGTCCGCAAAAACACTGCAGGGAAAAAAAATCAATGAAAGAGCTCAGACTACAAAGGTTTAATTAACCTCACTATATTCCGCCAAAGACCACTGAAGCCAAGAACAATTTGGACGGTTGAAGCCACAATAAGAGCACCCTGTGTTGCTCTCATAATCTTCTCAAATTTCTGCATTTTTTTTATCAGAAATCAGGTAAACAACGATAATTATACAACATGAATGGTTTACAGTGAAAAAGAACAAGATAATCCTATGAACCAACCAACGAACCTCATAAGGGTCCACAATGTCACTGTAGCGACCTGCTAAAATGATTGAAATGGTAGCAGGGACAAAGGTGTAGGATCCTCCAATAATCGCAGGTAGACGAGTCCCAAAAAATGACTGGAATAATGTGTTTATGCCAGCCACGAACTGTAGAGTCTGAATCACTTTTGCTTTCTCTTCCTAATGAACCACATTTTCAATTTCTATCAAACAAAATTGAAGATGCACATAATCGAACAAGATCAACAACCACTTCATTTTATTAATTTTTTTTCACTTTCGATACTCACGTTGCCTCCTCCCATTTGAGGAACTAAAGAAGAGGGTATCAGAACTGTTGTGCCCAGCATGACCAGGTAATGCTGAAAACCCAGCAAAATCGCCTCCGCTTCATTAACAAAAACTCCATACTCAATTCTCACATTACTAAAAAAGAGTGGGTTTAGGGAAAAAAAGCATCACATTACTCAGAAAAATTGATCTTACGCCATGGGGGAGGACTTGTAATGCAGTAAGAAACATTGGGTAGTTGCTCTCTCACTGGATGTGGCTGAAGCTCGTCCTGCTTCGGCGGTGGCGCAGCTCCTCCTCCGGCCATTCTCTACTCCCACTAATAACCGCTAGCTTTCAGAACTCAAAACAGAGGTAAGAAAAAAACAAAAAATATTTTACAAACCCAGATGAAGAAAAAGAAAACCCAGCTTGAGGTTTTCGTTTTTTCAGTGAAGTACAGAATGATAATGATGATGACGGTGGAGAAAACAAGAGAAGTCACGCAAAATGAAACCTTTCTTCGGTTTCTTTGGGAAATTCAAAGGAAGAACGATAACAGTAGAGAAAGGAAGAAGTGTGTATGGTGTGAGTGACACCTTGTCTGTAACGTTATGCAATGCAGTTGTATTTTTGGCTATTTTGTTTTTGGTAACCCAAGAAGACCACTTGGAGGCCAAGAAACACACAAAAACATAAAAGTGAGTGTGAAGATGTGGAAAAAAGCAAAAGAAACGAGAAAAAGAAACCCAAAAATCCCTCACGAGAATCTCTCTCAGTCTATTTCTGTTTCTTTCCAATACTCTAATCCCAACTTTAATACTGTTATTAAGTCTCTCTGCCTATCTTTTCCTCAACACGTAAAAGATAAAGCTTGCACAAAAGCATCTTCACCTTACCTTTATTAACCTCAGATTTGCGATTTAATTTAACTAATGCTATTAGTTGTCAAAGCTCAGAAACCAAGAACCACACACACAGAGATTAAACAATAATGAAGCTAACAGTAATTTTCAGATTACAACTTTCACACGACAGAAAGCCAGAAAGTTCATTATAGTCTCCACCACCTTTAGCCTCAACTTCAAGATATTAACTGCAAAAAATGATCAAAGGCTCTTAATTTTCTTACCTTGACCACCCAGATTTTGCTGAACTTGAATGTGAATCAGGAAGGAGAGAAGCTTGGTTTTTATACTTGAGAAAAAAGGAAACATTTTTTTAATTATTTCGATTCTTTTATTAATTAAACTATTATAAATTTCATGAGTTTCCAAATTGGACTCACTTTCACATAATATTCATGTGATCATCAAATAATGACAAAGCAATAATAATAATTTGCATTTATACCTGGGGATTTGTTGAAGAATCAAAAAAACTTCCATTTTTGAAAGATGAAATTAAAAAGTTATAACACATATAATTTGGATCTTTATTCATTTTGATTAAGAGTAATTGAGTAGTGAGGGCTTTATAACGTATTATTGTGAAGCATGCACACACAAGCCTGGCTGTAGTGTCCAGTATGTTTGAAGGATGGATTTGCATTATACATGTTCGCTGAGCTGTCAATATTGGCACTATTGCCAGCTTTGTTCTGTAAATTTGCGTTTCACTCTGCAACTTCCTTGCCAAGCAAGATTGCCAGCACCCATGAATTTCTTGTTAGTTTTAAGTATTCAAGGCTTGGACTAGTTATTGAATTGGTCATTGAACCACAAATATGATGAAACACGTTTCTCTACTTATTCAAATGATAGGCAGAGCGCTCTCTTTTCATCTGGGTGTCTAAATTTAATTTTTTTAATTTCATGAATTTTAAATAAGAAAATTATTTTTTGAAAAATTATTAATTAAGAAATTATCATTATTTTTAATTCTCTACTTATTACAATAATTTTTTTTTTTAAAAAAAAAAGAATCGCCTAAATCCCATTTAGACGATCTAGATAGGAGGAGCGCCCTTTGTCTATCCTTTAGATAGGCAGGAAAATGTGTTCCACATTCCAAATATGATGAACTACTACCTGTACTATTTATACTCAAAATTGCTTAGACTTAGAATGGGAGGGGAAAAAAAGAAAATTCAATTTAGTTGACCCATCTAAGACTCTTGACCAGCCTTGTCAAAAAATTGGTTCATTGGTTTATTAGTATTATCAGTTGATTTAAGTAGGATTTTAACAATGTTACTTTTATTTTTTTTGGGATCAATTCTATTTGAAAAATTTATAATATCCATTGTGAGTAACCTACTGGGGAAGAAAATTCTCCACTTGAGTTTGTCCTAATGGTGGTCACAGTAAAAGCCATGAATCCACATGGAATGAATTCTGCATGTTATCAAAGATTTGGAACTAGAGACATGTGCCTTAAAAAAAATAAAAAGATTTAGTACTAGAGAATGAAGCTTATCTGATTTAGGTATATTTTATTATTTTGTTAATCTCACTATGAGTTTTCAACTTATAATATTTGAAATATTCTCAATACCTTTATTTTAATTTCTTTCTCCTTTCAGGCCAGTTGCTATAAAATATATACAAGTAACATCCTTCCTTCCCCATCAAGATCACAAGTTTGCAATCTCTTTCTTTGTGATGAATCAACGATATTGCGGTACCTAACAGATTCTGGTTCTCTCCTTTAACGGTTTGCATAATTTAAAAAACAAAAAAGAATGAGCCCTTTAGATTATTAACTGTTATATATCTACCTATTGATAATGCCTTTGAGTGTTTTTTTTTTTAATTTATTTATTTATAACAAGAACTCTTTTGGATTTGATACTATCAACTCATTTTTGATTTGTCCAAACTAATAACAATAAATATAAATTCAAGTAATTATAGTAAGATTTGGAGTGTAGAACTCGGTTGGCTTAAAGACTATTGAATCCTTCTCATCCTAACACTTCATTGAGTATAATATAAAACCTACTAGAAAATTGTGAATAATGTATGAATCAATATTAATGTTATACCATAATATATAATATAGTAATTTTAAAGATTTACAAATGTTCTATGTAAAGATGACATGGGTTAGGAAGAAAGAGACAGAGATATTTAATAATTAATAATCTTGAGTGGATTCATGTCAGGAATCGTTATTAATATTAATTGAACAACAAAATCTAAATTGGATATGATGAGAATAAGTGGAAACTTTTGTTAGATATGAAGTTTAAAGATATAATTAGAAAATGTTGTTGAGAAGTAGTAAGCTAGACTCTTGTTAAATTGTGCCTTCATAATTATTCTTCAGTTTACATATATATATCACATTAAAAAGCATTTATTCCTGGCCCCATTAATTAATTTGAACTCCCAAATTTTCCTTCACTTTCCTCATAAAAAACATAAGTGGGTGTTTGTCTAAGCTGCTAGAAATGTTGTCATTTTCCCTGTTTATAGTAGTTTTAATTACAATAAATTTTCCAGCATATATACTTGTAATCTTCCTAATGAGTTCTCATTCATTTCTTGCTTATATTAATACGGAGTACCATATTATACACTCCTATATAAGTGATCACAATATATATATATATTCCCTAATATTGGACACATTATAAATAGAAAAAATTACCTATAGACCTTATGTAAGAAAGTTAAATTTCACGAAAGTCAATTGTTTTTTATAGGTTTTGTAAGTTTAACTTGTGAACGATACGATTTGTAAATGTGAAAATTTGACTTGTAAAAATAAGTTATTCAATTTAACTTATAAATATGCAAATTTGATTTATAAATATGAGTTTTTGGGAATCTCTCTTTATATTTGATTGTCTTACTTGAAACCTATTGATTATTTTCTCTTATAAATATTCAAAAAGCAACTAATAAGATACTAATTGATATGGTAAGCGATTTCACTCTTATAAGAAGAAGAACATAACTTTGAATTTTAGAAATATATTTGTTGAGAGAGACGAAAATACTTTATACTCTAAGTCTCAAAAGGGTTCTTGATTAAATAAAAAAGAAAATCAAAGAGTAATAGCGCACTATTTAGTAAGTTTGTTAAGAAGGATGAAAAATAAGGTATTTATGGATGAAATTGAAAATAGAGCATTGATTTGAGTGAGTTATATAATGCTTAAAAATAAAGGTGGAAAGTGTAAACAGGAGTGTTAAATTTCAGAATGAAAAAGTAAAAAGTAAAAACAAATAGTGGAAATAAAAATAAAATAATAATGACAGCTTTAAAAAAAAATATGGAAGTCAATATACAAGTTGGACTGCTCATAAGATCGCATGTAAAACAATATGCTATAGAGATAATTCATAATTCATAAATAGTGTAATGACTTGCATGAAATCATTAAAAAAATTGGGAATAGACGGTGGATTTCACGTCCATTCACATTGTTTTCTATGAGTCAAAAAGTTTAATAAATAAATACCAAGATATGCAAAAGAAAGTAATTAATTAGTACAAATCGTAGGTCCATTGATTTCATGTTTCTTGTTTATATATCAAGTGCTCAATGACTTTCCATCTCTTTTCATACGCGTTTCTTGCGTGTATTGTGGGAACAAATTAAACTTCCAATTTTATTTGTTAACATTTCATTAAGTAAAAAGTTCAAAATAATTCATGCTTCTTAAAAAATAAAAATCATTAAAAAAGAGGTTAAGGTGTAAAAATACACATGATCTTTTTCCCTACAAGTGCCCAACACTAAGAGCTTTTTTTTTTAAACAAAAATACACATATGGTTATTATTTTGAAGTAAAAGTCACATCTCATCGTTAAATCACTGTTCACTGCTGTTATATTACTGTTCACTTTATTTCTTTATCTTTCATCACGGTAAATAGTGACTTTTGCTCTAAAATGGTAACCACATGTGTAGTTTTTATTCACAAAAAAGTTCTTGGTGCTGGGCGCCCCTGGGGAGAAAAGTCATGTGTATTTTTGCACCTTAACCCTTAAAAAAATCATAAATCTTATATGTATTTATACAAAAAAAAAAAAACTCAGTAGGATTACATATACAGAAAATAACAGCACTAGAATTTAAGTTCTTCTCATCAATAAAATTTTTAGACTAAGCCTTTTCACTTACTTTTTTTTTTTAAGAATTACTTAATGTGTGGTTTGGAGCAATCCCAGAACAGGTAATAATGTGAAATTAAAATTGCCTGGGAAGATGGAGAACTGGAAACCCATAATTGAATTGAATTTAAATATCCAAAATGGAGAGGGATCTCCAATCTAAATGGACACAAAATGTGGTCTGCCTTTTGACTTAGTCATAAACAAAGAGATGTTAATTTATTAAGTAATGCTACAAAGGTAGAACCGACAGAGCTAGGAATTGGAGTGTGACAGTTCATAAGAAATTAGGAGGTTTGATACACTAAAACACAAACATAAGCTTTTACTAAAGCACCCTTCTTTTGGTTGCTTTCGGCTATGCTTATTCTTCAAAGTTGACCTCTCATTCTTCTTTCATTCATTACCCTTTGTTTTTTGGGACAAGATATTGAATCATTCAAAGAATACTTGTGTGGTCCTGCCTTTGATGTCCTTATATTTCCATACCTATGTTCTTTACCATATCATATGCTACTCGCCTATGCTTTAACCATCCCACATGCAATCATTCCTAATTCCCTTCCTTTTTTTCAATTTCTTTTTAAATTAAAGGGGCGTATACTTACGGCTAATGTCACAAGTGTTGGATTTGTTAGGTCTAAATCATATAGATTATGAATAAGAAATGGGTTAAAGAAGAAGATGAAAAATGAAAGTGAAATGGGTGTGTGGATAGAAGTTTTATATCGAACAAAATAGGAGAAGTGGAAGAGGGCATATAAATCTCCACTTCACATTTGGCCTTTGGGGCACCCCATGTTTGTGGTGGAGAGAGGACGTGGTTGGGACTTGATCCACCACACGCACGTGTTGCCACCTACTTGGCCCGGTTCGCACATGTGTGAGATTAAAAATAATTTTTTATTTAAATTATTTTTATTTTGTCCAAATTTGTTATTAATTCTAGTTTTGCCCCTTCGTGTTTCTTCAAATCAGCGCCAATATCAGATCGTCATTTATAAAACATAAACGATGCAGCCAAGACCGGTTCGTCAATGTCATTTTGTTTCATTGTGTCTGATCGCCCATTGTGTGCATTCATCAGCAAGCAACCATGTCCATCTGACTAACTTCTTGACGTCTATAAATAGACGTGCGAATGACAGAAAATTTACTCAATTTTCATAACTCTGCTGCCATACATACAATATTTTGCATTATACCATATTCCATATATTGTGCTATTACTCTTCATTTTGCTGTGTTCGTGGGAACTTCTAATTGATAGTGCTATCTTTCTAGAGATGCAATCCGTTCTATTTTAGGAGACAATTGTTCAAAATCTTTGGGCATCTGTATAGAAAAAACAAATTGTCTTAAGAAGACAACATTTGTTGGGTTTGGGTTCCATCAGTTTCATTATTATTTTCAATAGTCTTGCGATTTTTTTTGTTTTTTTGCTTTTCTATATTATTCAAAATTATTGTATGTTTACATTTTTGCTATCTTAGTTAGACAGATTCTGATCCTTGTAAAAATTTCTACTTCTAAAATATTTTCGACAACAAATGAAATTGAACCCACAATTTCTTATTTACAATGGAGCTCTTATACTACTAAATTATAAGACCCTTAACGCTTTCATTCTTTTTCTTGTTTCCCCTCTACATCCACTATTCACATTAGTCAAAACTAATTAAGATTGGCTGATCAGTTTTAAGGATGCGCTGAGATTATTGTTTTTAATTTTAACAACATTGAAGAAATGATAAGTGATAAATTTTATATACATATATGGGTTTGATGTTTTTGCTTTTATTGTAAAAATATTATTTCTGTCTCACTCATAAAAGTAAGTGGGTATCATTATAAAGAGAAAAGATGAGACCTATCCACTTTTGTGTGAGTGAAAGAGAAATATTAAACCATATATATATATAAAGAATTATGACGTGACAAGAAAAGGTGGTGAATGTTAATATATGCGATGGGGACAAAGTAGAATATTAAAATAAAGTGTTGCGGGGTTGAAGTAGAAGAAAGAATGAAATAAATAAATAGTTAGATGGTCCCCCCCCCCCCCCCACGTTCAATTCCCTCCCAAAGCCCTTTTGATTCAGAATAGACCTCTTTTCACGAAATGGGACACATTAATTCTACATTCATCCTATGAATGTTCCACATTCAAAATTACAACTTCACGTCACTCACATATTATTCTTTTCAATTCAAATAACTAATGCTAGTTGTTAATATAAAATCTAGTATATAGTATAATTTACACTATAAATGATTATATGCTAGTGCTAAAGTAGTGTATTATAGGATTAAAGGCAATTTGGCCCTGGGAATGTAAAAAAGGGAGTAATTTTAAATTGGTTATCAATTAATTTTGAGCATTAATTAACTAAATATGCTGGACTAGTAGTCTATATATTATCCACATTATTTTTATTAAGGTGTAAATTTACACCAAAGTCTAGATACCATTTACTTTATCTTTTTTCACAATTGAATTTAAAATTTATAAGGCAAATTTGCACCTTTACAAAAATAATATGGATAACATATAAATTGTTAGTTTAACATATTTGATCAACTAATATTCAAAATTAACCGAGATAATGGCCTGAGCAAAATTGCTTAAGCTCTTACACTTTTAGGGTAAAATTACTGCCCAAAAAACTTTAGAGACAAAAATACAGCTTAACTTTGTATTATAGGGGTCTCAAGTTTATCCTAATTTTAGTTTTAGTCTCTCAAATTTCATTCCATTTAAAATGTAGTCCCTATAATTTAATAACATTATGGACCATTTTGTCCCTAAAGGACCAAAACCAAAATTATGGTAAATTTATGCACCAAAATTATATGAACCTTATATTGTATTATGAACCATTATATGCACGGGTTAACATTCCTCATTTGCAGATTATTAGCGTTATAAAAAATACTCCAAAAGTGTTGTCTGCCGACCAAAGCAAAGGATCTTTCTAAAGGAAAGGCAGGATCCTAGACGTCACATGCACACTTTCACCACTTTAAACATTTGATGCTTAAAATGATGAAATCAATAATTCATAATTAATTTGAATTCATCACAGATCTCAGAAACCAAACTTCTTTTGGAAAAGAGCAAACAAAAAAACTTCCTTAAACATCATCGCTCATGTTCTCAAAAGCTATAATTTGATCTGTCAAATACTACTACTACTACGAAAAAAGGGGGGGAAAAAAAATCTAACCATCATATTAAGCGACCTTTAAGATGCTGAAGTTATTTCAGGTCAACCATTCTAAGTCTTCACTGCTAGCTCAGGAGACAATCCAAGCAATAAACTTAACACTGGAAATTCCAGAAATCTATTCGCTAAAACCTTGTTTAGCCTCCAGGATCATGAATCAACATCACACTACTTTTCATCGTTATAAAAAGGAGACACTAAATCTAGTAGAAAAATCAGAAACTTGGTATCAAATATCAATCATACCATACTCCCCTGCAGGCCCAACCATTGATTAGTCCAAGAAGGAGCAGATCATATCACATCACAAAACTATAAGAAGGAAACAAAATCTCAAACAGATTATTAATAAAAACTAGCAGCCAACTTCATGAGGAATACATTTGCTTAGCGCCTAAGGAAGATAACCAAGTCTGAAGCTCTTACGAAAACTCATTGTTATTCTTTAACCTTTCACCATGATAAACCTGCAAATAATATGATAAACCCAATCCCCCATTTGGGTTCTTAGCCTCTTACTTCCCACCCAACACATCACAATTTCCATTTGATTTTAACATTTGTTCTTATGAAGAAACCAGAGGAACTACCACACATGAACTTCACAGCAACATCAACTCGAGAGCTCAAGAAGGCACAATCAACAGATGGCAGTAGTCAGAAGGATGCCTTTGAAAATCCTCTTATTCAGGGCTTGCTAAAAGCAACACAAACCCGTCATGGTTCCACCAATGACAATGAGCTTTTTCTGACAGGAAAAAGATGCAAATATTGAACTTTACTGACCACTGGTACGGCGGATTTGCAACCTCTTCCTCTCATTCTCAACCTACAAAGTGTAGATACAAAGAATCAAGAAACGCATAAATACAAAATTCCTTGCTCTAAATTTATAATTTTATATACCAAGAAGAAGAATGACACCATCTTTCTTCTTAACAGTGTAACATTATCCAAAAAAATCTAACAGAACATACACATTCACCTCACAGTAATTATTTAGAAAAAGCATACCAAAACCAGGATTCATGAATTTAATGTTAAGCAAAAATTAGATTAGATTACCAGAACAAGATTGTTAGATACTAGATAGAAAAGAAAAGATCACAGTGAACATAAGTTATATTGCATAAAATATTGTTTTGCTTCTCCTAAATATTTTTGAAAGTAATAATGCGTTATAAGGTGCAAACCCAAACACACATAATGCAGCCTAACAAACTTACAATCTACCAAAAAAGAAAACAAAGAAAGAAAAAAAGAACAGAAAAGCTTCTGAGCTAATACCAAAAAAAAAAAAGGTTGTTTGAGATGATAAATTAGCATATCAAATCAAATTACAAGCAAATAATGAAGGTCAGGTATTGTTTTAGGACCATACCACTTTCTTCACTCGCTCATTTGCAGCAGTAGTGCCTCCAACAACAGATTCAGGGAGATATGGGCTGCTGATGCGCACCTCATTCATCACAACTATGACAGTCTTGTCCCAGCGGACGGGAAGTCTGATTAAGTGTTTGGGTCATCAGTTGAAAAAGTTGGGGAGGACTGATAAGTGGTTCAAAAATGATAGACTCACAAATATATACAAAAGCTTTCACAATATCATAAAGAAGATTTATAAGAAATTTAAATTAGCTAATTAATAGGCTTCACTCCCATGCATAATAGAGCAATTAACACCATAAAAAAGTTGAAAAGGTCAGAGAAGTCACTCTGTTTGAAATTTTAGATACTGCCCTTCACAGTTTGAACTAATTAGATAAGCATCTTGTCAACTAATGTCATTAGTTGGTTAGTCTTTGCTTACTTTCGTATTAAAGTCAAAACAACCCCAGACTCTGACCACAGAATGATTAGATAACTACAGCTACTAGGTGAAATAGTTTCCTATTTTTGCGTTCGAGTGGGTGCATGAAAATTAACTTGTAATATCATTATTCATTAGACATCAAACTGTAACTTTGATGCAACTGCAAGACAAGCTACTTGGGTCATATCAAGGCTATTCTACAACGGCATATGACATGATTTAATACTCCCAGTAGGAAGGGCAGAAAGGAACCAAGGAAAAATATAGAAGGAGATCCTCTCCTTATCTTTTTTCTCATTTTCTCTCATCAGCCCATTTGGGCTGTTGATTGAGAAAATGAGAGAAAAGTTAAAATAATATTATATTGATTGGACGGACATGATTTAGAGATTATGAGGGATGATGAGAGAAACTCAACCTGAAAAAATATCAAGTCTATGACTAACTAACACCACTAAACGTACAGATGGACATTTCAGATTTACGAATAACATTGAGTAACACTTCTAAAAAATACAGTTATAGTGACAATCTAACATCTACAGACAGCAGAAATATACAGCACTAAGCATATGCAAAGTAGAATAAGTGGCTTTTTCCCCTCTTTCTCTTTTAAATAGAAAATACGTCTCCTATTATCTCATTACCGGGCCATCCTTTAACTTTTAACACCCACCAGTCCCAAGGCCGGAAAAGAAAAATGCCTCCTTTCCCTGAAACATACAAGTTGCACTGCACGCTATTCAATTTTTATGGAGATGAGGGAACGGCCGCATTAGAACCTTTTCTTTGGCCAGAAAAATAGGTGTAGCTTAAAAAAGCATAGCCACAAGCAGGCAACACGTTTCTTGATCAAAACGGTAAAACGTTTGAAAATAATTACATAAGTGGAATTGCCTCCACAACAGGTGCAAACCATATAGTGATTACAGTCACCCTAAATAGTGCATGCAAAGACGCAAACAATTAAGAAAAGAGAATACTGATGGATCTGAATATTGACAATCTGCAATTGCAACGAGAAGCATTAAGGCATTTTGAATAGTCGAATGCGAAGTTCTGCAAGAAATAAAACGAAAACTGAGGAAATATCAACTCTCAGTGAAGATTCCACCACCCCCCCCCCCCCCCCCAAAAAAAAAAAAACGCATTATGAGTACGTATTACTCCCCACAAAGATATAGACAAAGTTAGCAAAAAGATCACAGTCAGACGCATATCTTGGCTCGTTAACGAAACCCCTCACAACCTCATCCTACCCGTTTTGCTAACTTAATAAGTTAGTATGGCCATATTCATGCCACCATAGTCATGTTTAGACAGTCGAGTTGAGTTAGTTGGGAAAAGGAAGGGAATGGAATTAAAAGAAAATGTATGATAATTCATGATTTTCCATCTTCTAGTATGACTTTAAAACCCACAATATAGAACGAACAAAACTAAAGGAGTTAGACAGGGTAAGACGGAGATTAATTCTTCATAGACTTACGTTTTGGACAAAGCATCAAAAATGCTCTGAGCCTCGCTGGTGACACCGACCCCAATTCTCTCGGCCTCTACTCCCGCTTGTCTAAAATAAGAACCATGCCGGAGTAAATATCATTTTCGTATAAAGATGGCAACAATGAAGGAGAGTTGAGTTGAATTGAGAATCCAAAAGGTAAAAGAGGAATAACCTGATGGCGGCTTCTTCCCTAGCACGAAGAGCAGAGAGGTCAACGAAACAATTGCTAGGATCAAGAGGGTCATCTTTCTGACCCAAGAGTGTGAATTCCTTTATGTAATTAGCCTTGAGCAGCCTAATATTGCGACGAGGAGCTGCAGGTTTGGAGGGCTCCTGAAGAACGAGAATGTTAGAAAGGCGATCAAATGTGATGAGTTGAGCTTCGAATTCATCGCCAAAAGTGGTCTTAATCGATAGCAAGCACCCCACGCCCAAGTCCTCAGGGTTGCCGCCATCCATCGCCATCGGCATCCGCAGTCACCGGAATCTGGGAATCTGCATCTGCCATGAGGTTTTATTACATAAAATCCATGGAGCCGCTCCATTCTGATTCGTGGGCTGTACCACAATCCGGGTTTGGATATCGGGCCCTCAGTATGGGCATATACAAAACTGTTAGATTTGGGTTGAGCTGCCCCTTTTTTCAGGGCTTTTGTGAAATGTAAAAGATAACTCTATATCAAAAAAAAAAAAGATAACTTAAAAAAAAAAACTTCATAACCATGCACACACTTTGATTTTTGTCCCCCCGGGAAGAAAATACACTTCCAAATTTTGAACATAAGGCACTTGAAAAACAATTAAAACCAACATATTAACTTATAAATTACAGAAGTTTTATTAATTTTTTATTAATTTTAATTCTGTTACATGTTTTCATTCCAACATTTACTTAGTTAATTTTTCTCATGTAATAAAATTCAAATTCTATATCCAATAATATGCATGAAACAATATACTCGCTCCTATCTTTAATATAGAACTTATTTACCTAATTGAATTAGATCAAAAAGAGTTAGTTGATATGATTTGTATTTTCTAGAACATTCTAATTATCTTTCTTAATTCTTTGCCCCCTCTTCATTGTTATTAAGGTAATATTAATATGAATAAATTAGTGTAAATAGGTATTATATTTAATATCAGTATTAACTACCCATATAAGTTCTATATTCATGACTAGAGGGGGCGGTTTTTTAGAAAAAAAGGAAAGCATTCCCAGGAGATTTTTTTTTTTTTGAAAGACAATTCATTAAATGAATAAATGAAAAATGATACTAAGGTTGAAATTAAAAAAAATAATATCAGAAAAGTCTTATTATTTATCAATGGAAAATGGAAGAGGAATCATTAATAAGTGAAGCAGCTACCCTTAACTTAATAAGTTTTGTGACTTTTATAATATTATCTTTTTAATTGAGACTTTAATATCATTTTTCCAAAAAAAAAACAGTTACATAAAAGACATAACTTGACTTGGGATTTAGGAAACTAACCCAAAAAATGGATAAATAAATCACATGCCCATTTGTGATATATAATAATAAAAAAAACAACAACAAAAGAAACAAGGATATTATTGTATTTAAACTCCACACTAAAGATTGAGATTGAAGGAATGGTTCCTCACCCTACCAACAAAAGCTTGAAAACAATCGTTCAAAAGAAGTATGCAGGAGTTGAATTATCACAGGAAAAATGGATATATAATCATATTAAACATAGAAAAGAAAGTCGGTGGAAGCAAGTTCAGGGGAGCCTATTGGTGGAATCAGATAATTTCATTGGCACCTTTCTCATCATCAAATAGAGACGAGTCATATATTTCAAATTATCGTATGTGGTAATTTGAAACATATGATACGTCTCTTTTTAAAAGTTTGGATTAAAATTAGACATATAAGATATAAAGATAATGAGAGATAACGAGAAAGAGAGTAATGGGAGGCTTAGATCCAAAGATAGCGGAAACAAACAATTTCTTTCGATAAAGAGTCAACCTTTTATCACGTGCATGGGCATTAGCATTTATAATTTGCCGCGAGGTGTGGGTCTTTAGTGTGTGTTCCTCTTCCTCCCATCGGGTTCTAACTTTTAGGTGGCACGTCTTCATAGAGTGGTTCCACGACTTTTGCGTCCTTTGATTCCCTTTCAATTAATTAACCTTGAATTGAATCCCCAGTACAACGTTAGCTGTTTAATTAATTTTTTTTTAAACACCACAGATGAAAATAATTAAGAGTTAAGTAGTAAAAATACAGATGAAAAAATTTATGTGTATTTTTGCACCCCAGCCCTATTTTTAATAAAAATTATAAATATAAATACTGTACAGTAATTTAATAAGTTTTTATAATATCTTTTAAAAAAATAATTTCTTCTTATATTTAGGACGGAGCCGAGTATTTTATATGGAAGTCAAACGAATGGCAGTTTAATAAAATGAATCAAGCATGATTACAAGAAAGGCTAATAATCCCGCTTTTTAGTTCTGGATTGGATTAATAATAAGGAACTAAAATCCGACAGAAAATCTGTTTTACTTTTCTTGTTAGTATCGCTGCGCGAATCGGATCTTTACACTTGCAGATTCTCTAACTTAATTATAGAACTAAATTATTTTTTCTCTGGTTGACCTATTACCATCCGCAGTGAATAGACGATTTGGTCCTTGTAACTCCCCAGATGTCATGACTTTTGCCTATTCTTAGTTTCAACGCTAAGGATTAAAAAAATATAGCAAGGTTGATTCTTTATAATCGCTTATTTCTTAATTATAAGATTAGGTTGATTTTTTAGAGAGATTAAAGAAATCAAATAAATTATTTAATCATATTATATATTGTTATCTTTATATATTAGTTTATTAGTCAAAATAATTAATCCTGAGAAAAAATAATAATATTTTAAAATAATTTCATTAGCTTCATTAATCTCTCTTAAAAAGTCAACTTGATATTATAATTAGGATCAGAGAGAATATATTATATTATTGGTCGTTCTCACACTTGGACTAAATTTTAGTTTTATTTCATGAAAATTTTTAGAAAAATATAATTAAAAATGAGAAAAGATAAATTAATGCTGCCGATTTATCAATTTTATATCAGAATTGAAGTAGGAATATAGGATTTTCAATTTTGACCAAATTGCATTGAATTAAGGGCACAAGTTTCAGGGGTCAATAATAACATTTGTATGGAGTATATTAATAACATTAGATTTTATATTAACGGCTTCATTTTCATGTTTCACAACGTTATATCCCAAGAACTAACACATGTCAAGGAATAATTTTGAAATCAACATTAGATTTTATATCAACGGCTTCATTTTCTTGTTTCAGAATTTCACTCAAGGCAATTTAGTTAAAATTAGAAATTTCATATCCTTACTTTAATTTTGACTTAGGATTTGATAAATTGATAACATACGCTAATTTATCTTTTCTCATTTTCAATTGTATTTTTTTTTTTGAAATTTTCTCTTTATTGTATATAATTTTAAATAGTTAATTTTGATATTTTTAGTTTTAGAAAAATTTGGTCTGAGTTTAACTACCCCTCTCTATACTATTAATAAATTTTAATTTTAGTCCATATACTTAACAATCTTTATGAAATAACAAGGATTTAAATAAAAAATCGATCAAATTATAATATCAAACCAAAATATAATAATTATAACTTTGAAAATCAATTATATTATTCGGAACTGATATACCAATTTTCATTGAAACTTACTAATTTGAAATCTACACAAGGCAAGGGGTCATACTTTTGAAAATAAAATCAGTACATTTTTAAATGTTAAAATTATTTTTTTGGGAAAAAAAATACTTATGGGTCATCCAAGTCAGTAACTCCAGTGTACAACAGTTTCACTTATAAGAGAGAGGATATGAGTGGAAGAACTACGCTTTTGTGATAAAACTTAAAAGAGACAGAACACGTGTCAAAAAAAGAAAAAGGCGTCCCCAGTCCAAACAGATTATATAATTAGCGGAAACATGTTAGGATGGCTAATACTGTGAATCTTCAGCTCATTCACCACCACCCAAGAGAGTAGAGAGACACCAGAGACTGTTCGACTAATAAGTCAAAAAAGAAAAAAGAAAAAACTGCAGAAGAAAGCAAGCGAGGCAACGAGCCCTTAAACTTGGAAAATGGTTTCTTTCAACTCATTCAAAGATCATACTCTGTTTCTCACCGAGAAATTCCTCCCATGGACTCTCTACATTCTCCTTCCCTTAGTTCTACTCCGCTTATTCTTTTCCCCTCTCCCTTTTCTTCCTCCTCCAAACTCCGACCTCCCTCACTCCACCCTCCTCACCATACCCTCTCTCCCCCTTCCACCTCCACGATCACCATCTTCTTCTTCAGGTACGACTATTTCATCAGTAATTGGTTCTTGTTTTTACTTCCCTTTTCTGTTCTAATCAGAAAAAATTGTTTTTCTTTTCCTGGGTTTTGGTATTAGACTTCACTCCAGAAGAAGCTAGAGCTAAGCAGGCTTCGAGTTCTCCATGTGACTACTTCAATGGCAAATGGTTTCGTGACAGAAGAGGCCCTCTCTATAATGACACGACTTGTTCCACAATCAAACAAGGCCGGAATTGTATTGCCCATGGAAGACCAGATTTGAGTTATCTTTACTGGAGATGGAGACCCAATCAATGCAATCTCCCCAGGTTCGACCCTCAAGCTTTTCTGCAACTTCTCACTAACAAACACTTAGCTTTTGTTGGAGATTCCATGGCCAGAAACCAACTTGAGTCCCTCCTCTGCCTTCTCTCCTCTGCTTCAACCCCTAATCTTGTGTTCCGAAACGGCGAAGACAGCAAATTTCGCAGGTGGATTTTCCCTTCTCACAATTTAACTCTCTCAATTTACTGGTCTCCATTCCTTGCCAACGGGATCGAGAAATCGAGCGAGCAAAATTATAACAAGTTGTTTCTGGATATTGTTGATGAGAGATGGGCAAGTGAATTGGGTCAAATGGACATGGTTGTG
Organism: Acacia confusa; assembly: GCA_037074495.1. NCBI lineage: Eukaryota > Viridiplantae > Streptophyta > Magnoliopsida > Fabales > Fabaceae > Acacia > Acacia confusa. The sequence continues at coordinate 6,625,463 of CM073513.1, read as the reverse complement.
CTGTCTATTGGGCATTGGTTCTTGCTTCCCGCGGTTTACTATGAGTTTGATTCTGTCTTAGGTTGTCATTATTGTCCTGGTATGAACCACACAGAGATAGGGTTCTATGAAGTTTTAAGAAAGGCCTTAAGAACTGCCCTTACTAGCATCATTGAGAGGAAATCAGCAAAAGGAGAAGCAATTGATGTTGCAGTGACAACATTTTCACCTTCACATTTTGAAGGTGAGTGGGATAAAGCCGGTGCTTGTCCAAAGACTAAGCCTTATAGAAAGGGAGAGAAGGAGCTAGAAGGAATGGATAGTGATATGAGAAAGGTTGAGATAGAAGAAGTGGAAGCTGCAAAAGAAAAGGCTAAGAATTATGAGTATGAAGGGTTTAGATTAGAAGCATTAGATGTGACAAAATTGGCATTGATGAGACCAGATGGGCATCCAGGTCCGTATATGAATCCATTTCCTTTTGCTAATGGAGGTCATAATCAAGAACGTGTTCAGAATGATTGTGTTCATTGGTGCTTGCCTGGTCCTATAGACACATGGAATGAGATTTTTCTCGAAATGGTGAAGAAATGGAGAATATGAGGATAGTACAGAAATGGATGAAGAATGAAACGAGGTATTCTGTTCATGATTTTTTTTATTTGGTAATGAATTATTGGTTATTGTTTTATAGATTCCTCTGTATGAGGGAAAGGAAAGGGAAGAGGGATTTGGAAATAATACATGTACTCGTATTTTATTGTATTGAGGGTAATTGGAAATGGAAAGGTATATTATGAATTACAGTACTACTACCAAGTGACAGTGATAGTGTTTCTTGGAATTTATATGAATGACAGTATCGTTACCAAGTGACAATGATAGTGTTTCTTGGAATATGTGGCTGGTTGGCTGATCTACAAATAGACAGAATGCTTTAATTTTGGATTGTGAACCTGCGAAGCAGTTAAGGTATCCAAAATGGTTGGCCAATTTTTCTGTGTCTTGATTCATTGGTTAGTCATTGGGCCATATCAGTGTTGTATGCTGTCTATTTTTTTTTACTCATAAAAATTCCTCTAGGTTGTAAAATGGAGTACCCTATTTTCACGTGCTTTATTATTCAAGACATGGTTGAAGGAATCTGTTTGAAAATTCCAGTTTTGCACAGAATAATTGGAAATATTCCTTTTTCTCAGAGTATCTGGAAATATTCTGAAAAATGAAAAATATTAAAATTTTCTTTTGCTTTTTTAATACATTGTACTGGTTTTCTATATTTTTATGTCTGCTTGATGGTAAAATTCAATTTCCCAAAAATGAGAATGGATTCCAATTCAATCATGTACTAGAAGCAGGAATGTAAACTGATTCTCATTTTTATTTCTTGCTCTCAATTCCAACTTTATGGGGGAAATGGATTGAAGGAAAAACAATATTTTTACTTTGTACAGTATAAGAAAAGTTTTCTTAGTTTTAAAAATAAATCTTATTGTTTTTTAAATATTATTTGTCCTTACTGGTTACTATTGTAATATTTAAAAAAATGTAATTACACGCACATTTTTTTTTCACATACCCCTCTTATCCTTTTTAATTTATTAGTCTAGTTTGGAAAAAAAAAATCGTTATTAATCTAATATCTATTATATACATAATATCACATAAATTCGGATTCTCTTAGTAATTAGGATACCTAATTCTAGTATCTACCCTTGAAATTAATCTAACTTTTTAATTAATGAAAACATCTACAAAATTATTTTAGTACAAATATAGCAGCCTTCGATTCGAGGCTATTTAGTGTATGTTTAGATAAATATTGAATTAATTTAAAGATTTTTTACATATTGGGCAATAAATTTCTTTTCACTCATTTAGTTATTTACTTCAAACGTAAAATCACATGATCTAAACATCTTGTAGACTATAGAGTCAAATGAAGTTTCTAGAGCACTTTGAGGCTGTGTGCCCGGTAAGAGCCTATTTCTTCGTTTTAGAGCAGGGCTAGCGTGTATAGACTATTGGAAGGATACAAATCGAACGGCAGAGCGATATTTGGGAGTGTTGTACTTGTTCGGCAATCAGTTTTTCCCTCTGCAGATGTTTTTGAACAGAGAGGAGAATCAAATGGCAGGGAACAAATGAGCAGAAAAGTAAAAAGGAAAATCCTTTTAACTTCCCCGAAGCAATAAAATATTAAAAAAAGTCTCTAAAGGTCAAAAAGATTTTATTGACAACTCTTTCAGACTTTTTTGACCTTTGTTTTCTAAGCCTCAACATATGCCTTCATTGGAGAAATGAAAATAAAACAGCATCAGTTCAAAGTAAATAATGAAACAATCTTTAACCTGATGTTTGATTACAGGACTTTTAACAACTTATAAAACATAGAAGACCAATGAGCCGATAGGTGAGAGAGACACGCTAAAGATTAAGGCTCGATGGGTGGAGAGAGAGGTGCAAACCACAATGAACATGTTAGGAGACGGGGATGGCCATGGTCACGTGACAGCAAGAGGATGAGGTGACAAAGAATAGGCTCGATCAGGGAGGGAGAGGCGATGAAGAATAAGGGAGTGTGGATTAATTGTCAGAATTTTCTTTGCTTTAGAGGGCTGATTGGTCTTTTGCACAATTCAATTATATTTCCTTAAGGTCCTATGGGACTTGTTAGCAAAATGGAGATTTTAAGGGAGCATTAAAATAGTATTTTTCTCTATTTGGGTATCTTCCTTGCATTGCTAACATAGTAGGAATGCAGTTTGAGTTAGTAAAATATTATAAAGGAGATGATATTAAAAAAGTTTGAGTATAAAAAAAAAAAAATAGAAAGAGACATCTTGTATTGCACAAATCACCCAAGGCTTTAACTAATCCTCTATTTAGTATTTGTTTAGATCTTTTTATTTTTAGTTTATCTTCTCTTTATAATCAGAAGTTGGGCCAAACAAGTTTTTTTTAAAAAAAAACTCTCATAGTAAAAAGAGAGCTTTTTTTTCACTATAAAGAAAAAAGTTAAAAGCTAAATATCAGTCCTCTTGTATTCTTTTCTGCTTAGTTAGTTTCTTATTTGCATTCAAATTTGAATTTCTCTTCTCTTTTTGATTTTCTGTTGAGTGCTAATTTGAAGTTTGATTTTCATCTCTTAATGTGAGATTATCTGTTTATGATTCTGTTTTAATTTTGAAGTTTACATTACACATTCTTGTGAGATTCGTGGTATGATTTTTAGTGGTATGATTTTAGGATTGTTTTTTGAAATTTACGTTACACATTAAATTTTTCATCTTTTCCTATTCTTTGGCATTTCCTATCTCTACCAGTAACGAAATTCTCGACAAAATTTTGCCAATTAAATTTTAGGTCTCTTCTTATCTGTTCTTGATCCATGATGATTGCCTTGTACTAATTTACAATATTACATTCGTACTAATATAGTATTCTCTAGCCAACTAATAAATAAAGGCTTACTAATATATTGAGACATCTTATAAAATATAATATATTAATATGTTTTCCTGCACTTCTGATACCAGTATCAAACCTTTCTTATATTGTTATGATAAATTACTCTAGCCAAAATTTTGAAATTTCTATTCCTATATTTCTAATAGCATGGCTAAACTTTTTGGTTGACATATGAATTAATGAAATGATTATAAATAAAATTATAAAATTATATAATGACCCTGATTCATCCTTCTTGTCTAGTGTACACGTAAGGGCCAAGCTCCATTGAAGACTTAACATTTCAAACGTAATAGATAAGTCAAACAAGCATATAAATGAGCTTAAATATTGTTTTGCTTCTAGGGTAAAGACTCCTTAAATAATAATCACTTAAAAGTCAAATAACCCAAAATTTTTTTAAAAAAACTTAGTATATTGAAATTAAAACAATGTCTTTCACTCATTTTAAACTTCACAAAAAAAAGTCTCTTTAATCGTTATAATGAAATTTGAGTTAGTGAAATATTATAAATAAAGGATAATGGAAAAGGTAAGAAGTGGTATCAAAAATGTATCAAACAAGTAGAGACAGACGTATTATATTTCAAAAGTCATCCTCAAAGTGTTTACTAATATTCTATTTATACTAATATGTCTTCTATAACTAACTAATAAATTGAGGTTTAGAATATATTGGATATCCTATAAAATAGAGTATGTTTCCTCATACTCTTTTGATACCAGTATCATAATTCTTAAATATCTATTAATATATTTAAATAACAGGGCTAAATGCATCATTCTTATTAGTTATGTAATAAAATGATTCTAAATAAATTTCTAACGTTGTATAATGGTTGTGATTCCAAATAATGGCCATGATTTCAAATGCATTGTGGCCCTAGTTCATCTCCTTATCTTGTATACATATATTGGCTAAGCTTCAATTAAAACTTAATATATCAAACATAATAAAAGTCAGATAAGTATAGAAATAAACATCAATATTTCTTTCTATGTAGTGGCAGAAAACAATTAAAACTTAATACATCAAACATAATAAATAAGTCAAATAAGTATAGAAGTAAGCATCAATATTTCTTTTTAGGCAGTGACAGAAAACTCCTTAAAAAGTAATTACTTAAAAGTCAAACAACTATAAAAATGAAAAAAAAAAAACTTAGTGTACTGAAACTAGAACATACGTGTTTCACATATTTTAAACTTCACAAAAAATGTCTCTTCTATTTATATTAATGAAATTTGAGTTAGTAAAATATTCTAAATAAAGGATAAGAAAAATGTAAGAAGTAGTATCAGAAAAATAGAGAGAGGTGTATTATATTTCACAAGTCATCTCCAAAGTGTTTATTAATGCTCTATTTATACTGATAGTCATCTTCTAATAAGTAAAGGCTTAGAATATATCAAGATGTCTTATATAACATAATATGTTTCCTCGGGCTCTTCTAATACTGGTATTAGAACTTTCTGATATTGGTATAAAAAAAAATTCCAGGTTTAAATCTGAAATACGTGTTTTTATATTTATATAAAGCAGGGTTAAAATCATCATTCTAATTGAACATGTGAATTAATGAAATGCTTCTACGTAAATTCTAAAATTATATAATAGCTCCGATTCCAAATGCAATATGATTGGCCCTTCTTCTTTATCTGGCATACATGTCATAGCCAAACTCAAACGAAAGCTAAATATATAAAATATCATTGATAAGGCGTAAACCTTAAAAAAGGGAAATGATGGAATACCTCAACCATGATCATATACATGAAATAATTAGAAAGCACGTATATATATACAATAAAATTGCTCCACAGAAGAAAACTACAATTTTATGGGTATGCATATAAGACTTGAAATGGATCAATACATTTGATCAGTGTATGGAATGAAATTATCAAATGCATATAAATACATTGATGCGTGTCGGTAAAAAAAAAACGCACTAAAGGAGAAGAAGAACTCACAAGCGAAACCGCCCAACTCAGTTCAAGTTATCAGTACAAAGCTTAAAACTAAATAAAGAAACTGAAGATTGCTACAAAATAGAAGTTTCCAACCATAAATAATCGGAAAGGACAAGACTCAAGTAATAATCAGTACATGTAGTAATAACTAATCAGTTATAAAATTAATTGCCGAGTTAGTTTTGATCGTAAATATAAGACTTCTTGATGGTAAATATAACGTCCATTTATTATATTTATCAATCTTTTTTAAAATTATTCATATTAATAATTCCCGATAATAATCAAATAAAAGAGATTAAAAAAATGAAAATATTGTTATGATATATGTTTAAAAAAATATGTCATGTTAACTAATTTTTTTAACATGAGCAATGTTTTACATAAGCAACAGTGCAACAATAAACAAACTAAGTTCATAATAAAGCATAAATTATATAATAGGTAGTTAATAACTAACTTAGACTCATTCTATGAACGAGGTGGTTAAGAACTAAGTTCACAATAAAGCGTAATCTGACCAAGTTCACAGTAAACAAATCATCATCCAATAGTATTAATAACCAGCTTAGATTCATTCTCTATATTATGAGCAAGCAAAAAAGCATATATCTCCCTTCTTTGGATAACACAAAGCAAGGGACATCTCTGTTTAATGTTTTAGGCCGAAAGAAAAAAGCAAGGTACTTCTCTGATTAACATATATTACATGTATATATATGGACGAGCCATTTGTTTGGTCAATAACTAGAACATGGATGGATCCAGCATCCAGTTAAATTAGGGGGTTGGACTTCGTTCCCAGCCGAGTTTCACCACTTCTATATTTTTTTTCCAAGATGACACATGAATGGTGATGTACGATTCTGCTGCCAATCTCATGATTTCGCATCCTTTCTGAAATCTGATCCTGCAAGCAACATTCCCTTTTCATTCCATGGCTGCTGCTATTTCACTCTCCTTTCCTTTGGATCCACGGAGTCTTCATCATCCCTGTCGTCTCCACCCCACTACTCTCTCTAGACCTCTCCAATCTCGTTTCTTTACTCGGTTATCACTTACCTCGTTCCATAGAGAGGGCTTGTGCAGCTTCAAGTCTTCTTCATCTTCATCTTCATCCCATTCTTCAACAACTCCCACAACCCCAACCTTTTCTTTCCCCGAAGACCCCTTTGGCACCGGGCGATTTCTGAGTAATGAAGAGCTCGAAAAGCTCAAATTCCTTCAAAATTTTGTATATTTTAAGGAATTGAAATCTGGGTCTTTGTGGGTTAGGGTAATGGGGGCGGAGGAGATGGATATGACCATTGGGTTGCTTGCCGAATCCTTTGCTGAGTCAATGGTATTACCCGTAGGTTATGTTTCTGTGTTGAAGTTTTTGGTAAAGCAGTACTTGATGGAGAGAAAAGTTCAAATGCCGCACATGGCTACGCTTATCGGTTTTTACAAAGAAACTAGGGAAGACGGCGAAGAACAAGAAGTGCAGTTAGCAGGGACTGTGGAGGTATGTTTTAACAAGAGGGGTGCCAATGTTTCTCCTCCAACGCCGACGCCTCCCAAAGATTCACCTTACATATGCAATATGGCTGTAAAGAAGTCTCTAAGGAGGTATTCTTTGATTTAATCTCAATACTTCTTGGGTCTCTCTTGGATCAATGCTCTTTGTTGAATTTATCACTGTCATAGTATTCATGCTCGATCCTCGCCTAGAAAATAGGATGTTTTTCAATTTTTCTTCTCTGGGGCCTCTTAGACTACCGACTGCAATAATTTAAAAAGCGATACTTTGTTATTGGAAATTAGGCTCAGGAAAGGCTTAAGCTGAAGTAATAAACTAAGTCATTTTTTTTTTTTTAAAACCATGATGAACTAAGTCACTTCATTGATACCTGATTCATATTGTCACGGTTGGAAACATTCAACTGTGCCGAATCTTGGGGCCCTGGACTGTTGATTCATCTTGTGCAATACATAGGTCTAAGTCTAACAATCATATTTGGAAAACTTAGTTTGTTATTGTCAGCTTAAGTTGCTATTTTGTGTCTTCTATTTGACTTCTGTAAATCCCTCCATAAACTGTAATTTGATTTCCCCCCCCCCCCTTTTTTAATGACATAGTTTGAACATGTTCTAATCATGAAATCTTTGTGGAATCATGAGAAAAAACTAGGGTGTACTTGTCGCGGACAGATGGAGGACAAAAACAAGTCTGACTTGCTCCTGTTTTAGCTCCAGAAATACATTATATCTATAGCAATTTGAAACATGCAATTTAGCATGTCTGAAGTCCTGCAGCAGTGCTTCTCTTAAACCCTTTAGTATGTCCAAAGTTTGCATCCTAAGTTTGTGTTTCTGGTACTTCCTTGCAGGAGGGGCATTGGCTGGCATCTTCTAAAGGCAAGTGAGGAGCTAATTTCTCAGATGAGTTCCTCAAGCGAAGTTTATTTGCATTGCAGAATGATTGATGCAGCTCCACTTAACATGTATAAAAAAGCGGATTACAAAATTGAAAGGACAGATAGTGTATTAGTTCTGCTGATGTTGCAGAGACGCAAGCACCTGATGCGCAAGAAACTTCCTCTCTTAAGCAACCCCACTGAGTCAGACGTTTCGGAATCTAACACAGAAAAGTCTGCATGAGTACAGGCAAGGGTTTCAATTATTTGGTTAAAATGATACTTTCATTGTCAAATGTTGCATGGAAGCTCTTTTTTTATTTATTGAACTCCCTTACTATTATATGCTTGAATTTGTCCTATGACATATTTTCATATTTCAGGGTTTTTCATGTTTCAGAAGTGATAGCAATAATGGACATTGTGGGTTGAATTATGACTAGGGATCAAATGAATGGTTCAGGGATCTCTACTTGTATCCCCCAACCTATAGGGCTGAGAACCAATGTGTTGCAGGTAAATCACATTTAGTCTTCTGGGTTTCCTCCCCTTTGGTTTGACAAATTACACTTTCTACCAGAACAATCTATATTATTTAACTTTTTAATATAGAATAATAGATTTTATAGTGGTGATCACCTTGAAATGTCAAACCTCTAAAACATAATAATTGAGTTAGGGACACTTTTCATGATACAATTTAGTAGTAATAGAATGCATGAAGTAAGGAAATGCTAATCACTCTGAATTCTGTAATGTTATCAAATATTGATATTATAAGTATATCTCTACATTTGTGTAATGTTCATCCAATCTGTGGAATCAAGTCAGTAATTCCAACACAACAAAATGGTAATGTTAGTAGATGGACATTTTCCAGAAAAGTGGTTTGTTCTGGTATTGGTACCGTAGGTACTATTGTCCAGTGACAATCAAAGGGACGTGAGCAGGAGAACAGACATGGGGAAGCTCCCTTAGGAACATCCAAAATTAGTAATGCATCATGTACAATTATGCCAAATGCTTCTTCGTCGCCATAATCTGCCTTTATTTCCAGATGGAGAACCATCATTTACCTGGTGCCTAGACATGGGATTTCACTAGATCATTCTCAAACTATGCATAACCATTGCCAAGCCTTTTGAATTAGTATAGATAATCACTTGCAGCTCTTTTACACATTCTGCCATAGAAGGTCTCTGACTACTGTCAACGCGGATACATCGTGATGCAAGATTGGCAAACATAGCTATTGACTCAATGGTATAAGAATTTCGAGCCATTTCCGGGTCTATCACCTTGCGGAACCTCTTGCGGTCATTCAGTATGTTCCTCACCTATATGTCATTGAGAACAATATCAATCCTGGCCCTTTAAGACATGTAAACCAGAATGTTTTAAGATTAGAATTCAGAAAATTACCACATACATATTTAGGGACGCAGAACAAAATTGGACTACAAAGGAAAGTCACGAAAGCAACTAACTATTTATTACTAATTGTATTACCGAATGTTTTGGAATGAATGAAAGTAATAGTGTTGAGAACTCTCTAGATTTAATACGTTGCTTTGACATCCTCAAGGAATTTTAGCCCATTCAGTATGTATATTTTCTTTTACCTGTAATACAAGGTTTTGATCATTTGGACCTTGGTTTAAATCTACAGCTCGACGTCCTGTCAAAAGCTCAAGAAGAACAACACCAAAAGCATAAACATCGCTTTGTAGAGTGAGTTTCCCCGTCTGTTGCAAAGGAAATAAGTTAATTATTAGATTCAGACCAATCTTGTTTGGCAATATCTGGATACAAGAGTGCTTCAATGTGCCCTCTCATGTAGGCTTTTGAGTGATAGAGCGGCGTACATGTGTCATTGATAGAGAAAAGAAATAGATTGATAATGTCAATGTCAAGTTTACTATCATTACTTGATAAAATGCTACTAACGTGGGTTATGTTCAATGAAGTTCATATCCTAGCTTCACAACAACTGCATGGTCTGTCTCACTTGATCTGTCCTTATGAGTTATGACTGGGTGAATTCTTTTCTGTGCTATTAAGAAAAAGGGTTATGGCTAAGTGATGGCAAATGCTTCCTATGAGCTGGAACATTTTTTTTTTTTTTTTTTTTTTACAGATTCTTGAGGGTAGGCCAAGCTGGTCTCTAGGTCCTACTCTTTTTCCTCATGTTTGAGTTTCTTTAACGTAGGCCTTTTTGTGAGTAAAAGGAATAAAGATTTTTGGGAAAATCCATCTTGGGGCCCTTGTAAGAGAAAAAAAATTCAAAAAGGCCCCGAGATTCTCAAAATACTAGAAAAGGCCTTGGGGCCTTTTCTGGTATAAATTTATTAAAACTTTAGTTGTTAACGAGGTTAATATAGTTGTTAATGAGGCTGATATAGTTGTTAACGTTTTAATGAATTTATGCAAGAAAAAACCCCACGCCTTTTCTAGTATTTTCAGAATTTTGAGGTCTTTTTTGAATTTTTTCCTCTTACAAGGGCCCCAAGAGTTTTTGTTTTGTTTTTGTTTTGGGGGTGGGGGACTTGGGCAAAGAAAGTAAACACCTCCAGTAAGGGTTGTTTTTTGACCACTTGACCTAAAAAACCGAAGAGCTGTTGGGCAAGAACCTGATTGCATTTTATCCCACTGATCCGGTTTTAAATATAAGACAAAGTTGACTTTTTTTTTATAGAGATTAAAAAAGTTAAATGAGTTATTTAATCATATTATATGCTGTGTATCCTTATATTATATATCAGTTTATTAGTTAGGCAAAATAGTTTGGAAAAAAAATGACAAATATAAATATTTTCAAGTAATTTAATTAGTTTTCATAATATCTTTGAGAAAAGTCAACATTGTTTTATATTTAGGACAAGAGGAAGAGGAAGTATTAGATTTTGGTTGCGGAGGATTTATCTGTGGACTACATAATCAGCGGTCAGCCAAGTTTTGATAACATGTCAAAAACCATTTGACGTAAACTCTTAAGCTATTAAGGTTCCAAGAATGGTCTTTTGTCACTCTGAGCCTCTGAAAACAAAAGGATTTTCCACAAACTTTTATTGAAGGCTCTTATTATTGTCATTTTATCCATCTAAAGGTCTGAATTGATGGCGTTTGAGGTGCACTTGTAATGTAGAGAGAGAAATGAATAAGGAAACTTGGTTTCAAGATAATCAAGAAACAAGACACATAAGTTCTTAGTTGCCTAGACATGATTCGGTTCAGCCCAAACTGATATATGTTGAGTGAGACATATTTAAGCTCGTGATTCAAACCGACAATTTCCTAAGATGACTAAGCTTATTGGACATTTTTATTGAAAACACCATTACAAGAGAACCTACTGAATAAAAGGGCTCATTAACTAAAGAGTTGTCTGCCAAAAATATTGTACATGCTGAAGAGAATAGATATCCTTAGGCCTTAGCCTAGTAATTATAAAATGTCAAAATTCATAGAATCGGAATGAAAAAGTGATTTTGAGGGTATTAAATATCGTTGTGCCCCTACTTTATAAAAATTGATAAAGTTGTTGAGCAGTAATTAAAAAGGCAAAAGATTGAGGGAATAGGAATATCTTCCCTTGCCCATACCAAATGGGGACTGATATGATAACGTGACCTATCTGTAACAATAGCAAAATGCATGTTATTATTTCATCCTTAGACTTTTGAAGTGGACCACAATTTTTAAAGTCGGCTTATTTCTGCTCTCTCTATCAGTTGGCATACTGTGTTGGCGTTGAGGTTGGGTTTGGTTTTGTTAGCCAATTCTTAAGTTGGCCCTGTATTTAATAGTGGACTTGATCAACGCAGCAGCTATTAGCAATTGTTCCCCTATTGTTCGTTCATTGATAAAACTCTCTCAGAGAAGTTTGGAAATACTGGTATATGGCCTTAATCCATTGTGATCAAATAATGGAAGACTGAATTCCTGAATATTTTAGTGGATATAACCTGTTTCGAGGCTTAAATTCTTAAAGAAATGATTAAAATGTATGAAGTCTATCGCAGAACAACTATTAATGAGTATTTCCCCCCTTTAATGTAATGTATACGGAATATAGTTTTCATTATCAATTGTAGATTTGTAGGTCGCACTTAAATCCAGCAGAAACTTAATCAGATAGTGATGAATCAAGTGGAGAATAGTTTTGATCCGTGTAGCAGCGAAGCTTACCGATGTATACTCAGGATCAAAGTAACCAAATGTACCAAGCACTCTGGCGGTCACGTGTGTCTCCTGTCCTTCTGGCATTAACTTAGCTAGGCCAAAATCAGATATCTACAGAAAATGGTTATTAATTTTAGCTCAGTACATAGCATTGAAAGGAACATTGCAAGTCACTTTTGTAGGGAGCTTATCCATACCTTAGCTTCAAGATTGGCATTTAAGAGAACATTGGTGGATTTAAAGTCTCTGTGAACAATAGGAATTCCAACAGCAGAACTTGAATGGAGATACGCAAGACCTCTTGCTGCTCCTAGTGCTACTTTGAGTCTCTGGGGCCAATCCATTTTTCTTTGCCCAATTCCTAAAATGAGGCATGCATTAATACAAATTTTTATGTTATGAATTTTGACATAAACATGGGTTTTAAGCACGACAAACCATTCAAATGATCTTGCAGGTTCCCATTATGCATATATTCATATACTAGGAACCGGTGCTTTCCATCAGCGCAATAGCCTATTAAAGAAACAAGATTCGGGTGGTCAAGTCTACTCAAGATGTCGACTTCAACGCGGAACTCACGCTCTCCTTCTGCTTCTTTAATTGCTGGCAGATCCATCTTCTTGATTGCTGCAACCTTTAGAGGAAGACAATGGCATATTAGTGTGTCTTCTTATGTTACTACAAAATCTTGTTGATTCAATTTGCCATGACTTACTGTTTTCTATTGTTTATATTAAATGGTGGCATCACCAACAGTTTATTAAAGCCCGATTTGTTTATTGAATCAGTATAATATTTTAGAAGTTGAGGAATCATGATGAATTTCTCCTAGCGATAGAAACTTGTATCCAGAACATATTACCTCTCCAGAACGCAAAGTGCCTCTGTACACCCTGCCAAATCCTCCCTTTCCAAGCAGATTGTTTTCACTGAATGATCCTGTTGCCTCCTCCATCTCCTTGAGTGTGTATACAGATGAACCATGCTGCCTTTTTGTGGGCCGTGTTGCTTGATCTTCAAGTTGCCAAAACTCCACAGGCTTGTAAATCCCTGAAATGAGTGTGTCCAAATGTTAAGTTTGTTTCACCATGAAACAACACTCTTGACACAAGCAGCATGAGAAAAAAGAGTAGAAAAACAGGAGAAAACAGAACACACATGGGTCTGTATGGTCCTGAGACTTGCTTCTGCGACGCTTGCTCCAAGCAGAGATCAACCCAAATGGCATGATGAATCTAACCTTGAGTGTTTCTTTCTCTGTTTTGAGGGTTATACTTTCTTTCAGGTTCTACCAGATGAAACAGGTAAATTGGATGAAGATGTTCAATCCCATAAAACCCTCATTGATACGGTTAGGATCACTCTGGAAAGGTTCACGAGTTTTAGAGAGTATCCCATACAAGGATTTGGATAGTAAGGTGGAACAATCTAAGGAGTACGTATGGTTCAAGTGAAGCTTGATTAGAATAATACACAACAACAAATCTCACAACAACCTGGTATATTTTCTGGGACAGAAGCAGCAGAAGGAGGGGGGGAGAGAGAGAGAGAGAGATGTGCTTAAAGGAAAAGAGAAGGGGTCTGAGAAAGGAAAAGTAGGTACGGATTGCTTTACCAATAGGTGGTAGGAAGAATTGGTGGTGGGGTGAGGCTTACAGTAATGAAAAGGAAATGGAAACTGCAACTTCAGTCACCATTATCATCACTACATATTACGTTTTACCGTTTACAAGGAAATCGAAAGTGAGGTGAGAGTTGGCAGGGCCCTTTCATTTGTTTTCTCTCTTCACTGAAGAAAAAATATGGAACCTTATTTCTTTGTTTGTTATATTTCTTCTTGTGTATGGTGTAACTGTCAAGTGTGATCACTCGTGTCCACCCTCCATCGTCAGCAATTGACTATGATTATGCTCTTGGCACCAATAATAAACCATATACCATTAATGTGGGACCCAACAATCAGCTACCGTATGCAAGGCACTCAAAAGAAGGGGATAATTGTTGTTATGTTCTAAGGAAAAGAATATAATCACAAAAATATCTCACAAGATTCATTAAAAACAAGTCCTCACTAGTCAGTAGCATGCAACACTCGTACACTGCTCATCTGTTATTGAGGTTTTTAGTTGTTTCATTATTTTCTTAAAATCTCAATGATTTCCCAGCAAGCACTTTTGTGTTTTATGAGCCAAAATTCCTCACATATTTACCTTTACGTACAAAATCGTTTAAAATAAGTTGATCCAAACAAGCACAATCTCCTACCTTTTTAAAAAAAATGGAGAGGGGGATCATTCCATGCTAGAAGATGAGTGTCTTCATTGATCTCTCTCCATTTAATATATCCACTACTCGATCAAATTTTAATGGTTGAGATTTAATACTATATAAAAATATTATTATAACACTAAATATAAGTTATATTAAAAATCTATTACGGTAAATAGAATTAAACCATTAAAACTTGATCTAGTGGTAGATATATTAAATGAAGATGAACTGGAAAGAGATATCAATAGAGACATTCCATGCCCATCCGGGTGAGTAATGCAATAGATTAAGATATGATGATTTTAACTTTTTTCTTTCAAGTGCAATTTTGATTTTTCAACTGTAATTTTAATTTTTTCTTTAAAAAATCATTAAAAAAAATACAAAACTACATCGTTTTGTATTTGCAAAACATGAGAATGTCAATTTTCTTATGGTAAGGGGATCTGAGTCTGTTACAATCTTCAATGAGTCCATGTCAAAGGAAGGTAAAAAGAAATACATAGAAGGAAAGGGGGGAAGCATGTAGTATGTTTTATGTAGCTGTCAGGCAAAGAGATTGATTAAACTTGCAGGCAAGTAAATTGTGAAAATATGGCCCCAGAAAAGTCATACGTGGAATAACATTTGTTGGGGGTTGTAGAAATAGGGAGGATGGTGATGAACATTTCTTGGTAGAAATAATTAAGTCTTTCTTTCTTATAGTGTTTATGTCATGCTTGTATTGAATAAAATAACAAAAACTTGGAAATTAAAGGTTAACAAAAACGTTTGGTTAATGAGAATGGTCAATTGTGGATAGTTTATTTATGGCTTGTTTGTCCGCATTTTCAAATGGAGTTTTGCGAAAGCAAAGGGAAGGATGGCAGTTTCTTGAAATAATAAAAAAAGAAAGAATAAAAGCTTACTTCTAAATTTGAACCCATGCTTCCTAAAGGAACTCCAAGACATTTGATCCTAGGGGCCTAGATTTCAGAAATAGCGAATGGGTCCTCCATATTAATTTCATATATCAAATAGAGTTGGATTAAAAAAAGACGCATACAAATGGGGAAAAAACACTCAAAAAATGTTGGGTTAACTTATGTTCTCGTACTCTCTTCTATGAATCAGCAAGTTATATAGCAGTGAGCCATGGAATATATATATATATTTTTAATATGAAAAAGTTTTGGTGGGATAAACACCAGTAATCTATAAGGGTTAGGGGACGCCTCCAGGCTTAAAGAGCATTTACTGAGGTACTTACAGATCTCCTACCAATGAAATCCTCACATCGACTAGCGGGTATCAAATCTCGTCCTTTTTAGGGTAAAGGCTGACGCCTTAACCAATTATGTTACATCTTGTTGACACAAGCCATGGATTTCAAAGAGAAAATAAGATAGGGTTTGAACAATATATCTAAAAATTTAATAGTTGAAAGATCCATATAGCTGACTTCATTTAATAGGATAGGGTTTGCTACTTTTGCCGCAAGACCGATCGGTGTTCTCCTGCTTCTGGATATTCCCCAGATCCAAGAGGATTAAACATTGGTATAATTACGAGAGAAAAAAGATTTAAACCAAAAGAAATCTTAACATAGAAATGTTTGAGTCACCGACAACAAAAACTTGAGTCCTATGCTTCTCTCTCTACAAGGATGAGAGTTGTAAAGTAAAGAACAGTGCAGGGAAGAGACTGATGGTTGAAATATGAGAATGGGGTGGCAACACTGAAGCTAATCATTCATCCAATAATGCTCATTCTATAATTGACATCCACTTTTCATTTTTAAGTCTCTTAGTTGCAGATTCTGTAATAAGTAAAAAAAAAAAAAAAGGGAAAAATCTGAGACAGGCCTATGATCTCAACATTGTAATCACATGTTTCAGTATAAAAAAATGATGACAAGTTAATACTACTTATGGTGTGTTTCTATTAGCTTTTAGATAATAGTTTCTAACAAAAAAGAAAAAGAAAAAATTTATTTAAAATCGAATAGATCTTAGAGAATAATTTTTGAAAATTAGAAAGAAAAAAATACCTTAAGAAAAAACCATGATTTTCTAATCAAAAATAGATTTGGGAGAAAAACACAGTGTTTAGCTATGTCATAACAAAACCATGGTTTCATGAGAGAAATTGATTTTGAGATAGTGTTTGGGTTATTTTTTTGGGAACCATAGTTTTAGAGACAAAACCATGGTTTTATGAATTGCCCAAAGCTTGTCATTTGCTTCCCTGACACAGTGTGATTTTTCCTAAATTAATTTGGATGGCCCATTTGCTATTTCTCGCAAATATTAACATGTATTGTATTTCACCATAAAAAGGAAAAAAAAAAAAAAATCTATGGTCATGGACTCATGGCCACAGCCCACTTGCATCACCTACAATGCTACTATGTTAGTATTACATTTACACCTGCACCAACCTCACATTATTACATTTACATTTATTTCATAGTTGAACAAGTTAAATCTAACAATTTTATTACAAATATTATATATTTTATACTTGATGTATATTTAGGGTTTAATGTTTCTACCTTTGAGGTAGAAATATTTTTTCTGCCGCATTCACATATAAGTGAGTGGGGTCCATTTATTTATTTTTTGTATTTTTTTTATAATGGGCCCCACTCACTTATATGTAAGTCACTTATATGTAAGTACGTCAAAAAATATTTCTGCCTCAGAGGAAAAAATATTAAACCCATATATTTATTAATAACTTATCACTAAATTTCCCATGAAAACCTAAATTTTTGCACAACATAATTATTATCTAGTTATAACATAAGGGATAAGTATCATTTTTACTTTGCAAGTTTTAGTTGAGGATCACTAGGTACTCGGAAGTTTTTTTTGGAGTAAAATTATTCTGAAAGTTAACCAAATGTAGCAATTTTGTCCATTTGTTAATTTTGATTGTTAAATTTAACTAATATACACACTTGACATGCCACCTCATCAACTAAAATAGGGTTAAATATCATTTTTTGCCTTTAAAGTTTTCGTTAAAAAGCAATGGATATCTAGAAGTTTTTTGTAGGAGCAGTTTTGCTCTAAAAGTTTACAAAATGTAGCCATTTTGCCCTGTTGTCTCTCAATATTAAATTTGACTGTTAAATTTGTTAGAATTTATGACTAAATCCTATGGGTTATGAATAAGAAGTCTTACTGGTTCGCCACCATCGGTTGCGTCAGTTTGCCACGGTCGTGTCGGTTCACCAATAAGAGACAAGTTCATCTGATCGTGTTTTTTCAAAGTCTATAAATAGGGCGCCCTAGTCACAGAATAAATAGAAGATTTTTTCTGCATACACTTTTTCTATATATTGCATATACATTCTGTGCGTTTTGAAAGCAGACTCGTTGGATTCGCTTAGGCTTCAGATAGACAGAGCCATCTTTCTGGAGACGAATAATCCGCTCTATCTTGGGAGGCAATTGCTCAGGAACCTTTGGCATCCATATTGAGGGAGCAAAATTGTCTTAAGGACACAACGAAAGTTGGGTCTGGATTTCTTCAAAGTTCATTATTATATTTCGACAATCTTGTGAGTTTTTACTGTTTTTCCTTCTTGTGTAGAAGTATTGTTTGTTTACAGATTATACATATTGATTACGCAGATTCTTTCCCTTATGAAAATTTAGATTTGAATGATTTTCCACAACAATCTTAAGACAATTTTGAGTATATCAGTTTATGTTATTAAAATTGGAATCAGATAAGATTATTTTCAAAGATATAAATTATAATACTGATATCATATGTTGGTAGAATATTTTGGATTGAATCAGAGTAATTCATGCTTTTCATATATGATTATGGATGGATTCTTGATTTGAAAAATCAATCTGCGAATTATTATGCTGTGTTCAGTATTTTTATGGAATCTTAATTTTGAAAAAATTTAGAGTTTTTAAAATTATGATTTGTACGGGAATATATCTGTCGATTTATTTTTTATAGGCGATATATATATATATATATATATATATATATATATATATCTGGTTGATAACTTCATATATGTTGGTTTTTTCCTCATAATGATCCTTAACCAAGATAGCGTGTTTTAATGCTTTGCTGGATTAACATGCCCATATATATATCTGTTAAGTGGATGCCGTTGGATATTTTTTGTTCATCGTTGAAAGTCGTAGAATATGGGCTATTCAAAATCATTTATTAAATCTTCTACTCTGGACAAGATTTTGCGATTGATATGGGATATTATGAACTTTAATTTATTGGGACATGTATGCTCTGGGTTACATGGTTTCAATAATAGTTTATTGTTTAGTTTTGTTTATGAATTGCATATGTGAATCTGGAGATTTTTTTTTTATGTCTCTGATATTCTGCTTCCTTACTTTATTTCCGTGAAATATAAAAGAAAGGATCTGTAATATGAAACTTTAAATCATCGACAAACGGTAGAAAATTCTCCTGTACAGAAATAATGAAATTGACGTAATAGATTATTTGAGTATGGGTCGTAAGAAAACAATATTTTTAGGCCCCAAAATAGGTGTCATTACGTAGATCTCGGAAAAACGAAAAGATAGAAACCAAGATTGTGAAAAACGGACACCTAAAACGCCGTAAAAGGAGGAAAGAGTGAGACGGGTCCAAAAACCCGACCTCATGATCCAACCGGGTCAAAACGACCCGGCTGGAGGTTGAAGGAAGACAAAACGCGCCGTTTCATCTTAGCAAATAGTTCCCTCATTGTTAAGTAAAATAATCTATTTGATTATTGTTTGATTAAAACATCAACAAATGATCGCGTGGCTCCACTGGTAGAAGGCTGGCTTTCTATACGGCCGGGGTTCGAATCCCGTGGGAGCCATTAAGCAGCGCATTTTGTTTTGTTTAAAAAAAACAAAAAATTTTGTATTTGACCCATCAGGGAGGGATCAAACCGGCATCACCTTACTCTAGAGTGAGACGCCCTACCGCTGAGCTATTAGCGACTTGTTGGTGATGTTTCGGCCAAATTTGATAATAAAGGAACATTTGTGTGGGGCTTCATATTTCGGCTGACTTCTTTTCAGTTGGGATCTATGATTTGAATCTGCTTTATCCATATATCTATTTAAGAGTATTAGTAAATATATTAATTTTAATTGATAGAGTAGTTAATAAATCTCATATTATCTCTCCTTATTTTAAGAAGATTAAATTAATAAAGTAAAGATAATGTGTATATATCTTATGACTTGATTTATTTGGGAGATATTATTGGTTTTATCAATTAATATTAATAGCACAAACTAATTTACATTAGTTATTGAATGGTGATGAAAATTTTGATATGATAATGAGATCATTATTTGGTTTAGGCGTGTTATTTTATTATTTGATTTCTAATTGCAGAAATTAAATATATTTAACAATTAAATGATGAGCTTTATTAAAAGTCCTAAATTTTAGGATGAAATGGGAATTTTATTCTCATTTAAGGCTTTATTATCTATGGAGATATTAATTTGTTTGATAATCTCCTATAATCTCTCCTAAAATGTTGTGAATATTTTTAAATTGTCATGGCTAGATAAAAATGGAGATTTGTTGTATTTATTTGATAATAGTTTGGAATCGAAACAATATCTTGTTTTAATAAATGTGATGATATTTGTGAATATCTTAGCTACTATTTTATTTATTAGGAAGGATTTGTTACCATGATCAATAAATAAAAATTATGAAATTGTCATGTGCTATGATTAGTTGAATGAAAATTTAATTAATTTGTTATTTGCTATTGAAAGCAAATTTTGTGAATTATCAAATATTTTATTTGACAAGCATATGACAATGATATGAAAATTTAATCATTTATCTAGTGTAGAGATAAATGTGCTCTAATTTTTCATGTGGTATAAGCATACATGATATCGTTAATTCATAGTATCAATTATCTGGCCAATTGATATGATAGACAAAGCTGATTTTATGTATTGTAGAAATGCGATTATATTATAGCCTTAATTTATAATTATGGATGATTTTGTGGCTATGTTTTATGTTTTTAAATATTGAAAATAGCAATTGTATGAATGCTAAATATTTAAGTTTTGTAATTAATATGGTGGATTTATTAATCACCAAAGTGGTCAATTCTTTATGAATTATTTAATTCCAAATATTGCGCTAATTACCCATTACCTTGATGCTATGAAGTTATGTTTGTTTTATGGGTGAATTGAAGTTTGTTATGGATCAACTCAAAGGTTGATTATTTGTTTTTATAATTATTGAACATAAATGTTGGTAGTTTTATTTAGACTCCAAAAGATGATAAATATTAATAGTTGGAATATGCATCACTACCAAATTCTTTGAAATCTTTATAGCATCGTTGTGGTTGAATGTTGCATATTAGTGAAAAATAAGACATTGAAAGAAATATTAAATGCAATGTTGATTACGTCTAGGGTTCATAGAATTTGTGGGGGAAACCATTTTAATGGATAATTTTATCATTAAAGAGTGCCTCATAAGAGTAACAAAGCATACCATACGAAATATGGAAAGGAAAGAAACATTTCTTGAAATATTTGAAAGTGTGGGGGTACTTGCTAAGGTTGAGATTCTTAAACTTAAAAGGTTGAGAATTGGACCCAAAACACTAAACTCTGTGTTTATTGGCTATGCACTTAATATGATTGCGTATCGTTTTCTAGTTTATAAGTTTGATGTATCAGATATCCATGTGAATATGATTATTGAGTCAAGAAACACTACGTTCTTTGTAAATGTATTTCCGTACAATAAGAGTAATGATAATAACAACACTGTGATATTTCAAGATACTATCTTAGAGGGGAGGAACCTAGATGTAGTACTAGGCAAAGGATTTCAATATCCTTTGGGCCTGATTTTCTAACTTATTTGTTGGAAAATGAGCCTCAAACTTATGGAGAAGCTATGGGTTCTCCTGAAGCACCATTCTAGGAAGAGGCTATCAATAGTGGAGTTGAATCCATTATGTCAAACCATACTTGGGAATTGGTTGACCTTCCTCTTGGCAATAAACCTCTAGGAATTAAGTGGGTTTTCAAAAGGAAAATGAAAACAAATGGCACTATCGATAAGTACAAAGTTAGGCTAGTAGTAAAAGGCTAAGACAACGTGTAGGCCTAGACTACTTTGATACCTATTCACCTATTACAAGAATTATATCCATTCGAATGTTAATCGCATTAGCAACATTGAATAGGTTGATGTTATCACAAGCACACTATATCGCTAAAATTCTTGAGAAATTCAAGAGTTTAAGCATAGCTCATTTGTCGAACCCCATAGATTCAAGTCTTTGACCGTTGAGAAATATTGGCGAAGCTGAAAATTTAAACAAAAGGAGTATGCTCAAGTGCTAGGCAATCTTATGTATGTTATGAACTACACTAGACTTGATATTGCCTACGCAGTAAGCATGTTGAGTCGCTTTACAAATAATCTAAACGAGCTTCATTGGAGAGCTATGATAAGAGTTTTGGGTTACTTAAAGCAAACTCAAAACTTTGCTTTGCATTATGAGAAGTACCATGTAGTATTAGGAGGGTATTATGATGCAAATTGGATAACCAGCTTTAATGACATAATATCCACAAGTGGATATGTATTTACCCTTGGTGGTGGTGTTGTGTCTTGGAAGTCATCCAAACAGACTTGCATTGCAAGATCAACCATGGAAACATAATTTATTGCTTTAGATAAAGCTGGTGAAGAAGCCAAGTGGCTTCGTAATTTTCTTGAGGACATTCCTAGTTGGCCCAAGCTGGTACCAGCAGTGTGTATACACTGTGATAGTCAAGCAGCTATTGGTAGTGCCAAGAATGTCTTGTACAACGGCAATTCTAGACATATACGTCATAGACATGATACCGTTAGACAAACTACTCTCGAATGGAATCATCTCAATTGATTATGTGAAATCAAAAGAGAATATAGCGGATCCATTAACTAAAGGGATTCCTAGAGAGTTAGTTAGAAATTTGTCCAAAGGAATGGGTTTAAGGCCGATCCATTGTTGATTATTGCAGTAACTCTACCTATAAGAGTGGAGATCCCACGAACTAGGCTCAAAGAGACAACTAAGTGATGATTGACTGTTAATACTGTGGAGTTTTAAGTTCATACTCATTCCTAGACAAGATAGTGCATATATATAAGGGTAAGCTTTTAAGCTTTTAATGGTTTCTTAATCTGATGTGTTTAGATGATGTATGTTGACTTACATCAAAAGGAATCACCTATGTGAGTGTGAAGTGTGGGCCACTTCTATGAGAATTTTAAATTGCCGATTCTCTAGAACACTCGCAAAACTAGGCGGTGTCCAAGGCCAAAATGGACACAACATGAGAACCAACAATGCTAGAGGAGCAACTGTGTGACTCCTATTATCTTGGTGTACACTAAAAGGTCGACAGTTCAAGGCAGCACGTCCACTGATTGACTAGTATATCCGATAGGTTTTTACTAGAGAAGGTTCAAAGGTAACACCTACCTTTCTCGATGCAATTGTTTCTCGTAGAGGAATCGCACTTTGTATACATGATCATTTGCACTTGGTCATGATGGACTAACTTCTTATCCATGTGGGGGATTGTTGGAATTTATGACTAAATCCTATGGGTTATAAATAAGAAGTCTTACTGGTTCGCCACCATCGGTTGCGTCAGTTTGCCACGGTCGTGTTGGTTCACCAACAAGAGACAAGTCCATCTGATCGTGTTTTTTCAAAGTCTATAAAGAGGGCGCCCTAGTCACAGAATAAATAGAAGATTTTTTCTGCATACACTTTTTCTATATATTGCATATACATTCTGTGCGTTCCGAAAGCATATTCGTTGGATTCGCTTGGGCTTCAGATAAACAGAGCCATCTTTCTGGAGACGAATAATCCACTCTATTCTGGGAGGCAATTGCTCAGAAACCTTTGGCATCCATATTGAGGGAGCAAAATTGTCTTAAGGACACAACGAAAATTGGGCCCGGATTTCTTCAAAGTTTATTATTATATTTCGGCAGTCTTGTGAGTTTTTATTGTTTTTCTTTCTTGTGTAGAAGTATTGTTTGTTTACAGATTATACATATTGATTACACAGATTCTTTCCCTTATGAAAATTTAGATTTAAATGATTTTCCACAACAAAATTAGTCAAACAACACATGTCATACCACCTCATCATCCACATCACTTAGCCCAATATGACATGACATAACACCTTGTCATATATTTCTTGTTGGAGGAATAATCTGTACGAAGGGCATCACTTACCCCAATATTGCGAGCTTAAAGAAATGAATATGAAAAGAGATTAATCTCGTCTTATTGAAAGAATCATTGATATTGAGGAAATTAAAGGGATAAACAGACTCAAAAAGGTTGGATTGAAGAACCCAAGAAATCTCATCTTCTTTGAATTGCTTAAGGACGCAGAGCCAAGAATCGAATGTGCAAAGGAATAAGCTAACCTTAGAAAAGTCAAACTTAGAGTCTAAGAGGGGGATCCTTGAGACGTTGAGCTCAAGGCGGCTAGAATTTGTGAAGCCGAGTTGGTCAAAGAAACTGAAAGGTTTATCGCAAAACCTTGAGGAAGCATTACTTATAATTTAAGCAAATGAAACGTAAAATGACATATGAATTGTCCCGAAAATTGGTTCAGTAAGACAAAACAATAATGATAGTATTTACCTTTGTATAGATTGATCTAGACCACTCTCTCCTAAATTGCTGGAATTACTACATTTAGTGCCACGTATGCATATTAGTTAAATTTAATGGTTAAAATTAACCCCAGGGGAGGGAATTGTTACGTTTTCTTGACTCCGGGGCCAATTTTGCTAAAAAAACAAAATTGGGTACTTAGTGCTCTTTAACTAAAATTTCCAGAACAAAAATGTTACTTATCCTATAATATAACTGTACAAATAACTCAAACAAATTTATTTTATAAAAATATATATTGTATAAATACTTATTCTCCACCAATATCGACATATATTATAAAAGTTATAAGTTCATAATTGCATTTAATGGATGGGGCTTGTGTGTAGCTGCAAAATAGTAAATGGTGGGGATATCTCTACTGTACAAATTAAATTAAAGGAAAACCATATTTGACAAAACATTACTACTCAGATCCCAACCAATCAATTTCTCTACACCAATCGTACTTGCAAATTAAATTTCATATTTCTCCACTGTTGTGGTGCCAGTTAGTAATAATGATAGCAGATGTGATTTATTTTTAATCTGAATATTACAAACGTAAAATATAATTGTAGATGCGATTTTTGTTGGATTGACCGTGGCAAAAATTGTTTTTTCTAAAACGCTGAGATTTTTTGAGAAGCCAGAATTTTCAGCTTCTCTTAGAAGCTGTTGTTTTTTCTCTGATAAGCTCATCTCACTCTGATACTATCCAAACACCATAAAATAAGATAAACCCATCTCAGTCTCTCATTTATTCGACCCAACTGGACTTTTAATGCCACGGCAAAGTGGTGGTTCAACTAGCTCCTAAATGAATTTATTATACCTCTCTTGTCCTCATTCATTGTGTCGTCATCATCCTTATTTATACGCTGCTATCTCATTTTTCAACTCCTAACATTCTACAATCTCAATCGTGTCACTTTATTTTCTTGGTTCCTTTGATCTTCTTCACAAGAAAAACCATGGCTACCACTGGAAAGCTTGAGGTAGAAGTGCAGGTGAAGTCTCAGGCAGACAAGTTCTGGGAAACCATTAAGGACTCCGCAACTATCTTCCCCAAGGCCTTCCCTCAGGATTACAAGAGCATTGAGATTCTTGAGGGTGATGGCAAGTCTGTTGGTTCTGTCCGCCATATCACTTACGGTGAAGGTACAAATAAACTTACATTCTCCTATTGTTAATGTAGCCATACTGTTACAACCAAACACTTAGATCAACTAGCAGGTGATCCTATTTCAAGTTTAAGACTTGAGAATCCGGATTAGTTTGAACTTGTGGTGGAGTTCCCATGAACAAGGGGCATGCCTAGGACACTGGTGCATCCGCAAAAAAAATTGTTGTCATTCTGTTTGTTAGAGAATTACACTTCAAACAGAAAACCTATAATTCCCTAATCACTGGCGCTATAGTAAACCCTGGTATGAAGGATCATGCTTATTTATGTGTGAAACCCCTGTATTTTTTCATCCAGCTAGTTCCAAAATTTATTATAGGACTTAATCTTAATCTTTAAGGTTTCAAGAGTGAGTAGGCATTTTGTCCAAAATGGCTAAAACATTTGGATTTAAAGGCTTGTTTGGGGCCACGGTTAGGGGATTTTAAACTGACGTTTGAGACTTTAAAAGCTGTTTCAGGCACTTTTTAGCATGACTTTTAGAATATAGGACTTTTTGTTTAAAAGCTAGTTTGAAATCGTAGCAACTGTTTTGTTTTGTTTTTGTTTTTGTTTTTTGTTTTCACTTTTCTTCATATCTAAATAAATTGACTTTTCAATATATCATCATTCAAACAAGTTTCTCTTCAACCAATTTTTTGACAAAAGTTTGTCTAGAACATAAATCATTTTATATTAACAAACTTTTATAATTACTTCAGTAAGCAAAAGTGAGTGGAGATAAAAATCACTTGACTATTTGCTATTTCAAGAATGCCCTTAACCCTTTATAGCCTTCAAACTTCTCTTCACATTCCAATTCCAACAGATGTATGCATTATATCTAGATCATAAACCTTTGTTTTGGGTTATGTTTCAGGATCTCCAGTAGTGAAGACATCAAAAGAGAGAATTGATGCTCTTGATGATGCAAAGAAGGCACTGTCCTACAGTGTGATAGAAGGAGACTTGCTGAAGTACTTCAAGCTTTTCAAGGCCCACATGATTTTAGAACCCAAGAAGGATGATACTGGGACCCTTGTGAAGTGGTGGTGTGAGTATGAGAAGGCAAGCCATGAAGTTGCTGATCCAGAAGTCATCAAGGACTTTGCCCTCAAGAACTTCCAGGAGGTGGATGCCTATATTCACAAGGCATATGGACCAGAGTGGTGAGACATTTGCCTTTGAAGGACTAGTAATTAAGTAGTATTAATGCACTCATAAATAAAGTGGTTGTACCATTTCCCTTTTGATGCTATATATATATATATATATAGCCTGGGGCTTGGTTAAAGTCGCAGGACATGACTTTCTCTATGCATGTGGTTGTATTAATGATGATTTGAGTGCTTTATATCCCAAAAATATAATTGAGCTTCAAAATATAATGATATTGCAAGTGAGTAATGAGTAAGGGCATCTTTGTTTGTCCTTTTTAGTATGCCTAAAACAGATGTTTTTCTAAATTTGTCAATTTGTTATATTTGGAAGACGGACGTTTTTATGTGTCCCAATCCCAATCAGACACATTATATACGCTAAGTATATAAAATGAAACTACTTGATAAGCAATTAACATATAGCCATGGAAATGATAATCCATGGAAGAGTAAAATACATACTGCCTTTCTCTTTTACCTAAATTATATAAACCTCTTATTTAATTTGAAAATGTATGTAGAACTCCCTCGAAATTAAAATGCCTGATATAGAAACCTCCCGTATGTATTTGAGATTCCATTTTTATCCACCCAATCTTTAGCTAACTATTAGACATTCTTTTTGACCAAAATGCCCCTCTTTTAACTAATGAATAAACATTTATATTTACCTAAAAATAACTTTTATGCAAACAAAAAATAAATCCAATATATGTTCACAATTTCCAATACATTATAAAATTTATTATTTTTATCATATTAATTGAAGTTTATTTATTTAGTATTCTTTTAAAAGACTAAGAATATCTTTCTTTCTTTCTTTTGCAACGAAACCATGGAAAGGCATATTCTTATTCACGATATGTTATTAATAATATAAATTTGAGATATTATATAACTTATATTTATTTAAAATTTTAAATATATTTTTGCACAAACATTTATAGACACGTTTATTTAAGTATGCATCTATTAAAATAATTAATTAAATTTTAATTAATTTTTCTATGTATTGATTAATCAAATTAATTATGTCTTTATATCAATATGGAAAAAAAATTAACAGATAATTATTTTAAAAATAATAATAAATTAAGAAAAATGAAAAAATATTAAATTACTTAAAGCCAAAATTAGGGAATTAATAATGATAAAGGGTAAATTAGTAAATAAAATTTACATTAATTTTAATTTTAATTAAAAAATAAAAAATAAAAATCCTTAACGGAATTAATAATTTAGACTTAAGTGTATATTTTCAAACTAGAGATATTTGTGTAATTAAAGCGAGAAGTTAAAGCATTTTACTCTATATTAAATTTAACTAGATAGATTATTACTATTGACTTAGTGTTTCATTTTGATTTTTGAACTGTTAGTCTTCTCTGTCACTGTTAAAAAAAAAAAAAAAAATCTCCTCTGCTAAAATTGACTGGTTCACTCAATCTTTTGATACAAACACATCACAGATGTTTTTATGGTTTTTTTTTAAATTACAAATATTCTTTTAAATCGGTGAAGAATCGCAGTTTACAAATTTTATTGGTAAAATGATCTTATATGCTTTTATACACAAAAAGTATTAGAAAATCTACACTTGAATAATCCCTAGTTCACTCAATCTTATATGCTTTTGGGCATTGGCAAAGATGCAGCTGTGAAGAATGTGCTTTTGCTAATGAGTTTGGGACCTTGAAATAAGTAAATTTATTTACTCTTTTGGGATAAACTAAAATAAGGTCAAATTAGGTTTTACAAGGGTATGTAATAAGTATGATCCTTTAGTTGAGTGGTATCTTATACATGCTTAGTGAAATAATTATTGTTGAAATTTGTTAATGTGTGAGCAAACATATTCTCATCATCAACGAAGAAGATTATAAACCATATGATTGTTCGATAAAAAAAGTTTAAAAGAATGAAACTTTGGTGACTTTTAAGTTTACAATAATTGAGAATTTGTCGAATCTTAGTTGAAACTTCTACTAAGTGATTGTATGGTTGAGAACATAAGGAATAAAATTTTGTAGAAAGCTGCAACAAAAAGAAGATGAGACATTTAGAAACGTTAAGGTATATAAGGTAATGAAGTTAAAAACAAATAATGAATTAAAAGAAAATTGTGTAATAAAAAAAGTGCTTAGGTGTGAAACAATTGTGACTATAGTATTTTTTAAGGTAAAATGAACTAAGCTGGACATTTGTATTTGAAGGCCATGAGACAACCATTGATTTGATATGTTTGCCTAAACCCTAAAGAAAATCAAAATAAATGTGGATATGGATGGGTTGTCAGTTAACATCACTATCTTAGAGAATATCTTTGAATAGTACTGAAAATTTTGAAAGAGCATAATTTATATGTAAAGTTGAGTAAATGTAAATTTTGGCTAATCAAGTCATTCTAACTAATAAAATTTTTGGAAAATCTCACTTTGGTCCCAAAGAATAAAAAAAATATAAAAAAAGTCCTAGTGTATATTCGTCTTTCAGAAAAGTCCTTTGGGTCCTCAATTACATAAATTCTAAATATGAATTTACCTTATTTACCAGTGTATCTGACTATATTGATAAATTAAGAGTGGCCAATAACAAGCTCATATATGTTAACTAAAATAGCCTCAGTTGGCAAGTGTATGTGACTATATTAACAAATTATAGAGTGGACATTGACAACCCTATCTCATTATCTATTTTAACTAAATTAGCTCTTTTTTTTATATGAACTAAATTAGCTCTTGTTAACAAGTGAATATAACTATATTGACAAGTTATAGAATGACAATTGACAAGTTCATCAATGTCACTAAGATTTCTAAAGACTTTTGTTTTATATAGAAAAATATACGTTGATGAGACCTTTTTTGTAGAGGAATTTCCACCGAAACTTTTTTAATAATATATATATATTTTTCTTTAGGACCTCTTGAATGAGGGATTTTATATACGGATATTTCATGGAGTTTTCCCAAGTTTCTCCTCCCATTCAATTTAAACTTTTTTTTCCACTAAATTTAGCGTGATGCTCAAGTGAGCCAATTTACAAGACCTAATTTATCATATAAACACTTCCAATTAATATTGTTAAAATCAAGTTTTTACATAGGAAGTAGGTGGTAGAGACGTAAATCATATAGACGACACGAAACATAAATTTTATACTTATTAAGGTCAAGATATGAAATTTTATATATATGTATCTATGTATGTATGTATGTAAAAAACAAAAAAAATCATTATTCAAAATTTAATGAACAACTTCATATTTAAAAGATATAAGTAACATAATTATATAAAATATAAGTCTAAAAACATAAAAGTTTAACAACTTTTATAACCAAGTTCCAAAACATTAAAAGAATAAAATTTAATAATTCCTAAATTATATCAATTGATTTAAATTAAACACACATTAACTTACATATCCTCTTCTCTTGCTTTTATAATAGGTTTATTTACAAACGTGGAATGTCAAAATCATAATCATTCATAGATTCCCTCACTTCAATGTCAATTAAGTTTTTCTCATCATGGGTGTCAACATCTAAATGATCTACATCTTCCCAATTTTTTTTTTTCATTTTCCACTATCCAATCATCATAAGATAAAAGATCATCAAAATTATATATATGAAAGTTTTAAGTTTTCTTTTTCTTATCCAATCTTAAATTGACCATCACAAAAACAACATCATTCATAGTCTTTTGATCTTAAAAAAATGAAAATAGGGTCTTTGTTGTTTTCTTTATTTTTTATTTTAAGTTTTTAAGTGTAGTTCTTACCCGTTTTTATTAAGAACAATTTTTACTTTTGTCTTTACACTTATCACCCTAATAAAAAGATAAAAATGTAAGTTTTTATATTAATTTTTAACAACAATGCTTCCACTCATAACTTAAAAACATTTACATATTTTACTGCAAATGAAACCTCAAAGACAATCCCTATGCATATATGTACACTTGCACACACACTGATGAGCTCCATTTACAAAAGAACATAGAGGAAGCCTTCTGGATAAATAATTGACTTCCCGTGAGCCTTCTGAATCTTTTCCTTACACTTCCATTTCCTTATTTTCTTGTAACAGAGGTACTTTCTTCTCCAAGGAATCCGAGCTGCTTTCGTCACACCTAATTCTGTCCTCATCTTCCTTGATCTGTCCCCACATCACACTATAATACCCTATTCCACTTATCGCTGTTCCTATTACACTGTAACACATATCTTATCACCAATAACGACACAGAATATAATATATCGATATCAGAAAAGTCTAGATACTATTATATACCTTCCATAGTGGAGGCTATTAGGAAAGAAAGCGACCCCAAAAATAGTTGCATAGGCAATGCCAAAGGGTTTGAATATTTGAAAATAAAATGGACCCTTCAGGCGCGTGAACCAGACTTGGATGGTTGGGCGAATCACACCCCCAAACAAAGCCTAATGATTTTAACAAGTCATATAATCAAAATTCTGGTCAGGATGTATTGTTCTGCCATTATTAAAAAAGTTTCTGAATTTAAAATGATAATAAACTAATATTGCTTACAGTTAACACAATGAGAATAAGTTCCATCTTATGCTTCAGCTTCCATGCATCTGAGTCTCTCTTCTCAACCAAAAACGATACAATTGCACTTAGGATTGTCCCAAGGAAGTTATAGTAGAAGATCACTTTTATTGGTTCTGGGTAGAGTTTAACAGTTTCCTTCTGATGAAGCAAATAACATAAAAGTTTGATCATGCATCACCAGAAACAAAAAATTTTAAACTTTGAAAAAGGATTATTCTCATCACCTGCATAAAGTTCCAGAGTGAAGCTGAGAAAGAAGCAGCAGCAAGCAAAAGTCCACCAAGAACCCAGAACTCTGGGGTTGAGGAGAAGACGAAGAACTGCTTCGCATGGCGAAGTTGGTGAGAAGAGGGCCTTATAAGTGGCCCCTTGAAGAACTCAACTATAGCTGCTCCAATTATTGATATCAGAGTACCCATCATTTGGTATAACATAGCAGAGCTTCTTAAGTTCAAATCTTCCTTCCTTAAAAATAGTATCAGTTAATTAGTCGAATCAGACATCAGAAAATGAAAACACACACCAGAAAAAAAAAAGTGTTAAGAACATGAAATAATATAAAAGCCACCTGAGAATGAGAGAGAGAAGGAAATTGGAGGAAGGGATCAAAAGGCCCATGGCACAGACTAGTATTGGTGAACTATAACTAAGACCCAGGAATGAAAAGGTCTGAGTCATAGTCATCCTGCAAAACCCATCAAATAAGAGAAATTAAAGATGAGGAATATTCATTTGAAAGCATGTTCAAAATGGAAACTTGATTCTTAAGACAGTGAAGAAAGAGAATATATGTATATACCCTGTGAAACCCAAGAACAAGAATCTCATAAACATGGGAAAAGAAAAAGGTGACAGCAGATCAGATCTGTGATTGGAGTGTATTAGAAAGGAAATGAAGAACAGTATTAAAGTGGCCAGAGAATTGGTATATACAATGAATACAAAAGGACTGATTCCATTAGTTAAGGCACTTTTGGCAAAAATAGTTAGTCCAATAGTGCAACCTTCCATGATCACCATCACTATAAATGGCATCACTTCCCATATCTGAAAGGTCCTAGCCTCCATTAATAATCTTCCTTCACTTTTTTGCTGACAAATTATGTCAGTAGTGATGAAAACTAAATATAGAAGTCTGTGTGTATAGACTTCTGTGTCTGAGAATCTATATACCCTAAATAGCCAGTTATAATAGCCAGAGAGAGACTTCTGAGTCTGAGAATCTATATACCCTATAGTTGATTCTGTGTGAATGATGATTCTCTTGTGAAGATATAAAAATGGAGGATGAGAAGAAAGCTGAGGAATTGGGATAACCCTTCATAGAGTGGTGAAGCTACTTTTTAAGTGAAGCTGCTACTCGAGTGTCCCTAAATATTTAACAAGGGTTCAAAGCTGACGTCTTTAACATGTTTTTTTGTTTCAAATCGGACTTGTCGTGAACATTTTTCCCGCTTATATTTACTTATAATGTTGATATATTTAAATATGTGAAACACTGTGTGGTATGGCCTATTCAAACATTGTTTCAGGAATCTACCTGTCCCCACAGAGAAAAAAAGTAGCCAGGTATAATCGTTGCGGTTGGATCTAAACTTTCGAAATACGTCTCAACCGTTTAGGTTTAAAATTTTTAACTTTTTTTTAAAAAAAATTACAGTTAGAAAATTATACACACATTAAAATGGCTTTTAACCAAATAAAAATAAAAATAAATAAATCTCAGTCGTCTAGATTCTGGAAGTTCCAGATTGAATTGGTGGTAGGCATTAAGAGAGGGCCTACCTTGAGTTGAAACGATTGGTTGAACATATTAATGGACCTCACTCTTCGAATTAGCAGCTAATATGAAGAAGCACCTTGATTAAAAAATCTTAAGAAGATATCAAAAGAGATTCATGAAGCATCTATTATATATACTTGTGTTTTTTAATTAAAATATCATATGTAATTTTCCCATTGAATCACCCATGTCTGGATTAATTTTGTAAGTCTTGTTTAGATGTTCTTTTTTCCTTTTTAATAACTTCTCTCTCTACCCATTATATTTAGAAAGAGCTTGAACTCACAATCTCATGCGTAGGAAAGTCTTAAAAGAACCTAGTGTTATTAGATTCCAAGGCTTCCCCTAAGAGTTGTTTAGAGGCTAGACTAGAGCAGATTACTAAAATAATTAAGAGTTATCTAACTCATACATTAAAGATTGGCCATACGGTGGTAACAATTATGCGAGTACTGATTAAGTTGATGCTCAAGACTAATAAGTTGAGCTGATGGTGATAATCCGTTGGGATTTGAGTTTACATAGATTTTTGAAGTGCTCAAGTGTTACGTAAATCAAGAAGAAATCTATTACAAGTAAGATAAAAATATTAAAAAAAATTTAAATATTAAACTTTTGATCCTGGTAAAATGAATATTTGAAGGAAAACTTCTTCTGAAAAAATTACTATTTTTAGGAGTTTTACCTTCTAATATCCTAAAAATTTCTTTCTATCCAAACATAAGATTAAATTCCATTAAAATAAGTTGAGTAATATTAAAGTAATAAAAACAATTAAAAAATGTACATGATTTGTTTTTTTTATCCAGCTGTCCAAAGGATAATAAGAGCACTCAATTACAATAATATGCATGTAACAATGGGTCTCAATATAAGACTTATTTACTAATTTGATTAGATGAGTTAATTAAATTAATTAATACGACATGTACTTTTTCAAAACACCCTAATCATGTTTTTAAATTCTTTCTTTCTTAATTATTATTGAGAGGATATCAATAAAGATAAAATAGAAAAAGATCAACAAATATAGAAAATAAGTCTAATATTTAGTATCAAGATAAACTCCTCAATTACGTCTTATATTAACTAATTGAGGGAGTATTAGATGATAAAATATGAGACTCAATTTATAATTTTATACTATTTATCATCAGATGCACTGCATTTTGTTTGATTTTTTTTTTTTTTTCATTAGACAACATATAAATGATACGACCTTCTTAACTAAAAAATATTTGAGAAAATTTCTACTTCCATTGTTTCATATCAAGAAAGCTAGAACGCTGCTAACAAATAACTTCATACTCCTAAATGGAGTATATTATGCTTAGTGAAAGATTTGGTAAACAAATCATATTTACAATTTATAAGCTTGAAGTTGGAACTTGAAATTATGTTTCAAATGTCTCAGTCCTCAAACCCATACATAAATGAATAGCTCCAGAGCTTGCTCTTTCACTCTGTGCAGAACAATTCTACATTTACAACATCCCATTTTTGCGTGTAGCAATATGAATTTGAGCGAAGCCAAAACCTCTTCTCTACCTCTTAAACTGCTTATTTTACTTTAAAAGAGGAGTGTTTTCACCACTCGATTCTGAGATTCCCATGGCAGCATCCTCAATATCTCTGGCTTTACCCCACAACACAAAATAGAACCCAACAACTATTACAGTAGCGCCAACCAAACTGCATTGAAATTAAGAAAGTTATGTCTTGTAAACAAATATCCCCAGCAACAAATCCAAACAACAATTAGA
Organism: Acacia confusa; assembly: GCA_037074495.1. Lineage (NCBI taxonomy): Eukaryota > Viridiplantae > Streptophyta > Magnoliopsida > Fabales > Fabaceae > Acacia > Acacia confusa. The sequence goes on along the minus strand of CM073513.1, from coordinate 6,591,024 downwards.
AAATTTTCTATATATGTATATATATATATACACACATATAGAGAGAGAGAGAGAGAGAGCTACCTTCCAAGATAGAATGAATCCCCTAGGAAGATGACACCTGCAACCACTGAGAAGACAATGCCTAAGGGCTTGAACATAGAAACAAAAACAGGTCCTGTTTGGTGGAGACACCATGTAGTAACACCAACTTGAAATGCAGAACCCAATACCCCCTGCAAACATGTTACACAGATGAGGTTTTAGACTTTTTAAGTGACCATGTCTTGTAATGTGGTAGTCATCATTACTAGTAACATTTAGACTCATTTATATATAGTTCCATTACCGAGTATAGAACAGCAAGCAATCTCAACTTGGGTTGTAAGCTCCATGCACTTGCGTCTCTTTCCAGAAACAAGCAGGTCACGCCAGATAGAATGGCCACAAAGAAACAATAAAAGAATACTATAATCAACTCTGCCGGATATTTCTTTACAATTTTAGCCTGCACAATTATAAATTGTAGTTAGAGTTTTTTAGAAGCCACTGATCATGAAAGCTTTATTAATACATAATGATTTTTACCTGTACAATAATGTATGCTGAAGCCATCACACAATCTGCCGCAAGAAACAGTCCTCCCAGCATGAAATTATACTCTTGTGAGAAAAGTTGATGTGCAGAGGAGTTTGCAGGAGATAGCCTAGTCAGAAGTGGAGGGCCTTTGTATAGAGTTGCAACAAATGCACCACCAATTGATACTATGGTTCCAAGTGATTTAGCTAGGCTACTATAACTTCTCCAATCTAACCTCTCCATCCTGAAACCACCAAGCTCAATTAGTTCAGTTTAGATGAATGAATTGTTTTAAACGACTGATTGAAAACACAACTATGTCTTCCTTTTCTCTATAGTATATTTTAATTTTGAAGCACGTATTTGGCTATATGAATTCTGAAGTTATTTTGATGTGCGTATATATATAACTTGAAAACCAGAGAAGCTCACTTTTCTCTTATAAGAAATTGAGTAAAAGGCTCGTTATAATAACAGTGTTCTTCCAAAAGTTTCTGTCTGAACAGCAACAGTGTTATTCAAACTCATTTCAATGTAAAGCCATCTTACAAGAAGATTCAACGGATTTTATGTGAAGTAGCCACAAGATAGACAGTAGCAGATGTAGCTTATTAGCAAAGCCTTACAAAATTGCATATAGGCTTGCAGACTATGCAACTTGTGATTTTGAGTGGCAAAAAAAGAGCAACAAATTATTCCTGTGAAAGTGGCATGACTTAAAACTATATATCATAACTGATTAACGTACGAGAATCATTTATCCTATGAGGAAAATGTGGAAATAAGGTATTTATTTAGATGATAAACCACTCGACAAGAGTGAATTGGCATGCCTCAATAAAAAGCCAAGCACAACCATTTCAGAAATCTTGAAGATTCATGTTTTGCTATTTTCAACCGTCATGACCCTTCTCAGTTCACCAGCACACAAGAGTGAAGTCAGTACTCAGATCACAATGAAATCGAAAATCCCCTATATAATGCATTTGCCACTACTTTCTCGTGCCTCGGTTTGAGGCAGCAATGTATCAACTAGCAATAACAATATTAAAACAAGCAATTTTTTTTTTTTTTTAAAAAAACCAGAATTTTCACAAGCATCAAGGAGAAGACGTACCCAAAAGCAACAGCAAGAATGAATGTAAAACCAGGGACAAGGTTGAGCAAGGCCGAGCTGAGTGTAGCAGAGCTGTAGTAAATCCCAGCATACCCAGATACCTGCGCCAAATAGCTGATGCAAAAAAGAAATACTGATTTCAGAACCCACAAAAAGAAATCCCCCAGAAACTAGAAACCGAAATTGCGGCCAAAATTTACCACATTTGAAGTTTGATATTGATATGGAATAAAGCTGGAATCAAATTACCCGAGCAAGCCAAGTGATAAGAATCCACAGAGAGTAGAAATCGTGATTGGGGGACGCTCAGATCTTCTCAAAATGGGAACCCAAAGATGAAAATCTAGAGATAGTGAGGTTCAATTCATCAATATCCAATATAAATAAATAATATAGGGGATGAGATGAAAGAAAAGCTAACCTGTGGACAAGCAAGGAAGAAGGAAGCAGAAGGAGGGCAGCGAGGGAGTTGGAGAAGAAGACGAAAACAAGGCTGCTCATACCTTGAGACATTACTTTTTTGCTCACAATGATTAAGCCGACCTGCGCACACTCCGCCATCACCATTCCCAGAAATGGCAGAACCACCGCCGCCGCCATTAATTCTCCTCTAATTCTGAGTTGTAATGGATTGAAAAACTCAAAATTCCGGCCTGTGGTTCAATCCAATGGCTTCTGAGACTTGAAACTTGCAAGTCAACTTCCTATTTATTCATCCCTATATTCTTCTTCTGCCTACCCTTATCGTCCAGACTCCGACGGCCACAGCGCCGCCCTGTCAGTCTCTGTCGTATGCGGGCGCGTTTTTCCTAGTTGAGAGCCAATCCCATTGTTTTGTTTTGTCCAGCGTTTTGATTCCTCTTATGTGGTCATGTGGGGATCTTTGGATGATTGGGTTTGGATGGATCCTTTGAATTTGAAATATTTTCAATTTTCTTTAAATCTAAATTCTTTCAAATTTTGTCAGACCGATGTAAAAATGAGGTCTTCTTACCGTTTTGGCATGTTTTCTGATTTTCTCACAGAAAAAAGTGATTTGAATTATTATAATCTTTTGTTTTCGCCAACGAATTATTATAATCTGTTTCATGCCTCTATGCGCTTTCGTTATGAATAACAAGGATACGCTTTTTAGTTTTTTAGATTATTAAATTGGTAAATTGGAATAAAACTCAGATAGTCAACTTGATTGATTTGGCTTTTAAACCAACTCCCAATAACAGAATTAATTACAATAATAAGATCCTTGAAATCCTTAAAGGTAATTAAATAAAAATACACATATACTTTATTATTGCGAGCGTCCAACATCATATGCTTTTTTGAGAGTAAAAATACAATACACACGTGGTTATCATTTTGGAGTAAAAGTCATATCCTACCGTTATGTTACTATTCACCGTGATGAGAGAGAGAGATGAAGTGAATAGTAACATAATGGCAATGAACAATAACATAACGGTGAGATGTGACTTTTGATTTAAAATAGTAATCACGTGTGTATTTTTGCTCTAAAAAAAATATATGGTGCTGGGTGCTCCCGGGGGTAAAGCACATATGTATTTTTGCTCCATTACCTATATCAAATTGAATTAAAGTTCTAAGAGACAGGATAGATGCTATTAATTCCAAATGTGAAAATACAATTTTACCTCAATGATAAGTTTAGAGCAACCAATGATAAGGTAATATCCACAATATAAGTGTTATAAATAAATGCCATAAACTTGCAGAGATTGTTAATTGTATGTTAGCTTTATGATTTATGATGTTGTTTTATTGAGTGTGAGAGATGGTTTAGATTTCTGTTATACTCTTGTAGAGATTATGCTATATTTTCATGTGCTTAGGTAATGACGAAGCTTTGTATGTTTATAATTTATGTTATGTAATTTTAAAACATGTCGTGAATACAATGTTAGAAAGTTATTAATGTTGCTCAAGCATTTGCCAATAACAATTTTGTTTTGCATGGTGACAGAAAAGATAGTGAATACGTCTACATATAGGGGATAATTTTTAAATAGAGAAGGTGATTTGTAATATGTAGGAGTAATGTCAGCACAAAAACTATAAAAGAAGATGCTACATATATATGAGGAGTTGAGAACTATAGTAACATTAATTGTTATAAAAGAAAGTAGTGGAAGTACCATGAAATTCACAGTGACTTTTGATTATATTACAACCTTTATGAACCTTGTAGATGATGAAGAAATAGAACATTTTAATTAATTCAATGGAGGAAGTGATCTTGTGTAAGTTATGAGATAATGTAGATGACATTACACAATCAATAAGGGATGATGTAAGAGAGGAACAACATATGTGAGTTGTATTTGCTTTTTGAACCAATACTATATGTAGTTACTTGTTGCCATATAACTTGTCACCGGTTACTTTAAACTTGTCATTATGGTAAAATTATACCTTCACATTTATAATTAATGGCACCCAAATCCCTTATAATTTAACTATAATTTAATGATTTCAAGGGGCTTGATTATAATTAATTCTATTAATTAGGACTTGGTTGCAATTTTCCCTTAAATTTAGTTTGATTTAGCCTCGATGATGAGTTTTTTAATTTTTCTGATGGCAAAAAAAAAAAAAAAAAGCTCTCTCAGGATTTGAAGAGTGAATGGGGACATATGACAGTTTTGAAATACTTTTTTATTAATCCACGTTGGATATTGATTTCATTTTCTGTAATAAAAAAAAAAAGGGAGGATGAACCAATCCAAAATTCCAAATAAAAAATTGATGAGATCCAACCAAAGTCATACTGATTCACACATATTCATCAACTTGAGTCCGTTAGACATTATTGGACATGTTGGTTTCAATACATCAACTAGCAACCTCTGTTTCTGAACACAATCACCCAAGGCACAAAAGCATAACACACACATATACCCCATATATATGCATTGCTGAGAATATATATACTTCCGTTAATAATGATGTGATTTGTTTTAGCACCTCTGTGTTAAATCAGGAATCATGATCACAAAATTATTACTACCTTTGATCTTTGATCCTTAATATAATTAAGACTTTAATCATAGTGCCCTACGAACGAATACACATGGAGATGAGGATATGAAAAAAAGTGATCATACTAACTAATATTTTACTTTTACTTTTTTCTCAAGAGCCATCTTTTCCAATTGAGACTGCCCGGGCCCCATAAAACCCAATAGATATCACACCACCATCAATCATACTCCGCCATTAAAAAAAAAATACAAAATTACAATATATATATATATATATATATATATATATATATATATCATCATCATCATCATTTATATAATTACAGTTCATGATAATAAAATTTAATGCCAGCATATCACAAGAACAAATACAAAATTACAAAATGGTCTTGTAGAGTGTAGAGAGCAAGTATTGTCATATTCTGAAAATAGGTCTTAGTATATTGGCACATGCTGGTACACTTGTTCATTTTTGGTGGGAAGCCTTTGCTATGGTTACTCACATTATCAATCCTTTACCTACTTCAATTCTTCATAAGTCTCCATATGAAGCTTTATTTAATACATCACCAGATTATTCAGCTTTAAAAGTGTTCCGTTGTCCTTGTTTTCCATGTCTTTGTCCATACAATAAGCATAAACTACAGTTTCGTTCTGAGAGGTGCACATTTTTTGGATTCAATGGTCAGCCAATGAAGAATGGTAGGAGAAGCAACTTATAGATTCTCGTTCTTCTGCTGAATCTGAATATAGGGGATTGTCTAATACAACTGCTGAGCTTACTTGGGTGCGCTCTCCTCTTCATGAACTATGTCTCTCTCTTCATTCTACTTCTGTCATTTGGGGTGACAACCTTAGTGCTGCTGCTTTGGCTTCTAATCCAATTCTTCACGCTCGCACTAAAAATATTGAAATTAATGCCCATTATACTCGTGATCAGGTTCTCTCTCGTCAGCTTCAAATTCAATATGTGTTCTCTCTGATGCTCAGTTAGATGATTGTCTTACAAAACCATTGGGCACGTCTCAATTTCATCGATTAAGGGACAAACTTGGCCTTGCCTTCTCACCGCCTCGTTTGAAGGGGATGTAAGTGTACATAACAAGGCGGCCCAATCAAAGTAGCCCAAACCCACTGAGTCTTAGTAGCATTCTAGTCATTAGCCTTCTGATTGTTGTAACTAGCCGTTAGCTTTCTCTGGTTGTTGTAACTAGTAATTCAGTTAGATAACAACCTTCTGTTGGTTTATTGCATACGTGTTGCTTTCTCTGTTCAAGTGTAATAGTTAATCTATTCTCTCTACTGTGCTCTATATATAATAAACAATAGCCTCAGTACAGATTATCTAACTGAGTGCTTTTCTTCATAAATTCTCTCTTACCATTTTCAAACTTGGAGAAACACAACGATGAAGGAAGGAGACATATATAAAAAGAGACGTTAATGTCGTAATGACAACCGAGGTTTCACTCCATTCACAAGCAGATGAATAGAATTATATAATATCCAATAACGCTGAATTAATAGCTCCTTTTTTTAGAACCTACACTTCATGATATTTTCGTGCGTCTGAGAATTTTGCTAACCAAATTTGTCACATATTGCTATTGGAACACACAAAGTACTACTCCCTAGTCCTAATTATAAAGTTAGCTAGATAGTTGGTGTCACATATTTAACTTATTGGACAATATTGTTGGAATTTTATAATTAATATTATATATATTAATTTACATTATATTCGAGTTTATTAATTATAAAATTAAGAAGTGGTCCACATTCAGATCCACCAAAATCTTAACCACCTATGAATTTAGCACGTAAGGCTGACACGTCTTTGATGGGAAGATGCGGAAAATACTCCGTGCCTTTTCTATTTATTTATCTGGTCCCCTAAGTCTACTCACACTACAGATAACGATAACATCATCTAAAGAGAGTGAAAGTGAGGACTTAGAAGGACTGGTTTTCTTCTTTCACGAATAATCAATGGCTGGAGGTATTTCTGCCTTTATTTTCTTTAATTCCGCATTAGATCTAATTACTTATTCAACAAATAAAGTATGATTAGATCTCTTAGTTTTTCTAACAAATATTTTAAGTTTTCTTCTTCAAATAGTTGATCTTCTGGTTGCCTCTCTGACTTTTCCCTCCTTTTGTGGCATTTAAAATACTGGTATAGATATGCAACAAAAGGTACAAAAGACAGTGAGGATAAAAAAGACAGATAATAATTTGCGGTTCAAAGCATCATAACCAAACATATAAGTATTCATTTTTATCACATTTTTGCCAGCAACTGGAAGGTGCAAAGCTTGATGGTGCCAATTTGCTCGGAGCAATCAGATAACACAACAATGCTGCATTTTGAGTAAAGTTTGGAGGTTAACCAAAGGATTGATCATGTCATTGTTACATTTTATGTCTGAACCATTTTGTGTTTATCCTCCCTTTATCTTCCAACGCAACAATGCTCACGACACCCGAAATTGTGTTCATTTGTGAAGGAGATAAAAGTTGAGAGACATGCCATGATTGGACGAAGATCACTTAGAGTTTAATATTATCAATGTCTACGATGATCAAAAACTTGTGTTACCAATGCAGACGATAAAAAATTCAAGACTTTCAGAAAGTGGTCTTATTTTGAAGACTGAAGAGGGAACAGAATCTTTAGTGGGCAGGTTTGGTCCTTCAGGTAGGGATCAGATTGGTCAAAGGGAGAGTGCCCAGGTTGTCGTAACCAGGCTTGGGGTGGACACCCAACTCGCAAAGATTTTGCGAGATCCAACCACTCCTCATGTCCCATTTACTGCCTGAAGGATCATGCTAGGATTTCGGTTCGCGTTTTCAATTTATAGGAGCCAGGTCCATGAACCAGTGTTATTTTCGCCGATGTGGGATATAATACCTCAATCATCTCATCCCACTCTTTGAACTGAGAGTGGATAGCTTTTGGAATAGCCCCGATTCCTTCTCCAAGCCATGATTTTCTCTTACAAAATTTGAAATCCTTGTGGGGATTAATTGAATGGAATAATAATAATTAGGTACGTGAGAGATTCCTTGAAAGGAAGACAACCAACAATCCAACATTATAAGGATGTAACACTTGCATTTCTCAACTGTTGCGTCCTAATCGGGCAGGGATTTATTTGGCTGCAAATCATGCGCTTCACAAACTCCAAGAAAGAACAGGGGAGCTACATCCGACGTACACTTGTATATATCAATGTCTGCGATGCACAACTACCACAAATCCCACTATCAAACATGGCGTTTCAGTAGAACAACAAAAACTTAGTCGTTCATGCCTTTGCCGCTGCCTGCTTTCATCAGAGTGTTCAATCCTACTTCAAACACCTCTGTTGCTGCCATTGATACTGTTACTTTTAAATCCTCCATGATTCATCTTTCTGATTATATTCTCTGTTTTTTCTGTAACAAGTCACAATGGGTGGGTTTCCTTTAAAAAGAGGCATTCTAAGGTTTTGGTTCCCAACTCCAATAACTAACTTTTAGAGTGTGGTTCTTTTAAGTACTTGTGCCCGTTACATTCTCCCTCGTACGTCCCCTTCTTCTTTCTACTTTTGATGTTTTTCTGCTCCTTCCTAGTAGTAGTAACAGATATTTCAAATATTGGGAAATATTTTTGCTCAAAAATAATGCTCAATTTAATTTTTATAACTATTAGGTGTTGACAACTTTAGTATAAACAATTACAACTTCAGAATAATAATTAGTAACTTAGTTATCTATAGTTTTATACCCAATTTTCTAATTCTTATACTTAAATTGTTAACACTTAAACCTTAAAATCTTAGATTCCCATCAAACTACCTATTTATCATTTTGCCCATTTAGTAGACACTTTAGAGTTTTTATAATTCAAATGGTGTATTTATTTATTTATTTTGTCATTTTGCCATTTAGAAATAATGTTGAATTCTATACCAACTAGAAAAGAGACAATATGTCAACACACCCCACAAAGTAAAGAACAAAAGAATAATAATAATTATAGTTTAAAGTTCTGAGCTATAAAAAAAATGTAAAGGATCGGAGCTTGTCTGCTGAGTATACTTGCATTAATTGATAATGAAAAATAAGTGAACATAATGATATTTCACTTTCACACCCCATGGTTCTGCAGAAGAGGTGCTGCATTAGAAGAAGATACAGAATTACAGATTAATTTTCTCTCAAAGGCCATCTTTTCCTGTTGAGACTGTCCCCATAAAACCCCAATTGATACTACACCACCCCACCACCAATCACTCTGCGCCATGAAAAACAAATAGCAAAAATTGAAAATTTATTCACAATCATTTTATAACTACGCTGATGTGTGTGTGTGTGTGTGTTGGGGAAAATCATCCATAGATCCTAGGTAAAACACGCAACTCGACTTGTAAATATAAATTATTAAATTTGATTTGTAAATGATGCAAACTGAAATAAATATACAAGCTAAATCTGACTTGTATAACAAAATTTTGGGACTCATCTCTATTCAATTTTTTCTTACGTGGGACTTCACGATAATTTTTGCTATATAGGAGTAATACACACATACAAACAAAGTAGTTAAAATCGAGATTTTACTTAAAATTTAAAGAGAAATATAAAAAATTGTAAAACGTAAAATTGTAAAAATATAAAAACGTTTGAAAAATTAGTAAAATTATTTTAATTAAAAAAATCATAAAAATATAAAATCTCAATGATAAATTAAAATTTTAACTACCATGCATGCACACACGTATCTTCAAAGGGAAAGAGATTCGCCTAGAAATAAAAGCCCCATGGCAAGGGCAATGAGCATTCCTGAAGGAGTAAACATTGCCCCGTACACAGGTCCCTTCATTCCTCACGCCCATATTACGCTTCTCATTGTTACCACAATAATGCCCTACACACACATACCAGTAATGATTTATTAGTCATCACTAGAGTATATACGATATTTTGCACTAATTTTTCATAAATTAAATAAATAGGATCCTGGTAATAATAAATAATCTTATCTGACTCTTATATCCTTAGCTTTTACAGAGTATAAGATAGCAGTAAGCTCCATATCAGGGCGAAGAGTCCATGCTTGTGGGTTATTTCTTTCAGCAAGAAGAGCAACAATGGAGGATATATATAACTTCACCACGAAGCTGCATGATCATGGTGGCTGTCATTACAACTTCTGAATACTCCCTCATTATCCATGTCTGTATAATTAAGGTATGTACCATATTTTCATAATTGAATCAATACAAGTAGTATATCCACTGCAACTCTAATTAATCCACAAATATCTCACTAATTTCCTACTATATGATTATATTTTGTTCTTTTCTTTCTTTCTTTTTTTTTTTTTTGAATCAAAACACATGGAGTAGTTGATGAAAGAAGCAGATCTTATCAACTTTTAACAAACGGTTAAATAACTTTACGACAGCCACCCCCCACATACACCTATATACAGACAAAACTTAGGTGAAGTTTACTACTCCCTTCCGTCCTTGATTAATACAAGACATACTTATACTTAAAGAGTTAATGTTTATTTTAAATATAAGAAATAATTTTTATATTTGTCAATATTTTTCTAATTTACCCCTATTGATGCTCATTTAACTCAACAATAATAATAAAAAATAACAAGAAAATAAAATAATTAAGGAAAATAATAGAGTGTTTTAAAAATTACATATCATCATAACTTCTTTTTTTTTCTAATTCAAGTATAAATAACTTCCTTAATCTAATCAAATTTAGTAAATATATCTTTATATATATATATATATATATATATATATAAAGGGCTGAAGGGGATATAATCAATACATCCATATTGTTTCATTCAGATTTCGTCACATATATGTACCATATTTTTTAAAAATAGGACGCATGGTAGAACCTGATTAGACAATATGGATCTGATGGGTTAAGGAACCTGATATTCATATATGTATGTATGTATGGAACTGGTTCCAACTAAGCAAAGTTAAATAGATTTGAGCCATCAAATCTAATCTAGATGTCTAGATCTAAGTTATTAAAAGTTTATATTTTAAAAAAATTATTTTTAATAGGTATAGAATATAAAATACAGATAATCTCTTAATTATTATTCTTTTAGAAAATAATTTTTTATTTTAAAAATCATAATTAAAAAAAACCTTGAAATCTTAACTGTCCAAAATCATATTTGAACAGCCTAGATCTGCTTAGCTTGGAAACAAGTTCTTATTACATACTCCCTCAGTCCTTAATACTCCCTCTAGTCCTTAATATAGGAAATATATTTATAACTTGATATTTATCCTAAATATTTTTTTTATTTGTTATTATCTTCCTAATTTATCCCTGATATTCCCTCAACAATATTTAAGGAGAAGAGGGAATGAGGGACTTAAGAAGAATAACTAATATATTTTAGAAAATACATATTATATTAACTAATTTCCTTTGATTTGATCAAGGGTTTTAATGAACTTCCTTAATCTAATTAATTTAGATACATATGTCTTATATTAAAAACCGGGGGTATAAGATTCGGTTTCTAGTGTAAATTTCATCACAAATGAGATTTTGTAGTAAGGACTAAATTGAAGACATTATATAAATAGCAACGATAACCGATAAGGTGGACAAGATGACCGAGAAAACACGCAACTAATTAATGACATGATGGGGGAGACATGAAGGGAGTTATGTACAGTGATGTGTAAATTAGATATAACGTAAAGTATGACTAATTAAGAAATAATTGAGGGCTAGCCCCCACAAGGGAAAGAGAATTAGAAGCAACAAAATGGAAAATTAAGCCAAACCTACCTTGACGTTATAAAGGAGGAAAATACAGAAGGTGCCAAGTGAAAGTAGAATGCCTCCAAGAAGCCACTCATCTCGTGACACGAAGCTTCCTCCCATTGCCCTTATTGCCTTATCATCTTCCACCTTGGAATCTCCATTACTATTTGCCTCACCTCTGTACAGAGTCACCATTAACGCTCCTGTAATCGACAATACTTTCCAATACACTTTGCATGGCTGTTCACTTGCCTCACTTCCAGTAGTTTCTCATATCATTAAATAATAATATAATCTACCTCCATGTTAATATAATAATGCAGCTTAATTTCACTCCATTCACCCTAGAGTATACATATATATTAATTACCTAATATCCCAATATTGCTAGGTTACTTTCAAACATTGTCGGGTCTTATTAAAAGTTACTTTTTCCAAAAACTTCATACAAATGTAAACTTACGACTTTACACGCTTAAAAGGTCATGACTCCTTAACTTTATTAGGACCAATGCTTGTTGCATATATATATATATATATATATATATATATATATATAAAAGGTACTGACCCTATCTTAAATATAAAACATGTACATTTTGTAAATTGTTGCTTATTAATTGGCCACCTTTAAACATATTTTGAGGATTCATAGTTGAACTTGACAAAGAGAATGTTAAATGGACATTAGGAGTATTTTGTTATTTAATTTCATTTGAAATCAATTATAAACTAGATTCACTTAACTTAAAAGAAATTTGGAAGTTTGACACCTTAAAATTTATTTGCTTTATTCTTTGTGGAATGATATTCTACTTATCATTTTATTGTTTGGCACGACTCATATACTTATGGAGTGCATCAATTTTAAATTTTTGAAATAACTATTTTTCCCATTTATATACTTCATCTCGTATTTATTATAATCTTCATCTCGTATTTATTATAATGTATCAACTAGCAATTTTCACAAATCAATAAAAACAATTATAATTATCAAATTTTTCTTAAAATTTAAGTAACGAGCTTGTACTTCCCCGTACGTTGCACGAGTTGATAATACTTCACAGTTTTACTCAAACATATTTTGCTTCCTAAGTGATGCAATTTTCTTGTTTTTAAGGAACATTAAAATATTGCTACCAATGAATGGTTACATATTATAAATGAAACATCAACAATATTAAATAACAATGTCTTATAATCGATTAACATTCATAAATATCTCTATATACACATTTGAATCTTAATTATTTTGCATGAGAATCATCAAAAGTTCAGGTGATTTCATGGAAACTAAAGAAAAAGTGAATTTACAAAAATGAAATAGAACAATTAGCTAAGAGTTTGCAATCTTAAAATGCCACTTCTGGTTCAAATAAAATCAAATAAAACTTTAGCTATGCCTTCATACATCCTGCACTGCATCCACCTTGGAATCCTCATCGAGTATTGGGAAGTATAACATCCACTTGTACCAAAAAAATTTAACATAGCAGCTTCTACCTAAAGAAGGAATAAAAGAATGACAAACACGTTAAATATGACCATATGCAATTTTTCAAAGTGTAGAATCAAGAAGACAGGGAAATTGTTCAAGAACAGGTATAATCTTGTATGAACCTCTAAGGCAATAAGAAGAAAGTCATCAAACTAAAACAACCAGGAATAACTATGGAATCAAAGATGAAGTAGAACACTATAAAAGAAAGTCAAATTAAAAAGTAAAAGCATAGAAAACATACAAGTAGTGAGTAAATAGTGTTACTCAAAGATATAAATTTTGTGAAATTTCTTAATTAGATTATAGCGGAAAACTGTATATTTAAGAATGTAGATATAGATTTAATATGATGTAGAAAAAGTGAAAGAATATAAGAATGGAAGCTATCATATTTTAGGAAACCTTAGTCTTTCATCCATGTAAATTAACAAACATTAAATTATAGCTTTTCCACATAACTTTGAAAGAAGCTTAGCAACCAAGGAACTTTATCTATTGTCTGGGCAAACTCACCTTTTTAGTAGAGGATTCCAAAATATACTTGTCAATATGAAGGTAAAAATGACAGGGGGTGGTCCTCATTTGAAAAGATCCCCTACCAAAAAAGTTTAACTTTGGATCAATGGTATTGTCCGAATGTCTCCCGGTGGCTTAATTTTCTAAGTAAAGTCTGTAGCAATAAATTTAAAAAATGAATTTACTTGGAGGGACTTCTATTATTCCTGCTTACTTTCAGTTATTGTTTACCTTCGTCCAACACCAACAAAATTTCAAAAAGGACGAATATAGCACTATTTTCAGAAAATTTCTTGTCATTATTCATCAACATTAAGAGGTCCAAGAGGATATCCAAAGACAATTGGCATGTCATACCATTTGAATGATATAAGAAAGAGTAAGATTAATGAATAATGATTGTAAAAAAAGATTGGTGAATAATGATAGAGATATATAATTTTGTCGGTAAATCAAGTATAACAAAAAAGACTCATTCTTGAATAGGTAAGATTACTCGGTTAAGAAGAAAGAATCAAACAATCAACATTTTTCTGCAAACCCCCAAAACATCATTAACAAATTATTCATAAGTTTGAAGAAGAATCTATCATCTCCAAATATTTTACTTGTTTATCCATCTTAGTATATACTCTTTCTTCCTTGCTCTGGATCTTTTGTAGAAAGCTTGAAGAAGTCCACAAAAACATTCAATTAGACACATGAATTGGAGGAGGTGTTTGACAAAAGGATGAAGCTAATTTTTAAGCAGACCATTCCTTCAACTTTAAGAACACAATCCATTCCTACATGAGCTTTAAGACACTACAGAATGTACATGTTTTTCTTCTGCATCAACTCAAGAGAATTTACAGGTTGGTTATGCATAATATATACATACATCTCATAACTTGACCAGAAATATGTCAGAACACAATTTAACTTACAAAATAAAGTGATCCAAGGACAAGAAAGTAAACATCCAAGCAACAAATAAAGTGATCCAAGGACAGGAAGATAAACGTCCAAGCACAATTGCCTCTAGCAAGCAGAAAGTAGCTTGTGAGAAACAAATAAACATCATTTGTGACTACTGCAAATAAACATGTTTATCAGTTGGATGCTTAAATGTGTATGAACCAACAGGTAAAACAATAAATGACAAGGAAAGTTTGTGACTACTGCAAACCTGACAAAAATAAAGTGGAGTTATTTTCTTTGTGCAAAACAGTAAGCCAAAAGCATTCTAACTTTGCGATTCAATTTCATGTTTTGCACAAAGAAAAAGAACTCCACTTTATTTTTGTCAGGTGGCAACAGATTCCAATAAGGAAATAATACAATGCTTTTGCTCTTTTTTGACTAAGCCCGTGACTAATATATTTCAAATTATGGAACAGAATCATGTTAATGCAATGAATGCTAAGAAATCCTATTCCCAAACATGAATTACATATATGTTTGTGTAGCTGGGGTTAATTTGATCATTTTTAACATTAAAAAAGTTCATATGTAATTTAATAAGAAATGTGAAAAGCACTTTAGAAGAAATTATTACAAGTGTATGACTGTGATATTATTCTTGTGCCAACGGTTTCCTCTATAGATAGTAGTCCATAACCTATTTGCCAGAAACCAAAGTAGCCTGCATAAGTACAAAAAGGATTTAATTGATCTACCATTCTAAAATGAAAACAAAAGGAATGGGAATAAGGGGAGAGGATAGAAATAACAGGAAATGGGTAAAAACAAATTAACCTTTGGCAAGACCGAGGGATTCATGGAAGAGGAAGGATTTTCAATTCATTGATACAATAGATACCATGTTTAAGCAATTTCTCGTAGACAAAATAGGAAGAATAGAAAATTCATTGAAAAAGATCATCAGGGAAGATATCATGTTTAAGCAATTTCTCGTAGACAACATGGTCATCAATGTAGTTTTACACTGAAATCAATTAATCTCTTTTATGTAGGCATATGAACTGTAGAAACAGTACTTAGACATCAAGATTGCAACCATGAAACATGAAATCAGAAATAACCTCAATGAGATTACATTTGAGTAAAAGGAAGTAGCAGGACCTGCCTTTTTTTGTGTACAAAATAACATCATCCAAAAAGATGAAACAACATTTAAGGAAACATAACATGTTAGCCATGGAAATAAGAAAAAGGAAAGTAACAATAAATCAGATGCTTGCATGAATGAAAACAGAGGAAAAGATTAAATTGAGAAAAACAATTCAGAAACAGCAGGACCGAGGGATTCATAAAAGAGGGAGGACAATGAATGCATTCAGAAAGTATACAAGGAAACTATCATGCTTTGGGAACTTCCTCCAGCTAACAATGGCTTTGGGGTAGACATGAAATGAGACTTAGGTAATGACTCTAGATTAATCCAACATTATTTTCCATTGATACCCATTATTGTTTTAAGCAGCTATGTGGGCTACACCATAAATGCAACTAAATCTGACTTCAAGCAACTACTATTGCAAACTAAAATGAGTCTTCAAGTACCTAACACTGCTCTTACATTGGAAGACGCAATAGTTATTAAAGAGTGCATGGTGAAGTTACACTCCATAGGCTACGTGGACTTAAGCTGAAACTTTCCAAAAGAGTGTTGTTTTTCATATATTTTAATCCAATCAGTCCTACCTTTAAAAATCACAAGTACGAATCAAATGCCAGCACAACTACCTTTTCTCTTCCTACTTTTTCTGCATGAAAGTGATGTCTCATACTGCCTTTTATGCATCATACAGAACCTAGTTGAAAGTATTGGTCAAGTCAAAATAAATCCCTCACATTTTTGTGGAAGGCAATGAAGTAATACCTATTCAATGAATACCCTTAGATTCCAAACGTAAACAGACTTTGCAAAAAGTTTTCAGCCTGCATTTAAACAAAAGACATTAACCAAAGGATAAAGAGACAACACACAATATGAATCCAACAACCAAACTACAGCCTGCATTGCTAATCCTCAAAAAATAGATCAATTATATCATAGAGAAAAAGAAAATTCAGAGAGGGTTATTGGCAAAAATATAAATTGATTGCAACGCTATCTATTATGTTAACATATGAAGTACCGTCATGGACAATGCCTTTATCTGATTATAGTACTGATCCTTCGTTCCAGGAAACCAAATGAGTGTAGGCACAACTCTTGGACCAAAATCAAAGACAACCCTGCACTACACCCCTCACGATTCAGCCATGAACATGACCTATAGTCACAGACAACCTACTTTGCATCTTGCATGATTCTCTGATGTTACTTTCAATGGCACGATTTAGAGGGAAAAAAAAGGAAATGGAAAGATGGCCAGGTTTTTTGGGCAGTGTTTCATATGGGGAGAAGAAAAAGGAAGGGTATAAGGGAGGACAGTGAGACAGAGCAAGATTATGACAAACAACAATAATAAGCCAGCGAGTTTCACCATAGAGAAAGCCTTGCTTTGGACATTCAAAACTTCTGCCACCAAAGTTTTCTGGCTTTTATGACCTTAACAGTAAAACCTTATGGGTGAGACATTTTTGTTAGCATTGATTTAAGTGTTCACTTCACTTACTAGATAAGGCTTGCTACTGGTGTTGTTTAATTCCAGTTTTTGCCATTTATGTAATCTCAAGTCTCAATTTAAGATTATGTTCCAATGATCAAATTCCCACTGTCTTACCAATGTCATTATGTCATCCTTGTCCTTGAAGTGATGCCATGATGATAGAATTGATTACTGCTATTGATGCTTGCAGAAGTATAATTCTAAAATCCCAAATGAATATTTGTACTAGAAAGTTAGACCCTAGGGGGAGGGATCAGCAATGAGTACTGTACGGCTAAAATTTTAAGCAGTTCTTGATGACTGTAATTCTTGAACCTAACTAACATGGGTTCAACAGGTATAATGTTTACATACTCAAATAAAAAAATATTTGAATAAATAATTGTCTTATAAAAATAACCAAATATACGTGTTAGTTGGTTAGAGGAAGGGTGTTGTGGGAGATAAGCGCGCACGTGTGTATGTCGCCATTTTGTGTGGGAGGCATTCATCACTTTAGTTTATGGGCTGGAATAGTAAAAGTTATTTGGTTATATCTCACATTGGAAACCACTAGCCTAAACTATGGCTTTATGGAAGATTAAACTCTCTAGTATAGGTCATTTGTGCACGTTTCTGAAAAAGATGGTAAGAAAAAGACCAGCCGTGACTGAAGCAAGAATAGGGGAGCTGCATCCAATACCAACTTATATCAATATCTGTGCTGCACAGCTACCACACAAATCAGAATTCAGATTGATGTGCAAATAAGTAACAAAAACAGAGCCTTTTTTTTCCCGTGGTAAGTACAGGAACTAAGAAAGGATCACAGACACACCTGAGCAAGCTGAGAAAAAATATTGGGAAAATTAGAATGAAGAACCTACAAAAAAAAAATATTTATTGAGAAGGATCATAAAAATTATAATTATTTTACAAGGACCAAATACAAAAATATAAAATTAATAATACTAAACCACCCTTAAGGAAATATTTTCTATTCTCTCCTACATTCTTTCTCACACTCTATTTTGAAAACTAACACAAAATCTTAAATTTCAATAAATTAAATAAAACATTTCTTAAGTTTCATTTTTCAGAAATTGTATAGATATATCTATGAAAAAAAAAATCACATTCTTCAATTTTTTTTTTCAAAATCATAATTTGCTAAAATAAAAAATAAAAAAATTATTATATCATTTTTATAATTTATTGTATATGTTAAATCGAAAAAATTTATATGATTTAATTATTTTTATTTTGGAAAAATTTTATGTGGTTTAAAAAATTCATTTAATGATAAGTAAATTAAAAAATATAAATAATCTATTGTATCCTTAAAAAAATGAAATGATTTTATTTTTCATTTTTATAAAAAGAGCTTAATGAATATCAACATTAATACTTAATAATATAAATCTGAAAACTTAATCATATATTTGTTAATTAAATGATGTATTTATTATATGAATATTTAACTTGTTGAAAAAAATTTAAAAAAATGAGTTTTAACCATAGTTAATTAAGAAATATATTGATTTTATATGAGTCTGAAACCTGGAAAAGAGAATGCACAATAATGTTACCTGTAAATGACAAATGGTTTTACTTTTAATTTTATTTATTTTTTTAATTATAAATGTAAGAGATAACACAAGAGGTTTGATTAGAGACACTTTAGTAATTTTTAATTTTTATTCTGATATTTTATCTTTCTAAATAATTACAATTTTTATGGTAATTCTAAGTATTTTTTCCTGCAGATGATTGAGGTAGAGATAGAGGGAGAAGGTCGGTATCTGTAATATTGGAAGGAAAAAGAAAAGAGGAGAGAGAGAGAGAGACATGGCTTTCGAGTACCCAACGAAAACACAATCCCTCATACCATTGTCGGTGGCTGCTTTGATCAGAGTGTTCAATCCTACTTCAAACACCTGAGTTGCTACCATTAAAACACTGCTACTTTTATATCTTCCATTATTGGTCTTCTTATGCTCTGTTTTCCTCCCTCCTTCCTCTGACTTTGTGTATCTTTTATCTTATATTATATTAGCATCCATTACTTTGATGTTATTCCTTAGTGGCTAGTAGCATCTAAAATCCTAGTCTCATTTATGGTGCCTCTAGCACCCATGATGTTATTTTTTTACATTTAACACCCCAATCTTATTTATCGTGTATAGTACTATATGCCCTATAAATAAGAATAGAGTGATAGTGCCAAAAAAAAAAGTTATAACACTGAATGTATTGTAATTAAAATTATGGCGATGGATGCAACTAAAAATTATCACAAAGGTACTAAATGCTACTTTACCCTTTACTTTTTTGTCTAGTGGCATATTTTTTTTCCAGACCCATATGCATAGAATATCTTTTATCTAATTTAACACATATTTATTTAATTTAATTAATTAAAAAATTAGAGTTAGTTTATATAAGATGAATTTTTTAAAATATCGTAGTCATGCATCTTCCTTAATTTCATCATTTTCTTTCTTCTTTGATTATTGTTGAGGTTGCATCAATAAGAAAGATAGATTAGAAAAATATTGACAAATTTGAATAAAGACAGGAGGAGAGCGAGTATATTAGTTGGAATGTTACTTTACTGTTTTTTTTATATATATATTTATGCACATTAACAATGTGTTGGGGTTGAGAGTGAATATTCATGAATTATCCCAAACTTTCAAATATGATTGACAAATGAACAAAAATTTAGAAAGCTACTTTCAAATATGAATAGAAGTTAAAGGCGAAAAAAATAAAAAGCCCCAAAAATTAGGTTTTTGCTTTACCTTGACTTTTAATTGGCCAAAAAATGATTTGGCCCCAACATAGCTTTTGATGACTTGATGAACTTAATGAGTCATGACAAACATGTAAATCTATTTAAGTCAAAAATTAAATTGATAGAATTTGAATAAACTCAGGAAATCAACTTGATAGATTTGATAATAAATTTAGTTTGATTTAGCCTCAATGATGAGTTTCAGGCATTGAGCTTGAGACTATTTGTCAAACATTGGACATAATTTTGATTTCTGTACCAACTTGCAAAGAGACTATTCGTCTATTTGTTAGCACATGTATCCACACAAATTAAAGAATAATAATTACTTCTAGTATAATGTAAAGTTTTGAAGTTGTAAATGGAAGAAATCACCAAGAGGGGGGTGAATTGGGGATTTTTTTTAAAAAAATTCTTTTCAAAGATGTTTAAGTTTTCAAAACTTGAAAAACAAGGAATGAAAAAGCAGGGGGGAAAAAACTAGACACAAAGGATTTATACTGGTTCGGTCTTAACCTCGACCTACGTCCAGTCCCCAGATATCTTCTGGGTATTTCTAGTATCTCAATAAACTTTAATTACAACAATGTAAATCACATGCAATCCTAATCACCTAGGACTTACTCCCATTTACACTTTGTAATTAAAAAACTCAACTCACAAGTTTCACAACCTTGAGTTCTTTACAAAACAAGTAATCAAAAGATTTTCGAAATCAAACTCTCTTAAAGAGCAAATATGAGTAAACATTGAAGTTCAAGAAGTAGTAGTTTACACAGCAAAGATTTAAAAGCACGAATGCAATCAGTTGTAATTGTGTATTTTGCTCTAAGTCTTCATGGATATTTATAGGTTGATTAGAGGAACTAGCCGTTGCATTTTCTTCTCTTTGATTCTTCAAAGTTCAGCTGTAAATCTGGAATATGACGTTGCATGTTTTTCTCTATTTCTTCAATTCTTGGTTGGAATTTTGGATATAGTTGTTATAGATAGTCTTCCAATGTTCTTGTCATTTCCATAACTTTATTAGACCGTTGGAGAATGATTTAATCGTCCTTGAATGGCCTGAGCTGAACTCTTGGGATAGAGGAGAAATTTTAGGCTTGTTCTTGGTTCTTTATTAATTACATTTTACCCTGTTAGATTTCTCCTTGATCTTTGCTGTGTTTATCTGAAACTCATGAGAAAATTGATCAAGTATAACAGAGAATAATTGTAGATTGAAATTATGAAACACATAAAGCAAATGAGATTAAATTGTAAGCTTCAGGAAACAGAGTCTCGCTTCTGTGTCTATGTGACTGGAGTCAACACGAGGTAACTGGAGTCAATTTGGTTTCAAACAGCTGAGAGTCTCTCTGTGATACGATAACTGGAGTAGCTTATAAGTGATTGGAATCATTTTCGACTATCATAATGTTCTCTGTGTCTTGTTGACTAGAGTAATGGTTTGATTACTCGAGTCATTCTATTCTGAATCAATACCTCAAGTTGCCTCTGTGACTGTATGACTGGAGTAAAAATTTTGTTACTCGAGTCATTCTATTTTGAACGCTATTTGAAGTCACTTGTGTGACTGTATGACTGGAGTAGCTTACTTGTTTACTGGAGTAAGATATGTGTCATATCTTCACTGTCTCATGTTGACTGGAGTAGCGTATTAATGACTGGAGTCATGAATCATTTAAAATCTG
The DNA here is from genome assembly GCA_037074495.1 of Acacia confusa. NCBI lineage: Eukaryota > Viridiplantae > Streptophyta > Magnoliopsida > Fabales > Fabaceae > Acacia > Acacia confusa. Next base: position 6,569,490 of record CM073513.1, on the reverse strand, counting down.
AGTTATCGGGTTTGGGCTGAAGGATGAGCTAAGACCAAATGCTATTGGAGTCATTAAATGACTACTGGAGTCAAAATAAGGTAACTGGAGTTGCATATTTTCACAAGTGATTTGTTCTGAGAGATTTATCTTGAGTAACGTTTAACACATTGATGACTAGAGTCATACGTGAGTTACTGGAGTCAAAGAGTGACTTTTACACAGAGATGACTGGAGTTATATATCCGTTACTGGAGTAATATAACTTGAAACTTGTTTTGAATCAAATTTTATTACTCGAGTAATGTGAGACTTACTCGAATCATTTCATAGAACATAGTGAGTAACCATTATATCAATCTTTGCAATATACAATTGTTAGTTATCATCAAAAGACATAGAGAACCAACAGAAGTATCAAAATAAATGTAAAGTAGGGTACGTGTATGTATATATGCTGAATATACTTCAATTACTAACAAAAAATTATACATCATCCCTTCAATCTTAAATATAAGATATAATTGATTTTTTTGCACATATTAAGAAAGCTAATTAAATTATTTTAAAATATTTACATTTATCATTTTTCTCCAAACCATTTTGTTTAACTTATAAACTAAAATATAATCTAAGGATATACAACATATGATATGATTAAATAATTTATTTAACTTTTTTACATAAAAACTCTACCTTATATTTAAGCATTAACGATGATATTTCGCTTTCACGCACTCTGGTTCAGTAGAAAAGGCTCTGCATTAGTAGAAGAAGAAGAAGACGACACAAGGCTACAGATTACTTTTCTCTCCAAAGCCATCTTTTCCTGCTGCGCCTGCCCCCATAAAACGCCATAAAACCCTATTGATATTACCACACCACCAATCACGCTGCGTCATTCAAAAAGAAATGCAAAAAATGGAAATGTTATTCACAATCATTTAATAACGGGTGAGCATGCAAAAATACTCACAAATTTTTATTAAAAATACTTCCAACGTTATATTTTTTTAATTTGAATGTGTAACGATACTTATATTATGAGCATTTAGAATTGAAATAAAAATGGAACACGGTTGAATATAAATTAACACCAGTTACATATGCATATGAAAAGCATCGTGGACCTAATCCCAAAGAATAATGATGTTAGGCTATATTTAACTGTCATGACATTTTTTCTTCAATTTTGAATAGTGATGGATATTTTTAACCCATCAAAAAATACAAAGTGTTGAATGCATTTTTAATAAAAATTTATGGATATTTTTACACGTTAACCCTTTGATAATTACATTGCAACCATATATTAGGAAAAAGTATCATAGAGCAGTAAATACCCAACTCGACTTGTAAATAAAAATTATTAAATTTGATTTCTAAATCACACAACTCAATTTGTAAATATATAAGTTTGAGTTATAAATAGAGGTGTAAATAAGTAATAAGACTCTTATCGGAAGCTTACACCTGACCTCCCTTGAAATTAGTTTAGATTATTTAGTAATTAGATCATACACAAAGTTATGCATACATATCTATTTTTTAGAAGGCATGCCACTTTAGTCCTATTTATAAGCCTATTTTGACCAAAAAATTTGATTCTATCAATAACTCATCTTTCAAGTAATAAATGAGATTATGATAATTTTACCTATATTAATTGTATCAATAATGAAAATAGAAAGAGTTGAAAGATATTCATGAATGAATGAAAACAAAGTTAAAAATTTACCCCAAAATCATTTAGCTAACTACCTCTCATTAGTATATGTGATTTAGTTAAAAGAAACTTAATTATAAATAAGACCAGAGAGTGGTAGCATATATACGTACAAGCTTTTTTTAATATATATATATATATATATATATATATATATATATATATATATTCAGGCTTTAAAATTTTACATCAAGCTTACGTCTATTTGACTAAAGTCTAATATATTTCCACTCCTAGTTATAAATATGATATATTGGGATTATTTGTATTTAAAAAATAATATTTGCTATATACTACACGTACCTTCCAAGAGCAAGAGATTCGCCTAGAAATGAAAGTCCCATGACAAGTGCGACGACCATTCCTAGAGGAGTGAACATGGCCACGTACACAGGTCCCTTCTTTCCACATGCCCATATTAACGTTATGCTTCTCATTGTTACCACAATAATGCCCTACATACACACACATGCACATATATATCAATGAGTTATTAGTCAGTGATATGGGATACTGTGTTAAATATACCAAAAGCAAAAGGGTTAAATTGTGTTCAACACCTTGTATTATCTTTTTATCTGCGTCCAACACTTAGAATATTTTGTGACGCAATTATTTCCTTGAAGTATGAATTTCTTTAGGAAAATTTTTGCTCATGAAGTATTTCTTTTAGGAACAATTTAACCTCGCTATTAACTCCCAAAAAATCTTTTAATTGAAGGTGTATCCACCAACACTTTAAAATATGTTTTCATTAGTAACTTTTGTGTGTTGAATGCACCTTGAAAAACACTTTAGGGTGTTAGATAAATCATAAACTTTGGAATACTAGACACACCTGAAAAATACTTTAGGGTGTTGATTGTAACTTCTTGATGCAAAACAAAATCATAAATAATCATATATTCTTCTGGTCTTAAATATAGGATCGAAGGTGATATCAAATTTGGTGTTTGTTTGTTGTATGCTTACAGAATATAATATAGCAGCCAACTCCATATCAGGCTGAAGACTCCAAGCCTGTGTGTTGTTTCTCTCAGCAACAAGAGCAACAATGGAGGATAGAATCACCACGAAGCTGCATGAAATGGTTGCTGTCATTACAACTTCTGGATACTCCTTCATTATCCATGTCTGCATAACGTGATGCGTATGTCATTTTTTTATTATTCCCGGCAAAAATATATGTCCCTTACAATAATATAATTTCAAGATAAATTTATAATTCAATCTATATAATTTTTAAGTGTACTTAATTATTCATAAATATCTGACTAATTTCCTGCTATATGATTTTTTATTTTTTTTATTATTATTATTATTTTGAATCGTAACACATGGAGTAGCTGATGAAAGACGCAGATCTTGTCAACTTTAAACGAATGGTTAAATAACTTTATCACAACACCCCCACACACAATAATACTGACAAAACTTAGAGGTCAAGTTAACTGTTAGTTCTTATAGTTTATTTACATTTTAATTTTGGTCTATAAAGTTTTAAAGTGGTGTTTAACGATATCAGTGACACATGCAAATTTAATACCATTAACTTTGAGTCCAGGTCCTTCATAAACTATAAAAACCAACATTTCAAACAGACAAAACTTAAAGACCAAAAACATCACTTCAAAACTTTAGGGACAAAACATAAAATGAATATATACTAATTAAGAGGATAAAATGTAATATTAAACTTTATTAGAATCATTAAGTTTCCTTCCATTGTTTCAATCAGATCCTGTATTTTTTTTAAAAAAAAGTGAAAAATATACATGAGATTTTCTTAAAAGTGCGCCTAACATAAAATGTTTTTTTGAGAGGGAAAAGTAAGTATGAACTTTCACACAAGATGCAAAACTATACATTGATCATTAGTTGACCGTTTATTTAAAAATTTTAAGGATTAACACAAATGTAATTGAGATTTTTCAAAAAAAAATTGTGCCCCATACAAATGGTTTTTTAGGGGGATAAATAAATATGAGCTTCTAAAATAAATTTAAAAAGACACATTGAGCATTAGTAGGCTGCTTGAATGTTTTGACTGAAAATGATGACATTGGAGATGATAGGAATGATTAAGAAATAATTTAGAGAGAAATACTTACTTATTTTAGAAGTACCACATCATCTGAACTTATGTCCAATGAAAATATAACAACTCATATCATTTTAATCTAAGTTAGTTGATGACTCATCTGGAAAAAAAAATTGTATCTTGTTTTTAAGAAAAATATTGGTTAATCATTTTGTTTTAGTTTCTTAAATCAAGATATTTTTTTTCTAAAAAAAATAAAATTTGATTTTTTTTAAAAAAAATAAGTCACCACCAAACTAGAATTAAAATGATATGAGTTGTTATGATTTCATTTGATAATATTCAAATGATGTGATACTCTTAAAGTACGCAAGTTTTTTTCTAACTTTGAATAATAATTTGTTGACTAGGCTATAGGGAAATTAATTTTCATCTAACCTTTTATCTCCGCTTCTTTAGAAAGAGGGAGGGAGAGGAGAGGAAGGGTAAAATGGAAATGAAGTGTTGAAGTGGAAATTAATTTCTCTTACCCATTCAACAAATCATTATTTCAGGTTATTTCTTTATCATTCACATTATTCTCTGTCACCGTTTTTAGACAAACAAATTCAAACAAATGATCAACTAATAATTTATATGTATTTTTGCAACTATTTTAAAAATTCATAGTTATTTTTACCCTTAAAAAAAATATTTGATGCTATACACACTTTTAAAAACTCATATGTACATTTTTGCACATTCACACTTATTTTTTTCATAAGTATTTGACCTCAAAATGCTGCTGTGAAAGAAATAGCTAGAACACAGGTTTGCCATGTACATGGCAAACCTGATTATGTATATAAATAGGTGGAAATGATTAGAGACACAACTAGCGATCGATATGAAGGAGGAAACATGCATGAAGGGAGTAAGTGATGTGTAAATTAGATTAAACATTAATTAAGTGCCATTAATTATGCAATAACTGAAGGGTTATGAATAAGCAGCCCCCACATGACATGAGATTGGGAAAGAGAAGCTGTAAACAAAAATGAAAAGATCAGATCTCACAAATAATGGAAAAGCTAACCCTACCTTTACGTTAAAAGCGAGAGAAACACAGAAGCTGCCAAGTAAAAGTAGAATGCCTCCAAGAATCCACTCATCTTGTGGCACGTAGCTCCCTCCCATCGCCCTTATTGCCTTATCGTCTTCTTCGACCTCGGAATTACCTCTTCCACTATTTGGCTCAGCTCTGTACAGAGTCACCATTAAAGCTCCTGTAAAGGACAATACTGTCCCTATACATTTTGCATGGCTGCTCACTTCCTTCACTTCCAGCTTCTCATATCTGCAATTAATATAAGCTACCCCCATGTCAACCTAGCTTTCACTCGATGATTACCAAATATCCAGTATTGTTGGATTACTTTCAAACAGTGTCAGGTATAATTGAAAGTTACTTTTTCCAAAAACATACAAGCATAAACTTGAAGACTTTATGCATGCTTAGATGGTCATGGCTCTTTAACTTTATTAGGACCAATACTTGTTGCATCACAAAGTAAAGATATATCTGGTTTAATTTGCTATGAGGTATTAAATATAACTCAAGTATAGATTGGTTTCAGGTCTTGTAATAGCTATCTTTTCAATTTATATATGGTGTAGGAGATGCATATTTATATATATCAGAATTTTGTGTGGGAGGTATTCTCACTTTAGTTTGTGGGCTACAATATTACAAGTTATTTGGTTATATTTCGCATTGGAAACAGGCTAACCTAAACTATATATGGCTTCAGTGGAAGATTAAACTCTAGTTTAGGTCAACGTTTAAAGAGATGGAGGGTAAAATATTTATTACCTGAAAATGATGGCAAGAAGGAAGGTAAAAACAGGGGAGAGATCAGACATAACTGAAGCAAGAACAGGGGAGCTATATCCGATGCCAGTATATATCAATGTCTGCGCTGCACAACTACCACAAATTCAACTAATTAAAATAGAGGATCTTTTTAATTTTCTTGCTGTGGTAACAGGAACGAAAAAAAGATACCATGTATATATACACACACATACCTGAGGAAGGCAAGGAGAAATATTTTGCAGATGATTGAGGTGGTGATGGAGGGAGAAGATCGCTTTCTGTAATAAAGGAAGGAAAAAGGAAGGAGGAGAGAGAGAGAGATGGCGTTTGAGTACACAACGAACACATAGTCGCTCATACCTTTGTCGGTGGCTGCTTTGATCAGAGTGTTCAATCCTGCCCCAAACACCTGACCTGCGACCAAGAGTACTGTTACTTTTATATCTTCCATTATTGATCTTCTGATGCTCTGTTTCTCTCTCTCTCTCCTTTCCTCCGCTCAATTCGCTTTCCTATTAGAGCATATGTTGCTCTTTCTACGTTCAGCTTGTCCCATTATTGTTTCAAGACAAAGTTATTCTACTTGCATCAGTCAACTCACTTTAGATTTTTTCAACCATATTCATCATTACGGCACCTCATGACCATGGGTGAGAAGGGGGCAAGTGCCCAACCTCATGATGACCAATGGAGTGAGGAGTGATATATGCGGATATTAATGGTTTAATGAAAAAAATAAATGAAAAGTTGAGATTAAAATTGGATGAACGGCCAAGATCACTCTTTTTAATGAAACCATGGGTTAGCCTTTTTAGTCAAAGTCAAAGTCCCTCTCCCTAAATATAATTATATTATTGGCATTATGACATATTTATTTTATTTTAACTTTCTAAATATAAAAAATGATTTGATTTGATTTGATTTTAATTCCAGTTTGATGGTGTTAATTTTTATTTGAATATATTTTTATGCCATTATTTGGGAAAAATGATTGGAAATTAAATAAGAATATTATTGTCATTGTAAATGTTATACATTTTGTCTCCCTCCTCTTTTCTCCCTTCTATCCAAACATAAGGAGAGATAATATTATCTCTTCACTTTTCCTCTCCCTCCATTTTCTCACCTCTATTTTTCCATCCCATAATTTTCTTTTCATCCAAAGTGTAAAAGTCAAGCTGCAATGACCATTCCTAAACACAGGCGTTATATATGTTTCTTATTGTTACCACAATAATGCCCTAAATGTGTGTGTGTGGATGATTTATTCGTCACTAATATGGGATATATATTGTGTTAGTTATATACCAAAAACAATACTCATAATGTATTTTGTTTATGAGACATAATTGAGGATATTAATCAGGGGCGGAGCCACACTTGTGACAATGGGGGCAAGTGAACCCATAAAACTTCTTCCTAACGTTAAGAAATAAAGGAAACAAGAGGGAAAGAAAGCTTAATGGGTACCTTTGGTTTTCAAGTTCTAACGATGGTGGAATTATCTTGCTGTTATGCCTCTGTTTTCCGTCACCAAAACAGAGTAGACGATAGGCTTCAGCTCTCTCAACTCTCACTCCCTTACTCTAACTCTCGGCCTCCCTCTCTCTTTTCTAACTCAATGTTTTCTCTCTGTTCACAAATGAGGGTAGCAACAAGATTGAGGATTATATAGCAGAAGTTTAAATCCAGTTATCTCTCGTTGAACCTCTGGTCCAAAGGTTTGGTGTTTCGAGAAGCATGGTGGAGCATGGTCTGATGATAAATCCTCTGCGTAACTCACAATGAAACTTTTATTTTCTACTGATCATCTGATATTTGCATGATTTATCCTCTGATTCTGTAAAAAACGCTGAACATCTTTCGCTTCTTCTTTTTCTTTCTGATAGTGTGTTACTGTACCATTTGCTGCTGTGATTTTTGAAGTCTTACGTGGTGGTTAGAGAATGTATATTAGATATAATAGGTTGGATGTTATAGGCCAACTGATTTTGGCTTTGTTGGGCTGAAGCAAATGGACTTTTCTTATATCTGTTTCATATCTTTCTGCACTCTTTCATGTTGGGGTTGGAAGAGAGGAAAAAAAAATGATTCATTGATTATATTATGGGTTCTCACGTGGCCATTTATTCACTGATGCAAGATATAGGATTTTGGGCTGAAATGGATCTGTTTGCTTTTTACAATTTGCTGGGCCCAAATGGTGAATGATACCAATCATTAAATATTTGAAGCAGAAGGTGATGACATGCAAAATAAGAAAGTTTTGCTTAATCATCTCCTTTGTTTCAGGGATGTATTTACGTAGGGAACAGAGCACTTTGCATCAATATGAGTATTGGGCTGATTAGGTCTTATATTCTTTAAATTATTCTTTAAATCTTAATGCATTTAAAACTTTTTTTTAAAAAAAAAAATCCCCTGATATTAATAGTGATCCTAAATGTAAGACATACTCCATCTAATCTTTAATATTAATATTGGATTTAATTAGAGAATTGATCTTGATTCCAAATATAAGGTATAGTTTTCATATTTATCAATATGTTCTTAATTTTTCCTTATTGATACTCTCCCAACAATAATCAAGTAAGAGAGAGGTGAGAAAATTAAGGAAGATTATTTGAGTGTTTTAGAGAAAAATCCTATTATATTACTAATTTATTTAATCTAATCAAATTATGTAAATAAGTTTTACTTTAAGGATTGAAAGGAGTATTTTTCATAGTATTTATTGATTTTTTTCCCTCATATTAGCCCTATTAGTATTCCCTCAACAATAAATTAAGTAGTAAAAAAAGATTGAGAAAGATTATTCAACTGTTTTAGAAAAAACTCATCATACTTAAGAGCTTAACATACTTCATTAATCTAAATAAATTAGTTAATTATGGCTTAAATTAAGGACTGGATAAGTAATAAATAATTACTACATTCGGTCTTAAATATAAAATTTGAAGAGACATGGACTCGTGGGTTATTTCTCTCAGAAAAAATAGCAACAATGGAGGATAACATCACTATATATATATATATATATATATGAAGAAGCTGCTTGCAATGGTTGCTGTCTTCATATATATATATATATATATATGAAGAAAAAACTCATCATACTTAAGAACTTAACATACTTCATTAATCTAAATAAATTAGTTAATTATGACTTAAATTAAGGACTGGATAAGTAATAAATAATTACTACATTCGGTCTTAAATATAAAATTTGAAGAGACATGGACTCGTGGGTTATTTCTCTCAGAAAAAATAGCAACAATGGAGGATAACATCACTATATATATATATATATATATATATATATGAAGAAGCTGCTTGCAATGGTTGCTGTCATCACAACTTTTGGATACGCCTTCACTATACATCCATGTCTGCACATTTTACGTACATAAACTGTACTATTTGCATTTTTTTATTTCGACTAGAAAAATATCTGTCGCTCGCCAAAAAAAAAAAAGGAAAATTGCAAGAGAAAATATATAATATTGAATCAATACAAGTTATACACTGCTACTTTAATTAAGCGTAATTATTTCAAGAAAATATCTTAGTAAATGTACCTTACTATGATTCTTTTTTAATCAAAACACAAGGAGTTGATGAAAGACGCAGATGTGATCAACTCTAAATGAATGACGAGAGTTTGTAGAACTGTGGTAAAAGTGACTCTTATTTCATTTGTCTTATTTGTAATGGGTGTGTTTGGAGAGCTAGCTTATTCAGTTTTTTCTAAAATTAAAAAGCTCAAAACATTAGTGAGGTCAAAAAATGCTGGGCATTATCTGTTTGAGTCACCCATCACGTCTGCTGGACTTTTTCAAAAAAATGCAACTAAACTCTGCTTAAAAGAAAGCTTGGAAAGCCCACGTTTTGGCAACATAACTCACACCGGGCTGAATTTAAATTTATTGCTTAAGAGGTTGAAACGGAGGTGTGCTTCGTCAAAGAATTTGGCTTCTTTCCAATCCAAGATAAAAAAAAGGAAATATAGTTAAAAAGAAAAACTATCTGAGGGACTCATTTGGAATTTAGCTAAAAGTTTTTTGTCTTAAGAAACAAAGCTAAAAAAAGTATAAAAATGTGTTTATGAGAAAACCAAAAAAAGAAACTGTGTGATTTTCTTTGATATCATGTTTTTTATTATTAAAAAACAAGAAAAAATTTTAAAAATAAAAAATAGAACAATTTTTTAATAACTTGTTATTTTTTAAAAAATTGAAATATAATATAACATTTTTATTAATGGCAATGTTATAATAAAGCAAATTATTCTTTTACCCTTTTTGCCAAAATTCTTACTTCATTATTTTTTATATAACTTTTAAAATAATAATTTAAATATTTTTTTATTTTTCTAAGAATATAAAAATATAAATTTTAAAATAATAATGCTTTTAGCAGAAAGGATAACAATAGGAGAAATTAATGTATTATTTTATAAACAATTATATCCATTAAATATATTTAAGTAAGGTTTGTCTTGTTTATTTTTTATATAATATTTAGGGTTTTAGTTTTCTCATGTTGCATGAGAAAACTAAACTTTCTATACACACATGAAATGGTAGGACCCACATATACATATACGAATTAATATATGTATATGTGGGTCCCACCATTTCATATATGTGTGACATGAGATAATTTTTTTCCTACAACATGAGAAACATTAATCCCTAATATTTATTTTTAAAAAAAATTAAAATTTTCATTAATTCAATATATACAACTAATACGTATATGTAGTTTCAATATGATTCATGTTCTTTTCAGTCATTTTCCATCTTAACTGACTTTTCAAATATTAATCTAAACACACCTCAGTCAGAAAAAAAGTCACTTATGCAAAAAGCCAAACGGGCAATCCTAATACACATCAGTTAACTTAACCTGACTTTTTTCCTAACTGACTTTTATAAAAGTCAGATAGTTTTTAAGTTACCGCTCTTACCGCCAATCCAGATTTATGAGATGGTATAAGGTGGGACCCAAGGTGGAAGAATATTATTTTCCCTTCTCCACGTTCTAAAATAGCTCAATCTGGCTTATCTGATTTTTACTCTATTCAACACGTGTCATGTGTTTGCCGCTTCTAGACGCCAATCCAAACGGAAACAAACAGATTTCCTGCCCATCCCATAGGCTGGGGAGCTCGTCTATACGGACAAGTTCCTGACTGTCTAAATTTTTTTTAATTTTTGTTTTTTATTTTTCTTACATGATAAAATTATTTTTTGAAAAAAATGTTAGTTTAAAAATTTACTTTATTTTAGATTATCTACTTGTTAAAATTTTTATTTTAAAAAAAATTTGGACTATCTAGATCAAATCTGGAAGGCCAGGAGCTTGTCCGTGCGAACAAGCTCCCCTGCCTATAGACAGGGAAATGGAGTCCCAATCCAAACATGCATGAGCTTTATAAATTAATAACACATACATACCTGTGTGTGTGTGTGTGTAAACAAAGATAGGAGGGATAAGGTGGGCGGCGAAGATGATGGAGAAACACAACGATGAAGGAAGGAGACATATATAAAGAGAGACGTCAATGTCGTAATGACAACCGAGGTTTCACTCCATTCGCAAGCAGATGAATAGAATTATATAATATCCAATACTGCTGAATTAATAGCTCCTAACCAATACTTCATGATATTTTCGTGTGTCTAAGAATTTTGCTAACCAAATTGGTCACATATTGCTATTGGATCACACAAAATACTACTCCCTAGTCCTAATTATAACATTAAGATAGTTGATATGTCACATATTTAACTTGTTGTACTATATTTGAAGTTTTCTTCTTCAAATGGTTAAATACTGGTATACATACGGCAACAGAAGGATACAAAAGACAGTGAGGATTAAAAAGACAGATAATAGTTTGCGGTTCAAAGAATCATAACCTAACATATAAGTATTCATTTTTATCACATTTTTGCCAGCAACTGGAAGGTGCAAAGCTTGATGGTGCCAATTTGCTCGGAGCAATCAGATAACACTTAAGCTGAAGCTGAGTAAAGTTTGGAGGTTAAACAAAGGATTGATCATGTCATTGTTATATCTCACATTGGAAAGCACGTAGCCTCAACTATGGCCTTACTGGAAGATTAAACTCTCTAGTATAGGTCGTTTGTGCACGTTTAAAGAGATGGTGGGTGATATTACCTGAAAAAGATGGTATGAAACAAGGTAAAAACAGGGGAGAGATTAGCTGTGACTGAAGCAAGAACAGGGGAGCTGTATCCAATATCAACATATATCAATGTCTGCGCTGCACAGCTACCACACACATCATCAGAATTCAGATTGATGTGCAAATAAGTGAAAAAACAGAGCTTTTTTTTCCCGTGGTAAGTGCAGGAACTAAAAAAGAATCACAACACACCTGAGCAAGCTGAGAAAAAATATTCTGCAGATGATTGAGGTAGAGATAGAGGGAGAAGGTCGGTTTCTGTAATAGAGGAAAGAAAAAGAAAGGAGGAGAGAGAGAAACATGGCGTTTGAGTACACAACGAAAACATAGTCCCTCGTACCATTGTCGGTGGCTGCTTTGATCAGAGTGTTCAATCCTACCTCAAACACCTGAGTTGCTACCATTAACACTGCTACTTTTATATCTTCCATTATTGATCTTCTTATGCTCTGTTTTCCTCCCTCCTTCCTCTGACTTAGTGTATCTTTTATCTTGTACTAAAGTAGCATCCATTACTTTGATGTCATTCCTTAGTGGCTAGTAGCATCTAAAATCCTAATCTCATTTATGGTGTGTCTAGCACCCCATGACGTTTTTTTTTTTTGAAAGTTATATTGAGCACCCCAATCTTATTTATCATTTATAGTACTAGATGCGCTGTAAATAAGAATAGAGTGAAAGCGCATGAATGCAACTAAAACATAACAAAATGTGCTAAATGCTACTTTACCCTTTATTTTTTATCCAGTGGCATATTTTTTTCCCGGATCCATATGCATAGTATATCTTTTATTAATCTCTCTGATTATTAATGTAACATATATTTATCTAATTTAATTATATTAAAAAAATTTAAAATTAGTTAATATGACATGAATTTGTTAAAACATTATAATCATTTATCTTCTTTAATTTCGTCATTCCCTTTTCTCTTTGGTTATTGTTAAAGGACCATCAATAAGAAGAATAAATTAAAAAATATTGACAAGTTTGAATAAGTACAGGAGGGGAGGGAGTATATTAGTTGGAATGTTACTTTACTATTGCATTATTTTTTTATGCACATTAACAATGTGTTGGGGGCTTTCAAATATGATTGACAAATGAACAAAAATTTAGAAAGCTAGTTTCAAATATGAATAGAAGTTAAAAGCAAAAAAATCAAAAAAAAAATTAAAAAAAAAAATCAAAAGCCCCAAAAATTAGGTTCTTACTTTAGCTTGACTTTTGGCCAAAAAATGATTTGGTCTTACCATTATCCTTTTGTGGTTATGAATCTTGTATGTGCTCCTACAAAAAGGAATTTGTCCATTTTTCAGTGTCTCGAAAGGGCGTGGAAACACATAAAAACTCTTGAATTGAAATGGAAAAATAGATGTAACTCCATTTACTTCGGAAACGGTAAGATCTTTAGCGCAAGAAGATCTAGGGGTTGATCCGTATCATCTTGACTTAGTTTTGATTTCTCTACTTTTTTAAGGATACTGAGTCGGGTTCTTCTCCTACATGTATCGAATAGAACATGCTAAGCTAAATCTTCTTCATGTAAATCCGCTTTATTTAGATCAGTAAAATCATGTGGTTTTATGAAACCATGTGCTATTACTCGAATCCGTAGTTGGATCGATCATCAAAAGAAGAATTAGGCCCAAAATTAGGATACATTCTGGGAAAATAAAACTTTCATTGAAGAGAAGTAAATAAAAGGCTTTCATAAAAATTCTCGTACAATCAAAAATAAAGTTTTCATTATGTACATACTAGATCATGAATTATTAACTACATCCAATCTCTAAAAGAATCCCAATTCTTGTGATGACTTGATGAACTTCATGAGTCATGACAAACATATAAATCTATTCAAGCCAAAAATTAAATTGATAGAATTTGAATAAAACTCAGGAAATCAACTTGATAGATTTGGTCATAAATTTAGTTTGATTTAGCCTCGACGATGATGAGTTTCAGCTATTGAGCTTGAGTCCGCCACACATTGGACATGATGTTGATTTCTGCACCAACTTGCAAAGAGACTATCCGTCTATTTGTCAACACAGGTACCCACACAAATTAAAAAATAATAATTACTACTAGTATAATTTAAAGTTTTGAAGTATCAAGATAAATGTAAAGTAGGGTACGTGTATATGTATATATGCATATTAAACACACAAATTAAAAAATAATAATTACTACTAGTATAATTTAAAGTTTTGAAGTATCAAGATAAATGTAAAGTAGGGTACGTGTATATGTATATATGCTGAATATGCTTCAATTACTAAAGAAAAATTTTACATCCCTCCAATTCTAAATGTAATACATAATTGATTTTTTATATATTAAAAAAATTAATTAAATTATTTTAAAATATTTACATTTATCATTTTTCTCCAAACCATTTTGTTTAACTTATAAACTAAAATACTCCCTCCAATCCTAATTATAAGACAACATTTGGGAGTTGGTTTTGATTCTAATTATAAGACAAAATTTTAATTTTTGTCAATTTCTTCCAAAAGTACCTATATTTTATTCTCTCAATTGTGTTTGATTTTTTATGAGTATATACATGTAGGTGCAAAAACTCTTCCCATCTGTGAAACTTTTAAATTATGAGATTTTAATTTGTTTATCGATCAGTTGACATTAATTTTCCAACACACACACAGAGATATATGTGTGTGTGTGTGTGTCTGCGCGCGCGAGTGTGTAGACACACACAGACACAATGATAGATATGTGTGTGTGTGTGTGTCTATGGGGGGTGTGTGTGTGTCGATATATGTATATAAAAATACATACATACAAATGTGTGTGTGTGTAGACACACACACATATACATACACACACCCACACATACATATATATGTGTGTACACACACACACATATCTGTCATTGTGTGTATTTATGTATATGTGTGTGTGTGTGTCTATGGGGAGTGTATGTGTATCGATATATGTATATATAAATACATACATACAAATGTGTATGAGTATATGTGTGTGTAGATATACATACACATATATGTACATATAGCAAGACCATCATTTCAATTAAAAAACATAAAAAGAAAAATTTTAAGTTTGAGAGGTATGTCACAAGTGATGTTGGTTCATTTTTATTGATATCATTTAAAATTTATATGAGGGCATTTTAGGAAAATGAGTAAACTTAACTAATTTAACTCTCCTCCTTAATCTCCCCAAAATTGATTAAATATGTCCTATAATTAAGACCGGAGGGAGTATAATCTAAAGATACACAACATATGATATGATTAAATAATTTATTTAACTTTCTTACATATAAACTCTACCTTATATTTAAGCATTAACGATGATATTTGGCTTTCACGCACTCTGGTTCAGTAGAAAAGGCTCTGCATTAGTAGAAGAAGAAAATGATGACGACACAAGGCTACAGATTACTTTTTTCTCTAAAGCTATCTTTTCCTGCTGAGCCTGCCCCCATAAAACGCCATAAAACCCTATTGATATTACCACCCCACCAATCACGCTGCGTCATAAAAAATGGAAAAAGTTATTCACAATCATTTCAACATGCAAAAATAATGAACCTGGCTTAATTAGGTCCGCTGCCCACCTTTGCACCAAAACTGTGTCGTTTTGATGTAGTTTTGTGCAAGTTAGTCCCCTTTCCCTTATAAAAACAATTTCAGATTCTGTCATGTAGTAAAAAGATAATTTAAGATACTGAATGATGCTGAAAAAATATTTTAAGATCTTAAAAAAATATTTTATGATGGTGAAAAAAATAATTCATGATATTGGCTCGAACTGAAAGGATACTTTAGGATACTGACTGATACTTAAAAAATAATTCATGATCTTAAAAAAGTATTGAAAAAATATCATGAAGCATATTTTTAGTAGTAGCCAATACCTAAATTATTTTTTAAGTATAAGTCAGTATCCTAAAGTATCATTTCAGTCCGAGCCAATACCTTCAAATATTTTTTTCAGTATCCTGAAATATTTTTTCATGATCCTAAAATAAATTTTCAATATCATGAAGAATTTTTTTAAGACCATTTCAGTATCATAAATTATCTTTTTACTACCCAATAGAGTCTGATTTTTTTTTTTTTTTTTAATAAGGGAAAGGGGACTGGCTTACACAAAACTGTGCCAAAACGGGCACAGTTTTGGTGCAAAGATCCGCAGCGGACCTAAGCCAGGTTCAAAACTAATCACAATTTTTTATTAAAAGTAGGTCTAATAGTATATACTTTTTAAACATGTAAAAGTACTCATGAATATTTAAAGTTGGAGTAAAAAATGGAGGATCATTGAATATAAATTAACACCAGGTACATATGCATATGAAAAATAGTATGGGCCTCATCACAAAAAATAATGATATCAAGTTATATTTAACTGTCATGACATTTTTTCTCCAATTTTGAATATTGACGGATGTTTTTACCCCATCAAAAAATACAGAGTGTTGAAAGCACTTTTGGTAAAAATTTATGGATATTTTTACTTGTTAACCCTTTGATAATTACACTGCAACCATATATATTAGGAAAAATTATCCTAGAGCAGTAAATATATACCCAACTCGACTTGTAAATAAAAAATAAAAATTATTAAATTTGATTTCTAAATCACACAACTCAATTTGTAAATATATAAGTTTGACTTATAAATAGAGGTGTAAATAAGTAAGACTCTTATCAGAAGCTTACACCTGATCTCCCTTGAACTTAGTTTATATTGTTTAGTAAATAGATTAGACTCAAATTCAAGCCTATTTAGATAAATAGGCATCTATTTTTAGAATGCATACCACTCTAGTTATATTTATAAGCCCATTTTAACCAAAAAAACTTATTCTATTAATAAGTCCTATTTCAAGTAATAAATGAGATTACAACAATTTTACCCATATTAATTATACCAATGAAAATAGAAAAAGAAGAAAAAGTTAAAAGATATGCATTTATAAATGAAGGCAAAATTAAAAATTTACCCTGAAATCATTGAGCTAACTACCTTTCCTTAATATATATGATTTAGTTAAAAGGGACTTATAAATAGAACTAGAAAGTGATAACATACAAGCTTATATATATGTTCATGCTTTAAAATTTTGTATCAAGCTTACGTCTATTGAACTAAAGTCTAATAATTTCCACTCCTACTTATAAATATGATATTTTTGGGATTATTTGTATTTAAGATATAATTTTTGCTATATACTACACGTACCTTCCGAGAGCAAGAGATTCGCCTAGAAATGAAAGTCCCATGACAAGTGCGACGACCATTCCTACAGGAGTGAACGTGGCCACGTACACAGGTCCCTTCTTTCCACATGCCCATATTAACGTTATGCTTCTCATTGTTACCACAATAATGCCCTACACACACACACACACACACACACACACACACACACATACACACACACATATCAATGAGTTATTAGCCAGTAATATGGGATACTGTGTTAAATATACCAAAAGCAAAAGGGTTAAATTGTGTTCAACACCTTGTATTATTTTTTTATTTGCACCCAACACTTACAATATTTTGTGAAGCCATTTTCCTTGAAGTATGAATTTCTTTAGTAAAATTTTTGCCCATAAAGTATTTTTTAGGCACAATTTAACCTTGCTATTAACTCTCAAAAAATCTTTTAATTAGAGGTGTATCCACCAGAACTCTAAAATATGTTTTCAGTAGTAACTTGTGTGTTGAATGCACCTCAAAAAACACTTTAGGGGGTTAGATAATTCATAAAATACTTTGGACTACTAGACGCACCTAAAAAATACCTTCTTTTTTTTTTTGTTTTTGCTCGTACACCTGAAAAGTACTTTAGGGTGTTGATTGTAGCTTTTTGATGCCAAACAAAATCATAAATAATCATGGACTTTTTTGGTCTTAAATATATGACATAGTTTATAGTACAATTTTTACAACAAACTATATCTTATATTTAGGACTGAAAATAGTATCAGATTTAGTGTTTGTTTGTTGTATGCTTACAGAAAATAATATAGCAGCCAACTCCATATCAGGCCGAAGAATCCAAGCTTGTGTGTTGTTTGTCTCAGCAACAAGAGCAACAATGGAAGATAGAATCACCACGAAGCTGCATGAAATGGTAGCTGTCATTACAACTTCTGGATACTCCTTCATTACCCATGTCTGCATAACGTGATGCGTTTGTCATTTTTTTTTCCTTATTCCACACAAAAATATCGGTCCCTTACAACAATATAATTCCAAGATAAATTTATAATTCAATCAATATAATTTTTTAGTGTACTTAATTATTCATAAATATCTGACTAATTTCCTGCTATATGATTTTTTTTTTTTTTTTTTGAATCGAAACACATGGAGTAGCTGATGAAAGACCCAGGTCTTGTCACTTTAAATGAATGGTTAAATAACTTTATCACAACACCCCCACACACAATAATACTGACAAAACTTAGGTCAAGTTTATTATAAGGTTAATATGATTGTTAGTTTTTATAATTTATCTACATTTTAATTTCTATGAAGTTTCAAAGTTGTGTTTAACGGTACCAGTGACACATGCAAATTTAACACCATTAACTTTAAGTCCAAGTCCTTTATAAACTACAAAGACTAACATTTCAAACAGATAAAACTTAAAGACCAAAAACATCCCTTTAAAACTTAAGGGACAAAACATAAAATGAATATAAACTGAGAGGATGAAATTTAATGTTAACCTTTATTAGAATCATTAAGTTTACGTTCATTGTTTCAACCAGATCCTGTATTTTATTTTATTTTTTTGGTCAAGATGAAAAATATACATAAGATTTTCTTAAAAATGCGTCTAACACTAAATATTTTTTTTAGAAGTAAAAGTAATTATGAACTTTTACATAAGATGTAAAAATACACATTGATCATTAGTTGACCGTTTATTTAAAATTTTTAAGGATTAATGTGCACAAATGCAACTAAGATTTTTCTAAAAGTGTACCCTATAGAAATGGTTTTTTAGGGAAAGAAAAAAGTAAATATAAACTTCCAAAATAAATGTAAAAACACACATACATTGAGCATTAGTAGACTGCTTGAATTTTTTGACTGAAAATGATGACATTGGGAATGACATGGATGATTAAGAAACAACATAGAGAGAAATATTTATATATTTTAGAAGTACTATATCAACTTTGTCCAATGAAAACATAACAACTCATATTATTTTAATCCTAACTAGTTGATGGCTCATCTGAAAAAAGAAAATCAAATTATGTCTTGTTTTTAAGAAAAATATTAGTTAATCATTTTGTTTTAGTTTTTTTTAAATCAAGATATTTTTTCTTTAAAAAAATTAATTTTTTTTTAATGAGTCACCCGCCAATTAATTAGAATTAAAATTATATGAGTTGTTATGGTTTCATTTAATAGAATTAAGATGATGTGATACTTTTGAAGTACATAAGTATTTCTCCAACTTGTAATAATAATTTGTTGATGAGGCTATAAGGAAATTAATTTTCATCTACCCTTTATCTCCACTTCTTTAGAAAGAGAGAGGGATAGGAGAAGAAGGGTAAAGTGGAGATAAAGTGTTAAGATAGAAATTAATTTTCCTTACCCATTAGCAAATCATTTTTTCAAATTATTTCTTAATGATACACATCATTCTCCATGTAATCATTTTCAATCAAAAAAATTTAAACAAATGGTCAACTAATAATCAATGAGTGTTTTTATATTTATTTTAAAAATTTATAGTTACTTTTTCCTGTTAAAAAAAAGGTTAATGTTTGGCACATTTTTTAAAAATCGTATGTATTTTTGTACACCTTAGAACTTTTTTTTTCATAAGCATTTAACCTCAAATGCTGGTGTGAAAGAAATAGCTAGAACACATGGCAAACCTATTTGTATATATAAATAGGTGGAAATTAAAAGATTAGAGACACAACTAGCGATCGATATGAAGGAGGAGACATGCATATGAAGGGAGCTAGTGATGTCTAAATTAGATTAAACATTAATTAAGTGTGATTGATTATGCAATAACTGAAGGGTTATGAATAAGCAGCCCCCACATGACATGAGATTGGGAAATTAAAGAGAAGCTGCAAACAAAAATGAAAAGATCAGACCTCACAAATAATGCAAAAGCTAACCCTACCTTTATGTTTAAAGCGAGAGAAACAATGAAGCTGCCAAGTGAAAGTAGTATGCCTCCAAGAATCCACTCATCTTGTGACACGTAACTTCCTCCCATTGCCCTTTGCCTTATCGCCTTCTTCAACCTTGGAATTACCTCTTCCACTATTTGGCTCTGCTCTGTACAGAGTCACCATTAAAGCTCCTGTAATGGACAACACTGTCCCTATACATTTTGCATTGCTGCTCACTTGCCTCACTTCCAGTTTCTCATATCTGCAATTAATATAAGTTACCTCCATGTCAACCTAGCTTTCACTCTATTTCCTATAGAGTACCAAGTAACTATTTAAAATATTTATTAATTTTGGACCTAATGAGTTAACTTTCTTTTTGTTAGAAATAGTAGTTTGTGCCTTATAATAAGGATAAAGATAAGGAGGAGTGTATCAGTATTGTTGGATTACTTTGAAACAGTATCAGGTCTAATTGAAAGTTACTTTTCCTAAAAACGTTTGTTGCGTTCATATAGGCTAGCCTAAACTATGGCTATAATGGAAGATTAAACTCTAGTTTAGGTCATTTGTACAAGTTTAAAGAGATGGTGGGTGATATATATTACCTGAAAATGATGGCAAGAAGGAAGGTAAAAACAGGGGAGAGGTCGGACATTACTGAAGCAAGAACAGGGGAGCTATATCCGATACCAGTATATATCAATGTCTGCCCTGCACAACTACCAGAAACTCCACTAATTAACATAGAGGCTTTTTTTAATTTTCTTGTTGTGGTAAGTACAGGAACGAAAAAAAGATACCATATACACACACACACACATACCTGAGGAAGGCAAGGAGAAATATTTTGCAGATGATTGAGGTGGTGATGGAGGGAGAAGATCGCTTTCTGTAATAAAGGAAGGAAAAAGGAAGGAGGAGAGAGAGAGAGATGGCGTTTGAGTACACAACGAACACATAGTCGCTCATACCTTTGTCGGTGGCTGCTTTGATCAGAGTGCTCAATCCTGCCTCAAACACCTGAACTGCTATCATTAGTACTGTTACTTTTATTTCTTCCATTATTGATCTTCTGATGCTCTGTTTTTCTCTCTTCTTTCCTCTGCTCAATTCGCTTTCCTATTAGCATATGTTGCTCTCTCTACTTTCAGCTTGCCACATAATTGTTTCAAGACAAAGTTACTTGCCCCACTCAACTCACTTTAGATTTTTTCAACCATTATCATCATGACGGCACCATATCATGACTTATTTTTTATTTAATTTTTATAGAAATAAGATAGTTAAAAAATAGATTATAAATATAATTTGTATTTGAATTGTCGATGGTAGAAGTGACATTTTTTCAAACACAGATGTATTTAGATTATTATTTGAAAAGTCATATGAAATAGAAAATGACATAAATATTATTAAATACTATAAAGATTATTTAGTTGTATATATTGCCGACAATAATATAAATCTTATTAAATATTATATGTTCCCGTCGATCTTAAATATAAGACAAAGTTGACTTTTTTAAAGAGATTAATGAAGTTAGTCAAACTAGTTAGGTTATAGAAAAAATATAAATATAAATATTCTAAAGTAATTTAATTAGTTTCTTTAATCTCTCTAAAAAGATTAACTTTATCTTATATTTAGAACTGGTGGCTTTATAAATAGGACTAAGATAAATAAAAGCAAAAGAAACAAATATAATATAATTAAAAAATGGAAAATTTCGCTTAAATACCATTTGAATTTCCTAAACCTAAAAAAGTCCATTAAACTTATGCAAGGATAAGGATAAGGAAATTTTGGAGAAAAGTCCAAACTTCCCTCCCCATAATGAAGATCACTAAACTTATCCTTGAAAAGTCCTCCTGTGATCACAACCTTCAACCTTAATCTTTTTCTCTTGAATAGTGAACACTAAGAAGATCCAAGGCTTTAACTTCCACAACCTCCTTAGAGACCAACAAAATCATGCCGAAGCTTTGGCTTTTTAGAGGTTCGATTCTAACGAATGTAGAGGAAGATCAGAAGAACAAGAAAGAGAAAGATGAAGAGAAAAAGGCAAAAACAATGTAAAGTTGCAAAAAGAAGTGTTAGTATTACTAAAAATGGGCTTGAACTTTTTCTTCCTTGAATGCTCACACTAGCATCATTGTCCCCAAATCGATTTGGTTGGGTTAAGGTTTAAATTGATATGATTCAATTTATTATCTACACACACAAAAATTAAGAAAAGAAAAGGAAAACACCACCTGAAATTCGAAATGAACAGTATCTAGGTTTTAAGAGGGGAAGTGAACAGTAAATGTGAGATCTAACAAAAGCTATGATGGGAATAATATGTTTTTTAATGTGATTAATAAGTTCAATAATATGTTTAACAAGTTTATTCATCAGTTGGAACTTATGTCACTCTGAAAATATTAAAATAAGAATACCATCAACAAAATTAGTGACGAGAATAACAAGTTTTTTAATATCTCTTAACCCTATATCCTTCTACCTATAAATTTAATTATTTTTTTTTATTTTTTTTTTCCAATTGCCAAATAAACCCTGAGACTTGAGATGTTCTGCTTCTACTTTCTATGCCACACTTTATTTTGAGAGCTTGGAGCACCGATCCTACATTAGGACAAATTATTACCCTCATGCATATTATCCTTCGCTAACCAATTTGAAAAGCATTCTCTGACCGATGAAAAAAGCCTATAACGTTTCTTTAACCTGCGTCCATGTTGATTCCTGTGCATCAATTAGCAAGCAGACTGTTTGTGTGTATTCGGAAAAATTATCCATAATCGTTTTGCTTGGGATATGTTCGCTCTATATTATTCCTATTTTTATGCGCGCACACACGTACCTTCTAAAGTCCCATGACAAGAGCAGTAACCATTCCTAAAGGAGTGAACATGGCAACGTACACAGGTCCCTTCTTTCCACATGCCCATATATGCGTTATGTTTCTCAATATCACCCCAATAATGCCCCACACACACACACACACATTTATGTAATGATTAATTAGTCTGTAATATAATATAATATGGGATACTGCATTATTAATTGTACCAAAAAAAAAACAAATAATAAATAATCAGATGAGATTTTAGAAGTTGAATGTGTAGGTGAAGTCTGAAAAATATGTTTGCAGTATGTATGCCAACAGAATATAAGACAACCAGAATCAATTACTTAAGTTTTTTTCAAAACAAAACAAAAATTTTCTCATATTTATGTTTACCTTGCAAAATCATTTAAAATAAGTTAATATAAATGCTTGCTGAACAACTTTATAGTAAATAACACTATTTCACACACATAGATCGACAAATATAACACATGGAGTTATTGAAATTTAATAAGGGAAAATTAGAATAAAGGACCTAGAGGAAAAGATATTTATAGAAAATGACTATAAAAATTGTAATTATTTAAAAGGACTAAATATAAAAATATAAAATTAAAAGTACTGAAATGCCCCTAACAAAACATTCTACATTCTCTCCTATATCCTCTTTCTCATTTTATTTTTAAAACTAATACAAAATTCTAAGTTTTATTAAATTAAACAACAGTTTTCTCAGTTTTTATTTTTCACAACTTGAATATATATCTATGGAAAAAAAAATTATGCATTCTTCAATTTGTAAAAATTATAATTTTTTTAAAATCAACAAAACTTTAATTAAGAATGGAATTATACAATTTTAATAAAATTCAAGGTCTTTTATAATTTATCATATATGTTAAACCAAGAAAGTTTGTATGATTTATTTTAGAAGCAATTTATGTGGGTTAAAAAATTCGTGTAATGTTAATAAAATTAAGAAATTGAATTAACCTATTATATCTTGAAAAAATGAAATAATTTTCGTTTATATTTTTATAAGAAGAACTTAATTGATATAAATGTTGATAATATAAATCAGGCAACTTGATAATATAAATTGGTGAAAAACAAAAATTAAGAAAAATATGAGTGTGCCAATTGTTAGTTAAATAATATATTGAAAAATAAGGTATAATCATATCATGATGGGCAGTTTTATTTTTAATTTTATTTATTTTTTTAATTATAAATACAAGAGATAATACATGAGGTTTGATTAGGGGCAATTTAGTATTTTAAAATTTGTATTATAATGTTTGGTCCCTCTAAATAAGTACAATTTTTATGATCATTCATAATAAATATTATTTTCTTTAGGTCCTTTATTTTAACTTTCCTATTTAATAAATGATTTAATAACTTTATAATAACTCTACAAACGTATACATGTACATAATTTTTTTTAAAAAAAACATAGCAGTGACTAATGACTATAATAAAGCTGGGAAAGATGAGTATCACGATGATGAAGGAGGAGGCATAAAGAGAGTTAGTGATGTGCAAATAAGATTAATTAATAAGCAATAATGGAGGGGTAATGAAATGCCCATGAGATTGGGAAAAGAGAAGCATAAAAAGAAAAGAGCAAATGCGAGTAGAATGCCTCCAAGAAGCCACTCATCTTGTGACACGAGTCTTCCTCCCATTGCCCTTCCCTTATTATCACCATTAACACTCTTCCAATACACTTTGCATGGCTGCTCACTTGCCTCACTTCCACCTTCTCGATCATATCTGCGAATCAAACTGTGTGAGAATTTCGGGCGTATCTGATATAGAATCGTGTATATCTCTACGTAATTATCCCCACTAACTGGACTACAGTTACAGACAAAATTATGAACGCAAAGCAAACGCACCACATATAATAAGGAGGGAATAAGTTTAGAGGAAGAGAATAAATTAAATATATTGTTTATGTGTATTATGTCATGTAATCCTCTGCAACCTAATGAAATCACGCGCGCGCACATATATATATATATATAGGGTTTCACGTGCCTCTTCCTCAACTGATGTACCTTTCCTCATCAGTCATTAGAGGTTGTATTGTATCGGTTCACAACACAATTATGGCATATTACGGCTATCTACACAAGCTTTTCTATTATTTCTATTTTGATCTCACTGCTGTTGGGATTGGACATTAGTGGACCAGCAGGTATATTTCAACAAGAACAATCTACCTCCGTTGTCAACCTAGGTTTCACTCCATTAAAAAATTATTCATACTCTACTACATTTATATATATATATATATATGGTGCAGGAGATGCGCATGCATATATATCACCATTTTGTGTGGGAGGCAGTGAGTTTGTTGGCTAATATAATAAATTAAAGGTTATTTGGGGGAAATTAAATCACCTAAACTGTGGCTGTAGTGAGAGAAATCACCAAATATGCACGTTTAAAGGTATGGTAGGAGATACCTAAAAAGGATGGCTAGAAACAAGGTAAAAACAGGGGAGAGATCAACCATGACTGAAGCAAGAACAGGGAGTATCCAATACCATGGCCAGTATATATATCAATGTCTGTGCTGCACAGCTACCACAAATTCGCAGTGTCAAATCATCAGAATTATTCAGATTGATAAACAAATAAGTATTTAAAACAAAGCTAGTCTTTTAGTTTCTTGCTGTGATAAGTACAACAAGGATAAAGGATCATACATATATAGATACCTGAGCTGAGCTGAGCAAGCTGACAAGAAATATTCTGGAGAGAGAAGGTCGCTTTCTGTAATCGAGGAAGGAAGAAGGAAGGAGGAGAGAGAGGGGCATGGGGTTTGAGTACAAGGGCTTCAGGCCCAATAAAGGCCTTTTTATGGAAGCCCATTACGCCTTCAGGGGTCATCTAATAAACATACATGATCCAGTTCACTGGTTATGAAATAAATTAAGAAGTATAACGAATTGGAATGAAGCCCGGGATTTGAATCTTGACACAGTCGTGGTGGTGGGGGATGCATGAGTTTGGGAAGCAAAGGTAACCCAAACTGAGATGGAAGTATATGTACTTTCAATTTTGAATTTCCTTCTGAAGCAAGCTCAAGTTTTTTGCTCTTGAACTATAGGTGAATCCAATCTAACTTTTAAAATTTATATTAAAAAAAATTGGAATGAAGCAGAAATTAAGAAGTAGCTAAATAGTAATTTGATAAGTACAATAAATAAGTAGCATGAGGGACGTCCTTTTGCTGCATCCAATAACACAAAAGAAAAGAAAAAGGACTGGGATTGATGAATGGGAGCACAAATTAATATGATTGGATTTTATGACAACCCTCCTGCCTAATTTTTTTTTATTAAAAAAAACCTCAATAAAGAAGAGGGTTCAAAGAGATGACATAAGTAATGATGAGATAACACTATTTCTATTTTATAATAAAGAACTTTTTTTTAGACCTAATTATAAGGTATGTATTAACAAGTTATTTAATTTTTAAAGTATGTACACTGGGTACAGTAGGGATAAAATTTAACACATTAAATTTTTTAGAAAGTTAATATATATAGTAAAACTTACCCTCTCACGTCATTTTTACAACAGATTGAAATTTGAATTGATTTTTTTTTTAATTATATCATTTGGGTTGTCTATTCATTTAATGTATTTTACTCCCATTTTTTCCCTCGATTAATTATATTATCTCCTCATCTTTTTTTTTTTTTTTTTTACTTTTTACATTTCCTTTCATATTTTCTCTTATCACTATTCTATTTTTTCCTCTTACTTGTCCCTTGTAAATAAAGACATCTAGGAAAAAATAATTTATTTTTTATATATTTATTACATTTAATTAATTTTAACTGTATTCTTAAACTATAATTGCGAGCTTTGATTATTAAAAAAAAAAAAAACTGAATGGAGCACTAAAAATAACTTGTAAATAAGATCGGAAGGGAAACAACCGGGGGGGACAGGTGGCCATCAACCCGGGTTTTTAGGGTGAGGACGGAGGTGGTGTTTGTTTGTTTGATATTATAATGTAAGTGTGTCCAAACACGTAACATGTTCCCTATGTCCCCTCCCATGGACTCCTAATAATCACTCAACCACCATCAACCCTTTCGTTTTGGGACACTCTTCCTCACCTGCCTACCAACATATTCTCACTCTAAGAAAATGTGAACTGTAACTAGGTTTGATTTAATACCAAAATTAAAAAATGTTATGAATATACTTATTATGTGGATGTCCATTGACTCACGGTCTCCAAATATTACAAGATGATATGAGATCCATGCATAGTACCATGCACAGTGATTTATTATTTGGTGGGACCTACATGCAATTATACACTCACAAGAATGCTTCACGGGAGAGTTCACGGATTGAATAGTTTTGTATTTTGGGGAAAACTACACCAAATGACCCAGAGGTGGAAATTACACTAAAGGCCCATTTTCCTTCTATAAATAGAGGGCTTCTGTAAACATTCAGAACACACTGAAATAGAATCTCTCTCTACTCTCTCTCTTTCTATCTCTAGATTCTCTTGTTATTATTCTCTATTTTCATTAGTTTCATATTACGTTATCAGCACGAATACTCTACCAAGGTAAGATTTTATCACCATCTTCTTTACTATTTGTTTATTTTATCTATCTGGGATAATCTTAATCACAATATGGAATTAAAGATATACTTTTACTGATTATTTTAAAATATCGGGTTCCATGGTTAAGATTTGAGATTATTTACTATTTTACTACGGTAAATAGTAATTTACTATTCATAGTAAATTTACCCTTTTTTCAGTAATTTTACATTTTATTCATCTGACTCCTACTTGGAAGTCTAGATTTAATCTTTCAGTAATTTTACTTTATTTACTATTCACTGTGAATAGTAATTTCTACTATTTACAGTAATTTTATATTTTGTTCATTTAACATCAACATGGAAGGTTTTACCTCCTACATAGATATCTAGATTTGATATTCTCTGTTTGCAGATATTGTTATTTTTACTGTTGCTAACATAACATTTACTTTTATTGTTATTAACATTTAATGTTATGTTATTATGGCCAGAAGCCATATACTTATATTTTCTTATTATGAAGTTATATGACCAGAAGTCATGTTGTTTTTATGGCCAGAAGCCATATAAATTTAATTTTCTCATTATGAGATATAAATGGCCTGAAGCCGTAATGCTTTAATTATAATTATTGTCTTTAATATTTTATTGTTATTATTATTCTTATTTTTAATTCATGTTTATTTTCTTTAATTAGTTTGAATCATGTCAAACCTTTCAAAAATTGAGTTTGCGGTTCTTGACATCACCGGAAAGAACTATTTATCCTGGATGCTGGATGCGGAAATCCATTTGAATGCCCATGAGTTAGAAAACACAATTAAAGAAGGGAATGAGGAATCCAATCAGAAAAAGGCCAAAGCCATGATTTTGTTACGCCACCATTTGCATGATGATCTAAAAGTTGAATATTTGACTGTAAAAGACCCACTTGTTCTTTGGAACAATTTGAAGGAAAGATATGACCACCAGAAGATGGTCATTCTACCAAAAGCTCGATATAACTGGATTCATTTGCGTTTACAAGATTTTAAATCTGTAAGTGAATACAACTCAGCTATGTTCAGGATTACTTCTCAGCTGAAATTATGTGGAGAGAACATTACTGATGAAGACATGCTAGAAAAAACATTCTCCACATTTCATGCATCTAACTTGCTCCTGCAGCAGCAATACCGCGAGAAGGGTTTTAAAAGATATGCAGATTTAATATCTTGTCTCTTAGTAGCCGAACAGAATAATGAGCTTTTATTAAAAAATCATGAATCACGTGCAACAGGTTCAACTCCATTCCTAGAAGTGAATGTAGTAACTAATGAATTTTCAAGTGGCCGAGGACGTGGACGTAAAGGTGGCTACAATCGTGAGCGTGGGCGTGGTCGTGGCCCAAATCATGGTGGATCAAATTCCCGCCCTAAATCGGGAAAGTTTGACAAGAACCCCAGAAGGGAAACAAGTGGACATAACAAACATGCTGAAAATGCATGTTATCGTTGTGGTGTCAAAGGTCATTGGTCACGTACCTGCCGTACACCAAGACATTTGGTTGACCTTTACCAAGAATCATTGAAAAATAATGGTAAAGGGCCAACGATTGAAGCAAATCATGTGGATAAGGCTGAAAATTCTGGGCATGAAGACGTTGAGATGGCTCATTTTGATATTGCTGATTACTTAGTATAAATCATTTTTCATGATTAATGATTATGTTTTAATATGTTGAAACTTTCTTCTGTTATATGTATTTCTTTTAATTATGTTTTATTTTTATTTTCATATATCTTTAATGAAGAATGAATCTTGTTGGCAACAATCCTGAAGATTTGTGTCTCGTTGATAGCGCAACAACACACACCATACTAAAAAATGACAAATATTTTTCTTCATTGGTAATGCGAGAAGCCAATATTCAGACTATATCTGGTAGTATAAATTTGATTGAAAGCTCTAGAAGAGCTAATATTTTGTTACATGAAGGAACAAAATTATGCATTGAAAATGCATTTTATTCTACCAAGTCAAAAAAGAACTTGTTGAGTTTCAAAGATATCCGCAGAAATGGATATCATATAGAAACAACAACTAAAAATAATCAGGAATGTCTTGCTATCACGAGTATAATTTCTGGTAGGAAATGCATATTAGAAAATTTTCCTACTTTTTCTTCTGGTTTGTATTATACATTTATAAGTACAATTGAAATACATGCTATTGTAAACCAGAAGTTTAATACAAACCATAAGTTTGTCAATGCAAACCAGCAGTTTGCCAATGAAAACCAAAAGTTTACTCATGAATTTAATGTTTGGCATGATCGGTTAGGCCATCCTGGGTCAACTATGATGCAACAAATAATTGAAAATTCATGTGGACATACCCTGAAGTGTAAGCAAATACCACAGTCCCATGATTTCTTATGTGATGCATGTTCCAAGGGAAAGTTGATTATTCGACCCTCACCAAGCAAAGTAGGAGGTGAATCTCTTACTTTTCTAGAACGGATACAGGGAGACATCTGTGGACCAATACATCCACCATGTGGACCATTTAGATATTTTATGGTCTTAATTGATGCATCAACCAAATGGTCACATGTCTGCTTATTATCTTCTCGTAACCTGGCGTTTGCGAGATTACTTGCTCAATTGATTCGATTAAGAGCACATTACCCTGATTATCCTATCAAGAAAATACGTCTTGATAATACTGGTGAATTTACTTCACAAGCTTTTAATGAATATTGTATGTCCCTTGGAATTGATGTTGAACATCCTGTAGCTCATGTTCATACGCAAAATGGACTTGCAGAATCTTTGATTAAACGATTGCAACTTATTGCAAGACCTTTACTTATGAGATGTAATCTACCGATTTCTGCTTGGGGCCATGCCATTTTGCATGCTGCAATGCTAATTCGCATCAGGCCTACTAGTTACCTAAAGGTTTCCCCCTTACAAATAGTTTTTGGTCAAGAACCTAATATTTCCTATATAAGAATTTTTGGATGTGCAGTATATGTGCCAGTAGCACCACCACAACGCACTAAAATGAGTCCTCAAAGAAAGATGGGAATATATGTTGGGTATGAATCTCCTTCAATCATAAAATATTTAGAACCATCTACAGGAGATTTATTTACTGCACGATTTGCTGATTGTCACTTTGATGAATCAGTCTTCCCAACATTAGGGGGAGAGAATAAGCAGCTGGGTAAAGAGATTAGCTGGAATGAATTATCATTGGCTCATTTTGATCCTCGTACAAAACAATGTGAACTAGAAGTTCAAAAGATAATTCATTTGTAGGATTTAGCTAATCGAATGCCAGAAGCATTCACTGACCCAAAGAGAGTGTCAAAGTCACATGTTCCAGCTGCGAATGCTCCTATTCGAATTGATATCCCTGAAGGACAACCTATTGTAAATGAATCTAAAGCACGCCTGAAGCGTGGTAGACCCATTGGTTCTAAAGATAAAAATCCTTGAAAGAGAAAAGGAGCTAAAAATATAGATGGTCAAGTTGAGGATAGTCAAGAAAAGTTAGTAGCTCCAGCAGAGCCATCTCTTGAAGAGTTATCTCCAGAAGAGAATGTTGTAGTCCCAGAAGAGACTCAGGTACCTAGAATGTATGAAAATAATGTGATCTCAATTAATTATGTTATGAATGGTATCCGATGGGATCGAAATGAAATCAACGTTGACGACATCTTTGC
Source organism: Acacia confusa (assembly GCA_037074495.1). Taxonomy (NCBI): domain Eukaryota; kingdom Viridiplantae; phylum Streptophyta; class Magnoliopsida; order Fabales; family Fabaceae; genus Acacia; species Acacia confusa. The sequence continues at coordinate 6,538,354 of CM073513.1, read as the reverse complement.
TAATCATATAGCACATGATGTAATAAATAATGAAGAGGATCATGAGCCTAAATCTATTAGAGAATGTCAACAGCGAAAAGATTGGCCCTTATGGAAAGATGCTGTTAATGCAGAATTGAAATCACTAGAAAAACGAAAAGTATTTGGATCTGTAGTCCAAACACCTGAAGGTGTAAAGCCAGTCGGATACAAATGGGTTTTTGTAAGAAAAAGAAATGAAAAGGGTGAAATTGCAAGATATAAGGCACGTCTTGTAGCCCAAGGATTTACACAAAGATCCGGTATTGATTATGAAGAAACCTATTCACCAGTAGTAGATTCGACTACTTTTCCTTATTTGATTAGCCTAGCAGTAAATGGAAGGCTTAATTTACATCTAATGGATGTAGTGACTGCATATTTATATGGATCACTTGATAGTGATATTTATATGAAAGTTCCTGAAGGACTAAAGGTGCCAGAAGCATCTAATTCAAATTCTCGAGAACAATACTCGATCAAATTAAATAAGTCCCTATATGGTTTAAAACAATCAGGGCACATGTGGTATAATTGTCTTAAGGAATATTTGTTGAAAGAAGGGTATAAAAATGACCCAATATGCCCATGTAGTTTTATAAAAGGATCGAGAAACGAATTTGTTATAATTGCTGTTTATGTTGATGATATCAACATTATTGGAACTCCTGAAGAGCTTTCAAAAGCAATTAATTGTTTGAAAAAAGAATTTGAAATGAAAGATTTGGGCAGGACAAAATTTTGCCTTGGACTACAAATCGAGTACCTAAAGAATGAGATCTTTGTATATCAAGAAACTTATACAAAGAAGATCCTAGAACGATTTTATATGGATAAATCACATCCATTATGTATTCCAATGGTAGTAAGGTCTTTAGATAAGGATCAAGATCCATTTCGACCTCAAATAATTAATGACGAAGGTATAGAAGAACTACTTGGTCCAGAAGTACCATACCTAAGTGTTATTGGGGCACTAATGTATCTTGCTAATCATACACTACCTGATATATCGTTTGCTGTTAATTTATTAGCAAGATATAGTTCTACACCAACACAGAGGCATTGGAATGGTGTAAAACAAATTCTTCGTTATCTCAGAGGTACAATGGATATGGGATTGCACTACTCAAATGTATTGAAGTATGAACTGATTGGTTATGCTGATGCTGAATTTATGTCTGATCCACATGATGAAAAATCACAAGCAGGCTATCTATTTACATGTGGAGGTGCAGTTATTTCATGGAGATCTATGAAACAGACTATAACAGCCACTTCAGCTAATCATGCAGAAATTCTAGCAATGCATGAAGCAAGTCGGGAATGTGTGTGGTTAAGGTCAGTAATTCATCATATACGAACTACTTGTCATTTATCTTCTAATAAAATGGTTCCAATAGTTCTATATGAGGATAATGCTGCATGTATTGCCCAACTCAAGGAGGGTTATATCAAGGATGATAGAACAAAGCATATTTCACCAAAATTCTTCTATACTCGTGATCTTCAACAAAATGGTGAAATAGATATCCAGAAAATCAGTTCAAGTGAAAATCTAGCAGATTTATTTACTAAATCTCTTCCATGTACAACCTTTGAAAAGCTTGTCCGTGGTATTGGTCTGCGAAGATTCAGAGATCTCAACTGATATTGTCAATAAGGGGAGTCAATACACGCTGTACTCTTTTTCCCTTATCTAGGTTTTGTCCCACTGGGTTTTCCTAGAAAGGTTTTTAATGAGGCAGCACTCAACAGTGTATCAATGAATGATGTACTCTTTTCTTTGGCTAGGTTCTTATCCCACTGGGTTTTTCCTAGTTAAAGTTTTTAACGAGGCACATTCATAAATGGACATCCAGGGGGAGTGTTATGAATATACTTATTATGTGGATGTCCATTGACTCACGGTCTCCAAATATTACAAGATGGCATGGGACCCATGCATAGTACCATGCATAATGATTTACTATTTGGTGGGACCCACATGCAATTATACACTCATGAGAATGCTTCACGGGAGAGTTCATGGATTGAATAGTTTTGTATTTTGGGGAAAACTACACCAAATGACCCAGAGGTGGAAATTACACTAAATGCTCATTTTCCTTCTATAAATAGAGGGTTTCTGTAAACATTCAGAACACACTGAAATAGAATCTCTCATACTCTCTCTCTCTCTCTCTCTCTATCTCTAGATTCTCTTGTTATTATTTTCTATTTTCATTAGTTTCATATTAAAAAATTTATATTTAGTGGTCCAACTATAAACTTATCATTCTAAATTAAAATTAAAAAGTAACATATATAAGAATTTCGGGCATACTTAGAATCCGACCAATTCGCTAAAATACCCAAAAAACCAGAGTATTGATGCGGACCCCAATCATATTACACAAGAAATACACCAGAGATTGGAAGAGATATATGATTCATAGGAAGAGAATATACTATAAATGAGTTTGAGTGTCATGCCACCTTACCCTGAACCCTTATGTAATCCAAAGGCGAAACTTAAGGGCTATAGGGTCAGTCGCCGTCACCGTTAAAATCTAAAGAAAAAAGATATTATATATATAAAATGACACTTTGATAATTTTATTATATTATTTGCCTCAAAAATTTCAAACCATGTGTGAGTGGGTAAACAAAGTTTACAGGCATGCTGCAGATGCTTGAAGAGGAAGGCATAAGACTACTAAAGAGGAACCCAAGCCACAATCTCAACCGAAACTTGTTGAAACCAAGCCATAATCGATGAAAATCTGAAGAATTTATGCATTTCTTAAAAGTGAATATACTCACTTATTGAAGAGGATGCACAACGGCGTTGTCTACACAAGCCATAATTGAATCATCGATGGCTTATGGCTACAAGATTGTCGTAGAAGGAGGTTTGATGGTTTGTCATGTCTTTTTTTTTCCCATTATCAAATCTCCGATATCCCCCCCCCCAAAAAAAAAATTAGTTTTCTCCTTTGAAGTATTGGATTTGAAACTGTATAAAAAAACTGGTTACCTAAAAAAATAGTTTTTGGTCGGTTTAATTGGTGGTTAACTATATTTGAGTGAATCAAAATACCTTTCATAATTAAATGAGATGTCTCTATGTTCAACTATTGAATTTCACGCTCTACTACTACTTACCTAAATTTTGATCTATTTAAGAAGTCAATCCTGTAGAGATAGTCATAGTTGTCTTTCTCTTATCTTGAGAAGCACAAAGCATTACTTGTAAGGAATAAAAAGTTTAACAAAGCTCCAATTCCTGTCAATCAATATTCCCTTTGTGTGATTTTGCAAGCAAGTATGCTCAATCTCTCTTTTTTCCCCCTTTTCAATTGATTTTAATGTTTTATTTTTATCCATTAACTCCCATGAATATATTGGAAGGTGCAAGTCATTTAATAGGGTAAATACTTTTGTGTTACAATTGATTATTAATTGTAAAAATTAAATAGTAAGTTCAATGATAACATTGTTGAATTATTTACTTTGAGCATGACTTTAGATCAATTTATTATATATAGGTCATTTAATATGATGATATTTGCAAACTTGTTAATAAATTTTATTTTACAGATTTCACAGAACATGAAAAATTGCATTTGAAGATTGAGCTACAACATTTTGATCTTGTTATTTCCTATACATCCAAATTTAATTAATTTACCAACTATATCTAAATTATGTCAAGGGCGCTAGCAAAACTGTCAAGAGCTACAACTTTCAAGTTTTGTATATATTAGGTCTGTATTGTATTTCAAGTACTTTTATTTATGATATAATATTTTTTATTTTCACCCACGGCATACAAGAGACAACCTGGCAAACTAAAACATCTTAGTAGCCAGAGGAAAAGAAAGCAAAAGCAATTCCCGTAATAGCGGTGAGCTAGAGATCCATGAATCGGGATCCTAATGTCACTACAAAAAAACTTTGAATTACCCACAGAATTATTGACGAAAAAAATTCCATTGAATGTTACCCACGCAATTCCGTGGGTAAAAATTACTGACAGAATTCTGTGGGTAATTTCTGTCGGTAAAAAAAAATTTTGTCGCAAAAAATGTCGTGATAAAATAAGCTAGTGCATTTTTTCTGACGGAAATTTTTTTTACCGACGGAAATTACCCATGGAATTTCGTAGGTAATTTCTGTTGGTAATTTGAAGTTTTTTTTTGTAGTGTGCATATAAATACAAATGGTCCAATGGGAGCAAAAATTTCCAAGAACATTTCATTTCTGAGCAACCTAACTTATGAGGTTTTGAATACGAGTGATTCTTTTTGGAGAAAGAATAGAGAATAGAAAAAGTTGTCATCAAAATTCCTAGGTCCGCTGGTGACACATATATGGTTCCATATATCTCTTTCTTAACATATTTGTAGTGGTTTAATGATACAAATTAATGACTAAGTGATTAGTGGTGGAGCCAGGAATTATAATGAAAGGGTCGAAAATAAAAAATACTATACTATAAATAAAAGTACTTAAAATACAATACTGACCTAATCTTTACAATTTTTTTTTCATATTTGTCAATGTTTTCCTACTTTACCCCCATTGATGCTCCCTTAACAACAATCAAGGATGCAAGAGAATTAAATATGGAATTAAAGAAGGTGACTAGAGTGTTTTAGAAAATACATATCATATTAATTAATTTAATCTAATCAGTTAGATAAATATATCTTATATTAAAGATAAAAAAAACATTATGTAAACAGTCAAATAACTCCTTATTATCTTTCTCCACAACCTGTGATATTTGAAGCTCATCAATAATTTTCAAAGCTCAAATTACTGCAAAAACTTCTGACATGAAAGCTGATTTAGCATTTATCCTCTCTCCAAAACCTCACATAAAGCCCCCCAAGGTAATTACATTATTCAAGTTGAGCCCTTGGTCTGGCTTACATCTGGCAAAGACTATACAACTTTTTTTTCCTAGACAATTGGAAGATATCACTGTTTACTTAAAAAAACGCAAGACTGTTTAAGAAATGCTTTTATCTAACGTACATAAGCCCTTAACGTAGAAGATTGATGGCCATATTAAAATGTTAATTGGAGAAGAAAAGTGGATTAATCAATAGAAATCCAAAGCACAAGCATGTTCAATAGCCAAGCTTAAAACAAGAGAGCAGATCATGGCTAGAACATGCAAGCTCATGGAAATACTAGTTTGATAGAGAACCGCGCAAGCCCTCCACAAACCAGAGGACAGTAGCCAGCCATGAGCATTTTGTTTAACCTTTTTCCAAACTATCAATCACAATTTTATTTTTTTTTGGAGGGGCACCCCTAGCCCCCCCCCCCCCTCCCTCCGCCCTGGTGATACATATCATAATCATCTATCCAAACTTTTCTTTTATTTATATTTTGACCCTAATCCTATGAGGCCTTGGTCAAATCCATCAAAAGTGTATCAAGCTAATATTTTCCATCATATCAATTTTCATTTAATTAGGGCGTGTTTGGTTTGAGTTGAAAGAATGGAGGAGAGACCTAAAAAAACTTAACTATTAGTAATTTCTAAGTTTAACCCAACCCCCCGGGGGGCGGGGGCCCAAAAAATCAATAATTGTCCCCATATACGTGTAGCGAAATAAATAAAAGATTCTGGTGGAATTAAGAACCGTGACAGCTTTGCTTTGACGTGACATATTATCAACACATGCAATTAAAACAGAGTCCCACCTCCCAAACCCCAGATCTTTACATCTGTACACTGTACTGAGTGATGAGTTAGTAAGGAATCATGCTCGCCTCTGTATTATTGTACGTACCCATTACCTAACATGCACTTAACGCCAACCAATATAAGGCTATCAAGCAATATATAGACCGATTATTATTTGAAACCTCTTGGCTTGCTGGGGATTTGGAACAACATCTATCTATGTTTCTAACATATAGCGTACAACACAACTATAACGTTGTTTTAGTAGATCGATATTAAAAAACATCACAGGCTAGCTAGATGTGAAGTGTGGACCTCTCTCCTCCAACTAGTTCTGTCCGACTTGTCTCAAAAGCACCGCGTACGATAACTCATTTGTGCGTGTGAGTCCGTGTGTGCCCTAGATATTGAGTTGAACACGCCTGTATCTCACATACATGCACAACAGCAGATGTACGTGGAAACACCTTCAAAGCGTGCAAGCTGGAAAATGTGTAATATTGTGGGTACGGAGTGTATGTTATTACTTGTCAATATGAAAAGTTTGATCAATCACTTTCAGTTTGACTATTCGAGGGTGCATTTAATTAAGTAATTTTCAAGGATATTGTAGATCCATGCATATTGAAAAAGAAATTAATGCTTCATGATGCTTTATAACTTTTTCGCTCTTATTTATATAGGATTAATGTTTCTCATGTTGTAGAAAAAAAATTATCTCATGTCACACACACATGAAATGATGGGACCCATACATATATATATATATTAATTCATATATGTATATGTGGGTCTTATCATTTAATGTGTGTATAGGAAGTTTAGTTTTTTCATTGAGAAAACTAAAACCCTATATATATATATAAGGAAAAAAAATTACTACAGTAACTTTAACATCACAGAACTTGCTCACACAGTAAACAAGTCCGTGATGAGAAGCTACAAATATAGGATTAGTAATGGCGATCAATGCTTTCGGTACTGATATAAAAAGTACGGACATTACATGCTGCCATTAATTTAATATAGGACCATTCATAATTTAGAGGCCTCAACTAAATATATCGTTAACCCAGTAAAACCTAAATTCATGCTCTGCTGTTTTACATACATACATATATATATATATATTGAGGATCCACAAAGTGAGTATATGTTCAATGAAACGATGGAAGTGGTGTGGCATCCAGCTTCGTATGCAGTAATGTTTCAATGGCTTTTCCACTTTAATTTTACAGCTTTTTTCCACCCATATTTGTCGACTGCGACAACTAATCATATAACTGCCCATAATTCCATGCATCCACCCACCAACACCTAAATTATTGTAAGTTTTCATTTTTTGTACTTAGCTTCCAATATTCATTTTGCGTTTGACCCCACACACACACACATATTGATTGCTTCGAGTTTTAATTTTAATCGCATCTTTGTTTGTGATGAAGGCTTATTTTTCAATAGTTCATGTGCTTGTTTTAATTTAGGGAAAAAAATATAAGAAAATATCACTTCAACTTTAAAAATTTTAAATAAGTGATTTCTTGTTAAAATAAGTTATACAAATTATGTATGAATGACATAACACCATATTAATTAAAACAGATAAATATAATTAATGAGATTGAGTTTGAATGTCAAGTAGACTTATGGATATCCTTCAAATTAATTTTTAAAGCCATCATGAAGAATTTACAACATTAAGCACAACATAGAAATAGTAGTCGTATATATATCATGTGAGCCAATTAATAAGGAAAATCTAATCCCAACCATCAGACCAAAACAATGCCAACCAAATTAGCATCCCTAAAGAGTATTAATTGAGACAACACGTTTGCTAGCTAGCTAGAGACATTATTAAGAAAACCACACACTTTGTCAATAAATACGCGTGTTTGGTTTTCTTCCTCTTGGCTCACACACACACACACACACATATAAAACATACACTTGAGTTTCTAGTGAGGCAAAATCCGTATTACAATTTCAACAGACACCTAATATTCTTGACCAAGTTTCTTATATAATTAACTTCATCCACATTTATAATATGTTGGCAACTTGGTTTTTTTAATATATATAAATACATTATTTTTTTAAAGGTTAACACAATCTTTAGTCCCTCAAATTCTCCCTCATTTTGATTTTGGTATCTCAAGTTTCATCCTTTTTAAAACATTGTTCTCTATCATTAAATAAATAATTGGATTATTTTGCCACTTAAGAAATCAAAATCTCTTATTTAAAACTTGATAGATTAAAATCAAAATGAGAGAAAAATTAAAAATCTAGATTATATTAACACCTTTTTTACACTAAAAGTTTTGGTGAGTTGGTAAATGCTTACCCACTAGACCAACCTTTACTAACACATGGCGTTATGTGACAATAATTGTGTGTGTGTGTGAGAGAGAGAAGACAAGTGGAACAGCTCTATCCCAATAAGATCCAAAGATGATGCTTACATCATCACCTTTTGCAGAGTCGTCCCTCTAAATCTGTCTCTCTTGTCTCTCACGCGATGCCTTGTACATATGCCCAATAATAGTATTATTCATCGCATTCTAACCCAACATGATTATAGTGAAGAGAAAAGCGTCTATAGCTACGTACATCTTTAGCCCTTTTTTCAACTAAATCCATTCATTATTATATTAATACGCAAATATATAACATCACCTCCTCTCAATTATTATATATTTGCACCATTCCATGATTGACACCTCTCTCTCTCTCTCTCTCTCTCTCTGGTACAAACAAACATAAAACACAAGCGGAGACAAAAACGCATAGGCATTTTGTTTGATATATCCTTATAGAAAATTAATCATGGAGACTTGCATGTGGTGGCAATATTATTTGTCACGCCATGTATATAAATAAATGAAGATGGTTTATATATAGGTTGTTTAATTTGTTACGGTAATTAATATCTTTTTCTTAATTAGGATATTCAAATGTGAGTGGACTCGAGTTGAGTGAGAAGTTTCATATAAGCTATAATTGAGTTTTTCTTGCCTAGGTTTTCATTACGCTCTTAAGATTGCGCAGATATAGAAGTAGGTTCTGCCTAGGTTTTCAGTCATGCATTAAGAAGCTCTTAAGTCTTGACAATCTCTTTTTAATTTATAAAACAATTATTGAAAGCATAAAAAGTCACACAGAATCAAACAAGGCCTATCTCTATATTACTCTAGCTCTGCAAGGTGACCACAAGAATCCCCCAGTCACTCGTATAATTTTCGCACATTGTGGCATCACAAGGGCCACCGGTACTATTATCTCTAATAGACGAATCAAAACACCAGCAGTGAAGTAAATATACGTAATCTTTTTATTTAATTTTGAAAAAAAAGGGAAGATTATATTCTTGAGTAGTGTCATTGTTTCTGGGCTATTGACTCAGTAATTATTATTACCTGCAACCGCAATAATTAATAAATTAAAGGAGTGTGATATATCACACAATTATCTAAGGTTGATGTTTCGCTTTCGCCTACTCTCTTTATACAAACAAGGTAACAATAATCATGATAATATATACAGTAACAAAAGGAAGAGGCGGCAAAAAAGAAAAGAAGAACACAGATACAAAGTTAACTATCCAATGCAAAATTTATGACCCTGCAGTACAGTGATGTGGTTAGATTGAATCTGATATATGGTTGCAGGAGCTTTATCTGGGACTAGAGTCAGTAGCTACCTTAAACAGTGTCAGAAAACTGAACGTTAAGTGACACACAGAAAAATGACTCACACAAACACACATTCATTTCTGCGTGTGAATGAGAATTGAGTTAAGGTTGTTCCGTAAATTTTCGCATAGGAGCTTTGAGCATCCCGAAATTTTTGTTGGATCAATTTTGCTCAAAAGTAGTAAAAAATGAGCAATGTCACCCCCTAACTGTGAAAAATATTGACAGTGATCAATATTATAATTTTTTTAACAATTAGAGTTGTTTTCTCCTATTTTAATACTTCCAGAATAATACTGATCTAGCAATAACTTAGGAATGACCAAAGTCTCAACGGGAAAACTTCCGAAATAAAACTGGACTTTAGTCCATGAAAATTTATGCAATGCCTTGAACAATAACTGAGGTGTAAAAGGGTCAAAAATGCAAAAATAACAGCTATATTATTGTGTGAGTACCATTGGTGGCTTTTGCTTCTGACAGCTGTACATGAACTTTGCTAAATATGAATTTCAAAGAAAGATGTTGAAAACTGAGGAGGAAGCAGACTTGGTGGGGGTCCCAGAAAAGCATAAGATATTATGAGTATTAATTTCAACTTTCATAAAAAAATAAAAATATAAATGTGAAGAGAGAGAGGATTGGAGGAATAAATGCGAAGTTTCCTTGTTGGTGGGTTTACAAATATAAAGGAGGATAGTGAAAGTGAAAGTGAAGAAGAGAAAGATCAGAATCTGTAATTGGTTTTGTATAAACTGAAGGCTATAGCTAATATGGAAGAACAAGGCAGTCCATTGGCTGCTACACATCTTCTTCAACACACTCTCAGAAGCTTGTGCCTCCATCAAAATTCCCATTGGGTTTATGCTGTTTTCTGGAGGATCTTGCCCAGAAACTACCCTCCACCCAAGTAAGCGTCAAGATTTAATTTTGTCACTTCAAAAAACACCAACATTGTACAACATCATCGTAAATAGTATTAGTTTTGTGCTGATGACATGTTTGTTTGTTTCATGGTTGGATTGGTTAATGTATAGGTGGGATTGTGTAGGTCAAGGGACTTATGACAGATTAAGAGGAAACAGAAGGAACTGGTACTGTGTTTTTTTGGTTTCTGAATTATCTTCATTGCAATTATATGAAATTTTTTAAATTTGCTATTGAAATGGGTTAATTAGTAATTAAAAGTTTAATTATTCATGCAGGATATTGGCGTGGGAAGATGGTTTCTGCAATTTTGAAGCTTCATCATGTGTTTACAATGGGAATTACTATCAAGGGTTGCAACCTGAACTGTTCTTCAAGATGTCACATGAGATCTATAACTATGGAGAAGGGTAATTAAGTTAATTTTTTAAATATCAATAATTACCAGTAAACTAATAATTACCCAATCACTGCACTGCATCATCATCATCATCATCATCATTATTCCCCCCTTGTTTTGTTTTATATGAGGTTGAGGCAAAGTTAATTAATAAGGTTTAATGGGCCAGCAGGTTGATAGGAAAAGTTGCTGCAGATCACAGCCACAAGTGGATATACAGCGAACCTATTGAAGACCAAGAAATCAACTTGGTGACGAATCAAAAACCTCTAAATATATACTTCCTCCTCCGGTTCTTAATATAAAATCTCATCTATTATAGCCTGTTATATTAAGTACTGGAAGTACATGAATTACCTTAAATTAAATGCCATATCTATCAATTAATTGTTCATCATGTTTGTTTAATTTTACAGTATCCGAGGACTTGGGAAGGCCAGTTCCATTGTGGTATTAAGGTATATATGAAACTGTCACTACCCAACCACTTCATATATATCATAAGATTCAGTAATAAGATCAATGATGTATATTGCAGACGATAGCACTGATTGGTGTAAGAGAAGGAGTTATACAACTGGGAGCAGTTGAGAAGGTGATAGAAGATCTGAGCTACGTGGTCCAGTTGAGATTAAAGTTGAGTTACATAGAAAGCATCCCAGGCGTGTTATTACCACACCCATCATCATCATCATCTTCTTCTGAATTAGGTTATTATGGAGTTTCAGATCAACAATGGCCACATGTACAGCCTGAACCTTTTCACCCATACTTGAATTTAAGTCCGTCAATGAGCAGCCTTGAGGCCTTACTGTCTAAACTACCTTCAGTGGTGCCGCCTCATCCGCCAACGCCTCCCCGGCCGCCACTGCCACCACAGTCAGAGTCTTTGTTTTTGCCATCTCAGGGAATGAAAAGAGGAGTGAACGAAGATGTTGATGAGGATAATGAATGTAAGCCTCAAGTGATGGTGGAGGTGGGTGAGACCAGCAGCTCCATGCATAAAGGGAATAATGTGATTAGCTAGTAATTGAAGAGGAGTAATGGAGGATTTTGAGTAATTAATTAAAGTAATAAACCCATGTTAGTAGCGTAAATTAGGCTACTCAATCTTGGGAGTAATCAAAATTTGCTATAGGTCCTATCGGTGTTTTAAGTAGTTAGATTCAGTGCCCAACAGCATAGTCAAATGACATGAAAGTTTTTAAGTTATAGTTTGATCCTGATATGTCCGATCCTAAATGGGACTGAAGATTCCGGATCAAAAGATCTAGGATTAGGACGGAGGCATTTGGAATATCCCTACCGCTTATAGCCTTAAATATTTAGTATCTATCCCTCTAATTAAGAAATATTTAAATTTAGTATTATTGGAATTTATTATGACATCTTGTAATTCTCTACAAGGTCTTTAGTTATTCTTCAAAATTACTCCGTATAAAATAATTATATATAATTCAGTTGGAGAGATATGCAAAAAAAAAAAAAAAAAATCAATATCACACAATATCAAGTATTTATATAGTTTTCAGCACAAATATTCCATGACTACGATAAATTTAACTTGATAAACCTTAGATGACCATTAAGAAAAATAAAATTTCATCATTCTTTCTGGCTAATGTAACATTTTAAGAAATTAAGTATGATCTCTACATCTCAGATCCCGTATCATGTTCCTCATAATAGCAGTCGCACAAAAAATTAAAGAGGACAAATATTAAAAATATTTTTCTAATTTAAAATTAAACACGTGAATAATTCAGCCAAAAAGAAAAAGAATTTTGTAATAAAATTTTCTAAACCATATATCTTGCCTTAAAAAGGTCAAATCCGATGGAGCAGGTGATAGATTTTCAAACAAATCTTGTTAAGGAGAATTCATTTCTTAAAACCATTTTTGTTGGATTATTCGACTTCCAAATCAAAATTATATACTTTTTTCCCCAGATTGGTGGTACTACTCTATGGGTCCAAAACGACTTTCTTTTCGGACTTACAGCCCATAGCCCCAGCAGTCGGATAAATATAATATTCTGATTCCTGGCATTGAGCAGAGTGGGCCCTATTTGGCCCATGGAAGCACTTATCCCAAGGGCTTTTATATGAGGTATCCATCCGTTAACAAAGCCTGTGGGCTTTATTTGAAGATGTTTTTGTGTCCAGAAGAAATAGCCAAATTTTTTATTTGTGGGTTATCCTAGTTATTTTATTCATGCATGTAATTTATTTTATAAATTCAATACTTGTTTTTATTTTTATTGATTTGGTCTCAAGTAAATAAATAAATATAAAATTACGTACGTACCCCCAACTCTAAAATTTTAAACTAAATGTTAATACTTTTATTGTGCTGTATTTTAAGATTCATAATCATATATCAATGAGAGTAATCCCAATGAATCAATCAAAAGGTAGAAGATGATTTATAAGTGGTTTTGACTCCATATTTCAAGTCTAAACCCAACTCTATCCAATATGGGACATTTTATATATAGTCAAGTTCTTGTCTAACTAGGGTCAACCCAAAATGAACGAGTTTAAATGGTTGGCAGCACAAGTTTCTTCATACTACAAGTACTAGTTGAATCAAGCTTTTTCAACATAGTGCGTTTATGACTCATTCCGCTTAAGGTTAAGGTATAATTTTGTCATTAAAGTTTTTTGTCTTGGAGCTGTAGGTATTCTGAAATTCTTTTTGGGATTAATTTTGTTCTGAAAGTATTAAAAAAAATGAGTAAATTCACCCCAACTGCCAAAAAAAAAAATTAATGTTGACCATATTAGAATGCATCAAGGTAAGTCTCACATTAATTATTAGTTTGGCGTTGAATTAAAAATTATATAAGAAAACGTGGTATGCCGCATTAATTGACTTGCATTTTTTTAGAGTGTCAACCTGGTATTAAAGTCATTGGATGAATGGGTTACAGAAAAAATACAGATGGATACCATTGAAACACGAATGCAAAGTCAAGCAATTATCGATGGAATTCAGAATAAGAAGGACATATATACTAGTGTTTGTTACGCTGATGGATTAATAGGGTTTTACAGGGCTAAAACACAAGGGGTCACACGGATCTCATATTTGAACCTCGGGGGAAAAAAAATTAACGTGAGACTTCTCTTGATGCATCCTAATAGACCACTAATATTTAAAAGCAAGGGCGTGACATTGTATTTTTTTTGGCACCTTTTATGGAGCGAAATTAATCTAAAAGAAAGATAAACTTTTGAATATTCACAGCTCTTACACGATCCACTATTGCAAAATATAAATTTTACTTTGTAAAAAAAAGTCTATTTACTAAAAAGAGAAGTAAAAAATATAGACAGTTGCATTTTTGTAATTTTGTGGAAACTTTTGATGTCCCAATTTTAAAAGATACACCAAAATCAAGGACTTTGGCATCCAAATTCTAAAAGAGACGACAAAAATAGTCTATTGGTGTCCCCAATTATAAGTTGGGACGCTTATGATTCTTCTCCCTCATCCGTGCTCCCTCCTTTCATTCCCTACTAAAAAAATGTCCTCCAGTGACTTCCAACTCTTTTGACTTGTCTCTAGCAGTGTCCCCAAGCCTCCTGCATACTCCCCGGCGTTTCGACTCCCTCATCTCATCTCCTTTTCCTTCATCTCCTTCATCTCGTACAACCAACACTCGTGGCTCTGATTCCTGTGGCTCCTTCAGGTAAACCAACACTTGCGGCTCCATTTCTATCGACTCCTTCATGAAAACCAACACGCAAGGGTTTGATTCTAGCGACTCCTTCAGGTAAACCAACACTCGCACCTCCTCCTTTCAACTCCCTCACCGACATTCGTGACTCCAATTCTCCTAACTGGTATGACTTCAACTCTTGTAGGTAAACAAAAAAAAAATGCTTCAAATTAAAAGATCAACTTTAATCGCTAAAATTATTGAGATTTTTAATTTTTATGCAAAAATTTACTTGTGTATTCAACAATATAGGTACATCTGAAGAAGATAGTTGACCTAGTCACTGCAAAAAAAACCATAATTTGTAGTGGTTAACTAGTAGCGGTTACAAAAAACCGTTGTAAACCTATGAATTTGTAGCGGTTTTACACAAAATCGCAACAAATTTATAGCGGAAGGTTGGCGCCAAAGCGCGGGCCTGTTTGCAACGATATTTGTAGCGGTTATAGCCAAATAAACCGTTACAAATGTGGCGCTAGCTTGGCACGTAATGACGCGAATGTTTGTGGTGGTTAATTTGTCGCGGTTTCTCTGAAAAACCGCTACAAATGTGACACTAATGTTGGCGCGCCATTAGTAGCGGGTTTTTTGTAGCGGTTAATATAATTTAAAAAAAACCGCTACAGAATTCCAAGAGTCTAAACATTTGTAGCGGTTGAAGTAGTGGTCTTGTAGTTAAACCGCTACAAATATAAAGTCCTTAAACTAAGTAGAAGTTATACCAAAAAGATTTATAAAAAAAATTTAGAAAAACACATTCATATTTGTAGCGGTTATTTAACTAAATCGCTACGAAGTGTGTAATATTAAAATTTGAATATTTCGTATCCCATCAACAGTCATGAAGTTTGTAGCGGTTTTTAGTACAACCGTTACAAAATGTGAAATTTTGATTATTTTTTTTTAAATACCAATGAATTTTTATAAAGGTTTTATAACCCCTACAAAACTAACAAAAAACCATTACAAAAAGTGTCACATAAACCGTTACAAAAAGTGTCATATAAATTGCTACAAATAAAAACCGCTATAAAATGTGTTACATCAACCACTACAAAAGTTACTTTTTATATCCTTATAAATTTTGATATTTGTTTTAAAAAATACCAATCAATTTTTGTAGAGGTTTTATAACCGCTACAAAACTAACAAAAAACTACTACAAACATAAAACCGCTACAAAAAATGTCACGTAAACCGCTACAAATGAAAACCGCTACAAAATGTGTTATATCAACCACTACAAAAGTTAGGCATATCCTTATTTATTAATTTTTTTTTCAAAAAAATACCAATGAATTTTTGTAGAGGTTTTATAACCGCTACAAAACTAACAAAAAATTGCTACAAACATAAAACTACTATAAAAAGTGTCACATAAACCGCTACAAATGAAAACCGCTACAAAATGTGTTACATCAACCATTACAAAAGTTACGCATATCCTTATAAATATCTCCACCACTCCCCATTTTACATGCTCCTTTATTTCTTTTCATCCCTTTCTTTTTCGTTTTCTCTCATTTATTCCCACCCCCGACACAATCTTTAATTTCAATGTTTTAGTTTTTTTCTTTTTATAATATTGACACCAATTTTTTTCCTTATACAATATTTTAAAGACATATATTTCCTTATCATTCCTTCTATCATTATCAACATTCTTTCTGTAAACAAATATTATCCCAGCGGACAATATATTGTTTTTGCTCAAAGGTGGACAACATAATAAATGATTATTATCTTCACATTCTCAATATTATACCTACATAATATTAAGAATACAACATAATAAGTCCTTATCTAACTTGATGTTAATCACTTTTAAAATATGAACTATTATCATTTAATTTGTATAATAAAATATTCAACATAATATTGTAACAATGGAATTAAGTTATGATTTTTTTTTCTAATTTTCCAATATTTTGTAGTGGTTTTAAAACCACTACAAATTTTATAAAATTTTATCCAATATTTCTAGCGGTTTTACAACCACTACAAAATTTTGACACCAAATTTTTTAAAATTTATCATTTTAATCGCATCTTGTAGTGGTAACTCAAAACCGCTACTAATATAGTAATGGTTTTATTACTTGAGTAGCGGTTTTAGAAAACCGCTATAAAATATTTTGTCACGGTGTATTTTGTAGCGGTTCTTTAAACCGCTACTACTATTATTTGTAATGGTTAAAACCGTTACAAACACACCATTTTAACTGCTACTAAACATCAGTTTTTTTTTTTTTTTTTTGTAGTGAGTGGGGGTGGTGGTGAAGTGACTATTGGGCAAAGTTGTGTCAAATGGCTCAAACCATGGTAGAGGTTGGTGGTTGTTTGTTGGTTCAATTTGGAGGTACAGGACTAGGAGGTGAGGGTGGTGATGAGCTAGTAGCTCGACTTTCAACATTGATGAGCTATAGAAGGAGGCAAATTTGGGTAGATTTGAATATTTTGTCTTTAAAAAAAATACTTATGGCGTCCCAATAAAAAAGAACGCCGTAATTCTCTTACATTCCATTTTAAAAGAATGTTATCATCAAACTTTACTGTGTCGCTCACATAGACATCCCAGTAAAAAAACATAAAAATAGCTTAAAAATATATTTTATGTAGTAGTGTGAAAACTTTTAGAATCAAATTGGACATAAATTTATGTTTACAAACAAAAATATACACACACATATATGATCAAGTCCAACTGTAGCCGATGTGAGAGTTATCACATGAAGTGCAGACACTTGATGACATGTTGGCATATATAGTGGGGTTAAAGGAGGGACGAAAACAAAGGAAGATATAGAGGGAAAACAAGTTAACATTGTCATCGTACATCTAATCTATATTTGTGTCCTCAAACCCCAAATAAAATTACACACATATATATTAATGATTCAGCTGTACTACGCATATGTGCATGCTCTGTAAAAGTAAGATATATACAAACCTGTCTGCAGTTCACCGGACAGTCCACGTTACGTAAGCGTCCGTGTGGTTTGATCGAGAGAATGAAAGATAACGATCCATTATTATATATTGGATACTCATATAGCTTCTATCACTTTTATGCGTGTTCACCATTTTTGTACAATATGAGAATCTGTTCTTGTTTACGTTACGTTTCACCCCTTTGTTTATATAATTTATGATTGTACATGTCGGTGAGAACGAAATTACTACTCTCTCATTAAATTCACACAAGTGTACTGGCTCGTATATATGCATCTCTAAAATTCATTTCCACCACTGCCCATATATATATATAGTACGTACGTCCCTGCATGGTTTCATTAAATTCATCGCAAGCTTCCATGGATCAGTGAGTCTGTCTAATAGATGTGTTTGGGTGGAGTTGAGTGCAAACCATAGCATAAGTGAGAAATAAATATTAAGAGTCATGCTGGGTGACATTGCTCTTAAGAATTATTCCGCAAGGTAAAATAAATTAACATGTGACACTCTTCAAGATTAAACAAGTTCTTTTACTAAGAGCAGGGAATAGAACAATAGAGATATAACTATATAACTAAACAGAAACGTGGGTGAGAGGGAGAGAAGAGCTCAAAAACTCGAGCTAAGTGTGCTAATACTAGCTTAGCACCCGAAACTGCCTTTTATCGACGGCAATCACTTAAAATATCTTGAGAATAAGTAATATGTAACTTTTAATAGCACTACTCACACGTTAACTATAGTAATTATATTTAGCGATGTGATGTGAGACTTTCTTGTGACATAAATATAACAAATTAAGCCAGCTTAATTAAACTTGTTGACGAGTGAATAATGAGTGGGGTGTAATGTAATTAATTAATTAGTAATATAAGTAATTAAAGTGATAGGGAGGAGGGAGACAAGGCGTGGGAGTAATAAGAGATGGACCACACAAGCATATGAGCTTAGCCATGGTTCCGCCCAACACGCTCCCAAATATCCAGCTTCACTTATATCTCTGTCTCTTCTTTTCTTCCCTTGCTATATTAAACCTTCACCCACCAACCATATATATATTCTAATTAATTCTCACTCGCATTCATTATATATGTACCTTACATCTTCAAATCATGATGTTACTGTTCCTGCCTATTGTTTTGTTTTCTCCATTTATATATGTATTTGTGAAGGAATTAATTGTGGGTAAGTTTAATTTTATTTCATGTGCAGTGTTTAAAGAACAGTTTCCACTGTTAACATCAAGTGATGATTAGGCTATGATATAAAGCAATTAGGTAAAAGAGTAATTATCTAGATTTGTCATGCCAACTATAAATATCCTAATTTAGGGCACAAAGGTTGGTGATGTTGAGTTATTTTATGCCCCACCTAGTCCTTAATTAAGAGAACTTTATAACTAATTTTTAAAGATTAAGAAAATTTGCTAGGGTAGTTATTTGTAAGAAAAATGTGTCGTTTAATTTCCCTAAAGTACCTATCTTAATTTGCATTGTAAAACTACGTCCTTGCTGAAAAATCTCCTTAATTTTTTTTTCATTATTTTAACAATTTAAAACTACTATCCTCTCCCTGTAGGAGAGAGGACCTAAGCACACCCCTATTTTTGTTAGGATGAGACTAGAACTCACAACCTCCTTTATAAGAGGTTGACATGGGGTGCCATTGAACGTAACCAAGATATATTCTTGGCAAAATCTCCTTTAATTTCGTGCCATTAACAAGGAAACTTTGGGCCAAAAAATTCAAATTACGTTGGAAATAAATTGGATTGAGATCATGATTAAACCAAACATTTTTACTCGCTCTTATTTTAAGTCGGATGAGATACACGTGTATACCAAGTATGGTCCAAAGAAAAGAGTGGTTTCATTTCAGCCATGCATTAGGAAATTAAATTGGGCAAATGAGCTGTGCAAATACATACAGGTCCGCATGCATGTTTGAGATAATCAATGGTACTTGGTGGGCTCAAATGATGTGTTGAATGTGGCAAAAATCCCACATCCTATTATCCTAAAGATTTCAGGGTCTTCGGCTATAAAAAGAGGAGGTCCCTCCTCCTTCTAATTCCATCCCTCAATTGCCTTTTCCTTCTATAAGGTATCTTCTCTCTTTTATATTATTTCACTTGTAATTATTTAGAGTGAAATTGGATTCAGATATTTCTTTTTATTGTTGTTTTATTTATTATTTATTAGTTTTTATTAGATATAATAACTATAATTTATTATATTGATAACGACTTCGGCAAGTGCACTGGTCGTTATAAGTAATAAAGTAGTGAGAAAAAGATTCTTTGTCTCATGAGGAATAGTACTCCAATCATTAATTCGCTATTTTCTCTTTAGTTGAATGAATCGAGTAATATGGGTTGAGTTGTAACTAAACAGAATTTAAAGAATTGAATAAAGAACAAGAATCCAAGATCAAGAATTTCAAGAACAATGTTTTAAAAAAGATAAGTGATCAAGAAAAACGTAGCTAGGACTTAGAATCCCCCTATGCTCCTTCAAATATTTGAATTGAATCTTTAATTGATTATTATTCCCAGACTGACGATCAATTCTCTAAAGTTAGATTAAGTCTCAATGTCTTGATGCTACCTTAGTCTGTTATCTTTGAAAACAACCTAATATTTTAGTATTGTTTGGAAAGATCATATTTTTAAACTAGAATTATGAGATCGCATAAACTCGTAAGACTATGTCTAGGTCGTAAAACTCTATGATGAATTAACGGTTATGGTTAAATGCATCAACATCTCTATTGTCATACATCAACCTATGAACAATCTAAAAGGTGATCAGTCTTCAATAAAGCTTTAAGCAAAGATAATTCATTCAATTAAGAAAATAAAAATCAATCAAGAATCCAAATAAATACTTTAAATTCGCATAGGATTCATCCTAGCCCTAACTACAAAAGAAAACTAGCCAAGCATGGCTAGGTTAACAGAATAAGAAAAAAGATGAAAATCAGAATTGTTCTTCAAAGATTAGGGAAGGTTGATCTCCACAATGATTCTTTGATCTTCTTTCTCCAATGCCGTCAAATTGTTTCTTCTCAGAAAGTTCTTTTTTGCTAGGGTTTTTCCTTTTTATATTCTAGGTCCAATTGAGCTTTTAAATCCCCTAAAGATTCTTAATTTTCTTTCCTTTTTCAGATCCTATAAACTTTCTAAAAATTAAAAATCAACTTTTTCGCACTTCCAGCGCCCTAGGCGCCAAATCCCAACAACCATCCAGAGAGTTGGCACCCTTCACGCCAATTTTTCACTGAGTTGGCGCCCTGGGTGCCAACTTTTGCTTTCTTTGCCAGCTTCTTTTCTTGTCTTTTTTCTGAGCTCTTCCAATTTGTTATCTCCTTGTAGATAAAAATCTGTAAAACACACGAGAATACTTAGCTTGTGAGGGTATGTCTGATATCAAACTCATGTTTTTTACTTATCATTCTCAAGCTTTTTAATTATATTAGATCAATTTCATGCTCAATTTGTGCCTTAATATATAGTAAGTTTAGCTCATCATATATTATAAAATTAAATCTAGAAACTTTATATTTTAGTATTGTGATTGTTAATATAATCAGGTACGTAAACTCTATATTCCGCCTCCGCAATGCACAAATCTTGATATATATTTCTGAGCTGAGACAATTTCCAACTCCGACCACACTCTTAAAACAACAACATGAAACATAACATGTAACATAATACCACATGTCTGTTTAGCATTTGATAACTCAAATTAAAGCAAAATTCATTAATTTAAGTAACTAAAATCATTCGATCGTATTTTCGAAGTTGTGGTAGTGGAACTTAACCGATCAGGGGAGGGGGAAAAAGTGAGACAAAGCACGTGAGAGATATAGGAAAAAGCGAATAAACACCACATGCACCAGAGGAAGAACATAACAATATGATCGCATAGAGGACAATATAACGCAGGTGCCTATACCTTAGCTAGAGCTCTATCCATGATCACTAATAATAACATGACACACACACACAGAGAGTCAATAAATATTGCAAAAATCACTGTATAACATCCTAAGAAATAAATGTAATCACTTAAAAAGTCTCATAATAGGTGAACGGTGTGTATTTAGTGTCATTTCTTACCTCAAAACTCATCGATATGTGAAGCCATATGTCGGCTAATGAAAAAAAAGAAAGACGCCTTAAAATTTGAGTACCTCTTTTTTTTGACATATTTTAAAACCATGAGGTAGGTGTAAGTATGCGGTTTTTTAGTGAAAATTGAATAGAGCTTTAGGGACAATATTGAAAACGATGCGCTGAGATATGGGAACCAAAGATACCTTTTATACATATAAGACCTGATTTTTAAAAACAATATATGTAATTAACTATTTTAACAAACTTACTTGATATAATTAAATTAGATAAATAAATCTTATATTAAGAAACAATGAGGGATTACATCACCTACTTGGGACCTCATATTCCTATAAAAATCTGAATGTGATGCTCTGATGTGTACGTACCTGATTTATGCGTCTGTCTTCTAATATATGTCTGAAGAAGTCGCCATCTGATCAAGCCCTCACATGGCATGAGGTTTCAATAACTCTCTGCAACTTTCTTTGCTTTCAAATTGGGGACCCCCCTTCCCCAACCATTATTTGAATTTTCATTGATATGTACTGATAAATTTGTATCAGAATAGTTACTATATATGTAGCTCTAGCTACATATATTGCTATATCTAGTTATTAGCTAGGGTTTGAGTGCGTGACTGGAAAAAATGATCGATCAAAGCTTACTTTCTATTGAATATATAGAATTAGATGGCTTTCACAAAACCCAACACCACATTAGTACTAATTCCTATTATAATGACTAGATTAGAGATTTATTTTGACTTTAAATAAGAGGTTTATTTTGATTCTAAAATAAGATCACCTCAATCTATTTTATTTTTTAAATTTATAATTTTTACCCCAAAATATCCTACTAATTCTTCGTATTAAGAAGGTAGTGGCATATGATTAAATATGTTATTTTTGTGAAACAAACACTTATTTACTACAAATAATTAACTTAACTAATTTTTTAAATATTTAAAAATTAATTATCTAACTCTTATACTATGGAGTATAGGTAATATAATCTTTTAAGAGCATTATTAATTAGTCAATCTAATATATGTAAAACTTCAAGTTTGAGATGTAATTCCATCATCGCTTTAATTTTATGCATCAACTATCAATATATGAATATATATATCGTATTATTATAAATATTTGTAACTTATATTTTGACAAAGGATTTTAAAACAAAAATGTTAATAATTAAATAGATCATATTTTTTGATCCTTTAATCTAACAAAATATCAAATTCCATTGGCCAAAAAAATATGAAATTCAAAGGACAACATAAGTATATATACTTAAAGTTACATGCAAACCCCTACGTAATACTCTATGATAAAAATAAAATCAACGTTTTATTCCGAAAAACACATAACTTCTCATTATTTAATTACAACTCATGTGATTAATTTCATGATAAATTAATTAAATTGATGGGTAATAATTAAGAGCATGACCAAATATTATTGGTACAACAAATGTATAAAAATAAAGGGTTAAGATGCAAAAATACACATAAGTTTTTTCCTAGGAGTAAAAATACACATATGTTTTTTTAGGAGCAAAAATACACGTGTGATTACCATTTTGGTGCAAAAGTCACATCTCACTGTTAAATCATTATTCACCGCCGTTAAATTACTGTTCACCTCATCCCTTTCTTTCTTATCACGGTGAATAGTGACTTAATGGTGGGATGTGACTTTTGAACCAAAATGGTAACTATATATGTATTTTTGCTCCTCAAAAAAGTATGTGTGTATTTTTACTCCTGGAGAAAAAACTCATATGTATTTTTACACCTTAACCGAAAAAATAAAAGTGCCGACAAAAAATAATGATTTACGTGCAATAATATTATAACATGCTTAATGTTGGGAAATGCGAACATGCATGTTTCTTGTACCCTAAAATTACATCACTTTGCCATCAATTTTTCAACAGCTAATAATAATGATTATTTTAAAGTATTGATTGTTATGAATATACTTATTATGTGGATGTCCATTGACTCCCGGTTTCCAAATATTAAAAGATGATATGGGACCCACGCATAGTGATTTACTATTTGCATAGTACCACGCATAGTAGTTTACTATTTGGTGGGACCCGCACACAATTATACAATCACTCACGGGAAGGAAATCCGTGAGTGAATAGTTTAGGTTTTTGGGGAAAACTACACCAAATGACCCAGAGGTAGAAATTACACTAAAGTCCCATTTTTCTTCTATAAATAGAGGTTTTCTGTAACTGTTCATTGATTGAATGAAATGAGAATCTCTCTCTCTACTTTATCTCTCTAGAACCTCTGCTTTTCTTCTTATTATTTTTATCAGTTTTATAACACGTTATCAGCACGAAGACTCTACCAAGGTAAGATTTTCTCACCATCTATTTCATATTTCCATTTTATTTATCTGGGATGATCTTAACCATTATATGGAATTAAATATCTATTCTTACCGATTATTTTAACATCGGGTTCCATGGTTAAGATTTGAGATTATTTACTATTTTACTACGGTAAATAGTAATTTACTATTCACAGTAAATTTACCCCTTTTTCAGTAATCTTTACATTTTATTCATTTGACTCCTACATGGAAGTCTAGATTAATCTTTCTGTAATTTTACTTTATTCACTATTTATAGTGAATAGTAATTTTACTATTCACGGTAAATTTATATTTTATTATTTACAGTAATTTATTTATGTTTATATATTCTTCCCACTTCTTATTCATTTATTTCATGGTGGCGTCATTAAGCTCCATTTGTAATTCTTTACTTACTGCTTTATTTATTTATCTCATGGTGGCTATACTAAGCTCCATATTGACTTTACTAATATTTAGTTTTATGTCACTAACATTTATTTTATTGTTACTAACATTTATTTATCTTTTATGATAGCACATTAGTATATTTACTAGTGGGTTCTATTTATTTATTTTAACATTTATTTATTTATTTATTTATTTATTTTATTATTTTTTTTTTATGGTGGCAACATTATTTATTAGTGGGCTCCATTTATTTATTTTATTTTATATTTATTTATTCTTCATGGAGGCACACTAGTATCTATTAGTGGGCTCTATTTATTTATTTTATTTAGAGTTTATTTATCTTTTATGGTGGTGACATTTTGTGGGCCCCATTTATTTTATTTTAATTCTTTACTGCTTTATTCATCTTTCATGGTAGCAACACTAGTATAGTGGGCACCATTTATTATTTACTGCTTTATTTTTCATGGTGGTAACACTTGTATAGTGGACTCCATTTATTTATTATTTATTTACTGCTTTAAATCCCCTTCCCTTTTTATTTTACCGTTTTCTATATATTATATATATATATTTACATTTGCATATGCATCTTCTTTCTTATCTTTGGATGAGATAGGTCTCGCTGTGAGTTTACTACCATTCCTATCTCATCTTCTTTTTATTTATCTAGCATGTTTATTTCCAGTCATTTATTTTATTTTATTTATTTATTGCTATATATATATATCCCTCTCCCTTCTTATTATTTATGGCAACGACACTAATATATACATATTAGTGGGTTCCATCTATTTATTTTATTATGTTTATATTTTATTTATCCTGAAGATAAACTGTTAAAAGGCCATATATATTATGAGATCAAAATGCCATAGAGAGATGAGGCATAAATTGGCTTGAGACTAAGAGGCAAGATAGCCTTAATTTCAGAGGCAAGATTGCCTGAAGCCAAGAGGCAAGTTAGCCTGATAACAAGAGACAAATTATGAAACAATATTTGATCCATAAATTTTGTATGTTATCAGTTGTATAAAGGCCTCAAAATTGTATATTTGGCATTAAATATTCCCTTAAATTATGAGACAAGGGATTGTATGATCATGATTGATATTATAAATAAATATATTCAATTTGCTATTGTAGTAGCAATATTGTGGATTAATTTCTTGCCATGATCAAACAAATCAGTGAGTTATGGATCATGAATTTTTATCCAACTTCATTCCCAGAAGTGAATGAAGCAAATATATTATTATAGTTGTTATGTGATTTCTATGATTATAACAATTTTTATAAATACGAGAAAAGAATATTCATAAACAAAATAATTAAGCAAAAAGAAATATTATTTCAACAAAGTTTAATTGCGAGTGGCTCAACATCATTACAAACTTTAATCATCTCATTCTGAAGATATTTAATGTCTTCTTCTTTTGCTTCTCTTGAGATGGGATCCAGATGAGGCAAAGCTCTTCGTAATATCGAGATTTGCGTCATAAGTTTCTTGAGCTTCTTGTGTGGCCACTCAGTTAACCCTCCTTTTTGATAGATTTTTTGTATGGTGTGAGTAGACATATTTAATTGTTTACTCGCTTCATCAAGGGTTAAGTGAAAATAATTTCTTAAATCATGGAGCGTTGTTTTCTTTATTCTTTCTCTTTGCTCCATAGATAACCTATATAATTCACCCTGGTTAAGGGATGAAGTATCATAGAGTATACTTACTGCAGGTTGTTTTCCTTTGCCTAATGAGTGTTCAATATTGGTTTGAAATGAACTTCCATGGAGGTCATTTGGATTTATAGCCCATTCCGAACCAACACAGAGAACCTCATGATAGGCTAATACAGGATCACGCATCAAGATATATCCTGATGCTTGTAAATCTATACAATACTGTGTCAGAAATTGTTTGATTTCTTCAAAATTTTTCTTTGTGAAATCAAACATTGGAAGCCTGTCAGTATTATAAGATTTATCCTGTACTTTTTCAAATAAAACAGCATGGGTAATCATACCTGTTCTTCTTCCGTGAACTTCAAGTTTATGGTACTGAAGTCCGTTGGTATGAATAATTTCCCGTAACACATGACAGCAACTACATTCCAATAAGCTAGTAGTTGCTAATTGGCTTGTAGCTGTTGGCTGGCTAATTGTTGCTGGCTGGCTAGTGGTTGTTGGTTGGCTGATTGTTGTTGTCGGGCTGGTTGTTGCTGGCAAACTGATGATAGTTTGCTGGCTTGTGAATGCTGGTTGATTAACTGCCGACACTATTGGCTGAACTGGATTGGTAGACTCCATTAGTTCTGCCATAGTTCTACACCTCTTAACAGGCCTCCTTGATGAACCTGCTTCAGTTGTACCTTCAATCCTTGTAGATTGAGGAAGAACACTTGTTCTAGGGGGAGAAGTAGGTACATTTGAAGCAGAAAGAGGAATAGTAGAAGGAGGAATAAACATCTCAAAAGGATTAGGAGATAATAAAGAGGTAAATGATAGGTTTGTCTGATCATCATACAACAAAGCATCAAGTAATGCTGTGTCAGATGTATCAGAAACTGGGATAAAACTGCTTGGTCCTGCCATGGCAATAGAATTTAGAGAAATATGTGTGAGTATCTGGTAGTTGATATTATCAGATGCTTGAGTGTTTGTGAGGCATGTTCGTTTGCCTTCTTCTATTTATAGTTGAATTAAATCCTATTGAATCTCTGCAGATTTGCGTATTCCTGTTAAATCTCTACAGATTTGCTCCCTATAAAGCACGAGCCTGGAATCTTTTTGACTTTATATGTATACGACAATCTGAGTTGTCGCGCCTGTGATTCCACAGTGATGCGCCTGTGATTACACAGTATTGCGCTCGTGAATCTGCAATTATACACCTGATGATTTTGTATTTAATATATATTTGTTTGTTGATTCTGGAAAATGGAAATTTTGTTACCAGAAGTAACAAAATTATGCATTGATAATGCATTTAGAAATCTGTGGAATTTTAATGAAATAGATATCATATATGCTATTATCATGGAATATTGTATGGAAATTTAATGATTTAATTTTTAAGGTCTCACACTTGAGGGGGAGAATAATATATATCAAGTGTGAATATTTATGTGATAATTCTTTGTGAATGTTTCTATATTGATTCCCCCAAAATGAATATTAGATTTGATGATAAATCATATGGAAAGTTGGCATGACTTATTTGATCATCCGAGTCATATATTATGTGCTGCTTGTTCTCAGATAGACATAATTATTGGAAATGGATCTCTGGAAATATATCAAATTGAAAGTTTACATATGAGATTATAAATCTGCAAAGTTTGCAGTGATGTTTGCAACTAGAAGTTTGCAATATATTATGCGCGCAATTTCCAGATTGAATGATCCAGAAATAATGTATTAAAGTATCCATGAATGGATAGATCAATGATTATGAGAACAAAATTTATATGTTGTGTATATTTGCAGCAATTATATAAGCCAACAGAATTCTCCCTGTATAATTGGTTTTTGGTCAGGAGCCAGATTAATTCTATCTTGAAATGTTTTAAATGTGTAATGATTATTAATCTATTACAATGCATAAAGATGGATATACAAAGAAAATTGATGATTTGATGAGGGGGAGAAAAATAAGCAGATTGGGTAAAGATAAAGTGAAATGAATTATTATTGGCTCTTATTGATCCTCGTACAAAGAAATGTGCACTAAAAGTTCAAAATGATAATTCAATTTCAAAGTTTAGTTAATAGAATGCCAGAAGCATTTACTGACCTAAAGAAAGTGACAAAGTCACATATCCCAACTGCAAATGCTCCTATATGAATTGTTATAAAGCACTCCTGAAGCGTTGCAGGTCCATCGGTTTTAAAAGATAAAAATCCTCAAAAGAGAAAAGGAGCTATAAAATATAGATGATTAAGTCGAGGATAATTAAGTAAAGCTCCAGAAGAGTTATCTTTTGATGAGATGTTATCTCCAGAAGAGATATTACAAGAAAAGTGTATTGTGGTCCAAGAGAGACCTAGGTACCTAATATATGTGAATATAATGAGATCTCAATAAATTATGAATGAAATCCGATGGGACTGAAAATGAAGTCGACGTTAATAATATCTATGATAGCATATGCTGCAATGAATGATAATGAGGATCATGAGCCACAATATATTTGTATGTGCTAGAAGCACAAAAGGCGCCAGAAACACATATGTCCCAAAAGGACTCAAGATGATAGTGCATATAGCATCATTATCTGAATAAACATTTATTGAATTTCTATATGCACATATATATTTATGAAAAGATTATTATGACTTTACTTGACAGATTTAGATCTTGCAGGTATATAATGAACAATCAAATTGGGCGTTTCTAATAGAATATTTGATGACAGAAAGTATAATATGCTCAGAAAGACATTGAAGCAATATAGTCATCAGGGGGAGCAACACTGATGTAATCAAGAGGGGGAGACGATACACGCTGTACTCTTTTTCCCTTATCTGGGTTTTATCCCACTGGGTTTTTCCTAGAAAGGTTTTTAATGAGGCAGCACTAGAAAGTGTATCAATGGATGATGTACTCTTTTCTTTGGCTAGGTTTTTATCCCACTGGGTTTTTCCTAGTTAAAGTTTTTAACGAGGCACATTCATAAATGGACATCCAAGGGGGAGTGTTATGAATATACTTATTATGTGGATGTCCATTGACTCCCGGTTTCCAAATATTAAAAGATGATATGGGACCCACGCATAGTGATTTACTATTTGCATAGTACCACGCATAGTAGTTTACTATTTGGTGGGACCCGCACACAATTATACAATCACTCACGGGAAGGAAATCCGTGAGTGAATAGTTTAGGTTTTTGGGGAAAACTACACCAAATGACCCAGAGGTAGAAATTACACTAAAGTCCCATTTTTCTTCTATAAATAGAGGTTTTCTGTAACTGTTCATTGATTGAATGAAATGAGAATCTCTCTCTCTACTTTATCTCTCTAGAACCTCTGCTTTTCTTCTTATTATTTTTATCAGTTTTATAACATTGATGACTATATATGGTGTGGCGGAAACGAAACCTCGTTCTTATATATATGTTTTATTTTGATTTTTTGAACATTATACCAACAGTCAAAGATTTGAACAAAAAAACATTCCGTTGAAGAGGCAATATGCATATATTGCAACATATATACTGTACCCGTAGTTTATTAAATTAAAGCTGCATCTGATCTTCCTCTCAAATACTGTTCTCTCCATTTATTTTTATCTTTCGGTTTAATTCTCATAATTTGATATAAAACATTATTACCAACTGTGTGTGTGTAACGGCAAAAAAGCTCTAGAAAATAAGGATATTTGAGATGATTTAGAATGCATGCATTTCCCTGCATTATTGATAAAAATGAATTATTGAATTTAATTATATAATTATAATATACCCATTTCTGAGTATAAATACTACACACACACACATGTGTGTGTGAAGCATTGCAGTAGTTGGCAAAAATCTTGCCCATACTCTCTCTCATACACACACCTTGCGATATTTTAATCTAATCTCCATATGACACACAAAAATGTTCTGTTTTGAATCAATCTAACCTAATATAGAGGAAAGTAAAACAGAATCAAGAGAGATATGTCAATAATGGATGGCCCATCACACACACACATATATATCACCTTCCAAAAATACATCATCTATAATTTATATTGCAAAATCACTGAAAATAAGTTAAACATACACTTACCTTATGTTTGGATTACAATTACCTTTTGTTTGGGTGAAAAGAAAATTAGGAGAGTAAAATATTACTCCCTTAATCCTTATTATATTATAAGGCACTAACTGTCAACATTTTTTTATCTTTATTATAAGGCATACACCGCCTCTAATTGATTGATTTATTGGATTTTTCTCATTTTACCCTTATTTTTAATACTCTCTAACATCATGAATTATCGTCTGCATCATTAAAGTAAGGGTAAAGGTGAAAATATTTATCAACTGAACACTTATTTAATAACTTAATTGTCCTTCCTTGATCTAAGAGAAATTATAATTTATACTTTATAATAAAGATCAAAGGATAAAAAGTATAAGGGAAAACTCAAATGAATAGTCAATTTTCTTCCCATCCAAACAAATGCGTCTTACTATCTTTGTCATAACTCACACATTCATTATGTTCTTGTTTGAGATTTCAATTTTGACCTTTAAAAATGTTTATTACACAAAACGAAACAAAACTCTTTTCATATGTTTACTTTGTATATTGTAAATTATGATTAAAAACCTATTTTTAAATGTTCTGATAATCAATCCAAATAAGCACTATACTATTCAGGTGAGTGTGAAGATATATAAAACCTTAAATCTGAAGTCATAGAAGGCATAAGCAATACCACCAGATCAAATGAATGATTATTAATTTCTCCTGATTGATGAAAGGCATTCTTCTTCATACATATCTTGGCAAAAACAAGCAAACAAATGTTAGGATAAGAGGATCCAATTATGCCAGCTAATTAAGCACTAATAATAATAATAATAAATAAATGATGATAATGAAGAAG
Source organism: Acacia confusa (assembly GCA_037074495.1). Classification (NCBI taxonomy): domain Eukaryota; kingdom Viridiplantae; phylum Streptophyta; class Magnoliopsida; order Fabales; family Fabaceae; genus Acacia; species Acacia confusa. The sequence goes on along the minus strand of CM073513.1, from coordinate 6,507,439 downwards.
ATATGATGACGATGATGAAGGGAGGGAAATCCAAGGGGACTCAAAAGCTTCCTCAAGTTGTGAGGTGGGCCCCGTCAGCTTTAAGATTTTTGAAATCCGATCACATCACGTACCGTGGATGCAGCTAAGCTCTCTTCTGTAACCTGGTTGGACCTCACCTTCTTCCCCCACAACCCGCGCATGTGACCCCGCACGTGCTTCTCCCCCTCCCGTGGGTCCACTCATCCGTCGGCCGCCACATTTACGGGTTTGGTTTCTCTCATAATCTTTTTCTCATTATCCCTTATAATCTTTAAATTATATTCGTTGAATCAATTACGATACCATTTTAATATTTTTTTCACCTCACTAATCAAGGATCCAAATTAGATAATGAGATAATATGAAAAAAAAAATGATGAGAAGAGATCCTCTTCCCACATTTACTCCTTACTTGTATCTGTGGTTTCCATGCACCCTCACGCAACAGATCCCATTCTTTAATTCAACAAAATGAAGAACTCAACACGTGTGGGGGAAAAAGAGCAACTGTCGTGATTCGAGGATTTCTAGGACACGCACGATTGTAACAGAAAGGAAGTAGCGCCAGGAAGCCATCTGACACGTGCTTGTGGGCCCCCACTGAGCCCCACGTGACTGGACCCTACCCTCCGTTTCCTTGATGATAATAATAATAATAACAACCATAATGCAATAATAGGTGTATTTATAGATTAAATACTCACCAGTTCTGAAAACTGAGAATTCTGCTTCTGTTGTACTCATAAAAAGTTATTAAGTTGTTTTAGTTTCTAATATAATTAATCTATATATCAGTCGTGATTATCACAAATAAACATATGTTTTATTTTATCTATGTCCTTCGTGGTGTGAATATTAATTACAATGAGTTAGAAAAGTGAAAACACACACAACCTAATGTAATAAAGATGAAGTGGGATATATATACAATTTTCAAACTTTGTTATTAACAAGTGTAAATTTTGTTCACGTCTTTAATTTTAAAATTTTCGATGAAATATTAAAAAAACCTCTATAATTTAACAATTTAAGAATTATGAGAGGTGAAAACCTCGAAAGGGGAATGACTTGACCAAATCCAAAAATAAAAAATTTGGAAATACTATATCATAACTAATAAAAGATCGATTATATACATTTATATCATATTATAATCAAATCAACAGAACATCACAATACGGTAGTCACAGGTTAATAAGAATTATTAATATATGGTTATTTATGGAAATGAAAATCCCAGTGCGTGATGTACAAGATATTGTGGTTAAGTATAAATCCAAAAGCTAAGGAAAATTGAGAGGGAGAGAGAGAGAGAGTGAATAATTGTGGCTCGATCGGCTCACATGGGGACACCAATAACTCAATAACTCCCCAACTTGGTCTTCCTCATCATATCATTTATAGCCCTCTCATTTATCATTTCCTCTTTACAACTTCCACCTTCGATGATCTTCTTCTTCTCTCATTCTTTCTTCTGAAAATTCTCTCTTTCCTACGCATTGCTTCCTCATCTCTGATTCTTTCGATCAACTTACATAATTTTGTTCGGTTAGGATCCATCAAAATGGGTTCCAAAGATGTGTCTAAAGTGAAGTGGAGGAGGAGGAGGAGGAGGCAACTGGAAGCCACCACCGTGGACAGCAAGATAAAGAAGTTGCGGCAGCTGGTTCCCGGCGGCAGCCAGCTGAAGCCGGACCGGTTGTTTCTCCGGACGGCCGAGCACATCTTGCAGCTCAGGCTTCAGGTGAATATGTTGCAGGCTCTCTCAAAGATACTCAAGCCAAAATAAGTAATATAACCTTATTATTATTATGTATTGTTCATTATTTTGTAATCCTGTACTTTTACTGCAACTCGTCTCTCTTCTTTCCATCTATATCTCTCTGTAAGCTCTCTATATATAGAAGAAGCCCTTCGCTCTTAATGGATATATATTCGGTATTTATTTTTTCCGTACGAATAGAAATTTAGTAATGACAAGAAGATCAGTTGCAGGCAATATATTGATATCATATCAAGCATAAATTTCGTGAATTCTTTACGGCTGAGTCAGATTCAGACTCAGTCGGGGACAGTTCTCTCGAAGGCGTTTTATCCATCTACACGAATTCGAACTTCAAAAATCATACTTGAACAGCCAACGCCTCTTGTGAAAATTTATGCTTATAATTAAAATATTCGTGTTCCTTCATTCCTCGTATAATTAGTCGTCCCCCCCCCCCCGGGGGGCTCTGATATAAGCCGTACGTATAGTCAATACCCCCATTTCTCTCTTTCCTTATATCCTAGGTTAACTTTAAAAGTTACAATAATTATATTATTACTAGGGTTTATAACATCCACTTCTAGTTTGCTGAATCTCTCTCTCACACACACACACATATTCGTCTTGAACCGTGCTTTTGAAACTAGGAGCTGATCCATGATTTAATAATGCACATCACAGAGAGTTTCATATCAATTGAACAAGTCTCTGCACTTATATAATGCATATATGTGTGTATGCGCGCATATAGGAATGGTTTTTGTTGTAATGAAAAGTTAGTTAGTTTTTGATGTCTAGCTAGCTAGAGAGGACAGTTAATTATATGGGGGAGGCTACTGGATATCCATGTTTGCTTAATTGCTTACCAGTCAGCAAAGGATTTGTATATAATAAACCCTTTTACAAACACTTCTTATGATGATGATGATTATTATTATTATTATTATTAATTATAGTTTCGCTTCATCTCTACCTTTTTGTTCTCTCTAATTAGCTGCTATACCTACGTTATTTTGCACTTTACCCAAGCAAGGCATCAAACTCAGTAAAAGTCAATTAGTTGTGACTTAATCATTAATCATTTGACTTTCAAATGTACAAGTGTTTTTACATTCCTCTTACGGGAACTTAGGATGAAAACTGTATATACTCAAAGGCATTAAACCGATTCTTATATCTGCGTACAAGATATTTGATATTTGTCAATCTTTTTTTTTTAGCTTAAACCAAAAAATTGCTAAGGGCATATTAGTACTTCCTCCGGTCCTTAATATGAGACATATTTAAGAAGATAATTTTTATTCTAACTATAAGACATATTTTTCATATTTGTTAATCTTTTCTTGATTTACTTGATATTTTCTCAACAATAATTAATAAGGAGAGAGAATGGAAGAATTAATAAAGATACTAGGGTATTTTAAAAAATAGTACTTGTTATATTAACTAATTTTAATTATAATTTCTTTAACCTAATCAAATTAATTAAGTAAATATATCTTATATTAAGGGTAGTAGTGAGTAATTAGGATAATCCAAGGATTGGATCCAAGGGGGTTTAAAGGTTATTATTAAACTTTGAAGATTAACTCTATATCCTCAAAGGCGTTAGAATTATAAACGTTTTTCATTCATACGCTAACTGTGTCAACTGTTAAGTGCCAACGTTTCATCACATATATATGAGTCCTTTGTTGTTGTTGTTTTTTTTTTTTTTCAAATCAAGCTTCTAATAATAATAATAATAAATACTACCCCTCATCCTAAATATAAATGTTAGATAATTAATTTGTATCTATTAAAAAATTAGTTAAATAAATTTTTTATTTGTAAGAAAAATTATTTATTGGTTTCTCTAAGTTATTTATTTGCAAAAAAAAATCATTTATTGATTTTTCTGAAACACCTTCTTCAATTATTTACATTAACTATTCCCTCTTGGATAGAACTTTTTAACATGTATAATGAAAATGGATGATTTAAGAAAACATTTGTAAAATAAATTTGAGAGACAAAATATATTGAAATCTTACATTAAGAATCACATCAAATCTTTTAACTAATTCCGATATATAAGACTCGAAAGAGTATTAAAATTTCTAGAATTGATCATGACAGTGAGTTATCGCAAGTTAGTTATCACGCCAGAGACATTATATGAAAATTTATGTATACATAGTGTTTTAAATCACCTGGAGCCAGGTTTAAACTATTTACATACTTATAACCTTCTCACCTGTTACTAATTATGACTTGACATGATTGTATGGCATTTTTATTATAAAAATATTTTGATTTAATCATATGATGAGATGTTGATGACAAATAATGGAATCGATCATAAGCATATTCGACAAACGATCCTAATTAATTTTAGGTCTAGTTTTAAGCTGCTGCACTAGGTAGGCTCCAAGCACGTAATAAAATAAAACAACTTGATGGTCACTGAGCATATTGCATTGTGTTGCAAACATGTGTCTACTTGTTAATTTCTTTAGTAATTTTTGGTAATTAATTTGAAACAAGAAAAGGAATAGATGGTGTCAAATATATGTTTTTTATTTTTTTGGTTAATTACAAATTAAGAAATGACTATTATTTTACAATGGACAGAACTGAAGAATTGGGACAAAAACACAAGACTTCAACCATTGCCAACCTTAAACCAGCTAGTCGAATCAAACGTTAAATCAAAATACATCCACAAAAGGGCAGCAGCAAACAGCCCCTAATTCTTGTCATCGTGGGGCCCCTAATGAATTCGCCTCCGTTGAAGATTAATCGTCAAGTGCCACTATTTACGGGGAATTGATATCAATTAATTAGTTCCCGATTCTGGTAAAGACAAAGTGCCCAAGAAATGAATAGATAACTCATAAATCAATTAAAATTCAGGTCCATTTATGGTGTAAAATCAATATAAAAAATATATGGCAAAAATAATGTAAAAATATAAAAATTCATAGTGTGTATGAAAAATAAAAAACCAAAGCAAGTAGTTTTTTTTATTACTTGTTAATTAAGTTTGTATAACGCAAAGAAAAAACGTATTTAGCAGTGTAGATGAGGAAACTTTCGGGTCTGTATGGTGGGAAATGAAGGGAGGGAGGGGAATTTTTAAGAGCTGGATTTTAAAAAAATTGGAGAAATGGGGTTATAAAATTTTAATAAAGATAAGATATAAAATAAAAGAGACAAAAATTAATTACAAGCTTTCAACCATACTTAATCTCTTATTTTTTTTAAAATCCAAGTCATAAAAATTTTCTCTTCCACGACTCCTTCCCTTCCAAATCCCTCATACTGCACATCCCTTTACGATTACCGGCACAAAGAGTTTTTATGAGAAGTGGTGTGGTTAATTATATATATTTGTTTTTACAAATTTAAGATATATATTTTTAATCTATCACTCTACTTATTTTTAAAATAACTCTTGATATTAACACATGTTAATTAACTCATATTCTATATTAAAATTCATATGTATTAAATTGATTTGAAAATAAATACCTTACCTTACTTTTGATTTTTTGTTAAAAAAAATAAATGTATACTTCTATTGTGATATTTCATTAAAATATTTTGATCTGTAAATTTATTTGGCTTAACAAACACTCTTAAATACATTACCATATTATCTTACATATGCAGATTTGAAACCCGGAAGATTTTTTCAGTTCTTGAAAGTTTTGCTAGCTAGCTTGAAGTTGTATCGTTAAAATTTGGGATTTCTAAAAATCACTTCTAAAGTTTAAACATGACAATAATTTTAACAACTTGGTAGTGACACAAAAATTAAACGAGACGAGTTCAATTTCAAACCGTGCATCTGACAACTTTGATTTATTGTTAGTCCTAGTAATACACAATTAATCTCCCAAAATTTGTCGCTCCATATATTAAAAGCGACAAAAATTAACAATAATATAAGTATGTGCAAGCTTCAAATATACTATATTTAACATTATAAAAATTTTCAAAGACAGAATCATTATAGGTAATTAAGTCAGAAAAGCATGTCTCTTTGACCTTTATGGATATATATATATTATTTAATCACATATGTCAGATTCGATTAAACTCTTTAGGAAAAGACAATACCTGCACACAGCGATCCATTACAAGAAAATCATGTGCCTCAAGAAAGCCTCTTGGATTTTCTCAACTTTGATTTTTTAGAGTTTATTTATTTTATTTTTTTAATGTTCTCTTAATTTACGAATACACTCCTTCTCTTACCAATGTTTAACTTCACAAAAACTTTATAATAGCACCGCCAAATTTAGATGATCCAAAATATTTCTCATTTTCTATAGGGAAGTATTATTGTTGGTTTGTTGCGTCTTTTAATTTGGTTTTTTCATTTTCTAGCTGTTACTCGTTACTTTATTTTTATTTTTATTTTTATTTTTGGGTCAAAGCTGTTGATTTATTCTTTATTAAAAGAAAATTAATCTGTCGTGAATGTGGCTGAACATGAATTCGATCCGATCGAACCTGGCCATACAAGTTTTCACATTTTTTTCCTGTAATTTTCTAGTGTCCCTTGTTCAGATTATCCATAAACACATGGTAATATGCAGTATACAATTTTTTTTTTTTTTAAAAAAAACCTAGTCTCGGAAGGATTCAGTAATTTCTATAGCCACAAAAAAAGGATTTAATAATTTCATCAAATATGCATATACACAACCTTTTTTTATTTATTTATTTAAATGGATAAGAATTAACCACGTGAAGTTATAACTAAAGTTATAACTAAGGGTTAAAGTGTAAAAATGCACATGAGATTTCCTCGAGAAACATCTAACACCAAGTGCTTTTTTTAGGCGTAAAAGTGCACATGTGGTTACAACTTAGGTGCAAAAATACCATTTAACCGTTAAGTTTAACTTTTTTTGCTGACAGGGCGATGACGTAACATTTTTGCTCATATGTTGGACACTCTTTTTGCAAAACCACATGTGTATTTTGACACCTTTGAAATGTCACGTCATCTCTCAGTCAGCAAAAAAAAAGTCAAACTTAACGATTAAACAATATTTTTGCATATAATTTGTAACCACATATATACTTTTGCACCTAAAAAAAACACTTGGTGTTGGACGCTTATCAAATTAAAGCACATGTGTATTTTTACACCTTAACCTTATAACTAAGATTAAATATACGATCTCCTCCTTAAAAGGAGGTCTCTAGATCACTTAACAGGATCTTCGGCCATGGAAAAACACTACCTATGGCAATTTTTTTTTTTTTTTTTTTGATAATAAGGTTGGCTAGAAGCCAAGAACAAATAAGCAGAGTTACAAAGGAGGGGAAATGAATCTCATGGCTTCCTGATCTACCCAAGCCCTCAAATACAAAGGGCAATCACTTAAGATACCAAATTTGGACAAGCCCATTGTGCAAGAGCATCGGCCACTCTGTTAGATTCTCGAGGGATATGGATAATGGAAGCCGCCCAATCCTTATCCAGGATATCTTTAATCTAAAGTACTAATAAGCTACCATAGTTGAAATCACAATTCAGAAGTTGAAAAACTAAATCATAAGCATCAGATTCAAGGTTAATTTTTTTGAAGCCTTAGTCCCAAACAAGTTTCAAACCCTAAAAAACATCCCATTCCTCCATTGTGGAGGCGCTACACAATCCTAACTCCTTAATAAAACCAACAAATCAGTCTCCTCTACAGTCACTCAAGACACCCCCACAACCAACCTTGAAGGAATTTAAAATCATAGCCCCATTGACATTTTAATTTGACCCAGCCTTCAGCAAGCTTCTGCCAGGTCTAAATTTGAAGAGTGGCTTGAGAGTTTGGGGGAAAAGCTAAATTCATGATAAACAATATACTTCTTCCATAATTGCATAATAAAAATCTCAATTTTTATGGGTTTTTCAAACTCAGATTCAAAGATAAATAAGTTTATCTGACTCCACAATTTCCAAATAGCTACTCCAAAAAACAAATTCCAGAAGGGACCCAAAAGTCTACCTAAATTTCCTTTAAGGTTCATATTCATCAAGCCTATAAGATCTACCAAAAAAAAAAAACTGGAAACATACCTTGGATTAAGCACTTTCAATCATAACCTCTTAGCATAATGACAGTCTCGTAAATATGTAGAAAGTTTTCCTAGGCCGAATTACAGAATTTGCACAGATCAGAAGACTGGGACGACCAGATGCTTCTCCATGTGTTAGTAGGAAGTATATTAAGAACAACCACCACATAAATACTCCAATACGTTCCGCGGCTTTCCAACTCTAGATGCACTTGTACAGTTTGCTTTTCAGGTGGGAGGGATTTTCCTTTATAAGGAAATAAGCACTCTTGATGGAAAAGGAGCCATCGCTAGTCGCTCCCCAAACCATGGTGTCAAAGCCCGCATTGGGTCTAGGAGGCAAGGTTGTAGCCAATCTTTGAATCACAGCAGGTTGGACTAGAAGAGAAAGTCTACTCGGATCCCAAAATCCATTTTTAACCCAATCTGAAATTGGGGAGTGAGCCTCTCTTGCAGAAAGTTGTTTTCTACACAGCTCCTTTAAATTTGCCATTTAGGTTCCTTATCAATGATGTCTCGTTGGGAAGTAATAAAACGCCATAGTCTTGAATCCCCTTGTCGATATGACAAAAGAGATTCCTCATCATGCATCATATGGCGTTTTTGGAGAACCTCAGCCCATAAACCACTAGCTCCAACCATTAGCTTCCAAGCCAGTTTAGCCCTGTAAGCTTTGTTAAAAGAAGATAATTTCTTGAAACTGAGTCTCCCATACTCCTTAGGTCTTGTAATATGATCAAATGACTTTGAGACTCATCATGTCCCCAAATGAAAAGTTCCTTTGCAATTTCTCCAGTTCCTGACATACACTCTGAGGAAGGCAAGCAACTAGCATAGGGGCATATTGAAATGGAGTTCAAAACAGATTTAGCTAAACGTTATACGTCCCACCATCAATCTCCACCATAGATGTCAACTTTGCGTAAACTCTTTCAATGACATTTAAAAGTTGCACTTCTATTCCTATTTCTAGTAAGTGGAAATCCAAGATACTTGCCAATATTACAAGAAATCTACATATGGGACAGCTCTTTTATCTTGTTTCTCATTGGGGAAAAACTTTGGAAGAAAAAAAAGATGGAGGATTTAGCTAGATTAACTTTACTCCCTGAAGCCTTTGAAAAGATATCCAATCACCTCAACATGCATACATCATGCTTATTAGAAGCAACACAAAAAAGAAGCAAGTCGTTAGCAAACAACAAGTGCAAGATTTTAGGGTCAATCCTAGAGGTGAAGATTGGTTTCCCACTGTCATTCTCTACAACATTACATATAAGGACGAAGCTTGCAATAAATACTTGAGGGGTCAAATGTATAAGATAAAATATTTTTTTACATTATATTAAATTTTTATAAAAAAGTTCTAAATAAATTTTTGGAACACAAAATGGCCCCCTTGTACCAATAAAGCTCCGTCGCCATCTCTCATTTAATATAATATGGGAGAGTTTGTTCATGCACAACAAAGAGCAACGGAGAAAAAGCTCTTATTTGGCAGTGCTATTATAAAGCTCTTGTCCACGCATATAACATGAACTATCAATTGGATCAATTGATCGGTTTAGATTAATTGTAATCCTGTACAGTCATTAGCAATTATAACTTCTACTGGACCAACCAGAATTCTGCTATCGCAAAAGGGAAAGAGAAATAGGCTCCAGTGGGCTTCTTCAAGATCCATCAACTTTGCCATATATGTCAATTGATAGAGATTGGGCTTTTACTTAATATTGATACTCTTTTTTTTTTGTCAAAACTTAATATTGGTACGGACTCTATAGTATGGGCTAAAATTGATCCAATACATTTTCATGAGACACCCCAAAAACCATGAGTGCACCTGCTTTAATTGATGGTGTTTGGGCCTTGGCTCCAGGATTCGTTTTATTGTTTTTTCTAGATTTTTTTTTTTTTTTTTTTTTTATCTTTTATGTTAACATCTGGTATTTAGTTTAGGGTTCATGACTGCCATTTTAAACACAAGTTTATTATTTGAAACTCAAACTCGGGAGAAAAAAAAACTAGTTGAGTCTTACATAGCTAGACCAACTTTATGTTGGTTATTTTTCTAGCTTTTGATAATAAACTTAGGGAAAACATTTTCTCATATTGTAAGAAAACTATTTTCTCATGTTACACACAAATAAAATGGTGGGACCCATATATACATATATGAATTCATATATGTATATGTGGGTCCCACCATTTCATGTGTGTGTAAGAAACTTTTTTTTTTCCTCATGTAACATGAGAAAACTAAAGCCCATAAACTTATGGGGTTGAAAACAGATAAAAAATTATTGGGCCTAACTACTATTTCTTTTAAGCTGTTAGGGCTTTGTAACAACAACAACAACGAAAAACTGTTTGGGCTCACCAATGGGGTTAGCTCTAATTGGAGGAGATGAATATCTTCATTCATCTCTTCATTTTTACTCCATTTAATCTATCCACAATTAGATTATTTTTATTTTATTTATCATAGTAAATTTTTATTATATTTAATATTATAATAATATTTTTATATAGTATTAAACATCAATCATTCAAACTTTATCTATTAATGTATACATTAAATGGAGAAGAAATTGAGAGAGAGATCATGAAAATATTCATCTTTCCTCCGGCGGACGCAGTTAGTCCTTATAATATGACAAACTAAGGTTTAAATCTCTTACCGAGAGAGAAATCCACATTTAGTGTCTAACCACAATAATAATAATAATAATAATTAGGTCTTAGTAAGGCGTTCACAGCAACACAATCAACTAGTTTGAACAGATCTTCCATAGCCAGATTTCCAATTCTTTCTGTCTTTTACTGCTTTTATGTATGTCCAGCTAGCTAAATATAACTAAATGAAATCATCTTTTTTAATCTAATAATAATTTAGAAAGAGTTCTTAGTTGAAACAGCATGCAAGGAAATTAACGGATTTGATTAAGAAAATTATAAGAACTTAATTAAAAACAGGTAAAATTATAAACACTAGATAAAAGGAAAAATAATACAAGGAGATAAATTAAAAATCAATTAAAAAAATTGTAACTTATAATTAATTTTCCCTATATTATTTGTAAACCATTGTGGCTCCCGTGATCATGTTGAAAAAGACAACACAAACAATAACACTTCAAAGATTAAAATTCGACTAGAAACTTTAAACATCAGTAATTTTTAACCACAACAGCAATAATAAAGGCAATTTAACTGAAGGAAAAAGATTAGATTTTTTAAAAAATATAAAATCGAGTGTTTGAATTTTATGAATAAAAATAGTTGTATCAAAATAATAATCTTGAATTGATTTTGACAAGAATTAGGGTCTATTTTTATCCTAAAAGTTGTAAAAAATCTCTATTTTTGTTGGAAGATTTTTTTTAAGCAATGTCGCCCTCGAAATTTTTTAAATTATAGTAATTTTTTTTGTCATTATTTAGGTTAATTTTAACCATTAGCTAACAAGATATGCTAAGTTAGCAATCCACATAACATTCATATTATTTTTATGTTTGAGTTTAGGTGCAAAATTGCCTCAGATTTTCATTCAATTACTCTATTATTCTAAAAGTTTCCAAATTATAACAATGTCACTTTAACTTTTATCCAGGTTAAATATATTTGAAGAGGTGAAATCCTCTTGAGCAATGAATATAAATTCAAAGAAGCACATGTTTATCTCAACATCATTAGGGTAAGATGAGTTGACGACAGAAAGTTACCAATGGTCTTGTTTTCGATGATTAGTGTTTCTCAAATCAAGTAATTAAATCTTTTTTCGTTACTCCATAGCAAACTTAAGCTCCTCTTCCATCTGCGGCTTCTTCTTCAATATCATTAATGTTTTTAGCTTAGCATATTTAATCAATTAGCAATCAAACTTAACTTTTCTAATGATCAAAATGAATTTGCTACAATATAGAAACTTCCAGTGCAATTTTTTTTTTTTTAAAAAAACAATCGGGATAATATTACTCTTAAATGAAAACTTTCAAAGTAAATTTATATTTTAATAAAAATGACGCAGATAACACGTAAATACGCCAACTTAATATATTTAGTAAACTAATAGTTAAAATTAATTTGATAGCTACTGGGCCAAAATTGCTATGGTTCAAAAAATTTTGAGATGGCATTTCTTCAAAAAAAAAAAAAACTTTCAGACCAAAATAAAGAATATTTTACAACTTTGGGACTTAACTAAGGCATAAATTTGACATGATAGTAGATAGTATGAATCGTGGTAGTTAAAATCTCATTTTATCACTGTGATTTTACGTTTTTATGATTTTTTTTCATTAAAATGATTTTACTAACTTTTCAAACACTTTTATATTTTTATGATTTTGCTACGTTATGATTTTACGTTTTGTGATTTTTTATACCTCTTCCAATTTTACATAAAATCTTGATTTTAACAATCGTGATATGAATTAGGGGTGGAAATAGGTCAGGCCCCTAATAGGGGCCTACGGCCTAGCCTACTTTAAACCTAGCCTAGCCTATTTAGTAAATAGGTCAGGCTTAGGCTTATCGTTAGGCCTATTTAGGTAAATAGGTCAGGCCTATTCTCATAAAGCCTAGCCTTTAGGCCTACAGGCCTGGCCTATTTATTTATTTTTTTTAAAAAAAATATTTTATTATGCATAGTCATATATAATTTAATCTAAATTAATTTTGTAGATTATTTATAAAATTAATAACTTATTCTTAGCCTTACATTTTACATTTCTTTATTTATCAATAAGCTTAATATTTTCATTCATCAATTGATCACATCTATTTCTCTTCTTTTTGATCGCTCAAGGTGTCAATACTAGCTCACTACTCCTCCCTTGATTTATGTCATTTGATGTAACATAAAAATTGTAGTAAGTTAATTTTAGTGATGCCCAAATGAAAATGATCCAAATAGGAGAAGTTTGTCTCATTTTCTATAAGAAAAATAAGAGGTAAAATCTAGTTTTACATGTCACATGTCATGTTTGGCTGATTTTAAAAAATATATCTCCTTAGTGAATAAATAATTGATTTTTTTTATTCCTACTTGCTCAAATAATTGCTGGTACTAGGTGTTATTTTCTTTCACTTACTAACTATTTTATTTCTTATGAGAATGAATCCTTAAACTTTTTAGACATAACGTAAGCATTTAAATAGGCTTGATGAATTATACATGGACTCAGATACATATCCTTTAAGACTATATATATAAAGACCTACATTTTAAGTAGGCCTTTAAATAGGCTTCAGGCCTTGTTAGGCCTTCAAAAGGCCTAGGCTCAGGCCTAAAAAAAAGTCTACTCACAGGCTCAGGCTTTTGATTCCTATCACAAGCCCAGACCTATTTAGTTAAAATCTAACCTATTTCCACCCCTAATATGAATATACGTAATAATGAGTAAGTCCACAACGACAACGAAGGACAACCCCCAGCAAGATTTAATTATCTAAATGTCGGTGATTAGGTTAAAAGTCAGTAATTCAATTAACGTGTAAATTTTTCAAACTAAGACGACTGTTTTCAAATTTTCTACCATTCAAAATCTGAAATGATGATTGATGGTACATCGGAAAAATCTTGGAACCAACACAATCCAACTTTTCCAGAGAAAATAAAAATTAAACAACTCATTTGAGTTTTGGTGGGAATCTTTATATGATTCAACGAGTTTTTAAAAATAAAAAAATAAAACAAAAGATATGACAAAGGGAAAAGAACATCTTGGAAGTCCAAAAAACAGGATGTAAGACCAGTCTCCCTTAATTAACAAACAAAAAGTGACACGTGCTAAGGTTTAGGGCCAGCTTAATTTTGTCCAAATGACAATTTTGCCACCACCGTTTTATAAACAATAGCATTATATTTAAAAGGGTAAAGGAGCAAAAATACACATGTGCTTTATCTCGAGGAGCGTCTAGTACCATATGTTTTTTTTGGAGCAAAATTCACATCTCATACTGTTCACCATGATAAGAGATGAAGTAAATAGTAACATAATGATGAGATGTGACTTTTGCTCCAAAATGATAACCACGTGTGTATTTTTGCTCTCAAAAAAGCACGTGATGCTGGGCGCTCCTGAGGAAAAAGCTCATATGTATTTTTGCATCTTAATCTTATTTAAAATAGGGTTACAATTTAATCTCTTTCATCAAGTTTTTATTTTGATCCATATATTTTTAAATTATTGGTTTTAGTTCTTATAGTTTCATAAAAACTTAATCAAAATTTAAAGGTAGAGACCAAAACAAAAACACATTAAAAATATATAAATTAGTCTTTAAACTTAGACCAATTTTGTATAAGGTTATATGGAATAAAATTAATGATTTAAAATTATGGGAATCAAAAAAAATCCGATTAAAAAATAAATACTAACAATGATATTAACCTTTTAAAATATAAAATTATTTTTATCAATATTTTCACTAATAATTATTTTTATACAAATAAATATTTTATGAAGTTTAAAGTAGTACTCTCCCAATCCTAGTTATAGAATTAAGTTTCTTTATCCTACAATTAGGAGCTGAGGTAGTTTTTTTTTTTTCAAGTTTCCAAATTCGGGTCTTTATGTGTGATTTGCACTTGACTTGTTGCTTCTTCTGTGTTTAGATAGGGACCTACGAGCTTGGATTTTGGACGGTTTACGCTTTTGCCTGTGGCTCTCTTCACCCTTCATTCAGTTCAAGGACAGTATTGGAGAGAAAAATCCATATACTTGAGCGTTTAGGGTTTCTTTCACAGAAAACGCTGATACTCAGAGAGGACAATCTCATTCCCAGGTGGGTTCAACTTCAACCAATCCCTGATTAGTACCCGAGATTTCATCAAAATTGAGAGGTAGGTCAACCTCAACCTTGACGTTTTTGAAACCCTCACTTACTTTTTTGTTTTCGCCGTCAAACTCCCGCTTCCTTTAAATCCTATTGTTTCACTTGAATCTTGAGCTTCATCCCTTTGACACAGTAGATTTTGATTCCAATTGGATATTTCTTTTCTGTGAAATCATACTTTAGTTTTCTCTAATGTTCTTGAAAGAATGTGGGTACTTCTTGTTTCCCACAAAATGTGGCTTGGGGTGATTCCCAAATGAAACAAGATAGCTGATGCTCTGCTTTGAAATTTGAATGCCATATTTTGCAATGTCTTGGGCTCACTCTCAAAATCTGCAGAATAATGGTCACATGGCTGGCCAGCCAATTCTTTCTCCATCCCCTTCGTCTCCTCCATTGCCTTACATTTCTAACTTCCAGAAGCAAATAAGCCCACCTCCAGTTTCTTCATCTGGGAACAAAATAAGTCCAGCAGTTCTTTTCATCATAGTTGTTCTAGCTATTGTGTTTTTCATTTCGGGTCTCCTTCACCTGCTTGTTAGATTTCTCATAAAGCACAGGTCTTCTTCATCAATTTCTCAATCCAATAGATACCCAGATATGTCTGAATCAGATGCTTACCAGAGACAGTTACAGCAGCTGTTTCATCTTCATGATTCAGGATTGGATCAGGCTTTCATAGATGCTCTTCCTGTCTTCTTTTACAAGGAGATAATTGGCTTGAAAGAGCCATTTGATTGTGCTGTTTGCCTTTGTGAATTCTCAGATCATGACAAGCTTAGGTTGCTGCCTATGTGCAACCATGCTTTTCACATTGACTGTATAGACACATGGTTGTTGTCTAATTCAACTTGTCCTCTCTGTAGAGGGACTCTGCACACACCAGGATTTCCCTTTGAAAACCCAGTTTTAAACTTCGAAGATCCAAGCGAAGACGACGGGTTTCCAGCAGGCTCTGTTGGAGGTGATGCTGCTTCTGTTCACAAACATGCAGAAAATCACATTATGAGTGGAAGAAGGGTGTTTTCTGTGAGACTTGGAAAATTCAGAAGCTCAAATACCAGACAAGGAGTAGAAAAATGTGAAGGAGAGAGCAGTGCTAGTAGTAGTAATTTGGATGCAAGGAGATGCTATTCAATGGGGTCTTTCCAGTATGTTGTTGCTGATTCAGATTTAAGAGTAGCTTTATGCCCCGATAGGGGTGATGTGAGTAGTAGCAGTATGAGACAGTTGAAAGTGCGAGTAGCTCAAATTGGGAATAATCCCTCTGCTGATTCTGACTTTGAGGGCAAAAAACTCAACATTGCAAGGAAAGGGGAAAGCTTTTCTGTTTCCAAGATCTGGTTATGGTCTAAGAAGGATAAATCACCAAGTTCTTCAGTTACCCAAATGGGAAATTCTACTAATGTCACTGCAAATTTGCCTTGGATGAATAGAACTAGAGGTACATGAAGTTACCACTCAATATTTTGTATTTTGATCACTTAATATATCAATAAATCTATTTGTTGAGCTCTGGCTTTCTCCCATATTTTAGTTATATTTCTTTCCCGGTGTCTGATACAAAACCTTGTTGATCAAGATCAGTGCTAAGAACATTAAGTGAGCTGTAACTTTCGAGTGAGAATTATACTGAAGTGTCAGTTAGGCAAAGCATTCTTTTCAAACGAAGTATAGCATAGTTTGTAGCTTGTACGGTATAATTTCTGTTAATTGGTAATTTCCTTTGCAATGTGACCAGAATCAGAACCTGTTCTTCTCTCTCTTATCACATGTATTTCCGTGAAAGATATATGCTTTGCAGAAGCTATAAGCAAAAAAGAGGTAAAAAAAAAGGAGAAGTTATGGAGTGTAGTTTTGCACTAAGATGATTTTGAGCATAATAATCACAGAAGGTGGGTCCCGTGACGCCATGTGAGTCTTGTTTTAGGGACCAAAGGGGTTCTTATTTGCAACTTCTGAGTAATGACTAATGAGTACTAAGATTAAAGGGAAGTCAAATCAGGGCTGCTTTTTTAGTTTTTTTTATGCTTTGGAATTCTGTGGAGGTTGGCTTTTACCCACTTTCAGCTGAAAAAGAAGAAAAGTAAAAGAAACAACAATGAGGTATTCCATATTCCACCTCCCCCATTCCTTCTCCATTCTTGCTCATGACTCTCCCTCTCCCTCTCTCTCTCTCTCTCTCTCTCTCTCACAAAGGAATCTGTCTTTTCCTTTTTTTGATGGGATAGCGTTTGGGTTAGAAAATGAGAAGGGTTAAAAGTGGGGTGTAGGAGTTTTCTGATGAGAACTTCGGTCTGTGTCTTGTGATGATGATCCTGAATACTCAAGCTGGTGGTGGATGGTGGGGTCCTGTGAGAGTGCTCCAAGTCTCATTATTATTATTGCATTCCCATATTTCTCTTTGGAAAAACTCTCTTTTACTATACATGACATAACATCACAGAAACAAGACTGCCATAAGAATTTCGAAATGAAACTCCTCATGGAGAAATATCACTGTTTTTCTGCCAAACCGATAATAACAATGCCACTATTGAAGTAATTGTCTATAATATATCAACAAAGCTTGAAAAGAGAGGATCATAGTGAAAAAATTAAAAACAATGTGTATATAAACAGTAGTTTTGGTGTGACTTATGGAAGAATTACATGGAAGTGAAGAAATTGATGTGAAGTGAGAAGGTTGTCTAGTTTGTCATCGTTGAAGTGTGAAGGGGCCACCCCCTAAGTCTGCGTCAACACCGACTGTTTCTCTGCAAAAAGACACAAGTTTAGGATTTATGATTCTTTAAGATAATCTTTGTTTATTAGAACAGGTAGTTGCTTATCTTACATCCACAAGATGCCAAGATTTACACCCCTCTATTGTTTTCTTTAAAAAAATATATATAATATTGTATAATCTGTAAAATGTGTATTACCAACTCCATTTTCTTTTCTTTTCTTTTAAGAAAACGTATATTAAGCTTCAACTAATGTACTAATTTACAGGTTTGTTTGTTCTCTGGGTATTATCAACTTTTTACCAGAATTTACGGTAGAAATGATGACATGTTATTCCAAAAAAAAAAAAAGGCAAATGCAAATGAAGAGTATGATACATTGCAAGAGATTCAAATACACGAAGAAAAAAAATAATCTCCACTCGAGCATTATATAAACAGAATGTGGGGCATGTGCTTTGCATACTCCCCTAATCCTTATTATAAAATATTAACTAACAATTTTCACAAACAAAAAAAAACAGTTTTTTCCCCTGAAAACAAAAAAAATAAAGCCATTAAATTTGTCTTAAAATTTAAATAATTTTCAATATTATCTCTACTAATTGCATTAAAGTCTAATATTATATTAATTATTAGTCTCAACTACTACTCTTATTAATTATAGGTATACATGGAAAAAATATTTAATGCTTTTTGGAAACAAGCAAATGTCTTATGAAAATGACTAAATATACTTGTTAGTTGGTTCCTTATAAGGATCAAAGAGAGTATATTGTAACTTAATACTCCCCCAAAATATAAGCTTCATTTTAAATTTGTCAAAGCAGTTTTATTACATATTTTTCAACTTTACCCCCAAATTGTATTTGTTACTTTTATTGTCTTTCTCATTTATCCTTTTCACAAATAAAAACATAGTTGAAAAAAAAAATCATATCTATTACTCTTAACTAATTTTATCTGTTTTTCTGACAAATGTAAATAAGTTCTTTAAAGTGACAGAGTGAGTAATACAACTTCTCATAATATATATATATATTTTTTTTGTTTATAATAGAGTGGAGGGAAAGTCAAAACATAAACTAATGAAGGGCGCTCTCTCAGTTTTGATTAAGGCCAAAGAGGTGGTTAACCATAAATTGAAGGGGGGTAGTTGAGTGATTAAGAGTTGGATGCCAGCACTAATTTTGTAATGTATTAACTCAGCATGATCATTCACAATTGTTGCTATTTATTATAATAATGAGACTTTTTGTATCAGTAATCTTTCAGATCGCCTAATATATATTACTGACTCAACCAACCCCAATCCTTTCTTACAACCTCACCTAGCTGCCTGCCAGCTCATGTCCTTACCCTCACAATTGTCTATATATTGATTGCTTATGTTTTTCAGTATTCACCTTGGATCTCTACAATTTTTAATGGAATTTATAGCCCCCCATGTGGTACTCATAAACTGTATTGTTCTTAGGTCTAGGACAATGAGATATGTCAAGCAGAAACGATTTAAAATACTGGTCAATTTTGAATTCTACACCCTTTTTGGTATTGTTATAATATAATAATACAAGAGAATGATGCAAGTGAATTTGAAATATACAAGGCTAATACAAATCTTTGGTCTTTCAAGTTTATTCTCATTTTAGTTTTTGTCCCTTAAATGACAAAATGTATAGGTTTTTATTAAATTACAGGGGACAATATTTTAAATGTAATGAAACTTAAAGGACCAAAACTAATGTTTCAAAATTTGAGAGACTAAAACCAAAATAAGGACAAACTTGAAAGATTAAATATTTTAATAACCCAAATATCACTCTAATCATTTTTAAGTCCAATTTGGAAAACAGTTTTGGTCCTTATTACTATAAGTCTATCTAAAGAGTAACTAATAAGAGTGTAACAATTTTGCCCTTATTAAATGTAATGAAAAATGAGTTAATTCATGTTGAAAAGAGAGAGAAGTGAAAGGAAGGGTTGAAAATACCATTAATAAATAAGAATAAAATTAGGAAAATGCATCAATTTAGGATACACTTGTTAACTTTCTTTAATATGTAAGAATTAGGTAGACTAAACTTATAAAAAGGATTAAGGTGGTACATATATAGTTCAATTTTTACTGTCTTGCAATATCTTGTTATAATTCATTCATGATATGAAAAAACTTAACTAACCTATGTCTTATCAGTCAGTTCAATTTGTTTCATTAAACGTCGGCAACAGAAATCATTAAATGTGGTTTGATTTTGTCAATTATGAACTTTCAAGTTCCTTAGCAGAATTATCTTAAAGTAAACGGATGGTCTTCTTGGACATCCAATGGAAATCCTAAGGTTGAGATCAATAGCCAATTTTGAGACGATGAGGCCAAAAAGGTGTTGTCTTCTGTCACAACTCACAAAATTGAACAAGAAGGCAGGTTACATAATGAGATTACATTTTACTTCTCGAGGGAAAAAATGTTACAACATATCAAATCAAATATATATGATAATATAACAGTCTTCTAGTTCCTTTGCATTCAACAACGCTATAACCTCAGACAGCATGATGACCATCGAGAGAAAAAAAAGTGGAAAGCACAAGTTCTCAACCTGACACATGATGGATTCTCTGTGCCCCAAAAGGCAAAATTTGATTTTTCCACATTTTCATACAGGAACAAATTGTACTAATGTACACAAATCACCTAAGTAAGAAGGAAGGCCAAAAAAGTAAATAAGAGGTAGCAAATATGTGATGCCCGTCAAGCCATTAAACAAGACTTCAAAAATGAGGAAAAATGTGGTCCCTGTTGCTCAAGCCATACCTCCCTCGTCGGAAGAAAAAGCGTAAAACTGCACTACAGGGCATCAAATGGTGAAGAAGTCAAGGGCCTTGTGAATTTCCATAAACATCACTGACCAGTTTGCCTCATAAACCACGGGGGAAATTACTGATTTGTCCTTCCTCCAGCTTAGCTTGGCCATCTACCTTGTATGCTATCCTCAAGCGCATCACAAGAGATTTCTGAAAAGAGTAGTTTCTAGTTATTGGTTCTTCTCCAAGGAACGCTAAGGCTATGCTTGGGCGGAGGGAAAAGTGAGAGGAAATTTTTTTTGGGGGCTACTAAAAAGGAAAACTCCCAAAAATAGTAAACCTTTTACTATTTTTGGGATTTTTCCCTCTTAGTGTTCTTTCTTTCCCAATTTCTTCTCATCTAAACTACGAATTAGACACACGCCCATGCAATATCCTAACACATATGATATGAGAACACTACGTCTCAAGGACTCACTTGGGGTTGTGGGGGATGAAGGGATGCTAATTAACTAGGTCAAATAAGAAAATTCTTGTAATGTCTAAATGAATTTCAGTCTCCCTAGGATCAACAATCCTTTTAAAATTTAAATAAGGCGCAAACATAATTGAGTAACAATACCAGTAAAGCATTGTAAGAAAAGAAAAAGTGAAACAAAACCAGATGACCAGATGATGATGTGGTAGAAAAGAACCAACAAATGGGATTTAACAACACCTACGCATGATGACCATGTACAAGGAAAAACACATTTCAGATACCTTTCCATGCTGGCTATTAGTAACTCTCATATTTTGCGTGATGGACCCATTACCACTAGCAGGGAGAGTATTGCCACTAGCTGGTTCTAAGTGCAACTGAAGAAACTGAAAATTGAAGTGTTAAAACATATAAGTATTCTGCATGACGAAGAGTATTACAGAAAAAAAGAAGTATTCAGAAGAATTTGAGCTTAGAACTTGGCATCAAGTAAAACTGTTGATGATTATTAAATACTGAAGATACATACACGTAACTAACAACACTCAGCTTGAGACACCAAATAGACTAATGGAGGAAATTAGTCAGGGCCATTGACAGCCACGAACATAATACTTATTTGATTCCATCTAAAAATAATGCCTCTAAGCTGAGTTTCATCATGTAATTATCTAAATCTCAATTTAATACACTAGAGTTTTGAATAGCATACAGCATGGCATGCTGTTGGCTGGACAGACAAAAAAGGGCATACCTTTGGAACTGCTGCCTGGAAAACAAAATCAGTATATGCACTAGATGATAAATTGGTAAAGGTAGCCTGGATAACTGTTGTTTGTAGGTTTTCTGGTTGTTTCGAAAAACTGAATGTCATCCTCAAGGAGCTGCTCTCGTGTGCAGTTATAGATGGATAATCAGGTCCTTTGTCTTCTATTGAAAAGAAAGTGACAAGGAAAATCAGTCCCTTGACTTCATTACAATCAAGCAAAATGCCCAAATGTCAAAAAGGTTACCATGTTTTGGCGGGTTGGAGGCAAAACCATCCAGCAAATCCATCACAGGAGCAGCTCCAGCATTTGAAGTTGCTCTTGTAGAAAGGGAAAGAGATGAGAGGTCATTCAATGGTGAAACCGGTGTTTTGCCATTCATACTAGAGGATAACATGTCTATTGTAGATGGGCTGCTTTGAGCAGTTGGTGATCCAATGGACAAAAGATCCAAAAGAGCATCTGTGCCACTTTTTGGAGCCTGACCAGCACCTGAAATAGGGGGAAAAGATCAGACATGTGTCAGTCTTGCTATCTAACAGGTTATTCATCATCCATCAAGAATCCTAATCAACCAAAATGCTTAAATCGTAGCATAATGCACAAAAACCCAGAGATTATTTTATTAATAATGCCTCACAAATAATCATAAGAGAAGCGAACTTAAGCTTCCACAAATCTGTCTTTCCATCTCTCCATATTTCCTACTCTAATACTCTACTTCCAAAGTAAGTGGGTTGATTTCAATTGCAATCTGATGACTAATCTTCGGGCAAATAGAACAATACATAAACCCTTTCTATTATCACTAATCACAACAGAACTGTATGGGTTCCCAAATTGTAATAAAATGGTCAAGAATAGGCTAAGAGGTTGGAAACATGAAAAAGCCTTTAGAATGCTACTTTTGTTTTCCTGCAGGTACTGCTTTTACTTGACTCTGGCCAGGAAACTAGAAAACCTCATCCTTGAAGATTGTAATACCACTAAGCCAAAACTCATTGGCAGCATACTGTTAATTATACTTGTAAGTTGTAATCCACAGATAAAAGATATTATCCTTCTCATGTATTATCTATCTATTACAAATTTCAAATTAAATAATATGTAAGATGAACCACTTAGAAATACCAGACTGTTGAGAAGCTGGTGACAAATCAACACCAAGAAGGTCCTGAAGAATATCACTGCCAGAAGAGGTGGGTGCAGGAGCATCATCTGAACTTAGATCAAGCAGATCTACAAGAGGAGACGCTGAAGGTTTGGAAACTCCATTTGGAAGATTAACTGAAGGTCTTGCTGGAGTTGATGCTGTGTCTGATAATGAGCCAGCTCTTCTACCAACGAAAGTTGCCTCATCCAAAACTGGCATCCTTTCAACAAGTGCAGACCTGCATGATGACGAATATTTTCTCATCTGAAGATATCCTTTGTGAAAGTGAGCTAATGAAGTTAGAATTCAATTTCTAGATACTATGATTAAAAGTAGATGAACTTACCTAATATTCTGATGCTTCGCAATAATTGAATTGAACTCTAAAGATCGTTGCTGCAATTCAAGCACAAAGTTTCCTTTGTACTGAATAATTATTTCCCTGATCCTCCTATATACATGATTTAAAAAGATATATTTTCATTAGAAATTAGAGTAGGTCAAACAAGGTTCTAATAGGTGTACAAGTAACTGGAGAGCGTAAATCAAATAGAACAAAAAATAATACTCAATAATTTGTATGACACTTGTAGCAAATGTTTCAAACTATTGAGCCTGATTTCGTCAACCTTTACTATAATACTAATTATATTTTAATAATTATATTACATACCTAATAAAACAAAGACAGGAAACATAAAAATAAATTTACTCAGAGCTATAGTTTAATAGATACTAAAAAAACAATCAGAAAATCAGAACATACTCTGAACAAGATGGGAAGCGTGAAGAGAGTTTCAAGAGTGCTAACAAAGCCATTGCTTTTGTGGTAAGATCCAATGAATGGCGTTTTATAGTTGTTTCAACAACATCTACGGCATCTGATTCAGTCACCTGCTCGCATAAAATAAACACTTTTTAAAAAGTAAATAAAAAGATGAATTGAAGTCTACCAAAGAAAGAGATAAATTGAAAACAGGTTCTTTTAGGAAGTGTTGTCATCTGTGCAGCCAAAGCAATGTACAAGGAGAGTGTATTAGAAGTAACAACAGTTTTTAGTTTTTGTACGTACAGCAGACTCTCTGATAATAAAAGGGGCATAAATGGTGGGTATAAGAAAGAATCAAAATAGGCAATAAGAAATCAAAAAGAAAGAAACAAGCCAAGACTCTGTAACTCTATGGTTTTGGCACTGAGTACATATTACTGCCAAGATTGCATCAACTCAGCTGGTGGCTTGGACCTGTATCTAACAGTATCTTCCAGATCCTTATCAGTCAAGCAAATAATATTCCAGAACTTGCCCCAATTTCTTGCATGAGTTATGAAAAAAAATATCTAGAGTAAAAGAAAAAAGAAATTGTGGGATAGAGACACATGGATTTCATTTCTTCATGATACTGTTTTTTACCATCTATACAGAACTCAATAAGCCTCTTCAGAAAGGATATTGTTAGAACATCTTTTACAAGTGGCTTCCTATGACCAAACATAGACATTACTTGTTGCTACCAAGTGATTAATCATTTTCTGGCAACATTAAGCAACAGTAGACAACTAACAAGAAAAATTTCAAGCTGATGGCAACTCACAGTAATTGGATCTTCTATGTCAAGCATTCCAATATTATTGACTAACATTTCACCATATTCTCCAATGCACCATACTGCAACTCGGACAAAACTTTCCTGATGAAAATATCAGGCAGCGTTATTATTTAATGGAGTAAGGAAAGAACCAACAGCAGGCATAGATTTCATTAAGATAGAAGTAAGCACCTGTCCAGTTGATGTTTGGATTGCCTTATATAATTCCCTTACTGTATATCCTTGAAGTTCAGAAGCATTGCTTATCACCACAATGAAGGCGTGCCATGTTTCATCTTTTACAAAATTTCCAGCCTACTAACATTGCATAGAGATCAATACTTACACTAAATAGAGTTAAATAAAAAAGCCTAAGATGAACACAGACATAAAAAAGATGTTCTCAATACAACAAAAAAATTACTTTAGTCGAGATTGTGACTGATAAATAGAAGTTGCAAACAAGAAATAAGTATTCAAGAAATCATATGTAGGATGCAGTTTGTCCGTTGATACATTAACCACATAATCAGGAAGTCACAATATTCTTAATGGTCTGGTTGAGATTGCTGTGGATTACTGCTCATTTTGAAACCACTTTTTTTCCAACAGGAGTTTTATAAAGCATTGTGAGAGTACTTTTTCAAACAATAGGCCAAACAAGCTATAATATAAATATATGCAATAGCAAAAGATAACAAACTGTCACTGTACTCATATTTCCAAGGATGGGAGTCAAATTAATATGATTTGAGAAGAAATGGAGCTATCACAAAGAAAGCATGACTGAAATGATGCATATCCTAAAATAACTAGCATGAAACCACAAGGTAGGAGTTTCCTTGAATGCTTAAATTTACTAGAAAGCTATGTACTATAATTGTACCTCAGACAGAACCTTGAGCATCTGATCAATGTACCATATCTTCTCTGGGGAAAACCTGAAGCAACAATTGACCAAAGGTCAATCGTATTGCATTGATCAGAGAAATGTGTTACCCTCCTGTATGTACAGCAAAAAGAAGCTATACTAGCCACTAGGACATTATCTAATTAAAATAAATAAAAAACAAAGCCCTAGAACTGGGGAATTATAATAATTATTGCCTAAAATACAGCTGTTCCACACACAGGATTTTCCTTCATCAATAAGTTAATGTGAGTCAACAAATGACATCTTATACATGCACTTTATAGAATCTCTACAGGTACTAGTCCTATCTAAATTGATAGAAATGAAGAATAAGGCCAACACAACATAAACATAAACATAAAAAGAGAGTGAAGAAAGGACAGCAACATCAAAAATACAAAAATTTGATTAAAAAAATATTGCAGACAGGACATCTTCCAACATGAAAAGCTGCATATGAAGCTTCTTAAGAAATTAATGATGAAAAACATACAAGAAATCAACTGGTTTCAGTAGGGTACTGAACCATCTTAAATTAATGAAAGTTCTTAACTGCATTAACTATAAACACTCCAGAGAGAGAATTCATTCAGAATCATGACTCACTTTGCAACTATAGAACAAATTTTGGCAGTGAGATCCCCTTTGAAATCTTGATCACTGACTTCAAGATAATCTATTAGCTCTTTCGTTAAAGGTTTTACATTACTTTCATTCACCAGCACATAAACTAGATCAAGGGCTCTTTTCCGAATTGAAGCATCTGCGTCCTGAAGCAACAATTCAGGTCACTAAGTAATAGACAGCCTTGTTACTGAATGAGGGAAGGAACAAGCCATGCAGCTCATACCTTAACGCATTCCAAAATTGTTGCCCGATGCCTTTGCACTGCCTGAGCGTCAACTATTACCGCCTTCATCAGCATGTTTAGTGCCACATATCTATAGGGAGAAAATGAGAACCATTAAATATTATAAGGTATTGCGGTGGAATCTCAAACCATAAAGTCCTAAAATACCTAATATTGTTATCACGATTTGACAAGAATTTTCCCAGGATATTGATGGCAAGCACACGTAAGCCACCATTATCTTCAATGCTCATTATTGTTTGAACACATTCATACAAAATAGCATTCCCTGCAACTTTGTTTGACTCAGTCTTTGTAGCCACCTAAAAAAAGACCAGCAAGTTGAAAAATAATAAACACCAATTTCCAAAGTACATGGTCACTAACAAAATAAGTAATAGTTGATTATAACTCATTAGTTGATTTGTAAAATTGTATATATATTAGCTAAGCACATGGAAATTTTTTAAAATGAAAATGCTAGGCTTCTTTCAAATAAAATCTGAAATCTTTAACAGGTAACAAATCAAGAATTCATAACTAAATCATAAATACTCTGCTAATATATGGCTTAAAGATAAATTTCTTCTTTTATAGAAGGATAACTGTCATTAGAAAGAAATATTTACAAGAATCTAAAAGATAATACATCATCAAACTTGGAAAAACATGAAAGGCTCAAAACAGAACACAGTAACCTAAAGCCTGAAAATCTAGCAGCGCTGCTCAATCTCTCTCTGGATAAGATGAAGTGATTTGCTTAGAAAAAATGTCCTTGACATCAAAGAGCCACCATATTCACAATTAAATTCTATAATAGAACAGGATCATTGACAGATCCACACAGAAATGACAAATAATCCAATCATTGCAGCATGAGTACATAAGCTTTGATCACTTACACACAACTGACCTGAGCAAGTATGTCATTCATGGAGTCACTGGCATCAGCATCACCTTCACCCAGCACACGCAACAGTTTAACCAATCTGATATGAAGAAAAGGGTCGGTGATTCCAGCAATGTCATACTCTGGTGCATAAGGACTGTTTGCTAGATCCTTTAGAGTTTTGACCACACCCTCTGTGCATTTCTACAATAATGGTTGACATTTTTTGTTACCACAAAGCTGAACAAATTCCAGGCATACTTTGTATAAGAGCTCTTCACATGCAACACTAGCAAAAGTAGAGTATGAAATTAAATATTTGAATATATAAGCCTAGCTCAATATGCCCATCTTATGTGAAAGCCATTGATAGATACCAGACTACCAATAAGCGATATGTTCTGCCGTGCCCAAAAATCTTTTAGGAAAGATTGTTAAAGAACATGTAGTTTGCATAAACCATAATAATAGACATGAATGAAAGATCAAAGAGTCCAGTGCACAAGGCTCCCACCAGGTGGGGCTTGGGAGGGATAGATGTACGTAGCCTTACCCCCACAATTAGATAGGTTGTTTTCATGATTTGAACTTGTGAACTCTAGGTCACATAGCAACAACCTTAGTGCTGCGCCAAGGCTCACCCTCGATGAAAGATCAAAGAGTATTTCAAAAAATTAAAGCACATTACAATTTTTGCTTGACATATTTCCAATACTCCATCCAGGAATCACAAATCCCAGATTCCAGAAAACAAGTTAATGATATTCAGATAAAACTTATCAAGAAGTAAACTCAGGCAGTCATGAACGATTTTACTCACTAATACTGAATATATATTTAGATGATGTGGCCCAGGATATTTTATCATGTTGAGTCAGCAGAAGGTAAGTTTACTAAATTCAATCAAAAGAGGTGCTAAGGAAATATACAATGCTATAAGTAAAATGGTTATAATAAAGAGAGCCAATTACCTTCCTAAAATATTCAAGAGCGTCTAAGTTAACTTTGCACAGCTCCGTACAAAGCTGAACCCCAGAGATCAAAACTCCATGATGCTTCTCCCTGAGTAAGGAAGCAGCAGGATTTACAAAATTTTCTGCCAAGTCTGGAACTTTCTTTATGATTCTTATAGAGCACAATGCTGCCTATATAACAACAGGTATAGTCAATTCAGCAGAATGAATAATGACAACTTAAGCAGCATGACACAAAAGGTTAGTCAAACACTCAGACAACAAAAAATAATAGCTATTAAATCTTAATAAATGGGAGAGGAAGAACCAATGATTATTACGGTCATATTTGAAGTCAAGTACTTCATGAACATAAATTAAAAAAACAAAATGTTTCAACTACAAAAAAGGGAAGAAAAAAAAAGTGATGAATATGTATGACCAGAACACCAAATATTTAACTCATGTAAAATAGTGATATCTAAAACACCAAATCTTTAAAATTGACTCTCATAAATGAAGCTATTTCTAGCATTCTTCAAAACAATGAAACCAAGCCAGAAACTAGAAGAGTGAAGAGACAGGTACAGATAGAACATGGTGCAAATCAATCTTCTCAATCTGTCTCTATGATAGTGCATACGAGTTACTGGGCTACTGGTCATGGACCAGGCTCAATACATTCAGTATAAGTAAAACATATACTCTGACAGATCAATCACCAGTTATTAACTCATAATAGGTCCCAAAAATTACTATTCTGATGTCAAAAAAGGGCTGCAAAGGTCAGATGAGCCATGTAACTAAGTGTTGTTAAGATCACCTAATAACATAATACAGTAGTATCTCTTCAAGAATTGTTTTTTATCCAATCCCAGAGGAATCAATAAAAAAGGCAAAACCCTTATGATACACCATATCTGGCTCAATTATTGATAGAGTGAATTAGATCTCTTTGAAAAAATGTTCATACATTAAAAAATCGAATAAAAATGAGAAAAGAGCATTACAAATAAAAATTTCAAGAAAAAGGAGTCATCAGCTCAAAATAGATTTTCAACAATACCTCTGTAAATCCACAAGGGAAACCATCCCGAAGTTTTCCCCAAAAAAAGGCTAAAAAAATATTAGATAGCTAAAAATTTATCTTAAGTCTTTAATGTCCTATGCAGGAAAAGTAGCATCCCCACAAGTACATAGACCAGCAACTTCACTATTGTATAACGACCAGAAAACCCAGATGAAATTTAATTTTCAATGTTATAAATTCTTTATAGGTCACTGCCTTGCCAAGTTCATGGGAAATAACAACAACAAAATGCAGCTTTATAACATTAAGTGAGGTTGGCTATGGATTACACAACGCTATTGTGCTCTATTAACACCCAAACTCATGGAAACAGTTTCTTAAGTAAAACACCATTACCACAAACTTTGGAACAAGACAAACTGACCATTTTCTTGAAGGAAAAAGGATAGAACAAAACAAGTTATAAAGGTAATCACTTTGAGTAAAGAACTAGAAGTTACACCATTGAAATAAAAACCAATCAAATTTTCTTCTCTCCTTTCCTTAGCATACATTAACACATCAACATACATATATAAAACCCGAAGCACCCATCAAATTCAAATATCATTTAAGAGAGACACCAAAAAAAGAAATTTAAAAAGGAAATAAATAAGCTACCTTCTTGCGAATATTGGGATCTCGAAATTGCATCAACCTCTCAACCTCAGGTGCAAGATCACGAGCCATTTCAGCTGAACAAATGTTTCCTAAAGCACAGAGAGCAAGTCCAACAATATACTGATTTGTGTGATCAAGATCTCTAAGACAAGTTAAGGTAGCTATTGCCCATCATTGTTTCAGAAAGAAAATAAATTTTGTTCACACAAAAACAAGAAAAAGAGACTTGAAGCTGGATACTGTTTCAAAGAGTTTGTAACCAACATCAGAACTTCTTGTCTTTCATCAAGAAGCAACATAAGGCCAAGGTATCCTATCCTCTTCTCAGGAAATCCAGGTGATGCAATCAACTTGAGGCACTCCATTTGACCAAAATGTGTGGGATAGCCAAGCATGTGGATGAACATTAGCTTAGCAATATTACGATGCCGATAATCTGGATCATTTTCATTGATTGCATCACGAATGGAAGCACACTCTTTTCTTACAACAGCTCGTTCTTCTGCTGCAGTTTTGCAAGCACGGATAGCCCGAATCATATCCCTACAAGTATGAATATGAGCCAGATCATTAAAAAATAATAACAAAACTTTACTGTATAAAAAAATTGACAATTATCATCTATGGAAGAAAAATTGGCAAAAAACTTAACTGCTTGCTTTTTTTGCAATCACTGGACATGTTGAACTAAGGGTTAAATGCAAAGACAAGCACTTACACATCCACAAACAAAAGTAAGAAAGGAAAATAAAGCCTAATAAGTGATAATGTAGAAGGATTGAAAATTAAAATTCCATTTTTTTTTTATTACCATGTTTAATCACATAGTTAAAGTTGTAATAGACGGGGAGGACAAGAAAATCTTTCACTGTAAATAAAAACGTAAAATAATAAAAAAGTGCTTGCCAATCTCTTTCTGTCTCTACACACCAGAATTAACGCTCTGAAACAGACCAAGAGAAGAGCACCATAAAGAAGCCTAATATACAAACTCTATCCCACAAATGCGTGAAAGGCATAGCCTCTCAATCTTTACATACCAACAGCTTAACCAAATGCCAAAAAGACCTGAAAAATTGCACATTGGAAGAAGTCCTTCATATTGGTCCCCCTCCCAAAACCTAACAAGACCATGAGGGGGAAAAAAGCTCCAAAGTCCTAGGATACCCCAGATTGAAATTCATACCAAAAGATTTTAATTTCCAATGTCATTAACTCTTCTAGGAAGACAATGTAAATGATGTATTCTAGGTATTCTAAACCATTCGAGTTTCAAGTTCATGAAAAATTACATATACAATAGCTCCCGTTACAATTTGAAGCATGGAGTGCATTGACAGAAGATTTAAATCCATATTATCTTTAGTAGATGCAGAAGCCAGATAAAAGTCTCATATTATAAGAATAAGGAGCTCTAATAACCATGAATCTTACACTCACTCTTACAAAACGTTTAGTTGCAACTTGGAATATTAGAACCAGATTTCTGGAAGTTTGAGGTAAAATTAGGATTTCATTTTCAAAATATTGAGATGTTTCCCTTTGCATCAATAATTTTAATCTTTTCCAAGTAAACCATAATGGAAAGAATCTTTGAACGGGTACAATGTTTACTATAATTTGGAGCTTGATGACTCAGGTTAGAGCACTACGCTAGCATATGCAGAAGAAGGCTAATATACACCAGAACCCCTTTAACTTACATAAATGTGCGCACTAACATCCACCCCTAAAGTTTCTGATTTTAGTAATAAACTTCCTTGACAAGGAAAATGGTAGCAGTAGCAGATAGTACCATTAGTAGGTTTGTATGAACACAATTCCAAAGAATAATCAAGCAGGAGCAAAACCCTATCTTATTCATTCTCTTTTAACCAGTTGAGGGTATACGAATAACCTTCAAGGGCCTTTTCTCTCATCTATGATTATATCCATCAGGCCACATCTGCAACCATTTCAATCCCAAATTGTTTTTTTTTCCTTTTCTTTTAAGAGAGGTTGCTGTACCAATAAAAGGATCAAACGCAAAAGACAAAAACTGCACACAACCAAGTAGGATCAGATCATAATAGCTTGTGTCGGAAATAGATCATGGTGAACCCTGTTATAAATCTAGGTGAAAATAACTCAATAAAATGATAAATCATGCAGTTAAATCTTTTGTTAGTAGTGCTGATCCTTCAACGTGGAAATGTGAGGCTATCCCATCACAATGGACATAGAAAAACCTTGAAGAGCAAGATGGCTGTCAACATTTCGATAATGCTGCTTTATGGCAACCGATGGCTTTTTTCCCAATATTTCTTACTGCAGCATTTCTTTCTATTTCCCCCCTATTTTAGGAACATCTATAGGATGAAAGTGATTGATCGTCATTCAAAAGGATGAGACCATGTTGCAAATTGTGATCCATTTGAGATTTATAAGGAAACTGCAAGATCCACCTATTGAGCAGGGACAAAAGTAGGCCTCAGTGATCAGACGGTGCCGAGTGGAAAGGCCGTCGCTCAACAGATAAAAGTTACTCTAGGGATAACAGGCTGACCTTCCCTAAGAGCTCACATGGAAGGGAAGGTGAAAGTCCAACCGACCATTCAAGCACTGAAAGCAAACCTCACCCCAGCTCACACTGAGGCGTGACACTAAATGAATTCTGAGCGAATATTACAAAGTCAAGCGAACCCCATTTTACCGCAGTCTCCAATTTCTATAAATCAAAATCACAATCACAAACCATAACTGATAGGCCAACCGACAAATCAGAACTTTAGAGATATGCCAGTAGTTTCCCATAGAATTACTTGAGGTAATACAAAATTGAACAGAAGAAGCAATCAATCTAACAAAAAAAGGAGAATGGGTAGCCAAGTATCGAAAACTCTACGTCCTAGCTATAATTGAGCATGAAGAACAAACAAATAAAGACAAACAAGACAACTAGGTGTACAAGCGTGCGTTACTTTTCTGTACACTTGATCCAACAAATGGGAAGAGCAGTATTCATTGCTTACCTCAAGCTCGTCCCCATAGAGAAGGGATTCATGATTGGATTCGGGTGGAGCTCTCTCAAAGCCAAATCGGATCCAACACAACTGAGATGAGACAGAACACGAGATGAATCACGAACAGACCTGGTGAAGACAGAAAATCTCCAGGCAGGATATTGAGACTGAGATCTGAATTGCTTAGGCGATGTTCAACAGGAAGCGAAGCTAAGAAGCATGGAAGATTTGGATCTGAGAAGTATGTGTATTTACGAGCCTGTGAATTTCGGGGGAATGGAGCATTTGTTCCTCCCACTTCAACGAATATTTGTTTTTTCCGTTTGCTGGAAATTAATGGCATAAAAGGGAAAATATTTTTGAAACGTTTACAGGACTTGACACCTCAAAGAGTGACACCTATAAGTTAGATTATCTATTATCTTTATAATTTCATTTATTGGTCCAAATATCCTCCCATAATTTGTTCATTGGTATACTTCAAACCCTTCTACTAATTTCAGGTAAAAAAAAAAAAAAACTTCTACTAAATTAGTTAGTTAAGTATTATGATTGTTAACGTAATAAAATTTGTATATACTAATTTAAATTTTACACTAGGCATGATGAAAGTGAAAAAAAAAATATTTGTTAATTTTTTAGCAATTATATGAACATCCATTTTATTTTTTAAAAACAAATAAAAAATTTCTGAAGTTCTTCATAAGCTTTCTTGTGACAATTCATGTCGGGTTAGAATTTCTATAACTTTTCTTTCTTAATTAAATAGATTTCCTTAATAGAATCTTTCTTTAACAAAAAAAAAAAAGGAAAATCCATATGGGGACCCTTGTAACAGAAAAAAAATTTAAAAAAGACCCCAAGATTCTGAAAATACCAAAAAAGGCCCTAAGGCCTTTTCTGGTATAAATTCATTAAAATGTTAACAACTATATCAGCCCCTTTAACAACTATATCAATCCTATTAACAACTAAAGTTTTAATGAATTTATACCAGAAAATTCCTTTTTTGAATTTTTTCTATTAAAAAGGCCCTCATATGGATTTTCTTAAAAAAAAAAAATAGATTTCCCTTTCAAGGCATGCCAATTTTTTTAAGGGATATAAGTAGAATTTTAGGTAACTTAATGCACTGCCCATGTTTAGATGTAAAAAAACAAAAAGAAGAAGTGGATTCTAGAAAGGAAAACTTCTATAAATAATAAAACAATTTACTATTATGGAAAGTTTTTCTTGTTTTTTCTTGCCCTATTTTATCTCCATCCAAACAATGTAATGCCCCAAATTCCGTACTACATCCGTTGATATATAGTATTAGGAATATCAACATAATTGATGGTGTTAACAGATCAGAGTAAAGCAGAGCAGAGAGTGTATATTAACGTTTGGATGATGAATAATTGATAACATATGCCCCGACATATGTTCATTATAATACAAATCTTGAAGGAAATATTCATATGATATAATTATACAGACTCAAAACCTTGGTCTATCTAGACCTATGGGTTGGAATCCAATACAATTAATCAAACCTATTAATTAAGTCGGTATTTGGTCTAGTGGAAGTCTCCCTGTCTTTCACAGTAACTAATTATTGAAACAACATAGACCAACCATTTCTTAGTTTAAACACCAAATGGTCTGAAATAAATATATCAAATTCATGCTAGAAACTAAGCCCTAATGAAACTCTTCCGACATTCACTCTATCTAGTGTCTTCCCACTTGCTCTGTCCATGTCACCTTCCCAAGTCCAGATTCCTTTTCTAAACCTTTAGTCAAGTCTGAAATTCAATTGAATTGAATCTCAGGTAACAATTATATTCAAGTGATAACAATATACATGACAGATATTCACAACATGGATATTAACAGTCAGTTATCACAATACAGAGCACATAACAAATGTAATGTTTAACAGTGTATATAGAAACATCGATACTCAACTACAATAGCACACAACACATGTATCGCTACCGGTAAATGCACTCACTAGTGTCACGTGTCCTCAACACTAAGAAAACATACATGCGGTATTATCATGATTATAATTCACATCAACTGAATGTAAACACACATGTGTTCTAAGATCTAGTCTTAGTCACGGTATGATGGCACAAGACCTTGTCTTGCCCATAACTACAATCAATCATAAATCAAACAATTATATATAGGCACATAAGACACAGAAGAGTTAAAGTTGCAGTACGCGAACGTATCTTCTTTCTGCGTAGTTAGCAATATGTTCGACCTTTGAGTTCGACCACGGACTTTTCGGATATCCTATAATGTTACCATCGGATTATTTCCTTTTTTAATAACTTATATGATATTATAATTAATATAATTTTGCCTTGAATAATATTAAAAGGGATATTTTCACTTATCTTGACCTTTTTACCCTTAGCGGATTAATTATCTAATAATTTCCCTTAAAAATGCATTGTTGGATTTTCTAGCCATATTTTTCAATAGCTGTGAAAAATCATAACTAAATGTTAAAAAAAAAATACAATTTGAGTGCTGCAAAAAGTATACATGACCTTTGACATGTATATTTTCAAAGAAAAATAACAGAAGCAACTCAAAATGTATGGGTCACTCCCAATTTTTAAGTTTTCTAACATTGTTCAAATTATAACTCCAGAAACATGGATCTATTTGAAAAATTCATATATTTTTGTACAAGACTCTAAAAATAGCTTGTGATATATCAAATGAAAGTTGTTTGTGTCCTCTACATTTCTAGAAATTTTCATAATTTTTAAGCATCATTAGATCAACCAAAAACCATACATACAATCACTGCTCAGATTGAACTTCCAAAAAAAAGACTTAAATTCAAAAATTCGTAACTCTTTGTACAGAACTCAAAACGTTACAAAGTTCAATAGAAAGCCCTGGATGTCTACTTTATTTCTAAAAAATTTCATAATTTTTTAAGATCATTTACTATATAAAATAATAGACATAACATTCACTACCAGCAAAGAATTTAAAACCAACAATTTTCCAAACTTACAACATAATGATCTATTGATTCTAAAAATTATTCCCCAACATATTTTCACTCCATTTTGAGTTTTAAAAGCAATGCAAACTTCAAAACATGAAAAGAAATTTAGCCCACAATTTTCTACATTAAACTACCATTCTATCAAAATATGAAAACAAAAACTCAAGAATTTACTTTTTGAAGTTCTTATTCTTTCATCTCCTTGCTTCTAGTTTGCCTCTCCTCCCTAACTCAATCAGTTTGATTTGAGTTTTGGTGTGAAGAAGATGAAGAGAAGGAGCATGTATGCATAGTGGAAATCAAGCTCCTAACTCAAATTACTAAATTATCCTTACAAAATATCACATTTTCTTAACTTAATAGATAAGTTTTTCAGCATTTATCTCATCCACACAACCTAAGACATTTTTTTATAGCTGATTTAGGACCCTTGGATTGCTTTTATATGTGTCAAACTCTCATGGCTTGTTAGTTCTGAAATATCAAGATATTTTAGCTTAATCACATGTGCTCTTATCATCAAATCTTGGATATCTTAGCTCATAATCACCTCATGTGCCTAGTTAGAATTGTGGACTTTTGAGGCTGATTATGAAATCATTTTGATGACATAATCAAGGCCTTAGGTGTCCTAAAATATCACATGTTTATACCCAATTGATTTGCCGATTAATCAAGAGTATTTACATGTGTTTTATTATAAAATCTTATCCAAATCCTCCTCCCACATGTATTGGACGTTTTTTATGACTTTTTGGGTAGATTTTATGATGTCATTTAATGCTACAAGATAAGTTGTAAATGCTCTTTGAACTAAATGATAATTTGTAGTTCATTAGTTAGCTTATCTAGTTGCATTTAGACTTCAATTGTCAAGTATTTTTGTGTCTTTTTTAACCCTTAATTTTTTGAAATTAACAGCCCCCTTTATAAGATTTTTATTGTCTTTCACAACTTGAAGACACATATTCAATTTGGATACAATAAATATTAGGTGATTCTCCTTTTATATCTTTTTTTTTTTCATTGCCATCTACCTCTTGTATTTAGACTAAGATATAGCCCTAATAGGTAGTTATATGTGTTTGCCTCTAATCTCAATTAATACAAGCCAATTTGCTAATTAATGTTTGCCAATTGGTTTTAATTTGACTAAGTGTCTTCATCCCTTTTCTCTCTCTTTGGGATTGAAATAGCTATTATTTTATGTGATATTTATGTCATATTTTATAGCCACTAAATGTGGTTACAAATTTAACCATTTGTTAATTAATTTCAAAGTGAAATTTGGATAGAAATATAATCAATGGAGTATAATTCTTTTAGACATATATTTATATTTGTATTTTACTAATTATTCATCAAAATACAGGGTTTAAGGTAATCCCCAAAAATTGAGATGTTACAAATAGGGTTAGATTAAAAATGAGAGTAAAAGGGTATACAAGGTTAACTTTTTTAAATAATTTCCTCATATGCTTTTTATAACTACCGTAGGTACGTTTGTTAATATCAAGCTAAATGTTCAAAAAAAAAAAATTACAGTTTTTTAAAATCACCCTTTAACTTTCATTTTTCATCATAAAAAGAATAGTATAAGTATACAACAATACTTAAAAATTTAAAAATCATGACATAATATTAGTGTCAACTCTTTTATAATGGAAAAACAGTACAAATTTAGATGGTCAGATTTTTTGTTCCTTTTAAAGATTTGAAACTAGTATGCTTTACTTCCTAGAAATTATAGATTTATATCGCTGGATCGCATCACAGGTATGTGGGAATATATGTGTGTGTGGGTAATATGAATCAATAAAAAAACCTATTGGATATTTATATGGTTAGAAAGAACAAGCCCGATAGCACGACTGCATGAGTTTTTTTTATAGACCAACGTATTAGAATAAATTTAAATATTGTTAAATCCAATTAAAAAATAGCTCTCCAAAAAAAAAAAAATCATCAACAAGTCATTTTGATTGTGCAAATATTCAGTCTTTGGTGGTGGTGATTCTATTATTTCTTTCTATGCTCATCATCTTTTTAACTCCTCAGTTAATTTACAATTACTGTTAATAGATTTCGTTTATTGCTTAATTGTTGTAACCAAAACTTTCATGTTTAATACTACCTCCCATCTTTAATATAAAATCTTGTTTGCGACAAGATCTTATATTAAGAATGAGAGGTAATTTTAATAATACCACATGACAATATTTTCATTCTGTCTTTATATACTTGGCTTGTCAACGTTTATTTTTAATAATACCACATGACAATATTTTCATTCTGTCTTTATATACTTGGCTTGTCAACGTTTATTGGATCATTACCCTTTAGCATGAAGGATTGATGATCATTAAGGAAGTTAGTTGAATTAGTTTTTAAAACCAAAGAACTAAGGTTCAATTGGATATGATGTAGAACTTGGACCTAATTATTTCTTTAATGGCGAAACGTGTAGTTTATTGCACTCCTTGCCATACTAACAACGTATATTAATTTATCGCTCTCATGAGTTGTTAAGCAAAATAAGAAGGAAAATATAAATTTAAATTCTCATAAGCATATTTGTTGGGACACACAAATCCTTTACCTTTTAAATTTTAAATGGATTTAAATAAGTTTGAAGTTATCTGATAACTTTAATCAATTACAAAAACAATAATGCTTCTCTTTTTTACTCCTTAATATTAATTTTAATTTTTCATCAATAATTTTATCCCCTTGAATTGGAAATGAATATCCTCTAAAATTGAAATCGTGAGATTGAATGGGAGATAGTAGTAAGCAACTCCTCAATTCTAAAAGGTGCACGCTTATATAGATAATATGAGGTTATGGTACTTTATTACTTTTCAAATCTTTAATATAAAACATATTTAACGAGTTAATATTAGTCCTAAACATAAAATATAATTTTAATATTTGCAAATCTTTCCTAATTTACTAATATTAATGCTACCACAACAATAATTAATGGAGAGAGGGAACAAATGAATTGAGCAAGATGTCTAGGACATTTTAGAAAATATATGTTATATTGACTAATTCAACTAACTTCTTTAATCTAATCAAATTTTTGAACATATTGTTTCTCAAAAAGTTTGTATTTAATAATTTCATCTAGTGTTTTATTTAATCTTTCTCTATCTCATGAAACTTAAATCTATTAGTCCTACACTTCTACCCTTCTTTACCAACGTCTTCAACAATCTATTTGTATGTGTTTAAACTACGTTGAATAATTTTTTTTATCATTTTTTCATTACTAGATGTTACACCAAATATTTATTGCATATATTCTCCAAATCTCACATTTTTTTTGTGTAGCCATATATTCATAACAACACCCTCTTGTCTACTAGCCCATATTTATGTTCTTGTTGTACCTTTTAAACCCTTTTTTTTCCTAATGTTGCATTGTCGTTTCATAAAAATTAAATAAAAATTCTATTTAATTAATTTTATTAGATATTTTCTTTATCACAAATAACTTATTTTGCTTCCCATCCAAATGATCCAACTTATGCCGGCAACATCCCCATCAATCTCATCATAATTTGCAAAATTGATCCAAAACACCTCAACTTTACCAAGTCGTATGATTTAATATCCCATTTTCATCTCTAATCAAACTTGAAGGGCATTTGTCACTTATGTGCGTGTTTGAGTTAGCGGTAGCAAAACATGTTTGTACAAGTTGAAATAAAGCTCTTCCTCACACTTACTTCGTAAATTGTAAATCACGTTGATAAAACAATTCATATCGCTAACTTAAACGAGCATGTAGTTCTACTCAGACAGAAACTTTTTATTCTAATATAATTCTATGTGAGTTAACTTTATACTGCATCTAATTCTTAATATATGACGAATTTAACTAATCTAATTAGATCAATAAAGTTTATTTAGTTAATATGTTATGTTTTAAAAAAACAATAATCTTCCTTAATCTTCATATTATTTCTTTTACGAAATTATTGTTTTGAATGTATCAATATAAATTACTTGAGGAAAATTAATAAATATATAAAATGAGTCTCACATTTAAGATAACGATCAATTCCTCGTTAACTTAGTTATACATTAAGAACGCAAAGAAGTTAATATCCTCCAGTAACTCTAGAATGAGGAATATACAAGCTAAAAGCATGTACTTTATTTTTTTGGCGTATAGTTAAAATGCTCAAAACCAAGTCCAACACGAGCTTAAAACTTGTTGATGAAACTTTTTTTTTTTTTTTTGTGTTTGATGAGTGTATCAACTCTATTAACTTTATTGAGTCTTCTCAATAAGCTTTCACCAGACTAAGGAGAAAACAGAGAAGAATTTTATTGATATATAAAATGTGTCTTACACCACATTATGAAATACTATACAATTCAGACTATTTATACAAGAGCGCATAACTGGAAACTAACTCTAACTAACCGTAACTAACTATTACAATCATATACGATGTTCACAGCACTTAATATATAAAATACCACTTGCATATTCTAACA
Organism: Acacia confusa; assembly: GCA_037074495.1. Taxonomy (NCBI): domain Eukaryota; kingdom Viridiplantae; phylum Streptophyta; class Magnoliopsida; order Fabales; family Fabaceae; genus Acacia; species Acacia confusa. The sequence goes on along the minus strand of CM073513.1, from coordinate 6,467,389 downwards.
CTCCCCCTCAAGTTGGGGGCGCAAACATGTCAATAGACCCTAACTTGCTCAATAACCTCCGTTGCACATCTCTAGGTACAGCCTTAGTCAAAAGATCAGCCTCTTGCTCATGAGATCTAACATGCTTAAGATCTATTACTCTTTCTTGCCATTTATCACGAACAAAGTGGCAATCTACTTCTATATATTTGGTCCTCTCGTGGAAGACCGGATTGGCAGCTATGTGAATGGCCGCAATACTGTCGCAGTGAATCGGAACTGGTCTGGTATGAAGAATGTGTAGATCGCGCAGCAAACTCAATGCCCATACTATCTCGGATGTAGCCATGCTAAGTGCTCGATATTCAGCCTCTGCGGACGACTTGGACACCGTAGTTTGTTTCTTTGTTTTCCACATTACAAGGGAACCCCCAAACTTCAGCAGGTACCCTGAAACAGAACGCCTTGTAATGCCGCAAGAGGCCCAATCTGAATCACAGAAACATTCTAAATCAGTATTAACATAAGAACTTAATTTAATGCCAAGATCAACTGTTCCTTTTAAGTATCGGAGGACGTTCCTAGCTGCAACCATATGTGCTTTTGTTGGGGCCTGCATAAACTGACTCAAGTTATGTACACAAAAGCTAATGTCAGGTCTAGTCATAGTCAAATAAATCAGTTTACCAATTAGACGACAATACTGATTTGGATTTCTGCATAAAAACCGAGAACTGTCTTTGCCTTCCTGGTAAGGCATCAACTTCAAATTCTGTGCCATTGGAACTGTTAGTGGCTTACATCCACTCATCCTTGTTTCAGATAACAAGTCTAATACAAATTTCCGTTGAGACAAGACCACTCCTGTTTCAGTTTTAGCTACTTCTATGCCAAGAAAATACTTCATGTGCCCTAAATCTTTAATCCTAAAGTTATCATGCAGCAGATCCTTAGCATATTTAATACCTTTTTCAGAACCACCAATTATAAGCAAATCATCAACATAAACTAGAACATATATCACATGGCCACTCCAATCCAAAGTAAATAAAGAATAGTCACTTTTACTCTGAACGAAGCCACCCTTAATGAGGGCTTGAGACAGTTTTTGGTTCCACTGTCGGGAAGCCTGTTTTAGTCCATAAAGGGACTTCTTCAGCTTACATACATTAGCCTCCCCCTGACCTTCAAATCCGGGGGGGGCAATTTCATGTATACCTCCTCTTGGAGGTCACCCTGCAGAAAAACGTTATAGACATCCATTTGATAAAGGTTACATGAGTACATTGAAGCCAATTTTAAAACTAACCTAACTGTCAACATTTTCACAACAGGTGAGAAGGTCTCATGATAGTCAATCCCCTCACATTGACTATACCCCTTTGCCACTAGCCTAGCCTTATTCTTATCTATGGTTCCATCAGAATTATATTTAATCTTGTAAACCCATTTACAACCAATTGGTCTTTTATTTTTTGGTAATTTCACAATTTCCCATGTGTTATTATCCTCCAACGCCTGCAATTCTGCCTTCATTGCCTTCACCCATTCAGGATTCCCAACGGCTTGCTGATAGGTTGAGGGCTCAGGCATTGTATCAATTGAGGACAAAAAGGCTAAGTGATCAGCAGACACATAATCATATGAAACAAATTGGGTTATGGGATAACAACATTTTTCTGCATGTACTGAATTTGTTTCAGAAATCATGAGTGAACATATATAGTCATTAGACCAAATGGGGGGTTTTCCATTTCTCACAGCCGTGACTGCTCCAAGGTACCAGAACAGTCAGCAACCTCGGTACCTGAACAATCAGCAGCCTCACGAAAACAATCCTGATGACTCTGTTGATCTTCTACAGCTTGAGGGAGGCCACATTTATCATTTATCAAGGCTGGTTGATTTTCTGGTTCAAACCAGAACATTTCCCTCAATATGGGACTGATTCCTTGTCCTTGCTGTGACTGAATATTGCTGAAAGGAAATACTTGCTCTGCAAAACTAACATGGCGACTAACAAATAACACATTAGTTTTTACATTTAACAGCAAATAACCCTTTTGATTGTCAGGATAACCCAGAAATACACAAGGAAGGGCATGAGGTTGTAGTTTATCAAAGATTTTTAAGTCTGTAGCATATGCAAGGGATCCAAAAATCTTTATATGTCTCATATCAGCTTTTCGGCAATAGACTCTTTCAAAAGGAGTTTGAAAATCAAGGATTTTGGAGGGTAATCTATTTACCAAGTATACTGCAGTTTTTACGCACTCACCCCAATATTGTATAGGAACATTAGATTGCAACGTTAGACTTCTAGTTACTTGCATAATGGTCCTATGTTTCCGTTCTACAACCTCATTTTGTTGAGGGGTATATGGGCATGTTGTTTCATGAATGATACCCGTCTCTTAAATAAACATTTTAAAAGCATTACTCAGAAATTCACTCCCATTATCACTTCTTATCCTCCTGATATTTGCGTCAAATTGAGTCAAACCATACATGATAAAATTTTTTATATGAGTAATTGAATCGGATTTATGTCTCATCAAGAATATCCACGTAGCTTGTGAATAGTCATCGACTATCGTAAGAAAGTAGGTGAAGCCATGATGAGTGGGTGTCCTATATGGCCCCCATATATCTATATGTATTAACTCAAAGAACTTATTAGTTTTAATACAAGAGGATGAAAAAGGAAACTTGGTCTGTTTGGATTGAACACATACATCGCATCTATGATTGATCAAGTCTGTATTATCAATTGAAAAATCCAAGCGTTTCATTATAGATAGAGGGGGATGGCCCAATCTCCTATGCCACAAATACACATCATCAGATTTCACATTCAGAGTATTATTGTGTCTGTGTAGTTAGTTTCTGGGCAGTATTATTCTGTGTAAAGTTTACTACATGAGCACGACTATGTTTTGGAATTCTAAGAACATACAATCCATCTACCATCCTACCAGTCAGCTTCGTCCTTTGATGTAGAAGGTCCTGTACAACACAATGGTTAGGGAAAAAACAAACCATATAGTCCAGTTCTTTAGTAATCTTAGAGACTGCTATCAGGTTGAACTTTAACTTTGAAGAATACAGTACGTTATCTAGTGTAATTTTAGGTGCTATGGTGATGGAGCCTATATGTGTGACTGGTATTCTTTGACCATCTGGAATCTTGATCGATTTTATGGGGCCATTATAAACTACATAGTTATCTAGTAAGGAAATGTCACTCACTAAGTGTGTAGTAGCTCCTGAATCTCAGACCCAACAAGAATGAATTAAATGCTCACTGGGAGATATGGTCAAACCTGTACCAGTCAGGGCATGTACCGTTGACTCTGAATCCTTCTCCAGCATGTGAAGTAGTCGTTGATATTGCTCTTGAGAGAAGGTAGGAGCCACTGTACTTGCAATGTTAGCTTGTTGTTCTGAATCACTTGCTGACTCACTTCCCAACTGACCAGAGCCTCTCTGTTGCTTCGGTTTGGATCCCTTAAACCAAGATGGATACCCTACCAGTTGAAAACATTGTTCGCGGAGATGTCTTCTCTTATTACAATGAGTACATTCGACTGAGGGGTCCCCACGTCCCCTTCCTTTGCCGCGACCACAAGCTTTGCTAACCATCGCAATACCTTCTAGTGGGTGACCTCGGTCTGAGATCGTGCGCTGTGTCTCATCCTGAATGATCATGGCATAGGCTTCATTTACTGTGGGCAATGGAGACATCAGTAAAATCTGTCCTCTGGCTTGATTGTAGGCTTCATTCAGCCCCATGAGAAATTGGAGAAGCTTCTGTTCTTGCATCAAATCTGAAAAGGCCTTTGAGGTGTTCCAGGTGCACGACGGAAGGGTAATGAGAGCTTACTGCTCCTCCCACAACTCCTTCAACTTAGAGAAGTATGTAGATACAGAAGAAGATCCTTGATAGTGCATCGCAATTTCACAAAACAAGCTGAAGATCCGAGCTCCATTCCTTTTGTCAAACCGTTCCTTTAAATCTATCCCGACGTCATGAGCACTCTGAAAGAAAATCACCCCGTTGGCAAGTTCATCTGAAATCGAATTAATGAGCCAGGAGAGTACCACGACATTGCATCTGTCCCACTGAGCTTGCAACGTCGGTTCCTAGTCTTCTTTCCGGTAGGAACCATCAATAAGCCTAAGTTTGTGTTTTCCTAACAGAGCTATACGCATTGCACGACTCTAGATTGTATAATTTTCGCATCCAGTAAGCACTTGTTGGATAATTGATGCTCCTTGAGTATCTGAAGGATGCAGGAACAAGGGATGGGAGAACAAAATCGACTCAGAGGTCACGGTCAGAGCTATACGTTTGCCCTTTGAGGATTCTTTCTGAGTCATCGTGGATTCTTTCTGAGCCATCTCGATCGAATTTTGCAAGAAGGTGTTGAGGTTTAGTGGAAACGTTAAGCAATCTTACTGGGACGAGAGCTAGGGTTCAAGGTTTGCACATAAGACGATGAACACCGCTCATATCGAACTGAATCACAAGAGGAATCTGTCGAAGAAATCGCAAGACTGGGATGTCGCGATGAAGACTTCGTTTGTCTATTGTTCCTATCGCAGGCTTCTCGAGAACCTTCTCGTCAATCTAATGTGGGCCTGTACAATCGCTTGGGCCGCAGTTCTTTATGGATCTTGACAAAGCACCGGCTTCTTGGATGCTTTTAGTCGGATCTTGGGTATTATTTCACGGGTCTCCCAATGTACACCAGCGCAAAACCAAAAGGAGTGGGCCTAATTCTTGAATTTTGGGCTTCACTTCTTCACGTTGACGCTGCAAAGTACAGGAAATTAATTAGATCCATGAAAATACACCTCCTCTGATACCATGATGAGTGTATAAACTCTATTAACTTTATTGAGTCTTCTCAATAAGCTTTCACTAGACTAAGGAGAAAACAGAGAAGAATTTTATTGATATATAAAATGTGTCTTACACCACACTATGAAATACTATACAATTCAGACTATTTATACAAGAGCGCATAACTGGAAACTAACTCTAACTAACCGTAACTAACTATTACAATCATATACAATGTCCACAGCACTTAATATATAAAATACCACTTGCATATTATAACAGTGTTTAGTTAAAATTACTTTCTGCAAACTAAAGATTAGACGATTCTTGCCAATCCTCACAGAATTGAACTTAATCTAATCTACATTAAATGGTAAACCTTGTTGATATATGAAGAACACGGAGAAAGGCACCATTTGTTATAATTTTATAATATTTTTATGATGTGTATTAATAAGAAATATTCTCTCTTGTCGCATGAAAATTATCCAATTGGTTAAAATATTATTTATATATTTAAATATTATAGATAGTACCACAATAAATAATATGGTTGTTTTTACAAATTGCTAGTAACTTTAGCACAATTTTTATAGGAATAATGATTTTTAGGCCCCAACCAAGAAAAATAATAGATTGACAAGTCTTATAAATTGTTGATGATAACTGATTCATTTGTTAACCTTCTATTCACTTGTCAGTTAACAATTTTCAAAGGTGATTCTCGAAATTTATAATGTTGGAAAAGAAAAGGCATACTTGGGGAACTTGTTTCCCTGCTCGTCCCTTTTGGGACGAGATCTGGCCATCAAATCTTATCTAACAATTTAGATCTCTTCTTTTTAAAATCATTTTTTTAAGCAGTATCAGTGTGTATCTTAAAGTATATTTTTAATACTAGTAAGCATCCTAAAATATTCTTAAAAAAAATTTGAAGATTGTGAAATATTTCTCAGTATCTTGAAGTATCTTTTTAGTCTCAGTCGGCACTCTGATTTTTTGTTTTAAGAGTACCAGATAGTACCTTAAAGTATCTTTTTAGTCTCAGTGAGTAGGGGTGTTCATGGGCAGGGTGGGGCAGAGCGAGACCCTTGCCCGATGCCCTGCCCGAAAGATAAATGGGCAGCAAAATGAGGCCTAGTGCCTGGCTCTACTCGATAAAAGCCCTAACATTTTTTGCCAAGGCAATAATGGGCAGGGCAGGGTCGGCCTTCCATGCCCAAGTGGCCATACCCTATTACACCTTATATAAAAAAAAAGCTCCAATCATACCTAGTAAATAATATTACAAACTACAAATAAAATCCATAATTCTACAACTTGGGTCTTGAAATTAAAAAGACAATCATATGTCTTAAAAAATAGTCAATATCTATAAGTGAACAATTAAATAACATCCATAATCCACTAATACAAGGCATCAAAAAATTGTAATCAAAGCTTTGTAGTCATCCAAAATTCCAAAAGGTTGCATCAAGACCCTAAATTGTCAAAAGAAAGAAGCATATGGAACAATATATATATATATATATATATATATATATATATATATATATATATTATAGTACCGGGCAAGGCCAAATGGGTAGGGTGGCATACCTGCCCGATGCCCAGCCTTGCCTACAAAATGCCAGCCCAATTATGCCAAAAAAATTTTTGGGCCTCTTTTTTTCAGGCTGGGTAGGGCGATTTTTTCCTAGGCATGGGCCAATGGCGGACCTGCACTTGTGCCAATGTGGGCAAGTGCAGACACAAAATATATATAATTTAAAAGAAATTAATGGCAATGTGTATAGATAGTGAAGTGGTTAACACTCCAGTGATTTACCCATATAGTCGCGTGTTCAAGCATGAAAAGCCTGCTAACCCTTTTTTTTCCCATTTCCTTTCCTTCCCTGCCAGCCTTCCCATCTCGTGCTCTCTCGTTCTCCTCTACCCTCTCCCTTTTTTCCCCATTTCCTTCCCTCTATCGTCTCGTTCTCTGCCGATCTACCGTCTCCCCCTTTTCCCCCCATTTCCTTTCCCGTTTTTATGATATTCTCTACCTCTCCACCTCCTCTGTGACTCCGTCGATCTTCCTCCGTGGCGCCGTCGATTATTCCTGTCAAAGCGCAAATTTTAGGTCAGTTTTCTCTTCTCCTTCTCATCATATTTCGATTTTACTGCCTTTGCTGGGATTTTTGGAATTTCGACGCGATTTGAAATTGGACCGTGTCTGCTTTGTGTCTCTGTGTTTTGATTTCGAATTTAAGCTTCTAGTTCGATTTTACACTCATGATAAGAAACTCAGTCAATTTGAGCTTCTAGTTCGATTTGAGCTTCTGGTCAAGATTTGAAGAATGTTTCAGCTACTGAAAGTCAGAGAGAGATTCACGAATTTTTCTCATTTTCTAGAGAAATCAAGCACATTGAGATCCAAAGGTGAGGAATGTTACGCACTGAAATGTTGGATTTATATTCTTTTTCTTTCTGTTATTCGAATTCAAGTTTGGTTATTTTGATATACCCGCCTCTTGTTGGATGCTGAGAAGATGGGGGAGCACAGTGCACAGAACAAATGGCTTGAATCCACGGTTATTTTTACTTTTTATCCAATGATAATAAATTCAAAAAAAATTGAGCATTGCGCCACCCCTACTTTGCTCCCTAATTTCCATTTGGTATTCCACCCCGACGAGAGCTTAGAAAATGTGATCGAAGATTAAGTAAACCTTAGATATCTTGTATGTGAATTTGCGGCGTAGAGTGGAATAAGATGTAAATTTGTTTCAATATTTGTACCTATTTCTCTTCTTCGTGCATATGATAAGCAACCATATTAATTATTATTACTGGATGGTTTGGTCTGTTGGTTGCAGTGAATCCGAGAAATTAAAGACAACATATGTGACATTTAAAGATCCAAAAGCACTTGAGATTGTGTTGTTGTTATTGGTAAAGTCTATTTCCTTTTATACATGTTTTTGTAGTTATGGCAAACCTTAAACTTTACCTTTTAGACTTTGATATTTGGTCCTTGATTGGTATCCATGAGCTATGGGTGTTTAATTTTTGTGCTCTTTAACAAGATGGGCAATATGCATAGAAGTTGAAGTGTGATAAAGTAGCATTGTCTCTGCTGTTTCTGTCTTGCATATTTGTTTTGTCCTGAAATTATTTTAACTTAAAATTATTAGGATTAGAACTCCTTCATGTTAGGTACATGTTAGGTACAAGCTAGATGATTTTTACTGTTTCGTTTGTAGAAAATGTCAGGGATACAATTTTATTTCAAACGTCTAAAAACCACAATTTTATTTCAAACGTCAAAATGAGCAAGCTTCAAATAGTATTCTAGTTCCAACTATCCAAGAATCCTATCAATCACTACAAGCATCTCAATTTCATAATATAGAAAATCTTGAAGCGGATCTGGGAAAAAGACCTTCAATTTATCCAATGACATCAAATCCCACAGAAAGAGAGGATATTCGGAGAGCATATTTGCTCAAGGGGCCAACTCAACCAATTCTTAAACAATTCCCTCAAACGGAAATGTATGGAAAAATGCGTAGATTCAATCATAAGTGGTATGAAGAATTTGGTTCTCAGTTGGAGTATAGTGTATCAAAAGATGCATGTTTTTTCTTGTATTGTTATCTGTTTGATATGGAGGTTGGAGGTAGTGGTTCGATATAAGAAGCATTTGTCAGTGAGGGGTTCAAAAATTGGCACAAGAAGGATAGAATCAAAACTCATGTTGGAGATCATAAGAGTGTTCACAATAGATGTTATCAAGCTAGTCAAGATTTGATGAAGCAAAAGCAACATATTGATATTGCCTATTCAAATATTTTTGAACAACAAAAAATTGATTATCGTATTCGGCTGAAAACTTCTTTAGATTGTGCTAGATACCTATTACGTAATGGTCAGTCTTTTCGGGGACATGATGAATCTACAATTTCAAGTCAACAAGGTTTATTCCTTGAAACTCTAAAGTTTTATTCTAAGCCAATTAAAGAGATGAGTGATGTGGTCTTGCAAAATGCTCCCGATAATCACAAATTAACTTCACCAAAGATTCAGAAAGATCTTTCTCAAGCTTGTACTGATTTGACTATTAAAGCAATAATCAGTGATCTAGGTGATGATTACTTTTCCTTGCTAGTGGATGAAGCTCGTGATGTTGCAATTAAAGAACAAATGACAGTTGTACTTCGGTATGTAAACAAAAAAGGGTCCATTGTTGAGCATTTTATTAGCATAATTCATGTTTCAGATACTACTGCACAGTCACTAAAAGCATCAATTGATGAGTTATTTTCTAAACTTGGTTTAAGTTTGTCTAAATGTTGTGGTCAAGGCTATGATGGTGCTAGTAATATGCGGGGCGAATTCAAAGGGCTTAAGAGTTTGATTTTGGCGAACAACCCATCCGCATTCTACATTCATTGTTTTGCTCATCAGTTACAATTGACGCTTGTAAAGGTTGCAAAACATCACAAGAAGATTCAAGAATTTTTTGATATGCTTCAAAAGATGGCTTCTGTTGTGGGGAGTTCATGCAAGTGGAAGGAAATTCTTCAAATGAATCAGTATGGACTAATAGTTGAAAGAATTGCTAGTGGTAAAATACCAACTGAAAAAGGTTTAAATCAAGAGACAACTTTAAAGCGACCTGGAGACACTCGTTGGGGTTCCCATTTTGGTATGGTTACAAGTGTTATCTCATTATTTTCTCCAATAATTTCTTTGATGAAAATTATTGAAGATGAGCCGAAAAATGATGCTGCAAGAACTGATGCAGGTTGCATCTTGTATACCATGAAGGATTTTGAATTTGTATTCTTGTTGCATCTTATGAAATTGATCTTGGGGATTTCTTATGAGTTATCACAAGCACTACAAAGAAAAGATCAAGACCTTTTAAATGCAATTGGTTTAGTGAAGGTAGTCAAGTTTCGCTTACAAGAGGTGAGAGATAATGGTTTTGATAAATTGCTTCAAGAAACAAACATTTTTGCCAATAAACATGATATTGACATTCCAAATATGGATGTTTATTGTCCTAAAGGGAGATCGAGAGAGAGATTGGAATCATTCACATTCTTCCACTACTTGAAGGTAGAGTTATTTAATACAATGATAGATACTCAAGTTCAAGAATTGAATGATCGATTTGATAATATCAATACCAAGTTGCTTGATTGTTTGAGTTGTCTAGATCCTCGTGATTCATTTACTAATTTTAACACAGAAAAGTTGATTGAGTTTGCTAGATTCTATCCTTTGAAGTTTGATGAGCTTGCAGATATTTCTTTTCTGTCTTTAAGTCTCGATAATTTTATTGTCGATGTGAGGGCTGATTCTGATTTTTTTCAATTTGCAAACAATTTCTGACCTTGCTTTGAAGATGGTTGAGAAGAAAAAGGATATTGTTTATCCATTGGTCTATTTGTTGATAAAGTTGGCACTCGTTCTACCGATAGCAACTGTTAGTGTTGAGTGGGTTTTTTCTGCAATGACTTTTGTTAAAGATAAGTTGCGCAATCGGATAAGTGATGATTGGTTTAACTCATGCATGCTAACTTATGTTGAACGTGATATATTTGATACGATTGATGATGAAGATATAATGCAATATTTTCAAGGATTGAAGAATTGAAGAATGTTTTTGTAATTGTTCTGATGTAAAGGTTAGTTGACTTTTGATTATTATTTTTCTATGTTAAGTTGAAGTTTTTTGTTTTTTTATTGTTTATATTCTTATGTTTTTTATTGCGTTTAAGACTTCCCTTAGAAAAAAAATTTTCGGGGGCGTTGCTCCCAAACCCCCGAATCACACTACTAATTTTGCACACATAAACCATCTTGGGTCCGCCACTGGCATGGGCGGGCGCACTAGGCCTTGAGCTTTGTGGACACCCCTATCATTGAGTACCCTGAAAAATTTTATAAGATAATAAAATTTTTCAGGGTACCGACTGAGACTAAAAAGATACTTCATGGTACTGATTGGTACTGTTAAATTTTTTTTTAGGGTACTGAATGAGACTAAAAAGATACTTAAGGATATTGACCGGTACTAGAAAATATTTCATGTTTATGAAAATAACTTGTAGAATCTTAAAAAATTATTTCAGGATATTAGCTGGTATTAAAAAAAATATTTTAAGAAACTGATAAATATTATTAAAAAAAATTTATTAAAAAAAATGAGATCGAGACCGATATGTGACGGCCAAATCTTGTCTCTAAAAGCCACGAGCGTTCCCACAGTTAGCAAGGGGTTTTATGGGCAGAACAAAAGTTCATGTTGACTTGACTTTGATCTGACAAATATTCGGTCTTCTCCTTATTCTTAAGAGCGAAGTATTGGCCCCTCCGTCACTTTGTTTGGGGCCAACCTCTTTTGTCTTTATTCGATTCCATTCCCCAACCCCAAACATGAGTTACTTAAAAATTGGTATAGTCTGCAAGTTTATCCAGCATTTCAATTTGTTCCCTCTAAATGCATTTAGAGTATTTTAAAGTATTTTGTAGGGCATGTAATATTTAATGTATTTTTCCTAATGCCTTTGTCACCCTAAAATAAATTTTTATCAAAATTAGTAATTTAGATTATTTAACATGCTAGATACACCTAAAACATTAAAATATAATTTAAGGTGATACATACACTTAAAAAAAACATTTTAAGATTGTGTGTATACCATACAATATTTTAAAATGTTAGATACACCTAAAAAAATGCGTTAGAATGCTCTATATAGTTTAACATGTGATTAAACATTAGTAGTATTTCATTTGGTTCACAGTGTAAGTTACTGCAATTAATTTATTAGAATCAGAAAATGATGGTCAATTTATTAAATTTACCTTAAATTTAAAGGAATTTTCAACTTTATCTATATTAAATAAGGCTTAGAATGGAAAATAAAAATACTATAAATCATATTTAAACATTAATTATATAGGCAAAATTAATAAATTAACATTAATTGCTATGTCCAGGAGTAAGTAAGAACATTGGTGGGTTTAAGAATTCTATTGGAAAAAACTAAAAAGACAAATATAATTAATAGAATTTAAGAAAAGTGATAGAAAAATATCATTTCAACTCTAAAATCTTTTTGACAACATGTTAATATAATAAGATTAACAAGAATAGTAAAGTAATTAACAATCCATTTTTGTCAAGAAATCACTTATTTTAGTTTTTTGAGATATAAATGGTAATCGTCTTAGAATTTTTCCTAGAATTTAATTTATTTATTTTCAATTTGCACGGTTTACATTGCAAAAAGTCATGCACGGTTTGCTCATAAATCATAATCTAACCTTGCTTGTTTTATCACACTAGCACTGATGCTCACTGCTTTGTGCTTTCCAATTTCCATGGCTTCCTCCTCTACATTTCTTACTGTTCATCTCTGTCTCCTTCTCTGCATCGTCTCAGTTCACGGTAACCATATTTAAATTATCATCACTCGAAGTTCATTTATTCCGTTTGAAATTTGATTTTCTTTTTATTCTCAAACTTCTTTTGGCTTTTTCTCTTCAAAACCCTTCGTTTACCAGTTTCGGCGAAGATCGTCCTTGAAGATGGCTATACGGTGACCACCATCGTCGACGGTCACAAGCTCAAAATCAACCCTCATTCAGTGCTCCAGCTTCCTGGTTCATCCGATCTACTCATTCTCGATCATGACAAGAGTACTTTCTACACCGTACAGTTCCCCACATCCCAAGGTACCATCTTTTTCATCCGGTGGTTTTGAAACTTTTTTTTTTCTGCTCTTTCTGAATGAATACTTTTTCGTTGGTTTCTCGCAGATAGTGTTGTTAAAAGGCTTTCTGGTTCTGGAGTTGGATATTCAGACGGTGATGTATATTCTGCTGAATTTCAATATCCCAAAAGCTTCACTGCTGATTTGAATGGGAACGTGTATGTTGCTGATAGGGCCAACCACGTTATCAGAAAAATAAGCCGCTCTGGTAACCTTACGCATAACCTTACATCAATCATTCTACGCTTTTTGTTGCTTGATGATTTATAGATTTAAGTTCCTTTTGTCCCTTTTATCACTTATTTTATCCATTTTGTCATCTATACGTGCACAGCAGATGAAAAGAGGGAGGAAAGTAGATTTAGACTGCATGGATTCTTGAAAGTAGCAACTATGTTTTTGGAGAGACATAATAAAATGGTAACTAACGAATATAATTAAAGAGATCAAGAGACCATGTGCTTAACTGCTCTTGCATAAACTCCAAATAATGGGATTCTGGGAATTGGCAGCCTTTGCACATGATGAGCTACTAATGATTCGTGAGCTCTTATATTAACTTTGCATAAACTAGGAAAGTACTTGTTCTCAGACGCAATTTATGGAATTCCTTCGATGTTTTTCGATCCTGATTAGGTGTAACCACAATTGCTGGGGGTTTATCACAAAAGGAAGGTAGCAAAGATGGGCCAGCACAAAATGCAACATTTTCAAATGACTTTGAGCTAGCATTTGTTCCTAGCAGATGCCTTTTACTGGTTTCTGATCATGGCAATCAATTAGTTCGCCAGATTAATTTGAAGAAGGAAGACTGTACCCCTCCTCATCAATCAGGTAAGACTTAGTGTGTGTGATGCATCTTTTTTACTTTTCACATTATCATTCCCCTCTATCTCAAATTGGATTTTCTTGATTTATGTATTTGTACATTTGGAGGAAGAGGGATACAAAAAAACGAAAATGTTATTGCATGTCTGGAGTAAGCATCTCATCACTATACTCATCCATCGTTCCCTCTTTATCTCTTTCTGAAGGTGCCCTCTAGATTAATCTTTTTTATTCTAAAGTATCTGAATTACCTGTGTTTACCATATTTTCTACAAGTTCATTTTAATACTCGGTAAATCAGCACTTGTTCCTGTGTTTTGGGGAACAGAAGGCGACCTCTGAACCTTATGCCATGCTTTGTATACTACCAAAATTACCCCCGGCCAGAAACTGTTCATCTACAACTTGTTAGGCAGTGTGGTATATGTTTGTACTTATGATAGTGTTGCACTTAAATCCGCTTACCTTTATTTCTGGAGCAAATGAGATCTAAGGACTCGGTAATTGAGATTGAAGGATCTTAAAAACTAAAATTAAAGGAACTAAATTTATCCTTGCGAGGACACAAATGCCTCTTGCAATTTTGTGAAGTAGACATTGGGTCTGTTTGGGTTAGCGGTGGCTTATTTCCTATTTAACTTTTTTAGAAGCCTGGTAGGAAAAAAGTCAAATTGTAAATATGATTTGTGTTTGGATTAATGTTAATAGAAGTGACAGGGCTCCACGTCAAAAAGTTGAGAGCTTTTTAGGAAAAGCTACCCCATTGAGTTTTTTCCTTAACTGACTTTTAGAAGTTTTTTTAAAAAAAAGCCTAGTGAACTTAAAACTCAACCCAAACACTCCACTTAAGGTTTTTTTTATCTATTGGAGCTTTTTTCTGACTTTAAGCTCCTTAAAGCTCCATCCAAACAGGCCCATTACCGTTCATCCCTTCAAATGTTGCTTCTCATGCTTATCAAGCCACTGCTCATTTCTCAAACAACGGTTACTTATGTGTCTTAAAGTTATCAGTATTTTGTGCTTGTTACTACTTCTTCAGTCATTAACTAAGTATATTTTTGAAGTTGTCACTCCTGCTTCTTGAAGTTACTCCTCATTCTTATGATATAACCATTTATGCCCCCACTAGTTATTTGAGATTTTTCCTTGGTCTTTCAAAGAAATTTCAAAATTTGAAGTTCTTAATGTCAATGTTGCAGAGTTTGACTCCGTACATCATTTTCCCATATTTTTGTCATATCCAAACAAGGGGATGGTATTACTTTGTCTGTACTCCGTATTTCTCCCATTACTTTAAACTTCAAACTTGCGCCACTGATCTTTTCTGAAGTTTTTCCCTTAAAAAATTATGAGGTTCTTCACCTGCAGATATTTCCTTCATTGTTGATGATTAGTTCAGACAATTCATTCCCTTCTTTCCCTTCTGGAGGGCTTGTTAAGAGTCTCATACAACTATGCTACTACTACTACTAATACTACTACTACAACAACAAGCATTTTCCTACTTAGTGGGATCAGCTGCATGTATTGCACGACATTATTGTGTTCTATCAATAAGACGATAACCAAGTCTTATATGACTATGCCTTGCTTAAATGTTTACTTGCTTTTAATCTGTCTAGCTATAGCTACTATAATTCAATTTGAATGAATACTTTGAAATTTTCTCTTTTGTGCAGGGCTTGGTGATGTTCCTGCTTGGACTTTGGGCCTGGGATTTGGACTCTTATTCCTGGGTGTAATATATTTTGTTGCATTCCGTCCTTGGATCAATTCTCGTGTAAGTCCAAATATTTCAAAAAAAAAATCTTTCTCAGCCCAAAGATAGATAAATCAAGTGAATCGTAATTAAAATCTAAACTTTTAAGTGGGCTCCTGCTTTCACATTGCTATATTCATATTCATGATTGATTATTTGACCAACATATCTATCAAGGCCATGATGAAGGAGGATAGCTCACTCCTTATCTAACTGAACTTTGTAGACAGGAAGGCTCCCAGACGATCTTAATCGTCGCGACATGGAAGCGCTGCCTAATCAATCTGGGGAAGATGGTAGCGACACACTGCTTCGCCATCAAAAGCGAAGCTGTTAGCCGTAACATCTCTTCACTAGTCAGCCTCTTGAAGAAACTCTGGAGTTTGATTGTGTCTCATCTTTTTCTTATGTTTAGAATAAATAGAGTAGTAGCTTCTTCTCCTAGACCTTGCAATGATGAACAAAGGCCTCTGATAGATCTAGATTCCTACAGTTGTGAGGTTAAAGAGCCAAGCAAGTACGATGATCAATTGAGAGATTTGATTGGCGCAGAAAACATAAAGAAGGATGATGACGTGGCCTTTGCAGAGACACAAAAAGATATAGTTTTGCTGCAAGAGTCTTCTGTGTGTAACTATGGTTTGGTGAAGAGGAGATGAAGTTGTTTATAAGTCAAACTTTTAGTCTATATTATGTGACTTGTGTGCTTAAACTTGCCACCTAGGAGGACCATTAACTCAGAGTTGTGTGCTTTCACTTCTATTGGAACTAGTTCAAACTATGTTTTCTGAATGCTTTTTAAACTTAATGTTAAATTTGATGGCATTTTGTGATTGTTATTAGTAATAGTAATCTATATGTTATATATAAAAAAAAAAATACAAAAATTCTAACTAATTACATTGTTCTTGATCTTGAATGGTATTTCATTTTTCAGATTCTATGCTTGGACTTCTGCTAGCTCATAAGTAATGCTCCCTATTTACCGAATTTAACTAGAGAAAGGAAGTTACTTAAATTATTTAATATAATATGTTCCTTAATTCCCTCTATGTCTCTCTCTTAATTGTTGTTGAGAAAGTAGCAGCAACAAGAAAGTTGCATTCCACTAGGTGGGGTCGTTACATGGATCACATGGTGTTATTGTGTCTAATTTTTTAATAGATTGTTCGTTACAAAAAATTGCTCATTAACCTAATTGATGGTTCATTATAGTCTTCCTCTAACTCTTCTTAAAAAATTCCATATTGTTTGGTAGACTCTCTTTACCGGTGCATCCATTGACTTTTTTTTAATGTTTTCAAACCACCTCAAATGATTTTTTTATTATTTTCTCTTCGATAAATGCTACTCAAACTCAAACACGTTATGACCATTACAAATTTTATCTTTTCTTATATGACCACACGTTCATCTTAACATCCCCATCTCGACATCCTTATCTTTTCTTGTTTAAAGAATATTAATAATGATAAATTAAGAAAATACTAACAAATGAGAAATATGACTTACATTTAAAATAAAATCAACCTTCCAATTAAGTTTTATATTAAGGCTCGGAGGGAGTAATAAATTAAATAAAGCTACAAAAATTTTAGAATTTTTGATAGCTTACTATAATTTTTAATTAGTTTTTGCTCTTGTTTTTATTTTTGTTTATAAGAATTACTATCTCTTATTGAAAACCAAGTCCAAAATATTAATATTATTTTAATTCTTCTGCTAACTTTTTGAATCTAAATATAACACCTCTATATTTGTATATTTATAAGTAATGCTAAATATGATTTATGAATAAACAAATTCACACTCTACCAAAGCCTCTGTGGGATGGTGTTTTGGCAGCTTGAGCACAAGATCTCTGAATGCAAAAAACACCCATAAGAGAACAACTTCAAATCAAGATTAACAACGCTTGAATTTGACTTAATCAGATAGTACGTCAACAAAAAAAAATTAAATTCTAATTATTCACATTTTAGAAAAAAAAATTGTGAAATTGATAAAAATAAGTTGCAATAAGTGAATTACTTTAAAGACAATTTGTTTTTTCAAATAAATCATTGTGGAACCCAGGCGTAAAGGAAGCATAGATTGTCCTATCATTACATACAAAGAAAAATAAAGAGATAATGAAAGATCCAAACATGTCACATCGTAATAGGATTCTCTTTAGAAAATTGTAGCCACTTGCAAGTGAGTGGGGTGGAAATTTAGGGTTAGATGCACCCTGGTTGGGGTCGGTGGTTACTTTAGCATTATAACCCATCGTCAATTATTATAACCCTCACAGCTCCACAGAGCCAGTCCACATCATAATAGTGCATGGCATCTTCAGTCTTCACTCAGTTAATAGAAATAAAACATGAGAACTAAGCATAATATAATGTTTCTTTCATAGATTTATGAACTTGACAACATCACAGAAGAAAAAAGGATGCCAAAATTTCTTGATCCCACCCTCAGAGATTGCCAATTTTAGTTCAAACCCCTTTGATTGACCCAATTATTTGGCAAAACTGTGAGTAAACAATTCATAGTACGAGGATGAGCTTCTCCTTACTTAACATCCCATTACACTAACTGTACTTTATCTCCTCCTTTTCCCTCCTCCTCCTATATAATCAAGCTGGAACTCGGTCTTACAATACTCTTAAACTTCCTAGTGTATATATACTCAATACCTGGGGGGATATCCCATGTAGTTAATTCTAGATCGAATGTTGTGGTGATCATACAATGACCCTCCATAATCCACAGGCTTGATTACTACAGATTCCTTCTTCACATTTTGCTCTTGAACTGCCCCAAATACAATCTCGTTGGTTTTCTCATTGCTTTGCTCGTAGTAGGTATGGGGGATTGATGACCTGTACTCATGGCGATGATGATGTTTTTGTTGCTGCTGCTGTTGTTGTTGCTGCTGGTGGTGGTGGATATCTCCATCCCATCCATTGTAGAAAGCTCGGCTTTGACGAAGTTGTTGAATTTTTTCAGCATCCTTGGACATGAAAGGATAGGTTTTTCGAGGGGTCAGGGCTCTGGTGTCAATAGAAGGTGGCTCGTCTTCATCAGGAATCACAAAACTTTCCTGCACAGGCCAAGCATTTGTGTGCTTTTGCGGTTGATGAAGCAATGGCTGGCTCGGAAATTGATAGATTGGTGGTTTTTTCCTAAAACCAGGAAATAATCCTCCCATGATCTCCACCATCGATGCCCCAGCATTGGCAAGAAGCTTCCCCAGAGATCCAAAGAAACCCTCTTCTTGCTTCTCAGGTTCGTTTTCAGATGGAATTAAAGGAGGCCTGACAGATTTCAACGGCTTCTTGTATGGACTTGGAGAAATTCCAGACATTGTTGGACTTCGATCCTACAAGAGCAAAGAATGAAATCATCAGTGGTAGACATTTGTTTCGTCTTTGGGAAAATATCCAAGCAGATTTGATCATGAAGTTTCTGGATATAAAAGGTGGTCTAGATCTTCACTGTGTACATCAGCAGCAATACCCGTCGTTGTGAAAGGTATCACATAGTTAAGAAATGATCGCTTAAAACCTATAACAAGATTCTGAATTGAAATAACAAACTCGTTTTACTATAAGAGTGAAGCAGCATATTTTAAAACATTTCTGGACATCTACTTCATTTAAATTTAGTTACAATGGTATTACCATGAAGAATTATACTTATTTAACATCCACTAGGTCATTGCATGCGCCTTAACTGCCTTGTGTAGTATAATGCACCAAAAGTGAAAGTCGAGAGCTAAAGAACTCACATCCTGGGATGCTACAATTGTACCAAGTCTTCGTTGCAGCAATGCCAACATATAGCCAAAGAAGCCAGCCCCAACCAGCATCGCAACCCCTAAAATATTGAAAGGAATCAATCGCAATTTCTGATCACTAGAATTTCTCAGACATAGAACCTGGGCTGCATTACTTTACCTAGTGGAAACCCACTTCCATATTGATAAGCACAGTCATCGAAATGGAGTTGAATCTCTCTGATGGCTTGATTTCCTCTGTCTATGACAAGAAGAGAACAACTGCTTCCAACATAAACCACATCAAAGTCATTAGAAAATTTCGCTTCTTCACTTGGCCCATCAACATGGCCTCCTGCCCGGCTCCATTTTCCGCCAGCAATTGTTGTTACCCCTGCAAATAAAGATCTTAATAGAAAGTTCTTACCTAACTCAACTCTGACAAAGTATACACAATTTTAATCAAAGCATTATTGAACCAAAAAACCCCAATCAGAGAATCCGCACATGCGATTGTGCACATGTTGTCAAGAATGATAAAGGAAGGGAAATTATTCATTATTAGCTGGGTAGCCATCTTTGAATTAAAGGGTTCAATAGGTATATCATGCAAAGCCATACTTGCAAAGAGATCCAACGGGAGGAAAGATTTAAAATATTATTCAAAGTATTGACAACCAAATGCATACCTGAATCGCTGATTTTCCTAATTGCCATATTCATAGTATCTGCAACATAGATATTTCCTCGATCATCAACTGTTATTCCCTTTGGATGGTTCATCCTGGCCTCCCTGACCTTCCCATCAACATGTCCAGAGTACCCTTCAGCAGATCCTGCTACCAGCCTCGGTCTACTATCTGCAGAATTGATATGAGCATGATATACTAGAACTGAAGAAAATCTATGCCAATAATGAGTTCAGCTGCCCAAGTAATTTACCAACAAGTCAAGTCCTATCAAAGTACACTGAAGGTATATGTTACAATGTTACATCATCATAAAAGCTCACAAGCATGAACTAGAGAGACATAAGGTCATATTTGATATGTAGGAAGAAAGAAATGTAAATGACACAATCTTAGATGCACATTGCTTTTCTAATTGTAGGTTTTCTTTCCAAGCAGGAGGGGAAGGGAGGCAGTAAGAACATTTGCTTTTATGTTGATCAATGAAACAACAATGCAAGAAGATCTTCAAAGTTGCAGAATTTATATGCTCAAAACTGATGGAATGGAGCATGTAAGAATCAGCTAAAGATAGGTGTTAATCAGATAACTTTATCAAATAATTACGTCGCAACTACATATAGTGGTCTCAGAATTACAAAGAAAAGACTGCCGCCCAAATTGCAAAATTACTCATTTGCAGGAAATAAGAGAGGAGTGTTGCGGCGACCAACGGTAAAGAAAAAGCATGCAAATTTGCATGCGCTGTCAGGCTGAAAGAACAAGTTCAGAAGCTGGTAAACTCCAAATTTTGAGTAACTTCAGTTATATGTGGACATTAACCAGCAGAATATAATGTAAGGACAACATCAGGAAGAGGAAAAGCGAGCTATAATAAATCTCTTCAATCAAACATCAAGTCTCTCTAATTGGGCAAAAGAGGTCGTTTGGTTTCATCGCTGACAGAATCAGTAAAAGTGACAAAAAAAAATTAGTGAACCGGGCAATTAGTCAGAATGAAAAGCGATCACACTCAGCACACTTACACAGAGAAAGTGAGGAGGAAATCCTGTAAATGTTACTATTAGCAGAATCTAGAATCAGAAGCTCTCCATTGGGTAGCAGCTCAACAGCATAAGGCTCGATTCCAAGCTTGCTCCCATCAAACACAGTCTCGACAGTGTATCCACCCTCAAACTTCATCATCGGCCGGCTAGAAACCGCTGCCATGGGAACAAAACAATCAAATCAGCATTTCAGTTACTATCAACAATCACCGAACGAAGAATAGGAGAAGGAAGATACGAGGGAATGTGAGCAGCATTGCTCTAGATCTACACCTGTTTTAGTCGTAGCTTTGAGAGACCACAGCCATTTCGTGAAAGCAGGCACAGCATTCGAGAGAAATCCACTAACAATCTCTATAAAGAAAACACAGATACAGAGCCCAAGAGAAACAAAATTTAAGCTCAAAAGCAAGAGTTAGTGAAATGAAACAAGCCAACAACACAGGTGACGAACTTACTCGCAGGGGAAGTGGTAGAAGCTGAAGATGTGACGCCGCCAAATAAAACAAGAACCGTAAGACCCAACAGAAGCAGATTCCTACCCATTGATTCAACAGCGAAATGAAGCACGAAGCAGTAGCTTGGAAGGTGGGAAATGCAAGCTCTGAGCAATGGCGGAAACCCTAATTCATAGCTGAAGAAGAGATGGGAGAAAGCTTGAAGGTGAGAAAACAGAGTGGTTTCCCGGGGTTGGGAAGGTAAGCTGTGGGTCGGAGTGGGGAGTGCGGAGTGAAAGGTGAGAAGTGGGAAAAGACGAAAGAGACAAGAAAAAAGGAAGCAAAAAAGATGGGCAAGAGGGGAGCATGAGAGCGCCCCAGTGACCGGTGGGCCTGTGGGAGAGAGAATCGTATACCACCATTAATGTCTTAAATTTTATGATTTTTTTATTTTAATAATATTTGATAAGTAATGATCAACGTATTAAATATAGAAAAAAAAAACAACAATTTCAAAATCATATTAACAACAACACTAATACTAATAGTAGAATTAATAAAACAGTAAAACCATTGATAAATATTTTATTGTAAAATCACACATTTAATATATTAAAGTTTAAATGATATTTTTTAAAAATCTTCTATCAAATGTATTACTCACAACTATTTATTAAAATACAATGTATTTTTTTTTATTTGATAAAGTTTCCCCTCCGGACTAATGATCTCTTTGGGAGGAGAGAAAGTGAGTGGAAGGAAAAATTTTATGGAATGGATTTTAAAAAAATTGGAAAAGTGGAGTTATAAAATTATAATAAAGATAAATTGTAAAATAAAATAGTTAAAAATATTAATTACAGACTTCAAACCCAACTTCTCTAATTTTTTAAAATCTTAAGTTATAAAAATTTTCCTTCCCCTCCAATCCCCTCCAAAGCCCTCATACCAAATAGCCTCTTAGAATATATTTTTCAGTATTTGAATTTATATTCTCTTCCTTAATGCTTAGTAGGAGAGAGTTGGATGGGAAGGGAGGAGGAGGAAAAAATTTTAAGAGTTGGATTTAAAATAATCAAAGTAGTGAGGTTATAAAATTTTAATAGAGATAACACATTAAATAAAAAAATAAGAAAAATTAATTAAAAACCTTCAATCACACTTAAAATCAAAGTCATGAAAATTTTCCACTCCCCTCCCCTCCACTCCAAACCCCTCATATCAAATAACTCCTAAGGGGTGAGACCCCTTACTACTTTAACTCATAGCATGTTGATTATTAATATATAATATTACTAGTATATTAAATTACAAAATTTTTCAGATTCATGCAAAACAAAATATGTTTATCATACAAAATATTTATTCAATCATATTTATTACCCACTTCCAATAATGTTTTGTCAAGGAAAAAACCTTAAATCTGATTAACTCTATCCTAATTTTATCCTTAATTAATAGGAAGGAATGAATGAAAAATTAGAAGTATAAGGGCAATAAATTTGGGGTAAAAATTTATATATTTTTATAATACAGTTAATGATACAACTCACAAAGGGGAAAAAAGTTTTCCCACTCCTATAATGGGTTAAGTAGTAAATCCGTTCGGAAAATATACATTCGAGAGCAATGTTGTCCTGAAAGTTTTTTTAGGCTCAATGTTGTCCCGAAAATCTAAGGAAGTAGCAATGTTGCATTTTTCCGTTAAAAAATTGACATTCAACATCAATTTTTTAACGATCAACCTTAGTTTTTTAACGAAAAAGAATAACATTGTTATGTTTTTAAACGTCTGGGACAAAATTGAAAGTGAAAAAACTTCTATGGCAGCATTACTCCTCGACATATACTTCCGAGGTAGATTTGCTACTTAACCTCTCCTATAAATAACCAAATGGGTATGTGGATGAGCACTATGGTAACAAAATAGGAGTATTACATATTTTTGACAAATAATTTATTAAAAAAGATTAAAAAATATCATTTAAACTTCAAAATATTAAATTAGTCTCATCTTCTACAAAAGTACTAGTATTGACTATGAGAGTATAGTCATTTTAATAGAAAATCACTGATTTAAGATTTTGAAGTTAATGTAGTATTTTTTTTATCTTTTTCCCTAATTCATTTTTTAAATTGTAATCCAACTACTAATACAACTAAGGATGACTTGCTATTATTGAAGTTATGAGAAATCGTATTAAATTATAAAGAGTAACTTCAAATCTTGAGTTGCGTGATATTTCTTAAATTTTTTTAAGAAAAAAAAAATTAAATGTTTGATGCAGATTCTCTTTATCTCTTACACTTTCATACACACATATACATATTTTATATACGTATAGGGATATGCTCTGTTGATAAGTTTATGATTCCATTAAATCTGACACAGGTTCTTATGTAATATTCCTTAAATCTAAATATAGGATATAGTCAATAGTACAAATTACCCTATAAAATATGTCAGATATTTAGAAGTGGAGATAGTAATATCTAATTCACGCTAATTTTTTTAAATAATTTTAGATGTACAGAAACCACATGGTTTTTTTTTTTTTTACTGCTGCTAAATAGCAACACAGCATGCTATTTAACGTTTTGTTGTGAGCATCTGATATCCTAACCAACCCCTCAGAAAATTATGAAGTACTCTAATCAAGATCAGCTTATGGTAGGACCCATTCAGGCTTGAGATCTTCCCATCTATGTCACTGCATTCCCAAAAAATCAAACATGTGACCTTTAATTAAATTGAAACAACTCCCTTGCGGATTATAACATTTCGATAGTGACAATTAAACCCAGAGATGTTGTTACGTATGGCCTACTTTCTAAATTTTTAAGTAAGCCAAATTAGTGTGTACTTGAATACTCAGCTACCCAACAAAACCATGTTTGGCGAGTCGCTTCCATGATTTCAAGCACATCTTAAGAACATATATGACGAATTTAGATTCATTAAACAGAATTTTCTTATGACCAAGCCATGCCAACAAACTAAAACCAACTACTAGCTTTGGCTTCTACTGAATCTGTTTCTCAGAAATGGTTTTGTGGTCCAGAATTCCAGCAGAGTATTCAATAAATGAAACAACAAGGCCTCTGTCACTGTCCCTCTCTCTGAGCAATTTTCCTGACTTTTAGTTTTAACTCCACCTACTAACTAAAAATCTCCAGAAACCATAACTACATTGAAGAATCAACCTCAGTTTTCACCAACATTGTTCTTATAGTAATATGAATAATTTTTTCATGAAATACAATTATGACCATTATTATATTACACGTGAAGGAACAGGGGAAGGAAGAGAGAAGTGGGAGTTAAACTTACTGGTGTGATAATGCGTGATGGTATTGAAGGGGCAATTATAGGGCTGAATCTGACAATGGCAACCCAGAACAGAGCAAGCTGGCAATTATGCAATGCCACGTGATGAGACTGGGGATGTTTTTACAATATTCTGTCCGATTCGACTTTTTTATAATCCCTATAGGGGAAAAAGAAAAATAAAACAACAGTGCAACAACAACACAAACAAACATGGCCATTTCTTTATTTCTATTCCTTCCTCTGATCCATAAGCAAAAAAACAAAAAAAAAAAACAAGAGGTTGTACAGCCCTACTTCAACCACATGCAACAAACAAATCAAAATCGTATTGATCAATTGCTGCAGTGACCATCTTTATATATACTGAAATTCCTTGGGCTCTGGTGCTTACTGTTCCAATGTATGGTCACGTTTCTAAGTTCCAAAGTACGCACAATTTTCATGTAACACTTCATACTATAGCAGCATGTTGAAATATTAAAACTTTGTTTTTGCTCCCGTTTCTTTCCCAGATCTTTCTTGGTAAAAATAACATTACTTTTTTCACTTTGTCTTCTTTCCATATATATATGAAAAGTGCTTGAATTAAAAATATCAAGAGGGATGGCTTTTTTCGTGGGTGACCCTTGTGATATATATCCAGCTAAGAGATCTAAAGAAAGCCAGTCTCTCAACTAGCTCAACATATTCGTCTTGTTGCTTTCTGTCGTTTATTGACTTCTTCAAAGAAACCTTCACACCCATCAATTGAACTGTTCTCCATTTTGTTTCAATTATTGGGGTTATAAGCTACTGATTTAAATAATGTTTTTTTTAATTCTGGGGGAACCTTCACTAGGTTGCAGGGGCACAGGAAGTTCTTCTATCATATAATCAAGTACCTTGAAAGTTCCAACCTTAGTTTGTTAACCTATCATGATAGGAGTATCATTTACCTTCAAACTCAGAAGTTCTCTGTTCACTAGTTCAGAATAAATTTACTTCACCAGCGAATTACTTGTGAGTACTTGTAGTATATCAAATATCACGTCTCTACAGTAAGATCAACGAGGATGGACTGAAGTGGTCCCCTCTTCATGGAATATCCGCTTTCGTCACCTCTGCTGGTTGATAATTGCCCCATTCTATATCAGTGAAAGTTTACATCATTAACGTACCATGCACCTTGTTGCCAAAAAAAATTATGTAACCGTGTACATAAATGCAATGCCAGAATGTTTTAACCCCATTCCCCCAAAGTTGTGTTTTTTTTCAGCCGTAGATAACCCAACATATCAGAGCAAACAGTTGTCAAACCAAACTGATAATTTGTATTGTAACAAAATAGTGTAGCTATACAAGAGGCTGGTGCCCACAATACTGACCAGACACGAATGTTGTCTAATCTAAAATCTGAAACAGTTTCAGCAGTGAGTGGCACCAGCAAGTACAAAAGTTGATGTTAACATATACAAAGGAAGAATTATGGACTCATCCCTGAACCGTACTGTTTTTCACAAAAACATTCGCTTTGAGAAGCCAGGTAAACCAATTCAGGAGACAAGGAAGAATTAGCTCTGCTACAGAGCAAAGTCTCCCACATGTGTTCAGCTAGCGGCTACCAAAATTTTTCTCTCGCTCATGGGTGAAGAATCCCTGAAGCCGAAGCAGCATATAGTTAAGAAAAAAAGAAAAACTAATTGTGCTTTCTTGCTCAGACCAACTCATACTGTGCTCTCAAAAGAAATCTGGAAATGGGCTAAATGCCTAGGCTTTGGATTTGATGCAGTGTCAAGGCCCTGAAGCAATTTTACCACTTCAGCAGCATCATCAAGATAATACTTCGCCTTGCTAGGCTTCTGGCCTACCGTGCAGGCAAAGATCTCTGGAGCAACTGGCAATGATGGACAAGATATTGTCCTTAGTATGCTCTCAAACATGTCTTCGTCAGACCTATCATCTCCAATGCACAAAACAAAGTCTGGCGGATCCCCATCATTGACCATTGTCATAAGAACCTTTTCAGCCACCAAACCCTTGCTAACTCCCTGCATAGAGGAAAAACAAGACTTTGATAAGGTCGTCCCATCTTCGATATAAATAGAGCAAGAAAGGGTTAGGGAGGAATTAAAATTTTTTGCACCTGTGGCTTTACTTCAACAATATGTTGACCCCTCTTAACAATGGCTGGTTCATTAACAAGCACGTTTTCAAGGTGATTCAATAATTCTTTGGCTTGGCAAGAACCAAAATCAGGGTCTGCATCTTGATGATGCCACACCAATGCACTTTCCTTAATTTCAATATTAGATCCATCAGTTGCCTCTATATATGACCTCATTATAGGTTCCACAACATTTTTCCAATCAAGGTCAGCAGAGAGTTGACTTGTTTCCCATGGGGAGGAACTGCTCCACCTGCAGATAATGAGATAACAAGGGAATAAACACCTCAGCAAATATATTTTAGAGTTGGTATAGAAGATGACGATAAAAAGTATAAATCAATAGTCTTTCCAGAATCCCAGCATTCAAATGACAAACCTTAAGAAGTATCCATGTTCAGCAGCAATTCCCAGCAATTTGCATGAAGCAAACCAATCACTCAATGAATCTCTACCCCGCCCACTAACAATGAATACGGTGTTCTTGGGATCGTTGCACAGATTATTCAGAATAGATATGACTTCAGGGCTGGGGATTTTATTTATGGAAGATTGTGGTACAACAGTGCCATCATAATCAAGAAATATGGCCCTTCTATTGGTTCTCTTGTATGCAGAAACAATGTGATCAACAGACAACTTCCTAAAACCAGGAGAAAGAGAAACAACTCTGAACCCTAGGCCTAGACCAATTCCCCAGCACATTTTGGTGTAATGATCTTTGCATGCTCTCTCCAAATCCTGCATAAAACTGCGTGCCCAATAAGCCAAATCATGGGAGCTGACATACCGATAGTGCTTCTCATGCCGCAATTTCTTCTCTGAATCATCCATTGTAATTGCCGAATTCAAAGCTTCAGCAACTGCATCTATATCCCAGGGGTTAACCCTAATTGCTCCACTTAAAGAAGGTGAACAGCCAATAAACTCCGACACAACAAGCATGCTTGTACGAGGAGCATCATCTTTTCTACCCAATGCTTGATCCAGCTTTGAAGTTCCTTGTCGGCAGACAACATATTTGTAAGGGACCAAGTTCATGCCATCTCTCACAGCATTGACAATACAACATTCTGCTACAGCATAATAGGCACTCTTCTCAAAACGAGGAACAGGACGGTCAATGAGAACAACTGGTTGGTAATTAGGTGAACCATAAGTATCATTGATCCTCTGGGCAATTAAATATGTTTCCTTATTTGCTTCCTGAACATCCTTCCCAGAACCCCTGGCAGGATTCACAATTTGAACTAGCACAATTTTGCCCAGCAAATCGGGATGCTGATGCAGCAGCTGCTCTAGAGCTAGTAGTTTCAAGCTGATGCCCTTAAAAATATCCATATCATCAACACCAAGAATCACTTTCCTACCCTTGAACTCTTCCTGGATTTCTTTCATTTTATCAGATGTAGAAGAAAGATCTAATACAGATTCAAGCCTACCAATATTAATGCCTACAGGCAAAATCTTGATAAATATAGTGCGGCCAAAATAATCAAGTCCTATATGTCCCCGCTTAGATTCATAGTCCAGACCCAGCATTCTACTGCAGCAAGAGAGGAAGTGGCGAGCATAATCAAATGTGTGAAAACCAATTAAGTCAGAATTCAACAATCCCCTGAGAATTTCATCTCGTACTGGCAAGGTTCGGTAAATTTCAGATGAAGGGAAAGGACTATGAAGGAAGAAACCGAGTTTAACTCGATTAAATTTCCTCCTCAAAAATGTAGGCAACACCATCAAGTGATAGTCATGAACCCAGACAAAATCATCATCAGGATTAATTATTTCCAGAACCTTGTCTGCAAATTTTTTGTTAGCAGAAACATAAGCCTGCCAAAGCCTGCGGTCAAAGCGATCACCATGATCTGCGCACATCGGTAGCATATAATGAAAGAGAGGCCAAAGCTGCTGCTTACAAAACCCAAGATAAAACATTTTCTGGATATCATGAGGTAGAAAAGTAGGCAAGCAATTGAAGTTTTCCATTAATTTCTGAGCAACTTCATCCTGCTCACTTGACTCTATCTCAACCTTGAGGGATCCCACATAGATCACCTCAGTATCAGAAGAAAACCCATCTTTTAGTTGTAATAAAATCGAATCCTCATCCAAGCTGAAGCACCATTTAGAAGTTTGCAGGTCCTTTTTAGCCTGCAATGGCAGCATGTTTGCCACAATAATTTTCCGCTCTCGACACCCAGAAGAGCTGACATCTGAATCCCCATCATTACAACCTTGACGATCCAGTTCTGAAATAATTCCTGGAACTGTAACAACCCTTGGAAGACTTCTTGGGGTGTGAGGAATAGCCAAAAAGTCTCCACCTGCTAAGTCTTGGAGATTAGCATATGATCTTGATGCCATGGCCAGTAGTAGGGAAACTTTTCTTTAATATCTTTCTTCTTCCTAATAACAAATACCAAAAAGCACAAATCTATTGAGGATCCTTCAGATAATTGTTCAATGATCTCCAACTAACAAATGACAAGGGCATATTGTAAGTTAAATGCAAAAAATAAACATGCACTAATTATCTGTTACTATACTCACTGTGACTGCACATCTTCATAGTTCAGATCTCTAGAGGCTTGAACAAATTACCCATAATCTTACAACTAACTGATAATAGCATTTTACTTCTGGATAAAAACAAACTTATTGATAGAATACAAGTCCCTTAAGCATTTTGGCAGAATGCAGAAGGCATAGAAGACGCAATATAGATATGATGGCTACCGAACAACAAGTACCAGAAGATGACAAAAGAAAAAGCTCATGCTACCCATAGTCCCTCAAAGTGAACCTTTTCGCACAAGTGAAAATAGGATTTGCACATATGCCAGATAAGCATAGCATCTCTTCGATATCAACATTAAAGACAAAATTTGACATTCATGTCAAGAAATCGGTCTAGTTCAATATCATAGATATGACTTTGGTAAAGGCAATTAAAACACCTGAGGTCATAGCGTGATATTACCAAAGCACTTCCAGGTTTATTGTATGCCGAACACTTCCTTTTCTGTAGTGGAATATATCTTCCACCTTAATATAAACCCCATACCACAAATTGACACAAGAAAAATTGATCGACTTTGATAACCAATTATGCCACATCATATCGCTCAAGTATCTGTATGCATAACTCAGAGATTCTCTCACTGATAGTTGACACTGTCACCAGCAAATATTCAACCCAATTTTGTAGCATTGATTCGACAATTGAAAGCTGTCTCAAAGGCTAAATAATAGAAGTCCACTGTCAGGTCAAAAAAGAAAAAGTAAAAACTACAAAAGATAAGACAGGAAAATTATGATAAACTGTTCAAGAAGTCAGATTATCTAGCGAAATGCTAGATAACCTACTTTCTCATAACATCCTGCCTTCTATCACGCCTTCTGGCGTGTTGAAATGACATGTCAACACTCAAAGCCTTAAGGTCCGAAAGTAGGTTTAGAAATAGAAACAAAACGACAAGGATCGAAGAGTAGCATGGAATCACCGATAGAAAAGCACTTGAAGCCACATCTAGCCCGACAAAATCATATGATAAAGCAGTTACGCGTTTTCCTATTTATAATTGTTCAAAAGTGACAACATCGTTCTGTTAAACTTCAGGCATCTCGTCAACGAGAATTTTCCAGCAAGTTTTTTGTTCTAAAAAAAGGCAGATAAAGTGACGATCCAGGGCATGGTTATGACAGTAAGCAAATGAGAAATAAACGAGAACCGAAATATCCGAAGAAAACTCAAAATCATGGTAAGTCGATATGTAAATCTGCTCCACCAACACGAAAATAAAGAAATGCAAATTTTGGGTTTTACAAATTTGTTCCCGACACCAGACTAATACCTTGCACACAAGTAAAAATACGAGTTGAGACTCGTACCTTTAGCAAATTCAAACTCTCATCACATTACGAACTTCCACAATGCTTGATCATCAACTCCCTGCCAAAACGTCAAAATCAAGCCACAAAGCGGAAGAATACCGAAAACCACAGACCATAAAAACACCTAAACAGATTTCAAATCCAAAAGATCGCAAATAAAAACTGCTTGGTTTCCAAGGAAACTTTCGAGGGAAGGAAACAAAAATGAAACACTCAACAACCATAAACACGAACAAGGGATTAAAACAGAAAACGGCAGCCCCAAATATAACAGAAACTACGAAAACTACACAGAACCAACGAGAATTCAATGACAGACCAGAAACCCAGAAAAGAAAAACAGGCACTCGGGAAATCTCAAGTTCAAAGGCTAACCTTTCCGGCGATCGACGATGGGGTTGAGAATAA
Organism: Acacia confusa; assembly: GCA_037074495.1. Classification (NCBI taxonomy): domain Eukaryota; kingdom Viridiplantae; phylum Streptophyta; class Magnoliopsida; order Fabales; family Fabaceae; genus Acacia; species Acacia confusa. The sequence continues at coordinate 6,436,488 of CM073513.1, read as the reverse complement.
CTTCGATAGGAAAATCAAAAGTGATGAGAGAGAAAGGGGATAGGGACAATGAAGACTGCTTTAGACATGGAAAGAAGAAGAAGTTAAGGAGAATGCGAATGAAAGAAAGAATAAACAGAATGGCTAGAGCGAGATTTTTAATTGCTTGGGGAACTCTCTGGCCTTGTGGATAGAGAGATTTACTTCTTTGATTTTTTTTATTTTTATTTTCTTTTTTCAAAAATGTTTCTTTCTAGTTGGCAAGTTGGATATTGTAAGACTACGGATAGAGTCGGATCTTTACTGCGGTTTGTTTTTCTAACCCCGGTTTGTTTACGTGATCCTTTTCAGTGTGTATTGACCGTTTTACCCTTTCCTGTAACTTAAATTGCATTTTAGATGATTACCTTTCCTCTGTTCTCATGAAAGTTTTCAATTAGACTTTTTTTTTTAGTTAGATAATTACAATTATAAAGTTAATCAAGAATAAATATACAACGAGATAGTATGTAGGATAGTTTATATTTTTTATTTTTTATTGGTTAAAATATACTGTTAGTCTTAATGTCTTATATGAGACATATTTTTGATCCATTAACTTCATAAAACACACTTTTTGTTCTATATTTTCTAACAACGTTAATATTGTTAGTGGAAAATGTTAACGCTATAAATTCAACTGATGACTGGGCAACTGATAGAAAATAATTAAATTTTAATTTTTTTTAATATAATATATTTAGATTATTAAATTAAAATAAATTGAAAAATCGTTACAAATAAAATTGAGATTTTGGTATTTAGAGTATTAAATTGATATATTTAGATTATTAAACTATAATTTTTATATTTTAATCATTAAAAATATTTTTTTTTTAATATAATCAGGGTTTTGATAATAACTATTTTAGGAAGGATTTAGATATTTTTCAATTTATGCATATCTTAAATTTTAAAATAATAGCTTATATAGTTATCAATTGAGTTTGCTACGTCAGCATTTTCTGGTAGTAACATTAATGAGATTAGAATTATAGGATTAAAAGTATACTTTATAAAATTAAGGGATCAAAAGTATACCTCATGTAAACTTAAAGAATTAAAAATATACTTTAGCATTTTTTATTTATGCTTTTTTTTTTTGCCAGTGTTGATTTATGTATATATATAATTTTTGCGACTGTAAATTTAAATTTAAATTGTTAAAATATAATCTTGTAAATAAAAATAATAATTGAAGTACTTTCATTGTAATATTGCATTATGACACTGAAGCATACATTCTCTTACATATATGAAATCAAAAATAAAAATAGTTCCATGAATAAATCAAAATGAAAATAACTACACAAATTTGCCGAAAAATGTAACGACAAAAAAATCAAAATTTTTAAATATTAAAATAAAAATTACAGGTATAGATTTTTTTGGTGACATTAACGTCATCCCAAATTTTGGATACAGCTAAGGTTGCTGGCAAAAAAATAAAAATAAAAAGAATACAGCTAAGATTGTTCGTGGATTGATTAACTTTTCCAGGAGTTCAAATTTTTGTCATTAATAGTCTGATTTTAAGATATTATAGACCATCAAGATTATTTTCTTGTATAATTATTATTACAACCTCAAAATATTATAATTTCTTTATTTTGTTGGGTGATTTTGGCAGAAAAGAGAATTCGCACTAACAAAAAAATATAAATTCAAATATGGCTCTTATCTCATCAACAATGTTATCTTTTTTAAGTGGGGTTTAATATTTTATTGCAAGTTGGTAAGTATAAGTCATTTTTATCAAGATCCCTAACCCTATAGCCATATATATATTGGATTTCTTTACTGTATTACTAATATTATTAACATTATCCATCATTGGAGATCTGCTTAATTATTTAAATAAACAGCTTGTTGTGCTTCATGATTATTTGACCTAAATAAATTAAAAAATTATAGTCAAATTCACAGAACCCGGAGAGTGGTCCTTCCAAGATTTTTTGTGTTATTTTTAATGTTTGTCTAATTTTATTGTACCTTTTAACTTAGAAAAATTAAGTGGACAACTAAGACTATATAATGACATGGTATTTAATTAGTAAATGTAGGGTTAAATTAATATTTGGTTGCACACACCATCAGTGGTAGGAAAAAATATGGATTCTTAAAATCACAAAAAGCCTCGTGAGATTTAAATAATATTTCATCAAAATATGAGATAGGATTTTCAGGCCTTATAATTTAGGGAGAATGACAAAAAAATAATATTTAAATTTTAAAATCATGTCGACAACAATAATAATAAGATCAACAAAACAGTAAAGTAATTAATAATTCATTTTGTTGTAAAATCACCTATTTAATATTTTAAATTTTAAGTATTATTTTTATAGGATTTTCCCTTTGACCTGGCTGACAATAATAATATCACCAAGTTTTTCTCAATAAGTACCCTAATCAAGATTTGAACTTGTTTTTCCACCCTTACAGAGTGAGAGTTGAGACAACTTACCACATTAATATGTTGTAAGTGTTTTGTTTTCTTGAATAATTGTGCACTGTCGGAAATTTTTAAAATATTAAGAATATAAAAATAAACTAAAAAGGGTATTCGAATAAAAATCAAATAGTTGTGTGTAAGAGGTGAGCGGACATCTTTTTTTTTTTTTTTCCGCCAGCAAAAGCTTGATGAATAATTAGGGAAATCCGGCTCTCATCCTCTTTTTTATCTCAATCGTTGAATTGAAATATTAACGGTTCAGATTTCATCTTTTAAAAAATATTATTAAAAAATTAAGAATATTTAAAAATAATATTTTTATAAAAGATGAAATCTAAACCGTTTATATTTCAATCCAATAATTAAGATAAAAAAGAAGATGAGAAGGGAAGTGGATGGGAGCTAAATCCACAATTATTACAAACTAATTACAATCGGGTACACAAATAAATGAGGGGAGAAGGGTATAAAGGTAAAAGGAAAGAGGGATGGATGAAAAAGGTTAAATGAGATGCGGGGAGAGGAAGGAGGAAATCCGCGAGGTAAAGAGATAAGACATGAAGGAGACCCTTCGATTTGATTTATATAAGCATAAATAAATACTCCATCTGAGCCTTATTACTCTCATTATAAGGCACCAACTATTTAAAATTTTTTGTCCTTTTTATAAGACACCAACTACATTTAACTAACTGATTTATTACTATTTCCTATTATGCCCTTACTTTAACAAACTTTTTAAATCTATCTCATTAAAATAGGGATAAAGTTGGAAACTTTTATTAATTTTAGGCTCATTAATGACTTAACTTCTATTTTCTTGGTTTGTGAGAAAAGATAGTTGGTGCCTTATAATAAGGATCAAAGGGAGTATAAGGTATCAACCACTATTTCTGACAAACTAAGAAATGGACATTAAGTCATTAAATTGGTTCAGAAATAACAAATATTTTTCAACCTTGCCCCTACTTTAATGATGTGAATTTAAAAAAATTAGTTAAAATGAGGGTATAATTGAAAAATAGTAATAAATGAGTTGGTTAAAGGTAGTTGGTGCCTTATAATAAGGACCAAAATATTTTAGTAGTTGATGTCTTATAATAAAGACCAGAAGGAGTAACCAAGAATAATTGAAAAAAAATTGTGGTTGCTTAAGTATAAGTTTATCTATTTGAATAATAAAAAATATTTTTTGGACAAAGGAAGGAACAATTTTAATTAGAATATGACAATGCTCTAATTTAATTAGTAATATATTATTTCCTCTCTTCCTTATGACACGTAACAAGAGAGATGGATGATCCTTATTGTTGGGAAAAAAAAGATTATCCTTATTACTAGATAAGATATTAATTAACCTTTTCTAATGCTATCACTACTTTAAAGTTATTAACTATAAAATATAATACAAATCCAATAATTTTATACCACTCAATCTTATTTATAATTTTATACAGAGTACTACTATATTAAGAAAAAAAAAATGAGAGAAAAAAAAGTCAAAACCCAAAAAAATGGGAAAGGATAAGGTAAGGATAAGGAGCTGAGTCAGCTCCACGCAACAAGGCGAATTGGCCCACTCACTCCCCATTCCTTCTCTTTTCTTCGGCCCTCTTTTTGTCCTTTTCAAACTTGGACGGACCAAGCTGTTGCACGGCGCATTATTTATGTTCCTTCCGTTCTCATTAATCATACTACTAGTCTTTAGAGTAAATTGGTGAAGGGACCAGACACTCTTACTAAAAGAAGAGGATTTGATCTTAAAGTTAGTCAAGACGTTGAGAGAAACATCTTAGTTCTTAGGTGTCTAGGTAAAAGTCTAAGGGTAATAAACGATTCGCCCTGCCCAATATTGGTATCACCTAGGAGGAAGGGAGATTTCACCCTGCCTTTAAATTGTGGGTGAACTCAATTCCTTTCCTAAAATTTTAATATAAAAAAATAATTCATACTACGATTATCTACCTTATTAAAAATTAATTACCTTATCAATAGGGCATGGTTTAGCACATGGGGTCAGTTCATTATAATGTAGTAAATCAAAGTTTGAATCCCCTTTTAGATGCTTACATTTAATACTTGATAGTATATTAAATATAACTGTTTCAAATAGAATTATACATGTACTTAACCAAAAAAAAAAAACCATCATTAGTAATCTTAAGTTACTACTCCCACCGATTATTTTTACTGGGAATACTCTCTCACATTTGTGATTTTTAAAATCAGGAACAAATCTTTTTTTATATGAAATTTCAATTGAATTTTTTACTTCTTACCTTCATTAAATATATATTATTCATTATCTCTATATTGAATTTTTATACATTATCACTCACATACACTCATCCTAGATAAGGATATTGTTGAGAATAAAGATACATAAATTACACATTTATTACTTTTAACTAATATTTTAAATTAAATGATTTTAACATAATTGTCGGTCATTAAAAGAATAAGAGAGAGCATCCTACGTGGGAAGATCTTTTCTTGTTGAAGCATTTAGTTTCCACCCTCTGTATGTAAATCCCATGATCTAATTAGATAAAGTCTGCATTTAACATTTTTTTATATTTTTTAAAAATACCTGTCTTTGTCATTGACATGTGATAATTATATTTTAAATGAAGAGTAGCATGATTAAATGCTATCTCCATTCAAAAATTACAAGCCATTTTTTATGAAGTATAATATGCATAAAAATATTAGGCATTTTTTAGGTTTTGAAGGTTTAATTAGTAAGTTTTTTAAAAAAATGAATTTTAATGAGTACTAAAAAAATTAAAAACCAGTCATTCTCATGTGTTTCGTATGAAATGAGGATAAACATGAAAATAACGTGTATTTTTTTAGTAATATTAACCAACTTATTAAGGTCCAAATTAATTAACAAAATCTTATAATTTAAAAAGAAGGGAGTAGTATATCCTTTTATACTTTGACAAATACGACTTGGATTTAAATATAATATATAATTTAGAAGTAAATTTTAGTCTTAAAAATAAAAATTTTCTAATCTAATCTCTCATATTTATAATTTTAATTTTAATTAATTAATTTAATTTATAAACTAATATATAATATAATGATACATACATATAAAGTATTGTCACATATGTTATAATTAAATAATTTTTTGTTGGAACGGGAAGAAAAGTTATAATGGCATGGATGGTACGCGTCCTCCAACTATGAACCACTAAGTATGATTAGGAACAATAATAAATAATTAAAAATGAATGAGTGCTTAAAATTGATTAATACTCATGCCACTTACGGCAGTTAGGTGTCAAGTGATACTATAATCGGGACAATGTGAGTTAAACACATAGGCACAAATATATTGACTGAACAGCTCATACATAAAGTTCAAATCTCGATTCATTATTAAAGAAACATTAGGATGACAATATTAATTAATTAATTAATAAAAAATCTTTAAAAAGCATCAGGATCATGGTTCACTTTGCTAAGTTACCTGTATGAAATTAAACTACAATATCTCGTAGGGGAATAAAGTAAAATAATATGCCCTCGGTAAACTCTTTTAAATATTAAATTTTCTGAGGAGGAGATGGCATGATCGTAATTCTAAACAAGAATAAGCCTTTTTTCTAAGGCCAGGATAGGATAAAACGGGACGGATATTCTCCGGAGCCATTACAATTTTCCTCGTCCCAACGAGGCGACACACGCACCAATCACCACGAAAGATGGACATCGCGGCACGTGTTTCGTGACCCCAGAGAGTGGGACCCAGTGAGAATTACGCGAGTCCACGTCATTTGGGAGGGGCGTTGATGACGCGTGGCGACCACTTGATCCCCCGAGGGTGTGTGGGGCCGGGTTTATCCAATAGCCGCGTTTCGCGGAAATGATTAAAGTCGGTGTGGTGATGGTAGGGCCCACTGCTTTGCTTCCCTATCCACAACCTCGAAAGCCAGGTTAGGAATTACGGCGATGCCACTCATTGTGGGACCCACACACTCACCATGGAATTGGAATGTTCCAAACGTATCTTTCAAGTTTGTTCCTTTTCAAACTTTCGTTTCCCCTGGCCAAATTGTTCGCCGTGCGCCCCGTGCCAAAATCGGACCAGTCACCGAACCGGTTGAGGTATTAAGTCAAGGGTTAGTGGGTCAGACCGGAGTTAAACCGGAACCAAACCAGTGAGAAAATGAAAAATTTAAGGTTAAATATCAATGACTCATAAAAATTTACCTCTATTAATAAATAACTATTAAAAGTATATAATTAAATGATTAAAATATATAAATATAATAATTATATTTAAATATATTTTAAATCCAAATATTAAAATTAAATTTATTCACATTCATAATTTTTTTATAACCAACATAAAAATTTCTATTTACTTGATATATAAAGATAGTAAATACTACAATGTAATTCTAAAAACTATTTTTTATTTTTTTTAGTATATTTCCCTACCAAAATATCTTAAGAAAGGATAAATATCATACAAAACGATCCAAGTGTTAGTGAAAAAAAACCAAAAAAAAAATATTCCTCATCTCCCACATCCTTACCGTTGGATATCTCATTTATGTTTCAAAATTCAAGATTTATATCATATAATAAATCAATTAATTTCAAAAAGCACCTCGATCAAAGAGTTGGCAGGAGGCTCAGAGTTTGAGAAAATCAGAACATGATGAAAAGACTTCACCCACTAAGGCACGCTTTCACCACTTCAACTTCAATTCTCACCTTTTTCATGTTCTCTCTTCTTCATCTTTTTACTCTTCTTCTACCTCTTTTAGGGGTTCGTCACTTCGTCTGGTGGAAGAAAAGCCAATGAAAGAGGCACAAGGCTATGGATGAAGGAGGGAAAAATAAAAGGTGTGAGCCTGAAAAAGATGGTGGCGGCATAAAGGTCGATTTGTATGAGTAATATTTATTTTTTAACTTTAGATTTGAGTAACTTTTGAGATCTCTCTCTCCATCTTCTCCTTCTGTATTGTGAGTTTCAGGCAACTTTAAGACTTGGTCTGCTCGGCGGGTTACTCCGGGTTTCGCTAGGTCACACCGCGTCGACCGGTTCAGGGGTGTGACCCCGGTTTCTGTGCTTCTCAGGACCGGTTTTACGGTCGGTTTGCCGGTTTCCGGTCAGAACCGACCGGTCCGGTCTGGGTTTGATAACCATGGTGCCAATAGAGGGGTGCGGTGTGCTTAGTTCGTTAAATCCGGTTTAGTTCTAATAAGGGGCGGAGTCATAATTTTAATCAAGGGGTGCCATTAGGGGATTTGGGGTTGCTGCCCCCGATTTTTTTTTTAATAACAAAAATGTAGTATTATGATAAAAAATTATAATATCATCATTTTTTGCTATATTTTTTGAAATTTTATCATAATTGTCTTATTATCAATGTTATTAAATAAACATTTTTTTAATATAAGGCATTAAATAATCATTTAACCATTCGATCATTCAGCTTTCTTGTACTCTTTGCTTCATCGTGCCTTTTAAATCATATAATTTTATTTATTTATTTATTTTATTCTCTTTGAAAAAAAAATTGAGATTCAAGGGGGGCAACACGTAGCTCCGCCCCTGGTTCTGATGGACTAGGCATTTGTGCCATATATTGTTTTTCTCATATACCCCATACAAAAAAGTTTTCACGTATGGGTAATTTTGCTTTAGAAAATTTTTGGCGGTTTGTATTGAAAATGTGAAAAATAGAGTTATTTTGTTTTAACTGTTGTCCCAATTATTTTGACTATTATTTAATTAAACATACTAAGCTAATAGTCAACATATTATTTTTGTTTAACATGTAAATTTGTCCAAAGTCTTAAATTTCACCTTAAAATGAAGTATATGACATATAGACTTCTAGAGAAATTTGGGAAATTTGTGAAAATAGACAAAAAAAAATTGTCAAAATAGACTAGTAAAGAAACATTTTTCAAAACTAACCTAGTTGGTGGCACCACGTCAGTGGGCGTCACCACTTGTGTGGCGTGCCCATGAAGTGGCGCCGCCACATGGGGCGCCACTTGTGGCGTGCCCACGTGGCACGCCACACAAGTGGCGCCAGCTACTTTAAAAAAAATAAAATAAAATAAAAAAGCTGACACGCCCTGCAAAAGCTGCTTCAGGGGCAGCTTTTCTAAAAGCTGCCCCCGAGGCAGCTAATTCAAGGGTGGGGGCGTGTGAATTATTCACGCCCCCTACAGTACATTTTTTTTTAAAAAAAAATTAATTCTTCCTCTTCTATTTAAACCACCCCAAACACATAAATTCACACACATTCACACATTTCATATGATCCGCGGGAGAGGGAGAGACGTTGGAAGCATGGTGTGAAGAAAAAAGAAGAGGAGAATATATCAGTTGAAAGTTTTTTTAAGGTATGTTATTTATTGTATAAGATTATTTAGGTAGCTAAATTAAAATCTTTTAATAAATGTTCTTCATAAAATGTTTTGTATCTCTATTTGTCTCTGCAATGATGGTAATCTTGTATCGGTTAGAAAAAATGCTAAAGTTAGAATTTTTTAGAAGTTATAAGTTTGGTAATAGAAGACTGTATTTGTGTAGTGATTGATTAATAATAAATTTAAAGCGGTTTAGATGTATTTTTTGTTGTTTGAGAAATGTAAAACTAATTTTTACATTTAAAAAGTTTAACATCATTGTATTATAGGATATTTTTACCGATTAAATGTTATGCAAATAATATATTTAGGTTACTAGAGATATTATGGAAATTTTAAGCGGTTTAGTTTTCAAATTATTTAGTGGTACATTAGAGAAAATACCAAAGTAGGATGAGAAACTTAAATTAAAAATAATTATTCAATATATTAAGAATTTTATTTTTTATTTTAATTTTTGTTCTTATTTGTTGATTTTGATTTATTTTACTTAAATAAATTTGTTTTTGTTAAATAATTTTCATTATTATAATATAATATTTATTATTTTTGTTATTATTAGATGTTACGAATTTTAATATTTAAATTATAATATTCCATTTGTGCACCTTACCGGTTATAGCCTAGAACAAAAAAACAAAAAATTAATTTAAATATTAAAATTCGTAACATCTAATAATAACAAAAATAATAAATATTATATTATAATAATGAAAATTATTTAACAAAAACAAATTTATTTAAGTAAAATAAATCAAAATCAACAAATAAGAACAAAAATTAAAATAAAAAATAAAATTCTTAATATATTGAATAATTATTTTTAATTTAATTTTCTCATCCTACCTTGATATTTTCTCTCATGTACTACTAAATAATTTGAAAACTAAACCGATTCAAATTTCTATAATATCTCTATTAACCTAAATATATCATTTGCATAACATTTAATCGGTAAAAATATCCTATAATACAATGATGTTAAACTTTTTAAATGTAAAAATTAGTTTTACATTTCTCAAACAACAAAAAATACATCTAAACTGCTTGAAATTTATTATTAATCAATCACTATACAAATACAGTATTTTATTGCCAAACTTACAACTTCTAAAAAATTCTAACTCTAGCATTTTTTCTAACCGAAACAAGACTACCATCATTGCAAAGACAAATAGAGATACAAAACATTTTATGAAGAACATTTATTAAAAGATTTTAATTTAGCTACCTAAATAATCTTATACAATAAATAACATACCTTAAAAAAACTTTCAACCGATGTATTCTCCTCTTCTTTTTTCTTCACACTATGCTCCCAACGTCTCTCCCTCTCCCGCGGATCATATGAAATGTGTGAATGTGTGTGGGGTGGTTTAAATAGAAGAGGAAGAATTATTTTTTAAAAAAAAAAAAATGTACTGTAGGGGGCGTGAATAATTCACGCGCCCCCACCCTTGAATTAGCTGCCTCGGGGGCAGCTTTTAGAAAAGTTGCTCCTGAGGCAGCTTTTGCAGGGCGCGTCAACTTTTTTATTTTATTTTATTTTTTTAAAGAGCTAGCGCCCTTATGACGTGGCACGCCACAAGTGGCGTTCCACGTGGCGGCGCCACTTTGTGGCGTGCCCACGTGGCACGCCACACAAGTGGTGGCGCCACAACTAGGTTAGTTTTGAAAAATATTTTCCTACCAGTTTATTTTGACAAAATTTTTTTTTTGGTCTATTTTCGCAAATTTCCTAAAAAATTTTGCACCTTAATAAAAATGACATTGAAGAAATGTAGACTACAACTCAACATTTTGGTTGAGTAATAGCCAAAATTAACTAAAATAAGGATTAGAGTAAAATTGCCCCCTTTTTTATTTTTCTAAGACAAAATTGTCCTTGGCAATAACTTATGGAACAAAATTGCTCCTTAGCTTTTTATGTATCTATCTATGTATGCATCTAGAGTAACTAAATAAATTACCTTTTTTTTACCAAAATTAAATAAATTACTTAATTTTAACATACATGATATAAAATTTTGAGAATACTTTTATGTAATATTATATTATAGTTTATAAGTTGACTAGCTATTTTGAGGGGGGAAAGAAAGAAATAATAGTAGTTTTTATTACTACTCCTTACCTTTAATATAAGATCTCGTTATAGGGTAATTTACTCTGTAAAATAAAATGGGAGAAAAAGCATAATGACATTGGTTTAAAACAAAGGAAATGAGTCAATTGCACCAAAAAGCCTTAATGATAGTTTTACCCTGTCATATGGATATGAGTTTATGGGCTCAAACTCTGTGTTGATATGTTATAATGCATGTATGTTTAAATTGATTTAAATTATTAAAAAAAAAAAACAAGGGAGATTGATGAGTGTATTGATGAGGGAAAGAGAAAGCGAGGGTATTATTGATGAGTGGACAAGTTTGTCGCCTTCATGTAGGGAAGTTTCGCATGGGAGCCTCCTTTCAGCGTTTTTGCTATTTCTTATTCTTCTGATCTGCCTTCCCTATCTGAAAACGACATGTCGCTTTTCACCTTTTATTGTCATCCCTTTGAAATTAAAATCCCCCATATCTGCCTGTTTGCATTAGCCAAAAAGTTACTTTTTCAACATGACTTATAATATATGAAGTAATTTTATGAGATAAGTTTTATTTTGACTTTTTCCAACACTAACTTAAAAAAGCTAACATTGTTTATCCTTGATAGGGATGTCTAAAAAACCTGAGGTCCAGATTGAATCAACCATTAAGTAGTAAAAAATTGGTCAGAAACACTTTGAACAAACTAGACTAAATTGGTTTACTCGGGCTAGACTGGACTTTAGGCCAAGGTCTCAAACCCCTTGGCCTAGTGCACTCCAACTCAAACAAAAAACACACACACACACTCATAATCTTGTTGATTTGATCCCTGTCATCCCCCCTTGCCACTGACTTCAGGCTGGAGCTCTTTCCCACCTCCATAGAAACTCCACTGTTCTTTTCTCACATAGATATGATCTCCAACATAGGCGACGTTCAAGATCTTCTACGCTTTCATGGCCGCAGCTAGCTACACCCTTGTTGAAGTTGCCAAAGCCAATTACTCCCTCGTCTCTTTGAGAGTGTGAGAGAGACAGAGATGAGAGTAAGGGAAGAGAGAGGGAGCCAAAGATGAGGGTGAGGGAAGAGATGAGTCCAAACAAAAGAAAAAGTCCTAGCAACTAATGAAAGTGAGCCACATGAATATGGGAAAAAATTGGACTGGTCTAGTCTAACTCAAGCTCGGTCTGTTGTTGGATCAGATCAAACTTCAAACTAACTTGTTCAGCTCAAGCTCTTATTAGAATCAAACCTTGGGTTGACGCCAAAACCCGATCTAATTTGATCCATGGAAATCCCTAATCCCTGCGTTTCTTTTGGCCATCATTTTGCTTATGCATGTATAAAAGCAATGACTTGCAAAGATTCAGCTCACAAGTCACAACTACACTATCAAAAGTTTTCATTTTTTATTTGTGGCTAATTTTGCACTTTAAATTGTACATGCTTGCTTTTCAAGCATAGCCCTAAAATTTTGTGACCCTAATTAGACTAGCTTATCAACTCAAGCTTGAATTTTATCAGTTCTGGCTTGTTAGCAGGCTTTTCGGAAACATTGAAAGTAACTTAACCACTTAAATTTGTCTGCAACTGCACGATTGTTTTCTTAATTATATTTAATCCTTGTTACTGGTCAATGAAGATTTTTTATGAAACATAAATCATTTAATTGTCCAAGTATTCTAGATATCATGAAACTTTTCATTAAATAAGAGCTAGCATCTGTTATATTACATCCTTGGCCAAAAACAAGAAAAGAAAAAGAAAAAAGAGAGAGGAATAATACTAATATTTCAGCCAAGAAAAATTATAGGAAAAATACCACTTAAATTTAAAAATTGTAAATAAGTGATTTTTCAATAAAACAAGTTGTCAATTATTTTAATGTTTTTGTTAAATTTATTGTTATTGTCATTGAGGTTTTAAAGTTTAAATGATATCTTTCTATCAGTTTCTTAAAATAATATCCAAAAAGTTTGATAGTTTGTCGATAAAAAGGAGGAGAGACACCATTAATAAGTGAAAGTGATGTTATTAATAAATTATGAGACTTTTTAAATATTATTTTTTTAATCAAAACTTTAATATAATTTTCCCAAAAGAAAAATTCGATCCTTGATAGAATCTCACTGCCAAATATGTAACACGTTAAAATTGTAATTATTTTTCATGAGGAAAACTTTAAATGGAGGGGGAAAAATAATAATTGGATGACAAAGGTCCCTTCTTCTAGAGAATCCCGTAAGTAGCAGCCGAGGAATAAAAAGAATATTCCCAGAATGGAGAATCAATGGCGGCCAGTGGGGGAGGGAATAAACAAGATAAGGCATTGTTTGGGCATTATTCAATCATTATTAATAATTTAATAAAGGGAAAACATTTTCTCATGTTGTAGGAAAATCATTTTCTCATGTCACACATACATGAAATAGTGGGACTCACATATACATATATTAATTCATATATGTATGTGTGAGTCCCACCATTTCATGTGTGTAGGAAACTTTTTTTTTTTTTATGTAACATGAGAAAACTAAAGCTTTTAATAAATTAAATAAAATTCCAACGACTGTGCAGGTGCGTGCCGGCTTAAACTTGGACACTCATGCAGGTGTCATGCCACAACACGATAATTAATATCAGACATTAATGAGTAGAAGTAGTAGTATTTCAGTGTGACACGTTTTTGAATTTATTTATTTATTTTAGTATTACCATTTTTGGGTTTTTCTTAATATCTTGCGTCCAATTCCTCACGTTTTGGATATAATTGTCCATGTCATTTTGTTTACACCTGTTTGTCCAAAACGGTTTTGAGACCTAGTTAACTCAGCCCAACCCGGTCAAATCAAATCAAATCAAGCCAAATTGAAGAAAATAGGAGAAAACTTGAACTAAATTTGGTTAAGGCACCAAATTAGTTTTTTTTTTGGATCAAGGTTTGGGGTTGGAATTAGACAAATAAATTATAGGGAAATTCATTTAAGTGCCATAGGTGGGGTTTAATTTTCAACGAGTTTCAAAAGATTTTAAAATTTCAATTCAATCTTTTCGACGTGATATGATATCAAGTTGAAAAGGAAACTCTCAACACAAAGGTGATCTAAAGGTCTTGCTAGATGTTTTGTGGCAACGTGTTATGGTTCCTATCCAAATCAGCTTGTCCCAATTTGACGGTCCAGATTTAATATTTTTTTAAAAGATTTTTTTTCAATGAATAAATTGTTTTTTGAAAAAACATTAATTAAGATATTATCTTTATTTTAGATTATTTAATTAATAAAATAATTTGTTTCCAAAAAATAAAAATTAAAAAAATTAAATCTGAATCATTCAAATCCCATTTGGATGGTCCATATAAGACAAGCATATGGTGCCTATAATGACTCCATTTTTTGTATCTCGATTTTGAGTCATAATAAAGGCACCTAAATTGAGAGAGGTAGCCATAAACTCCTAATTGGATTAGCTTATGGTAAGATATCTACTAATAAAATCCACAAAAGCGCTCTCCAAACGAACTATTTCTCCCTACTTGCCTCCAGAAAAATTACTCCTTACAATCCACTTGATTGTGTCATAAATTAATAAGTTTTTATAAACTCTCATGATTGTATATATTAAGTATTAGTAAGTTAAATTAGAATATTTAATTAGTGCTCAATGCACACACTAAGTTACATTTTGTAGCTTGGATTTTTGCTTGGTGGGATGGACAATTCAAAGTTTGACGTAGTTGAGATGAACAAATAATGATCTAATTTCACATAATTTCTGAAGGGTGTGTAATTTATATTGTAAGTTTAACCACCCATTAATGACATATGCTACTTCTAGTATTTAGTATTTAATATAATACTTAATAAATATTGTAATTCAAAATATTGAAGGTTAATTTATAAGAAAGATATTATTATTTGAAAGTCATTTTGCTTTATTCTATGATGGGAAAGCGGAGGAATGTTGATTGGATGCATCAAGTGCTATTGGAGCACGCGTGGTTGCCTTTTCCAAATATGTATCCAAATTATTATTATTATTATTTTGAAAAGATGCCAAATGAAAAGTTTAATTAATATATAAAATGTTGGCACCCCAAGTGCTTTCTTTTAACTTCACGCATCTTTGGACTTATTTAATGGAGTACACTCATACCTAACATTTCCATACCTTAATATATTCATTGCCTTAAATTAGCTGTCTCCCAAAAGTTTTTTTTTTTTTGTTTCCTGAAGAAAAAAGTAACTGATCTCATTGGCAACACATTATTTAGAAGTTAAAAATTAAGAGGTTGTCGTTAACCTAAAAAAAGTATATTAAACAATATTTTCACAAGAAAAATTACCATATGTATGTTAACCAAAAAAAAAAAAAAGAGCATGTTTAGAATAGCTTTTAGGAGAGGCAATTAGGCCTATGGGTTATTTTTATTTTTATTTTTGTTTGGATGAAAAATCTTCCGAATCAAACTTATGTGGTAAAAACATCGTACTTTAAAAGTCAACTTTTCTAGTTTAGCAGTAAAAACTACTAATGCAACCACTAATTTAAACATAAATTATATTTCACTATCTGACTTTTTTATAGGTCATTTTTTCTATCGGTATCCCAAACAAGCCAATATATATATATATATATATATATATATATATATATATATATATTACCATGTGTATGTGTAGCTTGTCTCTTTTGTTGTATTATCATATTCTTTTGAGGCTGGAATTGCACTTATTATAATATTGCAAAAACTTACCTACAAGCATGTCTTGTTAAAATGAGTTATGATTGCTTGCATTCGAAATTTCGAATTTGAGTTCATATAAATATGAAACAAAGGTCTCCGATTCAACTACTTCTAGTTAAATCCAACAATATTCAAATTCGATTCACTATTATATAGTTATACACATTTTTTAAAAAAGAAAAAGGTAAAAAGTTTAACTTTCTCATAATGACAAATCCAGCTAATTTATACTCTTGTTCTTTTGAGATATTTTCCGTAAGATTAAATAATTAGGCTAAACTTTTGAAGTCGTTTTCATCAAAGCTTAAGGTACGATCATGGGGCTATATAAGTATGAATTAAAAGCAAAAGGTAACGAGGGAGCTTGATGCTTAATGGAACTGACCGTGCGAAGGTTATATCTGTCCATTAACTGACATAAATATTTTAGGACCTAATAATTTGTAAACGGGCTTCATAAATTTCATCGAGCTTGCGAAAATTATTTGGGTTTGGCGCACAAATATTTTGGTTGAATACGTTATTAGTGGTGGCCAATTTAGCAAGACCCAAACCATAACATATGATCCAACTTATTATTGATAAAGAAATGAGAGAATTTTGAAAAAAACAAAAAAATAAAAAGAAAAAACGAGATCTTTCTTTTTTTAGTGTTCATTATATTTGTTCCTTGGAATCAACTTAGATGGTAAATATAGGAATCAAGCCTTTAGATCCTATAATATCAAGCACCTCACTTAAGAGTGTGAGGTGTCCACTCTCTAGATATGATAAGCGTGAGTTCCTTTCATTTTAAATGCTACATTTTGTCCTTAATATAAGATATTGTTCACAATGTAATGTGAATAAGAGATCTTATATTAAAGATAGTAGGTAGTACATTGTCTTCCTCATACCATTTATCTTGTATGTTTGAAGTTAATTCTCCTTGTTTTTGTTTGCCTCTAATTTAATCCCCTACATTGAAAAAGGGGACAACATTTTGTCCAAAAAATTAGATAATATTGCAACTTTGGCATTTAAAAACATTCAACATGATCCATCTGTCATATTCTTTTAGGCCACCATCTGTCATATCAATTGTTCAAAATTTTTAACACAGCCTAACATTGTTGAGTTCACATCTAGTCAACAATCAGTTGAATTTTGTTGGAGATGTGACAAAAGAACAAATGAGAATTGCCTTTTGCTTGCTTTCAAACTAGAAATCACCAGTGTGTTTGAAACTGAAATTCCTATCTGATAAATAGGAAGAGACAAAGGAGAGAGATGATATAAGCCACTAGAACAACAAAAATTGACCAAAATTTGTACACTATTTTCATCCACCATTGCATGAAGGTGGTGTGGCCTAGGACTCTGAAAATAAACACATTTACATGATACACTGTAGTTTGTGTAAACTAAAAAGAAAAAGCAAAAAAAAAAAAATTAAACTTGGTACATCATCCCTACTTCCAAAGATGATGCATAGGGTACACTATCTACAAAGGAGGGTGATCTGCTATTCCTTCTCAAGAATTCATACCCAAAATTAATCACCAGCTTCTTCATCAAACTGGACCCTCGTTTTGCTCTCATATAAGAGTGCCCCATAATGTAGGCTACCCCTGATTCCCTTGCTTCCATCAGTTCCTCCAATTCTTCCTCAACATCGTTATCAATCTTTGGACTTTCCGGTATGGCAAACCTCACCCTTTTCTTTGGTTGGATCGCTTTCGGTGACTTTATTTCCTTGAGCTCTGTCAATGTTCCGGCTGACTCTAAGCTACTGTTACTGCTTTTATTGTCCAATGTGTCTTCGTCATTCAGCAAAATGGGGTGGGAAGGACATGTTCCAACAACTGTCATTTTGTCGTCCTTTTCAGCCTCTTCTTTTGAGGCATTGGATCCTTTGGAGTTGGTTCGTACCATCTCTGCTATGCAGCACACAAGGTCCTTCTCGAACTCGATGTCATCCTTGTGGACATCATGGTATCCATATCGCACAATGCACCGGTAAAGTCTGAAGTTTCTTGGGCCTATTCGACCAACCAGGAATCGTTCCTCAGGTCTAACATGTGGAACTGGGACATGTTTGATGCAGAGGAAGACCACAACCTGGTGGAATGCTGGAAGATTGGTAACAAAGTGGGAGAAGATTGCAGGAATTCCAGATACTAACTCTGTGTGGATGAGGCCGATGCCACGGACTCGAACAATACCTATGCTGGGACCCAGGCTGAGTAGCCAGTTGATAGAGACCTTGTTTTGAACATCAAATTCATACTTTTTGAGAGTTCCATAGTGCCAAATATACATGACAGTAAGGAATACAAACGCCAAAGCAATTGGCACCCATGCTCCTTCCAGGAACTTGACAAGAGAAGCCGAGAAGAAGAGAGCCTCAACTGTCCCAAAGATGAAAATAAATCCAAGTGCAAGAAAAACACTCTGGTGCCAGCATAGTACAATCACCAGGGACATCAAACACGTCGTGACCAGCATCACCGTGATAACTGCCAGACCTGTTGTGAATAGGGACATCATGTCAGATTCTAGGCTGAATAAGCAATTGCGTCAATCTGATACAGTAGGCTATGTATTATATTACTGGCATAAAAATGCACGAGAACTTTTCAGTCATTGTGATACCTGATGCATTGCCTAAGCGCTTTGTGTCTCTGAAACCAATCGTGACAGCCAAGCACAAGAACATCAGCAGCCAGTTAATCTCAGGGATATAGATTTGGCCATGAATTTTTGATGATGTGTGTATAACTTTGACTCTAGGGAAGCAACTCAATGCAGAACACTGCTTGATGATTGAGAAAGTTCCAGTGATGATTGCTTGACTTCCAACAATAGCAGCTAGTATGGCTATCACCAGAACGGGCCATCTTAATTTCTCTGAAATGCATGAGAGCGAAGAATACTAATCAGTCTAAGAACTTGTTCACCAAGTTCATTAATTTAGTTCCTCGTAGAGAACAAGTTAGGATAATTACC
Organism: Acacia confusa; assembly: GCA_037074495.1. Taxonomy (NCBI): domain Eukaryota; kingdom Viridiplantae; phylum Streptophyta; class Magnoliopsida; order Fabales; family Fabaceae; genus Acacia; species Acacia confusa. The sequence continues at coordinate 6,417,785 of CM073513.1, read as the reverse complement.
TGGTACAGATACGTAAAATGTGAAGCGATACTCATGTGCAACATCATGATGTTTAGAAAGATAAGCAGCTTGGCCCATATATGCCAGAATTAAAGATGGATAAACCACAGCTGTGAAAGCAACCTGCAGAAATTGAACATTCATCAGATTGGGTAAGTACTCCATTCAGCTCTTCAACCAAAAGAAACTGAAATGCCGCATTTACATCCAACTCTGGTGTTTGATGGCATTAGATTTGTTACTGGATATCCATCTATATACAAAAGAAGGCCAATTCTCATCCAACTAATAAGAAAAATTCTAATGAAATCATGAATACACAGACAGAAGATAAGTACCACGTCCACTTCCAACTTCAGTTAGCATCAAATCTGATCCACTTAATCTTATATCAAATGAAAACTTGAAATAAAGTAGAATACCTTGATTGATAATTGTGAAAAGTGACCGAGATCAGCAAACATCGCTTCAGATCCTGTAAAATTGAAGAGCTGCCTTAGAGGGCAATGTGAAAATTGGCCCAAAAAAAAAAGGTTAATACATCAAGCAAACGAACGAACCTGTAATGCACAGCAAAATTCCTCCGAGAGACATCCAACCTCCCTTCTGTGTTTTCCGTAAAAATTGGTAAACATAGTAAGGAGACAGGGCTTTATACACATGAGGATTCCAGTAAAATATGTTGTATACACCAATGGCACTGATGCAGAAAAGCCATGTGATTACTATAGGAGCAAACAAGAAGCCAACCCTGTGCGTGCCAAAATGTTGGAGGGCAAACAAGATTATCAGTATGATGCATGCAGCCGGGACTTCTACATCTGCCAAGTATCAACTTTTAAGAGTAAGTAATATAACAGAGGCTCGTGTATCTTGTCTCAGACAAAAGAAAAAGAGTGGGATTGAGATCAAAATGCAAAATCATAAGTGCACAACATGATGGATAAACACCATAAATCAAAGATTTATCAGAGAAACACCTTTAAATTTCTTTTCCCTTTTCTTTTAATAAAACTGTTAAGTAACTGAACCATTGAAGCAGTTAAAAACCACCTAAAAAGAACAAGAGAAAAAGAAGACTGGTATTATAAACTGGCAGTGAAAAGGGCATTGAAGGCATATCAGTCAGGAAAGACTCATCTAACCAGCTACATTTGCTTAGTCTCCGCCAGCACCAATAAAATTAACAGAGATTCTCATGAAGATTCTTGCAACATCAATTAGGCTACATCAGTGGCCATATCAGAAGCCATCACAACGGATTAAGTTACATGCAATCTGCAAAGGATTACTCATTGCAAGAGGTTTTCGAATATCCTTGCCTATCTGGTTTATCACTTTCAATATCACAAATGAAAAATTCAATATCGCCAAGTAACTTACCCTTCAAATTGCACAAATAATTAGAATAACTTGATTCAAGAGCATACACCAGCAGTATCTTCAGTGTGTTCATCACATATCTTACACACTTTAAGATTTAAAATGAAGAGAAAGGTTTGATGAACATACATCCGCGATGTTCCTTGGACATAGAAAGCTCAAGACCCGAAACCGCAGAGAAAACTGCAAGCAATTATCAAACAAACTCAGTGGCTAAAGGATTTAAAAATTCCTACCTCAAACTAATTTACTCATGAATATGTTAAAAAAAAATTCACCAGAAAGAGCAGGTGTGAGGATGCCATCACCAATCACCATGCAAGTTCCAATCAAAGCCAGAACAAGCAAAATCCTCTGCAAAACCTTGTGCTTCTCCAACGTGGCCTTCAATCTCGACGCAAAGCTTCTCTCCGGCGCCGTACGAAAACCATCCTTCTTATACTCAGAGAGCTCCTCGTCGGCGAGCTGGCAATTGGGCATTGAATTGACTCGAGCGTGCCGACACAGCAACGAGTACAGAGCAAATGTACCCCCTTCGCCATTATCGTCAGCTCTGAGAACGATGAACACGTATTTGATTAGCGGGACCAACGTGAAAGTCCAAAAAACCAAAGACAAGACGCCATAAATCTCTTCGTTGCTCTCTGTGTGTCCAATATCTTCAGCAAATGTGCTCCTGTATACGTATAACGGTGAAGTGCTTAAATCACCATACACAACTCCGAGGCTCTGGTATGCCAAAGTCAGAATCGTCTTCCACGATTGTTTCTACGACAAAGAAAAACACAGCATTCAGATTAAAAAACAAAGGAAGAAACAAGCAAACTTTTCCAGATTCACAGATATTCCCAACTCACCTTAGCAACATAATTTTTAGGAATTCCAGCTTCCAGATCCATGGCATGTGATTCTAGAAATCTAGGAGAAGCATTGCTGCTTAAATTTTAAAATAAAGCCCCCAATTGCAGAAGGACCTCCTCGGTTGAAGACTACAGAGGAAACACACTGAGCTGTATGTATAAATAAAATAAAGTAATTAATTAATTAATATAGATGACAACTTCAGGAAGATTCACTATTTCCTTAATTTATAATTGCAGTATTATTTTCTTCTCCAGGAAGCAGCTTCCCAGATCCATGATGCAATATTTGAACAAATTCAAGGAACCCAAATTTTCCTCAGTAAAATATAAAAAAGCATTCAACAATGGACGACAGATGAAATCGGACCCATGTCGGAAGATACAGACGAAATATCAGAACAGTATTTTTAATTAATATTTTTTTCCAAAAAAAAAAGTACAAAGAGAAAACGGCTAATTGTCTCTCTTACTTGAGGAGCAATCTCGAATACAGTTGAACAACCTATCAATGACGAAACCAGAGGGTAACAAACACGAAAAGTAACAATACAGTGAGAGGGTGATGATAACAAAACTGGGGATAAAAATCTCGACGACTCGAAGAATATCTTGCGTGTGATGTTTAAAGAGACAGAAGGAAAGAGAGAAAAAGAGAGTGAGACACACCAAGACAGAGAGAGAGAGAGAGAGAGATCAGAGTTTTGGTGTGTAGTTGGTGGGTTTTGCGTCTTATTGAGAAGAGAGTGAAGATTCACACATGGGGCATGAGAAAGAGAAGCAGGGAATATATTGCTTCTAAAATTCTGCCGGCAAAATTGGTTGTCTGCAATCTTTTGCTGTTATGAGACTACAAGTTGAGGAATTTTGTGAGCAAGGAAAAAAAATAGTTTTTTTTTTTGGTTACAAAAAAGCTTTGAAGAGTTCGATATCAATCCCTTACCAAGGTTAGGGCATGACCCCGGTTCTTTGAGTATTTAATGGGGACTTACGAGATTATCTATTGAAGGAGTCTCAACGATGGGAGCAGAGATCGAACACACATCCCTTTGGGACTTGACCAAATTCCTTACTATTCATGACAATTTCCTTCCGTAAAAAAAAAAAAGTTGATTTAGTGGTATAACACCCTATATAATTCATCTAATTCTCGAGTTTGAGTTATAAAAGAGATAATTATGTTAAGAGGGAAAGTCATGAACTCTGAATCTGGTTATCCACAAAAAAAAAACTCAAATTTATTCCCTTTTATTTTTTCCCCTTAAAAAAAAGCTGAAAAGTATTTGTTATTTTCTAGAAGTTATAGCCGTGAGATAGAATTCGAGTGCTTATATGGTTCTCCTTCTTGGTAATAAATTAATGATAAAAAATTAGGTTAAAACCATCCTACGTAAGAAATCACATAACTTATACTATATTTTTCTTTTTCTAAGGATTTATGTTATGGGGGAACAACTTTTTCAGTTAACCCCGTTTCAAAAGTCTCTTTGATTATAAAGAAAGAGCCTCAAGTTTCAAACTGTGGGTCCTGCAAATAATCAAGTTTAACAAATGACCACAAAAAAAAAAAGGAATGTTTTTAGATATATTAAAAATCAAAACTTTAAGAACTTGGGTAATTCTAGACCAGTAATGATCAAGTTGCCCCGTCAAATCCAAATTTTGCCATGAAGAAAGAAAAATGAATCCTTTTTGAATGAATGTTGATTTGAGAGGGTCAAAGGGGGAAGCATCAAAATTAAATGGAGAAGCTGACTAATAAAAGTCTTTAGATCAAGTAGCACTATTAATTATCATATATAATAAGTTAATTAAAAAGGGCAACAAAATAATAAAAATGATGTTACTTGTAGTGCTTAGTTCTATAAAGTCAGTAGAATATTTTGTAATGAGTAAAGCAGTTTTTGGGTGGTGATTATGGTGAGTTTGAACGAGACGGTGATTGAGTTGACTAAGAATTTTTTTTGTGTGTGGGGTTTTTGATAGGCTATCAGTAGAGCCATGGGAGCATCCTAATCCTTCGCTATAAGTGCACTTTCATATTTTCTTTCTTTCTTTTTATTTATGTTTTTCTCTTGTTTGTTTTTTGGCGCAGAGGAATCTCATAATATCGGTGGGAAAAAAAAAGGATCATTATTCTTTTTTGATATGGAAAAGTCTAGAGCAGATTCCTCTTCACACACTGTTTTCCTCCCTCTCTGTCTCTTCAATTATTATTTGAAAAATCATTTATTTTTGTTTCAAAGGAATTAAATTCCTTTAAATATTATGTGTTCGTTTGGAAACTTCTGAATGCTTCTACAATCCAGGACAAGCTGTTTTTATAAAAAAAATTTGGTTGCATGATTATCATGTTCAGATTTTATTGTTTGAATCTATTGAAAAATTATAGGGTTAAGATGTAAAAATATATGTAAAAGCATTTTCTTAATTTCATAACATTAACTTATCTTTTAAATACTAATCATCGTACAACTAAAGTATAATAAACCATTCAAGAATCTATCATGATTATAAAAAGTTTTCCATTTCAAACTAAATTCATTGATGATAAGAAAAAAATAATCTAAATATCCCCAACAATCAAGAATAATCACACCTTTTTAACCATTTTACATATTAAACTAGGTTAGAAAGATGACAAAACTCACCTAACATAGATATCTAAATAAAACTTCTCTTTATTGGAATTTATAGAATAACACTTGGACCTTAATTCTCTCAAAACTCAAAATACACATTCACCATAAGTCCGATATCAAATTGTTTTTTGCATGGTATCCAAATCACATGTAATCCTAAAGGTTTCATACCTTCTACCAACACAACAGCCAGTGACAATTTAATCAAAATTATATAATTAAATTAGAGTATACAAAATATGAGTCCTATGAGTGGTAATATACATCAATTTATCACGTAAATAACCAAGAGAGGCAACACAACTATATGGAGATATATATGCCTTATGAGCTATTTCCGACATTCTAACATGAAAACTATTACATGAAAAATGTTAAATCAATATGGGGAGATGAAAGTCTCAATAAATAGCTGTCCAATTCATTACACATGTTAATGAGTGCACATGAGGTACCTCGTCGAACAATTTATATAACAAAATATTATAGATACAATTCACAAAGTTCAATAGCACAAGTTTTGTATAACAAATTTCTATATCATATATCACAATTTTCAAGTTGTCTCCTATCAATTCAACTAAACCGCTTTATTTTCACTTACTAAACCCATGGGCTAAGTTACTATCCATGTCACCATCCACTCAAAAAGTTCTCCAGTCACGTGATAAAGATCGACCAAAATTCACAGAGCACATGTCTAGCCCGTGGGTATCTTTCCTTTATTGAACTAGTCGAGTGTCGTGGCTTCTCGTTGAACAAGTGGAGTAGTCCCTCATTGAACAAGTGGAATAATAGAAAGCCAACCATCAAGCATCGATAGAGGTTATACTATGTGGTAAAACAAACTCCTCTATCTCATCACAATCCAATCAACATAATAATAATTATCGATAAAAAGTTTAATGAGAATTTCTTAAGATTTTCACATTCATACATTGCTAATCAAATCATATCTATATACATATCATAATATTTCAATTCTCAACTCATATCTATATATTTCACAATTCAATCATAAGGTTCCTCAATGCCATCTTTATCAAAATATTCTGACAACTTTCTGAGTCTCAATAAACATTTCAAAGTACTCATCAAAATATATAATCAATATCAATATTTCATTTTTGTTTTAATAATCATTTCACAAAATACTCACCAACAATATACCAATACACATAATAAGTGGAAAGTGATTACCTCTCATCAAGTAAAGAGATATTAGCACAAATAAAATGCCCCGTGCTCAATACCAACCATTCACTATCAATCTTCATAATTTTATAACCCCACATTAATAACTCATTGAGTTATTTGAGGTAATTATTACTAACTTCTAGTTTCGAAATTAGTAATTAATCATTGTCATCTTTAATTATATATATGTATATGTGTATTAACCAAAATGCTTCAACCATATATTTACTTATATGGTCAGAGTTTATACTCTCCATGTAGGCAAATATTCTCAAATCTCCCATAAATCATAAATAATTATTTTAACACAATTTCCATTTTCTCTAACAATTCTCATCTTTCAATTAAATTCTTGACAACCCCCAAATATCTTACTTCAACAATAACCCCAAAGTTCTAAAAATCTAAAATTCCAACCCTCAAATTTCAAGCTTAAATATCAAAACTAAACCACAAAAAATTCAATAAAACCTCCAACAAACCCAAATAAATCATTTAACTCAATTTTAATCGGTGAAAATATCATATATCTCAAAAAATCATAAAATTTTTGAATAAAAATATAATTTATAAATCTTCAAGAAAACCAATAAATAAATCTAACTTCATAGAACATGAAACTATTAAAATAGTTATACAATCTTATAATCATATATTGTTAAAACTCAACATTTACTTCAAACTCTAATCTAAAATTTTTCTCTAACCACCTCAAAAATATATCTATTAGAAAGAGCTAGTTAAGCATGGACTTGACAGACTTTGAGTGATCAAGCGTGTGAGCACGTCATCATCCACGTCATTGCATTCAATACAAAAAAGTTAAACTAATGGTTAATGAGTACTTGTACATCTATTTTGAAATCACAGCCACTTTTGCCTAGAGCTGAGAATCATGGTTGATACTTTTAGACCCGAGGTAAGAAAAACATATGTTTTACAAAACTTGGCCCGAGAGTACTAGGGTCAAAACCGGAAGTTATTATTCTAAATTTTAACTATTTTTCCTTTATTTTTTTTACCAAAGAAATATAATTAGTAAATTACAATAATTAAAGTTTTAATTTATCAAATAAATATTAATATCCAAATAACACACATCATCGAATAAATAAACACAGTCTTATAATCAAAAGTAAATTATTATCTACAAATAACTCACATAAAACATAAAATTTTTATCACTAAGCAATATGAGTACGATTATTATTATTGTTATCTTCTTCCCCAATATCATCAATTTCAAAAACATTTGATTATGTTTCATTTTGAGTAATAGGCTTTGCTTCATGGGTAAAAATATCAAAAATGTCTTCTCCTACATTATGAATACATCCATAATCTTTACCTGTAACAAATAATAAACCAAACCATAAAATCAGAGTATAGTTATTATATTATACTTAAATGGATAAATAATTTTATAACAAATACAAAATACATATAAATTAGTAAATCACCATTATACATGTATTTATACATCCAGTTAATGATGATGGTGAGATATTGATAAAGAGTGATAGGAAAGCTGGAGAGGGCGAGGAAAATGATGATTGAATTTTTAAGGTTTCTTCAACCTCAAACACTTCCAGTCTCAATCAAATAATTGAAAAAAAAAATTAAAGGGCCTAACGAGCCGACCCATGGCCCTGCAAGGCCGGCTTTTTAAAGCCATCGGTCCTACAAGACCAACTTCATTTAACAACTTTAATCTACAAGCCCGACCCTTGAAGGGTTAGGGCTTAAACGGACCAGCCTGACAGATTCGGCCCAATTCTCAGCTCTACTTTTGCCATTAAAAAATTATTTGGTGTTAGCACATGTTGGAGAAAATCACATATTTATTTCTGTACCTTAACCCTAATTTTAAGGTTTGAATAATATTTATAATTTCTATCCTGATTTATATGATTAAAAATGTAAAATTAAATCACTTCATGCAAGTAAAATAGTATTAAAAACATGATTTTTTTTTTGGGGGGTCCTAACTTACACTTTCATGATACTATCCATAAAGAGGTTCGAATCCACAAGATTACCTTTAAGAAAAAACTGATGACAAGCGCATTATGTCAATATGATACGGGAGCTCGACAAAATTTTCAAGAAAAATTAATGTTACAACTTATAATTTTATTAGAACGTGAAAAAGTGAGGTAATATTTATAAATATATACAAACTTAAAAATTACATTAATTATATTATCTTCAAATTTTTAATTGATAACTCTGACTTCTCTGATTTTTTTTATATTAAAAATTAATCAAGGGTCAAAAATTAACATTAAGATAATTAAAGAGAATTAAATTGTAATTAAAAATACAGTAGCTTGGATGAAATGACGCTAATTTATATATTGTGGGTAAGACCTTTTTAATATAGTTAATAAAAAATTGGCGTAATGGAGAACAAGCAGTGAAATATTGTTTTTCTCACATTTTTTGTGTAGATAACAAATTTACTAACTGACAACAATATTTTAAGAAACACTCCTGTTGTTTGTTACAAGCAATCTCTAACTAACCACCATATCAAAATTAATGAGAGGTGATTATTTAAACAATTTTTTCGGAAAATGAAAAAAAAGAAGAAGAAGAAGACCTACCTAATTTACTTATAATTAGTAGTTAGTATCGTCTAACAAGTTAAATTTAATAAGACTTTCAACAGATAATCTTATAACAACCCCGTGACTTATTACACGTATGTGTGAAATATAATTAAGATCTTTCTTTTTATTTAGTCAATGATCTCTCCTTTCGAGGCTTATGTATGTGTGAACATTTGATCACTTAATAATGTGAAACATGCAAAGCAATACAATATCAGCTTATTAAAGTAAATTATTAATCTCTTCAATGGCCGACCAAAATACTTTTTGAAAAACGTCACTTTTAAGAGTTTCACGCTTAAATGTTGCATCAAACGTCAAGTCCATGTTAATCAGATTTAAAGAGAGAAAAAAAGAAAGAAAGGAAAAAAAAAGTAGAGCAAATGGAGCCGCGTGATCAATTAACAATTCAATGTACTCACCACAATTTTCACTTACTTCAACATATATAAGCATGATAGGTTTATTACAATTTGTTAATGATGCTCACCCTTTTTTTTAATTTATAGTATTTGGATATCTTCATATATTTCATAAGTCGTTTTGGGGATTATATATAATATTATTTCACTAAAATTATATCCAATAATGAATTATTGAAATTGGGTGTTAAAAGGGCCAATAGTAATTACAAAAAGGTAAAAACTTGAAAAGAATTCGATATTTATAGAATATCAATTATGAAGGAATGTAAACAATATTTAAAAACAAAAATTGGCAGGCCTAACTTAGTTTAAAGCATCTCAAGATATTCTCTTTGGACACCTTTTATAAGAAATTAACAAAAGTCTTTTTAAAGCTTAACAATAAATGTACCAAAAAGGGTAATCATCATCGTGCCTTGGCATGTTGAATTGCAGCTTCAAATTGATTAGAAAACGAAGCTTACCTACGTGCACCTTGGTTTGGTAACTTTGCGACGGATTACCTAGGAACGAAGGGTTTTGAGGCGAGACTAGAGTATTATTATGAGATTTACTAACCTTCTGAGGGTTTAGAATTAATTTTATGTCAAGAATGGAATGGGTGGAGTATTTTTTTAAGTGTTAATTGAGGTGTTCCAATTATATGTGTGTGTGTAAAGCTTAAAGATAAAGAATGACATTTTATTGTCAATTATTGAAATTCTTCTTATTCCATTGACATTAGTAACATTAAATATATTGTTATTATTGCAAATAAAGATTAGTCAAGTTAGTATGGAGTTGGCTTATAGCTCTTTAATTAATAAATTTTCAATTTTACTAATATTTTAATAGCCTATACATTATACCCATCAAAATAAAATTTACACAATAATAAATGAATGGTAAAATTATATACATTATGATATAGTAACTTATAAAAAGGATAAAAAAAAAATCCTCTACCTTATAAATAGAATTGGAGCAATGTGTGTATGTATATATATTATGTTGAAGGAGAATAAATATAAAATACCAAATTATTCATTTTTTTTTTTTTTGAAAATGATGGAGACGAAGTTAACAAAACCATCCACCACTCATAATTATTAATAATATTTTTATCATGCTGGTATTAATAGATATGTTTAGAGATATATATACAGGTGGGATACATATATTTATTTTGTTATTTTGTTTTGAGAGTTATATGTTTATACAATACCAATTAATTATCTAAATTATTCACACATTAATTTGTATTTCATTATTATTTGCCTTCCATCTGATGTGACTCAGCTTATTCCCTTCTGCCTTATTATGAACATGATGACAATTTTATATAAATTAATCAAGATACTTAAAATTATTAATTTCTTGCAACATATAAAAATTACCCTAAATAATAATTATTATTAAAGGTGTTTGGTTAGGTATTAATAAAAAAATTTATAATTAGTTGGGACTAAGTGAAAAAAATTAATGTTCTAAACAAAACATGCCAAAAGTTATTATATATGACAAGAAATAGTATCATTTTGGAATGGACACTCTCTATCTAAATTATCTTGAAATTGCTTTAATTTTTTCTTTAATAGATATTACAAATTAAAAAAAGACACACGTTTTGTCTTCACTAAATATAAAAGATTAAAATTAAAAAAAAATTATACTCCACATATTATTTAAAATGAATTATAAATTTTTTATACAAGTTGAGTTATTATAAAGGAACAAGAAACTAAATACTACTCGAATAATTGAATCCATCAATTTATTCATTAACTGGCACTCTGAGCAGGTAACATTACACATGCATGCGATCCACGTGTGGGTGACAATTGTGACACGTGGGCGATAGACAGTGGTGACGATATATTAATATAAACACTGTGTGGGTTGAGACAGAGTATTCAAGCGTAGATACGCGGTTTTATGATTTTTCTGAAAATTATATATTTATACACACACTACGGAGGTAGTATATAACCAGCCTTCAGTGATGATTTATATTATACAGTTAAATTTTCTGTAAATTTTATATTATATACAGGTTATTATATATAATTTTTGTTGATACTGGAATTAAAAATAAAAATGATATGTAATTCTTGTATTTTGATTTTGATTTAAAAGATTATAGTAGAGATATACTCCACTAGGAAAACTATTCCCGTGTTCAAAATTAAACTATTGGACTGAACAATTGTGATATCATAGATAGACTTAGACCACATACATTAAATTTGTCTAATTATATTAATTACTTTAAAAAAGAACTAACATATATAGGTGATAATCATGACCTCTTAAATATGAAAACTCAAGTTTAATAAACAAGTGAGTGTAAAATGCCTCTGAGACACCCTCATTTGGATTTGATAATATTTAAACACGACTTAATAATATTAGTTATTAAATATTCTTATAGTCGTATATAAGTCGCATTCAATCACCTTACCAAAACCAATAAGTAGCGTTTGACTTATTGAATTTTCCTTAAATGAAAAAAATAAAATTTGCCCATATATATTAAATGAGGTTTTGAAATAATTAAGATCGAGAAAAAAAATGATAAACTATAATTTAAGAATTAATTAATTATAAAAAATTAATTAGTAAGTAATAATTCTCTTCAAGTGACTTAAATAAGTGTCAAATAATTCTTCTTGCGTGAAACTTTATATTTTGTACTGAACGGATTTATGTTAAAATAAGTAATGTAGCACTAGCACATTCTAACATTCACTAAATCATTAATATATCAATATATAAATATAGAATCTACAAGAACATTATTAAAGTTATAAATAAAGAATAAAACAAAGGTAGAGATTGAGGGTAGGTAATACTTGGCGTGAAAGTAAGTAGAAAATGAGTTTTCAAGATGCGTACGTACGTAGTAATAAGAAAAGGCTAAAGATGATATATAAGTGGAAGATTAATGAAGTAATTAATATTTTCTTGATTCTTGCAAGTTGCAAATGCGGACACACATATTTTAATGGAGTTTTGTCGAGTCGTTCTTTGTCTTGTCTTGTTTTTCAAAAAAAAAAAAAAGGGAAAAAGGGCTATTGCCTTTAATTATTCCCACCTTATAAAAACCTAATATTGCACGTCCTTGATAATGACACCCTCCTTCTTCCCACACCACTATTTTTGCTTCATATCATCTCATTAAATATTAGCTCAACTTATATAATATCTTCCCGGATCATGTTAAAAGTATATGTGGACCATGATATGCAATATCCCCTTTAAAATATAAGAGTAATTTGTTTCAAAAAATAAAGGTAATTACATTCCCCTCATGGCCTAATTTTTTTTTTTTAAAAAAAACAAAATATTTGACTTGTGATTGCAGGTGAGTTATTACTATTTATGGCTTAATAATACTATGGTTTATATACCAATAAGGTTGGATCTGTTAGAAAGGAGTTAGTTTCTTACAACGTGGCGAATCAATGTTCAAATACTCATTGGAATATATGCCCGTACTTAGCGTCTGATAGTTCCTTGAATATGGCTGTCTCCAATAAAACAATACTTATGTTTAGGGGAAAAAAACACATAGTGATTTATATAAATTTTACATTTTATACATGGAAATTTGTATTGATTATGAAAGTTGAAAAATTACATTATTAATTTCAATTAATAAATCTAAAAAAGTGTGAAGTATTATTTGTACATATATAATAAGCACATGGAGGTCCACTTTAAGCTAATATAGAAATTAACCTAAGTATGTATAGCTGGGTGCTCGATTAGGTAAAGCATGATTATAACCATTGATTAACTTCATTAATTAATTAGCTGGCCAGCGCATAATCCATATTGTTAATTAGGTCAATGAGCACAAAGCGGCAAGCAAATAACATGCCAGCTCAACACCTAATGAGTAATTATCAAACAACCATTAGAGAAAAGGACATGTGATCTCAGCACATACATGTACAATAGGTGATAATTAATTAAACATATCTTTCTGTTTTAGCACTTATGGGGTACTAAATTAGAATTCGAAGAGAATATATTGCTTCCTCAATCGGTAAAATACATAAGAAAAGACAGGCCCAAAAATGCGTATTTAGTTTGTTTTCTAATCTTATACACAGTTTCAATCTCACCCCTTAATTTTAAAGACGGGTTAATACCTTAACAAAAATGACGTGAATGACATATAGATTATCAGCTACATATATTTATTCAATTAACGGTTAAAATTAACTGATGGTCAAAACAAAATTGTTACGTTTTTATACTTCCGAACTAAAATTGTCCCCCCAAAAAACTTACAAGACAAAATTGCTTATTAGGGACAACTTCTGAAGCAAAATTGCCTCTTAATCTAAAAATATCCTTATAGTTTGATCCTATAACCCTAATACTGTTAGTTTCAAATAATAATTTTTTTTAAACAATCATTGTTATTTAAAAAATTAAACTTAATATATCGGTACGAATTTGAACATACTTCATCAAATTTAAAATTTTAATTTCAACAATTTTTTCGTTAATAGAAATTATCAGCAAGGAATTTTCAATAGGGTATGAGGAAAAGCGTGGTACAAAGCCAAATTAAAATAAAGCTGATGCTTGAAATTGATATTTTACTTTTCAAAACCAGAATGGATCTGGTGCAATTACACTAAAATTAAAAATAGATTGCATCATTCACAATTTCACATCTCTTTTCATATTTTATATCAATTGATTCTTTCTCAGAACACGAGGACTATTTTATAAATAAAGAGCCAGCTGCCCAGCTGGTTGCTTGCTGCTGCGAGTTAGATATTATTTTTTTCAAAAAAATATTTTAATTTTTAATTAGAATATAGTCAAATACATTATTAAATTAAAGAATATATGTTAATATGTAAACATTATACATACTTGTCATAATTTAATAAAAAAATTAACAAAACCAATATCTACAAGTATTTCCTCGTATTTAATATATTGATGAACAAGGATAGTCGGTGTTCTTGATAGCAGGATCTTGCAAAGTTCTGTCTTTTGTTTCTTTTTGTTGTTATCCCAGCCGACCTACATATAATAATAACATTATTATCAAATATTAAATTTTATTATGTACATATATAATATTATTATTTGTAGCCTTGTCCAGGAGACAGATCACCATGATCATTTTTTCTAATTAAAACACGACAAAAACTTTTTTGCTCATATCAAATTTATTGATTTGCTATCAATTCAAGTTAACGTAAGTTGTATGGATTGTCATTTTCTTATTACATGGTTGTAATTTTGATTTCTAGTTATCTTATTATGTCAAGAAAGAGATTAATTAGTCTGCCTTCAAAATAAAAAGTCAAAAAAGGAGGTCTCAATTTTTAATGTGTTTATTGCATGTCAATAAAAGTTGTTTAAATAGTAATAATTTGTTGAACTTTAGCGATTTTTATAAAACAAACTTCTTTTTTCAAAATCAAAATTTATTTAGTTATCTTTTATTCTTGTTTATTAACATATTATATTATTACTAGAACGTACTGAATACCAGTTATCTATTAAACATTTTATCGAGCCACTTGTATGGTGTCATCAATTTAAATTAATATATTTTAAATGATTTTACGTTGTATAAAAATAAGTAAATAAAAAAAGTTTTATTTCATAAAATACAGCATAATATCTTTCAAGTCTAAGTATATATGGCCCGATTGATGGCTTGGCTCTTAGCCTAGTCAAGCACGGTTTAAAATTTTAATGAAAAGTATTTGCGAAAAATGAGATAGCTTTGAAGATATCAATTATTTTTTTAATTTACGTAAAATAATTAATTGTATTTTATTAAAAAAAGAACAAAGGAAAGGAAAAAAAAATCCATAATTTTACATTCCTTTGTTGTTTAGTTTGGTTATTGGGCACAAAAATATCCTGGTTGTACTTGTTGTTTCAAAAATCAAAGGGCTCTTTTTATATTATACACTCCGTATTTATTATGGGAAGGACATAAAATCAATATCCTTTCTTCCCATCCACGTAACCAGAACATTGTCCTTATTAAACCTATCAAACTAATTGAAAACAACAGATGAAGAAAATAAATAGAATCATTCACAGGATATTCCATCACAATTTTAAAAATTCAATAAATACAAGCATATTTGGACTCATATTCCCTGTGTTTTTATTAAAGAAATTAATGTTTTTTATAATAGTATTTTATTTGATATTTTTCCAATATTAAGCTCAATACACGTGTTTTTTTGGTAATTGTGATGGATAAGTGGATTGAGAAAGATGAGTAAGAATTGTTAACAATTAAATTAACTTTTTTTGGAAGAACAAATTATTATTATTATTTTTGATAAGGAGGAAGAACTAATTATCTGTCTGCCTTCCTTTTCATAATTTAATTTAATTTAATTTGAATTGAATTTTAGACTTTCGTATATTTCATTTTGAAATTGGATGATGTAGTGGTATATATCCTGTCTGTAACTATCATTAGTTATTCTGATATACACGCAAATATTTTTAATTATTATTATTTACTATTCTATTCGCTATCTTGTATTGCTCCTTTTATATTTTTCATATAGTCTACCATGTGGCTTAATTTTCCGTTTGGATTATTATTATTATTATTATTGACGAGTAAGTTTGGATTATTAATTGTTGATTCATATATGATTCTATTTTACTTATATAATTTTAAACTAATACTTCATTAATATTTAATGAAAGTTTATTTTGACTGGAAAGACACGTGTGATGTTTGCACTCAAAATATGTGTAATAAGTATAAACAAAAATAATAAATAAATAATGAGTTAAAATTATTATACACTCCATACGTGCGTAACATAGCTTAAGTAACTTGAAAGGATTTGTTTTCCTTTTGGCCAACAACTTCATAGAAGTTTAACTAGAGTAATTGCTAATTAAAAAATAAACAAAATCTTAATCATGCAATTACAGTTTTACTTTGTATAAATCAAATTGAAATGACTAAAAGATAACTTACCCCAAATATTGAAAAATATATATGGGTAATCATATTAGATGAGATCCATAGAGAGGAGTTTGACAAAAATATAATATATTAATATTACTCTATTATATTAATCTATATAATGTATTTCTCGTTTATTAATTCTCGCTATAATTATTAAAATTAAAAGGCTAGAATATTTATAAATTACTGTGATTGATCAGGGACGGAACTTGCACACGTATGCTATTACATATGGAAATATACATGCAAGACACTTTACTTGACTAGGAAGTATTCTAGAAACTCAATACTTAATGATTTAGTGCTTTTTTAGGAGCATTTAAAATAAGTGTTTCTATTCTCTATGATTTGTTTTATGAAAAATGTTTTTTTAATAATTTATTTAAAAATTTAGTTGTTAATAGAATATTAATATCATGGAATTCATGTAGTCAACCTCAGCTACTGAGATGAACCTTTATTATTGTTGTTGTCCTTGTTTATGCTATGAAACGATAAATCTTTCATATATTTATTTTGTCACAGTGCATATTAATACACTAAAAATAAATTGATCCAAATAAATAATATGCTTATTTAGAAAAACTAACCACCTTCATTCAACTAACTAGACTTAGATTAAGGAATTATTTAGAAAAACTAACCGACTTCATTCAACTGATCATTGATGAGAATCTTGAATGGTTTAGGTTTAAAGCAAGAGAATCATCAGGGCATATAAGAATTCATTCAAAACAACTTTACTTTATAACAACTTGATGATTAATATTGTTAAGGAGATCAATCAAAGACTTTATCATTTGAGGCCGGTTTATTACTTTTGATCACATGTTCAGCCAAGGGAATAATTGTGTCAACTAGATTACTTGTCAAACTCACTATATGATTTTCCACATCTCCCTTCTTGGACGGATACACTTTCCCTGCTCGTGGTTTGGACGAGCAGGGAGCGCTCCTTCCCCTTGGGAGGAGTGTTGGGAGATCTGGACGGTCCAGATCTTCCCATAAGATTTGGACCGTCTATTTATTTTTTATTTTTATAAGATTTTTGTAAAAAAAATTTATTAGGATTATTTTTTTCAGTACCAGTAAGTATCATGAAATATCTTTTTAGTAGCAACCAGTAGTTTAAAATATTTTTTCAAGATCTTCAAATAATTTTTTAAGATGATAAAGTATTTTTTAGCAACAGTTAGTACCCTAAATTTTTTTTAAACAGTACCCTGAAGTATCTTTTTAGTTTTAGTCAGTCCCTTGAAAAATTTTATAATCTTGATAAAATTTTTCAGGGGACTGACTGAGACTAAAAAGATATTACTGATATTGTTAAAAAAAATTTCAGAGTACTGACTGAGATTAAAAACATACTTTAGGATACTAACTGACGCTGAAAAATATTTTATATTCTTGAAAATAATTTTTAGAATATTAAAAAATTATTTTAGAATACTAATTGATAGTTAAAAAATTATTTTAGAATACTGACTGATACTTAAAAAAATAATTTTTTTCAAAAATCTTATAAAAATAAAAAAAAATAGACGATCTAGATCTCATGGGGAGATCTAAACCGTCCAGATCTCCCAGCACTCCTCCCAAGGGGGAGGAGGACGAGCAGGGAAAGTGAATCCCTTCTTGGATACTTCCTTTACAATACTCACACACATATGTAAATTCCTTAGATTTTTCGTTTAAAAAATATTACATTTTTTACTTGTAGAATATTCCCACTACCTTTATTCAATATAGTTGTCTATATATAATATGAAAAAAAATACTTAATACTCGTTTAATAATAAAAGGACCTCAGGGAGTATTACTATTTACTACTATTTAGAGAGTAACTAGCTGCACCTACCTGCCATGATTAGTCCATCTTTAGGTCTGTTTTAAATTTAATTTTTTTTCTATATATATTTATTAATGTGAAAACATTTTCTCATGTTGTAGGAAAACCATTTTCTCATGTCACCCACACATGAAATGGTGGGATCTACACACACACACACATATATATATATGAGTCCCACCATTTCATATATGTGTAGGAAACTTTTTTTTTTCATGTAACATAAGAAAATCAAAGCCCTTTATTAATATTGAATAAAGTGGAAACAGAAAGGCAATTAAATGTAGTAAATGATGAAGAGAAGAGCAAAAATGATGATCACATGAACAAGAGTACTAAAAAATCAAATCAATTCAAAGTGATGATTCACCTAACTACCATTTTTGATTCACCAACACACACTCTTCTACGTTGGTGTTTGAAAATTCCCCCTACCACCCCCTTCTCTTTTTCTTCCATAACTATACAAACAGAAAAAAAAAAACACTGATTTGATCTTTATCATAAACCACCCCTAACTGATTTACCAAAATTAAGAAGAGATGATTAAGTTATTTAATTTGTTTGATGATAATTTTTTTAAATTTACTCTTATTAAAACTATGAATTGCACCTAAAGAAGAAAAATTGCAATCAAACTTTAAATGTGAGCAATCTTTAAAAATGCAGTTATTAACCTAATTAGTGACTCACAAGAACGATCACATATTTGTGTTGCTTCTTTTTTATCAATGATTGCGGAATAACTTTTAAGAATAATATTTTGTTATGTGACCATGATCATATCAATTTTTGTCGTTACAATTTGCTCGTGTTTTTCCAACAACACTTGTTATAGAAAGTGTCATTTATTAGGGGCAGAGTGGTATACAAGTTCTTCCCCATTTTCTAGGGTAATTCTTGTAAACTTTAGTTATTATAAGTTGGATTTTATTTATGCTTTTATTTATAATTCAAAATAAAATCTTTGTTACTTTCACAAGCAAGATTTATATTTTGGATTTAAAAAATATGCTACAATTTTTTTTTTTTAAAAAAAAATCTTGAAGATTTCAAATATGATCAACTATTGAAAGTGAGATAAATTTGATAAAAAACGTTTCTTAAAAGTATTTAATGCTCACTTTATGAACAATAAACACAACAAACGGAATTAAACTTGAGATACATAGACTGCATTATCTTTACATTAAGTTCTTAGTATTTAGACGTTGGACATATTTTCTTATCAAAATTCAATGGTTATTCATTTTATTGTTGATTTGAATGAATGCCCGATTTAAATAAATCATAAAACAAATTCATTTTATTCTATTTCCCCCCAAAAGGGGACCCTACCTTTTTCCGTGGGGAAATTGATCTGGACACTTCGTGATAGTGATGAAGCAGATTTTAATGAAGGCCAATGCACATGGCAAAGACTTTATAAAAGCTTTAAACTATATAAGGATATCCAAAAGCAAAAAAGCACCTCCTGGATAAACATGAAGAATTTCAACAAGAATGAAAAAGCAAGGTACCCAAAAAGAGGATCAAAATTAATAAAAAGGCAAAGGTGTTGTGAAATTTACCTCGTTATACTTATAGATGAGAAATCAAGAATATTGAATTTTAAGAAAAAAAGGAACAAATTTTAAATTACATGACGGAAATAAAAATTATTCGGCCAAAAAAAATAATCAAGAATAATAATTATAATTATAAAACTACTGAAAAAGACACTGTTTTTTGGTACATGTTTACAAAAACATTGTAAAGCTTAGTTGCAGAAATTGAGTGGCCCATTGACTGAGAAAGTGGGCCAGCAGAGAGTTCGGTGGCTTAGCCCATGAACATAAAATGCAAGAGAGCCCCCAGTGTAACAAGCCCGAAGCAGAAAATCCATGCCGTGATAGAATTCTGAATGCTTTTTGTTTTTGGGGAATTAGGCGATGAATATATATAGAGAAATAATTACACAAGAATTTCAGAAACTTGACTAGGAAGAATTACTATGAGGTTTTAAGGAAGCGATTTAATCTCCAAAAAGTCATAATAATAATAATAAGTAAGCAGTATGAGCATGCATTATTCTTTACACTTGTTATGAGATTTTTTAATTATTACATTCATTCTTTTTTGACACTTATAATAATTCACCCAGTTAAAATATGAAATGAATTGGCTCAACTCGGCCATCCACACAAGCAAATACAGTTTTAGAGATAAATTACAAGTTTCTTCAGAATCCTTGGCAACTGAAGAAAAATAACAATGCCAATAACCAATGACCAGGTCAAAAGTACCAAGAAATTCTTGGATTGCTGGGAAAAAGAGAGAAAAAATTAATCAAGTTAATAATTAACCGATGTGTAAGCGAATTATAATGTTTTTCACAGGGGTTCTCTTTTGATACATTTACATGCCCATCTACAATTGGTTATGTCACAAATTTTCTGTAGACAAAAACTACCTAAGGATTTTTCAAGCTTGAGTGTCCAGAATGACACTGAGTTGCAGATACCAGAAAGAACTGCATGGATGAGTCAGACCATATATGTCATCCCTACTTGAATTATATTGGTGTGAGGCACTCTCATGCTTGCAGTACCTTGTCTGCAATTATTTCTCAAAAATGCATAGAAATAATTTATCGACAATTTCTTGAGGAAAATAGAGTCCTTCATTGCTCTCACAGTCCCATGTCCAAGCAAATAGGTGCATCCAGATTCTGAAGCTTCTCTAAGGACTGAAAGCTCATATTCAAGACTTGGGTCTTCCTCGACACTCGTGTCTTCCTCAGATGGCATGTAACTAGATGTTATTCCAGATGATGCAGCTCCTGGTGCAGTAGAAGTTCTTGTTTCTGAGGAATTTTGACCATTCATAAGAGGAATACTAAGTTCATCCTCGTACCCATTGCTAGAAGGAGGATCAGAATGCCATGATCTCACTGAAACACTATCTCCATCCTCAGTTAAGTTGTCCTGCATCTCTAAGGCAGCTTCATGAGCCTCTCTCCTCAAGAATTTCTCGAGGCTTTCGATAAGAAGTTGCTCAAACGCATGGTGATCTTCCTTTCTCACATCTTTGTAGCCGTACCTGGCAACACACTGGAACATGTGGTAATCCTTGGGACAAATTCTTCGGAATAGAAATCTTTCTTCTTGAGGAACCACAGGAATTGGAACATATTTGATACAAACAAAGACTATAGTAGATTGGATAGCTGGGAGGGTCAAAAGGAACTGTGCAAAAATGGAAGGAATGCCTTGTACAAGTTCATTATATAGCAGCCCTATTCCCGGCACTCTGACCGTTCCAAGATTCGAGCCAAGGTCATGCATCAGATCCAGGGAGATCTTCTCCCTGACTTCACTTCGGTACTTCAGCATGCTCCCATAGTTCCAGATGTACATCACAGAGAGAAGGAAACAAGAAAAGACGAGAGGAAGCCAGCCACCTTCAACTAGTTTTGATAGGACAGAAGACATGTAAATGAGCTCCACTGATCCAAATATGAGTGGGAAACAACATGCCAAGAACAAGTTGGTCTGCCAGATTAGAAGCATTACAAGTGTCACTAAGGTGGTGGTAACCATCATGACACCTACTTCAGCAATGCCTACGAAGAGCAACGAAAAGTGTTAGTAGATATGCCACAAATGGGACTAAGTACTAGGTATGCGTGCTGTATGCTTTCAGCATGATCTGCTCCAATTCAAGTTATATATAAACATTTAAAACCTCTGGATTCATGCCGCTAACTATTTATGTTGTTTGTATCTTAGCATCATCAATTATATGAGAGCCAGTGGTTGGTATTATAACTAGCATGGTCAAAGTCCCAAAAGAGATCTAGAATTATGTCAACTGTCAACACAAACATGCATGTGGGTGCAGAAATAGAAGATAGAAGTTCATCTGAATACCAGAGAAGTAATTGATAATTGCAAATTAATCAAATATATGAGGCATTCTGGCAAATAATTCTGTTACATAAATTGTTGACACGTTGCCAAATTGTAATTTTGGACAAGTTAAAACGCAGGCGAGAAAACTAGAATGTTGAAATAAGTACCAAGAGGGAACCATTTCCCTTGAGCCAAAGTAGAAACATTACCATATGCATTTGCTATGTCAGTAGTGCTCTGGAAGACGGATACGACCACTATACACAAGGTCATGAGTAAATAGTTCATTACAGGGATGTAAACTTGACCCATTTGCTTTTTTGAGGTGTGGATTATCTTAAGCCTGGGGAAGCAGCCCAAAGCCATAGCTTGCTTCACGCATGAGAATGTAGCAGATATCATTGCTTGGCTGGCAATCATAGCAGCGAGTGAGGCTATCACAAACACTGGCCAGAAAAGGCTTACTGTATGAAGACACAAAAATATAAGATACAAAAACAATTATAACACAGCAAATATCTCCGAAAATAGGAGTTTGAAGTACAATGAATTATATTTACAGGTATAAACAATTATCTATGACAAATCACCTGGAACAGAAGCATAGAATATTCTTGAATAAGAATTAGGGTACTGTATCAAATAAGCAGCTTGGCCCATATAAGCGAAGAGGAGACACGGAAATACCACACAAGTGAAAGCAATCTGTATGATCAATTAAATGAAACACTTGAGTCAGGCAATTCGATGCTTCATAGTAAAGCAAACTTAAAAGGGATTACAACAAAGTAGAAACCTGTATTGCTCGTACAGAAAAATGACCCAGATCAGCAAACATTGCCTCTGAACCTGAAGAGAAAAACATACAAGCAAGTCATCTAAGTTTCTGGTTCCTCATCTTCATTAAAACTGAAAGGGCTGTTTTCATGCACCACAAATTTCTGACTTTAATAACAAAGCTTCATGGCCCTAATAAGAACCCAAATAATTGGCAAGCTTGATACCAAGTAAATCATCAGTGTCTTCAATATTTGTGCCTTCTGAATGGCAAAATGTTATAAATTAAGCTAAAAAAAACTACTAATTTTGTGACGTTTTTAGCATAGAGAAAAAGACATACCTGTAATACACAGAACGCAGCCACCAAGAGCAGACCATGCCCTCGTGGTATTCTTCTTGAAGAAATAATAGATATAGGCTGGATTGAATGCTTTCAGGACACCAACATCATACGTTAATATATTGTATATTCCAATAGAACCCAGGGAGAAGAACCATAAAGCGATAATAGGGGAAAACAGGAAAGCCACTTTACTGGTACCAAACTTTTGTATGCTAAACAAACCCAGCAGAACTACAATTGAAATAATGACCAACGCTTCTGCAAGAATGAAACACAAAATTTGAGCCATTCACAATGTTAATACAGTCAAATGTGAATGAAGTTTTCAAGTACTATCCATCTACTAAAGGTAAAGTGACTAGGGATCTCTTCATAAACCACCTTCCCTCCCCATTTTATGCGTTTTCTTTTTGCTTTCATTAGTTGTTTACTAGTTTTTCTACTAGAAATAAAGGTAAATTCAAGGAAAAAAAGAAGGAAACCCACTTGTACTGATTCCATTTATCTCATCTTGCAGTCCACTTATGGAAGACGTCACTGCAACAAAGAAGCATTGTGATTATAATTAAGTTGCAGCAAAGACAATTTTGTTTTAAGAGAATCAATCATGCAGTGTTGAACTGAGGAAAAAAATCACTTTTCTTTCTTTTTTTATTGCAGTCTGATTGCAAAAGTTTAAAAAGCTGCCGGTGACTTTTCTCTTTGTTCACATTATCACTTGATTGACACAGTTTTTCTTCTCATAACTCGGGAGGTTTTGGGGAGATTAATTGATTGCATCACATCCTCAACAAACCTATTTTTCAAATACTCCTCCGGGGTTTAGAGGCTTGGGTGGCAATTTTAAATAGCCATTTGACAGCAGAACTAACATAAGCATATAAACTCAAAAAGTTAATGTATATGTTAGCTAACAGTATTTTTACCAAATAGAGTGCCTGCAGCATAACTTCATATAACAGAGCGATGATCATATGTTACAAGCCAATAATTTCCAGCCAATCAATCTAGGTATAGAGTAATGTTCATTTCCAAAGATATGAACATCTTAAGAGGTTACAATTACGGAAGGAGTTGGTAGCACACCTCTTAAGAGGACACACATTCAAAGCTTTTTTTGAACACAAGCTTAACTTCAGCATAGAAGCTTCTGCAGAGTATGTAACAATTAAATTTTAATCATCTTTTTGCTTATCACTGGATTCCCCATTAAAGAACGGTAGGCTTATGCACCTGATATTGCAGGGGTTAGGATGCCATCTCCAATAACCATAGAAGTTCCCAGCAGAACCAACAGCAACAAAAGAGTTTTCAAAGATGACTTCCTCTCCAAAGTCTCCTTTATGTTGAGAGCTCTTTCCAGCTCTGGAGTGGGCAGTTTAAGCCTAAAACTAGAAATATGCTCATCAGCAAGCTGACGATTAGGAAGCAGATTCACATCTGCATACCTGCAAATGAGAGAGTATAGTGCAAATGTTCCTCCTACAGGCGAATCCATTAATGAATTAAGACTCTAATTTACAAGTACAGAAACAAAGTAAACAATTCATAGTAGGAATATTTATCTGTTACCTTGACCATTATCATTTGCCTTGAGGGCTATAAATACATACTTTGCTAGTGGAATAAGTGCAATTGTGTACATAACCAAAGACAATGCCCCCAATACGTCAACCTCTGACTCAATTGGAACCTTGCTGAAGACACCAGCAAAGACATACAGGGGACTTGTTCCCAAGTCCCCATATACCACACCAAGAGTCTGAAATGCCATTAAAAGAGTGGACCAAAGGGCAGGATCCTGATTCACATAAGTACTAGAGGTTAAAAAGATTGAGATGGCTTTCTATGTAATATACTCTATGAAACATGTTTAAATAAACATTATTGATTGTCAGTCAAAAGTAGCAAATCAGTTTCAAATGTTCAACACCAACTATTTTATCACCGTAGTACTTCAATCTTCTGCTAATTCCACACACATAACTGCAATTGGCTTGAAGGAATTACAAATATTAAAGTTTTTCATATGCATATGCTGCAGATTCATTATTTAACCCAGTGTGTCATCTTTAAGTGTTCGCTAACATATCCTAACGTTTTGGGTTCAAGTCCTAGCAATGAATTCCTTTTTCTTTTTCCTCTTTCCCTTTGATACGCCCCTCTAGTATGTAAGTTCGTTCTCTTATTCCCTATTTCATTCGAACGAGTAAAGAATTGGCAATCAGGACATGTCATTATTTCTCAAGTGTAATATCAAAGAAAGGAACTCAACAAACAAATACAGAAAAAGTGGGCTTCACCAGAATGCTAAGCCAAAGCTTCGAAAGAAAGGACAGCGTGATCGAAAAATTACCTTGGAGCCGTGGCGGTAACTACCAGCAATCTCCATAGCTTCAACATCGAACGAATCAACTCTCCTAGGTTTCTTCACAAGCCTCCTTCTGATTGAATCATATCCCTCTGTTCCCCTATCCTCGTCACGGTTTGACCGTGGAGGCGATTCCCAGTATACTTCACTGCCATCGACCCACCTATTTCCATTACTCCCACCACTAGTGTTACTACCCAGCAATCTCTCGCTGTCCTCTTCGATCCGATCAACTTCCATTCTTCCACTTGACAAACCCCGATTTGTACTTGAAAAATGAGCCACTAATAAATAAACTGTTATCTTTCAAGAGGATCGAGTATATCACTAACCGATTTCATTCATCATTGAGATAAGCTCACTGTTTCAGCGAAATCCTCTACCAATCTATATTATAACTACGATCTACGGCTTTACCCGCTGAGAGGGTTGACTGTCGGAGCATTCCAACCTCCGGTAAAAGCCAAGTTGACGATTATCGTTGACTGGAGAATGAGACAAAGATAGGACTCTCACCCCGAAGCGCCGTACTGTCCCAAAAATAATAGTAATATGATGCAGATATAGGAAAATGGAAGAAAAATACGCATCGACGTCCGAGTTAGGAACCATGTACTCACATGAATATGAATACGATTCATTTCGTTATATGGGCATCCGCATCTTCATCGTCAACTGCTTCAGCTGGATTATCTTCCAGTAATCCTTAATCCTATACTCTTTTTGGCCATTTCGTAGATGGAATTAGTCAATGTGGAAATGAGGGGTAAAAATTTGATTTTTGGTCATTTTACATCACTAAATTCCCATGGTGCCGGCAGAGGCAGGGTTGATTGGCAACGGCAATATGACGCGGCAGCCAGGTAGTTAACTATTACTCCATCTTATCTTTAATAAAATACATGTTGATTATGATCAGATTAAGAAAATTAATTTAATTAGATAATATAACTTGTATTTATTAAAAGGGTTGAGGTACAAAAATACACATAAACTTTTTCTCCAAAAGCGCTTAGCACCACGTCTTTTTTTTGGGAGCAAAAATACATATGTGGTTACTATTTTGAAGCAAAAGTCGCATCTCACCGTTAAGTTACTGTTCACTTCATCTCTTTTTCTCTCATCACGGTGAATAGTAACTTAACGGTGGGATATGACATCACGGTGAACAGTGACTTAACGGTGAGATGTGACTTTTGCTTTAAAACGGTAACCACGTATATATTTTTGTTTAAAAAAAAGCACGTGGTGCTGGGTGCTACTGAGAAAAACTCAGATGTATTTTTGCACCTTAACCCTTATCAAAATACCTTAGTCATTTTTTTAATTCCCTTATTTCTTCTTTTTCTTGGCAATTGATGAAAAAGTATCAATAAGAAAAATTAGAAAAAGATTGACAAATATAAAACTAGTTTTAAGATAACTCCCTAAATATATCTTATATATTAAAGATAAAGCTTTCAACAAACTGTCATTTTCACCTTTGTTTTCTTTTTCACCTTTGTCTTTAACAACTCTTTCATTATATTCCTCTTCGATGTAAGCTTAGTTAACTAAATTGATTTCATTAAGAAAATTAGTTGATATAATACGTATTTTTAGAAAATATTTTAATCCTCTTCAATAATTCACTTCACCTCTCACCTACTTAATTCACTTTATTTGTGATGAATATAAACTCTCCAGTTATATTCTATATCATGCAATGGAAGGTTAATAATCTCACTTACTCCAACTTTGATACAAAACGAAGTATCTAAATCAGAATGCTTCTATAAGACGTTAAAAATATGTATTACTTTCGGTTCTAGGTATGGATATTTTTTTTTGGCAGAGAACATAGAAGTAAAATAAGTTACAATAAAGTATTTATATTTATCGTTTTTTCTCGAAACTAATTTATATGACTTATAAACATGTATATAATCTAAAGAAACACAATATATAATATATACTATGATCAAGTTACTTATTTATCGCGGAAAAAAGATTAAAAAATTTATTTGGCTTTCTTAATATCTCTTTAAAAAATCAATTGACTCTTATATTAAAAATACGAGAGTACGTGATTTAGGATTTGTTTTTATATGTCTACAATATTAAAAGTACTAACTTGCTTAACATAAATAATTTACATTTTTGCACAATAGGAAAAAAATACATTAATTTATTTATTTACGTAATTTTTTTAAAAAATTAATCTGAGATACAACTTTATGTTTTTTTTTTGGAATAATATAAAGGGTTCTTCTGAGCAAAAAAAAAAGAATAATAAAAAGGGTTTTCTCCTTCCAGAAACTTGCAGTGAAAAATGTTTTCACCTCATCTTTTATTAATTTATTTTAGACTGGGCCGGTGTAACTGGATCCAAGTTCGAGATCACCATGGCCCACAGGTCCATAACACTGATATTTACAAGACAATCCGGAAAAGTGGAACTTATTCCCTGGAAATTTCTTGGAGTGCTGTAGGGTTTTTCCCTTTCCAGGATAAATTCTTGACATCTTCTTCGACTTGATCTCTCAAGGTCTGGGCTATATTTTTGTGATCGACGCAGAAATTTTCCCGTAAAATTGCAGTAATCTTTCTTTCTATTTCTTTGTGAATTTTGTGTTTCTCACACAGTTTTGTGAAGGTGCTGTTGCATACGTTTGTCTTTTCCTTTTGAGCTAGTCTTGGGTTTGATTCATACTGTATGATCTATTTACAGGCTGCGGACAATGTCGCGGGTTTATGTTGGGAATTTGGACCCTCAGGTCACTGAGAGGGACCTTGAAGATGAATTTCGTATCTACGGCGTTCTGCGGAGGTAACTTGATCAAATATCCTAATTTTCCACCGATACTTCTCGTAGCCAACTTTTCTTCCTGATTTCGTTTCTTTTCATCTTAAGCGATCATATGTTGTGACATCTGTGCGTTTGTGTAGGTAGCTTTTGCTTTAATTGGCATCTGGAATTTGAGACTATGAGCTTACGGTTTTCATTTTGCATATATGGAAAAAGGAATCATTCGGAGTTAAGACTAGAATTTCAGGCTGCCCATCCCCTAAATATTTTATTTTTATGCTGCTGTTAATTATGACATGTATTGGCCTCTTTTGGCCCATTTCAACTCTTTAGTGTTCGATAAGTTAATAAATGAACATTGATTTTTTTGGTAACGAAGACGCATTTGTAGCTGATATTCAATGCTGTCAGTAACTCTTTTATGGATTATCTCTTGAGAAGTTTCCTTCTTCCATGTATTTAAGTTTGTTGCATCATAGAGTAGTTTGCATGTTGTATATGTTTTGCTACCATCAAGGGTATAATATATGATCTAACTTTATAAATTGGGAGGGAAGGATTTTCACATTATCTGTGGCATCATGCCTAGCACTCGTTGCTTGTTGCATTCCGTGGGACAGTGCTTGATAATGGACTTACATCTTGAATGCTTGATTATGATAAATCTGGTTGATGCAGCGTCTGGGTTGCTCGAAGGCCACCAGGTTACGCATTTCTTGAATTTGATGATAGGAGGGATGCCCTTGATGCTATTCATGCTCTGGATGGTCGGTATATGTTCTTGTTAAGTTGATTTCTTGCGAAGTTCGTATTTGTACCTTTAGATATGGTCGTCTTGCAGCTCTATCTCTATCTTTTTAGTATTTTAATCCTAATTCATGTCTCACATGACTGAATGACATGCAGGAAAAAATGGCTGGCGCGTAGAGCTTTCTCATAATTCCAAAGGTGGTGGAGGACGGGGCGGACGTGGACGTGGAGGTGAGGACTTAAAATGTTATGAGTGTGGCGAGCCTGGTCATTTTGCTAGGGAGTGCCGCATGCGTATTGGTTCACGAGGCTTTGGAAGTGGGCGTCGACGAAGCCCCAGTCCATATCGGCGCCGTAGAAGTCCAAGTTATGGTCGCAGGTGGCTTTTAATTTTTGGATCTCAGTACATATGCATTCATAACTTTGTCTAGTTGTGGTCTTGAAGATTCTTGAGCATTGATCTCATGAATTAGTGCATTGAACTTGCTTCATTTTGTCAGGAGCTATAGCCCTATTGGAAGAAGATCTCCTTGGCGACGTAGCATTACACCTCGACGTGGACGCAGTTACAGCAGGTCCCCTCCCTATCGTCGCTCTCGCCGTGACTCTCCTTATGCCAATGGGTAGGTTTAGCTGTGTTCAATGCAATTGCCGTGACTGATTATCTTCATTTCTGTTGACTACATATATGTAAACTTAATTACTTATTTTTACAGAGATTAAGCTTGGAATGTGAATGGCGGAAAATGCTGAATGATCTTTAGGAGTGGCCTCTGCTGTAGTGTATTACCTCAGGACTGCATGAGGAAACTATACATGTTAGTTATGTTGACATTCTGGTAATGGTCAGTGTTAGATATTTGGTTTTCGAAAGCACCTGCAAGGTGTTACAGCTGCCGAAAGGATGCACGGGACACTTTAGCATCTTCTGTCCCTCTTCGGCTCGCTGAAACTTAAAGGTCTCTTCCAACTTTATATAGCAACTATGTTACGTGCTAATTATTAGTTTCACTATTCTATTTATATGCTATGGTATGTATTGGCATTTATAGATCCTAAAGGATGTTCTTGTTTTCCTTTTGTTGTGAGGTCTGATTGTCGGCAAATCGTCACTCACTCCACCTTTTTGTCTGCTTCTCTGCGCTACAATCATCTCATCTAGTTCCTTCTGCATTCAAGTTGACTTAGAGTGTGAAGTCGACAACTTGGTTGTGCCCCTCAAATTTTTTGTCTTCTGCTGTGAAGCTTCTGTTTGTTAACCTTTTTATCGGCCCTTCATTAAAGGATTTCTACGGTTGCACCTTCCTTATGAGTTGGAGCTGTCTAAAGCTGGAAGGGTATAACATAGTGTTTGACCTCTGCATCTTCATCATTGAGTCATATGTGCATTGTTGGTCTGTCGCTGCGTTTGCTATATGCTTCACAAAACCAGAATCCTTCTTGGTCGCTTCTCCCTAGTTTCGTTGTCGGCTGCTTCCAAATATCTGCATATTGATTAGAACCATCTACTAGTTGTGTCTGCATGGTTTTTGAAGGTGAGTGTGATCTTCAACTTGGTTCTGTGGGACACCTTTGGTTTTATTCTTCTCTGGCATAGCATCTGTTATCCTGCAATGGATATGCAAGCAATTGCATAATCCATAGGATAAGAAGGATGTGCTGTGTCAAGGATACTGAAAAACTTGCATAATCCATAGGATAAGAAGGATGCACTGCGTCAAGGATACCGAAAAACTTGCATAATCAATAGGATAACAAGGATGTAGTGTTGAAGGATTTGCAAGAACTTGCACAATCCATTGGATGGATAGGAAGGATACTCTGTGGTAACATGCTGGTGCCTAGTGTCTTCCATTCTCCACCTTAAGATGGTGTGTTCTCCCCTAAGTCAGCTGATTTTGACTGTTTGGTTCTTCATGGACTCAAGTGAATCTGCCTTTGCGAGCGGTTAGTTTCATGGACTTATCTTCTTCATCTGCTCCTAAGTTTTTTGAATGCTCTCCCACCCTTTAAGGCTTAAGCAAAAATGGATTTGCTACAGATCATTGACATATAATTGGTTAAGATTGGTATTGCCCGATTCGGTCTTTGTCGTTTATTTTTTCATTCATATTAGGGATGGGTTGCTGGCTGTCCTTCCCCATATGTGGCATTGTTAATCTCTAATTCATTGACAATAAACAACGGTAAGGTGTATTGATTGTTTTGGGTGATAATTGATGACTACTACACACACACTCATATCAATAATCAAGATTTGTGGCTCCTTTTATAGTAAATTATTCCCTCAAATGATATCTACAATTGAAATGGATACTGAATATCCGTAATCATTGCCTTTGATGAAATAGTTTAGGGATTATGAGCCTTTTGGTCCTTTAACCTTCAAGTTAATTTAGTTAATAATTTGGTCCCTAAAATTTTGTTTTGATCAATGAAGCCTCCAAAGTTTTATATACAATTTATATTCTTATTTGATTTTTATCGGATCAACAGTTTTCCTGCAAATTCATGAAGACTCTGGTCATCCTTGAGTTAATGAATAGACCACACATGTCAAGGATTACGTCTATAAATTAGAAGGATTTTGTTTAGGCGTAAAGCTTTAGGAATTTGATTGATAAAAATTATATTTCAGGAATTAATTCGACTATTGAGAGCAACGCAAGGAGTTAAAAGTTTTATTATTCCAATATATGTTAATATGATGCGAAAATTGGGGGAAAGTCCCTTGCTAAGGTTTTGTTTGGGAGTTTGGAGGTTTTGTTTGGGAGTTTGGAGGAGAAGGAAAGGAAAGAAATATAGGGAGTTTGGAGGGGAGGAGAAGGAAGGGAAATGAAAGATATTTCCTCCTTTTGTTTGGAAGTTAAAAAAATAGTAAGGGAGAAAGATGGAGGATTAATGAGTTATTTTTACTATTTTATCTTTTTATTAAAAAATTAATATAATTATTATACTTTAAAAATGAATTTAAATTTTCTAAAAAAATTTATTTACGTAATTTTTATATTCAAAAAATATTTTCTCTCTCTAAAAATATTTTCCCTACAAAAGTATTTTCTCTTTCTAAAATATTTTCCCCTATAAAAGTATTTTCTCTCTCTAAAAAGTATTTTCTCTCTCTACAAATATTTTCCCCTACGAAAGTATTTTCTCTCTAAAAATATTTTCCCCTATAAAAGTATTTTCTCCCTCTAAAAAGTATTTTCTCTCTCTACAAATATTTTCCCTTACAAAAGTATTTTCTCTCTCTAAAAAGTATTTTGCCCTCTAAACAATATTAACTCTCCCTAAAAATATTTTCCCTTATAAAAGTATTTTCTCTCTCTAAAAATATGTTCCTATCTAAAAAGCATTTTCTCTCTCTAGAAAATATTTTCTCATAAAAAAGCATGTTCTCTCTCTAAAAAGCATTTTCTCTCTCTAAAAAATATTTTCTCCTAAAAAAGTATCTCTCTCTAAAAAGTATTTTCTCTCTCTAGAAATGTGTTCTCATCTAAAAAGCATTTTCTCTCTCTAGAAAATATTTTCCCCTAAAAAAGTATTTCTCTTTCTAAAAAGTATTTTCTCTCTCTAAAAAATATTTTTCGTGTGCATTCCAAGAATAGAAAAGAGATCATAAATAATGAGAGTGCTTTATTTGAACTAGGGTAAAAAAATAATTAATCCATGTTCCCTCTTAAAACCCCCCATATTGGGGGAACTTCATTTTTGTGAAGAATGAGGGTTTTGGAGGATTTGTAAAAATCCTTGATTCCTTCCCCTCTTATTTTTAAAACTCCCAAATAAAGGAAGGGACTACCAAAATCCTTCCTTTCCTTTCCTTTCCTTTCATTCCAAAATGAACCTCCCAAACAAAGCTAAAAGTCTAATTGGTGAAACTGATTTAAAGCAGAGTGTCCATACTTTGTGTACAAAATTTGTGGGGTATGGATATTTTTTTAATGCTTCACCTACAGCTTTACATTACACAGGCGTCTCCTCCCCTACATTTGTCGGAACCCAACGCTTCATACTCTGTCCATCACCACCAACTGCATATCTCTGGTTCAACATCTTCCTTCGCACAATTCCATAATTCAGTTTCCAATATCATTACAAAACAAGGATAAAAAAAAGAACCTGAAATTCAACATTTAGTTAGCTTCACTTAAAATCAATATCAAACATAACTCTTGTCGCATCCAACATGAGCATATTGGAGGACCTTCTGCATCACAATATACACATGCCATAGATATAAGTTCGTAAAAAATAACAGTTTGAAGTAAAGACAATGTCAAATGTTGCCGCTGCCTTCCCAACAAAACGTTAATCTTACCCATTCTCTCAAAAAGCATCCCACCGCATGCGCACAATCACAAATTTACCAGGTTTTACTCCATGAGACTCAACCTTAGCTAATGCTTTACCTGCACACTCATCATGGAGGACTATGCTAACCTCTGCAGGTTCACTATTACCATATTGATGACATGAATAAGTCAACACTCAATAAATTCCTTTCCCAGACAATAAAAGTAACTCAGTAGTCTTCCCTACCTGCCATCTTGTGTTCCTGCATCTGCATCTGAGGGCCTGTTTGGTACATGGAAGTCAAGGGAGGGAAAGGGAACATGATGATAGGGTTCCCATGAAAAAAACACATTTGGCATGCAAAGCTTTTGTCAAACTGAGTTCCTGCCAGGTGCCAAGTTCCCTTAAATATGAGAAAGTGGCTACCCATCGAAAGTGACGGGCTCTAAAAATCTTTCGGGGATAGACAATTTATGGGACAGAAAAGCCCCTTGTAAACATTCATTCTTTAAAGGCAGGAGTGAGGATCTGAAAGACGAGCTGAAGGCGGGAGTGACGACAGTCGGAGGACGAGGTGAATTACAAGTTTAAGGTAGGGGAAATTGAAGCTCGAATCTCGGTAAATGGCAATGAGTCTGTATGTTGCCATGTTTGAGCGGGTTGTGTGGAATTAAAAAATTTCCCCATGGCCTCTCGCTTCCAGCTGGGGACATAGATACAAATAGCATGTTTGGAAGCAGCATTTATGGCATTTTAATTAATGGCGTGTTAATCTGAATGTTTGTGGTCTGACTAATGATGAGTTAGCTAATCTAAATCATAGAGGCAGCTAGAATAGGTGATGACATTGCTTGTGATTTCTTGAACATTGTGCTCTGTTTTCTAAAAAAAGGAATCTGACCATAAAGTTTAACATGTTTTATATCTGAAGTCTTTGTTGAGGTTTCGTGAGAGATAGTTACCTCTTTGAACAAGACTATTGTGAGTGTGTCTGAAAAACTAGGGAATTAGATGTCAACTCAAGAAAGGCACGCTGCACTTGACGTTAAGGGATCTGATATGTTCATGCAATTGCTGGAGGTTGAAGGTTTGACACTTATTAAGAGAAACTTAGCTCATATCAAGATACTACAATCTAAGCAACTGCTAAATGCCTTTGTGAACATTCTTAAAGTATTTAAGCCCTCAAGGATCTGAAGCCTTCTAAAGCAGTGGCTACTTCAATGTACTTTAGCCTATGGGTACATGATATTTTGGTTGTTGCCCATCTCATAGGTTTAGATGTGTCATCATTTTTTGGACACAACTTTAACTTTTGATGTTAAAGTACGACAAACTTAAGACCATGTTCAGTCAAAGGAAACAAAATTGAACATGGGATAAAGTTTGTGTATAAACCTTGTGCATGTAACTTTTGGTACATTTTGTGTGTGTTGGCCATATGTATGTTGGATAGTGAAAAGGGTAAAGGGTGCAACACTGTAATTTTGGGTCAACTTTTCTGATATGACCTCAACTTCTAAAGGTGTTTAAAATTTGTTGTGAAACAAACATTGTCTAGTAAATTTGTATTTTAATGTCAATTGCTAATTTCGTTTACATGCACTCCTAGCTACTTATATCCATTACTATCTTTGTCAACACCTTATTTCCATCAGTTTCAATTACAACAAATTGTTTTAATCAATTCCAAAATTAGGAAATTTATTATGTTCCTTATTAACAGCCTCGTCCTGCCATGTGGTGAAATTAACTGCTGCTCATAGTTATTTACTATCAGTTTAATCGTTCGAATTCAAAGGAAACCATGTTATTTACGTTTGCAAGAGTTAAGGCTGTTCAAACTTCAATGATATTATTGTTTTGGAAGTTTGAACTAGGATGTTTGGTTCGAACTTGAAGTTCTTAGTTATTTTGCAATTAAATTGATAACCTTTGGTTGACTAAATTATCTTATATTGCCATCTGTTATGTTTGTTTAAGCTCATTTTCACTTATGTTGCACTTTATGTATGTCGGCCTTGTTAATGTCCATTATCGATGACAATTTTTGTCTCCTTACCTCATTGTTTCTTGTTCACAGTGGTTCACCTGTAAAAATTACAACATTATTTGTTGGTCAACCTTAAATTTTAGCGCCACAGTTTAGATTTGCACATTAAGCAAACTCAAAGTCAACTTAACCTTTACAAATTTTCATCTCGTTGCCTATAACACGAATTCACCCCCCCCCCCCAACCTTTATCACTCACCAAGTCTACCTCACAAGACCATCACTTTTCTATCCTGTTTATATTATATCAGTGACACATGAGTATTGCAATTTCACGCGACATCAACACTTTTCATTGCAGGTATTATTAACCTGCATCTAACACTTTTAGACCTTCTTTCCATGTCATTATAACTGAAAATGTCATATGAGAAGTTCCATGTACCTCTTTTCTGGTTTTATTTTCCCCCTGCACTTCATCTTATGCAGATAAAGTACATGTGCCACAACGCTATATTATATGCTTTTACTGCCATTTGTTCACTAGGACCCGATCTGCATGCCTTCCAACCTTTTGGTTTGATGACTAATTCACAAATGACTGTTGCCTTCAGTTGGCACTTATGTTTCATTGCTTATAAGTTCTTACACTATAACAAGGATTATTGTGCTCAGAATAACAAAAACAATATGAACAAAATATTTGTTTTCTTCCCTCACAAACTTCCTTCTGCATACCCAATTACTCTGCAAACTTCATGTCTTGATTTTCGCAACTCACAAAAATAATATGAATAAAACATCATGCCCTGATTTTCATAGCTCACAAAAAAATCCCCAACTCCACTTTATTCTTCAATCGCCTAAACTCCTTCACTCTTGCATTCCTCTAAAAACAGCCACAACCCCCACTACCAAGCTTCATACCCTCGCTACTTTTTTGGCCCATCCCTGGTCCTATCGAAACTTAACAATGAACAACATTTGATGCTACACCCGTGTAAGTACTTCCACGCCTGTCATCCTTCTCACCTCCTGCTACCATTGTTGTCGTCACCCTAACAGATACCATCAATAGCTCCTTCGATTTTCGTTCTGAACCTACACAGTCACAATCTAAGGTTGGGTCTATTTTTGTTGGAAAGGGAAAAAAATCAATCAACTATTTTTCACCCTTTTTTATTTCAGAGGTATTATGGGTATTTTACCTCTCATTTCCACTTAACCAACTACTATTTGTTTTTACCAAACATTTTATTTTCCTCAATTTTAGTTCCCTTTCAACGTTTGCCATACAACTCATCTTTTTAAAGTTCTTTCCTGACTTTTTCCTCCTCAAATCTTTTTCATACCAAACGGGCCCAAAACGTGCACACGTGTGGAGGTTATTAATTTTGAGACGCAGGAACAAAGACCACGCAACTAACCTACAGAGCATCCACCATCCCTTTAGAAGATTGCCCACACGCAACTAATCCATCGACACAAATGCATATTTAATGAATAAGACTGCTTGAAAAAAACATAAGGACGATTTGATCTTGTAGTGTTGACCGAAGTAAATAAATATTAAGGCTAGAGTGGACGGAGCCAAACGAAGCCGGACTGTTCATTGAACCATGATTGGCTCAATGAACAGTAATCATTCAGAGAAGCCGTGGACAAAACGGCTCAATGAACAGTAATCTGCAAAACATTTTAATGATTTATTAATTAGGTCCTTCTTACCAGTAAATTTTTTATTGGGGGGCTTTTTCTCAATTTTTCTTAGTTTAATTTGATTCAAATCTCTCTGTTTTATATTTAATCACTGTTACTTATTCCTTGGTCTGTTGATTTTTAGAGCTGTATAAGTTTGACTTGTCATGTTTTGCGTTCTCTTGTCCACCTTACTGTGTTAAACGTTGTGGATCTGGTTTTCATAAATCATGAGTTTAATAGCTGCACATTTTAACAAGTTTAACGTAAAATTAAAAAAAATGCTAAATCTGTTTTATAAACTGTCTTTTTTTTTTTTTTGCCATAAAAATGAAGATACATTATTTATTAAACCATCATACAATCCTATCAACTTTTGGCCTTGAAACAGCAAACAAGACACACACACACATAGAGACATATAATATAAAATTAATATGCAAATAAGGAATCATGAATAGCAGGCGTCGCTTGTGAGAGACAAGTCTCTCTCTATTGCTATCATGTTGGGAACCAGCGTCTCATGTTGGTTTATTCTAGGAAGCAAAATTTGTGAGGACAAGAGCCATGTTAGTTATTTTCAGTTTCATTCCAAGTTATTATTTCAAGGCTTAGGGAGTTATTTTCAGTTATTTGTCCAGATTACTCAGGCGTGTCGTGTGTGGTTATTTTGGATTATGAAGGAAGTACCATTCAGAAAAATATTCTTCACTCTCTTAGCCTAGAGTTTCATATTCTGATTCTAGTCCTCGCTGTCCTCTATTTCTTCTCTTCTTCCTGCCTCCCTTTTCCTCTAGACACTAACAGATCATGGCTCAGAGCCGCTACGTAACTTTTGTATAAGGAGTAAAGAGTAAAACTTTGATCAAATTGAGAACATATATATTTGGGCATTTGGCTGCACATTTCTTAATATACCATACTAAAAAGCCACGGTCAACTATAATTTAGGGCTTATTTAAAGTGGCAACTGCATTTCATAGCAGATCAAAAGTAGCTGTTTGCATCCAAAGCTGATCCAACACCTCATTAAAATTCCAAACGATAAATGACATCTGAATCCATCAAATGTAGCCTACAACTAATTCTCACGGCATAAGATTCGCTCTTCATGAAACAAAATTAAAAGCTCTGGCTTATTGTTCATAACTAGAATCCAAGGATAAATAGTGGTCTTCTACAACAGCCACACATGGTTCTTCAAGCCGTTGAAAATCCTCAATCTGCCTTCAAGTCAAGCACCTTCTTGGCAAAAGATGGCAGACAGAAAGCTGCTTTATGAATCTGTTATTGAATACGAGGATTCATGTAAGTTGAGACAAACAAGTGAACAGCATTTCACCAAAATATAGGGGGAAAAGGGGTATGAGAGAAAATGTAAGGAGAAAAAACACACCTCGGAGTTGTAAAACTTGAGCGGTCTGTCTGAATTCTTACTGGGAATTTGATCGATAGGATTCACAGGCTGCTTGAAATCAACAGGAGGTCCCTCAGTTGAGCAAAGCATAAAACCAATCACCCCACTGAAATGAAACAGTAAAAGCAACATTATTCTAAATCATTCTCTCACTATCCTCCCACAGATAGCACATTAACCCCATGTTTGGAGACTCCTAATTTACTACCTTGGGTAGTTTTCCATTATGGTATTCCCTCCCTCCTATTTTCCTCTCATTTCTCCCTCCATTCAACCATATTGTAACAAAACAATGACATGTCCAAGTACAACCAACAACCTTCCTTCATACAGGAACACAAGTGAAAAAGGATATGATGTAAATGTGATACAATTCCAATAGATAAGGCGTGCCTTAAAGACTGCTATAAATAGAAAATAATACAAGGGGGAAAAACCTGGGGTATGTTGGAACTGTAGTCCAAGCATAGTTGACGGAGCCTTTGAATATCTGGCGGCAATTTGCAACTATGCCCTTAATGATATTCATGTGAAGCCATATACTTTCTGCCTGAGTACACATTACTCCTCCTGGACGAAGAGCCCTAGCAACCAACTCAAAAAAGGGCTTCTCGAAAAGCTCTTGAGCAGGGCCTGAAATATACCAAATACAACCTCTCTCTTAAAGAAACAATTTATATTACTCTCCAACATCAGGAGAATTATAAGGCATCAAAGTTGTATCACACCTATAGGGTCAGATGAGTCCACAATAACTGCATCATAAGTTGCTTCTGGAACTGCCTTCAAGAATGCAACTCCTAGACCATTAAGAGGTAAGCAAGCATGAGATGAATTATCTGGAAATGGGAAGCAGGCTGTTGAAAAAAAAAAAAAGGAAAACAAAAAAGCTGACCATACCATCACCAATATGAAGTGTCACGCGTGGATCCTCATACCCTACAGCTACTTCAGGGAAAAACTGCTTGGAGACCTGCAAAGATAGAAGACTCAAGATTGATGTACTGCACATATTACTACTCATATCATAATAAATTTATGCCAAGTGAAAAGGGAGCAGCAACAGCATAGTAAGAACTGATTTTCTTTATAAGTAAAATTCCCACCCAACTTTGAAAAAAGCGCAGATGGGACTACTTATGTATGAGTAACATGGGAATCTGCAACCATTGAAGTTCAGGGTTGTTTTGAGAAGGAAAAAGAGTAGAATTATCAATCACTCACATCAACTACCATCTTGTCAATTTCGCAGATGTCTATCTTCTCAACTGAAGAATAGCGTGACACTTCCCGTAGGACACCACCATCCCCTCCACCAATAACCAAAACCTATAAAAGAACAGAATGGTAAGAAAAACAGAAATTTAGATTCATAAAAGTTAAAAATTTCCGGTAGGGAGAACCAGAGTGATTTTTCCAAGTGTTTTTGTTTGTATTCCATACCCACAACACAGTTTAATTCCAATTATATTCTAGATATCTTATCTCAACCTGTTAGATATCCAATTGTTTGTTACAAATAAGGTCGAAGAAAAATAAAGGAAAAAATGGATTACAAATAAACATGTGGTGCATGTATGACAGCAGAGAAAGGAGCGACAAAATTTCTGAGTAATTTAGACAAATTCATTCTCAGATGGCTAGAAGTGTAAAAAGACCTTCTTGGGATCTGGTATAGAGGAAAGAGGAAGATGAGCGATCATCTCTTGGTAGGCACATTCATCCCTTTCAGTGAGTTGAATTACTCCATCCAAAACAAGAACTTTACCATATGATGAAGACTAAAAAAAGAAAAACACGTCACTTGTTAATATAATAAGGAACACCGAACGGGTACAAACAATAATAGCTTTTCCTGCAGAATGCTAAACCTGGAAGACCATGACATTCTGGTAATCAGACTTCTCTTCAAATAAAATCTCTTCAACCTTCAAAGAGTGTGCTTCCCCTGAAAATTTACCGCCAATTTTTAACTCATAAGTAGTATTCTAACCCAAGTTCAAGAGATGCAAGTTTCAATATATTTTTGGTTTTTCACACATCAACTAAAATCGCAGGAAGTGTCTAATTAATTCATCGTTACTTGAGGGATTCGGGAAGTATGAGTGCGCCAGACGAAACAAAAACCATGACAAGGAAAAAAGCCGACAAGCAGGATGATATGATGACTATTTGACGGAAATCAAGAAAAACATATCAATCATGAGACAGGAAACTTAAGAAGAATCGGCATAAAATCATTCAAATCAATAAATCCACGTATATTTGACATGGGAAAGAACCCCCAAAAGGACTACAAATCGTAAATTTACCCTTCGGTTTTCTGTCAATCCGATGAAAAGCAAGCAATGACACCTTTCTTTCTCGGGAAGCAAACGTATTGTTAGGAAGCAACTCTGAAGGCATGAGATAAAAAGGGTTTTAAGAAGAAACTAACCGGGCCACATTGGGCTGATTTCGGAGAACCACCCAGGAATTACAGCTGAGACACCGTTTCCGTTGGCCTCCATAGAGAGGGTCAAAGCAGAGACAGCATTCTCTCCATCTTCTCTCTGCCTCTTCACAGGCAAATCGGTAGATCCAACGACGCCGTCAGATGCCATATCTTCCTCCTACCTCTACCTATCGAGTCTCTCTCCGCCTCAACAGTCTCTAGTTAATGTGAAGCCTCGTTAGTACGAAGCGTGTTCGGCTTCTCGGCTTTATAACGGAGCTGAAAAATTGAATAATGTAGAGTGGTGGGGCAGCTAAGAAATAAAAAGAATCTGCTTTTTGTAGGACGCGTTTGGGAGGGAGGGTTTTTGGGGATGAACCGTTAAGTAAAATAAGGTGTATCCAAACAATGCCCCGTGGTGTGCATGTTACGTGTTTTTTTCACTGATAAGTACAAGGGTAAATGATAGGGCTTTCAATTAGGTCTCTTTGGGATTAGGGCGAGGCAGTGACAAGTGAGAAGTGTGAATGTTAGGAATAATTTTTTTTCTTCAAAAGTGACAATAATAAACTTTATAAATTGTGAAAACACTTTTTAAAAATTAAAATAAACTAAAAATAATAATATATGTGTGTGTTTGGAATAGAGTGGTAAAATTGGTTTTTTTGTCATATAAATTTTACAAACTTAGGGTTGGATAAAAATTTGATTATGTGATGTGATTTATATTTAAATTAACAATAATATAAGTAGCTTTTTCTAACACTAACATGTTTGGATCTTTTTTTTTTAAGTTAAAAACTACTTTTAAGTTAAAACTTTAAAAAAAAGAGCATTTTAAGAAAAGCTAAAAGCTGTTTAATGATTATATAAATTGTTTAACTTAAAAGTTACTTAAACACTCAAATTAAATTTAAGATGTTTGATAAATTTTTTATCATAAACACTTTTTCTCATGAAAGGTATATTATAAAACTTTAGGTGAATTTATTAATACTTTGAAATTGTCATAAACATTTTAAAATTTTAAAATTTGTGAAAACTTTATCTGAACTTATTAAAACATTGTGTAAAATTCTAAAATTCTTATTAGAAAGGAATAAAAAAATGTAAAAATATCTTATTTATTATCAATATTCAAAATATCATTTAATATTTTTCTATTTTTTAAACTTCTTTTTGTGTGGGATTTAGGCCGACATCTGTGAAGACGTTAATAGAGAAATTGGATGATGAGTTTCGAGCCATTTTGGAATAAGGGCTTTTGGCTAATAAGAGCTTAAAAAAAACTCCTTTTTATGAGTTTATGGTTTGTGACTTCTTTCTTCTTTATATAAAAAAAAAAACTCTTTTTATTATAAGAGCTTTTATAAAAATTTGTTTGGCCTACCTTCTGCTTATAAAGAGAAGATAAGCTAAAAATAAGATGACTAAAACTCTTATTTGGATCTGGTGATATAGGTGACTTTTTAAATAATTTTAAGAGAAATTTTAAATTATAAAAAATAGTTAATCTATTATTGAGAAAATTTTGAAACTATTAAAATACTTAAATCAAATATATCTAATGAATAAAAACTCATATAAAGTAAATCATTCAAATGCAAAATTTTTAGTCAGCAAATCTGAGATTTACGGAGGGATCGACATTTTTCTGTTCTGTAAGATTTTGGTAAAAACCATGAATATAAGATATTATCGTCTAATTACAAAGATTTTGGTTTTTTAAAAAAAAACATAAATCTAAGATATTGGAGGTATTATCTCAACAAATCTAAGATATTATTATCCTCTCTCTCTTCCCTCTCCCGCTCTCTTGTTCGTTCCCGGAGGGATCAACGTTTCTCTGTTTAAAGAAACAGAAATCAACAGCCACAATCGGTGTTGACGGAAAGCTTCAACGACGCGAGACCTCGCAATTAAAGCTTCGCTGACCCTCCAAATAGCGAAGAAACATAAATCAACAGCCCCAAACTGGTCGACAAAACAGGAATGAACAGTAGAACAAATCCACAGGACAGATCAGTCAAGTAAATCATCGACCAGCAAAAATTTCGATTTCATGCCAAGAAATCACCAACTACTTGCATGCATAGATCGACGGGAGAGAAAACGGACATATAACCTATACCCACAAGACTGGTCGACTTCAATTGAGTTTGGAGACCGGCCGTCACTGTTCTTCACCGTCTTCTTAAGCTGGAGAGGACAGCAACGATGCAAGCTGAAAAATACTGTCGTGGGATTTTTTTTCAATTGACTAGACCTTGTTTTCAAGTGCGACTAAGAGAGAGCGGAAGGTGCCGTCACGACTGTGATTCTTCTTCAAATTGGACGAGCTCGGTGAGGGAGAAGGAACTGGGTAAAATCTGGGTCAATATAAATTTTGAAACGCCACCCAACAGGGAACTGGCTTCTGTATCGTGATAAGCAACTCAAAGTGGCTTATGGATTTAAGCTGTTTTTGAAGAACTTTAGTGTCATTTAACTATAATCCACATATATAAAATAAATATGACATGTTGTCAGGCTTTTTTTTTTTCTAAAGTGCTATTTTTTAAGGAAATTATTTACCAAAATGCCCCTACTTTTAAACTATTTCACATTATGCCCCTCCCTAGAAATATATTCTTTGTCTACCTCCATTTAGTCGACTAAATAAGGATTTTAGTCAACTAAATGGGGTTTAATTTTTTTAAAAAAAAAACTGTCAACATTTAGTCGACTAAATGTCGTGGGGGTGAAATTTTTTTCAATAACCCCGACATTTAGTCGACTAATACCCCCACGACATTTAGTCGACTAAATCCCAGGATTTAGTCGACTAAATGTCGACAGTGGCCTTTTTTCAATAATAATGGATAATAATGACTATTTAAGAACAAATTAATTCAAGTCCTATTATTTAGAAATAAGTTTGATCATATCATTATCTTCTTGATTTCATGATTATCATTATTTTTACTTC
Organism: Acacia confusa; assembly: GCA_037074495.1. NCBI lineage: Eukaryota > Viridiplantae > Streptophyta > Magnoliopsida > Fabales > Fabaceae > Acacia > Acacia confusa. Next base: position 6,374,119 of record CM073513.1, on the reverse strand, counting down.
TATTATTATCCATTATTATTATTATTATATGATAATAATATAACATATACATATATTCCCTACCTGTTAGTTGGTTAGATCCTATTATTTAGGGATATCTTAGATCAAATCCTATAATCTCTAATATATTTTATTCATCTCATTATTGCTTTCCTAATATTGTTATTATTATTATTATTCTTTTATAATTAATCTACTATCCACTATTTTTATCCATTATTGTAAAAATATGTATTCATCAATAACTTTGCAAAAACGCACGCATGGCTCTCTGGTTTTTTTTGGTTCACTTTACACGCACTCACAGGAAAATAATCATGCAGAGAAGAAGAAGAAGAAAACGACGAGGATCTGGAAAGAAAAGAAGAACATAGTTATAGATGATCATAATGATCACTGTGAGTGCATGTAAAGTGAAACCAAAAAAAGCCAGAGAGTCATACGTGCGTTTTTGCAAAGTTATTGATGAATACATATTTTTACAATAATAGATAAAAATAGTGGATAGTAGATTAATTATAAAAGAATAATAATAATAACAATAGCAATATTAGGAAAGTAATAATGAGATGAATAAAATATATTAGAGATTATAGGATTTGATCTAAGGCATCCCTAAATAATAGGATCTAACCAACTAACAGGTAGGGAATATACATAATAATAGGATCTAACCAACTAACAGTTAGGGAATATATGTATATGTTATATTATTATCATATAATAATAATAATAATGGATAATAATAGAAGTAAAAATAATGATAATCATGAAATCAAGAAGATAATGATATGATCCAACTTATTCCTAAATAATAGGACTTGAATTAATTTGTTCATAAATAGTTATTATTATTCATTATTATTGAAAAAAAGGTCACTGTCCACATTTAGTCGACCAAATCCTGGGATTTAGCCGACTAAATATCAGGGTTATTGAAAAAAATTTCACCCCCACGAAATTTAGTCGACTAAATCCCAGGATTTAGTCGACTAAATGTCGTCAATTTTCAAAAAAAAAAATTCAAACCTCATTTAGTCAACTAAAACCCTTATTTAGTTGACTAAATGTGGGTAGATAGGGAATATATGTTCAGGGAGGGGTATAATGGAAAATAGTTTGAAAGTAAGGGCATTTTATTAAATAGTTTCTTAAAAAATGGCACTTTGAGGAAAAAAAAACCCATATTGTCATGTATGAAGAACTTAACATGACTTTAGTTTTTTTCCTTCTTACAAATAATTAATAAAGATTTCTGTTTATTTTTTATAAATAAAAAAACTTACCTCGACAACATTAGATATCCAAATCTAAAGGTCTATGCAATCTCAGATATCACATGCAATTAGTATATATGCCTATTTTGTTTGGCCCAGTAAACTGAGTCTTTACGTAGATATGCTTGATCTACGTTGAAGAATTTACACATGTTCAACCATATATACAATTTTCGGAAAATTTTATGAAGCATCCAATTCAGTTACAACTTTTTCGGGACATAAGCGTCTCCTTTAGTTCAATTCTAAAGAAGATCACCAGATTAAAAGTCCTCAATTTATAGTTTAAAAAAAAAAAATTGAGGATTAAGATGTGGATCCGGGCACGTTCGGACACGGTAAAGTTTTATACAAAAGCATACATGAATGTTCTAAAATGGTACAAAAATACCGCGAACATTTAGTGAATTCTTGTTAGCCGTTTATTAGCATAACAGTCAATAAATCAGTGCAAGAATGTACATAAAGTTTCCAAAGTAATGAAAAATATCACGACCATTAGTATATTGACATTTATATAAGAGTATTATATGCAGTTAATGAATAAAACATAAATAGCATGAGTTACTGATATTAAGCTCTTAATTACAAACAAGAAGGGTATATATACTACAAAAGACACTTCCAACATTCATTTTTAAGGCCCTTACGATTGTTTTGAGAGATATGTGAGTGTCATTGAAAGTTTAAACCCATAACAACTCTTTTTGAAAAATAGTCGTTATAATTATATGAATTATAACAATATTGTTTTTAAAAAACCGTTGTTGTTAGCATTTTAAAAATATATATATATTGAGGACACCGCTATTAGCGTCATAACTTGCGGTGATGATTCAATGCTCCTTAGTGACAGTTTACTGACAATCATATTATTATGCCATGCAAAAGACCCTATTATGGTAGGGAATCAGTTTCCCTACCCATCCCAGGATAGGGAAAGCTCTTCCCATCCGGGTAGTACATATTTAATTTTTTTATTTTTTATTTTCTTAAAAAAAATATTTTAATAGGTAGAGAATTTAAAATAAAAATAATTTCTCAACTAACATATTTTTTTGTTTTTAATAAAGATCAAATCTAAACGATCCAAATTAAGAAAAACTCTCTCTACCCATCCAAAAATGAGTAGGGAAACTATTTCCATTATGGCGAACATGCCAATAGAAGTGATAAAGTTGTGTAACACGTGTAGGACGGTATACTAAGCTGCCAACATTAGTTAACTTAATTAACTAGACATTTTTTTTTTGTCTTTTTAAAATTTTCATGTATACCTTTTCACCATTTATTGATTCGGATGTTTGCAAAATAGTCAACATTTGTTGACTTAATGATCATGATATTTTTTACACTATTTTAAAAACTTAATGTATACTTTTACTTAGTTATCTGCCTGATACAGATTTATCTTCAAGTCTCTAAACCCAAAATTCAGAATATTACATCAACCAACGCTAACCATTTAACAAACAATTCCCACATGCATTGCACGTAGGGACGATTTACTAAAAGTCATTATGACGTACGAAAGACCGGGCAAACAGGCTAATGGAAGTGATAATGTTGTGCAACATGTGTAGGACGGTTTACTAAGCAGCCAAAATTAATTAACTTAATTATCTAGACAATTTTTTTTCATCTTTTTAAAAATTTCATATATACCTTTGCACCATTTATTGATTGGGATGTTTGCAAAATAGTCAACATTGGTTGACTTAATGATCATGATATTTTTTACACTATTTTAAAAACTTCATGCATACTTTTACCTCCAATAAAACCTTATAGGGTCATATAATGCTTAGATTTGCACCTTAACCTAAGATTTAATTAAGGAATTAAAATAAAAATCCTCACTTTAGGTAGACCACTCAATTATGATTGCCAAAGAAAAGAGGTCAGATGAGACATCACTGGATTCTGTTTTAGGTCAACAATTTAAAAGCTCACTGATTGGTTTGACGGAAAAGTCTTTCGTACGAGTAAAGTAATAAATATTTTTTTTTACCAAAAAAAAAGTAATAAATATTTTTGGGGTAAGGAATATTAGTACTTCATACTCGACTTTAATCCTTATTATAAAATATTAATTAATAAGTACATTTAATCTTTTTTATAAGATATTTGTTTGTTCTTATAAAGTATTAATTAATTTATTTCATGTTTGTCTATAATTAATAAGATAGTGTGTAACAGTAATAATTAATATGATATTAAAATTTAAAACAATTTATAAGGGGTGATATTAGAAATTACTTAAATTATAGGATAATTTTATTGACTTTCACTATTTTTATTGATTGGTGAAAATTATTAGTTGGTTCTTTATAAAAAGAATTTGAGAGATTTATGGAATTAATCATTGAATTCTGATTTGATTCTTCTTTCTCCGATCCTTTTAAAAATGATGGCTGAATCGATGTGGCATGCATATTTTCTGAGTCAGCCCTATAACCAAAAAAAAAAAAAAAAGGACCTCGTGCGTCCGTAATTTGGCATTCGAAATAAATTTTTGTGTATTATGAATTTAAACGTTATTATTTATTAACTGAGATTACAGTTTTTGACCTGAGATTAATATCGCTGTTTACCACCAAAAATATACAACACACAATAGAATATATCAAGGATTTTTATTGGGCACATCACCTACAGAGACGGACGAACGTGTATGAGAAGAGGATAAGTGTCCACCCTTAAAATCTGATGTGAAAAGAATTTTAGAGTATTTCTTAGAGCATTGATATCGCGATTGGTAATAAAATATTTAAAGTATTTCTTAGAGTATTAATTATAAGGCAATTATAAATTCTAAAAAATAAAGTCTAGAATGATGACATTGTAATTATATTTATTATAATATACTTTTCATATTAAAATATATATATTTAAATTTATTGAGTGCCCGCCCTTTATTTGAGTGCCCACCTTTATTAATTTCCTGCATCATCGATCGCCTGCAGTATATCACACAAACTGACAAAAGAGAAAATATATAATGGCTAATGGAGGAAATATTTCATGACAGTTTTGGAGATTATTGAATTGGTCAAGTATTCAAAATTTTATATTAAAAAATGGATTAATATAAAATGCACATGTTTTTTTTAAGTGCCTCCAATACCTTTTTTTTTTTTAAATTGTGTAAGTAACTCTGTAGTTATAAAAGTGAAACAAAAATCACACATTCTATTAATTGTAGAAGACATCAATTAGATTAAAGTTAATCGTGCTGGTTGTTGTCCAAGTGTCATTAATACATGGCAATCTGAGGGGGATGACCTGTCATTTAAATGTTCAAGTACCACCTGACGCCTCAACATTTGTCTTCTCCAAACCACATTCACTTGAGAGGGAGTAATTGGTCTAGCACAAATGTGAGTCTAAGGAACGAGAAATCGAGAGAGAGCTCCATGGAGTCGTCTTCAGCATTGATGATAGGGAGAAATAAGAAATTGAGAAGAAGGGCGGCATTGCTAACATGGCCTAGTCGCGAGAAACACTACAAAGGTCCAACTCGGTGTTGCCATTATAATTTTCGGCTCCCCGGTGGACATCGTGGTCAGGAGGAAACCTAGGTTTTTATTGAACTTTCTTACATGTCCCCCTTATTGTCTTCGTTGTTTTCGATTACCACTTTGTCCTTTCCCTTCAATTACCACTACACAATACAATATAAAAATTAAATCTGGGGCCTTCATACCATTTCACTATAATAGAAAGAAAACAACGATTTATGGGTCCCAATCATTGTTTGCAAGGAACAAATTTTTGTCACTTGTTCACCTACACATTCTAATCAAAGATTCCCCATTCACATGTGAATCCTCTTTTCCTCTGCCACACTTTCCCAGTTCCGCGCACAAGAATCTTCGCCCCTCTCACTCGGTTTCTCTTCTTCATTCTCGTTGCTATGATTGTTTGTCATCTGAATAGTAAACCTAGCACGATCATTGTAACCGAAGGTACAACTCGGTATTGCCATCACAGTGTATTGGCTCCCCAGTAGACGTTGTGGACACAAGGAAACCCAAGTTTCGTGCATGTCTTCCCTGTTGGCTTCCTGTTCGATTACCAATTTGTCATTTCTCTTCGATGCCATTACCACTACATAGTACAACATAAAAGTTAAATAAGGGGCCTTCATGCCATTTCATTGTAACCGAAAGAAAACAAAGAAAGCAAAGATTTATGGGTCGCATTCGTTTCTTACTTGGAACAAATTTTAGTCGCTTGTTCGCCTGCACATTCTGATTGAAGTTTTCCCATTCACATGTGAATCCTCTTTTCCTATACCACGGTTACTCGATTCCCCAGTTTTGCGCCCAAGAATCTTAGCCTCATTCACTCAATTTCTCTTCTTCGTTCTTATTGTTGTGATCGTCGATCATCCGAACAGGAACCCTAGCTCAACAAACCAATCGATCGTCTTTCAACCATCGAATAAAGGCTTCAGTGTTTATAATATAAAATCTCATTTATAGTGTAAATTGTTCTGCAAAAGGGATTTTATATTAATTATTGGAGGTGGTGCAGAGTAAGAGAAGAGTTTTTTGGAAAATACGAAATTAATTAACTATAAGTCAGACAAGGATCAACAAACATATCATGTTTGGTGCTCAAGGATCTTATATTAAATATACTTTATTCGATATGGCCCAAAAAAAAAAAAAAAACTTTATTCGAATGTATCATAATCAACGGAAGACTAAATACATATACAACATTGGAAATATGGCTATTATTACAGTATTTATTTATTTTATTAATTCACCCTATCCGAGCCAACTGGCAACCAACCACTTTTTGAGTGGCCCAATGTCCATGTATGGTAGAGCAAATATCGGAAACCTTTCGGCATGAAAGCCCAGACCTGCAAGGAGTAAGGTCCTTCTTATTTCATGGGCTCAACTTCTTTATTGTTTCATTATAGTAAAGTCCAATAAGTAATTGGGCCGGCCCCATTTGATGAGCGTACCCCCGAATATCCTTAAAAATTAGTACTTAAAAATATTTTTATAAGAACATGATTTGTTAAAATAAGGTAAAACTATATACACAAACAAGGCATCTAACTCTTAAAATATGTTTGATGTTGATTATGCATTTCAACATATGAGTTGGATTTAACGAAAAGAGTTAGTTTTTCACAATATAATGGGAACCTCAATCTAATGTCTGATAGTACCTTAAATAAAATTGTCTCTAATAAGAATATATATGTTCTTTAAACAAAATTTTTGATACTAGGTTAAAATAATTATATGGGCCAAAAAATAAAAAAAATTATTACAAAAATTAATAAAACAATACTTAAAAAACACACATGCACGAAAAAATTGACAACACAGTTAATAAATTTTATATCAAATTTAGAATATAACGTACAAAATTCCCTCAATTTTAGGTCAGCTACATACAACCATTGACCAATGTTATCAGACTTGGATCGGTCATCGACCCGGTCAGGATACTGGGTCAATGGGTCACTGGTTGAACCGCATGACTATGACCCAGTCTCGAAAACCATACCATATTTATAAATTATACAACCATACTTATATATATATATATATATATATATATATATATATATATATATATATATATATATATAAATATAAATGAGTTTACAAAATAAAAGTACCTAAAACATTTTTACAAGTTTAAAATATGAATAACCCAATTAACTAGGAGCAAAATTAAAGAAGATGAGTTTTTTTTGCTCGAAGAAAGAATATGAGTTTACAAAATAACCTCCAAACACAATAAAATCATGGTAAAAAATTCAAAGATAACCAACAAGCAAAGTTATAAATATATATATATAAATTTAAAATTAAAAAAAAAAAACCAATTGGACCCGTTTTCTCCAAAACCAACGGTTGGACCGGTCAAAACCCGTTTTTGATGCATAACCGGTTCTATCACCGGATAGGACCGGTTGGGTGACCGGGTCATCGATTTTGGGGTTGACCCGGCCAGTCTGATCCGGTTCTAATAACACTGTCATTGACATGTAAAAAATTTTAAATTAACAATATTGAAGCATTAATTTTTAATATTAAAGCCCATGACCTTATCCTTTGTCCTAGTTAACAAAACTATTAAAGCAAGCTTTTATTTTCATATCATTCGACGATCCCACCATCTTCTTCATATCCAAAACAGTGTAATTGTCTAGTTTGGGGATTTTTTCACTGGTGATGTGTATGAAATGAATCTACTAGTGAGCTTTAAAGCTTGGGAAAATTGACATGAAGGCCCAATTTACTAAGATATTTTCAGAAAAGGCCCTCCACACTTTCCCATACCAGAAAAGGCCCCAGGGCCTTTTCTGGTATTAACTTCCAAGGCAAATTACCAAAAACTCCCTGAATAAACTGACAAGAGAACTTAAATCTCACTCCCCTCTAACTCTCGTTACTCGTCTCTGCTCTCCGACATCCTCGAAAAAACCTGCTCCATCGTCCAAAGTCTCACCGTGAAAAGCGTATCCACATTGTCCAAAGTGTCGCCGTGAAAAGCGTCATCGTCCAAAGTCTCGCCGTCTCGTATCCACATTGTCCAAATCTTCAAAAGGTAAACATTATAGTGATTAGGTTTTTCGTTCTTGGCCCAAATCTCTGAAATGCTTTCCTTTTCTTTGATTTTCGATTTATAGCTGTCCCATTTTATTCACTGTATTTCTTGACTGTAGTTTCCTGGCTTATCATTTTTTCCTTGTTCCTTTGTTTTCATGGAGCGTAGATTGCTGAAGGAGGAAAAACGGCTTTCTGTTCTTCTATCTCTCCAGGTACGTTAGATTTCTCTTAATTTCTGATTTTAATGTTTTTTTAACATTAATCCGAAAGCATTTCAATTTCAGATAATAGACCCAATTTCTCTTCATTGCTCGAGCTTCCATTTTCAAATATGTTACTACCTCTGCGTTTTTCCCCAATGTGAGATTTGGATTTTCTCTCTGCTTCTAGTGGCTCTCGCTTTTACTCCGGTCATTATTCATTGTCCCACTGTTTAGCACTCATTATCCACTTAATAATTTGCTCTGGTCCTTTTTGTTTCTTCTGTGACTCTATTGCCATTATTTATATTCCGAGCTGATTCGATGCCTGTTTCTGAATTGAATTTTTGTTTCTTTGGGTGCACACTTTTTGCCGATGATATAATCCTTCAATTCCATGAACCTATTATGGACTTTTCTACACTCTTCCGGGGAAATAAAAAACGGCATTTCCTCCTTGTATAAAGCTATTTTAGGGGACCCGATTTCATTTTGCTGCTGGCCTCTTGAATCTAATTTATTCTGATCTTCGATTTCCCAAACGTGATATATGTTGCATCTTGATATGACGACTCTTAATTATATTTGTATGTACATGCTATATCGGGTTTTGTGATATCCTGTTTTGTTTGTTCTGCACTCAATTGTGTACTTAATGATTTGTTGGAGCCACTGTTCCCTTCTTGACTAATCAATTCAATACGGTGGATTGAAAAATATCAAATATTGAAGCTCCTGTTAGAATGTAAGAAAAACGAGATTTTTCATTTGTTCTTGTATCCATATGATAATCTGGACAGAACGATATTGTTTTATGCCAAACTCGTGGCGTTTGAGTAAACGTCGTGCTTGATTTATTTCTTTTCTTTCCTTCAGAAGCTATATCTGGGGTGCAATCCGATGCTGCATCTTGTTTAAAATGTATTTACATGATACTTTTGAATGTATTAGTTTGAAACCTACTGATAATGCCATAGTTTAGACATTATTTTGATGATTTCTGGTCTTTACGGCTCTTTGGTAGGAAGGGTTTCACGGCACTTTTTTTCTTGCCTTCATGAATCTCATGATGGATATTATGAGAATAGTAGCATCAGTATGTTCCAGCATTAGGTAAATGTCATCATGCCATCATGGTTCCAAGAAGATGGCAACTGCTTTTTAAGTTTCATGGTTTTGGCTGATAAGACTGTAGCAAGAAGTTATATTTTGAAAAGAATTTCTGTTGATGATGAATGGGGCTATTGAATCTTGTACATTATATTACAGGTGGGGGATTGCTTTTATTTTGGTCAAAATGGGTTTGTTTTCTTCTTATTCACCCACTTTTTTGTTAATCTTGCCTTCTTGCCTTGTAAGCAAGACTTGTCACATAAATTAGCAAGTTGCGGGAATGAGGATTATGCCCTTCATCAGTGATTAACTTCTTCATTATAAACAGGGTTATGAGGTCTGTGATTTTCTTCGAACCGTCTACAGAAAAATGGCTAAGATTAATTGTTTGATCTGCTCTGTGTTATTTCACATTCTATTGAGCTCTTTTTTAACCCGATCAGCACCAGAAAGTGCTATTCATGAAGATTTCTGACTCTAATGGTGTTGTACCTTTCGAGCACTATGTTGGGTACATTATATGGCTTTCTTCTTATATGCACATTTATGTGGCAGCTGCTCATTGTTGATTTTTTTCATTGAATGAATTATGTTTTTTACTTTTTCCCCTTTTAAAAAGTTGGTGCTTATTTTCTGGTTTGATTGTTGGGACTCTTCATAAAGATTACTTGCCCTTCTGCCTCTAGCTCTTGATTGCACTAATTTCTTCTTTTGGTTTTCTCCACCTCTACAATGCCTTACTGTCAGAGTTGCAACAAAAAGGCTGATTTTTCCTCCTTTAAATTAGTTTCGTACTTATTTTATGATTGGAATGTGGTTTTCATTGATAAGGACTGTTTCTTTATTCAATTAATAAAAGAAGTCATGACTTGTGTCTTTAGCTTTTGGGTACATTAAATCCTTTCTGCTGCTATTCATTGTCCCACTGTTTAGCATTCATTATCCGCTTAATAATTTGCTTTGGTCCTTTTTGTTTCTTCTGTGACTCGATTGCCATTATATAAATTCCAAGCTCATTCGGTGCCTATTTCTGAATTGAATTTTTGTTTCTTTGGGCGCACACTTTTCTTCTGTTTCTGATTCGAGCTGATTCAAGCTGATTCTGAGCTGATTCATTATCTTGCCTTCTTGCCTGTTTTTGAATTGAATTTGCTCTAGTCCTTTTTGTTTCTCCTTAAGGAGGGAGGGGGATCTGGAATATATCTGTACTATGCTTTTGAGAATTAGCAATCAATTGAGAGATGCTCATGTCCAGATATATTGACAATTTTCATTCCTTTTCCCTCGTCTTTTTGGCCCCATTGTTGTAATTAAATGCATGTTATCTATTTCCCTCAACATCAGAATCATTAGTTTTGTTGACTTCTGAATACACTGCTGAATGTTTTGGCTGCAAGTTGTTAGCTTAATTGAATTACTTGGTGAAGAAACAACCTACTTTAGTACTTACAATGTCATTTGCTAAAACACTGATTATTGTTTTCATATTGCACTGTTGATAAGAATGAGTAGTTCAAAGAGGGCTGCTAGGTTTTCTGGGTACAACTTGTTCACTGAAGAGTTCTTCAAGCGACCCGACCAAAAACAAAAGTTGAAGGGCAAGGGAAAGAAAGGTGAAGGAGGTCAAAAAACCTATCAAGGCTTAGGTGTAGAACTAAGAACAGTGTGGAAGGGTTTAAGTGCCGATCAAAAAGCTGAATACAAGAGGAGGGCCCAACTATTAAGAGGCCCCGCCAAGGCCCAAGTGGACAAATACACCGCGCCATTCCTAACAAGATGTGCACCCAACACTTTCATGCAAGTGGCTGAGCAGTTAAAGGACAAACCTGGAGCCATGGCAAGGCTTCAAAGGATAGGGTTTGATAGGTTACTTGAAATAAGCTGCAGAAAGATCAACCGGTCCCTATGCGCTCAGTATATGAAATGTTTTGACCCCCCTACAAAGGAAGTCTACATTCGAGGGGAGACCCGACCTTTAAGGGCCGAAGATGTCCATCAACTTTTGGGTCTACCTTTGGGGGGCGGGAGATCAAAGTTACCGTGAGCGACCAAAATCCTATTTTAAAGGACTTTAGGACTGTATACAAGAAAGTGAATTATAAAATAATCGGTGACATGTTGTTAGGAACCATTGATGACAACTTTGAGTTCCTGTTTGTCCTATTCACCCTTGGTACCCTCTTGGCACCAAGTGCATCCGTCTATGTTAGTGGCCGTATGCTGAAGTTGATGACGGTTACTAAGGATGCACTTGGCCAATTCGATTGGTGCTCCTTCGTCCTTCATGAACTTGTCGATGAGATCGCTGATTTCAAGGACAACTCCCACAAGTCCAAAGGCAAAAAGAGCAAAACTGTTGGAGGATGTGTATACTTCCTCATGGTAAGTTGTGTCTACTTGAATTTGTTATTAAACATTATACATCAGCTGTTGGGTGTTGTTATTAATGGTTTGAATTTGCTTTTACTTTTTCAGCTGTTTTGTTTGCAGAATTTTCCTTTGGCTGACGCCATAGCCCCTACACCCAATTCAGCCATGGCTTATTGGACGGATGACATCGTTAAGAGCAGACTGGTGCTCGAGAAACGAAGCCAAAAAGGCCTTCTGGTTGGTCACTCTCGTTCTCAGCGACCAGGCAGCGACTCACAGCCATCGGTCTCCGCGTCACCATCGTTTGATCCTAAAACGATGCTCACTCACCCGGTAATGTGTGATTACAAATATTTATGACAATTACATATTGTTAATATAACGTTATTTGTGTAAGTATACCTTTTGTTCATGTGTTTGATGGTACAATACTATAGTGAACTGTGATGGTATCCTGTTCTGATCGTTTCTAATTTTTTTCCTAAATCGTATTGGGTGAAACACTTGTAATGTGTGCTCTTTTTTCTTTATGTTGACTGAATTAGGTATTTATCTAGTTATTCACTATCCATCTATATCGTGATTCGACCATTCATGACAATTATTATTGCTGAATTACTCCTTTAAATTTCAAAAATTTGACCATTATGCCATTTTAATATGAATGTTGATGTTGTGATTGAGGACTATTTGAGGACTGCTCTTTGAGGGCTGCTGATGTTGTCGTCATTCATCATTTAACAACGCATTTTTTGCTTTCCAGGAAGTTCGCAGTACCTATTATAGGCTTGTCTCTATGGTGGGGAAAGAGATGTTAGCCCTTCAAGAAAGACTAGCATCGGCCAGTAATAAAAATGAAGGGCCACAACAAAGAGCTGACAAAGACGATGACGAAGATGATGAATCCCCCCACAACAATCCTACAACTTCCGGGGACTCTGAGCAACACGATGATAAAGATAAACATGGGTCTGAAAAAGACGATGACCAAGAGAAATCTGATGACTCGGCGGCTGAAGATATTCAAGACACTGATGATGACGACCACCACCAACAATCAAGTGCTATTGTCGAAGCACCTCTTAACATCGACCCAATTTTCATTGAAATCGTGGAATCACAAGTGCCTGAAACTGAACCCCAAGAGGGGGATGGTAGTGACGTACAAATAAGAAGATCCAAGCGAGCGATTTCACGTAGCAGCGTGTTAAAATCCCCTTGGATTGATCCTAACCGAAAGTCCAAGGGCAAGAGGCACTATGATGAGAAGGACCAGCTCTATGAGTTGTGTACCAGAACCAGTTCAGCAACGACAGAGGAGCTTAATGAGTAAGTGTATCTAATACTGTGCACATGGATTTAAAATTACGCTTGGAAAAATGCATGTCATTATTAACAACGTCATTTGTTGGCATTTAGGGATTTTATTGACATGCACGGTTTCTACATGAAAAGGAAAGAGCTGGCTTGTCTCAAACCACGTGCCTGGATCAATGATACGGTATGGGCAGTGCAATTCTTTTTTGCGATTCATGTGTAGTTATTAGTGGGGGTTCTGTTTGTTTCTACTGTTGCTGGATTGTTAAATATTTTATAAAAGAATTCCGGGAAACCAATGTTAAGAAGTAAACTTCTCCCGTCACTCATTCCTTGTTACCCTTATATCTAGGATCACGTTGGCGGGATCATATGCTAAGTTTTTGTATTTATCTTTTCGTTTTTGTAATCCAGGTACTTATGCTGAGATATATCATTCAATTGAGCTTGTAGTTTTTATGAACGTGTAAAGTCTAGTTTGTTAGGATTTGTTTTCTATCAGTAATTAATTGTCCATTCAACTAGATGGGCGTATTCTCAAGATGTTGATTCAAGTTTTTGTGTCTTGGTTATCTTTGTGCATGATCATTGTAGTTAATTGTGTTATTTACTCTCTCTGTTATATATTGATTTCATTAAACTAAGTGATAGCATACAAGATATAAGAGCAGAATAACTATACTCAGATGCTTACTGATTTCGGAAAGTATCTTGCAATTCTTATTATAATACTATAATCAAAGCAAAATAGATTCGGGGTTCTTTTTGGAAATCAATTATGATTAATGCTCAAAGTGAATCCTTGGTTTTAAATTTCCTTTTAGATATGAAGATGAGATTGTAATCTATTCTCCTTTTCTTCTTTCTTTCTTCTTTAATAATTTTCCAGTGTCAGATCAAATGGATAAGTCTTGATCCTTGATCAGATGAGAAAGATTCACGATACATATGTGTTTGAGGTACCATTGCATGATGTGGTCGACAAAGACTATGGCTGCCCTTTTCTTTTTACCATTGTTTCCAGTGTTACATCTTTGGTATGCTTGCTCTTTTCGAATAATTGTGTCTGGCCTCAATGTTTAGTCTATTGTAATATGGTTAGAAAACAGTTATCCACAATGTTTAAGGGGACTTATTCTCACCTTGCAGAAGGAAAAAGTCTGTGCGGCAACAATTCAGTGATATGAAACATAAATCTCCAATGTTGCTCTTTTTAACATTTATGATGATGAATAATTTAAATTTTTATTACTTTTACTTGTTTTTGTAATAAATCCATTTGTGCATTTCAGTTGATGAGTATGGTTGCACGGACATTGGTTGCTGATCAGCGAAATGACGGAGGGGTTGTCACTCGACACATATTCAGCCCGTATTTCATGCAGAAGATCATCCGCTCTCCAAGGAAATGGTCAGTGGAAGACAATGCAGCGGAGATCTTGCCGGAGCTTATTGGGTATAACATCGGCGATTGTCGCTTCATATTTGGGCCGACGCTCTGGCTGAACCACTGGTTCTGTTATGCCCTAGATACAACAACGATGACCTTCTTCGCGCTAGATTCGTTGGTAGAAACCCACACATATATGCGCATTCAGAGGGAACTTAAAGAAGGAAAGAAAGTGGAAACCAAGTCCAAAAAAAAGGCAAACAAACCATCCTCATTTGATGCCAAGGGAAAGATGGCAAATGAAGTGGTAATCTAAAGCGAATTTAAATATGTGGTTACGTTAAAAATGCTTGCCATAATTAATATCTAATTGCCTGAACTTTGATTTCAGCGAAAGTGCTTCATGGACATTTTACGAAGGGTGAAGCCTCAATTGTTCGAAAACGAGGGCAGAATTCCGGAGGGGGTGACATGGGCTAAAGTCCATGTCCAAAGTGACGTGTAAGTGTCTATTAAGTTGTTTATAATTCATAAGTATCGTGTTAAAGTTACATGAAGCGTGTTTTTAACATCTTTATATATTTATTGTTTGCAGGGACTCGTGTGGTGTTCATGTCCTTTCTTGGCTCCAGTCATGGGACGGCACAGAGAAAGAGGATGGCTACACAATGCCTTCATATCAAATGGATGATCTGAGAGAAATTAAGATTGGCATGTTGTGGTGGTTGGTAAACCACCCAAACAACCTACATCGAGCCAAGGTGCTGTCATTGATCCAGGAAGCCCAAGCGCGGAAAATTAGTCGATAGTCTATGTCTGACTTGTTTAAATTTTGTATCTGAATTTCTGAATTTTGTTGGCTTGCTGTTAGATTAGATTACAGAACTTGTACAAAACACTTGAGTTCATTGTTAGGAGCTAGTTTTGTAAATGTACTGATGTAGTCAATTATGTTGACTTGACATTTTAATATGAATGACAACCACGGTTGGTTCCAGCAGATATTTCTCTATTTCTTGTGTATGTATGAGCAGAAACAAAGGAATATGATCAGGTACTCGTTTGTGAAAACCATCACCCTCTTTTAGCAACACCATCAGTGACCTTTAGCAACACCATCAGTGACCTTTAACAACACCATCAGTAAAATTTAGCAACACCATCAGCCCTCTTTAGCAACACCATCAGTAAAATTTAGCAACGCCATCAGTCCAATTTAGCAACACCATCAGTCCAATTTAGCAACACCATCAGTAACCCTTTGCAACACGATCAGTAACCCTTAGCAACACCATCAGTAACCCTTAGCAACACCATCAGTCACCCTTAGCAACACCGTCAGTCCAAATTAACAACACCATCAGCATAATTTAGCAACACCATCAGCCCTCTTTAGCAACACCATCAGTCACCCTTAGCAACACCGTCAGTCAAATTTAGCAACACCAACAGTCCAATTTAGCAACATCATCAGTCCAATTTAGCAACACCATCAGTCACTCTTAGCAACACCATCAGTCACCCTTAGCAACACTATCAGTAACCCTCAGCAACACCATCAGTCACCCTTAGCAACACCGTCAGTCCAAATTAGCAACACCATCAGGACGATTTAGCAACACCATCAGCCCTCTTTAGCAACACCACAGTACAACTTAGCAACACCATCAGTACAATTTAGCAACACCATCAGTCCAATTTAGCAACACCATCAGTCACTCTTAGCAACACCATCGGTAACCCTTAGCAACACTATCAGTCACCCTTAGCAACACCATCAGTCACCCTTAGCAACACTATCAGTAACCCTTAGCAACACCATCAGTCACTCTTAGCAACACCATCAGTCACCCTTAGCAACACTATCAGTAACCCTCAGGAACACCATCAGTCACCCTTAGCAACACCATCAGTAAAATTTAGCAACACCATTAGTCCAATTTAGCAACACCATCAGTCCAATTTAGCAACACCATCGGTAACCCTTAGCAACACTATCAGTCACCCTTAGCAACACCATCAGTCACCCTTAGCAACACCATCAGTAACCCTTAGCAACACCATCAGTCACCCTTAGCAACACCATCAGTCACCCTTAGCAACACTATCAGTAACCCTCAGCAACACCATTAGTCACCCTTAGCAACACCGTCAGTCCAAATTAGCAACACCATCAGCACGATTTAGCAACACCATCAGCCCTCTTTAGCAACACCATAGTACAACTTAGCAACACCATCAGTACAATTTAGCAACACCATCAGTCCAATTTAGCAACACCATCAGTCCAATTTAGCAACACCATCGGTAACCCTTAGCAACACTATCAGTCACCCTTAGCAACACCATCAGTCACCCTTAGCAACACCATCAGTCACCCTTAGCAACACTATCAATAACCCTCAGCAACACCGTCAGTCCAAATTAGCAACACCATCAGCACAATTTAGCAACACCATCAGCCCTCTTTAGCAACACCATCAGTACAACTTAGCAACACCATCAGCCCTCTTTGGCAACACCATCAGTCACCCTTAGCAACACCATCAGTCCAATTTAGCTACACCATCGGTAACCCTTAGCAACACCATCAGTCACCCTTAGCAACACCATCAGTCACCCTTAGCAACACCATCAGTCACCCTTAGCAACACTATCAGTAACCCTCAGCAATACCGTCAGTCCAAATTAGCAACACCATCAGCACAATTTAGCAACACCATCAGCACAATTTAGCAACACCATTAGCCCTCTTTAGCAACACCATCAGTACAACTTAGCAACACCATCAGCCCTCTTTGGCAACACCATCAGTCACCCTTAGCAACACCATCAGTCCAATTTAGCTACACCAGCAGTCCAACTTAGCAACACCATCAGACCAATTAATAATTACATAAGCCACTTTGACAAAAAATATCAGCATCAAATGACAAGTTCAGAAAAATATGACAGCAGCACCATCACTTTTAACAGCAACATCAGCACTCTTTAACAATACAATCAGTCGATTTAGCAACACCATCAGGCCCCCGTTAACAACAGTATCACCACAACTAACAACAAAATCATCCACCCATTAACAAGTACATGGGACCTTTTAACATCAGTAACACTAAAAAATAACACCTACATCAGCCGACTTTAACAGCAACTAAGGCAAACAATAACAATCAGTTGTCACCATGTGTAACAATATTAATAAGTGTACATAAATGAAACCTGGATACAATTGTGGCAATTGTATGTTATATCCAACTTTCATTTACATCAAAAAATATGCAAATAAAATAGGGATTACAACTTGACCCACCACCTCCAAAAAATAACATGGTGGGGATTTCTATCTATGGCCATTTACAACAAAAGAGTGTGACACGCAATGCCCAAAAAATAAACAACATTAGGAAACGACAACCATCAACTTGGGTTTGGATTCTTGCAAGTCCTGATGGTGTGTCTTGCCTCATGGCATATACGACAATGATAAACCTTCTTGTTTTGGAATTGAGACTCACGCCTTTTTCTTTTAGGTCTACCTGGAGGCCTTGTCGTGATTGGAGGATCCAAGAAGGTCTCTGTGAGCATTTCTGTGACTGTTGGAGCATCAGCCCGTGGACAATCATGTGTTGCCACGGGCCTCATGCTATGTGCATAAATTTTCTCTTGTGCTGAAACTCTAAAGCAATCATCTACAAGTGAGTATACACTACCATTGAGAACCTTGATTGCCGCACATGCATGTGGACAAGGCAGTCCACTCATTTGCCACTCCAAACACGAGCACTTTTTTCCAGCAAGATCTACATTAACATGAATGATGGCATCGCCGCATCTAGTTTCAACCGAAAACTGGTAGTCCCCGTAATATGCAGCATGCATATTTTCAGCAAGGGAAACTTGCTGCATCAATTTTTTCTCAACATTAGGTCCAATGCCATTTTTCCAATCAACTAAAGCCATCTTGCTTGCTAGCAACTTCGAAGCCAACTTCTCCCTATGCTCATGTATCAAAACTGTCACGGTGTGCCTTCTCTCTTTCAACATCCATGCGTTAAAGGACTCGGCAAGGTTGGTGGTTATGTTATCCCACCTTTGGAAAGGAAACTTGCTAAGAGCCCATCGATCAATGTCCCCATGAGTTTGAAGCCATTGTGCCAAATGTGGGTTTAACATTTGTAATTTTCCCATTGCAACAATGAAGTCTTCATGCAGCCTCGCATATGCAATTCCATCAAGGAGATGCAATGCGGTATCCTTAGAATTCCGAGACGTTCGTGTAACCCCTCTATTTATTTTAAGGAACGCCGCACTATAATTTTCCTTCAAATGCCTATAACAAAATGCATGTCGCTCGGTGCCAAATACATCATTTACAGCACTAATGATAGAATTATTCCGGTCAGAAACAATTGTTATCACCAATGGTCTTGTAATGTCTTTTACTTTGTTTAGGAACCAAGCCCAATCATCATATGTCTCACCGCTCACAATGGCATACGCTAAGGGAAACATGTCATTGTCTGCATCATAAGCACAAGCTGACAATAATGTTCCTTTATAAGGGCCACTAAGATGGCATCCGTCTATGTAAAGTATTGGACGATAACCGTGTACGAAACCTTTAATTGAGCACCCATATGCAATGAATAGCCGCTGGAATCTATTATCAGGTGACCCTTCCCATGTTGCGACAGTGTCTGGATCACTCTCTACCAGTCTGCGGCACATCCAAGGAATAACCCGGTAAGAGTCTTGTACTCGACCATGCAATTGCATCACCGCTCTTTCTTTCGCCCTATAAGCTTGATGATAGTTGAGCTGAACCCCATACTCTCTATATAAGTCAGTTCGGATTTCATGGGGTGTCTTCTCAATATTGCATCTCAAACCATCCAACACAATCGATGATGTTAGGGTACACTTAGGTGGATGCGATACAATAAGGCTATCTTGTGCATGGTGTATGTGTTCACCTCTAAATGTCCTGATGATTAGAAACTCGGTCTCTTGTTGTTCTCCTCCAGCTGAATATGCACCAAGGTACCAAGGACAACCATCAACCTTGCACTTCACTATTATCTTTTGTGGCTTGTTCTTCACAAATTTGTAGGCAAAGTTGTGTGCAATGCTATATTTGTACAGCATCTCACGGAGGGTCACAGCATTTGCAATAATCTGTCCTACTCCCATGATCAAATCTTTCCATTTACCATGATTCATTTCAGGCCTCGTTAATGGCACGGTTTGAGAAGAACATGGTAATGAGGGCAACTCTTGTGTTTCATTGAATATTTCAGGGGGCGATATGGCCAACCCGGCTGAACCTCCATAAACGTCATAACTCCTGTGACAAACAACAAGTATTAGTGCTTGTAATGACAATGTGTTTAGACTTTATTTGCAACTTACATATGAAAAAATTGCATTTCTTAACACATCAAGACTTACACTTCTTCTTCTTCCGCCCGTGCAAGTCTATTGTCATTATTCCCAATTTCTTCAACATAGACATGACCGTATTCGTCATTATACTGTATCAAGTGATCCACCCCTTCATCATCCACAAGATCAATAAATGTCGATGTATCCATGCTAACTTTGAATCTCACGCAAATTTCATTACTTTCTTTCCCAATTAAAGATGATATTGTTCTTTGCAACTCTTCATATGTGGTCCCTTCCTTTATGCATCTTGTTCTTACCGTTCCTCCAACATAATCACTTGCATCTTGTACAAACTTCCCCCCCATGTGAAAGAAACATAATATATTCTTCCCTGAACTACTAGCCATCTGTAATTACAATATGCAACAGAGTTAGTATTAGCAACTTCAACAGTCGAATTAACAACTAAAACCGAAGGAATTAACAACTTCAACTGTAGGTTTTAGCAACTATCCCGTATAAGTATTTTTACATTCAAACATTCCCACTAACAGACCTCACTCTGTTTCAATGCCCAAAAAACAGAGCAACCTTGATCCCCTACCACGTTTTCAAATTCACCTCATATTAACAAGTTAAACAGCCATATTAACAACAAAAACAGATGGTATTAACAACTTCCACTGTAGGTATTAACAACTATCAAAATTCAGCATTTTTCAATCTTCATTCCTTGATCACTTTCACCCATTCCCACTAAAATACATAAATTTTCCTCTGTTTCTGTGACAAAAAACAGAGCAACATTTTATGGACCCCACCCTAGAGAGATTAAAAAAGAGGAAGGATGGTGATTAAGCTATCTTGATGAAAAACTTAGCATTTCTTGTCTATATTCTACCAAATAATTACATAAATGAGCTCAAACTCCTACCTTTCATTAACCCAAACTTTCGACTGAAAAAATGTTGATGAATAGCAATAACCACCAAGAAGAGGCAACAATATACAACCAGGATAAGCTACTTTCAGTCCAGGAGATGAAAATACCGAACGACAATGATCAAACGAAGCAAGACGAAGGAGATAGACGAACGATCATGGCAGCAGATAAACATCCAGAAAGCTGTCGTTTTTTTCCCTCATTTCAGCGCCAAAACAATCTTCATTTCCTTTTTTAACACAAGGGGGCGTTTTGGTAATTTTCCTTGGAAGTTAATACCAGAAAAGGCCCCAGGGCCTTTTCTGGTATGGGAAAGTGTGGAGGGCCTTTTCTGAAAATATCTTGGTAAATTGGGCCTCCATGTCAATTTTCCCTTAAAGCTTCTTCAGAAAGTCCACGATGTATAGGAATTAGTCATTGTTACCGATGATGGATACCATGGACCTAAAAAAAAGTGTAACTGTCTTTTTTTTACGAAGTACAGTTATAATTACCCATGTGGGTTAAAAGAAAATTAGATAAAAGGGAACTCTGCCGGAAAAAGTGTTAAGTAATTTATTTATAAGAAAATGACATTATCCCAATAAAAAATTAATATTAAAAAAATTTCAGGACTTATTAATGGTAGTTCATCCATTTGTGAATAGTTGCTCTTTTATTGTTATTGATAAATTATGAAATATTTCTGATATTATTTATCTTAATTCGGATCTTAATGTTATTTTCCCTTTGTTTATTTATTTGACCTGAAGAAGCAGTTTAATTAATGGATGTTGCTTCCGAATTTCTTGGGAGTGTTATTGAGGCCAAGAGAAAAATAGCTTCAAGCAGTCTTTGCGCCTTTATTGGACCCCTTCCCAATTTCTTTCAGCCGGCGTCGCCCCACATTAACTTCGTTTTTATTCCTTCTTGTCCTAAATATTTCTTGTTGTGTTAGATATATCATAGAATTGATTTTTTAACATATTAAGGAAGCTAAATAAATTAGGATAAAGTAGTAGATCTACCCCGAAAGTATACGCCTAAAAGTAATGTTGCGTTGAAAGTTTTTTTGGGTTCAATGTTGCCCCGAAAGTTTAAAAATGTAGCAATATTGTCATTTTCTATTAAAAAGTTAACCGTCAACGTTAATTTTTTAACGGTCAACGTTAGTTTTTAAAGGAAAAATGACAACATTGCTACATTTTTATACTTTCGGGGTGAAATTGAGCTTGAAAAAACTTTCAAAACAATATTGTTCTTCAATATGTACTTCAAGGATAGATTTGTTACTTAACCTAATAAATTATTATATAGTGCGTATCTTTAGATCATATATCAATTTATAAATTATATAAAATAAAAAATGATAAATATAAATATTTTAAAGTTAAAAAAAATAACTTGTTCTTATATTTAGTATCAGAAGAACGAGTAGTTATTTATTTATTTATTTTTATATTTCTATATTCTGAGAACTGGAGAGCTAATTCATTTTGAATTTGAGTTGCACTGTTCTCATCGACTGCTCATATTGCTTCCAATTATTCTACCTAACCTGAAATAGGAATGGGCACATATCTCTTTCTCAAGCATGACACACACTATCACACATGACAATTGTTTTTTTTTTTTAAATAATTTGGTTTAAAAGATAAGTTATTTATAAAATAATTAATACTCATGTTTTATTTTTGCCCCTATAATTAATATTTATTTTTCATTTTTTCCACTCATTAAATTTTTAAATAAATTTTTCAAAAATGATAAAAGTGAAAAAAAATAATAATTTATGACATATTTAATAAATTAATAGTCACTCCTTATTTTTTATAAATTAGTTAAGGCGCTCTGTATTATAGATCAGATCGAATATTTGATTTTTTTCAAAGAGATCCACATAATTACTGAGATAGTGGCAACAACATTAGCAATAAACTAAGTGCATATATTTATTTAGTTTTTTTTATCTTCACATGCTTAGCTATTTTAAAATAGGCAATACAAGGCCTCGAATTAATTATCTGGCAGCTAAAAAAGTCTGTCATGTTGACTTTTACTAATTTAACCCCAAAGGAATACATGAGTTCTTTGGGAGATACAACTATTCTTTAATCATATATAATATATATTTAACTATATGTAAATATATATATTTTAGTTACGTGCCAATGCTTCAAGTTTTACTTATATACCTAAACTAATTAGTGACCGTGGGAAAACTCTCTAACCATAATTTTAAAAAATATTTTTTTATAAATTAAGATCAAACTCTTTTTATATATTTATTTCGTAAATTGTAAAAATCTTTTTAAAAATCTAAAATAAACTGGCGCAAGTAGCTTTAAGTATAAATTTTGCTTTATTTTTTATTTTTTTAAAGAGATCTCTTTTTATATCAATATTTTTTTTTTCTCAAATCAATATTTTAAAATATGATGAAATAATGATGCTATTTCATAATAATAAAGATATAACAAGTAGGCGGGTCAAAGTTAGCAGCCGAATGTTCATTACCAATTGTTGAGTCGTATTCACGAAAAGTGAGGCCGTGTGCGGCGGCCTCCATTCTTTTGGAGTAGCTCAAATACAAGCATGCCAGGTAAGTAAAAGAAAAAAATATGAAATCAGATTTAAATGAGTAAAATATGAAAGCGCAAATATGATTATTTTTTATGTTTTTTAATAAATTTTCCGGTCCATTTTTCATCAAAACTAAAGGAAATTGAGAATAAATGACACACAGATATTCTTTATGGAAATCTCTATGGGAAATTCTAAATAATTACAACCTCTCTTTAATTGTAAGGAAGGAACAATTTATCCCTCTCTTAAATTAAGAGAACCTCTCACAAAAATATACTCAAGAAATTATTGAAGGAAGAGAAGATATTGTTATGTGTTGAAGAGAAGGGGAGAGGCTCTATTTATAGCCTCTCCACCACCTCCTTTTGTCTTTCACAAATTCATGCATGCCGTCATTGTTGACTTGTAAAAGTTGTTTTTCAATTTGCATTTTCCTTCTTCTTCAACCATAGCCTCCAATTGCAACCATCATGATTGACCAGCCGTCTTTGTTGATAATCTCCCTGAGATTTTAAGATCCCATCGGACAGAATAATCACAACAAAAACCCGTTACGTCATCAAAAATCCATTTCACAGTTCTCAGTCTAATTTTGGATTTAAATTAAACTTAACTATGAAAATAATTTTCAAGTCCGAACTTATTTCATTTTTTGATTAATCACTTTAACTTATCTTTCTTATAAAAAATACTTTTGGGGGAAATTACTCTAATCTAATTCAATAATATCAGATCCTAAATGACTATACAAAAAACTATTAATCAATTAGATTGTAAATTAAAACTAAAGTGTGAATTTGAAATATTTTGAAAATAATTCTTGTTTTTTTTTTTTTTTTTGCCAACTGCAAGTTGGAAATAATTCACGGATGGGCATTTAATAATTGTACGTCGACCAACCTCACCCGGATAGAGAACAACTTGAACACAGAAGAGCCGCCAACAATGAGTAATTCAGATAAGGCTGAATCTAATTTTTGGTATTTGAAACCTTTTAAAATCTAAGTTTTATATAATACAAGGTAAATATGTAAGGCGAGTTTTATCTCGATTTACGTAAAATCTAAATTTTAAGTGCCATCCAAATAGACACATAGTATGACATTATAATTATATCACCAATATATAATATAAAAACTTATAACCAACGTGTATTTATATATAAGCCTCATTGATAAAATCATGATATGCGATCTCATAATAGGACAAAACAATGGACAGGTTGGAATTCGTACCTAAACTCATAGCCCGCCCAATTATTGTTGCATGGGTACATGTTAACTTGTACACTTACCTCAACCTTCATGTGAGAGAATAATTTGAACAAGGAAGGAAGATTGTATTAGAGGTGCTCATGATACTCATAGTCCTATGTACTTGCACGAATCCATTGAAAAATCACCCTGTCTAGTTTAAGAAAAAGTAGTGTAGAAAAAATTAGGCACAATTGGACTGGACTTTTTTACGGGTTGGACTGGGTATAATCAGGTAAGGTATATCACCTTGCCCATTTGGCCTTGTCCTGTTGTGTGTATTTATATTTATATAATAGTATTATATATTTTTTATTTTCACTTATGGATATTTGACTATTACATATAATTATCTTTTTAATTTCAAGATTTAAATTGCAGACTTACTTTAGAATATTTTAAAATGTAGAATTACGGATTTCATTTGAAATTTGTAATATTATTTATTGGGTATAATTGAAATTGTTTTTTCACGTGTGACAGGGTATTACCATTTGAGTAGGGAAGGCCCGCTCTACTTAGCCCAACCCATTTCAGCCCATTATTATTCAACCTAAAAATGTTAAAACTTTTATCGAGTAAAATACTAAGCTACATTTTAGGTAGGATATTGAGTAACGGTGTAGCCTTGCTCAGCTCTATCCATAACTATCACTTGATTATATATGTTCTTTGTCTTTTTCAGTGTCCTCACTCCTCATTCCTCAGCCCCACTCAGGCAGGCAGGCAGGTATAGGACAAAGCCTTAGCCAGGGCAAGTTGTCTATTGACTTATTTGTCCCCTCAGTATTTGCTCATTTTCCGTAATTCCATCCACGTGCGCAAATGGCCCACATGGGCTGAAAGTGATCTGATAGAATAGAATACAGGGAAACGTAACCCATTTTAACTGGAAAATCAATCCTCAGCGTCACATGCATGCATGGTTCCTGTCTTGTTTTTTACTTGTACTTGTCATCCTTTCTATATTTTGACAAGCCATATAAATGTATGTTCAGTTTACGCTGAAATATTGAACATGATGATATATACGATTGCAAACATGGCGGCGCGTGAAGGAAGATTCACATTAATTAATGAATGCATACTCGTCTAAAACAAAAATAAAATGAAGGTGAGGGTTTAATTTATGGGCGGGAGATGAGCCGGCCGGTGAAGTGTGGGGAGGGCGGAGTCGTCGATCGGCACGGTACATAGAAGGAGTGAGTGAAGAAAAGGAGATCGGACCAAGTGAAGTCAGGGAAGAGGCGGCGGCCATCGGAGAGGACCAAATCATGTGGGGCCCTCACAAGCTAGTCTTGTTTGGGGCATACAAGGAATGCCAGCGACCTCCTCTCCTTGTGCTTCTTTCTCTTGGAAGATGATTCTTTCCACATTTTCTTTCTCTCCATATCCGTCATCAGCCTTATCTAGGCTGTTGATTGAAAAAATGAGAAAAAAATTAAAATAATAATATGATTTTTTAAATTAATTAGACAAATATGATTTAGAAATTATAGTGATTGATAACAAAATAATGATGGACCCTCATCACCACTATCCTGTGCATGCAACTCTTGTATCTCCCGTTTGATAGTGCTTACAAACATGTACACAACTTTTTTTTTTTTTTAATACAGACATACTTGACCTTCAAAATTTAAATAAATGCAAGGGTTAGCTTCCCAGCGGTTACTTTTTTTTTTTTTTTTTGGGGGGGGGGGGGTATGTTAACAGTTAAATATGAAAGGTTAGGCTCCCCCGGGGATTCTCATGGCCTTATGCCACTGTTAAGTAAATTAGTTTCAAAAATTTATAATTAATAAATCAATATGACCTCAAAGTACGTACATCATTAACATGATTAATTAATACTGTGAAATAAAAGTCTATCTAGTAGAGTAAAATATAAGTCATTCAAATGTGACATGATCATTTATTAGATTAAGTGATCGAGATCGATTAACAATACAAACATAGGATTTTTTCTTTTTATTTCTTTTTCAGAGTATAAACATAGGATTTGTTATGGACTTAAATATTGGGCCCATCTAAAGTATGATCCAATAAGAGGCAACCGATGTGATAAAGAAGTGATGGCACAACATTTGAACTTGAAGACACAAGAGACCTAACAATCCAAATATTAACCTTAAGGTACACTCTATAAATAAAGGGTAAACCCTAAGGTACATACATTATATGCTCTCTTTATTTTATTATTCAGCCGTCATTGTGCACACACATCACCCTTTTGGTGAAAGCCTTTATATTTGTGCACAACGATCCTTTATTCTCATAAGTATCTCATCTATAGATACTTAGGAGAGAGTTATTCGATCTAATATCAATATACTAACCCATTATGACTAGACATGTGTGTTCTTATGACAGAAAAAGATTTAAGAATGAAATACCAATGAAGATTTCATGATAAGCACTATATTATAAAATTATCAAAGCATTTTTCTGGAAAAAGGGGGCCAAATAAAAACTATGTCTGGAATTAAAAAACGCAGCATGTTAATTTAACTTTAAAAAGCTCAAACAAAAGCTTTCAAATCTGAAATATAATATATTTTAAAAGGTATACTGCATAACCCAGGTCAAACGTCGTGGTCTTTCTTTAGTTTTTAGTTTTTTTTTTAACGTTTACAAGAATATTATTTTCTACTACCAATTATAGTATATTTTTGACCGTGTAATTTATGGCATAGCCCAGGTCTTTCCATATCTAGCTTGACAAAATAAGAATAGCAAAAATCATCTGAAAATGATAAAGTGATATAATTGTGTTCCTTAAAAATAATTGGGCCGGTGATGTTATTTTAGACCTCCCCGAAGCTTTTTCCTTTTTAAACAGGTAGAAATATTATGTAATATCCTTCGTCCTTAGGCTTAACTGACAAAGGAGTTGAACACTCTCACCAAAAGGAGAGGGTTCAATTTTAGAGTTGGTAAAAACGCTGGGGGAGACATCCTAACTTTTGGGTGTCTAGGTAAACGCCTGAGGGTAATAGACGGCTCGCCCTGCCCAACATTAGTATCACCTAGAAGGAATGAGATTTCACCCTGCCTTTGGATTGTGGATGAACGTAATCTCTTTCCTAAAATTTTTATACAAAAAAAAAACTACGAAGGTTCAGAAATTCTATAATATAATGTGAATTATTAGATTATATATCAGTTTATAAGTTTAACTATATATATATATATATATATATATATATTAAAAAAATGATAAATATAGATGCAATGCCAATGTAAAGAGATGAGAAGAGGAAACAAAGGTTGAGAGAAGTGATAGTTTTGTATTCAATAATCCAAAGTTCTAACACGCTGCCAGCTAGCCGGGTTACAAGAAATTGACCTGAACTCAATCTTGCCTCCGTCAATCTGTTTGGTTTGAGGGGAGGAGGGGGGAGGAGATAGAAATTTTTTCTCTCATTTTTACTAAACAGTCCATAAATTTTTTTTAATATTTTAAAAATACACTCTCAACAAAAAAAAAATCTTATTAATAAAAATTTGATCAATATCTTCCCTATAGGCTCTTTCCTTCTCACTCCCCCTCCTCAAACCAACCTGGCCCTAAATCTCAGTATACAGAAATGTAGCGTGTTTTAAACTTTTTGACGTTACTTACGTAATTACAAGAGCTTGACAGCAGCAATGAGTTTTACGGGATACCAAAAGAAATGGGCTTAAAGTGAGATTAACAAAATTAAAGGGAGATAGGAAGAGGAATACCGAAAAGGTATCGCCAATATTAATATTGACAACAAAAGCTTGGGAACGAGGAGGAACCGTGAGCCACTTGTGATCAGCCATTACTGAATGTGACACGTACGCAAGGTTGAATTATGAGTTCAAACTTCAAACCCGTTGACTCTCGAAATAATAACTAAGTTTGTATGCATCATGCTCACGTCTCTTTTCAATTGATGATGCGTATTAGTAATTTTGATCCTACTTATAATATTGAGTGGACTTTTTATTTTTTTAAGAAATTAAAAAAATTAAATAAGTTACTTAATTATATTATATATTATGTATCTTTATATTATATATTAGTTTATTAGTCAAATTAATAAAAAAAATGAAAATAATTTAGAGTAATTTAATTAACTTCTTTAATCTCTTCAAAAAAGTCAACTTAATCTTATAATTAGAAATTGAAGGACTAATTCAGATTGGCCCAAAATGACTGGAAATTATTTTTAGGGAAAATTAGAATGAAGGACCTGGAGGAAAAAATATTTAATGAGAAGGACCATAAAAATTGTAATTACTTAGAATGATCAAATATTATAATAAAAATTAAAAATTACTAAATTGTCCCTAATCAAACCTCTTATGTTATCTCTTGCATTTATAATTAAAAAAATAACTAAAATTAAAAGTAAAACCACTTGTCATTTACATGTAATATCATTGTGCATTCTTTTTTCTAGGTTTCAGACTCATATAAAATCAATATATTTCTTAATTAACTATCCTTCAAACTCATTTTTTAATTTTTTTTTTTTTTGAACAAGTTAAATATTCATATAATAAATAGATCATTAAATTAACAAATATATGATTAAGTTTCCAAATTTATATTGTTAAGTATTCACATTGATTTTCATTAAGCTCTTTTTATAAAAATGAAAAATAAACTCATTTCATTTTTTTAAGGATATAATAGATTATTTTTTAAAAATTTAATTATCATTAAATGAATTTTTTAACAGACATAAAAATTTTCCAAAATAAAAAAAATTAAATCATATAAATTTTTTTGCTTTAACATATACAATAAATTATAAAACACCTTGTGTTTTATTAAAATGATATAATAATATTTTTCATTAATTTTTTTATTTTATTAAATTATAATTTTGAAAAAAAATTCAAGAATGTGATTTTTTTTCATAGATATATCTATACAATTTCTGAAAAATGAAAATTGAAAAAAATTTTATTTGATTCATTTAAATTTAAAATTTTGTGTTAGTTTTCAAAATTGAGTGTGAGAGTGAATGTAGAAAGGAATGGAAAAAATTTCCTTAAGGTAGTTTAGTATTATTAATTTTATATTCTGGTATTTTGTCCTTCTAAATAATTATAATTTTTATGATTATTTTCAATAAATATTTTTTCTTAGGTCCTTCATTCTAATTTTCCTGTATTTTTAACATTCATGTATTGGGGAAACTTAACTGGAATCAATATATGACTCACCATAAATTAGTTTTGGTTATTTATTGCAAGTTTTAGAGTTTGTGTCGTAAACATTTTGGATAAGAATGCTATCCACGTTGAAGTAGGTATTATATATTATAAAGAATAATATATACATCCGATGCATAATATAAAAGGTAATTAACTAATTTAGATATATTAAGTAAATTAATTATGTTAGTTATGTTTTTAACAAATATAAATTGATTTTCCTAAAATATCATATTTAAGCTTGATTATCTTTGTATATGACTTGTAATATGTGCGGAATAATAAAGACATTTAAAAGAATTATAAATTTAGGAAGCTAGATCCAATTATCTTTTATATCAAGGATTGGTACATGGTGATACCACCGCAACATAATGTAAACCTGTCAACAAGAAAACCACATAAGACAATTAAAACTTTAAAATTAGATTTGGATCATTATATACCAATACTATTTGGAACAGCCTCAATGTCTCATGAGACATTTTAATTATATGACCAATATAAAATATAAATTTATAACAAATGTGTATTTATATATAAACCTGATTCATAAAATCATAAAATGAAAATGTGATAAGAAAGTTAAATAAGTTGAGACTTGAAAATGTGTATTTATTTATACTCTCTCCGATCCTAAATATAAGATAGTGTTGACTTTTTTTTTAGAGAGATTAAATAAGCTAAATAAATTACTTAATTATATTATATATTGTGTATAGTTAGATTATATATTATTTTTCTATTAAAAATAATTAGTTTAGAGAAAAAAATAAAAATAATCTAAAATGATTTAATGAGCTTTTTTAAACTCTCTAAAAAAATTATTTTTATCTTATATTTAGGTCGAGGGTATTATACTCCCTCTGGTCCTTATTATAAGGCATCAACTACCCACGATTTTTTGTCCTTTTTATAAAGCACCAACTACATTTAACTAACTTATTTATTACTATTTTCTATTATGCCCTTACTTTAACAAACTTCTTTAAATTTATCTCATTAAAGTAGGGATAAAGTTGGAAACTTTTATTAATTTTAGGCTCATTTAATGACTTAACTTTCATATTCTTAGTTTGTGAGAAAAAATAGTTAGTACCTTATAATAAGGATCAAAGAGTATATAACATTTAACCTCTTTCTTTGTGTACCAATTAAACAAAAAGCTGATAAGGTACACGTCCCAAAAACCAATAAAAATCGTATGGCAAAGGGAAGAAAACACGAAAAATGTTGAGACTTGAGACGAGAAATACTGTTGTATATTTCATTTTAATTTGTTTCTAAAATAAAATTCAAGTTGTTATATTATACTCCTCTGGTCCTTATTATAAGGCACCAACTACCAAATGCATTTGGTCCTTTTTATATGGCACTTGTTTGTTTCCAAGGAGCATTGATTATTTTTTTTCCATGTATGCCCATAATTAATAGGGGCAGTAGGTGAGAGTGATAATAATATAATATTAGAATTTAGTATAAATAGTAGGGGTAATATTGAAAATTACTTAAATTATAGGACAACTTTATTGACTTTAACTGTTTTTATTAGTTTGTGTGATTTGTTAGTTGATGCCTTATAATAAAGATCAGAATGAGTACCTATTAGTTTAGAATAGACCTAACTAAGCATACTTGTAACCCTTTATATTTTTGTGCAGCCAAAAGTGATGTGAAAAGCCCTCCAAAACAAACATGAAAAGTCTCTCTTGCCAAGCTCTCCTATAAATGGGAAGTTTTGGAATTAAGATATAGAGATTAATTTTAGGAACCAAATCAACCTGCCTGAATTTGTTTCCTTTTTTATAGATAAGTTAGTGCTTGCATCCTTGATTTAAATTAGTGCATGCATCCAAATTAATGCTTTGTGTCAAGGTCTTTAATCACAATTAATGTGGCAGATTTTCCATTTTCATTGAACTACTTACCTTTTTTTGTCAAAACTTGTCCCTACCATTTTTTAGAATCATAAATGACGGTACTTATTTATGCCATTTTCACTAAACTGTTCAAATTAATGCCTTGTAAAAGTGTGCACGTTTCTGTATCAGGGATGTCTAAAAAATCCGAGCTCTGATTTGACTTGACCCAAACAGGTTGCAAAAATATTGGTCCTAGACACCTTGACCATACCATACCAGATTAGTATGCTCAGCTTAGACTAGACTCCGGGTTAAGGGCTCAAACCCTTTGGGTTGACCTGTGTGTGTGGGTTTAATATTTTTGTTTTTTGTTGTAGAAATATTTTTTTCTGTCACAAAGTAAGTGGGTCCCATTAATATTTTCTCCCTCTTCTTTTTATAATGGGACCCACTCACTTATATGTGGGTGTGGCAAAAAAAATGTTTCGGCAACAAAAACAGAAACATTAAACTCTATGTGGGTGCATGTGCCTGTGTGTATGCATGTATCATAACACACTTACAATCTCACACATCGACACAACACCATCGGCAATCACTCCCCCCCCCCCCCCCTCCAACACAATACACTGACACTGACGCACACCGCCACTACTCACACTCACATATCTGATCTTCGTCGTTCCCCCTTGCCACCGACTTCAAGCTAGAGTTCTTTCTCGTTCTTTTCACTATTTGAAACTCCACCATTCTTTTCTCAGACATATATGATCTCCGACACAGGCGACATTCCAGATCTTCGGTTCTTCCAACCTCCGTTGCTAGCTACGCCCTCGCCCTTGCCAACATTGCCAAAGTTAACTAGTCCCTCGATGCCACCACCTCCGATATCGAGAAGGTCAAGGAAGTCTTCTCCAATACAGAGCTTGCTCTCGCCATCTCCGACATAGGCGGTATTCCAGATCTTTGGTTTTTCCAACTGTCGCTGCTAGTTATGCCCTCACTTATGTCGCCAAAGCCAACTAGTCCCTCGCCTTTTTAAGAGTGGAAAAAGCAAGGGAAGAGAGAGTAGGGGAAGAGATGAGTGGAAAAAACATCCTGGAGCTAGTAATAGTGAGCACGTGAATCTAGGAAAAAATGTTTTGGTCCAAGCAATCCACAAAACTGGTTTGGTCCAGCTCGAACGGGTGTTGGACCAGACTAAACCTTAGGTTGACTTGTCCATCTTAAGGTCCTATCAAGACCAGACCTCAAGTTGAGGCTAAATATAACCTAGTTTGGTCTAACTCATGGACATCTTTAGCTTGTGTGTCTGTATAAAACATCACTTAAAACTGATGGTGAAAAATATTACTTAAAAAAGATTATTCGTGAAATCATGGCTAAAGCATATTCTCTCAATTGAATTAAATTGTTAGTTACAACTATTAGACCAGAGCACTTAATGCTAGAGAAAAAAGGTTTCCCACAAGCAACTTCAAGCTTTGTTAACTTGAGCCTAAAATAACTCAAACTTGAAATTAAAGCTTGTTATGAGCTAAGATTTAGCACAAGGTCGGATTGCTAGGGCTAAACAATGAACAAAATGTTGTGTGAAACAAAGGCATTGCTCGTACAATTTCCTAATGTAAATAGAATTTTGTGTGAAACAGGCCTGCCCTATTAGTGTTCAAGGATTAAAAGAATCTTCATAATGGGCTCTTTGGTATTTGACATGGTAATTAGGATTTTACTATAGAGCAAAAACATTAACTAAGTGCTTAACTTCAAATCTTCAATGTAGCATTATCTTCACACAGAGAGAACTAAATATTTATTACCAACAGTTGGACCCACAAGCACATTTCATCGATTACTAATTCAACCCTTTCGTAAAATCAGAAAGAAAATAAGAAAAATAAGAAAGTGATATCAAATTGAAATACTTCTTACTACAACTTGGTATGTCGCCTTTGAGCTAAGCAAATAGAAAGTGATCTTACCATAAGTAGCTTGTCAATAGAGAAACGTGAAGTAGTGAGGAGGCAACAAAACAAACACCGACGTCGGTGTTAATGACAAAGAAACTAATTCCAAAAGAGAAGCGGGGAGTGAAGGGTGAGTTTAGAAAAGTGACATGGTTTAGAGTTATCATGACAAGAAGAGAAGTTCAGAGAGGTAAATTCAATTTTCAGTGCAACAAAGAGGATTCAAAGAGCGAATTTAAATTTGGGCTTAATTTTTGAGACTAGTTATTTGGAAAAATCGGTTTTAAAATTAAGAATTTTTTTGATACAAGAAGTAAGACTTTTAAGATCGGTTGTGTACAATATTCAGTCTTAGAAGTCTCGTCTTATTTTTTTGATAAAAAAATTAAGAATTTCTAGATCGTTTGTGTACAATATACTATCTTAAGAGTCTTGTCTTAATTTTATTTTTTAAAAGGTAGGACTTTTAAGACCGGTTGTGTACAATATTTGGTCTTAAAAGTCTTGACATAATTATTATTTTTATACAAAAAAAGTAAGACTTTTAAAACCAGTTGTGTACAATATCCGATCTTAAAAGTTTTGTCTTAATTTTTTTAAAAAGAATGTAAGACTTTCAAGACCAATTGTATACAATACCTTGTCTTAAAAGTCTCTTCTTAATTTTTTATACCAAAAAATAAGACTTTCAACATCGGTTGTGTACAATATCTGGTCTTATGAGTCTTATGTTATTTTTTTTATTGTAAGACTTTTCAGACCAGTTGTGTACAATATGTTGTTTTATACAGTCATCAATATTTTTCTAGTCATATATCAAGATGCTAGGCTTGTTGCGTACTAGAAGGCCAACAAAACTCCTATATTGGCTTGCATTAGGCCTAATTGGTTTCCAATATCTATAAAAAGGAGTTGGGATCTTTTGTCTAATACTCTGACTTAGGGCAATCTCTCTTAATCGTGTGCTCTTCTACCACTCCATAAAGATAGGTTACTAGGTTCACTTTGAGATATGTCATGCTCGCTCTGATTCATACTAATAGCTGACGTGCCATGAAAAGAACTAGATTGGCTTCGACCCTTCATTTTCGTATTAAGTCATTAACCTGAGGGAATTTGAATGTTTGAAGCAAAGCAAGAGTCATAGAGGATGGTGGTGGTAGGCGAGGTGCCGACTGTCTGTTGAGGAATGAGAGTTTTCATGATAGGAAGAAAGGTTAGGAGAGAGCAATTTCAATTTTTAGCGGAATGAAGGGAGGATATAGTAAGTAAGTTGTACTTGGGTCTAATCTTTTAGACCGGTAATGCCAATAATAAAGTTTTAAAAGTTCACATTTTAAACCGGTTATTATTAATAACCGATCTTAAAAGTAATAAATAAATTATTTTTTTCTTCTCCATCTTTTAGATCAGTTGTTGTTAATGACCAGTCTTAAAAGTTTCATCTTTTAGACTGGTTAAAAAAGAAAACCACTTTTAAAAATAATATTTTTTAAAAAATTTAGATTAGCTGTTTGGAAAACTGGTCTAAATAATATATTTTAGATCTCATATTAAATGGATTGGTCTAAATAGTTATTTATATTTATGAAACTGTCACCATTTATACTTTTTAGACCTTAGCCTCTAAAACTCATATAAATGTGGCGGTCCAAAAGCCCTTTTTTGTACCTGTATTTAATTCATTGCATCTTAATCTCTATAACTTTAATGATTTAAAACTTTAATTCCTAAAGGTAATGAAATATATAATTTTATTTTTTAAAATATAAAAACTAATATTTTAAATGGTTAAATTACATAGATTGAGTTCTAGTGGATCAAAGTTCAAGGCCAAACAATTATAAACAAACAAAAAATATAGGGATTGGGTTACACCAAAATTAAAACAATTTGGAAAAAGATAAAAAGAATAATTCTTTCTTATAACTTTTAGGGAAAAGTTCATTATACCCCACCATAGCAAATTAACTTCTAACGACCCAAAAAATTCTAAAATTTCACTATACCCTTAAAACAAAGTGAAATTAAATTTTGGAGTGAAATGAACGGGTTCCCTTATGTGAATTTACAACGGATATAAGCAAATTTATAATTATAATTAGCAAAATTACAACAACAATAAGAAAATTAACAACTCTCATTTCCTATATTCCTAACTTAATATAAAACTATAACTAGTAAATTTACAACAACACATGAGAAAATTGACCACTCTCATTTCCCATATTTCAAACATAATTTACAACAACAATAAACAAATTTACAACAACATATAAAATAATGTGTTGGGAATATGAGAAATGGAAGTTGTTAATTATCTTATATGTTGTTGTAAATTTGCCTATTGTAGCGGCAAAATTTCATATGTTTATTGTAAATTTACATGAGGGCACCAATGCCTTTCCCGACAATTTTAATTTCATTTTGATTCGTAATATTTCAGAATTTTTTGGGGCAAATGAAAATTATTTTGTTTTGGTGGGCTCCTGTGAAATTTTCCTTAATTGTTATCTGCATGATGAAAAGTCCACGTCAGGAACTCGTGTTAGGTGCTCAGCGCTTATTGCCTGGTCCATGCCATGCGTTCTGCTTTTCTTCGTCTTCCTCAACAAGCGCGTGTTCGCAAGTTGATTCACTATCCACGTGTGTATAGAATGGTTATAATCGGCGAGAAAATTATGGTATGCGTAGAATTTTGAATTTCAGTTTCGGAGTTATTTAAAGTCGCGGATAAGAATAAAATATTCGAAATCAAAATTTGGTAATAGTATCATGACATTTCATTGGAGTCTATCCCATCACTCTCATTTTGTATATATATTATATATAATAGTCATCCATTCCAATACATTCGCCACTGCTAGTAAGAACAACCCAAGGGGAAAAAATGACTTCATCGATTCGGATCTCAAGGCTGCTCTCTCGCTCTCTCGCTTCTGCTTCTTTGCTTGCTCGGGGAGGTATTACTTCTTCATCACTTTCATGTTATTTTCATATCAATCTACTTTGTGATCTGATTGTTTTTTTCTATGATATGGTTCGTTTCTCCGAAAATGTCTGAACCGAATGTCATGCGACTTCTGAACTTTTATAAATTTTTCGCCTCTGATTTCTTTTCTCCTGATGAGTTTGGTTTACTCTGAATTTGCAATATTTGTTGATCCGTCGTCTAGTTTGGACTTCAATTTCTAGTGGATCGTGCTGGATCGAGGTCAACGAAAATAAACAGTAATTGAGTGTTTGGCAACTTCTCATTAAGAACCTTTTTTCCATATAGGGAGACAGCACTCCTCTCACAATCAATGCAATCGTACAAACTATTCTAAAAAACTATTCTCAAGAGTTAATCCAATCCATACACACCAGAGGGAAGGATGTGGGGAGGGTGTGTTAGAGAAGAATATCGTACCCGTGGGTCTTAATTACTATGAAAGGTTCATGCTTTGTTTCGGACTTTCGGTCATTTATTGCTTCTTTTGTCCTCCTCTCAGTTACTAAGCTTTCTTTTTCCGGATTTCCGGATTCATATTTTTCTCGACTCAACTACAAGTTCTCAGTACCTTTAGAGTGCAAACGTTTTTTTTTCTGTGGTATCAATCTGGTAGTTATTTTCTGGGACAAATCATATTAATATGGGCGCACATGTTTGGATTAACAGGTCCACTCTTAATGGATGTTTACTGCGTGTTTTGCCTCCAAAACCATTTTAAGCTATTAACCCCATTTTTCTGACTGAAATGCTCGAAAATAAACGCTTCAGGTGGGAATGGTTACTTGGGCAGAGGACTGAATAAATACAGTACTGCTTCTGCTGCTCTTGAAGAACCGATTAAGCCATCGATTCAAGTGGAACACACTCAGCTCCTAATCGATGGGAAGTTCGTGGATGCTGCTTCAGGTGGGTTTTTTCTTTTCTTTTTTTTTTTTGGTCAACACTTCCAAGAAATCAGGGTCTACAGTTTGCCATCTGACCTGGAAAGATTGAAAGATAAACGAAGGAAAAGAAAAAAGAACGAGATTGCAAAAGCAGATCAGATTTTCAATTTTTAAAGCTAGCTTGCTGAGTTACTGTTGTGATTCTTTTCTGGCTTTAGGCAAAACTTTTCCAACTTTGGACCCCAGGACAGGGGAAGCGATTGCACATGTTGCTGAGGGTGACTCTGAAGATGTAGATCGAGCAGTTGTAGCTGCACGCAAGGCATTTGATGAAGGGCCTTGGACAAAAATGACAGCCTATGTATTCACCTCTTGAGCTAATTTCTAATTTTCCTTTTTACTGCGTACAAAACTATGAAATCTGAAGTTCTGAACTTTGGATTTTGCAGGAAAGACAAAAGATATTGTTGCGTGCTGCTGATCTTATTGAGAAGCATAACGATGAACTTGCGACACTTGAGACCTGGGATAATGGGAAGCCATATGCCCAAGCTGCTCAAATTGAAGTCCCCATGTTGGTTCGTCTAATTCGATACTATGCTGGTATGAGGACCAACTAATATACAAACTTAACTTCTATGATAGATTCTTTGCTACTTCAAAATTTCTAATGCTTCTACGTCTGAATTCTTCAGGTTGGGCTGATAAGATTCATGGCCTCACGGTTCCTGCTGATGGATCATATCATGTGCAAACATTGCATGAACCAATTGGTGTTGCCGGTCAGATCATTCCTTGGAACTTCCCTCTTCTCATGTTTGCATGGAAAATTGGGCCTGCGTTGGCATGTGGCAACACTATCGTTTTGAAAACAGCTGAACAAACGCCATTATCTGCTTTATATGCAGCAAAGCTATTCCATGAGGTGGGTGACATTGAGTGTTACACTTCATACCAAACTTTTGTTGAGAATGCTTTTTTCTTTTGTAATTACTTAAACATTTGAGATTTTGATAAGCTTAAAACACTTGTTCATGCGGTTGAACTCATTTTTTGTTGTGGAAGAAGTTAATAGATTGTTGTACGTCCAATTCTCACTACTTATTTTATCATCACTCTGGCAGGCTGGGCTTCCTTCTGGTGTTTTGAATGTTATAT
The DNA here is from genome assembly GCA_037074495.1 of Acacia confusa. Taxonomy (NCBI): domain Eukaryota; kingdom Viridiplantae; phylum Streptophyta; class Magnoliopsida; order Fabales; family Fabaceae; genus Acacia; species Acacia confusa. The sequence continues at coordinate 6,335,654 of CM073513.1, read as the reverse complement.
CTGGCTTTGGTCCAACTGCTGGTGCTGCTGTTGCTAGTCACATGGATATTGACAAGGTACTAAGCTACTTTTAAGTTTGTAAGAGTACTCGTTTATTTATTTCAAGTATGAGTCATTCCCTTTACCGTTGTGGTATTTTGTTCACTCTGTTTTGGAACTTGCCATTTGCAAAACCTTTGATGGTCTAGTGGAGTATTTCATTGCAGTATGAATAAGTTTCTGGCTTAGAATAAGATGATTGTAGTTAGACCAGTTGCTTTGGAAAGAAACAATTTTTCATGATAGAACTTTTACTAATTTGACATTAATATTTCCGATTTCTAGGCTTGCAAAGAAGTTTCAAATCTTATTTTCATAATTGACTCATTGAAATGGAGCCTGAACTTTCTATACCTTTTGCAGGTTGCTTTTACTGGATCAACTGATACTGGAAAAATCGTCCTTGAACTGGCAGCAAAAAGTAATCTCAAGACTGTAACTTTAGAACTTGGAGGGAAATCCCCTTTCATTGTATGTGAAGATGCTGATGTAGATCAAGCTGTAGAGGCAGCACACTTTGCATTATTCTTTAATCAGGTTTGTAAAAAACTGGAGTTACTCCTTTGTCTTTTCTTCTCTCTCTCTCTCACACACTTCTGTGTGTATATGTGTAACATGTACAGTTATATTGGATCTCTTAATGCAGTTCCCTAGAATTATTGTTACATTTGATTGACGAACATTGTTTTGACTACAGGGACAATGCTGCTGTGCTGGGTCTCGTACATTTGTACATGAAAGTATATATGATGAATTCGTTGAGAAAGCAAAGGCGCGTGCCTTGAAACGTGCTGTTGGTGATCCATTCAAAGGAGGAATAGAGCAAGGTCCTCAGGTAATTTGCAACGAACCCTTTATAGGGTAACCCTTTTGTGAACTTAAATGTTTTCGAGGTTTTTTTGAGGATCTGATATGTTGACAATCTCCCATTATCGTGCTTCACAAACTAAACAATGCAGTAATGACTTGAAATATATAACTCCCAAGTTTGACGCTTCACAATGTCGAAGTGCTTAGAAATAATGATTAATCGGTTATTTTGTCCTGTTTTACTGTGGAACAATCACCCAAACATACTGATAATTTCATGTGTGACCATAACAACCAGATTGATTCTGAGCAATTTGAGAAGATACTGAAGTATATAAGATCTGGTGTTGAAAGTGGAGCGACTCTAGAAACTGGAGGAGAGAGACTAGGAGATGCAGGCTTCTATATCAAGCCCACCGTGTTTACAAATGTTCAGGTATATCTTTTACTTGCAGAGTCATGAGATCTAAGATACAACTGAAAATTTGATTTCAAGTGTTGCTTATTATAAAAACATTCCAGGACAATATGTTGATCGCGAAGGATGAGATATTTGGCCCTGTGCAATCCATTTTGAAATTTAAGTGAGTACGATGGTCCCTCTTCTGCCCACAATTCTTTTTGGAGTATTTTGAAGTCCTGGTTATGATGTCATGTCAGTTTTCTTTATGTGGTTCTTTATTTTAAGGCATATCATCGTTGTCCTTTAAAGTGACTTCCTCCACAAATACTGTCCACATGAAACAGCATATTGATGAATGACAAAAATGCTGACATGTCTTGACAACAAAACAACAGTCACTGTTTCTTTGTCACATTATTCTTGTTCTTAGTTTATGTGAGTGCTGTGTTATGTTGATGGAAGTCAAGTTGAAGGACTACAATGTGGACTTGAGAAATGAAGTTTCTGATCGAGAAAAATTGACATCTTTCAGGCTCAGTATCTCTGTTTGCTTCTTGTACTAATTCTTTGTTGTTTCCAGGGACATTGATGAAGTGATTAGAAGAGCAAACAACACGCGTTATGGCCTTGCAGCTGGGGTGTTCACGAAAAACATAGCCACAGCAAACACTCTGACTCGAGCACTGCGAGCTGGGACCGTATGGGTAAACTGCTTTGATACATTTGATGCTGCAATTCCTTTTGGAGGGTACAAGATGAGTGGTCAAGGCAGAGAAAAGGGGATTTACAGTCTTCGAAATTACTTGCAAGTGAAGGCCGTTGTTACTCCCTTGGAGAACCCAGCATGGCTTTGAACATATATGTAGCTTCTTGTGAAAGATCAATAAATAATCGGCTTCTTTATGAAGACGATGATAAAATTATTGTATGCTACACAGCTCTCTGACTGTTCTTTTTCTTTCATTTAGTGGGATTGTTTGAATGAAATTGTGTAGCCGTTGTTTTATCTCCATCTGGCTGTTTTCTCTTTACTCCTCTCCAGTCTTATAGATCCTACATCCATCTGGCTGCTAAACTATTTATTTGCAAGGATTGAAGAAATTGGATTTATTTGAGTGAGCTGGTTTGCGTCATAAGATGAATTCTTGGCCCAGAATCTTTCTTAGGTGTGAATTTGCAAAAGGTTTCAAGTTTGTAATTTGTATGTAACTCATGATTTGTTAATAATTTAGACAAACAAACAGGGGAGGGGTAAAGTCAAGAATCTTTCTTTTTAGTATTTGAATAGAATAGTTGAGGCACGAGGCACTGACGCCTGAGGGCAACAGCATAAAGCTTCAGTTCAGTGCTGGTTGGAGAAACTGGGCCTTGTCCCTCAAAAATTGATTGTTTGTTTTAAGGGATATTCTCTGTCTTTTCTCTGTTTGCAGTGTCTCTGATCAGAACCAGAGGCCTAAAGCCTCTAATATCATCAAAATCTGGAAAACGAACGTTAAGTGGCTTTCCCAAGAAAACCGAACAGCAATTCTGGATCCGTGAATGGTGCAAAAATACATATTATGTTAAACACTCTAATCAAACTTAAAAGATCTTTTTGTAAAGGTTAACATCATCTTCTCCCACTTCTCTATAATTACATAGCCATCGCTTCTAATTGTTCTTAATATTTTTTAAAAAGAATTTCTCTTCTTTTTCTCCACTCTTCTTTACTTCCTCCAACGAGTTCTCCAACACTTCATCAAACTCGCCTCCAACACCACCGCCGTTCTATTCTTCGTTACATTCATCGTTGGAAGTAAACCCTAACAGAGCTCCTGATCTTCTTGCCTCAAAATGTAGCAATTGATGACACAGAAATAATTTATCCATATTTTTATTGACCCCACTTGATTTTAGTATTTTCTATCCTTTTATGAAATAATAACCTGATATTATATTCATAAATAAGTCTTTAAATCATACTAATGTTTTAATCTCCCTACAATCATGCCATACTATGATTGTGGACAGTATAATCATTTTATTTAATGAATATATTTTTTAAAAATAAAAAACTAACTTTGAATATTTTCTTACTTAAAGTAATTGTATGGTAAATTCTATTTTTCACAAAATAATTTATTCACAATATCAAATAAATATTGAAAATAAAATTGGGACCCTTTTCATTCTGAATTTAGAGAAATTATAAATTACAAATTTCATTTTTTTTTTATTTGATTTAGGGTTTCCTCTTCCTCTTTTGAGGTTTAGACAGTAAAGAGTTTTCATCTATCCTAATAAATATGTTTTTCAAAATTCAAACTTGTATTTTCTTCCTTATAAAGATGAAGTTATTTATCACTTCAATCAACAACTTGTTGGTTAAACAAGCTATATCTTTCTGTGCGTTACACATAAAAATGTTAATTGTGATGGTAGTATATACAAAGACATAAAATGTTAGGAATTATAATTATCAAAATATGTTTACTGGTTATAAACATGTGGTAGACACTAAAAGTTAAACGACATTAATTTGATTATTTTTATGAAAAAAAAAGTTTGAAATTGTGTACTGTAAGTGTTAATTGGGATAGTAGTATATATAGAGATATATTATATTAGGTAGTACGATTATCAAAGTATGTTTACAGCCTTGTATTCATGTGGTATATGCTAAAAGTTGGTTTGCCTCACAAGATGATTAATCTAACTTCCAAGTTTGCATGGAATTCATGATTTGTTGATAATTTGGACAAACAAACAGAGGAGAGTGGTGAAGTCAAGAATCTTTCTTTGAACAAGCACAAACTCCCCCCGACGCGATGCGCGGGTACAACAGTTTCATAACATGAAAGCACATCTTCACCTTCCATTCATCCAAATTATTAAGAAATTGAATAAAACACAAAGGAAAATATAAAAAATATTTGAATTTCAAATCATCTAACAAAAAATAGTCACTATCCAAAAATACAACATGAATCACAACTACATTGGTAGTTGTACTCTTATATGTTTAGCAACTTCTATCTTAGCTAAAAAAAAGAAAGAAGAAATTACATCAAAATGCTACCCATCATAGTACATAAACGTTCCTATATGTAGCATGAATTGATAACATCTCACATATGTTGCTAAATCATCTAACATGAATTGAAAATCTTATCAATTGGGTACTTCCTTAACACCCCCGATGCATTCAAAAGCATGGCCTCCCTCAAAAGCATTCAACCATACACTTCCCCATGCGTTGCGTGGGATGCATTTACTTCATTCCATATTTCATTCCTTACAATTCTCTTCACTTTCACCAGACATGCGTTTTGAATTACCCTAAATATACAGGTTCGAGCTTTCAAATCATATTTTTGTATGGCTTCGTAAAACAAAGCCATACTCTTTAGTACGTTGTGACCTAACATAATTTGATATATCATTCGTTATACCCAAAAAAATCATGACAATTCATCATTGCCAAATAGTTGATACACATTATTAGCCTTTAATTGAAAATAATGTCTATCAATATAAGATGTGGTGTCCTGTGAACTTACATCAATATATTTTATCAGTTGAATAGTTTGTTTTCACATACAATCATTCAACTAAAATTTCTTTGAATATATCAAGCCTGATCCCCCTTTTTTATTAGTCTTTAATAGAAAATAATGTCTATTAATGCAAAATGTGGTGTCATGTGAGCTTGCATCAATATATTTTATCAATTGAATAGTCTGTTTTTACATACAATTATTCAACTAAAATTCCTTCGAATATATCAAGCACGACCCCCCAGGCACATGCTGCGTGAGAGGCATCTACTTATTTTCATATTTTATGTTATTCACCTTGATTGACACTCATACAACAATTTTTTTGAATTAAACTAAATATGCAGCCTAGGATGGTAGGATGATGTGGGGAAAGTTTTGTTGATTTTAATTATATAAATTAAATATTAATAAAAGATAAAATCATTATCATTCCAAAAGAAAAAAAAGAAAAACTAATTAATAAAAGCTAAATCTATTAAATTTTGTGTAGTTTTTGATATCTTGAAATGGATAATGAAAAGCTGATAACACATTAGTTCAACTTCAACTTAAAAAAAGGTACTTAAAAATGTTCCATCATTATTTAATTTACTCATCCAAGATAATCGAGTAGAACATAACTATGACTTTGAGAAACTTGACTTGCTGTAAGAAAACCAAAAAGAAATAAATGAACATAAATACTTCATTAGTTTCTTATTTTTATTGTCCAATTCTAATTATTTGTGAATGCTCAAGTTCCTATAACTACACTTGCCAAAAGCTACATTCCTCCTGTCACTATCTCTGCAACCTAGCTTTCCACTAAAACTGAACGCATAAAGGAGAAAAAAAAGATTATGCATTTCATGATTTTTTATCTTTGAAAGCATTGGACCCTAAGCTTTATCTTTGGGGGGATGTAGATCCCAAGCTATATCATAGGAAAAGGACACGAACAGTTTAGGCCCTATACTACACTCGTGTTGATACATCAACATTTCCATTTCCAATTGGTTGGGGCAGTTCACTTATTGTGCCAACTCATCCTCTTTGTTGTTTTGCAAAATACAAAAGAATGAAGCCAAGAATGCTGCAATTAAATTAGATTCAATTATCAATCCCCAACATCCAACAACAATGAAAATTTTCTTCTTAAATAAATAAAAAGACTTTTTTGACAAATAAAAAAGGAAAAAAATACCTTGTGCAGAATATTTTATAGAAATTATTAGAACAAAACTATTTAGCAAGGTGTTCTGATAAGCACATGACAATTTTACTTATGTAAGTAGCAATTTTATTTTTTGGGGGAAAAAAGTAATATTTTTATTTCACTTTAATAGACTTAAAAACATCACAACAATGTAAGTAAATAACGATCAAGTATGATGATTAATGCTTATAGTGGGATGTTTATTAGCTCCATTAATTACATTCTCAGCATTTCATATGGAAGCATGAGTCATATGGTCATCAATCAAATAGCTGAAATTAATTTCTATTATGGTTATACTTTATCATAAATTGGTCTTTTGTTCAGGAATTTGCATTTTAAATCCCTTTTTAATATTTGACATTCACTACCAACCCATTATTATAGAAACCACAAATAGCTTGAAAGTTTCCCTCCATTTTTCCATACATAATACACACACACTACAGTGAATTAGCAAAGAAAAAGTGACAGACATAGAGATATAGTAGGAATGTGACTACAATTTGTACCTTGATGAGACAACTTGAAAAATTAGGTTTACTGATGTGTAAATATAATTTACAAAATCCCATTAATGTATAATAGTTAAATAAAATAATCCCCATATCTACACCCAAATCATATAAATTAGAATATATTGTCATCAGTTCTTATAATTTAAATATGTGTAATATATGATAATCAAATTAATTTAAATAGAGGATAAGATTTAGGGAATATGCGATTAATATATAATAATCAAATTAATTTCAATTATCCCACGATCTCTACCCCAATATCTACACCCAATTCCTATACTTCAATATCTTGATTTTTACCAAAAAACTTACCATTAAAAAAACAGGAAAAAATTCCAGAGACAACTTCTCACTTCTTTCCCCCTTCCGCTATTGTCGTCTTTCTTTCTTTCTTTTATTTTCCTACAAAAGGAATTAACCAAAGCACACTGATAATGCATTAAAGAAGCAAATCCCCTAAGAATTATAACAGAATTGAAAATGAAAAAGAAAACGGGGAAACCATTTAGCTAAGCTGTAAATAAAAAATGCCAATAAACTCTTTTCATGAAAAAATATACCATTAATATACAATAATCAAACTAAATCAAATAATCTCACGGTATCTATACCCAAATACTACTATGATATAAGATCTAGTTTTACCATTTATGCACAAAGTAATAAAATCAATTGTTAAATCCTAAATGAAAAATCTCAATGAGACATGATTTGTTGCCACAACAAAGCTCTCAAATCTCTTTACCTATCCAGTTTGATGTAAAGATCGATAGAATCAAGCAGCTAGAATATAAGTTGCACAATTTGAGCAACAAACACAATAAAGTAAAACAATCATAGAAATTTCGAAGAGGCAATCAAATAAATCCTCATGAAAAGTGGCATATTAATATGGAGGTTTAAGTTACCTACAAGTTTATAAGGGATTAAAAAATAACAAATGCTAAGACTCTAAAAAAAGAAAAAAATGAACTCATTAATTAACATCTCCCAGAGAAAACCAAATCAACAAATATGCCAAACAGCGGAGCACAAACCTAAGTCATAAAGACTACCCCATTCCAAAGCAGCTCAAAATACTGGTTTATCCGCTCTTGATTTGGGGTCCTAGCTCATTCTCCTGGAATTCAGAGGAGTTTCCAAGTCAATAACAGATAATTTGCAAACAAAATAACTAATATTCTTCTCCTAATCTCTTAAAGCATGAGCTCATTAAGACTTTCAATTATTCTAGGATGGAAGAATATCAACAGGATTAATACAATGTAAGATGTATTGTAACACAACATCCTCTTCACTTTCGATGTTCCTTAGACTCCCCGTATGGGAGAAGACGTTGAGAATGATCTATGCGAAATACTCTCCCCACCAGCGATATCAATAAACATCACCAACGGATGGAGGCATGCAGCAACAGAACTATTTTGCAAGATGAACAGAAAATTAAATATAATAGATTACACAAACCTCTACTGAATTTGTTAAATTATATAAACCTCATCTGTTTTCAAAATATATACTTCAGATCAACTTAAATTTTTTTTATTAGGGACCTGGACAGAGGATTTTGGGCCAAATATGATGCTAGCTCATATCTAGAATTGTTGTCAGACTAAGAATCATTAGGATACCAATTCTTATTAAAAAAACTATTTTGGTTCTACCGTGGTCATTTTAAAGTATTACGCTTTGCTTATCAATAATTAAATTGGTCTTGAATTTAGTGAATTTCATTCCTTTTCCTTTAAGCCCCTATATGTTCTGCATTGCTTAGCAAAAAAATAAGTCCAACAATAGTCCATCAAGTCAATAAAATCTGCCTCATGCATTTGGGAGTTCTCAATTTGGGATCCAATGCTTCACGCTACAGTATCCATAAACTGAGCATACAATTTGATGTACCAATACACACATACATATACATAATAACTAAATAACACAAACCTTCTCCACAAGTGGCAACTCCTTTGAGGAGACCTTTGCAGGCGTACCATCGGGAACACTCACACAATTGTGAAAGCCAGCTTCTTCCATTGCAAGTTTGTCCATTTCACCTTCAACCTATATCACTGAAGCTATATACACATACAGCAAGACTATGACTTTTGAATAAGTTTGCCAAGCAAATGAAGATACTTACAATGACAATATCGCTTTGCCCCTCAATATCATCCAATCCATAAAATATCTTTTCAGTGTCTGCTTCCTGAAGCAACAGAACATAATGCAACATCTATAATCTAGAAAGATGCAATGAGAATAAATATCTTCTATCATATAGTGATGACAAAAAAAATGCCACATTATAAGAAAGAGAAACAAAACAGAAAGTAACAGGAATTGAATTCAAGATGACACTGAAAAGAATATCTGAGTTACAAGGTGAGGCGTTCAAATAAAGAGTCCAATTAAATTATTCATCTATCTCTTTATATTACAATTTCAAAAATATCACAATGCCAATAAATGTTGCTTTTTATACTTGACCTGGTGCCTGACATTTCAGAGTCTACTGCACCAATGCCCAAGAAATGATGGGGGAATATCTCTCCTTTGTATCAGTCTCTCGAAAAGCTTTGATTAAAATTTATCCATAGGCAGAAGGTTAAAGTTGATTTCAGCAAAACAGACCTAAATTCTAAATAACGTCTAAATTGGATTCACATTCCAGATGAATCAACACCTTTCAGCAACTGATCGTTTTAATTCAAAAAAAAAAAAAAAAAATCCTATCAGACAAATTTAACAAACAGGGATAATGACTCTGTTGATGGGGCTTATAGTCAACTTCAACCAATTATTATACCATATTTTATCATTAATACATTTGATGGGCCAGCTAATTATGGCTTGTGTTTTTGCCAGGAATATTTTTCTAGTATTCAAAAACTTGTTTCTTTAGCACACAATACCCATCAATTACAACAACTAACCGCCCTAGAATAGAAGAATTGTTGGCTCTCTCATACATAATTTTTAAGTTTAACATCTTTTAGTTATGCCTCCATTTTTTTTTCTTTGAGTTAAATAGAGAAATCATAGAGATGAAGAAACACAATTTGCTAACCTTTTTTTATATCACACAAATAAAAATAAGCCAAAAGGAGACCAAATTCAGACCTGGAACAGAGAAGAGCAAATGAAACGAAAGTCAGTATCTTGATCCAATTAACAAACCATATTTTGAATCACATATACAAATTCAGATTAGAGAAAGATAGAGCCAGAATTACAGTAAGCAAGAAAAGGGTCCGCTTTTACAAACCGAAAAACACACAAACTTAACAGGAAAACCATAAAAGCAAACACAGCCATCTTTTATTATAGACATAGAGCAAGAAAACAAAAAAGGACCAGAAAACACACACGGGGGGGATGCATTAGCATAAAGCACCACATCAAGATGCCATGAAAACAAATGAAGTACACAGACTTTCCAAGAAAATCAAAATCATCCCATCAAGCATCAACAGATAGTCACAAAACAAACAATTATTAAAATACATTCCATTTAAAATAGATGAAAGAAATAAATCTCGCTACACCTCATCGTAGGAGGAAAAGGAAATGTATCAAATAGAGGTTCTTACCATATGAATGTTAGCGAAAGAAGATTTCTATTCTGGATTTTTGTCCAATTTGACTGCTATGGATTTCTGTACAAATGGTGAACAAAGAAATCGTTTGCGAAAAAAGCTTCCCTCCTCTTCATCAGTTTCTTCTTCCTTGGTCTCCTTAAATCAAGATACAGTTGTCCCTGAAAACACACAAACACACGTATTATGAATAAAACTTGCAAATACCCGAAAACTTGCATCCAAGAACTTTTCAAATGCTTTTTGAGATCCAAGTAAAAATATCCTTGACCAAAATAGAAACAAATAGCAGATAAACACACATATTCTTTTGCTCTATCATCATCAAGACCCAAAATAGAAGTATCAACCTAGTAGGGAAAAAATGACAAACAATTGATCAATTGAAAAAGTAACATCTACTAGGTTAAGAGACATGAAAGGCATATTTTACGGGATTTACCTTCATGGCTTTAAGTTGTTCTCCTTTTGGCTTTTCGGCAAATTCAATAATACGTCCTCATCCGACATTTCACCGTCCGTAGCCTTCTTCTTCTCCTTCCCCCGCTTCGCTCATTTCACTTTCCTGTTTCGATGTTTTAGAACGAAGCTCGGGCGATGCTTTAACAGCAAAAAGAAATGATATGGGACGTTTCAGGAAGCAGTGGGAAATTCAAATTTGAAATTTGAAAGCAGTGGGCAGGGGACACTGTTGGAAGCTGATGAAATGCAAAATGCAAACGGCTTGAATTGGAAGCCAACACTGTTGTTGATTGATGATTACACGGCTTCGCCAGCCTGCATTTGAAGCCGCCACTGTTCTTTATGAACAGTGATTTTGAGAGAGTGAACAGTGGATGGCTTATTTTGCTATTCCTATTAAGTATATATTGGGCCTGTTTGGAGATCACAATAAGTCAGCTTTTTCTATAAAAGAAGTCCAAAACGCCACTTTTGCAAAAAACATAAAACTCAGCCTGTTTGGATGAAGCATTGAGTTCACTGGGCCGCTATCAAAAACGCCCCAAAATGCAACTTTTTAAAAAGCCTCATTTTGAGGCTTTTTCTTAATCGCAACGCAGGCCTTTTTTTACCGTTGAGAAGAAATGAGGCGAAGCAAAAAACTCTAGCTCAGATTCTTCAATTCGAAGCAAAAACGCTGGCTCAGATTCGAGCCTTTCCTCCTCCTTCTCGTCTCTCCCTGTTTCACGCGTTCCTCCTTGTTGAATCACGGGTCCTTCCCTGTTGAAAAAAGCTTCAAATAACTGTAAGATTCGAGCCTTCCACTCGTCCAGATTCCGAGAATCTTCAGCTGAATCTCGTCGTCCAGCTTTTCCAGATCTTCGGCTGAACTCGCGATCTCTTGCTAAGATTTGCAGTGATTCCTCTCCGTCTCGTCAAATCAGGGCTAGAGATTCCCGCTGCAAATCGTCCTCACCAGCCGAAGCACATGCTCTTCTCGTCTTCAAATAGCCGGTGTCGCTGGTTGAAGACGCCACATGCTTCGCCTATCGTCAGTCCGTGAGTTCATCAGCCTCTTCGTGCCCTCAGTCGATCGGCCCAAGATCCTCCTTCAGGTTTGATTTCAAGATGATTTTGATTTGGAGTTTGATTTCTGGAATCCTGAAATTTGCTTTTGAGTTTGATTTTGAGTTCCTGTCTCGCTGGTTCTTTCTCTGTGCTGTGGCTATTTTGCTTTCTCCGGATCTGTTTTCTGTGAATGTTACTTGTTGATGCAATTGAATTTTGGAATTGAAATTGTTGCTTCCTGAATTCAAATCCTGAATCTTTTACATTCTCTGTGCTTCTAGTCTCTTGTGCATTTGACCTCTAATGCTTCTTCCAAGTAGAAGAATGAACATTGTTGTGTCATTAAAATAATAGGTGAAAAGGTTATGTTGTAGCGGTTGTGCTGCGAAAGCATATCCAAGTTGTCATTGACTGGATGTTAAAGTATAATGACATTGACACCCACCTTTATGTATGTAATGCGTGTGCATTTTGTGTGTGCATGTGTGCAATTTGTTTGTGTCTATCAGTATGCTTAATTGCTTTTATTTATGAGAATCAAATATGAACAATTAAATATCCTGTTAGCTTCCAACATACTATTTCTTCTGATTTTTTTTATCCCGTTATCTTCTTTGATTGTGTATAAGCAGCTGATGACATAACTTATTTCAATACATAGATATTGTTTTAATTAATTGTTAAATTAAATTTCATTGATTTGATTATGAATGCTGTCATTGTGCTAGGGGCTGGTTTTTGTCTGATACCTTGTTAATGTTAGAATCTTATCGTATGGAATTAAGGTCATAATTCATAACTCAAAAAAAATGGGAAACTCAGGAAGGAAAAGCATAGTTTGTCGGTATACATTGGGGGAGGCATTTTGATTGCCTGCTGATCTCCAAATAGCAGAAGGTTGTGTTACTCTCTTTATCGAAGCCGTCTGATGCATCCATCATTTTTCCTAACATTTTTTTTCATGTTTATTTCACTTTCCTATAATTTCTAATTGCCACAAAATTTTCTCACTTATCAGGGAAATATTACTTGGTCGATGCTGGCTATCCAACACCAGTTGGATATATTGGTCCGTATAGACGTGAACGTTATCACCTTCCACAATTCAGGCGACAACCGGGATTTCGAAATCCTAATGAGTGCTTCAATTATTATCATTCAAGTTTGAGGTGCACTATAGAAAGGACATTTGGAGTCTGGAAGAATAGGTTTAATATATTGTGAAATATGCCCTCTTATAGCTTTGAAACTCAAACCTACATAGTTTGTGCGACAATGGCTATACACAATCTCATCCGGAGATTTTCGAGTTCTGATGTGGAATTTCAACAAGCTGACCAAGGAGATTTGGGTGATGAAGATGAAGATGATGATGATCCACTTGATGAGGGCGCCTCATCAAATATCAACACATTATCGGCACCACAAATGAATCATCTTCGTGATAGGATCAGAGAGAAACTTGTCAGGGATAGCAGTACGCATAACAATAGGAGAAATTAATGTATTATTTTATAAACAATTTTATCAATTAAATATATTTAATTAAGGTTTTTATCGTTTTTTTATATAATATTTAATTTTTTGCCAAATTAAAATTAAGATTAAAATTTCCATTAATTCAATATATATAACTAATATGTATATGTAGTTTCAATATGATTTATGTCCTTTTCAGTCATTTTCCATCTCAACTGACTTTTCAAATAATAATCCAAACACACCTCAGTTAGAAAAAAAGCCACTTTTGTAAAAAGCCAAACACGCAATCCAAACACACATCAGTTAACTTAACCCGACTTTTTTCCTATCTGGCTTTTATAAAAGTCAGATAGCTTTTAAGCTACCGCTCCTACCGCCAACCCAAACAGGCCCATTGATGATTTGAGTGGTTGGAGCCACATGGCCGTGTCCCTCAAAATTGATTGTTTGGTTCAGTGTATATTCTCTGTCTTTTCTCTGTTTCATGTGTCTCTCTGATTAGAACCAGAGGCCCAGAGCCAATAATATTAAACTTAAAAGACGCTGCTTCTTGTTTTAATATCATTAAAATGGTAACAATGAACGTTAAAGTGACTTTCGAGGACCAAACAGTATAACTCTTCAAACTCACGTAATTAAAAGCATACATTCTGGATCCATGGATCTTTAAGTTTGCTTCATTTAATTTTAATTTAATCAACTTTATATTCTCAACGATCCATGCTTCAAAATTAAAATAATATGAGAAATTTGTCTCGCGCAAATTGGCCAAACAAAATTTCAAAGCCTCACATCAATTTAGTATTAAATATGAGAAAAATGACTTTCTGATGTCATATTAGTGAAATAAAAAATCATTTAATGGTAGAAGATTATCTGTACAGATTAAACAGTTTAGTGAAATCCATTATTTAGTTTTGAGGTCAAACAATTATTCGTATATGAATCAAAGTTTTGAGAATTCTTCACAATATATATATATATATATATTAAAAAAACATTACATGCATGCTTGTTTTAGTTTTATAGAAATGCTCTTATGATTTACGAAAGAATTAAACCCTTTAATGTAAAGTTTTGGATTGATATTTTACAATATTGTTTATCTTTATTATTCCAATCCTTGCGCCAAAGAACTAAACATACAAAAAACATTATTCCTTCCACCCCATTGTGGGAAGTTAGAAAGGGTATACCTTATTGAAACATGAGGAGTGGTGGGGGTTTCACTGATTTTCCCTTAAAAAAAATCTATATCTGTATAAAGTTAAAAAAAATAATAATGATAATAACAAATAATATAGGTGCGTATTCTTCAGTGGCATTCTGGAGGCATGACTTTGTACCTGGGTTTATCATTACAATAAGAGTAAAACATGAGTTTCCTTCTTGCCCAATCCATGGCTGCAATCTGCTGCTGAGACAGCTTAGAGAACTCAGGTCCATTTGCAGGGTCCAAGCCTGAAGAACTTGAAGAAGATTGTGGGCATGTAGTAGTAGAAGAAGATGAAGAAGAAGAAGCTGATGATGATGATGATGATGTTTCTGAAGGATTTGAAACCACACAACCACTTAATTCCATTTCAGTGAAAGAAGCAACAAATGGAGCATACTTATAATTCACTGGGTATTTCCCTCCATGTGTTGCCCAATCTGATGCGTCCCATATTGTTGCATAAACCGACATTGGCTTTGATGGGTATATAGAAGGATATGAATTACTGTGGATGAACTCTCTCACTGGAATATTGTCCACTAAAAACCTGAAATTAAATATTCATGTTAAAAAGGATTTTAGCAAATTTAAAAAGAAGATTCCTATTTCTTCTTTAATTTAGCTAACTTGATTAATGGAATATGATAAATTAAGTGGCTTACACTGTGTGATAGCTGTTCCATAAGATACTGTAGTGATGGTGCTCCTTTGCGGGGTCAAACCAGAGATAGAACTTCTCTTCTCTTCCAGTGCTTACACTTCCATTTGCATACAAATTGGTTTGAATAACCCAATCGTTTCTCTTGTCATGTCCCAGAAGCTCAATATCAATCTCATCATGGTTGTGAGGGAACTTATCTGCATTTGACAACTGATATATTTCCTCTTGTAAGATAACCATATGAATAAGATTTGGAAGATTTCAATCCTCAGCAGGTTTTGATGAAAGATGAAGAAGCAGGTACTGAAATTGAAACACTAATCAGACACTGAAATTTCAAGTGTCATGTTCATGAGGACATGAGCAAGGAATTGAAGCTTACATAGAAGGCTACTACAACACCAGATGAAAGACCAGCAGGTAGTTTGATGGCTGCACTGAAGAATCCATAGTAGTATCTGCCTTGTGAGACCAAACCAGAGCCTGAAAAGCAAAAACAATCAAAAGGGTATCATAAGAACCTTCTAAAGACTCTAACTTTATTGTTAATACAAGAGCATCATCACACACACACACATATATATTCATGTCCAAACGTACCTGAAGTCTTGTTAAGAGCCAGAGTGGCCATGGACCCATTATTGAGATACTGAATATTTGAGGCACCAAAGGACTTAGAAAACCCACGATCAATTGGAACACGAGGAAAAGAACTAGTCAAAGGTGTGACATTTGGAGGAGTATAAACCCTTCTATATGAAGAAACCTCAAAGGCAAAGCAGAGGATTGAAAATAGAGCTGAGAATAGAAATTTTTGCGACAAAAATGCCATCTTTAGAATAATAGTATACAGAGATGAAGAGAAACAAATGGAGTATCTGGGGTATATATATTGAGGGTGGGTTTGAAAGGATCGTTATCTTGTGCTTAGTTGTTTAATAGCTGGCTATTCCTTTCTTAGTTTCGGCTTTTGATGTGTGCTTTGGATCTGCAAGGCAATGATCAAGAGAGTCATGTGCGTTGATTTATTTGAGGTTTGGCTTGTGGGGTAGCCCTAAAGTTATAGGAACATGGACCGGACATTCAATGAAAATGCAGGTAATACACAGTAACATCCATTGTATGTCTCATTTTCTAAGTAGATGTTGTCTCTTGTATATCTCAAATGGCCAATTAGAGTGCAGATAGGCTTGTTAGTTAGAAACGCGTTAGTTAGCTTTTGATTGATTTTGAGAGAGACTCCAATTTGCACAAAAGAACAAAACAAGACAATGAGGGAGACAAGCAGCTGATTGTGAAGTCATCAGTGTTTCCATATTTAGTTGATACTAAACAATTGAAATCCAAAATCAAATAACTAAGGTTCTATTTGAATTAAAGAAAATGTAGGAAGGGAAAGGAAGGGAAAATTTATTGCCACTGACATGCTTGATTCACATTGGAAAAAAAAATGGGTTCATAGAAAAATTTTTGTTTGGTTTTAAAAAAATGAGACAAGAGATATTTTGCCCCTAAGTGAAAAACATTATTTTAAACTCCATGAGAGCTGCGAACTAACAACATTGTTGCTCACCTACTATATATAACGCTTGAAACAAGTGCACCTAGTGCAAGGGAAGATGGCCGGCCAAAGGCCATTGGAAAATGAAATTTGGCGGGAAAATGACAGAGGATGGAGCTGCAGACAGTGGTTTTTGCGAAGGAAATGGACCTCAATCTTGCGCTAGGACCCTTGAAGCAAATGAGGTGCTTGTTGATTTGCTAGTCGAGATGGCATTCAGAGGTGAACAAATGGACGAGAAACGCGTCACACCTGATTATTTGGTTTTTCTAGAACTAAAGATTGAAGAAAGGCTTCCCAAATATGGCTTCAAAGGGAACAATGACATCTTCCATTGCCTGAAGATACTGAAGATAAAACAGGTGACAATGTTTGATATGTTGTATGTGGCAAAGGGGCATAATTTCATGTGAGACTATGCCACAGATTCATTTGTCGCCAATAATGATGTGGGGGAAGCATATGTTGTTGTAAGTTCCTTAATTTAGCTTGTTTTGGGACCTATTGTTAATGGACCGGTCACTATTAACTCTTTAATTTATAGGTGAATTGCAGAGTTTCCATCTACAAGACCAAGCCTTTCAAACACTTTAGGATTTGTGCATTTTGTTCAACATGAGAGGAACGGTGGGATAGAAGCTTGGTGATGTTTGTGTAGGTTGGAGGAGGAGAAGATGGGTTCGAGTGTGCTATTATTAGGTCCGCTATTGAATAACTTGTATTTTTGTTTAATTAAGGTTATGCTATGCAAAACCATGGAGAAATGGATGGATGGATGTATCTATAATGTGCTATGTTTTTAATTATCAATGCCAAACTTGCATTGTTTGTAATGTAATCTATTTTCACTTCTTAACCATGGCCTACCTACGACGTGCATTTAGTTACGAATAGTGAACTCCATTTGAAATAATGAGGTCGTTAATGTGTGCAAGTTGTTGGTACATGCTAGTTAATAAGTATTGGTGGATCTATTTTTAATATGCTATGTTAGTCATTTGTATCCTCTACATACCCATCGCATGTACATGGGAAGTGGTGGTGACCATGGGCAAGTGATGGTTACATTAGGGTTAAGATGAGTTTGCAATCGTTGTTGCCCACAGCATGCCCATGAGCAGCTTGTGGTTCAATTATTTAGGGCATGGTTGTGACCATGCCATATGCTACAACCATAACACACCCACGATGTGCATATGGTTTCAAAAGTGCAAGTAACTTGCGTTGGAGTGAATTTAGCCACGCCATTTGGTGGGCATGTTATAGTAATGTCAAAATAAATGAAAGGCGAACCAAAGATAAACTGGAAAAAGTGCAAAGCAAAAACACTAAAATGTTCATTTTAGTTTAATATTAAAACAAAACATAAGCTACGAACTATAATTAACAAAAACAATGACTACACTTGTAATCTAAAACACCTAATCATCTTTGGGATCTTTTGAGGAATTTTCCATGTGCTACTCATAAGTTGAAGGGGTGGAGGAAGGTTGATGTCATGAACTGGAGCAAATGGCCTAGACAGAGCAAGTGGCAGAGAGTACACAACTATTGTTGTTGGGGTGCTTGCCTTTGCATCCATCGAACTTGAGGCAGTAGGAACCGTTTGTAGGGGGCTTTTGACACAGGTGGATGAATGAGTACCTCAACCAGTTCAAATGCTAGATTAACAACATTCTTAGCTGTTGCAATGATGAGTGAATGACATGGTGAGTGGCTTAAGAAGGTGCGTATGGGACCAAGTCAATGCCCTGTGACCTCGCCAATGGTTAGGGCATTGACTTGGTTCGAACAAGGAAAATTAGATTATGAAGTAGGAAACAAGCCACGATATATCTATTATAAATCTTGACTAGGTAGAATGAAGGGCTTCAGAGGATTACCCATCTTAACTTCAGAATGCCAAAGCACCCTTCAATCACAATATATGAAAGCATTCCGCTGAGGTTTGGGATTGCTCCACTAATTTAGGTGGTGATGTTGGCCTCGATAGGGCACAAGGAATCCCTCACTATTAGTGTAACCAACATCAATTAAAGAAAGATAAGAAGTCAAAACCCAAAACAATGATGTTTAGAAGTATCACTTTGAATCTAGATTTTACATAAAATATCATACCATAAACATTTTTGTCATTTCAATTTTGATTGTTTTTTCTTTGCAAGTTCTTCAAGAGAGCCCCGTAATAATTGTAAAGCCGCTGACATGTAACTTGAAGGTCTTGTGTTTCAAATTTTAAAAACAACATTTATGTTTACAGTCTAAAGGGAAAAGATTCTATACGTCTATCCCCAAATTTTACCCGATAGAAGCTTTGCACACTGGTCTGCACTTATTTAAGTGTACTTTAAATAATCCCCAATTAGATTATAGATTACACACAACCATTTAAGAGTTACAAGTCCCAATGTTATTGGGAGATTAAAGAAGATGAAAGTTATAAAATAGTAATTTTTGGGTGCGAATGTGTAATTTGAGAAGAAAGTATTATGCAGAAAGAGACCGTTAGAAGGCAGATCAGAACTAAATAGATTAATAAAGAGAGAGAATCAAGAAAGTGAACCTAGAAGCTTAAGTATTTAATAATTAGTTTGATTAAGAAAAGGGTTTAACTTTGGTAATGAGGAAGCAAAGTGGCATACTGTAGCGTGACAAGGACCTAATCTGCCAGGACCAACTTAGCTGGCAATCCGAAGCAAGTAATAATATAATGACAATGACGAACAAAACAAAAGAGACATCAGAATCGGATGCAATTTAATGCACCAGAACGCATTAACGTTTAAAAGGTCGTGGAGGTCACAGGCAATAATCATCATCTTTATTCCTCATGTCACTGTTCATTCATCTATATTAATTACTCCATCATATTTTAAATATAAGACATATTTGATTTTTTTTAGAAGTTAGAGAAATTAAATAAAGTATTTAATTATATTATATGCTCTGTATCTTATATTATACCATCATCATAAATATAGGATAAAGTAAACTTTGTCCTATATTGAAGATTAGAGACTCGAGCGAAAAAAAAGATCGGAGAAAACAAATAATTTATTAATCAAACTAATTAATTTAAAAAATATATATAAATACAAATATTTTAAAATAATTTTACTAGTTTTCATAATCTCTAAAAAAAATCAACTTTATTACGGATTGTGTGAGGGAGGGAGAGACACCCACGTATTGCATGTTTGTTTTTCAGGTGGTGATTGAGGAGAACAGTAAGGACGAGACCGATCGGTATTGCGTGCATAAGTTTGGTTGGAGACTGAGTTGGGGGGTCCACAAGTATGTCCATTTTTGCAAATTGGTTTGAAAGCTAAAGAAAGAAGGACGTCCCTGGGATCTGATCCCTTCTGTCTCCATGTGTTTTTTCCTGTAAAATTCGTTTTCAATTCTCAATACTATTTGATCCACTCTGAGATTTTTTTTTATTTTTTTTTACAATAAGAAAAAATACACTTGTGATCTCTTAATTTTGATATAATTGTATTTTTGTTTCTAAAATTTTAATTATCCGGTCATTTTTATTTTTATACACGCAAAAAATTAAGATGAATCATATTATTTTAAATTATAAATAACACAACTTATTATTTGTTTTATATTTATATTTATTGATTACATTGAAAATAAATAAATAAAACTCTTTTTTTATAGGAAAATTTTAGAAAAGGGATTAGATTCACCCACAATTTAATGGCAAGGCAAAATCTCTATTTCTCCTATGTGATGTAAATGTTGGGCACGACAAGCCATCTATTATTCTTAATGGCTGTTAAATAAAATTCAAAGGCAAAAGTGTCCAACCCAACGCCTTGACCGACGTAGGGATCAAACCCCCTCCCTTAAGATGAGGAAGACCGACCCCCGCGCCAGTTAAACCCAAGAATGAGAGGTTTTTTTGTTTTTTTATAACAAAAAAGTTTTGGAAATGTTCGACACCAGTCCCCTACCAAGGCCAGGGTATGGCCCCGGGCAATATGAGCACTTACTGGAAACTTATGAGATCGCTTACCAAAGGAGTCCCAGTGACGGCAGAAGGGATCGAACCCATAATCCAAAAGCTTAGTTCTGGATCTCTTACCATCATTGCCAACTCTCATTCGCGTTTTGTTTTTTTTTTGTTAATTGAATCAAAGACGAAAGGTAATAAATAAAACTCGTCTTTCTTTTGGTCCTCATCCACTTGTCTGACAAAAAAGCCCATTAATACAGGTAAGCATGATGGGTAAGTTAATGGGCCGTTGTTTTCAAAATGGGCAACGATTCAGTTCATGGGCAACCCTGCGATGAAATGTCAGCATCTCTCGCTGACAGGGGATGGATCAAAAGGAAGCAAATTCAGATTTGAATTCTTACTGAAAGCTGTGCCCATATTTTTTTTTTATACAAGGCGAAGGGAGGGGAGATCAAACCTAGAATCTAAGAGAGGAAATAAATCTCAATACCACTGCACTACAAGTAGTGTTGGTGCTGTGCCCATATTTAATACACGAAAGTGTCAATGTTGTTTAGGTGCCATGTTAGTTAGTTTGATGAGAGAAATAGAATCTTCGCCCAAATAGTCACAAGTTTGAACGACATGAGAGTTGAAACAGAGTAAAGAAAATTTAAGGGTTAAGGTGTAAAAATATGCATGAACTTTTTCCCAAGAGTAAAAATACACATATGCCTTTTTTATGAGTAAAAATACACATGTGGTTACCATTTTTGTATAAAAATCACATCTTACCGTTAAGTCACTATTTACCATGATGAGAGAGAAAGAGATGAGGTGAACAGTAACTTAACGACGGTAAACAATGACTTAACGGTGGGATATGACTTTTGCATCAAAATGGTAACTACATGTGTATTTTTACTTCTAAAAAAAGTATATGTGTATTTTTTCTTCTGGAAAAAAACCTATATGTATTTTTACACCTTAACCTAAAATTTAACATTTAAAAGTACTTCAATCATGATTGCCATAAGGATAGTTCTCTCATAATATATTTAACATTCGAAAGTGCACTGATCAGGGTGAAAAATTTTCTACTTGTATATTTTATTGACTCGAAAGATGTCATATATTTTTATACATACAAAGTACTAAACTAATAGTACTCTACATGATTTCATACACAAAAAGTATCGATATTAAAATTCAGCTTCTTCTTAGCAGTAATAATATTTTCAAATATGACTTTTAATAATTTTTCCTTAACATATTTTAATTTAAATTGGCCAAATATTTCATATAATATTTTAATTCATCAATTTTTTTTTGGGCTAATCACATCTATCTTCCTTTAGAAACAACATTATTTAAGACATTGTCAGAAAATTAAATATGCACACATCTTTTAGTAAAAATTTAAACTTTGATTTTTCATATTGTGGTGGACTATTTTCTATTAGAAACAGTCTTATTTGGTTCCCACTCTGTTGTTACTTTTTATCAATTGGTTTTTTTTTTTTATACGAAAAAGTTTTGGAAGGGTTCAACACTAGTCCCCTACTAAGGCCAGGGTAGGCCCCGGGCTCTATGAGCACTTACTGGGAATTTACGAGATCGCCTACCAAAGGAGTCCCAACGACGACAGAGGGGATCGAACCCACGACCCAAGGGCCTAGTCCTTGACCCCTTACCATCTGTGTCAACTCTCTTTGGCTCAATTGGGTTAATTATTAGTTAATTGCTTTCAAGTTTTTTGGCCCAAACATTGACTGCTTTAAGTTTCAAAATAGTTCTCTTTTTGTATGATTCTTTGGTACATGGTATGATGTTTCAATGTGCTTATATTTTACCAAAAAAATAATTGAACTAAATAATTTTATATGGGCCAACCTAGCCCAGTTGTAACAGGCTAAAAAAATCCAGCCCATATTCTTTTTTTAAAAAAATGATTTTTATGATATTGTAGTCGGCTAGTTGCCTCTAACCTAAGAGCTCGTTTTTCTCAGAGTACCTAGCGTGAAGCGTTCAGGCGGCGGTTTCGTAGCTTCACCGGGATAGACACTCAGACCCTGTCGTGCTCGAGCGTGAGAGGCTGAGTGGGGAAGTTTCTTGTTGAAGTTTTTCTTCTTCTTCTTCTTCGTCGTCGGCCTACGCAGGTGAGTTCTTTTTTATTCTTAGTTCTGTTACCTCTTTGTTCTTTTGTTCTTTTTATTTTTTTAATATTAGTACGAACATCGACGAATTAAGAACATCCAAATGAGGAAAACAAAGTATTGGTTGGGAATACTCTGTTTCGAATCTCCTCCATGATTCCGGAACTCCATTGTTAACCTCTTTCGTTCTGTTGATCTTCCTGTCACATATGTTTGTCTCCTACTTTGTTCGTTCTTGACTATTTGTATCCACAAAATTTCAAGAAATCAGTTAGTCCTGTGACTCATTTTTGATATTTTGATTACAAAAAACTTCTATCCGAAATTTGATAATTGAAATATCCTTAATGCTTCCGTCGTGATGTATAAACTATATTGCCTGGCAGCCTGCAGGATCAGAATCAGTTAAAATAATTAAAAAAAAATCAATGTCTTGATTAGAACCCAAAGGAAGTCACATGGTATGTATTTGGGAGCTTGAACTAAATTCAGTCCCAATGGAATTAATGGTGGCGCAAAAACCTTAAAAGAAGACAAACCACAAAGATTTCAAGCTCTATAGAGGCTCAGAAATTGGAACTCCTTGTTAATTGGAGCTGTTTAGCTGGGAGTTGAAGGTAGGAAGGAATGGTGTTGAGGAAGGGGTATAAGTTGATACGGGTATTAGTTGACATTCGTGGCCGATAACATGACTAAAATCTATTACTGCATCAGTATTGAGGGTTTTTTGATATGCCATCAAATGTGATTGTGCAGTAATTTATTTATTTATTTTTTTCTTACTTTTTTGGCGGGGAAGAACCCATACAAGAAGCCATTGAAATTGCTGATGTTGTGGATTTGATGTCTCAACTTATACTTTATTGTGTTTCTTTTGTAGGTTCTAAATTTAACTTCATTGTGGGTAGTGCTTGAGACGGTTGCAACATGCAGTCTAACGAGGCATCTTCTTCCATGGAAGTTGAGGCTGTCCCATCTGAACCCAAAGCTTTGCCCCCGAAGCCTAAGTTTGAGCCTTTGAAACCTCATGAGATGTCTGATGGTCAAGTTCAGTTCCGCAAGGTTTCTGTTCCACAACACCGTTATACTCCTCTCAAGAAAGCCTGGATGGATATTTATACTCCAGTGTATGAACAGATGAAAATTGACATCCGTATGAATTTGAAGGCTCGGAAGGTGGAGTTGAAGACCAGACCTGATACACCTGACATTAGTAACCTGCAAAAATGTGCTGATTTTGTACATGCTTTCATGCTGGGATTTGATGTCATAGACACCGTGGCCCTCCTACGGTTAGATGAGCTCTATGTCGAATCTTTTGAGATAAAGGATGTTAAAACACTTAGAGGGGACCACTTGTCTCGTGCTATTGGAAGATTATCTGGTAAAGGTGGTAAAACGAAGTTTGCGATTGAGAATGCAACAAAGACAAGGATTGTGATTGCTGATACCAAAATTCACATATTAGGATCTTTTTCTAACATTAAGATAGCTAGGGACTCTCTTTGTAGCCTGATCTTGGGGTCTCCAGCTGGTAAGATATACTCAAAACTTAGAGCAGTTACTGCTAGACTGGCTGAAAGGTTTTGATCTTCTTTTAGTCAAGACATTGTTGGAGCTTTTTTCTATTCTATTGTTTTTTTTTTTTTTTGTCATTGATATCAACCGTGATGAAGAATATTTACTGGAAGGAAGCTGTTCATCGAATATGTACCTTGTTCAGTTTTGGATGTCTTGGTTTCAGCTATATGTCAAATATGAATTAAAGATATAGATTGAACACGATTGCTGTTAGTTAGTTTTGCTTGTAAGCTTTATGTCTCTTTCACCATTGGATTAGAAGTTTGCCAGCTGATGATAATAGTGCCTTTCGGTCTTGAGGACGAAACTACATTTGTGTCAACAATCTGATGAAAACATGGATGTCATATATTGAGATTTAGATTTAGGTGTGTTCTTTTTTCTGATGGAGAACAACAATTTTGCTGCTGGAGAATTGCAAAAAGTGGTACTATCATTGAATTTGTGATACCATCATTTTCCTGAGATTTATAAAACCCTTGATGTGTGTGCCCTCAGGCTTTGTTTAGGAGTTTGGAAGGGAGGGAAAGAAAGGAAATTGGATCCTCTCATTAGCCTACTTTTTCATTATCTCTCTTTATCTAATCTAGAGCGTTGATTGAGAAAGTGAGAGAAAAGTTAGAGTGATAGTGTATTGATTGGACAGACATGATTTAAAACTATAAAAGATAATGAGAAAAGGATAATGAGAGAAACCCAACCCGAAAGAAAGGGAATGCAAGGAGTTTGAAGGGGAGGGGAAGAAAGGGAAATAGAGGATATTTTTTCTTCTTATTTGGGAGTTAAAAAAATAGTAAGAGAAGAAGACGAAGGATTAATAAATTATTTTTACTATTTTATCTTTTTCTTTAAAAGTTAATATAATTATTATACTTTACAAATAAATTTAAATTTAAGTTTTCTAAAAAAATGTTTATGTAATTTTTATATTCAAAAAATATTTTCCCCTAAAAATATTTTCTCTCTCTAAAAAATATTTTCATGTTCATTCCAATGATAGAAAAAAAATCTAAAATAACGAGAGTGTTTTATTTGAACAAGGATAAAAAAGTAATTAATTTATTTTCTCTCTCAAAACCCCTTATATGGGGAAACTTTATTTTTTAAAAGAAAGAGGGTTTTAAGGAATTTATAAAAATCTTTAATTTTCTCCCCTCCTATTTCAAAATTTGTAAATAAGAAAAGAGACTACCAAAATTCTCTATTTCCTTTCCCTTCAAAAATGAACTCTCAAACGGACCCTTGAGTCTAGCTTGCAACAACCTTTGAACCGTAAATACGTTTTTGAATTTGTATTTTGTCATCAATGATTTCTAATATCCCGTGAAAATGCGATTCCTAATATTTAATTGTGAAGTAATCACAATAATTACTATTATGCTATTCTGTATTGAACTTGACGAAATATGAATTTGATGTCAAGTATGGTTATTACAAAAATTAGACCGATAAATTCAAATTACAATCTTCCATCACTCATACTTTTTATAGTTTTTTTTTTTAAAAAAAAATCTATACGTGGAAAATTAATCCACGTGGTGTTTGATAAGGATACATTTAACCCTTCTATAATAATAGATAGAATAAGTAATAGACGTGTATTACCTCGTTGCCATTTACTAGTCCTCTATTATTGATTTTTTTCTATATAAATGTGGAATAAAAAATGTAATAATTTTTAAAATAAAAATTGTAAAGTAACAAACTTTAGCTAAATCTTATAGATCAAATTTTTTTAAGAAAATTATTTTATAATTTTAAAGATTTATTATTGAATTTAAAATTATGGGTAGGTAATTTAATTGATTATATTTACATTTTTTTTCTGATTTAAAGAGTTTCCATGTTTTTAAGAAAAATTTGTATTATTTTATTGAATGACTCCTTTTAAATAGAAGAGGGTGTTGTATTTTTCTTAAAAAAAATGGCAGATTTCAAGGTGATGTAACTGCAAGAGGTGAAGATAGGAAAAAATCAATTTTGGCAAGAATAAGTTCTTCGCGATCTAAAACTCGTACTCCACAAAAAAAAAAAAAAAAAAAAAATTAAGTGCAATATTTCAGCAAATTCTTCCTACCCGATATGATTTGGGTAATTTCTTTTACTGTTTGTTGTATTTTAAATTTGCCTTTAAATAACTAATAAAGAGAAGTTTTCTTGATTGAGAAATAGAACTTAGTGTCCTAACTTTCCCTTTACCCTCTTGATACTTTTCTGATACTAGTATCAGAGTAGTAGAGGAAACAATTGTGTTTCACAAGAATTAAGATACTTATTTTCGTTTTTTCTTTTTTTTTTCCCTATAATTGATCAGCTATTTCTATGTTTGCTGATCATTATGTGAGTCATCCCTTATTTTATACCTTCAGGCTTTTTTTTTTTTTGAAAACTTGAATTTTACTATTTTATAGTAATTGTCTGTTTGATTTATCATTCTTTTATATACTATTTCTAAATATTTCTAAACTTGATACATATTACATGATCTAAGATTGTTGTATGCGCAAGCATCTATAAGAGACTAATAATGATTAGCTATTTTTTTCTTAACACATCTTTACCAAAAGTTTAAGGATGTTGATTCTTTTAACACCCTAGCAATGCTTTCATATCAAACTCTCAGTGATGGTAAAAGTCACAAAGCAGCTTCAACATTCTCCAGGCACAGAATCAGGGAAAAGCTATCTGGTTTCTTTCCTAATTTGTAAACAAAAAGTCTTGCTTTTGGTTTTTTAAACTCTCTATAATAATCTGCAATATTTCTTTTTAGGTGGTGATCACAATTTATCTAACTAGTCATTTCAGCATGGTATGTTTTATAGTGCTATCCAATCAAATGGTTCTAAGTCTAGGAAGGTGCGTATGTAATATGTTCTTTATTCTTTGCCATGTAAGTCACAATTTCATTTCTAGTGTGTTGATGATCTGTGTACTCTTAATATTATTGGTTAAATATACGTGATAGCTAATATATAGCATGATTTAAACAGGAGTAGCTCATTCTTTTTTATGAAGAGGATTGTGTATTTAGTCCTTCCATTATAAATATAACATATCTATGTTAGAATTTTATCTGAAATAATTTCTTACACCAATATCAAAAAAGTCTGATACCGAGATCAAAAGAGTAGGGGTAACATTATATATTTCATAAGATATCCTACTATATTCTAACCGTTTATTTATTAATTAGTTAAAGAAGACTTTTAGTATAAACAAAGTATTAGCGAACTCCTAAGATGACTTGTGAAATGCAAAATGTTCTTCCTACTTTGTGATACCTTTATGATACTGGTGCCTTAACTTTCCCCGTACTCTTCTGATATTAGTATCATACTTTTTTTATACCAATATGAGAGACGTAGATGAACAACATTGTGCGGCACATAAATTAGGATACTTATTATTTTATTTTTTATAGTTGATTAGTTATTTATATGTTTGTTGATTATTTTGTTAATCCTCTCTTGTTTTATACTCTCAAGTTATTTTTTTTGTTGGAAACTTGAATTTGTAGTAATTATCTGTTTGATGGATCATTCTTTTATATATTAATTTTTGAAGTCGGTACATATAATTTGATCTGAGTTCATTGTATGTCCAAGCATGAACTAATAATGTCTAGCTATCTTTTTCTTAACACATTTCTATAAAGAAGCTTAAGGATGTTGATTCCTTTGATGCTCTAGCAATGTTTTCATTTCTAAATTTCCTAATGATTATAAAAGTCATAAAGCAGCTTTTACATTCTCTATATAGAATTGAGGAAAATCTATCAGTTTCTTTCCAAACTTGTAAGAGAAATGTCTTGCTTATAGTTTTTTAAACCCTCTATAATGTTAATATTTTTTGTGTTTTGACATTAATTTGCGGACCTAACTAGTCATTCCAACATTGTTGGCTCATTTTATAATTATATACATTTTTTTTGGTCACTAGATATGAATTTCTTAATGTTGGTTATGATTAGTTTTGATGATGTCTTATATAGATGTCATTATCTAGAGCAAAAAGTTTATATCATAAAGTTTATACCATATACATTGACTAATTGCTACATTTAATGTAGATTTGTTCATGTGGAGAAAGAACAAGAAAAGAGAAGAAATAAAGAGTTGATTCATGGAGAATAATCAAGAAGAAAGAAAAAAGAACTTGCTGAATAAACTAAGAAAATCATTATACAAGTTCTTAGTTTGATTCTAGAAGTCTTCATGATTAAATGAAAGTTAGAACAGCTCAATTCAGAGTTAAAACAAACATATATCAGGTTTTGGATGAGCAAAATCGAGCCAGATACTTAAAAGTCAAGTTTACTGCATTATTGGAAGTGATCTGCCTCTGGATTATGAGAAAACTCGAGTTTAGGACACAAAACTCGAGTTAGTCACTTAATGACTCGAGTTTGTAAAGTCTTCAGCAACTCTGGCGTCTTTGGATCATCAAAACTCGAGTTAGCCAATGTAAACTCGAGTTTGAAACTTAAAACTCGAGTTAGTCACTTAATGACTCGAGTTTAGCAAGCTTTCAGCAACTCTGTCCAACTCTGTTTCATGATCAGAACTGGCGACCTCTGGTAATTCGATGATATCTCCCAAACTAGAGATCGGTTTAAGTTGAAATCAATTTTGTATGAAACTAGACATCCAATGCGTCATCTTGACAAAGTTTCATGCCCAAAGAAGCTGAGATGAGAGAGCTATGAATTTCAGAAGTTGGAACAGGAATTCACGCCACACAGCAGACCAAACTTCAATGATTTGAGTGTATCTCACAATCTACACATCAGAATGAGCTAAAATCGATGGCATATGAAAGTAGACTCACATACCTTTCCAGAAACATAAAGATCATGGAAAACAAAGATCAAATGAGTGAGATATGATCTTCGAAAGTTGACTATAAATTCAAGATGCTGCAAAAACGCTGGCAAAGAACAACCTTCATTCATCAGATCATAACTATCAGAATACAGTGAGTTTGGAGCTGATTCTTCTTGCAATGGAAAGAAGACTTAAAGAGCTTTATGGAGATAGGTACTGGATTCCAGGGATTGATCTTTATCAGGTCAGAAAGCAAAGAACTTGTGAGAAGGATATTTGACTGAGCCATGGAGAAGAAAACTCGAGTTTGTGTTAGCAAACTCCAGTTTTGAGACTTGACAGAAAGATATTCAATTTTACATAAAAGCCAAACTCGAGTCTGCATAGACAAACTCGAGTCTGTACAGACACATAAATAAATCCAAAATTTTCACATTAAGCTAAACTCTAGTTTGCAAATCAAACCTGAAGTCTGGAAGATACAGAGAGCACTCAGAATCCCAAGCAAGCCAAACTCGAGTCTAGATTCCCTAACTCGAGTTTAGACCAAACAGAAAGGAACCCAGAAAACTCAATAGACTCCCAAACTCTAGTCTGGCCTTCCAAACTCCAGTTTGCACTTGACCCAGATAAACCACAAATATTTCAGTAGTCACTGAAACTCGAGTTTGCTTCCCAAACTCGAGTCTGGATCATACAGAAAGATCATCCATTTTGGCTACACTACAAACTCAAGTCTCTGACCCTAAACTCCAGTCTGAAGACTCTGGGAATAAGGCTAAGTCTTCTTTGCTTATCCCTAAACTCGAGTCAGTCACTAGTTGACTCGAGTCTAGGAGCAGGACCAAAATTCCATCCTAAGTTTAGAGCCCGATAGTTCTCTCTGTAAAAGCCAAATTCGAGTTAGCTTTTACAGACTGCAAGTTTAGACCACTAATCAACAGACATGCTTTCTGGATGAACCCCAAACTCGAGTCTGGAAGAACAAACTCGAGTTTGCATCGGGGATTTTGAAAAATCAAATGATGTTGATCTGCGAAATCTTAATGGGTCTTCCTGAAATTATTTCCTCATATGATATTATTGTTTCTAATGTCCTTGATGAAGTTTTGAGTGTTTTTCAGATAAGGTTTAGCCAAGATCAAGGTGAGATCAAGATCCAGGATAAATGCATTAAATGACGAACCTAGAACAGGCCTGATCCTTCTCCCTTATCCCAGATGTTCAGCTCAGACCATTGTAACTCATAAGAATCATCTCAAACGGTCAAATTAAGTTTATGGAATGACAAGAATTCTGGAAGACCATCTACAACAACTAAATCCAAGATTCCAGCCAAGAATTGAAGAAACAGAGGAAAATATGCAACGGTCATATTCCAGATTTACAGCTGAACTTTGAAGAATCAAAGAGAAGAAAATGCAACGGCTAGTTCCTCTTCTTCATCTATATAAGAAGCCCAGAAACGAAGAACAAGTGACACAGATACAAGAGGGAGAACAAGAACAGTGACGTGAGCTTACACAGTGAAAATGCTAATATTCTAACGTCTGCTTCATCTACTCTCTGAATATCTCAATGATCATATATCTAGCTTAGAGAGTGAGATTATATGTATTGTGCTTCAGTGTTTATTCACTTACTTCTGAGAGAGAAGATTCATTGTAAACATCCTATTATTCTGAGAGTTACTCAAGATTGGGTGATCTTGAGTGGGAAACACTTTGTTGTGATTACAGCTTGTAAGGGGAGTGAATCCGAGTGTAGGATTACTTCGAGTACAGAGTGTGTAATCAAGCAAGTGAATTGATTACGGTTTGTAAGGGGGAGTGAATCATAATGAGAGGATTACTTCAAGTACAGAACGTGTAATCAAGTTCAAAGTAAATAGTGGATTGAAAATCTCAAGTGAAGCTTGGGAACTGGACGTAGGTCAAAGATTGGACCAAACCAGGAAAAATCACAGTTTGCATACTCTCTTCCTTATCTTTTACATTTCCAGTATATGCTCATCTTTGAATATCTAATTGTCAATTTATAAATTGCAAAAAGTTTTTTTAAAAGTTCCTAAAGCTTATCAAACACCCGATTCACTCCCCCTCTTGGGTGATAGCGGTCCAACATTTAATCTTTAAACTAATCCTAAAAAATAGGATTTATTTTACGATATCGGCCAACAAACACTTGGGTAATTATGTTTTTTATTATATACATTTTTACTTGTTAATACTAATCTGTAACATTTCTTTTTAAATGATTATTACAATTTACCTAATTAATCATTATGGTATGTTTATAGTGTTGTCTATTGTCGATCCAATAGCTCGAGGTTTAGGAAGGTACCTATGTAATATGTTCTTAATTCTTTGTGATGTAACTCACAATTTCATTTTTAGTATGCTAATGATCTATTGTGCTCTTAGCATTATTAATTAATTATAAGTGATAGCTTATATATAGTATGATTTAAACAGAATTAGCTTATTCTTCTTTATGAAGAAGATGACATAAAATTAGATCTGCTATTTAAATATAATGATAGATATTTTAGAATTTTAGATGGAATAATTTCTTATATCAATATTAGAAATGTTTGATATACCGGTATCAGAAGGGTAAGGGAAACCTACTATATTGTATAAAATATCTTAATATATTCTCTCTATCTATTTATTAATTAATGAGAGAAGAGTATTAGTATGAATAGGGGATTAGTGAACTCATTGGGTGACTTGTAAAATACAATATAATATGTCCCTTCTTACTTGTTTGATACCTTTCTGATACTAGTATCAAAACTTTTTTGATACCACTTTTTACTGTTTTCTTTATCCTTTATTAAGAATATTTTAATAATTCAAAGCAATGTGATGAAAAGACACTTTTTTGTGAAATTTAAAAGATGTGAAAGGCATATGTTCTAAGTTCAATACATAAGGAGTACCTTATGACTTTTAAGGGATTAGTCTTTATCCAATACATGCAAAGCATTAAGCATACTTCTATACTTGTTTGACTTATTTTTTATGTTTAATATATTGAGTATTCATTGGAGGTTGGTCATTATATGTATGCTAGACAAGGAAAATGAATTGAGGCCAATCATACTGTATTTGGAATATTTTGGCCGTCACTCAACTAGATCAATTTTTGATGATCTAAGGTGAGAAAAGAACCTTGACCTTAAATTCGTAAAATAACCCCTTCATCCTTTGAAATTTTTGAAACTTAACTAAGTTTGAAATAGAGTATGACAATAAAGATGCTTGGGACAAGGGAGTCAAAGAACATGATGCTATGCATAAGGTCCCAAATAGAGCAATTGCAAGCAAAGTGACATTTTCTAGTTCGCTTGCAATCACTCTATTTGGGAACGTATGTATGCCTAAGGTGGTGTTCTCCATGTCTTTGACTTGAGCATCCTTTCTATTGTTGTCATTGACTCTACAAACCAAGAGTTGCCCCCCTTAGTGATCTAACTCATAATGATTTGGAAATGTTGTACAAAAATGATAACAGGTTGCATGTTACGCACACTTTAATATTTGGATTAGCAGTGTCACAAGCGACTTTTATTTTCGTTGACTTTTAAAAACTCAAGTTAGGTTAGAAGTCAGCAAACACATAAAATGAGCTCTTTTACCACTTGCATACTATTGAATTGCTTTTGTTATTCCAAGTAGCTTGAGAGTTTACTTTACTCTAGATGCAAATTAGACCATGATATTGGCCATTCAGCATTTTATTTGTTTATCATACAATAAATGGAAATAGTTTATTTTTCAACTAATATTCTTCAACTAGTATACATCACATTTATTTATGACTAACTATTTAATGTCTAAAAATCAATTTCACACCATATATGGAAATTAGT
Source organism: Acacia confusa (assembly GCA_037074495.1). NCBI lineage: Eukaryota > Viridiplantae > Streptophyta > Magnoliopsida > Fabales > Fabaceae > Acacia > Acacia confusa. The sequence goes on along the minus strand of CM073513.1, from coordinate 6,302,739 downwards.
TTTTATAAGAACAAGTTTATCTCTCGGCCAATCTTATACCCAGCATCATTAAGGTGTGTGACTATGTATGTTCAATTAACATTCTACCTCACAAGTCACCACATGGGATTGCAGCTATATTTTGTTTTTTCGGCCAACAACTACATTTGCCATCAACATTTTATTGTTAATAAGGTTAAGTAACAAATCTACCCTGAAAGTATATATCAAGAAGTAATATTACCTTAGAAGTTTTTTTGGGTTCAATATTGCTCCACAAGTCTTAAAACATAGCAATATTATTATTTTTCATTAAAAAATTAACAGTCAATATTAATTTTTTAATGGAAAAGGGTAACATTACTATGTTTTTAGACTTTCAAGGTGAAATTGAATCTAAAAAAACTTTTAAAGCAATATTGCTCTTCGATATGTACTTCCAGAATGGATTTATTACTTAACACTTATTAATATAAAGCTCAACTTGCCATAACTATACAAGTGAATTTATTTCTTTATTTGACAAGATGTGTTCGTGACATGGCACATTTGGAAGGTGAAGGAAAAATAGAGAAAAAAAAAGGTGAGAGATTTGCGGCTCATATCATACTCCTAGATTTAATCCGCATGAATTGTAATGAATCTTCTGGTATTGGTTAGCTGCTCGTGAGGGTGTTTCCTCAATTATTTTATATATATGTGTGTGTTCATATTATAGGGGTGTAAATGGATATTTAAAATTGTTATTATACCTAAAGTAGTTCCTAATATCTTGTGTTTTAACCTGTGGTGATCACAATAATTGCTATTGATATCATAATATTTGTCACCATGTATTATAAATAGAAATAATGATCACATCAATCCTATATTAAAGCAGTTGCTTGTAGCAGCCCAATAAGGATCAATGTGGCATCATTTGACTTGAAAAATTGCTGGGAAGACCGTTTTTGACATTAAAATTGATTGGGTCTTTTTTAGCGATGGGTGGCGGGAATCCAGGAAAAAGTACAGTTCGAGATGGTATGTTTGGGCTTTTCATTGTGATTGTGATGTGATGGAAATTTCCATGGGACCCACATATAATGCCTCCTCCACTATCCTATCAACCCATTATGATCCTATTTGGATAACTTTGATAAAAGTGATTTTTGTTTCTAATGGATTTTTTTTAATAAACTTATTTTCTAATAGACTTTTTTTGATGTGATTTATGTTTGGGATAACGGTGACAAAAGTGACTTTTGTTTCTAATAGGCACTTGTTTGACATAGCTTTTAAAAAGCTAGATAGGATAAAAAATGACAAAAAATGACATGAATCAAATTCACACACATGTTGTATAAAATGTAATAATTTGTGATAAAAAATTTAAAATAAATATAAATTTACTAAATAAAATAGTAAAATTACCATTAAAAAATTAAAATACAATGAAGTGCTTATAATGAGATAAGTTAAAGATACGTGGCTTCATGAAAAAACACTTTTAAAGCTTAAAGTTCATCATAATGTAAAGCCATGTCAAACACTATAAATTTTACTTTCTCCTTTTAATGGACTTTCAATGAGCTTATTTTGACTTTTAAAACTATGCCAAACAGGCCCTATATCCCCCATCCTTTTTATTCTGACTTGGTGTAAGAAGGCAAGAAATATATTATTTTTTATTTATCAAAACATAGATTGTTAAACTTAAGATTGCTAAAAAAATATTTGAGGCAAAAAAATGATAGAAGAAAATTAATTGTAATTTTAGTATTACAATATTATTTAGTTAATAAACTTAAGATTGTTATTATTTGTAATTTATATAAATTTTTATCTATAAAAAAATATCTAAGTAAGTGTTACTTAGTATTTATGAATTTTTCTCTATAATATATCAATTATCAAATTATATCTATTTCTAAAAAATCATGTTCTTTTAAGTCATTCTATTTCTAAACTTACCTTTTAAATAATTATCCAAACAAGTTTTAGGTTGAAGATGAGTCATTTTTAACACTATCAATTCAAACACAATTCACATTACAATGTCTAACTTCTACCATAACTTAACACTATGTTTGGTTTGAGGAGAGAAGTGGTAGAGAAAGATGAAAGAGAAATTTATTTTCTCATCTTTATAAAATATCCCATGAAAAATTTTAACATTACAAAAATATATTCTTTACAAAAATAAATATCCTTTTTTTAATGATAATTTAGTTAATATCCTTCTTAGATATTGTTCTCTTCCCATCCCATCCCTTTAAACCAAACAACCCCTCAGTTTCTCAAATTGAAAAATAAAATAAAATTAAAAAGACTAATTATCTGGCTGCCCCGCATTCCAACACTTGTCACAAAAGAAGTGCTTCTCACCTAAGATGACGTGAGAAACACCATTTACAAAATGTTTATATATTGTGTGTATTATGAATGTTTATATATTATTTTGATAGCCTGCCCCATCAAGCATATAATCTCACAATTTTTTTTGTCAAGAACTTCATTTTCCATAACATTTTTTATCGATAAAAATAACTTTAAGAACATTTTTTCAACACCAAATTATGATGAATTTTTACCTTTAGAGAGACTCTAATAAGATTCATTATAAAAATAGTTAAAAAGTTGCTCGCTAAAGATAAGGATGGGTTCTATTGGACTCAAATATGCGCTTTATTCTAAGGTGTGGCCTAGTAAAGAGCAATCGACATGACATAGATATATCAACACAATGTTTGGGCTTGGAGGCATAAGAGGCCTACAAGTCTAAACTCCAACTCTAAGACAATCTCTATAAATAAGAGGTTAATCTAAAAGGTACACACATTTTATGATCTCTCTATTTAGTATTTAGTTATCACTGTGAACACACACCACCCGCTTTTGATGAAAGCCATATAGTTTGCACAGTGATTTGCGATACTCACTGGTATCTCATTCATAGATACTTGGGAGAGAGCTATTTAGATTCAATATTAAATCACTAGTCCAATAGGGCTAGACATCTCTGTGTTCTAGTACTTACTGGTATCTCATCCATAGATACTTGGGAGAAAGCTATTTAGATCCAATATTAAATCACTAGTCCAATAAGGTTAGATATCTCTATGTTCTACACTAGAACAGGTTCACATCCCTTGTATGCATTTTATGTGCTCATCCCCTATTTTTAGGCTGAATGCGTTTTTTATTTTTTATAGATTTTATTTATTTGGACAAAATTATATGTTTCTCTTGAAATATATTTTTTTCCACTTAATATGTCAAATTAATTAGTTTTCATACTGTATTCAGAAATATTTTTCTTGTAACACCAGTATCTTATAATTAATTAATTTGAGATATTGGATGTAAAAAATATTTCAAGATGTAATATATAATTTAATCTAAAAAAATAAAATATACATAAAAAAATGTAGTCACTCAAAAATAGAGGGATGGGAACATAAGATGCATGTATGAGATTTGCACCTATGTGAACCTGGATAAGTACACACCTTTGGAGGTGGAGACTATTGTAGAGCCACTTGATTTTCTTAGTTGAATTAGAACCAAAGAAAAAAAAATCATGGAATTGCCCAAAATAGAAAATACTATACCGACTAGATTTGTTAATTTTTGTCCAACAATATTATTTTATAGAACTAATATCTACACGAATATAATAATACGGAAAAAATATAAATTTATATACTGTAAAAAAAAAAAGTTATAAAAAATCCCATTTATTCACTCATTTCTCTTTTATAATAAACAATTACCACACATATCACTTATTCCTATTCATAATAAAAACATCCAGAGAATATCTAAAATTATAGTTTCCTAGTGTAAAAATACACCTGTGTTTTACTCTGAGGAGCGTCCAACACTAAGTGTTTTTTAGGTGCAAAAGTACATATTTGGTTACAAATTAGGTGTAAAAATACCGTTTGACTGTTAAGTTTGACTTTTTTTTGCTGACTGGGCGATGACATGACATTTTAAAGGTGCAAAAATACACATGTGGTTTGACCAAAAAAATGTAAAAATACACATGTAGTTTGGTAAAAAGAGCGCCCAACACATATACAAAAATGCTATGTCATCGCTTAATCAACAAAAAAGTCAAATTTAACGGTTAAATGGGTATTTTGCATCTAAATTGTAACCACATGAGCATTTTGCACCTAAAAATAACATATCTAAATTGTAATCACATGAGCATTTTGCACCTAAAAATAACATTTGATGTTGAATGCCCCTCGGGGTAAAGCACATATGCATTTTTACATCTCAACCCTTCTTAGTTTGACACCATTTAAATTACTAATTTTTAAGCAGGCCCAGGGTACAGGGCACATTTCCTCTCTTCCACAAGTCTCTTTTGGTAGGCGATCTTGTATGTCCTCAGTAAGTGCTCTTATAGCCCGGGGTCATGCCTTGGCCTTGGTAGGGGACTGATGTCGAACCCTTCCAAAACTTTTTTTACCAAAAAAAAAAAAAAGTCTCTTTATTACCCTAGGCTTCTAGTTCTAATTATATGGCATAATTTGTAAAGAAATTTACATTAAACTATGTTTTATATTTAAAATCGAAAATAATAATATTTTTTTATTCCCTCCCTTATTCTCTCTCCTTATGGATATCAGTATTTTAAAGAAAAATTACTATGTTTATTAGGTTAAGTATTTCTTATAAAAAATAATCGAGCACATATCAAGAGCAACGAAAGGTTTTTTTTTTTTTTTTTTTCACCTGAGACCAAGAGCCTCCGGACTCCAGAGTTCGCCGGTGACTAAATCCGGCTGAGTTCAGTTCAGAAGAAAGCAAAAAGTCCTGACCTGTATTCATCCGGTTCGCCCGGTGGAAAAGGGCGAGATTATTGGGCACACCTCATCAAGCCGCAGCCACACCGAGTCAAGCAACGCTTCTTGTCATCTTTGGTTTCTTCTTCCTCCTCTATTTCCAATAACAGTCACGGTTCAGTCCTCTTCTGTGGCGGCTCAGAGGATCTCAATTGAATGCATGGGGCACAGCAATGGCAACGAGGTTCGACTTCAACTGGACTGGGATCGACTCTTGCCTAATCGACACGACGAGCCGCCACTCACGCTCGTCATTGAGCCTTCCTCCGATTCTCTCTCTCAACCCTCAAAATTGACTGCCTCGGGCATCGATCAGCAATCTCCAGTTTCTGGTAACCTTGAAGGGTATAATGATCGTGATCTTATGGACTTACTTCGAAGGAGAAAAAATACCCTGGAGGCCCTTGGTTTGAAATTGCCTGACAAAGGCGAAAAACTTCGAGCCCATATCAAGCATTATGAAGATGAACTGGCTTGCAGGAAAAGGAGACGTCTTGATGAGGTGTGGCTCTTGTTTTTCCTCGTAAGCGGCTGTTGTTAGAACTTTGAAATACTGTGAATGTATCATTTATCTTGTGCCCAGGGCTTTGTTAAGCAACTCATAAATGATAAACCACAATAACCAAATCATGAATGCTTTTACAAGCTCTATCAAGAGCAATACAACAATGAATCAACCCACTTGAGTTTCACAATAAAGATCTCTCATTTGAGGGTTACTAACCACTAACCCTAACTCCAAGGATGTGATTCACTTGAGTTTCTCAATGATGATCTTTCACTTGAGGGTGATTAACCACTAATCCTAACTCTAAGGATGTTGGATGAGACCTAAATCTCCTTCTGGAGAGAGACTTCTCTCTGCACCTGTGAGGATTCCACATCCCTCACACTATTAACTTTTGAACTAAGACCATTTGTATAGAGCTTTTAGGGTCATCTAGTAACTAGTTGATTAACAATAATCATCCTAACTAATTCAATATTCCAACAGAGTTAGAAATGCATGAGTTAGGGCGTCCTGTTTTATGCTTTATTGGTGTTGTGGAATTCTGGCACTGTGATAAGTGGGCTGCACAGTGCATAGCGATATTGTACTTAACTGTGGTAACTGTTCAGCTATTTTTTGGATTTGGATGGGAATGAAGTCTCTGTCTACTCTTACAGTACTTTAAACCTAACTGCTTCTTTATTTGCTTGCATTTTAGTCCCTTGCCTTCTGTCCTATCAAGTGGTTGATGCCTTGGACAATGCAATTGTCTTGTTTCTTGAAACGCCTGTAAATTTTCTCAATTGTCCGGGAGGGTTCAAAACACAGGCTCTGCTATTCAATGCAATGCTTTACCGATCATGCTTAGTTCTTGCCGATGGGACAAAGAAGAGGATGGGTTTGCTAAAGTAGAAGTACTTTTGATTTTTTTTTTCTTTTCAAAAGTTCAAATTAGTTCTATTTTTATCGAAAATTTTAACTGACTGGTTTCTAGTTTGTTTGCCATATGATTTGTCTTTTAATTGTAGGCCGAGCAACATTGCACCTGCCATACCTCTTGACAATAGCTTCCCTAATCAACTTTCTTTACCCTTTAATTGTGCAGGCTTTATTTGATGTTTAATTACTTACATTTTATTTCCTTTGTCCTTTGTGTAAAGGAAGTTGAAGAGAACAAGAAGCCCAAACCAGCTACAAGCTCAAGTATTGTTGGTGAGGTTCTAGATTTGATTGCTTAGAATCATCTCGAAGTTCCTAGTTAGTTGTAGGTATTGAAGTATTTAGTTCATAATTTAAAGTTTACCTGTTTTAATTAAACAGAGATCACAGAAATTGATGAGCTGAAGGTCAAGCTTGATTCCAATAAGGAACCTGATGATTTGATGTCTTCTGAGAAGTGGCTAAAAGGTATCCATTCTGATCCATAGGTGCCTTTTATGTGATGACTTTTAGGTCTTATTTTCTTTATGCAAGAGGCGAGACAATGGGTCTGTTTGGAGTGCAGCATTAGGACCTTTTTCTGCGGTAACTTTGTAAAAAAGTCAGTTAATGTTGCTAGCTGATTTTGAGTCTGTTTGAGTTGAGGTTAAATTCACTTAACTTAAAGCTCAAAAAGCCTGTCAAGAAAAAAGCTCCGCCAGAGAGCTTTTTTTAAAAAACTCTTAGCTTTTTGACATAGGCCCCACCACTTCTACCACCATTAATCTAAACACAAATCATTATCTATAATCTTATTTTTTTCCTACCGACCTTTTTTTAAAGTCAGATAACTTTTAAGTCACCACTCGTACTGCCAACCCAAACAGGCCCAATAATTATAAGGTTATGACTATAATCATTGGACATGAGATATTTGTTGTATGAATCATGATTCAAATATAAGCTGGCTTCTGCACAAGATTTAATTATCTGTTGTTGAAATTCCCATCTGAAGAAATTGAATGTGTTTTTGTAGGCAGGTCTATTGGCATTAGAAAAGAAGAGGAATCATCAAAAGCACAGCTGCCATCCTCATCTTCTTTTTATAATAAAATGAAAGAGGTAAGGTTGTTTACATCTTTAATTTTTTTTAACTTGTTGCCCTTTTTTAATCTAACTTTAATTTGTTAAGCAGACTGACTGTCAGAAAACCAATGCATTTAGTAAAGAGTTGTCACATTTCAAGTGTGGTCACAATCACAAAATGAGACATAATGAGGACTTCTCTCAGAAGAAAAGTAAGAGAGATCAATCATCTTCAAGACAATCGCCATTCCGATGCCCTAGCAATATTTCCAGATCTAGAACTCCTAGTGATGATAAAAGTCACAAAGCAGCTTCCAAATTCTCTCTGCAAAGAATTGGTGAAAAGCTATCTGGCCTCTTTCCAAACTTGTAAGCTAAATCTATTGCTTATGCTTTTTTTAAACCCTTTAGAATAATAGTATTAGTGTGTGGTTTTGGCATTAATTTTTGGTCCTAATTAGTCATTCCTGCTTTGTTAGCTCACTTTATAATTGTATGCATTTTTTACTCGTTAAAACTAATCTGCAACATTTCTTTTACCAGTTAATTTTAGGGGTATTTTTAGATGTATAATATCGTTTAGTTTTTACCTCTTTTAGGTGGAGGCAGTGTTATAGAGAAATTTCAGATGCCTTGTGGGAGGTAGCCCATATGCCTCCTATAGAATACCACCCACCTGCTCACAATGAAATCTGAGCCAATCAGGATTGAAGCTTCATTGAAGGTCTCCAAAATGATTTATATGTAATATCCTATCATATTATATATATAGAAAACCTAAAAACAGAGACAACAGTGCAGCTGTAGTGTGCTATTGATAACTAACAGCGTAGCACTCCTAATGTTTATGAAAGCTTGGCACCTGAGTCGTACATGCTATATTGTGCTATTGATAACTATGCTCAAAAGATTTTTTTTTTTTTTGCTTGTTCGGAATACATTTTAAAAGAATTTTGCTATTGGAATTATGTGAAGAATCACTAGAGATATTTATAAAACTTTATTTATTAAAACAAACAGATAGAGTTAACAAGTGTATACATGATAATATATGACATATGCCTTATATACTTAAATATTATATTTATGATTTAAAAAATTATTCAACTTGCTAAGTTAGTGATCTGAATCTTGAATCTATGACCTTGTGACCCAATCCCTTTGCTTGGTTATTGTCCAGTCTAGTTTCAATAGCTATGATGCTTTCTCACATGAAAGGAATTGATTCATTTCATTTTATTTCATTTTCTTAATTGTTAGATCTTTCTATTCATCTTTATCTCTTAAGTTTTATATCCAGTCATATATAACGTTTTATACTTAATTAAGCACATCTATTATTGTCACATAAGAAGTGAATGTTAACATTTACATATGCCTTTGCTATTATGGTCCCTCCAGTGCTGCTGTAGCTATATTATCATTATTGTCACCATCAAGAGAAAGTAATTGCCAAAATGTCCCTCCAATGCACCCTTTAATACTTGAGTTTAAGATGACAAATACATGGTTTGTGATTTTTACGTTTAACTTGATTTTCTGAATTTTTTTCTTTTGTCCCAATTTTGTAGGAAGAATGCTTTTAAGGCAATTCGATCCAATGACTCAAGGTCTAGGAAGGTACATATGTAATATGTTCTTGATTCTTTGTGACGGAAGTCTCAATTTTATTTCTAATATGTCGCTGATCTGTTGTGTTTTTAGCATCATTGATTAATCATAAGTGATAGCTGATACATGGCATGATTGAAACAGGAACAGCCTGTTGTTCTTGATGAAGAGGATGAACTCAATAAGTGGGAGGAAATAGATGAAGACGACAAACTTGCTGAACGGTTAGGGAGTTTCATTGTGTTTGTGTGTTTAGTCTAATTTACATATGGTTGAATATGCCTATGCAATAGTAACTCACTTAACCCTCCCCTTTTCTTCAGCCTGGAAGAAGCTAGAATTTATTATCCATCAAGGTACAGTAAGGGAATAAAACTTGAAAATTATCTTTTACACTTGATTCTCTGATCAAGTATGTGTTTACCTGACCTTACTACCGTGTTTTGTGATGTCTCAGTGATGATCCAGAATCTGTTGAAATTTGTTTCACAGATTTGAATTGCCTTGCCCCTGGAGGTTATTTAACATCACCTATTATGAACTTTTACATACGGTAAGTGTACCTTAGTCTTTCCTCAACTTTCTCTGTGTCAAGGACCATTTCAAATCTAAGGCATAAAATGCTGAATGAAGGCCTGCGAATATGCTTATATTCTTGTTATATCTCCAACATGCTTCTTCGCATACAAACCTTTTGGGTCTAAAACATCAGTAAAGTATCAACTCACTAAACCTCCTTCCAAAACCTAATTTTAATTAAGAAAAGGGTTAACAAGGTTTGAAGTGTTGATTAATTGGTCATAGAGGCTTTCATACTGCATTGAAGATTAATTTAATTCAGTTTAAGTTAAGTTAGGATTTATTAATGGTTTGATCACAATCTATCGCTTTAAACATTTATCTATTTTTGCCATAAAGTGCCATAGACCATTTTGCTCCCTTATTTCACTTGTTATGTGAATTATTCAGATGGTGTGCTTGATAAGAATGAGCAAGGAAAGAATGAAAATCAGGGAATGTTTTAGTGGTAGGACGTTAAAGATGATTGAATAAAAAAGGGGATGCCTTTGTGGACATGCCATGCTACATTATTCTTTTAGTGAATGAGATGTTTATGTGATAAAAAAAATTGAAGCATAAAACCAAAGTTTCCACCTCCTTTTTGGCTCAAAAATATTGTCAGGGTAATCTAGTGTTATATATATATTTTTTCTTTTCTACTTGTGGTCCTAGCGACTAAAGGAACGTTAGTAATTGACATGTTTTTTTTTTACTTTTCTTTATTTAATACCCTATAATTTGGAGTGAAAATGTTTCTATTTCTTTCTTTTTTTTATTCACTCCCCTATCCAACACTCATCAAACACTCCTTTATCATGGACTAAGCTTATTTGTTCTTCCTAAATTATCAAAATTAGTATACTTGATATTGAAACACTATTTTATATTTGTTTAGTTTGCTGATATAATTGCATTTCCCCTAGAAGTGTTTGAAATTTGGGATGATAAACTAATTCTTCATCGAATGTTGAGCACAATAAGTGTAGTTGTATAATCCTCCACTTGCATATCTATTAATTTTATATGGATCACTTGTGTTTTCTTATTTCTACAAATGATTAGCTGTTACTCTCTTTGCTGATTATTATGTGAATCACTTCTTGTTTTGTTTTTCAGGTTATTTCTTGCTGTAAACGTGAATTTTCTATTGTACGGCAATTGTTTGTTTGATTTATTAAGCTTATATAGGTTTTAAGCTCTGTAGTTATTACTTGATTTGTGTTGGTTAGGTACCTACAGCAGCAAGCATCCCTAACAGGCAGATCAGTGGTTGACTATCTTTTTCTTAATACGTATTTCTACAAGAAGCTTAAGGATGCTTTTTCTTGCAAGGTGCGTTTTTTCTCCTGCACGCATAACTGAATTTATATACTTGCAGACCTTATTTTATTCCTTACACTCTTGAAATCAAATGTAAAGATTATTTGATTCCCCTTCATGCCTGTTGCTTTCATTTTAAATATGCTTTCTGGTTGGTAGGATTTTTGTAGATCTTGAGACAGGTATATCAAGCCCATCATAGAATGTAAATTGCTAACCCAATAACAGTTTTCTGTGAACCAGAAAGATAGTAAATCATGCACATAATTATTATTTTATAGCTTTTTAGGACAAAGTGCTTTCTTCATTACCAAATATAATTGTGACCACCATTGAATGCGATTGAGAAGGAAAAGTGAGAAGTGAGAACAGGTGGTGGATAATTAGATGTTTAGAAGAAGCAGAGTGAAGGGATAAATAAGAGTTTTATTATTTACAATTAACTGATTTTTGTCTTTCTTTCTGGCTAAATTGTATGCTACCCACTACTTGGGATTACGTGGAGAAAATTTTCTTGATCTTTGAATCTTGACAATGAATTCTCCTATTTTTTTAAATATATGCATATAACTCCCTTAATCTATCCGTCTTTTCACTAACTCAATGTGATGATAAAGGACTTATTTGTACATGGTTAAAGTTAAGGGGTTATATGCACATAATTCAAGGCTTAAGGGGGTTATTTACACAAAGAATAAAGTTTTATGGAGTCTATAGACGCAATGTGTCATGCTCCATTAGTGATATACCATTTTAGTTAATGGCCAGGGGGCTTTATGCTAAAACTTGGAAGTTTAGGTGATTTTTTCTCCAGGTATCAAACGTTTAAGGGGTTGTTATTGTTAGCACATGGATATAAATTTGAGGAATTTTTGTGTATTTTATATTTTTCCTTGCTTTTATTAATTTATTTAGCAAGCAATCAAATAGAATTGCTTTTAAACAATTTTGGGCCATACATTGAAACCAATTACTTTAAAGATTAGTAATAATATGTCATTTTAGTTCATTAACCTTGCCACTTTTTACCTTCCTCTTTGTCCTTTTTTAACTAACCCAAATTCCATTGCTAACATGTAGCAAAGTGATAGAGAGACATTCTTTGTGAAGTTTAGAAGGTGGTGGAAGGGTGTAAATATTTTTCAGAAGGCATATGTGCTAATTCCAATACATGAGAAGTAAGTTTATTCCATTACTCTTACAGTTTGACTTTAAGTGATTATTCTCTAAGGAGTCTTTACCCAATATCTGCAAAGCAATATTTGACTTATGTATGATGTTTTATATATTTAGTCTTCATTGGAGCTTGGCCATTATATGTATACCAGACGAGAAAGATGAGTCGGGGCCAATCATACTGCATTTAGATTCTTTAAGTCTTCACTCGAGTAGATCAGTTTTTGATAACCTAAGAAGGTGAGATGAACGAAGCTCTTGTATTCAATTAAAAATTTGACGTTTCAAGCTCTTCTCTGATTTGTTCATCATCAGTTTTGAGTGTATCTTCTGCATGATTGTCGGACAAGACTTCTTGTTATTGTTTCCAAGTCCCTTGACAATTTTCTGGTTGTGCCACTTGATAATATGACATGCATTCTGTAAAGTTTGGCTAACTTTCAATTATTCAGTCTCTGTCTATTTGTCATATTATAATCTTCCGATTGGCCTGTTTGGTACTTGTCTTTAACATGGATATCAAGCATTAAGATTTTGTGAAATTATGAATTGTAGGTATTTGATAGAAGAATGGAGATATTTGGACCAAGAATCTGCATGTTCAGATATTCCTTTTGCAGATGGGATATGGAAGAATCTTGATTGTAAAATCAAAGAAAGAATCATCACAGTAGGTCCCTCGTTCCACCAAAAACAAAAAACTAAAAAAAGAATCATCCAATAACTTTTTTGGGTGGCACAAATATAAAACCTTGTCTCCATACTATCTATGATCATAATGTTTGAAGTCATTGAAGGTTAGAGACCTTAAATCTTACTACAAAAGATTAGGGGAGGTGAGGAGAGAGAAATCTGACCTCAATTATATGCCACCATGCATTATTTATTGTAAATATATTAATTTTGCTTAGATAAAGAGATTGTAAGTAGTAATAGAATTCTTGAGACTACACTATCAAACATTATTTGGCAATTACTGCGTTTGTAACAAATTTATACATGTTTTGCATCAGGTCCCCCAACAAAAGAATGACTATGATTGTGGTCTTTTTGTGTTGTACTTCATCAAGCGTTTCATTGAAGAGGCTCCCAAAAGATTGAAGAAGCAAGATATGGCCATGGTAATTGGTAATATATATAAATATTTCAGGTATTTTCATTTCCAATTAATGAATTTAGTTGGTTGATTTATTTCAATGTACAGTTTGGGAGGCAGTGGTTCCAACCTGAAGAGGCATCTGATTTGAGAGTGAGAATACGTGCTTTGCTTAAAATCGAATTTCGCAACTCACTCAAGCAAAACTACGTCTCTACAAACCCTGTCGTGACCATCCATGATTCATGACCTAGTAGTAGTCTTGGAACCTGCATTGCAATCCTCGCTTCACTGGTTGAGCAATTTGTGCACAGTTCACATTGTTCATGAAGCTTTATTTTCAGCCTCCTGGTGTACATATACCGTACAGCAATCATGTTGCAGGTTGGTTGTTTTTGGAATCAAGATAGTATACTGTAACCTGGTCGGGGCACTCAATACAAAAAATGGTAATGCTTGCTATGCCTTAGCATACTTGCCCCCTTTTTAGTCTTTTGGATTGAGCTTTTTCCAAATCTCTGATTGAAGTGTAGAGGAAACAACAGAGTTTGACTACTAGAGAAGGCAGACTTGAAGAGTGGAAACACCCCTTATTTTGTACATGTTACAGGTATTAAACAGATTCTTAGTCTTTTCTGCATTGAAATTAGCTGCCTTACCCAACAACGTTTTAAGAACCTCACCACCGGATATTGAACCAGCAACGTTACCAAATCACAAGTTTAATGACACGACATGAAGTAATAATATATGTATGAGAAATAAAAACACTAATTTCATAGTGAGTTGATGAGCTGGTATTCAAAGTAAACTTCAAATTGGTTTAACATGCTGTTTTCAAAATCCCGGTTTTGTTTCTAGTTCAATAGGTCTAATTTAAAGCGGTTTGACCATAAATATAATTCTTGGTATAAAGGCTGTTTGTTAGAACATGTGGCAATTATGCTCGTATACCCACGCCATTCAGTCCAGCTTTAAAAACATTACCCAAAAATAAGAATGAAGATGTGACTAAAACGCTTTACAATTATAACCTAGATACCCCTTCATATTGTGTGAAAATAAGAAAAGATAAGATATATATCGAATTTTTACATGTGGCAATTCGCATCAAGTTTAATGTGGGAAGGATGTAAGCATTATTCATATGAAGCGGTGCTTCGCAAACTTAAGTAAGGTGCTGTTGGCAACAACTCGTTGAGACTAAGGGGATCAATATTTACACTTTCCGGGTTGAGTGTCAGATATGCACAATCATATTTTGCGTTTCTTCTTCTCGGGGGTTTCATGTACTTGCGCCTTCCTTCCAAAGGTCTTGAGCTGATAATTTTCAAAGGCAGCAGAAACAACTCCCACCTATAACAACGGTTTAACGATCAACCCACCAACTTAAATTGTACATTGAAAAAGATTAAAAAGGGAACATTAACTATTTTTATTGCCACTAACCAATTCAGGCCTCTTACTGTAAACCCTCACTATCATGTCTTCGTAAAACGCTGGCAACAAGTGACTGATACGGTCTTCTGGGATGGGAAATTTTTCTTGTTTCTCACCGTAGTCCTGATAAAATTAACATCCTGTTAAGCTCTCCCGCATGCAAGGGTATTATTCATTAATCATGAGCTAAAATTTTGGCAAGAAGTGTAATTTCATAATAACAGTTCAGTAATCAATTCAATAAAAAACAAAGCAGAACAAAAAGAGGAAAAGGGTTAGCATGCTGAATGCAGGAGAGCTCAGTACCTTGAAAAACTTTATTCTGGATCCGCAAGTATGCACATGTACAAAGAGAAACAATGTTTGTCATGCTATATCAATGTAGACAAATGTTCAAAAAGCAGTCGACTGAAAATAACTCTATTGGAGAAAGATTAATTAAAGAATTATTGTTTTTGCCAAGTACCTCTCAAGAGGGTTTTCTTTTCCACGTGTCAAATCAATTTTAACATTGCAAACAGCGACATCATCTTCTTTCAAAGTGATACCATTTGTTACCTGTTTGGAAAATGTTGGAATGATATACCGTGGATGTTAAGCTCCCAAAATGAAAAATCAAATGTTTAAACTTCCATACATTGTTCATATAGAGTTTTGAACCTGCGAGCAGACAATATCTTGAGGTGTGATGCCTTTGAAGTGCTCAAGTCTGTCCTTTGGAACAGAAAATTCATTGCAGAACTGCAGAATTGGAAAAAGATCAGAATATGGTTTAACCACCTTACATGTGTGATTTATGCAAACATCAATATCTATTCGCCAATTAAAAAGAATTTAGTAAAAGAGGAAAAAGTCGAGGACCTCTTTCTTAGAAAAGAGAGTTAGAAAACCTGGTATATATCCCTTCTGCGAATGCGAAGAATGAGGTCTCTAGATTCCTCGAGCTCTTTTCCAGAAGAAGTTTCAATTGTTTTAAGGACTGAGTCATCTAGCTGTAATTAAAGAGTGGATTTGGTTCCATAAAACGAACTTAGAAGCTCTGAGTATAAAAAAATTGAGGAGAATTACCTTCCAAAATTCAGACGGTTCATGAATTGAGGACGTCAAACGAAGATACGGATCAGCTTTTACCAGTGCATCTACCACCATTAATTCTATAGCCTGATCCAAAGGAAACAGTCACAAATCAGGTGGATTTTTCTGGATACAAGATCAGTTTACAATCATTCAATTTGGAGAAATAAATCACCTTCACTTTTGCATGTGTATAGACTGTCCGATGCAAATCAGCACGGGTCGCAAATAGCTTGTAAATTGTCAGATCTGACCAAAACATCAACAAGGGATCATTTTTGCAACTTTTCACAGCTTTAGCTATTACAATGATAATCAAATTATTATCACTATATACTAACAATCTTTAGCGCGATAACATATTTCGTCACCCACAACTTGCATCGTCTCCATCAACCTGTAAGTTCAATATTTAAATAAGCTTCGGTTCTCAACCCCACATGATATGTGAAACAGAAAATTCACACAATATTGGCCCCCCGAAAATGAAAAGAACATTCACACGAACAAAAAGGCGTACTACAGAACAAGAATGAACACCTGTCAGGCTGAAAGCTGCATCCTAGGCCACAAGCACGGGTGTCACGAACAATGTAGTCAAACCTGCACATGCATAAATGATATATAATTTCCATCAACAGCTCGATTGTTAACGATCAGGAAAATCCAGAAAAGCATGACCTACTTGTCAACATCAATTCCATTGCGACCGTTTGCAACAATGTCATACAAAAATTGTTTTTCCTGGGCCCAACATACATTAAAAAAAAATTAGCAAAGTTCTAACTGAGCATAAAAATGGTTGAGGAATTATGCATGAAAAAGAAAAAAAAAAAAACTCCCCCAACGAGGGGGCAAAAATCCAAGGTAGCCTACTCTTTGTAAAGGACGATCGGGACCAGCTGTGATCATTTCCTGTCAAAACTCAAAAGAACAGAAGGATATTAAAGCGCCATAATTTTGTGTGTTTATAAAACAGAGAAAAAGCAAAACGTTCAGAAGTTAAATCACGCCGATGGGCAAACCAAGCAAAGTGAAATAAAATGTCCCGCAGTAGTCTAAGCATTAGAGCTACGTCACTCCATCAAGGTGCATCATATTCACGTTCGCAGTTTTAGTCTGCTTTTTATACTGTGTTACACCAAAGTTTTACAAACTATTCCAGTTGCAGTGTATAAAGATATAGGGCCATTTCGTACACATTTTGGAATTTCTATTTTCGAAAATATACGCAGAAACCACACTAAAAAAAGTTTTCCTTTCAAGAAACATCCAGATGCTAAAGTTGAATAATTTATCGTTAAATTGCACTATAGTTCATTGTAGTCCATAATGCACATGGAAGACGTAGTGTGTCTGGCAAAAGTCCTATAATCTAACCTTTGCTTTCTTGAGGATTTCAGCATCCATATCAATATTGTGTTCCTCAACAATGTAATCAATCATCTTCACAGACATTTCTTCATGAGACCTGAAAAAATTTTATCACTATGATAAATCCCCTGGCAAGAACTAATCAAAATTACACTATAGCGAATCCTCTGTCAAGACCTAGTTATAACAAATCGTCTAGTTTAAGTCTAACTTTGTTATCCCCAATTAAGGAGATCCAAACCTTTTCCCCCCCTTTTAGTACTTAGTACATTCTAAGGGAAAAGAATAAGAAAAAAATGTAAAACAATTATCAAATGAACAAAAGGATAAATGACAGAAAATTATTCCCTACGGGAGAAATCATAAAATTTCAATCTACCTTAAAAAGTAAGAATTACCATGGGGAGCCACTTAGGAGCCGGGGAAGGAACTGGCGCTCAAACGTGTGACTGAATGGCCCATGGCCAATATCATGCAGTAGTCCTAGAAACAAAAGATTACTAGCAATGAAACAGTTGACTATCATCAGTCAAGATAAAATAATTTTAGTAGAGACGTCGTTACCGGCAAGCTTTACCGTCTGTACATCAGAATGCTCAATACCAAGTTCCAGGCCCTAAAAATATGGGCATACTTGTAAGCAGGATAATCTCAAGCAGTATCTACACAACACAGATAAGATACAGTCTTACTTGGTATCTTTTAATGATATCAACTGCTTTGCCGGCCAGCCAATAAACGCCCAGTGAATGCTCAAAACGAGAGTGTACGGCCCCAGGGTAAACCATGTGAGTTAAACCTGGAACATGTAAAATCTTGAGTTCGTAATGACTGATGACATTACATCCATTGAAATGGATTTTTTTTTTTCGTTGAATATTTTTGAAAAATATTGCAATCAACTTTAACAAGCCTAATTGTTTTCTTGTAATTAGCAAAGGATTTCACATTCTTAACAAATAGTTGTAGCAATTTAATACATTTCCTTTTAAAGAGAACACTTACTTGGATGACAATTATTCACCAAGAGAGTTATACAAACACACGCTGGCAACACTTATTTTATTGCCATTCAAGCGGCTAAAAAATATATTTCGCCAGATTTGATGAGAGTGAAAGGCTTTGGGAAGTTATATTAAATGCAAGGTAGGAGTGTTACTTCTCTATGATTAACGTTATAAATTCTACCGGCAGGACTCCACAGAAGCTAATTGCAGGTTTACACTACAGAAGTACTCCTATAAAATTGTAATTCATAATCATACATACATATATGCAGCCAATAATTAAACAATAAGTAGACTCACCAAGTTGCTTCAAATCACGGAGTCTGCATTACAAAATATTTGAACCAAATAACAAAGTTAGATAAGCGTACAAAATGTAAATAAACTATTTGAGTAATTTCGAAGGCACACTTGCCTCTGAAATTGTTCTGTGTCAACAAACTTCAAGAAGATCTGCGACAGACGATGTTAGTAAAAGTTGACAACTACTTACAAATATAACCCCCAAACGCAAAAGTAGCGGCAAAAGAACTTAATCCACGTTTTGAATTGAAAGAAATAGTAAACATCTTTTGATTTTTGAAAACAAATCGTCTGCAGCATGCCTGTAAAATATAGTAAACACCTTAATTGCTTTACCGGAAAAATAGTCATTAAACTTCATCCAAATAATCACGTATCCTAGTTGATTTAAGCAGTTCGCGTCAGAGTCTAAGCTTTATCTTTATTTTCTATTTTCTTTGTCTGCCTTCAGGGACACGATATCAATACAGTGACGTGAACGGCTCAAATCCTTTATTCTATTCTTATAAACCAATTTAGTTTAGTTCATAAAAATCTCAGGCAGGATTTCCAGGTTTTCTTTCTGCGATTCACCAGACAATACTAACAAATCCGAGCAGCGAACTCAAACAGAACCGATATGAATCTACCAAGTCTCGAATAAGCTTATCAAGAGGCCAAAAAAGTCACACATTACGATTACAAATCTACGCGTAAATACAATTTGAAAAAGAAAAGACGAAAGAAACGCGTTATATTCGAGAAATATATGGAGAAAACTTAGTGAAAGCGAGAGACATCGAACAGTGATTACAGGCTCAAGGAAGATGTTTCCATGAACATTATCACGAACGTGCTTTAGCAATTTCCTTTCCAGATAAATTTCATCCATCGTACGAGCAGGAGAAGCCATTCTTTGCTCAGTGATCATCGCGGTAAAGGAGAAGAAGACAAAGTAGCTCCGAAGCTGAAATTCACCTAATAAAATTTACTCTCTCTGCAGAGGAACGTAGAGAAAATTTCAGAGACTATCACAGCACAGAATGAAAAATGAGACTGGGAAGGCAATTTATACATGAGAAACGTGAAATGATGCCGCCAAAACAAAATTCATTCATCACCCGGGAAGTAGGCGCGTGTCATCACGATCAAATAATAATCAGGAGTCTGATTTTTTTTTTTGGACTGATTAATACGAAATGTTTTTGTCTTGGTCATAATCAACATTATGGAATCCGGATCGATCACTCAAGGTACTAAAATAAGGATTAGTGGGTCAGAGAGTAGAATCAACCCAGGCTTTAGACATGTGAGGTATAAAAAAAATAAAAAAAGATATAATTTCTTATCACACCATCAAAAATAGCAAATACACCTCTGGCCCTAATTATAAATTTGTAGTGCAAATTGCATATAAATTTAGTTTTATAATTAATATCAGAGGTAGTATTATATATTATTTCAATACATTGAATTACTAACAAAATAATTATATACTTATCAAATTTTCTTTACAATTTCCTTAACAAATAGACATCACAATATTATATACCATCTAATGACACTTAAATTTATAATCAATAAAAAAAAATATTCATCATAACAAAATATTTATTCTAGATATGTTAAAAGTCGAAATACTTTTTGGTTACCATGAGGTCCCAAAGGCTATGAAATAAAAGCCCACCCTTCATCTTTATACATCCCCATTCCTATTAGATTTCTCCTAATAACCATAATTATCTGGGCACTTGTTTAATAAATAAATTATTTTATAAATATTACTTATAAAAATAAATGACTTGTGCATATCCATCCGACTTTAATGAAGAAGTGAGTCCTTTGCCAACTCCTTCTGGAGCCCTTGTACTGGTGTACCTACTAGTATATGGCATCATTAATATATTAGACTATTATTATAGGTTTAGGTGGATCGATTTTCAAATTATAGGCTTAGATGTACTCTTCTCCAACATTCCTCCCTCGTTCTATGTTTTATGAAGCTCCTCAGTTTTCACTCTCTCAAATATCATTATTCAATTATTTATGAAGCTGCTCAAAGCCCGTTTGGTTTGATGTAATTTTTGGAGAATAATTTAAAGGATTTATGGGGGGTAAAAATAGCTTTTAAAAAATAGATTTTAGATAATAATTTTTAAAATTTACGAGGTAAAAATGATTTTTAGAGAATAGTTTTTGGATAAAAATAATAGTATTTGGATATTGTTATCAGAATAGCTTTTTTCATAGTCAAAATTACCACAAAAAAAAAAGCATTAGTTTTTTATATAATCGCATATAAAGGATAATATTGTATTTTAAATATTATAAATATTATATTTCATAATAAATACCAAAAAAATAAATAAATTTGTATACAAAATTAAAATATTTAAGGGTATTGATTGACACTGAAAAATACTTTATGATTTTAAAAATTTATCTTGGGATATTAAAAAAATATTTCAAGACACTGAAAGATACTAAAAAAAATATTTAAGGATATTAACTGGTACTAAAAAATGCTGATAATGGCATAGGAGAGAGAAAAATCTGAAAAAAAAATAGTTTTTTCTAAAACCTAGGTTTTAGATCCAAAATAGCTTCTAACAAAAATATGGGTCTTTGGTAAGTTTTTTCCAAAACATAGGTTTTGTTGCGGAATAACTTCTGAAAAAAATATGGGTGTTTGACATAATTGTGAAAAAATGTAGGTTTTGTCTCCAAAACCATAGTTTTGGAACCCTTCAAATAGGCCCTCACTCTCTTTCTCCTTCCTTCTTCCCTCTCTGCACATTGTGCTCCATCGGACGTCTTTTCTCTCTCCCTTTTCTTTTCTAACCTTCCTTCTTCATTGTGTTTCCTTGCCTCCAAGAATCCTTGCCCTTTCATGCAAATCATTGTCACTCTTAAGATTCCCATTGCTTTTCACCGTTCATCCTTCTTCTCCCTGTTTCTATCATTCATCCTTCTTCTTCTTTCATCATTCCCTTCATTCCTCCAACCAAACTTTCCCTGATTCCCAAGTCCCCCAACTCAGTGACCCATTTCAACTCAGCCGATTTAGGCTGAGTTTATTGAGTTGGCTTGGAGTCATTGAGTCAACCCGTTTCTCCTTAAATTGGACCGGCCAGTCCACGTTCACAAACCATGGTCAAAATTTAATTTATTTAATAGTTTGATATTCATAGTAATTATTAATATGAATATTAATTAACAGTATTAATAGCCGTGTATAAAAAAAATAGTAGTACTCCCTCCAGTCTTAAATATAACACAAAATTGACTTTTTTGGGGATTAAGAAAGATAAAGAAGTTACTTAATCATATCATATGTTGTTATTTTAAGATTATATATCATTTTATTAGTCAAAATAATTAGTTTGGACAAAAAAATAAAAATACTCTAAGTAATTTAATTAGCATCCTTAATTTCTCCAAAAAAAAGTCAACTATGTCTTATACTCCCTCATATCCTAATTATAAGACATAATTACCAGAATTTAGAGAGATTATATTAAAGAAAGAAGTTAAATTAGTTAATTTTATTGATTTTCCTAAAATACCCTTAACAAGAGTTTAAAATTAGAAGCTTGAGCCTAATGTAGTTCAACAGTGACTTATGTCTTGTTCTCATGGACTGAGACAATTTGGGTTGAAAGCATGACAGTTAGAAGCATGAGCCCGATATGATAATTAATCTATACAGCCTATATGAACAATTGGACTACGCAGATCATTTGAATATTAATAAGGATATTTTTTTAAAAAAGTTAACAAAAATTAGAATGTTGTCCTATAATTATAACCAAAACTAAATCTCAAATGTTATTCTATAATTTATAAGGAATAAAGACAGTACTATATTAGGTCAAAGAATACAGGGGCATCACCTACTGTTTTTTTTTGGGCCAAACATATGAGGCGTCACCTTTAAGTACAAAACCTTACACAACCATTATTTAATTTTTGTAAATAACCCTATAACAGATTATGACAATCATGATCAGTGTTAAAATCAATAAAACAACTAACAAGGATGATAAACTGTGCATGAGAAAGAGAAACATCGAAAAGTCATAACCGAGTGACATGAGCCAATGAGGTTTGACTTATTTATTCCAGTCATTTTGATATGTTCCCTGTAGTCTTAATATAAGATATCAATTAATAAATATATTTAATCCTTTTTATAAAGAATTTACTTGTTTCCAAAGAGCGTTAAATGTTTTTTCATGTAAATTCATAATTAATAAAGGTAGTGAGTAAGAATAATAATTAATATGATATTAGAGTTTAATATAATTAGTAAGGGTAATATTGAAAATTACTTAAATTTTAAAATAAATTTAATAATTTTAACTGTTTTTATTAGTTTTTAAAAATTGTTAGCCAGTACTCCTTCTGATCATAATTATAGGACCTTCTGTTCATAATTATAGGACCTTCTGTAGTATAAATTGTACTACAAATTAAATTTTATAATTAAGACCAGAGATAGTTACTTATAATTAGATTAGAGCGTATCTTAGACTCTCTCAGTTATGCCTCAATCAGATCAGGGACATTAACTGTCATGTCATCATCGAATAGTGTTGAGAAAGGAGTTATACATTTGTATTCTTTAAAAAGAAGTAAACAAATGTCTTTATGCATACAGCATTAAAAAATGATTTAATAATTAATGTTTTAATTGAGACTCAATTAAAGAAATCCAGTTGTGAATGATAAGTGCAGAAGAATATGCCTGAGAAGGCGCTGGGTCTGACCATTCCTTTTGCTTCTGAGATCCTTTGCGTGGGCATTTGATTTGGGAATTTCATCAAAAGGTGACGTGTCATTCATGGAAAGACACACAAATGCCAGCAAAGCAATGTGCAAGGCGAATCATGCGAGATGAATGATTGCATATACTCGTTTCCCATAAAGTGCAAGGACGTATCGGCAAATTGTATCTAAAAAATTTGTCACCATCTTCACTTATTTTGATCCAGGCCTTACAAATCTTGCTTCGTACAATATTTGAGATGATGCTGACAAACATAGTTTTTTTTTTTATATATATACATAAAAATTTAGGTGGAGTTCAGCACCGTCCCCCACTACTAAGGTCTGGGCACGGCCCCAGAGTTCTTTGACCACTTACAAGAGACTCACAAAATCGCTTACCAAAGGAGCCTTCACAACGGCATAGGGAATCGAACTCTCATCTTTTTGGGACTTAAGCTCATTCCTTAACATCTATGCTAACTCTCATTGGCGACAATCATAGTTCTTATCGCATCACTTAACACTCGATATAGCTGTAGTATCATCTTTTGTTATTCCCTTTCAACTAGAGATGGAAATAGGTCAGACCAAGCTTCACTCTTAACAGGTCAGGCTTGTTCTATAACATACTGGCCTGAGCCTGGCCTATGGTTTGTTAAGGATGCCTGTTTTTTTTATATTATTATTATTTATATTATTATTTATTTAATTAAACTAACAGGCCATAAGCCGAAAACAGACCTACTTTAAATAGGCTAAAAACAAGCTAAAATTACATAAATTAATATTACTAATATAAATAGGCCGGTCTGACAGGCCTAAAAAACCTCTTATCAAACCTGGGTCTGGCCTACTAAGCAAAAACAGACCCTATAAGAGGTTTTGGTCTGGCCTTTTAGCCTGACAGGCCAGACCTAATCAGGGTTTTAACAGGTCAGGCCACAGACCTCTGACCTATTTCCACCCCTAGAGTTTCAACAGCGGTTTTTATTCTTTCTTCTTGACTTGGTCAGCGTCATGACGAATTTGAATCATGATTCTTTTGTCTATTAGTTCCAGAAAAGGATTCCCTAAATACACATAACAATGATATCATAAATGAACCAAAACGATGAACAGGGTCCAGTATCTAGACAGGGAAAATCCCGGAATGCAAGCTGAGACTAGAGATCCAGGTAACCATGTGATACCATCTCTAGTTCTAAATATAGGACATAATTTATAGTGACGGGAGGAGTATAATTTATTATCAATTTCATTAGAATTTGAATTAGATTCTCTTCCTAGTCTTGAATTCAAGCAAAGCATCTACCAGTCCCAAATTGTGCCAGAAGATGTCGTCATTAATAAAAGATGTCATGGTTGTACAGGAAAAAAAATCTCTCCCAGATTGAAGTGTTGCCCCGAATGAAAAAGCTGATCTTTCAAAAATCGCATGCAGCAAAAATGTGTTCAAAATGTTACTGGAGCAAACTTGAAAGCCTGAATCTCTATGGAAGAACCAATCAAAGTTACATTATTGAGTACGGTGCTTAGTAGAAGCAAGGGTTGAAAGCAAAAGCTGCACTTAATGGGATCCGGGTGCCATACAACTGATACAAGCAAGATATCATTGATACAATGGTGTTATAGAGGTGTTGCAAAACCTGTCACAACAACAGTAAAAATTAGGATTGCCGAGTAGAAGATGATATAGAAGTCCAATATGAATAAAAGGAAGCAAGCCGGAAAATGCTAAGCAAGATAATGAAGGGACTTAGAATTGACATGAAAATGAACATGACAATGTCATTTATAGGGGATGAATCAATAGAAACCACAGGTCACAAAGCCCCTATTAATGTTACCCCTACCTTCTAAAGGGAAATCTTTCCTCCAGACAGAAAACAAATAGACAAAACACATGATTTCCTTCACACTCAATCAACCACTCACGTTTTCCCCTGCTTTAGTATTCTCCCACATAGCAGCTCCCAACAATTGTCCAAAAGTATCAAACAGCCAAGTCAGTTATACTCCCCTAATTGTTGAAATGTCTGGAAAGTCAAACCATGAAGATCTCGATACCCTGACTCTGTCACCCCTTACTAACCATACATGCACAGCAGGTAATGGATTAGATATCAGAATCAAATCCACAGCAGTGAGCCATCAGTTTAGCTTGAAGGCAGATGTAACCAACGCAGCTACTAAAGGAGTGAAGAAGGTTGAGGCTGTTTAGCTTTAGGTCGACATGTTTTAACCAACAACGTTGTAATGAATTCGTTATTATAAAAAGAGGAAAAGGGTCTACCAATGATAATTGGGTCAAGTAGAAGGAACCTGATACCCTTTAAAAAATGTCGAGGATTCAAATCTTGCAGATAAAAAAACCAAACTAAGAGAGTTAAATTTTATGCTAGGCACAATAATGCTCGGATCTGGATTAATTAGTAGTATAAGACTCCAGAAAGCGGTATAAACAATGAAAGAAAGAGATCCATTTAAGTTCTGAAAGTCAAGACAAACTCATATGACACAAGGTACAGTAGAAAGCATCAAAAGCTTTGAAAAACAAGCACCAGTATAACAGAAAGACCTAGTTGGGCTCGCAGGCCTTAACACTCTACTTTAAAGACAAATCCTGTTTTCCTTGCATAGAATAGGGGACCCAAGAAAAAACAAGAACGGAAAAGAAGAGAAGCCCTTCTTCCGGCAACCCAAGTGCATATTCAGCCAATCTATTCACAGAAGTCTCCTCCATAGATGTGACTGATGGTACAATGAAGATAGTCTTCATGAGGTGTCTGCAAGAAGTTTTATGGCACCATGATGGTGAGAATGCAGGCTAGCACATGTATTAGAAAGTAAATGAGAATTCTTCAAGTCAGCCTACATTTTATTTCCTATTAGTGATTGATTTAAGTCAATGCCAGAGAGCCCATAGCCTAGCTAGACTATACCATAGTCAATCCTTCGGGTTACAACCCTTTAATTTCAAAGGGGACAGGGGGTCCAGTGCATAAAAAGAACAGTATGTAAGCTCCATATCAGACAACATAACACAATCACCAATGACAGCCAATTAGCCAAAAAAAGAGTTTGATGTAGCCTCACATTTTTTTCAAATGAAAACAATCCTTAATTCA
The DNA here is from genome assembly GCA_037074495.1 of Acacia confusa. Classification (NCBI taxonomy): domain Eukaryota; kingdom Viridiplantae; phylum Streptophyta; class Magnoliopsida; order Fabales; family Fabaceae; genus Acacia; species Acacia confusa. Next base: position 6,276,586 of record CM073513.1, on the reverse strand, counting down.
TTTGGTCAGGCTGAGTGAAACAAAACAAAATCAAGAAAGTTCACAAGATCATTCTCAAGAAAATTTCATAGAAACTAGAATCATTGTAGAGGCAATGCATCAAGTTGTGGGGTGTTTGCTGACAATTACTCATATGGTAAGACTAGAAGAAGACTAAGAGCATAGTAGACTCTATTGGCACTTGGCAGCAGGAGAGTTCTGAGAGCCTGGCGGTTTCGATTGGCAATCACCTTCAAATTTATTAGTCGTAGATCATGTTAGAATGAGAGGCCTTCATTTCATATCTATTATTCCTCATTTTAAATCTAGCCTATTAATCAAGATACCTTCTCTAAAATAAGAATTTGCAAACTTCAAGCTTTTTGTGAAGGAACTAGCAGTTAAAAACCGCCTATGCTTTCCACATAAATTAAGCTAACACTTGAAAGTTGTTCTTAACATTCCAAGCACACGTAAAGCTATGAAGCGAATCTTGTAGATCCTTCCCTAGTCCAGACTTCAGATTTGTCACATCATAAATTATTGCTACTTTTCTACGACAAGAGTTGCAACCCTTGTGCAATGAAATGTACAACAAAAATCAAAATATGGGACTTGAAGGAAAATCAGTAATGCGTGTGTTAGGAGGACAAGGATGACATGTTATGACTAAAACATCTAAATTAACCAAGCATCACAGCACAATTATATTGAAGGCAACAATCAAATTTACAAATAGCTAAAGTATCTATGATGTACTAGTGCCCATTCTCCCTAAAAAACCCACTAGAAATGAGATTGTGAAAACGGGATTGATAATTAAAATGATGCGACAAATTTGACCGGAAATTCAGAAAGGGTACCTTCAGATAGACAACCCCACGCGTTACTGTGTAGAGATAGCAGAGAAGTGAACAGGGCGGAGGAAGTAGCACTATGCAATGGCATCAGAGACACCTGTGCGCCCGCCAACTGCTTTGGAAGCCTAAAGCACAACAACATCAAAAAATTTAGGAATTAGCGGGGGGGAACAGTCCTAATATGTTAAGGAGGACTTTCAAGTAACAATATGTGAAAGCAAAGAACACTGCACGACCGAACAGATCATTCTCCCCGTAAATGATAAGAAATGCTGAGACTAATGCAGGGAAAAAACGTCATTAGATTTACTTCAAGAATACACAATGATCTTAATACAGTGTATACTATAATCACTAGTTTTCAGAAACACCAAATGAGGGTTACATATTGAGCAAGAAAATGATAGCAGTGCGAACGAAGCAGGGGAATTCACCACGAAAACGAGAGCGAGCGCTTCTGCGCAGCAACACGAGGAGCAGACGACGGTCTGCATGAACCTAACCCGCTAATTTTAGAGGCATCCGAATTAAAAGCGGATGAAGAACGACGAGAAAGATGGACTCTTGCAGAGGCCGAAGCCATTTGGACGGATTTTCTAGCACAGGTAGCCGCCATGCCTGGTGCTGTGCGCGGATAGTGCGCGAAAGACAGTCCCTGCTTCACAATCCAGCATAAGGAGGGAAGCACCAAAGGGTTGTTTCTGGGCTTGCTCTATATGAAATTAATGGATCGATCTGTTTGCAAAGGGCCTTGCTGCTAAGATGCAAAATGGCCTCAATTTGACCTGGTTCCAATTTTTGGATAAAAAAAAAAAGACATGTAACTAGTTTTTAACATAAGACTTATTCCTGTATCAAAATATATATATATATATATAATACTTATTCATAAAGTTTATATTGATTTTAAATATAAGACTTATTTAAAATGCTTATTAATTTATTATTGATGTTCTTCCCTTAATAATAATCAATGATGAGAATGAATGAAAGAATTAAAGAAAATAACTATAGTATTTTAGAAAATACATATCATATTAACTAACTTTATTAAGTCAATCAAATTAAAGAAACAAGTTATATCAAGGATTGAAAGGAGTATAAGTTAATACATAGTACTACTTTCACTCATTAATATATAATCTTTTTTGTAATGCAAATTATGCTATGAATGAGATTTTATACTTCCTCGTGTTCTTAATGTAGGACCTAATTTTTGAGTTGATCTTGGACCTTAAGGTAAGATATATTTCTCATATTTATCAATTTTTGTCTATCTTACCTATATTGATGCTCCATTTTTAATAATCAAGTATTCAAGTAAGATAGATATGGAGGGAATTAAGAAAAATGATTAGAATATATTAGAAAAAAAAAACATGATATACTAACTAATTTAATTAATTTTCTTAATCTGATGAAATTAAATAAATAAACTTATATTGAGAATCATATGGATTAAGCCCAGAGGGAGTATAAAATTTGAAAATTAGTTGACTGTTCTTCTGTGAATTTCTGGATGTGCGTGCAAGAGTTGCAAGACTTCAAGGGCCTGAAAAGGAGGGCTTTTTTCCCATAGTGCCCCTTTTTAGGAAACTATTTACCAAAATGCCCCTACTTTGAAACTATTTCCCATTATGCCCCCTCTAGAAACATATTCCCAATCTACCCCTATTTAGTCGACTAAACCAGGGGTTTAGTCGACTAAATTTTGAGGGGTTCAAAGTTTTTGAATCCCCTAGAAATTTAGTCGACTAAACCAAGTGGTTTAGTCGACTAAATTACGGGGGTGGGCGTTAAAAAGCCCACACTCGACATTTAGTCGACTAAACCACTTAGTTTAGTCGACTAAATTTCGACGGTGGGGGTTTTTAAACACCCCAAACGCCGCTAATCGACTAGATCTCCTCCCTAAACCCCTCCCCCATCTCTTTTTCGCCAAAATCTCTCTGAATCCGTTGATGGGTTGCGAAGAGAACTTCAATCAACTTGCATTTGCATCAATTTCGGTATGTTTTCGTCCCATTTTCGGAATTCCACCGTCAACATTGTGTTATTGCAAACCCCATTTGTGTTTTACTGTTTTGTGCTTAGATTTGATGGTTTTGTTGTGTATATGATTGATTTGAGTTTTTCATTGATATTTATGGAGGAAAACGATTAATGTACATGTTTATGATGATTTTTTTTTTTTGCGTTTATGCCAATTTTTTTGCGTTTATGAGTATTTCTTGTTTATGTTGAAAGTGTTTGTTAGTGAAAATGATGAATGTAAATGTGAAATTGAGAATGATGAATGTTTCTTGTTTCCTGATTGATTGTAACGTCCCTTTGTAGGTCTTTGTTCTCATCATGCGTCGTAGACAAGCTTCTGCTGACACCGACAATGTGCGTGGGAGACGGATCAAGCACCGAGCATCGCGCGGGGCATCCTCCTCTAGGCAACAGCATGCACCGGAACCTGAGCTTGAGCCCGTTGTTGACCTCCCATTTGGATATTTGTTTGAAAATAATGAAGCAGAGCATGAACGATTCGTGAGGGATTTTGCTTCCAAACCCATCATTAAGCCGAAGTCATTAGACATGACATTCTTTGCACGTGAGGGCCTTGACATTGTGCCGTTGTTGGGAACTTCGCATTTGGGAGGGCTGGCGGAGATGAGTTGTCCCTATTCAGAGGTTATGGTGAGAGCTTTCTACCATAACATGATCTACATTCATGGTGATCTGCAATCTCGTGTCTGTGGGGTTGACATTTTGGTGACGGCTGACATGTGGACGGATCTTCTTGGATTTGATTTTGATGCTGGTGATAGATACCAGTTTGATGGGGACACCAATTTTGTCATGGAGGGATATGTTCGAAATGAGGCTGTGTATGCGTTCAGGAGGCCAAGAGGGCATAGACCTATAGTGACTGTGGGACAACTGACTGTTAGCTCTCGGATCCTCTTCTACGTCATCACCCACATATTATTTCCTCGGGCCTACAATCATTCACGAGTGTTGGAGGGTGACATCCCCATTATGTGGTCCATTCGGAATGGCATTGAGGTTAATTGGAGACATTATATCTATTGGCACATGTATAAGGCAAGACATAAAGGTGCACTCCCATGCGCCTACTTGTTTCAGAAGATTTTGGAGAAATTTGGTGTTCCTATGGACGATGAGGTGATGGTGAAACAGGAAGCATGGAATGCCATCTTTGGACAGCGCCTCCTAGAGCAGTGCAAGATCACCAAGGGTGTAGATGATGGGTGGCACTACATTAGTGAAGAGGATGTTGATGCTGCTGCTGGCCAGGGTCCACCCTTTGCACCTGATGTTGGTCAGGGTCCACCTATTGTTCTTCCTGAGGTCGATGATGATGACGGCAACGATGTTCATCCTGAGCCGGAGGGTGGATTCTCCCTTAGTGATGTCATGCAGGCCATCCAACACCAGGGCAGGATGCAGAAAAAGAGGTGGAAGATAGAGAATGAAAGGTGGAGGTGGATGCAGGCTCGGATGAAGTGGGTAGAGGAGACGCTTGGTCAGATGCAGCTTGGAGGAGCATCGAATGCTGCCGAGGGTGATGATGTGGCTAATGAGCACGCGGAGGATGATGGGAATTCAGAGGACGCAGATTAGATTTATGGTGTTCATGTTTAATGTACTTTCATTGACTTTATGTTTTATGTTTGGACATTGAGACTTTATGATTTTTTGTTTAGTAGCTTCAATTTGTGAATTTCATTTGACATTTGATCCGCTAATGTCTCAAAATGAGTCAATGATACCATACAACATATCAATTAACCAAATGGTCCAAATTTCAAAGCCATTAACAACACAACTCATGGTACCCTAAATACAAAACATTTTACATAGACTTCAAGTTTGCCTATTCCTCTTTGGACATGTGCGCATATTATGACCGACTTGGTGGCATTTCCTACATCTTTGCTGATTGCTTGAGGGTTGAGACTCCACCCAATCCATCTCATTTTGTATCCTTGTAGACTTTAGTCTTCCCTTTGTGCGGGCTAAAGTTGCATTTGGGATAACTGTTGGGTCCTCTCCTTATTGAATTAACAATTCATTGCCTATAGGATACCAGTGTGCTGCATATACCTGACTAATGTATGGGATAGTGAATACCGGATCAACGTAATCATAATGGTTCAAATTCTCCATCTTGCATACTGCTAATACGTGGCTGCAGGGATATCTTCTTGCTGTGAACTTCCCACATTGACATTTGCGATTTATCAAGTCAACCCTCATTATGTCACCGACAACATGTGTAGATTGATTATATGCGTCCTCAACCTCATATAACTGTAAATCTCTGTAATAAAACCACACACGGTATATAACTGTCATCTGGTCCATCCTTTGTAACTCTTCTTCAACCTTTTTTGACACTATCCTACCTACAGCGATATTTTTGTTAATCTCAACACGCCTGGTGACAAAATATTCGACCAGTCTACTGCAGGTCATCTTCACCAAAGCCGTTATTGGCAGATTATGTGCACCCCTAAGGATCTTGTTCACACACTCGGCTAGGTTAGTCGTCATGTGACCAAACCTCCGTCCGTCTTCATCGTAGGACCTACACCATTTCTCCTTTGGAAGCCGGTCAAACCAGGACACAACCTGTGGGTTACAATCAATAAATTCCTGAAACTTCCGGTCAAACTGGATCTTTGAACTCATGTACCCTACATAACATGTTAAAGCAAACTCATAACAATGGGTGCTTTACAAACATGTTCAAATATGTGAAGGCAGTAACCAAAGTGTATACTTTCATACCTAATTTCATAACTATTTTCTTTAGTTGCACATCCTTGAATCTGGTATTAAAGTTGCTCGCGACATGACGTAGGCAATACACATGATAGGCATACGGAGGCTGCCAATTGCGGTGATCTTTAACCGCCTTTATGATACTGGCGTGACGATCAGATATCAAACAAATGCCCATCCTCTACGTCACATGATCACGTAAGAGACAAAGAAACCACCACCAGTCATCATACTTCTCACCAGGAGGAACAACAGCAAAGGCAATTGGTAAGACCTTCCCATCCCCATCCTGTGAAGTCGCAATCAAGAGAGTACCTTTGTATTTTCCGTACAAGTGGGTGCCATCAATTTGTAATATGGGCTTACAGTATTTGAAGGCTTCAACTGTCTGGTTAAATGTCCAAAAAACTCTACAAAAGACGCGTAAGTTGACAAAAAACCGACGATGGTTAGAACATTCATCTGTATCAAGCCTGAAAACAGAGCCCACGTCATCTTCCTCATCTTCCATCAATGTTACCTGACTTAACACTTGTGAAGGTGCAGATACACCAACATGTCTATCTTCTTCACCAAAATACTGTGGGGATCTTGGATGCATAGGTATAGATGATGATTCACCAGATTCAATTTCAACATATATCTCAATAAAATTTTGTACTCTCCGATTAGCAAATGCATCTATGACACAATCTACATCTTCATCATCACATGCATCGGTACTAATGTAATATACATTATCCTTACCCACTATAGTCTCTACTTTGGCAATTAACCGATGAATGCATTGATTGCCATGTAGCCCTAATTTTTGGTAAATTCTTTCTTTCAGCTCATTGTATGTAGTATCCCGTTTGATTTTCATCATTTTCATTTTCCCTTCAAATTGAACACCATCAGGACCATCAAAATACCTTCCACTGTGGTAGATTATAGTCATGTAAGTGTTTGAACTTGAACTCATCTTTGACACCAGAATTTTAGCTGCAAAATGGAGGGTTTTAGCTAACCAAATAAAAAAATTTATAAAAAACGAAGTGATATTCTTCAAAAAAATAAAAAAACACTCAATCGATGTAAATCTTTTCACTTTCACATGTATATTCATCATTTTCCTCCATAAATAGGAATGAAATACTCAAATCAAGCAAAGACACACAACAAAACAACCCAATCAAAGCACAAAACGCAAAAACGCAAATGGGGGTTCGCATAAACACATAAATGACGACGGAAATCTTAAATGGAGATGAAAACATACCGATATCGACACAAATTCCACTAGATTGAAGTTTCCTACGCAACCCACCAACAGATTCAGCAAGGCTTTGACGAAAAAGAGAGGGGGAAGAGGTTTGGATAGGTTTTTACACGATTAGGGTTCATGTTGCTGTGGTGTAGGGTGTTTAAAAACCCTCACCGTTGAAATTTAGTCGACTTGGTTTAGTCGACTAAATGGGTTTAGTCGACTAAATTTCGAGGGGATTCAAAAAATTTGAACCCCTCAAAATTTAGTCGACTAAACCCCTGGTTTAGTCGACTAAATGGGGGTAGATTGAGAATATGTTTCTAGAGGGGGGCATAATGAGAAATAGTTTCAAAGTAGGGGCATTTTGGTAAATAGTTTTCTAAAAAGGGGCACTATGGAAAAAAAGCCTGAAAAGAGGCACTATGGAAAAAAAGCCTGAAAAGGAGCCTAACTTCAGACATATTGGGAGTACTCAAGGTCCTTTGCCACAAATTTCCTAAATGCAAGCACAATGTGCAACTTAAAATGAAATTAAAACTGAAAATTTTGGAATATATGAACTTCAATGAGAAGAAAAAAGCATATACATTATTAAGAAATTAAATACACAAGTGTTGGACTTAATGAAAGAGGAAATTGGTTAAGGAGATAAATACAAAGGTAAGAATGCAAGAAAAATGCATAGAATTGAAGTTCTGCATACAATATAGGGTAAAGGTGCAAAAATGCCCATTAGCTTTGCCCTCAGAAGCGTCCAGCACCATGTATTTTTTTTTAGAGCAAAAGTACCTACGTGGTTACATTTTAGGAGCAAAAATACCATTCTCTGTTAGTTGATCGTTTGTTGACCATTAGTTGACCGTTAACCTAGTGAAATTAGTATTTTGCCCTTAGTTTAAAATAATTTTTTTAAAAAACAAAAATACCCCACCCCCACCTCCCCTTGCCGGTGGGCCCCACCGCCAGCGACCGGCCACCGGAGAATTTTTTTTTATAACTATTTTTAAAATAATTTTAAAAAAACAAAAATACCCCACCTCTTCTTGCCGGTGGGCCCCACCTCCGGGCCCCCCCACGCCGGCAATTGGCCGCCGGAGATTTTTTTTAAATAAAAGAAAAATTATTTTTGTTTTAATTATTTTAAATTATTTTAAAAATAATTATTTTTGTTTGGGTTCTAAGTGTGATAAAAAACAATTCATCTCTTGAAAAGGGACATATATAGTATCCCATTGACACCAATCAAAATTGTTAATCAAGCATTTATTTTGATTGGTGTCAATGGGATACTATATATGTCCCTTTTCAAGAGATGAATTGTTTATCACACTTTGAACCCAAACAAAAATAATTATTTTTAAAATAATTAAAACAAAAATAAATTTTCTTTTATTTATATATATAAAAAAAAAATCTCCGACGGCCGGTCGCCGGTGTGGGGGGGTCGGTGGTGGGGCCCACCGGCAAGGGGAGGTGGGGTATTTTTGGTTTTTTTAAAAAATTATTTTAAAAATAGTTATTAAAAAAAAAAATCTCCGGCAGCCGGTCGCTGGCGGTGGGCATCCGCCAGAGTGGGGGGACCGGCGGTGGGGCCCACCAGTAAGGGGAGGTGGGGGTGGGGTATTTTTGTTTTTTTTTAAAAAATTTTTTAAACTAAGAGTAAAATGATAATTTCACTAGGTTAACGGTCAACAAACGGAGAAGGGTATTTTTGCTCCGAAAATGTAACCACATAGGTACTTTTGCTCCAAAAAAAAGCATATGGTGCTGGACGCTCCTGAAGGCAAAGCTCAAGGGCATTTTTGCACCTTTACCCTACAATATAATAATGCACAATTTGTGTACGGTAACAGAGTTAATCAATAGTGAAAAAATATTTGTGAACGTTGAAAAATAACGCAGAATCTGTGAACTGTTTGTGTTCAACAATAACGTAAGAATCGATGCTCATTGATGCTGAGGAGTTTTGCAAGTCGATCAGATGTGAAAATAATTAAGTATGATCGGAAAGAATGAGTAATGTTGATGCTTTTGTACGTTAAATTGATTATAAGCGTGTTCTATTGATGACAGGTCTAAAAGGGTACTTTTTAAAAATAATTTTTGAGATTTTTGAGTTACATATGAGATGATTGTTTCGATTTACGTAAAATTTATATTTTAAAAGGTTTCTAAACAAGCTCTAAGTAAACTTGAAAAATGTTGAATCAGGATGTGAATAATATAGGAGTAATAAACTATATTAATTTATCTATTAAACATCATGAGGTAAAACCCACCGATTTTTTATAATATAATATGGTATATTTAATCTTAAATATAAGACTTAATTAACTTTTTTTTAATAGAATTCAAATGTTAAGGGATCCTGAATCATGTGTGAGACTTTTATTGGCGTTTAATATTTAATATGATCTCAATGTGTGCGCATCAACTTCTTCGGGCGACACGGGTCAACGTTTGCTATTCACACAACACATGGTTACCACCATCTGACCATTTTCTTCACATAACATGGCTTCAAAAGTTTATGGAGGACCCTACGAATTCATTTGCCTATCACTTTACTGTTCTCACCACTTCAAAAACTCATCAACATTTATTTTACACAACATACACTCACACTCTTATTATATGTGTGTATGGCTGTTTTTAGGACGGGATCTGGAAACCTCATTCCCAACACTAAAATAGGCTCAAGAAGGAAAATTATTTCTAATCTCAATTTCTTTGTTTGGGATCAAAAATTCTTAAAAAATTTCAAAGCATGTAATACTCTATCATTTATATGAAACCAAAAAATTATTTAGCATCAATTCAAAAATTGTAGTAACTCTTTAAATGATTTATAATATAAATATAATAATTTTGGTTTGAAATCTTGTTTATTCACTTAAAAGTCATTTAATAACAGATCTCATATAATACATTCCATAATCAAAACGAGTTTAGCCACAAACCTAAAACTTGAGATACAAATCATTTTGATTTATTCCTTCAACTAAAATCAATCTCTCTCTCTCACACGCGCACACATGTGTGTGTTCAGGATCATATATATATATATATTAACAGTGTTCAAGATCATATATCACTCACACATCCATGTGTGTATTTAGGGGGGGGAAATCCCGAATTTTTTCGGGGTGGGATTTTCCCTACCTAATTGCAAGTGATTGGGGTGAGAAAATTTTGAACATTCCTTTATATGTGTGCTATTATGAAGAAGTAAAATCACAGATTCACAGGGCAGCTAAACCTAAAAAACATTGCTTCATTGATCATTAACAATAGCCAAGCTCAATTACTCGAGTTATTCATTGACCTCAACTTTTTATTCCTAACAATCCTTTTGTAACCATTACGAAACCACAAAGGATTAGAACCCTCTTAATCAGCAATAGCCCAGGTCATGTCATTCTGGAAAATCCAGTGGCACACCTCAATCTTGCCCGGACCCGGACCCAAAGCCAAGAAGGCTCCATGAGTGGCACTCCAAGCTGACGTGTCCAAGTGACAAATGGCAACACCGTGATTAATCTTCGCCTTAGTATCCGGATCTAAAAGATCCGCTTCATATACCCGAACCTTTGGAACCGAGTGGCAGTAATAGAGCAGATAAGGAAACAAGCTCTGATGACACGACACAGATTGGGTGACTCGCCCGCCGTTGATCCGTTTGATTGAACCCAACATTATGTCCTTCTTGGACCCGTTTACGTTCTCAGTGGTCCGAACCGTTACATCACGGCCCAGCACCGAAGTTGCAAAGTCGATCATGTCCTCGATGGAGCCCACACAACGCTTGGTTTCACCCTTGCTCGGTGCCCTCTCGCATTCGCCCAACGAACTCGCTATAACCTTTTCCATGGATGACTCATTAGCCACCTTGAATATTTGCTTCAGCTCAGAGATCTTCGAAGACGAAAACGGTAATTTCGACAGAATCGATCGGGGCAAAAACGACCTTTCCGGCATTTTATCTCTTATATCCGGCATCGGCATTATCGTCCCTTTCTTGAGCGTCGACTCACGGAAGAATTTGCCTGGCTCAACCCACTTATTTACGAACCTGCCACTGGTAGCTTTGGACGCCATGGAAGCACTGTTCGCGTTGATATATTCTTTGAATGAGATACTATCATTCTTCGCATACTCTCTGAAGTCGAAGGTATTACTCAAATTATTGTAGCCTTTAAATCCAATCTCGGGATCGTTTGCCCCTTTGCCGTAACTGATGAACGTGTCTGCACCGATGTTGTTCTCTTTCCCATAATTTATGAAATCAACTTTTCCGGCGTTAGCGTTCTTCGCATAGGATATGAAGCCATCAATTCCGGCGTTAGAACCATTTCTGTAATTAATAAAGGTATCAGTGGGTCCGTTACCCCGATCTCCGTAGTTTTTGAAAATGTTTTGAGGAACGTTCATATTGTTTGCGTAATTCTTGAATTTATCAGTCACACCATTTCCAGTGTCGCCGTAATTTGTGAAATTAGACTCAATAATGTTTGATTCCGTCACGTAGCTTTTGAAATCGTTTACATCGCCGTTTCCTTTCTTGGCATAGCTAGTGAAGGTCTGGTCCCCTGCGTTTGAATGGTTGGAGTAACTGGTGAACGATTGGGTCCTCCCACTGGCTTCGTTGGAGTAGGAGGCGAATCGGAGGTGTGGATCGTTGGTTTCATCGGTGTACTGCTTGAAGTCGCCGGCACCGGAGATGGCTCCAGTTCCGTAGGTGTGAAAGTCCTCGTTCACCACGTTGCTTCCGGAGGCGTAGGTTCGGAAGTTGTCTTTGCGATCAGTGGAGCCTCGGCTGTATCGCCGGAAATCGTTCTGACTGTCCATTTCAAACTGATTAGTGGAGTAGTTTTTGAATGATTCTCCTCCGTTGATCTGACCTGATCCATAATTGGTGAAGTTTTTGGGTTCTTGATACCCAGCGAAGTTGCCATTTTGATTGTGTTGTCCAGAGCGACGTGCCAGCTCTATGGAACAGAGAAGGTGAGCGGAGGAGCAGAACTCGTGGAGGCGCTTGGAGAGCGCGTTGGTGGCTGCAAGCTTAGCAAATGTCGCCGTCTGGACGGCGCTCAATGGAGAAGCCTTTGAGAGCAAAAACCATGGTTTGGGCACATTATTGGTGATCTTTTGATCCCAATAACGTCTCACAAAAGCCTTTGGATTGAACGGATTTTTCTCCCCTGCCACATCAACATCGCCGGAGCCTCCCACTGCGGCGAAACCAACCTGCATTGATGAATATCAGTGTCAAACACTCTTAAGAAATGTCAGAGATACGATCAAGAGACAATGACATGGAACTAAGAAACAGAGCTTACAGTGAAAGATGAATATAGGAGCAAGAGGAGGCATAAGGTAATTCTCATGTTGGGTTTCATAAGTAAAGCTAAATTAATATCAGCGCAGAACCAGACCCTGCATGAATTGGAATATTGCAACAACAAAAATAACAACAGTAGTTTTAGGTTTAATACATGAATATCGGAATATAGGAGATGGATATAAAGAAAACATAGGAATATACCAAAAAAAAAAAAGTAAGAAGAGGAAAATAATTGAGAATCCTGAAAGCAGAATTCAGAAATGTTATTTACCTTCGTGGAGGTGGTGAGCTGCTTGCATGAACAAGAAGGTGCATGTAGAAATATCGCATTTATAGGCCATGAAAGCCTCCCGTTGTTGACTATGGACTGATCTCAAGTGCAACAAATAATTAACTATATGCAATTAAAAAAGATGAGATTATTGGGATTTGTTTTTCTAGGTACCAACATATTCTTCTTTTTAAAAGTGTAGCCAAAAAAGATATGATGCGTTGGATAGTGGCGAGGTGCGTCACCGTCACGGCAACTATGATCTAAATAATGTTTTCTTTCTTTCTTTCTTTTTTGTTGGACTCGAAATAATGTTCCTGATATGAGATAGCATAGTATTAGCAGCTGAAAATTTGATAAGTTAGGTGCGTTACCTCTGTGAATTCCAAGATCATCTGGAAGAATTAGGAAGTCTTGATTAATGTATGTAGTAAATGAGCTAGTTGAGTTTATTTTGATTCTAAACATAATATCTTAATTCATTTTACTTCACAAATTCATAATTTGTTCTTCAAAATTATTCTTATTAATTATGATTATCAAGGAGATCTTGTCACGTGGGTACTTTTCAATGCAAATAATTAAATGAATTATTTGGAAAATCAATACATATTTTTTCATAAATAATTATGTTAAGGCCCTACGTATTAGGCTTGGAGAACCTTGCGACCCAATAAGAAAACCTTACAGATAAGCCCTTTCATTGATAGGTAAAATGCTAATCACCCACTAACCATGCCTATAATCCTGGATAGTACAAGTAATGGAGCAAGCATGACCAGGTAGTGGAGCAGACAGTGCTAGGACATGGGCACCCGCAAGTGATACTTAGAGTCAGAGGTACACATGGCAGAGGACGCGGCACACAGAGCAATGGATAAACCCAAAAGGTAATTTCTATAAATAGGGAGGTTGTCCATCAGGTATGCTCTCTCGACTCTCTATTAATATTCAGTCTCATTGTGCACACACATCACCTCTCTTTGGCTATTGCCACCGTCGTGTAAACACAGTCATCTGAAAGACCCTTCGTGGTATTTACTTCACAAATTTCGTAGAGCCGTTCTCTCCTTTTGGATATTCTAACCTTTGGATATTCATTAGGTTACAGTTGATCCAATATAAATAATCACTACCTATACAAGTTAGACATCTGTGTTATGCAAACAGAACAAATTACTTTAACTAATTTTCTTAAAATATGCTTATTGGTTATCTAACTCTTGCATGTATCCCGGGTATACCATGAATTACTTGATAAATAAAATTACTCTCGTAGTTGTCAAAAACTATTGGTTTAAATGTCAATATTCTTTGGAATAGACTAATTGTAACCTACAATTTCCTTAAGAAAACTCTTTTCCTACATGAAATATCGTAAAATATTTCTCTCACATTTAATAAGGGTGTGACGAGTGAAAATTTACAATAAATCCTTTAGATAATTAAAATTGTTTCAGATATTTAAAAACAAAATTACACACTCTCATTTCTTCCTAATAAAAAGCAACTGAGGGTGTAAAATACATGATGCTTTTGTCATTTTCCATTTTCCTAATAGGAAATTAGAAAAAGGGTTTGTCGCTGGTTTCCCACTACGGAGATACAAATTAAATAAGGACCCCCCCCCCCGAACTTCCTCCAATCTTGAGTATAAAGTCTAATTGACTTTTTTTAAAAAAAATAAGTTAAATATATTGCTTAATTATAATATAAATTGTGTACAATTGGATTTTATATTATTATTTTATAAATCACGCGAATTAATTTAAAGAAAAAATGATAAATACAAATACTCTAAAATATTCCTTAATTTTTTTAAAAATTTAACTACGTCTAATATTTAAAACGAAAGATAGTATTGGAGAGGAATGACATATTCTGCTGGGCGTAATTTAATCATACAAATAAATATTAAGCACAGAAGTTAAACAAATAAAAAAATGAAGAACATGGCAATTAAGTGCTTAATGCAAGTTAAACAAATAAAAAAAAAATGAAGAACATGGCATGCAATTAAGTGCCTAATGCAATCAAGCTCTATGCCACTGTACGCGACCCCATGTGATGTATCAAAACAGTTGTCTTCCATTGCCAAACTCAAATGAAATTATATCTCGAAGCATACAATTCTTAAAAAAAAAAAACACTTAACCGAGATTTTAAAAGACAAAACTGACTAGGTTTCAATTTAATCATGTATTATTTATAAATAGTGTGATTTTCTATAAATTTATCATATTTATTAATTTAAATAAAACTTAACCGAGATCTGATAAGACTAAAGTCCACTTTAGAGTAGTTTATTTTTATTTATCAAAAAAATGGATTCATCCTCTCATACTAATTATTGGACAATACTTCCATTAAGTTCATTTCTTTGTATTCATCATATCAAATTCCCTAACCACATATATATATATATTTCTAAATTATCATCATTTAATTATGAACTACCCAAAAATATAAGGCATGTGACCTTAGTTTGATTGAAAAACTTGATATTTAATCAATATAAGAAACTTGATCTTAGTGATTTTTTATTATTTTATTCATTGTAACTATCACATTGTGAGTATTACAACTTGATTTAGAATTTTTTAAGACTGTACCCAGGAAAAAAAAATTATTAAGGTAACTCTTTCCTTTTTTTTTTTAAGCTAAATAAAGGACATGGCATATTTTCTTTGATTATTGTTTTCTATCCTCACAAAAGTATGTATGTCAAGAACATTATTAACAATTTTAAAATTATATTTTTTTTATTATAAACCATTTAAATGATATAACATAAATATAAATAGAGATTGCGGGACGAAATTTTCTCATAAATCCATCTGACTATGATAATTAAATGAAATATTAATTATTCAAATCTCAAGATTCTCAAATCTGATTGCTTAACCAAAAAGAAAGTAGGAAGGAAGAATGAGAATAAGATCTTCTCATTATCTTTGCTTCTCATTATCTTTCATAGGCTCATCTGAGCTATTGATTGAGAATGATAGAGAAAAGTATTGTACCGTTTAAAATTGATTGTACATATATAATTTAAAAATTATAAAAAATAATAAGAAAATGATGATGAGAGAAACCTGACCCAAAAGAATGACACGGGCATTTGAAGATGTGCACCACTCCACACACTGCAGATCCAAATTATGCGTTGGCATCCTTCCGGGATTCGCAAACGCATTTTTTTTCCCCCTAATTTAACACATTTTAATCATTCTAATTTATTTTATATTATTATGTGCGTACTACGGAGCATAATATTTTAATTTGATGTTCACTGATCTTCCTGCTCAAAATGTTTCATTTTAAACTTGTTCATCAACAAAGATTTGAACATATATACTAATAAAGTCGAGTTTAATGGAATTGGTTAATATTTCACAATTTGGTGAACTGGTTCAGATATTTATTTGAACATACTAAACGCTGAAGCAACTTGCTTTTTTTTTTAGGTTAAGGTGTAAAAATATACATGTGCTTTGGTCAGAGGAGCGTCCAGTGACAAGTGTTTTTTTGAGGCGCAAAAGTACACACGTGGTTACAAATTAGGTGTAAAAATACTGTTTGACCGTTAAGTTTGACTTTTTTACTTTCAAAGGTGCAAAAATACACATATGCTTTAGCAAAAGAGCACCTAACACCAAGTAGTTTTTTATTTAATAATTTTATTTTAATTAAAGGAAAATTATTATTTCTCTAAGTATAATTCCTAAAAAATTAAATTTTTTATTTCCATAATTTAATTTCTTTTTTTTAAATCCTTATTAAATTTTCTTATTAAATTTATGTAGTTCGGGAAAAAATTAAATAAAATTTTTATATTTTTTGGATCTTAAAATCATCAGTTAGAAAATAATTTGTCAAAATGTTGTATAGACAAATTAAAATCGTTAACCCAGTATGGAAATTCTACAAATTGTTTCCTTTAGTTGAAGCTCAAAAACATAATCAATTAATTATGTAGTTAGGGCGCACAATTTGTTATCATTGAGTAACGTAAAGCATTCATTAAATTCTAACGGTCCTACCCTTTTGTTAGAAATTGTATTTTTTTTACTTCAAAAGCTTGGAAATTGTCTTTACTTAATGCGAAGTGATAATCATGTGGTTTTCAATATTTTGTAATAAATTTTATCATTTATATTAAATTCTAACGGTCCTACCCTTTTGTTAGAAATTGTATTTTTTGTGCTTCAAAAGCTTGGAAATTGTCTTTACTTAATGCGAAGTAATAATCATGTGGTTTTCAATATTTTGTAATAAATTTTATCATTTATATCTTGGCGCGTGTGCTATTAATTTCAAGCAAATACTTGCTCCCATACGATATACTCGTTAGAGGACCTGTGCACTTTTCACTTTTTTATATTGGTTTAACTATTTAAATTTATTTTGCATTTTAGACACAGAATTCTCATTTAATTTTATTATTTTTTTACCACTATCTTAACTTCTTATGTGTTATTTAAACTTAAATTTAAAAGAAGCTTAATAACTTGCTTAAGAATTAGTTATATTCTTCATTGAATAATTATTCTTATTTATTTTTTATTTATTTTTTGAATAATTTTATATTTGAAATTATTTTGGAAAAGGATAAAATATTAATACATGCAAGAGAAACTTGCTCAAATGATTAAAAAAAAGATTTTTTTAAAAAAAATGAAAATTGACCACCGAAGGGCAATTCTTGAAAATTGACATTGCAAAGAAATTTAATAAGAAAATTTAATAAGGATTTAAAAAATAAATAAATTAAATTATGGAAATAAAAAATTTAACTTTCTAGGAATTATACTTAGAGAAATAATAATTTTTCTTTAATTAAAATAAAATTATTAAATTAAAAAAAATATTTGATGTTAGGTGCTCTTTTTGCTAAAGCACATTTGTATTTTTACACTTTTGAAAGTAAAAAAAGTCAAACTTAACGGTCAAACGGTATTTTTACACCTAATTTGTAACCACGTGTGTACTTTTGCACCTCAAAAAAGCACTTGTTACTGGATGCTCCTCTGACTAAAGCACATGTGTATTTTTGTACCTTAACCCTTTTTTTTTTAATAAAGATCAAAATGATATCAAAGATAAAATGATAGCGTTTTTACAATACATGAAAAAAAAAACGATACAACATTTTTTATTGACAAAATTTGGACATTTTGTTTGGAGAGGGCTGAACAATAAACCCACTCTTTTAGTTGTATATCAAAATGATACTTGCCTATTGATTATTGAAAATTGTGTTTGGAGAGGGCTGAAAAGTAAACCCACTCTTTATTTGTATATCAAATGTTAGGCTGTGGAGAAAGTGTAGAGCAAATAATAATTTGCGCACCATGTGCTAAACACACTAATGTTCTATATATTATTTTGAGGCACTAATTTAAAAGTTAAAGCTATGCAGATTATAGAGAACTTTTCAGACACATATAGCTTATTAAAGCAATTAAAAGGCATTCAAGGTTTAATCCAGGACTTGTGTCAACGAGCAAATTCAAGCACCATGGGCAATGGCTATGTTGTTGACGGAAATGGTTGGGCGTCAACGGCTTTTGATTTATCGATGCGCTTATGCGGGCTTGCAGTCAAAAAGGCCTGCATTGTCAGCAAAAATGGAGTACCAACCCTCTTGCAGTAATGAAATAGGTAAATCCCTCCATTCTCCTTGAGTTGTAAAAGGGTTGGACTTTCTCACTAAAGGGAGAGGGTTCAAACCTAGAATTAGTTAAGATTCTAGGGGAGACATCCTATCAATATATACGCCTGAGAGTAATAGACAGCTCGCCCTGCCCAACATTGGTATCATCTATGAGAAAGAGAGATTTCGCCTTGCCTTTGGATCGTGGGTGAACCCAACCCCTTTCCTAAAATTTCTAGTATCAAAAAAAAGAAAAAAGAAATGGGTAGTGTCATGGTTGCAGAGTTTTTTTTTTTTGAGCTACTCATTGACTTCCAGTGGCCTTATAACGAGTTAGATTTCTCTTACCATCTATTTTCTCATCATTCTTTGTAATCTTTAAATTATGTCCGTCCAATCAATCTGAAATGTCATATCACTCCTTAGATTTTTCTATCATCTTCCCAATTAACGGCCCAGATAAGCTTAGAAAAAATAAATAATGATGAGAGGATCTCATCCCCTTATAACCTGATAATATATATACTTTCCTCAAAAAGGGATGTTTAGTATTGGGGGGGGGGGGACGAAGGGTAAATATTTTTAAGTTGTATTTAAAAACATTAGAGAAGTGGGATTAAAATTTTTTAATTTTTCTTATTCTTTTATCTTACAATTTCTTTTTTTATCAAAATCTAATAACTCTATTTATGTATTTTATTTAAATTTAATTTATAAAAATTTTCCTACTCCTTCAAATCGTTCATACCAAATAGACTTTAAATAGGAGATAGGTTTGATTTTGCTTGTAACTTGTCTAACCCCTATTATTAAGAAAAGAAGAAGAAAAAAAAAAAAGCAACTCAACGATTACCGTGAGCCCCAACTCATCCTCCTATCCGATCGAGTTCCTTCGGCTGACTCTTTTGGGCTGGTTTGCAATGTTATCATTTCCCATCTAGTATTTGTTTTAGTGATTATGTTTCGGTTTCTGCTTTGTGTATTATTTACAATATGTATTGAGCTTCCCTGGTCCCTGTTGCCCTCTATGTCCAAATTCTTTTGTGATCGAAGGCCATTTTTATGTAACTTTTTATCTTGCTTTAATAAACTAGTCTTTATATATATAAGAGCAATAAAAAAAAAAAAAAGGAAAATGAATGCCAACTCCTCATGATAACCACTATTCCACTTCTGATTTTAAAACTTATATGCTGCATTATATTATATGTAGAATCAATGCCATAATACATGAATGATAATGCTTAAGCTATAGTGCTAAATAATGCGCGTACTATGGTATATGCTTTTTAATATTCTTTTTTATAAATTATGCTTGTCATCAATAGTATTTTACTGGTATTATGTCAGCAATCAGATTTCATTAAGATACTTTCAAATCAGTTTTTCCCTTGGTTCGTACCCCTCCACGATTCAAAGATCCAGAGCGATTTGGGAGTGTGTGTGTGTGTCTATATATATATATATATATATATATATATATATATATATATTCGCCTCATGTTTCTACCACATTCATTGAAATAAAGAAGTGCAGTGATTAAAACCGAAACGGATCACAGTAACCTCACAATATATATACAACCCTCTTTCATGCAATCCACTGAAAACACAAGCAGAATTAATTAAACAATTTAATTATATATCAACCAACACTGGAACCATATATGCTGCCTTATGAAAAACTACAACTTCATTCATCAGACTATGTACCTTTAGATTGTGAATGGAGCTTAGACACTAGACGGTCCAAGGAAGAGGTGACAATAAATGAGCCACTTATATATATATATATAAACTAAACCAGCATGAAGTCAGATCATGAGATCAATGTGATGTAAAGCATGCCACAAGGGCAAATACTAGAGGACAAAAACATCATAAGGAATCACTGTGAAATTATTGCAAGTGCAAAAATATTACTACAAGCCCCGGTGAAATTTCAGAAAACAAGTAGTTTAATTTGAAGATTGTTTGAACTAAAAACTAGTACAAGATTCAGGAAACTCAAAAGATTGTTATTTAGGCAAAGCTGTACGTTGATGTTTGCAAATAAGCGTTTCAATATAATGCATGCAAATCCCAAAAATTGATTTAAAGAAACGTGCCTTCACTTCAAATGAAACATCAATAAATAAAAACACACTAACAGCATCCAGTTTTTTCTTTTACTCATATTAAAACTCGAGAATTAGCATCAAGTTTTGAGTTAATTTCAACTTGTTTGTCATTCCATCCATAAAACATTTATTTATGTTAGAGTCAGCTCTGCAAAACAAAAGCAATAAGGAGCATCCGGACGAACCTTCTGCAACAAAACTTTATTGCTGATATAACTACCTGAACGAAAAAGCAGCTCAACTAGGTCAATACTACTGGCTTCCTCAAACCAAATTTTCGTTCCACCATTTTAATAAATACATGCTCTGCAAAATCCACAATTAAAAAAAAATAAGAGAAATTGTTTTAAAATAGAATTGAAAATTGATTTCTTAATGAATCTTTGATTACATACATTAGGAAAAAAAATTGTTTTGAATTTTTACACGGATTTAATTAAAGATGATTTTAACAATATAAAAACATATAGAGTAATATTAATTTATATAATATATTTCTTTCAATTTTTTATATATTTGGTATGTAATATATTTCAAATAATTTTATTTATAATATAATATTTTTTATTTTAACTTTTTGTCATTAAAATTTCTGAGTTCACCAACCAACGAGCACCAGTAAAATACATACGTGTGTGTGAAATAACAAAACTAAGCTTCAGTTTCAAAGGATGTGTGTTTGATCCCCGCCGTTGGGACTCATTTGTTAAGTGATCTTGTAAGTCTCCATTAAGTGTTCAAAGAGCCTGGGGCTGTGTTCTAACCTTAATAAGGGACTGATGTCGAACATCTCCAAAACTTTTATGTATCAAAAAAGCTTCAGTCTCATGGGCCCTAAACCAGAGGATGCAGCGTGAAGCTGCTGTTCTTTCAGGCCACCATGGCCTAGCGGCCCTATCTACCTGCATCGTTATCTTTTTTCCTCCACAGATCTTGATCGCACCTGAAATGCAGATTTAGACATCACATGTTATGATGTGTTAATTTCAGCCAATGAGTCATTCCTGGTGAATTGGTCCAAATGCAACTTGTACCTTTTGTCTCCAAGGACCGTTTTTTTTTTGGTATCAAGTGAAGTTGGATGTAGCGAAATGATGAGCCAGTCTCTCTATTGTATTGATATTAAGAATTACTTCTGTTTTAAACAATTTTTTGAATTAAAGTAGTTCCTTTTTTATTTTAAAAAATTTTCTGCTGCCCACATGTTTATTGAAATCAGTATATGGATCTTGCCACTATAAAAACTAGCCAGTTCTCTCCATTCATTTTTATTTTCTTTATTTTTTTGATCACCCTCGACCTGTGTTAGGTAAAAGTGGGAGGTTGGTGAGTAAAGAAGATAGATATTGTATGTTTGAGAAGTCTTCTCACTCTTAATGAAATACAGTATTTTATTCAAACAAGAAGGTTTTTTTTTTTTTTTTTTGGGGTAAGTATTGTTACCTTCCCCAGAACAGATGAATCCCAGAGGCTCATCGTCCTTGCCATGTGCACCCATTCAAATCAAACCAAAGCTAGAGACAATCGGTTCATTTATTATACTCGGTGAAGAAATTGTATAAATTAAAAAAGAAGGAAAAATCTCCCTTCCAATTTTTCAAGTAAATAAGTATTTTTTTAATAAAATTAATTATCAATTACTTTACTGGTTTTTATTAATTTTATTAGAGTTAAGCAATAAATCCGTTCTGAAAATATAGATCAAGGAACAATGTCGTCTTAGAAGTTTTTCTTTTCTCAATGGTGCCCCCAAAATTTCAAAATATAACTATATTGTCCTATTACGTTGAAAAACTAATATTGATCGTCAAAATATTGACGTTGACTATTAATTTTTGAGTTAAAATGTAAAAATACATATGAGCTTTTTTTTGGAGCAAAAATACACGCGTGGTTACTATTTTGGAGTAAACCGTAACATAACGGTGGTGAATAGTGACTTAACGGTGAGATGTGAATTTTGCTTTAAAATGGTAACCACGTGTATATTTTTTATCCAAAAAAAGTTCATGGTGTTGGACGCTCCAAGAGAAAAAGTTTATGTGTATTTTTGCACTTTAACCCTTAATTTTTTTATGAAAATGAGTAAAATTACTACGTTTTGAAACTTTTAGAGTAACATTAAAATAAAAAAAACTTTCATGACAATATTACTCCCGATCCCCTTTGAGACAAATTCACTAGCTAACCCATTCTATTATTGGTACTGTGAGTGAATCGGAGTTTGCAGTTCAATGAGAGTTCTTTTATATCTTTTCTTAAAAACTATGATAATAAATTAATATTAAGGGCTTTGGTTTTTTCATATTACATGAGAAAAAAAGTTTTCTACACGTCTATGAAATGATAGGACTCATATATACATATATAAATTAATATATATATATATATATATAGATCCTATCAGTGACAAGAGAAAATGATTTTCGATCAGAAAATATTTTCCCTAATACAAATAGTAAAAGGCAGAGATGGTAAAAAAAGGGAGTGAATACTGGAAGATGGTGAGAAAGGAACCCATGAGAGCCGTACACGATAAATAAATGTCTGTTTTGGGCTCAGATTGCCGATAGAGTCGTACAATTATGAAACCCTGTTTTCACTTTATTACCCTGTGCTATAAGGCTATAATCCACTAGATCTTCACTGTTTGTAGTTGTACTCTTTAAAAGTGTGTTTTAACTTTTAGGCCCCTGTGTTTTTCGATGAAATAAAAAATATCTTCAGCTCCCATTAGTCATTACAAATTATATTTGGTTTATTTTATTTTAAATAATTTACGCTAGAGAACATATAAGTGAGAGTTATTCGTCTTGTAAAAGGCAAACATAATTTTTAACCGCGTTGATTTTAGGGTTAAGATGTAAAAATATATATGAATTTTTTTTTAGGAACGTTTAGTATCACATACTTTTTTTGGGACAAAAAATACACATGTGGTTACCTACCATTTTGAAGCAAAAGTCACATCTCACCGTTAAGTCACTGTTCACTGCCGTTAAATTACCGTTCACTTTATCTCTTTCTCTCTCATCACAGTAAACAGTAACTTAACGATGAGATGTGACTTTTGCTCTAAAATGGTAACTACGTTTGTATTTTTGCTCCAAAAAAAAGTACGTGGTACCGAACGCTTCTAGGAAAAAAACTCATGTGTATTTTTATACTTTTGATTTTATAAATATACATCTTCTCCTGTCCATAATGGATAACGTTTTCTGGAAAGTTTCTATGATCATAAATATAAGATAATTTCCTCCTCATTTCTTCTCTCTTGTTTTCTCTCATATATAAAATTTTTCTGAAGAGTTTAGCAAGCTGATCAAGGATGATATTTTTAAAAAAATCTTTGATTTCAATAATATTTTTCCTTCTTATAATACTTATACTAATTATTTTTTCTTCTTCAAAAATTTAAGGCCTTTTCCCCAACATTTTCAACATGCCCTTCATAATCATCTATATTCTTCCCCATAATCAAATGACAACAAAATAAGTCCTTATTATTACCTACGTATTCTCAATATTAAACCCACACATAACTGTTATATTTATCAAACTCGATTTAATCATTCTTCTCAAATTTTATGTTATAAAAATGGACTCAAATTATAGTCTTGTTTTTTTCCCTTCAATATTTTATGGTGGTTTTAAAACTGCTACAAATTTAAATTCATACTGAGATTAAATATTTGACGTAACTTTTGAAATTTCATCTAATATTAGTAGTAATTTTATAACCGCTACAAATATTGTGGTGTCAATTTTATTTTTTTTTAATTTTTTGACTTACTTAGTAGCGGTTTAAGAACCACTACAATATTAGCGTCAAATTTTCAATTATTATTTCTAATCACGTCAAATTTTTCACCGACATTTATAGCAATTTTAGAACCACTATAAAATTAGTAGATAATGTCATTTGCATATGCCTCTTATAGTGGTGATACGAAACCACTATTAATATTGTAGCGTTTTTAAAAAACCATTACATATCCCTTTACAACAAATGTGTTTTTTGTATTAGTTTTTGAAACCTATTGTAATTTGTAGTACAACATTTTAAATGTTACAAAACAACCGTTTTTTTGTAGTGAGAAGTGATAACTTTATACAACTCTAATTATACAAACTAATTTTAGTTACTTTGATGCGTGGTAATTCAAAATGTTATATGATGAGAATTGGACGGGGACATAAAAGGTTGGAATTAAATCTAAACCTTCTATTCAAGAGGTAAAAACCTTTATCATCACTCACATTAAAACTAAATTACTCGATAATACATGAGCTTAAACTAGAGGTGCGCGTTGATTGTGAATGATAAATAAATGGGGTTGAGGTGTAAAAATACACACGTGCTTTACTCTGAGAAGCGCCCAACACCAAGTGTTTTTTGTAGATGAAAAAATGCACATGTGGTTAGAACTTAGGTGCAAAAATACCATTTGACCGTTAAGTTTGATTTTTTTTGCTGACTGGGCGATGACGTGACATTTTTGCACATGTGTTAGACGCTCTTTTTACTAAACAACATGTGTATTTTTGCACTTTTTTTCAAACAACATGTGTATTTTTACACCTTTTAAATGCCACATCATCACCTAGTCAGCAAAAAAGTCAAACTTAACGATCAAATAGTATTTTTGCACCTGATTTGTAATCACATGTGCATTTTTGCACCTAAAAAAAACACTTGGTATTGGGGCTTCTCAGGATAAAGTATATGTGCATTTTTACACCTTGACCCTAAATAAATTTGTGTACATCAAATACGAAATAGTGGAGATGAATATTTTGGCGACTTGGTTAAAAAAATCACTAGAGTTGTACAAGCATAGAGATGATTGGCAATATATGGCTCTACTAGATTCTTTTAAGTTTTGTGTTTGAGTTCTTGATAAGAGTTTCAACTAAGAAGGACAACCACAAATACATACTGAAGGATTAAGTAATCGATTGTTCAGCTTACTTGTGAGACTGATAAAAATACTCTATCTGATCTATAAATAAGAAAGGAGTATGTGCTAGTAGGTGATAGATGGCTTACAAGACCTCTAAATTCTGAAACAAGAGTTATGTATAGCACGTCCCTCATGCTAAATATAGCAAAAAGAACTTTCCCAATAAACTGAATCAAACACATCAGTAAGTCAGCACTTGAATGCAATCCTTCAAGTGGATTCTTTAATGTTTTGCAAGACGTGACCCTTCATGTAACACCCCGAATTTTGGGTTTAAAGGCTTGAGAATTAGCCTATTTTTAGGAGACTACTAGGCCCTATTTATGAAGAGTGTAAAGTCTTAAGCTTAGTATGAAGAAGAGTTTAAGATAATTATTGGGAACCGTTATGAAATAATTAAGGATAATAACAAATGTTTGCGTGTGTTATGTGTAAGATATGTGTTTCAATAAATAAATATGGTGTGATGTGTGTAAAATATGTGTTTGTGTGTGATAAAAGGTGTATGTGTTGCTTGAATTCAACAATTGCTTTGTAAGTATGTTTAAATGATCATTATAAGTGAGAATTGGGTGATTGCCGAGGAAACAAAAGGGAAAGAGTAATTAAGCTTTGTGTGAGTGCGTGTCAATATATGTGTGTATATCAAAAGTGGTGTGTAATTAAAAAGAAGACACCTCATTCAGTTTCGGCTAAACACACAATGGCCAAAGATAATTTATGCTTCTTTTACAATTACACGCACACACATAAAATGATACTTGGCCATTTTCCCTTCACGACACATATACATACTTCCTTCATTTTGCTTTGCTCCCATAAGCCACGTGTTTTTTCCTTCCAATCTCCATTTAATCCGTGTTGCCTATTCTTAATGTTGATTTCGGTATGCTCCACGCAATAAACCCTTTCACCATTGATTGCCACCATCTTCCCATTCAAATGCCACCTTGCTTAGTATGTTGACACCTAACAACACCACATGTTTTCCATTTGTTTCTATTTCCTTAAAAACAAGCCACGTATGTCAAGAAGTAATATATATATATACACCTTCTTACTTCTTCAATTTCGGCAAAAACGAGTGTTATTGAGGGAGCAATCCGAGAGTGGAATTAAGGGTGTGAAACCGTGTATATGTGCAAAGAAGAATGATGTACTACTTGTGTATGCATTATGCCGAGGATTATGGAAGAAGACAATATATATATGTATGTTACAATATATATATGTATGTTGTTTCGTGGATGTAGAAGGAAGGAAAGATTAAGGTAGTAACTCTTCTCTTATATATTATATGTACCTTTATATGTTTGTATTTACCATTGTATGTATATATAAAAGATACATGAATGCTGCATGTGTTGAGTGAATGGTATGTATAAATGATGGTCGTCTTACATATACTGTGTATGCATTTTATGCGAGTGATTATTAATGTTACTACTGGGATTCATTTGAATCTTAGGTATGTTTTTGAAATAACTTTATTTTACAGTTAGGGTAATAAGTCTGAGAGCGAAGAAGGAAGTTGCGGAAGTATAGACCAAGATGGGGGAAGTTTTTACCTTTTAGATTTATTTTACTGAAGTGTAAATTACCATATAGCTAGGTGAATGGTAACTTCAATAGTAAGAATTTTCCAGAAGAAAACTTCTATGTATTTAAATATATAATTATAAATGGTGTATTTTAGATGGGCCTTTCACTTCAAGGTGAAACCAAGGTTTTGTTGACAAGGAGATCAATAATTCTTAATTTATATTATAAAATGATTTTTTTATGAGACTAAGGAAACTAAATAAATTATTTAAAAGTATTTATATCCATCATTTTTTCTCTAAATTAATTAATTTAACTTATAAATTGATATATAATCTAATAATTTATAACATATACTATGATTAACTAGTATATTTAGTTTTCTTAATTTCTAAAAAAAAAAGTCAACTAAACTTTATGTATCATATAAAAAAATGAAATGAATGCAAGTGATTGCATTGTGCATGACAATATCCGATTCCACTTAATGGGATAATAATTTTCCCTAAACGTTAATCTAGTACTCCATCTTCTTGTTATTAAAGGACACCTTCCGGAATATATGTTTAGTCATTTTTATTAGTTTATAAGCAATTTGTTAGTGTTAACTAAATATGCACACACCCATATCAGATAGAGATAGTGATAGAGAGTAAAAATTAATATGATGTTAAGGTTTAGTTCAAATAATAAATGTTACATTGAAAATCATTTGAATTTTTGTTAAAATTTTAATATTTTGACTAAGGAAATAATATTTAAGTCATTAAATATGTTTTCAATTTACAATAGTCTTTTAAATTTACCATTCGGTCTGTCCTTGTCTCTCTGCATTTACAAATGTTCCACTAAAATAAGATGCACACTGACTTTCGGCCAAATAAATGCACACATACTAGCATTACATATTTACTTTTTTATTTTTTTTTAAAAAAAAGAAAGTTCATGAATGAAATCTTCATCACATGTCTACGTTCTTTTTTCATTATTTGATCTGATGCTTTCAAATTATGAAGGCCAAAAAAGAAAAGATGCTATCAAATTAGTTGTCTGATAAATTTAAGTAATACTAAAAATATTGCGATACATTTTTAAATTATAAACTATAATTTTTATCAAGGGGAAAAAAGTTATAATAATAAATTCTTACGTACAATGCACTGTGCACTGTTAGTCTGTAACTATAACTCTACAAGATTATGTCGGTTCCTAGCTATGTTGCATCAACAATGACATAACTCGATATTTCAACACATTAATTCTTAAAAAATCTAAATTTTGATACGTTAGGATACGTTTTGATATTAAATATATATATATTATAATTTACATTCAAGTTCAATATTTGGTAAAATCCTAGTTTCCAACTTTGACTCATCGTAGATTCGGTTTCATTATAAAAGCCATGCCTCCTTTTTTTAAAAAAATATAAAAGAAAAATTCATCATCAATTCAATGATATTCAAAGCCACACGTATTTTTTTAAAAATAAGAGTGTCAAGGAGTGTCGGACAGTGTCGAAATGTCTGACACACATTTTTCAAAAATAGGAGTGTCCGTGCTTCATAGCTTCCCACTACTCTCTCTATCTCTATCATTTTTTCCCCTTTCTTTGAATTTAATTAAATGTTCGTATAATGTATTTATTGTCAAGAATGTCCTTGAGAAAAAGGAATATGATTATTAATTAGGTGAGGAGCCAATTAAAAGCCCAACAACCAAACCTACCTCCATCCTTTCTCTTCATTTTTCACTACGGCACTTTGCTCTCTTAGCATTTTATTGATATATTTAATTATTTAATTTCACATTTTTCTTAAATTAATTTATATTGAAATGAGTGACATAGGTTCTCATCTCTTGTGAAAGACCATGCTAAACAAACATAGTTAAGAGAATTCATCTTAGTAGTTTATTTTTTCAATAGGAGATGTCTCTTTCTGTGCACAAACAAATAGTTTTAACTATTTTTTTATCTTTCCCAAACAAGAATGTAGACCTATTTTAAACACGTATGTACTACTGTATTAAATAAGAAATACTACGTAGATCATAATTCTGAAAATTTATTATATATTCTGACAAAAAAAAAGAAAATTTATTATATATTGAACAAATAATACTCCATTCGGTCTTAATTATAAGATATAGTTAATTTTTTTAGAGATATTAAGGAAGCTAATTAAATTATTTTAAAGTATTTTTATTTTTTTAAAAAAAATAATTAGTTTAATTAATAAACTAATATGTAATCTTATGATATATAACATATAATAAAATAATTAAGTAACTTATTTAGTTTCCTTAATCTTTTTTAAAAAATTAACTATATCTTATAATTAATTAGGACCGAGGAAGTAATAATTTTTAATGCAATGCATGTGGAAGGCGTAATAATTATTGAATTCAATGATTAGTTTATATTCTAACAATTTAGCTAGAATACAATTTGGACAGGAGAAATCTCATAAAAATATTTAAATTTAAAGTGCAAGTAATCTAAAATTAAAAACAGAAAAGATATTACTGAGAATCGACAAAATTAAAATTCAGACTGAATTCAAAGTAGGGACCCTGGGCAACAAATTTTCAGAATAGTTTCCTCCACGTTGCAGGACAAACACTGCTTTCCTCTGTCGTGGGCTGTCCCACGTTATTGTTCTGTTTTTCTAAAATTGACAAAACATGAGCCCATAATTATTTTGTAATCATTAAGTACACAGTCACCATAGGTGTAACATCAATATTTAACGGAAGCGCTCCCTTTAAGCTCCGCTGTCTTCTAATTCCTGCAACGGCGCCGTTTTAGGCGCAAATTAATGGGCAATCCTCCTTTTTTTTTTTTTTGAAAAATATTTTAAAATACTGAAAAAATACTTTAGGATCCTGACAGGTATCGAAAAA
The DNA here is from genome assembly GCA_037074495.1 of Acacia confusa. NCBI lineage: Eukaryota > Viridiplantae > Streptophyta > Magnoliopsida > Fabales > Fabaceae > Acacia > Acacia confusa. The sequence continues at coordinate 6,246,900 of CM073513.1, read as the reverse complement.
TTACTTCATGATCTTGAAAAATCAATTTATGATCTTGAAAAAATACTTCAAGATACTGCCGGGTACTAAAAAGATATTTCAGGATACTGACTCGAACTGAAAAAATATTTCATGATCTTGAAAAATTATTTCAAAATGTTAAAAAATATTTCAAGTACTAACTAATACTAAAAATATATTTTTCAAGAAAATTTTTGAAGATTCTAAAATAATTTTTTAAGGTTATGAGGTATTTTTTCAGTATTCTGAAATATCTTTTTAATAGTAGACATTACTTTAAAGTATTTTTTCAAGATCATAAATTGATTTTTCAATATTATGAAGTAAATTGATTCTATATATATATATATATATATATATATAAAGAGGATTGGCCATTGTTTTGCGCCTAAAACAGCGTGGTTCCAGGAATTGAAAGGCAGCGGATCCAAACCGCTTCAATATTTAACCCGCCAAAAAAAAACATTTATATTTTTCTTGTGCTTGCCAAAATGAAATACACTCTCTCTCTCTCTCTCTCTTCTTGTCCTAGTTATAAAATATTTTCATTTTCAACATATTTCACGCAAATCAATAAAAAATTTAAATTTCGTTAACTTTGATTTACAATTCTGCAACTTTTAAATTTTACTTCTATTCAATATACATCATGCCATAAAAACAAAGTCAATATAGTAATAAATGAGAGATAAAATTAAACATTATATAAAATTTTTATCTCTCTGCATTATTAGTAGGACCAAGGGAGTATTGTACATGCGTGTGTGAATATTTGACTCATAAAAAATCTCAATTTTCACGTTATTAAGTACTCCCTCTGGTCCTAATTATAAGACATATTTAACTGATTTTGGAAAAATTAAAGAGAAGAGTTAAATTAGTTAATTTTACTCATTTTCCTAAAATGTCTTTATATACATTTAAAATGGCATAAGTAAAAATTAATCAACAACACTGCCACATATCTCTCCGACCAATTTTCCTTTCCACATGTTTTTTAATTGAAATAATAGTCTTACTAGATATATATATATGTGTATATATATGTATACATATAGATCTATTATGCACACACACAACCAGGTATCTACACACAGAGATATATATATTGACACACAAACACACACACACATATATACACATACATATGTGTGTGTGTACATACATATATATACACAGACACATATATATAGACACACACACACACATGTTTATAGACATACACATGTGTGTGTTGCAACCCATATAAATATATACTTACCAAAAATCAAACACACTTAAGATAATAAAATAAGGGTATTTTAGGAAGAAATTGGCAAAAACTAAAAAAATTGTCCTATAATTAGGACCAAAACCAACCCCGAAATATTGTCTTATAATTAGGACCGGAGGGAGTATTATTTTTATGGTATATTAAGATTTCTAATTATTAAATCCAATACTGAAGATTTTTTTTTTTTAATTTGAAACTATAGCTAAATAGTTAGTTTGTAGAACTGTTTATGTAAAACAGCCCCCGGGGGGGACTAATTTTAAAATAATATAAGAAAAGAATGGAACTATAATTTCTATTACCAGTTTTATGATTAAAATTAACTAATGGCAATGGTTACTTAATTTAATGAGATTAACCAATAATAAAGGAGGTAAAGATTAGCAGTTATACTAAAAATTCCATACATATTACTTGTGTCTTTTCTAAATAGTTACATATAATCCCTAAAAATTCTCTCAAATCACATACTCCTTCCAGCTTTATTGGAAGTCACTCTCAAGTCTCAATTACTTGAATCAAGTAGATAGATTAGGACAAGTTTGAGTTTGCGTTTATATAAATCAGGATAAAACTCCTCTTACAAACTTATCTCATATATTTTAAATCACATTAAAAAAGTAGTTTTTATCGATAATCTAAATATGCATCAACTCATTAAATTTATCTTAAACATGAAAAGTTTTCCAATTTTATCCCTATTAAAGAACAGAGATTGATGGGAAAGGGAGAGAAATACAACATTGGACAACTCATAAAAATTAGAATATTGAATTCAAATTAATCTTTTCTTTTAGTAATATGTAATAAGAATAAAAGTACAAAATGATATAAATTTGTATCTAAATATAAGTCACTTGTACCTATTATTGTATATTGTATACAAAAAAATACATTAAATCGATAAATTTTTCTACATCTGACCTTATTAAATTTTTTGTCTCTCTCTACTTTATAAATGATTTTCACATCTCTCTCTTTCAAATAGAAATTAAATAGGAATAGAAATGAGAAAATAATCATTAATTACCTGACAAGTGATTTACATTTAGGTATACAATGGTAATTAATAATTCCTTTGGTCCATTTTATAAAAGTCCAAAATTTAAATTGCCTCGGTAAAAATAGTCTTACAAAAGTTGTCTGAACATTTAATAATTTTTTTTTTCATTTTTGCCCCTTATTAATTATATGTACTGCATTAATTGAAAAGTTAGTGATACTTATGTTTACTTCACTTCTCTCTCTTATCTCCCCCATTATAAATAAAGGCATACTTTAATAAATAAATTTATTTCAGACATACCTATTATTTTTAACTAATTTTAATCGTTTTCTTAAATTGCGAAATTTAGTTATAAGACTCTTATAAATAAGGTAGGAGGAAATAACTCTCTCTATAACTTAGATCAAGAATCATATATTCATTCCAGGATACACCTTATAAATTATAATGATAAGGAGAAGTGTTAATACCATCTTTTGTCACTCGAGGTTGCCTTTATTTTGATTTTAGTTCCTCAAATTTTAGACCATTGGTTTTGGTCTTTGTAGAGACAAAATGATCCATATTTTTATTGAGTTCAAGGGACCAATATTTCAAATAAATTGAAATTTGAGGGACCAAAACATATAGCTTAAAACTTGACGGACTAAAATTAAACTGAGGAAAAACTAGAGGGACCCAAAATTATATGAACCGAAGAGGAGTGAGGTGCAAATAAAAACAGGGAAAATTTTATTTAGCCTTTGAGGATGTGACTTAATTTCAGTCAACCTCTCAAAAAATTCTGAAACTTCATTGCATTCTTTATTCCCTTACCCCAAAAAAAAATTAAGTTTAGTGGGTAAAAAAAACACCGATGCCCTTTTTTTTTTTTTTGGTTAAACAACATATACAAGACAAATAAGGGCATTTATAATACACATAAATGGATTCAAAATAAAACAAATAGTTAACAAGATATTTTGGTCATTTATAAGATAAATAAGGGCATTTAAAAGATAAATAAAAGATTTAAAATAACCTAAAGAATTAAAAATATTTTGATTATTCATATGACAAATAAGGGCATTTATAATACAGATAAATGGATTCAAAATACACTACAAAAAAAAGAGCAATTTGAAGCGGTCCAATAGTAGCGGTAAAAAAAAACCGCTACCAAATTAACTATTAGTAGCGGTTTTACATGACACTGCTACTAATTCGTTGTGGAAAACTGACGCCAAATTTGAGGTGGCATTTTTTAGCGATTCATCCACAAAAAACTGCTACCAAATTGTCGCTAGATTGGCGCCCAATGGCGGGAATATTTGTAGCGGTTAATTTGTCACGGTTACTAGACCAAACCGCCACTAATTTAACGCCAGGGTTTCACACCAATGGGCAGGAATGTTTGTCGGGGTTACGTTACAATAACCGCTACAAGAAAGCGAAACGACACAATATTATTGCGGTTTAGACTTAGCAACACACTAACCGTGACAATTATTACAACTTAGTAGCAGTTATTCCGCCAAACCGCTACTAATGTTTAACATATATAAACAGACCATACAAGTCACAGAAACATATATAAAATCCAGAGAAATCACTGGATTCGGCTAGTAAGTGAATGAACAACGTCAGTTTACTAACGAAGGACGGACAAATATCTGGAGCACTAATCTCTTCTCTCATTCTAACGAGTGCAACAGATATTTGCCTGTCTAATCCATGAAACCGGAGGTTGTTCTTCAGTTATTGCCCAATTTGGTTTTTGCACTAATGTGAACGCTACTTCTATTTTTCTGAGGATCGTCTAACAAGTGACCAAAGGTTAGGTTTTGATTCTAGCCACCTTTCTTTCTGTCAAATACCTCGGATCAAAAAGACTCGGTGAGGCTTTTCAGAGAGATCGGTGTCTACATTAAATCCCACTATTTATGGGTTTTTTTGACTATTTTCAATACACTTATTGAAGATAATTTTTTTTTTTACCAAACTAATTGGTTTATTAGTTTCATTAGATGAAAACTATTAAATCAATTAGTTTGGATTTTTTTTTTCAAAAAAATAAATGTAGTAGCGGTTATTCTCTCAAACCGCTACAGCTCTAGTAGCGATTATGGGTTTAACCGCGACAGAATGTCAAACGCCAAATTATTAGTAGCGATTTGAGCAGTAGTTGATTTTAACCGCTACCATTTGTTCATTATGGTAGCAGTTTCTTTGCTTAATCGCTACCATTTTGTAGCGATAAAGGCTTTAACCACGACAGAATGTCAAACGTTAGACTATTAGTAGCGGTTTGAGCAGCAGTTAAGCTTGACCGCTACCATTTGTTCATATTGGTAGCGGTATAGTTCAGTACCTCTACCATTTTGTAGCGGTTTCTCATTTTATCCGTTACAAAATGGTGCGCTATTAACAGTGGTTTCCCTTACGCTACTATTCATTTCTTTTCACTTTTCACTTTTGTTATCTTCTCTATACGGTGAAATATGGATAGAGGGAAGGGTAAGGCTGTCCTAAGAGGAAGCGGCAGTAGACGGGGCCGTGCAAGAGGTCGTGGGCCTCGGAATCTGCCCCCACCCCCTCAGACAAGGAGTGGTATGCCTCCGCCCCCTTAGACGGGGAGTGATTATGAAGACATATTTACTGATGAAACGATCCTTGAGATGGAGTCCCTAGAGAGGACAGTAGGCGGAGAACATGGCACAACTCTGTCGATCAGCGACCTCGACGAAGATGAGGACGTTGAGATAAACGTCTCCGTGAGCAAGCCCCAACAGTTTCTCGACCAGGAGAACGAGCGAGACCAAGGGGACCCCCAATCGTTGTCTTCGCACGCCATCGGATTTGCGGTGGACGTGGAAGGTAAATGTAATTAGTTTTTTGTGAAAATTTAAATTTTATTTTCTTATATTTAATTAAATTTTGTTTAAAAGCAAAAATAACATTTTTTTTCTGTGCAGATACAAATGGGAACATCAGCAGGAGGTCGCTGGATGTCAGAGTGGTCACTTTGATGCGGGGCCCTAAAGTAGTGGTCCCTTAGAACACGGAGACGGACCAGCCAATCAAGAACGAGGGTCACCTGTTCAACCGATTCCTGTCTGATTTAGGTGGGAATTGGGCATGGTTTTCGATATTCTTCAAGGATTGGAAGCAGGTTCCGTCCAACAACAAGGACAAAGCATTTACTGACATTGTCCAGGTAAGTTAAGTTGCTTTATTTAATTTTACATGTTACTAGTTATTTTATTATTATTTTATTCATTAGTAATTTATTATGATACAGGATAAGTTTACCGTGGGAGGCCAGGCGGAAAGGTATTCGTTGCTGAAGATTGGGGATGCGTGGAAGAACCGGAGGAATCGTTTATATCTTAAAAGGAATAGAGATGGGAAGATTCCTATACAACAGGTGATCGAAAATGTCCCAGACGACGTGGATCCCAAAGACTGGTAACTTTTGTGCAATATAGGAGGAGTGCAGAGGCACAACTTTTGTCCCAGAGGAACACCAGGAGCCGAGCAGCCCAGACGGTCCATCACACGACAGGATCGAAGACGTTTGCTATAACCTACAGTGTGATGGTATGTTGAGATTTAAAATAAGTTTAGTAAAACATTCATTGCTCCATTTTTTTAAAATAACTAACTTTTTTTTCTTTTAATTCCTGCAGCAAGCGAAGGTGCAGGAGGAGAACAGTGAAACAAACTATGGGGAGCTCTTCACACGCACCCAATAGACATCGTGATGGGACGTTGACATCTGAGACGACTGAGGAGATCATAGTAAGTTAAAAAAAATTATTGATATTGTTAATTTAATATGTTCAAATTCAATTAAATTGTTTCATTAATATTTGTTGAAATCTTCCCGTCAAGCCCGAATTGATCAGAACACGGCAGAGCTGCGAGCTTCCCAGACCCCCGAGTCACAGGGGTTTGTGAACCCTACGACCCCATTAAAAGCTGGTGTGAGCCAAGCCAAGCATCCCGGGCGCGTTAGGGGTATGGGCTTAGGCGCGAGGCCCAGCACTGTTTATGGCAAGTCCTCGGCCTCTGAGGCCGAAACCTCCAGCGTGAGATGTATGCCACTACTGGAGGGTTGGAGGCCATGATTGAGGAGAGGGTTGCCGCCCAAATTGCTAAGAAGGCGGTCGCCTTGGTGGCTGCACAGGCGGCAGAGAGGGAGAGGATTTTGGCTGGATCGACAATTGGTATGCTTCGAATAAGCATAGTTGGGATGCTTGTGCCGGTGCCTTTACAAAGTTGCTTCCTAATAGGCACTTTTCACCTCCCCAACCTCCCCCTTCATTCATCAATGAGGAGCCCCTCATTCCTCCTGAGCCGTTCATCCACGAGGATCCCCCGCTGAATGCTGGTGCTGCTGTTGCTGCTGATGATGATGATGAGGGTGTTGTTACCTCTCTCCTGCCCACACCACTACTGAGACAAGACCTGATCATCAGGCTCCTGATTGCTAGTTTTTATTTTTAGAGACAGATATTTATTTAAAATGTTTATTGGATGTTTATGATATTTGGTTTGTTTGATTACAATTTAAATACTTAACCTTCATGTATTGTAGTTTATAAATATTTTATATTTTTTTAAATTAGTTACATAAATATACATTTATAGTTTCATCAAATAGGTTTTGTACGAAAAATAATAAAATAATATGTAACAAATAAAAATTGATTTATTTAAATAATAAATAATTTATTGTTGTTATCACTAAAGCTATCAATTTTGAAAATAATTTTTCGAAAAACAATATCTAACTATTGATTTTTTTTAAAAAAACAATAAATACATTTTGTAGCGGTTTCTAGAGGAAACCTATACAATTTTGTAGTGGGTACTGAAAAATGAATCGCTACAAGTTGCAATTACTTTGTAGCGGTTATATAACCGCTATATAAATAAAAATTTTGTCACGGTTGGAATAGCGGTTAGAAAACCGCTACTAATTTATGGCAGGAATTATACATTTCAAATTGTAATGGCATTGTAGCGGTTTATGTAGCAGTTATAAACCGCTACTAAATGTATTTTTCTAGTGGTAGCGGTTTATAACCGCAACAAATTATTTGAGACTACATTTAGTGGATCTCACATCAATTGAAGAGAATTAAACATTTTATCTTAGTTTTGTAGTCTATCCTAGCTTGTTGACTAGATATGGACAAGTCATGGATCAAGTTGCCACGCAATTCTCCCGTATATGTAGCAGGATTGAAAAATTTCTTAGATTTCGCCTTCTCTCACGCTAGCATTAATGGGAAGATCATGTGTTCGTGTTGTCGATGCAAGTTTAAGAAGTGGCAAACACGGGAGGGTGTTTTGGAACATCTTCTCTTCAAGCCTTTCCCGGTGAAATATACATTTTGGGGAGTCCATGGTGAGAAACATGGTATGCGATATAGGGATCAACTTCCTCGAAGCTCACAAGTAGGAAATCAAGTAGCTCAAGATGATCCGGTTAATGAAGCGATCCGCGATGCTTTTGGTGTTCTGGACAACAACTTCATGGCAGAAGTTCAGGTTGTAGAACCTGTTTTCTTCAGGAATGAAGCAGCACGTGAATTTTTCAGCCTGATGGATGAGAGTGATCGTTCGTTGTATCAAGGTTGTCAGAAATACTCCAAGTTATCTTTCCTGATCAAGTTGTACCATATCAAGTGCATGTGTGGGATCACTAATAAGGCAATGTCGATGTTGCTGGAATTGATACGGGATGCTTTACCTGACGTGGACATTTCCACAGACTTTTACGAGGCCAAGAAGATAATTAACAGATTAGGCCTGAACTACGAAAAGATCGATGCTTGCCCTAACGACTGTATGCTTTATTGGGGAGAGGATGCTCGCAGGGAGACTTGTAAGAAGTATCACACTTCGAGGTTCAGGACTGTACGGAAAGGGAAAAAGCAGAAGAAGAAAGCCGCAAAGATTCTCAAGTACTTTCTTTTAAAACCTCATTTACAAAGATTGTTTATGTCGTCCAGGACAGCTGAGCATATAAGGTGGCACGAATCTGAAAAGAACGAAGATGATAAACTCAGACATCCACGGGATGCTCAAGCGTGGAAATCGTTCGACTCACAATTTCCAGATTTTACAGCGGATCATAGAAATGTTTGTCTCGCTCTGGTGACCGATGGTTTTAATCCGTTTGGGAATCTTAGCACAAGCTACAGTATTTGGCCGGTTGTCTTGATCCTTTACAACTTTCCCCCTGGATGTGTATGAAACCAAACTCCTACATTATATCTATGATCATTCCAGGCAAAAAGGCATCAGGAAATGACATCGATGTGTATCTTCAACCGCTTATCTTCGAGTTGGTTGAGTTGTGGAATGTAGGGGTCGAGATGTATGACTTGTATGACAAGACACTTTTCAAGTTGCGTGCAGCCTTGATGTGAACGATTAGTGACTTTCCTGGCCTGGGAACATTATCCGGTTGGAATGTGCACATAAGCCTTGCGTGTCCAACTTGCAATTTTGACTCTGACTCGGTGCGCCTTCCCTATAGTCGTAAGTGATGCTTCATGGGTCATCGGAGATTTCTCGATGGTACGCACAGGTTCAAGTTGCAACACAATCGCTTCAACGGGCAAAAAGAAAAAAAAAGGAGCTCCTCAGATTTTATTCGGTGAAGATATCATAGAGCAACTTCAGGGTGTTAAGGTTGAGCTTGGAAAAAAAGACGTCAAGCAAAGGCCGGTACAAAGACTGCCAGGGCGTCTGGTTCTGCACCCCAGCAATGGCAGAAGATAAGCATCTTCTTCACTTTGCCTTATTGGAAAGATAATTTGCTTCGACACAGTCTGGATATCATGCACATTGAGAAAAATGTGTGCGACAATGTGTTGTACACAATTCTAAACGAACCAGGCAAGTCAAAAGATCATCTTCAAGCGAGGAAAGATTTATGGGAGATGGGAGTTCGTGGAGACACGTGGTCGGATGAGCATGACAGATTTCAGCCGACAAAATTCACCCTGACAAAACCGAATAAGGAGATCTTCCTCACGATTTTGAAAAAAATAAAAGTTCCACATGAGTACTTAAGCAACATTTCGAGATGTGTTGACGTGCAGGCTCGAAACGTTACTGGGCTGAAGAGTCATGACTCACATATGCTTATGTAGCAGTTGCTTCCGCTTGCCATCAAAGATACGCTACTTCTCGATGTGTCGATCGTTTTGTTTGAGCTGTATTCTTTCTTTCGGAAGTTGTGTTCTAAGGTTTTGACCGTGGAGGAGCTCGACCAGCTGCAATAGAAAAACGTTCTTATGCTGTGTCATTTGGAGATGATCTTTCCTCCGTCCTTTTTCACAGTCATGATTCACCTGACAGTACACCTTGTGCACGAAACAAAGCTTGTTGGCCCAGTTCACTACCGATGAATGTATCCTATTGAGAGACACTCATTTAAAATTAATCACTTTACGATTACTATCTAGTTACACATTTCAGCATTAATGTCTCAACATTTTTCATTCATTATAGGTTTCTTGGGAAACTGAAATCCTACGAGAGGAATAAGGCGTGGCCTGAAGGTTCAATTGCAGAAGGTTATATTGGGGATGAGGTCTTGTATTTTTGTTCCAAGTACTTTGATGACATTGAGACGTCATTCAACCGACCGCCTCGTGTGGATGATTGTCCAGAGCCAGAGCTAGCGTCATCAGCAACAGAGTTGTTAATCCCTCGTGTTGGGAGACCAGTTGGCGAAACTGAGAACTTCAAACTGGCGACACTTGATAAGCTTCAAGCATACAGACATGTCTTTATAAATTGCACTAAAGTTGAACCATACCTTCAGTAAGGATTACGCACATATATATGTTATCGTTTATATTTCTTTACATTTTGTTCTCACGTTTCATTGTTTTCTTCGCATGTTTAATTGCAGGGAATTCAGGAGTTATGTCAAGCGTTAACTGAAGATCCATACACAGACATCATCCGAGATTGATAGAAAGGTCCACAGAGAATTCCTGGGTAGGTTTAGGAGGAGAATTATGAATGACCACAACCCATACTCCCAAGAAATCAGAGCTCTTGCACTCGGCCCGCTTGACCACGCCCAAAGATTTACGGCATACAATCTCAACGGTTTCAAGTTTTGCACCGTTTCACGAGATCAGGGATTGCTGACCCAAAACTTGGGCGTATATGGCACGTTTGGGACGAGGAGTTATGCGAGCAGCAGTGACAAGAACATGCAGTTTGGTGACGTCTCGTATTATGGAAAGTTGCTTGATGTGGTCAATATAAATTACCAAGGCCTTTTCACGGTGACGTTGTTCAAGTGTTTGTGGGCGAATACCACAACGTCCCGGGGGTTCACCACTGACGACTTAGGCATCACATCAGTGAATTTCTCCCGGCCTATTCACACTGGACAGTCTGAGGATGATGAGCCGTATATTCTTGCCTCAGAGGCCCATTAAGTTTATTATGTCGCTGACGAGAGACACAGGGAGTGGCATATGGTGGTTCACTTAAAGCCTCGAGACCTTTACGACATGAGTGATGCTGATAGCGTCGCCTACGAGATTGAGCCGTTGCAGCCCGCCAGCTTCGAGAACATCCTTCCCTAACGACGATGACAATTTACCTATAGTTCAGTACATTTTTGAATATACGCTCTATTTGTGTTCAAACATATTCATCAACTCACAACTAACATTTTATAGGAAAAAAAAAATTGTAGGGATGGTGACGAAGATTGGGAGAAAAAATTAAAGTTATGCTTACGATTTCATACGTAAGATTTTTTATATATATTTTTTAAAAAAACTTATCCATACCTTTTTTTCAAAACAAAAAATTTAACTTTTTTGTAGCGATTACTAACCGCTACAAAATATAAAAAAACCGCTACAAGAAACGCCACGTCAACCGCTACATATAAACAACCGCTACAAATATGGAACCGTTACAAAAAAGCGATACGTAAACCACTACAAAACAGTTATGCAGATACCAATATAAACACCCCACCCACCTTATTTAATATGCTCCACTCTCATTTTCTAACACATTTCTCCTTGTTTTCTCTCAAATTTTTACATTTTTGCAGCGAGAGTAATTATTTCAAGAAGGCAAGTGTTGTTAACCCAGATCAAATATGATGATTATCGCAATATTTATTTGTTTCTTCTTCATTTCTGATTATGTTTCTTTTTTATTAAAAATTGTATGATTTTTCTTTTTCAAATCTCTTTTTACCTTCACTCACATTGTTTCTTCTACTTTCACATAAATTATTTTTTCTACTTTCACACATAATATTTAATATATTTTTAGACATATTAATTTTAATATTGGATAATATTTAAATGAACATATAATAAACTATTTATATGCAATAAATATATATCATCAAATTTACTTTTTAATATCATTTTTTAAGGTACAATTTGTATAATTGATGATAAAATATTTAATAAATTTTGAATGATTAATTATAAATAGAATTTTGATAAATATTTTCAATTCTTTTTGAAAAATTATCGAATATTTTGTAGCGGGTATAAACCGCTACAAATAACAGAAATGAAAAAAATCACGGGAAAATATTTATCTTCGAAAAAATGGCGAGAATATGTTGTACCGGTTAGAAGACCGCTACAAATAACAGAAATGAAAAGTTCTCGCGAAAATATTCATCTTTGAAAAAATGGCGGGTATATGTTGTAGCGGATTTCTAACCGCTACAAATATGAAATGAATTCTGCGGGAACCATTTGTCGCGGTGACTAAGCTGCTACTACATAGCTTACTTGTACAATATTAGTAGCGTTGAATAACACCGCCACCATTGTTCATCCTGGTTTTCCTGACCGCTACTATTGCATGACGTTGACGTCATGGCTGACACATATAGTGGCGATTTTGTTCAACCGCTACAGTTTTAGTAGCGATTATTGAGTATGTAGTATCGGTTATTTTTAACCGCTACAAAAATTTTTGCGACAGTGTATTTTGTAGCGGTTTCATGAACTGCGACTAAGGTCATTTGTAGCAGGTTTAACCGCTAAATTCCCTCATTTTAACCGTTACAAATTAGCCTTTTTTTTTTGTAGTGATAAAAAAGATAGTTAACAAGATTATTTTGGTTATTTATTAGACAAATAAGGGTATTTAAAAGATAAATAAAGACATTTATTAGATAAACAAAAGGATTAAAAGAATCTAAAGAATTTAAAATATTTTGGTTATTCATAGGATGAATATGAAAATTGACAGGATAAATATAAACATTTATAAGATAAATAAAGTTATGACATCATTATTTTTCACCCAAAAATTTAATTTAATTTTGACAGATTGCAGTAAAATTTTAAAATTTTTCGTTGATTTTTTTTTTGTTACAAGAAATTTTTGGTTGATTAAAATTAGGGAAAATTCCTTTCAGGGCCCAAGTTATAAAAATATTGTTAAAAAGGGCCCAAAGAAAAGTCAAATGTCAAAAAAGGCCCTAAGGTCTTTTTTGGTATTATTTTAGGAGATGTTAACAATTATATTAGTATCCCATTAACAACTAAATCAGTCTAATTAACAACTAAATCAGTACTATTAACAACTATACCAATATTCATTAACAACTACGTTTTTCTAAAATAATATCACATATGACTGTTCTTAAAATCTTTTTTAACCATATTTTTTATAATTTAGGCCTTGATGGAGATTCCCTCAAAATTAAGTCACCAAGGTAGGAACTAAAAATTTCCAATAAAAATACGGGACCGAGGTGGCTGGCACAAAAATTGAATATGAAAGGGACATATGTGAGGCTGTCCTGGATGTTAGGAAGGGCACAGCTCCCGCATTTATGTTATTCTATATCTCTGTTACTTTCCTTTTTTACCCCTCCCTCTCTTACCTTTGCCCCCACCCCTACTTGCAAAACATAAAGACATTTCTAATTTCAGTTTATGTTTTTATCTTTTGATTATGAGCAATAATATTTATTTTTTTTTCTCATAACACGCACGTTTTGTTTTCCATGCATTGTGTAAATTTGAGATTCTGTATTTATTAATATTTTAAGGGTGAATGATATGAATGCTCATTCTGTTTTATAAAAAAGTGTCACAAAAATATTTCTTATACAAGCAAAGAAAAATATTAATAGAAATTTTGTCAAATCAATATCTATTATACCTTTTTTTTTTAAAAAAAAAGTCTCTAATTTTCTTTAAATAGATGTTGTTGGATCACTATTGGGAATATGATACGGGGAAAAATAGAAAATAAAGCTTATAATATCTTAAATATGGAAATGATGATGGTACTTATTATGAAAAATGAGACAAAGACCAAAGATAATTAAATTAAAGAGGCATTTCTTTGAAAAATGAGGTTATTAATAAAGGCCAATTAAAATTAAAATATTTTCGAGTGGAGGAATGGTAAGCATCTACGAGCACTTATTTTTTTGGTCAAAATCAACGAGTACTTATAGCTGAAAAGCTAAGGTACATGGTTTTTATATTTATCTATTAGGCTGAAAAGTCTACAGAGGCTCTTGCATGTGATGTAAGGAATAAGGATGGTGACAAGGGCCAATCCAAAGGAAGAAGAAAGAGCAGTAACTAATAATCACCGTTAATATTCTTAAAAATTTTAAGTGGGAAAAAAATATATTTTATCACAGTATAAATTAACCCCAACTCCAACATACAGCTGAAACCCTTTCTCTCAAAATAGTCCAAGCTCATCATCTTCAGAACTCTCTCTCTCTCTCTCTCTCTCTCTCTCTCTCTGTCTGTGTGAAAGGAATTGAAGAAGATGATGAAGGGAGGAGAAGGGAAGGAGTACAAGAAGGGACTGTGGACGGAGGAAGAAGACAAGGTTTTGATGGAATACATTGGGGTTCATGGAAGAACCCACTGGAACCGCATTTCCAAAGTCACTGGTATTATATCTATACATATATATAATTAAATTATATAATTAATTATATATTTATGTTGTATATTAATAATGATGATATATATATATATATGGTAGGTTTAATGAGGAGTGGGAAGAGTTGCAGATTAAGGTGGTTGAACTATCTGAGTCCAAACGTCAAACATGGAAGTTTCTCTGAGGAAGAAGACGATCTCATCATTCGTCTTCATAATCTCCTTGGAAACAGGTTCTTCTTCTTTCTTTCTTTTTATTATTAATTCTTCTGCTTCATCTTCTTCTCGTACAACGAATTTCTCTATTGAATAATGGGTTCAATTATCATTTAGAGGTTACTTTAGCTTGGACCATTTTACAACTAATTTTCAACCCATCACTTAAATTATTCCCTCATTAAGCTATCTTGATGGTTTTAATTATATATTTACCCCAAAACATGCATTAATCTTTTAAACTTCTTCATCTTTTCATTTTCTAAGTCACTTAGCGTTATATATTACATTACAAAATCTCCATTGTATGTTGCGCATTTCAAAAGTACTACTCACACACACATGATTTATTTAGAATATATTTGGAGAGTTTGTTGTCATAGTCTTAATTATAGATTATATTTTTATATATTTTCTCAACAACAGATAAGGGAGAAAGAATGAAAATGTTAAAACAGATGACCAGTGTTTTTAAAAATATATGTCATAATAATTAATTTAACTACTTAACTTTTAAATCTAATTAAATTAGATAAATAGATCTTATATTAAAAATAAGAGGGAGTGATGTATAAAAATGAGATATGTATTGGTTAATTAAAAATATAGATGGAATATATTGTTCTGTTAAAGTATATTTTTTTCCACATATTTATGAGTTTTACTTAGGTTGGCGTTGACGTTGGCCTGAGTTGTCTATGGAGATATACCTCTATGGTCTATACGCGGCATTTCAAGCATTTTTCCCACATTCCAAAAAAGGCCTAAAACTTCATTCATTATTCTATAAAATTTTACCCTTATTTAATATATATTATATCATAAGAAAACAAAGTTAATATAATAATAAATAAAAGGTAAATTTATACATTGATTAAAAAAAAAAATCTCTTTCTTTCTCATAAATAGGACCAAAAATTTTCTTCTCTTTTTCCTGTATACAATATAGGACTAGAAGAGTAATATATACTACTCTGATTTTACTTATAAGTCAAAATTAATTAATTTTCACATGTTAAAAAGAGTTACTTAACTCATTAATTATAAATTAAAATTTCTATTTTATACTTATCAATGATTGGTTCCTAAAGTCATCATGAATAAATTTATTCTGTTTATTGCAATTAATACAAAAAAAATGTAACAAATGTATTTAATTTATTACTTTGCTTAAATCGGTATTCTAATAAAGAAGGCAAGGGAGCAGTTAGAAAAGCTTAAACACGTACAACACGTTGGGGGAGTAAAATTGATTCTCCATCTTCTCTGTAATGTTTTCTCTAATTGCCATCATTTTCAAACATATTTAGATAAGCCAGAGACAGTGAAGTTAATGGTCGACACTCCATATTCATTAAAAGACAACCTAAAGTGGTCCGAGACGCTCATAAACAGGCTTGTGGTCCTGACGTGAACAATTAAACAAATTTGAAAAAGTTAAAATGAATCCTTTTTTGGTAATGTGAATCGATAAACTTTTTGTATTCTTTATGTTGTAACTAACTCCTCTTTCATAAACAAGTACTATAACTCATTCTTGTCACTAACCTTTTTTCTGGTCATGTTAATTGTCAATTTTTTATAAATGCTGACCTTTCACACGTCATCTTTCTTGATATTAATATGGAATTTCTTTAATGTTTTCTATTTTTTTTTTCATTTTTTTAAAATGATAATAGGTTCCATTTCAATGGACTAAAACTTTATGTTCCGTCCTCTACTTTTTTTTTTTTTTTTTTTTTTTTTTTTTTTTTAAGGGGGACGGAAAACCCAGGCTAAATCTGCAGCTTGGATATTGGATTCTTCGTACCATAATAACTTGAGATATATAAAAAGTTACTTACTTCATTTCTAATTATAATATTAAGTTGATTTTTTTAGAATGATTAAATAAATTAGTTAATTTTTTTAGAGTATTTTTATTTTTATTGTTTCCTCTAAACGAATTATTTTGATTAATAGACTAATATATAACCTAAAAATATACAACACATGATATGATTAAGTAATTTATATAGCTTTCTTAATCTTTCTAAAAAATAAAGTCAAATCAGTCTTATAATTAAGACTTAAGTTAGTATTAGATTTGATGAGACCGAACTAACCTCTCAAACTTGGGACCCCGTTTCCCTGCCTTTCCAAAGTAAAGTCAGGGGTACGGACGAGCTCCGGACCATCCAGATCTGATTTAGACGGCCGAGATCAAATTTTTTTTTTTAAAAAAAAATAATGGGTAGAGAACCTAAAATAAAGTTAATCTTTAAATTAACATTTTCTCAAAAAATGATTTATTCATACAGAAAAAAAATAAAAATAAAAAATGAAAAAAAAATATATATGGGCCATCCAGATCCAGGACGAGCTCCCCTATGTATCATTGGAATAGGCAAGGAATCCAGATCCCTCAAACTTGCCTCTTGTTACTTTGTGTGTGTGTGTGTGATATTTCTCCAACAGGAAATTTTTTTGAAACTCACTATCAAACAGTGCTTATCGTGCTGTTTTACTTTGCTATATATGCATCTTAAAAAGCTACCAATAATTGGCTTTCCGCCACAACTTCAGTTATGTACACTTATTAAAATGTACTCCAAAGATTTAAGTAAATTTCATACCAAATCGTTGGTGGTTCACACACACACATGTATGCTTAAATTTCAATTAACTATTGAAATAGGAACCACAAATTAATCTTCTCTTAAAGGAAAGCAAACCAAGATTATATATGTGGGTATATGAATGTAGATAATATTATCGCAATTATGTAATTTAGCTATAAAAAAAAAAAAAAAAAAACAATGCAAGAAAAAATATACAAATTTCAGTAAAATAGAATGCAAGTGATGAAAGGAAATACTCTTCTAGTCCTAAATAAGCAAACATAGAGGCTAGTTAGAGGTGGGACTTGGTTTTAAATTTAAGATTTTAATTCATTTTATCTTTAAGGTGGGACTTGGTTTTAAATTTAAGATTTTAATTCATTTTATCTTTAATATTTATCATTTTCCTTTAAACTAATGTATCTAACTTTGCAAATTAATTGATCTAATGTTATGCATGAGAATGTTAGAGAGATCAAATCACATTTGCCATACCACATTTGGTTCTTAATATAAGGACCAGTTTGTAGTGAAAATTACATTGCAAAATAGATCTTATATTAACGATCAGTGCATTAATTAAGTACTACTTTATCTCACTTTCTTAATCTACTCATATTAATCAAGTAGTTCTAATTATTATACGGACCTATTGATACTTGAATATAAGAATTGTATGAAAAAAAATAGAATGCAAGTATGATACGCAATCTCAATCATTTTTGTGAACTAATTGCAGGTGGTCTCTAATAGCAGGAAGGGTACCTGGAAGAACGGACAACCAAGTAAAAAATCATTGGAACACTCATTTGTGCAAGAAACTTGGTATCACTAAAAAAACTAAAAAACCTAGGAAAGACAAGGTATCAGCAAAACCCAGAGCTTTACAAGCAGAAAAAGCTCAAAATGTTGACATGTCTTCGAGTTCTATAGATATTATTCCTCTCACCCTCAACAACAAAGAAGACAAAGAAGCTGAGGTACAATTAGGTCAAAGGAACTATGTGAACAACAATCCCACAACAAACAATATTGATGAAATACAACATTGTTGGCCACCTACAGAATGGGATGATCATCACTTTGATCAAACTTTTATGTTTGATGATGGTCATACTTTTGTTCTACATAGTCCTCCTAGGTTAATGGAATTTTTGGATGGATTCGATGTAATTTAGCATGTAAGTATACAGTGTAATTCGATGGTTGGATTTGATTAATAATTAATAAAATATTTGATCATCTCTCCTTTTTTTCAAAAAAAAAAATCAAAATCTATGTGGGTAGATCAATTTAAGATTTAATGTTGTTATGTTTTTAATTATTAGATTAGTTAAGTAGACAAGGCATAATCATATGCATGACTCCAAAAGAAACTAGTGTTTATTTGAATGACACTCAAAATTTAAATTTTACGTAAGCCGAGATAAAACTTTTTTCATGTAATTACTTAGTACTACGTAAAAATTAGGTTTTAAAAGATTTTCACACCTTTGCAACAAATGGACAATTTTCTTTTTGTATAAATTAGGAAAAGAAAAAAAGCAGAAAAGCCGAGTCAGGGGGCCTCGTGACAGAAGAGAGAGAGAAGAAGAAGACAATAAAATAAACAGAGAGAGAGAGAGGAGAGTAGAGAGCCACAAGTGACTGAGTGAGTGTATGAGGAGACTGGAGTCACTTGGTGACATGTTGTGCTAATAGTGGGGTTTTCACTGTTTTGCTAAATGACTTGGTTATTTTTTTCTTAATTTTTATAAATAATTTATATCAATTTTAAATTTAAGATAAAAAGGAGTAGCAGGGAGGTAAAAATTTTTTTGGAGGTTTGTTCCCCATTATTAATATTTTTGTATGTTATAAAACTGAAGAAATTCTAGAGAGAAGTCAGAGAGAATTCTAGAGAGATGAAATAGATTTTCATTCAAGTGTATAACAAATGTTTACATAAGGTCTCTATTTATAGATCTTCAAGGGTTACTATGCAATAAACATCCACAGAATAAATATATTCATAACAGTATAAGATTTATTTAATTTCTTGGCCCCTATATATAGGACTTATTTTCTTGTAGTGGAAGCAGCTTCTCTCCTGTACTCTTCATGTCCGCTCCCTTTTTTTCTTTAGTACATTGCCGTTTTGGACCAAAATGGAAGCAGTTGGTCCTATTTTTTTAAAAAAAAAAATTTAGGATATTGACAGCTATTAAAAAGATACCTCGGGATATTGATCTGTAATGAAAAAATACTTCATGATCTTGAAAAATTATTTTATGATCTTAAAAAAATATTTCAGAGTACTAATTGGTATAAAAGAGATATTTCAGAATACTGAATAGTACTGAAAAAATACTTCAGGATAGTGATTGGAACAAAAAGATATTTTAAGATACTGAATGGTATTAAGAAACATACTTCATTATGTTGAAAAAATATTTTAGTATCATAAAAAAATATTTTGGGGTACTAACTAGTACTAAAGAGATATTTCATGATACTGAATGATACCTTAGATAATTTTTTTAAGATCATAAAATAATTTTTCAAAATCATGAAGTAATTTTTTAGTATAAGTCAAATATCCTGAGGTATTTTTTTTAATAGTTGTCAATATCCTAAATTTTTTTTTTTTAAAGGACCAGTTGCTTCCATTTTAGTCCAAAACGGTAACGTAAGGGGAGCGGACAATAAGGGTACAGGAGAGAAGCCGCTTCCCTCATTGTAAAGTTAGGTTGCCGACATTTGACACGTGGCTAAAGATTCGAATATTACAGCTGGCTGGATTCCTGAGGATATTTTGTACGGAATTGACTTTTTCACAAGAAATTTTTTATAGAATAATCTAAACCAACCAGACATAGAAATAAGGGAAAATTTATATGAGGGCCCAATTAAACAAGATAAGTTCAAAAAAGGATTACAAAAAAGTCAAATGTTAAAAAAGGCGTTAGAGTTTTTTCTACTATTATTTTAAAAAATGTTAACAATTATATCAGTATCTCATTAACAACTAAATCAATCAAATTAACAATTATCTGTTAACAACTAAATCAATATCCGTTAACAACTAAATCAGTACTCGTTAACAACTATATCAGTACCCGTTAACAACTACATTTTTTTGAAATAATACCAGAAAAGGCCCAAGGCCTTTTTTGACATGTTACTTTTCTGTAAGCCTTTTTTGACAATATTTTTATACCTTAAACCCTGATAGAGATTTTCCCTAAAAATAAATATGCCAACAAGTCATCACGTGAGTATACCTTAGTCACATCAATTATTTATGTCGTGATAAATATACGAGTACGATATTTATATTTATAGGAAAAATTAAAATAAAAGATTTAGAAAACATAATATTTATAATAAAAGACTTTAAAAATTTTAATTATTTATAAGGATCAAATATCATAATATAAATTTTAAATTATTAAATTGTCCCTAATCAAATCTTCTATATCACCTATTATATTCATAATTTAAAAAAAATTACTAAAATTAAAATTAAAATCGCCTATCATGATAGAATAGATTATCTATATTATCAAGTTACTCCATTTATATTGTCAATTAATATTTTTTTATAAAAATAAAAGTTAAACTCATTTCATATTGTTCAGATATAATATAGGTTAAAGTATATTTTTGGTCTTTTAAATTTATATGAGGTGTATTTTTTGTCTCTTAACTTTATAAATTATACTTTTAGTTCTATAATTCTAACAATGTTAATGTTACTAACAGAAAATGCTAATGCGGCAAACTCAACTGATGATTGTACAATTGAAAGAGCATCTTTAAATGGGTAGTTAGACATTTTATTAGCGAAAAAAAAAGAAGATATGTTTTTAGGGTTAATAGGTAATTTTGTCTTAAAGATTTTCATCGAGGGGTAGTTTTGTATTGGTAGTGTAAAAAACAGAGCAATTTTGCCCTGAATGTTAACTCAGTTAATTTTAACTATTAGTTGATAAAAAAAATTGAGTTACCGTCCGTGTGTCATTAATGTTATTTTTATTAAGTTATAAATTTATGCTAAAAATTATAAATCTAACTTTAAAAAAATTGAAATATATGACTGATGAATATTTTATAGAATTTGATACACAAAAAAGTACCCATACTCACTAAAATTTAGGGCTTTATTACCACTCAAATTGTTAAAAAAGGACGGTTTACCGATTTTAACTGTAAAAATAAAGTAAAGAAAGAGATAAAAATAAAGACACAGTGAGAAATGAGACCTGAAAGTGAGAAATAAAGACCGGGAAATTGATTACAGGGTCTAAGGAAGCAAAATAATTACAAAAAAGACCCAAAAAATATTCACATACCAGGGCCTTTTCTGGCATTTTTTCAAAAAACGTTAGCAACTAAATCAGTAGCGGTTAACAACTATATCAGTTCCCATTAACAACTAAATCAGTCTAATTAACAACTACATTTTAACAACTACATCTGTAGCAATTAACAACTACATCTGTAGCAATTAGCAACTATGTCCGTATACTTTTTTTTGAAAAAATGCCAGAAAAGGCCCTGGCATGTGAATGTTTCTTGGGCCTTTTTTGTAATTATTTTGCTTCCTTGGACCCTATAATCAATTTTCCCATAAAGACCCGGCAGGGACAAGGAGGAGGGAAAGATGTTTTTTTTTTTTTCTTTTGGGGCGATCATTGTACTTAATTATATTCTTAGATAATTTTAAAATTCACCTACAAATTTCAAGTAAAAAAAGTTGAAAACTACTCCTCCTCGTGATCTTAATTTAAGATCTAATTGAGGGTTGACATTAATCTTAAATGTCAAACTTATTTTTATTTAAATTTGTCATAATACCCTTAACAATTACCATCAAATAGGAGAGAACTAGAATGAATTACGAAAAATAATTAAATTATTTTAGAAAAATGTTATATCAACTAGTTTAATTAACTTCATTAGTATAATTAAATTAGTTAACTACATTCTATGTTAACTATCAGAGGAGTAATTAATTATAAAATATTTAGGCATGGTTTGTTTTCCTTTTTCAAAAAGTAAATTGTTTTTAAAAACAATAGAATAAAAAGCTTTTTTGATAATCATTTTTAATTAAGTATTTTGTAAAAAAAAATAATTTGTTTTAAAAATATAAAAAAAGAACTTTTACATGTTTTCTTATTCTCTTCTAAAAAAAATTATAGAAAAAATAAAAAATGCAGAGCCATATATTGCTTTAGGATTTGACGGCTTAACTTTTTTGGCCTCTCAAAGTCAAACTTGCCACTCTCTAGTCTCCTAACTGTTTTCACTTTTCGGTCTACTCAATGATTCTAAGAACAATTATTTCAGACACCGCGGAGCCCACAGTCGAATATATGGAAGATGAGAAAAATGAAGTGGGGAATTAGGCTACAAAGGATGTAGGTTTGAACATGCCAACTCAAAATGTGGTATTAATATTGGACCATTCTTTTTTAGGTTCAACTGGCAAAGAGGTCGAAAATCCTCATCAAATGGAGAGGGTTCGATTTTGGAGTTAGTCAAGACGTTGGGGGAGACATCTTAGCTCTTAGGTGTCTAGGTAAACGCCTGAGGGTAATAGATGGCTCGTCCTGTCTGAGGGTAATAGATGGCTCGTCCTGCCCAACATTGAGATCACCTATGATGAAGAGAGATTTCACCATGCCCTTAGATCGTGGGTGAGCCTAACCCTTTTTCTAAAATTTTCTTATAAACAAAAAAAATATTGGACCTAGGTGATAACCAGCTAGTAGTAGTGGGCCCAAGTCTTGAGACATGTGGGCCGGATACGCCTATGTCCCCAGAGATCAATGAGACTTTTGTCTTAGTTAATGGAACCATAGTTCCAGAGAACCAATGGCTTCAATAGGAGTATTACACTATTATACTCTCTTTTGATAGGTTTGATGATGGACAAAATTCTTTTTCAAAATGTTAGAGGAGTGGGCTTTAAAAAACTCCTCATTCAAAAGCTGTTTGTGAAGGGGCCAAGCCCAGCTTAATAATTCGGGCTGAAACCAAGTGCACTAATGAACTTCCTTTTAGATCGTTAAGGTCATGGGGCTTCGATGCCATCATAAGTTGTTCCTAGTGAAGGGCGATCAAGAGGATTAGCGATTCTATGGCGAAGTGAGTGTGTCCGAGTGAATACTATGGTGAAAGACAGGCAATTTATTGATGTGGAATGTGACTCCCCTGATAGACCGTCGTTCCTCCTAATGCAGTGCCCCACTCTAACCTCAGGTCTCTGCTATGGGCTAAAATGCAGAATTTGGCACAATCAATCTCTAATATTCCTAAAATATACTTTTACCCTCTTCTTTAAAAAAAACTCATAGAAACTTTTTAATATTCTTAAAATATACTCTCAACAAAAAAAAATATTCATTTTGTTAATGGTAATTTAGTTAATTCCCTTCTTTTCACACCCTCTCCTCAAACCAAATACATTGATGGCTAACCATAGGCGGGTTCAATGATATTCTCAGCCCTGTGGATGGAATCGAAGGGTTATGCTGCAACTTCAAACGAATCTGATGGTTTAATGAATGCATAAGGAAACACGACCTTTCAGACCTGGGATTTAAAGGGCCAAGATTTACCTGGAAAGGACCGAAACTAGTAGGTTAGTCCAGACTCTTTGAGTGGCTGGGCTAAGGAGTGGGGGATATGCAAGATTTTTAGCAGAATGTAACAACGCGTTTATCAAGGTACTTCCCATAATCCCCTTCTTTGACCACAATCCCTTGATGTTAACATTTTCAAATGAAGTGCCAAGGAATTCTATCAGACCGTTCAGATTTGAAGCCATGTGGCTTGGTCATAACTCCTTTAATGAAGTGATTAATGATTACTGGAAGAATGAGAGGAGTATGGTGGCATCCTTGATCGAAACTAAAGACGCCCTGGTTGAGTGGAACAAGAACTATTTTGGTTTAGTAGAAAAGAACAAAAGAATTCTATTAGCAAGATTAATAGGCATCCAAAGCTCACCGAAGTACCTTCGTTCAAGCTATCTCTGCAATCTTGAAGGGAAGCTTCAGGATGAATTGACTGACCTTTTAAAAAAAGGAGGAAATCAAATAGTTCCAAAAATCTAATCAAAGTGGGTGACCAAAGGCGATAGAAACACCCGCTATTACCACCTTAAAGCAACAATGAGACAAAGGAGAAACAAAATCATGATGTTGAAAGATGACATAGGAGCTTGGGTGGAAGATGAGCAATCTTTGAAGGCTATGATTTTGCAGTATTTTCAGAAGCTATACAAAGCTGAGGATGGACTGGTTAATGGTTTTGTCACAACGGTAATGTTTCCAACCTTAGAACCAGGAACTATGGAGCATTTGAGTTGGAAGCTAATGGATGAGGAAATCAAGCAAACATCGTTCTCGATTGGGCCATATAAAGCACCAGGTATTGATGGGTTCCCTTCAATCTTTTTATCAATCTAAATGGATGACAGTGGGACCAACATTGTGTGAATTTGTGAAATCTATATTTCAAGGAGAACAAAACATCAATGGGCATAAGAAAACACTTATATCACTTATTCCCAAGAGGGAAAAACCAGAGATGGTATACCAATTTCTCCCAATCTCTCTGAGCTCTATACATTACAAGTGTGTTACCAGAATTATTACAGGACTTCTCAGACATATAATGGATTCTCTTGTCTCCCCATTCCAGTCAAGCTTCATTAAGCGGAGACAAATCCATGATAACATCATAGTTGGCCAAGAGATCATGCATACCATGAAGAAAGCAAGAAGAAGGAAAAGATTATTAACAATGAAGATCGACCTTGAAAAAACTTGTGATAGAATTCGTTGGGATTTTCTAAGGCAAGTACTTGAGGAAGCTAGCTTTGATATCCAATTCATACATCTGATCATAAAATGTGTTACATCAGTATTATAATATTCTGTGGAATGGCTTAACGAATGAATTTTTCCAAGCTCAACGAGGACTAAGATAAGGTGATCCTATTTCTCCATTTTTATTCGTTTTATGTATTGATTAAATTGTCGCACTTGATTTGTAATGAGGTGAATAGAGGTAATTGGAAATTGATCTTAATGTCTAAACACGATTTACCTATATCTCATCTCATGTTTGCAAACAACTTATTGCTGTTCGACGTAGCAATGATGGCGCAGACGAATTGCATGATGGCATGCCTTGAGAGGTTTTGTGAAGCATTAGGGGAGAAAATAAGCCTAGCTAAATCCTCCATATTTGTTTCCCCTAGAGTTCCTCTTGTCCTAAAACAAAGTATCTCAAGCTCAACTGGGATGTGCTTATCAGGAGATACTTAGGATTCCCACTTTCAAGGAAGAGAAAGGCAGTAGATACCTTTCACTACATTATAGACAAGGTAAGACTCAAACTATCTACTTGGAAAGGGAAACGTTTGTCTACTGTGGGTAAAATAACTCAGGCGAAATCGGTCCTCATTGCAGTACCTATTTACCCTATGCAAGTAGCACGTCTACCAATGGCTATTTGCAATGAAATAGTACACATACGACGCGCCTTCATCTCGAGACATAGTGACACAACTCATGGCTTTCACCCTATTGGATGGGACCACCTGACTCTGCCTAAAAATAAAGGAGGACTAGGCTTTAGGAAAATCTCTTCTCTGAATAGAGCAGGCGGAGCGAAAATGGCATGGCGGTTAATTAATGGTTCCAAGGGTCCATGGGCGGAAGTGTTGCAGCATAGATACATGTGTAGGGAGGAGACAGACTTTTTGAGTTCACGTAACAAAGACTCCATGCTTTAGAAATTTTTAGTGCAACAAAAGGATCAAGTAGACAGGTATTTAATTGGATCATCTGTAATGGTCTTAATGTCAACTTCTTCACTGATAAATGGTTACTTTAGGATTGTCCACTAAAGGAGATATGCCTTAAGAGTTTAACTTTTAATGAGGAGCTTAGTAAGGTTACGGGCTGGGTCACCAATGGATACGAGGATTTCACAGGTCTTAACACCCTGCTCCCTTGCCAAGTGATCAAGAAACTTATCTCTAGAATGCATCCGAGGATAGAAGCTGGAAATGATACATTAGCTTGGAATGGCACGAATAGTGGAAACTTTACTGTGCGAAGTGCGTATGAACTACTGGAAGATGATTCTAGAAGAAAGAAGGACGTTCTATTTAAAGAAATCTGGAAATGGAAAGGAGCGGAAAGGATTCAGCTATTCATGTGGACTGCCTTATAGAATAGACTTCCTACCAACTTATAGAGAAGCCACTAATCCAACACATCTCCGATTTGCTACTGCTGTAAAAGGGAATCTGAGTCAGTAATCCATATCCTCAGAGATTGCGATTTTGCGAATAGTATGTGGGGTCACTTAATCAATCCTAAAGACAATAATCAGTTCTTCTTTGCCTCCCTAATGAATTGGGGTCGTTTAAATATGAGGAGAGATCTCAGCTTACACAAAGATGGAAATTGGCAATTCGTTTGGGGCGTTGCAATTTGCAAACTCTGGATTTGGTGAAATAATGAAATTTTCCAGGAAGGATTTGGAAAACCAACGAATCCAATTGAAGACATAAGCAGAAGCTGGAGGAGTTTCGTCCAAGTGCAGGATATAGCAGGAATAGGGGAATCTACGACAAATTCAAGAGGAAAATGGGAACCCCTCCAGTCATGAATGGGTAAATGTCAATGTCGACGGGTCCATCTCGAGTCGTGCGAGATGTGAAGGCGTTATCCCACAACACAACGGTGGGTTTACGGTAGGAACGGAGTGGCTTAAAAGCTACTGACTTTTTAAGAAGTTTGGTAGGAAAAGAAAAGACAAGTTATAAATATGATTTATATTTAGATTGACCGTTTGACTTTTTGTAATAATGGTTTTTTCCTAAACATATCAGTGTTTGAATTATTAATTGAAAAGTCAATTAAAATAGAAAATGAGTGAAAAAAGTAAAAATCATACTGAATATTACATATATATATATATATATATATATATATATATATATATTAGTTGAATATATTAAGATAATTGAAAATAAAAATTTTAATTTGAAAAAAATTAAATGATTATTAAAAAAATTAATAAATAATAAAATCCTTAATTAAATATATTTAATGAATAAATTTTTTTATAAAATAAAATGTATACAAATATTACAAATATTACATTGTGGAGCCATTCATGTAAAAGTGTAAAACTCACTTGTATGGTTTACAGATGGATAAAGTTATTGGGGAAGTCTTTAAGGCTCTGAGTTTTGCAGATAGCAAGTTGAGCGAATAATTTCCAGAGGCACACGCGTCAGCTTTTTTTTAGTGGGATTTAAATTAGGGTCCCTGGCTTTTTATCAAACACTGCTTTTTCAAAAAAAAAAAAAAATAAATAAGCAAAGTGAATATAACGGTTACCCAAGCACATTTCAGCAATCCCACTGGGCTTAAACATTACTGAGCCTCCAACGCTGATGTAACGCCCATTACTGGGCTCTCCAAACAGACCCGAAGGACATTGGGTTGCTGGTTTTGTACACATACCTGGGAGCTTGCAACGCCTTCAAAGCTGAGGATTGGGCCATGATTAAAGGCCTCAATGGCAACGTCTCCATAGACTCAGACGAAAAGGAACTTGTGGAACCAGCAGAAGTTGGCTTAAGTGGAAGGGACTTGGGTCGTTTAAGCAAAGGTCTCGAGTTCATGTCCTTGTGGATGTAGAAAACTTTCTTGGGAGAGGTCCCCGTGTATACGCCTGACAGAACCTCAATCCAGACTAGTTAGGGCAAAGTTCTGGTAAACCGAGTGCAATTAGGAAAAAAAAAAAGAAAGAACTTGTGGATATGCTACATGGAAACCTTGTCTACTGGAGAATAAAAGAGTTCATGAACAGAGCATGGATTTTGACAATTACTCATATTTCAAGAGAGAGAAACCAAGTGGCCGACTACCTGGCAAAGAGGGGTTTAACAACATCAACCTTCTTGGATGTTTGTCCGGAGGATTTACGGACTGTGCTAGCTCAAGAAAATCTGGGAGTAAATTCCCCACTGTCTCTACCTTAATTACTTTTAGTTCTCACTTGTAATTAAAAAAAAGAACAATTATATCAATTTTCAAACAAGTTTTTATATAATTTTTGTTCTCAAGTACAATATTTTAGAACAATGATCCGAACAGAATTTTTTCTCGGAACATGTTTTGGAAAACAATTTTAGAAGACTGTTTTGAAGGCAAAAAAATTGAAAACTGACTCAAACAAGGCATTAATCTTCAAAAGTTTGATTAAATCATGCAACTCCACTTGCCTATAAATATGAAAGCTTGGTCAAATTGAGACTTTTGGGTAATTTTCCTTAATTACTACATTTTGATCTACCCGCGTTAAGTTTACCTTCTCATGCCTTTCCAATCTATTAAAAAACTAAAAAAGTTCTTAAATCTCCAAAAATAATGTTTAAGCTTCTCAAGCGTAAAAATTGTTTTTAAAAGTTATAACTTTTTTTGTTAATACTTTTAAAATTATTATTCATATTCTATCATTTGAAAATATGATATTCTAATTGTTACAGGTGTTTCAATTTATTTGATATGCACAAATATCTTGTACAATTGTTTTTGCATTAGCAAAAAAAAGAAAAGAAAAAAAAAAAAGAGGGACTCTAAACTTGCATATTTGGAGGAAAAAGTTCAAATCAATCCCCAGTACGTCGCATAATCTTACCATACAATACTCCTCGATTCATTGATATAAGACCCAATAGTTCAATTTGAACAACAAAGTGGGCTTTATGTCAAGGACCGGAGAGATAGTCTATGATAACTTTACAACGGCTCATATTCTACGCAATGCTATGCCTTGTGTAGGAAGTAAGACCCATTTACCAGCCTTGAGTTACTACTCGGTATAACAAGTGTAGATTCAATGCATTGCTACGATATATTGCTATTTTGATATGAATTAACCGATGATCAAACAACATTCATGACCTATCCAATTGTGTCTGTCACTCTATCATTTACATTTTCATGGTTGTAGTGTTGCACAAGCATAAAGCTACAAGACGCAAAACTGCCCAACTCTGAGCATGAATGCCTGTATTAAACCCATTCAGACTATCTCAAGCTCACAGCAAAACAATTATATGCTTGAAAGTGTATATTGGCCAGCAACAAACCTATATGAACAAAATTCCAAATGAGGAATCAGTCAGCTTCAAGGGCGGCAATTTCATATCTGACTTCTTCTATATGTTCATTAATGGTGGTGACAACATCCTGGATGCCTCTAATTGCTTCCTTGAGAGCATTATCATACTCAGCATCTGCTTCAGCCTCCTCGGTCCCAGCAGCTTCTGTTATCTCACGAACATGAACACATTCATGCTCTTGAGGCTTTGTAAATTTACAATTCTCATGACTAACCAAACGTTCAGATGGGCGACCAGCTTTCTTTAACAACTGAATAGTAGCAGTCTTTAGAGGAAAGCACTAGTCAGCAAAGGAGAACCAGACAGGTGCCACATGTACATTTGAATTGTAAATATAACTTGCTACAAAAAAACACTACTAGTATGACATAAAGAAATAATCCAAAATAAAGAAAAGGCATTCTGGATCTTTGGGACAACACAGTATAATCAGTGTATCTCCCGAAAATGCTCAAGAAAGGCCAAAAGTCCATCAGAATTAAAAATGAAGAAATACAACGATGAAAGGATAAACTTATATCAAATGCAACTTGGTAAAAAAAAGAAAGGGTTAATCCATGTTCTGTCCTGCATAGAAATGCTAGCTAGATGGAATTGGAGTACCATCATTATGAGAAATATAATTTCTTCAGATCAGTAACAAAAGATGTCTAGCCATGGCTATTTTCCCCCACTCTTTTGTGGGCATGCATAGATGCCAAAGCATGTTACTCGTTGCCACAATGACATAAACTCAATGGTTTGTTTTTTGAACTGACCCAGGCCAAAATTATTGAAGTGGTAGAAACAGGAAAAACTGTAGAGCGTTACTAAGTGCATGACTATCCTCAATACGCCTGGTTTGAAGCCTAAATTTGGGAGTATAAAAAGTTAACAAGACATTAAAGTTAATGACCCTGATATTGAATCACTTTATTCAGGTTAAACCTACATGCACCTATACGCATAGGTTCATAAAAACTTCAAAAACATGTTGAATAATCCAACAGGATGAACAAAGAAGTAACCAATCAATTAAAGAGAAGAATTCAATGTCTCATTGCCTTTGTGAAAACATGTCGAACTAGTGTAAAATCATCATAATAGAATAAACATATGGGTTACCAATGGACAGAAAAGTTCAGATATAGTATGTAGAACTGACAACTATTATTTACCATCTACAATTATTTTTATAACTAGATTATTTGTCACAAGAACGCACACTTTAGTTTGATCATCAAAACGTCGTAGAGAGCATGACTAGAAAGAAAAGTGCAGTACAATTCTCAAAACCTTAATTCCATGCATCAATACTGAAATTCTGGCAATAGAGAGACATACTAGTTGTAGTTTTTCCTTTTCCTGATCTTGAACAGCTCTAAGTAGTTGGGCTAAATCAACTCGACAATAGTCAGGACCCCGGAATAGTGACTCCAATTCACGGACCTGTACTAAAGCAGAAAATAGACTTAAAACAAATGCAGAGAATACAACAAATTAAGGCAAAAGTAAAATTGAAATCATTTGTTACTTGTTTTGAACAATCATTGAACTCTACAGTGATTTCACAGCAGAGTTGTTGGTAGCTTGCTTCTCTTCCAGAAGTCATGTACTCAGAAAAGCCCCTGCAATATTAGATACTGGTTAAGGTATCGATGAGAGTCCAATGTCACTACGAGAGACAAATACTTGAGCATTAGATTCTTAATAATAAAACTGAAGCATACTGTGACATGAATTGAATGCCCATCTTTATCCAAATCTATACTCAAACACTTTCTTCTAGGAATTCATTTTAGCATCAACATCGCGGCTAAACCTGCAAATATTTGGACTGAGATCATACATTTTCAATTGATTAAAATATTGTTTCCTAACAGTGCAAATAACTTGTTCTTCTTGCCCATTCCTAGAGCAATCCAATTAATCCGACCGCAACAGTGTCCCAAAAATTAAAAAGAAAAACTGAAAAATCTTAAATCAGATTCACTTTTCACCTATTTTTCCAGAAATCCAAACAAGGCCACAATCAAATGTACCTTTTCAGCCTGGAATATGCTTCCGCTCTGCGACGCTGAATTTCGAGAAATTTGCGAAGTAAAAGAACGGTACTCGTAGAATTGGGCACCGTTTCTTCCATTTCCATGGCATCTTGGGTGGAAAGCTTCGTATCGAAATCTTCCACCAATGATTCCTCACTAGGTTTTCCTGAGGGCATTCTGAGTCTTCTTTTCTCCTTAGGCCGCCTGATTTCTTCCGCAAAAATCTGCTCCCACCGTCGTTTACTCGGGTAACCCGGCATGTATGTATAGCACAATGAGTCGTGG
The DNA here is from genome assembly GCA_037074495.1 of Acacia confusa. Classification (NCBI taxonomy): domain Eukaryota; kingdom Viridiplantae; phylum Streptophyta; class Magnoliopsida; order Fabales; family Fabaceae; genus Acacia; species Acacia confusa. The sequence goes on along the minus strand of CM073513.1, from coordinate 6,215,361 downwards.
CCAATAGGGTTCAGGCATTAAGCATTAATTCGTCTAGGATATGTTCAGCGTTGGAAAATTGGAAGAGCACATTCCCATTTCACATCCTCTAAATTGAAATAATTTTTTCTTTTTATCTGGTGTTCTTTTTGTTTTTTTTTGTTTGGTATAAAGTGTTCTTTATGGTTTTTATTAGGGTTAAGTACCAATTTTGCCGCGGAAGTATGTACCCAAAAGCAATTTTGCCCTGGAAGTTTCCAACGTAGCAATGTTGCCCCTCCGTTAAAAACTCTAACATTGACCATTAGGGTTTTTAACGGAGGGGCAAAATTGCTTATGAGCGCATATTTTAGGGGCAACATTGCTACACCATAACGTAGCAATGTTACCCTTGAAGTATTAAAATATAGCAATGTTGTCCTTCCGTTAAAAACCCTAACGTTGACCGTTAGAGTTTTTAATGGAGGGGCAACATTGCTACGTTTTGATACTTTCGGGGTAACATTGCTACGCCGAAAACTTCCAGGGCAAAATTGCTCCTTAACGCGTACTTCCGGGGCAAAATTGGTACTTAACCCTTTTTATTATACTCCCTCTAGTCCTTATTATAAGACACCAACTATCATTATTTTTTTTGTCCTTATTATAAGGCACCAACTTCCTTTAACTAATTTATTTATTACTATTTTCTCATTATACCAACACTTTTAACTAACTTTTTACATTCTCATCATTAAAGTAAGAGTAAAGTTAGAAACATTTATCATTTTTGGACCTATTCAATGACACAACTTCCATTCCTTGGTTTGTGAGAAATGATAGTTGGTGCCTTATAATAAGGATCAGAGGGAGTAATATACTAACTTGCAACAATTTAGGTTTCTTATTATAAAATACCAACGGACTGATTTATTGGATTTTTCCATAATGCCCTCATTTATTGGGCCAATATTTTTTATTGACTATTGCATTTCAAATCCATTCAACATGTTTCTCTCTCCCCCTATTAAGTTTGTATTTCCAATATATTCAACATGGTTCTCTCTCTCGCGGATTAAGTTTGTATTTCTAATACATTCAACATGTTTCTCTCTCTCCCCTAATAAAATAGGGGTAAAGGTGGAAATATTTATAAACTGAACATTAACTTAATGACTTAATTGTCTTTCCTTAGTTTAAGAGAAATTGCAATTGGTGCTATATAATAAGGATCAAATAGAGATTAAGAATATTATAAATCACAGTTTGAAAAACAATTTCTACTGCTAATTAAGTAGGCACTTAAATCACACACCAAACACGCCATGTTACTTGCTTTATTGGTAGTAGCTAGTTGGACTAGGAGCTCAAATAACCCAAGATTTAGTCTAAAAAAGTATTTAGAGGTTTTATGTATGAGAAAATGTCATATAAAGGCGGCTAGATTACTCAAATTTTAATTTAAGTTGCTAAACTTAATAAATAATTAATTAGATTACATGACACAATTAAGGGTTTATAATTTAAGTCAAGTTATCTCTATATCATTTAGTTATTAAAAAAAAGCAAAATAAAAAATAGAATAATATTATTTACGTGATATGTAAGTACCCTAACAGCAGGATACTTATTGGAGGGGCCTCGACAAAAATCAGCAAAGACGGTTGGTTGGTTATAATGTTAAGTTTTCCTTCTTTAATCCCTATTAGTTGATCAACAACCCTGTATTCTTATCGAAGGCCATGAGCCACTTCACCTCAATGAAATGGCTAAGGATTATACGTTAACTGGTCCTTGCAGAATTGAGATTGGTTTCCACTCCTATTGTTGCAAATTGGGCATCCTAGCAAAACTAGAAGAATAGGACTAAGGTTTAGTTCAAGTCTTTTAATGATGCTATATACTGGTCTTGGGAGCAGATGCATCCTCCTGAGAAACTCCTTTCAGTTTATCGACGAACGAGGTGCCCCTATCATTGATACAGAGTTCTGTAATCCAAGCTTAGGCCACTGTTGGTTGGAGTTGTCTTCTGTACATTGTTTACCATTTTTCATCTTTTTGGAACTTCGTGCTAGTAAATCTTCTTCCTCTTTCAAAGCGGGAATGAGCAGGGGGACTGAGCCAGAGAGAATGTTGTCGCGCTCCATTTTATCATATTACGATACTTGAATGCAGAGTCTCAATTGGATTACATTACAGGCTGTATCAAACACGTAAAAAAAAAAAGAGAGAGAGAGAAAGAAAGAAAAAAAGCTGTCCCCCAAACAGTGTACCAAATACAAATTGACTAATTGAGTCATCAAGAGAAATCTCATAAAAACGGTTTATGGCCTGATGAGCCTTTCCAAAAGGCGAAACTCTGTCGTGAAGGAATGGGCTTTTAAACCAAATGTTAGAGGCCCAAGCCCAAATTCTAATTCAAATACAATCATGCGTATTAGACCACGACAGCTCTCACTTAGTTAATCAGATGGTTGATTAGTTTCACCAGTGCACACGTGTCATTGAGCTTGTTAAGCTACGCCACTGATTGATATATAAATGTACTCTCTGTTTCATGAATGAATTAATTCAGATTGCTTGACTCATAGCATTCTTCTCTCAAAAGGTGGTTTTCTGGCAATGCGGGGATCAGAGGAAGAAATCTATCAACCTGGAAGAACTGAAGTTCGAAAAAACAAAAAAGCCAACTTTTAACCAAATAAAAACAGAAAAGCCAGCCCAATACGTTTGTCTATTTTGCTTAATTGCTTATTACTGTTGTTTATTATGTTGTGAGAATTCCTAAGAATAGGGCGGATATGAAATCAAAATCTCTTAATTGATGATTTGTTTGGTTTATTAGGTTGTTTAGTTTAAAATAGGAGACATGAATATTATGAATATCAATGACATGTGTGAGGCCAAAAATGTGGCAGAAGAAACAGTTTACAAGAGTAAATCAGAGTGGCCTTTGAGGATTTAAGTAAAGAAACAAAAAGTTGACTTTAGAAAGTCAGAAAGCCCAACTCAAAAGACATCTGAAATTTAGAAAAATACCACCAATGAATAATGCAGTATTAATTTCCTATCACTATAGTTTTTTTTTCCCCAAAAAAATAAAAGAATGTTCGACATTTGAATCAATCAACCTGCTCAAGTATTAATGACATATAAGCCATGATGAAGTGTGGCAGAAAAACCAAAAATATATAACAATAAACCAGAATAGTCCTTGAGATCGAATACAAGAAAATGAACAAAAACTTGTGGAATATCTAGTGCCTTTACCGTTCACAAGCTCACAGAAAATTATTTATTTTACTCATGTGCATGGGATATCACTGTGGAGGCATGCATGCAAGCCATTCGTGAAATAATAGATTTGAAAATGACTAATTTACATCATATGATTAATTATTAACTGGGGTATTAAAGTAAAAAAGGCTCAAAGAGGAAGAGGTGAAATGTTGAGGTCGAGATCCCAGAGGTCAAAGGTGCCGTTAACAAAATCGTAATGAGCTCCCTTCAATGCCAATGTTTTCTTCGCAACTGCATCCCTCACAAATGGATAAGTCAGCAGATTTCCAAGCGACACGTTCACTGCTTCCTGTATACAGTACATACATTCAAGTAATTAATGAATTAGCAATTCAGACACCTTAACAAATAATTAATCTAATTTACTAATCGAGATATAGTCTTTTGTTTACTTGATTAATTGATTAATTACCTTCTCGCAGTTAGTACACTGCTCCGAGAAACTCAGGCCTTTTGTGTCTGCCTTAACCTTGGACTTTGCTGGATTACAAATTTGCACCCAGCTCTCGATGAATTCACTGCAATTTCACACAGTAATAATAGCAACCTTTTAAAAAAGCAACAGTTGCTTAATAATTTGATATACGCAATTGTGTATTTAAAGGTCAAGCATGTGAATAAAGATTCTCTGCTTAATATTTAATCAAGTCTCTGAAAAAGAAGCAGCATGCCCACTTACTTGTGAGTGATAATGGGTGCGATATTTGTTTATACTTGCTCATTATAAGTACAGAGATCTTAAAGGGATAAGAACTGAGAGGCCAATTGATAATGGAGAGAACTTACCTAGAAGTGGTCCCATCATCTGGGATAGACATGAGCCCTTTAATACCCCCACAACAGCTATGTCCAATCACCACAATATTCTCCACCTATGTTTGCATTTTTTTTAAGTTTGTTATTACAACTCATGATACACACACATATAAGTTCGCTCAGAAACATATGATAAATAATAATACCAGCAAAAGTTGGCAAAAAAAAAAAAAAAAATAGTACTACTAGTAATGAAGAAAAAAATAATATTTTATCAAATTCTAAATATAAGACAAAATTGACTTTTTTAAAGAGATTAAGGAAATTAATTAAATTATTTTAGATTATTTTTATTTTTATTTTTTCCAAAACTAATTAGTTTGACTAATAAATTTATATATAATATAAGGAAACACAACAACCATCATTAAGAATTTCATCTTTGAACCAAAAATAGGCAAAGGGTGGAAACCACAAACAGAAAGTCTACCCACTTGACTTTACATCATTTTTAACACATCTGTGGAGCAGACTCAAACACATTGAGTACACCCTATACGTGTATTAGAAATCTTTATTCAATAAGACATTGGCTTTATTAAAGTTTTAACATAAGCAATTTTTAATCTAGTAAACTTGTAAATGAATCATATATTTTCTAATCAATTTGCCTTTGGATCAATTCATAACATAGGGCCAAGATACTTTTGATTTCTTATGTTTTTGCAAACATGATCATTCGCTATCATATATACAAATTTGAACTGATAAATATTCGAAATTCAAATTTTCTAATTAATACTATTTATTCAATATGATTAAGCTTAATTTTTCTAAAAAAAGTATTTTATTTTATCTTATATTAAGAATTGAAGAGAGTAACAAATTCGCCAAAGGTTTTTCTTGTTTATTTAACATGTTATCTGATTCTCAAACAAATATGATATTTTTTTCATAACAGAACATAACTAAATTATTTAAAACCTATAAAAAAAAAATATTATAGCTCGCCGTTACATGCTCAAACCACATAATACTGAAGGAAACAAACACTTTTTGTCCATATCCATATATGCAGGCACCACTCATCTTCTCACCTTTTCTTTCTTCCTTTCTTCCTTTTTTTTTTTTTTTTTTTGAGATTCTGAAGGGAAGGTGGAGATGGGGCTTTGGTAGGTATTGAATCATGAATTCCCTCAACCTAACTTAAAGTTCACCGAGTAAAATGTTTGAACTGGTTGTGGTAGTCGAGCGGCTACTTTTTTCTCAAAATTTTAAGATAAATCATTCACATGCACTCCAAAACTTATGGACCTAAAAAAATATAATATTTCATGAAATGCGTGTGGATCCGAACAAATTATAGAGGCTGCACAAAAAGCTGTTATTTTTCACCAAACGCGTTTTCCTTTATTTAAGATGACCAACCGGCCGGCCCACCATTAAAGGATAGGATAAGAAGAAGAATATATACCAGAATATCCGTTTAATGAATGGAATTTTTACCTTTAAATGCAACACTGCATATTCAATGGCTGCCCCAGTTCCTGAATATTTCGTCTGCAATAATAACAAACAAGAAAACTCCTAGATTAATCATTAAACTTTAAACTTTAAATAAAGCCAATTAGTGTAAAAATTAGAGTGGGTTCACTCTAACAAAACAAATTGGGTTTCCTCCTTCAATTGGAGATAAATTTATAGATTGTAAACACTACAACTTTCTATAATTTTTATATTATGTATCCTTCAGTTGAGTTTTTATATATATAATTGTATGCCATTTCTATTCAAACTCAATGTAAAAAGGAGAAAGGATAGTTCGAATAAAAACCAAACAAAATGCTCAGTAATTTGTTAATAACAACTTACATAAATTTTGTTGAGTTTTAATGAAATAATTTTATTTTTATTTTCAAAACTGTCATAAGTATATCACGAACACACACACACACAAGACAAAATTGCATATTAAATAATATAAGAGGTGTCCACGTAAAATATTTTTTTTTTAAAAAAAACACTTCTTAAAAATAGGATGATCCATTTTATTGATTATTTGTAATTAATATTCTAAAATATTAATTAAACATGCATGTATAATTGAGAGAAACCAAAACCTGATCATAAGTGTTACACATATATACAAACGTTTTAGGGGAGAAACCAAACCTGGTCAAAAGGCGGGATCATGCTGGCTATGTTCCGCACCACAAAAGCCTCTCCCGGTTGGAAATCCAGCACATGCGAGGGGCAAACTCTTGAGTCTGAGCATGCAAATACCAAAAACTGCACCCAAGAAAATTATTGTTAGTTCGAAAAAGTTTCTATTACAAAAATCAGTAGTAAGGAACAACTAACTTTGGCAAGGTCAAAGCTTAGTGGACTACATAATTGGTTCATAGTAGTATGTTATTATATTCCACTAAAAAAATGCAGCAGGGTTCTTCTTTTGGCCACCACAAGTCCGCGACTACGTTACTTAAGCATGATGCCAATTGTACATATAAAATATAATAATGATACTTGTTATGGACTCGTACATTGGGTATGAAGGATACACGGAGTAAGGGAATTTTATGGTAGAATCCTTCTATAATCAGGTAAAATGTTAATCACCACATAATCGTGCCTATAATCCAGGACTGTACAGTTTGTGGAGTAAGTACAATCACAACGTGAGAGCGCATAATCAAGACGTGGAGTCACATGTTGCATGAGGCACGACACACAGGGCAGCGGACAAAACCCTAAAGATAATCTCTATAAATAAGGAGGTTACTCATCAGGTATGCTCTCTCTTGATTAATTTCAACATTCAGTCCCACTGTGCATACACCCACTCTTTTTGGCTATCGTTATTCTTGTGTAGCAAAGTGATCTCAAAGACACTCTGTGATATTTCTTTCATAAATATCACTAAATAGTCTTCTTTTCCTTGGTGCTTAAGCTAATAGATACCTTAGAGATTTTATCTAATCCTATATAAACCAATCACTAATCCATTGAGATTAGACATATATATTCTATATAAACCCATCACTAGTCCATTGAGATTAGACATATGTATTCTATATAAACCCGGATAGTCTGATTAATTTACTATTAATAAATTAATCAGACTATCGTCACATATAATTGGCACTTTTTTTGGGGGGGGGGGTGAACAACATTCCTTTTTCGGCCGAAGACAAAAATCTACTTCTCCGATTCATAATATAAACTTGGCTTAACCACCTCACACGAAGAGAAAATATTCATTGAGATATAGTTATAGGTTATAATATCAAAGATGTGAATAATTTGTAAAACTTTCTAAATGTCATTAACGAAAGTCAATATTACATTATATAATAAATTAATTATATACGAAGTTTAATGGTATAAAATGAAAAAAATATAAAATGCTCTAAATATTATTAAATTATATTTATATTTCAAGCCTAACGAACAAATTATTTATAATGAGGATAGAACACAAAATTACTGGTGATTGACGGTAACGTCGCTGACCTTTGGGCTCTGGCCTTTGGCGAGTTTCCCAAACAAATCTGGATTCTTCCTGAGATAAGACAAATCAATCACTGTAATTTGCAATTTAAAATTTATTACATGCGACGAACTTTGGAAAGTAAAATTGAAATTCAAAATAAATTGCTCTATCTAGTTATTAGTTAATAAAAAAAAAAAATTCAAGGAGCGAGAAAGATGGATCAAAACGCCAGGTCAAAAAATCCAAAAAGTCATGATCATGCCCATAAAGTCGTGGTTAAGCACTGAAGTTCTTCTCATGATGTCGCTAATTAGGCTTTAGTTTCCACCCTCTGATGTCTGATTGGGAACACTACGACACGTCACTGTGTTTTGGGTCCCACCCAGAGTAAATATGATAGCCATGTCCACTGATAAATAAGGAAGCAGACATATACTCCTGTGACCATCCTACTGAAAAAGCCTAAAAGGTCTTAACAAGGGCAACCATGGTATTTCACACCGGAAGGGCAAATCATATTCCAGCCAGGACAGCAGGAAGGTTCTCGTCCGGCTTCAAGATTCTAATTTTGAAATTATAAATTATAAAATCAATTATAAGTATAAAACGACGTACTCCAACTTCTCTTTCTTGAAGTGGGTGAACCCGGTTCGGATCCTCTCGTCCGGGTTAATCGGCTTCGAACCGGCGGCGCTCAACTCGGCTGTGAGCTGCTTGATCTTTGTGGCGGCGACGCCCCCGAGGTCAGCTTTCTCACTGCAGAGCGAAAAGTTCAAAGTTCAAACCATTAGACAAAACGGGAAAACGCGTCAGACGAGCGCGGGCCCCACCAGCACTGCGAGTTTTAGAGCCACGGGGGCCCGCTTGCCGCCGAACACCAAGCACCACGACGAACGCGATCTGCTTAAAAGGATAACTGTAATTTGTTTGTTGTGGTGGTGCAGGAGGTCGTAATTCGTCAAACCAATGACGTTTAGAGAAATGATCCGAAGAACGAAAGATGATCAAATAAAAGTAATATACGTCACCTGAGAAGCTTCTTCAGCTCTGCAATGGCTTCCTCGTATGACTGCCCAGCCATATCTTCCTTCTGTTCACTCCAGAACAATCAAAAGTCCAGAAATCAATTATCAATTAATACGACAGAAATTCTTCTCAGAATCCAGAACTGATATCGGTTCGCTAAATCAGATAAACCAGAGAGCTATGAGATTAATTAAATCTACTTATCGCAAAATCAACAATTGTTCGTCTAACACGACAACGATCATCGAGACGTTAACAGAAGAATTGAATAGTAGTCAGGTGTATATATATAAGAGAAGAAAATAGAATGATTCAGAATATTCAAAGCTAAAGGAGGAAGTGGTGGTGAATAATTGGAGAATATGTAGAGCAGAAAAAGAATCTGTACGAACCTGTTTCTGCAGCGAGAAAGCGAGAGAGAATAGAGATGGGCGTTTGTGAAATGGCAGAAACGGTGTTAGGGGCAGGACAGAAAAGGAAATAAGGTCGTCACGCAATGTGTGTGTCACGGCTCACGGAAAGCGGGTTATATACATGACACAACTCTGCACTCACTCACTCCAGACACAAACTTGGTGACCTTCTTTATTCAGAGACAAGACTCACCATCCGCTTGCTTTGGATCATCCACATGGACTAGTTATAATTGGAAGATGAATCAAAGGTATACAGGATTGGATTGGATTGAGTTTCTCTTATAATTTTTTTTTTAATTATATTTTATAATTTTTAAATTATGTCTATTTAATCAAGCCACAATACTACTTTAATTTTTTTTTTCTTATCTTTTAAATTGACGGTCCAAATAAACTTAAGTGAGATAATAAAAAAAAGAGATTGTAAGAGGATCTACTTCCTTCAACTTGGCATTGAAGTGTTTTTAACCAAACAAGCCCATAATCTTATCAAATTATCATACTCCCTCCAATATTAATATAAGACATGTTTATTTAATGTGATTAAATTAGTTAAATTGATTAATATGATAAAGATTCTGCAAAATATTCTAATCATTTTTCTTAAACATTCATTATCTTTTTTTATTATTGTTGAGGAAACCTCGATAATAATAAATTAAAAAAAATATTAATAAATATAAAAAATATGTTTTGCAAGATTATAAATATATCATATATTAAAGATGAGAGGAAGTAAGCTATGTTGGTAGAAAGATAAACTAAATATATACTTAATTCAATGAAATTATAGTAAGCATAACGGTTTTTTTATATATATAGTGGAGAGTCCATGTTGGATCAAAATAGTGAATTAAATTATTAAATGCTCATCAAATTTTTTGTATAATGAATAAAAATGGATGGAGTATAAATATTTAATTTTCTAAGGATAATGGGTTATGGTAGAGGACACTAATAATAATTTGTTGATTTAAATTGTAATTAGAATGAAAATGAATTGAAAAGTATAGAAAATGAAAGGTGATAGGGTTGGCACGCATTGAAAACCCGGTGAGGTGGTGGGACTCCCTCCATTATTGAATTTAAGAAAGGAATAATAATAGTACTATATATGGAATTGTAGGTTGACTTGGAAAACTTCCTCTACTTTTTATTTCTATTTAATTTGTTATTTTCAGTGAAGAACGAGCACGAGTGGGAAAAAGTCGACTAAATTGAGGCGATTTTAATCAACAAATAAGAAATCTCAATAATTAAATGAGTTTTTTTTTTTTTTTTGTTTGTGTTAACTAAATGAAAAGTGTACGGTTATTATTATTATTAATTTTTTTTATTTTATTCGTATTGATAACATAATTAAAATACAGATGTCTCGATCCAGACAACACTGGTTAAGGCCCTCACTAGATAAGACAAATCAGCTTATTGATTAATTACGGTAAACAATGCAACACTTGGTGCACGATCTATCTCTTCTATCATGTTGATTACGATTTTCGTACATATAAATAAGTAATTATAACAAGAAATTTTGGCGGGTTCAAGTGACAGTCCCCATGGCACATCTCCCTTAACTGGGATTGGTTACATTGTGGGATAAAATTTCTGTGTGTGGATCTCCCTATCTATCTTATAGAGAAAGGTGTTATGTTAGGAGTAGAAATTTTAAAAAATAATTAATACTCTTTCCGCATATATAGTTGATTTTTTGAGATATTGAGGAAATTAGATAAGTTATTTAATTATATAATATATGTTGTATGTATCTTTATATTATATAGGGTTAAGGTACAAAAGTGCACATGTGTTTTATTCTGAGAAATGTTCAACACCAAAGATTTTTTTTAAATATAAAAGTGACTATATGATTACAAATTAAGTACCATAATATCATTTGACCGTTAATTTTTACTCTTTTTTTTTTTTTTGCTGACAAGACAATGATGTAGCTTTCAAAGATATGAAAATATACATGTAGTTTAGTCAAAAAAGTGTTCAACACTAAGTGTTTTTTTTTTTAAATACATTAATAATTTTATTTCAATTAAAGGAAAATTATTATTTCTCTAGGTATAATTCTTGAGAGACTATTTTTTTTTCTTTCGATTTATCATTTTAGGAAGGAGGATTTATTCAATAAATAAAAATGGTAAAATTTTTATTATCATAATTTATTTTATTTTTTAAATCCTTATTAAATCTTATAATTAATAATTAATAAATAGGTATTTATGCATTTGAAATTTGATATTGTAACAAATATATTTACTTAAAAATAATTTTAATTTTTTATCTAACGAATTGAACCAGAAAATAATTTTCTTTTAATTGAAATAAAATTATAGTGTTAAACAAAACATTTGATGTTGGACGCTCATTTGGCCAAACCACATATGTATTTTTATATATTTGAAAGTCACGTCATTGTCTAGTCAACGGTCAAATTCAAAGTTAATGGTCGAAAAGTATTTTTACACCTAATTTGTAACGATGTAGTCAATTTTACACCTAAAAAAATTATTTGGTTTTGGACATTCCTCGAAATAAAACATATGTGCACTTTTGCACTTTAACCCTATTATATATTAGTTTATTAGTCAAACTAATTAATTTAGAGAAAAAAATAAAAATAATAGTACTCTAAAGTAATTTAATTAGCTTTCTTAATCTCTCTAAAATATAACTTTATCTTATATTTAGGATCAAAGGGACTAGATGTCTAATATGATGGATAAGAATACAATTAAAGAGATATTAGTGGATGTTATCTTAAAATTAATATTTTAAGGCATATTCCTCTCGGTTAAATTATCTCCCTACATTATTTCTATATTTTAAGAGTTGGGGTCTCAAGCAAGTTGTCTCTACATACAAGTGTGGATAATTTTAAATTGAGACATGAAAATGGAGCCAGCACATCCGATAGTTACTAACCATGAAAGTGATTTTCTTATAGATATACATGAACAATTAAGGTGTTGATTGGGGTAGAAACGATGACATTTGATGACAAAGAAACAATGAATGAGAGAAATTTTGTGTGAACATGATTTGTCACGTTATCTATTGATCATAAATGACGTGGCAAACCATGTTGGTTTAAAAATTTATTTAGACTATGAGTGAACTTATGTTCACACCAAAAAAAAAAAAAAAAATGGAACGTACCAACACAGTCTTGCTGATACAGCACAGCATCATGCACTTTTTAATGGAAGCTGCCATGGCTCTCTTGGCAGCAATCCCCTTTGAGACTTCCTCTGCCAAATATCAATTAGATTGATATTATTATAATATTCTCATAATTATTTATCATTCATTAATTCAAATAAGACACATGTGTTGCTAATTTTACATTAAGTCTATTTGGGTTGGCGGTAGAAATGATAGTTTAAAAGCTATCTGATTTTAAAAAAAATCTCGGAGGAAAAAAGTCAAGTTATTGATAATGATGTGTATTTGGATTGATGATAGTAGAAGTGGCGAGGCCCATATTAAAAAGCTGAGAGCTTTTTAAAAAAAACTAAGAAATTGAGCTTTTTCCTTAACGAACTTTTTGAGTTTTATGTTAAAAAAATTTAAGCTCGACCCAAACAAACCCAAAATCAGCTGGCAACGTTAACTAATTTTTTTTCAAAATTATCACAAAAAAAAAACTCAAAAAACTTGTAACCCAGGCCAATTGTTCCAAACTAATAAATCTCATATTTCACTATATAAAAGCTAATATGACCAATAATTTATGGGTTCAAATCACTCCCAATATGAAAATTCAGCTAGCTAGCGAGCAATTTTGTAATAATCATGTTTAGCATTCATTAACCTCTAAAACATGCAAGGCCTAATATGGCCTTTCCTTGATTCCTTGATCCGGCTTTCCTCTTGAAATATGCAAGTTTGACTCGTTCAAGAGGCATTTGCTATCAATTTAATGCGTCTGAGAGGAAGCGCTCACATATTTATTTATTTTCTAAAATATATGCTTTTTTCCTAAAATAAAAAAGAAATATTAAATCTTAGTTTAATAGGTGGGCTTTGCATAAAAGTTGATGAATGGATTGTACTGATGAGAATTATACTAATAATCAATTATTTAATTATTGGCTATTGAATAATGATGCGACATCAAAATTAAACAATCCAATAAGTCTACAAGCACACCCACCGACGTTATCTTTGAATGAATAAAGTAAAATTATTTACATTTTTTTTTCTTGTTAACTTAATTTCAAGTTTTCAACCCAAGAATTTAAGCAAGTTGAAAATTTATATAGGAACAACTAGTTTAAAATTAAAAAAATAATAATAATTAGGCTAAACATTTGATTAGAGAATTTGAACTAATCAATGTTCTAAAAAACTTATTTTAATATACTTATTTAAGTGACTGACATGATGTTATTCCAACAACTTAAATACCACCCCCACTCCCCGGTCATGAACATATGAGTTATATAAAAAAATTATTTTAATTCTAAATATAAAATTATGATTTATTTTTTCTCCTAAATTTATAAATCTTTCATTTAAAGCATCTATAATGACTGTAAATAGAGTGAGAAGGGTTATCGTCAAATAGCAGTTAAAACTGCACCTGATTAAAAAAAAAAAGAGTACTTTACAGAAACCAATACATATTTGTTGCAAGCAATTTACTTAGCTAATTTTTTAATATTTATAAGTTAGCTAAATAACTCTCATATTAAAGACTACGTGGTATTAAACTCAATCAAAATAATCTTTTTTTAATTTCTTTTTAAGACAGATGGCCCTTAATCGCCTGAGTAACTGCGATCCCATTTTAAAAATGGAAAAGGTTAGGTGGAAAGACATGAGCTAGAAGATTATCTATATACGGAAGAACGCAGACGCGGTGTGAATAATTCAACACAGTGACTCTGTTTGAAGAAGAACAATAACAACCACGTTCACATTCACATTCACATTGCTGTTTCCAATAAACTGACCAAGAAAGAAATTAAGGAAGACAAAGAAGAGCAAGAAAAGTACCCAAAAAAGTAATTAAGCAGCAGCTTCTTTGACCACTGCCCAATTCAACCTCGAACCTTTTTCCACTTTGGCTGAAGAACACAAGAACTGAATAGGAGAGAGAATGAAGGAAGAATTGAATGTGAAGGCTATAATGAGGCAGGCTTTGAAGAAAATGATGAAGTGTCAGGTAACAGAGGAATGTGATGTAGATGATTTCAGCAACTTCCTTATCTTCATTGTGAAGCCAGTACTGATGGAAAGAGACAACATTTGGCTCATTGTTATGTGCTTAATTGAGATGAGATAAAGACAAATTGCCTTATCACAAATGTTTGTTTGGCTTATTATTGCATCCAGCTTTCTGTGAATATGATTTTACGTTGAGTTTTAATGGGTGTTTTGATCAAAACATTCTTTACCCATCTGTTTTGCAATGTTGTACTATTATTATTCATTGTAGGATGTTTATAATTATTGATAACTCTATATAAATCAAGAAATGGCTAAGGTGAAAAAATTTACCATAAATGCTTTTAGCAATATATATTTTTTATAGGTGCAAAAATAGTCATAAACATTTAAAATTAGAACAAAAATACCAACTTCATTTAATTCAACCTCACCCTGTCACATATGTATATACAATAAGAGTATGGGCCCCACTGCAAAGAGGGTGGACCCTACTACAAAAGTAATCCATTGGTGTGTCTTCCCTCCTCTAGATAAAGGAAAACTCTGTATAAATTAACGGTAGAAATTGTTTTTTGAATATGATTTATGGTATCCAGATAAATTATTAAAATGAGTTTTATTTCGACTTATATAAACATGAACGTGTTTTTTCAACGCCAACTCAAACAGCCCGACAACCTACTCCTTTTGGCTCCTCTTCTTTAATCCCCCTTCAACGTTGTCATGCAAGGTCTTAGTGGTGGTGAGTGGTGCTCACAAGTCCCCTTCGTCCTCGTCATTGCTAGATCTTACAACCTCCCCTACTTTCATCACCGTCTCTAGATTAGGCAACACAAGAAGGAAGTTGATGAAGGAGGTCGCTGTCACCATCGTGTAGATGGTCATTAGAGAAGAGGAGGGTAGACGGAAACGAGGACTAAGAGAGGCCTAATCTCACTACCTCCCTACTATCATCGTTGTCTTCTCCCCATGTCATTGTCACCGTTGCACAAGAAGAAAGTTGCCAGAGGAGGCCATTGTTGCTATTATCGCCAGCGAGGGGGGGATGGGTTATCATTGTTGACGATGGGGTGGACAGGTTGTCGACGATGAGGTGAGAGGAGGGAGATGGTGGCACTGCTAGCATGAAAGTCAAGGGCAGACTCTGCTTGGTTAAAAATATTAAGAATTTCTTTTCCCACATTATAAATTTATTTATGAGAATTTATAATCTTTATCTGCAATAAATAATTAATCAAATCATAAATTAGAGTATAGTTATCATGTATTTGAATTAAATGAAAAAATAACTCTTTAACAAAAACAAAATACATATAAATTAGTAAATTACTATTATATATGATTTCATGTATCCAGTTGTGAGTATAAATAAGAGCTTCAACATTACATGGAAGAATCGAACTTCTATATTTTGTTAGAACACTTGAATATTAGTTTCATTTTCATAGAGGTTTTAGAGTCAATTGCATTAGTACATTTAGTAAGTTAATTGCATATAAGTGGTAATATTTTGCATTATAGTTTAGGTTCATTTACATTTCATTGCATCTTTTATCACTTGAAAGTCAGTCCTAAAGAAAACCCACAATTTGCTCTTTGAAAGAATGACTTAGGTTGATCCTAAACTACAAAATTAATTAAGACTTAGTTTAATTGATTGCTTTAACGACAAAAGCAACACCTTATGAACCAATGCTGAAAGTTGATTGACTGGCTACTATAGTAGGTGAGTAACTGCCAACTAGACATGTTAAAAATAAATAAATAAAACGTAAAGGGCTAACCCTTTTAAGTTCTCAACTTTACAAGACTAGCTTTTTTAAACCCGATTTTATTTAGAGGCTTTATTTTATAAGCCCGGTCCCTGAAGGGCTGTGGTTTAAAGGGGCTCAGTCTAATTTTCCAACTTTAGGATAGAGGGAGGGGTGAACTTGGGTGAGGTGGACATGTAATTAGAAAACTGAGCTTTTGATGTGGAAGCCATTTCCATGATTTTTGATAGATATGAAAATGGAATTTAGCAAATTCCATTGTACCAAACGTGCTTTAAACAAGGAATTGGGTTCCATTTCCATTTTCATGTGCCCAATTTCATCATATCAAACGGGTCGATGGTGTTGAATGTACTTTTAATGAAAGCTTATAGGTATTTTTGTATTTTTCAAAAAAAATTTAGTTGAAATTATTTAACACCTTTAAAATTTTCAATAGATAAAACCCTGCCTGCCTTTGATCTGGTACAAGCCCACAGCCCAAGTCTGCCCTTGAACACATTGAAACAGGCCTTTCTCGGAGCAAGGACCCCAAGCATGATCTGGACATGGTCCCTGACCATGCCTGGGCCCTTATTCTTATGATTTATATTGCATTTCTTAGTTGTCAGTGTACGTTGGTAAAAAATATATAAATTCCATTTCATACCACAGAAAGATATATAGATCACATTTAGCATGAAAATAATATAGAAATAGGGAAATCATTCTTAAATGTTTTTTAATCTCAACTCTTATCAGGCATGTTCTCTTTTGTGATTCCTTGGGTTTGCACTGTCAAATCATAAGGATCTTATTCCATAACTCTCTTCCTCTGTCCCCTAAATCTGTCGTTGGTCTCGTAAATTGAAAGCAAAATTCTTCCTCTGAATATTTCTATTTTGGACCTTTCACATAATTTGCAGTTAATATAATTTTTTTTCAGTAATTAATTACATAGCAAGTAAAGTACGTCGACTATTTAGGCAATTATCTAAACCCAGGCTGAACCAGAAGGTCGAAAACCCTAGCTACACCGAAAACAGGTCGAAGACCAGACACAAAAATGGCCTCTTGTACCATCTTAATTAGCAGCATTTACATAAAAATCAATAAATAATTTTAAATGAATAGAATCAACACTTTAATCTGGGGACGAAAGTACTCAGAAAGGATGAACGTTCCTGCTCAGTCCATTCGTATTAGCGAAGATCCCAAACATGTCTTGTTTGTACGGTAAATATGACTTCCTTTTATCACTATCCTTCTTCGCTCTGTACATCACATAATGCTTCTCATGTGCTGACGGCGTCGTTTTACTATTCCCTCCCTTCACTTTCCTTACCACGACGTTCTTTGCTTCGCCGGAGCTCGTCTTCGCTGTCACCGCTTTCTCGGGCTGAACGCCGGAGCTTCTTAGATTAGCGGTGCTTCTATTTAAAAAGACGAAAGCGTCCTTGCCGTCGCTATTGCAACGGAGCTTCACTTCTCGGAACCTCCACAGCTTCGAGAAGCCTGTGGAATTGCTCTTATTGCATTTCGCACCCGAGGCCTCCACCGCAACTTTCCTGGACCATTCACAGTACGGCCCCTCCAACGTGCCATCAGGTTCGTCCGATTCAGACGCCGAGGACGACGTAGAAGACGAAAATTGATCGCGTTGTTCCACAAAGACCTTCTTCAACGGCGGTCGGGGAGTGAAGGAGCCGTCGTAAGCGTCGTTGAAGAGCAGACTTCTATCAAAAATAGGATACACCGGTCGGATCTGACCATTATCAAACACATCGTCGGCCGAAATCAGCGATTCATCAGGGATCGTGCAGGCAAAGCTGAATTCCTCCTCTTGTTCTTGCTCTGTTTCCTGGACCACATCATCAATCTTCAACTTGGCCCTCATATTTTCAGCAAAATCCTCAGAAATTTCATCGTGAACCGTTGAAGAACGGGAATCGCTGAATGCGCAAGAAGAAGGTAAAATCAAATCCGCTTGCATTATTCTTTTTTGTTGCCAAATCTCTTGAATGGTGAGAAGTCGTAGAATTGATTAACAGAAATGCTGAATTTGGAGCTCGTTAAGCTAGAGAGAAAGAGAGAGATATTGGAGATGGTAAATGTGAGGTGTAGGTGGGTTTTTATATGCACGGCTAATGTGAATGAATGTGGGTGTTGTTTGTGGGTGAGCAACTAACTCAAGCCAACCGTACTTGGAAGGAAGTTGCAAAAATTGATTTTTTTAAAATTTTAAATTTATAAATTATTATTGTGGCTTTTCTTTGGGTTTGTTCACGCGTTACCCGTGTTCTAACTTTTCACGCGCGCCTTTCTTCGTGATTGCGTGTTAGCTTCTTGGTAATGGTTGGTTGTGTTTTCTAGAATGTTGAGCTTCCAGACGGAGCTCGTTGTCAAAAGCCTGAGATTCCCTCCTCTTGCAGGAACTTCCATGGATTTAGACCTGTTTGATTTTCTTAGAAAATTTTAATATTCTTTTAAATACTTCTACATTCTTCATCCATAATATAAGAATCAATTAATTTTCTTAAAGATATAAAAAAATAAATTATCTAATTATAATATATTTTGTGTGTCTCATGGAAAGGAATTCAATATGTAATGGGGCTTTGTATTACTAAATCAACTTGATGTTGGTTAAATATAAATGTTTCAATATAATTTATTCATCTTTTTTAATATTTTAAGAAAAATTAAATCATTCTTATATTAGTGATTAAGGTTTGGGTTAAATCAACTCGATGTTGGTTAAATATAAATATTTAATGTAATGTATTCATCTTTTTTAATCTTTAAAAAAATCAAATTGACTCTTTTATTAGTGATATGAGTTTGAGTAGCTTATTTTTTATTATAAAAATTAATTTAATAGTTTTTGGAGAGTTATAATTAAAATAAAAAAAATGAAGTTATGAATTTTTAAATCAGTTTTATATTGATATCTAAATATGAAATTCAATCGAAAATATATATTCTAAAAAATAAATTCATTTCTTATGTTGATTAGTTTTTATAGTTTTGTTTTGGTTAAAATTCAGCTTTTGAACTCTAACTTATTTACAACTCAATCTTTGTAATTTTATCTATTTAAAACACGAGCCTTTAAGTTTTAAGAAATAGCTTTACTTGTTGTAGTTTTATTTTCTAAAATGTGGAATTAACATTTCAAATTGTTAAAATTATAAGGATAAAGTCAGGCCAAATTAAATTTTAGAGACTATAATAGAACTAACTCTAAATGAAAATAAAGGTCGGACCAAAATTTTTGTATTATTAAAGGTTATTATACCATTTTTTAAAAAGGTGTTTGAGGATAATCAAATTTAAAATTTACAATACAAAATTCCTTGTGCATATTTATTATATCCTGTACAAAATTGAAATTTAATGATTAATTTATAATGTAGTTGAAAATGTATAGCTCAAGTGATACTGATATGATCTCAAATAAAAGACTTTAATTTATACTGTACTCCAGTTCATTAGCATTTTTTTTATGAAAAAAATAAAATAAAAAAGTCAACTACAAAAGGTGAGCTAAGCGGTGATGTAATGTGAGGGTGCTGACCTCATTGGCATCTTGGATGTCAAGGCATCTCTGTTTTCTTCCATGCCAAGGCTTTGAACTCTTCAACTATGGGGACATTATCTCGGGCATGGTTTCGGTTATGAACACGTGCTTGGAATTTATTTATTTATCATGTTGCTAGAAAAACCTCTACAAATGGTTTGAATAATAACAGTGTCAAGTATTAAATCCAATTAAGGGAGACGAGTAGGCAAATACACCTTTAATAAATTAAAAAAAAAAAAACTGATTACTCCATTTATGTTGCACCAATGGCATTAAAGTTCCAGTTACAATTCTTGATGCAATTCATTATTTTTTTTAAAAAAATTAGGCATTCAGAAATAAATAATATGGGTATTAATTAGGAAAACAATAAGCTACTCTAGCTTTTTTTTTTTTTCGGTCAGTACTAACTAGTCAAATCATGTAAATTAAAATATTGTTTAAAAATAATAAACAATAATATGTAGGAGATATTTTACACATATTGATTATATCCGCTTGAATGGACTCATTTAGTCAATCCTCTTGAGAATGTGAATTGAATTTTGAACCCAAAAAAAAAAAAAAAACTCTGATAAATTATTCAGGTGTAAGTGTTTTTGTTATGGGGAAGCTGTCATTTAATGTTGGGATCTGTTACCAAGATGTGATAAGTGGCCTTATTTCCGAAAAAGGGATAGCATAAATTCAAATTCTAAAAAGTGTCCTTATTGAAAGAATTGAAAACCTTTTACATTTTAAACCTAAAAAAAGATCGGAAAAATCCATCTTGGGGCTTTTATAAGAGAAAAAAAATTAAAAAATGTTTCAAGATTTTGAAAATACTAAAAAAGGTCTCAGGGTCTTTTCTGATATAAATTTATTAAAACTTTAATTGTTAACGAGGCTGATATAATTATTAACGGGGCTGATATAATTGTTAACGTTTTAATGAATTTATATCAGAAAAGACCATGTGACCTAATCTGGTATTTTTTAAATTTTTTTTCTTTTACAAGGGCCTCAAGTTGGATTTTCCCAAAAAGATAAACCCTTAATAAGATAAAACAAATATTACTATACTTTTCAAATAAATTGCATTAAGAAAAGGATGTCTATACTTTTTTTTTTTTCCCCAGTGATGTCTATATCCTTATCCATATAAAAAAAGAACAATTGCTATTCAATAATCATAATTGACACCATTGGTTGGCAACCAAGCACCGGGAAGACTTGACCATCGAATAATCATCATACAGAAGTTGTTCATATTCATTCACATGTACCACTTCTCGTTGACCATGAAGAAGCTTCTACGGCTGCTGAATATCTCCAGTTTTGTGGA
The DNA here is from genome assembly GCA_037074495.1 of Acacia confusa. Taxonomy (NCBI): domain Eukaryota; kingdom Viridiplantae; phylum Streptophyta; class Magnoliopsida; order Fabales; family Fabaceae; genus Acacia; species Acacia confusa. Next base: position 6,194,567 of record CM073513.1, on the reverse strand, counting down.
ATTGGAACCTACCCACCTGCCTTTGTGTGCCGAACATCTCGTACTCCTTAATAATCATCATCCTCTATTTCTTCTACACCCAAGAACAATTAACGTACTACATTCATGTCTTTTTTAAGATTAAAGAAGCAAACCATATGAGTACATAGACATGAGTTTGGATTATCTTTTGAATAATATTTTTTATTATTTATGAGATAAATATATAAAAATAATTTTGTCTTGTCTTTTAAAAATGACTTCAGAATTTTCTAAACACTCATTCACTAAGAATCCTTAATTTAAAGGATTTAAAGTGATGAAAGGAAAACAAAAAGATTAGGATGAACCCAATCTTTATAAAATTATGCACGAATATAATAATTCTCCTAAATTTTAAATCATTTGCAAATAACCTTAAGATAAATTAATAAGTAATAAAAATGTTTTTATATAATCTATAAAATATTGTGAAGATTTTAAAGGTAACTGCCCAGTGCTTTGTTGTTAGGTTAAGCGATCTATGATGTTGGGAAAAAATAGACAATTTGACATCTATGGGTGTTTCAAGTTAAAATCGGGTCATGTGAAGCTCCGGACCCGAAATAGTGACGTGGCCCCGTCTGCAGTTTGACCCAGTTCACGTTGCGCGGTAACCCGGAATTCAAGGACGAGCAACACAGAATCTACCTTCTTCCCAAAGATATCGCTTGGAGCATTTTCTGGTTTTCTGGATTTTCCCCCCTACACGCTGTTAATTTTTTTGAACTTTATTTTTCAAACAATTTCGTTCATTTTCAAACACATTCACACACACTCTCTTCCCTGCCAACGCATTAAATCGGACTGGCTATTCCAGCTTCATGTTCCTGACGACGGAGGTTCATTGTCGTTGTTCCGATTTTTTGTGTTTTGATGTGCAGAACGAAAGTTTGGCTTACAGAAATAGTTTTCATACGAATATGTCTCTCTATTTTTGCTTCATGTTTCCTCACATTTTATCTGTTTGCCATTGATTCTGAGAAAACAAAGGGGCGTTCCATTTTCTTCTTATTCGGAGAATCACCCTGAGATTATAATTTTCGATAGAAATAGAAATGAATTCTAGCGATGAAACAAACGAGGATTCACCGTCTCCCGGAGGATCGCCTCCTCAAATGGCAAACATTAATTTGGAGAGCCTCTCGCAGAAAAATAAAAAGTCGGCACCAGAACCGGCACCGGCACCTCCAAAGTCGGAAAAGGGTTCGGATACCGACGATGCTCCGCCGCCGAAGTCTATTGATTCAATCTCATCATTGAAGACACCGCCATCGCCGTCTAAGGCTACTCTGATTCATCCAAGCTCACCATCACCTAAAGAATCACCTTCCAAGAAATCAACGCCAGCACCGCCACCGCCTCCTCCACCGGTAGCATCACCACCTCCTCCAATGACAACGCCGCCGCCGCTGCCGCCTCCATCAGTAAAGCAATCGCCTCATTCACCACCACCGCCTTTCCCTACACCACCTCCTCCCTCACTCTCGCAACCTTCTGCCTCTTCGCCTCCGGCGCCGCCACCACCGTTATCGAGTAATGGGGAAAATGTCTCTCCCGGCCCCACTGAACAGTTGGCATCATTATCAGATTCACAGGACCGGTCTTCTTCGAATATCTCTTCTAATAACTCACCACCACCACCACCTTCTGCTCCTATCATTTTATCCTCGATGACTCAAAGTGCCCCACCGCCGCCACAAACGCAGGTTGAAGGTTCCAGCCATTCTTCACCGCCGCACTCACCAGGGCTGAACGCTGGCTCAAATACAAGAACAAGGGGTTCTTCCAACGACTCCGTGCCGTCAACGTCAGGAGGTGACAGTAGCAGTAGTAGCGACAGTAATGCAGCAACATATGTGGGTATTGCATTCGCGGGAGTCTTTATCATTGTTTTAGTTGGTTTATGTTTTTTGGTGGCGAGAATGAGAAAGAGAAGACGCGGGGCTGTCCATGATGCATCACGTATACTGCCAAATATGAAAACATCAGGTATAGTAAGCAGCCAGTCTCTTGCATACGTAAGTTTGTGCATCGGACTTCATTTCTGTTGATTTTGGTTTTGATCATCAGGTGAAGATTGGCGTTACTACGGACTGCAGCCCCTGCAAGATGACCCCTACAGAAATGGGAGTCAAAGGGGAATTGTGCAACCTTTGGGAACTTCAGAGTCGGTGCAGCCCATGAGTGGTCAGATTGCTTTTAGCTATGAAAGTATTTGGGAGATAACAAATGGGTTTTCTAGTGAGAACATCATAGGAGAGGGGGGCTTTGGGTGTGTTTACAAGGGTTGGCTGGCAGATGGAAGAGTTGTAGCAGTCAAGAAGCTGAAGGCAGGCAGCGGGCAAGGCGACCGGGAATTCAGGGCAGAAGCGGAGATTATCAGCCGTGTTCATCATCGACATTTGGTATCGCTAGTCGGCTATTGCATATCTGAGCATCAGAAGATTCTTATGTATGAGTTTGTTCCCAATGGAACGCTCAATCATCACTTGCATGGTAATGTGAGTTTTTGACAATTCATAATAAACTGTGTTTGTATTTCCTCTAATTTATGAGTTGGTGATTCTAATGGGTGGACTGTTTTGTATGTGTGACCAGGAAAAGGAATGCTAGTGTTAGATTGGGACAAGAGGGTGAAGATAGCAATCGGTGCCGCCAGAGGCCTGGCATATCTGCACGAGGATTGTAAGTGTGTCTTGCTTTTGTTTTATTGGTTTCATATATTTCTACAGTAAAGTAAAATTATCCTTTGGAAACTATTATGCTTACGTCATTATGTCAGAGGCTCAGAGCAGTTGGATCCAAAATATCCATGCCAACCTACAGTCTTGATTTTCTATCATAAACTAAAATCTCATTCATAGAGCAATGGTCTGCACGACGAATGAGATCTTAGATTTAGAACAGTAGGTAGTAGTTCTTTATGTGGTTGTGCACTCATTTCATGCTGATATTTGATGAACTGCTAGATATCAGTATGAATGAACAAAAATACCCACAAGTCCATAGCCTAGGGGATCTTACATTTACCCTTTAATTCTCAACGTTATTCTAAGGTTCAAATAATCATTTTAAAAGTTTTGTATTAGTTTTGGGCCACCTTATTTTATCTATCTGTGGTCTTGTATGCCCAGATTTCCCTCATACAAGTTCGGCCAGGTTTTCAACAAGCAAGAAGTAAAAGATATTGATAGTGCCATGTATATGTATTTTTTGTCCAGCACAAATTGTCTTCTAAGCATTTTCTTGTATCCTTGCAAATTTTTAAATTTGTTTTTTTGAAAGCCAACCATTGCGTTTTATCTATATTTCTAGGCCAGCCAAAGATTATCCACAGAGATATAAAGTCAGCAAATATACTTTTGGATGATGCTTACGAGGCAAAGGTATTATATACTTCAAATTTTCTTCTTCAATTTGGGTTTGCTTTTGGAAACCGTTATGTAGTAGTTAGTCAAGAATTGATTTCTCTTGGATGTATTTTCATTCAATATAATTTGATGTTATTTTAACGCAGGTTGCCGACTTTGGACTTGCGAGGCTCACAGATGACGCTAATACTCATGTATCAACTCGCGTCATGGGGACCTTTGGGTAGGGTTCATTTCCCTGAACACTGAGCCATAGATTCTAACGTATCATGCTTCTCTCTGGGAGTTGCAACTTACTTTGAATGGGAATTTCCTTCTGGGATTGAAATGAAAGAAAGAAGCACCTGTGATAAAATGGAAGAGATTGGTGGTTTATAGAATTTTGATGGCCCATGGTCCTATTGATACTTTCCTCTCGTGACATCTTTGGCTAGTGACTGAGAGTCTGAAACATTACATTTGCAGAATTATATTTCATTACTGTCAGTTTGAATGTAAAGTATTATTGAACCTCATGAATCTGCCAAGCTTTTAAAGTTTGATTTTACGGCAAAACTTATGTGAGATATGTGGTATGAAAGTGCAATAGTGAATCTATTTTCTAGAAAACCAACTTTAATACACACAATTCTAGATTTGCAGATTGCAAAATTAATTCCAGATTCACCTTGCAGGTACATGGCTCCCGAGTATGCAACAAGTGGAAAATTAACAGATAGGTCGGATGTTTTCTCCTTTGGAGTTGTCCTCCTAGAGCTTTTGACTGGAAGGAAACCAGTTGATCCAACTCAACCACTGGGAGAAGAGAGTTTGGTTGAGTGGGTATGAACGGACCTTTTTTCTTCATTTGCATTGAAATTTTGTTGGAAATATGATATTTTATGTTCTTTTGCTTTCCCCAGTGTCCTTTCTATCTCGTGATGTTAATGAAACTATGCTCTGAAAACCACGAGAGGGCATTATGGAAGGTAGTAGAGGGAGGCACATTATGTCATTATAGGCCCCAAATCCCTTGAAATATTAGAATATCTGAGCGAATTTTACCCTCTAGAGAGAGACTTTCTATGCGGATAGGCCAATTGAAATTTTGTGGGACTACTTCTCAGTTGAGTATAAATTACAGTGATCAGGTTAAAGACACACGTCTCTGTCAAATAATATTCTAGATTACCATTTTAAGAGCACTGGATGGAATCCAACAAATCATAGGAGATACCCATCATCCAAAAGTTAAGACTTCAAATCATTCAAACCTATTAAAGTAGAATTTAAGCAATCTCTTATTTATTGCAAATCTTCTGTTAAATAAATCTGAGTTACTCTTTTCTCTTATGTAAGAAGATGATTACACATGCTTCGCATCATCAACTGGTGATTGTTGTTAGTGTCTTGTGATTCGAGTAACATAGACTTAGTCATTTGCAGGCTAGACCTCATCTCATTCATGCAGTTGAGACTGGTGACTTTAGCAAACTAATAGACACAAGGCTTGAAAATCGTTATGTGGAGAGTGCAGTACTTAGAATGATTGAAGCAGCTGCAGCATGTGTTCGCCATTCTGCTCCAAAACGGCCCCGGATGCTGCAGGTATTAGAAAAAGGGTGAATTACTATAAGATCCAAATGAAGGATTTAATCACTCAAGCCCGATAACATCGAGCATGCAATTACAAGTTTCAATATAGAAAATTACAACAGATTTATGTTGCTTACTTGTCATTCAGACTTTTTAGTAATTAAATCCATTTCTTAGGACTTCATAGTAATTCTCACTTAGAAAGACTAGAAACCATCATTAGGCTTCTCCAAAACTATATTTTCTCTATCAACCGTCAAGTCTGTGTCTGTTAAGTTTTGACACATTTCTGTCAGTTATCAATATTTACAAATTGACCTTCTTTAAGTGAAAGAACCACCAACTAATATACATCGTGGTTCTGATCAGGTTGTGAGAGCCTTAGATTGTGGAAGTGAACTAGTTGACCTATCCAATGGAGTGAAATATGGTCAGAGCACTGTTTATGATTCTGGACAGTATGATGAAGAACTTATGAGATTTAGGACGATGAATGGTGTAAGCTTTGGCAGTTCTAAATTTGATTTGAATGATGAAGAATACTGTTCAAGAGAATTATCCGGCTTTCAACGCGCATTTGCCCTGTATAGTTCAGGTGGCGAGTCCAGCCTTCTAGCCACCAGCAAAGGTGGGAGCAGTAGGCAAACGAAGGGATAAATAAACAACTAGCTTTTTACCAATCTCCTTTATTGAATTTGCGGCATCAAGGCTTTGCAGTGCAAAGAGAGGTAAAAAGAAGTGTAAATTGCATTACAAATTAGGTCTTATATTTAACATCAAATGAGTAGTAAATGCATATAATTACGGAATATGGACCCTATATAAATTCACTCTTTGAATGCTTGTATACATGCATGAAAAGGATCCAAGACTTGCACTAACAATTGGTTTAGTGTATAACTGCAATGCTGAACGTCTATATTTCTTTGATTTTTTATTCTATGTCCCCTCATTCTTTTAGTATTGGGGATGTGGAAACCTTGTAAAAAGAAACCTCTTCATTCATCTTCATGTGTTGTAGTTAATGGATATTGGATGATTGTAATTATATTTTATTTAATGCATTAAGTCATCTTCATTGAGGAACTGGCATCAACTTAATTTACAGATTGGCAACCCAAACATCTTTCTGCGAGCCGAGTCAACAGTGTTAGATCCAGATCCAGAAATTGGCACGTTTTTAAGAGAAGCAACCAAACCCTCCGCTAGCTTTTGCGTTTGGGGAAAAGCAGTTGGGAGTATTTAATAAGGCTTCTGTTTTCTCATTTCATTTTCTTGCTTTCCAGTTTGATTCCTCTAAACAAACGTGACCTTCACACTGTCAATGTTTGGGGAAAGGATTCCTGGATAGGCCAACAAAACGGCAAAACAGTGATGATTTGTTTTGAATGCTTCCAATATTTCAACAAATTAAAGAAGTTATCTGTTAAATTTAGTCTTCTAAACGCAATTCTTTGTTCTCTCGCGGTTCTTTTATTTGATCCCGTAATTCCTGTGCAGTCAATTGCATTCTAAGAAGTTCTTCGTCCAGAAAAAAGGTTACCACTTTAAGAATTGATGCTCTATCCATCTATCAAAATCATGGAGTTCAACAATAAACTAAATGGGGAAGTAAGTTTCTGGGTTATAATCTCCTGGCCAAAAATAATATCAAGACACAAGGATTATTATTGACCCATCTTGAACTTGTGTGTTTGCTTGTTTGCTTCAACATTATACAAGGAAGCAAAGTATGAAGAGTGGCCAGTTGAACGACTAAAACATCATTCATGTCCTTTCTTGAACGAACAAGATTGCTACATCTTCAGTGTGAAAAGACAAAACCAGCTTTGTTCATGGATTTGGATGTTTCAGAAGTAGCAGCAATGTACTTGGATAGTACATCATGTTACAACATCATGCATAATTATACATTTCATCTTGCAGATGCAAAACCTAACATACTAAAAAGGCAGAGAAGATAGAGTAACACAATGCAATAAAATAAAAATGCCATAATAATCTGGCACTAGTATACATACTTCCCTCTTTCAATACCATCATACACCTGCTTGGAAGTCTCCATCATGACCAATCTTCATATCAAAACCTTTCATGTCACCATTAAAGTGTGGCTTAGGTCCTCCTCGGCCGCCTCCACGGCCTCCTCTGCCTCTTCCTCTTCCATGGCCATGCCTATCATAGCCATGTCCATGGTCAAGTCCAATGGGCTTGGAACTGGCAATTTTCTTGTCAAACCCAATTTCAAGATCTCCTTCTCTAGGCCTAAAGTTGTGGTGGTTTTGTTGCTTTTGGTGCTTTGGAGGCTTCTGGTTGTGGAAGTGCTTGTGACTGCTGCTGCCGCGGCGGCGGCTGCAGAATCGCCCCAGAAAGCAAGCAATCGCAGAAACAACAACTATAACAGCCAGAACTATAAAAACTGTCCCAAAAGACCCATTTGAATGATAAGGAGGAGGAGGGCTTAGAATAGCAGTGTATGGGTAAACTTGAACAGGTTGTTGCTGTGGTTGAACTAGAGAAGACATCCTGGTACAACAACGTTGGAATATAGCAGATTGATGTTGGATTTTGAGGGCGTGGTTTGGTTCTGAAACTCTTTTGTTCTGTGAGAGTGCAGAGAGAAAGGGAGATTTTTTTTTTTGAGTTAAGTCATGAAGCAACCTAGTGGGTTGATTGATGATTACTTGTGAGAGGAAGTTGTTGAGTATAGTGGGGTTTCATGGAAGGAGGATTTTTGAATTCTAAAAAAGGGGGAAGGGAGGAACCTACTTTCTTTAATAAAGAGAGGACAACGAAAAGATATTCCTCATGTTCTTTACAGCAGAAGAAGGGCCATTGGGTCTTGTAATTTGCTTTGTAATAAGAGAAAGCAGGATTTTGGAGCATTTAAACACTATAATCTCTCATGGCCCCATAAAAGTGCAGCCTTTGATATCCGGGGTTTTCCCATTTGAATCATTGGAATAAGATAATAGAGAATGGAAGACAGTAAAATATAAAATATTTAGAGCATGTATCAGTCACTTTGGTTTATTAGAGACTTGGTGTCTGAATGGATTTAGTTTTTGGATAATAACTTTTAAAATTTACAAAGTAAATTGTGAGAGGAGTTTTATCTTCACTTATAAAAAATAATTTTTAAAATCTAGGTTTAAGGGTTTCCCAAACAAACCTTTACTTTTTGTTCTTGCAAATATTACTGGCAGGATGCGATCACTTAATTTGTTCACTTAATTGCTTCAACTAATGAGGTCTTTATTTCATTTTGTTAACTATGTTTACCAGTCAAAAGCATCCATATGAAAATGAGATTGTTTTAGTGGCTGATGGGGCTATAATAATGCAAGTAATCAATTTTTGGGTCACGCTTTTCTCCGAAATTTGTGAAAGAAAAGACACAGAGTCACAGATCACGGGTTTGAATTTAGGGATCTGTGCAAATAAAGATCATGCAGAACCACTTCCAAGCACAATCTTACTGCCTATGCTTTTTATTATAATACTATCTAGGAAGTGTGTTTGTTTCTTTTTAGAACATATTCTTAAGATGAGTTAATTATTTTTTTTATATGTATCCATAATTAATAAGTATAATGAATGAGAGTAATAAATATGATATTAGAGTTCAATATAATTAGTATGGATAATATTATAAATTATTTAAATTTTAAGATATTTTTATTAGTTTATGAGAATTTTTAATTTTGTTTTTGCTCGAAGCGAGAATTTTTAATTAAGAATTTATAATAAGGACGAGACTATAATCTTATCACTTTAATGGGGTCTCTTTGTCTGCTTGTCTCCTTTATTCCTTTATTCTTTTCTTTTGAAGGGAGGAATCTGCTGGATAGAACTGAGTTGGGACTTGGGATTGATTTTAAAACCATTGATGATTAAGAAAACATTATAGCTTCATCAATGGACTAATAGTGCATTTAAAATGTTATAATAAACACAAATATAATACTCATTTCCTTGCATATTACTACAAAATTATCTTTAACTACCTCACCAATACTTAAAAATTGTAATTAACTCATTAACTTTATTTGAAAATAAAACATTTTTCAAACTCTACCCGCATTCAAGAGATTGTAGAGACGTTGCATTTAAGTTTTCTCCTATTAAATTATAAAAGGGGTAATATTTGGAAAAAAAATTATCAATGATTCATCAAGTAACTTATATTATAGACCAACAATTTATTTTATACAAGACACTGTATATTTGGGACTAGAGAGAGTATCTTATTTCCTTTATCAATCCAACTTGAGTTCAAATAAGGATACTTCACTAATAATGTTTGTATGAGATGACATTATTCAAGGGATATAAATCATTTTCATTTTTATTGGGAAAAAAAAGTTTAGTGAGTTATGAAGTCCTGTGAAGTAAATAATGCAGGAGCTGGAAGAACATTATTTGTTAAAGCTGCCGAAAGCATCCGTCGTCTGTTTCAGTTTTACCGGAAAATCTAAGGAATAGCTAACATCACAATAATTTTGATAATGACAACTCAATACTTTTGGCTGTTCCAAACAAAAACAAAAAAAAAACCTCAATACTTTTTGGCTAACAAATTATTATTTTGATATGAGTTAAGGTAAAGATTGACCAACTAAGTGTTACGTTAGAATTACTGGATATAAAAATGTTTTGAAGGTATCAAAAATACTAATAAACAATTGAAAGGGAGTAAAATTATTAATAAAGAATTTAAAATTTTTGTGAATAAACTAAAACGAGGATTGTATTACTTTCATTAAAATTTTTTTTTTTCAATGATATTATTGTTCCCTTTCAATTGTTCTTTAGTATTTTTAATACCTTTAAAACATTTATATGTCTGGCCCTCTTACTGTAACACTTGGTTAGCCAATCTACCCTTTACATATTACATGCATCATTTTGATTAAGTTTTTGGTAATATTATAAAGACGTTTTAACTAATTTGATATTACTTTAAGATCAAAATATCAGTATCTAAACAAAAGGTTATAACGTTATGGAACATAAATGATTGTCCATTTTTATGCTTTTTGAAAGAAATTTCAATTTCAATTATTATTTGTTAAGGGTATTTAATTGTTATCTCCCTCAAAATATAAGGGTCTTTAGTTCTCATTTGTTTATTTTATACGTAAATTACTTTTATTCTATAATTAGGGTCGGAGGAGTATCGGATTCTTGCTTTTGCCTTTTGATATGAATCTCAGCTCTGAAATGTAAATAAGAAGAAGTTGATGATTTGAGATTTTTTTTAAAAAAAAATGTGCCAAAAGCATTATTAGTGTAAAAAGAGAATGTTTCTCATTTTTAAAAGAAAGTAACGGGTGCAAAAAAAAAAAAAAAAAAGCTGTAGATGCTTGAAGAGTTTTAAGTTGCTTAATTGAGTCACTAAGCATTATTAGTTGTTTACATTTGATTTGTTGTCTCGTTTAGATACTAACTAATAAAAAAGATATATAAATGTTTATGTAATATTTCATTTGTTACAGTGATGTGATAGATAATACTCTCTCTCCAGTCTTAAATATAAAATTTAGTTAAGTTTTTTTGGAAAGATTAAAAAAACTAATTAAGTTATTTAATTATATCATATATTGTATATCATTAGGTTATATATGAGTTTATATCTTAAGCAAAATAATTTGGGGTTTTAGTTTTCTCATGTTACATGAGAAAACTAAACTTCCTACACACATATGAAATGGTGGGACCCACATATACATGTATGAATTAATATATGTATATGTGAGTCCCACCATGTGTGTGATATGAGATAATTTTTTTCCTACAACATGAGAAACATTAATCCCAATAATTTGAAGAAAAATGATAAATATAAATATTTAAAAATAATTTAATTAGCTTTTTTAATTTCTCTAAAAAAAAGCTAACTCTATCTTATATTAGAAGCAGTGGGAATAATAGATAGAATTCAAGTAGATCAGATTTTTCATTTGATGTAGAGTTTGGTAAACCCAAATCTAATCACATTTTCAATATTGTTTTTGGGAATTAATGGATGTGATCTGATGAATATCATCATGCAAGATCCGTAATTGGGCTTCATTTTTGAAGTTTAATATCCAGTGGACTTAAATCTCTCTACGAAAAAAAGTTATGTAATTTTATACTATCTCCGGTCCTAATTATTTTTTGGAGGGACTAAGGAAGTTAAATAAGTTATTTAATCATTTCATATGTTGAGTATTCTTATATTATATATTAATTTATTAGTCAAATTAATTAGTTTAAAGAAAAAAATAAAAATAAAAATACTCTAAAGTAATTTAATTAGTTTTTTTAATCTCTCCAAAAAAGTCAACTATGTTTTATAATTATAACGGGGAGTATTTAAAATTTATTCAATTGGGATGGAGCTTAAGCGACAAAACACGCCCTAGTAGTTAGCTAATCATTCTTTTGGATCTAATTTACAAATTCAATTTTCTTACAGGTTGCACTAGAGTAGGGATTGAGGTTGATTAAGCTGAGTTTATTTCAATAAAGTTATTCTTTTATTTAATTACTTTAGTATCAACATGCAAAAGATAGGAAAGATAAAATTTTCCCCCATAAAAAAAGTGTTAAAAAAGAATTTCCAATATCACAAATAAAAGATAGTACTTTTTTTAGAGATTAAAAAAATTAAAAAAATTACATTAAAGTATTTATACTTATCATTTTTTTAGAACTAATTTGTATAAATTGTCATATAATGACACAAAATTTATAATATGATTAAATAATTTATTTAACTTCTTTAATCCCTTTGAAAAAAGTCAAGTGAATTCTTACAAAACACCGAAAGTTGTAATAATATTTCAATATATGTTAGTAATAAAATAGAAACTTACAACCATCACAACAATAAATTTCATAGCCAACAACAAAGAACCACCTTGTCTCCTTAAAATTGAGCTTATTAAGAGAAGAGGGCGTATCAAAAGATAAGTTGAAGTAATTATATACTGTTCTCCCTGATTCCTAATATATGATCTATTTACCTAATATGATTAAATTAAGAAAATTAAGTTAATTAATATGATATATATTTTTTAAAACACTCTGACCATATTTTTTAATTACTTTCTTTCATCTCCTCCTTAATGATTGTCAATAGAGTATTAATAGGGGTAAATTAGAATAAAATTAACAAACATTATAAATAGATCTTATATTGAGGATTAAGATAAACTCCCCAAACAGATCCTATATTAAGTACAGGAGTGAGTAGTATATTTCTTTAATAATATCTTAATTGAATAACACGTGCGTAGAAACATTTCATTCCTGATTAAATAAAAAACATTGAAGCCATTGTTCAGAAGGACTGTTCGGCGCACAGAATTCACATTCAAGCGTAACAAGGTTTCAGAATGGACTTGTGATCCTTCATTCAATCATTTGTCTCACAGTTGCCTTCAACTTTTGATCATTATACAAAATGGCCAACATTTCGTTACAATTTCATAAGCAATTATTTTGAGGCTCACATAATAAACACATAACAAGAGGACATTATTTTGATTCATTGAGTCATGTTATAATTCAGTTGAAGAACTGACAAGGAACACTAAAAAACCAAAAAAATTATATATGATCTATGTTATTTTCTTACAGAATAAATATTGTAGAAGTTATAAAAGTCATGTGGAAGGCCAAGCAACGAAGAATTGCCTTACCTAAGCCTAAACTGAATAGACACAGCACTCTATGCTTTCATCTCCATGTAAATCCCCAGCAATGGCACGGGCTTTACTGCTTAAAGCTTGTTGATGCCCCGCTTTATTTACCAGTAGCTTCTTGAGTTCATGCTGATCGGAACTCATGAAAGCGCCCATGGCTCCAAGAAACCCCTCATGCTGCAAAAACAACGCTTTGGCCTCACCTTTAGACCTGTAGCGATCAGATGGGTACCCTTACATTCAATTTTTTCCAAATATTTATCATGCCAGAAGGATAAACAAGAGAGCAATAAACTTGGCTTAAAGTTCGTATTGAGACCTTCTACGAATGTTGGAAAAGTGACCAGGATGAGCAACATAGAAAGGTGTTGCTTGTTGCTTACCAGAAATTAACAGCAACAGATATTGTGTCCATTGTAAAAGGATGACTTCGGATGAAAAACCCACCGAAAAAAATTCTCTTCAGGCCGAATCGAAGAGCATTTAGGTAAGAGATCTGAGAATAAGAGGAGGAATAAAGGAACAAAATCCATTTCAAAGCCTGAGATAAACACGCCGGGTAGATTTATAGAAGGCCAAATATAATAAAAGAGAATTTTTATAGAAGAAAAATGTACATTAATGAATAAACAGAAAATACCAGTAAGGAAGATGGAATGTGGACTTGTTATCAGATCAGAGCTTTCTATATCTTCTCATCTTTAGTTTACTTTTCGTAGCAGAACCAAGGTGAAAACAAAATATTATTTTCCCTTTAGTTCATTGCTACTGTTCATACATACAAATGCATATGATGTATCGTTACTAGATCAAAATAAACAAGCTAAAACTGACCTGTCCAATATTGTTTGAGATCATTCTGAGGAGAGACCGAGCAATATCTTCAGGTTTGTAATCTTCAATCTCCTTATTGTCAGAAATTACTTTCCCAAAGCTAGAAGCTATTGTTGTTGATGAAAGGCCTATCTGTCATATATTAAAGGAAAACAGTAAACTGCCACTAAAAAAGATATTCTTCACTGAAAGCAATTCCTGATTCACTAAAAACTTGTCGAAGAATGGCATCGCAAGAATGCTAGTTTTATCATCTTCAAGTGGAAAAAGGACTTACACTTTGACTAGTCATACCTTTGAATAATCCGTTCCACCATAGATATCTCCAACAAGCATATCGATTACTCTGTTGTTCCCCTGATAACTTAATTCCAGCAATTCATCAAAACTGAAGAAAAGAGATATATTAATGGTTATCCAACGAATCTTACTACATGGACCAGTAATGAATTAAAAAGGAAGATACTTCTTGCACTTGGTTAGAAGCTTCCCCAAACCCCAGAAAGTTCCTCCTCCAATACTTGTTCCACTAACTCGCTCAAATTTACCATCTCCCTCCACCTAAATGAAGATAATAAAATATTTCAAAGAGTTTAAAATTGTGTATTTTGTAATCTTAGAGCAATTAATATAATCTTATACATTATCTACCTTAATCATGCTAACACCTGATCCAATACTAACAAGAAGATACGGATACAGATCGTTGTGGTCCACATCCATGAATTGCTTTTGACCATCCATGTAGGTATATGCCTCCTGATGGACAGCCTGTAGCAAGAAGTACCAGAGCAGATATGAGATATACTGTTGATGTAAGTTCAAGGTGCATGAGAGAAAATATCGAGCTACCCATGTGGATATCACATTGAACAGATGTTGTAACAACACCCATCCTAAAGCCAGAGAAAGAAGTAAAGGAAATTCAGAGATAATTTTTTTACAAACACGGGTAAAGAGGGGGGAAAAGCCTAATTTCAAAAGAAGTATCATAAAGTGCAAGGTTTTTATAAATATGGCACTGAAGAGCAGTTATGAGTTTGAATGACCAACATCAGTGTCAACAACATAGAAAGGGTTATTGTCAGAACGGATGGCCATTCATTCCTGATGAGTGTTTTGCTTCATACTAGTAGCATGGAATGGAAAAAGACATACTTTAAAATCCAATATTATAGATGCTGGAATAAAGATAATAAAGAAGTTTCTTATTGTCTCCACATGGTAGCACAAGATACACAAAATATATCAAAAGACTTCAATATTGCTACGCACAATAATAAAATATCTGCTTCTACAGTTTTATGTAATACCAAAATTTCCCATATGCATACCAACATACATTAATCTTCAATAATATGAGAGGCTGTTTTTTAAGTGAAAAGAGGAAAATAAATATCAATCAGGAGATAATTTCAAGTTAATTATAGAAGAAGACAGAATATTCTTTTTTTTGTTGGTTAGAAAATCAAAGAAGAGAGAATATTAGCATTAAACCAGCAAGGTTGAAGAATTAGTATGTAATATTAGAATCCCACCTTAAGCAGAAAATTTGCTCCTGCTACTAGACAATCCATTTCATCTTCCTTGTCAAGATTGATCCCAAGTCTTTCTTTGAAGAGATCTGTATATTTATATGCTCCACCACCTGTGGCCTTCTCACCAATAGATTTCAATATTAGTAAGTACACAACATAAATCCAAGTGCTGTATGACAAAGTATACATTGTGTCATCCAGAAATATGTTTTATTTATTCTCTTTAAGTTTGTTTGTGCAAAGACATAGATGTACGCACACGCAAACAATATGTGTGAGAGTACATAGAATGTATACCTTTTGGAAACTAAGGATATTCTATTAATTGCAAATCACATATTGGGACCAGTATGTAAACTGGCCATGGCATGAGCAGAAGGTGAACAAGTAAGAAAATGAACATGGAGGTCATATGAGAGATCAACTTGAATTTGATTACCAGCTGGAAGAAGGTGAACAAGCAAGAAAATGAACATAGAGGTCACAGGAGAAATCAACTTGAATCTGATTACTAGTTAAGAAAGAAGGTATAAAATTTTATTATTTTTTATAAATGGACAAAGAAAAGAGGGTGAGCCTTAGCGCAGCAGTAAGGCTGCTGCCATATAACATGGAGGTCATGAGCTCAAATTCTGAAAACAAACACTCTATTTGTAGGGATAAGACTATGAAAATTTATCGTTCCTCAGACTTCACTTGGTAGGAGCTTTGTGCACTAGGCGGCCCTTTTGTTTTTTACTTATAAATGGACCGAGACCTAATATCAATCTACAAAATCAAAGAGGGGAGTAGTAACTCACAAGGACATTTGATTACCTTAACAGCTATAGTTTGACTTCCAGGATTCTCTTGCCGCTGACAACCTGAACATGTCAGCAGTGACATCAATTGACCATATGCTCTGACGAAATTAACAGTGAACTTGATATATAATAACGCATAATTACAATTGGGGTCAGAAATATATTGATTATCTTTCTAAAGAATATTAATCAACTTGAAACTCCCTGCTCTAGCTTGGCTTTGTAATGTAATAAGCTTCTCCACAACCTTAGTAAATTAAAACTAGCTCTGAAGCTAGGGTCAAAGGCTAGCCTTGCCCAGCTAGAGTTTCTTTACATTCAATTAGTTCAGATAGATGAACAGTTTATAGTCAAGACCCCTTCAAATAGATATATAGAGGACAATTCAGAAATGAAGGATATCGGGAATCAGGTTTACTTTTCATTGAGCAAATCGGAAGGATCATCTTTATTCAGTCAGATTGGTATAGTTAAAAAATTGAGATCAAATTAAAGGCTTCCAGTGGCTCGGAGAGATTCAAATATTACTAACCTGTAGCTTCATTGCAAGCATCATAACATTTAGTTCAATTGAAATAAGCACCAAGAGTTTTGAAAGCAAAGAAACAGTTCAGTGAATACCTCCAAGATGAAGTTTCACGGACTTGATAAACTCTAAACAGTCATTTATCTTGCTTGTTTCAAATATTTTAAAATTGAGCTTTCCTCTAAGAACTGCACAGCCCTCGCTGCCTTTGGATTTTGCCGCAGCCTTTTCAGGAGACATCCCATCCTTTCCCTCAATAGCATAATCCTCATCATATGTAAAGTACACTAGCTTGGCAAGAGAGCCTAAAATGAAACACAACATTATTGTAAGGAAATGCCAGCTGAGCGAGAAGCAGGACTGTTCTAGCCATGACAAATGGGCAGCAGCCAGACAAAATTACTGTATATTGGACTCCATATAATAATCGTGCAGTTTCTCTCAACTCAGGAACAAATGATATGAAAAGCCAATTTCTGAAACGTAATGAGCAAGTTAATATGCTGATGGCAACAATAAGATATAACCCTAAACGAAAATGGGTTTCCATTAATTAATTTGAGAAGCTAAATGCAAGCTGGACAGTGAAGCAAAAAACAAAACTTCCAAAACCTGAATCTTGTACTTCTTTCAATCCAAACAAGGCACAATAATAAACAATCAGAGGCAGCCCATTTTCCCAGCACCATGTCATATGGATTAAGATTAACAATGAGAGATATAGCAATAGACATTTGAATACTTAAAAATTCTCAGTATCTGAGAGTATGACCCACAAATATAACAAAAGAAAAGTTGTAACTTTATAAGCAAACATACAATATGAAAATGAATGACAGTCAACTCAAAAACAATTACAGCAGATCTTAGCTTATTTTACAACAGGGTATGTACTCCCTTCGGTTCTAAATATAACAAAGAGTTGACTTTTTTTTGGAGAAATTAAGAAAGTTAAATAAGTTACTTAATCATATTATATATTGTGTATCATTAGATTACATATTAATTTATATGTTAGGCAAAATAGTTTGGAGAAAAAACGATAAATATAAATATTTTAAAGTAATTTAATTAGCTTCTTTGATTCTCCAAAAAAAGTAAACTTTGTCTTATATTTATAACTAGAGGGAGTATAATTTATCCTCCAGTCTCCACCTTGGGATCCATAATTGATTTCTGGTAGTTGAAGAATTAGTGATAAAGACTTCTTAAAAAGCAAGCAATTGTCATTTACTACTATCAACAACCAGGTCAATGTTGATTTTCAAATGATCCTTAGGGAGAGCATGACTAGCTTGTGACAGTTTTTCATGTGTATCTGAAGTGGACAGACAGTAATATGGAGCTGCAGATCTAATTGGCAAAACATCTTGAGTGTCAAGTGGCAGAATAGAAAATAAGTAAGAAATTTGGTAAATGGTCTTGAGTCTGCAACTCTCGTTCTTTGAAATGAAGAGTGAAGTAGAAATAAGTTAAATCACTAAAGTGGTCAAGTGTGTTACCCAAGATAGTTCAAAAAGAGAAGAACAGCACTTTCTTCGAAACTTATGGTATATTATGTGTTTAAGTTTTAACACTGACGTACTACTGGCTCTTGAGCGTACTTTGCAAAGATTGAATACAAATCATTGATGCTTTTCATACAACACTTTTCAGTCTCCCAGCAATAATTGGAATGAGATATTCATATGATGTATTGTATATAACAAATGTGAAGCAAAAATACATGTATCTTTTTATCTGGGTATGACATGTATTCTTTTTTGCCACTTATTGTGAATAAGTTTGTTCACCAACAGAAGCAGTAAAGATAAGATAATGGTAATCTTGCTTGACACAATGGCTTTCTAGTCCTTAAAGTCCATGGTTCGAGCGGACATAACAATATAATGTATCCTAAGTGTTATTCTACCATCCTATGCAGCTGCAGGTCTTGGAACCATGCATATTTAACAATTAGCAGCAATTGGGGATATAATGTAGCTAGATTGGCAGTCCCCTAATCAAGCATATGTCTAAATTTTGAGACAAAAAGGACTTTATTTTCATCATTACAAATGAATGATTTCGGGGTTGCAGAAATAGAGCAGACAAAAATGAGATTTCGAAAATTCCTCAACTTTGGGAATATGCTAGTAAATAGTAAATAGCAGAGTCATCTTCATTCCAGTAACAAGTTAGACCAGAAAAAGTCATAGAAAGCAACAACATTAACATGATCTTGATATATTTTATCTAAGGGTAAAAGAGCAAATTACACATGTGCTTTATTCTCGGGAGCACCCAGCATCATATGCTTTTTTTTGGAGCAAAAATACACACATGGTTATTATTTTGGAGCAAAAGTCACATCCCACCGTTATGTTACTACTCACCGTGATAAAAGAGAAAGAGATGAAATTAATAATAACATAACGGTGGGATGTGACTTTTGCTCTGGTAACCAGTATTTTTGTTAAAAAAAAAAGCATATGGTGGGCGCTTACCAGGTACCGGGGTCATAGCATAAGAATCACAAGGTACATGATAGCCGAACTGAATTGATGAATTTCATTCAACCAACTTGATGCATACAGTTAACCAATGATATGAGCTGTAAAGAAAAATCCCAACCTCCTCGAAACTCATGATAACTTTCTATTCATGTTATGCATGATTAGAATGCGAGCGAGGTTTAGGAGGCGACCTTAGTCGGATTAAGATAATGAATCAAGCATAATTTTACATTCACAAGAAGCGACAATAAAGGAGAAGCGAGACGAGAGAGGAATTTCAATACGTCTTTATTGTTTCAAAGCATTAAAGTCTATTCCAGAAAATTGCGCAATAGAGAGATGGCAAATTGAGCACAAATAAAGAAAAGTAATGAATGGAATAAACGTTCAATTCTGGAAACTAATACAACAAAACAGAGTTTAGCATAGAGGAGGCTTGAAGATTTACCTCCAATATCCAAAGCCATCTGATATATATGCCCAGATTGGTCCAGATCCAAATTTCCTTCATTTTCACTTTTCCTGGGATCCATGAATTTTATTGCCTACTCTCTATATTTAGGTATATCTACTACAAAGATCTGTTACGCTTCTCTATGCTTGACCCAATACTTTAATACTGCAATAATGGCCCTACTTGACCATACCTAACCCCCTCTCATCGCAAAACACGAGGACATAGCTCACTAATATCCGTTACCCGCAGAAAAAACTGATCGCTGTCCATCAAAAGATATAGTTACTAGTGCTAGTAATGGAAAGTGATGGAGCTTCTTTGCCCATTGCAAATGAATCAAATGGAAAATGCGCTGATACTTATCAGTCCCCAATTTTGATTCATTTTACTTGTGTTTGAAAACGACTGGTTCCTCCATTTCGTTGAAAACAATGGAAAGGAAAGAAAGCTGACAAGAATTTGGTGAAAAGTCGATAAGGAGTAGCTGTGCATTAAGGACATGATGGATTTCGTAGAATTTAGAATGGTGGATTCATTTATTTCATACAGTTAGTTCGTACGGCATTTTTGTGTTGTGGCATCTCGGATCTTGCTCCAGAGGTTGACGAAACAAAATTTTCCACCTCATGAATTGGATATTCGGATCACACGTATATTCTGTAATTTTTTTTAAAGAAAATCATACGTGTTTTTTTTGTGTGAACGTCCTAATTTGAATTACGCACATCTTACGGGTCTTTCTGTGCCATTTTCCCTAATACAAATGTGGTTCACTAATTAATGTGATGATTTTTTTTTTTTTTTTTTGATACACAAGGTGATGGGGCAGGCTTTGAACTTTGGATATGAGAATGGAAGCCAAGCTCCTATGCCACTGCGTTACTAAGGCGCCGGCTGAATATTTTTATGGGGTTTAATTTTCTCATGTTGCATGAGAAAACTAAGATTCCTACACACACATGAAATGTTAAGACCCACATACATATATGAATTTATATATATATATATGTGTGTGTGTGAGTTCCACCATTTCATTCGTGTGTGACATGAGAAAACACTTCTCCTATAACATGAGAAGTTTTTTCCCTATTTTTATTCAGAATTATGGTGTAAAAATATACATGAGCTTTTCCCCAGTAGTGCCTAGCACTGCGTGCTTTTTTTGGAATACAAATACACATGTGGTTACCATTTTGAAGCAAAAATCACATCTCACCGTTAAGTCACTGTTCACCGTGATGAGAGAGAAAGTGATGAAGTAAACAGTAACTTAACGGTGATGAACAATGACTTAACGGTGGGATGTGACTTTTACTCCAAAATAGTAACCACATGTGTCTTTTTGCTCCAAAAAAAAACAAGTGATTATGAAGACTCTGAAAAAAAAACTCATTTATATTTTTGCAGCTTAACCCTTTTAAATATCAATGTAAAATGAATCAATAGCACAAACACATTATTTTTCGCATCCAAAAGACCAAGAAGAGGAAGTGCGAACATACAGTACAAAACTGACAGGAAAAAGTTCATAAACTTGAAAAAATGTGGGATGCAGAGATTATCTACTGATGCTTATTTTGCTGAATCTTGAATCTGCCCCCAGAAATGCATACGAGAAGAATAACAATGATTTAAGTACATGGTTCTGCTCTTTATATCACCTTCACATAAAGATAGATCACAATGATTTTCTATGACAGATAGTTAATGATTCTATCTTGCATAGGTGAAAGTAAAAAGTTATTTAACTGATTAGATGTCCAATACAGTTGAAGGTGCAGCAGAAAAAACGAAAAGCGCATATTGTAGCCGCAAGTCTAAACTGAAAGGCAGGGGTTGAAACCTCAAGAACGCAGGAAAGTGATGAAGAACTTTCACAAAATTGGTAAAAACAGTATTAAACCATTGCCATGATATGTCATGTGAATAAATCAGACATTTGAAAAAAGGGAACAAGTTTAATGATCGAAGACAAATAGCAAAAGCACAAGTATATCGTTGCAGGCAATGTTGTAGGTGACTTGGATTTGCTTCGAGAGACCGAGCAACAGTGACAGTATTCTCAATTAGGTCTTTAAGCAGAGCTGTATTTAGTAAAGACATTATATCTGGAAATTCAATAGACTCATTAAATATAAATAAGACAAACTTTAAGGATTTACAAAGTATGAGATCTTCTTTTTACTGTTCAGTGCAAGAGGAACCTGAAATAGGCTAAAGGGACTATTTCACTATGCTAATCTGGAATTTTTTTTTTTTCTTGTACACGAGTGGGTTTTACTGTTTCACCTTAAGAAATCGTATCTTTATGATGAAAACAATAAGACCAAGTCCCACAGTTCCTATAATTCGGCATGCCAAAAGCCACAAACAAAAAGTCAAGTCTTGATGTACATACAGACAGCAATTCAAAAGGCGTCAAAATGAAAATAAAGTTGGCCATATCTAGTCAAATCACAAAAGTCAGCTGAGCAATATACCTGAAAGCTGCAAATGTTGAATGGATAAATCTGCACGAAAGCCAAGCAATATACATGAAAATTAATTTGCATTGAATGGTATAACATTTTTGTCTGTTCAATGCAAGAGAAACCTGGGATGGATAAATCTATAATTTTTCTTACAGCACCTCTAAGCATAAGTTACAGCTGCACTAACATTTCTGTGAAGGCAATCCTTGTTACCTTAGATCTGATACAGTTTGTTTTTGCCTCAACAAAGCCCAATTCACTTTCAGATATGGAAGTGGATTGGTTAACACCAATTGACCTGTCATTTCTCAACAACCTACCCCTTCCACTCATCAACTGCAAATTGAGATTCATCAATTTAAATAAAGGTTGTCTCTAAACTCTCTGTTACGGGACTCAGATTCACAGAGCTTGAAGACCCATCTTTGGATTGCCAAAATTGATTCAACTTTAAATGATTTATGTCTCAAGAATTTTTTGAATAGCACCATAGATATATAAACAACTTTCAATTTTCCTTTGTCTCTGTACTTCATATCTAAACATTTAAAGTACCTAAAACGTTTATGACAGCTTAAAGCATAAAGAAGATCAGAAGGAGGAAAAAGTACCTAAAACGTTGATGACATAAACCTTGTTTTTTTTTTCTTTCTCAAGGACATAAACCTTGTTCAGTAAAAGGACTTTCATATGTTCCAAGAAAATCAACAATTGATTTGATTTTTTGGATGCAGTTTTGGACCTACAATAAAAGAGAAATACCAAAATATCAATGTACTCATCAACCATAGAGAAGAATTTGAGAAAAATAGGTCTCGGCTTGCTTTAGCATTAAATTACTACTTATAAATCAGAGGGCCAACAGTACAAAAGCATGTGACCTACAAGAATATTCTCCACTACATAATACAATATTCATTTACACATAATGAATATTCTACATAATAGCATTCGACCTGTATATTACTACTTATAAATCAGAGGGCCAACAGTACAAAAGCATGTGACCTACAAGAATATTCTCCACTACATAATACAATATTCATTTACACATAATGGGCAGATATAATATTCATTTACACATAATGGTCAGAGTCAAACATATAATATTCATTTACACATGATGGGCAAAGTTATTTTATTTCTAACTCCCTCATTTAGTTAGGGCCCTCTTCTTCTTCTTTCCTGGCAGATTTATTATTGTAGGAACTTTAGATGGTTGAGTTCTTTTTCTTGGAGAAGCAGTCACTCCTAGCTTATCATAGAGGAGACAAAAACGTGCTTCATGTAGTGGCTTGGTTAGACAATCAACCACTTGAGAATCAGTAGGAACATACTCTACTTTGAGAGCTTTAGCAAGTACTTGATCTCTTACAAAATGGATGTCAATTTCTATGTGTTTAGTTCTTGCATGGTGGACTGGATTTAAGGCAAGGGCTGCTGCACTAGTATTATCACACCAAATTATTGGTGCTTTTTGTTGATTCAGACTTAACTCAGTCAGCAAAGACCTGATCCATTTAAGCTCCGAGGATGTATTTGCAAGGGAGCAATATTCTGACTCACAGCTAGACCGAGAAATGATTGGCTGCTTCTTGGATGACTAGGTAATCAAAGAATCTCCAAGGAAAACGCAGTAGCCTCCAACTGAACGTCGGTCATCTGGGCAAGAAGCCCAATCAGCATCAGAATATGCAGAAAGATTGAGAGACCGATCAGGATTAATGTGTAAGCTATGGTGAGTAGTGCCTCTTAGATATCTCATCACCCATTTCACTGCCTTCCAGTGCTCAGTAGTTGGTCGGGAGAGAAATTGGCTTAATTTCCCAACACTGAAACTGATATCTGGTCTGGTATTGCACAAGTATTGAAGTGCTCCTACTGCACTGCGATATTCAGAGGGGTTAGGAAGTAGTTCACTAGAATGCATTGAAAGGGACTTATGAGCAGCCATGGGTGTTCAACATGGTGAATAATTTTTCATACTGAATCTGTCCAGCAAGTCACTTATATACTTTCCTTGAGTCAGATACAACCCAGTATGATCTGTATGTGCCTCAATCCCAAGAAAATAGTGGAGAGGACCAAGATCCTTGAGAGAAAAGATAGGATGCAGTTTTGAGGCAAAGCATTTTAGACTATATGAGTTACTACCGGTAACAAGAATATCATCCACATATATTAAAATCATCAATATTTGAGTTGAGTCTGAGTAAACAAAGAGAGAGATATCACTCTTAGAATTTGTAAAACCCCAACCTAAAGAACACTTCGTAATCTATCAAACCATGCCCTAGGGGCTTGCTTCAGGCCATAAAGAGCCTTGGAAAGTTTACAAACATATGTAGGGTGAGAGGAATCAACAAAACCCTCTGGTTGCTCCATATAAACAGGTTCAAATAAAAAACTGTTCAAGAAGGCATTGTTTATATCAAGTTGTCTAATTTCCCAGTTGAGAGCAATAGCAATGGTTAAGATAATACAAATAGTAGAGGCTTTAATCACAGGACTGAAGGTTTTATAAAAGTCAATACCTTCAGTTTGTTGAAATCCCTTAGCCATGAGTCTTGCTTTTCATTTAGCCAAGGTGCCATCTGAGTGATAAGACTTGAAGACCCATTTGTTATCAACCACATTTTGTGTGGGCAGACGCTTGACAAGAGTCCAAGTAGAGTTCCTTTGGAGAGCATTCATTTCTTCAACCATGGCTTGCTTCTAATGAGGAAACCGTAGTGCCTCCTTGGCTGTCCAAGGAACACAATCAGGAGCACGTGTGAGGCCAACATAGGGAGTTTTGGGCTTCGTGATTCCATGCTTGCTTCGAGTTTGCATGGGATGAGCATTGGCAATGTCTGGCGACTGAGTAGAGATAGATGCAGTTGGTAAGACTCAGAGGTGACAGATGAAACAGAACTTGGAGATGTCACTGGACTGGATCTGGAGGCAGAAGATGTATTGAAGACTGTATGGTCAGCAATAGGAGAGACCCCCTCATCAGGAGCTAAATTAACAGGTAATGGAAATAGTTCAGGTGTACTTGTGTCATGAGGCAGATCAAGTAGGGGAGTAGCTACAAGGGAAACTCGATTGACAGCTGATCGATCATGAGGAGCAGAAATGATGGAACCAGGAAGTGCTCTGCCAGGGGTTAAACTGAGAGCCTAATCACTCCCAGCTGAACTAATTCTGTTAGGGGCCAAGCTGAGGATCTGATTTGCACAGAAAACTGGAGGAGTAGCTGCTAAAGTCACAATTTCTAGCTGTGGAGGCTTCTGAAACACAAGAAAGCCATTAGTAAAGGGGTAATCATTTTCATTAAAAATGACATGTCGAGATATATAAATCCGGCCTGTGGAGCTTAAACATTTGAATCCTTTGTGAGACCCACTGTAACTAAAAAAAAACACACTTAGTGTTATGATATTGTAACTTGTGATGATTATAAGGTCGAAGACAAGGAAAACATGCACAACCAAAGATTTTAAAACTCTTATAATCAGGTTTCTTGTGAAAGAAGAGCTCAAATGGGGACAAATTCTTCAGAAGAACTGTAGGTAATCTATTGATCAAATAAGTTGCGGTAGAAAAAGCTTCCCACCAATAGGAAGTAGGCATGTGTGCATGAGCTAGCAATGTGAGTACGGTTTCTACTATGTGACGATGCTTACGTTCAACTCTTCCATTTTGTGCGGAAGTATGTGGACAAGAGTGTCTGAAAAGAATACCATGTTCATCAAGAATGGCTTGAAAACTTCGAAACTCACCACCCCAGTCACTTTGGAGAACTTTGATTTTTCGTTCAAAGAGGTTTTCGGTCATGCTCTTAAAAAGTTTAAATGCAGACAATGCTTCCCCTTTGGTTTTTAAAGGGTAAATCTAGGTATGACGACTAAAATCATCAAGAAAACTGATGTAGTAACGATAACCACCTACTGATTTAATTGGGGAAGGACCCCATAAATCAATATGAATTAAATCTAATACATGCAGTGCACGAGACTGTGAAATAGGAAAAGGTAATCTATGGGACTTGCCAAGTTGACATGAATCACAAAAGCTAAATTCTTCATTAAGTGCATCAGGGACATTACAATCTGCTAAAATCTATTTCAAAACTTCTTTACTTGGATGGCCAAGCCATCTATGCCAAAAAGAGGATAGATTACTACTTTTCCTATCACAATTATTTTTGACTGAAAGAAAACTAACAGCTGCTGGATTCTTCATAGGAACAACTTGATTTTCTATTCGGTATAACCCCGGAGTGGACCCTCTTGTTGTCTTCCCCTTGAGCAAAACTTTATGCTTTTTCTTGTCCTTCACAAAACATCTATGTGAGTGTATTTCAACAAAAATATCATTATTATCACTAGTGAGCTTAAAACCATTGATCAGATTCTTAGAGATTTGAGGTGTTATAAGAACATCATTCAGAGATAGAGTTTTCAGTCCAGATGAGTTATCACATAGCAATTTAACATTACCAATACGAACTACATCCACAGAATCCCCATTACCAACAGAGATAAAAGGTATACCTGAAGTAGAACCAGAACCAATGTTCTCATCTGAATTGGAAATATGATGGGTGGAGCCAGTGTCTAGATACCATGCCGGATCAACTATGATTTCTGGAGTGGCAAGATAGGCAGAGGCATGTTCAAGTCTGCGTGGAGTTTTAAAAGACCGATCAAAACGTTTAAAACAATTTGCAACTTCATGACCGGGTTTGTCACAGAGATGACACCAAGGCCTATCAGAGTTAGCTTAACCTTGGCCACCATGGCCGCCTGAGGATCCTCTGTTGGAGCTGCCTCTACCCCTTCTACCACCACCACGTCCTGACCAGTTAGGTGAACATGATGGGGTGTTAGTAGTGTGAGTGGTATTCTGAAAAGAAAGGTGGGCAACAGCAGTAGATAGGGTTGATGTAGAAGAGGTGTGAAGTTGCTCCAGACGAGATTCATACGTGAGCAGCTTCGACTGAAGATCGGACCAAGACAAATGGTCTCGTTCAGTGAGAATTACCACAATGGGAGTGTATTCACTATCAAGCCCAGCAAGGGTCTGGGTTACCAGATCAGATAGAGTAGGGGACATCCGGCGAGAGTAAGGTTGTCCGAAATAGACTTGATTTTGGTCAAATACTCACGCATCTTAAGTGACCCCTTTTTAAGCTGCTGAAATTCACTCTTTAAAAAGGTGATACGAGAACGGGTGTTGGCTCCAAAAAGTTTAGTGATAGCTCGCCAGAGGGCAGCCGATGTCTTGCAAGTCGTCATCTGAGCAACAATCTCCACGGTCATAGTGCTGAAGAGCCAGCCAAGGAGGAGTTGATCAGTAGCTACCCAATCATCATACAAAGGATTGGGGCAAACTTGGTTAGTGGAGTCCAGGACGTACTCCGGAGGAACGAATTTGGTGCCAAGAACATGTCCGTCCAGCCGATGACTGCGAATGATAGGCATGACTGTCGATTCCCAAGTGAGGAAATTATCTCCATCCAACTTGATGGGATTCCCCTGATTTAGGGAACTAAGAAGAGGAGTAGATCATGTGGAAGCTTGGAGCGACCCTGGAGAGTAGAAGCCATTTGAAGAGGGATATTGTACGATGTTGGTGAGGTGGGAAGGTATGTAGGTCGGAAATGAGGTCGACGAGGAAAAGTGGGGTGGAAGAATGAAGGTGGAGATGGGCACGACATGAGGAAAAGGAAAAGAAGGGCCTGAAGTCGGGGAAAATTGGGGGGCGAGAAAGGTAGACAGAGGTGGTAAGGTGGAGAAATTAGGATTAGGTGGAATAATGTTAGAAGACCATGTGGTGGCCTCTGACGGTGAGATTGTGGGAGGACGGATAGATGTGACAATGGAGTCATGGGTTGGCTGCTGTGTGTGAACAGAAGGAAAATTAGGATTAGGATTTTCAAACAAAGTGGAGGTGGTGGCTAGGGTTGATTGGATGGTGGAAATCCCAGAATTTGTCATTTCTGACTTTTATGCCTCTGATACCAAGAGAATAATTTGAGAAAAATAGGTCTCAGTTTGCTTTAGCATTCGACCTGTATATTACTACTTATAGATCAGAGGGCCAATAGTACAAAAGCATGTGACCTACAGGAATATTCTCCACTACATAATACAATATTCATTTACACATAATGGGCAAATATAATATTCATTTACACATAATGGTCAGAGTCATACATATAATATTCATTTACACATGATGGGCAAAGTTATTTTATTTCTAACTACCACTATATGATGATGAATATCAGACAAAGACATTGAATGATGCCAAATGTTAATGATAATGAAATGAAGTTATTTGAGAACGTTGGGTTAATCATATGAAAGATTTTTTACCATAAGATGCATCATTGGTAAAAGAAAATCTTTTGTACAAGGGTTCTTAATTGGATGCCTCATGTGAGCTGCTATTTCGGAACAATGCCCCCAAGGTCAATGCGTTACTTGAAGCTTCCATATCTTAACACCAAGAAGGTGAATTTTGTTAGAGCCAACTTGATAGAGAGATTTGGTGCATCTGAAACCAACTGATAAAAAAACCTACACCAGTTAAATGGAGCATTTCTATTTATTAGGTAAAAATTTTGAGTAATTTATTCAGTCCTAAAGATAAAAAGGACAGTAATTTATACTAAATCGAGAAGTGGAAACAACGCAATCAGCACTTTAAACAAAAACATTTCACTATCTCTTCATTATGTAGCAAAACTTCTTCCTTTCCCCACTTGTGTTAAAGAATGAAGTGGGAAATGGGAAAAAGAGATAGAAGAAAATTAGTCCTCATACAAGGGCCTACAATTATGTTGATCCAAAAGGTAAGATTAAGTTAGTTATTGATTATGTAGATGTCATGAATTATATGTTGAGAGGATGTGATCAACATCATCCTTTCAAAAAGAGATATTAGGTTACTTCTTTATAGATATTGGAAAATTGTTGTCACTCATAGTTATAAAAATAGTTATAAAAAGACCATAACTATTGCTGATCAATTAGCTAGATATTTTCATAGTATAGATGAAAATTTTTGTCTATTTCATCAACCTCCTCTTTTTATTCAAGAGGCAGACGTTGATGATGAAGGTTAGGAGTCTTTGCTGAAGTTGATGTAATGTCTCTGTTGACATTCTGATTTAAGTTTTATTCAAAAAAAAAAAGATAAATGTTGAGCAGGATGTGATGACTTACAATTCTAAGATTAGAAGGCAACAAAGTATCTAGAATCATCCTAAAGGTGCCAAAGTAATCATGAATATGCTATAGACATCTCTTGTTTAGCATAGGGAATACTAATTTTAGAGTAGTCATTGTAAATATCTAGAGTAGTCTTTTTACAAATCTAGGTAGAATAATCTAGAAGAACAATTGAAGACTATTAGACAATTGATCTCCAACATCCACTAAGGAGGTGGTAGTGTTCTAAAACTTGGAGAAGCCGTATAAATACCTCCACCCTCCAATTTTGTAATTAGTCAATCCAAGTGTTCAAGCCTTCAAGTGCTAACACAAGTGATATTCACTCAAACCCTCTTTTAGCTTTCCTTGGTTCTATCACGAAGAATAAGATGAAACACTTGGTGGAATCTATTTCCAACTAAACTTTTCTAAACTCTATAGCTCATGCCATTCATAAACCAAGAAGACAAATCCAAATTTTTGTAATCAATTCATCCCCATCATCAAAGAGATGTATGAAACCTTTTGATAAAACTCTCAACGAAATTTTGAATCAAACCTCCACATGCACATTTTATATCAATAACTGAGAAAACATCATTCACGTTCACTTTCGCTCAATCCTCTTCCGGTGGTCGTCAAGATTCACGATTAGGAGCTAGAGTAGCCCCTATCTCATTTTCAACACCTTACTACATATAAGTAATCTTCCATTTAATATCAACTTTTATGGCCAAACATTTTATATCAATTTGATTATGAATATGTTGGTCAAATTACATAGAAAAGGATTGGGGTTGGAAGAATAAGAAATTGCATGGAATTTATTCAAGGAAGTCATAGATGTTCATTATTTATTACTTGTGTACTTCTTGATGGATTTTATATTTGTATTGAATGTATATTGAATAATTTTTTGATGACAATACTCACATTTTAATTTAAAATAAAATTGATTGGGACGTTTCAGAAGAAAGTTTGAATTGAAATTGAAATAAACAACTGACTTTAAACAGATTCGCGCGCTTGCCCGGGCTTGGCCCTAATGTGCAAGAAACTAGGCAAATTCATTTTGCGAATTACAGGATCGGCAGAGAGCGAAAGGGAAGGAGTTTCCAATGGAGTTTTCTTCTGTTAATACGCTTTGTCTTCATGTGAGTTTAATCTTCTCAACATAATGAACTCACTTCTTTGCGATTATCTTTATTATCAACAGAATTGCTTTCTTCGGCATTCTCAGCCTGGTTCTTCGGTTTGCTTAATACTTGGATTTATGAATGCAGTTGGTTTCTTCAGCATTCCAAAGATGCCGATTATCTGATCAGATTTGCAGATTATCAGTAATCCTCAATAGCTCCTCCTCTTCGCGCCATCCCTCCGTTCAAATTTCAAGTAAGCCTCTCTCACTGTACTGAGAGCGTGGGACTGAATTTACATCTTTGATATTGATTTTAGTGTCTGAGATTCTGTTAGCTATAGGAACTTACTTTTAGAATTTCAGACACCTACGGGTTTCCAGGCTATTTAATTAATGAACACTTTGTTTTGAGAAAAGATAAATAAATTAAAAAATGATTCAAAGCGAGGTCCCTTAGAGTTTTTGAGTTATCTGATTTTTAAATTACTCGTCCTAGAGTTTGAGATATAAAATCTTGTTTTTATGCCTTAACATGAGATTTCATTACTTTGGAAAAGTGGTGTTCTGATCACGTGTCAGAACACGTTGAGGCAATTTTTTAAAGGAGAAAACATGTTGACCAAACTCAAGTGTGATTATTTGACCAAGAATTCTGGGTTCAAGTCTCACTCGGAGCTTGGTCAATCTACTTTGATGCTATGTTGGAGAAGTTCTAGATATCCAGCCTATTATCTATCTTAGATGCCTTCATTAATATTATGATTAATGATGACACCTTCCATAAACCTTTGAGTTGATTGAGTGTTATCTTTTTGAAACAGTTTCTGATACTGGTATTGGAAGCTGCTTAGAAGAATTTCAAGACATGAAATTTTCTTGGGGAGGTATTACTGAGAATTGGGGTATGTGAAGAATTCGTGGTTAACACAATAAATTTGAATTTTCGTTCTTTAGCTTCCATTTATTTATTTACTTATTTGTTGTTTGTTATGCTCCTTGTAACAGACGGAATGCTCCGTGTTAACACCACCAGTGAGTTTAGTGCTCCCTTATTGTGCTTTAATTTAACAAATAGGAGGTCTTTAGTACTTTGTATGTTTATTCTTAAGTGTCTAGGATTTGATTCATGAGTTTGAGTCTCTGTTATATTCTTTTAATATATTGCGTCACTTTTCAAATAAAGGAGTTCATAGAAAATTTAATTGAATTTCTACAATTCTTTCAGATATATTTCTACAATTCTTCTAAATGTTTTGTATACTGTCTTGGTTCCTTGATTCCTATACCATAATTTCAGAATAACATACAGTCAACAATTCATTTAATTGAACTGCAGAATATTTTGCTCTTTAGTTTCATAATTGTTATCGGAATTGTTGATATGGTCTAATGACATTGCAGGAATCAGTGATACTGAGATTTATAATTATCAAATTAGTTTGAAAGAGAATCGTTCTTCCAGAAGAATAAATAGGCTACCTTCACACCCAAAAAATGGCGCTAAATTCAGGCACGCAAGATGCTTAAACTAGTATAAATTTAAGACATTATATGCACGTCTAGTTTCTTTAACTGCGCAACTACCCTACGTTGCAGTGGCACTGAAGTTTTACTGTCTTTTGTTCAAAGCCTAGATATTTTACTGGCTGGTGTTCATAGCTTTTTGCAGAAGGTCAGTTGAATTTCTAGTGCCGCTTCATTAATTCTACTATAATACAATGCTGGAACATTAGATAGATAGGTTAACTTATATCTAGTTTAATCATTTGAATAATAACTTATTTATCTCTACTATCATGTGATAGTACAAGCAACTGCACTTAGCCATTTATCTTTATGGAAAATTTAAGTGGCACAAACTAAGGTCAAACTTCATTTAGCCATATGCTTTTGCGGTTGGAAGTACACAAACTTAATCTAGTTAAATTCCGCTATAAAGTAATTGCCTGATCAAAGCTGCAAAAAGTAAGATATCTGCTTTCTCAGAATGTCGATAAGCAGTATAAAATGGTCTTTTCCGGCAACAAAAAGGTCTTAATATCAGAAATAGAAGCCACCTTCAGTGATCTTGATTGTACAAGTTTTTGTATCTAAGCTGCACTTCTCCCCCAGTGTTTAAAGAAATTTTTGTCCTTTAAACCATAGCTTGATTGATTAACCAAAGAGTATGTGTGCTTATATGGGGCGCAATAACGCACCAAATATTCATAGGGAGAATTTTCTGAAAAGAAAGTAATGTCAGTGCCAACCAGATAAATGGAGGTAGCTTTGGCGAGCATGAATTTGCTGCAGTTTCCTTCATTTTTCTGGCTTATTACTGAATATAAAAGGACAATGTTTTGTTTTATTGCATTGAATTTCGGTTGTCTTTGCTTCTTTGCAACACATCGGTGTGTTTTTATTATTTATTAACAATATATTTCTCTACCTACTTATGGATCTTTTTTTACTTTTGCAGATGCTTATTCTAAGGATTCCTGTAAGTTAAACTGACATAATTGCAGAAAGCTGTAGCATTCTCATATTCTTTCAACCATCAATTAGATGCAGTCTATTGATCAGCCTTGCTGATGCCGCTCAAAAGCATTTGTTCTTGATTTCGCTTTCAATAATTATCAATTATGCCAAACTGAAATGCTAAATTCGATGTCTGCAAAACAATCCTATAATCTGCTATAGAACCGTTGATCAAGACTTTGACACGGATTTAGTGATTAGCTTTAATATTTCATTCAGAATATTGCCATACAATTGGTGGCAGAAGATTGTGACGTTCCAGGATCACGATATGAAAAGGTTTTTCTTGCAAACAAATCCATGCAGTCACCTATTCTGGCATCAAATATCAACCATCTGAAATCAGGTTTTGAAGAATATATCTTAACGCATGGAAATAGTTTAAATAGCAAGTGCAATTCCTGCTTCCCAAGTCGGTAAGTTCACCATCGCATATTCAGATCCCCATTTATCATTTAGAATTGGTGATTTTATTCTGACGTTGGTAGATTGACTAATATGCTGTGGCTAAGTCCCTTAGCAGGAGATCCTTACTGCTCCGCTATACATTAAGTAAGGTTACATGAATAACTCCATTATTTGTTCAATGTCGGATGCACTTGAACATTATAGTATCACTATCCTTCATATACCGTTCTAATGTACACAGAGAATGTAATCAATGTACCTTTCGTGGTAAAAAAATTCAGTTTCATGCATTTATGTCGCATTATCTGGTACAGCAAATTGGTGAACTCCTTTACCAGAAGTATTGCTATTTAGGGTTCTTTCAGCTGAACTCTACAAGGTGTTGTAGTTCATTACGCAGCAGTACCCAAACTGTGATATGATCAGAGCAATCTGTCTTTTTTGTGTATCACATCAACCTGCTTTTCATGTGAAATGTGCCCTGTTTTAACCTTTAACCAGATCCATTGAAATAATGTTAATATGTAATATCACATATATTTGAAGTTAAAATATCTCACAATATTTACTGACACAAAGAAGTCTCACATTAAGTAAAAGTCGAAGTCAGAAACTTTGTTCTTCATCCATAATTCTCTGAGAAGTTCAAAATCTTCATTTTCATGGTAATCTTCATTTTCATAAGTCATGTACTGATAGTTTTGGAACGATTTACTCTGTGGGCCTTTGTTAGGGAGGATCTCAAGGTTGGAAGTGGGCGAGCATGCTGCACGGAAAATGAACTGGTGATGGAAGCAGTGATGGTAATAAGTGATATATCAAAGGACAACACCACATGCTTGAGAGAGAGTGGTGATAAAACAGAGGTTCTTCATGATATTTCTTGAGCTATAAGTTCAGTTCTGTTTTGTATTGAACACTGAATAATTAACAATAGCATTTACGTGCTAGCAAGTCTACCATTAGTGTGTGCATACATATGACAAATTAGGATATCTGGCATTCGTTTTTGTACGCTCGTTATCTTTGATAGTTACTGAAAAAGATTTGCATTGTCATAGATGTTTATGATACGCTGACATTGATGATAATTATAAGATTAATCACCTATCAAACATGTTTACAATATGCTGAAAATTATCTAAGGAGAAGACAATATTTTCTGAAGTTAAAAGAAGTGATGATTCAGTTTTACTTAAAAGTCAAGGATCATTATGGACATTTGCCTTCATCTATTTATTCTACTCTTTGGACATTCTATGTTTGTTATTTCTCAGATTCGATTTATCCTCCAATTAATGATAACCATGTCCAATATCAGGTTTTGTATTTCAAAGATTTCTCACCCAGTACAATTCCTCAATCATCTATGAAGGCGTTGAAAGGCGTTTACTGGAGAAAATATGGTTTGAATTTAGCAGATATAGCGCAGCAGGATGGCTGTGCATTACTAGAATGGGAAAACTTGCCAAAGGATACCCACATCGATATTGTGCTCCACTCCTATCATCAACAATATCCAGCTTCTTCTGAGAAATTATTTGATGCTTTGCTTTAACTGGCACATTATTGCATAATAAGTAGCTCATATTTCAGTATGGAAATAGCACTTTATATCTTGCTTATCACATTTCAAAGAATATCTTGCTTATAGCAGATTGACATGGGGATAAACGGGAGGACATATTTCTCCATATGCATTTAAGAATGAATATTTGTAACATGCAACTGTGATGTGTATATAATTTCTTAATTTATATGTGATAAACTTCCTTGACATTTTGGTAAGACTGTGATACGAGCACCAGGGAAAAAGTCCCACATTGATCGGAACCTTGTTAAAAGATCCATTAAACTTTCATTGGATGACTTGAAGGAAAAGCATGCTGGAGCTCTTTTAAGTGCCCGTGCTACTAAGGTGAACCCTCTTCTTCTTCTCCCCCCAACCCCACAAAAGCACACATCCACCTAACAGTGGTTTCCTTTTGCCTTACACAGTTTGAAACATAAGTCACATTGATTATAACTAGTGAATTTGTTATATTAACATGCTGAAATAAACAACCAGAATAAGAAAATTGTACTGCAACAGTAAATGAGAGGAGATACTGATATTTTTACCATTAAATGTCAAAAAGATTCTCACTGATTCTATTGATTTGGCTTCTTACAATTCCAGATATGCAGTTATGCACCTGATCTAGGAAAAACAATTGCTGGTTTGATTTTGTCCTCAAATGACTTGGAATTCCAAGGAGAATGCTTATCACTTCTTGGATTACAGTTTCAAGGAGTTGAAGCTGAAATTGTGGAGAACCGTATTAAAGAAAGGATTGTTTCAGTGATAGAGATGAACGACAAAAAGGATCAGAAAACTCAAGAAGCTGCACCTTTCCTTTTTGATGACAATCGTCTCCAGGAAGACGAGTTTCAAGAAATCGATGAAGAAGATGATTATGACATGATGGCACTAGAAGATTAGAATTCTATAACTTTTACAAACTAGTCAGACTCTTCACTGGATCATCTTTCTTTTGATGAAGTACGCCAAACCATTGGGCATTGAGGCAATGTAAATCTGTTAATCTTCTTCACTTAGATTTGATGTTTTTTTGTTGCATAAAGATGGCTTAAACGTTTAATTTATATTTACATGCTACACCATTTTTATCATTTGACAAGCTAAAACCAAATCATGGGCAATTTAATAGTTTTTTAATATTAGAAAGACAAACACAAACTCTGCTCATTGTGCACGATGATTTTACTTGCATTCAGTCCTACGTCCCATTCCACTTCTATTTTTACCAAATATATACTGATTTATTGTTACTTTTTAATTTTCATATTTAACCCTTCAACATCGATGTTGCATAATTTCCGGAAAAAACTAACACATTTGCACTCCTTAATCATCACTTTCATCAAAACACACACAATAAGGAACAGGGTACTAATGACATGACACGCGTAAAACATTAAGCATACTAAACTCTTCATACAGTTTTTAGCAATTTCAGTTATATCTTTTGTCCATTGAATGAGGGAAAACGATCAAAATATCTAGTTGAAAACAATTTCTTCATCCAACCTCTTGTATATTGAAAGAGATCCTAATATTGAATCCTGAATTTTTGTTGGCGTAACTAAAAAAGTCAATCATGAGTTCTCTCTAAACCTCCCGCACTTACTGAGGAATGAAATGTTGTCTTGGGTCTCAGATCAAAGGCTTGAGAATGTGCTAGGCCTATTATATTCAACCTAATCTATAAAATTTCAGGTTAAAAAAACTAATTTTATAAAATAAAAGGATAGTTGGGCTTAAGAAAATTATAGGCCCAAAAAAGCACAAAAAGACGAAAATTCTAAAAGCTCATTTATTCTGCACATTTATCTTACGCATCATATAACCAATGAGAGTTGACACAGATGGTAAGGGATCCAGGACTAGGTCCTTGGGTCGTGGGTTCGATCCCCTCTGCCGTCACTGGGACTCCTTTGGTAAGCGATCTTGTAAGTCCCCAGTAAGTGCTCATAGAGCCTAGGGTCGTGCCCTGGCCTTGGTAGAGAACTGGTGTCGAACCCTTCCAAAACTTTTTATGTATAAAAAAAAAAAAATCTTACGTATCATATAGTTTGTAATAGGCATCTTTACTTTATGTCTTAGGACTTACTTTATCTCGTAGCTTGTAATCAATAATTTGAATCCTTTAAATATGATGTCCTAAGTTTGAACCAAATCCAGTGGATGAATAAAAAAAAGCTTTATTAGAAGAGTCAAAATTAACTTGCATGATCTCTTCGCTGTACCTTTGGAGAAAAAAATTCCAAGATAAATTCAAAAGTTTAGAGTTAGGCTGAACTGCCGAAGGAACACAGTCAATGGAATCAACAAGCTCAAAACAGATATAGCCCAAACTGATATTTTAACAAATTTAGCCAATGAAAAACAATGAGGAAGAAGATAAGGAGAATATGTCCATCCTTTCCTTTCCTTTCTTTTTACCCCTGGAGCTGTTTAAATCAAATGTTGATTGACTGGATTTTAAAAGTGATAACTTGAGTTATTTAACGGCTATAGGGCGGAATCAGGAATTCCATCCGGTACCAATCCTACGAAAAATTGCATCAAACAGATTCCCAAGCTCCTCAACACGGTAAAAGTTCCAAATTTTCATGGTAGTGCGGTCGATTGAACGCAGTTTTGAACGCCAAATACTCACATTGAAGGAAGCTTCAACTTCATGAAAGCTAGTTCTTTTCTTTCTCGTCAATTTTCTGAATTACAAGCCTTGCTTTCATCACTGCAAAAATCCTTGCTGTTACCTGCGAATCTAAGTCTTGTTGAAGAACTTATTGGCAAAGCATTAGACCAATTTCCTGCTATCAAAACCTTAAAGAATGTCCACTCAATAATATTTCGTTGCCATCTTCATCCAGACCCTTCTCTGGGAATCAAACTAATGAGGGCTTATGCTGCCAGCGCGGACGTTCAACTGGCACGCAAGGTGTTTGATGAAATGCCTGTTAAGAATGTTGTTTTCTATAATGTCATGATAAGGAGCTATGTGAACAACCATTTGTACAGCGATGCGCTGGAAGTTTTCAAGACTATGATTGATGGTGGCATAAATCCGGATAATTATACATACCCTTGCGTCCTGAAGGCTTGCTATTGCTCTGAGAATCTAAGATTTGGGTTACAACTTCATGGAGCTGTATTAAAGGTTCGACTTGATTCCAATTTGTTCATTGGAAATGGTCTAATTGCCATGTATGGTAAATGTTGTCGTTTATTGGAGGCACGACGAGTTTTGGATGAGTTGCCAGGCAAAGATGTGGTTTCCTGGAATGCAATGGTTGTCGGGTATGCACAAAATGGACGATTTGACGAAGCACTAGAGATTTGCCGGGAAATGAAGGCGTCAGGACAACGGCCTGATGCTGGTACTATGGCTAGCCTCATGCCAGCTATAAGTAACACATCATCTGAAAATGTTTCATTTGTTAACGATATGTTCATGAATTTAGAGAAGACGACTTTGGTCTCATGGAATGTGATGATAGCTGTGTTTGTAAAGAATTCAATGCCCAACGAAGCTGTTAAGTTATATTCACAAATGGAAAAGAATAGGGTGGAGCCAGATGCAATCACTTTGGCTTGTGTTACATTAGCCTGTGGAGACCTTTCAGCTCTGTCACTTGGAAGAAAAATTCATGAATATGTTGAGAGGAAGAAACTATGCCCCAATGTGATATTAGAGAATGCATTGATAGACATGTATGCTAGGTGTGGTTGTCTAGAAGATGCAAAGAAAGTGTTTGACAGAATGAAGTTCCGTGACATTGCGTCATGGACATCATTGATATCTGCTTATGCTATGACTGGTCAAGCTCGCAATGCTATCATGCTCTTCAAAGAAATGCACGATTCTGGTTTAAGTCCTGATTCCATTTCTTTTGTTGCTATTCTCTCTGCTTGTAGCCATTCGGGTTTATTAGATGAAGGCAAGATCTACTTCAAGCAAATGACAGTTGATTATAAAATAACCCCAAGGATTGAACATTTTGCTTGTATGGTGGATCTTTTAGGACGTTCCGGGAAAGTTGACGAGGCCTATGATTTCATCATACAGATGCCTTTGGAGCCTAATGAGAGAGTTTGGGGAGCTCTGCTTAGTGCTTGTCGTGTTTACTCAAACATGGATATCGGGCTTTTGGCAGCTGACAAACTTTTGCAGTTGGTTCCTGAGCAGTCAGGTTACTATGTGTTATTATCTAATATATATGCAAAGGCTGGTAGGTGGAAAGAAGTAACTGCTATTCGATCATTAATGAGGAGAAGAAGAATTAAGAAAATGCCTGGAATCAGCAATGTTGAGCTGAATAATCAGATTTACACCTTTCTCGCTGGTGATAGATCTCACCCTCAGTCAAAGGAGATATATGAAGAACTAGATATATTGGTGGGAAAGATGAAAGAATTGGGATATGTCCCTGAGACTGATTCTGCTCTTCATGATGTGGAGGAAGAGGATAAGGAATACCATCTAGCTGTACACAGTGAAAAGCTAGCTATTGTGTTCGCTATTTTGAATACCCAACCTGGTTTTCCAATCAGAATTACCAAGAACCTTCGTGTCTGTGGAGATTGCCATATTGCTGCCAAGCTCATCTCTAAGATAGTTGAGCGTGAAATTATTGTTAGGGACACTCATCGATTTCACCATTTCAAATATGGGACATGCTCTTGTGGAGATTATTGGTGATACCTAATCAGTATCTGATCGAGACTTAACATTATTATTGAGGGATTTTTTAAGGTTTTATGAGGTCAAATTTTGGATTGAATATTACCTGAAGCTACTATCATGAACTTCAAATTGGCAACTCTGATGATCCTGTATAAGACTACACAAAAAAGGATCCTGTATACGTTGGCCTAAGAAGATTGAGTGATAGATATCTTGTTGAAGCAATTTCTGATACTGGTATTGGAAGCTGCTTGGAGGAATTTCAGGACTTGAAGTTTTCTTGGGGAGGTATAACCGAGAATTGAGGTATGTGAAAAATTTGCGGTTAACACAATAAATTTGAAATTTCATTCTTTAGCTTTCAATTATTTATTTAATTATTTGTCGTTTGTTATGCTCCTTGTAACAGATGAATGCTTCGTGTTAAAACCACCAGTGAGTTTAATGCTCTCTTCATTGTGCTTTGATCTGATCGCACATATAGCATGTGTTTAGTAAGATCAAGTAGGCATTACTGTGTCAAGTTCACAATTCTTTCAATTTTACTTGTTTTGCTCCTTATGCATTGCACGAAGTTTGAGTGATAAGTCACTTTGTTGATGACTTGTGAAATGCAATCAGTGTAACTTGTAAATTTGATATTTTATACTCCTTTGGTCCTTACTGTATGATACTATGATCTAAATTGTGGAGTTGATCTTAATCTAAAAGTAAGACCAATTTCCTGTTTTTATCAATATTTTTCAAAATTTACGATGTTAATGCTTCCTCAACAATTAAGAAAAAGATGGAAGAAATTAAGGAAATGTGTTTTACAAAAAAAATATGTCATATTAGTTAATGTAACTAACTTATTTAATCTAATCAAATTAGGTAAATAAATTTTACACTAAGCATTAGAGGAGTATTGGATATTGAATATTGATGATATTGATTTGGCTTCTTACGTTTCCATATTTGCACTCATGCCGCTGATGTAGCAGAAACGATTCTTGGTTTGATTTTGTCATCTAATGACTTGGAACTCCAGGGTGAATGCTTATCATTTCTTGGAATACAGTTTAAAAAAGATTAAAATTCTATATCTTTTACAGATCAGTCAGATTCTTAATTACTGAAGCAATATTGTCCTTTTGTCAATTTTGTTTAGAAGTATATGAACTTTATGCATCTTTATTTAGCCAATTTTGTTCACCATAGCCGTAAAATCGAAATGATTTAAGGAGGTCCATTTAAGAGTGTAAAGCTTATTTGAAATAACATCAAGAAGTCTCAATAGTCAGTTAAGGAAA
This sequence comes from Acacia confusa, assembly GCA_037074495.1. Taxonomy (NCBI): domain Eukaryota; kingdom Viridiplantae; phylum Streptophyta; class Magnoliopsida; order Fabales; family Fabaceae; genus Acacia; species Acacia confusa. Next base: position 6,153,968 of record CM073513.1, on the reverse strand, counting down.
CAAAAAGATAGTTGCATGAAAAATGATGTTTGTCATGATTTTAAGAGATTAATTTTTTCTGTGCAAAAGTCACTTCAAAGTCGAAGCAATTTGTTTTTTTAAAAACTTAATGCACCGATTTTAATAATATAAAAGAATCTCTACGTCATGTAACAAAGTTAACAATCCAAAATGTTGTACATCTTTTTGCTATAAATAAAGACCACACAATAATAATGATGTATCTCTGATATTAAAATAGAGATTAGTTAGGCGAATTAGAATAGAAGAGAGAAAGAGAGGAAAGAATCAGAATTAGAGAAAGTTAAGAAGACAGAGAAGAGTCAAGAGGGGTAGAGATGGGGAGAGAAGAGAAAAGAGTCCAAAGAACAAGAGATCCTGTGAAGCAGGGGTACGGTCATAGGTGGTTAAAACAATTGGCAGTTAGTTAGAGAAACACAATTAATGCCGCTATGCTAATGCCACCCTATAACAGGAGTGGCTTTCCTCTAATGCAAAGGATCCTCCGTTGCAAATTTTACCCTGAATTTTTTTTTTTGTTATCTTACTTTTTTTTTGTAATGTAAAAAATTTCAATTGAAAAATTGCAGTATGGCTAGTGCTGCTCATTCTTCCCCTAACTACTATCTAAACTAAAATTATAATGATACAACAAATAACCTCTTTCTTTTATTATTCCAATATAAGTTACAAATACTTGAAGAACAAGATAAGACACACCATCAAAAACTGTATGTCCAAATCAATCAACATCTTAACAAACCTTTATATTTCTTATTTTTCTAATATATATATCACTCTAGCCCTATTTATAAATTCATTTTAACTAAATCACACATACCAAAGAAAGGTAATTAGCTCAATGATTATGAGGTAAATTTTTAATTTTACTCTCATTTATAAATGAGTATCCTTCAACTTTTTCTTCTTTCTCTATTTTTATTGGTACAATTAATGTGGGCAAAATTGTCACAATCTCATTCATTACTTGAAAGAGGACTTATAAATAGGACCAAATTTTTTGGTCAAAAGAGACTTACAAATAGGATCTGAGTGGTAAGTTACAAGTACTTGAAGAATAAGACAAAGCTCACCATCAAAAACTGTATATCCAAATCAATCAACACCTTAACAAACCTTTATATTTCTTATTTTTCTGCACTACCAACTTAGTCCTATATTTAAAACTTGAGATAATATTATATGTTTGTTCGAAGCTCAAAACCTAGTTAAAAGGGGAAAAAACAAATAGAAGATAGTAATGTCACTTATAACACAAGCTTTAGGTTTGGTTTCTTCTCAAGCTGCTGGAGGAGTAGGAACAAAAGAAATTATGGGCTCAGCAATAGAAGCCATAATTGATGATCTTGATAAAGTCTCATGCTCAGCCACAACCTGCAAGTCTTGAGCTTTAAAATTAAGGGATTTGTCATTGTAAATGTTCCACCATTTTGCTATTAACATCTTTATGTCTTCCCTGTCCATGTTTGCTTCCTTGCCTGTATACCTCCACGGTTTTGGTTCACAATAGTGGACCACCTTAACCATTTTAAGGTTCACATTCTCTGGGTGGTGACATAGCATAGCCATAAGAACTAGGTTGTATTCCAAAGGTAGAGGCTTGTATCGCTCTTGGAAGAACATATTCAGAAAATCCTAATATTCCATCATTCCAAAAATTTTAGTCAAAATTTTGGTCTCCTTTTTTGTTTTGATAAGAGACAATTTTATTACTAATTACATCAATCGATACATAAAAAAGCTTCAGCATCTAACGCATCAAGATAAGCAGCTGTAAAGCCTAATAACAGAAAGCAAGAAAACAAGCACAAGTAACATTAGAATAGTAGAGCATAAAAGGCCCAAAGAGGGGTGGAAACATGCTAATTAAACTCTTATCAAGAGCTTACGACCTTACTTGCTTTGAGCCTTCATGTACTTGAAGAAATTAATAACACATGATGGTTAACCTGTTTGATTTGGTTCTGTAAGAAAGGGTTACATGCAATCCTAATGCAACAACATAATTATAATGTTTGGTTAGGCTCATATAATGTAAAGGGATTACATTTTGTAATCCTAATTACATCAAGTAAATGCATTGGACCAATATTGATAAATGAGGAAGTAGAAATCTTATAATCAAGTGGACAAAACATTATTACCATTATAATCTTAGTCTCCTCCATCATTACCTTCCACTACATTCTCTAGGATTCAGTCAACCAAACTGGCCATAAGATATAAAAATTGTCTTTCATCTCTTTTTTTCACAAAATAGAGTTGAAAATCTCTATTGCGCATTGTATGCACGATAGAGGTTTAGCTCTCCACACAATGGAGTATATTCAAAGAGAGATAAACCTAACAGTAGTTAGTTGTATATATAGGACCTATACCTCATAATTAGGTATATATGACTCGCTAATCCATTTTTTTCCCCTATCTTCCACACTATATGCATACTCTTCATTTATTTTGTGATGGTATAGGATCCGAATAAAGACTTACTTGCTCAGCAAAAGGAGTAGAAGGAGTGAGTTGGAGAGTGTGAAGAAGGAATTGTGATAGGTAGCTGAGCTTGGCTCAAACACAAACATGCCGGCATTGAAATACAAAGGAGGAGGAGATCCCATATGTGAAGGCCAAGCAACCTTATGGGGACATTGTTGGCAATAGCCAACCTTGTACTGTGCTGAGTGGCTCCATGTTGCCCCACAGAAGCAGTCCATCACTGCATACAAGTATCCATCCTGTGTGTCGAACAAATGGTCTATGTTCTCGTATACTTGTATGTCTGCATCCAAATATATCATCTTCTTGTACTCCTCCATCTGCCACACATACTAAAAAAAGTAAGATTTGGTTTTCTTATATACTAAGCTTTGCGATATAAATATAAGATCTTATTTGATTAGGTCAAGAAAATTAGTTAAGTTAGTTAATATGACATATTTTTTTTAAAACATCTTAATCATTTTCCTTATTTTTCTCATTTTATATCCTCCTTAATTATTGTTGAACGATCATAAATATGGTAAATTAGGAAAAAAATAACAAATATAAAAAATATGTATTTTATTTAGGATTAAAATCAACTTTCTAAATAGGTCTTTTAATAAAGACTGGATGGAGTGCCTTTGTTTCTTAATATACGAGTTAAATAAATATGTGAATATTAAAAAAAATTAGTTAAGTTAGTTATTTATAGTAAATATGCATTGACTTCCCTAAAATACCATATTTACTCATATGCATTGGAACTATCCCTATTCCTTGATGAAAACCCCTTAACATGTGTGATTAATACTGATACTTTGGGACAAAAATTATAACTTTGAGAGACAAAGTAGATCGAGATCTTATATTTATAATCAAAATAAATCCTTTTTTGCCAGGCTCCTATATTTAGGATTAGAGTGTGGCCTTGACCATATATGTCGAACACAGGAAAAGCAAAGCATGAGATCAACCAAATCTATGATACACACAAGTAGAAAATAACCCAACAAATATTGAAGAAGAAAGCTAGGTGTTTGGTAACTGACATTCCAAATCCGAAGCTTGGAATAGTTGATGACATAATAAGCCATAGCAAATTGAGTTTGATTTGGAGGAGGATATAGATTGGTTCAATCTCACGAACAATACAGCCCTGAGACCTCAAAATCTGAAGATGTTCCTCAGGAACATCTGGTAAAGTAGCAACCACTAAAGGATATGCAATTCTCACTTTACGTAAACCCTTTGCCAAACCCACCACACCTTTCACATAATCACCATTTCCAGCCAAAAATGTCACATAGGCTCTCTTTAAGCTCTCTTTGTTTGGCTTCGTACCAGTTCCTGCAATCACCTCTTTTGTTAGTTTTTCGTCGGCCATTTTATGAAACACTGATTTGATTTTTACAATGGGCAATGGTGGTCTTGCCCTCTGTTTATATAGACCTCAAATGACGAGCAAATGCATGTTAAATTCGACCCAAATGAAATTCCAAACTGCACTCTGTCATGTGTTAGATGTTGATTTGTTAAGAATAGTATAGTGATCCTCATGCCGGTATATTTTATTTGATATGGATAGATTTGAATGTTATTAAATAACGTAATTATTTTTATTTATTAAATGTGATTTTTAACGAGGGTGTAAATATTAAAGAGAATATTTTAAAAAAATCTACATACATGTTATAAATAACTAACTTAATTAATTTTTTTAATATATATATATATATATATATATATATATATATATATATATATATATATTTGTTACCATCTCACGCTTACAAAATAATGCACTAAATTTAATTTTCAAACCCACTATGGTAGGCTAACCTTATCCTGAAAATGGATCTCTCTCTCCCACACAAAAAAATCACGTTCCTATTATGAATCACACTTATTGGATTCACGTTCCTATTATGAATCACTTAAAAAAAAAGTTTGATTCTAAATATAAATTGGAGGACTATTAATCATCATTTTCTAATTTTACCTCTATTTAATTTCGGTTAGAAAAGAGAGAGAAGTGAGAGGTGGGAATGTATTGTAAATGTAGGGGGGAAAAAAAGGAAGAATTCTTCACAAAATTCCATCTCCACCCTCTGATAAAAAAATGAATGGTTTAAATTTAATATTTTTAAAAATAATTATTATAGTATTTTTTTTTTTTGACGTATTAGTTATGAATAGTGGAAATCAGATTTTAGTAATTTAAATTTATTTATTTATGTTTAAAATAATAATATTATAAAATATGAAATCTAAACTAACTATTTTTTTAGTCTAATGGTTTGTTTGGTTTGAGGGGATTAGAGGGGAGGGGGGAGAATGGAGGGATTTTAACCCCCTCTCCTCGTTTGGCTGATGATATTTATAAGGAGGGGAGGGGAAATTTTTTAAAATTTTCCCCTCTCTCCCCTAAAAAACGTCACCCCCAAATCGTACGGATTTAGAGGAATTATTAGAATGTGTGTGTCAGTGGACTAAAATACCTCTAAAATTTTTCTATTATTCCTAAAATACCCTATGTCCCTTTTTCAAGATGCAGCCTGACATTAAGACAGTACGCACGATAACAAGGTGAGTGAAAAAGAAATTGAAGATATGTTTATAACGATTATTAATAAATTCTACTACCATTTTTTCACAAAAGATCTACATCGAAAATTAATTTAAGAATTAAGGATTTCCAAAAATTGTAGTCATTTAAATTTCACGACAACCATAAGAAAAAATATTATTATAATGGAGAGGATAATGGAAAGGAAATGAAGAAAAGAATGGGAAGGAAATGTTAATGGTGTATTATTAGATTTTGATCCAATGATTATGAAGAGGAAGAAGGACAGTAAGTAACAGACGGAATAGAAAAGGAGAAAAGCCAAATCACATTTATATGCAAATTTGCCCTCATGTGGACAATCACAACACTATTTTTTTAAGGGTTAAATATCATTTTTGTCATGGAAATTTACCCAAAGGAGCACCGGTCACTCAGAAGTTTTTTTGATCTCATTTTTGCACTGAAAATTCAAAAACAAAGTAAATATGTCCTGAAAGTTTTTTTATAAGAAAATTTGTCCTGAAAGTTTTTTTTTGAAGCAAATTTGTCCTTGAAAGTTTATAAAGAAAAACAACAATTCAACAGTTAAGATCAACTTCTGGGGCAAAAATAAGACCCAAAAAACTTTCGAGTGACCAGTACACCTTAGGGTAAACTTCCATGGTAAAAATGATATTTGACCCTTTTTTTAATCCATCATTCAATTTTCTTTTGTTAAAAAGTATCTGTCATTTCGTAATTTAATATTCCTATTGGTAGCTAAAAACTAATGGATTAAGGAAATAATATCCTAAGTCAAACTAACTGATGAAGAAATAATATCCTGAAGTAAAAAGATAATGTCGCCAAACATTCTGGAAGAAATTGAACAATTAAAAAATATTGTTTCAATATTTTATTTCGTCTGATCTCAAGTTAAATTGATATGACAATGATACGTGTGATGTTAATAGTAATAAACTTATCTAGCTGGTCCAAGATTAAGCATTTAGAAGAATTTATTTCTTTTCTTTCATTTTTAATCGGATTTCAAACAAAGAAAATTATTTCTCTTCCGAACTCTACCCCTCCCTCCAAGTTTGTAGACTAGATATCAGCTCAATGATTTGCAAGAAGTCGAAAATGAGTTTCACTTTTTATGACTTATGATAATATGATCTGATATATACAGATATATATATATATATTGATTGAAGCTCCATTTCTCAAGTTTCTACAAACTTTTTAAAGACTTCCGTTGCTATATATTTGACGGAGCATTTGAGATGTATTCTCAATCATCGTTTGTTTGGGGCATCAGATTAACTACTTTCTCGTTTGATGCCACGTCCCCACTTTAAGGAATTCTGATCATGCAAGCCACTAAAAAGACCCGATTGATGTTAGAACATGACAGGTGTCACATAATACAACAACTTGTATTTGTTTAATTAGTTGTAAATGGTTAGCATTCTGTTGTAGGTTGTTACATGTATTCAGTTACCACTTGATGCATAGTTTATCTCTTATGTATTTTTATTTATCTGTAAGATAGCTCATCAATAATATTGTGAGATTCATTTTTCCTCATTCACTGTTAGTCACATGGTATCTAGAGGCTTCTGATTTTTTTTTCAACTTTTTTTCGTCTTTCTCCTTCACGTGTCAATTCCTTTCACTTCCCCGAGTCACTTTCTCTGGTTTCTCCGTCCCAAATCCCAAATTCTACCCATCCACCTAAATCGACCTTCATCATCAGCAACAATGGTGTCCGATTTCACTTCAAATCGGACATCTCCCTCTGTCGTTTCCGCCGTACCTCCTCCCGTGACAGATCCAACCTCTCCCTTTTACATTCATCCGAATGAAAATCCTGCACTGGTTCTTGTGTCACCTCCTCTCAACGGCGCGAACTACCATAGCTGGGCCAAATCTATGCGTATGGCACTTCTCTCAAAGAATAAACTCAAGTTCATCGACAACTCATTTGTTCCTCCACCATTGACCGATCCCAATTTCTCGGCATGGGAATGATATAACAATCTTGTGCAAGGTTGGCTCACTTGATCTCTTTCTCCTACAATTGCTAAAAGCATTTTGTGGTTTGACTCTGCATCTAAGATTTGGAATGACCTACGTTCGAGATTTTCCCAATTTGATCTGTTTCGATTATCTGATCTTCAAGAAGAAATATGTAACCTTCGACAAGGTGATCTTGATGTTAGTGAGTATTTCACTCGACTAAAAATTCTATGGGACGAGATGATGAACATTCGTCCATTGCAACCATGTTCTTGCGGTTTGATCACTACTGCTCAACGTCATAGATGAAGACCAGGTGATTCGGTTTTTAAAGGGCATTAATAAGCAATATAATTCCACTAAGTCCCAGATTATGCTGCTTGATCCATTACCTCCCATTTCTCGTGTCTTCTCTCTCGTGGTTCAACAAGAACGAGAGCTTCACCCAGTGCCTTCTGGTGATTCAAAGATTCTCATGGCCAAGACTCCACGGTACACTCCCCCTGGTCCATCTTAGTCACAAAAATTGTGTTCATATTGTGGTAAACCTTACCACACTGAAGCTACTTGTTATCGCAAGCATGGTTTCCCACCTGGATTTAAATTTCGCTCCAATGGCTCATCACCCACGGTTAATCAAGTTGGGGCTCCAGGTTCTGGTATTGTTCATCAACCTTCATCTGCTAAGGCTTCACCTCCAAATTCCAATCCGCCCCCAGCCACTGTTCTGCCTCAATTATCACCAGACCAGTGTAATCGCCTCCTCAGTCTCTTAGATTCTGTAAGTGCACCACCTTCAGTCAATCATCTCTCCACTTCCATCTCTGTTCCAGCTGAAGGTAACTCCATATCTCAATCTCATGTCTCCTGGATTATTGATTCAGGAGCCACTGATCATGTTTGTTGCTCTTTAGCTTTATTTTCCACTTATAAATCCATTTCTCCAATTAATGTGAATCTTCCAACTGGTGCTAAATCTGCCGCTAGCTTCTCTGGAACAGTTAGAATATATGATTCTTTAATTTTGCACAATGTTCTTTTTCTTCCAAATTTTTCCTTTAATATCTTGTCTGTTTCCCGGTTAACAGTTGCACATAATTGCTTCTTAACCTTTGATTCTCACTGTTGTCAGATACACTCAATTCAACCTTCGCTGATGATTGGTTTAGCTAGATTGTATGAGGGCTTATATTTTTCACTGCAGATAAGTCTCTTCAATCTCACTCTTCACACGTTCTTATGAATCCTACTGCCTCTGTTTCAACAGCTACCCTCTGGCATATGCGTTTAGGCCATCCTTCTGCTTCTACTATTTCCATTTTAAATAAACTACATTCAGATATTTTTGTAATCCTTACTTTTACATGTGATGCTTGCCATTTTGCTAAACAGAAACGTTTACCTTTTCCTATAAGCACAAGTTCATGTAATAAAACATTTGATTTGATTCATGTTGATATATGGGGTCCTTTTTTTGTACCTTCCATTCATGGTCATCGTTAGTTTCTCACTATTGTTGATGATTACTTACGTTATACTTGACTTTTCTTGATGACAAATAAATTTGAGGCTCAAACTCACATTAAAACTTTTTTTGCTCTTGTTCAAACTCAATTTTCATCATCTATCAAAATTTTTAGATCAGACAATGGGGTTGAGTTTCATATGCCTCAAATTTTTGCCTCTAATGGAGTCATTCACCAAAAATCATGTGTTGCTACCCTTCAACAAAATGGTTTGGTTGAACGCAAACACCAACACATTTTAAACGTAGCTAGAGCTCTTCTTTTTCAATCTAATATTCCTATTTGCTATTGGTCCTTCTTGGTTTTGCATGCTACATATATCATAAATTGTTTACCTTCTCCAATCATTCAAAATCAAACACCCTTTGAAAGTTTGTATGCTTCTGCTCCCTCTTACTCTACCTTTAAAGTGTTTGGTTCCCTTTGTTTTGCCTCTACTTTATCTACTAATCGCTCAAAATTTGATCCTAGAGCACAAAAGTGTGTTTTCTTGGGTGTTCCTCATGGTTCAAAAGCTTTCACATTATTAGATATATCCACTAATCAAATATTTCTTTCTTGAGATGTTTCCTTTCATGAACATGTGTTTCCCTTAAAAAATGGCAGCATTACATCCACTAATTCCCCTTGGCCTGAACCGCAACCTTCATCCCCTTTATCTGATGACATATATGTCCTTGATTGCTCACATTCCCTAACTTCATCACCCTCTTCTCTGCCCAATAATTCTTCTTCTTCTTCTTCAACTCCTCTTCTTCACCACTCCACTAGACATCGCAATCCCCCTTCTTATCTGCAAGATTTTCATTGTGCTCTCAACTTGTCTAACAATCAATCATCATGTAAAGGTATACCCCGTTATCCTCTAGCTTCTATTATTTCTTATTCATCTCTTTCCTCTTCTTATCATTTGTTTGTGCATGCTGTTATTGTAACACCTGATCCTCTTTCCTTTAAACAAGCTGTAAAACATTCTATTTGGAGGGAAGCTATGAATGCAGAAATTCATGCCCTTGAACAAAATCAAACCTGGACTCTCATTCAGTTACCACAGCGTAAGAAAACCATTGGTTGCAAATGGGTATTTCGCACCAATTTCAAAGCTAATGGTGACATAAAAAGGTATAAAGCTCATATTTTTACTCAAACTGAAGGTATAGACTATTTTGACACTTTTTCTCCCGTTGCAAAAATGACAACTCTTCGTTTATTATTGTCTATTGTTGCTGCTAAAAATTGGTATCTTCACCAATTGGATGTCAATAATGCATTTTTGCATGGGGATTTACATAAGGAGGTTTATATGGCACTTCCTCCTAGTTTCACACCTTCTCAACCCAATCAAGTTTGTAAGTCGCAAAAATCACTCTATTGTTTGAAACAAGCTAGTAGGCAATGGTATTCCAGACTTTTATCTGCCTTGATTTCTTATGGTCATCTACAATCAACATATGATCATTCCCTGTTTTATAAAGCTTCTTCCACTGCTTTTACTGTCCTACTTGTTTATGTTGATGATGTGGTGCTTGCTGGAAATAATTTGGTTGAAATTAACTTGGTGAAACAACAATTACATTCAACTTTTACCATTAAAGATCTAGGAGAACTTCGTTATTTTCTTGGTCTTGAACTTGTTAGATCTAAAGATGGTTTATTTCTATCCCAACACAAATTTGCTCTTGAATTGCTTGAAGATTATGGTTTTTTAGCTTGTAAACCAGCAAATTGTCCCATGGATCCACATTTGAAGCTTTCCAAAGGCAATGGTACACTTTTGCTTGATCCTCTTCCTTATCGAAGGCTTATCGGTCGTATACAGTACCTTACCACTACCTGGCCAAATTTGACCTTTGTCACCCAACAGTTAAGTCAATTCATTTCCAGCCCTCGTGACTCTCACTTATCTGCTGCTCATCATGTGTTACGCTACATTAAGTCTTCTCCAGGTGCTAGCATTTTCTTTTCAGCTTAATATGATTTACAACTACGAAGTTTCAATGATTCCGATTGGGCTGGCTATTTAGATACTAGAAGATCTGTCACTGGCTTTGCTGTATTTCTTGGTTCTTCCTTAATTTCTTGGAAAGCTAAGAAACAAGCCACTGTTTCTAAATCCTCCTCTGAAGCTGAATACCGTGCCTTATCTTCCACCACTTGTGAATTACAATGGTTGATTTATCTCTTGAATGACTTTAATGTTTCTCATGTTGTTCTTCTGTACTATGATAATAATTCTGCCATTCAAATTGCCAACAATCCCACATTTCATGAAAGGACCAAACACATTGAACTTGATTGTCACCTAGTTCGGGAAAAAGTCCAAGCCAAAGTTATTTGTCTTCTTCCAGTTCGCTCATCTCATCAGCTTGTCGACATTTTTACTAAACCCTTGCATCCTACTAGATTTCATGAGCTTACATCCAAGCTGGGCATCAAGAATATCAATGCTCCAGCTAGCGCGGGGGGGGGGGGGGGGGGGACAGGCGTCACATAATACAACAACTTGTATTTGTTTAATTAGTTGTAAATAGTTAGCATTCTGTTGTAGGTTGTTACATGTATTCAGTTACCACTTGATGTATAGTTTATCTCTTATGTATTTTCATTTATATGTATATATAAACAGATAACTCATCAATAATATTCTGAGATTCATTTTTCCTCATTCATTGTTAGTCACAGAAGATTTTTTTGAAGGAACTAAAATAGACGATGAAATGAGAATATTGACAAAATCAAGACATCCCTAATATAAAATGGTATAAATTGAAAAGGCATATCCACCTCCACATTCCATGCTCATCTAAAATATGAGTATGGGATGCTCATCCTTCTAATTTGGGGTAAGGACTAGGGACAATCTTATTTTATTTTTCATGTATTTTTTCATTTGGATTAAATTGTATATTGTACCTTCACATATTTTTGTTTCACCCACTATCTCAAATTAATTAATTTATAGTCTTATATTAAGAATTTTTTTTTCTGTAATTCCAGTATCCTAAAATATTTTTCTAATACCACCCAATATCTGAAATATTTTTTCAACATCCAATTTCTTAAGTTAATTAATTTTCAGTGCATGGAGTATTGTTTTTATAAAAAAAAAAACTTTTATTTAAGGATGAGCATGCAATGTGGATTCATTCACAAACTAGTATTAAGTTTTAGATTAAGGGTAGAATTTGACAGACCAGCTTCTCTCCTTTGTCACTATGGTCCGCTCCCATCCTTTTCCTCAAAGCACACTGTTTTTTGTAGAAAATGAACAAACACCTATTGAGCTAATTGGTATTGAAAAAAATATTTTATGGTACAAATTGATACTGAAAAATGTTTAAAGGTATTGATTGGTATTCAAAAAATATTTCAGCATATTGACTGGTATTAAAAAAAAAATACTTCATGATCTTGAAAAATTATTTTAATCATGAATTTTTTTTTTAGGATCTTGAAAAAATATTTCAGGGTACTGAATGGTACTAAAAAGATACTTCAAGATATTAACTAGTACTGAAAAAATACTTGATCTTGAAAAATTATTTTAGAATCTTAGAAAAATATTTTAGGGTATTTATTTTTGTTCAAAAATATTTTAAGGTACCGATGGGTATTAAAAATATACTTCAAGATGGTGAATGTTATTTTTTTTTCAAAAAAAAAAGTGAGCAGCATGTGTATTTAACACTAAAACGGTATAGTTTCATGAAAAAGAACGGCAACAAGCCATTAGAGAAGAGGAAATATGAGTACTAGTATCCTAAAATATTTTTCAAGATTACAAAGTATTTTTTGCAATACAAGTTAATATCCTGAAGTATCTTTTTATTAACAATCAGTACCCTAAAATAATTTTTCAAGTTCATGAAGTCTTTTTTTAGTACCAATTAATACCCTAAAATATTTCTCAGTATCAGTTAGTACATTAACAAGTCACTTTTCTCTCTCTTTTAGGGATAGTATGGAATGTGGATTCATTCACATACTAATATTAAGTTTTAGATTAATAGTATAATTTGAGGGTTACATTCTATGCTCTTCAAAAGATGAGCATGTGATACTCATCCTTCTAATTTTGGGGTCAGGAATTTTTTTCTTAAAAAAAAATATGTACTTTTTTTATTTGATTTAAATTGTATCCTGAAATAATTTCTTGTCTTTTTTCGTGTCCTCCATTTAGAAATATTTTACTTGTGACATCAGCATCCCAAAATATTTTTCTAATAAAACCTAATATATGAAATATTTTTTTCAACACCCATTATCCTGATATAATCTGAGGGTTCATATTCCATGCTCATCTAAAAGATGAATATGAGATGCTCATCCTTCTGTTTATGTATTTTATTTATTTAGAATAAGTTGTATGCTACACGCTAAAATATGTCTTGATTCAATTGTCTCAAATGAATTCATTTATTGTAATGCATTCATAAATATTTTTCAATTGACACCAGTATTTTGAAATATTTTTCTAGTAGCACTTAAAATCTGAAATATTATTTCAACGTCCAATATCTTAAGTTAATTGATTTTTGGTGTATTAGAGAAATATTTTTCTTGTAACACTAATATCTTGAAATATTTATCCAATAGTACCTAATATTTGAAATATTTTTTCAACACCCAATATCTTAAGTTATTGAATTTTTAGTGCGTATTTTTTCACAAAAAAAACCCTTTTATTTAGGGATGAGCTTGTATTGTGAATTCATTTAGATACTAGTATTAAGTTTATACTTTGCAGGTTTACATTCCATGCTCATCCAAAATATGAGCATGAGATGCTCATCTCTCTAATTGTCCGGTCGAGACCATATATATATATATATATATATATATATATATATATATATTATTTCAATAAAATATTATAGTGCACCCTAAATTATTTTTTGCACCCAGAATCTCAAATTTGTTAATTTCTAGTCCTTAATTTAGAAATATTATTCCTGTCACACTGGTGTCCTAAAATATTTTTTAGTATCACCAAATATTTTAAATATTTTTTCAATGCCCAATATCTTAAGTTAATTGATTTAGGGACGAGGTTGGAATATGGTTTCATTCACATACTAATATATAGTTTTAGATTAAGGGTATAATTTGAGGATTCACATCCCATGCTCCTCCAATAGATGAGCATAGGATGCTCATTCCTCTAATTTTAGGGTTGTGACCATTTTTTTTTTATCTTTTCATGTATTTTTTATTGTTTGGATTAAATTGTATGTTCTACCCTGAAATATTTTTTGCACCTAATATCTCAAATGAATTAATTTGTTCTCTTATGTTCAAAAATACTTTTCCTATAATACTTGTGTCTTGAAATATTTTTTCGAGTAGCATATAATATCTGAAATATTTTTTCAACACCCAATATCTTAAGTTAATTAATTTTTAGTGCATGAAATATTTTTTTTTTAAAAGAAAACCTTTTGTTTGGGGATGAACATGGAATGTGGATTTATTCACATACTATTATTAAGTTTTAGATTAATGATATAATTTGAGAGTTCACATACCATGTTCTTCCAAAATTTAAGCAGGAGATGTCAATCTTTCTAATTTTGTGGTAGGACCATTTTTTTAATCTTTTATGTATTTTTTATTTGGATTAAATTGTATGGTGCACCCTAAAATATTTTTTCCACCAATCTTAAATTAATTAATTTCTAATCCTAATTTCAAAAATATTTTTTCTGTCAAATAAGTTGCCTAAAATGTTTTTCCAGTATCACCGAATATCTGAAATATTTTTTCAACACACGACATCTTAAGTTACTTAATTTATTGTGAATGGAGTATTTTCCAAATATATATATATATATATATATATATATATATATATATATATATATATAATTCCTTTTATTTGGGGATGAGCATGGAATTTGGATTTATTCACATACTAGTGTTAAGTTATCAATTTAAAAGTATAATTTGAGGGTTCAGATTCCATGCTCATCCTAAAGATGAGCATGTGATGCTTATCCCTATAATTTTGGGGTGTTGACCTTTTTTTTATGTGTCTTTATTTATTTTGATTAAATTGTGTGTTGCACCCTGAAATATTTTTTTGCACGACGTATCTCAAATGAATTAATTTCTTGTCCTCCATTTAGAAATATTTTACTTGTGACATCAGCATCCCAAAATATTTTTCTAGTAAAACCTAATATATGAAATATTTTTTTCAACACCCATTATCCTGATATAATCTGAGGGTTCATATTCCATACTCATCCAAAAGATGAATATGGGACGCTCATCCTTCTAATTTTGGGATGGAGACCTTTTGTTTATGTATTTTATTTATTTAGAATAAATTGTATGCTACACACTGAAATATGTCTTGATTCAAGTGTCTCAAATGAATTCATTTATTGTCATGCATTCATAAATATTTTTCAATTGACACCAGTATTTTGAAATATTTTTCTAGTAGCACCTAATATCTGAAATATTTTTTCAACGTCCAATATCTTAAGTTAATTGATTTTTGATGTATGGAGTCTTTTTTCAAAAATTAAAAAAGCCACCTCTTTTATTTGGAGATGAGCATAGAATGTGGATTTGTTCACATATTAGTATTAAGTTATAGATTAAGGATATAATTTGAGGGTTCACATTCCATGCTCATGCCTCTAATTTTGGGGTGGGGACCATTTTTTTTATTTATATTTATTTATTTGAAATAAATTGTATGTTGCACCTGAAATATTTTTTGCATCCAATATCTCAAATGAACTAATTTTTTTGTCTTGCATTTAGAAATATTTTTCTTGCGACACCAATATCCTAAAATATTTTTCCAATTTCACCTAGTATCTAAAATATTTTTTAAACGACCAATATTTTAAGTTAATTAATTTTAAGTGCTTGGAGTTTTTTTGGAAAAAAAAAACTCTTATTTGCGGATGAATGGAATGTGAATTAGTAGTATTAAGTTTAGATTAAAGATATAATTTAGAAGGATCCTAGAATCTCTCTCTCTTTTTGCTGGTTCGTCATGGGTGAAAGCGTTGTTGTTCAAAAAGAGAAAATTGGGAAGGGTGGATTTTTTTTTTTTTTTTTTTATATATACATTTTAAGAACGGGATTAAGCCCATTCACAGTCCAAAGGTAAGGTGCAGTCTCCCTTCCTTTTAGGTAATACCAATATTAGATAGGGCGAGCTATCCTAGACACCTATAAGCTAAATTGTCTTCCCTATTGTCTTGATTAACTTCATGATCAAACCCCTCCTTTTGGTAAAAATGTATGACCCTTTTGCTGATTGAACCTGGATGAGAGGGAAAAAAAGGGTTGATGGTGAAAACATATCTGAAGGGGTTGGGCCTTGTAAGAGGAGGGAGTGAATTGCGAAATTTTTGTGGACTTGGATCCAAGACTCAAAATAGGGATGTTTTTAGTCTGGAAAATTGGTCTAGGTACAAGAATTTGAGAAAGGTTGAGAGGGAACTTTTGTCATAATAAAAATGCTTCGCTGAAAAGATTATAAAATTACAAAAGAGATGAAACCAAATTCCATCATGTAGATATAATCCAACCTTGCTAGGAAGCAGCAGTTCAACATTCTAAACTAAGTAATTCATGAGAACAAGTTTAAGTTTTGGGGAAAGTGGAAGGAAAGAATAGGAGGGAAGTTTTCTTTTTTCTTTTTGGTCAAAGGATAGGAGGGAAGTTTTCAAAGATGGGATAAGATATTCTTATTATCATTTTTTCTTAGTACCACTTTTCACTGTTAGATCAGAATCTCAATAAGAGAGAGAAATGATAAAAATAGATAAGATTCTGATCAAACAGTGAAAAAGTGGTAGTAAGAAAAAATAGTAGTAAAAATATCCTATCCCTTCAAAGAAAGTAAAACTTTACTATTATTGGAAACTTTATTATTTTTGGAGGTATTTCCTCCTAGTAGTCCTTCCTCTCTAATTTTCTTTCTATCCAAACATAAAGTAAATGTTCAAGAAAAGGCACCAAAGGCTCCATGAAAAGGTTCATTGACTAAGCATATATAATTCCCCAAATAGCTTTCAGAAAAGGGATGGCGCGGTGAATTAGTTTCCATGACAGTCAAAAAACATTGCAGCCAAACCCAAAAATAAAGCTCAGGTATTACATATCCCCATCATCACAAAAACAAATTTCTACAACAGCTTTAGCCACCGAATCCTACAACACCACAGAAGATAAACACAACCAATTTATCTCTCAAGAGATTCTTTTTTCTCTTTATACAGTAGGAAAAGGCAACGAAAAAAAAAAAAAAAAACTAGATAACATTCACCCCTGCATCCAGAATTACTCCCACTATAAGACTCAGGAAGAGCATCAAGCCTGTAATGATGGAAAAATCAGGTAAGAATTACCACATAGTATTTTGGGATATATACCAAATGGGTAATAGAAAGCAATTTACATGTTCCTGAATTTTATAAAAGCCTGTTAGAACTAACGAAGATGAAGATCACATGCAAGCATAGAGGCATGCAGCATGAACTTTGTTACCATTCAAAATTAAAGAAATATCCAAAACCTCCACCCATCATCAAGCATTGTTTTTAATCAATATTGCAGAGGACAGAACCAATAGCTACCTTGTTGGCTATATTGTTGGAAAGCCAGTCCAAACCCTCATAAAGGCCTTCACCAGAAGTTGCACAGGTGCTCTGGATATACCTGGAAAGATCATAAAGTGATAAAACAATCTACTCACGCTAATCATATCAATGCTAAATGACAACAAGGTTATCAAATTATTTACCAGTGGCGCTGCCTGAGAGAGTGGAGACCCAGCTTGTCAGTGATCTCAGCAGCATTCATTGCATTGGGAAGATCTTGTTTGTTAGCAAATACAAGCAATACTGCATCTCTGAGTTCATCCTGAAAGATAATTATAGAAAATAAGACATTTTCAACCTCCCCAATGATCAACAGAAAACCACCCATAGAGCAAGCTAACATCAATTGCAAGACTAATATCATAGTAGTCAATCTCAGATAGCGGTGCGTAGCGGCTGGCCCAAAAAACGCTATAGCAGTATAGCGCATTGCGGGATGACCGCTACACCGAAGATAGACACAAAAATACTCAAAAATTAAAATGTAAGCAAAAATAAAATGTAAACTCATAAAATTTAAGACATATTCATCTTTAAACAACAAATCATCCAAGTCTCTAAAAGCCATAAGCAAAACATTAACTTACAAGAAAACATTCAACATTAAATTAAATTAGCCTTAAAAGGTTATAAATATTAACTCCTGTGTAATGAACTACTGTAGCAACTTTTATTTATTTATTTACTGAAGCATGAGTCACGAACTGAAAAAGCAAAACGTGTCGAACTGTAAAAAAGAAAGAACGAGTTGAACTTATTTTAACTATAGCATGAAGTCATGAATTGAAAACGCAGAACTCAGAGGCATCAAACTGTACTGTAGAAATAGAGAACGCATCGAACTAAAAAAAGGAACTAAGCTCGTCGTCTCCCTTTGAATGTGTCAAACTTGGACTATAGCAATCGCAAATCACAAATCAAAGGCACTGAAATCAGAAATCAGAGGAGATTAGATCTCGCTCTCGCCCTTTAAATTCAAGGCGGCGATTGTGATTGGTTTGTTTCGGACTTTTGGGATTGGACCAGGTGAAACTCTGGGTTTTGGGTCGGGTTTTTTTGTTTTTTTTTCTAAACTGTTCCGTCCTAACCTAATCGCGCGACGCACCACGCGCACCGCAACTGGCGCTACAAGCGCAACCTTGAAACGCTCCACAATGGAGCTTCTGTGGCGGCAAGGGACTTTCTGTTCCGCTCCAGCGCTATCACGCCACTATAGCGCGTTATTAACTACTCTGACTAATATATTAACAATATGAAATCACATAACCGGGGATAAAGATAACCGACGACAGAGGTACCTCATTCAACATTCTGTGCAACTCGTCTCTTGCTTCAACCACTCTGTCCCTGTCATTGCTGTCCACAACAAATATAAGGCCTTGGGTATTCTGGAAGTAATGCCTCCACAAGGGACGAATCTGCACAACATTACAAAAAAAATATCCAGCCATCAGCCTCCAAGACAAGAACATCTAAACGACAAAAGGCTTATCAAAACATTGTTTAGCAATGAGATAGATGTGACCTCTGTATCTTGTACACAAAGCAATGTAAAAAGAATGAAGAAGGATCAAACTTTACACCTTGTCCTGACCACCAACATCCCAGACAGTGAAGCTAATATTCTTGTATTCAACAGTCTCCACATTAAACCCTGAAAGAGCATATTAGAAAAGAACATAAAAAGAGGTATTTAGTCAAGAAAAGGGGAAAAAACACAAATGCATCATAAATGTTCAGACTGATAGGTATGATATTAAATAAAAACTTCACGTAAATAGGAATCAAGAGAAAAATATTAGAATCATTACAGTAAGCGCAAACTACAAAAGCCTACTCAATAGAGACCAACACAACCCTTAGAGGCACAAACAAAACTCAGAATTGACCATAACTCTTAATAAAATTATGTCCACCCGTACACCTTTTTGAAGTGGAAGGGAACCAAAAGGAAAGAGACAAGCAGAACATACGGTCAAGAAAGCTTATTGACGTATCAATAACAAAAATCAGTTATCCGAAGTCTTATCTGATTAAGATTGACATACAAGATATTATAAAAGAACAGTGAATACTTAGGTAAGTAATTACTACTACATTTAGGACCACAATTAAGGACTAACAAGTTACAAGCAAATATAAAAGGAGGAGAATTGGAGTATATCTGTTAAAAGCACTTCCGTGTAGGAATTGGCACCAGCTCAAATGAGAAATTACCAACCCCCCTCTCTTCTAATGTTTCTCTCCCCATGTAAAATAAAAGGACGAGGTCGTCCGAATATGAAGCATGCGGCTGTTATAATAAAACACTACTAAACAGAGAGAATAAATCCGAAACTTACCAATGGTAGGAATTGTAGTTACGATCTCTCCGAGCTTAAGCTTATACAAGATGGTGGTCTTACCAGCAGCATCAAGACCCACCATGAGAATTCGCATTTCCCTTTTGGCAAAGAGCCGACTGAAAAGCTTCGTGAATGTCAAACCCATTTCTCCTTCAAACAGCGGACCCCTACATATACCCATGCATAAAATATCAACCCACCACAATATTTTAGAAGCAAATTTCCAAGTGTTTTTAAATTTTATTAAAGGAAAATATGTCTTAAACTCATAAAGCATCGCGATTGTTGCAGGGAATCTAACCAAGCCGAATCGTTCAAGGGGAATCAAGTTAATGCCGCTGGATTTGTCCAGATCTCATGCTAATGAGACCATAGCGTCATACAAAATGGTTCGCAATTCGCATCGCATAATCTTTTGATGGAAACAGAAATGGATCACACCGATCAAAATTACGAGAATAACACGACATTTAAAGACATCCTGCCGGATTCATCACAATATCGCGAAAGCAAAAAGATCAGAACAGTTCGTTCCCGAAATCACCAGATCAACACGGGTAAAGAACAACAACAAAATAACCAATGACTGAAAATACCAATAAAAACCCACAATAGAAAATTCATTCAATCGGAAAATCCAACTGAAATTCGAGAATGACCTCAAAACTCTTATTCCTGAAACGATAAACGCTAGAAAAACTACTGGAATTCAAAAATCCAAAGGAAAAAAAACAGAGAGAAACTTGAAAAACGATTTCCAAACAAGATTGAGGGAATTGATGAAACAGAAGGAATGATCCGCAATTTAAAATTTACCTTCAGAGATGTAGGAGGGATCTAGTTACGCAGAGAAGGAGAGAGATATGCGAGGATGAACGCTTCGGGGTAACGCGAATACGAGGGACTTTATAGCAGAGGGACAAGGGTCGCGGAATTGTATGTCCATAAGATTTGGTTAAATTACGAAATTACCCTGGATCGGGAAAAAAAAAATGTGAACATGGGATTTGATCAGAACCTTCCGAATGCAACTTCCTTTATTAATAAGAATATCAGCATAGCAGACATATTTAATTTTAGTTACATGCATTTCATTTAATATCCAAACATGCTATATATATATATATATATATATATATATATATATATATATATATATTTTAATACTAACATAAGATCAAATTTAGGCAGAGGGGGAGAGAGAATAAGGCCAAATTATATAACAGTTTGTATTGCATAACATTATATTTAGGTGATATTGGATAATAAATTAAATTGTTATAGACAATACTTTTAAATTTAAATTCAATTAAAATTAACTTAATTAAGAACTATAAATAGTATAAAACAGAAGATATTTTAAAATTTTAAATAACATATAATCCATTTAGATCAGCAAATTATAGGGAATAAAATCAAATGTAATTATAAGGAATGAAATGTAATGTAATGGTGTTAATATAATTTAATTTGGTATGTAATCAATAATAGATGGCTGGATATGAGAACATGTAAATAGATAAGAATAATAAATCAAGAGACATCGGACTTGTTTGTTTCTTTGTTTTTCTCAAAATAGTTTTACAAAATTGCTTTTAAGAGTAACTTTTGAAAATCAAAATTTTGTTTGAATATTTATTTTTAAAAATTCTGTTTTAGAAGTGACGTGATAGCCGCCACCGCCGCTGACAGTGATATGATAGCAGTCAATGTGGTGGTATGTTGTTGATAATGAATACTTGGCACACTAAAAAAAATAAGAAAAACAAAAACAAGAAACACCTAAAAATTATCTTGATTTTTTAATTTTTAAAAATAATTTTTTGTTTCTTAAAAACAAATTTTTGAAAATATTTTTCCAAACAAGTATTTTTTTTTCAAAAAAAAAAAAACAGAATCAAACAAGCCCATAATCATCCCATTTGTGTATTTTTTGTCCAATAAAAACAGTTAAAGTCAATAAAGTTGTTCTAGAATTTAAGTAAATTTCAATATTACCCCTACTAATTACACTAAATTCTAATATTTATTAATTATTACTCTCACCCACTACCCTCATTAATTAGGGGCACACATGGAAAAAGATAATTAATGTTAATTGGGAACAAGCAAGTGCCTTATAAAAAGGACCAAATAAATTTACTAGTTGGTACCTTATAATAAGGACTAGTTCTCAATTCTCTTCTATTCCACTGTGGGACCACCACCAATCAGAGCTGGGCCATCTACCCAGAGGGGCTCATTTACCCCGCATTGACAAGTTAATTAGAGGTTAGGAGCAGTGGCTTCTGGATAATAATATTTCGAAGGACTTCTCCAATTAAATGAGTTTTGGTTTATTCTCGGGATTTCCTCATATTCTAAAGATGTTTCTACTTGATTTATTAAGGTGTTAAAAGAGTTGGAAATCAGGTCGACCCAGCCCTTTATAGCCTGGAAGAAGAAAAATACATGTTTTTCGAAGCTCGGCCCGAATGTGTTAGGGCTAGGGCCGGCCCTCCAGGGCCCGAAAATTATTATTATAAATTTTAACTATTTTTCAGTCTGTTTTTTTTTTTAAAGAAATATGATTAGTAAAATATAACAATTAAAGTTCTAATTTATCAAATAAATATTATCAACATTAATATCCAAACAACACAAATTATCCAACAAATGAACACATTCATCAGTTCGTAATCAAAAGCAAATTACTGTCCACAATCCATTACTATCTACAAATAAAACACATAAAATATAAGAAACATACCACTAATAGCAAATGACTACACGTCTTCTTTATCACTATCATCAATGTCGAAGATATTTGATTGTGTTTCACTAATCGCAGTAGACTCTACTTCATGAGTAAAAATATCATATATTTGAAGAGCCCAAACCCAACTTTAATTAAAAAAAAATTATGCAGGGCCTAATGGGCTAGCCCATGGCCATTTAGGGCCAATTTCATTTATCTCTTCAAATTTTTAAACTCGGCATTTGAAGGGCTAGGGCCTAAATGGGCTGGCCCAATGGATTCGGCCTGATTTCCCAACTCTAGGTGTTAATGGTCAAGAGTTATATTCTTTGGATTAAAAAAAATACTCCTTCTAAGTTTTAAAGGATCATGAACGAAATCTTTAACCTTTAGACCAAATTCATCATTATTTATATCAATAATATATTAATGTATTCTCAAACCATTGACCAACACTTCAAATATATTCATGTTTTTATCAATCTTGTCTAGAGAAATGGTCTTGTTGTTTCTCAAACAAAAGTCAATCTCTTCCAAACCAAAACTAGATTCTCAGGACATCATATACACCGTGGTTCTACTTCTATATCCCTAGAGATTTGTTCCTTTTCTTCTTGTGATTACGTAATTGTCTCACCATCCTTTAAGTTGACTTGTGAATCTGGCATAATAAGGAGATTAACTATGGCTTCATCGGTGTAGTTATAGGTTCTCTGGTAGGCTGCACAAACCATGCTCATATGCTGGAGAGTGTTAACCATTGACCAATATTTCAAACATATTCATGTTTTCATCAGTGTTTTCAAGAGAAATGGTCTTCTTGTTTCACTCAGAATGATACGTGCTATCAGATTGAGAGCTATCATGGTAAAACTGTTAACATAAAGCTTATAGGTTGTCTGGTAGGCTGCACAAACCATGCTCATATGCTGGAGAGTGTTAATGATGTTGTATTCTGTTTGGCTATTTAAACTCCATTCACAAATGTTGTTGGCACTAAAGTGCTTGAAGGTTTGATCTCGCCTTTCTTCTAATAAAAGGTCAGGTATGATGAATTTATATTAATTAAAATTGTGTCTGTATATATAAAATATTATAATAAAATACTCCCTCCAATCCGTAATATAAGACACTTGATAATTGATTTTGACCTACAATATAAGACAAAATTTTCATATTTGTTAAGATTTCCCTAATTTACTCATGTTGATACTCTCTCAATAATAATAAAAAAAGGAAGGAGAAAGAAAGTATTAAGGAATATCGTTAGAGTGATTTAGAAAATATATATCATATTAATTGACTTGACAATTTCTGTAATTTAATCAAATTATGTAAATATATCTCAATAGGAAGAGTAAGAAATATTCATTTATCTTTCACAAGTATCCTTCATGTCAAAATCCAGTACAGATCAACACGTTTAGTGTTTTAGTGATTTACATCCCAGATTTGTGTTCTTCTGAGAGTCCATGACGGAAGCCTTTTGCAAGAATAAGTGGTCCGATGTTTGAAATCTATGTCAAACCGATGGAACCTCAATAGCTTCTTTTAAGTTAATGTTTTGAGCTCTCGATGTTTTTTTTTTTTCCTCCACACTCAAACTCGCCCAACTCTACATGACATATGATCAAACCAAATTTGGTTGGTCAGACAGTGCACAATCTTGATCCGTTTATTCCCTTTCCGTACCAAAAAAATTGAATATTGTTAATTAAAAAAAATGCGGGTTAAGAAAGCTACTCTTATCTGAATAATTTTAAAAACAAATAATAGAGCTTTTGTTACAACTCAACATTCTAATTTCGAATTTCTTAAGGAAAAAAAAAATCAAATTCTAATAACAAAGATTAATTTATACTTTAAAAAACTATCAAAACCAATGTATTAAATTTAACCCAAGAACCCACAATTAAAATGATCACTCCACTCCATGTAATTCCATTGCTTGATTAATTACAAGCAAATTGTGTCAAGGACTAGCCTTAGTAAAGCCTTTTGAGTTCTTGCTATAATATAAAAGAGTTCTTTTACTACGCTGAGTTTAAAAATTTCAACTCGATTATCATCAACAAAATTGCAAGATTGATCTGAGAGTCTTAACAAAAGTTGCCAAGATTATATGGGCAAAAAATTGCAGCTATCCTATTTATATATTAACCCTACTTCCAATTGAGCAGCCCGTAATAACATCATCCCATGATAGGAGAGTGCATGAAGTACAAGATTATAATTGACTAAATAAACGATTGCTAAGAAAACGAGAAATTCGATTCAACCTAAGCAGCCTTTAATCAGAGGATGACACACAAATTAAGTTAAGCTGGCGTGTTGATAATAATTTATCCAGGAGAATGAGAGAAACTATGTATAATAAACAGTAACAGACAAACTCACTGCCTTTCCGGATGATGAAGTTCCAAAGAATATATACAGAAATCAGAAGTTTCCAGACATGCGAAGCTGCAAACAAGGGAGCAAATGTGAGGAAAGATGAGGGAAGAAGAAAACAAGAAACACCTTGGCACTGCAAATTCACTAGCAAAGTAAACCATTAGAGAGAAAAAAATACTCCCTTTGGTCTTACATACAAGTAACACTTCGTGTTTGTCTAAATTTAATGCACCCCCCCCTTTCTAATTTTTTTAAGGTACAAAGGCTAGCCTAATATACATACATGCATGCATACACATATAAAGTGCAATAAATTAATTCCATCCCTCATCTCTTTCTCCAGTACATTCTCTCTCTTGCTTATCATCTTAATAAATAAGGATATATTTGGAAAAAAATTGCATCTCTTGTACATTTATTACTTTTAACTAATCGGTTAAAGAGTAAATTTGTCCCGAAATTCACTAAGAATCAATGTTGTCCGGAAAGATTTTTTTAGGTTCAATGTTACCCCGGAAGTTTCAAAACATAGTAATGTTACCCCATATCGTTAAAAAACTAACATTAACAGTTAACTTTTTAATAGTAAGGGGCAATATTGCTACATTTTCACACTTCTGAAGCAATATTGAACATAAAAAAACTTTAGAGGTAATATTGCTCCTCGACAAAAACTTCCAAGAAAATTTGCACCTAACTCTTTCAACTAATTTCAACCAACATTTTGGTCTTCGTGATTTAGAGGGTGAGCTTTGGAGCAACAGTAAAGGTTGCTATCATGTGACTAAGAGGTCAGGGGTTCAAATCTTAGAAATAGCCTCTCTACTTGAAGGGGCAAAGTTGCATACATCTGACCCTCTCCAAACCCCACTTGTTGAGAGCCTTGTGCATTGGCCCGCCCTTTTTTCGGTCTACGTGATTTGGTTAGTTGTTACTTTACACATAGGATTACAGTGAGTACCTTGTTAACTTTCACTAGGTTGCCTATGATATGTAAGCTGTAAATAAATGAATAATTAGAAGAATTAGGGTGAGTAGTAAGTTAGTTAGGAAGTTAGAGTTAGTTAATTAGTTAAGATTAGTTAGTTAGTTAGCTCTTAGAAACTAGTTGTTGGGAAATTATCTACTGTCTAAGGCTATATATATGAATACTTAGACTAATTGTATCGTGTTTTGATTGTGTATGAATGAATATCAGTGCAGCAATATTCTTCTTTCCCAACTCCTCTGTTCCTCTCGTCCCTCACATTCTCTTCCCAATTCCTCTAATCTTCTACACTAATCCTATCAGCCTACAATAGTTTGTCATAATATTAATCTTGTAAGAAAAGAACTTAAGTGACAATGAAGCTCACCAGTTCAGTTTGAGCCTTGAGCTAATAATAATGGGGTTAGCGCCAGTACTGAGCCCAACGATGAATGGTCTCAACCATCTGAGGAAACAATGCACTAACACTCTCATTGATAAGATCCTGGAAAAAGTGTATGCTAGCTTCATCGTCCAAGTCTAACCGAAACTTCTCCTGAAGCTGTACAGACAAAAAAAAAAAGTCTAAATACTGTGACAAACCAAAAGGCATGTTTTGACTGAGTGATGTTTGAGCAGGAATGAGCTTTACCTTCAGAATTCCTTTTTCGGGATCAGAAGCAATGTCAGGAATATTGGAACCCGCCATTAAATAGAACAAGTTCAAAATTAGGTTACTAGATTTGCGAAGGATGTTGTATGCTTCACAACAATAGGACTTGAACCTTGTATAATATTGGCTGCAGGGAGAGAAAGTAATCAGCAATATAAATTTCAAGACGCCAAAAACACGATGCAATCACCATCTTGAATCTGAAATGAAAAATCCTAATGTGAGCTTTACCTCTCAGCTCCCCCCATAGCCTCAACCATTTCCTTGCAAAGCTTCATTGGAGGCGGAAATGGCTTAGGATCTCGCCCAAGGATGAAGCCAAAATCGACATGGAAAAGCCGACCATCATCTCTAAGGAGGAGGTTGTCTAAATGCCTATAGATCAAAATAAACTCAAAAAATTCAACTTCAAATGAGAAAGCAAACAAATTTTAAAATTATATAGATTCAGTAAAATTAGAGAATCTACCCAATCCCATATTTGCAATTTGTTGAACAACATAAATGGCAATAACAATTGATACATAAAAGAGAGAAAATTGCATCTGAGGACAGACTCTGTAAATTATAGATCAAAGGACCAAATATTAGGAAGTTGTATAACTTAAAACTGAGTAGTAAATATGGTCATCGAAAAAATGGTTAATTAGCAAATCCGCCCTGAAAGTTTAAGCCTCAGTGCAATGTTTCCCTGAAAGTTTTTCTTGTCTCAATGTTACCCGAAAGTTTCAAAACATAGTAATATTGCTTTATTCCGTTAAAAAACTAGCGTTGACCGTCAAGAAATTGGCGTTTCTTAGCCTTGACCGTTAACTTTTTAACGGAAATGGGTATTATTGCTATGTTTTGAAACTTTTGGAGCAACATTGCTCCTTAGCAAAAATTTCTGAGGTAAATTTGCTACTTAAACCTTGAAAATAATTGCAGTTTTTAAGATTCTGTGCCCTAAAATTTACAAAATATAAGTGCTTAGATGTAATTTTCCTGAGCCGCCTGCAATTTCACCTAAACCTCTTTTAGGAAAGTTATAAAACTTTCTTAAAATCTGGCCATTGAAAATAATTTTATTTTTTAAGATTCTAAGCTTGACAAAATCTAAGTCCTTAGATGTAACTTTCCCTAAACCTCATCCTTCAAACCAATTACCCTCTCTCAAACAAAATTTCTTCATTTTAAAAATTCTCCAATAAATATTAATGGCAGTACACTCTAATTGTATATTGAACCCTTGTTACCCCAAAAAAACAAAAAATAGAAACACTGATGAGAAGTATTTAAAGGATTATGGTAAACCTAGATGGAAAATAATATGATTG
The DNA here is from genome assembly GCA_037074495.1 of Acacia confusa. Taxonomy (NCBI): domain Eukaryota; kingdom Viridiplantae; phylum Streptophyta; class Magnoliopsida; order Fabales; family Fabaceae; genus Acacia; species Acacia confusa. Next base: position 6,126,314 of record CM073513.1, on the reverse strand, counting down.
GACAAAAAATTAACAATCACCTGTCTCCAATCCCAAGTATATATGTGATAACAGAGTAGCCAGCACAGCTTTTAATAAATGTTTCAAGACAGGAAGCTGTAATGCCAAAAGGACCTTGGTCATCAGGATGAAACTTCTGCAAGTAGCTTATAATACTACGATGCTCTGACAGGATCTAGAATGAAACAATAACAATATAAGGTGGAGAACAGAACAAGTTAAGACAACAATAAAATCCAAGACACAGACATCATACAAGTATAATGATCGATCAAGATAGAATATAATTTCTAGTGATAGATATTGCATATGACTAGATATAAAATAAAAGAGCAACAAGTTCAAACAACCTGTGACAGAAAGATAAAGTAGCTTCGGTATGCTAGCACAAGAATTTAAAGAAGATCATACCTGTGCCAGTGAACGAGAAGGAATGAATTCCATCATGCCTTCATCTTGCCCAGTTGCAAGCACTTTGTATGGCGTTAAGAACAGATCAAGATTTTCTAACTTTAGCAATCGATCCATGAGTGAAACCATTTGAACAACCTAGAAAAAGAATGTTAAACTAAACTTATTTTTTTCTAAATATTCATCTTCACACACGTGGGAGAGAGTAAGAGTCAGTATATTTACCAACTGGTCCTGCCGCATATCATCTCCCTTTTTAAATATGATTTTACAAGTACCAGCATTTGCTGTTCTAAAGGTAAGTCGCAACGGATGCAATGCGCTCTTAAATATTGATGACTCTGATGGTATAATCCCAGTTATAAGGACATTTGGCGCCAAGGGTGAACGTATAGGCTAGAATCAAAATAACACCCCAATAATTGTTTGATAACATAACTTGAGGAACTGTATAAAATTCACTTGATATAATATCGATTAAATCAAGAGACGAAAATGACATATTTTTCTAGGTGACATATTCAACAATTCTAAAAAAGAATGAACAGAAAATTATAACAATAAAGAGCATCACGTTAAAGATATACCTCCTCAAAATAGGTAAGTTCACTAAGAATCCCAGTGAGTACTTCTCTAAGCTTTTCAATCTTCTTTTGGGTATTACCACGGGTACCCCTTACTTCTCTTGAGACTGTACACAACTGAGCAGTTAATTCTGTCTGACGCACCAAACTCTGCCACAATTTAAACCCATCCTCCTCTCCATGTGCGTCAGTAGCCGTCTATTCCAAAGACAATGTCATCAATGAACTCCAGAATGAATGAATTTTATCTCAGACAAGCATTTTTCATCACATTTAATAACTAAAAAAATTCACCAAGATCAACATGTTGCAAGAATATTAAAGAAAGGAAAGGTTATGTGATGCCTAATTGACTTTTTTTAATTCTATACAAATTAAACCATGGTGTATAATCAAATTAGGCAACTTAAGCACATCCTTATGCTGATTTCGTATAGCAATAACAACAAAGCTTTATCCCATTAGATGATTTCGTATTATTATTATTTACTTTTTTTAAGTAAAAGCATATCTGCTGGTATCTCCAAGCTCTACATTTTGAAAACAATTTATCAAAGAAAATTCACTTATTCAGGGAACCAAAAAAAAAAAAAAAATTAGATACATTATTTGAAACAACAAAAGATTTTACATAATCCTGGACCTCCAATGGCAGCATATTGGAACAGCAATGAAGCAGAAATGGCTTTAATATTAAGTCAAACTTGCAAATGAAGAGAGAAGGGGCAAGGGAACAAGACATCAAACAGCTTAACATGATAATAAGCACAATGGAATGCACTGAAACTTGGAAGTGCACATTGTTACAGCATATCCAAAAATATTAATAATTCATACAAGGTCACACCTTCAGCATATTCTCCTCCAGAATCTCATGTGTGCAATAAAACCGTTTGGCGTATGCAGGATCATAGACTTCAGCAGTTACGTACCAGCGAAGAAAGCTGGCAAATTCAATATTGCATGATGCTGTAGAAGTTTTAAAAAATGATCACTTCAGACAAGAGGCTATCAAATAAAAGAAACACTTGAGATTACTCTAAAGCCCTCAAGCGCATACCACGCTCAACAAGGAAATGACAAAGGCGAGATTTATCAGATCGCTCAAATCGAAGAGCCTGAACCAATTGAAGCAAGTAACACTGAAGCTCTTCATCATCAGCTCTTTCAAGAACACTAACTGCATAAGCACGGACCTGACAAGCAGTAATAGAGTCAGGCCCGATATCTGTTAACCAATAAAACAATATGTTGTAATGCATCCATACTAGCACCAAAAGAAGTGGGCACATTGGCATTTTGAGTTTAACAACCACTTGATAAGGTGACAGTGTTACATATCGAGGACTAGTGCTAAAGTAAGGCCCATGAATGGTTTGGCATATATTTCTAAAGTGAAAACCCTTTGGGCTTGAAATGTGGACAAAGTACAAAATTATCTTACCGGTATAGAAATATAAAATTACAGGTAGCAAGAACAAAAGCCTTCATTCCTGATTGATTGTTTAAAGAAGCCTTGCTACTATGTCGTGACTCAAGAGCATGGATGAATTGATCTTACATGATAGACTAAAATCTCCTACACTCTAGGGTAGCTTCCAAATCCCTGTTCTATCAATCTTTCTAACATTTGTTCAGCCATCATTTATCTAGAAAAAGAGGCTTAACATCCTTGAAATTTGAATGGTTATCATCACCAAGTTAGATACCAAAAAAAAAAGGTAAACTATAGCCTGAGACCACAAGCCCCTGTGAAATAGATGAATCATTAGAAGCCCAAGCAAGAATAAACAAATTCAATTTTTTTTAAAGCAAAATCCTGTTGCCTCAAAAATTGTGTAGTCCAAAAGACCAATTATGGCTGTGAACAACCTCTGACGAGTGAAAATATCTTGAGTCATGTGCTATTGTGGAGATCCTATTTCCTTAGTAGCACACTTTTCAAAAACTACGCCACATAAATCTAAAATATACCTCAGATAACTGTCAACCCAACTGCCAGAGTCACACGCTATAGCAGCAATTTTTTTTCTAAAAATTATATTAAAATAGAAAGCCTGAGATAACTTTTAATTTAATTGCCAAAGTTCCAAAGCCTTGCTGTGGGCAAAATTCAGACTCCCCAGCTAAAGCTATCGTATTGCTATAGTTCATCATTTTGATTATCAGAATTAGAAATTTAAATACATATAGTGAACCAAAGAGAGGTAATAAGGGCGTAGCTACTAGAGCATATGTAAGGAGTCATTCTAAGTTTGTGATGGTAGCCCGTAAAATTTACTATTGCATACAGGTTAAATTTACTAGTCATTCAGGGAAAATGCAGGTTAACATTTACAACAGTATTTTAAACGAGAGGTAATTTGGACATGCCAATCATAGCATAAGGACTAATTCTAGGTTTGGGATGGTATTCCTTAAAATTTACCATTACACCATGAGAGACAAAAGGCCACTTAATATTTTAACAACGTTTAGGAAAGAAAACATAGCTCAGTACTAAAATACACATCCAAATTACCTCTTCACTTTCAAAAACAGGGGATAAGAGTTCCAGCGCATCACATACATCAATCATTTCCCATTTTCCCGTCAGTTCCAGAGCTTGTTTTGCTTCCTGTAGTCAAATGAATATTACAAAATAATAACGTTATCACTTTCTTATTGGCACTAAGAAATAAAGATAAAAAAGGAGAACAAGAGATAACTAGGCAAACATTGAAGTAACACAAATCAATCAAAAGATAAATTCAAAGCATGTGGTTTGTTGGATGTTAAACTTTCAGCCAAATTTAGATAATTACAGTGCAGTTATATGTAAATAAAAGAGAAACTGGAAAACAGTTAATATATGAATGGCAACAAAAAGCATCATAAGCCTCAAACATGTCCAATATCCAGTACTAACCCAAGTTCATCTTTCCAAATCCATGTAAATGACCATAGTCATGCTTCTATATAAACATCAGTGGTTCTCACATTCTCCAAAAGCAACATGCTATAAATCGTTTGGATAATATTTGACTCCTGCAGAAGGGTGCCTTAGACTTCCAATTCTTAATGAAGAAATAGAGTAGTACACCTTCTGCTTTGCTAATTACAAAACTAACCATCTATATTTTAATAAAAACCGAGGTAGTATGAGATTCCTAGACCCATAGCAGTATGATCTACTCTATGGGCTACTTAAATTGGTTGATTCTCTTCCCTTATTGGTTAGTTTTTGAGGGAGGCTTCCACACCACACTTCAGTGCCCATCATATTTACAATTTAATCTTTTGACATTGAAAAACTTAAGCTGGATAGTGGGTGCATTGTTTTCAAGTTACTGTAACTAGTCATGATAAAATAATTCACCCAAATAACATCTATTGCTTAAATTCTAAGATTATATTAGGCTGACCTGGACATCACTCCATTCCACACAACGAAGGAACTTCGTAAGAGCCTTCTTTTCAGACATCAAAGAGAAACGAAATTTCCACAAGAGTTGCCTCTCATCTCCACTCAATGTTCTTGTTGGAGGGTATTTTAGTATTCTCTGTATGGACCTTAGCATTAAGGAGAAAGAAAATTAGGGAAACATTCAGACAATGCAGCTATATGCCAGAAATATTGAACAAGTATAATAGTGAGAAAGGGAGGGAAAAAATTGCTCAAATTATATCCAAAAGAGAAAAACAAATAGTGATAAAAAGATTCAGCACATATGAGCTACACAAATTACGTTGATCCCATCACTTCCTTCCCATTTTTTCCATTGTAACAAAGACATATGACCCCCCCCCCCCCCCAATATGCTTTCTTTCACTGGCATTTTGAGAGGCAAATAAATGTTCAATTGTCCAACAGAATATGACTCCAAGTACTTTGAACAACATTGACCAAGGGCTCTTGGCAGCAGTTATGTAATGACATTTCTCTTACCTCAAAGAATTACTCCCTCCGATCCTAAATATAAGACATAGTTGATTTTCTTTATAACGATTAAGAAAGCTAAATAAATTACTTACTCATATCATATGTTGTGTATCTTTAGATTATATTTCATTTTATAAGTTAAGTAAAATAATTTGGAGAAAAAATGACAAATATAAATACTTTAAAGTAATTTAATTAGCTTCCTTAATCTTATATTTAGGACCAGAGGGAGTATCATCTTTGGGATTTTGGGGAAAAAAATAAAACTCCCAAGATATACTTTGATCATATTTTACTACAAGCATAATGTTCAGCAACAAAACATCCCTAGTTAACTCCAAAAGCATTTATTTATAACACACATATGGCGAAAAAACGAATGATAGTGAAACCTCATGAACATTTTAATTTATTTTTCTCCCTCATTTGATAAACATTGCATCCAGATGAGAATATGTAGATCTATGGACTAATAATGTCTGAATCTGAATCTCAAAAATCATTGACAAATCCATATCCTTTTCCATGCTCAAATGTAGAAGAAGCATTATAGGTCCTACATAACGAACTCATCAATCAGAGGAATTGACATCACAATGAGAATGAAGTTATAGTTTGCACATGATAAATTATAAAGCACTCAACCTAGAGCTAAGAATCCTATTTAAAGAAAAAAAGCAACATATCTGGTCATAGTTGCCCTCATTACATCAGATGCAAAAGTTAAATCTTACTTCCTCTCATTCGAGCTGGGCTTCAGATCTCTATCAATGACACCACGAGTCAAGCTCCTTGCCAGCTTCAATTGCTTGTGCTCAGAGGGATTTATCTTTCCCATTTCTGGGTCCCAGACAATCACAATATCATTGGTTGAAGCTATAGGGGATGGCAATATAAAATTTGCTCCCGTTTCCTACATTTAAATACAGAGTTACTACTTGTGAAGAATCTGAATCAAAAATCAAAATGTACTGTCTCCTTTTTCTTTTTCTTTTTTTGGGTTGGGGGGGCGTGTTGCTTTGTCACACCCATACCTAGGCACCAGTGTGTAAAATATCCCAGTAACTTAAAAGCAAATTACTCAAACACCAGTACACCAACACAAGAAATTGAAGAAAATGAGACAGAATGATACCTGAAAAACAACCCGATGCTCAAAACTGCAGAAATCCACAACCAAGTACAAATGAGAACTTCCATTTTGTAAGCTTTCACGTTTCTTAATTTTCTCCGTACTTCTGAACGTGAGGCGGTCCAGCCAGTCAACAGGGTGTATCTGACCTCTCTCATACTTGTTTACCAGCTTCTCCAAACGCTCCAACTCCCCACGCTCATGCCTAGGGACCTATAGAAGACCAGAGAAAAAAATAAGTAAAGAAAATGAAATATGACATCTAAATAAACTGAGAACTGCTTATTTTAAACCTTTCCAGGAGTGCTAGTAGGACATGTTCCATCTGCCTCTCTTCCTGGCCAAAGTCTAAGCTTTTGCTTCCCAGTTTTAAGTTGCTTTTTATTGTTAAAGAGAAGAATTGTAGCTCCTCCAATCAACCCTTCATCTGCCCCATGTGAAACATCCCAGACCTGTTGATGCAAAATTATTACCCAAGTTCATGCCTGACAATTTTGAAGTAAATTTTGAACATATTTTATCGCATGAGTGAATAACTTTAACTATTTAAAAAGTAAGCAATAATTTGGACACCAGAAAGTAGGTGAAGCCAACAAAAGTACAGGAAACTATCATTATTAAAAATATAAGGTATCAGTGAAAATGGAAATGAAATCTAAAATAATCACTAAAAAATATCAATTCTTCTGGTACAGATTTTCTATTTGATTTTTGCAATTTACTTTTCACACTTAAAAACTATTTTTAAGGATTAGCAATTGTTAAGGTCTTAAGCAAGCTCTCAGGGGTCCACTTGATTACAGTTTAGTTTGATTTAGGACAAATATAAATCTATGAAGTATCAGGATTGCGTGTCAGAATTTTAATCACAATATTGCTCTCCTATATGAACACGGTATCCATCCTTTGCATTTTTAAAAATGTTGAAGGGCATGGCATATTCCCAAATGTACTGTCTCTCTCTCTCTCTCTCTCTCTCTCTCTCTCTCTCTCTCACACACACACACACACACACACACACAGATTTTATGTCTCCCCCTTCTTCCTATGGGAGGATGCAAGAAAAGACTCAACCAGACACCAGTTCTTGCCCCAATTCAAGGAGGGACACAAGAATACAATAGAAGTACTAATACTAGACAGTTACATAACCGAAGTTCAGCATAAAGGCTTGAAGACCAACAACAAATGTTATCCTACTAAGTGGAGTCGTTTACTTGGATTACACAACATCATTATACTCTTTCAACAGCAAATATTTGAATAAATTGTTAGCCATAAAACCCCATTCAATAACTTCATTGAGTACTCACAGTAAAAACAAAGTAAACATATAAATTGAAATTGAAAGCTTACAGTAAAAGCAAGCTGTGACTGAGCAGTTAAATCTCGGTATTTAGTTGTCAATGTGATGAGCTCATTCCAAAAATATGGTGGTCCTGTAGATTCCAACCTTCAGCAAATGATTTAAGTTTATTAAGTTCAATGGAAATAGTATAGAGTCAACATAAAACTGTCCTGTGGCTGTTAAGTATATATTAAAAAAAGATATCCAAAATAAGTATTCAATCAGATCGTCAACTCTACAGGATCTCAGGTCAAAAACCTGGACCACAACCTACTATCTGCCTTTCAGTTCCCCAGAGTCAATACTTATTGGCACAAAATATCTCAAATTTCAATTATATAGAAACCTTGTTCTTGTGGGAAGGCCAAACTGTGCACCATCGATGTACAACGCACATTCAACATATAATTCTGGCCTTCTATCCTCTTCTGGGGTACCATTCTCTGCACATAAATTTTTTTATAAAAGAAGAAATTTTAATAGAAATTTCTGCATGGGAAAATGAACATTAGCTATAAGCAGAAGAGGTATGCTTGAGAATAATTGAAAAAAACAAAACACTTTTGGAGCTTGGCGCATTGCCCTAGTGGCATGCTCCCAAATATGGGGGAGGTTGCAGGTTCAACCCCGTAGGACTGATTTAGAAATCAAAGAAAAACGTTTTTCCATACTGATAATGTAATTTAATATTCAATTATATCATTACCGTTACAGTCATTAGGTTCAAAAATTCATTGATTGGTTAGAGGAATGTCAATTTCAATGTTTATAGTGCCAAAATCCACACAACCACATCAACCAACAGATTATGACCAATAAGAGCTCAAACTGAACTTAAGATAGAGTTAGTCTAACACTTCTCTTTTGTGAAAAGAGAAATTGTGCATAAATACATGCAAACAAATACACAAATACCAGTACCTCCTACACTCGAAAGTTAGTTCTAAAATATCAATTCCCGCCAATCCACAAACAATCAACAATTAAAACGCGATAGAGTGCACGGCATTAAAATTCAATTGTCCAATGTTCATGATCAAAGAAATCCTTACAGTCCTCCAGTTTGGACTACGAAGTTATAAAAACTATAAATAGAACTAATCCAATCTCAACTATGGCATGACAGCAACACAGTAAAAATATAGACATGACAATTTAGAAGAGAAAATCTACCTGAATTGGAGGACTTTCGAGGGGGAAGATTGCCTTCAAGCCGCTCAACCCGAAAGGTTACTGGAAGATTGATATCGCATGACAAGAAGAAGCGAAATTCGTTGCCCGTCATGTGCACTACCTTCTTCTTCTCCTCCTGCTTGTAGGGTTTAGAAAGTGTGAATGATCATAGTCAGAGTTATGGAGAATTAGTGTCGTCAAAACAAAAGTTAAGAGAGACAGCAGATTCCGTATCTACGAGTTCTGTTTCAGACGACTACGCATCGGAGGGAAGAACCAGCCAAATTTACGGCCAAAATTTTTCGTTTTAATTTTTTTAAACTCACGCCTTTTAATTAATTATTTTGGATAAAGAAAATCAAATTCTCAAAAAATATAATAAAAAAAATAGGTAGTGTTATCATAAATATAATATTTTTATAGATGTCCATATATCTCTATTATCTCTGATATTTTATAATTATCTCTTATTGTCATCAAATTTGTAAAAGTTGATTCCAATGAAAATTCTTAAAAAGACAGTTGAATATTCAAATTCTAGATTGGATTATTAAATTCAAAAAATTTTAAATCAGATTATATATCCCAAAATAGGATTTTAGAATTCAATTACCTCTCATTTGATTTCAACACAGTAAATTATGGATAAATAATATAATCCTGAAGTTATATGTTGAATAAAATTCCAAACCCTATATTTTTATTTAAACAAAATTTGAAAATTTTTGAGCCAGATATTTCTATTTAACCTCCTTTATATTCATAAAATAATAATACCAAACGGTTATAATGTATAATATAATCTAATAATTAATGATATCTATAAGCATAACAGGGGAAAAGAAAAGTTGTGACGAAGTCGGTTTAGGTTAAACGGGAAGAGTTATAACAGAGGTTGTTTATATTTTTTTTCATTAAAAGGACCAAATCAAAGAGTTTATGGCAAACCAAAATCGGCTGGTTTGATTCGTTTACAAGTCTCCAATCTGCATAAGAATGATCGAAGAAGGAGAAATTAAACGATGGGTAATAATATAAAATTATTGAATTTTAAAATATTATTTTAAGACATATAACTTACGTATAATCGGTTCAATTTAAGAACCCAATTTAAAATTTGAATAATTCAATGTCTTTTAATTTGTTAAAGATATTTCTTTGATTTAATTGAGATTGTATAATTATGCTAACAAAGAAAGGGCATGCATTATGTACTATACACACTTTGAACCATGAAAGGCTTTTTGGGAGGCCCTAAAAAGCATAATTTTAAGTATTTTTCTATAAACCAAGACAAAATTTTTATTATATACTTACCTTATAAAGTGTAAAAACACTTTTAAAAAACTAAAACAAACAAACACAAATAAGAATTATAGTCTCTTGATCTTATATTCTCTCTCTATTTTATTTATAATACGTTATCAATACAAGAGTCTACCGAATTAGTTTAGAGTTTAAGGCATATAGTTTATTTATGAGTGAAACCTTGGTAGCTGTTTAATGTAATTGTTTATCCCCTTCTTCTTGATGGATCCCATGTGTGCTCTAAGTTTGACCGGAAGTTCTCTGTGTGGTCTGTTTTTTTTTCATGACAGCACGCATTTGGGGGGGCCCTTGTCCCAAGGAAGTTCCGTCTCTGGCTTGCACTAAAAAGTTATTTTAAGGTGCTAAGTCTCCTAAAAATATTTTAAGGTAATAATATTTTGTTTTTTGTTTTTTTTAAGAAAAAGTGTTCCCCTTGTTTTGCTGGCCCAAAATTATGTACTTTTGAAGAAGAAGATGGGAGCACGAGAAAAGAAAAGAAGCCAAATCAATTTATTTTACCCTTTTAAATTGTGATTTTGTAGCTCTTTAAGCCTTTTAATTATAACAAATAAAATGATAACAACATAAGTTATCAATAATTTATTTTCTTATAAATTTTATGTAGATAGTATAGATATTGATTCATCAAAGAAAAATACTTAAATACATTTTACATATCATGCCAAATTTATATATGTAACATGAATATGCTTCTTCTTTTTCTTTTAAACTAAGAATTATATCTTCAAACAATAACTTGAGGACAAGATCAATTGTATAACTTGGGGAAATGACTACTTATGAGGATTGTTAAAAAATGATGGATAAATTAAATTAAATTAGAAACCAAAAAAGGATAATGAAATCAAGGTCTCCTATGAAACTTGGAAAAATCAGGAGCTCTACGTTGCATGAATGCCGTCTTTCCCTCGTTAGCTTCCTCAGTGCCATAAAATATGAGCGTTGCATTTCCACCAAGCTCCTGCAATTTCACCTCAACACAAATCAAACATTAACCAAAATCCTAAAAATTAAACGCATATCCTACCAAGCTTCCTATAATTTGGTGTTAATCCATGTGAGCAATGGTGAAGAGAAGCCCCTCAACTTTCAAGTTTTTGGGTGCAATATGTTTTTCATTTCTGTCACAGAGAGAGGGGCTTGAAAGTTGGAATCTTGAATCACAATAAATATACCTGAAGTCCAGCATGGCCATCATCCACTGCATTAAGAGTTGATTTGAGAACTCGGATCGCAGTTGGGCTGTTTCTCAGAATCTCTCGACACCATTTTATTGTCTCTTTCTCCAACTTCTCTAGCTGTATACCAGATTCAAACATTACACATTCAATTGCGAGTTCCAGAGAGCAATCTGCATTATATTGCGGCGCCAAAAACTCATTAAACCAGAACATTTAACTTACAGGTACAACAGTGTTTACAAGTCCCATTTTATCTGCTTCTTCAGCAGTATAAAACCTCGTCAGAAACCACATCTCACGTGCTTTTTTGGGCCCCACCTGTAAAAAGATTCAATTTTTCATGAATCTTACTGTCTATGAACATTATAGTTGGTAAATATTTAGTATTTGATGCATATACCAGCCGTGACATGATGGAACTTCCATAACCAGCATCAAAGCTTCCTACCTGCCTTGTGCACAGAAACATAAAAACACCATAAGCTTAGGAAGTTGATTCTCTATTAACAGCAACAAATTTCTGTAATCTCATTATAATAGACCATATCCTCTTACCCACATGTTTTGTATACGATTGAAGTTGGAGCTATCTATCATAAGAATTAGCTTAGCTACTTAATTAGGACTCCTTACAAGCTATTGTATTTTTTTCCTTTCTTTTAGATGTCGGGCTTTCCTAAAGTGGATGCTTGATCACTTCTAGATATGATAAAGACTATGTTCTAAAAGAAGAGGGAAATGATACAAAGCACCTTAGGACCAGTTTGGCCAAATATAGCATTATCTGCTGCAATAGTTAGATCACAGACCATATGTAATATATGTCCTCCTCCAACAGCATAACCTGCCACCTGTTTTTTAATGTCAGGAGAATATTATAGATCTAAAAAGAATTACAAGGAAATGCAAAGGTAGAAATCATTTTGTTAGCATGAGAGATGTCAACCATAGCAATAACTGGTTTTGGAAGACGACGGATCTGCACCTGCAAGAGCAGAAAGAATAAAGAAGAAGAATAAGGAAGGGCTAAAATGATTTTTTTTATGTGACATCATAATCAATAGAGTAATACATCCAGCAATCAACTAATGTACCTGCAAATCTAACACATTAAGGCGGCTAATGCTTTCAAAATCAGAATAACCGTCTTTGGTTCTCAAATCCTGGTCACCTCCACTACAGAATGCCTTGGTTCCCTATAATAATATACCATCAAGAAAAAAGGGCCACAATAGTCTGAATATACAAGTAGTGAATCACATGAACAGGAACTTGAAGTTAATCAGCTTTGTCGATGGAAGGTACATAGACAAGATCATCAACAGGAGGTAGATGGGAAACTTATAGGAGATAACTGATATAACATCATTTTGATCCCATCATACTTATAATACTGCTAAAGATATCTAATGTCTTCAATAAACTAGTCCTCAGTTTGGCTTTTTGCAGATAACATGATACGATAGCCAAATGTTGTTGGTAATTAAGGGTGAGTATTTTAAAAAGATCAAATTCATTGTTTATAGAGTTTTAACTTTTCTTTATCATCCATGAATCACTAAATTCAATTAGTCCAATAAATACAAAATACATAATTCACTTTCTAGAGACTTGCAAAGGAATGAACAGTTATCGGTATGATGTAGTTCATCTATTTACAACTGGGAGTTTCATATGAATTATTATGATTCATATGATAAATATAGTTCGTGAAACTAGAAGTCAGAGACATCATGGTTAGTTTGTAAATACATGTTACTTAGCACATTGATCTTCCTCATACATATGTGTGTCTGATGGGTACCTTCCCAGTGAGAATGATGACACCAACAGAGCTATCATCTCTGGCATCATTGAAAGCACGAATAAGCTCCTTAATGGTGTGGGGTCGGAAAGCATTCCTTCTCTCTGGCCTATTAATGGTGATCTGCAAGAATTGACGAGACACAATCAAAACGATGCCTCTACAACAATTAAAAAAATATAACTGCAAAATGGACTGAATTAGAATTATAGAACCCACCTTTGCTATGGCTTCTCCTTCAACCTTCTCGTATATAATGTCTGTATATTCCTTGCCAGATTCATCAGAAGCGATCTTCTTCCAAACAACCTCATGAGAGGGAACTTCACCATGAACCCTGTGGTAGCTATCTTTCGTGGAAGTGTTACACAACACCACCGCCCCATTTTGTAAAGACTGAAAAGGAACGAGATGGTTGGCTATCGAGGCCACCCTCCTCCTCATAGTGTCAAGGTCCTTCTCTGCCATTGGAACTCTGGCTCTAAGTCTCTAGCCCTACTTGATTTACGAGTTTTCACAGATGAAAATGAGAGCTCTTGACTATTTGGAGGTCTTTGAAAAATATGAATTGGGAAGGAAATGGAGATCCATTTGATTTTGGTATTAAACTAAAGAGACGTTGAAGATAGTAGGCAACATGGAATTTTGTTTCTTGTCTATGGGGATTTGGATAAGATAAGATGAGCTGAGCCTGTAACAACAAGGATAAAAAGTTGAAGTTAACTTCAGTTAGCTGGCAGTTAACAGCATCGAAGCGAAACGGTGCGTTTCACAGCCTTGCGTTTGAGACTTCGCGGTTCGCGCGTTGCCCCGCCGCGTTTTCAGAAGCTGCACTGCTCCTTTCCTTTACCGATCGCTCACTGCGGCGAAAGAAGTAATTGCCCGAATTGCAGAAGGAAACGCAGGAGGTTGGAAAGGAATGATATGTGAAACCTTGCTTTGTTCTCTTCGATGGAAGCTATCGGATTTCGAATGGTGGTTCGTGATGAATTTTGTTGACAAGGCACAAAATTGGTTATTTTTCATTGTTTGAGTATTCAATCATTTTCAGGCCCCTCAAGGACCTCACTCACTTGTTTATTAAATTCTTGATTCTTTAAATTGTGTAGGATCTATGTATTCAATCATTCAGGAATTCATGAATTTGCTTTGAGTGCCTCCACCATGATATTCGTTTTATTAAAACATGCACTTTCGAGCTCTGGAAGCTCAATGCCGACTGTGTGATCTCATCTCCTAAAATCTTGGAAGTTTAATTGCCCAGTAAATAGATGGCCAGCTCCTGCCTTAGGCTTTGAGAATGAAGTTAGTTCCTCTATATCTCTTTCTCAGAATCCCCCGGGGGTGGCGGGAAGTTCTTTCTTCCTTTCGATGATGTTTTTAGATTTTTTTTAACACTTATAGAAGCAGAAACCAATGCATTCATCAACAATGGCTAAATCCTGCATTCACTTACTACATGCACGTTAACCCAGATTTGTGTCTGGCTGGTGACATGGATTTTCTGGATCAAGTGCCCTATGTTCAGATTGTTACCTTCATGGTAAATCTCCCTGAAACAATGAAAGCTTGCTCATTCTGACGAATCCAACTTCTTCTGTTCCCTCCATTTTCCTTTTTCCCCATATGAGCAAAAGCACATCTAATGTTTTTTACTTTTAACTAAAACTTAACTGGGATAACCAGAGTAATAAAAGCATGCAAACTAGTTTTGGGGCCTAGCGCTGATATCATGAAGAGACATCTATCATTGCTTGTTCCACTTTCCCCTCCTTATCATGAAAGAGACAGAGAACACTTAAGTAATTAGTAGAATATAATCATGTCTGATGTCAGTTGTGTTTCTCCTTTATGTATGGCTGGATTTTCTGGTTGTCTAAGTTGTAAATTGTTCTGGAAATTGGGGTGTGTGTGTGTGTGAATTTTTTTCATGTAAGTCAGTATATGTCTAGATGATAATGATATTTTTATTGCACAAACTGATTCAAGCACGCGTATAGAATCTCACACTCAGGCAATATGCCATAGTTACAAGGCTGCCTTGCCCACTATTCTTGGCCTCTAGCTAAATGCAGGGCCATCAAACTATATCATAATTGTAAATCGTATTGCCCTTATGAAGAAAATTTTCCTATAGGATAGGACTTCTATAATATACATGCTTTACCTAACTGGCTAATGGTGTAAAGGAAATTTTTTATCTTGCTGCTATCAACACAATTCATGATCGATCTGAACCCGATTGCTGGATGGCTTCCCAATCTGTAGACATGCAATTGGTGGAGTTGTTGGAGTTCTTAATTCTCCAAAAGTCTGCCAGCAGAATGGATCATATAGGTGGTATTGTTCTTGAAGTGGTTTTAGCTCTATGGAGGTTAAAGTAACATCTGCACATGGCAGGCTATCACTACAGGCAAAATGCACGGGCTTGACTGTGTATGTTCCCCTTATTCTTTCGTAGTTGATTCCTTGAAGTGCCACTGCTGATGTCTGGTTTTTGCATATCCTTTTATCACAATAATATTGGTCTATCACAATTGGGAGTTGAACTTCAGAAACTAGTATGTTTGAGAAGAAGACGCCCTGTACAGATCCCGATCCACCCTGCAAAAAAATGCTATGTAATTTATCGGTGATCAAACATATTCACGAAGCTCTAGTCTTGGAGGGGATGGGAGTGCTTGGATTGGAAAGAATGAAAACTTCGCAAAAACTGATTGATCAATATCTAGCACTTATAAACACACCACAGAGATCAATTTTGTACCGCTTATAAAATCTGCATCTCTACATATTATTTCGTTGATTTTTCTCATTACCCTGGAGTTCTATGTGAAAAGAGACGGCAAGTTGTAAAATTGCTCAAATAGACTTTTTGTGAAGTTATTTTCACTCTAGAAGTTTCATAACCCGGCAATCCAATTTAGCAGGCCACCAATGCTTTTATATTAGTTAAGTTATTTCTTTCAACTGTTCACTTTGCAGAAAAAAGATTGTGCATAAGTCAATTTACTGCTTGTGGGTTGTGGACCAGTTGTTTTGTCTCGCATCTTATAACCTTCAATTATGTATAAGGGGTTGCATGGATTTTACCTGCCACGTTTTGATTCTGACACCATTCATTGTGTTGTGCATATTGACATCTCTGACAGTAATGTTTGAGACACAGGCTCTTGTGTTATCCTTCCCTAAACTTCCAATGCTGATTCCATGTCCTGGACCGCAGTTCACATTGTGCACATATACATTTGAGCATCCAGTTTGTATGGAAATACAGTCATCCCCTGCAAAACAGTTCAAATTCAAAGCTTCACTTACCCTCCTTGAACTAAATATGCCTATTGGTCTCTATTGTGTGCTTTTTTGTTATCTGTTTAGAACTTGGTTTAGCTTGTAATGGATTTTCTGATGTGCTATATATATCCAGTTGTCAGTTAGATTAATAAGTGGGGGCCTCCATTAGATAGTCGTCGGCTAGGAGGAACTAGAAGCGCTATGCAATTATTTTGTAGGCTAATACAGGACAAGGCTGGCATAAAAGACGCAGATAGGAAGAATCCCTGTCTGCAATTATTCAATTTAGCATTGGATAATGCAGTGAGGATTTTGGACTTGAATCGGGCCATATATAGTTATGGTTGTGATATGTCATATGTGAAGTACTGGGAGGTTGTTAGCTGCCACGTGTCCAACTTCTTTGTGCAATGGATAAGTTAGATAAGGCCATGTTCTTATAGAGCTATCTAAACCAACCATCTGTAAGCTATGTTTTTCCGTTTCCTGTTGTTGTCTCTATGGACCACACTACCACCAAAAGTATCGTATATTTTTTAAAAAATAAACATGAAGTTGTGCAGTTACTGATCAGTAATTAAAGTATTACCACAAGCTAATTTGCTGCTGTGAATCAAAACATCTTTGGAATTCTGAAGGTGAATTCCATCTGTATTGGGACTGTCACCAGGAGATGAAATGCTCACATCATGGACCAGGACGCCATTGCAATTATCAAACTTGAGGTGACACTGTTGGCTATTTTGAATTGTTATGCCTGTGACTGTTGGATTAAAACTGCCATAAAACCGTAGTGCCTGTGCAAAAACAATTAAATCATCATGTTAACAATATTTGCTAGACATGAATCCCACTAGTTTTTTTAAACTTTCATAATATGGCCCTCACAGTTGGCTTGACGAATGGCATTTTCCCTCCCAGCTCACTTTGAACCTGTAAGTACAGTTTGCAGAAATGTGACCTGTCAGCTTCAGAGTAGGAGATATTGAATTTACTATGCATGTACTTGCAAAGCTAATGTTACTACCTCCGGTCGTAAATATAAGAGCTAGTTGACTATTTTTAGAGAGATTAAGGAAACTAATTAAATTACATTAAAGTATTTATATCTATAGCTTTTCTCCAAACTAATTTATTTAACTTATAAACTGATATATAATGTAATGATGCACAGTATATGTCATGATTAAGTAGTTTATTTATCTTCCTTAATCACTCCAAAAAAAGTCAATTGGCTCTAATATTAAAGATTATTATTAATTACCAGTATTGGTGGAGGGCTCTTCACTGAGTTGTTTATTGGGACTATGAGCTTTTCTTCATCATCAATGGGATTATCAAATGGTTGGTCTTGCCACCAGACTGAGCCTCTTCCATCAATGACTCCCTTTCCTTGAATGGTAATTCCAACCAGCTTTGTGAAATCCAACCACTGCAACAATCCTCTCCCCCACGCCTGGGGATTTGTTGGGGCAATAATTGTTCCATCAAGCTGACAAAAAAATCTCATCATATATTAGCCTCACAAACTAAGAAAGTGTCGGTGGCTAGCTACAGTAGTAGTATGCATCAGCACATGTAAGTAACTGTACTGTGCAAGTAAATCTAAAAAAGTATCGTCCAGCTTCATCAACTGAAATGAAAGTTATCTAACAAGTGGCACTGACACTTGACACTGTTGCATGATGAACTAGTTATTTTGTCTTTTAACAGATTGAAATTAATCAAGAATCTCTTGGTGAGTATCTTAAGAAGAGGAAGAGGAGGAGGAGGAGGTGGTATTAACTAAGAAATTTTCTGAATGTTGCGATATGACAGACGCATAGTTTGTTGTTGCTCTTGTGGTTGTTGTCGTCTGATAAATCATAATTTCAAGCATTTATCTTTTCACATGAATGTTGGTCCTGTACAACTGTTTACTCTTTACTATGCCTGTGCCCTTTCCGTTGTAGGTCACTCGTGTTACCTGAAAAACTATGTTGGGTTTGCAGTATGGACCAGAGAAGGAAATGGGTCCCACGAAGAAGACATAATCTGCTGGGATGAGCATGGTTGATGCTTGTACCTTGCATGCAGCTGCCCATGCAGCTTCAAATGCCTGCGTTGCATCCAAGATAATATTTACAATTACAGTAAGTAAACCATAATATATGATATATAAGCAATGAACCTTTCTTTTCTTTTTCTTTTTTTGGGGTTTTGTTTTGTTTTGTTTCTTTGGACCAACCTAAGCAATGAGGTTAGGTGTTAGTATGTGTGCCTTTTTGAGTTTTGAAACTTAACCCGCAACTCCAGTAACTAGAATCAATTTCTTAGTGGGCCTTCCCTCTCGTTTGGTTGTTCTGTGTCTTCTTCTTCTCCTAATCATGTGTTTCTAACTGCTCAACTTTTGTCTATAAATTGAATTGAAAAAGGTCATATCTTTATTGTACGAAGATTATATATGATGATAAAAAGTGAGTTGTATTATTTTCGACTCATGAAAAGGTGGGGAGCTATAAATTTTATATTGACTAATATTCCCAGGAAATTTTCATTTATAACTGTTATTAACTCCATTGTCAGTTTGTCACACACTGAACATGAAAAAAGGACAGAAAATATTTACTCTGCGTTCAATCGCCTGGTGGCATATATTATCCTAACAACTGCTACCAAATTTGTACGGCGAAGGAACCCCTAATTAGAGGTTAGAAAAGGAAAAAAGATTCCGTTTTTCTGACTTGGGACGCCCTGGGTCCAATGTCATCTTTGACTAAATTAATAATTTATTTTTTAATTTAAGCATATTTAATTTTCATGTTAAAAAATTAGTGAATATATGTGTTAAATTGTTAAAAAATTTTAATACTCAAGCTAAGGTAAGCTATGCTTGAAATTTCAACTTCCCTGAATCCTAATGCCAAATGCTGAATAGCGTATGTACATTCTAAGCGTAAAAAATGTGAGATCTTCTCCTTTATTTCTCATGCAATTTCCCCTGAATTCCATTGTACAAACAGAGGATTCCCCTGAATTCTCATTGGCCACAGAATTCAGAGATAGTATGAAAAATCTTATTAGTCAGTGATGTGTTAACTTGTCAGCAATTTCTAAGTCTAAAATGGGAATGAAAGAACTTACCTTTGTATCATCAGTTTTTCCATCGCCCTTAGCTCCAAAATCTAGGACATTGAAGGTGGAAGAATGACCCACATTGTAACCTTTTGGTGGTGAAGCTGAAGGAGTACCTTTCTTTGGCTTTGGAATTGGTGGTTGTGGTGGTGGTAGTGATGGAGTAATTTTATAACGTGGAGGAGAATTTGGTTTAGAATGTGATCCTCCTCCTCCTCCATGGTGGTTGTAGTGTTTATTGCCATGGCTCTTTCCTTTCTTCTTGTACTGATAAGCTGACACGTCTCTGTTTTGCCTCCAATGCTTGCCTCTTCTTGCAATGCAGGCTTCAAAATTGGAAGACCACACTAGAAATGCAACCAAAACTATAAATGTGAGGCTTCTGAAGCTAAATTCTCTCATTTTTACTGGTTATATGGGCATGTGGGTAGAGAGAAGAAAAAGAAACGCAGAGAGAGGGAAGGGGGAAGAGAGAGAGAAGGAGAAGGAGAAAAACAGAGAGCTTCTTGTTTGCATTGCCAAAAACAAACTTCTGACATTTATATTTATATAAGGAGTTTTGGACTTGAAACTTGAGAGCCTAATATAACTGTGAAGGCAGACAAAAGCTATAAATTATTCTTGATAATGGAAGGTATTAATGCTTCATTCTCCTTTTACTTTATTAAATCTCTTTTCAGTGATCAGTCTGTTTTGCTTTATGTGAATTCTGGTTAGAAATTAGGACTGCTTTTTCGCCACATAATCCAAAAGGTCTTGATAATGCACACCAACATTTCTTCAAGAGCTAGCATGTTTTAGTGTGTTACATAATGGACTCTGACATAGATGCTTAAACACGGTACAAGACAAAATGCAGAACAAGGAGTGTAAGAATTAATTGTACATTGTAAATTTTAATGTAACTAAAGCTTTTTTTTTTTTTTAAACTTTTGAGTCAATCATTGTAGGTGGTGAGAGTAAATTATTTTAGTAATTAGGGATACAGTTGTGTGTGTGTGTGTGCGTGTGTGTGTGTGTGTGTAAAGAGGAAATGAGCGTGCATTAAGTTGGTAATAAACAAGATTTGATGGAAAGGCTAAAATGATGCACGTGAGTGGGTCTAAGAGATGTCAAGAGAGCACTGATCATAACAACTCTTTATTATCACATGCAGCCTTCACGGGCCAATACTTTTTTATGTTGCTTTGTCTTCTTAACCCACTCCCCTTCTTTAGATCACTTAGATGATTCAGTCATATATATATATATATATATATATATATATTAGAGATAGAGAGGGGGTACGCTTCCTTTCTTCACAATTTCCCCCACTCTAGATTAGATTTTGTGAAGATATGTACTTTAATAAAATAAGGAGAAAGCTGCCAATAACCCTGTAATTCAGTGATTTGTAATTTTAAGTAAAAGGTTATGAGTTTGATCTCCCTTATAACCTTAAAAAAAAAAAAAAAATTAGCGTTTGGGGATTTAACCTTAATCTTTGACATGTGGGAATGAGTGTCTCTGCTCTAGTCGATTTCCTTCAATTTCAGGTTTCGTGTTTCTTTTGTGGTTTACTCTTTTGCTTCTTCTTCTTCTTCTCTCTCTTTTTTTTTTTTTTTCAAATAGTGCATACATGCTTGCTAGTGACTAAGAAGGAGAATTTTGATGGTAGAAAGAAAAAGTGCATTAAATTAACAAAATGGAAGCTGAAAGATTACAAGAGTACCATCTGAGTAAACAGTTGCATATAGAATCATTTGAAAGGAAAGGTTTGTGAGTGGAAAATCAAAACCTCCATACACCCACAGATTTGAAGAATGGATTGGGTATGTATGTATGTATCTTTTTTTTTTTCCGTGCCTTCCAAATAGAAACAAAAGCAAAAGTACCACATTTTTTTGTTTTATGGCTGAACTGAACTAGTGGACAATTTCACAAGGGATAAAAGTGTCACAGAAACCAAACAAATGAAGCAAGAAAGTTTGCTCCATTATGCACAAGAAGCTTCAGAGTTTGGATTTTGTTAATGATTATGAAATCGTTTCTATTTGATGGATCGAATATATAATTGCCCATACCCTTGATTTTGATCCACAATTGCATATACAAATGAAAAAACAAACTTCTTTGGTGGTTTATTTGTTCCAACTCAATGTTGATCAATCACTGGTTCAAACGACGCTATCAAATGAAATCCCTTCAAAGATTTTCAGTATGATTCTTGTTGACACCTTTTTGTTGGTTAATTATTTTATAAAGTTGAAATGACTTTTATTGAATTTATTAATATTAATAATATTATTATTATTAATTGGTTGAAAATAATTGAATGGGGGTGGGGCATGAGGGTGAAGTATCATAATGCAATGTAATGATCAAAACATGGGTTTGTGTTAACATATGTTGATTGCATGAAGTTGCATGAATATATACATACAATTTTTTCACCATCATTACTTAGACGAGTGCTTGTTAATAAGGAACTAACATGCACACTTATGGGTATCTAACTCAGATTCAAGCATTGTTGGACAATTAGACTCCATTGAAAATAATTCTCTCTAGTGGTGGAATCGGGAAATATTTTTAGTCCAGACGAAAAAATAAACATATTAAACTATTTATTAAATAATATCATATAACATTAAAAATATAGTAATCGATAATTATACATCAAAATAAGATATAAGATGATATTAATATTTTTAGTAGGTATTTCAAATAAGGATTGTACTTTTTTCTCATAACCCAATAAGTAATGAACCAAACATTATTTTTATAGAAACGATAAGAGATTAGTTAGGGCTAAATTATTAGTCAAAATAAAATATTATATAATAAAAACATATAATAACAAATTTTAGAAGGTCGGGTCCCAGTTGCCCAGCAAGAGATTTTATCACTGACTCATCTTAAAATAATTTTTTTTGTATTTTACATAGATTCCAACTTGAAAATCCTGTGATACATGAAAGGACCCACTTTTACTTAGTTTGCCACGTTGGTTTGATTTCGATTTTTTTATTATAAGGCGTTTTTTCCACTATTTTACATAATTAATTAAAAATATTTAATTGAATTAAATTTATTAAATTCTAACCGCATCGATCTTTATTTTATAAAATAGAAAGTCCACAATTTGATATCCAATATAAGAGTACCTGCGAGAGAAAAAATAATTTTTTAAATGACTTATATTCAAATTCATGATTGACCTAAATATCCGCATAAAATTGATCAAAAAAATGCATCTAATAGTCCGTACTAATAATGTTTATTTAATTATTTACTATGTTGTTTTGTTTTGGCCTACGTGACTCCAATAATTTGCCTGAATCTTCAGTTCTTTTTTAAAAAATAAAAAATATATAAAAGAGAATTGTAGTTGCATGTGATTTTGTTGGCTCGTATTTCAGTACGAAACGACCTTCTTAATTAGGTGTCCTCTTGCGTGTCATGTGCTCGTGAACTCTAACCCTCCTCGTGAACTCCATTCAGTCATGCACCTTCTTCTTATTACTTTTATTTATTTATTTATTTATTTAAGACTAAAATATTCAAAAAGTCTGTCAAATTTCATTTTAGTCTCTTATGTTTATAAAGTATAATATTTAATCCTTTAATCTTAAGGCTGTTAGTTTTATCTAATAAAAAATATTGACTAATCAAACTTAATGCAATTCTAATCCTACTTGGCATATCTAATATTACCATATTAGTTGGCAGAAAAAAGAAAAAAAAAATCAACTTCTAAAAAAAACAGAGGGAATTGACCCTAGCCGGTCGCTCAATCTTGGACGTCCTTAGAGATCTTAAGGTCAAAAGAAAACAACAGCACTGCCATAGTCTCCGGTGGCCGTTGACTTTCAGGTGCCCTGATAATCTCTGATCGTCAATCTCAATATCGTCCCATTATATCATGGCCCCAACCTTCTGAGTGACCGACATTGTGAGACCCAGCGATTGTGTGTGTACAAATTTGTGTTTGTACAGATTCTGTCAAAACTTAACACACAACAACGTAAAAACACAGCAAGAAAGTGCTTTTTCTCGCGTTGGTTTTCTATCATCATTAAAACAAACAAAAAAAGGACATGTAGATGGACTCTGGTTAGAGCAGCACACGAAGAGAATCATTGAGGTCTAATCAAACATCTTACGAATGAAAACTATCCCAATTAACATTGCTGGGTTGGTTCTGTTGGGCTAAATATATATGATGGAAATTGCAGAATCAATTCGAGGTCTCGGGAATGGGAATAAGGTTCACAGGCTGATGGGTTTTCTCCAAAATTCAGCAGCACATCACAACAATGACGAGAGAGATCGAAGTGTAAAAGAGAGAAGCACGAGGAAGCTAGGTCGAAGCAGATACTTGAGTACGTACTCTGAGGATGCTGGAGATTTTTAAGGATGCCAGAGATTGGGCGGCTAGATTTTTGCCTCTATTTTTTATTTTAGAGGTTGATTGTTTTTCTTTTTCTGCCAACTAATGTTAGATATACTTACTAAGATTAACATGTCCATCTTAAATTGCAGAATTATCATTTAAGTTTGATGAGTTATAATTTTTTATTAGATATGACTAACAGTGTTAAGATTATAGGACTAAAAATACACTTAAATATGATATAAATATAAAAAGCTAAAAGTATATTTTAATCTTTATTTGAGGAAATTAAATATGTAATAACCCAATGTTACAAGTAAGATTACAAGGAGCTTTCATTCATGTTATTAGTCTAAAGAATCATTAAGTTATAATTATTTGCTTCTTCTAGTCCTTCTTTATATTCACTTTTATACTCTCTTTGGTAAAAATTAACACTGAGAAGCTTTTAACTAATTGATATACTACTCTAGTTAACTATAGCCTTTCAAATTATATATTATTTATGTTCATCATAGTTTAATAGTGTCCCAAATTTAAAAAAAAAATTATTAATTACACATCAATTAAGGATAATAGTAATTATGTTCTTGCGACCCGCAAGTCCTTTTTTTTTTTTTTTTGATAAGAAGGATGGCATACAGCCTATATTAAAGAGTAAAAATTACATACAATGGGAATTAAATCCCAAATTCTCAAGCTCCACCCAAGATCTCAACTGCAGAGGGCAAGCATTAAAAACATTAGAGGCAGATATCCCTAATTAACTTTGCCATGGCATCAACAATTCTTATTTGCTTCTCTAGGAATGGGTTTTAACACAACCTGCCAATCCCTTCCTAGCATCTCCCTAATCTTTAACATTAGCAAACTCGTACAATCTTGACTACCATCTAAAAATCCTCAAAATCACCTGATTAGCATCAGATTCCAGTTCCACTTTCTTGATCTGCACGCAAGTCCCAAGCCATTGATAGCCCTTCCAGAATTGCCTACTCTTTCGCTACTGTGGCCTGACAATCACCGATAATTTTAGTGAATCCAGCAACCTACCTGCCATTCCAATCTTAAAACTCCTCCACATCCAGCCTTAGAAGACAATACCGAGCTAGCTCCATCAACATTGCATTTAAGCCACCCTGCTGGTGGCTTCCTCCAACCCAGCCCGAGATCAATCGCAGAAGCAGGGGTATCAATTGTGGCCTCATACATGAGAGTATAATTAAACCACACCAGAGATATGACATCAAGTCCTTTGATTAAACATTTTCTACACTTTTCAAAGAAAGACACCATTCTAGCCAGCTTGTGCACCAGCTCGCAAGCTATGTGTTGCGGCCTGCAAGCCACTTTCACGGGCTGGAAAATCATCAACCCTAACCCGTATGTGAAGGTTTGCAGGCCAACTGCCGACCACCAATTTTTTTCCCTTTAAAATGAACATTCCCCCCATTTTATATATAGCTTTTTCCTTGTTTTTTCAGCTATGATGGAACTGTCTTGTGCACTACCTTTTAACGCATATAATATAACTTGTATATAACCCCACACCCTTCTCCCGTTTTTCCTATTTTTAATGCATGTTTTTCGTATTTTCTATTTGATTGGAACTACCTTATACACTAAATTTTAGGTTTCTAACACATATACTATAACTTGTAATACCCCACTGGTATATTGTCATTAGTGCACAGCTTAGTAGGCATACATCAAAGTATTTATACACAGTTTAGTAGGAAAAACAAAAATAATACAATATACTAATATAAAACTCTTGATTGTATTACAAGAATACCCACAGGGATTCGTACATATTACTTACAAACTCTAAACATAATTACAAAATTCCTCAACAAATATTCCGTAACCAATCGCACAACAGGTATGGCATCTCCATTTACCGACATCCATCACCTTGCCCTGGGAGCCTCGTCTAGTGTACTGTACATATCACAAGTAATAACAAAGGCTAAAGTCTCGAAGAATCCAATGGTAACAGTTAATCTCACATAATATGCTTGCACCATACTTGGTATGCAACCAACAAACAATTCATACAACATGTAGCACGAATTCATATCAACTGAATGCAACTTGGGTTCACGACCCACGTCATACGTAGTATGTGAGAGAAGAGTTACCACCTAGATGCTTTATCACTCCTCGCTTTAACTCCTAGCTTGTTGGTGCAATGTTGCAGCAAAGCTATGCTACAATGAAGTTATGTAGTTTATCCACCACTAATGTATGATGAAGCTTTTGCAATGCTACATCATTCTAGAAATCCTTAATAAGCCAAGTTGTTCCAAAATTTATCATAGTTTCAGTGCCAAAACTTAAACAAATCATATCTTATAATCTACTAACCCAAATGATACATATTATTTATCAAACTAAAGCTTAAGATGTCTACTATTATTTCTGGAAAGTATTATGCCCATCAGACATCATTTGGTTAGTAAAAACACGACACACACAGATTGCCTCTAGAAAACACAATATGGCAGCAATGTTTCTTTATCTTTAACCCTTGGGTTTTCATTTCAATCCTTCAAAATTCATGATCATAACCTACTCTAAGATGATTTTTCGCAAGGAATTCATTTAGAACCTCAAAAACAGCAAAATCAAATCCCTTCATACAAAAATAGGGCTTGGCCAAAAAAAAGGGGTTTTTGACCAACAATTCAATTTTCTCTACTATGCTTTTGAGATCAGTTTCTTACCTTTATCCCATATAAATTTTCATTCTAAACTCATTAGAAGCATCAAAACTATCAAAATCACAACCCTTCATGCACAAATAGTACTGACCGAAAAACAAGGTATATGAATAACTCATGAAAACCCCAAAATATTTGGCTTAAATAAGAGCTTATACATACCTCTACTCAATTCCATAGTCGGTTCTTGATTTTGGCATCACCTCCACCTTGTAGGCAGCACCAAACACCTCTAATCAAGAATCCAAAACCGTAGAAATGTTGCTCTCATCGAGAAGAACAAAATTAGAGAAGGTCTCGAGAGCTAGAAACGCTGAATCGAAGGTGAAATCGGCTCCGAACCATTTTTCTTTCCTTCCTCTCTGCCTTTCCCTCTCCCCATTTCAGTCTCATTCTTTCTTTTCTCTTGTTATGAACAACTCAAATGAATGAGAGAGTGGGGAAAGGAATAAATAAATATTCATAACACATGTGTCATACATATATGGCCCAGAACATGCCATATGACCCTTTTCAACAAATTAGAGAAAAACCTTGATGAATAAGCCAGAGGGATTAGCTTGGTCAACAAGTTAGACTAAGATTGCTACAACATAAAGATTGTTGTAACAAAACAATTGTTGTAGCAACGCTTGCAATTCTCATACCTCCTAAATTGGGTTTAGTCGTTTGTCTGAAATAGGCCTATCCTCAAGTCTCTGGATCCAAAATTCAAAATATTACATAACTTATAAGTCATCAATGTTTGGTTACAAAAATACAAAGTCTTCAAATTTACCAAACATAACATACTGAAGATAGAAACCAGTCCAATCACCAATGCCCATATACAACACCTGAGCACCATTAAAAAACCAGAACATAAACACCTTGAAAACATAGAAAACAAAAGCCATTTACTAGAAATGTCCAAAAGTCTAGTCATTATCAAAAAGAGTCTTTATAATATGCTTAAATCAACTGCTTCAAATTGGGCAAATTTGACAAAATAAAAACATCAACTCGTGGATTGAAGCAGCATCTGAAGCAACCAAAACATTAATAGTTTCCTCCTTTTACTCTGCCTCAGATCCATCTGCCACATCCCGCAAAATGAAAAAAAAGGTAGATTAATAGTTTATACTTTACTAAATTCCTCAATTACAAAATTAGCATGTACAAGGTAAATGGGCATATATTACCACTATTAAGAAAACTAAGCATCCAATTACGAGTAAAAATAAGAGCTTGAACATTCTCTGGAAGGAGACTACTTCGATACTTTGTGCAAACCCGTGAACAAATATTAAAAGTTGATTCACTACTAACAGTAGTAATTGGAATGCTAAGAATATTATAAGTCACCCTTTCAAGACATGGAAAATGAGGTGGGTTAGTTCTCCGATAATCCAAAACATTGAATTTTACACACAAGGTGGGATCAAGTGCTTGTTCTCCCAAATAGTTGTCCAATTAGGATTTAAACATTGTTGTGGTGTCTTTGCTCATGCTCTTAAGATAATCCTACATCATATAATGTTAAAAGTAGATATTAGTAAAATGCTAATCAAATCAAAATAACATTAAGGAAAGAAAATGAAGTATTCAAGAATTGGAAGCTTACAGCAAAACATAACAAGTAGTCGTCTTCGTCACTTTCGGAGGAAGAGTAAGAGGGATGAGTGGTTGTTGATGAGTATGTTTGCCATGAGGCATGGTAAGTAGAACTAGAAGAGGATCCAACAAGAGAGATGATGAAGATCCACATCATTATACTCATGAACACATATATATAGTATAACTTCCTCTTAATGTGTTCAACCTGGGCATCACAATTTATGCATGGGATCAAGTTTTGCATAACAAAACTTAATGACATTCAACTTCATCCCTGGATCAAGAACAATAGCAAGAGAAAGAATGTCACTATAATCAGTCCAATATTTATCAAACTTTTCAAGCATTCTCCCAGCCATATCTTGAATCACAGGATCATAATGGTCCACATAAGCTTTCAATATTAACTCAATTATTGATATTTGCATGAAATACATGCTATATGTAGGATGACAACTTGAGTTCTCTAAACTGTCACTGTGTATATCCAAGTGGCTAATTATTATTTTGAAGTTGTCATTGTCCACAATTTGAGTAAAGACAATGACAACTTGAGTATAGAGATTGGTAATTCAGGGAGTTCAGGTTATCTATCTCTGTACCAAAGTTATTAATTTCCTATGTTCAAGTTGTCAACGGTGCCTAATAAGAGTAGTTGCTAATTAAAATATTAAAGTTGTCATTCCCTATAATCAAATTGTCAGTGACACTTGATAGGGGTATTCCCCTCAAGCATCATTGACAAGTTAAATAGGCAATGCCAATTTCATAATAGCAATTAGTAACTTAGATAGACATAATGACAACTTAGGGAGCTCAAATTGTCAATAGAGTGTTCACGGGAAGGGACGAAAATGGAACAGGTCTATTCTATGTCCCATCTCGCAAAAGGTATGAGACAACAAAAGTGTTTCGTGTTCTATCACGTTTCCATTGGGACAAGGACTAGAACCATATGTCCCATATATATATATTGGAGGATATGGACCATCAGTTTTTCTCCTTTTCTAAACTTGTAAAAACTAAAATGTTTAAGTATAAGTTGGATGTTGAACCTAGATGATTGAAAATATATAATACAAATATGTAACCATCATCTTTCATCATTTTAGATCAAAACATAATAAAAGATAAGAAATAATTAAAAATCAAATTTAATAAGAGCGATGATAATTAATAAACATTTATAGTATTTTGTAAAGAATTAGGCAAGCAGGTGCAAGAGAGACTGAGAAAGAGCGAAGTGAATGAAGACAGTGACACCTCCACAAGTGACTATGAGGATTTTTGTAAATATTTATAACATTTTGTATTAAAGATATAACTAATATATGATAATATCTTTTTATATGACTAAAACCAATCTAAAAAAGATTATAAGATAATATCTTTTTAAAATAGATATTAGTTATATCTTTAATAAAAATATTAGATATTGTAGTAAAAAAATAATAGATATATTATACATATTAAACTAATAACAACATGATTCTGGAAAAAGATAAGACACCAAGATAGAACGAAGCCTGTCCTATGTCATGTCCCAATCTCGTAATAAATTTGTTGGATGATCAGGATGAGATGGAGGTGAACACCCCTAGTTATCAATCTCTACACCAAATACTCAAGTTGTCATCGGAAGTTTGGGGGCTGGCCGCCAACAGGTGGTGCCGGCTAGTGGTCAGTGAGGGAACTAGCTTTTTTTCTTAAAAAGAAAAAGAGGTATTTTAGTAAAACCACAACATTTTAAAAATCTCATATTCCTACCTCATGACCTATTTTTCCTTCCATTTCTTAACAAACCTTTTGAGGTGTTTCGTAGTTGAATAATAAAAAGGTTGGACTTGGCCTGGGGTGAAATCCTAAGGTCCTACGTACCATAGTGGTGGATCAAAGTCCACGTAGTTCGAGGATAAACCGTTTGGCCTAAGATAGCCAGAGGGGGTGGGGTGTGTGTTCTGTGTGAATTGAACAAGTAGGGTTTCTCTTTTTCTTGCGTACCTTGTGGCTGCATGTTGGTATTTATAGGGCGTACCTGAAGGCCTTGATCCGATATTCACTCTGCACGTGGCCCCACTTGCATCTGCACGTTTCACGGCGATTGGCAAGATAGTGGGTTAATGCCTTATCAGCCGTTTCCTTATCTTCATGGCTGGATTGCTGGCTTTGGGCCTAGCGGAGCCCAATTCGCCCGTCCGTAACAGATGCCCCCAAGCTCGGTATTTTAGGCCTCTGACATGCCGAGCTTAATTGGGTTAGAACTATCCTTGGTTGTATCTCGGATGAAATTTTTGACTCCTCGTTCTTTACTCATAACCCGGCTCGATTCCCTCTTATTCTTCGACTTACTTTGATTGCCTCCTGTTCACTCATATCCCGGTTCCATCACCGTGTTATGTCGAGTTACGTTTGTATGCCACATGTTTCCTCGATCGCCCTTAATTCGGAGCGCTATCTGGAACCGACTTGGAGATGCGCGTGCTCTTGCCCCTTGGCATGCGTAGCGTCATGTTGGTTTGTTTGACACGGGAACGCGTAGCGTCGTATTGGGACCAGTGCCACCCACTCCGCTGTAAGCCGTTCTCGGCTTTCGCGCTTCTTTAAATGCTCGCGACTTTCCGAGACTCATAATGGCCATCTACTTTAGGGCTTCGCCAACTATACCTGCCTTTTCGTGTTCCCCTGACGTCACGGGTCCCATCGTTTCGCATTCGCGCCTGTTGGGATCTTTCAAATCTGCCTCTTCAGATCACTTCTTTATAACTTGAATGTCGCGATGTTCTCCTTTTTTACGCTCTGAGTTTCCAGTTTTCAAAAGAAAATACTCACAACCCAGGCGTTCCAAATCCAAGTCTCGATCCTCTCTTTTACCCAGTTCTTTCTCATGTACATCTTCATCGTCAGTTTCTATTTCAAGTGTTTACTGTTTTTCCCTTCTGTGTTTTTTTTCCATAGTTAAGTGTGTTTCACGTCATTTGCATGTCTGGGTTCTTCTGATTTCAATCCTGGGATTCCATATACTAAACCTTGCATTTCTGGGTTTTCTTTGGAAGTTCTTGAGTATTTCATGGATAAAGACAAAGATATACCTGTAGACATATATGGTAGGCCTATTCTGGAAGAGGATTGGGAAGATATTAGGAACATGCCTGAGAAAATTGCTTTTTGGCTGTACGGTGCTCGTCGATCTTCTGCAACCATGGCTACAGATGTTCTTAGACCTTCTGGGAGTGGTGACAGTAGGAGAGGCCTTAGAGTTCCACCTCCCCCTCCGAAAGCTTCCCGACCTCCATTACCTCGGCCTCCCCTTCCCATGCTAGCCATTAGGCCTTCGTTTCCTGTTAGGGCGGTTCCTATTTTGGTCGTCCGGCCCTTGCATGTTAGCGAAGCCCGACCTAATCTGGTTAGCCCTTGTGAGACTTGTCAACACGAGGCTATCGCCTTCGTCAACCTTGGCCGGGAGGTGGTTGCCAAGACAATGCTTAGGAGTTGCACTCACGGATCTGTTCCCATCCTAACATCGAAGCGTGCGTTGCATCATA
Source organism: Acacia confusa (assembly GCA_037074495.1). NCBI lineage: Eukaryota > Viridiplantae > Streptophyta > Magnoliopsida > Fabales > Fabaceae > Acacia > Acacia confusa. Next base: position 6,094,786 of record CM073513.1, on the reverse strand, counting down.
CACCTTCTTCTCTAGGTAGATTTCTATCTAACTCGTCTTTGCTTTTGTATTTATATAGGTATAGATGGCCTCTTCTTCTCAAAGTAGTGAAAAGTCGGTTACTAAAGAGTCATGCTCTACCAATGCCGCTCATAGTGCCGAGAATAACCCGTGTCGTTTCATTATATGCCCTCAAGTGTCCCGAATACAAAACAAGATGACCTTTGAAGAGTTTAGGGGGCCCACCCTTAGAGATGGAGAGGGGTATACTGTTAGGTTACCTTTAGAGGGAGAGTCGGTAGCATCATGGCGTGGTAGAGATTCCCCTCATTTCTTCTTTATGTATCGAGATGTGGTTACTGTCCTAGGTGCTTCATTCCCTTTCTCGAACTTCACCACGAAGATTTTGAACCATTTGTATTCAGCCCCCACACAATTACACCCGAACAGTTGGGCTTATGTCCTCTATTTCGAGAATTTCTGCAAGGAACAAGAGATACCTTGTACCCTTCCATTGTTTTTCCACTTCTTTTCCCCAATAAACACCTATAAAACCAAAGAAGAGCCCCTAGAGTTTGAGTGGACCCATCTTCGGGGTATCCGTAACAAGAAATTGTTTAATCCGTTCACCGAATCATTCAAGGGCTTTAAGTCGGCCTATTTTAAAGTAGAGGCTATTCCTAGCCAGGTTCCGTGGTTCCTCTGTTTGAATGATCGGGGAGAGTTAGAGGAGAGATTCCCCCTTTATTGGACTCCCAACCATCACCACTTTGGAAATAGGGCCTTTAACTCGAAGGTGTTTAAGCTTTCCCCCGAAGAGGAGAAAGTTGAGGAGCCATTGAAAGACCTCGGCCAGGCGATGGGGCCTTTTGATGCCGGGATGTATTTATCTGTTCCTTTAAAGAAACAGAAAAGAAAAACAAGTATGCTGTGTCTGTAGCAATGTTTCCTATTGTCTTATTTTATCACGTTACTGATTGTTTTTTATTGTGCAGAGACAACCATGCCGCCAAAGTCTACAACTCCAGCAGTGCCGGCTTTCATGAGGAAATTCAGCGGAAAGCGGAAGGCAGCTGAGGCCGAGAAGATGGGCCCTGCCAAGAAGTCTTCCGTCACTCCCGCACAACCAATTACCAAGGTGGCTGAACCAATCACCAAGGTGACTGCACCTCCATCTTCTCCCAATGTAGGAGCTACCTCTTCTCCTACCTCGGCCGTTCTCTCTCCCAGCCGGTATACTTTACCGTCCTTCATGTTCGAAAATCCGGTTGACTCTGAGGTTCGGAATGGTATCCACCCTCCTTTGAGCTGGTTCACACCTTCGCCGCCTTCCGCTGAAGAAAAGAGCATGCTGATGGATATCGGGCATTTTGCTCTTCGAGCCGCCGGGCTTTCTCAAGCTGTGGCCTATTTCAAGGCTCAATGGGCTGAGTCAGATGCGAAACTCAGAGCTGCAGCGTCCGAACGATCCGAAGCAATTAACAAAGCTGTTGCTGAGGTGGAGAAGGTGAATAAATCGGCTGAAGAGAAGGTTATGGCGGCACAGCTAGAGTTGGAGAGTGCGAGATGGAAACATGTTGAAGACGCCACTAAGATATCTTGCCTTAACTCCAGCCTGCAGAGCCTGCAAGAGCAGACATCCTCCGATGCCACCTATATTGCCGACCTAGAGAAAGGCGTGGAGGAGTCCTTCAATAACGCTTTGGCGCAGGTCATTTTCCTCAATCCTAACGTCACACTGAACCTCGAGGACACCCATGTTGATGGGATTGTGATGGATGGGAAGATTGTGCCTGCAAGCGCTTTGGAAGAGTTGGCTGGAGAGGGCCCATCTGGAGTGGGGGGAGATACTACTGATAATGCTGAGTCTCGACCTCTAACCCTTCCAGATGATGTCGAGAATGTTTGACTTGCCGGTGTTGTTTTGATAGGCCGTGTTTGTGTTCCGGCCTCTTTTTTCTTTTTCTTTCCATTTGTAACTAAATTTAATAACAAATAGAGACTTTCCTTTTTGCATTTTCATGTGCACTGTGCCTTTATTAGCAAATTTCAATCGCTTTATCATCCAGTATTCTACCCGAATTAACAATAATACCTTATGGCTTAAACTTAGTGAAACCAAATCTTAACTGGGCCGGATTGATCAAGTCCGGCCTTCACGGTCTTATTTCGGGCGCATTTTAATCGGCCTTGCCTATGCTTTCCTCGTAGGTTTAGCACAGTTTTTCGAGCTATAAAGATGGCACTGAGGAATTGTCAAAAACGGGTTATGGTATCCTTTTCGTAATTCCTTGTCGTGGAATTCGGGATATCCTTATGCTTTTAATGGGCCTATCGTTTTAATACGGCCTTGTGGAATTCATTTGAAAATAGGTTTCAGAACTCTTTTTTGTGAATTCGTGTGGTTTCGATGGTGCGATCTCTTTCGCGACTTTTATGAAGCTATCATATAGTCAAAATATCTTAATAAAAGCTAACGTTCCTCAATTAATTAAAATGGTGACTATGTCGCTAACAAACATACTTGCATAGACCATGCTAAAACATCAAAACGAAACTTAACTATAGTAGATTCTCAATTTGTTGGCATTCCAGGTTCTCTTTACTAGTTTTCGGACCAAAGTTTCAAGTTCGTATGCCCCGTGCTTCAGTACCTCCCTAATTCGGTAAGGTCCTTCCCAATTGGGAGCTAGCTTCCCTTCTCGTGCATTTTTGTTGCCTATGTCGGTTCTCCTTAGTACTAGGTCGCCTTTGCTGAAAGAACGAGGTTTGACCTTTTTATTGAACTTTGACGCGACAAGCTGTTTCGCTGTTAAGTCTCGGTAATGTGCTATGGCTCTTACCTCGTCTATGAGATCTAACTCGGCCTTAATGGCCTCGTTGTTCTCAGTTTCAGATAAGGCCTTTTCCCTTCTCCATGACGGTTCCCCGACTTCAACGGGTATCATGGCTTCACATCCATACGTGAGTCTATAAGGCGTCTCTCTTGTGGCGGATTGAATACTAGTCCGATATCCCCATAACACAGCGTACAGTTGTTCAACCCAGTCAGTTTTGGCTTCTTGCATTCTCTTTTTGAGGCCGTCCACGATCACCTTGTTTGCTGACTCGGCCTGTTCGTTAGACTGCGGGTGCTCTACTGATGCAAAATGCTGACGAATCTGGAAGTCGGTCATCATTTTTCGAAATCCTTTATCCGCAAATTGTGTCCCGTTATCGGTAATGACTTCCGCCGGGATTCCAAAACGGGCGATGATATTTCTCGCCATAAACTTTTGTACTCTAGCCGATGTTATGGAAGATAGCGGTTCAGCCTCGATCCATTTAGTGAAATAATCCACCGCTACTATCAACCATCGGAATTGCCCCAGTGCCCTCTGAAAAGGTCCCAAAAGATCTAACCCCCATTTGTAGAACGGCCATGGTGCGGAGATATACTTCAGCTCAGATGAGGGAATTCTAATGATTTTAGCGTGTTTTTGGCAGCTGTCACATTTCCGAACATGATTCCTTGCATTTGTTGATAGCGTCGGCCAGTAGTACTCGGCCCTTATAGCCTTCCGGGCTAGTGCCTTGGCTCTTATATGTTGTCCATTGATGCCTTCGTGTATTTCAGCTAATACGTATTCCGCCTCTTCGGAACTGAGGCACTTTGTCATTGGTGCATGTAGCCCTTTCCTGTACAGTTGGTCATCTACCATTGCGTAGGATGCCGCCGTTCGTATCAGTTTCTTGGCATCTCTGGGTTCATCCGGTATAATTCCTCGTTCTAGGTAATCTGCGATGGGTTTCCTCCAATCGTTTTTGTTCGTTATGATCATCACGCATGTTGGGGCTTCCAATCTTTGTTGCACTATTGTTCGGTTGTTGGTCCCTTGGGTGCTAGCCAGCTTGGACAGTACGTCGGCTCTGGTGTTATTTCCACGTGATATGTGCCTTATCTCTACTTCATCAAATTCATCCATTATAGACTTAACCTTTTCGAGGTACTTGACCAGTAAAGGTCCTTTAGCTTGATAAGTCCCATTTATATGTGATGCCACTAGTTGGGAATCAGTAGATACCAGTACTTTCCGAGCTCCGTTTTCCTTTGCTTGGATCAACCCAGCTATCAGGGCCTCGTATTCGGCTTGATTGTTGGAAGTTTTAAACCCGAGGCTCAAGGAGTATTCAATAGACACACCCTCCAGGTTTTCGAGAATTACTCCAGCCTCGCTTCCTGTCGAGTTAGAAGAGTCGTCTACAAACAGCTTCCACTGTGTGGCGTGCCCTTTTATTGGGGCGAGTTCTGCAACAAAGTCGGCTAAGGCTTGAGATTTTATCACATGCCGAGATTCGTAACTAATATCAAACTCGGATAATTCTATGGCTCAGCCAGTCATTCTTCCTGCTAGGTCGGGTTTATGCAGTATCTGCCGGATGGGTTGATTAGTTCAAACTATAATAGGATGGCTCTGGAAATATTGACGTAGCCGTCGGGCCGCGATCAGCAATGCGAAAGCCATTTTCTCAAGCTTTTGATATCGTATCTCAGCTCCCTAGAGGACTCGACTTATGAAGTATATCGACATTTGACCTTCATTTGGTTCTCGCACCAGGGCCGCGCTTACCGCCTCATTGGTTACCGCCAAATAAAGGATCAGGACTTCACCCGTTATAGGCCTGGTTAATACTGGTGGGGCTGCCAGGCATTGCTTAATCTTTTCGAAGGCTGCCTCGCATTCAGTACTCCATTCGTGAACAGCTTCCTTTTTAAGCAACCTGAAGAAAGGAAGTGACTTTTCTGCCGACTTTGGGAGGAACCGAGTTAATGCGGCAAGTCTTCCTGTGAGTTGTTGGACTTCCTTTCGGCACACAGGGGTCTTCATTTCTAAGATGGCTTGGCATTTATCGGGATTTGCCTCTATACCTCGATGGGTTAACATGAAACCCAAGAATTTCCCTAACGGGACTCCGAAAGCATATTTGGCCGGATTAAGCCTGATTCTGTGTGCTCGTAACTTATCGAAAATCTGTTGTAAATCCTGAACATGCTGCCCTTGGTCTTTCGACTTAACGATCATGTCGTCGATGTAAACCTCGACATTTTTTCCCAACTGATCTTCGAACACTTTTGTCATCATTCGTTGATACGTTGCTCCAGCATTTTTTAACCCGAAAGGCATTACATTGTAACAGTAATTCGCCCTTTTCGTGATAAACGTCGTTTTTCCTTGGTCCTCGGGGTGCATAGCAATTTGATTGTATCCGGAGTATGCATCCATGAAGGATAAGAGTCTAAAACTTGACGCGTTATCTACTAATTGATCCACATTAGGCATGGGGAAAGCATCTTTGAGACATACCTTATTTAGGTCTTTGTAGTCCGTACATACTCTCCACTTGCCATTGGATTTCTTTACTAGCACGACGTTTGACAGCCAAGTAGTGTACTGGACCTCTTGTATAAAGCCGGCCTCCAAAAGCTCCTTAACTTGCTCTTCAAGAGCGGCTACTCTGTCTGGGCCCATCCTCCTTTTCTTTTGCACGACTGGGATAGAACCCGGTCGGATTGCCAACTTATGGCAACAAAATGTTGGATCTATGCCTAGTAGATCGGCAGGTCTCCAAGCAAATATGTCAGCGTTCTTCAACAAGCATTCCGTCAAAACATGACGAACCTCGGCACTTAATTCGCTTCCGATCTTCGTGGCTTGTTCCTGCCTACTGCCCAGAATGAAGTCTCGCAACTCTCCATTAGGCTCAGGCCTTTGGATTTTTTCCTCCGCTCTCATGTCCATCTCAACCAGATGAACACCTTTTTCTTCCCGAGTTTGTGACGAGGTTGCGTTCTCTTTGTTTTCCTTCACCGAATCGTAGTAGCATTTTCGCGAATCTCTTTGGTCTCCTCTGACAACCACTATCTTGTTCTTTCTACCGACCATTTTTTCCTTTTGATGCTTAGTGGATACCAACATATCCCAATTGTGGATTGTTGGCCTCCCGAGAATGACGTTGTAAGGGGATGAGAAGTCGGCAACTACAAACTTGACCACCTCAGATTTAAAAGCTTCTTTAGTACCCAAGGTCAGTTTCAAGTCTATACAACCTTTAGGTCTAGTATCTTGGCCATTAAAACCAGTTAAGGTTGTTTTGCATGGCTTTAACTCATCAGGGTTTAACTTCATTTTCTGAAATGCCTCTCACAGAAGGATGTCCACCGAGCTGCCGTTATCAATGATGATTTTTTGGACTCTACAATCCAGAATCATGCCTGTTATCACTAGGCCATCATAATGATCGGGGACCACGTCTTCCAGGTCAGCCTCGGTGAAACTGAGTATCGGTCTGTCTCGCTCCTTTGTTTCCTTCTTAAATTGTGGGCGGCCTTGGATGGTCAAGACTTCCTTCAGATATTTGCGACGTTGATTTTGTGAATCTCCTCCACTGCCGGGTCCCCCATTGATGACACAACAGTCATACTTTGCTTCGGGAAACTCATCATCGCTTTCTTCCTTCCTCTTTTTCTTCTCCGGACTTTTATTTCGTCCCACCCCAGGGCGTTTATTACTTGAACGTCCCTACGTTTGAATCACATATCTCTACAACTTCCCTTCTCGAACAAATCTTTCTATTGCATCCCTCAGATCCCAACATTGGTCCGTTGTATGGCCGGGTTGGTCATGAAATTCGCAATACCGAGACTTGTCTAGGACGGCTTTATGCCGCATAGGCCGTGGTCGCTCTGCTTTTCTCATCTCGGTTAATCCGACCTCTCTCCATATTCGTTCTCTGGACACCTTTAAAGGCGTGTACTGGCTGTATTTTCCTTCTGCCTTGTTTCCCTGATGCTGGTTATCCATTGGCCATCTCATGATGTCCGACTTCGAACCATTGTGAGAGTCTTTATTCCTCGGAGGTGGCTCCTATTTCGTCCCAAGTTACTTCGGCTGGCCATCTCTAATTGTTCGAGTTCCAGGTACTTCTTCGATCGATCTCTAAATTCGGCTAGTGTTGTAACATTGTCTTTTACTGTCGACCTTTTGAGACGAGAATCATCATGTAAACCGGAGATTGCCAGATGCAAATGCACGTCCTCCTTCAAGTTTGGTACTTGAAGGGCGGCATCTTTAAAATGCTCGAGGTATTGCTGCAATGTCCCGTTTGGGTCTTGCCTTATGTTTCCCAATTAGAATTGAGTTTTGGGTTGCTTTCTGCTTGTCGCGAAATTCAGTAAGAACTTTTGGCCGAAACTCTCCATATCTCGGACTGATTTCCGTGGTAAAGAATGGAACCATAATTGGGCTGCCCCTCGCAATGTTCCCGCGAATAATCGGGGCACTATTGGTCCTTCAAACCCTTTCACTATTATTTCCATGTTGAAGTTGTTGAGGTGGACCTGTAGGTCTTGAGTTCCATCGTATTTTGGCAAATCCCTTGAGTCAAAACCCTTTAGGTATTTTGCCATCCGTATCTCATCAACAAAAGGTCCTTGCACCCCGCCGGCATGACTTTTCTCTGATACTTCGACGTTAGCCCAAGCGGTTTCTGGCATCCCCTTATCTCGAATTTTCTCAGCGCGTAGCGCATCCATATCTATAATACTTCGAGGCGTTGATGCATCTGTCTGTCGTGTTTCTACGGCGGCATTTGGATTTTCTTCTCGGTCATTACTCTGCTCTACCTCCACTAAGCTTCCTTGCCGAATTTGCGTTGCCATTCGACTTGGGTCCTCCTTGTCCCGGCCAGTATTCTGATTGTTGCTCTCTTCTCTCCCTAGCCTCTTGTCCATAATCTGCTGGAGTCTCCGACCTTCCTCTAGCCGCCATAGAGCATCCCTTTGCTCCATATCCTCCTGCAGACGCTTAACGTCGGCCTCCCTTTGTAGAGCATGGCGTTTTTCCATGTCCTCCATCCGCTTGAACATGGTTTATATTACTGACTGTAATCTTCAAACGTCGGGATCCTCAATTTGAAATTCTTGCGTAGAGTGTTGAAGTACGGGTGACGGCTGTACCAGCCACGAAATTTGGTTATCAAGTGCCTGAGCTGTTTCCACAAGCTCGTGTTCTGCTTCCACTAGCACTGGATTATCCTCCGGTGTTACTAACCCGTCTCGTGTTCCCGCCTCAGGATTCGCAGGCGGTAGCGACTCTGGTTGTTCCTGCCGGGGTGCCTGATTCCGGCCTCTAGTGTTTGCCATTCTCAGCTGTTTCGTAGGTCGGGGAATCGTAATTTAACGCCCCCCACAAACGGCGCCAATGTTCCGTAGTTGAATAATAAAAAGGTTGGACTTGGCCTGGGGTGAAATCCCAAGGTCCTACGTACCACAGTGGTGGATCAAAGTTCACGTAGTTCGAGGGTAAACCGTTTGGCCTAAGATAGCCAGAGGGGGTGGGGTGTGTGTTCTGTGTGAATTGAACAAGTAGGGTTTCTCTTTTTCTTGCGTACCTTATGGCTGCATGTTGGTATTTATAAGGCGTACCTGAGGGCCTTGATCCGATATTCACTCTGCACGTGGCCCCACTTGCATCTGCACGTTTCACGGCGGTTGGCGAGATATTGGGTTAATGCCTTATCAGTCGTTTCCTTATCTTCATGGCTGGATTGCTGGCTTTAGGCTTAGCGGAGCCCAATTCGCCCGTCCGTAACATGAGGGTTTTATAATTTCAAATGGGATTTAATTAGAATTTTCTCAGTAACATTTAGGTCCTCCATAAGAAAGTTATTAACACTTTTTTTCTTAATAAAGTAGGGACCAAATTGTAAATAATTTTTTCATGAGGCAGGGAATGTTATTGTCCCAGATTAAAAAAAAGGTCAAATTAGGCTCAACATAAAGAAGTGTGAGGATGGCTTTGAGCCACAAAAGCTATTGCTTTATCAATGTCTGATGTCTATAACATCATAATGGAAGAAATGTGAGACTTTTACTGGTTGGCCAATATTCTGCAGGGAGAGGTCACGAGCAACTTACAAGATGGCACATTGACACACAGACACACAACAACAACCTCATTTTTAATATTTTTAATTTACTTTTATGGGTTTGTGTTTAGTTGTGTGCATTGCGCACATCCATGTGCCTTCTTTTTTGGTTTTTTTGCTTCTTTCGAATGTGAATTGTGTCCTTCTATTCTGATCATACACTTTATGTGTAACAAATAAACCATCTCAAGATTCACTATTTTTATGCAAAACCATAACATGCTCGTAATTATGCCCTACAATTCATATTCTCTCAAGAAGTTGCACACATCCTCAAGAAAACTCAATGCTTGTATTTGTTTCATTCCCAAAAAGAAAGTTAGATTATAATGGGCCGGGCCAAACCCACAGTGACAATCTTGAGCTATATATATATAAGGCTCAACCCAACCCATGTACACCTAAAAGGCATAGAGATTTGAGATTTATGTGATGATCTGTGTGTTCTATATTGCAAAGAGGAGAAAAATAGATTGGGTAATTATCATGTGGTTATAAAGAATGGAGTTAATTACTAAAAGGTTTCAATGAAGAATGAGGAGCATGCAATGCCAAATTCCAAACTAAGAAATGACTCACTTATCATATATGCTTTTTTAGTTGTCATTGGAATTTTTTGGTGATTAAGTTTCTTTTTTGAGTTGTAATGGTAATTTCCCCAAAATAGAATGAGGATGTCCAGTTTAATTAATTTACTCTGATGGTCTTTAATATAAGATATATCTATCTAATTTAGAAAATTAAGGAAGCTAAATAAATTATTTAATTATAACATATATATAACATGATCTCTTTAAAATATTTATATGTAACATTAAATCATATATCATTTCATAAGTTAGGCAAATTGATTTAGAAAAAAATGATACATATAAAAGATTAAATGAAAAAAAAAAATTGCTTACATATTGAAACAACATTCACCCTCGAACTAGATTTAACATAAACTAGATTTTACATCTAGGACCGAATTGGGTATGTTTGAATTAACGGTGCAAAAACATGTTTAAGCAAGTCGAGATAACCTCACACACATACTTACCTTATATATTATAAATTGCGTTGGAAAAATATTTTTTACCCTTAATTTTAACAAAAACTAAGAAACTTTATACTTTATGAGATAAGTACATGGGAGGAATTTTCCCTCATAAAGCGTAAAAATAATTTTTTGATTGTCATCCCAAACACCCACATCTAATATGTAGATGAGCTTCTTTGGAGAGAAGCTAATTAATCAAAAACGGAGCAAACCAAGAAGCCACAGAAGGATTCATGAGTCATTAGTAAGGAAACGATTCTTTTTTGGTCTTTCGCTTCTATAATGTCGGCTCACAGTTTGTTTTTTCTTTTTCTATTAAATTAATTAATCAAATTTGGTCCCATTTTATTCCATGTTGCGATGGGGGACCACAGTGTATTTTGCGGGCACACCAATAAATGCAATAGGGGTATTCATGGGCAAGGTTGAGTTGGGTGAGACCCTTGCCCAATGCCCTGCACGAAAGATCATGGGGCAGGAAAATGGATCCCAGTACCCAGCCTTACCCGATAGAAGCCCTAACAATTTTGTGTAAGGCGATAATGGGTTGGACAAGGCGAGCCTTCCTTACCCAAGTGGCAATACCCTATTACACTCTATGTGAAAAAACTTCAATGACACCTAATAAACAATATTACAAACTCCAAATGAAATATATAATTCTATACTTTGAAATATTTCAAAATAAGTCTACAACTTAAATCTTGAAATTAAAAAGACAACCACATGTCTTAACAAATAGTCAAATACTCATAAGTGAAAATAAAAAATATATAATACTATTGTATAAAAAAAATAAAAAATATATAATACTATATATACTACTGGGCAGGGCTAAATGGGCATAGCGGTATATCATGCCCGATGCCCACCCCTGTCCGCAAAAATGTCCAGCTCAATTATGTCCAATTTTTCTTGGGCTGAGCAGGACAATTTTCCTGTATGCTCGGGTGGGCATTCAGGTCTGGGCATCATGAACACCCCTAAATTATGCTGAATTCCCCTGTCGGTCGGTTAGCCTCATGAAGCTAAATAAGTACACTAATAATATTCTCCTATCAAATAGCTCTGTTGGTGTCACTAAGTAATAGGTTTAGTGCCCACCATGTGCTGCAGAGCATCTCAATGATCCTTTCTTGTCTCTGTATTTAAGTTAAGGGGTGGAAAAAGTGGCTTTTTGGAATCTGATTTATGTAAAATTAAGATAAAAATCTGTGTACGAGAAGCTATGACAAAAAAATATAGTAAAAAAACTCAAAAGCTCCTAACCCTGCTTTTACCCCAATCTTGTTTTTAGGGATCCAATAAGCTATCCCCAACGCACCCTTTAACTGTTGCTAAAAAGGCAGAACGAGTAATAAACAAATTCTCATAATCTTTTTTTTTTTTTTCCCCTTTTTTACCAGAAGGAACAGGCTGGGCACTTGGTTGAGATCCCCAGCTTATTGGTATAAAAGCCATTTCTAATAGTCAAGATACAATTTTTTTTCCCTTTTTAACTTAATCATATCAGTTTAAGCATCATGATTTTATCTGAATCCAGGCCCTAATTGGATTATGCTAAGCGGGGATGTTGGCCACCCAACAATTTTGATCTACATCTCATGGCATAATATTGAAAGGCCTCACACACCCAACTTCATCAGTAAAATTTGATCAAACTAGAAGAAAGAAAAGGGTGTTAGTATCCAACAAAGGTTGATTTAGTCGGAAAGAGTTGGCGTATCATAACTCATATAGTTATGAGTTTATATCCAGTTAACGATGTGAAGACTTTAATTATAGTTGATTTGTAAGTATCTTTTTAACTTTTTGAACTTAGAAATATACCCTAATAATGATAAGCCCTCGGGACCTAACCCACTTGACCTTTTTTTTTGTAACAAAAAAAGGGTGCTAGCAGATTAATTTCCCCATAGTTTGTAAGCAATTAGCACATTCTTGTGAAGACTCGTTTTGGGACATTTGGTATAACGTGATCTTGATTTTAATATTAAGCATATAGAGATCTCATAAATCAGTGGATAAAAAATCAATAAAAACCAAGCAATCCTAATGCAAATATTTAAATACAACTCAAACAATTTCATAAAATGGTAGATATATCTTGTTCTGTTCCTTCAATCTTGTCATCAACCAATGCTCTCTCCTTTCCAGGAACAAACTGTAGAATATCTTCTACTCTTAATTAACAAAATAAATGACAAGCCATATCCCTTGTACTATCTCTCACCCCAAATCCTTGTCGTAACTTCATAAAAGGATTATTATAATGTTTATGCATAGAGAACCAAACTTATAGTTCGGTGTGACGAATATCCTCTTCAACTGGTTCTGCAATTTTGTCATCAGAACCAAGGCAATCTGCAGAAGGATGCACCACCCCACATCCAAAGCCTTGAGCAGAATGACAATATGTCTCCACTGAACCATCCTCTCTCTCTAAGTTAACGTTGCTGAGCACGAGGCTACTACATGGAACCGTGTCGCTGCAGTCGAATTTAATGGCTTTCGCGCTGTTTGTTATACCACTGATGTTCTGATATATGATCTCGCTTATATTCACAGCTGATTCCTGAGAGGAAAAAAAAAAAAATCAAATTTACAAAAATTTGTAACGTTATAAGATGGAAAGAATATAGGATTTATCTTTTTTGGTTATATTCTTTCTATGACAATTGAAAGTTGACAACCTGGCATGATAAATTTGACAATTTTAAACCCATTGATATATTGAGAGCAGATTTCCTCTCCTCAGTATCCTTCCCTCCTCATCCTCAGTATCTCTCATCTGCACCATTGATCTCAACTAAAAGTTAATCTGAGATGGAAGAGGAGAGGAGAATGAACGGCTAGATGGAAGGATACTGAGGGAAGAAGAGGGAAGGATACTGAGAGAATTCAAATCCTTGATATATTATACCTTGGCCTCCAAGATATCAAAGAGTTTAAGATGGCAATTTACCATTTTGAGATGGGTTTCACCAGATTGACATGGTACCCAATAACCTGATGAGACAAAAAACTTTACTTCGGATAAAGAGAAAATTAGGGGATAAAGAATATTAAGAAGGAAAACTCCCAAAAATAGTAAAAAAATTTTACCATTTTTGGAAGTTTTCTTCCTTAGTATCCCCTCCCCCTATTTTTCTTCACTTTTCTCTCCATCCAAATATGGCTGAAGTGTATTCATCTTTACCTGGGTTTGACAAGTCGTAGGAGAGTCACAGTAGAACTGATCAATGATTATGGGGTTTGATACGTTTTCCATCCTCACATTCTGAAATCTGACCCCACGAACATACCCAGAACCCCCCTGCATGATGCCAGAATAAGACAGAAAGCAGTCCTTGTTATTCTCAAAACATCAATTCATACTAGAATTTTTACGTATAAATTTAGAGGTAAATCTCAGTTTCTGAATGACCCATGGAAGAAGATATTTAACACTATAAAATAATGGTACTATTTACATTTTTTACAGTTTCCAATACGAGAAAGCACAATGAAACTTTATTGAGAAGACGATAATGTCCCAAACGATTCTGAGATTCATATCTTTCCCTTTCCCCTACCCTGCATTTCTACTAGCAATTAGTTATATCTGACAGATGATATTATAGCAAATTTTCGAATATTTTTTATGAAAATTGAGAAATTTACCTGCCAAGTTTTAATCCTGACACCATTTGTAGTTTCCTTAAGAACTGCTGTATCCAAAATCACCTTAGTGACTATGCCAGTGGAGTTGTCCTTCCCAAGGCTTCCAATGCTGAAATTATAGTGTTCAGAGAAAAGAAAGAAAGCAGGGTTTAATGACTTTTGGCAAGGGACCAATTTATTTGTCAAGTAACTAATAATCCAAACCTAATATTAAAAATATTAATACAAAATCTATAAGAGGCCCCACTATTCAGAAGACAACAATAGGGCGGCTCACCTCAAACTCTAAGTATAAGCCTATAATGTAATTTTGAATTAGATTAGGTGGGGGCAAGAAAGGAAAGGAGAGAAGAAGAAGATTAAATGTTACCTAATTCCATGCCCTGGTCCACAAAAAATCCTCTTCATTTTAATATTAGAGCTTGCATTGACAATTGACACACAATCATCCCCTGAAAATATATAACACACAATCATCATGAGAAAAACTGGCTAGTGCATTTCCCTCTAATATCAAATTCAGGAACAAATCACATATTTGTTGAAACATTGTAATCAGAGCAGTGTAAGCTCGAGTGTTGTTTCCTTCTGTGTTATTTTTTTGTCTCTTCCGTTGTGTGTAGAGTTTTACCCACAATCTATCACAATTCAATTTTTCTCCTGTTTCCTGAGTCCTGTGAAATGAAAATTATGTTGAACACGCACAAATTTTTCAGCGAGACAAGAACCTGTTCCAATTTTGCTGTTTTGGAGTATAACGTTTGTTGATTCACTTATGTGAATTCCATCAGTGTTCGGGCTGTCCCCTGGTGCAGACACTTGTACACCATTGATTCGAACTGCATCACATCGGGATATGACAAAATTCATTTGCTGGCCATTCTGGATAGTTAGTCCTCTCACCCTTATAGCTGAGCTTGAATCAATGGTTAATGCCTACAAAAACCTCTCAAGTTAAATTTCATTATGTAATTATAATTATACTTCCTGCAAATGTTTCAACTTGAAAAGGTTCAAATATTAAGAGGATAAGATTTAAGAAAACGGTCCTTACTGTTGGGGCACCTTTGCAGGGCTGCAAAAAAAGAATGCGAGGAAACACAACAGATAAGTTATTATGTTCAGTTCAAGATTTGTATGAAACCACAAGACAACAAAGGTCCAGTTCTGAAATATTACATTTGACTTGTTTTTCTTGCAAGATGCTGCCCACCATTTACTTCCTGAGCCATCAATAACTCCATGTCCCTGGAAAACAGTTGTCTCTAACTTAGAAAAATCAAGCCAAGTGTGTGGAAAATTTGGATCCCAGTTCTTTGGCTCGTTTGGTGCTATAATTGTTCCATCAATCTGCAAATAATAATATTAAGTCAATAGCATATCAACACTGAATCTTGTAGGTAAATCTGACAGTAATAAATCAGAAAACCTGTATGTACAATTACCTGGATAATTAGCTTGTCTGCGCAAGGCCCTTTGAATCTTGTTGCATTAACTAGGTAATGGCGTCCTTGAGGAACTAAGAAAACCGATTTTGGAGTAGAGCAAGCAACTTCCCACGCTTTTCTAAAAGCCTGTTTGATCACAACATTAGGAAAGAGAAAGAATAAAATAGTATGTGTTGTTAGAATAAAAATATATATCTGGCCATGTTTAAGATTGAATTGAAGTGCAGAGTGCATGTGTAGAAAAAGTGATGGAGTATGTACCTACTATTACAGGCACATCTCAATCACAACACCAAAAAAGAAGGGGCAAAGAAAAGAACCTGACCTGGGTATCATCAGATTCTCCATTTCCAACAGCACCAAAGCTATCTACATTCACAAGAACTTTGGCACCGCGTTCACTGTTCCATGAGGGGATCTCAGAAAGCTCTACCTCATTTTCTTCTTCTTCTTCTACGTCCAGACTTCCAAGTTCTTCTAGCTTGCCTATTTGGTTACATAAAACTTTTCCTGCAACTCCTTGAGCCGCTATCAGCGAACCAATTAAAAAAACAAGGAAGAATTTATCCATATTTTTGACTTTCTTTGCTCTATTGCAAGGATTGGTTGATACTAGATATGATTAATTTCAATGACTACTTTGGTTATAATTTATACGTGCAGATTATCTCTTGAAATGAAGGATTTGGAGGACTTTATGGCTTGACTTGAAAGTGGATGAAGGTGTTCAATTTTCCACATGCCCACACTTAAAGTACAAGGGAAATTGTTTGTATTTTTTTGCTTTACTCATCAGCCAATCATAAAACTCACCAGTAACATAGGAGTTGTGCTTTTTCTTCCCTTTGTCCCTATGAAAGAGAAATGGATATCAGCAACATGTAGTCTGAGAGACAATTTGATAATCCTTTACTATTTCAAAATGCACAAGTGTGTCATGGCCATACATAAAGGGAACAAGAAATAATTTTCTATTTCAAGAAGACGGTCCCAGTTAGTTACACCAAACAGGGAAAGAAAATGCCTACCCCTCATTTTCTTTGGCATGCTCACGCAAAACCCACTTCAAAGGAAACCTCTTTTCCCATTAGAATGCAAGATTTGAGGGCTCCACAAAGTAAAAATGAATACCTAACCTTCAGTGCTTTATCTCGATCAAACTATGACCAATCTCCCACATCATCTTCCTTGCTAGAGCCACCTCTCTGATTTGCATAGATGCATCAAAATTCCCAATCGCAGAATAGAATTGTGAAGCTTGCAACCAAACTGCTGGATCATCAGGACCAAGTTCCATTATGATTGTTGCAACTCTTCTTCCTACCACTTCATTCTTGTGGACCCTGCAATTTCTTAGTACTGAACACCACATAGCACAGTCATTTTCTCCAGGTGCCTTTTGCAGCAAGTCTTCAGCTTCATATAGCAATCCTGCACGGCATAACAGATCCACCATACATGAAAAATGCTGGCGATCTGGGTTCACCCCATGAAGCGATTTCATGGAGTTGAACACTAATCTTCCTTCTTCAACCAGTCCCGAATGGCTACAACCTACCAATACACACAAGAAGGTAACTTTATCTGGTTTTAGGCCTTTCTCAACCATGGCTTGAAGCAATTCAAGGCCTTCTCTCCCCATCCCATTTCGTGAAAACCCATTTATCATTGATGTGAAACAAATGGCATTTGGAGAATCAAGAGTTTCAAAGATATGACGAGAAAGTTCCACATGCCCAAATCTTGAATATGCATCAATCAGAGAACAGGCAACGGCGATGTCTTCTTCAAATCCAGATTTTAAGGCCAAACAATGCAGCAACTGAGAGCTAGTAAAGTTTGGTGAAGCAGATACTGATAATGCTTTAAGTGTAGTGGAGAAAGTTATTTCATCTGGTTTAATACCTTCATCCATCATTAAACCAAACAACTCCGCCGCATCTTCTGTGGCATTACATTGAGACAAAGATGTCATTAATGAATTGCAACATTGTAAAGTTTTCTCAGGAAGGCACTCAAATATGGCTATTGAACTATCAAGGTCCCGGCATTTTCCGTACATATCAATCAAGGAAGATTGGACATGAACGCTTTCTGTATCAAAACCCAGTTTCAGAACATAACAGTGAATCCGTTTCCCCAGATTAATATTTTTCACCCTACCAGAGAAATTCAGAAACCCCACTAATGAACGGATGGACGGTCTCTGACCCCATAGTTGCATAGTTGTGAATAATTCCAGAGCATCAAGCAACAAATGATTGTCTACATAAACAGAAACCAATGAGTTCCATGAAATAACATCCTCAATTGGAATAGCTTCAAACGATTTCCTCGCCTCAACTAAGCACCCACAAGCAGAGTAAAAATCCACCAAAGCATTAGCAACATAAATGTTCGATTCCACTAACCCAAGTTTCAGAATACGGGTTTGAATCTTCTTCCCTTCATATAACAATCTCAAATTACTGCATCCTCTAAGTAGATAACAATATGTAAGCCCATTTGGTTCAACACTTTCCGACTCCATTTGGATTTGAAATCCAAGCAAGTCTTCTTCTTCCATTCGACCTAACTCTGTTAACCCACGTAACACTATATTCCATACCACCAAATTTCGTTGAGGCAACTCATCAAACACTTTCAATGCGACCCTACTAAGTCCCATACGCATGTAAAAATCAATGATAGCACCAACAACGAACGCGTTCAAATCGAATCCAAGTTTAACCACTCTACAATGAACCTGAATGCCTTCTGTGTAAAACCCAGCATCGCTGCTACAAACTCCGATCACAGAAGAGAACGTCGAAGCACTCTCTCTCATTCCGAGTAAGCTCATTTCAGCGTAGAGATGAAGTGCCTGATTCGATAGCCCATATTTGCTATGCCCAGAAATTAGCAAGTTGTAGGTAACGACGTCACGAACTGGCATGTTATTGAACACTTCAATTGCTCTATGTAGATTCTTCGATACGATCAGATTATTGATTTCGCGGTTCTTCGTATAAATATAGTCACTGCTAGTTTTACCACTGGATGGCAAACAATTGTTTGAAGCTGTGGATCTATAATTTGCGAATTTGGATGCTATGACTCTGTTGAAGCACAAGAGTTTAGCCTTTTGCATTTTGCATGACCCATAAGAATTTCATACTTACAATGAGCATTTAGGTTTGAACATTCTCAATCCATATCGCGACTTGGAAAAAATTCGTACAACAGCGAACTTTTTAGTAAGCATTATTCAACAGAGTTACAAAAATGCCTAGTTCCACTATCAATGCTTACACTGTTGCAATAGTAACAAGAATTGCTTCGTGATTTGTATTATCCACACACACAAACACAACGGTATGTAAAATTCATAACAGTTCAAGCTGATAGGTTCCTGTTTTGTGAAAAGCTGGTAGTCACTTGCATGATCAAACATTGGATTATCACGTTTTCTTCAAAAGACGTTCAATTTACAATCAAAAGCATAATTCACCGTGATTTACTAAGAAAAGATTGCACAAGTTCCTCAACAAAACCTTAAAAAGAAGATTCATCCATTGCCATGCTTGGAAGATACATGATTTTGCTTACTTTACTAGCAACCAAGGGATTTAAGGCTAGATTGATTTTCTTCCTTCAAATATAAGAAATGAATCCACCGCCCCACTCTGGTTCGAGAGAGACTCGAATGGTGGTGGTGGAATCACAAACCTTCACTTATCAAACCATATAACAACTCGTAAGTTTCGATCCATATTGGCGTCTGGGAAACACTTACCTTATCAAACTATGTAACAGGTAGTTCCATAAGAAGAAATGCTATCTGATTTCCAATTAGCGTAAGATTTATAGAAACGCAACATACAGAGACAGCCAAAAAGTTCATGTGGGATTGAGAATATAAAACGTCGCCATCCTCTAGAGAGGCCAAAAGGCTCGATCACTTTTTTTTTTTTTAATCCTTTACCATTTGACACTTTTTCATCTGTGGCAGTTTTCTGTTCAATTTCACCTTCTTCCTCGCAATGGCTGGTTTTATTAGGGAAGAACCCAAAATAAAATGTATGGGGGCGAGGGTGTCTCATACCGTATATTCATAATCATATCTATCAGTCCATTGGTATTCCAAGGGAAAGATAAAAAAAGTCAATTAGTATTTAATATCCATATATTTAATATTAATTTAGATGATTAAATTCCATTGTTACGTCCTCTCTCTGTTATGTCCTTTTTTATAAGCAACAACCACTTGAATTATATAATTTATGTTAGTTAAAACTAATAAATATATCAAATATATACTACTCTATTCAATTATACCTTTCTTTATAAAGAGAATAGATGAAAGATATATAAATGGACAGAGGAAATATTAAATTAAGTCCAAGTGCTCGAAAATTCATGATCAATTATTTTACTATTTATCTTCAGTATTGAGATGATTAAATTATTTTGTCTACAAAATATACCCTTTTGGAAAATTTTCACTTAATTAAGTATCCAATGAAATTTAATTTCATTTTGCCACTAAAGTGAAGTTTCAAAATTTTTTGAAGGCCATTTGATATTAATTAGCTACAATGATGCTTGAGTGAAATTTTCCCTACTCTTTTTCCCAAAAAATAATGGTGATGTTAGAATGTTGAATTAGTTAGGATGATTAGTGTTAATGACTTCGTTACTTGATAACCCTAAATGCTCGTCTTAATCCAAAAGTTAAAAATGTGTGGGACATAAGAGAGAAGCCTCTCTCTCCCTCCCTCCCTCCCTCCATGAAAAGAGACTTAGGCCTCCTTCAAAACTCTACTATTATATTAATGATTAATCACTCTTAAGTAAAGGATGATCAATATGAAACACAAGTGGAATGATTCAATGTTTGGGAAATCTAAAAAACAATTTTTAAGTTATTTTACATAATTACTTTGTAAATCATAAAAATATTTTTAAAATTTAAAACCGACATTGTGATTTATCATATATGAGTTGGAAAGAAAATGATAATATACCAATTACATCCTATATCCAAATAAATATTTTTAAACAAAAGTAGACATTTTCCCTCCAACTTTATGCTGTGTTTTCGTCTGAATTTTTAAATTTACAAAGTATTTTTTATTCTTTAATCCTTAATATCAATAGTTTCAAGTGATCATTTAATTAAACTAATACATATAAAAATAAGCATCGGCATTTTTTTCGGAAAAATATATATTTTTTGTTTATGAAATTTAATGAATTGAGTGGATAGAAATAGAATACCATATATATATATATATATAAGAGAATATTATTTAACATACATTTATTTTAATTCTAAGAAATGAATATACGTGTTTTCAAAATAAAAATGAGATTTTTGTAACTTGGAATTTGGATAAAATGGAAGGGTAGTTAATGTCATTATATTGAAGGCGCGTACGAAAGGTGACACGCCATATCGCGCGGGGGCGATGTCTTTTGGTTATTACAGGGGCTACGAAAGCTCACGTCGCCTACGTTCTCTTCATATTCTTCTCTGAACTCTGCTCTCTCTCTCTCTCTCTCTCTCTCTCTCTCCGCTTGCGCCCACCCATACGCCCACTCTCTCTCTCTCTCTCTCTCTGTGTACCTCAGAGAAAAGAGCAAGCCTTGCATCTCGCTGCACTGCATTTTCCGGCACGCCTTTTTCTTCAGCTTCAAGAAATACGTTCATCTTCTGGATTAACATTTCTATTTTCATGCTTATATATATATTTGATCCCTTCAAGATTCATACCTTTTTCTTTCAAAAGAATTTATTAAGCACTAGTCCCGTTTATATATCGAGCCATTTAAATCAGTCATTATCTTGAAATTCTAAAAGCGTTCATGGCATTTGAGGTGTAGTTATCTTGGATTTGGAAAAGTCGTCTTGTTATTTTATCCGGTCGAGTCTGATCATTCTCTCTTCAACGAATCATTGAATCTAACTAATATAATCACAAACTAGTCCGAACAGTTTGTTCTCTGGTTTTTGTCTTTATAGTTTCTACTGATATATCTTAGCAATGTATGCGTTGTAGAGTTTAGGGAGGAAGTTTGGTGAGCGCAAACAGCCGCTTACTGCTTGGTCATGGTATGTTTTCCAACTCCTCAATAGTTATCAGATTCAAAATGACCATTCTTAATCATGATCGGTTTTTCAGTTTAAACCCTTCAAATAAATTTATCTGAGGCTGAAGTATCCAGTGCCAATGACTGGTTTTATACGCACCTTGAAAATTTTAGTGTTCTGTTTTCTGTCACTAAATAGGTGATGTTTTGGGGATATTTAGATATACTGGAAGCAAGAAAAACGTTATGGCACTTTAGCTTTGTTGTTTACTTGATTGATAAAGAATGTAAGGTTTATCTTGATTTTGGGTCTTGCTCGTCTGGTTTCTTCTTCTTCAATCATCTTCGACTGGAAAAAATGTTTAGGATGCAAGTGAGGATAGCTGGGAGAGTAACGTTGATTGCAACACTGATGATGAGCTTGAGGTATTCGGCGCGCCACTGCAAGCTTCTTTGAGACTAACAGATACTAACGAAGTGAGCGTTGAATCTTCTCTGAAGGTAACTTCTGCATCATTATTTGCCCAATATATACAATATTCACTGAAAAATTAAGTTGGTTAAGGAGGTTCAAATTTTTGTGAAAAATTAAATACATTCTGTAACTAGAAACTTAGAAAAGTTGAATTATTACTCAATCTGACACACACAGCAATGAACTGTGTTCTACGGTAGAGACTGAGAGAGCTCCCCTGAGAAATTTGCTGGTCCATACTTCTATGAAAAGGCTAGGTGTATATCATGTTTTAGCCTTCTATTTATCCAATTGATTCATTTATGCAGAAAATTACTTCTCATATGTTAAAGAAGGACGAGACATTGTCAATGCTAGTGGATATGGGATATGCAATGGAAGAGGCTTTGATAGCTATAGATACTTGTGGTGTGTGCTTGTTTCCTTTTTTATCCTTTTCATTTTCTATTTCTTTATTTTATCTTGCCTCGTATCTGCAGCATAAACCGATGAGTAGTAGCTTAGTTATTATTGAGGAAAGAACTACTTTTTTCCCTAACCTTGTATTTACCATGTTCCATATGCAAACCCATTATAATTATATGGTTGCGATATCTTATTAGAACATTTTGCAGGCTTTGATGCCCAGATAAGTGAGCTGATGGATTTCATTTATGCTGCTCGAATAGAGAAGCAAGTTCATTCTGAGAAATCCAACACAGCAACAATTAAATTTGGAGAGGTATATATTGTGTACAATCTTTTTTTTTTATGCGTAGGCATCCAATATCCTGGCCTACCTCTTTTTAACTCAAAGGATTTATTGGGTCAAACTAATCCATAGCTATCTATGCCACCTGCTCCATTCACAACCTTGAAATTGTGTACAATTTTTTCAATGACTACGTTTTTACCTTCTTTAATGTGACTCTGTCATTTAAGAAGAAATGATGTCAATCATGTTGTATCTTTGCTTTGTAGGAACCATATTTATTTCATGATACATCCGAGGAAGTGAAACGAAACAATGAGAAACGGGAAAGTAGAATATGCAGGGCAAGTGAAAAGGCTGTAGTAGTGCTTGATGATGATGAGGTGATGCATATTCTCAATGCCATGCAATAGGATTTGATATTTGTTCCATAATAGAGAGAGCTTGCTGAGTCAGTTGATTACCAATCCTACCTTATTATGAAAACGTTAGGCGGGTATCTTTTTTTTTTTTTTTTTAAGCTTCCATCTAGCTAAGTGATTCCTTGATGCAGGAAGAGATTTCTTTTATGTTAGAGAAGGATGAGACATTGTCCACGCTTGTGGATATGGGATACACGATGGAAGAGGCTTTGATAGCCGTGAATACATATGGTGTGTATTATTATAGTTTCCTTTTTTTTTTCCTGTTTTACTTCTAGTTTTATTTTTCTTCTTATTTCCCACGCATTGGCCGCAACATTAAATGGTCTAAAGTACTTTAGTAGTTCTTGAGAAAAGAATTATCTTTTTTAGCCTTCTATTTTCGATGGAGCATTTACAAACTCATATTGTGATTGACTTGATAATATTGGCATGCCTAACATTTGGCAGGCCTTGAAGCTGAAATCAGTGAACTCACAGATTTCATTTATGCTGCTCGAATAGAAAAGGAACTTGATTCACAGCTTCAGAATTCATGTAATAAAAAACACAATGGTGCTGTTCATTCTCTTGAAAAGGTCTTGTTTATAACCATTTTAAACAACATTTAAATTTTTACCTTTTTTAGGGAAAGCAAAGAAAACCATTCTGCTATTATAATGTGAATCTATGATATAAATACTAACATCCTCAAGTCATGTACCCTTTTTTTGCAGCCAAGATATCCCTATACTTATACAACTAAGAGAATGAAACTTGGCAATGAAAAATGGAAAAGTAGTATATACTGGGCAAGTGAGAAGAAGGCGTCAACGATTGATGACGAGGGAGTGCTACATCTTCCTAATCCCATGATAGGGTTCAGTACACCCAACGAATTTTGTCCCATTATAGAGCGAAAGCTCCCAGAGATAGCTGATGGTCCACCCTACTTCTATTATGAAAATGTTGCTCTCACTCCTAAAGGAGTTTGGAGTAAGATATCACGTTTCCTATACGAAGTTGAGCCAGAGTTTGTTGATTCCAAGTTCTTCTGCGCTGCAGCAAGGAAAAGAGGATATATCCATAATCTTCCCATTCGCGGTCGTTACCCTCTTACTCCTTCTCAACCACTCACTATTGCAGAAGCTTTACCTTCAACCAAAAAGTGGTGGCCTTCGTGGGACAAAAGAACACAACTCAATTGCCTTCAAACCTGCATAGCTAGTGCAAAACTCACAGAGAGAATAAGGAAAAAGCTTGAGGAAAGCGATGGAGAGCCGCCTGCACATGTCCAACAACATATACTTCAATTGTGTAAAAAGTGGAACTTGGTTTGGGTGGGAAAAAGCAAGGTGGCACCTCTTGAACCTGATGAATTGGAGATGCTGATGGGATTCCCAAGGCATCACACTAGAGGTGGTGGAATCAACAGGACAGATAGATACAAAGCACTTGGCAATACATTTCAGGTAGTTTATCCTCTATCAGAATGAGTCTTTTTGTGACCATATAAAGATTAAACTAATCATAAAAGGACGCATGGGTATGTCAAGCGCATTTTATCTTTTCAAATCAAGGAGTATGTTTGGTTTTACATTGAAACAATAGACATATTGTTAGTAGGATGTGGAGTCTTGACCAAAGAGGGAGGTTAATATTAGGTCCTCGCCTTAGTAATCCTTAAATGTTTAGGACTAATCACTGTCTAAAAGGGTTCTTTGTTTTCATTATGATTATAAGTTGATTAATAAAGTATATTCAGTTTCCGAAACAATATATTTTAATGACTTTCAATGTGAAAGCAAACATGGTCTACATAATTGTCTCTTCTGATTAATTAAGTGCAAGTGCATGGGTTTCAGGTTGATACCGTTGCCTACCATCTTTCAGTGTTGAGGGATCGTTTTCCAAATGGCATGAATGTGTTGTCCCTCTTCTCCGGCATTGGGGGTGCTGAGGTTGCTCTGCATCGACTTGGAATCACCCTTAAAAATGTGGTGTCAGTGGAGATATCTGAAGTAAACAGAAATATTACTCGTAGTTGGTGGGAACAGACCAACCAGACAGGAAACCTAATTGAGGTTGATGACGTGCAAGCAGTGAGTGCAGATATGTTGGAGAGATGGATGGCTTCGTTTGGTGGGTTTGATCTTGTCGTTGGTGGGAGTCCCTGCAATAACCTCGCAGGCGCTAACAGAGTGAGTAGATGTGGACTTGAGGGCAAGGAATCTTCTCTTTTCTATGAATACTATCGTATCCTAGACCAACTCAAGACCCTCATGAGGGGTTATTAAAGGTTTCTGAGTTTGAAGAAACATTGACTTAAACACATTTTACAGGACAGGTATAGAGTATTTCTTTTCCTTACACCAATATGTTCGGTTTTCACTCCTCATGACATTTTGTTCAGACCACAGAAACTATTCAATTCAATTGAATAACTGCTGGATTTTTGTTCTTTATACCTACGTAATTCAGATTTCGTCATGTTAGCTTTAAACATTTGTTCTCCATACAAAAATAGCCTAAGCCGATTGGTAGATATTTATCTGAAACTTGTATGGATGTGAAAGTTAAACATACTTTGTAATTACTAATCTCAACAATGGGAATTGCCACGTCAGACTTTTCATTTCATCATTGCCTGGATTGATATAAACCAAAAATAGCAGAAAGACCCGGGAAGAAAGAAAACAGTGTACTAACAGGCAGAGGCAGAGCTTCATACCAAAAAAAAAAAAAACTGTCTCAAATATTTATTTTAAATAGGATTTTTTTATACATTTAGTCCAAAAATCTATACATTTGTCCCAAAAAATTATACATTTGGCCCTCTAAATAATTTTTTCAGGGTTAAAGTGTAAAAATACATATAAGCTTTTTCCCTAGGCGTGCCTAACACCATGTGTTTTTTTTTTGGAGCAAAAATATACATGGTTACCATTTTGAAGTAAAAGTTACATCCCACCGTTATGTTACTGTTCATTGCCATTATATTAATGTTCACTTCGTTTTTTTTCTCTCATCACGGTGAAGTGAAGCGATTGATGTTCTTGAAGGGCGAAAGCAACTATGACTGACATCCTTAGATGAGCTTCAGGCCATTTGACCAATAGGCACGCTCAAGTAGCTTTCAATTGGGGAGGATCAAGTCCAAAAGAAAGAGTGAAATATCTGTCTATTTCCCAGTTGTCTAAAGAAACCAAGCCAACCAAAACTAAAAAGAAGGTATGTGAAAGCGGAAGCAAGTGACATGACAGATCGCTCTACCAGACGAGGAGGGGCATACCTCTCTAAAACACTGGGGTCCAAATTCCAGCGTGTTCAATCACTTGAGTGGTAGAGCTGCAACGTGGGATGTGACTTTTGTTCTAAAATGGTAACCACGTGTGTATTTTTGGTATAAAAAAAAAAAAAAAAAACACGTGGTGCTGAGCACTCCTGGAGAAAAAGTTCATATATATTTTTGCATCTTAACCCTTTTTTAAAATTAGTCAATGAGTATACATCTGACTCCCTAAATATTTATCTCAAGATTCGTCATTACTAACAGGTATAGGAAAATGGTTGGCGCGATGCCTTACGTAATTTTTGTTCAATCTTACAAAGATCATCGGTCGTAAAGGGTTATATATTGGATCAATAATTTGATGCTACTATTATCCCACTAGGTGGTTCAACATGGATCGTGCTTGAAAACTAGATCATCTGTAAATAATTAATTAAAAAATCCCGCTTTATAACATTATTGACATTGAGTGTTCGCTTCGGTTTCATCAACATCTTTCTAGAGGACTATATATTACTTGATCAACCCCCTAATGGGCACTCAATGGCTTTCATTAAATATGTCCAAACCATTTCAAACATTTTTCTACAATTTTCTTTTTTATAGATGCCACTTCAACCCATTTGTGTATATGATCATTATAAATCTTATCTTTTCTTCCATGATCGCACATTTATCCCAACATCCTCATCGCATCTCATTTTATGCTCATATTTTCCCTTTAAAACCCAACATTCACCACCATAAAATATTGATGGTTTTATAGCAGATTAGCAGGTAAAAATTCCTTTTTCTTTGACCTTATGAGGTACTTCCTATATACACAGTTACACACACACTTTTGGAATGATACTGAAAATCGTAGTCACAATAGGACAGGTACAAAAAAAAAAAAAACCTTGACAAAAACTCAGACTCCTTCATCCTTCACCCCATTGATATGGATGGTAATAATATAAAGTCGTATATGTAAGTTTTGTTCAATTTTTTAAATACTCAAAACTATTTTTAACATTGGTCCAATCTAGAACATAGTTTGACGGTAAATTTTCATCATAAATACAAGATTTTTTTTTTCATTTTATTTATTATGTTTATTATTTGTCTCTAAACTAATTTTTTTAACTTATAAACTAATATATAACATAATGTTACACAAGTATTTTAAAGAGATTATGTTACATATGTTATCATTAAGTAATGTATTTAACTTTACTAACTTTTCCAAATTACATAATTATATTTTACATAAAAAACTCAAGAAGTAACTATTTTTTTGCTGAAAGAAATACACAATCTGAGAAAATGTACATGATCTCCTCTATGAAAAGACATTAACTGACATAATAAGCAATATGATTTTCAAGAATAAAAAGCTGCATAACCATTTCTGTCAAGAAATCATTTGCTTCAAGGGTAACTCACTTTAAGGAATTTTCATGGAGAAATCAATCCATTTCATGTTGAGCTTTTAATTCAAAGTGCTTGAGAGAGCTTCAATAGTTTGGGTATATTTGAAGCTGATTCCAGTCCATGTCTCTCTATATACTGTGCGATGAGATGTTTCATACACATTTTGATCATCAAATTTGTTAAAAAAAATTTACTGGAAAATTCTTTCTAATTTTTATTACCACTACTCTCTCTGATCTTTATTACAAGATATTAACTAATAATTATCATAATCCAATAAAAGTTTTTTAAGTCATTAAATTTGTCCTAAAATTTAAGTAATTTTCAATATTACCTTACTAATTACATTAAACTCTAATATTATATTAATTATTACTCTCATCACTATCCTTATAATTAATTATGGGCAAATATGAAAAAATATCTAATACTCTTTAGAAACAAGCAAGTGCTTTATAAAAAGGATTAAATATTTGTTAGTTTGTATTTTATAATAATGATTAAAGGGAGTAATATAATGATAATAATATTTAAATTTTAAAGCATTTTTCACCAAAATTAATGCTATACCATTCATTAAAAAATTAAGTAAAATACTTTGATTACCCTCCTATTTTGTCTTATTTACACAAACCTCCCTTCTACTTTGAAAACCCAAATAAACTTCCCTTATATTTTAAAATTTTATTTCTATCCACCTAAACCGTTAGTTAACCGTTAAGTTTGATTTTTAAACCTTTTTTTTACAAAGATGTCCCTCTTCAGTTAGAATTATTTAAACATACACACACATGTATATATATGGGCTAATAAAAGTTTATACAACCAAAAAAATTATTCTAATAGAATTTTTAACTTTCTAATTTGTTAAAAAATTTATTAATTTTGACTTAAAATATATATTGAACAGGTATATTTTTATCAAAAGCATTTTATCACTAACATTGTAATCAAATCTTTTTCCCTTGACAATCTTAACAATAATTTCAGGCTTTTCCATGCAACTGCTACTTGCAAAATTTTCAATACCTTCAATCTTGTTCCGCCTAAAGAACACAAATGTCTAGCTCAAGGGAGCTAGTGTATGTTTATATATGATCAAAAGGGTTTTGCCAGGTATCTTGATAAGAATACCCAAAAGAAGAATGCACCTCAGTAATATCTATGAATATAGATATCACCAAGGGTATAATAGATCACCATGCTTACATAATGGTGGTCGGAGCCACAAATGGGGGTGGGGTGTAGAGCTGGTAAAACGGATCAGGATCGTCGGGCCAGTCCCGTTTAAGCCCTGGCCCTTTAAGGGTCAGGCTTGAAAAATAGACGAGATATTTAAAATTAGCCCTGGAGAGCCGGCCTTGCAGGCCCTTTTCACTGTAGCTTTTTCTTTTTTTTCCTTTTTAAATTTATTAATTTATATATATATTGTATTTGTTATAAAGTTATTTATCCATTTAACTAGAAGTACATAATAACTATACTCTAATTTTATGATTTGATTTATTATTTGTTGTAAATAAAAATTATGGATGTGTTCATGATACGAGAGAAGAATTTCATAATATTCTTACTCATAAGCAAGAGGCTACTACTCAAAGTGAAGAACAAATAAATGTTATTAAAATCGATGATAGTGACAAAGATGACGACAATGATAGTCATCGTACTAATGTCGCTTAATGATATGTTTTTTATGTTTTATGTGAGTTATTTGTGAACATAGTTTGTTTTTAATTATGAATTAGTGACTGTGCTTATTTATTGGATGATTCGTGTTATAATTTACTAATTATATTTTTTTAAAAAATGGAGGAAAAATAGTTAAAATTTGGAATAGTAATTTCCAGGTCCTGGCCCTAGTGCTCTCAGGCCGAACTTTAAAAAATAGGCGTTTTTCTTACTCCGGGCCCTAGAGGGCCAGCCCTTATAGGCCCTGGCCTTTCACGGGCTGGCCCTGATTCCCAGCTTTAGTGAGGTGTGTGCACAGTGAGACTGAAAGTAAATAGAGAGTGTCTAGAGTGTACCTGAAGGTTTGCCTCACTATTTATAGGGGTTACCTCTAGGGTTTATCCACTATGCTGTGCGTCGCGTCCTTGTACGTTGCTGCATATTGCTCACGGTCCCCACATTCAGTTATTCCTGCTCCACTACCTACTCATGTTTGCTTCACTACCTGTACGGTCCAAGATTAGTGGCATGATTAGTGAGTGATTAGTGTTTTACTTGCACATGGGCCAACTTTTGCGCAGGGCTTCCCACTGGGCCATCAGATCCTCCAGGCCCAATGTATAAGGCCGTAACAAATCTCAAATTCACTATCTTCATTGTCTTCTACATCATTTAAAATAGAATAATCATCAATCCTTTCTTCCTTTCCAAATTCTTCTACTACTTCATTATCATCATAAGCATTTTCTTCAATATTAGTATATAATTTATTAAAAAGACTTTCACTTTTAGTACAATTATCAATATCTTTAACAACAATAATATTTTTTTGCAAGAATGAATTTTGGTGTATTAGTGTTATATGATTTATCAATATTTAATTTGTGTATATTGCAACATAACTCTCAATGAAATACATCACTAACTGTTCTTCTATATATAATTCAACCGAAAATCCCAATCAAAGAACAATTTTTATTAAGATTTGTATAAACCTAACTTTGTATAAACACATCACTAAGCCCCTTTTCATAGTTGCTTGTCTTTTCATCGCTACGCTTACAAGGAACTTACTTGCTTCAGCCTTCCTTGCATACCCTGTTGGTTCTTGGTTTTAGGAATCAATAATCCCAATCAAACTTTATACTCCCTCTGGTCTTTATTATAAAATACCAACCACCATTTCTCACAAATCAAGAAATGAAAGTTAAGTCATTAAATTGGTTCAGAAATAATAAATATTTCCAACTTTTTTTTTTGCTCAACAACTAACTCCTTGTATTGCCATAATAGAGACATTACAAACAGATGCTACAAAAGGGAAAAGACAACATGATACCACCACAACCAGAGAAACACAATACCGGAATTACCACAGAAACTAACACAGAAAGAAAATAAATCCAGCAACAAACAACAAAGCTAAGAATTAAGCATAATAAATAGCCTAAACAGAAAGCAGACATCATCCCCTAGATCCAACCAGCCCAGCTGAGGGGTTTTCTTCCTGCGCTAACTTAGCCCCTTCAATATCCAAGGTTAGCAATGATTGTAAAGCAGGTGATGGGTTTTCAACCCAACCCATATGGTACACCTCTTTATAAGCTTCCGTAGCCAATAAATCAGCTACACAATTTCCCCTTCTCGGTGAGAAGGAAAGAGTAAACCCAACCTCAGATTCCAAAAGGTTTATAATGTCCAGGATGATTCCTCTGCAGGTCCAATCATAAATTCCAGGAGACCTTGATTCAACACAATTCTTAAGGGGGAGACAGTCTACTTCAAACTCCACCATTTCATGCCCCAAATCAACAGCCAGCATCAGGGCTCGCTTCAAAGCAAGAGCCTCAGTCATAAAAGCCGAGACTGATTTTAACTTACTTACAAAGCCCCAGATAAATTCTCCTGAACAGCTTCTGCACACCACACCTACAGTTGCTACATTCTCCTCCTGGTGGAAGGCACCATCACAATTTACTTTCAAACATCCAGACCCCGATGGCCCCCAATTCACAGTATCACAAGATTTTTTAACCCCAACAGCTGGTACCTCTACCCCTTCGATCAAAGAGTTCCAGTACTCCCACTTACTGTTTTTAGCCATTTCAATGACCACAGAAGGATTGGGGGCAATATAATTAAAAACAAGCTCATTCCTTTGCTTCCACAAAAACCAAAGGATCCAGCATAGGTAAGACAAGTCCTGAGCGTTTGGATCAGCCATACCTAAAAATTGGAGCCACCATCTATTGAAACTTGAGACTTTCTGGACTTCCAACCGAACCCCCAATGTTGATCCAAACCAAACGCATCTCGTCCACGGGCAATAGAAAAAAAGTTGTTCTATTGTTTCCTCTTCCTCCATGCATACTGGGCACCGATTTGATGGGGCTCTTCTCCTTCTAAATAGTGAACTCATAGTCGTAATAGTTGATTGAAGAACCCTCCATATGAAGTGTTGAACCCTGGGGGTAACATTTAGTTTCCATATGGCCTTCCACTCCTTCTTAGATATAAAATTAGATGAACCAGCCCTCTGATCGCCTACCACTCTACCTTCCTTGTTTCTGTGGTACCCCAATTTCACAACATATTTTCCATCCTTAGCTTTTGTCCAGATCATCAAGTCATCCAAACCATTCCTTGGAATTTGAATTTGCAGAATTGCTTTCCTCATCTCCTCCATCAAATATGGATTAATAGGAGTCAGCTCCCAATTCCCATCTACAATTAGATCACTCACTTTCCCTTCTCCCTCAAACTGATTGGTGTAGTTCGCAGGTATGCCCATCGGTTCTACTCCAGGGATCCACTTATCTTCCCATATTATAATGTCCTCTCCCGTCCCTAAATCCCACTGCAGGTCCAATCTCAAGCTCTCCCTTCCTTCTATGATGCTTGACCAACACCATGATGCATGGTGCCCCTTTTTTGCATCCATAAAAGGCTTATGAGGGAAATAGATACTTTTCAATACCTTCACCCATAACTGATCCGGCTCTTTAATCATTCTCCATGTCGTCTTTGCCAATAAAGCTTCGTTCATAATTATGAGATCCCTGAAACCCATTCCTCCGTTTTCTTTCCCCCGAGATAGATGCTCCCAAGCCTTCTAGTGTGTACGCCCACCTTATGCACTTCCATCCCACCAGAAATTGGCAATCATCCCATGAATTTCTTTATAGCTCTCAATTGGAAACTTAAAACAAGACATTGGGTATATTGGGATTACTTGATTTACCGACTTAATCATTACCTCTCTCCCTGCATATGATAACGATGAGGTCACCCAACCCTGTATCTTCTTCATCACCCTTTCCCTAATATACGCCAAGGCTTGATACTTCGTCTTTCCCCATATGCTAGGAATGCCCAGATACTTGCCCGGATCCTCTACCATTGGGATCTCCAAGATATCCCCTACCTCTTCTTTCACCGCCCTTAGTGTGCTGCTTGAGAAGAAAATGCTAGATTTATCTAGGTTAACCTCTTGTCCTGAGGTTGCACAATATTGATGCAATATTTCCTTTAACACTCTGCAATTATTTTGTTCTGCATTTACATACAAGAGAGCATCGTCAGCGAAAAAGCTATGTGTCAACATAGGGCAACTTTGGCTTAGCTTAATCCCCTTCAACTTTTGCTCCTTCTAGTTCTTATGAATCATCAGAGACAGTACCTCAGCCACTATAATAAATAAGTATGGGGAAAGGGGGTCCCCTTGCCTAAGGCCTCTGGATGGGGTGATAGAGCTAACTCTCTCGCCTGTCAGACATAGATGAAGCTTGGTTGACCTCACACATCTCATTACTAGAACCACCCACCTCTCACAGAAGTCGAATCTTTGAAGGGCTTGCTCCAGGAATTCCCAGCTAACTCTATCATAGGCTTTGCTCATATCCATCTTTAGTGCAAATTCAAACTTCTTTCCAGCCTTCTTCCCTCTAAGGTAGTGGTAAACCTCATGTGCAACAATGATGTTATCTTGAATGCATCGCCCCGATATGAAGGCTCCCTGACTCTGAGTAATGCATACCTCCAGTAGTGGCCTCATTCGGTTAGTGAGGATTTTGGAAATTATCTTGTATACAAAATTGCAAAGCCCCAGCGGTCTGAACTGAGTTACATGTTCAGGTCTAATTACCTTTGGGATCAGCGCTATATTAGTCTCATTTATATCATCTATCTGCAAATTTCCTTCAAAAAACTCCCTCACCAGCCTACATATTGACTCCTCCACCTCTGCCCATGCCTTCTGGTAGAATATTCCGGAGAATCCATCAGGCCCTGACGCTTTAGCTCCTCTTAGCCTGAAAGTAGCACCCTTAATCTCTTCTTGTGTTACCGTCATCATTAAGCTATTGTTCATTTCTTCCGTTACTCTTTCCTCTATATGATCTAGGACTCCCTCCATATCCTGACTTGTTGTCGGTTTCCTGAACAGATCTTGGAAGAGGCTAATGTTGTTGTTTATCTCTTCCCTTTGATTGAGCCATTTTCCTTGATCATCCTTAATGGCAAAGATAGCATTACGATTTCGCCTCTTAACAGTAGACAAGTGGAAGAATCTGGTGTTTTTATCCCCAGCTTGAAGCCAGCTCACCCTTGATCGCTGCCACTAGTAGCATTCTTCTTGCCCAAATAGAGTATCTAGCTGCCTCTTAAGCTCCTTCATTGTTTCCGCTGCCTCAACCGAGAAATCTCCTTGTCTTATGACTGCTATCTGCGTCTTGATGCTCCTGATGGCTTTTGCAAAGTTGGGGAAAGTCCTCTTGCTCCATCTGATCAGATCCCCCTACACCTATCCAGCTTCTTGATAAACGTGGACAATCCTAATCCTGTCTCCTCAATCTGCTAACCCCAACTATCCTTCACCACATGACTGAACTCTTCATGTTTAACCCATTGCGCTTCGAATCTAAAGGCCCTTTTAATTTTGGGTCCCTCAACCCTGCTCTTAAATAACAACAAGTGGTGGTCTGAGTCCGATAGAACTATATTAAACACCTGCAGGTTGGGGAACTCCTCCTTAAGGTCCATGTTACCCAAGGCCCTGTCTAATCTCTCATTGATCGTGTCTGGTTCTGGCCTATTATTGGACCATGTTAACATGGGCCGGTTGTAACCCAAGTCTTCCAGCCCATACCCCATTACAAAATTCTTTTCAATTCATTATGCGTCTCCATGATCTAGGCCGACCTCCTTCCTTCTCTTCCACTGACATTATCTCATTAAAATCCCCTATACACAACTAGCTACCTCTGACTGACTGGCTGATACGCCTGACTTCTTACCAGCAAAGGTTTCTGTCTATTTCTACCGGAGGGCCATAAATAAAGGTGATGTATCTCAGGATATCTAATTGGTCAGACTCAATCAGAGTATGAATAATATTTGAAGAGGAGAAGAGTATATTTACCTTGATTGAATTTGTCCACCATAACGCCAGTCCACCACTTTGACCGATCGGGTCCACCATCCATTCCTCTTCTAAACCACATCTTCATCTGATCTTTCTCACCACTCGCGCCTTCTGTTTGGTTTCCATCAGGAAAACTATCTGAGGCTTTATTCAGAGGCTTTCCTCCTTCAAATTCCTGGCTGTCAAGGCTGCCCCTAGGCCTTGACAGTTCCAGGCAAGGATATTCATTATGCACCGGTGGGAGGGTCATCCTCTCCATCGGCGTTGTGATGCTTGGAGCTATCACATCCTTTCTCTTCATTCCTTTCTTCTTCTAGCCAGCTTTCCATGAAATCCACCTCCCCAATCTTCAAATAATCATTCTTTCCTTCCCCTCGCTGCCCTTCTTCTTTAATCCTGAGTTGACACTTTACCGATCAGAAGTTTTTTCGTCTATCCCGCGCCTGTTGAGTTGTCACTCTATGCAACGACGTTCTCTCATCTCTCTCCTCAAAGTTTAGTTTCCGTTGTCTTTTTTGGGCCTCGCCTTCTGGGATGTCTTCACCTTGCCTCTTAATATGAATAGCCATTGAAGAAATGGGGGACAACCCACCGTGTGATTCAATGCTATCCACAGTGGGCTCTTGTTCCTTAGGGAATTCCACAAAATAATATTGGGCTCCCTTAATGACAATCTAGCTGCTTTTATCCACTTTCATTGGGCTTCCTAAATGGGCCTCCTCCACTTGCTGGACCATTGATTCACTCCTTTCTCCTTTCTCGTACTCCTTATAGTTGACTTGTCTCAAAACTGCTCTGCTACTCTGATCCTCCTTTGACTCTACTTTTCCATCCTGCACCGGCACCTTTATCTCTTGGGCAGTCCCCAGATTTGTATTTATCCCAATTAAACGCTGCTGCTGATCTGCTCCTCTATCTTCTTGACACGCAACCACCATGCTTGTGCAGTCTCGTACCTAGTCCTTTCTGCTCCTACCTAGGAGATTGCAATCTGTTTCAATCCCCTTCTCTGGCATTGCCTGCCGGTGAACTTGCTCGGTCGGAGCCTTCAGCTTGTACAACTTACTTTCCCCCCACTCTCCCTTGCAGACCTTCAGAACGTCTTCATTTGTGCGCTCCGAAGATGTGCTCATCCAGCTGCCAAAAGCCTCCCTTTCATTCTCCTCTTCTTCCTTTTCCAGAGTTTCATTACAACCTCTGTCTTCATGCCCTATCCTACCACACTTGTAACAAAAAATTTGCAATCTCTCATACTTGACTGATGCCCAAGCAGGAGCTTTACCTTCTCTCGGGATCCAGAAGCCTTCCACTAGGGGTTTATCAATCCTAATCAGCGTCCTTGCGCGGATAAATCCTCTACCTAGTTTGCCTTCCATTTTTGGTCTCTCGTATAAGCATGTCTCCCCCACTGAGTTTCCCAAAATCTTGGCATTTTCATCACTAAACGCCAATAAGGGGAGTCCATGGAACTGAACCCAGAATGGTTCATGTCTGAATTCAATGTCCTGTAGCACCATATCATTCTCCCATTCCTGAAGGTTTAACAAGAAACCCTGGATAGACCAAGGTCTACCCTTTAGGATCCTGTCATAATCCCCGTGATTCTGGAAACAAAATAGAAAAATTAGCTGGTTTCGGTTTAACTCATGAACCTCAACCTTTTCTCCCAGTTGCCAACTCTTCTTGATCATAGAGATCACTTTTGGAATGTTTAAGTTTTTTGAGCTTATTATCTTTCCCACGAGCATATCTCCCCTCCTTTCCTCCTGATTCCCCAGCTTCAACACCACCTGTTTCATCTTCCTATTGCCTGAACCTTGATCTTCCTCCATTACAGCACCTTCCGCCTCTCAAACAATCTTCAAACAGCTAAAATACTAATGATAGAGGCACTTAAGCGAGACTAGTAACTGAGGTATCTCTCACTCACCGACTCTCAGCTTACGGCCCCACTCTGGTTTTCCAGGGAACTCGAATCGCTCTCACAGGGAGAGAGAACGCACTCATAGGGAGAGAGAACAATATAAATATTTCCAACTTTACCTCTACTTTAATGATATGAATTTAAAAAGTTAGTTAAAAATGAGGGTATAATTAGAAAATAGTAATAAATGAGTTGATTAAAGGTAGTTGGTGTCTTATAATAAGGACTAAAATATTTTGGTAGTTAGTGCCTTATAATAAAAACTAGAGGAAGTGCGAGTATAAGCTGATAATCCCAATCAAGTGAACCAACCTAACTTTGATTTATCAAACCGATAATCTCAACAGATTTTTAAATGAAAATTTGATAAGCTTTGTACCGTTTCCATCATCCTTAAGCATTTGTCCTCCCCATAACTGCTATTGTGGCTCTATTTTTTTTTTTTTAAGTCTACAAATTAATAAGTAAAATTAGAGATTTAATATTAAGGGTAAAATAGTAGATAAATTTTAATTAAAAAATATTTCTAAAATTTTTAAAATATTTTTAACGGAATTAATTGTTTTAATTTAAATTTATGTTTTTAAAATAAAAGAAAAATATATATAATTAAGATAAAATGAAAAGGTGTACGTGAGAGTATTTTACTTTAAAAAATTTAATTTGATAATTTGACCCCAAAAAAAAGTTTAATTTGACACGAAGCTGATTTGTCTGTCCACCGTCAGGCGAGAGCAGGGGAAAATCAACTAAATCTCACGGCCCCTGAAAGACGAGGAAAGAAGGCTGCGCGGATTCACGGTGGAGCACATAGCCGAGAGCTCCTGTTATTTTCTTGGGTTCTCGATACGGAGAAATTGCCACTGTTTCGGTTCGGAAAATATCCGAAGGACGAATTTGAGGTATGTTACTTTTAACTTTCTTTTAGAAAAATCTTGTAGAACTGCAATATGTTCTTCTTCGAATGCTTTGCACCCAGAACCCCATATCAAATGTACATCATATTGATTGGTAGGACTAGGACACGGAGAAACTATGAATTGAAATTCTGGAAAGGTGTATGTTAATAATGAATTAGACTGAATGTTAATTTTCTGTTCTATTCCTTTCTCATGTATCTGCCCTTCTTGCACGATGATAGATTTCTTCTATAACTACGATTATGTGGGTTTTAATTTTTTTTTCGACGGCACTTTTTTTTTTTCAGGCTTGAAAGCTGACAACATCAAATACGGTACCTCCTACAAGCTGTTGTTCTTTTAAAGCTGCTCCAATCCTGGCTAAGAAGCTTAGATAGAATATCATGCCTCGTTATAAGGATGAACCCCCAGCAGTTCGGGTCTACACTGTCTGTGATGAATCCAAGTTAGTTTGTGTTTGCATTGCACCCCATCTCTTCTGCTTCCTAATTCTCTCTTATCGGTCTTGATTTTGATCATTTAATCTTTAACCATCAAATTGATTCTCCTATCTTTGTAATTCAAGACATTATTTTTCTACTGGCAAGCTCTTTTTATAAATTTTCTAGTGCTTAATTATTTTAGTTTGATAGGGATGTTTTGTCATATGGATTTTGGACTGTAGATATTTGATTGTGAAGAATGTTCCAGCACTGGGCTGCGGGGACGATCTGTTGAAACTGTTCTCGACATATGGAGAAGTTGAGGAGTAAGTTCATTACCTTCTAATTTGACTCCTTTATTGATTTGTTCTAGTTCTTTAGTGTTCTCTGTGCTAGTAGTTTGCTTGATATATTCGTTTTCAGAAGTAAACCAATGGATGCAGAAGACTGTGAGCCATTCACTGATGTATATTGGATAAAATTTCGCCTTTTCAGCAATGCCAGGTTCCTGAAACTAAATGCTTCATTTCAATCTTTAGTTGATGTCTAGCTTGCTAGAAGTAGTAGACTAGTGTGATGTTTGAGAAGATTAAACGCCCATCTGAACTTTTCAGGTTTGCGAAAAGAAAATTGGATGATTTTGTTTTCCTCGGGAATCAACTGCAGGTTTCATATGCTCCCCATTTTGAGAGCCTCTTGGACACCAAGGATAAGTTGGAGGGAAGAAGAAGGGAGGTTTTAGTACGATTAAATTGTAAGTCCTGGAATGGAGACAATTTTGAACTTAACTTTTTTTGTGGGGCTTATGCTTATAGTATGGCCACAGAAGTCCTATAACTGATTAGGATCCTCCCAGCTATTTTTTATGGAATTTGACAGTTTTCAGAGTAAGATAGACTTAGCATGTGAGGTCTAACACTTGATAGTGGACCTCTATAGTGTTATTAAACGTGGGTTCCAGATACATTTTCTTTTTATGCCATACTTGTATCTTAAGAAATTTAGAGGGTCCAAATCCTATATAATGAATTGCTTTGATATCCCTTTTTAATCAACTTACACATCCATTTACCATGATAGCAACTAGAAGATCCAAAGAGTCAACAACTTTGAACACTTCATCTCTCATAAAGAGTAACGCTGTTATGAGCTCCTCTCAGAGCGGCTGCCTACCTCAACATTTGGATTATAATAAAAGGTGATTTTTCAATGATTTGCAGTACCAAACCTCAATTTAAACTAAGCCAAAGTTTAATTCATTCTCTGTCCTTACTGTAGGGACTCTAGAGAACTTGAAGGAAGACCACTGGGCATTGATCCTCCTTTGAAAATGGTTTCCTCCAATGAGGTTTGTTGCTGTTGTATTGTCATTAAAGTCTTGATCTTACCTTCACAGAGTGAAACTTTTAAAATGAGGTCAAGCTTCTTAGCTTTATGAACCTTATTCCCTGGAATGGTAGAAGTAATCTTCTCAGCTTGATGGTTAAAATTCCGTGTCTACAATAGAACCTGTATTTTGTCACTGCTAGTTGATTTTTGAGCTATCCCTATTTCACTTATGAAAGTCAGTTTTCTCATAATTCTATCTTCTGTTCCCCTGAACCTTTCTTTCCTGTGTTGAATCATTCCATCAATCTATTAAGCCTTGTTTTTGAGGATATGATATTGTGCTTCTGCATGTTGTTGGACTGCTAATTACGCACTAACCAGCTTGTTACATTCAAGCTATGGAGAAGCTACTGACCATCTACTAACTTGACTTACTCTGTTGTTTACTCAGGATTATTTTGCTTCTCAATCTATGAATCAAACTGTTAGGTTGGTGAGGGAGAAGCTTGATAAGGTAACGATTATTAATGCATGGTTTGATTTCAAGTCTTTTTTGCTTATTATTGAATAATGAAATGATTTCTTCTTCTTCTTATCCAGATTCGATCCAGTGGTGAGAATATACAAGCCGAGCCCTCATCAAAGAGATCAAGAGTTGACAATAGAAGGAGAATTTAAGTTTGGAATTTAGTTTTTGTTCTGTTGGTCTCTGCTAGCTTTGTTTTTGCATCTATTGACCTGTGCTAAAACAAATTAGGTGAACTTAACTGAAAAATGAATTGTACAGTCCCCGAACAAGTGCTTGAGCTTTCTTTGCTCATCATTTGAGTGAAAAGTTCTTTCCTACACATTGTGCGCCTAGTTATTTCTGTAAAAAGTCAATGAAATTGTTGATCATGAAGTTTTATACAGAATCATTTACTACAATTATGTGCTTATAATTAATATTACATCTACTTATTTGAACAACAAGGATGATCTTATATTAAAAACTGGAAGTAGTAATTAAGCAAAAAGTTTCTAAATTAATAAATTGCAGGCTTGTGTATGTTGTAGCCTCCCATCACATTCTTTTTTGGATAAAAAACTAATTCCATTGTTGTGTACTCTATAAAATAGCTAAGTGGCTTGTTGATATTTAGAAAATACATACCATATTAACTAACTCAACTAATTTTTTTTAATATATTTAAATTAAATAAATATATCTTATATTAAAGACTTGGGAAAGTAATAAAAATAAGCTTCCCATAAATAACTTCACAGAATTATGTGTATGGTAATGATATTATTATAACTGAAAATAGCAAATTTTGTACATGAAAAAAAAAATATAATTGTCTTGTTTACTAATAGGAAAAAAAAATAAGGAATTTAAAAAAAAGAAAAAGAAATAGGCGGGAAGTCAACTAATGAAGTCTTCTAGGGCTTACTTAAAATGGGTCGGTTGGTTGCATAATTACCCGGATCCGGATCCGGATCCGATGCCGCCTTCGGTTCATCTACTCGAGGTTCCAGGCTCTG
Organism: Acacia confusa; assembly: GCA_037074495.1. Taxonomy (NCBI): domain Eukaryota; kingdom Viridiplantae; phylum Streptophyta; class Magnoliopsida; order Fabales; family Fabaceae; genus Acacia; species Acacia confusa. The sequence goes on along the minus strand of CM073513.1, from coordinate 6,054,131 downwards.
ACTCTCTCGTCTCGTCTCGTGCTCTAGGTATTGCCCGATTCCAGACTCCAGAGGCAGAGGCAGCGATAAGAGAAAGCAGTCGCGCGCACAACCCTCGTCCCCTGTCTCCCACGCCGTCGTCAAACGTTCAGGTACCGTAGGATTCCTTTCCTCGTCTTTAACATGACAATCGATTAGGTTTCATGTTTTCTGAAATAATGTTTTCAATTTCATTGCTTTTTTAGAATCCAGACTTCATATTTCTATGCCGTTTTATGTGTTCTTTCATTAGGTTTTCCCCCCGATTAGAGCGTCTGGTGGGACTAGTGATGTCGCTTATAATATATGATGATCATATGTCGTTCGTTGGGCAAAATGCTTGTCGTCTAGGGTTCTGTTTCTCTGTCTCTATTGATGTTTCTGTTTCTGTCTCTGTTGCCCAGGATTCTCTGTTTCTCTGTCTCTATGTCTGTTTCTGTTTCTGTCTCTATTGCCCAGGATTCTCTGTTTCTTCTTCTGTTTCTGTTTCTCTGTTTCGCTGTTATGTTTCTGTTTCGCATGCAGCTTAAATTATATGCAATCCAATAATTTAGAATTTTAGTTATTGATTGCATTAATCTGGAGATTGGAGTTTAGACAAAATTATATAATATTTTGTTTCTGATTCTCTGGTGATGTTGGTGCCTTTATAGATGATATGGTGATTCCTAATTTTGAGTTTGACAATGAGGTTAGGTTGATAGAAGATAAAGATAAGTTGCCATGCTGCCCATGCATCATGATGTAGTTGAAGATCATGTGGAGCATAATGGCTTTGATGATAATGACTTGAATGATTTATTAGCTTAGAGTGACAATTATTTTGAACTGAATTTAAATTAGACTTAAATTTTGAACTGCATTGAGGTTGTTTGCCTTTGTTTGAAGGGTATTTGATGACAATGTTGAATATTGTGATTGATATTGCATTTATCAGTATGAATGAGAATGATGGCAGTGTCTTACTTTTCTTAAAGTTTTTTTTATATATATATGCAGGTAAAATCTACGTTTTGTATTATGATTTTATGTTTTACGATTTTTCATTTTCCTTCCGTTTTTAGGTAAAATCTACGTTTTCACAACCTTGGTTACAGCTCCATAAATTAGAGAAATTTGTGGCAAAGAACAGAGTCTGAGACAACGAATTGAGCCACTGAGTATTGAGAAAGATGATCATTCCCGTTCGTTGTTTCACCTGCGGAAAGGTAATAATTACACGCTCCAAGTGCGACTAAACTACCTTATTTCACTGTTGCTAGATATAATGTTGTACCATTCATGGTTTCTCGGCGCAGGGTTTAGGGTTTCTATTAACCGGATATTCACTTTTTGTCTGTGTAGGTGATCGGAAACAAGTGGGATACGTATCTAGATCTTCTGCAGGCTGACTACAGTGAAGGGTTGGTATCTCCTATTTATTTTTCCTGTTTCTGTGCCTTCGTTTTTTGAGTTTGAGATGTTGATCAGCCCTAAAATGTAGTTTTTCTTCTCTCTCTCCCCTTGGGGTTATGCCTTTTTTTCGTTATTGTTAGATTGTAACTAGCATGTATGAATATGATTCCTAAAATTGACTTTGGAACGACAGATATCGTATGATTGAACTAAGTATACTTCATATATGTTTTGGGGTCAATAACTCTATATCATTTGTTTCTAGTCATACTATGGGAGGCATGCTTTGATATCGAAAAATAACACTTGTCATATTGTAGGAAGCTTGCGATTGTCCACAAAATGGTGATTTTTTACTTGAATTTTAGAAACTAGAAACATGTCTTGTCTTCTTTAATTGTCAGGAGTTCAAAGAGAGATTCTGGAATTATTAACGAGTTATAATTTTGTTGCAGTTATGCTCAAGTGTTCATAACTTGTATGCTTACTGCCGTTTACATAATTTGAGTGGATTATGCATCATTACTCTTTCAGATTTCAGCTTTCCTCAACTTGCATCCATTTTAGTGCCAAATGTCTGCTGTACTTAAGTTTAACCTGTTGGGGCTTGTAATTTTAAGCATGGACATAGGCCTTGCTTATTTTAGTTTCTCTCAAGGTTGAAAAGTGATTTTTGATGTCAAGATCATCTTTTGGGGATATGCAAATCTTTCTTTATTCAAGTACCTCATACTTTCTGAGCAAAAAAAATTACCTTATACTGAGTAGCTTTTCTAAAGCTGCAGCAAATCCCTTTTTATACATGCAACAAACCCTTAATAACTATTAGATAAGATTACTGCAATACTCCATTCCTCAACCACTACAGGGTACAAATTTGCTTATATTAGTTGTTATATATGATGATATATATGCAGAGATGCACTAGATGCTTTGGGTTTGGTCCGTTATTGCTGTAGACGCATGCTGATGACCCATGTTGACCTCATTGAGAAGCTTCTGAACTACAATGGTAATTCTTCCTACTCTCTTTTTCTGTCTTCCTGTGTCATTTGTTAATACTGTTTAGCTTGAACTGATCGTACATTCGGTTGCAGCTCTGGACAAGTCTGAGCCCAGTTAAGACAACTTAAGGAATCACAGATGACTCAGAGATCAGTTTTGCTCCTTCCCTCCGATCACGTGTCCAATGCATTTGCCTTCTTTTACTTAATCAAATTGTCTATCGTCAAACATGTCTAGTCTCTATTTGAGTCAATTGGGCTGTGTGCAGTTTTAAAAGGAGAATATGTTATGAATATGATGTAGCTTATGTTAAATACTTGGCCCCTGAAGGCCTAAACTGTGTTTAGTCGGTGTGATGTGAAACTCCAACTGTGATATCATTACATCATATTATGACTGGAAAGACTAAATTGACAAAGCCTTGTGCTAAAAGTGATGCTGCTGACATGTGATTTTGTATTTTGGGAATGCAGCTTCTTGTGCGTATTACAGTTCAGACTGTGGTCTGAACTGTGATTATATAAGAATATGGCTTCTGCTTGGGAGTTAGATTAACAAAGCTTTAATTTTATCAATGACGAAAAGCCTAATGTTCTTCTGATTCATTTGAAGCCTCTTATGCGAATCGACTTTCCACTTTATGAGGGGTTTATCAGAAAAATATTTAATTAATGACTGTGTGTAGGAGTAGGTTGAATGTAACAACCCCAGAGGATTATTGAGGTTAACTTTTCATGACAAGTTATCTCTGTTGATGGGTTGTAGTTGCTCCCAAGGACGGTTTTGAACCGTTCATATTGGGAGGATTTCTCTTTTTTGTATCAAACATCAATTTCCAAAACACACGAGAATCGCGATTATAACTCTTGAACCGAAGTTGGCCTGTGAGTCTAGATCCACTGAAGCTTTTTTAATCATGAAGTTTAAAAAAAATGATATGGTTGTTGCCAAGTTTGAATAGATGAGCAAGAAGAGCGGGTAAAAAAACTAAAGAAGCGTGACTATCAAATTGGGGTCTTAAAATCATTTGTGTATAGGGAAATAATTTGTAAAACTCATTAATGAATTTGTTATTTTCATTATAAATTTGGTACAAATGCTCTTGTGAATTTCATTATATATATATATATATATATGATATTAGGGTTTATCGTTTGTCATAACACTTGATATAAGGTTTTGTTAAGTCACCCCAAAACTATGTCTTTTTGGGAGTTAGGATAATTGATGAAGGGTGTTTTGGTAAAATTCATACCATAAATACAAAAACAAAAATACGGAAACACCCTTCATTAATTCCCTTAACTCCCAAGACGACGTAGTTTTGGGGTTACGGGAATTAATGAAGGGTCTTTGGTAAAATTTATATAATAAATACAAAAACAAAAATACCAAAACACCCTTCAGTGATTCCCTTAATTCCTAAAACGACGTAGTTTTTTTATGACTTCACAAAACCTTATTTCAAGTGACATAACAAATGATAAACTCATGTGTGTTTGTGTGTGTGTGTGTGTAATATGAGATTCACAAGATTGAACACAATCTGAGTATTATGAACAAAATTTATAATGAAAATTACAAGTTTATTTGAAACTGAAATGTTTTCACCCTAACGAATAACTCATTATTGAACTTATAAATCTTATAAACGAACTTGTTACTCTCATTACAAATTTTGTTCAATTTTGTGAATCTCAATATATATATCCCTATAATATATTATATTTATATCTATATATTATATAACACACACACACATCAAAGTAGCTAAATGACCCAGTAGCTACTTAGCCCCTTCAATATGAAGGCGGGGTGGGCTCCTCATACACCTTCATTCAATCTTTTTGTTAAGAAAAGATTCAACCCCATCGCTTGAAAAAGAAAAAACAAAAAAAAACCCTTGTCGAATCTCAGGCCACTGACATTTTAAAATTCCAATTTGATCCATGTTATCTTTAAGTCATTTAATTTGGTATTTTAATGTCATTTTCCCAAAAAATTATCAATTATTTGTTCTCGGAAAGTATCTGATAAAATTAAAGGGAAATTGTATCACACATCTTTAAGACTACCAACACTATATGACAGTGAATGCTGGGCTTTGAAAGAACATGAACATAAAATGGGAACAACCAAGATGAGGATACTGATATTGATGTGTAGTCATATAAGAAAAGATTCTTAATGATCATATACACAAATGAGTCAGAGTCACATCTATTAATAAGAAAATAGTATAAAACTGTTTGAGGTGATTTGGATATGTTCAAAGAATACCATTGGGTGCATAGGTGAGAGGGGTTGATCAAGCAGTATCGAGTCAAAAAGAGGTAGAGGAAGACTAAAGTGAACACTTAAGAAGGTTATAGAGTAAGATCTATTAGTTAATAATCCAAGAATCCGGTTTTCTATAAAGTATAATGACCTAGTGTGGTCTATATAACCAATGACACTTTAGTGAGATAAGGTTTTATTGTTGTGATATTCAATTTTGCTTGGCTTTACAAATAAAAACTTAAAAAAGGGTCCGTGACTTTACGAAAATCGATGAGGAGGGTATTTTTCTTTTCTTTTCTCCTTACTCCCCCTGTTTATCTGAACTAATGATAAAGATCAGATTAAGAAAGTAAAGAGGAAAGGAAAAGAAGAGCTTCTCTTCCTTAATGAACATTGGGTAGGTTTTAAGGAGAACCGTTTACAGAGATGACACTATTAGACATCTTGTGAATAGCCATAGCCCAAAATGGCTTTGATTGTGACCTACTACCAGAAAATTAATGCTTTTAATTAATATGGAAAAATTTACAAATCATAGGGAAACATATATTCTTCGCTAACGAATTCAAATAACTGTTATTAGTTGAGTTGGTAAGTAGATTCATCCCTACAAAGAGAAAAACATAAGTTTGAATTCTGTGAAGTGTATTTATTGGGAAAAACAAAAACAATTTATGTTCAAAGTCTTAAAAGAGGAAACTTTTATCAAATAAAAAAAAGATAATACAAATTCAAATGAATGTTTGTAATTTAGGAAAAATTAATCTTTTGGTTTTTATAGACTTAATTATAACTCAATTCTTATAATTTAACTCATTACAATTAAGGTGTTATAATTTTGACTCATCAACTGTAGCCCCGTCTCTATACATGAAACCTCTTTAGAGTCAAATTTTAAATATGAAAATGCAAATTCAACTTGTATTTTCTTTTGTCCTGAAGCCGGCTGTCTCTATTACTAATATTAAATATGATGAACTTGGCTCCTCTTCTATGGAGGGACCACACTATATTCATGGCATTTAGACCCATTTAACATATCTAACCTACTGGCTACATTAATCATCCCATTTATGATAGCCCAGTGACAGCAAGAAAGTAGAAGTAATTCTAGTGGCTATGCTCTTGTCCACATTATACACTTTATCAGCACATAAAATTCACTCCCAAACATACTTAAAAATAAAAAAAATCAAAAAAAAAAACCAGAAAAAGAGAAACTAGCTAGCTAGATATAGATATAGTAACATGACTTTTCTTATCTCTTTGAAGATGAGGTGAATCATTCATTTGGATTTCTTGAGCTATTTTGGCCCTTCAATTAGGATATGACAGGATAACATTACACACGCCTCTCTCTCTCTCTATATATATATATAAAGAAAATATCTTCCTTTAGAGTCCATGCACTTTTCTTCTTCACATTTGTTTGGTTTCCTCTTCTCCTAATACTTATATTCCTCCTGATTTGTTCTCTTTCTCTTCGTCCACTGCTACACGGATTATGCATCCCCCTCACCAACCTTGTCTCTATTGTCACCCTCAAACATATATTAGGATGGTGATTATTTCCTTCTTACATCTATCTGTTTACTCTTTTGATATATATATGACTTATCGGCTTCATGCACTGAAATTGAATACACAGGTTCAGAATCTTATAGAGAGATGCTTGATCCTTCACATGAACCAAGATCAATGTGTTAAGGCACTAGCAGAACATGCAAGAATTACCCCACTTGTTACACTTACAGGTATATATACTTCACAAATATATGTATATCTGTGTGTGTGTGTGTGTGTGTGTGAATTTAATGACCATTGTTGTGCAGTGTGGAGAGAGCTACAAAAGGAGAATAAGGATTTCTTTAGAGCATATTTCCAAGTTATCTCACCACGAAGACCTTTTACAACAAGTAAGAAGACAATTGAATCTTCTCCATATATATCCTTCTAGTCTCTTAAGGCTATGTGAAGCTTATAATGAGCATTGAGCATTTCTTTTCTTACTTTTCAGGAATATATTTTCACAGGGGGCCGCCGAGATTAGCGAGGAGGAAACAGTGGAAATGGAGGATTAACAGTTAGTAATTAGTGAATAATCATGTGTGGGAAAAGCTAGTGAGCATGAGCAACTCTATATTAATAATGATTTCTGCAAGTTAAAGATATATCATGGGTTTTAACTCATTTTCTATTTAAAAAATTACCAGCTAGAATCAATGATGATGATGATTACATCTGTTGTAATTAGAAAAGTGATTTTGTATTATGCTGGCGAAGTATATATGCAGTATGCAATGTATGTGATTTCATTAATGAGGCTACATAATTACAAGAATTTGGACTTTATTCAGTATTTAGACTTTCATTTTCTTGATTTAAACTTCGAATTTTTTATTTATTTTAATAAAGCCCATTATTGGACTATAAGGATTTCTAATAAGTTACAGCCTACTGAAATTCAAACGACTCAAGTGAGTAGCTGGAAGCAGATAAATTTTTACAATAACAACATTGTTTTGACTTTTGAGTTTCTTTAGCCGTCTCTATGGTTTTTTCTGTAATCAATTGAAGTTATTAAAGATAAAAAGTACTTTATAGTTGTAGCAATCAATTCTAAATTTCATTTCATCTCTCATTGGGTTCACAATTTCCGCACATATGTAGTGTTTGGAAACATGTCAAAACCTAGATTTTATGTAAGCTGAGAAAAAACTCCTATCACATACAAGTACTTACCTCGTAAATTCTAAAACCTAGGTTTTAGAAGGTTTCCAAACACTACCATTTTTTTTTTGTGTGAGGTCAAATCAAAATTATTATCATATTGATTGGATCATTAAGAAGACTAAGGGAGCTGAGGCACTTGAAAAAAGGAAAAAATAATTAGAGAAAATTCAAAAAAAAAAATCAATTATTGGTAAATGATTTAGTTTTCTATTTAGTTTTGCATTCTGATAAGGAAAATGATTAAGAGACAGCTTGTATGGTAAGACAAAGATAGCAAGTTTTTGTCTTGTTGAGGTTTCATCGTTCAAAAGAGTACAAGCTTTGTTTGTATCTTTCTTCATTCACATACATGTTTCACATCACATGAAGTCTTGCTCTACTTATAATAGGGTTAAAGTCGTATATTGGCTAAAAAAGTTTTACTCTAGGAGCGCTCAACATAAAAATGGTTTAAGTTGATCAAAAATACAAAAAAAACTTTTAAAAATGTAAAGTAAGCACAATGCCCATAGGAAAAAAAAGTAATGTCCATTAAAATATAAACTTTTAAAGGTTAAGGTGCATATTTGTCAACAAAGTTTTATTACTGGAGCACTCAGCACAAAAAAGTCCATGTGCTATCCATCTAAAATCCGACCGTTGTAAATCTTTGTCCGGACTTCCAACCATGTTCATTGGGGTTAGGGATGGGAACAGGCTAGGGGCCTGTGGCCTGACCTATTCCAAGCCTGGTCATGTCTAACCTGTCAGACTAAAAGGTCAGACCAAAGCCTCTTTCAAGGCCTGTTTTACCTAACAAGTCAAGCTTAGGCCTAATAATAAGCTTGTTAGGCCTGTCAGGCAGACTTGTTATGAGAGTAAAATTAGAATTACCTTCCATTGAAAGTATGTTGTATATGTGGTGAAAAAAAAAACCTAACCTTCATATTTTTTGATGTATTTTAGATCATTATGAATAATTTATGTAAGTAGCTTTGTTTTTTGTTTATTTAAAGTAGGTCTATTTTCAGTCTGTTTGAAATAGATTTGTTTTGAGATTTAACTTTTGATTTGTTAGGCTGCTTACACAGTTTTTTAAATCACCAGCCTCCTTAATAGACCACAGGTCAGATCAGGATAAGGGTGAAAAAAAGGCCTATAACCGGAGCGGATTTGGGGGGTTAGGGTGGTTCCTGCCCCTCTAAAATTACAAAAAGAAAAACCTAAAATTTTAAAAAATTATTTTTTCAGCCTCATAAAATTTTTAAAATTTTCACTTTAGTCCCTCCATGTAAAATTACATGGAGGGGCTCAAATGAAAATTTTGAAACTTTATAGGGCTTAAGTATAGTTTCATGACATCTTGATTCTATTCTGTAATTTTTGCTTGATGTTATGTTTTTTCTAACGGACGTTATGTTTTTTCTAATGGCATTATACTAATTTTACATTTTTAAAAGTTTTTTGGTATTGTTGGTGTACTTAAAACATTTTTATAGCTCTTAGAGTAAAACTTGATAATAAGTACTATATACTGAAAAATACCATAGTTTCGTAATTTATGAGAGTACAAGCTTGATGATGGTTAACCTCTTCCATAGATTGCCAACCGATGTAGAATTAGTTTTCCTACGCCGGTTTAATAAACTGGTGTAGAAAGTTTCGCACTTTTTACACCAGTTGTATCTATTTCAGTTAAAGAATCAGTGTTAAAGAATACTTTAACTGGTTTAAGGACTTTCCACATTAGTAAATATTTGATCATGTGTTACTTGAAGGATACACTGAAGAAACAAAATCCAAAAAGTGTTGGCAAAAGAAAACTCCGTCTGGTATATTTTATATATTGATACATTCAAAGAAAGAGAAAGTGACACTAGAGAATGTTATTGTATATGAGATTCACATTTTATAATTACATTGTACGGATGCTTTTGAAATTACTATGATTTTACCTCCTCCTCTTCAGCATCTTCATGTGGGTCCACATGGCTACAGCTCTCTTCATCTCCTTTAGATTGAGCTTGAGGGAAATTGGCCCACTGAATAATAATTTGAACACACAATTTGTAGGCATTAGGCTTATTATTCTTACCATTTTTGGCAACTGATAAAAACTAAAAAGATTTTATTCTTTTACATTTTTGGCTGCTGTTCTGAAGGCTTCCTTGTGAACCATGTCTGGGTTTTGAGTCTTCAGCCTTCTGATCTCTTCTCTGCATATCAAACCAATTAATATGATTCTAATTAAGTCACATTTCTGCTGCTAATTAATGGTTATAATATACAATTCTGTGCATTGAAATATTACCTGACGAAGCGATTATAAGCAGATGGTGTTTTGTGTCTTTTCCCAGCTGGGCCTATGTAGAATCAATAAAACTGGTTTCAAACCCTATATCTCATATAAAACCCCACTGAACTTCAAGTAAATTGATTGACATCTCATACTATTTAATGTGAAACTATATATGCTAGTTCTTTAAACTATCTTAGTTTGCATCAAATGATCACCCTGCAACACTTTATTCAACTTTCTCATCACATAGAACTCTCTTTGCAAGTAACTTTTTCCATAGTTGCTGCCGCCAAGATCAGACACTAAGGGTTTGCTTGGATAAACGTTGACAATAGTGACTTTTATCTTAACTGACTTTTGCAAATTAAAGTTGAAGAAATCAATTTGTGTAATGTCATATATGTTTGGATAGGTTTTTATTAAAAAAAAAAAAGAAAGAATATTGTTTGGATAATATATTAAAAAGTTAATTTCAGAAAGTTCAAACCTATAGAAAAATCAAAAGTCAAGACAGATTTAACTTTAACTTAACTTTAAAGTGATATTTGAGTAAAAAAATCAGTTGTTACTAAAGTTATATCAAACATGAACTTAAATTGGTTTTTTTATATGAAAAAGTCAAATTTGGCGTAGGAAATCAACTAATGCCTTTGTTATATATAGTGATTAGCTTATCAAAGTTGGTGTTAATTACTTACGTTCATTAATGGCAGGACTCATTGGAATTATTGCATCATCTCCCCCACTATCAGAACAATTAGTCTTTTCTGCATTTTCTTCTGGACTTCCTTCTTTGGGCTGTGAACATATATATATAGTCACAACAAAGCATTTGAAATCACAAGAAAAAGAAGAATATATATCACTATGCCTTTAATGAAAATTAGAAGTGAAAACGTTGATTAATGAAGCGTGCAAATACCTGATTAAGACAAGTAAGCTGGAAAGAAGGAAAGATTTGAAAAGGGACAGAAGAAGCTTTCATGATATTAACAGAGAGAAGGTTTGTGCAGTTTCCACACCTCACAGTCACCTCCATTGATAAACTACGACATGGAACACTCACCTAATAATGATAATAATGCAAACAAATTAAAACACAACTTCATTATAATCATATATATGTATAAATAATTATGTCGGATCTAATAAGCTATGAAAGAAGAGTTCAAGAATGATCAGTACCAGTAACATGGTGCTGCATAATCCACATCGCACGTAACATAACCGTTCTTGAAGATGAAGCTCGTTTAGTGTTGACATGGCTAGAGAGAAAGACAGAGGACGAAGCTGAGATGTAGAGAGAGGAAGCATAAATGCAGACACACACACACACATATATATAGGTGAAGGTGGAGACTGAAACAAAGAGTAATCATGCAGCTGTTTGTTTTCTAAAGAAATGAGGGTTAAGGCGTAAATTTGCTGTCGTTAGGGAATAATTTCCTCAAAAGTTTTTTTCAAGTTTAATGTTACCTTATAAATTTCAAAACATAGCAAATTTTCACTATACTATTAAAAACAACATTGTTTTTTAACTTTTTAATGGTATCAAGTAACATCACTCCGCTCTAACACTTCTGAGATAACATTGGACTTCAAAATACTTTCTTTGGGGGGTGGGGGATGATATTGTTCCTCAGCAAACCAAAACAAATTTGCATCTTAACTCAAAAAATATTTCATCATTTTTATTTTCTTATTTTTGGTTTACTGTGGTTTTGATCATCACATGAGGAAAAAAATAGTATGAACATTGTGGCACAAGACACTGGTCAATGATATGACATTTAAAATGGTGACCGCTTGGATGCTGCAATCAATAAATGGTATCAAAATAGTAAAATAGGGAATGGGCATATCCAATCATCCATTGCCAAAAATGGGTGATATAATTTAGGAATTATATATAACATATTATAAATTTTACAATATATAATAAAAGTATTCAATATCACTATCAACATTATTTGCAAATGATGAATAGTACACTTATTTTGAATTTCATACAAATATATATCCTCGTCAGCTTTAATTGATTCAAACTCATTGTTAATCACTCTTATATCACTTTCTTTGTTTATCCCCTTCTTTGGTTGGGCTTAAACCAAATTAAAAGTAGAGGTTCCAAAAAAAAATACATATTTCAAATTAACAACTTGATTCAATTTAATTTACCCATCTTTAAAGAAAAACTCTTCAAATTATTCCTATTGATTGCACTTTTAAAGGGCTAGTTTAATTTCTAATACAAATGATTAAATGAGATATTGAAGGGTAGTTTTCAATGCAAATGATAGAGCACAATGATATCATAGCATCCTCTCCTAGTGTGATGAGATCTGTTGTTATTGTAAGTAACTAAACTAATTTTTTTTTCTTTCAGATTAATTGTCTAACTGTTACATTTAAAACCGAAAAGAATAATAGTTTTTACTTAAATTAAGTCAAGTATATTGACTTCACGGGTCCAAAACAGATAGAAGACTCAATCAATCATAATCTTTGCTTTTAATGACTTGAGTTGTGAGGCACTTGTGGAGCTTTTCCTTGCCCTAATATGCTCCAACACTGAACCTAAAAAAATGGAGACTTTATCTAAGTCTTTCAGATTACAGTTATGTACACACCCTAAGGTCTGACAGAGAAAGTTTGCCTACTTCTTATTACACTTGGTGTGGGTCTAAGTTCTATGCTTAATTATTTGCAGGTCAAGTAGTACTTGTTTCATGTGTAACTTTGAAACTTATCACATCGATAACCAAAGAATGTTGATCTTGACATGTACTATCCATCCACCTTCATTTGTTTGGTTCGATTTTTGTTAATCACTAATAAGTAATGTTGAATTGAAATGGTATGAAGTTGCAGCCTTATTTGAAAAATATATGAAGTCACTTCAACTAAATCCAACAACTATTATGGGTAGAATTTGAAATTTGAATCATTTAAGTTTAGATCATATTTGATTGATAGGAATGGGTCATTTTCCAGGGAGAGGGAAGAGGAAAAGAATGGAGACATTTGTGTAACCCTCTACTATACTCCCCCCATCTAATTTTTATAAAAGCCTAAAATTTAAATTATTTTAATTTGTTTATAAAAGTGTGACAAGAGTAGTCTCAATATTTAATGATTTTTTTTATCCCTCATTAATTATATATTGCATTAATTAAAGGGTTAGTGATATTTATGTTTACTTTATTTCTCTCTCTTACATACCCCTTATAAATAAAAGCATACTTGGGGGAAAAAATTTCAACACTTATTATTTTAAACTAATTTTAACCGTTTTCTTAAACTGTGTAATTCAATTATCATACTCTTATAAATAGGATCATGAGTATATTCCAAATAGTTATCTTGTTTTGTATGAATGTATTAAAGGTGGAAAAGAAGAAATATATAATAGAATTATACACATAAACCTCACGGGCAAGAAGTTGGTTATAGCAAAACATACGATAGGGTTGATAAAAAAATACAGTGATCCAAGTAACTTGGTCTGACTTAAGGTGACCCGGTTTGGTCCGATATGGTCAAGAATAGTCTTATAACATAAAAGGATCAAACTAAACCAGGCCAACTAATCAGGTTGGACTGAGTTCAGGACCAGGTTTTCATTCTATATGGTATAGTTTGGCTTGGCCTGAATCATATACTTTTTTGTGATTTGAGACCCACACCTATCTTGCACACCCATTTTTCACCTACACTTGCGTGACCCAAAGTCCCATTGCCATACCCTCACTTCTTTTTGTGTGATTTGAGGCCTCACACCTACTTTTATACTCCATCTCCCTTCAATTTCAGCATCTTCCCCCCCCCCCAAAAAAAAAATCAATGTTCCAAAAATTTGCTTAGAATTTTTTTAAAAAAATTAAATATAATATAAAAAAGGTATTTTATGTTATACATTTGGCCCAAAAAAAAAATTGTTTAGTTAATGATTATACATTTGGCTCCTCAAATATTTTCTTTTAGTTAATGAGTATATATTAGGCCTCACCCCTCCACATATTTAGCACAAGCTTTGTCCTTGTCCCCAAGCTCGCTCCATCCTCACTTCCCTCGGCCTCAATCTCTCAATTGTCGTTGTTAATCACTCACCTTGCCGGCGAGATCTACACTCCTCCACTGCTTGTGGTGGTCCTCTAGTGGCTCACTCCGGTTCTCTTCTCAATCGACATCCCTCCCTCTAGTTTTTTTTTTTTTTCCAGTCAATGCAAAATGTTTTTTGGCTTAATCTAGTGGAAGATGTTGATGATCAATATTTTCTTATTTTCTTTAGTTTTTTTGGTTTAATTATCATCTTGTGCTTTAGTTGGTGTGGACTTAAAAAAAAATAGAGGTCCTGACCCGTCCACTAGTCCGATGGACCGAGTCTGGTTTAACTCGAGTTCCGGTTGTTACCAGACCAAATCAGACATCGAGTTACCTTTTTCAGCCTAAAGTTTTAAGCAGACCAGACCTCAAGTTAACCTCTAACCCAATTTAATATGGTCCATACTTGTCCTTAACATAAGAGTCTCTCACACAGTAATGTCAATGTGACAAACTACTCTGAAATTGAATCCATGTTAAAAGAGATGGCTACATCTAATATTCGATTGTGTCTGAACTAAGATTTTTTTATAATAGGAGGATCTATGTACTTAAACAAAATTATACACTAAAAAGAATAAAAGATATCAAGTTTTAAGTTTAAGTGTATAATATTAAACCAAGGTGAATCATTTTGTTGTTATGTAGGTGAATAACTTTTTGCCACTTTTAAGATTGATCACTATGTCCATAATTCTTGGGAGAAGCTAGCTCGAGTGTTAAGCTGCAAGGACAATTATATAAGAATATCTTATTCTCAAGAATAATAATGGAATCATGATCTGCTATTGACAAAATGAATTAAAGTTGTGCAGTTGGTAGGAGCCAAGAACCGGATATAGAGCTGCTTTAATTATTTAAAATCCATCTATAAAGAATAAAGATGAAAGTCCTCTAAATTATAATCTCTTTCCCAAGAATACCCCTTTCTTTTTGTCACTACCCTTTACAGACTTGTTTGTTCCATTTCCATATATGTTCATTTATCACGCGTCCTCAGACCAATCTTCTCAATCTAAATGATAGTCATACAATCAACTTAGTAAATAAGAGTAACTTAATCATCGAGCCCGGGCAAGAAATGAAATGCAATAGCCCGACCTCCAAAAAGGGACTCGCTAATTATCTTATGGATATGAAAAATAGCTTTTTGAGATTGAAAAATTGATAGGTAGATTCCTATAAAATTAAAGTATTTTAAAGTAGTATTCCTTCTCATCATCTTTAGTATAAGATCTTGTTTGTTCGTAGTTTAATTTTTTTATTGAAGTAAATTTTACATTAAAGACAGGAGGGGCACATGAAGAGATGGGATGTATATACAAGTCGTGGCTGGAGAGAAAGTAGACTGTGGAAGAACATAATGATGAGTTGAGTGAGTGGGGAAGAATGAGTGAAGTGTCAGTTATTTAACATCACATCACAAGTTTCCCCATGCATTTGTAGCATTTGATGTGATGAGCAACAAGATCAATAGTACCGTGACATTGACCACATTGAATAATCATTCCCAGTCCTGTGCTGTTTTATTAGCTTCGTCATGTTTGGATTGTTTAAAGATCTTGTTTAAATATAAGACAACAAACACACTTGTTCTATCTATATGTTTTAAGGGGATTATATAGATGCTAAATCACCTGATTTGGAGAGCTTTAGGATATTAAAAGGGTTAAAGTGCATTTTGAGCAACGAAGTATTGCGCTATGAGCGTCTGACACAAAAAAGTAGTAAGGGTGTCAAAACTACCAATAAACAATTGAAAATGTGCAAAATTACCAATAAAGAAATTAAATCTAATGAAAATAACGCAATCTCTGTTTTAGTATACTCACTAAAGTTTTAAATTGTTCATTGGTATTTTTGCATATTTTTAATTGTTCATTGATAGTTTTAATACCCTCAATACTTTTTTGTAACAAACGTGCGTAATACTTTGTTAGCCAAAATACACCTTAACCCATATTAAAATACAGGAATAATACTTATCTTCGGCTTCCTTGCAAAGAAATTATTGACTAGGCATTAGATTGCATTAACTCCGCATTGTCCATATGGAGAGGCATCAATTACATCTGATTTATTATGTGATTTTCTATTAAGAAAATTGTTCCACAATCCCTTGTTATAAAATTTATTACCTAAAGATTCTCGAAATTTATTTGAGAACTTTAGTTACCTATTTCAGTGAGGTGCGAATCTTTTCCAGTGACAAACAAATTATCTTTTATTATATGGAGAGAAAAAAAAACCTACTTATAAATAGTTGAAGATATCTTAACGCACATCTGAAAAGTAAGTTGCACCCACTTAAAAACCTGAGTAAAAAATTTTGCAACGGAGATTCCATTTTCCCTTCCTTAGTTTTTGTAGAATTTTAGGATCAGATAATTGATAATTGAGTCCGATGATACTTTCTCATTACTTCATGTGAAATATATAGAGTACAATGAGAGCAATATGTTGTAACAGATTGAGGACTTCTAGGGAATTCAAAAATTGAAAGCTAGAATTTGATCTTAACTAACTCCTAGATTTTAGAATCTAATCTTGACTAATCTAATACTATGTACAAATAATATAATTACCACTCTCCCCCTCAAGTTGGATCATAGATACTCATCATGTCCAACTTGCATACAAAATCTTCAAATGTGTCTTCGGGTAGACCTTTTGTGAGTATATCTGCAAGTTGTAATTTTGTAGTATGTAGGAGAGACAAATAATTCCATCTTCTACCTTTTCCCTGATAAAGTGACGATCAACATCAACATGCTTAATTCTACAGTGTTGTACCAGGTTCAAGGCCATGCTTAAGGTTGCCTTATTATCACAATAAAAGCTTTAATGGAGATTCTATCTTGGTGTAGGTCTCGTCAGCAACCCTTTTTATCCATATTCCTTCCCTGACTCCTTCAGATAGTGATCTTAATTATGGTTCTACACTACTTGTGGATACCACTCGTTGCTTGTGACTCTGCCACGTTACTAGATTTCCCTACACAAACGTGCAATATCCTGAAGTAGACCTGTTGTTCTCTTGGTCTCCCGCCCAATCTGCATCTGTGTATATCTCGATAGTTCTCGATTAGTTTTTTTGAAGAAGAGACCTCGGCCAGGAGTTCCTTTAAGATATTTCAAGATTTTATATGTTGCATTCAAGTGTTTCAACTTCGGTGAGTGCATATGTTGACTTGCATTGCTTACTGCAAAGGCGATGTCAGGCCATGTGTGAGAGAGATAGATAAGTTTTCCAACCAATCTCAAGTAGCGCCCTATGTCTGCTTGTTCGTCTTCCTTTTCTTGTTTTTTCTTTTCTTCCACCTCTTGATCAGTTGTTGGTTGTTCTACTTTTTTCTTCTTTTTGACACTAATGGGAATCCTGCTTGGCTTACACCCAAGCATGCCGGTTTCCTTTACTAGATCAAGGACATATTTCCTTTGTGAGATGTGAATTCCTTCTTTTGAACTAGCCACTTCCATCCCTAGGAAGTATTTCGAGTTACCAAGGTCTTTGACTTCAAATTCCTGGTTTAACGCCAGTTTGATTCTATTCATTTCTTGAGGATTGTTTCCTATAAGTATTATGTCATCCACATATACTATTAGAATAGTAATCATACCTTCTTAGTTTATAGTGAACATAGTGTGATCAGAAAGGCATTGATTATATCCTTCGGCCTTCAGAACTTGTGAGAATCTATCAAACCAAGCTCTAGGGGACTGTTTCAATCCGTAAATGGACTTGTTCAACTTGCATACTTGTTTGCCATGACCATTCTCAAAACCAGGTGGAAGTGTCATATAAACTTCTTCTTTTAGATCCCCATTTAGGAAGGCATTTATGTCTAGCTATTGTAAAGGCCAGTCAAGATTTGCAGCAACGGAAATAAGGATTTTGACTGTGTTTAGCTTTGCTACGGGGGCAAAAGTTTCATTGTAGTCCAAGCCATAAGTCTGTGTGAAACCCTTAGCAATTGGTCTAGCTTTGTACTTGTTCAAGGTACCATCTGCATTGTTCAAGTGCCTCATGTACATTGTGGGAATCTGAACCTGATCAAGGTTAGTGACAAAATGACAGTATTTCTGTGAGAGATTACCATATGACATGTAGTTTTGAATAGGATGTTGAGTACAGGAACGTGTCTTCTTTCTCAATGCAATTGGCACATTTAAATCCTTGTTGGCATCAAGAGTCTCTCTCGATTAGGAGAGTGGCTGAGCCGCAGGCATAATGGACTCTACTACCTTTTTGTTCCTCCTAGAGTAAACCTTGTCATATTGTTTGGCATATTTGTCTCCCCCTATTTGTGATGGCTTTGTGAGTGAATCTAGTGTGGAGGATATGATCACAGGATAAGAAGGTGGTATAGGTTCAGGTATAGGAGGCTGAGAGTCACTCCAATTCTCCCCCTGACTCGAAGGGTGTGGAAAGAAAGGTATGGCTTCAGCAAATGTGACATCTCGGCTGACAAAGATGCGTTGGGATTTGGGGTCATAACAACGATAACCTTTTTGAGAATTGGAATAGCCAAGAAAGATGCAAGGAATGGACCTAGAGTCAAATTTGGAAGGAGGATGGTGAATATGAACGTAGACGGTACATCCAAACACTCGGAGAGTAAGAGAGTGATCAAGGTGTGAAATTACATGAGTCTCACGGAGTTTATCAAGAGGGGACATATGGGAATGGACACGAGTAGGCAACCTATTGATAAGGTGAGTAGCAGTAAGGATTGCATCGCCCCAAAAATATTTGGGAACATTGCAGGTGTACATAAGAGCACGAGCAATGTCAAGAAGATGGCGATTTTTACATTCGGCAATACCATTTTGCTGAGGTGTGTTAGGGCAGCTACTTTTATGAATGATGCCATGAGACTTTAAAAAATGGCTGAAGTTATGATTGAAATATTCGGTGCCATTGTCAGAGTGTAAGACTTAAATGGTAGAATTAAAATTTTTTTTGACTTAGTGGAAGAATTCAACAAAGATATTGAACACATCGAATTTATCTTTTAGGAGGTACACCCAACACATGCGAGAGTGATCGTCTATGAAAGTGACAAAGTATTTTGAACATGTCCGGTTAGGTATTCTAGAAGGACCCCACACATCACTATGGATGATGGAGAAGGGATGTGTAGAGTGATAGGCGGTGGGAGGGAAGGTGGTACGATGATGTTTTGCTAGTTCACATGTTTCACAATAGAAATTAACATCTATATTAAATGAGAATTGAGGAAATAATCGTTGTAAATACTGAAAACTAGGATGACCCATCCTTCTATGCCATAACATCAATTTATTGTCTAAAGTAGGAGAGACATAGGTCTTTATTTGTGATGAAAAGACACTTGCAGAGGAGTCATCAAGGTAGTAAAGGCCGTCATGCTCCTTAGTTGTGCCAATCGTCTTCCCCGAGGAGAGATCCTGAAATATACAATGAGTGGCAAAAAAGTGAGCAAAACAGTTTGTATGTTTTGTCAATTTACTGATTGAAAGGAGATTGTACGTCAAATGAAGAACATGAAGAACAAAATCAAGGTGCAAGTCTCTTGTAAGAGGGACAGTACCGGTACCAGCAATGGGAGCACTAGAATTATTGGCAGTGCGAATTCGATTATTACCAGCCAAAGGTGAATAAGAGGTAAAAACCTTTGAGTTTGAGGTCATATGACCATAGGCACCGATGTCTACTATCCATTATGGCCGAGATGAGATAAGAGTAAGATGATCATTACCTTGCTTGGCGATAGTGGCAACTGGTCCTTGAGGGGACTATAAATTTTTCAGCAAGTTGAGGAGTTGATTCATCTATTTTGTATTGAGGGAAGGAGGCATGGATTCTGAAGGAGTATCTGCCTCAATGACCGCTTGATGAGCAGAAGATGATCATGGTTTGCGAGGTGTCCAATCAGATGGCTTACTGTGGAGTTTCCAGCATTTGTCTTTGGTATGACCAATCTTTTTGCAATGATCACACGTCAGATAGGGTTTGCTAGAACCAGAACCAGAAAAGGGAACATGCTTACTGATTAATCCAGACGCTTCTGGTTCCGAAGAGACAGCCTTGAGAAGCATAGTGTATCTTCGAGACTCTTCACGGCAAATCTCAGAATATACTTCTAAGAGAGGAGGAAGAAACGAATTACTCAATATCCTTGCTCGAGCATCGTCAAATTCTGCATTGAGGCCAGCAAGAAAAATAAGGACCCGATCGATGTTGACATTCTTTTGGTGTTGAGTGGCATCAGTGGAAGAAGTCCATTCATTATTTGCCATTTGATCTTCTTCTTGCCAGAGAGCGACCGGTTCAAACTAGAATTCAGCAACGCATCGAGAGCCCTGAGATGACTTCCAGATGTGACGTCGAAGATTAAACAGTTGGGATAAGTCCTTGGCGTCTACGTAAGAGTCACGGACAGCATCCCAAATATCCTTTGCAGTAGGAAGATACATGAATCTTCATTTAATCTATTGAGACATGGCATTGATAAGCCACGAGCATACAAGAGAATTATCAGTTTCCCATTAAACCCAGGCTGGTAAGTTTTGATCCGATGGTGGTTTGATCTCTCCAATTAAAAATTTACGTTTTCCACATCCACTGATAGCCAATAAAACAGCCCGCGCCCAGTCATGATAATTGTGAAGATTCAGTTTTTACGACACCAATTGGTTATCGGAAGAGTGAAGGAGAGGTGAATTGTCGCTAGTCTTAGGATGCATTGTTGTATCACTTGACGATGCCATTGAAGTGGAGTATGCAAGTGAATCCACTAAAGGTGTAGTGCAAGACCCAAAAAAAAAAAGGTACGGTAGCAGATACTGCCCAATCTAGAAAAATGAACAGTACCAGGCCCACACAAAACGCACAGTGACAAGCCTGAATTTCGAAGACTACAGACGGGCTGGGTAGAAAAAAAACGAGGCCTGATGATTTATGTGAGTATTGGAATCGTGAGTCACAGATGATGACTGCCGAATTCGCTTCAGAAAGAGAACTTCGAATTTGAAGATTCGGACGGTGATGTCTCGCGATTCTGGGAAGAGAGACTATGACGGAGTCCGAGAACTGTCTCACAAAGTTTCAGTCGATCCGACCTTGACTGGACTTTGACGAAGGTCGACGGGCTTGAGATTAGAGATTAAGAACCAGACGACGCCGAGGAGGACTAGGTGACGTTCTGGTCGAGTTGGGCGCCGAAGGTGAAGGACTAGCTGCTAAAACTGATTGTTACTGACTCGAGTTGACTAAGAACATTACAATGGGTAAAGTTTCATATAGGAGTCGAGTCAGAGGGAGAGCGTTATAGTGGGTAACGTCTAGGATCAGACTCGAGTTCGGAAGCGTGGAAGGAAGCACCGTTGCTCCTCTAATACCATGTAGAATTTTAGGATTAGATAATTGATAATTGAGTCCGATGATACTTTCTCATTACTTCATGTGAAATATATAAAGTACAATGAGAGCAATCTGTTGTAACAGATTGAGGACTTTTAGGGAATTCAAAAATTGAAAGTTAGAATCTAATCTTAACTAACTCCTAGATTCTAAGATCTAATCTTGACTAATCTAAGACTATTTACAAATAATATAATTACCACAGTTTTCATACATCATGTTATTTTTTAAACGTTACAAATAATTTTTTTGTTTTTGTCTTAAAAAATATTTTTTAAAAAATTATTCAACCCTATCAAGCTGAACCAACTCAGCAGAACTGGAAGCCTAACATTCTAAGCTGCGTCCAACTTGAAACCACAGATTTTAAGTTCTGGGCAACGTAGAATAAACAAAGTATTTTTACTAATGAATGAACAAAAATACCATATGCAAAAGGATGAGATGCGCTAATCAAATTACATAAAAACTACATAACGTGGGCATATAAAGTGAGTTGTCAAAATAATACTGTAGTCATTTATACTATCCTCATTGACGTTTCATCATCAAAAGTCATAACATATTTTAGATTTTCCAAAGCTAAAGCAAACACACACTTTGAAAAAGAAAACAAAACAATCTCCAAGCATAGACTCATGAAGACCCCTTCCATTCAACTAGCTTGTTTGAAACCTTATTTTGGGGATGAGAAACCATAGTTCTGGCACAAGCAGCAAGAATGTTGCTTCTGCCAAAATATGGTCTTAAGACTATCCAACGTGGTTCCAACCAAACACACATAGTAGTATCATATAATTCAAACAACCCGGGTACAGCTCCCTACCGAGTATTCACACTCTTATAAAGCTTACACATTGGAGGAAACATCAAACAAGATTCTTAAACTGATACTTTTCACAACTACGATTGAGTCTACCTTATACTAAGATTTAAGGATGCATATGACCACTAAATGTAATGTAAAATACCTGACAGAGGCATCAATGGTTATCTTAAGAGTTATATTCCACATATCTTTCCACATATCAATCTTCACAGTTACTCTAAAAAGCTCCTAATTGATTATTCACCAACTTAACTCTCAATGTTTTGACCTCAGATCAAGATTTGCAATTTATTCACCAGAAGTTATGAAACGAACAAGCATTGTCTAACACGAATTCAAATTTAACAGCATCACGGTTGTTCGCTATGCATTATGTGCTTGATTTTCATAATTGACAAAATCATTTCATACTATGCTTGATTATGAAAGTGTCAACAAGACAGCATACCAAAACATTGTAACACAATGATCTTGTCTAAATGATGATTGAATTCATTCCAACAATGAACCAAAATACTTAGTAATACCATATTGCTGAATTGTAAAAGCAAAACAACTAATAAAATCAAGAGGGCATTAATGATCAGTTTATGTAAACAAAAATGTTAAAAGCAAATCCCAAAAGATCCAAACCTTGGAGTTGTCAAATACAATTTAAAACGATGTCTACTGAACTATTCTACAAAAATTTAAACTGCCGCAACAACAAAGCAACATTATAGAAAGTAACGAACCCATGATTCAAAATGCAATGTTTAATCACGACCGGTCTTCTGGTAGACATAAGTCGTCCCGCACTTGCCACAATAATGGCGATCGAAGTGGTTGGCCATGAAAGTACCAGCCCCACACTCGGTATTGGGGCATTCCTTCCTAAGCCTCTGAACCTTACCAGAATCATCAACCTTGTAAAATTGGAGAACCGCGAGCTTGACCTTCTTCTTCTTGTGCTTGATCTTCTTGGGCTTGGTATAGGTCTTCTTCTTACGCTTCTTGGCTCCACCACGGAGACGGAGCACAAGGTGAAGCGTCGACTCCTTCTGGATGTTGTAGTCGGCTAGAGTTCGGCCATCCTCGAGCTGCTTGCCGGCGAAGATGAGACGCTGCTGGTCCGGTGGAATCCCCTCCTTGTCCTGAATCTTGGCCTTCACATTGTCGATGGTGTCTGAAGACTCAACCTCGAGGGTTATAGTCTTCCCCGTTAGGGTTTTCACGAAGATTTGCATGGTGTCGCCGATTCAGAGCGAAACCTTGAACGAAACACTGAAGAAGATACAGGGGTGGTTTATATACTGAAACGGATCCCTAGGGTTAAGCGATTGAACATTTGGTACAATGCGGGTTCATGAAGATCGATGGGGTAGTGGCATACTTATTGGGCTCTTAACTAAAATATTGGTCCGGCCCAATTTCAGAATCACATTATATACACAAGGATTTGATAGCTCGATGGGCTTGGGTAGCCCAGTTAATTATATAATTTTATTCATAATTTTCTTTCAAGAAAAAGCCCCAACAGTAGACAAAAGCAGTTTATTTGATTTATTTGTAGTGTACTGATATATCCTCCTCTTCTTGTTTCCAACAATATTCTCTTCAAATTTAGTCTGTTAAAGAATATTGTAACCATATAATATTTAAATTAATTAGATCAGATTTGAGCATTATTAAACTTAAGTAAATGAAATCTTTCTATTCTTTCAAATAAAAAGATATATGTGTCTGAAAAAGAAAAAACTCTTTTAAAGATATTATTTTACATTTATACAAATTTTACTCCAAATTTAGTACTTAAGTCATAGACTTTTTGATAAAAAAAAATTAAAATTTCAGAATTGATTTCTCTCCAATACTGGTCCCACCCTTTTCCTTTTTTCACCATGAATTAATATCTTAATGGTATAAATTTAACCTCTTATAAAAATATTATTATAATTTTATTTAAAAGATACAAAAATATTTTTAAACTAGATACAAAATAAACTTGAACTATTAAAATTATTTTTGTATCTTTTAAGTAAATTTATAGTAATGTTTTTATAAGATATTAAACTTAAACCATTTAAATGTTAATCCAATGATAAGAAAAGGAAAATGATGGGAATGAGTATTGCAGAAAAGTCAATCCTTAAAACTTTGGCCTAAAATAAAGAGCATGAATTGCATGACCAACAAGCATTGATTTGAGTGAAAATAAGTTTTGGCCACCCGAACATAAGCCTTAGGGTTTAAATTCATGTGAGTGTGGGAAACATTTTGACAAAGGTATCCGATCAATCAAAAGCCTTATAGTCTAATAGTGAGAGCTTCCATTTAAGTGAGAGGTTAAGTGTTTGATCCTATCCTATTTGTAACTACAAACCGTTAGTATCGGCCCATTTAATTAAAATAAAAAGGAAAAAAAGTTATCCAATTAAGCCCCACCATACTTAAATAAGTAGGTAATACAGGTTAGCCCCTGATTAAACAATGCGAGCTTATACAATCCACACGCGTTAGTAGGGTTATAAAATGCCATCACTAATTCACAAATTTGGCTACCCTTTATCATTCTTTTCCCTCATTTTCCTTTTTATACCATTAGATTAAGACTTCAAAGGTCCAGATTTATCATCTTTTTTTACCATCATTTTCCTTTCTTTTCTCTTATAATAATATTTTAATCATTTGATAAATCTATACCATTGAGATCTTAATCCAAGGTAAAAAAAATGGTTGGATATAGGAGAAAAACCAAGTGTTACCTTGATCTTACAGGTTGAGCCTATACCGAATCTGAATAGTTGAATCTAACTTAATGGTTTTTTTAACAAAAAGGAGTATTATCAAAAAAAAAACAAAAAACAAAAAGGAGTAAAAGTATAAAACGCGCCAAAACGACAAGGGATTGCAGGGATCAATGGATCATGATTCGTGGCCGTGAGTCTCAGGGGTAGCTGATGGTAGACGACATCAAAAGATGAGATTGAAAACTAAACGGCATGGAAACTGACACACGACGAGAACAAAATATCTAATGCACTATTAGCTTCATTGTCATCACCACTTACCAGCAACTGAAAAACCAGAAACCTTTCTTCGCTCTCCTCACCCGAATCCCTATCCGTTTCCGTGTCAGCTTCAATATTCACAAGTAGCTTAAACTAAATTCTATTTCCTTTTCCAAAACTTCCATGGTGATTGTGGCATCACTGCCTGGACGCAATCTCTTCTCGTCCTTACCTTCGACGCCACCACCCTCCAACCCCGCCGTCAACACTGCCACTCCATCCCCTCCGATCCCAATTCCCAAATATCCACCTCCTCGCAGATCCCTCAAGTCCCAAAAACCCCCTCCTGAACCCCCGGAACCCACTTCGAATCCTGGCCTAAAGCACCATCGAAATTCCAAGTACTACAAACCCGTTAAAGATGGCGTTATTAAATCGGACGGCGATCGCTCCGTCGTCATTGGCGAGTCCGGAGTGTCCTACCTTCTTCCCGGAGCTCCGTTCGAATTCCAGTTTAGTTATTCCGAGACCCCGAAGGTAAAGCCGCTGGCGATTCGGGAGCCGGCGTTCTTGCCGTTCGCGCCGCCCACAATGCCGAGGCCTTGGACTGGTAAAGCGCCATTGAAGAGCTCGAAGAAGAAAATCCCACTCTTCGATTCTTTCAATCCGCCCCCGCCGGGAACGAAAGGGGTGAAGCATGTTGAAATGCCAGGGCCGTTTCCTGCTGGGAAGTATCCACAGGAGGGGAAGACGAGGGAGGAGATACTTGGGGAGCCTTTGAAGAGGTGGGAAATAAGAATGCTTGTTAAACCCATGTTGCGGGAAAATCGCCAGGTTAATCTCGGTGAGTTCTAGATTTTACTGTGTTTGTTGTTTCTCTTTGTTGATGCTACGTAATTCTATAATGCCTATACTGTATGTCCGCATCAAGTGCTGTTTTTAAATACTATAACGAGTGATTTCTACAATGTTTTCGGTTTTTGTGATGATAGAGTATTGAATTCCACGACTTTATTGGGATTGTCTAGGAAGGGATGGATTAACACATAACATGTTGGAGTTAATACATTCTCATTGGAAGCGATCCCGTGTTTGTAAAGTTCGTTGCAAAGGTGTCCCAACCGTAGATATGGATAACGTCTGTTATCATCTTGAGGTATCCTATTTTATTTATCTTTTTTAAGGTCTTATCTGGCTAGGTGGTAAGCATGGACTGCTTACCCGGAAGTTTCTTTTCTTTTGACCCATGAACAGATTATCACTGGCTTTGGCACAACACGATTGCCATGAATAAAATGTTTTGAAAAGAACTTGACATGGAGATTGGAAACATCAGTTCATGCAGCTATTTATTAGCTATTAATTCAAATATTCTGTTCCCATTTTATCACAGGAGAAAACTGGGGGTAAAATAATCCATCGAGTTGGTGGTTTGGTTTATCTTTTCCGTGGGAGAAATTATAACTATCGTACTCGTCCCCAGTATCCATTGATGCTCTGGAAGCCAGCTGCTCCGGTTTACCCAAAACTCATCCAAGAAGCTCCGGAAGGCTTAACAAAAGCTGAAGCTGATGAATTCCGTAAGAAAGGAAAAAAGCTATTGCCAATATGTAAATTACGTAAGTCATTCTCTTGGACCACCAGAGTCATCCATGTTCGTGCTTTCACCCCATAACTACCTCTCCTTCAGTTACACTATCTCTTAGTTGGATGGAGAAGTTTTCCAAATTAACATCACTTGTTTCCTTATCATGCCTTGTTAAGAGCAGCAGAATCATAGAATGTGAGGCAAGTCTGTGCTTTAAATTTTTTGAGTTTAGGTATATTTTAGAAGGGTGGCTGAATAATAAACACCTCAATTCTAGTAGAACGAGTTGTGTTAAGATATTCATCTATAGTACAATGTGTATGCCCAGGTTCGTGTCTTTGTCTTCGTCATGAGAGGTAGATGGTCTTATTTCAGTTAGTTTTCAGCAGTTTCCCACATCTCTAACATGCCAATGCATGGTAGGAATGAGAAGAATGGGATCTTATGCAAATTTCATTTGAAGATCTTAAAGCATAATTTTAATTATAAGTGTTTTGTTAGGGTTAAAGTATATCAAAAAAATATTATCATTATATTTGATATTTAATTTTGTGTAAACCTTTTTATGATGTTTTGATTTCAGTTTGGTATAATGTGTTATTTTGTTAAAGTTCAAATAAACTTAAAATACAGAACTCTAATCATTCAAACACATCATAAATTATGTGATTGTTATATTTTTATTTAAATTTATGATTTAAAATTTATTTCAAAAACTAAAGCTTTAGAACATCATGCTTGACAAGGGAATAGGACCATGATGTATATACAGGGGTACAGGACTATTTTTGGATATATTCACCCTTCCAGGCGTTCTTATACGTTACAAATGATTGTAATTACCCTCCTCTTTTGGCACGAGTTACATATATATGAGCACAAGATTTATGGTTCCGATTCTTCTGACAGTCAAATTTGAACTACTGATTTACTTTAATCATGTTGCAGCAAAAAATGGAGTCTATGTTTCCCTTGTGAATGATGCAAGACATGCTTTTGAAGGAAGTCCTTTGGTGAAAATTGACTGCACGGGGTTGGAACCCAGTGATTACAAGAAAATAGGAGCCAAGCTTAAGGTTAATTTTCTCTTGAGGCCTGTTTATACACGGCCCGGCTGAATTTGCCTGTGCTACATAATAATTCTGTTATGTTTCCCCTTTGGCCTATTTATTTATAAGTTTCTCAAGCAAGTTGTGACGCATGAAAATGTTGTGCTTGTTTGGATCTTGTGTTTGCAGGAATTGGTTCCTTGTGTACTTTTGTCCTTTGATGATGAACAGATACTAATGTGGAGAGGGAAAGATTGGAAATCAATGTATCCGCAAGCTCCTCCAGTTGTAAGCCTTCCTGAAGTTGGTGTTGCAAGGAACATGGAGAATTCAGGTATGTTTAAGAGAAGAATATTGCAGCACACTAGTTTCCTTCAAATTTGTATGACAATTTCATTCTGTTGATTTTTCAACATAAAGCGGATCTTTTTGCATTTACATATATAATGACGGTCATGATGAAAATATTACCGAAAGATACCTCAATAATTATCACAAACACAAGATTGTTTCTATATTCTCATATTACCCCCGAATGGTGAAAAGTAAAAGCATCATGGGCTAATAAATAGTACTGCGTGGCTTTGCTTTGATTAGGTGAGACTGAGGATAATCAAAAGAAGCATGACAGAAACATAATGCCATCGAGCCCGAAAATGACATCCCTGTGGAAGCGTGCAATAGAGTCGAGCAAAGCGCTGTTGTTGGATGATATTATTGTTGATCCTGATGCTCTATTGGAGAAGGTAGAGGAATTTGAGGTTGCTTCACAGGCCACTGAACACTCCTCCCCGGCACTCATATTTTCCGGTGAAGATGGTGACGCTGCTGCTGCTAAAGGCTCACTTGCAGACTTTGAAGAAGACGAATCTTATCCTAGTGATGGCTTGGCTACTGAGGATGATGATGATGAAGATTATCTGTATGACAATGGTGATGAGTATGATGATGTGGATGAATTGAATGCTGTGGGGGGTTCATCAGCCCCACCTGGATCATTACCTATTGATAGAATGCTGACAAGCTCAGAATAAGACAAGACAAATAAGAATTTGATGGGGTCACTCACAAATCTCCCAATGTAATTTTTCAAGAGCTTGTGTATTTAGAAGGTCCCTGTATTTTGGAAGGAGATGAAGATGTTAGGGAGAGTATCTGGCCTGAAATGTTAAAAAAAAAAAAAAAAAAAAAAGTACTAACAATTAGTGAGAAAATTGTATAAAAATGTTCTTTTTTTTCCTTTATAAAAGTATGAGGGAGTAATATACAAGTAACAAGATTGTTAAAGCTCCCAAGAGTCAACATTTTGCTGCTTCAGATGGTGGTTTTCTTTTCTTCTAGAACTAGTTGATGAGGATCAATTAGGGAAAATTACTAGAGTGAATTACAAGGACTCTATTAGCAATTTGGAATATACGCAACGTTTAAAATTTATTAAAAAAAATTAATAAGATTAATTGTGTTGTCGAACATTCTTTAAATTTTCTGGAAATAGAAAATAAATTACATGAACATACTTTAAATTCATTAAAATTACAGTTATGTCTCTTCCATTTTGTATTTGATTTAAAATAAAATGTGTTTAATTGAAAAGGAACTAAGGAGTATGTGTGCCTAACTCATTTTTTGAAGAGTGACGAAATTCTTAAATTAAAAGAAGTGAGAAAAGTTTAAATAAAATCAATTTAAATCTGACCAATCCTAGTTAAACAATCCTCCTTTCAATAGGATGGTTTCTCCAAAAAAAAAAAAAAAAAAAAATCAATAATATAAATATTTATAAATTAAAAGAAATTTCTTATGCATAATCCTCTCTTACGGTATAAAATTATTTAAAATAAATGAAACCAAAGACGGGCATAATGAAAAAGACGTTTATAGCACGAAAATGACCCCACCCAAACAAACATAAAATAAAGACAAAATGTATTTAAAGAATTATAGAAAGAAAAAAATAACCGAACCAGCTGACCAACAAGTCTGAAAGAGACTCCAATCATTCTATTATATAATTAAAATCTACATTCTACTAATCTGCTTCTATTATATAAATTATTCAATAATTATGAGTGATCCTTAATTTGGTGTATCTCGCACAATCTAGTTTAATTAGAATATTATATTACACTTGAAAACTAATTTTAACATTTGGTTTTGAAAAAATTGGTCCGTCTGATCAAAATAAAAAATTCGTCCGGACTCCTGTCCTTTATTTACTTTTGTTTATACTTTTTCCAACTTCTTTTTGAAAAAAAATAAAGGTTTGTCCATAAAATTTGCATTAATTTTAATCTTGGCCATTCAAATTTCAACCCATAGATTTTGGTTTCTTAAAAAGTAAAATGATTTAAGTTTTTATTTAAAATTTGAGAAACTAGAACAAAAATATGATAAATTTGAGGGAACAAAGGGGTATTGTATTAACCCAAAATAAATAAATAACCCAGATCAAGTTATTGAAATAATTAAATATTATTTTGAAAATCAAAATTGAAGTATTTAAAAAGATGGGCATATTTGATATTTCATCCCCTCTCAAATATAAAATAAAGTCAGTAATACAAACTGCACTACAAACTTTATCCAATATCTAAAAACTGAGATACTATCTTTTAGGAAAAATCTTGAAATACCTAAATTCAAATTTTGGTTACTAAATTTTATAAATTATAAATTAAGTTATATGACACAATTAGGGATTTAGAATTTGAGTCATATTACCTATATATACCTTAGTTATTAAAAAAAAAAAAAGCAAAATTAGAGATATAACAATATTCTTCATAAAATCCTAACGACAAAAAATCATAAAAATGCCCCTAGCAGGTACCAAAGATTATTTATTGAGCAACTTTGGATTAGGTTTCTGTACCATCATTAATGATTTCAAGACATTGAGACCCATGGAGCAAAAACATCCGAAATTTCCCATAAAACATGTGCTTAACAGACCGTTTCTACCTTCTGTTGCATTAATTTTGTAGGGCGATGAATTGGGGGAGGGATTTCCACAATGTCAGGGTCCATCAACAGCGAATTGCTACCTGAATGTCCACTCATATTGTTCACAAAACACACAAGATTCTACAAAAGTGTGAGGAGAGAGCGCTCATTCAGGTTTCATGAAACGGAATTATAATATTAAGAAACAACAAAAACAATAGAGAGAGAGAGAGAAGGAACTATCATTTGGTTAGGAGTACAGCAAATTAATTTTATTTCTTGGTTGTGGATATTAGATAAACTTAACTTGTGAATATCTCCCTCTTCTAGTTTAATTCTATGCAGATTTATTGGTATATTTTGAAACCATATTTGAAATATAATGCGAAGTCCAGGAATTAGATGAACAAAAGTGACATGCACAAAACATAACATGATAGGGTAGCAATGGGTGCGATTGACTTTCCCCTTTTTTTTGTTTACCATGGGTTAGTGTTTTTTTTTTAAAATAACCAACATTTAAATAAAATTTATTAAGTTTACCAATTTAATAAAGGATTTTCTTATTTCAACCGTGTTTCATTTATGAAATCTTACCTAAAATTTGATAATAAATGAATAATAGTATATTTCTGTAATCTCTTCCCCCTATGTTAATGTCATTAACACCACATGCATGGTTCTCCACGACTTCAAGCTTTTGCTTCACGCACATTCGTTGCTCCAACCCACACCTTATCCATCCAACGTAATAATGATCGTAAAAAAGAAATAATAATGAGCTCAAACTGCCAACTACAACCAGGCCAAAAATACTTCTACCAACCCCAACCAAAGTCACAATTGATCATTAATATAACAACAAAAATAATAATAGTAATCAAATCCGTTCTGAACACGCAACGAAGATTGGCAAGGGATTAGAGAATAATATTTTCCAAGGAAAAAGTTAGTTCTGTCCTCACTGGGATCCTGAATCTTCTCTGATATCAGCAAAGGAATCATCTTTTAAATTTTTTTTGGACTAAAACATACGAAGGATTTGCTTCTTTCCCTCAAAGCAAATTCGTTTACGGGTTAACTGTACGCATAGCTCTCTGGGTCCTCTCCCTCCCTATCTATCTTTCGTTCCCAACGAAAAGGTAGAAGCAAAGCATCTTCCTTTAACATCGACCCCTATCTTCTCTCTGAGTTTTACTTGTAACAGTAAGTCCGTCATCGTCCTTTCATTCTCTTTTATGTTCCCTTATTAAGAATCATTTTACGGAGGTAACGAACTTTTGGGACTTCGGGTGAAACCCATCCGAAGAAAGGAATCTGGGTTTTAGATAGATTGATAAATGAGCAAGCTTTTTTGCATCTGATCTCTCAGTTTTTGTCCCTGTTTCTTGCTCAAATTGTGTTTTCGTTCTCTGGGAATACTTATAACATATAACAAAATTCTGCTTTAATTCTAGTTGTTTGGTTGCATTTGTGGTGGGAGACGTACATGCTTGAACATGCATTCCATTTTTAGCATCTGCTAGTTGGGAAACTCTCATACGTTTATTTCCTAAAACCCTGTATTTTTTTTGCCCCTAAATTCTTAGTTTTATCCCCAACTTAACTCCTGTGATGCTTCAAGTAATCTTTGGTCTTGATCAAGTATATGATCTTTCTTTAAAATAGTTTATGTCAGTTCCTTTTTCCTTCGTGGTTTCTGGGGACAAGTCAGTTGAGAATTTGAGTTATTCTTGACTGATTCTTAGTTTTTCCATTAAATTCATTTGGTCTACTTGCTGTCAAATAACTCCTTTCTGCTTTATTATTCAAATGCACTCAAGAACTTCAAGTATTGCTTTTGCCTTTTTGGTGGGAAGAACATTTTTCTTTTTACTGTCACTATAGCCAACTTTCTCTCCCTAGTTTTCCGCTTCAATGATATCTGTAAATTTCTCTCCACCTTGCATACTTTGGAGGTTTTCTGGGCTCAATTGAGTATATAGAGCATTAAGAATCATACCAGGAAGACATTTTCTTAAGCATTTGGAAGTAACTCATGAGTTTCTTATCAGGATACGCGAGCCATACCTGGCAACCCATCATGACTGCAGATACTACTAACCCAAGCTATTGGTTAAATTGGAGATTCTTCCTCTGTGCACTATGGATTTTCATCTCCATGTCTCTGGCAGCGTTTTTAATTTGGAGGCATGAAGGATTCAATAAATCAAGACATGAGAGGAGAGAAAATCAAAGAGAAGAAGGAGCAGGGTTATTATATGAGGGTGAAGCATGGCAGACTTGTGTAAGAGGAATTCATCCTGCTTGGCTGCTTGCTTTTAGAATAATTGCTTTTCTTGTGCTTTTGGCATTGATCATCGCCAATGTGGCTGCTGATGGGGGAGGCATATTTTACTTCTACACTCAGTAAGCTACATTATCTCACATCAATGTATATTTTTGTCTTGTTAGCATCTATTCAAAAATAAGATGGACTAGACAGAGTAGGAGCATTTTTGCTTGAAATGATATACTCATATAGATGAAAGAAAATTATTCTTCATTATTCCTTATTTTAAAACTGAACTTTGTGTTTTGTTACTACCTCAAGTGGCAAGCTTCAGAATTTTTTGTTTTTTTAACAATAGATTATTTATGCTATATGGGACAAGGCTATTATGTCAAACAATAGAGTGCTTATGTTAGCTATGGAAAAGTGTAATAAGATATATTTGTGGTTTTTCTTTTTCATGGCAGGTGGACATTTACTTTGGTCACTATATACTTTGGGGTAAGTTTTTCACATATTACCTCTTCTCTATCACACCAAAAGTTCATTGAATGAAACTTTCATAGAATTGTATTTATTTCTTAAACCCTGTTTTAGGGGGCAGTTAGGACTAAGGTATTTAATAGAACTTGTTGATTCATATTCTCTATAAATCAATAAAATTATAAAATTAGTCTGTGGAATTTCCTTTTTTCTATGAATTTTAGTTTATTTATTTAACTGACTTTTGTTCTCAATTTTATTTGTAGGTTGGATCATGTTTGTCCATATATGGATGTTTCATTTACCCAAACAAATTTGTCAATGACACAGTCAATCGTTCTTATTTGGATACAGAGCAAGGCATTTATGTGGCTCCCAGGCTTGAGGGGAGTGAAGACATGTCTAACCTTCCAAAGAGTTCATATTCACATCAAGAGCCTAATGCTCCAAGAACAGCTGGTTTATGGGGTTATATTTTTCAAATACTTTTTCAGGTAACTTTTTCATTTCTCTTTTCCTTCAAATTTACTGATGTAGATTTTTTATATTACATGAGAATTTTGTCTTAAATTTAACCAAACCATTGTCCTTCTCTGTAATCTTTAACTATAACCATTGTTGTTTTCTTCTTTTTCTTTCGAATAATCAGACTTGTGCAGGTGCTGTCTTGCTCACTGACTTTGTGTTCTGGTTCATCATTTATCCATTTTTGACATCCAAAGATTACAGACTTAACTTTGTAAGTATGGTTTTTTTAATGTGCCTTTATTGTCATTTATCCTTTTGGAGGTTAAGTTTCATGCTTAATAAGCAGCAGATAAAATTGTCAATTGAAACTGTGTTACTTCTTTCTATCTTCATATTTATTGAAAAAATTGAAAGTAATTTGTACATTTTCATTGAATTTTACTGTGGCTTCTCAGTCTGTCCACCTTTTTGCAACTTATATCTATGAAAGCAACTGGATATAAACTTCTTTATCATCTTTTGTCCTTTTCATCTTCTGTCCAATATGAGACAATATGAAACATAATGAATGAGTGTATTTAATGTGACATTCTTTGTAAATGATCAAGCAAATTAGGCTCAATACAGGTTAAATAAGCTCCCAGATTTTGTTCTTTTACTACCTATAGGATTTTTTCCCCTTTCATCTGAATATAGCTGAACTTCTCAATTTCAGTTGATTGTTTGTTTGCACTCCATTAACGCTATTTTCCTCCTCGGGGACACATCATTGAATCGCCTGGTGAGTCCAGTTTTAACTTTCTGGTGGTTCATTTTTTTTCTTCAGATTATTGAGCTCAGATTTGACATCCATTTTTCTGTTGATGTATATATACAGAGATTCCCCATGTTTCGGTTTGCATACTTTGTCCTGTGGACGACAATATTTGTTGTTTTTCAGTGGATCATCCATGCTTGTGTTTCATTGTGGTAAAAAAAAAAAAAACACATATCCCTTACCTTTATTTGATCATAGCTTGTGCTTGAAGAAGACTGAGTTTGACGTTTACAATAAGCTAATAACCTTTTGTTACAGGTGGCCTTATCCTTTCCTTGATTTATCATCCTCATATGCGCCTCTATGGTAAGTTATTGACTCTGTTTCAGCTTCAGCTTCTTGATTCATATGAACATTGTCCAATACACGAGCTTTACAAAGATTCCACACAGGATAAATGTTATTGCCAATTATGCATGCTTGGTGGGTCATCAATGATCTTTTTTCCAAATATTACCCAGATTATAGTTTCCTAGGAGAAAACTTGAAGTCTAACGAAATGTAATGTTTATGCATGCTCGAAGTTGAAAAAACATATGATTTTTAGACAAAGTTAATGAGTAAACCACCTCACCTTAGTTCTGGTGAAGTAGTTAGAAATGATTTATAATATGAACAAGAGGAGTATGGAGACAGACAATCTCTTGGGCAGGCCGAACCAAACTAATCATAGACAGACACGTGCAAGGAAGAACGTTTTTTGTAAGGTCACCTCTAACAAGCTGTAAATATTCAGCAAACTGGAATTTGTGGTTATTGAATTCTTATCTACTTAAGGCCTTGAAATATGAACTTAAAAAAGTAGGAAATTAATTTTGCAGTATTTAGTTGTAGAAGTTTTGGTTTAATAGTTGAGCTTATTTATATTATTTTTGACCTGTTGGACTTAGGTACTTTGCTGTGGGGGTACTGCATATTCCTTGTTATGGCGCATTTGCTCTAATAATAAGGTTGAAGCTCGCATGGTTGTTAAGAGCATTTCCTGATTCCTGTCAGTATGAACGGTGATGATAACACATTCTAAGATTTTTAATTATTAATTAATTAATAACATGTTAATAATCCTAGCTGAGCCAACCATTTTAGATATTAGATTTTGATAGATACGAGATTAACTATTGTACCCGACAAAATAGTGTTCCCTTTTGAGGCATTTATGAAGGGCAAGATTTCTATGTATGTAGGTGTGATGTTTGAATTCGTTTGAGAGTAACATGTATCTTTCTTTCTTTCTTTTTCTAGAGCTCGTGGATAGTTTCTTGTTCTTTTGTATATTTCGTGCATCGTTCAATATAATATCTTTTGTAAGAATGTGAAACTCTTTATACGAGGACAGATATTGTTGAATTTTTTTGTAAACGTACAAGGTAAGCATGACCCAAGTGACGTTGGGGCACACGATTGCAGTTTTTTAAACAAAAAAAAAACGGAAAGAAAGAAAACTTTGATACTAAAAAGCTTGTTTGCCAACTTTTTTCACTTAAACAAAATTTTAAGAAAAAACTCATAAGCACTTATGATAAGCTTTATAAACTCCTCATATAAGTTCTCCCAAACAAGCACATTATGTTGAATTAAGAGGTTGGGTCTCACAATTAGCAATAAGGTTACCATGTGACCTGAATGAATGTCATGATGGTTTTAAATTCAGTTTGCAGGGGTACGGCTATGTAATTTACATATCATAAGATAAGTCTAAACTCTAATAATTTAAGCTAAGCGCGCGTGCACATATACAACCAGCCACAAATGTTGTTAATATATAAAATAACAATAATTAATAGTTTATTCGGGGTCCCCACCTTCAAAACTTCTCTGGCGTGCTCTTTCCTTATGAAAAAATAGCTACTACTATTGGTACATGGGTGAAATTCGGGAAAATCTCAATAATAAAACACCAACTCAATACATAATGTGTAATGGTTATTAACTAAGTATGTAAATAGCCAAATGAAAACTACACCTTGCAAGCAAACATACATGGCTATTGCATGCCCACAGCCCTCTATTAGTAGTGTAAAAGATTAAGAGTAGATTGATTATTTATATAATACTCATCAGTTTTGCATACAAAAGCTAGATAATATATTTTACTAATGTTAAATAAATAGATAAATTATTTATTCGTAATAAATGCATGTTTTTTCCCTCTAAAATATCCCTTTTAATCATTATTCATATTGATAAAAACCCTTGTAATATATATAATCACAAAGGATTGTCTGAGAAAAATGGGATTGAGATCTTGTATTTTTAACCAAAGCAAACCCTTCTACTCACTCTTAGGATTGGAGGGTGGGCACGATCAAATGATCTTTCCTCCCGAAGGATATTTACTTTTCCATGCAAAATGAAATCCGCATGATTCAGAAGCTCCAAAAGAACAATCCTCCAATAATAATAATGTGTCACTTCAGAAAAATTCAGAAGAGGGAGTTCCCATTAATGGGCTTCTCTCTTATTCGGGAGAGATGGCTTATACAAGAATCATTTTCCAATTTCTAGAATTTTACATAATGTACAAAGAAGTCCAAATTAACCAAATGTGAAAATGAAGCTGAACAGATAAGACAGTACTAATCTGACCTCAGAAATGACTAGAACAGGAGCGCTAAAAATATCAGTAAGCAAACAAGTAAAGGACAATAAAGTGATCCACAGATCAAAATGCCACTTGGACAAGAAAAAATATCCAAATTGAAATCATGGTGCAATCAGTTGATTCAAATCCAATCATACACCAGGAGTTCCCTTCTATTTTAACCCTCTCTAATTTACTCCTTCCCTTCTTTCTAGCCAATTACTAGAAAAATTTATAGGCTTTCCCCAAAGTTCTAACAACCGAGCAGAGGAACCCAGGCCGGCTTTCATACATTGAAATTAACAATAATATCCAGCTATGGCTTCACATATTTTCTGATGAACTGTTCCAACTGAGATATCTCGCCAGTCATACCAGAAGCTTCTGCAGTTGTAACTTCGTTATAGCACTGGGAAAAAGAAAATGGTTCACCAGCAACCCCAAGGGTGAACTCGTTTGTAACGTCGGCATCTGATACTGCACTTCTTGATGCCCGCAATTTATCACTGTATAAGGATACAAAAGCCAAATGAAGTTGACAGAAATGAAAAGATAAGTGAAAGAAGCTCCAAATATTAACAATAAAAAGCACTAGTGAATGGGGAAAGAAGCATTAGATTCCTTCTAAAATCTCCATCTAATTAAGGGGTATGATTTCAGATTTCACATTGAAAGAAAAAGATGCCATGGCCATGTGATGGTCCATATAAGCTCCAAAGCTTGAAATGCGCTTTTGATCCTTCTAGTTTTGTAAAGTAACTACTTGAAAAAATTGCACTATAAAGCAACTGATCAAAGATCAAATGAGAAGAATTAAGGAATTGGGATTTGAAGTCATACATCTCCTTCTCCATCTGTCTGCGGATAAAGTCCTTGGAATGTGCAGTGACTTTGTCTGTCTTATTGCAGAGAATAAGCAAAGGAATCTTCTTCTTCACAACACTTCCCTTGGTCAAAATATCGTACAGATACCTACAAAAAATAAAGTAAGTGTTAGAATCCAGACAGGTACCGAAATGCTCTCTTCCTAAGGAACTTGGGACAGGACCGAGGTTAATTGTTTAAAACTTTAAATCCCGCTGCCAATTGCATACTACTGACTCCACACTACTATTGACATAAAGGATGAAAACCTGTTTTGTAAAGACGATAATCTAGAAAGTAGCAACAACTGACAAGATATAAAAATAACTGCACACAATGTAGCAATGCACAAAAAAGGCAGAGGGGATTACTCAGAAGCAGCACGGCAGTTTGGTAAGAATTCCAGAGCATCAACCACGAAAACTACGCCAGCTGCTTTAGGCAAGTATTCATCCAGTTTGGGCCGAAGACGAGAATGCCCAGGCACATCAACAAGTTGGACAGGCTTTATCTTACCCTTCTGATAAGGAAACAAGAAGAACATTTGTTCTACTGTTATAATTCCATGATCAACATAGAAAAAACAAAGGATAACTTTGGACCATTTCATCATTCCAATCTAAAAGCAATATTTCCACTATGTAGAAGAAAAAACGTAGAAGTCTTCTAATAATTATAGACAACAAGGTACATGATAGAGACCAGGACAAGCATGGAAATTCACACTTAAAAAATTATTTTCAAACCACTTACCGAGCTCCCGTTCTTAATTTTCTCCCTCTTTTCTATTTCTCCCTCAGTTTTCCCTTTTCTTTCAAATTAAGATGTTGTTGAGTGAAGATGTATTCTATTTAAAGGATCTGTGCTACGCATTGTACATATACTGAGTAGATATAGAATGTGCCCTTGTGTTTAAGTAGTGAAATCATTGATATGAAGAGTAACCATTCATATATGATCCATTTAGATTCAAATCAGTTAATAAATTTAGGAGAAGAAAAATCACGATCTTGTCAATGAATTAATCTCATTTCTCTTAATCCAAGAATTCAAAGGAAAACTTTTCATTTAGACGATATAATGAAAAAATGTAAAGGACAGATAGAAGATAGAAAAGTAAACTAAAAAAATAAAGTTGCACGTTGCATCTCCCGCAAAAAAGTTTAACGTTGTACCTTTGTTGTGTCAGAATGTAGAACAAACGTGCCTTCATTAGGTTCCATTGATGTAACAGTGCCCTGATGAGTAGAGCCATCCCTAAGCTGACACAGGCATAAAAAATACATCAAAAACTAAATGTTAGTGATAGGATTAGTGTAGAAAATTGAGAATTCAGGGTTTAGGAGACAGAAATCAGAGGGGGTGAGAGGAGAACAAGAGGAAGAGAGACTTGCAGAACATTGCCTTTACACTATATATAATTAAATCCTCTATGAAAGGTGTGACATTGGTTAACAACTAACTAGATGATGACTAAACAGAGAAAAGGAGAAAATTCTACCATACTTCTCAAGAAGAAAGATTATATAGAATCATTTAATGGCAAGAGATAATGTGGGAAAAAATCATCTTTGACGCCATGAACTTTCAAGACCTTTGTTTTGTCATAGACGCTGCACTATTGCACACAATATTCAGCCTTAGTAATGTTCCAACTAACAATCAAGCTTCTACATTTTAAAAATTAAAAAGAAATGAACTAGCTCTCCACCTCCTGTTTTGCAATTATAGAAAACAAAAAGATTTTGCAAAAGTCTCGCTGCCTTTCCTAATATTGCAGCCCATATTTGATTTGAGTTTTAAACTATGAGATGTCATGACCTGCATTTGAAATTTATCACTGGTTCTAACATATCAATCTTAGCTAAAGACGGACCAATGTAAGAAATTGAGACAGCTAGTGGCACACAGGCTGTTGGCTCGATATTACATCATTCAAATTATTTAGTGACAGGTATAGCCACGCCCATTGAGCACAGTTCTTGAGTAAGTTTGACAAAAGATAGTCATGTGATGAATGTTTCCGGTCTATACCCATAAATAAAAGTAAATGAACTATAGATGTCAAATATTCAAAACAAGTGCATATGGATATGCCAACCAACTATAATGACTTGAGATGCCAGTATGATGGATGAGCATTATGTAAGAATGTCATTTGGCGCTTACTTGATAGAACAGAACAGTTTTCCCGCCCCCACTCAGGCCGGTGAGTACAATGGTATTAGACTTTGCACGTTTAAACAAGCGAACTACAACATAAAACACAACGACAGCAAAATCAGTAATAATTCTAAATTAATCAAAATGAGCCACGTCATACAACAAGGAAAACATGCACGAAGATACAAGACTACACTTTCTATAGAAAAGAATAAGTAATTATAGGAGCAAGGCGACAATATGGGGATGTAACCACTAACCTAACAGAAGTAGTATGGTTGTAAATGCCAATACAGCAGCGGCAGCATACAGCTGTTCTGGGGGAAGCTGACGAACATACTCCAAACCCAGACGCCACCAATGAGCAACTTGTTCCTTCCACTGTTCGAAATCTTCCATTAGCCCTAGAGCATTTGAAATAACAAAAATGAATAAAGC
Source organism: Acacia confusa (assembly GCA_037074495.1). Lineage (NCBI taxonomy): Eukaryota > Viridiplantae > Streptophyta > Magnoliopsida > Fabales > Fabaceae > Acacia > Acacia confusa. Next base: position 6,013,428 of record CM073513.1, on the reverse strand, counting down.
CTCAAAAATTGTATGTTTCGAATATAAGCATAGGCCTTCCAAGTTTGAGGCGTTATATGGTTGCGCTTGACACACAGATTTTCCTCGGTTCAGAAAGTAAGAAGTGGAGAAAGTTATGAAAGAAATTAGGAGAGGGGAAATCCAATTTTACCAGCCGGTGAATGACGGACGCCGGACGAGAGAGGCAGCGAGAGAGTGGACGAAACGACCGAACGTCCGGTACCGAGACAGACCAAGGTTTCCGATCTGCAGATCTGGAGAATCGGCGATAACTTCAGCTTCTGAAATCAAGATCCAAAACGGCGACGGAAGAGTGTCGTTTTGATGCCTTGCCCCGTTCAATTGTTCCACGCTTCTAACGAGTTCTGACCGAAGCGAAATTTTGTGATAAACTGTACTCAAAATTATTTCTTATGAAAAATAAATAAATATATATTATTACTTTGATTTGAAGACGGCAAAAAATTGAAGGAACAATTATAAATTGGTTCCAAAAATATTAATTAATTATTAATATAAATATTAAATAATGACATCTAAATGTTAGGGGTTAATATGTGAATGGGGTTATGAAAATAATTAATTTTCTTATTTAAGATATATTTATAACTTCTCCAAAAATTGCTTGTGCAATTGATTTAGGTTTGTAAGGTTTTGCAATGTCTGTTTCATATACTAATGTTTTGTAGTATACTAGTATTCAATATATATATATATATATATATATATATATATATAAAAAAAATTGATGAGTAATTTCTTAGCAACCGGATCAAGATAAACGTTTTCAATAGAATTACTAATAAATACATTGCTAAATAATTTTGAAACTGAAAGTCATGGACATAGTTTTAAAAATATATTCCCCCTACTTTTCATAGTACTGTTCTTGACCATGCCCAGTTTATTTTTACTCCACTTAATACTTGTTATAAGCAACAACTATTTTAATTGGGTTAAAATAAGTTAAAAATACTAAATGTATCAAAAATATAATGTCTTTTTAAAAAAAACATATTCCTATTTATAAAAAGAGTATAGGAGAAAGAATGAGAAAAAATTTGAGAGAGAATGAGTAAAAAAATATATGAAAGAATAAGTAATAAATGATTAATTAAAATAGAATTAGTAATTTATTAATGTAAAGATGTATATTTCATAGAGTTAGGAAAGGAAAATGTTGTTTAAATTTTAAGACACAAAAAAATAAAGGCTTATAAATAAGACCGGGGAGAATATTTTAATACTGTTAGAAATATCTAAAAGGTTTTGTGTAAGTTCTCCCTCACTTATTAATATATAATGGGTTTAATGTTTCTACTCCTGAAGTAAAAACATTTTTTCTATCGCACTTACATATAAATGAGTGAAAGACATTCATTCATTCTCTTCTTTTAATAATGGGTCCTACTCATTTATATTTGAATGTGGTAGAAAAAATATTTCTACCTCAGGGACAGAAACATTAAACTCATATATAATATTAATAGTATAATCTTCTTCCTAATCGGTCCAAGTGTACTATCCACATCATCACTTTCTTCATTATTTTTTTTTTGCTCTGACGTCACTTTCTTCATTCATGAATCATGATTGGTTTTATTTTTCCTCTGCCTCAAATAATTCATTTCATTCAATGGCTTATCAAACTTTGAATTTGAATTTGTTGGACTTTCTTTCCTTCCATTCAATGCTACCTTAATTGTGATTGGCCCAATTTCCCTTCTTCGAAACCAACTCCTTTTGTGTTGTTTTTTTTAGAAGATATTGATTGATGGTGTTTCTTAAATTATTGCACTAATTTCTTGCGCTTTTATAGTAATAGAAGATATATTTGAATTTGAATAGAAAAAATATATGTCTTGGATACACACTATATTACGATTAGAGCCTTAAGCCCTGACCCTTTAAGGGTTGGGCTTGAAAAATGGACGAGTTATTTAAAATTAGCCCATGAGAGTCAGCCCTAACGGGCCTCGGGCTTAAATGGGCCGGCCCTGGAGGGCCTTAGGCCAACCTTGCAAGCTATTTTCACTGTAGCTTTTTCTTTTTTTTCCTTTTTAAATTTATTAATTTATATATATATTGTATTTGTTATAGAGTTATTTATCCATTTAACTACAAATACATAATAACTATACTCTAATTTTATGATTTGATTTATTATTTGTTGTAAATAAAGATTATGAATGTATTCATGATGTGGGAGCAGAATTTCATGATATTCTTACTCATAAGCTACAGGCTACTACTCAAAGTGAAGAACAATCAGATATTGTTAAAATCGATGATAGTGACGAAGATGACGACAATAATAGTCATCGTACTAATGTCTCTTAGTGATATATTTTTTATATTTTACGTGAGTTATTTGTGAACATAGTTTGCTTTTGATTATAAATTAATGATTGTGCTTATTTATTGAACGATTCGTGTTGTAATTTACTAATTATATTTTTTAAAAAAAAGTGAAGAAAAAATAGTTAAAATTTGGAATAGTAATTTTCAGGCCCTACGGGTCGACCCTAGCCCTGGTGCTCTCGAGTCGGGCTTTGAAAAATAGATGTTTTTCTTATTCCGGGCCTTAGGGGGCCGACTCTGTTAAACCCTGACCCTTCATAAGTCGTCCCTGATTCCCAGCTCTAATTACGATATACTATGCTGTTGTCTTTTTATTATATTATGTTTTGTGTTTATATTTCTTCATGTATTATTCATTTATTTTGCAGTCTATTAATTGGTTGCCTGGTTTTTTTCATTTTTTCTATGACATTCGATTATATTTGATTCTCGCTAATTACATTAATAATTTTATTATATTTATAATTTAGCTAACTATTTCAAAATTGTAATGCCATTAATATAATTTTAATATATTTGGAAGTATCCAAAAGCATATATTCAAGTCATTCCATTTAGTGTCACTTTATTTGCTAGTTTTTTGTTTTATTCAGCAGCTAACTTTGTTCAATCTTTTTTGTAATAAATTTCATACATAAAATGCTTCTTTGTTTACTCTTTCAAATTTTAAATTGAATTTAACCCCTTTAAATACTATTCCAATTTGATTCTTAGATTTTCTTCAATTCCAAACATTTTATAATATGCTAGCTACTTCTTGATTGGTTCACGTGTGTTGTCCACGTCATCAATAGGGTCATTCCAAGTGGCCGACTTTGTTCAATTTTTCTTTTTTCATTATACATTTGAAATTTTATACTCCCTCCGGTCCTAATTATAAGACATATTTAACCGATTTTGGAAAAATTAAAGAGATGAGTTAAATTAGTTAATTTTACTCATTTTCCTAAAATGTCTTTATATACATTTAAAATGACATAAGTAAAAGTTAATCAATAACTCTGCCACATATCTCTTTGACCAATTTTCCTTTCCAAATGATTTCTAATTGAAATAATGGTCTTGCTAGATATACATATATGTGTGTATATATATATGTGTGTATACATATAGATCTATCATGCACAACACACACACACATATGTGTGTGCATGTGTGTGTATTGCAACCCATATACATATACGCTTACCAAAAACCAAACACACTTGAGATAATAAAATAAGGGTATTTTAGATAAAAATTGACAAAAACTAAAAAATTATCCTATAATTAGGACCAAAACCAACCCCCGAATATTGTCTTATAATTAAGACCAGAGGGAGTATTATGTACTTCAAATGCAGTTCAAATTTCGATTGGATGAGAATTACAATTCCAAATTTTAATCACATCTTTCAAGCTCATCATTATTTAGTATACTACTCCCTCCGATCCTAATTATAAGACATATTTAACCGATTTTGGAAAAATTAAGGAGATGAGTTAAATTAATTAATTTTACTCATTTTCCTAAAATTTCTTTATATACATTTAAAATGACATAAGTAAAAGTTAATCAATAACTCTGCCACATATCTCTTTGACCAATTTTTCTTTTCACATGATTTCTAATTAAAATAATGGTCTTGCTAGATATACATATATGTGTATATATATGTATACATATAGATCTATCATGCACAACACACACACACACACACACACACATATGTGTGTGTGCATGTGTGTGTATTGCAACCCATATACATATACGCTTACCAAAAACCAAACACACTTGAGATAATAAAATAAGGGTATTTTAGATAAAAATTGACAAAAACTAAAAAATTATCCTATAATTAGGACCAAAACCAACCCCCAAATGTTGTCTTATAATTAGGACCAAAGGAAGTATTTATTAAGCTTAGGAAACAAGTATATTTATTTTAACCGTTTACTTTTCATGTTTATATTCTTTTGCCCTAATCTTTCCATGTCCATTGAATGTATTCAAATAATTTCATTAGTTTTATTTGGCGGTCAGAGCTTTGGTATCAATTTTAAATAATGTGATTGACTACTTAATTATAGAAATTAATTTCTTGAGTTGTCTAAATTCTATCCAGCATCATTAACAAATTAAATAAAGGTAATGACAACTTAAGTGTAACCATTGATAACATTGTAAGCGTAATTTGGCAATGTTATACTGAAATTGTCATCACCTTAAATCAACTTGTTAGCGACATTAAATAAGGTTTATGGAGTTCAAGTTAACAATCTCATTATTCAAGTTGTTATTGAAAAAGCCAGCCGCCGAAGTCCTGCCGATGGGGTGGTGTCAGCGGCGGAGCTCCAACGTTGGCAAGGGTTCTTTCTTTAAAAAAAAAGAAAAGAAAAGAAAAAACTTAAGAGACATTTTGGTAAAAGTACATTTCGAAATTCCACAATAGTCCCTAAAAACTTATTTGTCCTTTTTATGTATTAACTGTTATGAATATATTGATTATGTGGATGTCCATTGACTCCCGGTCTCCAAATATTACAAGATGACATGGGACCCGCGCATAGTACCATGCATAATAGTTTACTATTTGGTGGGACCCACACACAAAATTATACAACTCACGGGAATGCATTCCCGTGAGTGTACAGTTATGTAATTAGGGGAATATTGCATCAAATAACCCAAAGTGGAAATTATACTAAAGACTCATTTTCCTTCTATAAATAGAGGCATTCTGTAAACATTCAGAATACACTGGAATGAGAACTTCTCTCTACTCTCTCTCTCTCTCTAAAATCTTTTGTTTTTGTTATTTACTTTTCATCAGTTTTATATTACGTTATCAGCACGATCACTCTACCAAAGGTAGGATTTTCTTATTATCTTTTATATTTTCATTATATATATTCATTTTATCTATCTGAGATAATCTTAACCATTATATGGAATTAAAGTTCTTCATTTACCGATTATTTTGAATATCGGGTTCCATGGTTAAGATTTGAGATTATTTACTATTTACTATTCACAATAAATAGTAATTTTTACTATTCATGTTAATTTTTCATTTTTATTCATTTTGACTCCTATATGGAAGTCTAGATTTAATCTTTCAGTAATTTATTTATGTTTATATATTCTTCCCACCCCCTATTTATTTATTTCATGGTGGCGACATTAAGCTCCATTTGTAATTTAATTCTAATTCTTTACTTACTACTTTATTTATTTATTTCATGGTGGTAACATTAAGCTCAATTTGTAATTTAATTCTAATTCTTTACTTACTGTCTTATTTATTTATTTCATGGTGGTGATACTAAGCTCCATACTGACTTTACTAACATTTACTTTATGCCACTAATATTTAAATTTATGTTACTAACATTTATTTATACATTTATGGTAGCGACACTAATATATTTATTAGTGGGTTCCATTTGTTTATCTTAATTTTTTACTTTTGTTTATATATTATATATTAAATATGCATCTTCTTTCTTACCTTCGGATGAGATAGGTCTCGCTGTGAGTTTACTACCATTCTTATCTCATCTTCTTTTTATTTTATTAGCATGTTTATTTACAGTTCTTTAAATTATGTTTTAATTTATAATAAGATTTTATAATATGATTGTAATTATTATCATTATTTTTAGTCTGAATCATGTCTTCCAGCCTTTCAAATCTTTAATTTAATGCTCTTGACATCACCGAGAAGAATTATCTATCATGGGTTTTAGATGCTGAAATCCACCTTCAAGCAAAGGACCTTGGAAAGGCTATATTGCCGGGAAATGACGCGTTTCATCAAGAAAAGGCTAAAGCTATGATTTTTCTTTGACACCACATTCATAAAAGTTTGAAAACTGAATATTTAACGGTAAAAGATCCATTTGAATTGTGGACTAGTTTGAAAGATAGGTATGATCATCAGAAAACGATGATTTTGCCTAGAGCTCGTTATGACTGGATTCATCTCAGGCTACAAGATTTTAAAACTATAAGTGAGTATAACTCAGCTGTTTTCAAAATAAGTTCTCAGTTAAAATTATGTGGTGAAAAAATAACTAATAAGGACTTATTAGAGAAAACTTTTTCTACCTTTCATGCTTCGAATTTGCTTTTACAGCAGCAATATCGAGAGAAAAGTTTTAAAAAATATTCTGAGTTAATCTCATGTTTATTAGTAGCTGAGCAAAATAACGAGTTATTAATGAAAAATCATGAACATCGTCCCACTGGATCTTCTCCATTTCCTGAAGCGAATGTGAGTGTACGGAATGATCATGGTCGTGGCTGTGGTCGCAGTCGTGGCCGTGGTCATGGACGGGGACGTGGAAATCGTGGAGGCAGAAATAATCATGGTTCTTATCATGGTGGAAGAGGTTATTATAGTCCTTATACCCACCAGAAAAAGATGAATAATGAAGGACAGAAGAATGATAAAGAAGGTCCTTAAAAAGTTGTAGAACATAAATGTTATCGGTGTGGTATGAAGGGACACTGGGTACGTAATTGTCGTACGCCAAAACATTTAACGAAACTTTATTAAGCCTCTATAAAAAGGAGTGTTAATAATGTGGAATGTGATGATAAGGCTCATAAAGATAATGATGTCAATGAGCCAAATGATGATGTTATGTCTCACTTGGAGGTAGAAGATTTTTATGATTAAATAAGTTTTGCAGAAATTGTAATAATTATTTTGTTTCGTTTTGACTTGTTGCCAATTATGTATAATAAATATGTTTTTAATGCATCTCCTATATTAAATATGTTTTAACGCATTTCTTTTCTTTTAATGAAGCTCATGGATATTTCAAATATTGCACAGAAGAATGAAGATATATGTTTCATTGATAGTGCAACGACACATACAATTCTTAAAGATAAGAAATATTTTTCACATCTAACAAATTGTAGTACAAGCATCAATACCATAGTGGGAAATATGAGATTGATTGAAAGCTCTGGAAGAGTAATAATAAACCCAATGGTACGAAATTTGTTATTAATGATGCTTTGTATTCTTCCAAGTCTCATAGAAATTTGTTGAGTTTTAAAGATATCCGCCGGAATGAATATCATATTGAGACTATAAATGAGGAGAATAAAGAATATCTACAAATTGTTACTGTTAGATATGGTGAAAAATATGTTCTGGAGAAATTACCTATGTTATCTTCTGGTTTGTACTATTCATGTATTAGTACAATTGAAATAAATGTTATGGAAAACCAGAAGCATGTTGATAAAGGCATATTTAATGTTTGACATGACCGGTTAGGCCATCGCAGGTCAATTATGATGCGACGTATAATAGAGAATTCATGCGGACATAATTTGAAACAGAAACAAATACCAAAATCCCATGATTTCTCATGTGATGCATGTTCTAAGGGAAAATTAATTATTCGGCCATTACCAAGCAAAGTAGAAAGTGAGTCTCTCACATTTCTAGAACGGATACAGGGAGATATTTGTGGGCCAATACACCCACCATGCAGACCATTTAGGTATTATATGGTTTTAATTGATGCATTAACTAAATGGTCGCATGTGTGCTTACTATCTTCTCGAAATCTGATGTTTGCGAGATTACTTGCTCAATTGATAAGATTAAGAGCACATTACCCTAATTATCCTATCAAGAAAATACGTCTTGATAATGTTGGTGAATTTACTTCACAGACTTTTAATGAATATTGTATGTCTCTTGGAATTGATGTTGAACATCCCGTAGCTCATGTTCATACGCAAAATGGACTTGCAGAATCATTGGTAAAACGATTGCAACTTATTGCAAGATCTTTACTTATGAAATCTAATTTACCAATTTCTGTTTGGGACCATGCCATTTTGCATGCAACAATGTTAATTCGCATCAGGCCAACTAGTTATTTAAAAGTTTCCCCCTTACAAATGGTTTTTGGTGAAGAACCTAATATTTCCCATATACGGACTTTTAGATGTGCAGTATATGTGCCAATAGCACCTCCACAATGTACTAAAATGGGTCCTCAAAGAAGAATGAGAATTTATGTTGTGTATAAATCTCCTTCAATTATAAAATATTTAGAACCATCTACAGGAGATTTATTTACTGCACGATTTGCAGATTGTCATTTTGATGAATCAGTCTTCCCAACATTAGGGGGAGAAAATAAGCAGTTGAATAAAGAGATTAGCTGGAATGAATTATCATTGGCTCATTTTGATCCTCGTACAAAACAATGTGAACTAGAAGTTCAAAGGATAATTCATTTGTAGAATTTAGCTAATCGAATGCCAGAAGCATTCACTGACCCAAAGAAAGTGACAAAGTCACATATTCCAGCTGCTAATGCTCCTATTCGAATTGATGTACCTATAGGACAGCCGATTATAAAAGAATCAAAAGCACGCCTGAAGCGTGGTAGGCCTATCAGTTCCAAAGATAAAAATCCTCGAAAAAGAAAAGGAGCTAAGATTATAGATGGCCAAGTCGAGGATAATTAAGAAAAAAGTGTAGCTCTGGATGAGCCACTTCATGAAGAGAATATTGTGACCCCAGAAGAGATTCAGGTACCTGAAATGTATGAAAACAATGAGATCTTAATAAATTATGTCACAAATAGTATCAAATGGAACCGAAATGAAGTCAACTTTAACGACATTTTTGCTAATCATATAGCATATGATGTAATGAATGATGAAGAAGATCATGAGCCAAAATCTATTAGCGAGTGCCAACAACGAAAAGATTGGCTCCTATGGAAAGATGCCATTAATGCAGAGTTAAAATCATTAGCAAAACGAAAAGTATTTGGACCTGTAGTCCATACATCTAAAGATGTAAAGCCAGTTCGATATAAATGGGTTTTTGTACGGAAAAGAAATGAAAAGGGTGAAATTACAAGGTACAAAGCATGCCTAGTAGCCCAAGGCTTTACACAAAGACCTGGTATTGATTTTGAAGAAACATATTCACCAGTAGTTGATGCAACTACTTTTCGCTATTTAATTAGCCTAGCAGCAAATGAAGGGCTTGATTTGCATCTAATAGATGTTGTGATTGCCTATTTATATGGCTCACTTGATAGTGATATCTATATGAAAATCTCTGAAGGACTCAAGATACCAGAAGCATTTAATTCAAATTCACGAGAACAATACTCGATCAAATTAAATAAGTCCCTGTATGGCTTGAAACAATCAGGGTGCATGTGGTATAATTGTCTTAAAGAATATTTGTTGAAAGAAGGGTATAAAAATGACCCGATATGCCCATGCATTTTTATAAAAAGATCGAGAAATGAATTTGTTATAATTGCTGTTTATGTTGATAATATCAACATTATTGGAACTCCTGAAGAGATTTCAAAAGCAATTAATTGTTTGAAGAAAGAATTTAAAATGAAAGATTTGGGTAGGACAAAATTTTGTCTTGGATTACAAATTGAGTACTTGAAGGATGAGATCTTTGTATATTAAGAAACTTATACAAAGAAGGTCCTGAAACGATTTTATATGGATAAGTCACATCCATTTTGTATTCCAATGGTTGTAAGATCTTTGAAAAAAGAAAAAGATCCATTCCAACCCTAAATAATTAACAAAAAAGGTGTAGAACAATTACTTGGTCCAGGAGTACCATATCTTAGTGCTATTGGAACATTAATGTATCTTGCTAATCACACACGACCTGATATAATGTTTGTTGTTAATTTATTAGCAAGATATAGTTCTGCACCAACACAAAGGCATTGGAGCGGTGTAAAACGTATTTTTCGTTACCTTAGAGGTACTATGGATATGGGGTTATATTATTTAAATGTATCCAAACATGAACTGATTGGTTATTCAGATGCTGGATTTATGTCTAATCCACATGATGGAAAATCACAAACAGGCTATGTCTTTACATGTAGAGGTACAGCTATTTCATGGAGATCTATGAAACAGATTATATCGGCCACTTCATCTAATCATGCAGAAATCCTAGCAATGCATGAAACAAATCGAGAATGTGTGTGGTTGAGGTCAGTAATTCATTATATACGAACTACTTGTCATTTATCTTCTGGTAAAATGGTTCCAACAGTTCTATATGAGGATAATACTGCATGTATTGCTCAATTTAAAGAAGGATACATCAAGGGCGATAGAACGAAGCATATTTCACCAAAATTTTCTTTTACTCGTGATCTTCAACAGAATGGTGAAATAGATATCCAGCAAATCAGTTCAAGTGAAAATTTGGCAGATTTATTTACCAAGTCACTTCCAGAAGCAATCTTTGAGAAGCTTGTCCATGGTATTGGTCTTCGAAGATTCAAAGATCTCAACTGATGTTATCAAAGGGAGTAATATTGATGTCAACAGGGGGAATCGATACACGCTGTACTCTTTTTCCCTCATCTAGGTTTTGTCCCATTGAGTTTTCCTCGAAAGGTTTTTAATGAGGCAACACTGGATAGTGTATCAATGAATGATGTACTTTTTTTTTCTTTGGCTAGGTTTTTATCCCACTAAGTTTTTCCTAGTTAAAGTTTTAATGAAACACATTCATAAATGGACATCCAAGGGGGAGTGTTATGAATATATTGATTATATGGATGTCCATTGACTCTCGGTCTCCAAATATTACAAGATGACATAGGACCCGCGCATAGTACCATGCATAGTAGTTTACTATTTGGTGGGACCCACACACAAAATTATACAACTCACGGGAATGCATTCCCGTGAGTGTACAATTATGTAATTAGGGGAATATTGCATCAAATGACCCAAATTGGAAATTACACTAAAGACGCATTTTCCTTCTATAAATAGAGGCCTTCTGTAAACATTCAGAATATACTGGAATGAGAACTTCTCTCTACTCTCTCTCTCTCTAAAATCTTTTGTTCTTGTTATTTACTTTTCATCAGTTTTATATTATTAACTACTTTTTTTAGGTTTTTCAAATTTAAATGGTATTTATTTGAATTTTTCCAAAAATGTTACTATTAATATATGTGGAGGGGCCCAAGTAAGAGAAAAAAATTTTAAAAAGACCCCAAGATTCTGAAAATATCAAAAAATGCCCTAGGGCCTTTTTTGGTATAAATTCATTAAAACTTTAGTTGTTAAGGGGGATAATATAGTTGTTAACAGGGCTGTAATTGTGAATGAGGTTGATATAGTTGTTAACGTTTTAATAAATTTATACCAGAAAAGGCTTTAGGGGCTTTTCTGGTATTTTTAGAATCTTGAGGTCTTTTTTTAAATTTTTTTCTCCTACTTGGGCCCCTATATAGATTTCCCTATAATAAATGAAAAGGTATCCGTACTGATTTTTGTTCATTTCGAAAATTTGTGGTCTTTTTCATTGTATATAAAAAAAGACATGAAAAATATATTGACTTGTGCATGGATCATCAAACTAGCATTTGACTAGTTGCATATTATATTTGATTCGGATTATTGGTTTAACTTAATATCAATTTATTTAATTATTGAAACCAGTTAATAAAATATTTCCTACTAGTCTCCTACTTTTTTGGAAGCACGTGAATAATATTTAACCAGAAAGATATGGGTGACCGTACAATTTTGAAAATACTAGTATAAACTTTTCTATTTAAATAGCCATTAATGGTCTATTTATTTTTAGATAAAATCCTATATTAAGATCCTTGAACTATCTAAATTTTAATGGGAACCCAGAAGCCCATTAGATTTGTTTAGTGAGGGATAACAAAATTTATTTGAATTTATCCGTTCACCCTTATTTTATAAATAAATTAAAAAAAAAAGACATATGACCCTCGTTAAAGGGCTATCATGGCCAGCCACTGAACAGCCTGCAACCATCGGCGATATGGGTTCCGGCTGTTGCCGGTCTGAGACCCGGTTAGGGTTTTTTTTTTTTATTTGGGCTGAATATTTTTCTTAGAAGAAGATTGAATGAGAATGAGAATGTGGTGTTCAAATCCACCTCACTTTTATGGGGGCCAAATAGCCATAGGGTCACTTGGTTCCTTTATGTATGTGTATTCTTCTTAGCATTTTATTCAAAAGAAACACCCTTGAAAATCTCATCACTGAGCTTGTAAATCTCAATATTTAACTTGTAAATCTCATTAATAAATTTATCATGTTCATTACAAATTTTGATTAGTGCTCAAATTTTATTCAATCTTATGAATTTCATTATATGTGTGTGCGCGCGCATTAAAATACCATTATTGATAATTGGATTACGCGCATGACTATGACTATTCTTAATTGATTGAATATGTGTGACTACAATTTGACTTGTATCAATGCAATTAAAATTTGAAAAGACATTCGTGAAAAAGAAAAAAAAAAAACTTACGAAAACACTTGTAATTATCATTACAAAACTTGTAAATGCCATTAACAAATTAATAATTCTCATTACAAGATTTGTTATAATTTACCCTTATTTATTATCTCATGAGAAACACTTGTGAAAAAACGGAAGAAAACCCTGGCAATTACCATTACGAGACTTGTAATACCATTGACGAATTAGTAAGTACCATTATTGAACTTGTAAATCTCATTAATGAACTTGTTATTCTCATTACAAATTTTATTCAAAGTGCTCAGATTTTGTTCAGTCTTATGAATCTCATTATATATATATATATATATAAAATAGGGTAAAGAAGCAAAAATGCACATGTGTTTTACCTTGAGGAGCGCCAAGCACCATATGTTTTTTTGGGGAACAAAAATACATACATGGTTACCATTTTGGAGCAAAAATACACACACATGTGCTTTACCGTTATGTTATATAACGGTGGGATGTGACTTTTGCTCCAAAATGGTAACCACATGTGTATTTTTGTTCCCCAAAAAAGCATATAATGCTGGGCGCTCCTGAGGATAAAGCACATGTGTATTTTTGCTCCTTTACCCTATATAATATATCATACACACATATGCATTAATATATATATTTATATATTATATGTAATAATGTGTTTTATATATATATGAAATGAGATTCACAAGACTTAAACAAAATCTAAGCACTATGATCAAAATTTGTAATGAGAACAACAAGCCATTAATGAGATATATAAGTTAAGTATTGGGATTTATAAATTCAGTAATGAGATTTACAAAAGTATTTCTTAATGAAAAAAATGTTAATATATATATATATATATATATATATATATATATATATATATATATATATCAAAGGAAGCCACTTGAACCCATAAAGGTAGGGTGAGTTAGAACCCTACCTTTTCACTTTCATTGAATTTTTTTTTAAAAAATTAAAATAAAAATACAAATTCAACCCCACCAACAAAAAAAAAAACCTTGCTGGATTTTCAGGCCGCAGTCATATTAGACTACCGGCGGTTGCAGGCCGTCCAACGGGCAGCTATAATGACTCTCCGACGAGGGTCATTTTCGAAACAAAATTGAAAATTTTTTTAAAAAACTTTTAAAACAATAAGAAAATATACTTTAACAACCCGATAACAGCTCAGCCAATAGTTATGGACATATCTAAGATTTTTGAACAGTCTCCACACAAGCGAACCTTGTTTTGCGCTTCATTCTTTAAATTGACCAAGTCCAGGATTGTGCTATATATAGTCGGGTGAGAATGCCATTAAAAATCATCAGAATTCCGATACGAAATTCAATATCGTACCCTCGAATATACTATATTCAAGCATCTTTCAGGATAAATATCACAATCAAAAGCTTAACTTATAAAGTTTACTCATTTATGTTTAAACTCCAGCAGATAGGATCCTAAAGAATACTTTATAAAAAGTAGAACCAACGACAAAGGGAAGAGAAGTTTTTCCCGTAAAACAAAAATCCCTCACCATTAAGGCATGCAAGCTTTAAAAACAAAACTTTAAATTCTATATTATAGATAACAGATTCATAACCTATTATTTTTCCTATCAAAGACTAATAAGCAAACTACAAAATTCAGAGAGTGGAGAGGAATGAACTAATCACAGAAACTAAATAAAAAATATACACATGACAAATCAAATTCAAGTTTAAAGCTATCAGTGGACTGAACATGAAAAGCCTGACAAAAATCCCTCACCCATGCATGAGGCATACAAGGGTCAAGAAAAAAGTTAATCAAAGCATAAAAATCAGAGGATAAGAAGAAGTAACAATCAAACACCAAAAATATCAACGCAATGTCGAAAACCCGAACTATCTGTGGAAGAAAAATGCAGAACGGAAAATAAAAAGTGGGAAAAGAGAACTCAGGAAAAGAGAACTCAAAGCAGAGAGAAAAGAAATCGACCCGATAAGAAAAAATTCATTCCTCCACCTTTGCTTTCGTTTAGGTTTAGGAAAGATTTATATAGACCTATGGAGCCAAAAAAAGAGTGTTCGTTTTTCTTTTTTCCTTTTGACGGTTTGAGTTCGGTTTGCTTGGGCTCAGAGAAAAAGTGCACAGCATCTTAAAAACTTATTTTATCATTACGATTTTACATTTTTATGATTATTTTTATTAAAATAATTTTACTAATTTTATAAATATTTTTAAGTTTTTACAAATTTTTTACATTACGATTTTATGTTTATTTTACCTAAAAATTTGATTTTAACAACCTTGGTGCAGAGGTAAAAAAAGAAGAAGATCTTCTTAAGTGCTTACCAGTTTTTTTGGGAGAAAAGGTCAATATATTAATATCTTAAAAGAAACGTTCATTGTAGCGGTTTAATTTCCGTTTTTTCTATATAGATTTTTAATTTCCGTTTTTTTTTATAAAACTGTTCAAGGTATGGAGCTTAACACATGAATAACAAATAAAAAACATAAGAAAATGCAAGATAATTTCTAGGGTTAAGGTGCAAAAATACACATATGTTTTTTCTCTAAAAGCGCCCAGCACCACATGCTTTTTTTTAATGCAAAAATACACACGACGTTATGTTTTAGGAGCAAAAGTCACACGAACCGTTAGTTGACCAATGTTAACCGTTAACTTGGACGGAAATGAACAGTAACTCTACTAAAAGTACCATTTTGCCCCTAGTTTTAAATAATATTTTTTAAAAAATAAAACTAAAATAAACCCTTCCCAAAGCTGGTAGGCCCCACCACCAGCCACACCTCCGCCGCCGACTGCCCTCCCCGCCGCGGCCAGCGACCTCCTTCGGCGATTTTTTTTAAAAAATTTTAAAAACTAAGGTTTGAAATATTTTTTTAAAAAAAAAACACTAAAATAAGCCCTTCCCCACCAGTGGGTCCCACCACCAGCCACACCACCGCTGGCGGCCGCCCTCCCCACCACCGGCCGCCGCCGGAGACCTCCTCCAACGACTCTTTTTTAAATAAACTAAGGTTTTAAATATTTAAAAAAAACGCTAAAATAAACCCTTCCCCACCCATGGGCCCCACCATCAACCACACAACCGCCGGCAGCCACCCTCCCCACCACCGGTCGCTGCCGGCGACCTCCTCTGATGATTTTTTTTTAAAAAAATAAACTTAGCTTTTTTTAAAAAAAAAACTTAGTGTTTTTTTAAAAAAATATTTAAAACCTTTGTTTATTTTTTAAAAAAAAAAGTCGCCGGAGGTGGCTGCCGGTCGCCGGCGGCAACCGGTGGTTGGGAGGGCGGTTGCCGGAGGTAGTGTGGCCGGTGGTAAAGCCTACCACTGGGGAAAGGTTTATTTTAGTCTTTTTTTTAAAAAAATATTTAAAACCTTAGTTTATTTTTAAAAAAATTCAGAGGAGGAGGTCGCAGCGGCGACCGGTGGTGGGGAGGGTGGCCGCCGGCGGTGGTGTGGGCGGTGATGGGGCCCACCGGTGGGGAAGGGCTTATTTTAGTTTTTTTTAAAAAAAATATTTTAAACCTTATTTTTTAAATTTTTTTTGAAAAAAAAATCGCCAGAGGAGGTCACCGACGGCCGGCGGCGAAGATGTGGCTAGTGGTGGGGCCCACCGGCTTTAGGAAGGGTTTATTTTAGTTTTATTTTTTTAAAAAAAATTATTTAAAGTAGGGGCAAAATAGTAATTTCAGTTTAAAAATAAGGGCAAAATAGTAATTTCAGCGGAGTTACTATTCATTTCCGTCCAAATTAACGGTCAACGTTGGTCAACTAACGGTCCGTGTAACTTTTGCTTCTAAAACATAACGTCGTGTGTATTTTTGCACAAAAAAGAAACATGTGATGCTGGCGCGCTTATGGGAAAAAAACATATGTGTATTTTTACACCTTAACCCTAATTCCTATAAATTCGAGACTTGTTTACCTGATAAATTATAATATTCAATTATCAATAAGATAAAGAGATTTTCACGAGCACAATTTCTTTCCTGCACATCATGACATATAAGTCCGTAGATTAAAAAATAGCTATCAATTATGTAATAAAAAAATATTCACCAATTGTTTTTGACAATTCAATAACATAGTTTCATGTTTTTCATTTATCTTTCATTAAAAATATAAAAAAGAAAAAGAAAAATGACTGAAAAACTATTCATTGCAAAATTTACTACCAAAAAATACTTATGGATTAGTGTAGTTGAATTTGTAGAATTTTTTATTCAGTTGTGTGTAATATATTTACATCTATGTGTAAATGTTTCCCGTTTTGTAAATAACTAGTTGAAAAATAATTACATTTACTGAAAATATATTGCACTTGAGTTCTTAAACAAATTTCTAATATTTTGGGTAATAAATTTACAGCGAGCGGTTTTATTGGTATTTTTTCCTTGATAAAAAAATATGTTTTAGATTTTACCCCCCTTTTATAAAAAATAAGAAATTGTCCCGCTCTTTAACCACTTTTTTTTACACCTCACATTTGCTCCGTTATAAGAGGTCCTACCGAAAAAAACGGTTCGTTAATTTGAGCAGCTGATGCAGAAATTATGAACAAGCGTTTCCTGATCAACGGTTATCATCTTGATAAAAAATATATATATATATATCAACGGTTATCATTGATCAAAAGAAGATCAACGGCATCCAACTCTATACGCATCGAAGAAGATAGCAAAATCCGTTGTCGTTCTCGCTGTGGTTGAAACGTTGGTCTGAATTGAAGGCGGTTAGGTACCGCATGTGTCCTGCGTATTCGTCTAATTCCCCTCAAAGCAATGTTCTTTAGCTGAAACCAACCTACCCCATAAAACTCCTTCCAAAATCAATCTTTTCATCTATAAATACAGCCAGCAACCCAACCCACTCACCGCTCGGTTGTTTGTTGGATCTAACCATCTATCTACCCACCTGCTTCATCTAGCTTCTTCCTCCTTAATTCATTTCTCTCTCCGAAGGTACTTGCATTCTTCTGCCAACCTCCAGATCTCCATTCTCGCATTAATTATTTTGCCGTTCTGCGTTTGTGCTGCTATTTATATTCTGTGTTCCGTTTCTACTTGAATCTCAGATTCTGATCAGAGTTTTGAGGTTAATGGGGCTATTTTAGTTTTTTTTTTTTTTTTTTTTAGCGCTCTTGTTCTGACATTTGTTGATGGTAAAGTTGGATCCGATATTTATGAATTAATTATTAGAATTTTTTTCTTTTTTCCTTTTTTGGATTGAATGAACATAATAGGAAGAAATGGCGCGCAAGAAGATCAGAGAGTACGACTCCAAGAGATTGTTGAAGGAGCACTATCAGAGACTCTGTGGCAAAGAGTTGCCTATCAAGTCTGCACAAGTAAGCACTCTTTCTATGGGTGGTAGTTTAGTTCATTGCTTTGGGCGGTACAGTGTTGCGAATCTTGCACTCCTGCTCTAGTGGATTAAGATCATTTTCAAATTATGTTTGTGATTGTCTGTTTCTGTTAGATAAGGGTCACCAAAATTTATTTATATTCAATACAAATTTGAGGTGCCGTGTAAGTTTGTCTAAGATTAAGATAGCAGTTGCAGTTGTCAGATATCAAACTTCCCTGGTCTCAAATGTATCCATTATCCTGGATTTTCAAGGTTTTTTAGAACAATATTGTGAATTTTGGTTGGTTTGCTGGATGAATCAGTTTGAATTCTTCACATGCTTGATGTTATGTATGTACATTTTATAAGTTAGCACGTGTGTAGATTTCTTTGAATAGTTTTTTAAATTAAATTTCTTTGTTCAGTCATCGAAGTTCTTGAATGTTGTATTGTCAATGTGGGAGATCCCTTCTGAGCAAAAAAAAAAATGTGGGATCTCCCTTTCAAAGCTAAGTTTCTCCATGATGCTCGTAACAGGGATAACTCCTATTTTTGTGAAACAATTTTCTGTCCTGTCTTAAAGATGACCATAGCTTGAATTTTGAATTTGAGTGATGAATCTGCTCTACATTTTATGCACTAGGTTACAGAGTCAACTGATTTCAATGAGCTTGTGGAGAAGGAACCTTGGCTTTCATCTTCAAAATTGGTTGTGAAACCTGACATGTTGTTTGGAAAGCGAGGGAAAAGCGGTTTGGTTGCCTTGAACTTGGATTTGGCACAAGTTGCTTCATTTGTGAAGGAGCGTCTGGGCAAAGAGGTGCTTTTTTAACATCTTCCCCTTCAATGTTTCTCATAGTTTTCCTTTTCTTTCCAGTTCCATTACATACTTTTCTTTGTTGCTTTTAAGCAGTTGATGATATTTTTATTAAAATGGACAGGTTGAGATGAGTGGATGCAAAGGACCCATAACTACTTTCATTATCGAACCTTTTGTCCCACACAAGGAAGAGTTTTACCTTAACGTTGTCTCAGAGAGACTTGGGAACAGTATAAGCTTTTCAGAATGTGGAGGAATTGAAATTGAAGAAAATTGGGATAAGGTATTAAGATGAGGATTTTACACCACCTTACAAATGAGCTTCTCAATGTCAGTTCAGCTCATTAACCTTCCCTGGTAACTAAACAAAGGTTTACTCTTACTTCAGGTTAAGACTATATTTGTTCCAACAGGAATTTCTCTTAATTCAGAAGTTGTTGCCCCACTTGTGGCAACCCTTCCTTTGGAGGTAAAAAACTTTGATTTTGTTTTTCTTTAATACCATATTTTTTTATTTATGTTAACCAACTGGACCATTCCATTGAAAGCTCGCATAATTATTTTCATGGCACTTTATTCCTGTTATTGATGAGCAGTCCACTGTTGCTAACAGATCAAGCGAGAAATTGAGGAGTTTCTCAAGTCGGTTTTCACTATATTTCTAGGTATATTGATGAGTTGTATATTTTTGAGCCAGAACATATTCCAGCACAATAATTTAATTGACAGTAATTCTTTTGTGTTTGCTTTTGTACCAGACTTGGATTTCACTTTCCTGGAAATGAACCCTTTCACATTAGTTGATGGAAAGCCATACCCATTGGATATGAGGGGCGAGCTTGATGACACTGCCGCTTTCAAAAACTTTAAGAAGTGAGCTGCATCCTTTTAATGAATATATCTCCTCTTAGTTTCAAACATAAATATCATCAACTCCAATCCATCTTGCAAACCAGAATACTATTTTGTATCTACTTTTTTCCTCTTAAATTATTTTTACAGATGGGGGGACCTTGAATTTCCATTGCCATTTGGAAGGGTTATGAGCCCCACAGAGAGTTTCATTCATGGATTAGATGAAAAGGTGCGGAAATGCAACTTTGACCTGTCTTTCAATCTTTATTTAATCAGTTTTAACTCTGGACATTAGAAGGTTCTGTCCATTAGAAAATACAATATTTCTTCTTAATACAAATAATGAATTAGCTCCAAGAATCATATGGTGCTAATTCTAAACTCTGTTTTAGTTTTCTGTCAATTAAACTATCACTCTCATGTCTACAGCAATTTTTAGTCTATAAAAAGTTCATGATTTTTTTTTCCTTTTGTGTATTTAATTCTTGCAGACAAGTGCATCTTTGAAATTCACAGTGTTGAACCCAAAGGGCCGGATTTGGACAATGGTAGCAGGGGGAGGTGCTAGTGTGATTTATGCTGATACGGTGTGTTTTTCTTAGTTGACAACCACTCTCAAAAATCAATCCTTTCTTTATTTATCATTAGCCATTAATTTCTAATTTACTAAAACCTAGTGATTAAACAGGTAGGAGACCTTGGGTATGCATCTGAGCTTGGAAATTATGCAGAATATAGTGGGGCACCAAAGGAAGAGGAAGTGTTACAGTATGCTAGAGTTGTGATTGATGTAAGTGCTTCTTATCTCCCCCTTATTCTGAAATGAGCACCTACCTGATTCCTTCTCTATTAATATCTCCTCATTTTTTGTTTTCTTACAGTGTGCAACTGCAAACCCTGACGGCCTAAAGCGAGCCCTTGTGATTGGAGGAGGAATAGCTAACTTTACTGATGTTGCTGCCACATTTAGCGGCATAATTCAAGCATTGAAGGAGAAGGTGAGTGTAATATGAGTCAATAATCACTTCACCTGGGGGGGAAGTGAAATTTGTTTTAAGACAAATGGAGAGTCAAAACTGAACTCTAAGCCCCTTAGTCATTAAGGGTCTGATACAAGTGTGATCTGTTAAAATGAATCAAACCTCCCACAAATGATTCTATTGCAATCCTATTCAATTTGCTTAAAGTAGAGAGATAATTGACTGTTGTGCTATTGCAAACCAGGAAGCAAAGCTAAAAGCAGCAAGGATGCACATATATGTCAGGAGAGGAGGCCCCAACTACCATAAGGGTCTTGCTAAAATGAGAGCACTCGGAGAGGAGATAGGAATCCCCATTGAGGTCGAAAAACAATTCCTTAGCTGATAGTAGCATTCAGTACTTTTTCTGATCCTTATCAGAATAAGTATTTTAAGTTATGACGAGCTACTTCTGATATTTTGAGGTCTCTTGTACAGGTTTATGGACCAGAAGCAACAATGACCGGCATATGCAAAGAGGCAATCCAGTATATCACTGCTTCTGCTTAGTCATCCCAATTTTCGACGAGTGCCTGATTTTATGTTAATTTTTCATGGGATGTCTGGAAATGATTGTTTGTTCTTGGTTTCCATTTGAAGTCCCAGAACTCAGAAATTTAGTGAATAGAGCACAGGTTTACAAGAATTCAGCCATTAAAAAAAATGTGGCCTGGAATGTTTTGTATCTTGATATGAATTTTAGGGACTTTCTTGACAAAATAAAGAGTTCATTGTCATTTTGTTGTGCAAGTCTGGTAGCATTCTAATGGGTCTCGTGATTCCATTTTTTTTATGGGAAGTTTATATTTGATTCATAATGTGGTGTTGAATTAGAATGCGTAACGAAACTTTTGAATACAGGAATTCCAATTTTGTAAAGGGGAATTTCCAAGTTTTTTTTTTTTATTGAAATTTTAGAAAAAGGGTTAGACTCACCTAAAATCCAAGTATAAGAGGCTTGAAAAGAATTCAAGATTGAGAATAAATATGCCTCCACTTTACTAAATCATCCCTACATCCTAAACTCTTGGATGCCTCCCCCAAACAGTAGAAGGAATCGAACCCTCTCTGTTTGAGACTGTCTAACCCTTCGACCATTTAACCTTCTGATGAGGGGTGAGAATTTCCAAGTTGTTGCTAAGTAGTTTAACACTTTTTTGTTATATAAAAATTTTAGAAAATAGGTATGGTCCACCCATGATCCAAGAGCAGGGCAAAATCTCTCTTCCTCTTAGGTGATACCAATGTTAGGTAGGACGAGCCGTCTATCACCTTCAGGCGTTTATCTAGGCACCCAGGAGTTAAAATGCTTCCCCTAGCGCCTCAACCAACTCCAGGATCGAACCCCCTCCCTTTGATGAAAGTGTCGAACTCCTTTGCCAGTTGAGCCTAAGAACGAGGGGTAAATAGTTTAACTCATGACCAAATGTGTAAGATATGTTACTATTTGGATATCATGAAGCAAACCCATTTTATTTTTGGGCTAAAAGCCCATTGATTAGACGCATCATTTTTTTATCAATTTTATTCTCAGTTCCATTGGTTAAGAAGCCCATCGTAAGGTGTATCCAAAAGAATTTTTTTTTCTTGGGTATAATATCCAAAAGAAAATTAAAGAAGCACATCGTAAGTCTAGACCATTTAATTTCTTCTTGGGCTGAAAAATCAGGTCATTTCACAGATCAGTCAAGCCACCATCCGTTCAAATTAATTATGGATGGTTTAAATTTATTTTACATTTTAAAATAAAGATAATCTTGTAGCTGTAGTTCCTAAAAGAATAAATATATCATTGAAAAAATTAAAATGAAAATGTAAAGAGTTTCTGGTTGCAAGTGATTCGATTATTGTTATTGGTCACACTTGTAGAGAAGTTAGTGAATATATGTTTTGCTAGGTTAGTAAAATATTATATAATCCATATGTCATCCTAAAATATCGAATTTTGACACGTGTATTATGCAATCCATACGTCCTCTTAAAATGTGATTAATACTAAAATGGACCTAAAATCTCAATGAGAAAAGTCAATTGAGTGTAAAAAATGACTCATTTTCCAGTTCACTAAATTAACAAAACTATCCGTAGGAAAAAAGGATTGGCATCAATTAAGATTTTTCAAGAAAATACATACATAATACCTTCTTATGTTCAAAATGTAAGAATTAATAGAGTAGTTTTGTTTGGGTTCTAGATATAAAACATCTTATTTTCTAAATTTACAATTTCTTCCTAAGATTTCTCGATTACAAATAATAAGTGAGGTTTTTGTTTTTTAATTGGAAAAGTAGTTTTTAATACAAATAATTGAAATGAATACTCTATGAAAACTCACGCGCATTTTTTTAAAATAAATAATTAGTCTGACTAGTTTTTTTATCTCTACAAATTAATTATCTAACTCTTATATTTGTGTGTTTCGATTTATTTTATTTTAAAAAAATAATTTTAACATGTATGAAGAAAATATGCAAGAGTGGTTTTATTGTATTTCTACACTACTCTTTGAATTGTGAGAGAGCTACAGCCTATGGGAAGGGGTTGATGAAGGAAGTGGACTTGATGACTTGGAAAATTTGAAAGGGAGAATTACATTTGTGTCCCAAAGACTAAAATTAATTACAAGATAGTAATTATAGAAATTTTAATAACAGAAAATATCATTTTAACAACTGAAAATATCATATTTACAATTGAAACTTTTTTATATTGGAATTTTAAGATTTTTTGTAATTTTTTTTGTTCCTTAGGACCCAAATGTAATTCTCCCAATTATTATTATTATTATTTTATTATGATGGCTTTAAGAATTTTATGAGCTGAAAACTTGGACTCGTGTTATGTGGATCCCAACAAAATAGAATTACAATTCAGGTCATTACTGCCGGCGCAATTAAATCATTTTTAGATTCTCATATTTTAATGGCACTTGTCTAACTGTCTTCCTTGTTGATATTATATTTGAAACATTTTTTTTACAAGTAGAATAAAATAATTGTAAGGTTAAAATCAATTTTCAACCATAACTTTTTTTTTTCTGTTTATGAATCACTAAAAATCATATTTAAATATGAACAATAAATATAATAAACATTTTATATTTTAAGTTTTGAAGGTGAACGGCCGAAATACATTGATATTTTTATATTTTTAAATAAACGGTGTTATATCTTTCCCTCTTTCTGAAAATATTTCTTATACTCTCCAATTAAATTATTTAATTTGAAATGTCTTCAAGGCAGGTCATCAACATCAAATCTGTATGGTTTACTTAGAAATCAAAAGATTGAAAATTGGATTGTTTATGCCAATATCAACCGGTTGGTGGAAAAAAACAATAAAGCATCACTTAATCACCAACTTTATGTTTGCTTTTTAATATTTGGTGAACTGAGCAGATTGGAACAAGGGAAAAATTGCATCAAGGAACTAAAATTACAAAAATGAATTCTTTAAAAAATTTACTAGTATTTAAATTCAGGTCTTTCTAATCGATAACATTTTTAAATAAACACTCTTCACGGATTTTCTCTTTATTTTTTTTTTAATGATATCGGCTAATTTTCTTGGCAATTTAATAAGGATATTTGTTTTTTTTAGCTTGATTAATATAGGAATCTTTATTCTGGGGATGAAGTGAAATACCAGAAAAGATGGAAGGGACAGGGTCCATGTCCCATGAGAGACTCCTCTGTCCTCTATCGGACTCCTTTTTTTTGCTTTCAAACTCTTTATATTTCTGTTCCCAAATAATTTTTAATACCTATATAAAAAAATTAACAATTTGACCTTTCAATTTTTCTTGTCTTAACTTCCACACCCAATAAACTTATCAATTTAGCACTTGAGAGAGACTCACTTGGAGGAAATTGGTATTGGTTGATTATTAAACCCTCATAATGTATTGTTAAATCATAAGAATAGTAAATTCATCAATATTAAATACGAGTACATAATGTGGAGGGGAAAAAAAGAAATACAAGTACATAATTGCATATTTTAATTAAATTGTTTTGGCTAACCTGCCCATGATTGATAATTTAGTTAAATTGTAGCCTTCAGATATGGAAGCTACTAAATAAGTTAGAAGCCGCGGGTTTAATCTTGCTTATAATCTTAAATCTTTAGTGTCTTTTTCTTTTTAATTTAAAAAAGGCCTGATTTTTTCAAACATGCATAAGTAAAACCTATCCAAACAAACAAAAAATATCATCTATATGTTTTTCTTTCTTTCTTTTTTTGTCAGCGGTCTATATGTTTTTTTGATACATAAATTTTAGGAAAGGGGTTGGGTTCACCTACAATCCAAGGGCAGAGCGAAATCTCCCTTCCTTCTAAATGATACCAATGTTGGGTAGGGCAAGCTGTTTATTACCTTCAGGCGTTTACTTAGATACCTAGGAGTTAAGATGTCTCCTCTAGTGCCTTGACCAACACCAGAATCGAACCCTCTCTCTTTGTGAGAGTGTTCGACTCCTTTACCTGCTCAGCCTAAAGACAAAGGATCAACGGTCTATATGTTGTTGATTCATGAAAATTAATTTGTTTTTGGATAAGCATGATCTGTGCCAACTAAACTGAGGCCCAGAAGGACCTTTCAAAAACTTAAATTCTTGTCTTCAAAGTGTTTGTGTCAACCATGGCATTCATTTCATTCAGCAGCATATGATGTGACGATCCCCTTATCCAACTCACTCAAATTTTTATGCTCCCTCCAGTCTTGTAGGAGTAGGACCCATTTAGTCTTTTTTTCAAGAAATTAATAAATTCAAATAAATTATTTAATTTTATTATACATTGTGCATTGTTAGATTATAAAGTTTATGAGTGAGACAAATCAGTTTGGGGAAAAAATAAAAATATTTTTTTAAAAGTAATTTTGTTAGCTTCGTTAATCTTTTTAGAAAAAGTATATTGAATCTTATATTTAAAATCAAATGAAATAAATTATTTATTTATTACAAAATACGGTAGAATTTAAGGTTAAATATTTATTTTTGTTTCTATAGCCCTGCAAGCTAGCAGTTTTGGATGGACATAAGTGTTGAATAAATATCATACTCACTAATCGTTGAAATTGTTTTCCTCGTATTAACCAAATTGCCAAAGGAACTTTTTAATATTATAAAAATACACTCTCAATAAAAAATAAATATTATTTTTATTAATGATAATTTGGTAAAAGACATTCCCTTCCTCCTCTTAAAGTAAACACACTGTTAATGTTAAGTGCTCATATTTAGTGTCTAGTAGTTCCGCTACCAGATTAAGTGTGCTCTAAGGTCATCTCATCCAATTATTGATGTATAAGATTTTGGGAAAATCTATATAAGGGCCCAAGTAACAGAACAAATTTCAAAAAAGATCCTAAGATTTTGAAAATACCAGAAAAAACTTTTTTTGGTATAAATTCATTAAAACATTAATAACAATATCAGCTTCATTAACAACTATATCAACCCTGTTAACAACTAAACTTTTAATAAATTTATACCAGAAAAGACTTTTCAGAATCTTATGTCCTTTTTTTTAAAAAAAAATTCTGTTACTTGAGCCCTTATATAGATTTTCCCTAAGATTTTCTTTCTTTTTTGTGAGGAGATTTTATTTTCAAGTAACAAAGATTAATTTTCAAATATTATCTTTTTTTTTTGGTAAAATTTTCAAATATTATCTTGAGTACGTTGTCGGTTTCTATAATAAAAAAAATTGAGACACGGACCTTCCCATTTGAAACGGCTGAAATCCACAGCTTTCCTTTTTTATATATTCCGTACAGTATCAATTTTGCCGTAAAGCCACATGTAATGTAAAGACAAGTTCTGTTATAGTAAAAGACAACAAGTTCATATGACGACTCAATTGTATGTTAATAAAACTGTCACAACATTCATTCTTTAAGGCTTTATTATGATATCTCTATTAAAAAGCATAGTGGTTAATTGGCCGACACAATTAAAATTAATAAAACTGTTGAGTCAATTATTAGTTGCCGAGGAGCGATCTTAACTCTTAATTAAGTCGCGTTGACCTGAGGTGTGTAAGCTGCCATGTATGCGTGGCACAATTATACTCATCAATATTTATATCACATGCCATCTTTATTACTACTGTTTAAATAATCAAGGAATTTATTTGAGTTGATGATGAAAATTAAAAATATGTTCATATAAATAGAGATAAAACTCATATCACAAAACTTACATCGTATATCGTAAATCACATTAGAAAAATAATTTATACAACTAATCTAAACAGGTATTAAATTGATCCTTTGATTGGGGATATCACAAAACTAGTGATTTTTCACCTCTTCCATTGAAATATAAAATATAAATGATATAACTTAAAAAATGATTTGATTCTTAAAATATTCATATATATGTTTGTTTCTCACCAACCACATTCGAACCAATAAAATGAGAAACGTTTTGTGGGAAGTCAAAAGTGTTTTAATATGTATAATATTTTGTGAAACATTAATAATTAATTTTTTATTTTTAATGAAAAACAAGTAATTTTTTTAATAAACTCTAATTGGGTACTTTTTTTTTAAATAAGCTGTATGTTTTATTACTTGAAATCTAAAAAATAAATTAGTTAAATAAAAACGTATAAATAATATATCACGGCCTGCCATAAATTTCGCGTAGGTAGGTTGATATGTTGATGTCGTAATAAGATTATATTGTTAAATATATACTATTAAATAATATTCTGAGTATTCTATTTTTAATGGGCTGATTATGTTATTAAATAGATTAAAATGGGGAAAATAAACTGTTCTGTATTTAATTTTAGTAATTTGTAATATTTATCGTGCTAATTTTTTTATTTATTTTTTGAAAAGGTTATCGTGCTGAATTTATGAAACATATTGATAGAGTCATGGTCAAAATTCGGGAGTAATATTATAGTAACTTATAAGAAGAAGCAATGTTTCAATTCGTTTTCTTTTTGGTAGAAGGAAGGAGTCTTTCTTTGATTTAATCCTTAATTGGAAATCTATAATTATGGAAGGGAATTCAATATAATATTGCGAATTAAAGCACATGTAGAGAAAGCACTATTTTGATATAAATTAAGGTAAATAATTAAATTTAGCGCAAGGGTCTGTGTAATTCCATAAATAGATAATTATACTTTTGAAGATTTATCATCTTATAAATTTCAACTATAGTATAACCTTTACCAAAAATCAAATTAAACCACATGTCCTCGAAACATAAATAATTTTCTGAAAAAGAGGCAATGAGGATATACAGAGGATTTTGCTTAATCAGCTTGCTAAAAAACTTTCATAGCAGTAGTTTATTATCTGATTAATTAACTGAATATAATTTTTTAGCTCAAAGACGATTAGATAATCTTTACAAAATTCAAAGAGCGATACGTATTATTATT
Source organism: Acacia confusa (assembly GCA_037074495.1). NCBI lineage: Eukaryota > Viridiplantae > Streptophyta > Magnoliopsida > Fabales > Fabaceae > Acacia > Acacia confusa. Next base: position 5,985,304 of record CM073513.1, on the reverse strand, counting down.
ATCTTTTTATATTTTTCCTGCTCCCAGGCGTATAACTAATTAAAGTGACAAGAGAGTGGTACTGAGATAGTTAATACTAGTAATTTATTTAGCCAAGACACACATATAATATTCATTTTGAAATAACAATTATGCCATATTTGGCAATAAGAAATAAGATTTAAACAAATTATCTATATTAATGTCCCGAATCACCATGAGCACAGTGTAGATGTATATATTTTGTATTTCGATATACTGAAAATTATATGAATTCAATTACATTATCTGGTATTTTGCATTTAATTTCATATAAGTTATATTGTTCATAATTTATTATAAAATATCCAAATTAGATATAAATAGCCACAACTCACTATATATTTTCATTTTTGTTATGAATATTCTTATTATGTGGATGTCCATTGACCCATAATCTCCAAATACAGGATGACATGGTATATACGCATAGTAATCTACTATTTGCATCCTTCTATAAATAGAGGTCTCCTGTAACTATTCATTATACTTAAATGAGAATTCATTTCATCTCTCTAGAATTCTCTGACTTCTCTCTAGAATTCCTTCAGTTTCATAACACGTTATCAGCACGATGGTTCTTCTAACCATCTGAGCAGCATGTGGTTCATCATCAGAGATCAAATGGATTTTTGATCTCATCACACACTTCATAATTCTTACTGGGTTTAGTCCTCTTCCAATCTTAGCTGTCTACTTTATTTTCTAATACAAGTATCAAAACCTCTATATTTTCTATCCATCATCCTCAAAATTCAAAAGCACCATCATCTTCTCCACGTCACTGGGCGTGATAGTTTTCTCGAACAGCTGATGGTGACTTTTTCTGAGTCTGAACGAAGCACGGTAGTGGTTAGATCTGAGAGATCAGAGTTGGATCTTAATGATTGGTTGTGATGCAGAGTCAGAATCAACATATTTTCATGCAAGAAGATGAAATGTTTTCCTGGCTTTAATATCCCATCATAGATGATCCGCATCCGCCCACTGTCAATAACAGTTCCATGCAAAATCCTGACCGTGCTTCTCAAGCAACAGAACTCCGGCAGCTATTGAGGTCGGTTGCTCTAAGGCCGCTGATTCCACCTTCGCGGAAGACGGAGCATATGCAGACGAATTAAGGAGGGGTGACAGAGTTGAAGGGAAGAAGACAGCGATTATTTAGGTCTATTATTGAGTTTATGGCAATAATTCATCGCCACCCCCGTTTTTCAAATAATTAAAAAAAAAAAAATAATGACAATTATTAAGTTGGCTGCATGGTGTATCTCGCTGGATGACAATATCTGGGTCCACACGTTTTCTTATTCAGAAATGTTTCCCAATCAGGTATGTTTCTTTTATGTCCATAGCTTAAATATTTCATATATTAACTTATTCGTGATTTTTGCACATATAATATTAAATCAGCTGATTTATTCATATAAGTTCAAATATGTGGGTCGGATATGAAGAAAAATTTGTATAAGAAAAAAAAATGAAATTATAAATGAAGTTACCTCACATAAAATAAAATAAATAAATAAATAACGTTGATGTTGCTGCAAAGGCCGCTTGTAACGCCTTTGATTTCGTATTTGATGAGTGCATGGGGGAATAAAAAATGATTATTGAATAGAAGAGTCACGGGCGATTCTTTGTTTCAAGAATGATGAGGTTAGGTGATCATTTACAAAGTTTGAAAAGTAAGCAATAAAAATAAAACTACCCCAATAATAATATGGGTTCCTCCCTCAGCCTCATCCAATAATTGAAATCCATACTTTCTTTTTAATAATTGTTGGCTAGGCTTTAATACGAGATATTGCATTAAGACTTATAATATATAATGATGATTAGGGTAATAGGATTATGGAGATGACTAATTTTTCTTTGGTGGGTCCTATTTAATGTCTATGTCTTTTGTTACGGTTACCCAAATAAAGAAAACAAATAGATAACTAAATGAATCTATTAAAACTAAACGTAGAAATATTTAACGTTCTTTTCTCTAGTTTATAGTATCATCTTTCAGTTGCTTTATATAATGTGTCCACAAATATTTATTTATTTCATTATGAATTATTTTATATATTCATATAATAATTATAAGCATATATAAATTATGCATAAATATATAAGAAACATTCAAGGTAGTGTGTTATTAAATATTTTATTTTATTATTATTATTATTTAATCTATTCGTCAAATGGAAGAAAGCAAAGCAAGATGCTCTGATTCAGGTACGCTCTGATTAAATCTCTAGATTTAATTTTTCTTTTTAATTGTTTTTATTTAATTTGACATTTTATTATGTTTATCAAGATAAACTGTTAAAGGTCATATGTATAATGAGATCAAAATACAATGGAGATATGAGGCATAAATTGACTTGAGGCTATGAGGAGACAAATTATGAATTTTATCCAATTTCATTGTCAGAAGTGAATGAAGCAATAAATAAATTGTGATTATGGTTATTTTACTATTATTTTGTGTTTAGATAATTATAACAATTTTTGTGAATACAAGAGAAAGAATATTAATAAATAAAACAATTAAACAAAAGGAAATATTATTTCAACAAAGTTTAATAGCGAGTGGCTCAACATCATTACAAACCTTAATCATCTCATTCTGAAGATATTTAATGTCTTCTTCTTTTGCTTTTCTTGAGATGGGATCCAGATGAGGCAAAGCTCTTCGTAATATCGAGATTTGCGTCATAAGTTTCTTGAGCTTCTTGTGTGGCCACTCAGTTAACCCTCCTTTTTGATAGATTTTTTGTATGGTGTGAGTAGACATATTTAATTGTTTACTCGCTTCATCAAGGGTTAAGTGAAAATAATTTCTTAAATCATGGAGCGTTGTTTTCTTTATTCTTTCTCTTTGCTCCATAGATAACCTATATAATTCACCCTGGTTAAGGGATGAAGTATCATAGGGTATACTTACTGCAGGTTGTTTTCCTTTGCCTAATGAGTGTTCAATATTGGTTTGAAATGAACTTCCATGGAGGTCATTTGGATTTATAGCCCATTCTGAACCAACACAGAGAACCTCATGATAGGCTAATACAGGATCACGCATCAAGATATATCCTGATGCTTGTAAATCTATACAATACTGTAATAGAAATTGTTTGATTTCTTCAAAATTTTTCTTTGTGAAATCAAACATTGGAAGCCTGTCAGTATTATAAGATTTATCCTGTACTTTTTCAAATAAAACAGCATGGGTAATCATACCTGTTCTTCTTCCGTGAACTTCAAGTTTATGGTACTGAAGTCCGTTGGTATGAATAATTTCCCGTAAAACATGACAGCAACTACATTCCAATAAGCTAGTAGTTGCTAATTGGCTTGTAGCTGTTGGCTGGCTAATTGTTGCTGGCTGGCTAGTGGTTGTTGGTTGGCTGATTGTTGTTGTCGGGCTGGTTGTTGCTGGCAAACTGATGATAGTTTGCTGGCTAGTGAATGCTGGTTGATTAACTGCCGACACTATTGGCTGAACTGGATTGGTAGACTCCATTAGTTCTGCCATAGTTCTACACCTCTTAACAGGCCTCCTTGATGAACCTGCTTCAGTTGTACCTTCAATCCTTGTAGATTGAGGAAGAACACTTGTTCTAGGAGGAGAAGTAGGTACATTTGAAGCAGAAGGAGGAATAGTAGAAGGAGGAATAAACATTTCAAAGGGATTAGGAGATAACAAAGAAGTAAATGACATGTTATGCTGATCATCATACAACAAAGCATCAAGTAATGCTGTTTCGGATGTATCAGAAACTGGGATAAAACTGCTTGGTCCTGCCATGGCAATAGAATTTAGAGAAATATGTGTGAGTATCTGGTAGTTGATATTATCAGATGCTTGAGTGTTTGTGAGGCATGTTCGTTTGCCTTCCTCTATTTATAGTTGAATTAAATCCTATTGAATCTCTGCAGATTTGCGTAGTCCTGTTAAATCTCTACAGATTTGCTCCCTATAAAGCACGAGCCTGGAATCTTTTTGACTTTATATGTATACGACAATCTGAGTTGTCGCGCCTGTGATTCCACAGTGATGTGCCTCAGATTTGCTTCCTATAAAGCACGAGCCTGGAATCTTTTTGACTTTATATGTATACGACAATCTGAGTTGTCGCGCCTGTGATTCCACAGTGATGTGCCTGTGATTACACAGTATTGCGCTCGTGAATCTGCAAAGATACACCTGATGATTTTGTATTTAATATATATTTGTTTGTTGATTCTGGAAAATGGAAATTTTGTTACCAGAAGTAACAAAATTATGCATTGATAATGCATTTAGAAATATGTGGAATTTTAATGAAATAGATATCATATATGCTATTATCATGGAATATTGTATGGAAATTCCATAAATTAATTTTTAAGGTCTCACATTTGAGGGGGAGAATGATAATGATATATATCAAGTGTGAATATTTATGTGATAATTCTTTGTGAATGTTTCTATGTTGATTCCCCCAAAATGAATATTAGATTTGATGATAAATCATATGAAATGTTGGCATGATTTGTTTGATCATCCGAGTCATATATTATGTGCTGCATGTTCTCAGATAGAATTAATTATTGGAAATGGATCTCTAGAAATATATCAAATTGAAAGTTTACATATGAGATTATAAATTTGCAAAGTTTGCAGTGATGTTTGCAACCAGAAGTTTGCAATATATTATGTGCGCAATTTCCAGATTGAATGATCCAGAAATAATGTATTAAAGTATCCATGAATGGATAGATCAATGATTATGAGAACAAAATTTATATGTTGTGTATATTTGCAGCAATTATATAAGCCAACAGAATTCTCCCCGTATAATTGGCTTTTGGTCAGGAGCCAGATTAATTCCATCTTGAAATGTTTTAAATGTGTAATGATTATTTATCTATTATAATGCACATAGATGGATATACAAAGAAAATTGATGATTTGATGAGGGGGAGAAAAATAAGCAGATTGGGTAAAGATAAAGTGAAATGAATTATCATTGGCTCATATTGGTCCTCATACAAAGAAATGTGCATTAAAAGTTTAAAAGATAATTCATTTGCAGATTTTAGCTAATCAAATGCTAAAAGCATTTACTGACCTAAAGTGACAAAGTCACATGTCCCAACTGCAAATGCTCCTATATGAATTGTTATAAAGCACGCCTGAAGCGTTGCTGGTCCATCGGTTATAAAGATAAAAATCCTCGAAAGAGAAAAGGAGCTATAAAATATAGATGATCAAGTCGAGGATAATTAAGTAAAGCTCCAGAAGAGTTATCTTTTGATGAGATGTTATCTCCAGAAGAGATATTACAAGAAAAGTGTATTGTGGTCCAAGAGAGACCTAGGTACCTAATATATATGAATATAATGAGATCTCAATAAATTATGTATGAAATCCGATGGGACTGAAAATGAAGTCGACATTAATAATATCTATGATAGCATATGCTGCAATGAATGATAATGAGGATCATGAGCCACAATATATTTGTATGTGCTAGAAGCACATAAGGCGCCAGAAACACATATGTCCCAAAAGGACTCAAGATGATAGTGCATATAGCATCATTATCTGAATAAACATTTATTGAATTTCTATATGCACATATATATTTATGAAAAGATTATTATGACTTTACTTGACAGATTTAGATCTTGCAGGTATATAATGAACAATCAAATTGGGCGTTTCTAACAGAATATTTGATGACAGAAAGAATAATATGCTCAGAAAGACATTGAAGCAATGCAGTCATCAGGGGGAGTAACACTGATGTAATCAAGAGGGGGAGACGATACACGCTGTACTCTTTTTCCCTTATCTGGGTTTTATCCCACTGGGTTTTTCCTAGAAAGGTTTTTAATGAGGCAGCACTGGATAGTGTATTAATGGATGATGTACTCTTTTCTTTGGCTAGGTTTTTATCCCACTGGGTTTTTCCTAGTTAAAGTTTTTAACGAGGCACATTCATAAATGGACATCCAAGGGGGAGTGTTATGAATATTCTTATTATGTGGATGTCCATTGACCCATAATCTCCAAATACAGGATGACATGGTATATACGCATAGTAATCTACTATTTGCATCCTTCTATAAATAGAGGTCTCCTGTAACTATTCATTATACTTAAATGAGAATTCATTTCATCTCTCTAGAATTCTCTGACTTCTCTCTAGAATTCCTTCAGTTTCATAACAATTTTCTAATTGTTAAAAATGTAAAATATAGTTTAAATTTTTTGGAGGCGGTAATTGGGCTCAATAGTTAAAAATAGAACACAAATTCAAAAATAAAAAATATATATTTATTAGAAGAGGTAAAAATCATTTACGTTTTAAGCCTCAAATGGAATTCAACTCCACGCCCATAATTTTGATGATATAAATATATAATGAGCACTAAAATATGGACTATTCAAAATTAAATTGCATGATCCATATTTATTTTTACTTTTATTATTTTTAAAATTTATTTTATGTGTATTAAATCTAAAATAAAGGTAATATCTTAATTATATTTTTTTAAAATAATTTTTTCATTTAAAAATAGTTAAAAACTTTAAATTTGAAACAGTGAAACTGCATTTAGATTGTGTAAATGTCATTCTAGTGATGGCTTAATGTGATGAGCATCGAAACTGGTTTTATCTTTAATTCTAGAAAATTGGCCTGACCCAAATATAAGTCTCTCTGAAATCAATTATTCTTTAGGGAAAATTGACTTAGAGGCCCAAATTACCAAGATAATTTCAGAAAAGGCCCTACACACTTTCCCATACCAGAAAAGGCCTTTTCTGGTATTAACTTCCAAGGCAAATTACCAAAATGCCCCTGTGTTAAAAAAGAAAGAGCACAATCTATTTTGGCGCTGAAAACGTGAGAGAGAATCAGAACCTGAGTTTTTTCCGACAGAAATGTTGCTTCCATGATATTTAGCTATCTCTTTCATCTTGCTTCGTTTGATATTTGTGTTCCGTTTTTTTCCTCTGCTGGACTGAAAGCAACTCATCCTAGTTGTAAATTGTTGACTAAACATGGTGGTTATTGATGTTCATCAACTTTGGAAGTTTGGGTTACTGAAAGGTTGAAGCTTGAACTCATTTATTATATTATCTGGTAGAAAAAAGGCAAGAAATGCTAAGTTTTTCATCAAGATAGCTTAATCACCATCCTTTCTCGTTTTTAATCTCTGTAGGGTGGGGTTAATAAAATGTTGCTTTGTTTTTTGTCACACAAACATAGGGAAATTTATGTATTTGAGTGGGAATGGGTGAAAGTGATCAAGGAATGAAGTTTGAGAAACGCTGAAATTTGTTAGTTGTTAAAACCTACAATTTTAGTTGTTAATACCATCTGTTTTTGTTGTTAATATGACTGTTTAACTTGTTAATACGATGCTCTATTTTTTGTGCATTGAAACAGATGGAGGTCTGTTAGTGGGAATGTGAAAATACTAATATGGGATAGTTGTTAATACCTACAGTTAAGTTGTTAATTCCTTCAGTTGTAGTTGTTAATTCTACTGTTAAAGTTGTTAATACTAACTCTGTTGCATATTGTAATTACAGATGACTAGTAGTTCAGGGAAGAATATATTATGTTTCTTTCATGTGGGGGGGAAGTTTTTACAAGGTGGAGGGGATGAAAGTGATTATATTGGAGGAATGGTAAAAACAAGATGCATCAAGGAAGAGACCACATATAAGGAGTTGCAAAGAACAATATCATCTTTAAAAACCCAAGTTGATGATTGTTGTTGCCTTGGTTGTTTATTTTTTGGGCATTACGTGTCACCCTCTTTTGTTGTAAATGACCATAGATAGGAATCCCCACCATGTTATTTTTCAGAGGTGGTGTGTCAAGTTGTAAGCTCTAATTTATACACATATTTTTTGATGTAAATGAACGTTGGATATAATATACAATTGACACAATTATATCCAGGTTTCATTTATGTAGACATATTAATATTGTTATAAATGTAAATGATGGTGAAAAATTATTGCTACATAATGTTTGCTGATGTTGCTGTCAAAATGGGCTGATTTAGGTGTCATTTTTCAGTGATACTGATGTTAAAAGGGCTTATGTACTTGTTAATGGGGGGTTGATTGTGTTGCTAACCGTGCTGATACACTTGTTAATGGGGGCTGATCGTATTGTTAATTGTATTGATAGTGTTGTTAATATGGGGCTGATGGTGTTGCTAACAAGGGTGATGGTGTTGCTAATGGGGGCTGATGGTGTTGCTAACCGCGGTGATGGTGTTGCTAATGGGGGCTGATGGTGTTGCTAATGGGGGCTGATGGTGTTGCTAACCGGAGTGATGGTGTTGCTAATGGGGCTGATGGTGTTGCTAATGGGGGTGATGGTGTTGCCAATGAGGCTGATGGTGTTGCTAAAGAGGGCTGATGATATTGCTAATCTAACTGATGGTGTTGTTAAAGGGGGCTTATGGTGTTGTTAAATGGGGCTGATGGTGTTACTAACCGGGTTCATGGTGTTGTCAAAGGGGGCTGATAGTGTTGCTAACCAGGCTGATGGTGTTGTCAAAGGGGGTTGATGGTGTTGCTAACCGGGCTGATGATGTTGCTAACCGGGCTGATGGTGTTGTTAATTGTGCTGATGTTACTGTCATATTTTGATGATATTGTCATTTGATGCTGATATTATTTGTTGTTATTGTTGTCAAAGTGGCTTGTGTACTTGTTAAGTAGGCTGATGATGTTGCTAATAGGGCTGATGGTGTTGTTAAAGGGGGCTGATTGTGTTGCTATACGGGCTGATGGTGTTGTTAAAGGGAGTAGATGGTTTTGACAACCGGGTACCTGATCATATTCATTTTTACTACTCCTACATACACAACCAACAAAGAGAACATCTGCTGGAACCAATTGTGGTTGTCATTTATATTAAAATGTCAAGTCAACTACATCAATAAATTTACAAAACTAGCTCCTAAAAATGAACTCAAGTGTTTTGTACAATTTGTGTAATCTAATCTGTCAAACATCCAATGAAATTTAGATACACATAAAACCAATTCAGCATATGTATGTAAAAGAATTGCTTCGTAACGGCTAATCTTTCGCTCTTGAGAGTCCTCAATTATCGTTTACACTTTCTCTCGATGTGTATTGCTTGGATGGTTTACCAACCACCACAACATGCATATCCTTGGAGTTCGATGATCTTTTGCATGAAATGTGCACTAAATATATATCAGGTGACTGTCCCTCCATCCCCCAGGTGATCAGCAACCAAAGTTTTGGCAACCATAGTCATTACCTGAATATGCACAAATGGTCAGCAATTAAGGCCATGTGATAAGTCTAACTTACAATAAATTAGCTTCAAGTCTCATAATATATGGCCTCACAGTGATAGAAAAAACAAGCTTACAAATATTTCATTGTTTTCATAATCATTTGCATCAACAACCTCAGAGGGGAAACACAAGTAAGGAAATTCCATATACAAAACATATACAACTGCATTAGAGCTCTTGGAAATAGAAGAAGTGTGTGGGCAAATATGAAGATTCAAAGAAAGCATAGGTAGTTTTAGATGGGACTGTCTTCAGTACAACTGCCTCCTCATTCAATTCCTCAAGAAATGAAATAGATTGTCCAGAATTAAGGAATAGAGTAATAATATACTTGATCATCAAATCAGCAACTTTAACATCCTAGAGCATTATTTTAACATCCAGAATGACTTCTTTAACATTTAGGGACCCCATAACAGCAACTATAATTAGTTTTTTAGGCTGCAACATTTACTTCATCAATGAAACATTCACAGCAATTATACAATATAGATTCAGCACCTGCATTTTATTGGCCATTTATTTGTACAGAGTCTTTATACCTGTATATATGAGTACAAATACTTTGAAAATGATATGCTGATACAAATTAATGCTTTGAAAAATAGTAAGTTGTCTTCAAAATCATATTTTATACTACACCCTATATCATTGTATCTTATTATAATGTTTTAATATATCTATCAGAATAATATTCATTTATTGGCCAACCCCATAGAGCTAATTTTTTCAGTTGAAACTAAACATGAAGCCAGGCCCAAAATAGTAACACTAGTGAAGAGACACTTGATGAAACAAATTCATCCTTGCTTCTTTATTTTTAAAATCTCTAGACCTAATTTAAGTACATATAATATTGATTCAGCACTTAGAAGCATAAAACAACAAGATCCAAATCAAATTTTAACTTCAAAATGCTCAGTTCTAACAAGAAATAATATTCTCTTCAAATTTCATTGCACAACTCACTAAATTATCATATGATAGGCTTAGGAGTAGTTTCCAATTCCAAGATTTGATCCCCACAATCTCAATATCCTATAGTATCAACATTTAAATACCAAAATTATTATAAAAAATATCACGTTGCATAATCATTTTAATTAAAGAATATGAAGCCGCCAAGCATAGAAAGACTACACCCCCGCAGCAATGTTAAGCTAGAAACTTATAAAGTTTGACCATGCATTCGTGTGTTCATTTATGGTGCGGACACTGTTAGAGTAGTTTGGTTAAACATGACAAAATGCCATAAGTTGTACTATGAAAATTTGGCAAGGAACACATTATAAGAGTAGAAGAGAAAGGAAACAAGGTGAACAATTAATAGATTGACACTTAAAAGCATAAAGCAACAGTTAGAATATTGATTCAACACTTAGAAGCATAAGGCAACAAGATCCAACTTAGATTTCAGCTTCAAAATGTTCAGTTCCAATAAGAAATAATATTTTCTTCAAATTTCATTGTACAACTCACTAAATTATCGTATGATAGGCTCATGAGTAGTTTCCAATTCCAAAATTTAATCCCCACAATCTCAATATCCTATAGTATCAACATTTAAATACCTTAAAGTATAATTAAACAATTATTTGAACTATTAGGTGGCATCAAATGACAACCCAAATAAATTTCCAGTGCAATGATCTTCTTGAAACATTAGGTGACATCTTACTACTGTACTAATATATATAGTCATACACTTTTGTCTTTTAATCCTCATAGAACCTAACGTTGCCATCAACAAAAATGAGCTATTGTTTTGTTATAACTAAAGGCAAAAAAATTAATTACTTGCAATTACCGAAAACATGTATTTAAGGTGTGCAAATGCTTTTCTTCAAGGTTATTCTCCAAGAACTGAAGCTCATGCCTACAACCTCCGAATCCCCTGTTTTGGTACCCATATTCAGCACATATAAACACATATTATACTCAAACAATAAGCTTTTCGTTCAGCTATGACCAATCAAAACAAAATATACACCTACAATAGCTTGCAAACTCATTTTATAATAGATTTTACTACTAAACTCCCCTAATAATGGTTTCAAATTTTAGAATCGGTGTTTCACTATTTCCCTAAATCCCAATCAGCAGCAATTTCAGAAAACTAGAGATGAGAAGGGAATGAAGAGACTTACCTAAACCCAAATCTGAGCTCTTCTTCTTTCTCCGACTCACGCCCTCACGCTCAGTCTCTCGTCTCTCTCTCTAATCACTATAATGTTTACCTTTCGAAGATTTGGACAATGTAGATACCCAACGGCGAGACTTTGGACAATGAGACTTTCCACGGCGACACTTTTAGCTTTCAGCAGTGAGACAACACGACGGCGATACAATGTTGGAGTGATGGAGCAGGTTTTTTCTATTTTTTGCTCAATGAGTGATCGAGCAGCTTCGAAGCACAGAGACGCGAAAGTGAAGGGATTCAGAGCTCCGTTCTCTTGTCAGTTTATTCTGGGGCGTTTTTGGTAATTTCCTTTTGAAGTTAATACCAGAAAAAGCCCTAGGGCCTTTTTTGGTATGGGAAAGTGTGTAGGGCCTTTTTTGAAATTATCTTGGTAAATTGGGCCTCCAGGTCAATTTTCCCTATTCTTTATTTATCAATTTTACCTTTATAAGTAATGTTTAATTATGACTCCTTATTATTTTCTTTGTCATTGAAAATTTCATTCAATACATGTAAAGTTAAAAATATTCTTTCACTTTTAAAAAAATTAATAATTTAATTATCATTGTTTTCATTATAATGAATTAATAAAAGTATTAACACACCAAACAAGTATAAAAAAAATCTGAAAATAGTAAAACAAACAAAGTAATCCGTGCGGGGCTCAAGGTTTTTATTTGATTATAGTATTACTTTTAAATGACCAGTTGGCCAAAAAAACAATTAGTTGACCGAATTGTTTATTCTGACCATAGCACTGAGCATTAATTCAAGCTTTGTATATAAACTCATCCAAATATCCTTCCTCCTTCGCTCTTTCACCTCAAAATAAACCAAACAACACTAATGTCTCAACAAAACGCTGCTAAACCAGAAGTTCAAGCTTCCATTCATGGCGACGTCTTAGAGGCCGTACTCTCCCACGTGCCACTTATCGACCTCCTCTCTGCCTCCCACGTGTCCACATCCTGGAAACGTGCCGTTTCCTCCTCCCTCGCTCACCGAAACCCCACCAAGCCCTGGCTCATCCTCCATACTCAGAGCTCAAGGTCGCTGCACCTGACTTCCATGCACGCCTACGACCCTCGTTCCGACCTCTGGCTCGAAATTCGCCCCCCTAATCCGTCGTCCGTCAAATTTGCCTCCGCCCTCCGATCATCCCACTCGTCTCTGTTCTATGTCCTGTCTCCCACCAGTTTCGCTTTCTCCTTCGATCCCCTCCATCTCACGTGGCACCACACCGTCGCCCCCCGCATCTGGCGGATCGACCCGATTATCGCGCGAGTGGGCCCCCGCATCGTCGTCGCCGGCGGTGCTTGCGACTTCGAGGATGATCCACTTGTGGTGGAGCTGTACAATCCAGCGACCCGGACTTGGAGCATGGGTCCTTCCATGCCGGAGATCTTCAAAGACTCCACCGGCAGTACGTGGCTGTCCGTCGCCGTCGACGAGCAAAGGATGCACGTGACGGAGAAAAGCTCCGGCATCACACACTCCTTCGATCCAAACGCTGAGATCTGGCACGGGCCGTACGATCTTCGACCGGATCATAGTGCGTACTCTTGCGTGATCGGAACTCTCCGGAATCGTCTGATCGTGGCGGGATTAGTAGGCGACATGGAGAATTTGAAGAGCGTGAAGTTGTGGGAAGTGAGGGGCGAATTGGGGGAGGAGTTCAGGCGGACGGAACTTGGCGAGGTGCCGGCGGAAATGGTGGAGAAGCTGAAAGGAGAGAATGAATGTGTGGCGTCAATTTCGATGAACACAATGGGGGATTTCGTGTATATTCACAATCCGTCGGAGCCGGCGGAGATCATCGTCGGCGAGGTTGTGAATGGGATCTGCCAATGGAGTAGCGTTACAAACGCAGTTATGAAGGACGAAACGAGAATGCAGAGAATGGTGGTGGGTTGTGGCGACGTGGGTTTGGGGGATTTGCGGAAGGCGGTTTCTGTGAATCGGAGATTGGCCTTCAAAGTTCACGTTTGAAACTAGAGAAGAAGAAGGCGATGAAATTGATTTTCGTGAGTTCCTGAAATTACATGAGTTCATTAACCTTGTAAATTTGTAATCACGTGATAAATGGCGATGTTTGATTTGTTGAAGCTTATACATGAACCATTTTTGATGGTGGGTTAATTCTCTAAATTTAATGTTTTTATATTTCTGATTTATAAAATCGAGTCAATTTATTGAGGCATTCGTCATCCTTATAAACTTGATTAGCCTCAAAAATTTATATATTAAGTTTACTGTTTTTAGGGTTTTATCTTATGAAACAATGTTAAGATATCCTTAAATTTGTGTTAATTTCATCAATTTTGATTATGCTCAACTCCTTTAAATATAAATTTTATAAAAATTTATTTGTTACATATGATAAATTATGAATATTGTTGGATTTAATTTCAATTATTTTGATTTAAAAAATATTTAAATTAAATTATTGTTATTTTTAAATCTTAATTATTTAATTATACACTTTTAATAGAAAAAATAAATGAGATAGGATATTCTTACTATCATTTTTTCTTACTACCACTTTTTCACCGTTAGATCAAAATCTGAATAAGAGAGAGAAATGATAAAAATAGATAAGATTCTGATCTAAAGTGACAGTAAGATTGGTAGTAAGAAAAAATGATAGTAAAAATATCCTATCCCAAAATAAGTTGAGTTTATAATTGGAGTTTACCATATAAATTTACCTCATTATTATCCGTTTATTTAAATTCATGTAATATTACTAAGTTGAATTGAATACGGGACGGCGGCATGCAAATTTCAAAATAGCGAAAGAATTAAAAACTGTAGTGTTGTTTCCGTGTCATGAAAAATTAACTGCTATTCATGAATTGTGACTCTATTTGACCTTCCAATCAAAACATAGTGTTGGTGTGAGAAGACGGAAAAGGTGCTTCCTTTTTTAGTATTTGGTCGGTGAATAAGACAAAATTCTTTTTATATATTTATTTATCAATTATAAAGGAACTTGTGAAACCAGAAAAGAAATAGACACTTAATGGAGTATGTGAATGTACACAAGTTGAGATGAGTAAGCGAAGCACAAATTGCCAACAAATTATTCTTTGAGGTGGTTGGTGGCCTTATTTAATAAAGAAAATAATACAAATTTAGATTTTTAGAAGCACCCTTGTTAGGATAAATAAAAATCTTTTACGGTAAAAAATTATACCCTTGATCCAATAAGTGTAAATTATCTTTTATAAGGTAGTTTTCATGCCACTAAAATTATGATGTTATTAGGCTACTTTTGTTTCATTGATGACTTTATTTATTTAAGGTAAAGGATAGAGTGAAGATGTGTCTCTTTGGTCATAAGGATGAAGCAATACAAGGTATTGTGCTGTAATAGCTTATTATTATTATTTATTTATTGTGGGATGGGGTTAGTATTTGAATTTCTTAAAATTTCACTTAATTTTTAATAACTAAAATTTAGGTGACTGATAAAAAAATGAAAAAGAAAATTATAGAGACATGATTAAAAACTAGGTGAAAATTATAACAACATGATGAAAAGGGGAAAAAAAAAATCCAGACCTGATTAAAAGCAGTGAAACTACAAGAATATGAGAAATAGAAATGAAACTAGGGATGTGATTAAAAATGAAGCGAAATTAAATCAGGCTTGAAAACAATTTATACCTTGAATTTCCTATGCATAACAGTGAAACCCATAAATATAAAAATCTGAAAAATAATGGCCAATATCACTCACACAGCTGGACTATGAAGCAGAGTGGATTTGGACAACAAGGACCAGGCCATAATTGAGATTTTGACCAAACAAACAGGCCTCTGGTTCATGCCCAGTAATTTTTTATTTTTATATTACTACGTTTGTTTGGTCAAAGCTATAGGTAGGGGACAACCCAAGTCCAGGGAGAGAGTGACAAAAAGGAATGCACACCATCCTTGTTATGAACATGATGAAAAGGAAAAAAAAAATCCAGACCTGATTAAAACAGAGTGGATTTGGACAACAAGGACCAGGCCATAATTGAGATTTTGACCAAACAAACAGGCCTCTGGTTCATGCCCAGTAATTTTTTATTTTTATATTACTACGTTTGTTTGGTCAAAGCTATAGGTAGGGGACAACCCAAGTCCAGGGAGAGAGTGACAAAAAGGAATGCACACCATCCTTGTTATGTGCTCATAGAAGAAGGATGAGTGGGGTCAGGTTTCTCTTATTATTATTTTTTATTATCTTTAAATCATATCCATCCAATCAATTTGAAATGTCATAATACTTTTCTCTCTCATTCCCAATCAATGGCCCAGATAGGCCTATGAGGGATAATGAGAAGTAAGATAATGAGAGGATCTCATTCCAAATGAGTATGTGTGTGTATATATTTGTTATATATTGTATTTATTTATATTTAAATTTTAGGGTTAAAATACACATGAGTTTTTTCCTAGGAAGTGTCCAGGGTCCAGCATCACGTGCTTTTTTTGGAGCAAAAATACACACGTGGTTACCATTTTGGAGCAAAAGTCACATCCCACCGTTAAGTTACTGTTCACCGTGATTAGAGAGAAAGAGATGGAGTGAACAGTAACTTAACGGCGGTGAATAGTAATTTAATGGCGGGATGTGACTTTTGTTCCAAAATGGTAACCATATGTGTATTTTTGCTTCCAAAAAAAGCACGTGGTGCTGGACGCTTCTAGAAAAAAAACTCATGTGTATTTTTGCACCTTAACCCTAAATTATATGCTACTTTCTAAAAAAAAAAAATTTCATCCAATATCTTGATTAATTTCTATGATACTGGTATTACAGATAAATAGTACTAAATGAAGGATTGAAAACTAATTAATTTAAAATATTGGATGAAAAAACATTTAAAAAAGTAGTATATAATTTAAATATAATATATTAAAAAAAGAATGCTCATTCCTCTAATAAAAAGATAGGTACATAACAAGCATATAAAGAGATGGACATAGAATATACACCCTAAGAAAACCCTAAGAAAAGGAGGTTGGAATATTAAGTCATAAACTGTGAGGTGACCCTGCTTACTTAGTAACGTAGCTAAGGCGCAGGAGGAAGTTCAACAGATTGCTCTTATAGATATTCTTCATCTATCCCTATCGGAAAGGGCGTCTTCAAACCGAAGCTGGAGCTTTCAAATTCATTAATGGAGGAAATGTTTCATTTCCTTGACCACATCTGGTATCCCCGTGCTATTCTGGTTGGCTGTCTGTTCCAATATAATTTTTATGTATGACTACGAATCCATCTATTTTTTTCTTCTTAATAAATCTTATTATCTATGATTAACATCTTCTAGGATATTTTTTTGAATGAGTCTATTTTTATACAAAAATAGAACATTTTGTAAAAGTCTTTTGATAAGAATTTTTTGTCCAACCTGTAGTTGTTCATGGACCCTTTCATTTATTATGTTAAATATTAAGGAAAATCCATTCTAGCTTAAAAGAATACATCATTTTTTTTTATGAAAAATGGAAATATTATCTTATTCATTTATGACAATGTCATTTTTAATTCCAATTATTCCTTTAATTGGATCATTTGCTAAAACAAAATTTTGTAATGTAATAAGACATCCGATTAGTAAGTTGGTCTGGGCTGATTCATCCGATTTTGATTTTATTGTGCGATTTTTGTATATAAACAAAATTAGAAGAGGACCCTCTTTCCTTTTTCAATATGTTGGTGTTCTATATAATCGATGTAAGACTCAACTTGTTCCATAAACTTATACACTCCTCTTTATCAGATAGTGACCCTAGGCCATGGACCTTTCTTCTCTGAATCCAGTCAGTCCACAGATGCTTCCGTCTGACTTGGCCTCCTAAAGGTGGACATTTTTTTATAAGTGGTGTCTAATATGGGTTCCAAACTTGGTATTTCTCCAAGATCCTAAAGTTATGATTAGTTTAGTAATCTACCTCAAGAGAGGGTAGATTAGAAATAGCCTAAGAGGGTTATTTATTGTATGAGTATGTCGCTTTTTGTGGTTAATACAATAAGATTCTTCATCTTAATTCTTCTTACCTACTCTTGGTAAGGACGTCTTGGTTTAGAAAAACACCAGATAGTGAACTTTCTAGCAAAACTCAAAAGTGCATATTACATGCTCAACTGAATCCCAACTGCCCATTATATGACTCTGTCTACAAACTTATTTGGAGATGGAGTCTGGTTGAGAAAATCAGTTTTTTTTTTTTTTTTGTTTTTACTCTTTCAAAACAGGTTACTTGCTGCACCCTCGACAACTCATTAAATTCATTTTATCGGGCTGAGAGAGTAAAATTTTTTATATGAAATAGTAAATTAGTTTTTTTAATTTTTTTTTATTTCTATCCTTTTAAATATACAAGGCTCATTATCCCAATGTAATAAATTTTTACTTATTATCTCTTATTTACTATCTTTATGAACAAGGATATATAGTTGAAAAGAAAAATGCATATCTTACACATTTATCGTTTTTAACTAATATTCTGAATTACATGATTTTATTCATTGTTGCTTATAAAAAGAACAATTGAGGGTAATTTATGGAAAATTAGATGGTCACAATTTTCCTCATTTTAAATTCAAGCCTACAACAACATTTCTTCCCCACTTAAAGGGATCTTGGATCAGTTAAGACCAACTACAGGGATCTCATAAGGGGGATTACAATTTGGAAACTCAAGTAGTGGAGGAATCATTATATTTTTAAGGCAAGTTTTCAGAAACCACATGATCAAACCATTCATATATTAAGTGTTATGAGTAATTTCACTTTAAATAGGGATTCCACTTAGCTTGGGATATGGGATTCAGAGATACGATAATAGAATCAGATTGCAAAACACTTGTAGATTTGCTCTCAAATGTGACTAAGTCCAAGCATATATCATCTGCTACAACTCTTCTGGAGATCACAAGATTTCTTACAATGAAATGGAAGGTCACTTTAAACTTCATCTTATTCCAAGAGATTGCAATCTTGGTAGCAGATAAATTAGCTAAAGGAAGCTCTGAACACTTCTTTTGTTTTTTTTTACGCTTTAGCTTTTATATATATGTGTAAAGGTGCGTTTGATATGAGGGATTTTAAAACAGGAAAAACTTTTTATGAGTTGGATTTTGAAAAAAAAAAAAAAGGAGAATTGGGGTTACAATTAGTAGAGTATTACATGCGTTAAAAAAAAAAAATCGACAAGAATGTGGATGTAATTCAGTTGAAGAATGTTATCTACAAAATAATGAAATTTAGGACTATCAATTCTATTAATTCAACATGGTTTGTACTTGGGCCTTGCTTGGTGGGCTGGAATGGGCCCATGATAGTTAGTTTATTAGGCTGAACTCAAGGATGCTATGTGCAAAAAAAATTTTTCCCCACATATATTTTTATTGGAAGCAATCCTTTTATACAACACCTCTCAGGAGATTTAAATCTTAGTTTATCACGTTGTGAGGTATTAACCCCTTTTACTAAACCTAACTCTGTTGATTATGTATAAGTTTTGAAGTCGAGGGCATTGATAGTGTTATGAAACTGAAGAAATTTTAGAGAGAAGTCAGAAGAAATTATAGAGGGATGAAATGGATTTTCATTTAAGTATCATGAATAGTTACATGAGACCTCTATTTATAGAAGGATGCAAATAGTAAATTACTATGCGTATACTGTAACATCCCAAAAATTTTTGGATTTTATGAAATAAAGAAATAAAATAAATAAATAATATATATATATATATATATATATATATATATATATATATAAAATAGGATTTTTAGAAAAAAAATAAATTTTGGCACAAATATTTTAGAAAAAAAAATTATATATTTTGTGGCCAAAATTTAAAAATTATGTGGGATTAATATAGGGATTATTCCTTGATAATTATTTAATGTCCAATGTTTAGGATAATCACTTCTAGATTTGCTTAAACTTCATGGACCATACCCATGCACAAGCCCATGAACATTAATACCTAAACCTATTTATTCAACCCAATTACATCTTCCATTTCTCACTGGAAGTTGGCCCGACGTGACATATGTATATAACAGCATATCCACTATTATTCAACCCACATTAAACCAAAGCCAAATGAGCCCATACTTGTTGTATCATTCTCTTCGGCTCTCTTTGGCCTGGACAGAAATAGAAGCAGTAAAGTGTGTGTGTGTGTGTATTCTCTAAACTTAGCCTAGAAAATGTAGAAGCAGACCGCGTAAAACACTAGGAAGCAAAGTAGATTCTTCTATACTCCATTTTCTTGGGTCTCGACAACGCATGCTCCGTGGTCTCCCTCGGGTTTGCAACAATAATCTCTCTGCCCATTCCATCTATTTGGACCGGAGCTCCCTATATATTACTCTCTTCGTTTTCCCTTCAGTTTTCCTGCACAAACCGAAACCTAAAGATAGAAAAACGGAGAAGAGAAACCGAGAGTGAGAAGAGAGAAAGAGTGAGAGAGAGACGAGGAAGAGAAGACCGAAGCCCAGCTGCCCTGTTTTGTGCCGTTGGAACAGAGTATAAAACCAGCACTCTTGTAAGCTTTCCATCATCGCCTTCTTCTGTTCTTTGCTGTCATTGTTCTTTGTTCTTTATGGGCTGAAACAGGGACGGTTTTGCATCGGTATTTTTCTGTTGCATGTGTGTTTGAAATATATATATATATATATATATATATATATATATATATATATATATATATATAGTTGTGTGTGCATTGAACTAAGTATGTATATGAGAATTTTTGCTGCTTGCCGATACTATATGGAGAGAGAAGGATGAATAGTTATCAATATTTAATAATCAAGTATATGCATTGCGTGTAAGTTTGCTGCACACTGAAAATGATTAACCCAAATCTATTCATATATATATAAGTATGAAGCTTCTGCATGCATATATTTTTCTGCGTATCAAACGTTCTTGCTGTCAAAACAGAAAGGAAAAATGTTACAGTGTATTGTATGCACGTATACCTCTGTTTTTCTTGACTGAAACAGAGCACTGCTATAGTGATTTTTCCGTCCTGCTACAGTGAAACCGTGGTGCAATAGTGTTACTATAGCAAACTGGATTTTCATCTGCGCACTGATTTTTAAGTCAGTCAAAACCATAGTAAATGACCTTCTTTAACCCTGAAATTTTATGGACATATAGTACACATAATAAACTTTAATATGAGCTTTAGTTCACCTCAAACCGAAGTCTATAGCTCAAGTTATGATTTTTGGAAAATGGGTCAAAATTCAGGAACAATTCTGAAACGTTTTTGGGCAGTGATCATGTTTTTATAAACTTGGAATTATTGGTGTAAGATAAAATTATGGAATTTTCTAGAAAGAAAGTAGAGGTGTATAGCTTTAAAATGGTGGGTATTTTGTAATTTTCGGAGTTCTGAGTAAAGAGTTATGATTTTTACAAAATGACCCTATGTTTTGGAAAGTTTACTGAACAGTATAAATCTTTTCGAAATCTGGAAATTATTTAGAAAATTATGATCTTTGAAAGTATTTTTATATGAAAGGGGACTTGTCTATAAACATGTGAGAGTTGACAGCATGTTAAAATGATTTTTGTGAAATTAATTAAAAATACTTGAAGTTACTGGACTTTTAAGGACAGTAAAGGATAAAGTATAAAAAAGTAGCAAGTTTAAGGTTATTTAAATACGCCATAGTGAAATAAGAGTTAGAAAGGAAAATGAATGAATTTCTAACATTCCAAATTATTATTATTCTTCGTATATTTCTAATATGTCGAGTTTTAAAGAGTTGTTGACGGATAGTAAATTGATTATGATAGATTGAGTTCTGGCATTAGAGGGGCTCTCGGATTAGGAACAGTGTAGAATTAGTTAGTTTGGGTGACAGGTAACTACTTTTCAACTTATTTTGTATATTAATATGTTGCTTGTGAGTATTTGTTAAATAATTATGAATAATTTTATTAGAAATCTTCCATGTGGAACATTATTATTTGAATTATGAGATTTATGCATTTATTTATGATGATTATGGAAAGGAGGTAAATTGGGAAGTAATGAAGATTAGGTTAATCCACCACGTGGTGAGGCTTCCATTGGCGCCCAATGGTTGGCTTATTATTGTCCCACCAGTTCAAGAGGGACTTGCCCAACAGTTCAAGAGGGCTTACGACACCCAACTAGTTCAAGAGGCGAAAAGACCCATGATCTGGGACAAGTGCTCTGAGGATTTTGGCTGATCCTCATCACTTGCTTAGTGAGCTTTTGGAGTAACCAATAATATGGGTGTAACTTAGCCTATGGGTCTAGTCGGAGGAAATAAGGCAGTTCGGCTGGCGAGAAGGGAGGTATTTTGGGAATTGTTGTAACGAAAGATTGAAATATTTACCTTATGATACATCAATTATGATATTAATTTTTCATGATGTGAATATTGGTAAGAATGTATTTATAATATTTTGTTGTATAAACCTGTTCCACTTGGCACCTCACTAACACGTATTAATATTTCAATAAGTTGGATTGATGGTTACCATATTTTTCAGGTGAGAGCTCAAATCCAGGTCCATCAAGGAAGGCAGCAGAAGCTTAGACTACTTTGTTAAAAGTAGTGTTTCTATCTAATTTAGTCTTTATGGGATGACTGTATAATGCCACATTAGGACATATTATGCATGTTATGATATCCTGTGGGATGTTTATTTTAATATTGCAATTTATTAAATTAATTAGCTAACTAAAATATGGTTAAATTATTAAGTATAAGGCAGGATGTTTCATATACCCCATGTCATCCTGTATTTAGAGATTATGGGTCAATAGACATCCACATAATAAGTATATTCATAACACTTTCCCTTGGATGTCCATTTATGAATGTGTCTCGTTAAAAACTTTAACTAAGAAAAACCTAGTGGGATAAAAACCTAGCTAAAGAAAAGAGTACATCATTCATTGATACATTGTTGAGTGCTGCCTCATTAAAAACCTTTCTAGGAAAGCCCAGTGGGACAAAACCTAGATAAGGGAAAAAGAGTACAACGTGTATTGTCTCCCCCTCTTGATTACATCAGACTTGCTCCCCCCTGATGACCGCATTGCTTCAATGTCTTTCTGAACATATCATTCTTTCTATCATCAAGTATTCTGTTATTCACTATAAAATAATAGAAACGCCCAGTCTGATTATTCATTGTATACCTGCAAGATCTAAATCTTTCAAGTAAAATCATAATAATATTTTCATAAATATACATGTGCATATAGAATTTTAATAAATGTTCATGAAAATACACACTCTAATTGCTTCTGGCAATATATGAACTTATCATTATTCTTGAAAATTTGATGCTTCTAGCATCTTGAGTCCTTCAGAGACTTATGCTCCTGGCATATTTAATCCTTCAGGGACATGTTTCTGGCGCCTTACGTCCTTCAAGGACATGTGCTTCTAGCACACACTAATATATTGTGGCTCATGATCTTCATCATCATTTATTATAACATATACTCTCATTTAAACATAAATATCATCAATCATCGACGTTATTTTCGGTCCCATCGGATTTCATTTATTGAGATCTCTTTATATTCACATACATTAGGTATCTAGGTCTCTTCTAGGACCATAATATTCAATTCTGGAAATAACATCTCTTTTGGAGATAACATCTCTTCAGGAGATAACTCTTCTGGAACTTTTCTTCATCTCTTCAGGAGATGGCTCTTCTGGAGCCTTTCTTAATTATCCTCGACTTGATTATCTATATTCTTATAGCTCCTTTTCTCATTCGAGGATTTTCATCTTTAAAACCGATGGACCCGGAACGCTTCAGGCATGCTTTATAACAATTCATATAAGAGCATTTGCAGTTGGGACATGTGACTTTGTCACTTTCTTTAAGTCAGTGAATGCTTCTGGCATTCTCTGTAAATGAATTATCTTTTGAACTTTTAGTGCACATTTCTTTGCACGAGGATCAAAAAGAGCTAATGATAATTCATTCCACTTTATCTCTTTTACCCAATCTGCTTATTTTTCTCCCCCTCATCTAATAATGCAGTGTGTATCCATCTGTGTGCATTATAATGAATTAATAATCATTGCACATTTACAACATTTCAAGATGGAATTAATCTGACTTATGACCAAAAGCCAATTATACAAGGAGAATTTTGTTGGCTTAAAAATAATTTTCGCAAATATACACATATAAACACAAAATAATAGTAAAATAACCACAATCACAATTTATTAATTGCTTCATTCACTTCTGGGAATGAAGTTGGATAAAATTCATGATCCATAACTCACTGATCTATTTGATCATGTCAAGAAATTAATTCACAATATTTCTTGACTTAATCACAATATTGCTACTATAAAAGCAAATTGGATATATTTATTTACAATCAACAATGATCATACAATCCCTTGTCTTATAATTTGAGGGAGTATTTAATGCCAAATATACAATTTCGAGACCTTTATACAATTGATGACATACAAAATTATGGATCAAATCTTGTTTCATAATTTGTCTCTTTGGCTTCAGGCCAACATGTCTCTTAGCTTCAGGCTAACTTGCCTCTTAGTTTTAGGTTAATTTATCTCTTAGCCAATTTATGCCTCCTCATAATCTCAGGCCAATTAATGCCTTATATCATGACATTTTGATCTCATGATACATATGGCTTTTTAACAATTTATCTTCAGAATAAATAAAATATAAGCATAATAAAATAAATAGATGGAACCCACTAATAATGTGGTTGCCATAAATAATAAAAATGGGAAGGGGATATATAAAGCAGTAAATAAATAAATGAAAATAAAAGGGAAGGGGGATATAAAGCAGTAAATAAATAATAAATGGAGTTTACTATACTAGTGTCACCACCATGAAAAATAAATAAAGTGGTAAAGAATAAATTATAAATAAATGGAGCTCACTATACTAGTGTTGCTACCATAAAAAATAGATAAATCAGTAAAGAATTAAAATAAAATAAATAAATGGAGTCCACTAATATATAGTGTTACCACCATGAAAAAATAAATAAAGCAGTAAAGAATTAAATTAAATAAATGGAGCCCACTAATATGTAGTGTTGCCGCCATGAAATATAAATAAATGCTAAATAAAATAAATAAATGAAGCTCACTAATGAATACTAGTGTGCCGCCATGAAAGATAAATAAATGTAAAATAAAATGAACAAATGGAGCCCATTAATAAATACTAGTGTACCTCCATGAAAGATAAATAAATGTTAGTAACAATAAAAATAAATGCGTAAATTAAATGTTAGTTACATAAAAATAAATGTTAGTAAAGTTAATAACAATAATAAAATATCAAATTAAAACAATTTAGAAGTAAGGTTAAATCTAGACTTTCATTATGGAGTAAAATTAATAATAATGAAGATTATATAAAATGAAAATAAGAAAATTAAAAAACGTCCCTCTTTTACCTACAGTTTTTGATCAAGGGAGGCTGGGCAATTATTGAAGAAAAAGACGAAATAAGGGGGCGGCTGAATTGGAAAGTTGATTTTTTTTTTTCAATGTTTGTCGGCAAAACAATGAGGGCACTGTTTTGTTGGCAAGGATTGGTTGATGTTTTGTAGTGCCTAGCCGCTCATCGAAGAGAAAGCTTCAAAATGTTGCAGCAACGTAACAACAACTCCTTGCCCATGAAGAAAAAGGGAAGAAGACTGCTTTGGTGTGGAAATAAGAGGGATGGGACGGTTTTGAGTGAAGAAGAAAAAGAGATGGTATTGGAGGAGGTTGAAAAAGGCAAGCTAAGGATGAATGAGAAAGTAAATCTGGAGAAGGTTGAAAAAGTCAAGCTAAGGACGAATGAGAAAGTAAAGCTGGAGGAGGTTTTAGAGAATCTACATATCCCATAACATTCAAGCTTGTATAGAGCATTCATATCCATTATAGCTCGAGAAGACAAGGTAATCAGAGAAATCAGAAGAGGAAAAACAATAGAATATAAAGTAGACAACAAAACAGGGCTAAGGGAATATTATGAGTTTCTGCTCGAGAGAGAGAGGAACGAAAGAAGAGAGTGTAAGATTTTGATAGCTGGAGTGTTGCAGAGAGGTTATTTAGATCAGAGAAAGAGAGGCGAGCCTGAAGATCTCTGAAGAAGAATAAAAGCTATTACTATCGTGCTGAGTTATCAAACTCTGAAGAAATTTTAGAGAGAAGTTAGAGGAAATTATAGAGGAGTGAAATGGATTTTCATTCAAATATCATGAATAGTTACAGGAGATCTTTATTTATAGAAGGATGTAAATAGTAAATTACTATGCGTATACCCCATGTCATCTTGTATTATTTGGAGATTATGGGTCAATGGACATCCACATAATAAGTATATTCATAACAAATAGACATTTATTAGCATTTTTTTAACACTCTCCTTATTGTTTCCAGTCCAACCAAATATAAATTTAATTATCAACTTATCTTCCTTGTCGTTGGCCAAAAAAATATTTTTTCTTGGCATTAACCTTCCAATTTATATATAGGGTTAAGGTGCAAGTTTACTAATGAACTATTGGCTCAGGAACAATTTAACCAATAAACTCTCTAATGGACCAAAATTGCCAACAAACTCTTGGATCTAGACCAATTTGGCCAACGCCGTTAATTTAAGCTGACGCCGTTAATATGCCTTGATGCAAAAATTACAGAATAGGACCCAAATGTTTATGAAACTATATTTAAGCCTCAAAAAATTTAAAATTTTTTATTTTAGTCCCTCCACGTACTTTATATGGAGGGACTAAAGTGAAAATAATAAAAAAAATTTCGAGCGGCAAAATAAATTTCTAAAATTTTGGATTTTTTTCTGTAATTTTTGTGGGGCCATCCCTACCCCTCAAAATCCATTTTGAGGGTTTATTGGTTAAATTGCTCCTGAGCCAATAGTTCATTGATAAAATTGCACCTTAACCCTATATATAAATTGGAAGGTTAATGCCAAGAAAAAATATTTTTTTGGCCAACGACAAGGAAGATAAGTTGATAATTAAATTTATATTTGGTTGGACGAGAAACAATAAGGAGAGTGTTAAAAAAATGCTAATAAATGTCTATCTGTTATGAATATACTTATTATGTGGATGTCCATTGACCCATAATCTCCAAATAATACAGGATGACATGGGGTATACGCATAGTAATTTACTATTTGTATCCTTCTATAAATAGAGGTCTCCTGTAACTATTCATGATACTTTTTTTCATTTCTCAAGTCCAGAGGCTATTAACAACAATAAATGCTTTATTTACAACAGAGAAAAACATATATTTACAACAAACTTTCAAAACATGGAATATTTTTATTTCTTAGAACATGATCAAAACAGTTTTATATGTTCTTCCATATTATTGGAAATTCACAAACTGTTTGTTTTCTTTCTTGTTTTCCAAACAACTATGGTAACAAAAAAATTGCCTTGAGTTGTGGAATAATGTTGTGGGAATGCTTCAAATTTCCAATACTTGCAAAGTAAAATATTTCCCGATCATTTTTTCACCACCCATTAATGTCTCTTAGGTCCATTATAGAAAGCTTGTCCAACATCTCACAGAGCCTTGTTTACCCATCATACCAACTATCTAACATTAGCAAAAACCGGAGGAGGATGACAGGGGGTGAAAAACGATTGGGAATTCAAAGACGTTGTTGCTTCGTGGGTTGAGAAGTGATTCTTCAAAGTATGGTTCTTGTAGGGGCATTTATGTTGCGAAGAAAAAGGGAGAGAGGAGAGAGAGAGACGAGAACGAAGAAGGAGAATGGACAGAGATGTGCTAAGGCGTTGCAAACTGTGGGCATGATAGTCATTTTACACTTTCATTTAATTACAACAAAGTCCCAGAAACCTTTTTGGGACCTTTCTATAATGGTAATTTGGACAAATCCAATACTAGTATCTCTATGCTAAATTGTTGTTAAAATGACATTTTCACTTGTTAATATGGCTTTTCTTGTTGTAGATATATCTGTACTCGAGTATTGATTTATCATACCCGAGTAAAGGTGTGACAATTCGTGCGACATGGTTTTTAATATAGCTGTACTCGAATATGGGTCACTTGTACTTGAGTAAACCTTGAAAACCAATATTTTTTTTTCATTTCTTAAGTCCAGAGGCTATTTTCAACAACAAATACTATATTTACAACTGCAAAAGCATATATCTACAACAAACTTTCAAAACCAGGATTTTTTTCATTTCTCAAGTCCAGAGGCTATTAACAACAATAAATGTTTTATTTACAACAGAGAAAAACATATATTTACAACAAACTTTCAAAACATGGAATTTTTTTATTTCTTAGAACAGGATCAAAACAACTTTATATGTTCTTCCATATTATTGGGAATTCACAAACTGTTTGTTTTCTGCCGCTGGTTACAGGTTTTTCTTTTCAACTTTAGCCTAGCTTGTGCCCTATTCAGGAGGCTTGTAATTTTTAAAATTTTGTAAGCAGCCTAACAAACCACAAGCCTCACCTCAAAACAAGCCTACTTGAAATAGGGTGAAAACATAATTACTTCAAACAGGCAAAAAACAGACCCACTTTAACCAGGCTATTAGATGTAGGTTTGTTTTCGGCCTGTTTAAAGTAAGTCTGTTTTCACCCTGTTTGAAGTAAGCTTGTTTTGAGGTGAGGCCTGTTGTTTGTTAGCTGGTTACAAA
The DNA here is from genome assembly GCA_037074495.1 of Acacia confusa. Lineage (NCBI taxonomy): Eukaryota > Viridiplantae > Streptophyta > Magnoliopsida > Fabales > Fabaceae > Acacia > Acacia confusa. The sequence continues at coordinate 5,957,037 of CM073513.1, read as the reverse complement.
ATTTTTAAAATTACAGGCCTCTTTAATAAGCCACAGGCCAGGTCATGCTAAAGTTAAAAAAAAGGCCTGTAACCAGGGGCGGACTTTGGGGGTAGGGATGACCCAGCAAAAATTACATAAAAGAACCCAAAATTTTATAAAATTATCTTTTGGCTCATAAAATTTTTTATAATTTTCACTTTAGTCCCTCTATATAAAGTACGTGGAGGGACTAAAATAAAAAAATTTAAATTTTTTAGGGCTTAAATATAGTTTCATAAACATTTGGGTCCTATTCTGTAATTTTTGCATCAAGGTATATTAATGGCGTTGGCAAAATTGGTCCAGATCCAAGAGTTTGTTGGCAATTTTGGTCCATTAGAGAGTTTATTGGTTAAATTGCTCCTGAGCCAATAGTTCATTGGTAAAATTGCACCTTAACCCTTATATATATATAAAAGAAGTTTGTTCCCCTTACTAACTCCATTCCCCACCATTGGATTTGATATTCTACAAGAATATTATTAAGATATTATGTTACAAGATGTTTTATAAAAGTTTGGAACCTAACTCAATAATAAGAGACCAAAGAAAAGAGACTTTGGTGAAGTGTGTGTGACTCATCCAATCAAAATGGAATGAAATGCCTTCCTTTAGTTGGATTGGACCACTTTGTTCCATCCACCAAGGCCCACCATCATGGTATTAAAACTAAGGTTATTGGATTCAGACCAGCCGCTCAACCTGCATAGTAAGTCAAAGGTTAGTAGGTCATATTAGCGTCAAACTGAATCTAACCTGGAGCTAGACTAGTGAGAAAGTGTACTTGAATGATAATATTTCTTAGAATAGTTTTGAAAATTTGTGAATTTTTGAGTCAAATAGTGATATTTTTTTTTTGTTATTCTTTTTGTATTAGAAAGTAGATATCTCAATCAATCTTTTTATAAGTCTTAATTGAAATTTTTAGAAATATGTAGAATTATATATACACTTTTAAAGTCATAAAATTATAATTAAACACTGAATCCATCAAACCCAACTGGTTTGATGACCAGTTTACTAGTTTCCTAGTTAAAATCGGATGGTTTTGGTTAATAATCATGATTAAAACCCTAAGAAAGAAGGAGAATCCCTTATAAAGATAGTTAAAATGATAAAGGACAAAGAGGTAATTCCAATATTTATAATACTTAAGAAGTGTAGGGAACAGTATATAACATTGAAAACGATAGATGAAACCCTCACACTTCTATTGTATGATGAATATTAGAATTACTTTTCTATCCTTTACCGTTTTTTATCATATGTATAAAGGATTTTTCCAAAGAAAAAATGTAAATAGTAAAGTTACCTTTAATATAAAACATATTTAACTTTTTAAAGGTAGATTATTGAAGTCAAATAAATTAGTTAATTATAACATATGTCGTATGATTATATTTCAATAAATAAGTTAAAAAATAATAATTTAATATAAAAAATAAATATCAATACTTTAAAAAATTATTTATTTAACTTGTTTCATCTCTAAAATTTTTTTTAACCGTATTATATATTAAAGGAAAGAAGAGTATTTATTTTCAAAGTAAAAGAGGAAGAAGAAAGTCTTAATTAATTTGAGAAGTTGGTATGGTCAAAAAGATAATTTAATAGAGACAGAAGGAAGGAAGCATGATAAAGAGAGCATGACATAATGATGCCAGATGCAAAGCGTGAGGTTGACCTGTAATCATGACACAAAAGCATCATTCCCCGGTTTTCTTTTTTGGTTGAGTCGACAGGGAATGACCGGAACACAAATTCTGAATTCTGTTTGGTACGTGGGAATTCTTTAACAAAAAACTTGTGAATAACTTAATAATATAAATTTTTACTTAATAAGCGAAAATTATTAAAATTTAATGAAATATCATAAATTTATAAGTAAGACTTGTGAATGATCTATTAGTATAAAGTTTTTTTAGAAAAACGAAAATTGTTAAAATCTAATCAAGTGTAATGAATTTCATAATAAAACTTGTGAATAACCTAATAGTGTGACTTTTTTACTTAGTAAATCAAACTTGTTAAAACTTAATGAAATATCGTAAATTTTTTAACAAAATTTGTAAATGGCACAGTATTATGAATTTTTACTTGTTGAATGAAAGTTATTAAAATCTAATGAAATATCATAAATTTCTTAATGAAACTTATGAATGACCTGATAGCATGAAATTTGTACTTTGCACATGAAAAATGTTAAAATATAAAGAAATGTCGTCCTTAATAAAATTTATGAATTAGCTTGGGCTAAAGATCAAAAGTTGATATATATATATATATATATATATATATATATATATATATATATATATATATATATATTTGTGTGCATATTATGTATTGAAAGTCATTGGTGGTCATTAGGCCACCAATCTTTTAGACAAACAAAGTTGTGAGGGTTCAAACCCCACCCTACTAATTTGGGAATATTTATTTGTGTTAGAGCTCTAGTTGCCAACAAGGGGTGGCATTAACTGGTGACCGGTTGGCCACTAGAGCTCCAATTGGCAGTAAGAGGTGGTGTAGGCCTCTCACCAAGCTCCGATGATGGCGGGCAGTGAGGAATGATATTTTTAAAAAAATTATATATATGTAAGGGTAATTTGGACAAATCCAATACTAGTATCTCTATGAAATTATTAATATTCAAAATAATATTTTCCTTTCCTAATTTTTAAAGTTCTTTTTGTGAGATTTTCCCTTAAAATTTTATCTCAGCTACATTTCCCTCATGGTAAGTCAAGTAAGGGATAAATTGCATATTTAATGCTCCTCTTATCATTAATGTAAAAATTATATAGCCCGTTTGGTTCAAAGAAATTGTTGAAAAGAAATGGAATAGAAAGGAATGTAATGAAAAGAAATGAAAAATATTTTGTCACATAGATGTTTGATTTGCATTGGAAAAGAAAATGAGTTGATAGAATGTTTGTTTTGTTTGAAGAAAATGAGATAAAAAAAAAAAAAGGGGCCGGAAAAAAGGTATTATCTTTTATGTTCTAAATGTAAGAGCCCAAAAAAATGTTTGTTTGTAAGATCTTAAACTATTTTATTTTTTGAATTTATAATATTTTTCATAAATTGTCTTCATTGTTAACCTATGTTATTTTTTTTTAAAAAAAAAATCAGCTTGTAGCATAAATAATTAAAATGAATATTTAAAGAAAACCCAATATACATCTTTTTTTGGGGGGAAACGCTATAAGTCTCAAGGAAGGTTTATAATAAAAAAAAAATCATAAGAACTGAGAATCATGTAAAGATAAGCTTTAAGCTTTAGTGCAGAAAATATTAATAAGGTCCATGCAGATAATTGCATTTTTTTCATTGGGACTTTATACTGATTTTTCCTCTTTCTTTTTTACTCGTAGCAAATCATAAAATCAATTGTATTCATAAGTTCGTTATAGATTTTAAGAGAAATATATTTAAGGGTAATTTGATCATTTTATTTTAATCTCGAAGAAAAGATATTTTGAGTTTAACATCTCCATGCGTGAATATTCGAAATATACCTCATTATCTTTTTTATATTTTTAAAATTATTTATTAATAATTTTCCCCTATAAAAGTGGTGGCTCTTATTCTTTAAGAATGTCGTAAAATATTAAAATACAGTGATGGGGTAGGTGAAATAGCACATCCTTTATCTTTTTCTAAAGCACGTGTGAGGCAATTCAGACCATTTATAGGAGAGTCATTTGAATTATTTATATTAAATGAATATATATATAACACAAAAGCTTGAAAGAAAGAGGAATGAGGAGGATGTTTAAGATTTCAAATTCCAAAGTGCTGAATAAACCCTTGAGGCTGTGTTTCACGCACATTGGAATTAATAAATTGTAATTATAATATTCAATTAGTAGTTTAAAATTAATTATTAGTATGCCCTGTTAGGAGGAGAGAGAAGGAATATTCAGCTTTTTCCAATGCCGACAAAAATACCCTCTTTGGTTTTCTAAACTTACCAGCCATTGCTTCTTTTTAAGCACTTCGATTTTCTCGAGTTAACATCATTATTTATTTAATCCCCTACCACTTCTTTTTTCTTTTTCCTTTTATTTCTTTACTCTCCAATCTACCCCTCATCTTTTTTTATAAAGTATAAACTATCAATTATCACAAACCATTAAAATTAGTTAAGAATATTAAAATTATTATAAAATTTAAGTGATTTCTGAAATTACCCCTACAAATTACTCTAAACTCAAATATAGCACTCTCTCACATTATCTTTATTAAATATTGGCAGACATAAAAAATTAAATTCATTATACTTTGAAAACTTGCAAGTCTCTTATAAAAAGAACAAAAAAACATTTGATAGTTGATGTCTTATAATAAGAATCAAAGTGAGTTTTACTCTTTCTTTTTGATTTTTATTATAAGACATTAACTAATAATTCTCACAAACCAATAAAATAGTTAAAATCAATAAAATTGTCTTAAAATTTAAGTAATTTATGATATTACCCCTATTAATTGTATTAAATTCTAATATCTTATTAATTAATACTCTCACAAACTACTCTTATTGATTGTGGTACATATGGAAAAAAAATAATTAATGCTCTTTGAGAATAAACATATGCCTTATAAAAAAGACCAAATACATTTGTTAGTTGAGACTTTATAATAATGACCAGAGGGAGTACTAATAAAGGATAGACGGGGGCAAAAAATAAAGGAAAAATGATATTCTTCTTGTGGTTATTATAGCTTTTCCTGTTGTTAATAACCAGAGGGAGTACTAATAAAGGATAGACGGGGGCAAAAGATAAAGGAAAAATGATATTCTTCTTGTGGTTATTATAGTTTTTCCTGTTGTTAATAAGATTTTTTCCGTCGTGATAAATTTTGTTGTTAAAATGACATTTTCACTTGTTAATATGACTTTTCTTGTTGTAAATATATCTGTACTCGAATATTGATTTATCATACTCGAGTAAAGGCGTGACAATTCGTGCGACATGGTTTTCAATATAGCTATACTTGAATATGGGTCACTTGTACTCGAGTAAACCTTTAAAACCAATATTTTTTTTTTTCATTTCTTAAGTCCAGAGGCTATTTTCAACAACAAATGCTATATTTACAACTGTAAAAGCATATATCTACAACAAACTTTCAAAACCAGGATTTTTTTCATTTCTCAAGTCCAGAGGCTATTAACAACAATAAATGCTTTATTTACAACAGAGAAAAACATATATTTACAACAAACTTTCAAAACATGGAATTTTTTCATTTCTTAGAACAGGATCAAAACAGTTTTATATGTTCTTCCATATTATTGGGAATTCACAAACTGTTTGTTTTCTTTCTTGTTTTCCAAACAACTATAATAACAAAGAAATTGCCTTGAGTTGAATGCTTCAAATTTCCAATACTTGCAAAGTAAAATATTTCCCGATCGTTTTTTCACCACCCATTAAATGTCTCTTAGGTCCATTATAGAAAGCTTGTCCAACATCTCGCAGAGCTTTATTTACCCATCATACCAACTATCTAACATTAGCAAAAATCGGAGGAGGATGAGAGGGGGTGAAAAACGATTGGGAATTCAAAGACGTTGTTGCTTCGTGGGTTGAGAAGTGATTCTTCAAAGTATGGTTCTTGTAGGGGCATTTATGTTGCGAAGAAAAAGGGAGAGAGGAGAGAGAGATGAGAATGAAGAAGGAGAACGAACAGAGATGTGCTAAGGCGTTGCAAACTGTGGGCATGATAGTCATTTTATACTTTCATTTAATTACAACAAAGTCCCAGAGACCTTTTTGGGACCTTTCTATAATGGGAATTTGGGGCGGGACTTCTTTATAAATATTTTTTATCTTTGCAACCTTAGTGTAATTCTCCCTTATTTGCCTCTTCCTCCAAACATATGAAGAATAATTTATATTTAAAATAAAAACTGTGATGATTATACGAGTAATAAAATAGAGAAATGCAAAACAAAAAAGAATATAATAAATAAAAAAGGGTGTGGGGTGGAAATCGAGAAACAGCGACGTAGGCCAAGAGGCATGAGCTGTGGGCGCATCCAAGAGATTCTATTTCGCGGCATCCAACGCACAATACTACTCCATCCCCGCGCATTTTAGCATTTCTCTTCCCCCCCCCCTTTTTTCTTTTTAAAATTTTAATAACTCACAAAAAGTTATAAAATAGTAACTGGTCCTGTTTAGAAATTCAATTTGGGAAAAAAAAAATTTGATCCTTATTTTATACTCTAAAGGGTTGTTTGGTACAGCGAAAAGATGGAAAAGAAAAGAAAGATAAAGAAATTCCCTTATTGAGGAACGGAAAAAATATGAATATCAAACATTATATTCAATCAATTGCATCAAGATTACAAATAATCGCCTCCCAATCAAACGGGCTATAAGTTTCCTTCATATTAATATATGAAAGTGTTAAAATTTCACCCATATTATAAAAAAAAAATGAAAAAGGAAAAGGTGAAAACGCCCATTCATAAATGAGGTAAAATTAAAAAATTTTATCAATTTGATCTATATTTATTGAATTAACTAAATTTTTTTTAGTAGGTGAGAATTAGATAATTTAAATTTATAAATTAGAACAAAATGTTATTATATTAAAAAATAAAAACTAGAAGTTTCACTTATGACTTAGGTAGAAAAGTAGGGGCTTGAAATTTTTATAATCTGTTTTCAAATAAAAAACTACATCAATACGATAAATAATAATTTAAATATAGAAATAAATGTACGTAGTGGAGATATATTAATTAAGATTAATTAGCATCCCAAACAAGCTCTTCCATCACAAGAAGCCAATGCATGTTTTGTGTCCGTACAAGTCCTTACATGGCATCTCAGTGGCTTTGCATTAGATGCCTGGTTAACTCAGAATGAAGCATTTAATTTAATATAAAATGAGCTTAATAAAAAGTGATAGTGAAAATAAAATCTGGATTAGATACCTGTTCGTCATGACCTAATTTAATGATATTTACAGAAAAATTATCGATAATTTTTCTGTAAATATTATTAAATAAATATTAGTTTTTTTTTTGCCGTATTAAATTAATAGTAGCTACTCTCTCTTATTGATATTATCTGTCACAAAAATATTGCTTTCTATGTTTGATAGCAACATTAGTGAATTTCAGGTTTAAAATATTTATCAATCATTTTATTTTACTGCTTATTAATTTTAGATTTAAAAAACATATTGTACTAAATTAAGAGTAGCGTTTATTTTAAAAAAGGCAAATCCATTTTTTTAAAAAAATATTGAACTAATTTTACACACACATATATATAGAGGGTTATAAGTTGATGATATTTAATGATTGTCTGGCCTATGTGGTAAAATTGGAGGAATATTATTATAAAGGAATGCGGCGCATTTTAGCATGTGGGGGCCCCTTCTGGCTTTTGCAGAATGTAACTGTTGGAATTTTCTTGTCTTCTTTACTTTTGTACTATAGTTTGACGAGCACGCATGAAAATTAAAATAATCAGTAAATGCTTATAAAAGTTATGATGAATTAATATGACATATAAATAGTCATAATAATATAATATAGGATTTAACATTTTTACTTCTACTTTAGGAAAATTTTTCTGTCAAACTCACATAAAAATGAGTGGGTCTTATTAATATTCTCTATCTTTTCTTAACAACGGGACTTACTCCATTTTATGTGGGTGTAATAGAGAAAAATTCTCTACAATAAAAGCAGAAAAATTAAACCCTATGATATAATTGACTTCAAATATTTTTGGGTTAAGATGAAAATTTAGCAATAACTTATTTTTCAATGGGCACCATACAATTAACCATGTTTAGGTGTAAAAATAGACGTATTCAATACTTTTGGGTAACATAAATAGCAATGTTGTTAGCCCCAATTAATTTATGTTACTTTTTGCATAGCGAGTTTTACCAATCTCCACACTCTTAACTGTTTTAACACACTTTTAGAAATACGAGATAAATAAGGATATTTACAAGATAAACAAAAGTATTTAAAAAAATCCAAAGAGTTAAATTTCCTTTTACAATAGTTATTCCATGGAAAATAAGAGAATTTACAAAATAAATATAGGTATTTCTAAAATAAAGGAAATGTTTATGCCTCCTTTTGAATTCAACAAAAGATAATTGTATTAAGTGTTTATAGAGAAATAATTGATTGCTAAATTTTCAACTTCAACCTTCTAAAAATATATTAAAATAATAAAAAGTGTGAAGATTAATAAGGCTCACAATAAAAAAAAAGAAATAACTGAAGTTATATGAGGTTAATGGCATTACTATGTATATATTATATAAAAAAAAACTAATTATGTTTAGTTTTATACCAAAAAAACAATCAATTCTGTTGAGTAAAAAAAAAAAAAATAGTTAGCTGCTAAATGTACTAACTTAAGCCAATAATTTTCATAAGCACGTACGAGCCCTGACAGGGATGGTCTCATTTTTACAGAATTTGAAGCCGAAAGCAAACAAAGGCGGAGACAATCGAACCACGTGACCTGTCAAAAACTTACCTACAAAAATTTTGCTTTTAGCGTTAGACATTGTCCATTGCTCTCTCTCTCTTGCTGATCAATCCCTTCAGTCTAATCACCGTAATTTTGAAAAGGGGAAAGCAGAGATTACTTTGTTAATTATGAATTGTACTGTTTTTCGTCGTCTCTTTTAATTAGTAGTAGTAATTTTTTAAAGAATTTCGTGACTGGGTTTTTCATCTGTATCCGTGTCGACTTTGGCGTTTTCCTTTGGCTTTGTTCATTTGATTCTAAATTTCTAACTTCTTTGCGCGTGCGTGAATGAGTGAGAATGAGTGAGTGAGTGAGTGAGTTTCATGGTCTCTTTTTATTCCGGTGTCTGCAAAAGGAAACAAAGATAATGGTGGTGTGGTGGAATCACTGGTAACTAGTAGCAGGCCAGAGCTAGAAACCAAAACTTGTGGAAGGTAGGAATCAGACCCGGGAATCTCAGATCTCAAGGATCTTTGAAGTTTTTCAGGCTTGAATTAGCTTGGTTCTTTCTCTAGAAAGTTTTTGTTCATTCCTCTCGGTTTGATTCATATTCTCCATTTTCCGAGCTGGGTTGGTGGTCATTGCGTGAGGTTCTTGTTTTGGAAATAGTGGGCTTTGCTTTATGGGAATCTGATCCCGATACTGGCTTTTTGTTCGGATAAGGCAACACTCATACACTTGGGCTCTGGTTAGAATGACTTGTCCGATTGCTAATTATGAACTGGTTGCGTGAAGGGACAAAGGAAAAGAGTTTCCGGAGTAAGAATATAGTCATTTAGAGTTATGGCAACTACTGGTTTGGTTTTCTGGCTTCTGAGTTTGCTGCTTCTGGCGTCGATGGAGATTTCTTCTGCCACGCTTTCTCCTTCTGGGATAAATTATGAAGGTTATATTTTCTCGTGGAACTTTCCTATCTTGTTTATCGTTATAATTAGTTGAACTTATACATAGAAAGATTATAATCAGATATATAATGGTGGATACTCGAATTTGCTGGCCGTAGCGGCAAGATTAAAGTTAACATCATCTTCTAACTGTTTCTTCTTTGGTTTTTGTCAATAAAGACCTTAAATCTGACTTTTATATTTTTTTTTGTTTCTTTATGGCGTCCGCTGAAAAGAAATGGTGAAATTTCATATGAAAGCTCTAACTCTCTAATGTCTGTTCCTTTGAACAGTTGTCGCTCTGATGGCCATAAAAAGTGACTTGCATGATCCCCACAATGTCCTGGAAAGTTGGGATATTAATTCTGTCGATCCTTGTAGCTGGAGGATGATTACTTGTACCCAAGATGGCTCCGTCTCTTCTTTGTAAGCTTCTTAGGCTTCAGTATGTTTTCAATGCCAAACTTGTTCTTGGAGATTTTGATCTGGAGAAACGACTCAAGTTTGTTCATCTGTTTTCCAGTTTGTTTGTTTGTTTTTCACTCTAATGGTTTTTCCCCATTGTTAGAGGATTGCCCAGTCAGAACTTGTCTGGCAAGCTTTCTCCGGGGATTGGAAATCTGAGTAACTTGCAATCTGTGTAAGTTACTATCTATGCTCACACGGGCTTTTGATATCTTGATTCTGCAGTCAATGTTGGTTGGGTTTGGCATTAATACATAGTTTACCTGTTTGCTTCGACGCCTTTTCAAACTAACCTCTTCTTGGTCTCGTGCATGTTGCTTCAGCTTCCAAGAACATAAAAATAACTATGAAGATTGAAACATTTTTGTAAATTTTGCAGGTTACTTCAGAACAATGCCATTTCCGGCTCAATTCCCGCTGCCATCGGAAAGCTGGAAAAGCTTCAGACACTTGATCTTTCCAATAACACATTTAGCGGTGACATACCTAGTTCTCTGGGGAGTCTCAAAAATCTGCATTATCTGTAAGTTTCGAAAGCATTACTATCATACAGATGTTAGCTTGACACAGAAACTATGAATTCCATTCTTAAATTGTTCTTTTGGAAAACTCTCACATTGAATTGTCTTTTGAGCATTCTAGGCGGTTGAATAATAACAGCCTTTCAGGATCCTGCCCTCAGTCTCTTGGCAACATTGAAGGTCTAACCCTTGTGTAGGTCTTTATTTCCTTATCACTCCCATTAGTTTTTCTACAATTTCCTCCATTTCTATACGTTCTTATATTCAGACATTTGGGGAAAATTTATAACATTAATTCTCCTATACACCTGTTGCTTCAAAACTAATATAACTAAAGAAATCCATACAGGGATCTCTCTTATAACAATCTGAGTGGTTCGTTGCCAAGAATATCAGCAAGAACATTCAAGTGCGCTCATTTCTTTGTTCTTTTTTTGGTCCTTGCTAATTCATAACAAGGGAGTTTCGTAAATATCTTGTTTAATTTTCTACTTACAGGATTGTGGGAAACTCTTTAATTTGTGGTCCAAATGCTAATAATAACTGCTCCAATGTTTTGCCGGAGCCACTCTCCTTCCCGCCAGATTCTTTAAGAGGTAATGATGGTATCTATATCTGTCTTGTTCTATAAAAAAATCTCTCTTTAGCTATTCCATCACATTTTTGTGTTGGGAATTTGATCGCCTAGGCCAATCAGCATATGGGACGAAGAGTCATCGTGTTGCAGTTGCTTTTGGAGCAAGTTTTGGGGCTGCTTTTGTGATTGTGATTATTGCTGTATTTATTGTTTGGTTGCGGTACAGACACAACAAACAGATATTCTTTGATGTTAATGGTTAGTCTTTGCACTTCCTTTTCCATTGAGTATATATTTATCCGTAGCAGTTGTACATTTATACTGAATCTTTTGGTATCATCCAGTATCATGCAATCATTTACTGTTTATGACTTTTATTAGGGAGGAAGATCTCATCTATTTGTGTAATAACTCTCTCTTATGTGCCACCAATAGCAGGTCTTTCCACATCAAGAATATAGAATTCACATTTTCTAACATCTTCTGTTTGTGATGCTGGCATTAAACTTTTTGGCAATTGACGTGTGTAATTTTTTTCCCTGGCTCTGACTGTAATGCTTATCAGTAAATGCTTATTACTTGGCAGAGCAATACGACCCAGAGGTGCGCCTTGGCCATTTGAAAAGGTATACATTCAAAGAACTTCGAGCTGCAACAGATCATTTCAATTCAAAGAACATTCTTGGACGGGGTGGCTTTGGAATAGTCTACAAAGGGCGCTTCAATGATGGCTCTGTTGTGGCAGTGAAAAGGTTGAAGGACTATAATGCTGGTGGTGGTGAGATCCAATTTCAAACAGAAGTTGAGACCATAAGTTTGGCTGTTCACCGGAATCTCTTGAGACTTTGTGGGTTTTGCAGTACTGAAAATGAAAGGCTCCTTGTTTATCCATATATGCCTAATGGCAGTGTAGCCTCCCGATTAAAAGGTAATTTCATTGGAAAATTGTGCACTTAACTAGCTTTGGGAGAACCATATTAGAATTCGTGCTTCCAATGTGGGACTGAAGTCCCATACCTTTGTCTTAGGTTATAGAACTATGTTGTCCCAAAACTTGCTAGGTTCTTCTTGGCTTGGAAGACGCTTCCTTCTGACGCACTAATCCCTTGTTACTAGACCAAGCAGAGGGATGACCAATTATTATCTGATATATTGCTACTAATGCACAATGCATAATCCGTGTTTCCTCATTTCTATTTTCCATGTTCTTAATGTTCTTTCTTTTCCCCTTGGAGTAACCTGTTTTTGGTGACCTGCTATTCAGTCAGAACTAAGGCAATCTTTATCTGTTTGCTAAGCTGCCATTTTTAAGAAGCTTGCAATTTCTCCGCAAGAGTCTAGGCCTTTTGTATTTTAGTACCCATTAGTAATTACCATCATTGGCTGTGGTTTCTTTTTATTTTAAACAGATCATATTCATGGTCGACCAGCCTTAGATTGGGTGAGGAGGAAAAGAATAGCTTTGGGTACGGCAAGAGGGTTAGTTTACTTGCACGAGCAGTGTGACCCTAAAATCATTCACCGTGATGTAAAAGCAGCCAACATATTGTTGGATGAAGACTTTGAAGCAGTTGTCGGTGATTTTGGTCTGGCAAAGCTTCTAGATCACAGAGAATCTCATGTAACTACTGCTGTGCGTGGCACTATTGGTCACATTGCTCCAGAGTATTTATCTACAGGCCAGTCATCAGAAAAGACTGATGTGTTTGGTTTTGGGATATTACTGCTCGAGCTTATCACAGGTCATAAGGCTTTGGATTTTGGACGAGCAGCTAACCAGAAAGGTGTAATGCTTGATTGGGTACTCTCCTTCTCTATAATGCTCTCTGGTTTCAGCACATAAAACTGTTAAGAACCGATATCTATTTGCAGGAACAGATGAAGATAAAAATGTTTTCTTTGTGTTTTGCATACTTTAAAACCAAAAAAAATGCCCAAAAAATAATTAGTTGACTTGAATTGTCTAAATTTGAGGTGGATGACTCAAAAAGATGAAAGGTAGAGAATTGTGGAGGAGGTAGGAGTGGAGAATCCAATTTAATCATTTAATCCTATGTTTGTTTTTATAACATGTTATTAGAACAGACATTACGGGTTGGATGACACTTTGAACCATGTTTTAGCCAACTTATTTCAGGTCTAGCCTGAGGATGAAATTCTAATCTACCCCTTAGATCGTAGGTTTCTTGTCATGCACAAATAATTTTATTTTCCCTGTGGATTGTCTCCTGAAGACTCGTCTTCTTTGTAAACAACAATATCCAATCACTGTCCCTGAGTTTAATGTGAAGCAACTAACTTCCAGGTTAAGAAGCTACATCAAGAAGGAAGATTGAGTCAAATGGTTGACAAAGATTTGAAGGGAAACTTTGATGCAGATGAACTGGAAGAAATGGTTCAGGTTGCACTGTTATGTACACAATTTAATCCTCTGCACAGACCTAAGATGTCAGAAGTTTTGAAGATGTTGGAGGGAGATGGCTTGACTGAGAGGTGGGAGGAAGCTTCACAGAAGACTGAGACAAGGTTCAGGTCTTTTGAAAACCCTCCTCAAAGATACTCCGATTTTATCGAAGAATCTTCACTCATACTTGAAGCTATGGAGCTTTCCGGCCCCAGGTGAGAACAACCGTCTTGGTTTTTCACTGTTAAGAAGATGGTGTTACACGTCATTTGCCTGGGAAATATGCTCTAAGTCATGTGTACAAAAGAAAAGGGAAAATCATGTATAATCATTTTTCTTCGTTGTTGGAGGGTCCAATGTGGTTGGATCGAAGAAATCTTCCAACAAGTGTTTATTGTACATAGCTGCTATTCATGGCTCATTTTTGTTGTCCGGGGGCCTAAGCAATCTCGTATACCCAGATAGTTTGTTAACCTAAAACTTGGGAAAATTCTAGAAAAATACAATTAAAAATGAGAAAAAAGCAAATTGGTACTGTGAATTTATAAAATCCCAAGTTAGAACTGAAGTAGGAATTTTGGATTTTTAATTCTGACCAATTGACCAAAATGCCTTAACTTGAGGATATAAGTTTTAAGGGTCAATAAAAACATATATATCTATATTAAGATTATATTTTACTTTAACGGCTTCATTTTTATGTTTTACAACTTAATACGGGGCAACTTGGTCATGATTTGAAATCCCATATTCTTGTTTTAGTTTTGACCGGTTTGATAAATTTGCAGGATCAATTTATCTTTTCCTATTTTAAATTGTATTTTTCTAGAATTGTCCCTAAAACAACTTGTGAGTTTGATCAAGTGGTGAATGCTATAGACGTTATCACCATATAATTTTTTTGGGTCAAAATTATGGATATGACTTTAAATTAGGGAAAATTTTATATAAAGGCAATTGAATTACCCAAATTATAATTTGGGTTACCAGATTTAACAAATTATTAATTAGGTTATGTGACTTAAATAAGGATTTAAAATTTGAATCAAATTACCTCTGTAACCTTTAGTTTTTTTACCTTTAGTTATAAAAAAAACGCAAAAAATAAGATGTACTAAGAATTGCAGCAAACACTTAGAATCCGATTAAAATTTTCAATTAACTGATTTATGATGCAATGTATTGACAATGTTTATGTTAGACTCATTAAAATCCATTAATAGCATAGGCAAATGAGCTTGAAAAAGAAAGCTTTAAGCAAAAGCAAATAAAACTAAAAGATTAGATTGTGCATAAAAAGAAACTGAAATTAAAGTATGAAAAACAAACCCTGCACTAATAATATATACAGGTAAATAAAACCATAATTGACATCTATCCTAGAAATTTTTTTCCTCCGTTATGTAAAATTCTCTACACACTGTGCAAGTTCTTCAGAACTCCATATTATAAGCAGCAATGGAGAATCTTGCCGCCAAGGAGATATGCTTACATGTATCCACAAAAAAAAAAAGGAGATATGCTTACAGGTAACAGTAGTGGCCAGTAACACCACAGTTTCTGTATTTTTCCAATAAATACAAATTCTAACTCGGTTCAAAGTTCCTGAAAAAATTGTCCCAAACGGTTTTGGTCCGATGCATCGGACCCTCCACCGCACATTTTTCACTGATTTTTTTTTTGTTTTTTTGTAATGTTACTTTTTTTTTGGTAATATCACAATTTACATTGAAAAATGTACAGCAGAGGATCCAATGCATCGGATCAAAGCCTCTTCCAAAATTGTCTCCATCTAGTTTTTCACTGAACATGAAGAAAGTGAAGCTGAGACCACAAAGCTACTTGCTCCTTACGTTCATCATCCGACAGGTTGACCGAGGCATTAGGAGGCTCCTAAATTGTTCAAGAACACAAAAGAGACCTTACAGTAAGTAATTAGGACTTTTCCTGTGAGTGTTTTAAACATGGTAAAAGAGGAAGAAGGTCAAACATACCTGTTGTTGTATAGATGTCACTGCTGCTTTCACAATTAAATATATAGGAGGAAGGATTACAACAGCTAGAAATAGGAATAATAACAACTGTCAATTTCCAATTCGATTTTGATCAATGCCTTAGTAAGAGAGTACTTATACTATTCAAATGTGCATATTGTATAGGGTGAACAAGGCATATACCAAAAACATAGAAATGGAATCGTCCATGTTTCCACTGATTATGAGAGGAAGAGTATGTGTGAAAATCAATAAAATCATGAACTGCACACAGGAAGGAAAACAACAAAGATCAAAAAGAGGCATTGCCAGTTGGTTGGTGGTGAAACTTGTAAGAAGGTGCAAATCTGTATTTGCACAATCATAGATGGGGTCAGAGAAAGAATACCATGAGAGCAACAAATTCAAACGAAAGCACTGTAAATTTCCGGCGCTAGAATCTGAATACTTGCCTGTGGAAACTATGTGAACCAAGTGACCATGATTGTGCAAATCTCTTCTAGAAATCTCCCGATTTCCCTTAATTGGGTTCCTCATGGCAACAACGGTGGCCTCTAAAGCCAACGAAAGCATCGAATTCTCACGGCGACAATAGTGACAACTTCTCACATTGTCATTCATGCTCCACAGGCACAAAAGAGAGAGCGACGATGGTAACAAGTGTGGCATCTGCTCTCTAACTCTTCCTTTCCTCTTTTCTTTGGATCATGGGTTATGAATATTGAAAAATAATCAACATTTAAATATTATACATTGGATTATTGACCCAATTTAAGATTTGTTGAGTTTATCAGTTTTATATAAAAAAATTTCATTTCCATTGTCTTTATATAAGATTCTCCGTTTAAATTACGTTTGATTTGGATGAGATTTAGTTTGTCAAAAACTACTTGTGTCCCACATAATTTAAAGACCTTTTTCAAATGGATAAATTGAGTGAAAAATGAGAATTAAGTAATATTAAGATTTGTTTGTCTTGTCTCCTGTAATTTTTGTCTCAAAAGTAAAGAGATAATTGGTGAAAATATGAATTTTCAAATAATAAAAACGAACTGTAGTGTGATAGCTTATCTAGATTTTCCATCTTTTCTTTGGAAGATTGATTATTATAAACTCTTGTTTGAAATTGGAGATAGTTATACAAACTCTTAAATAGAGTTTGAAGAAAAGATTTATTTTTGGGAAGAAGTGAGTAGATGAACCTTTTTTTTTTTGGATAGAATGAGTAGATAAACTCAAACTCTCTCCAATTGAATTTGAAGAACAACATTAAAGCCACTGGACCTGACGCAAGGATAAATGGGCTATTACATATGGACGGCAATGAAGTTTTTAAAAAACAACATTGGTCGGAAGACAATTGCAGAAAGTATAGGGGTAGAATAGAATTTTGGAAAGAAAATTTGTCAAGAATAGTAAGATATTACTTCTTTTTCGGTGTCTAAGACCTATTTAAATTTTTTAAATAAATTAATGAAGTTAAATAAATTTCTTTAAATTATTTATATTTATTTTTTTACGTCAAATTAATTTGTCTAACTTATAAACTAATATGTAATCAATTAATATAATATGTATACTTTGATTAAGTAGCTTTTTTCATATTTTTTTTAAAAAAGACATCTGAATCTTATATTAAAAATCTTTTCAAAGATAGTATGAGTATAACCTTAGAGTCTCCAAACTAATTATACAAAGTCACAGGTCAAGGGCAAGGCAAAATTAATTATACCTATCAGGCCAAAACCCAAATCTGAGAAACTTTTTCAGGTTAGCCCAATTAATGAAATTCAACGCTCTGATCCCAATAACTTTCCTGAAGTCTGATGTTGGATTTGACTTGTTATATATATTTAGTTTTGATGAAGTCACCCCTCGCTTTGGCTCAACTGATGAAGAGGTCAGACATTCTCACTAAAGGGAGGGGGTTCAATCCTGAAGTTGGTCAAAGTGTTAGGGGAAGCATCCTAACTCCTAGGTGCTTAGGTAAACGCCTAAGGGTATCCACTCTGCCTTTGAATCATGGGTGAACCCAACCCCTTTCTTAATATTTTTTTTATATATAAAAAAATTTGATGAGGTCAAATATACATATCAATATTAATAGCAAAAAGTTTGTATCATATATATTGATTAACTGTTATATTTAATGTAGATTGAATTCTGGTGAATGATCAAGAAAATAAAAGAAAGAAAGACAAACTTGGAAATGATTAGTCCAATTTGAATTGTGGAAAATGATCATGAAAGAAGAATAAAGAAAGAAGAACTTGCACATTATAATTGGACTATTAACATTCAAGATCTTTGTGATCAAATGGAAATTGAAATGACTCAATTTGGAGTTAAAATGAGCAAAATCAAACTTTCAACAATTCAAGTTAAGTACTCGAGTTCTGAGGCCAAGACTCGAGTTCATTTTTCACAACTCAAGTTGATGTTATTTCAGCTACTCTGTTCATCCCTGTTTAGTGTTTCACTTGGACTATTAACATTTAAGATCTTATATATGATACTGGAAGTTTCTGTGATCAAATGGAAATTGAAATGACTCAATTCAGAGTTAAAATCAGCAAAATCAAGCTTTCAACAACTCAAGCTAAGAACTCAAGTTCTGAGGGCAAAACTCGAGTTCATTTTTCAAAACTTAAGTTGATGTTATTTCAGCTACTCTGTTCATCCTTGTTCAGTGTTTCACTTGACGACATTCAGTTATTCAATGATATCTCTCAAACTAGAGATCCAATTGAGGTGAAACCAATTTTGTATGAAACAAAACTCCCAATGCGTCATTGTGACAAAAATTCAAGCCTAAAGGAGTTCAGATGAAAGAACTATGAATTTCAGAAGTTGGAACACCAATCAACGTCACACAACAGACCCAGCTTCGGTATTTTGAGTGTATCTCACAATCTATACATCTAATTGAGCTGAAACTGGTGGCATTTGAAACTAGACTCACATACATTTTCAAAAAAAATAAAGATCACAGGAAAAAAAAGATCAAATAGATGAAATATGAATTTTTGAAGTTGACAATCAGTTCAAGATGTCGCAAAAATGCTGGTCAAGAACAACCTTCATTCATTGGATCATAACAGTCATAATACAATGAGTTTGGAGTTGATTCTTTTTGCATTGGAAAGAAGACTTAAATAGCTTTCTGGGAATAAGTGGTTTGACAAATTTGGAGTTATATCGAAGACATTACGCCTACTGGAATCTGACCATTGTGCAGCCAATATTCTTAAGTTCTACATTATAAAAATTGCGCAGAATGTTAGCTAACACTCAATCAGGTAACAACTTGAGTTCCAGTGTGACAATTCAAGTCAGTAACTCGAGTTTGAACATTGATAACTTGAGTTCTTATGTTTTCTTAAAGAACTTATGTTTTCAGCCAATCGTTCAAAATGACAAACAACTTGAGTTTATAAGTAATAAACTCAAGTTCGAGGAAACATGACTCGTTCTCTATTTCAATAATAAAAGGTCTAAGGAACTAGAGTTTCATTTTAATATACTCAAGTTTAAAACTCGAGTTCTTAGACTATGAACTCAAGTTCCTTCAACCAATAGAACTTGAGATCTCATCTAAGTGTTAAGAACTAGAGTTTTTGTTTAAGAACTCAAGTTGTTAATTCAAGTTGAGTTTTTTACAACTCGAGTTCTTTACTAGTTAGAACGCTTCATGTTTTCGTCCTTAGACATCAACTCGAGTTCTTCATACTCAACTCAAGTTTGTAACTCTAGTTTATTATTTTATAACTCAAGTTCTTCTGTAAGAAATGACGATCGTAGTCTGTGTAATTTCAAATGTTTAAATATATTTATGACTACTTCATACTTTCACTAACAACTATTCTTAAGATACTTTTAACCCATCTGTTAGTGATTTCAGTTGATCAAATGTTGGATTACTCTAAAAGCGTCATAAAACAATATTTGTGTCAGAGGCATTTAATGCTTAGCTGAAAAGCAGAGCCATGCACAGAATAAACATCAAGCAGTCCAAATGATCCTTGTCACAAGTACCTATTTTGATGAAAAGTTATTATCAACTTCTTAAGTTAACTTCTGTCCAAACCAAAGGAAGTTTGTTGATAATGATGAGCCGAAAGTAACCAAACTAGGAGAACCTAGTCTAACGGAAATATGAATATCTTTCAACGGCTATCTTAAGAGTCTTCAACGGTCATAACTAGAAGTTAGTATAAAAGGAGAAGCATTTAAGATAGACCACGAGACATGAGATTATGAACTTGCACTGTCAAAATGCCAACATTCTGAATGCAACATTTATCTCATGTACTCTCTGTTTTCAATGCTTATATAAGCTCATTATAGATAGTAAAATTATTTCTATTGTACTTTAGTGTTTATTCATTCACTTTTGAGAGAAAGAAGATTCATTGTAATCATTTTATCTGAGAGTTACTCAAGATTGGGTGATCTTGAGTGAGAAACAGATTGTAATCTTACAATGTGTAAGGGGGAGTATCTCAGTAAGAGCAATGGCTTCACAATTGCCTAGGTGAACTTGTGAAATTGTAGAGGCTTCTCTTGTGCCCAGATTAAACAATAAGATAATGGATTGAAAATCTCAAATGGAGATTGAAGATTGGATGTAGGTCAAGGATTGGACTGAATCAGGATAAATTATAGTTTACATATTCTCTTCCCTGAACTTTTATACTCCTAGCATATATGTTTAAATTATTGACTATCGCTTTCTAAACCATTACTGTCATATGAACTACTTTCAGTAAGTTGTGAAAAGATTTTTTAAGTTATTTAGAGTTTTATTAAACATCCAACTCACTCTCCTCTTATGTGACATTGAGGTCTAACAAGATTTTCTATCAACCTAAAAATTTGGACCGAGATGAACATGTTCCTTTATTGAAGAATGGACCAGGTCCAGAAACACTGAGCCCATAGTAAAAGCCCAATACTTCTTCGGCCTTTAAAAGCCCAATGGTTCTGCAGATCATAATATACACGTGGCAATGTTCCTTCTGCATGCCTTCGACGTCCTGTTGCCGCTTCTAACTGCATCACGATTCACGACAACTCTGCCTGCCAGAGGACTCAGAAATTTATTGGCAAAAACCTTAATATCAATAGTTTGATTAATAAGAAATACTGAAATTGATATTTTAAAATTTGAAAAAATATTTATAAATACCAATATATTAAGTTTATCCTTTTAAAATAAGTGAGTATTATTATTTAATAGTAAAAAATATTAAGGTTAGACGATTGAAGAGATTTTAGTAATGAAACTCGGAAGTGCTTTTGGGTGTTGAGATGTAAATTACCAAAAAAAAAAAAAAAAAAGCGAACATGCAATGGGACCCAAGGGCCTTAATATGCAAAAGCCAGGGCTTGAGGAGAAAAGTTTAGGTATGAGTAGGCGACAGCGTGCTCCCGCGACCAGAAATTACATCATGACGGTCACTTCTTTTTAGATGACACGTGTCATCATCACATGCTCTTCCATTAACGGTGGCGCCACCACCGTTTAACGCCCACCCGGAATTCCACCACGTAGATCCACGCTTTCCCGCCATCACTATGAATATTTGTGCACTTCGGCGATCGCCACGTGTCACCCCTTCCACATCTTTCTCTGCTCTCCTGTTTTTTTTTTTTTTTAAGAAATTATTTTTTCCCTATTAGGTTTGTTGGTGACAGTTAATTGCGTACACTGGTTCTATCCATGCAAATACCAAACTACCCCTCTCTAATTTCAACGGCATTCCTATTCAGACAAATATAGGACATCAGTAATTAAGTCCAAATGGTTAATTAATCATGTGACTCTCCTTTTTCCCTTTTGGCGATAAAAGAAAAATATTTATTTAATCAAATCCATTGTTGTGTTATTATAAAATTTAGAAATATTCCATAAAATATCTTCAATTTATAAGATAGTGTAAATGATAAATCCCGTTATCCACTTTGGGTTAAGAGTAATCCGATTCACCCTTCTGGAATAAAGTCAAATATTTTAATGTGTTATAGATATATTCCTTAAAATATTTTGAATTTAAAAGATAGTGTAAATAAGAGTAATCCGATTTTGGGTATTATGTATATCAGAATATTTACTTGATGCTATTTGACATTTTACTTATAAAAAAACTTACCGTTATATTTATAGTTATTTTTAGTTATACTCTGCATGATCTATCCATTTATCTCTTTGTCGAATCTTATAAAAAACGATTATTTATATTTTTTTAATGACAAAATATAAAATCAATGGTGACATTGTTTTCGTAACTACGAAAATCGGATTCGAATTATTTATCAGCGAAGGAGGTTTTTACTAGTTCCATATTACAGAACTTTGCTTTGCCCCCCTGGAGAAGTCTCTCGCTTATCATCAGAAGAACCTAAACAGTAATGACAAAGTTACAATTCGACGGATTTAATGATGTTTAAGGAGTTTATTAGTGGCACTGTGACTGAATTTGTGAAGAAGAAAGAGGTCGTTTTGTAAATACTCTCGTCTCTCGCTGTTTTCTTAATTCTGTCTCTCTCTTTTCCCTCGGTGCGTCTCATCCTTAGAAACCTCTTTCACAAACCTGAAACCTTAGTCTCTTGTTTTTCTCTGTGATTTTTCAGTCTTCCTCAGCGAAGCATGCATGTGGGTGTACTTGTTTGTCGGCGATGATGGGGTTGAAGAGAGTTACATTATCATCAGAAACTTCTTTCACCACCAGAAAGAAGTTATTTTCGTTCAGTTTACTAGTTGCTCTTTATCTTCTAATCTTTCCTCTTCTCTTACCTAATAGTTCATTCCTTGTTGTTTCTAACTTCAAATTTCTTTATAGTCCCTTTTCTTCTTCTTCGAACAAAACTCGGTCAGCGAATGTGTCGGGAATACAAAATGCGACCCTTTTAACTGATTCAGTTGAGAATATTCAAAATGCAAGCTTGCATGTCGGAGAACAGAGTTTCCAGAAGAGAAACAGTGAAGATAGTAATAATAGTACGGTGGTGAATTTCTCGGATTCTACTCTTCAGAGGAATTCATCTGACAGAGTCAAGGGTAAATGCTTTTCAGATGAAGAACACAGAAACAACACTGAAAATTCCAGTTTTAGTCCTAAACTTCAGAATGTGGGTAATTTCTCTGAGGGAAAGCATGAAGAAGATTCGATTGAGAAGAGTAATACAAGTTTGACTAATCCTAGGAAGATTGGTTTATATAAAGATTGTGACCTGTTTGACGGAAAGTGGGTGAGAGATTATTCAAAACCGCTTTATCCATTAGGTTCTTGTCCCTACATCGATAAATCCTTCAATTGTCATCTTCATGGGAGGCCAGATAGAGATTATACCAAGTGGAGATGGCAACCCAATAGCTGCGACATTCCAAAGTAAGATTTTTTTTTTTTAATTTTTTGGCCTTGCTTAATGGTCCCTTACAGTAATACTATGATGTTTTGTGGTATGTTTTTTTTTTTTGATGATATAATGATGTGTTTCAGATTGAATGCTACTGATTTTCTGGAGAGGCTGAGAGGTCAGAGGCTAGTTTATGTGGGAGATTCACTGAACAGGAACATGTGGGAGTCAATGGTGTGTATTTTGAGACGCAGCATATGGAACAAGAAGAGAGTTTATGAAATCACTGGAAGGACAGAATTTAAGAAGAAAGGTGTCTATTCCTTTAGATTTGAGGTAATTAAGATTCTTCCAAATTCCAATATTATTAATTACAGCTATATATGTGACATTGTTTCTAAAGTTTGAATCTTGTAATGGTTATGTCAATGTTTATTCGATGTAGGACTATAATTGTTCAGTGGACTTTATAGTGGCACCATTCATGGTTCTTGAATCAAGTTTCAGAGGCAAAAATGGAACCTTTGAGACATTAAGATTGGACTTGATGGACAAGGCGGCTAGCACGTGCCAAGATGCTGACGTCATCGTCTTCAACACAGGCCATTGGTGGACCCATGACAAAACATCTCGAGGGTGAGCCTTAAAACACAGTGAAATTTTCTGCTCTTGAGCATTTTGAACTGAACTAAGTCTTTGTTTGGGTGTTTTTGTTTTTGTTGTTGTTGTTGTTACAGAGAAGAGTATTATCAAGAAGGTAACCATGTACACCCAAAGCTGGATGTTTTGGTTGCTTATAGGAAGGCTTTGACCACTTGGGCTTGGTGGGTTGACCAAAACATCGATACCAATCGAACTCAGGTTTTCTTCCGAGGATACTCACCATCCCATTTCAGGTATTTCTGTTACTTAGCACCCCAAACACTAGAATGTTGAATTATACTTCAGTTGACAGACTGCCATATACTGAATCTGGTTGTGTTGATGCTAATTCATAGGTTAATGTTTGTTGTGACCTTAAATTGTGCGAACAGATACTACCTCCAGTCTTAAATCATATATTAAGGACTTGAGGTAGTAATTTGGAACAGTTTAGTTGAATACCCCTTAATTGTGCTAATAGATCTTGTGACATTTCACATTTTGTGTCATACTGAAGTTGAATTCAAATTTTGCTTGGATTTGAATTGACAAGATACCAAATCAAGAACAAAAATAAATCATAAACCAGTTTGAGACTTGGTCCAACAATGGAGGACCAAAATAAGGTTTAAGGCCCCAAGAACACCACACAAGTTCTGTTGTAACTCATGCTTGATCCTCTGATACTATGTGTGTGTGCGTGTCTTCAAATCTGACATGACATGAACTTGTGTAGTGCTTGTTAGCGATGCTTCAGTTTGAAGACTATCCTTTTAAAATGTTACTAGCTCCAATCCTTAATATAAGACATATCTACCAAATATGATTAGATTAAGGAAGTTATGTTAGTTAATATGACATGTATTTTTTGAAACATCAGTTATCTTTTTTAATTCCCTCATTCCATCTTCTCTTTAATTATTGTTGAGAGAGCATAATAAAAGTAAATTAAAAAAATATTTATAAATATGAAAACTATGTCTTATATTAAAAACGAGAGAAATTGGGTAGTTTATAATAGTGTCTGGTATGGTTAATTTGCAGTGGTGGGCAGTGGAATTCAGGAGGGCAGTGTGACAGAGAGAGCGAGCCGATATTCAATGAGACTTACTTGCAACGCTATCCAGCAAAAATGAGGGTGGCTGAGGAAGTGATGCAGAAGATGACGAGCCCCGTGAGTTATATGAACATAACAAGGCTAACAGATTACAGAAAAGATGCTCATCCATCAATATACAGAATGAAACATGAATCAGAAGCAGAATGGCAATCTCAAGATTGTAGCCATTGGTGCTTGCCTGGTGTGCCTGATACTTGGAATGAATTGCTTTATGCTTCTCTCTTACAACTTGGAAAAGGAACATGGAAAAACTTATGAGATCAAATTCCTCACAACTCTTTTATGGAATAGATATAGGCCAAGAGTTTTGGATTTTGGTGCCGGCAAACTTAAGAGCCAACTATTGACAAATGCACCTTAGTCTCGTTTATCTCTGTTTGTTAGTTACAAGGGTAGATACTGATATCCTAAATTATAAGTGAGATTGAACCTGTGATTTCCCACATATAGGGGAGCATTCAACCACTAAGTTACCTTTGGTTGAGTCTTGTTTTTCTAATTTTCAACACTTGTACATTATATCATCATCATCATCATCATCTCTTAGTGAAAGAAGATAAAGTTTGTGCTTTTTTTTTTCCCATTCATGTTTGGCATTAGATTTCCTCTTAGCGAAGTAAAAAAGCCATACTTAGTGGGCCGTCCACAAATTCATAAATACAAATATAAATTGAATTTCATAATCAAAATTTTATTTAAATATTAATTTTTTTAAAAAAAATCTAATATATTTTGACTTTTTTCATATCATATTAAATACACATTTATTTCTTATGGTTAACAAAACGAACACATTAAGATTTACACGTTTTGAAGGTCTTCATGCTCTGCATTGGCCAGCTAATTAAGCTAATTCCTAGATTATACTAACCACAAAAAACATTGGTGATTTATGCCCCCCCCCCCCGGCAACCCAAAAAAAAGGAAGATAACGATGATTTACCCAAAAACAAACAAAATAAAGATGAAAAATCAAAATAGAATGGGTGCCACAATTGAAAAGAGGCCTTTGTTATGTTTTAACAAAGGCAAAATTATTCTTTACTTCATTCAAATTTTTTCTTCTCCTCCTCTCCTCTTCACACACCCGCCCTTCCCAAAAAAAAAGAAAGACACACAACCTTCACCCATACACACAAATCTCCTACACCATTTGAGGCCTAACACAGACAGCCTCTTATTGAATTAAAGTGATAGATACTAACTGTTTGATGTTTATAAGTGGGATTGAATATACGCCCTCCCACTTATAAATTTTTTTTTCATGTCATTAATTTATAGGGTTATTGGCTGGCAATGTTCTTTTTTATAGGGCATGCGAGCAGGCTCTTCTCTTCACATGTAATTACTCTATCTGTTCTTAGGCCTTTCTCTTTCTTCCATTGTCCTCTCTTCTTTTCCTATGATGTTCTTTGACAATAGACACAAGTAACCAAATCTCCCAGCTTGGGGCAAGAATAATGAACATGTGCACGGCTTATGGATTTAAGAGTGTATTTGGTTTGAGAAAAGAAAATGGGAGGGAACGGAATATGATCCCTACCCTCATTTGGTTTAAAATTTTAAAGGGAATGAGAGTTAAAAAATCTTAAATCACCCTCCTCCTTCCCGTAATCTTTTCCCCTCTCCTTTCTTCTAACAAATCAAATAAAGTAATATACCCTTCTCTCCCTCTCCTTACATCCCCTCCTCTCAACCCAAACACACCCAAGACAATTCTTATTCAAGGTCTGGATGAATCTAGAAGGAGATACAAAACTTCCTTGAGATCCGGAGACTCAGATTTATAAATCTTTTTTCCAAAAACACAAAGTGGGCCTTTGTCATTTGATTAGGGGTTTGGCTTTATTTTTTTCCAAGTTCAACTTGACGCGGTAGTTGTTGGCCTTGACTCGGTCTATAAATGTTATGCCGAGTCAGTACCGAGTTGGAACTTTACTATTCAATGAAGAAGGGATTTGACGTCAGAAAAAAGAAAGCTCCAAGAGATGCCTATAATGTAATATGACTGGTTACAGTACAAAAGGTTGATTCTGAATCTTTTACAAATCATATTAGACATCAGATAGAAGAAAAGGCCTTAAAAATGAAGAAAATATCATAGAACTGGTACAACAAAGCCTTTTATTGCCCACACAAAACCATAACAAAAACACACACAAAGCATACAGATTCGAATTAAACACAGACACAGACACAAAGAAACAAAGAAAGTAGAATGATCACAATAACCTATCAACCATACTCATCTGCAGAAGAAGAAGAAAAACCCAACAAGTTTCAAGTTTCAACTGCAAATGGAGGTTGATTCTGGATCATTTTTTCTGATTATTCATTACATTATACATAAAAAAACAAGAACAGAAAATAACAACAGAAATTAAAAATGAGCATATTTAGCGAAAAAAGGACTCCATAAAAAGGAACCCCATTAGTGCCTTACTGTGACTTGCCGGTTTGCTTTAAGCTTTAAAGCCATAGCCTCTCTATTTGCAGAATACTCAGCTTTTTTCTTCTATCTCTCGCTCTGGTTCTTCTTCTCGTAATAAATAGTGAAGGCAAATAGCTATAAAGCTCAAGCAAACTGTTTGGGAGGTGTGGAGGAGCGTAACTGAGACGCGCCTCCTTGTTCCATGGTTAAGGTTTTCATGTTCTAGGAGCCATGGATGGATTTTTGCCAGCACAGCTTCTTCATACCTATCAGATTCTGGGATTTGATAGATTTGAGAGAGCTGAGATATTTCCAAAGTTTTTTTTTTTTTTGGAGGAGAGAAATTTAGTGGAGAATTAACATTGTGACCCCATTTCTATAAATAGGCGAAGACTCTCAAATAAAGAGAGGTCTTTGACGACTTGGAATTAGGAAAGAGTGGGATCATCTGTTCGTTATCCAAATACACCTTTTCCTTTTGCTTTAAAGTCATTTGATTTGATGAAAGAAAATAAAGTTGTATTAGTATAATTACAAATATGACAGAGAGACACATGATTCCTAGTGTCCACTAGAATTAGACTTGAATTTTTGAATTAATAAAGTATTCGTTGTTAATTTAGGCTAACCATTTTTTTTTATTTCAAAAAATTTAGACGAGTTATATTCCAGCATTCTTAAAAAATGACTTATGATTTCAGACTGAAAAAAGTTTATAAAAATACTTATAAATTATCTATCAATAAAGTCCTCACATCAAAAATAGGATTTAAACTTACAATTTTATTTTGGCCAAAAAACTTACAATTTTAAGGTTATAAGGCAATCTTTTTATCAACTCTACTGACATTTGTAACATTTTTGTATATGCTAACTTTTACTTCATTGGTTAATTTTTTTTTTTAAAAAATAATTTCTTATATTTTACTCCCTCCTATCCTTTTCATAAATTATGATTTTTTAAATGAGTCTTATCCTTTTTACAAACTACACTTTGAAGATGTCTGAATTTTTTTTCTAATGTCCACACACACGCACGCGCACGCACGAGTGTGTTTAAAAAAATTGTTCTTTTTTACATATATTATGACTTTAGTAAAATTTAGCCAACTTTTTTATTCACTTAATTCGGTTATTTGTATATTGTTAAAAGGATCATTGGAGTGGTGATCTCTTGTTTTAATTTAGTCATTTAAATGTTATCTAAATCCTTTTTTCCTAATACCAATCAACAAGAAAGTCTTAACTGTGATTCTTGGATGACTTAATTCAGATGATTTCTTGTCAACTTGAATGCTACTTTTTTTTTTAAAAAAAATAATATCATCCCTAAATATCATTCAAACAATATTGTGTTTATTTTAATTTTTTATGACTTTCTTATTGAAGTAATAAAAGTGGCGAAAAGAAATAGTTATGCGATGACTCTTACGCGACTCATTTCTTCTAGAACTGATTGCCAACTTAAATCTTACTTTCATAATATCTTTCTCTTTCACCATTCAAATGATGTGTTTTAATTTATATATTTTATACGGCTTTCGTGTTAAAGGAATAGTATGAATATATAGCTATAAATAATGTTTTTATATTGATATCCGATCAATTAGAGAAAAATCTGGCTCATCGATCAAATGACTTGCGTAAGTTAAGGGATTAGATTAAAATCCTAAAATAAAAGTGAATGATCAAAAGCATATTTTTCCGAGCCAAAAAAAAAAAAAATCAAAAGCATATTTTAACATATATAATTTATATTGAAAGTTTAATCTAATTACCGACCCATTTTCTCGATTCGTACACCTAATCTCGATTGTCGTGCACCTAATCCAAAGTCCCCTCTCCAATATTTGCAATATACTATAATTTTAAAAACTTTGTCTTGTCCTTTGTCTCATGAACTTAAGTGTGCCACTTGTCCGATTATAGCCACAAGGCATCAATTGAGGCAAGTGATTTAATATTTGCAGGAGGTCTATTTATAAAAAGTTTAATAATTCAATTATATAATTTTAAAAAAATGTTTAAAAATAGTTAAAAATAATAACTATATTTAAAATAAATTTTAATTTTTTAAGTATGCCATTATTTTTTAGGAGACAAGTAAGAAAGATAAATAAAGTAGATATTATCGTTACTAATATTTTAATTAATACAATACATATAATTAATTAGAGATAAAAAAAATTCATTGAATACTCAGACAACTATCATCAGCTCTTATAGAAGACATCAAGACAATTTATATTCTAGGTTCTTAAAAAAAAAAAAAAAAAAACCAGAGGGAGTATGAAATAACATTCACGCCAAATTCATGAAAGAAATATAGATTTGTTCGCATATCTGTACGATTGCAGTATAGGTGAAATTACATAAAATGAACCAAAATTTCAGTTTTTTCAGTTTAAGATTTCGTAAAAAAATTAATTCTAATCATTTTCAAAGATCAAAGTTTCTAGCTATTAATTAGCTCCTTTTACCTTAAAGTTTCTGTTAGCTTGAAGAATAGTATTTATGTTAAAATATAATAAAAGCTTATTAACAGACTATAACAAGTCGCCATTTGTAATAATTTTAGCAGAAGCTTTTTTAAAATATAGACATGAATTTTATACAACTTAAAATTAAGTTATTTACAGTAGGGTAATAAATTTAGACAATTTATTTTGCCAGAAGGGCGTCAACTTTATGCTTGACATAAATATGTGTGTCTGAGTTGTCACAAAGAGAAAAGGGACTGACAAATAATTCTTTTATCATTTGTATTCTAAAGTTTATAAAGTGGCTTTACATGTATTTTTCTCTAAGTGATATGTCTACTTGTCTTTATAATATGAATCATCGAGCATAAATTTGTATCTAGCATATCTGCATCTTTCATTCTTTCTTTCTTGGTGACTTTTGATTAAAAAGTATTAAGAACTACGATTTTTCGAATGAAAATGAACAAAAGTAATCATATATATAAAAATGAATTTATGTATGTGTGTGTATATATATTTGTGTTTTTTTAAAAACATATATTTGTTTTCCATTGCTTATTTACTTATATGACATTGGCGTCTCTTTTGAAGAAAATATTTTTTCTATAAATTGTATTTTAATTTCAAATTAAACCTGTCATACAAATTTTTAAATGGATAATGACAGCAAAAAAAATTTGAAATTACAAAATTTCAAATCAAGTATTTTTTATAAAATCAGTTGTAAATTATTTATCAAATCTCGTCATTACTTTATCAATTATTGATAATGGATTTGATTTTAGATCTTGCAACTTCAAAATTCCTTTTCTGTTATTCTCCATTTTAAAATACCACCAAGCATATGATGTGAATTTTATGGGACATGAAAAATATATTTGTTATCCATTGCTTATATTTACTTAGAGTCAATATCGCCGCATCGCGACCTCTTATTTGAGCAAGAACTTAATGAGGTATTTAGTGTCAACTAAAAGGGTCAAGTAGTAAATCCGTCTTAAAAGTATACATCGAGGAGCAATGTTGCTCTGAAAGTTTTTTTAGGCTCAATTTCGTCCTGAAAGTCTAAAAACGTAACAATGTTGCCCCTTTTCCGTTAAAAAACTAACGTTGACTGTTAACTTGTTAACAGAAAAGGGCAACATTGCTATGTTTTTAAACTTCCGGGGCAATATTGAGCTCAAAAAAACTTCCAGGCCAACATTACTCTCAGGCGTGTACTCCTGGGGCTTTACTACTTAACCCTCAATTGAAATAAATAGATCCAACTATACATAATATTATCTCCAATCCTTAATATCAGAGTTGTTTAATTAATTTAGATAGATTAAGAAAATTAGTTAAATTAATTATTTGTGATAAATATAAGTCGATTTCCCTAAAAACCCTTTTTACTTAACAACCTTTTAATAGAACTCTCAATAAAGAATTATACATTTTTTGATATATAGTAGATTGAGATTTAATATTTAGAACTCAATCTAATCTCTCAACTATATCTTATGTTAAAAAAACAAAGGGTAAAGCAGTAAAAATACACATATGCTTTACCCCGGAAGCACCTAGCACCATATGTTTTTTTTGGGAGTAAAAATACACACATTGTTACCATTTTGAAGCAAAAATCACATCTTACCGTTATATTATAGTTCATCGTGATAAGAGGACAGTGAATAATAACATAACGGTGAAATGTGACTTTTAGTCCAAAATAGTAACCACGTGTGTATTTTTTCTCTAAAAAAAAAATATATGGTGCTGAGCGCTTTAAGGATAAAGTACATATGTATTTTTGCTCTTTTACCCAAAAACAAAAGTAGAGGCAGTACTATATTTTTGTTATTACCCGAAGTAGCACTATACTTTTTAGTGTGTTTGATGTTGGAGGGTTTCGATATATTTCAAAATTTAAATATGGGAGTTTCTCTATATATGTCGGTATATTAGTTGGAGATATGTAGGTTGATAATGATGCATTAAGGGGGACTAATCCCACTTTTTGTGTGTTGATCTTAATTATCCACTAATTAATGTCTCTATTTCTCTAATTAATTTGTGACAACAAGCATGCCGACCATCAAAGTGAAGCTATCATTCATACCTCATTTTCACTTCTTGTCTTTGTTCCCTCTCCACTTCATAATAATTCCCTTCTACACGTGTCAACCTCCCGCCACCCCTTCCATTTTTCATCTCTCATTTATTCAATAGATACACTATATTTTGTCCCATTAATAAAAGTCAATAACTGAATTATGTGGTATAAAAAAAAATTAACATTATTTAAAAAATAATAAGTATGTCTTGAAATATTTTTTTTAAAGGATGTCTTTATTTATGTGGGGTAAATAAAAAAGAGAAATATAATAGATATAAGTATCACCAATTCTTAATTAATCTTATGTGTTATTATTAATATTTCCTAATAAGAGACCTTTTTCACACTTTTTCTTTGGGGAAAAAGAGGGGGCTCAATTATCACTCAAATTAGTGAAACCATCGGTCTTCAAGTCAATAGGAATAGTAGTTAATGCCTTAAACTCACAGTGGAGTCATTTCCCTTTTTCACTTTACTATTCATCTCTTTAGATTCTTATAATTAGCCGTATAACATAAAAACATCATTTACACCTTTAAAATCCTAAATCAGTAATTTCATATTAAAATGAATTGTCAATTTTTACACTTTTGTAATTAATCCTTATACTTTTGTGGGTGATAATAATAATTTGAGATTTTAAAATTTAAGTGGTATTTTTGTTGTCTTTTTTCTTTCTTTATACACACATATTGCAATTAAATATATTTATTATATGTATTAAATAAAGATAAAACATAAGGAAGTTACCAAAAAGAGGAACTTCATACTCATTTTAATCTAAAATCATTTTCTTTAAAATAAAGTTAGATCAGTTGCGAATCGAATTTTTAGAAATTACAAATCAAGCTTGTTTCGCATCAATAATATTTGATTATTTGGAAAATTATTTTAAGTATCTCCTCTAAAATAATTATTACCACACATACTCGCCTTTAAATATTATTTTTAAAAATCTATTCTTTTGAGTTGTGCACGAAAAAAACAATGATAGAGTCGATACATTAAGCACTCGAAACCTTTCGGCTTTGCCTCATCTTTAAGCAAACAAAAATATGGCTATTATTATGAAACACCAAACCTAAATAACTTTATAAAAAAGCGTTATTCAAATTAAAAACTGAGATTTCACTTGCCGTTAAGTAATTATAAAATAAGTTTTATTTTTTAATATACTCATCTTCAAAAGCACAGAAATTAATTAATCTTCATAGGATTTATTTGATCTCTTAATAATTTGTTTGATTTGGCTCCCCAGGAAGGTTTTGTAATGAATAGGCCAAAAAGAGAACAATGCTGGTCTTCACTTGATCATATATGGGTCTTTCTTAGCGGTGACTTTTTTTTAATCTAACTTTTTTAGAAGCCCAATAAGAAAAAAAATCAAGTTATAAATATAACTTGTGTTTGGATTGATGGTGGTAAAAGTAGTGAAACTCACATTAAAAAGTTGAAAACATTTTGGAAAAAGCTATCCTATAGAGTTTTTTCCTTAACTGACTTTTAGGATTTTTTTTTTAAAAAAACCCAATAAACTTAAAGTTCAATTCAAACGGTCTTCTTAAAGCTTTTTTCTAGCTTTTTTCTGATTTTAAACTATTTAAAACTCTTTTCAAATAGACCCAAAGACAAAGTATAGAAGGGACCGGGGGGGGCCATGGTCCCCACAAGATTTTTGGTGTTCTAAAATTTTTTTTTAAATTTAATATAATGTAAAAATGTATTTTATCTAATACATTTAGCCCCCACAAATACTTTTTTAGTTAATGAGTATACATTTGGCCAGATGTATTTGATAGCATTGATAATATTATCCAAAATAAGGCCTACAAGGATGACATAGTAATTATTTTTATTGTAATATGCTTTTATTATTAAAATATATGTACTTGAACTTATTGAGTGTTTACCTTTCATTGTAATTTATGTAGCTACATTTCTAACAACATTTAGCCTTACTTTTCTAAATGACAAGTTTGTAAAATAACTATCTCTCTTATTACATCATCAGTATTAACTTGATTTCATGAATATTTTTTTTATTTTCTTGTTCATATTCTTTTATTTTTTTAATGCATTTAAAACTTTTCTTAAAAAAAAAAAATCAGGGGCATTGCCCCCAAATCCCCTATTAACCCTTTATAAATTTTCTGAATCTACCATTGCATTTGCCTCTCCAAAAAAAATTTATTACAAGCTCCGCGGCTTAATAGACCCTATATGGCTAGTGAATACAACCTTAAGGGAATATTCCAACAAATAGTACAAAGAATATGTTATACGCTTTGCCCGTATACACAGTGGTTTTAGCATCGTTAGCTCTAATACACATTTACACAAACCATTTTTTTTTATAAATTTATATTTATAGTATCTATAGTTATTTTTCTATATTTATATTGAATATTCACTTTTATTTAATTATTTAAAATCTTTGAAAGTAATTACAAAATGGGTAGAGAGTTGCTGAAGAGATTTTTGGATACATTCATCATAGTTGAAGACGCAAAACTCCCATGATCAGTTTAGATAATTTTGTTAACTATTTCAATTTATTGTTGTTAATTACCACTATAACGCCCCAAGTTTTGAAATAGAATAGATTTAATCCAATATCTTAGCAAAACATAATATAATCTTCTATTGTAATTTATATTATTATTATTTAATTTTTTAATCACTTAGTCAACCTGCTCCATGTTTACATACCCAACGTAAAACATAATATAATTTATATTATTATTTATTGTATATTTATTTAATCATTTGATTTCACTCTTTCCTCGACACTCCGGCGAGGTATACCTATGCGATCACATGCCCAACGGTGGGTCTTCGAAGCTCAGATGTTAATTTTCCTTCCCTGCTCCTCCCAAAATGCACCTCTCAAAACTCATATATATATATTTTTTTCAATATATATACTTTACTCGATCTTATTTATATGAACCTTATAACTGAATTAGTTAAGATATAATAAGTATGTCTAGAAATAAATTTTTTTCAACTATTTATGGGGGCAAATAAAAAAAAAATAAAGTAAATATAAGTATTATCAACTATTTATTTTTTGTGTGTGTAAAAAATGAGGGGCCTAAATGAAATGGAGCTGGTTAGATGTTAAAACAATTTTTGTCTTATAAAAATGATTGATTCAATTTAAATTTCTGGCTCTTACCCTCTGCGCTAACATTCCCCATTTCATATGTATTATATAAACACACTATGATTTAGATTTAGAAATTTAATTTGAACTGAATTATATTCTCAGAGTTCATTTTGTATGGTGAATCAAATTTAATTTACTTCAACAATATATTATCAATTATTTATAACTATTTTATAAAATTATGAGTTTGAATCCGATCTAAAAGGGTACAGCTCCATGAGTTATGGTTAAAATAAATTCTAATAATTTAGATTAACTAGATATGTCATTTTACCCATACTTTCAAGTTTCAACCATCTTACTGGAACATAGATAAGTGACTAAGTCATTAAATTTGTACCCAAAAAAAAAAAAATCAAATTTAACCCTAATTAAAAGTATGAATTAATCATAATATAAGAAGAAAAAATAAAATTAAATAAAAACTCTAAGTAGGGATAATCTAGAAAAAATGTTATTAACATATAACATACTTGACGATAATAGTAAAGACTGTATCATTCATTCTTTTAAAAAGTGTCTTATAACAGTATTAATTAACTTATATAGTATATGTGTTAGTTAATTAATTAGCCTTATTTGTTCTTATTAATATTTCCTAATAGGAGACCCTTTTCACACTCTTTCTTTGGGAAAGGAGAGAGCTCCATTATCACTCAAAGCAGCGAAATTATCAGTTTTCAAGTCAATAAAAATGGGAGTCAATGCCTCAAACTCATCGGTGACTCGTTTCTCTTCTTCACTCTACTGTTTATCTCTTTATATTCCTATAATTAGCCCCACACCTCCCTTTTCATCATTCTTTATAAAAAAAAAAAAAAATATATATATATTACAAAAACTTTAAAATGATTTTATATTAAAATAAGTTGTCAATTTCCATATTCTTGTAGCTAATATCTAGATTTTTGTGGGCAACAAAACTAATTTAAAATTTTGAAGTTTATATATATATATATTGTCTTTTCCCCTTTTTCTCCCTCCCTCTCTCTCTTTCTCTACACACACATACATATATAGAGGCGGACACAGGGGGCTAAGGGTGGTCCCATCCCCTAAAATTTTAAATATATGTATAAAGAATATAATAAAATATATATATATAGAAAGAATATAACTCCCCTACTACTAATTTCTTCTGAGTTTGCCAGTCTAGTCCCTTCGTTTGCTTTCATATGTATTAAAAAATAATAGGGTTAGGATGCAAAAATACACATAAGTTTTTTTCCAAGAGCAAAAATACACATAAGCTTTTTTTTTTTAGCAAAAATACACACATGGTTACTATTTTGGAGTAAAAGTCACATCTCACCGTTAATTCACTGTTCACTGTTGTTATGTTACTGTTCACTTCATCTCTTTCTCTCTCATCACGGTGAACAATGACTTAACGGTGGAATGTGATTTTTGCTCTTGCTCTAAAATGATAACCACGTATGTATTTTTGCTATAAAAAAAAAACTTATGTGTATTTTTGCTTATGGGGAAGAAACTTATTTGTACTTTTATACCTTAACCCTAAATAATATAATGATAATAAAGATATGGGGCCCACAACCTTTAATATATCACTAACCCTAATTGTTTTCACTTTTCCAAAATCTCCTTTGTTTTCTTCCAAGCGACTTGTCCGCCATTTTTTTGGGTTTGGCTTATGTCCGCTGCTACTATCATCCGCTGCCTTTTTCGCTGCTCTTAAAACGACAGTGTTTAATCTAAATAAATGAGATGAGACGTAAGTCACTCAAGACAAGTGAACGGAAGGAAAAAAAAAGGGAGCATTGGCACAGGCATAACAAATATAATAGTGGGATTCATTGACTTTGGATCAATTTTTTGTTAAAAAAATATAAAACTGTATTTATTAGATATATAATAAATATTTTTTTTTGTACCAATCAGTATCCTAAAATATTTTTTCAAGATCTTAAAATAATTTTTTAAGATAATGTAGTATTTTTGCAATACCAATCAGTACTTTATGATTTTAAAAAATAAATTTAGGATATTAAAAAAATATTTTAGGGTACTAATTGGTATTGAAAAAATACTTCATGATCTTGAAAATAATTTTAGGATCTTGAAAGAATATTTTAAGGTGCTCACTGGTATTAAAAAAAATACTTCATGATCTTGAAAAATAATTTTAGGATTTTGAAAAAATATTTTAAGGTGCTAAATTATACTAACAAAAAATATTTCATGATTTTAAGATCTTGAAAAATGTTTTAGGGTACTGGCTTGTATTACAAAAATACTACATTATCTTAAAAAATTATTTTAAGATCTTGAAAAAATATTTTAGGATACTGACTGGTATCAAAAAATATTTATTATATATCTAATAAATACAGTTTTATATTTTTTTAGCAAAAAATTGATCCAAAGTCAATGAATCCCACTTTTATATTTGTTATGCCTATGGCAATGCTCCCTTTTCATTTTTTTTCCCCTTCCGTTCACTTGTCTTGAGTGACTTACGTCTCATCTCATTTATTTAGATTAAACACTGTCGTTTTAAGAGTAGCGGATAGGCAGCGGATGATAGTGGCAGCGGACATAAGACAAACCCCATTTTTTCAATAGCTTTTGATAAGTTTTGAGAGTAAACAAAGTACTCAAAATCACTTCTATTCATTAAATTTCCATCATAAAATTTATTATATATGACTTTATCTTTCTAATGATACTACTTTTATACTAATTATAGAGTATTTTAAGGTTAAGATTTTGGGCAAGTTTTGAGTTTTGTTAAAATATGGCTATAGAAATATAGATGATGACTAATAGTTAATTTTAATTGGTTTACTTTTATTATTAATAATATTTTTAAAATCATATTGTTTATGAAATAATTTATGCTATTTGTAGGTGATTATTATGGGAAAGAGTGCTACCATTAATATTTATTTTAAGAGAAAGAATAATGAGTCTTTGCCCTTGTCTACTCCTAATATTGAATTGTCAAATATTAAAACTCCTTCTTGAAAATATCCTAGAATTGAAAATAAAAGAGTAGTTAAATAAGTTAATCTTGCTTCATTAGAAAAAGATTCTAGATTGCACCGTCTAATATGAAAATATTCTATAAATCAACATGTTGAAATTCATCGTGCTTATTTTAAACTTGGTCAATTTCAACACAAGCTTCAAAGTTATCCTTTTTCAGGGCCAAAGAAGAATCAATGTCATTTTTGTTCTTTTTAGTTTGATTTGTGTCCATCTTGATTAGAGTATTCTCCAAGTAAAGATTTAATTATAAATAAGTTTAACAATATGAAAACATATAGAGTAAAAGTCAAGTGAAGTAATTTCAATTTTTGTAATAGATTTCTCTCGATCTTTTGTATATTAGGCCTATATTATAGTTCAAGTACTTTTATTTATGATGTAACATTTTTTTTTCACCCACCATCAATAAATTTCCTGGGTCCCCCACACACACATATATTATATGCATTAAATAAAGATAAAACATAAGGAAGTTAAAAAAGAGAGGGGGTGTGGGGGGGGACGAACTTCATACACATTTGAATCTAAAATCATACTCGCCTTTAAATATATTTTTTTTAATCCATTCTTTTGAGTTGTGCACGAAAAAAACAATGATAGAGTCCATACATTAAGCACTCGCAACCTTTCGGCTTTGCCTCATCTTTAAGCAAACAAAAATATGGCTATTATTATGAAACACCAAACCTAAATAACTTTATAAAAAAAACGTTATTCAAATGAAATTAATTGGAGAACAAGCTTTGGAGGCTAACCACCAACTAGCTAAAAGCTGAGATTTCACTTGCCGTTAAGTAATTGTAAAATAGATTTAATTTTTTAATCTACCCATCTACAAAAGTACAGAAATTAATTAATCTTCATAGGATAGGTTTGATCTCTTAATAATTCGTTTGGTTTGGCTCCCCAAGAAGGGTTTGTAATGAATAGGCCGAACAGATAATAGTGCTGGTCTTCATTTGATCGTTTATATTGTTTGTGAATATAACCCTGAAGTAATATTCCAACGAAAATTACAGAGAATATGTTATACACTTTACATGTATACATAGTGGTCTACAACTAGTGTCATTAGCTCTAATACATATTTACATAAAACCATTTTTCTCTATCATTCCCTCTCAAATGATAGGGTGTCATTGACAACCTGAGTTTGTGTGAAAATTTTGGGTAAGTCAAAGCTTGCTTTAGTGAAATAGTTAGCTACTTGATATGAAGAAAGAACACAACGAACATCAATGAACTAAGATAGAACCATATCTTTGACAAAAGGTATATCTATCTCAATATGCTTACTTCAAGCTGTTGAACAGGATTAGCTGCAAAAGCTTTTGCACTGATATTGATACACGAGATGATTGAGGGTTGTTTGAGATTGAGACCAAGTTCAAATACTAAAGATGATAGGCATTTGATTTTTGTTGCTTCATCTGCTAGTGATCGATACTTAGATTTAGTGTTAGATCAAGAAACAACCTTCTATTTCCTTGAAGCCCAAAAAATAAGAATGTTGCTAAGATAAACGCAAATCCAACCATTGATTGCCTATCATCAGTGTCTTATGCCCAGTCAGCATCTATGAAAGTGGTCAAACAGAGGGTATGAAAGGGTTTAACACAGAGGCCATAATTATTTATTCCCTTGAGACATCGTAAAATCCTCTTTACACCTTGAAAGTGAATCTTAGTTGGACTGGATAGGAACTAACTAAGCTTGTTCATAGAGTAGGAAATGTCTTGTCGTGTTGTAGTAAGTTACTGAAGAGACTCAATGGCTGGACGATACAGGGTAGGATATGTCATCGGTTCACCTTCAATAGTAGAGAAGTGGCAATCAGCAACCATTAGAGTTGTTACCGGTGCACAATCAAGCATATTGAATTTCCTTAACAGCTCTAAAGCATATTTTCCCTTATATAGGTAAAAGCTGGTTAAATCTCAATATATTTCTAGCCTAAGAAACTAATAGACAAGACCAAGATCCTTTAGAGAAAACAAGACATTTAATTTCTTTATAAATCTTCTCATATGAACTGAACTATTCCCAGTTACTAGAATGTCATCAATGTAAATGAGAATAAATATTGTCAGGTTTTCAGTTCTCATATAAAATAATGATACATCACTCCTTGCATTTTGAAAACCCCATCGAATTGGGGTCAACCGAAGTCACTTCCAATTTCTAAAATCTTCTTAATGAATACCTTGCATGGGGTACATCCCTTGCCTTGGCCTCCTTTCCATCAATGTTTGTCCTTTTACCTTGTCCTTCACAAGACACTTATTGTTAGTAAACTAAATTTCAACTAAGTTGCCCTTAACAAATCTATTAACACTAAATAAGATCTTAGTTGCAAGGGAGCTAATAGAAATTCGAAGTAACATGTATCTAAGCTTTTTCTCCAGTACAAGTAGAAAGATAATACTTACCTAGTAGAGTAACTTAATTAAATTGTTTAGTGCATGATGCAATATGATAATTAGCTGGACTATCCATGTACCACGAGAGATCATTCACTGAGTGAGTTGGCATAATAGACTTAAGCATTATAGTTTCCATAATCAAACAATGGTTTAAAATTTTTGTCATATCGATAATAACAATGAGCAACATCATGGCCAGCCCTGTCACATAAATAACAAAAATGTTGGAAATTATGCTATAGGAGCTAATCATTAAATAACTTCCTAATTTGATTTATAAAGATAAATCAATGATTTAATAGATATCATATCTTGAATTTGATTTATGTAGATAAATCAAATTAGATGGCTTCTAATTTGCATTAAATAAATTAATTGGATTGAATCAATTAGACAGATTTAATTTCCAATTTAATTTCAAAATTAATAAGATTGATTTTGAATATTTAATGCAGCCCATTAGAGTTATAAATACCCTTAGGTTGTAAGTAATTTGATTATACACACAAGAGAATTGTAGAGCCACAAAAGAACCCTAGAAAAGAGACGTGAGACAAAAGCTTGAAAGCGCTAGCACGCTACCGTTCGTGTTGGAGTGTTGTTCAGTGTGGATACCGGTAGAGGGAGTGGATTCGTAGAGTCGGCTCCTAAAGATTGATTGATCAAGAAGGTGTTAGCTCACGAGTTTGCAAAGCACGCACACGAGTTCGCATAGGTACGGTTTCTATTTACTTACCCAATTTAAACGCTGTTGATAGATCCTCTACTTGGGATTCGTAATTTATTGGATAAATTTAATTTCACTACGTGTACGAATCCCAACAAAAAAGGCATACCTCCAGAAGTTTGACCACCGTAGTAATTGCTATTGCCACTATATCTTCCTCTACGACCTTGATTGTGTCTTCCCTTGGAGTTTTTGCCACCATGCCAGTTTCCTTGGTAAGAATCCTTGTCATGCAGCATTCACCATAGGTTGAATTGACAAGGATGAGAACTGATTAAGTTGCTCAAGACAACTCTTAAAAGGTAGCAAAGACATATTTGAGCTTTGATCCAAGTGAGATATGGCTGATCAATGAGCTTCATGACGATTGCATTATGGTCCACATCAAGGTCGTTCAGTGTGTGCAAGATTAGATCATTGGTAGAAATTGGCGCTCTTGGTATCTTAAGCTGATAAAAAAGGTGGTTCATTCTTGCTAGGTAGTCTTCCATCTTCATGTTGTTCTTTCGAGCGTGATGAAGCTCTGACTTAAACACCATCAAATGTGCTTTGTTGGAGGCATTGGTAAGTTCTCAAGCTCTCACCCAAAGTTCACGAGTGGTCTTACAATGTAAGAGCTAAACACTGCCGTCCTAACACATGGTATTCTGAAGCCAACTGGCTAACATTTGGTTGAAGGTGAACCATTCTTTGTATTCAAGATTCGAGACCAACTCAGTTCATGCTCCTCTAGGAACATATTGAGCTTCAATGACCTTAGTACCGTCATTGTGTGATTGAAGGCGATTTCCTTCAGTTAAGGGGAGAACAACCAACTCCTACACTAGAAAATTGCCATAGTTGAGTTTGATTG
Organism: Acacia confusa; assembly: GCA_037074495.1. Taxonomy (NCBI): domain Eukaryota; kingdom Viridiplantae; phylum Streptophyta; class Magnoliopsida; order Fabales; family Fabaceae; genus Acacia; species Acacia confusa. Next base: position 5,915,329 of record CM073513.1, on the reverse strand, counting down.
TTGTTGTTTGATTGGAGGAATTAAAAAGGCCATAGGTCTTAGGGGTCACAGATAAAGATAGGGCAGATGAGATAAACGGGCTAGACAAGGCAGATGATTAAGAAGACATGTCAGCGTGCTCTGATACCAAGAAAAGTTTTGTAATGAATAGGCCAAAAAGATAACAGTGCTTACCTCAACTTTATCATTTATATTGCTTGTGAATAAAACCCTAAAGGAATATTCTAATGAATATTACAGAGAATATGCTATACATTTTATGTATACACAGTGATCTACCATTAGTATCATTAACTCTAATACATATTTACTCAAACCATTATTCCCTAACATCCCCAAAGACATTTACTATCAATTAATATCATTTTGTTAATCAGCTACAAATGAAATGATTATTAGTTGATAATTTAATTATGTATATTTATAACCTATATGTAGTAAAATATCTCGAATATAAGAAGATAGTTTTATGAGAAATCAAACCAAAAACCAAATTAAATCAACACTTGATACATAAGGGCTTTACATATGAAAGCCATGGATCTCGGTTTTCCAATTAGACCAACAGTTGAATCAATAACATAACAATTAAATTAAAAATGAATTATATGTATATAATATATTCAAAAAAATTCATAATAAATCTAAGTATAAACATAATAACATCATACTCCCTCTGATCCTTATCAATAAGCACCAACTACCAAAATGTTTTGATCCTTATTATAAGGCACCAACTACCTTTAATCAACTCATTTATTACAATTTTCCAATTATACCCTTATTTTTAACTAATTCTTTTAATTCACATCATTAAAATAAGGGTAAAGTTGGAAACATTTATTATTTCTGAACCAATTTAATGACTTAACTTCCATTTTTTGGTTTGTGAGAAATGGTGGTTAATGCCTTATAATAAGGACCGGAGGGAGCAATACCACTCTAGTCATATTTATAAGTTCATTTTGATCAAAAAATTTAGTTCTATTTATAAGTTTAGTTTTATATAATAAGTGAAATTGTGAGAATTTTACTCATACTAATTGTACTCATAAAGATAGAGAGAAAAGAAAGAGTTGAAAAATACCTAATCATAAATGAGGGCAAAGTTAGAAATTTACCCCTATAATTATTGAATTAACTACCTCTGCTTGGTATGTAAGATTTAGTCAAAGTAGACTTATAAATAGGACCAGAGTGGTATATGAAATTTTCAATGAAATAACATCATTTAACAAAAAAATGTTCGAAAATATACTGAGTTTTTTTGAGATGGTCTATTAGGACCAAAACCAAACCGTTTTTCTAAATATCATTCCAATTTCTAGTCAAATCTCAAGTTTTTTTTTATAGAAGAAAGTTTTGGAAGGGTTCGACACCAGTCTCCTACCAAGGTCAGGGCACGGCCCCAGGCTCTATGAGCACTTACTGGGGACTTACAAAATCGCCTACCAAAGGAGTCCCAGTGACGGCAGAGGGAATCAAATCCACGACCCAAAGGCCTAGTCCTGGATCCCTTACCATCTATACCAACTCTCATTGGCAGTCAAATCTCAAGTTGTTGTGACTCAAGTAATTAGTATGGCTCAACTTCGGTCCAACTTGATTTAACCATGAAAATGGTTTTCTGATTTATATTGAGCCAATAGCAAGTCCGGCTGATGGCCTAAACTGTTCATTCCGATCCTTTAATAATTAGATCAGACCTTAAATGATCATATTAATTAGTATAATTATTATTGTCTACCACTTTTTCATTGGACGCAACACGTACCTTCAGATCGCCAAAAAGTCTCAAGAGTTGGTTCCAAATTGCAATCAATAAAATCGTCACCACCAAAATATAAAAGTTTTAAAAAAAGAAGATTAAGAGTGAGATATAGTTTTACTTTTTACGATTTGGAAAAATAGATGATTGAATGATCCATTAATTAAGGTAATGATGCTTATAATTTAAGTGTTTGATCATACGCACATTCCCTTTCCACACGTCATTAGAAGGTTATAACACTTAAGACATCTCAATGATGTGATTTAAATTTGGATTCCAAGTTCCAACTCTCTGGAATTGGACCCACGTTATTTAATTATTTGTTATTCTCATTTTTTTATATTTTTTTTCATTTTATTGTTATTTATTTTCAGTACGAGAATCATCAATCGGGTTTACTTTTTTAGTGTTCGAGTCATCTTTTTAATAATTATTCTTAATCTTCTCTGATTCTCGTATAGCCATCTTAACCAATAGGTAGCTCAATTCTAGGAGGCTCTTGCATTCTTCAATATTGCATTTCATCTTTATTCTTTAATAATTTCTAGTTTCCATATTTTACGGATCTGAATTCTCTGATATTCTTTTTGGCCAATTTATTTTGAAACTGTAATGAATAAAATTACTAGTACAAAAGTTAATTGCATAAATATAAGAATTTAGAGGGATTAATTGTAAAGTTTCAAAACTTAAGGAGTTATCTTCAAATAATAGTTGTTTTATATTCAGATAATTTTTTTTTTGGTCACAAGTTGATAGAATTTATAGACTTTATTACAATGCAAATAATTTTATGGAATTTCACTTTCGAGTCATTCTCGCTTCAATTATGCGAAACAAAAGATCATCTTATATCATTTCCACTTGTGCAAGAAATATGGCCAGCTAGTCTTAATTTTTTAAATTATTTTTAATTACTTTTAGGTGGCTCTTGGCCACGCTCAAGTATCTATGAACCAATAGCCCACCTTAATCATATACAAAAAGGCCAGAATATTTAGGAATCAGAAGACCATCAAAATAAATTAATATTTGTTTGCTTTTTTTCATTGCTTGTATATATTTTCTCCTATGGAAAGTAATCTTATCCGAGTAAGATACCAGAACTAAATGTGGATACTTTTCTATACAAAGATTTAAATATTAACTTGTCATATTGTGAGGAACTAAACACATACCCTAAACTACCTTGTTGGTACTTTTTTTTTTTTGTGTAAAATGCCATTATGGTATTTTATTATACCTTTTAATATTTCAATAGGTAAAAGTATACATTTGATCATCAAATTTTATACAAAGTTTTAATCAATTCCCTTATTTTTTTTTTTAAAAAAAGGTATGTTTTAAGTCCTTTGCCCTAACATAGTTTGTCTCACATGATAAATTTTTGTAATGATAATTGTTATTTTAAAATTTAATTTTAATATGTCAGCATTTAAAAAGATTTTTTTCAACATTTAAAATTTCAATATCAATTTTTTTTTTCAACGGCATTAGGGTTAAAGAACTAAAAAATGCACTCTATAAAATTAAGAGATCAAAATGAAATCTTGCAAAAAGTTAAAAGGCTAAAGGCATATTTTTACCTTACGGATGTAAGCTTATACACGATTATAACTAGAAAAAATATATAATTGTGCGCAAATTTGTCTTCTTTTACCTTCTTTCTATTTTTTACAACCTTTTATATATTTATCTACAGAATATAAAAAATTCAAATGCATGTCCAACATAAACCCAAACTAGCGATTTGAGCATTTTTTTTAAAAAAAAAAATGAATAATGTGTGTTTGTTGACTTCCCCACTTGAATATAGTTTTTGATTTTGGACTATTAAAGGCCCTTCTTGCTCACTCAAAAGACAAAAATGTGAAAGATTATTTAAGTTCATTTTATATTTGTTTTTTCAGTCGGTAAAAGGAAATAATTTAGGTCTTAATACGTAGTATATAATCATCAGCTCAATAGCATTCATATATCAATACAAATCGATTTTTGCATATACATACATTTATTTTTAGGAAAAATATGTTGGAATATTTCAAAATGAAGAAATGTGTTTGTTAAAAAAATCATATCCTTATAAATTAAGAAATTTATGTAAAAGATTGTGTAGGGAGTTATAACACTAAAGATTACCAATATTATGTCTATTTGATTCCTAAAGACATATATGAAAAGTTATGACTAAAGGTTCTTGGTGAAATGTTCTGTTGATTTCTAAGAAAATCATACATACTAAAAAGATGTAAATCTTCATGGAATAATTATTTTAAATAATGATTAATTATTTAAGGTATGTTGGTTTATAAGGGTTTATGAATCTAACATATAGTAATGACTTATAATTGAGGAGGTGTTGCTTCAAAAGCACAACTTGAATACATCACTTCATAGTCTATAAATACCCTAATCATTACTTCATTTGTGACAGACATACAAATCATATCAGAAATCATACAATAACAAGAGATTAAACTCGCCCCTTTCCTTGAATGCACACAAAGATAAATTCAAATTATCACTTTATAAAATTCATTGTTGTTTTGGTTTGAGTGTTGAAAGTGCAATTTATTCAAAAATTTTCATTGTATTGTCCGGTAGAAAATTCTCCAATCAATCCAACTTACCCTCTATAAAATAGGTATAGGTGGACTGGTGGGGCAAAGTAAACCTGAAGGAAGGTATTATCTACACTTTAGAGATATTGTGTATTACTTTCTTCTTCTTATACTTATCATACATCCAGCCCCTCCCTCATTAATTTAATAATAGCCGACACACGCACACATATATGGGTCCAAGAAAAAGATATTATTTTATTTTTTGGAGAGTAAAAAATATGAAAATAATATTTTAAGAAGAACCATTAATAAAGCAGAGAAAAGTCCAAGAAGATACAGTTAGTGACCTCTAAGACAAGTTTAGGGTAAACATATTGAGTTGCCTCCTTTGCCTTTTGTTAAAAAGGTTCATCAAAAGTTTGCACTTCTGATTCAGAATGCAAAACCAATTCAAAAAGTTTGCACATCAAAAGTTGATCACACAATGCTAGAAAGCATGACCCAAAGATTGTCGATGTTTAAGCTGATCATATAATCTCAAATATTTGAATTTTTTATTTTTGCTTTTTATTGACTTACAATAGCTAAAAAGTTTAAATGTTGAAGTGTGTGTGTGTGTGTATTGGCAAGTGAGATGGCATGTTAATTAAATTTACATAATGGTGAACTAGGTTTTAATTTTCAACTTATTTATTTAAAATAATTTAAAGTAAACGTTTAGTTCTCTAAATTCACATTATATTTTAGTTCAGTCTTCTATTAACTGTGTTTTTAGTTTCTTAATATTAATATTATTGTTAATCTCATAAATACTGACTTAACGAGTTAAAATGGTGACTATGGAGTTAAATGATATCAAAGCATGCATGCTGAAAATTTAATGCTTTAATATAACATTTCATATTTCGAAGAAAAATAAGTTGCTGACATTGAAAATTTGCAATTTAGTTATAGAGCCGCGATCTAAATTTGGTAAGTCAACATCTCTCATTAATGAGACTAAAGGTATTAATATTAAAAAAAAATAAAAAATCATCTAAATTCTGGTGAAAAATATTTCCTAAAATACTTAAATTTGTGAAAATCTCATTCTCGCCATAAATGAGTCTAGCTAATTCTTCTTCTCTATCTCTCACATCATTTTCTTCTCTGATTTATCTCTTTCGCGTAGCTTTAAATCTTAGTAGCTAGAGGGAACAATTTCTACTTTTCATTTTTTAAAAAATAAAAATAAAAAATGTCTGATTTAAAGCGATTTAAAAGATAGAGTGAGAGAAATGAGCGAAGGAAGTGATATGACATAAAGAGAAGAAGAATAAGCTAAACTCATTCACGGGCTCACAGCAAGAACAAGTTATTCACAGATTTAAAATTGGTTCAGGAAGAAAAAAACAAAACAAATTTATGATGTCTGATAATTTCTTCAGGCATGCATGAAATAATTAAGCTCAAATAATACAATATTTTATTTTTTAAAGGTACAAATTATTTAAGGTGGGCAATGACTACTAACAATAAATTAAAATGGAGAATCCTAAGTGTGGGATATGGTTAAGCTTTGCATTATCCGTTTGAGTCCAAACTTAAAAAAAAGAAAAAAAGAAAAAGAAATACACACACACGTTAAATCTTTAATATTCTTTTAGCTTTATCCCACAAAGTCATTAAATTAATTCACAAATGAATATTCAGTGAACCCAATTAAAATGACCACGCCCGATTCAATTAATCTTTGGTCAGCTTGAGTTTGGTACTATAATATCCCTATTTTGATGCAAAATCCACTATATAATGTACAATAGTTAGTTTTTTTTTTTTTTAAATATAATCATCAATAGGGTTTAACTTAGCTGTAATTTGATCTAATTAAAGTGGACATCTAAAAATTAAACTTCCCAAATATTTTTTTAACAGTTTTCTTTTGAACCTTTTATTATTTAATTGGCATTGAACACATTGAAAAATCAAGTATCAACATGAGCAAGCACTAAATGTTTTTTTTTTTTTAAGTAGAGTTGACATTAATTAAAGGGAAAATCTATATAGGGGCCCAAATAATTTCAAAAAAGGCACCAAAATTCTGAAAATACCAAAAAAGGTCCTGAGGCATTTTCTAGTATAAATTCATTAAAACGTTAATAACTACATCAGCCTCATTAACAACTATATCAACACCGATTAACAATTATATCAGCCCCATTAACAACTAAAGTTTTAATGAATTTTACCAGAAAGTATTTTCAGAATTTTAAAGCCTTTTTTAAAAATTTTTCTGTTACTTGGGCCCCTATATAAATTTTCCCTTAATTAAACTCTTCATACACACACACGCATATGCACGAATTGTCAATTAAGTGGCCACTATATGGGTGTCATTGATGTGATAATTTATTAATATGAGAAAAATAAATAAAAAATGAGGGATCATGTACATAATGGTAAGGTGTGTCTACCTACATGTTTATTTTTATATCTGGATTTAAGTGGAACCCTAGGATTAGGATAAAACTAGTATTAATTAATTAACTGGGGTAAAACTTAAAAGCCGTTTAAAATGATAATTAGCAAAACCATTTGATAACTAGTTAATTGCTTCCAGCAAGCCCACCCATGAGCATAATTACGTATGAATAATAATTTTATATGAAAAATATTTATGTGTGTGTGTGTGAACAAGGAAAAAAAGGGCTTTAATAAACCAACTTAGCGTTGAATTAAAAGTTTAATGGTCAACAAATCTAATAACCCCTTATTTGCTAGTATATCCGTAAGTTCATTCAGATTTCTAGACATATTACCTCTGATCCTAAATACAGAATAAAGTTTGTATTGTAATTTTACACTATAAAATTTGTCATATATTTAATACCAGAGTTCACTAACCACTCATTCTCGCTGAATCTGCAAGAATAATAAGCTACATCCATTGTTGCTGTTTGCTACTCTACATCATATCAATAATGTTTACTGCACCTGATTTAAGAATAATTTTCTTGAATCCTGTCAAATAAGGCTTCTTGGGCCCAAAACTTGAGTGCATGTCAAATAAGTGTGACTACTGGGCCCAAGGCCTAAATTGCTAGCTAACTTAATGGTTTTTGTGACTATTCTTGAAAATTCTTAGGCTAATAAAATTTATGAGTTAAGTCCAAAAGCCAAACAGTATCATGACAGGCCTCAATGTTCAAAAATATTGATTGAGTGAGAATATCTGAATATGCACCCAATAGTTAGATTAAATTAGAAACAAAACAAAAGTGTGACTTTATGTGAGAATTTTAATCTTTAATAACTTAGAGCTGGACAATCAGGACGGCCCGTTTAGACTCGAGCTCGTCAAGGGCTAGGTTTATGATTTAGAGCCTCTAGAACAAGTCAAACCTAAAAAGGCTAGCTCAACAGGGCTATAAGTTTAAATGAGCCGGCTTGTTTAAGCTCGTAATTTTATTTTATTTTTTTGCATTTATTAAATGACTACAAGTTGAGTTTTGCTTAAAAATGGTCTTTTAAAATTGAAGATGTTTTTCAATTCATAGTGTCGCTATTTAAATATTTTAAAGGAAAAAATTGATTATATTATTATTAGAAAGCTAAAAAAAGCTTATTGATGACATTATAGTTAGTTAAAAGTCCTCCAATTGATTTTTTTTTAAAAAAATAATACTCAATTTTTAAGAATCTTTCATTTGGTTCTTCTTATTTTCCCAAAGAAATTTTTCCTTACAAAATATTGAAAGAATAATTTTTTATTAAAGTAAGGTAAGTAAAGAGAACATTTTTTTTAGTTGTATTTGAAGAGGTTTGGATATTATGCCTTGAACGGTGCATTAATCTTTTGAATCCGGTACCAATGGGTATCGTCCCTCCTAAAACAACGTTCTCTTTCAAACCTTTCAACCAATCGATACAACCCCGGAGAGCGGCCTTTGCTAAAACTCGAACAGTTTCTTGAAAACTCGCTTCAGATATAAAACTTTAAGTATTCAGAGATGTTTTCGTTATTCGCAATAATTAAAAGACAAAAACTAAAAAATGAGAAAGTAAAGTCTCTATCTCATGAAAAATTCTGTTTTAAGGTAAATGGACACTTATTCTATTTATATATATAAAAAAGATAAAACATTTAATACTTTAAAAATATTTGTCTTAAATTAAAAATTTGAGTGTTTTAATTTAATATCTTTAAGAAAATTAAGAAAAAATGTGTTCAATGAGCTTGAAGCCTGCGGGCGAACCCAAGCCCACAAGTAAACAAGCTGGTCTTCAAAATAAGGACATTTTATGGGAGTCAGACCTAAATGGGTTAGCCTATTTAGGCCCTGGCCTGTGATGGGACAACTTGTTTTCCCACATCCGCTTGATATAAGAGATAGATGTGGATTAAGTTTGGTTTTAAATATAACTTTACTCTACTTTATCACTTAAATTTATAAATTTTTCCCTAAATATTTCTATCGCTTGCATACATTACCGGATTTACATTTAAGGGTAGTCGTGATAAAAGATAGTATTTAATAAAAACCAACTTATATTTAATACAAATAACTAATATGACTATTTTTCTTAATATTCCTAAATCAATCAACCACCTATTATATTAAGGATTATGGGTAGAACAATCATACTAAAATATTGATTAAAGCTAGGTACAGGCAAACAAATGTGAAAATCCTACAAAAATACAGTTTGAAATTCAAAATTACAAATAAGTTATTTTATAACAAAATGAGTTATTAATTCCATTACTGTTTTTGTTAACAAGATTTTAAAATTTAAATGGTGTTTTTTTTTTGTCATTTTCTCCAAAAACACAATATCAAGCAATGTTTTTTAGAAAACTATGGTTAGGCTATGTAAGAAAAAAGATATAAAGACTTGAAAGATACAAAGCTCGGGAGTAGAGAAGTATGGAGACCTATCCGAACGAGAGAGGGATTGAACCTCTGGATACCAAAGTTCATTTCGCAGCACAAACTTCCAACACCATTTACTGACTCATCTACCCTCTACACTATAGATAGTTGGTTCCCTCGCCCTATAGAATGAATAAGCGAAGCTAACGGCAATGTGCAAAGCGGCTCGAGCATCAGTTTGAGGGCTTGAGATGCTCAATCTGTTGCTACCCTTCTCTACTATTCCAAAGTTCTATACCTGCTCGTCATTCCCATTTAGGTCTGATTCGGATCCCTCCGTTGTTTCCTTTTCCTCCTGGACCGAACAAGTTAAGGAACAAGAGTCAAAGACGACATCCTTGCTTAAAGATAAGATGTTCATTTGTACATTTATCATATAGAAACCTAATTTTACAACTATCGCGGTATCCTTCCTCCAGGGTGAAACTTCTATTTGACTCTAAGGACCTAGAACTCGTGCCGGAGATACCCTGATTAGGATCATATGATGACTGATCCTAGAACACGGTAGTATACTTACCATATTCCGATTCCATTTTCCAACTTCGTTGAATAACCTCCACGTTAACCCAAAACAAGTTAATAGGGGGTCTGCAGGCCTTTCTCAAAGACGTTGTCTGTCTTTAGAGTCTTGTACCAGTAGTTCTCCATAGTCTAATGGTTGGTGGGGTTGGAAGATTTAGACTTTTCTTTTGCAGACTCTTGCTTAATAGGAGATTCTATTAACTAGAAACTGAAAGACAAATCCTAAAAAAAAAAAGAAATAAACAAAGTTTCATCGTTAAATGATAAATGGGAAACACGGACTGGCTTAGGATCAACTGAAGTGACTCAAAGGTACATTGATGTTCTTTCAACTTGTCTAGTCTTTGTATAAGTACTGCGGTTAAGTCAGTCAACAAGATGAGAGTCGGAAAATTGAAATAAGAACACCTTTCCCATTTCATCAGCCAACAAGAATCCCCCTGTACAGATTCTAAATAAGGAAATCCCTACCTTAACACTGTTTAGTGTGTGTTTGAACTCTCTTGAAAAATGACTGTTTCGTAAAAACTCCACATTTTCATTGTTTTCAATGGGTTTTAAACTACACCCGCAATTATTTACTATCACCCTTTGTAGATGGTAGTTCACAAAATCAGTCACTTGAATATTTTGATAGGATTCTATTTTGTTGAATATTTGTTTATTGTTTTGTACTATGTATATGTTTATTTGAGAATTTTCATTAAAAGAATATATCCGGCATAAATTTAAAAAGAAGCATGCCAAAATTAACAGCTCAAATAATTAAATAGCTAGAGCAAGGCAATTAGGGGATTTGGTTTCTCCCATTGGGCTCCTTCTCATTTTCTTCTTATCATCTCATATCCATCTTTAGATTAAAACTATATATGGTTTATATTCAATCTTTCATAAAATTATTTCTATAAACATAAATAAGTAAATTTGAACTCTTAAAATTTGATTTATAACCCTCATAATTGCAGTCCATGAAAAAAATTAATTTTAAAATATTGTAATAATAATTTTATAAAATATTAAATTTAAACCATTTATCTCATGATCTAAGAATCAATATAAGATGTTGAGAAGATAATAAGAAAGAGGATGATGAAAATATCATCTTCAAACAATTAGTTGTGTTGCTTTCCATAACTTTTTTCCTCCTCATCAAAAAGCATCTTTTACATGCATAATATCATGTGGAATATATGGAGCATTGATTAAAATTAATTACTAATCTGCTTAGTAGTGGTTAAATATCCCATATTTATTTAATTTAATCTATCTGGAACACTAAAAGCCACACAAATGTACAAAATCGAACGTTGCACTTTTAAACAAGAGATTTTATTCTCTCACCAAATTGTGTGTCACCTTTTATAAAGTATCTTTTTAATCTTTTAAGTTGAATATAATTAGTATAATGATGATTTTTTGTGATAATCATTAATTGATATTTTTAAAAATTGAACTTAATCTAGCAACATTTGAGAATATTTTGCAATGTTGAAAATTTCAATATCAACATATTTTGCTAGAACTTCGAAGTGTCATGGTTAGATAACTGAGGAGATATATTATTAAATTAAGAGATTTAAATGAAATGTTGCTTGAAGTTAATGATATATATATATAGGGCTTTGGTTTTCTCATGTTACATGAGAAAAAAAGTTTCTTACACACATATGAAATGGTGGGACCTCAATATACATATATGAGTTAATATATGTATATGTGAGTCCCACTATTTTATGTGTGTGTAACATGAGAAAATGGTTTTCTTACGACATGAGAAAATGTTTTCCCATATATATATAACGACATGAGAAAATGTTTTCCCATATATATATATATATATATATATATATATTGCTAACTGATGTTAAAGAAATAAAAAAGTATTTTTTTTTAATCTAAAATATATGAATATATGAGGTCAAATTGGTGAAAAATAGCAAGGGTGACCAATAATTTTTTTATTTATTTATGAATATGATAGTGGTAAGGCTTTGCATTGAATTAATGCCTTCTACTTTGTTGGATGTGGTAGCTGGCTCTCTATTTTGGTCCCCCAAAACTGCATTATCAAAACATTAGTTTGTCCCACAACAATTATTAAACATAACTACTTGGGCTAACTTTTTGACCTCAAGACAGCTTTCTTTTCTTTTCTTTAATTTTTTTTCTTTTTGTGGAAAGTTATGTTTAGTTCCAAATTATTTAAGATGAGGATTAGAAGATAAAAAAACCGTATTATCAGAAAATGAAAAAGAACCCCACATTCTAACAAGTAATAAATTATTTAACATATTGATCTAATAGAGTGGACATCTAAAAATTAAACTTCCCAAATAATTTTTAAACAGTTTTCTTTTGGACCTTTTACTATTTAATTGGCATTGAACACATTGAAAAATCAAGTATCAACATGACGAAGCACTAACAGTTTTTTTAAGTAGAGTTGACATTAATTAAACTCTTCACACACACACACACACACATGCACGAATTGTCAATTAAGTGGCCACTATATGGGTGTCATTGATGTGATAATTTATTAATATGAGGAAAAAAAAGAGAGGAATCATGCACCTAATGGTAAGATGTGTCTGCCTACATGTTTATTTTTATATCTGGATTTAAGTGGAATCCTGGGATTAGGATAAAACTAGTATTAATTAGTTGGGGTACGTAAAATTTAAAAGCCGTTTAAAATGATAATTAGCAAAACCATTTGATATCTAGTTAATTGCTTCCAGCAAGCCCACCCATGACCATAAGTACGTACAAATAATAATTTTATATGGAAAATATTTATGTGTTTGTGTGTGAAAACAAGAAAAAAAAAAAAGGGCTTTGATAAACCAACTTAGGGTTGAATTAAAAGTTTAATGGTCAACAAATCTAATAACCCCTCCTTTTTTAGTATATCTGAAAGTTTGTTCAGATTTCTGGATATACTACATCCTGACTCTAAATATAAAATAAAGTTTGTAGTGTAATTTTATACTAAAAACTTTATCATATATCTAAAATTAGATAGTGTATTGTAATTTCACTTCCCACTCATTCTTACTGAATCAGCAAGAATAATAAGTCTAAAAGGCTTCTTGGGCCCAAAACTTGATGCATGTCAAATAAATGTGGCTACGGGGCCCAAGGCTCAAATAGGTAGCTAACTTAATGGTTTTTGTGATTGTTCTAGCAAAAATCTCAGGCTAATAACATTGATGAGTTAAGTCCAAAAGCTACTTATATATATATATATATATAAAGTCCAAAAGCTAAACAGTTACCATGACAGGCCTCAAGGTTCAAAAATCTTTTTTTTTTTTATATAAGAAAGTTTTGGAAGGGTTCGACACCAGTCCCCTACCAAGGCCAGGGCACGGCCCTGGGCTCTATGAGCACTTACTAGGGACTTACGAGATCGCCTACCAAAGGAGTCCCAGCGACGGCAGAGGAGATCGCACTCACGATTCAAGGGCCTAGTTCTGGATCCCTTACCATCTGTGCCAACTCTCATTGGCTCAAAAATCTTGTATGTGTGAGAATATCTGAATATGTACCCAATAGTTCGATTTAATTAGAAAAAAAATAGTTAGTGAGGAATGACACATTTAGCTAAGACGTCGACCTTTACCGTAAAAAGGAAGAGGTTCGATACTTGCTGGTTAATATGAGGACCTTATTGGTAGGCGATCTGTAAGTATCTCTATAAGTGTTCTTTGAGCCTGAAGGCATGCTTTAGCCTTGGTGGGTTACGGTGTTTGCCCCCACCTAAACTTTCTTATATTAAAAAAAACAAAAAAGAAAGAAACAAAACAAAAGTGTGACTTTCTTTGAGAATTACCACCTTTAGTCTTTGATAATTTAGATCAGGGAAATTGAGTCAAGTCCATCATGCCGGCTTGTTTAGGCACTAGCTCATCAAGAGTTGGGCTTTTGATTCAGAGCCTCCAGAATGAGTAGGGCCTAAAAGGGTCAACTCTTTAGGAACGTGGATTTAAATGAGCCGACTTGTTTAAACTCGTCATTTTTTTTTTAGTTTTATTAAATGACTTTAGGTTGAGTCTTGTTTTGAAAAACTGTTATTTTAAAATCGAAAATGTTTTTCAAACCATAGTGTAGCTATTTAAACGCTTTAAAGGGAAAAAAAATTGATTATATTCTTGTTAAAAAGTTAGGAGAAGCTTGTTGATGACATTATAGTTAGTTAAAAGTTTTCTAATTGATTTTTTTAAGAAAATGTTACGCAATTTTTAAGAATCTTTCATTTGGTTCTTAATATTTCCTTAAAGAAATTTTTCCTTATGAAATATTGAAATAATCATATTTTATTGAAGTAAGGTAAACAAAGAGAAATTTTTTTAATTGTATTTGAAGATGTCTAAATATCATGCAAACTATATCAAAAATAGAAAATAATATACAAATTGAAAAGTAAGAAAGTAGAGTTTTTATCTCATTAAGAATTTTGTTTTAAGGCAAATGATCACTTATTTTATTTATTAAAAAAAGATAAAGCATTTAATACTTTGAAAATATTTGTTTTAAATAAAAATTTTTAGCATTTCAATTTAATTTATTTAAGAAAATGAAAAAAAAATTGTTAAATGAGTTTAAAACCCATGGGCCAAACCCAAGCCTGCGAGTAAACAGGTCAAACTTCAAGATATGAACCTTTTAATGAGTCAGGCCTAAATAGGAAGGCCCATTTAGGCCTAACCCCATGCAAGGCCAACTCGTTTTCCCACGTCTACTTTTATATTTTTTATATAAGAAGGAAAAGTTTTGGAGGGGTTCGACACTAGCCCCTCACCAAGGCCAGGGCACGACCCCGGGCTCTATGAGTACTTACTGGGAAGTTACGAGATCGCCTACCAAAGGAGTTCCAGTGACGGCAGAGGGGATCGAGCCCTTGGGTCGTGGGTTCGATCCCCTCTGCCGTCGCTGGGACTTCTTTGGTAGGCGATCCTGTAAGTTCCCAGTAAGTTTTTATAGAGCTCGGGGCCGTGCCCTGGCCTTGGTGGGGGACTGGTGTCGAATCCCTCCAAAACTTTTCCTTCTTATCAATATATATATATATATATATATATATATATATATATATATATAAGTTAGTTGGGGATTAAATTTGGTTTTAAATATAAGAATTTAATTTACTTTGATAAAATTATTATTATTATTATTATATTTTTATTTTTTGTATTTTTTGTGGATTGCAATTATGAAGGATGTAGATCAAATTTTAAGAGTCTAAATTTACTTATTCTTGTTTATAGAAACAATTTTATGAAAGATTGAATTTGAACCATATATAGTTTTAAACTAATGGTGAATATGAGATGATAAGAAGAAAATGAGAAGGAGAACAATGAGAGAAACCAAATCTCCTAATTGCCTCACTCTAGCTATTTAATTAATTGAGCTATTAATTTTAGCACGCTTCTTTTTACATTTATGCCGGATACATTCTTTTAATGAAAATTCTCAAATAAACATATAAATAGTACAAAACAATAAAAACAAATATTCAACAAAATAGAATCATATCAAAATAATCAAGTGACTGATTTTGTGAAGTACTATCTACAAAGAGAGATAGTAAATAATTGAGGGTGTAGTTTAAAATCCATTGAAAACTATTATAATGTGGTGTTTTTATGAAACAACCCTTTTTCAGGAGAGTTCAAACACACACTGAACAGAGCTAAAATTAATAGCTCAATTAATTAAATAGCTAGAGTGAGGCAATTAGGGGATTTGATTTCTCTCATTGTCCTCCTTCTCATTTTCTTATCATCTCATATCTACCATTAGTTTAGAACTATATATGGTTCAGATTCAATCTTTCATAAAATTGTTTCTATAAACAATAATAAGTAAATTTGGACTCTTAAAATTTGATCTACATCCTTCATGATTGTAATCCATAAAAAATAAAAATAAAATAAAATATATTATTATAATAATTTTGTCAAATATTAAATATCAGCCATCTATTTCATGATTCAAGGGTCGATATAAGATAATGAGAAGATAATGAGAAAGAGGATAATGAGAGTATTACCTTCCAGCAATTAGTTGTGTTGCTTTCAATAACTTTTTCCCCCTCATCAAAAAGCATCTTTTACATGCATAATATCATATGGAATATATGGGGCATTAATTAAAATTAATTACTAATCTTCTTAGCATTGGTCAAATATCCCATATTTCACAAATGGTACAACTACAACATCAAACGTTACACTTTTAAACAAGAGATTTTATTCTCTCACCAAATTGTGTCACCTTTTATAAAGTATCTTTTTAATCTGTTAAGATGAATACAATTAGTATCAAGTGATGATTTTTTGTGATAATCATTAATTGCTATATTTAAACATTGAACTTAATCTAGCAACATATGAGAATATTTTGCAGCATTTAAAATTTCAGAAAAGACACATTATTAAATTAAGGGATTTAAATGAAGTGCTGCTTGAAGTTAAAGAATTTTATTTTATATTTTCCAACTGATGTTGAAGAAATAAAAGTATAGTTTTTTACCTAAAATATATGAGGTCAAATTATTGAAAAATAGCAAGGGTGACCAATAATTTTTTTTTTTTTAATTTATGAATATTATAGTGATAAGGCCTTGCATTGAATTAATGCCTTCTACTTTGTTGGATGTGCTAGCTAGCTCTCTATTTTTGTCCCCCAGAAAACTGCATTATTATAACATTAGTTTGCCCCCACAACAATTATTAAACATAACTACTAATGCTAACTTTTTGACCACAAGACAGCTTTCTTTTCTTTTCTTTTGTCCTTAATTTGGAAAGTTATGTTTAGTAGCAAATTATTTAAGATAAAAATTAGAAGGAAAAAACCCCTATTATCATCAGAAAATGAAAAAGAACCCCACATGCTAACAAGTAATAAATTATTTAACATGGTCTAATTTTATAGCTTATTTTCCTGATTAATCTGTTTTTCCCTTTAATTTAGAAATTGAATATTGGAATATTAAGAGAGGAGAAGCCAATTAAGTAGGAATATAACTGAATAATTGCTCAGTATAATGAAGAAATTAGATATTTAGACAATTGATTGAGATAGAAATAACAATAATATCATGAATAAATATTCCAAAAACACAAACACATTTATATATAAAGATGAAGATTTAGACCCTGGGATCAAATATTCTCAATTGAGTTGCATCCAGGTTGTTCCATTGAAACACCTGAAATCTCCTTTTTTTTTTTTTTTGCTTTCCAGTTATTCAAACTCAGAGGAAAAAGGAATCAATAATTATTAATTAAACAACAAATCAAATTTATGTCAAACCAGTTCATCCAATAAAGTCCAAAACGCATTATCTTCCACTTAATTTAATTATCTTTTGCCATCTTTTTGAACTTCTTTAGTGCCCCTTAATTTTATATATAAAGTACATAAAATCAGCACTATGCATCTTCTGTTTGTGACGATGTGTTGCTTTGTTAGGCAAAATTCTTAACATGCATATTAGGAAAAGTTTCACTTTAAGATCTAAAGCTAGGATTTTTTTTTTAAAAAAAATTACTTTAGATTTTTTAAAAAATAATTAAAGTTTGAATTGATATTTCTAAACCTTATTAATTAATAATAAAACTTGCAAATTCAAAGAATTTTTTCCTTTTATTTTTTTTTAATTTTTTAAGAATAATTATATCTTTAAGTGAAATATATTTTTTGTTAGCACTGATAATATCTTTTTTATTTTAATCTAACGTCTTCTCCATATATTCTTTAAAAATGATCTTTTTTTTTTTTATACATAGAATAATATTTTTATTTATTATATTAAATTTTCCACCATCATAAAAGTTTAAACAGAAAACAAGCTATTTTAAAGGAAAAAAATTAGCCAATATTTCGCCTCATCCTAGTCTCTAACTACTTTCTATTATCTTTCCTAATTTTTCTTTGAAATTTCTTCAACTCTCCAATTTCTACAATATGTCACTATAAAAAAAAAAAACACTGAATTACTGACAGAATTTTATCGATAATTAAATTTCTTACGGAAAATGTTTGTCACAAAAAAAAAAACCATGGTAAAAATATTTACCGACAAAATTCTGTTAGTAATTATGACTATAATTGAAATCAAGAAGAAGGGATGTCAAATGTGGAGCGTTATATTCATGAAGAAACAGTAAGATAATGATAAATCATAAGTGCTAAAAACCTAGACCTGAAAATTGTAGGCCTCTAACTTTTTCCACTGTAAAGAATATATCATTTTACAAAAAAAATTAAAGTCAAAGCTAGGCAAGCCTTTTTTCTGTGTCTGGAGATCAGAATAATATTTTGCATAATTTTGAACAAGAAAAACCAACCGAAAGAGCCATATATAATTTCCCAATCCAATGGTATATATGTGATATAGAGTCAACCAAAGTTTAACATATGAAGCAAAGCCAATCCAATTAGGGCATAGAGCACAAGCACCTTGTCGGCCATAGCATAGCTGTGTGCATTATCTTGATAAGCCACTCTCACATGGATTTTAATTATTTCCCACTTCTATATCAACACTTTACTTAATTTATATCTGGTAATTAATCTACTGTGTGTTTATTGTGAGGTATCAGGATCAGATAGTCATTGAACACAACTTGCTAAAGCTAACTCATGAGTTTCTAACAGATTAGGAACCTAAATTCTGCGAAAAAAGGGATTGATATCAATGATAATGAAAGTTTTCAAATTTTAATTTTAGATTAAATATGATGTTATTTAGACTTTGATATTTAAGAACTTGGTTTGTATTTGTGAAGTTTTAATGATTCATATGATATTGGGAAAATTAATCATTTGATCTATGTTTTGACTCGGTTACAATTTAATCTTTAACATTTTGAGTCGATTAAAACTAGATCCATGAACTTTGATTCAGAACAATTCGATTTGTGTTTATAGTTTAACCATTTAAAATGTAAGGACTAAAGTTATATTTTTAAACTCAACGACTAATTTTTTGAATGATTAGAATTATAGGGATTGCATACTACACCAAGTCAAAGATTAAAGGTTGGGTTTCAACTGAATCAAAATTATAAAGATTGATTTATCATATAAGTTAAAAGTTATTGATTGATTTATAATTGAGGTAAAACTATAAATGATTAGTTTTTCTTATATTATTTGCAAGAACTTCATCTTTGCGGAAGGACTAACCACTATAGGCGATAATTTAAAATACACAAGTACTGTACAATCAAATTAATTTTTTTTCCCAGAAAGAAGTACTTTATTATGAAATGAACTTAAGATTACAATTAATTAAGTCCAAAAAGAAGCCCTAACTCCTCACAACACACACTCATTCCGAGCACACCCTCCCCGGCTTATGAGATATATGTTGGGTTATATTTAATTTTAAAAGCAGTTGATATCAAGTCGAATTACCCTTAGGATATTTATATCACGTTCAATGACTCAAAACAAATTCAAATATAAGAAGTTGGATTTTTGGACTAAAGTTTTGGAATCCGAGATTAAAAGTGATTAAGCATGGAAATAGGTCAGGCCAGGTCAGACTTTTGCTAAATAAGCCTGAGCCTGTAATAGGGGTAGAAAGCCTAAGCCTGGGCCTGGGCCTAAGTCTGAATTCAGACTTTTTTTTAGACTTAGGTCTAGCCTTCATAAGGCCTGATCGAGTTTGAAGCCTTTTTAGAGGCCTACTTACAATGTAGGCCTTTAAAAAGGCCTCATATTATAAGCCTTGGAGGCTATAAATAGGTTTTATACACTTTGAACTTATCAAAATTTATATAAATATAATTTGAAATTAGAATATAAAAATAAAAATAAATAAATATTATGTTATTTATATGATATAAATGTAATTATATTTATTTAATATGTAAATAGGCCAAGCCTTAACAAAATAGGCCTGACCTATTTACATATTTAGGCTTTTAAATAGGTCTTGACCTGACTTTTTTGACAAACAGGCTAGGCCTAACCAGACTCTAAAGAGGCTAGGCTATAGGCCGCTTGATAAAGATCTGACCTATTTCCATCCTTAAAAGCAATCAAGGCCTGTTTAGTTCGACCTGTTCCACCCTATGGTTTAAAGTAATCGTAATGCAATGCAATATTAATTATATGACTAGGATTTACTTTGATTTTTAAGTAAAGTGCAATTAGTTTTTTTTAATAATTATTTAAAATTAATATATTGTACAAAGTCTAGTTTAGCCTTAACATGTGTAAAAAAAAACTGTTAAGAGTCATCACTTCACTTCATCATAACCGTTGTGCTATCTCACTGAGGTTCGTCTAATGGTGGTGGTTGTGGTGGCAAAGGTGATGGTAACAATGGTGTGCCAGCAGTGGCAAAGGAGGAGGAGGTAGTGGCAACAGAAAAAAAAATGTCATGATAGAGATGGTGGCGACTAGGGGCAGCATTAGTAGCAATGGAGGAGAAGGAGATAGTGGTGGTAGAGGCGAAAGCAGTGATGATAATTGTCATGGTAGAGGTGGTGGTGATGGTGGAGATTGTGGCAGCAACGACAAGGGCGATACTGGCAGCGGCGGCAATGGTGACAACAACTGTCATGGTATATGTTGTGGCAACAGTGGAGGTGGCGACAACGATGGCAAGGGAAGGATGTAGCTGTGGTGAAGCGGGACAAGGTAGTGATGGTGGCGGGTGGAATAAAACAAATGAAACAATGATAAATAATACTAAAGGGTAAATGAGATTTTTTTTTAATCGTGCAATTGGGTAATAATGAGTATTCACAGTGGAACGTATGAATAAGATTACCAATTTCTTGGTAATCATTATAACCATGGTAAACTTATCTTAGTAACGTAATCATGCTTACCATAACAAGCATGCTAGGGCTTGAATCAAAAGCTATCTAAATTGGTGCCTTTGGGTATTTTTCGCCTTGTGTTCAAAAAGTTAATGACGCCTTTAATTTATTTACTCAAAATTCACTGTTTGAAGTTGTGGTTGATGAGGACCTTTTGGCCAACTACTCCAAACTCCCGTGATCGCCTTTTTATTTAATCAACTAATTAATAATTATCAGGCACTTAGAAAGATCATGATAAAAGTTTAAAACAACGAATGCCCTTAATCTGACCATTTGTTAGGGTAATTAATCGATTAGATGCTTGTCCCCTACTTATCTTATAAAGGCAAATCACCCTTTTCATTATATTGACTTTCGTTAATAATTCATCATGCCATTGTAATCAATACTTTTCTGATTCTATTTATTAGGCGTTTTCAACATATTTTATGTAGATTAGGAAAAAACTTAAACTTTATTAACTCTGTTTTAAAATTCAATAACTTTTTAACTTCACCCAATATTTAATATACATTATATCATATGAGTTAAAGTCAACACAATAATAAATGAAATATAAAATTCTATATTCATATAATTTTTTTGCCTCTCTAAGGAGTATGTAAAAAGGACCAAATATAAGGCACCAAATGCCTCATTAATAACCTTTTTCCCACTTTACCATTTTTATTAGAAATTAAAAGTGAAAAAATTAAATTATTCAACCGAAAAAAGGAGGCAAAGTTGAAAAAATTATTAATTTATGCCAAATTTTTAGTCGACTTAATTATCATTCTTTGATTTGAAAGAATTAGCAATTAATGTCTTATAATAAAGAAAAGAGAAAGTGTGATTTTACTCTTAGCCATTTGTTATCAGTTGATTCAAGAAGGAGTAAAGGCAGCAAAAGGTGGATACTTTGGAAAGTAAGTAGATCGAGCAAATAAGGGCTATGAGGCTAATTAAATAATTAAAGCAGGTCAAAAGAATTTCTTGAAATTGACTGCATAGTTAAAAGCTTAAATTATCAGAACCGTGGAGTTTGGACCAAAGATACTTATATTTATTAGACGTGCATGAAGTCCAAAGATACCTTTCTTCCTTGCTACTACATGATTAATCGGGAAAAAAAAACTACATGCATGCAAGTTTCCAATGATTGGAAAGGAAAAGAGAGAAGAAAACCCTAAGAATATTATGGATTCGATTTAGATCCTCTCAACAAATATATTACTTTATACTACATAAAAATTCATTATCTACATATAGTAGTGAAGAAAAACAAAATACCTCATCTTTGTATTTTTATTTTTTTTTTACCGGACTCATCTTTGTATTAATTGAAGTTTCAACTTTCAATCATTTTAATTTTACTAATTAATGCAATGAAAACATTTAAAATTCAAACAAATTCGAATTCGCATATAATGTGTAATTTAAATATTAATTATTCGTGCATAAAAGATCAATGAAAAGTGAGATTAAAAAAAAAAAAAAAGTGCCCGTGCAGACTTGAAAGATGTATCTGTGCATGCATGTCTTGTTCTGCGAGAATTATATTTGGGTCCCAAAGAATAGAAAAAATTATAAAAAGTCTTAGAATTCCAATAACAAAAAAATCTCAGTTGTAAATATGACATTTTCAGTTGTTAAAATGACATTTTCTATTATTAAAATTTTTGTAATTACTATTAAAAATTATAATTAATTCTGGTCCTTATGACCCAAATGTAATCCCAAAAAATAAAAACAAGAGAAGGAAAATATGTAGGAATTAAAGTTGATGAAGATGAAAGCTGTCTATATACTAACGCCACACAAAGACAACTTTAGAAAAGTTGTTTATGGAAAACAACTCTTAGTTTAATTATTATACGCATGTATACTGTAGGTTTTGATGGATGATTCTGTAATCTCCACATGATAATCTATTTTAAATTGGATCCTCAGATATTTTTGGCGTTTGATACGAAGGACACTGCCATATATATATATTCCATTATATTGTCCAAACGCAGCAAGAATATATCAAACAAGACTTGAGATGGTTTAATCTGAGTTTCTAGCTTTATTAATGCTAGAGATGTATACCAATTAACACTATATAAAGCCCGCAGCTGCAAATATCTCCTATAATCAGTATCTGTACCTGTTCTTTCTCTCTCATTCTGCCTCCTAGCAGGTATGTTTCATTCATTTAACTTGATTTCTCAGTGTTATACTTTCTACTAGTATTATTTAAATTTTGATTTGTTTATTGCTAAAAGTTAAGCTACTTCCTATTTTAGGAAAATTGTGGGAAAAAAAAAATTCATTCCAGAATTTATTGTCTAAATGTACCTAATTAAGAACCGAGGTTCTTGAACGGGTACAAAACTCTTATTCTTCAATTGCACAACTTACTTTCAGTTATGTTCAAATATCTTCCGTCTTGCACACAATTGAAGATAGGTTGTATATAGTTGAGTCACGCCCACCAAAAATAGGTTATGCCTGATTCTTTAAATAAGTTTAGATACATATGAATAATAGATTTTGATCCTGTTTGTTGAAATATATTAGTTCACTCCGGGTGAATTAGGGTCTAGAGGGGTTATTATGCAAATATAGATATTCTTTTAGTCACTGTATAAAAAAAACTTTTTAAACCGGAGGGAAAAACGCTGGTAAGACCGGATCTAGAATCGGTCTTAATACAGACGGTCTAAAAAATTTGATACTTTTAAAATCGGTTAAGCAACCAGTCTTAAAAAATATTTTTTAGACCGGACTTTTAAAATATGAAGTTTTAAAAAGTAAAACTATTTAAACATCCAATCTTAAAAATAAGTTGGCAAAAAAAAAAAAAAAAATCTCCTCCTTCCCAGCAAAACTACAAGAGGACAAGGGCAACGACGTTCTTAGTGAACCTAAAGACAATGAAGATCACAATGTTTCTCCTTCCACCTCTTCGGCCCTCCTGGTCCCTTCCTCCAGTTGTTCCATTCAAAAGCAAAGACGACGACAATAAAAGAAGGAGGACGACACTCCAATCGTTCGAAGTGTCTGTTGCCGCCATCTCCCATTCACCACTGTCGTCGTCTCTCTCCCCCTTCCTTCGTTTGATCTCTCTTCATCATCACAAAAATAAGATCTAGATCTAGTTTTATTTTTAGTTCTAGAGGTGAAGAAATGAATTTGAAGCGTACTAGTGGTAAAGGGAACAAGAGGCTCCATCTCCAGAATCCTTAATTCATTAGCAATGCATGTTAAAGTAAGCATCCTCAATTCATTAGAAATGCATCTTCAAGCTATGGAATATAGGGCGTAAAACAAGAAAACCTACAAATCAAAGATTGCGTTCAATCTCGATTGAACAGACAAGGGACACTAAATAAGAAATACAATTTACAATTAAATAACTTCTAAAGTTCGTTGCAAAAATTGAAGATCAAATTTAAGAGAAGAATAACGTCATTTTTGGTTTAATTTTGACGTTGCCGACTAAAGAAAGCATAAATAAATTTCAAGTTCAAAAGTAGCTTCTCCTTTTTCTACTCGCACATTTTGTTGATGTCCAAACAGTGTTATGGTAAAATCACTTCACTTGAAGATAAAGAATAGAGAAGAAGGAATTTTCACTTGAAGCGAAGAAACGAGGAAGAGATTCCATAGTTGAAGACTGTAGAAGTTTTGTTGGAAATAGAGATATGAGGAAAAAGAAAGATTGAGAAGCAGCAAGAGAAGAAGAGGAAGATGTATGTGAATTGATTCGGCTCCCAAACCGAGCTCTTAATGGTTATCACCATCGGTTGATTGTACTAGAATTTGGTTTAGATTAGATTTTTTAAACATCTAATCTTAAAAATAGATTTTTTAGACCAACCTCTTTAAACATCTGGTTTTAAAAGTTCTATATAGACTAGAATATTTAAACATATGGCCTTAAGAATTCTATATATTTACGAAACTGCCACCAATCATATTTTTTTATACCTAATCCTCTATAATTTGATCTAAAAAAAGTTCTTTATATTTATAAAACTGTCACCGGTCATACTTTTTAGACCTAACCTTCTATGATTTGGTTTAAAAAAGTTCTTTATATTTACAAAATTGTCACATTTCATACTTTTAAGACCTAATCCTCTATAAATCCGACCTAAAAAAAATTCTTTATATTTACAAAACTATTACCGATAATACTTTTTAGACCTAAGCTTCTACAATTCAGTCCAAAAAAAAGTTTTTTTTATTTATAAAATTTCCGCCAGTTATACTTTTTAGACTTAATCCTTTATAATTAAGTTTAAAAGTTCTTTATATTTATGAAATTATCATCGGTCATACTTTTTATACTTAATCCTCAATAATCTGGTCTAAATGTGGCAGTTTAAAAGAATATTTTTTAGTAGTGAGTTATATTTATTATCATATAATCATATGTTGAAGCGTTACATCTATTCCTATATGATTATAAGTTGTATGTTATACATAGGATGTGGGATCAAGGGAGTGATAAGTTTGAATATAACATAGAAAATTCACCATTTAAAAAGTTCTTCCATAAGAGTTCTCTTTTCTCTTTCTTTCAGGTGAATTTGTTGTATAATGTGTTTAGGGTCCACATCGATGCTCCAGTTCTATGTGAGTACTTCAGCGAGTCAGTCGGATTCAAGGTATGTTTGAAATTCTTACTGTATGGCTATGATATATTTGTTCTTTTTTTTTTTTTTTTTATAGTTCTATGCTCATTGAACTAAAGAAAGACATTTAAATCTTTTTTTAATGAAGTAAAAAGGGATGCAACCATTTTTTTTTAAAAAAAATGGTATGGCTTATATGTGAATTTTACCTTACATTCATTAGGTTAATTAACCCACATAATTTAGATAAGATATTTGTTATGAGCCTAGTAAGTGTTGGGCTTGGTTGGTTTCTAAAAGCCTATTAGGTTATGTGCAAGTACACCTCTAGTTATGATTGCAATAGGACGAAGACGCATTTAACAGAATATCGAATATTCTCTTCCTTGCAAAATAATTGTCACATTAAGATTTTTAGAAATAGCAATTATCCATTTCAATTTTTCATTAAATGAGGATATTCAATTAATTAGAAACATGTTAGTTAGAGGAAAAAAAATCGTAATTTTGTATTGCTTTATTAAAATATTAACACTTTAGTATTTAAAAATAAATCATTACCAGCATGATCTAAAGTTCTAAACGTCAACATTTATAAATTGGCATAGGCAGATTACCGATCGAATTTGAGAAGTTCCTATATAAATCTGTTTTGTCACGTTATTTATAATCTAACCAGTCAAAATATAATAACTTAACTAATATTAATCATAATTAATTGCTCATGTAATTAAAGTAATAAAAAAATTAATCTTATAAAATTTTTAATTTTATTAATTTTTCAGCTAATATTTAGAAGGTACAAAATCAACTCATAGATACGGGGTCGTATTTTAGCTTCTTAAACTATAAATAACGCAGTAAAAGTTTGCTTTTATATTAGAGATATTGATTTGTAAGTTATAAAGAAGGTTTAAAAAAATATTTTGTTTGACCAGTGGTTGACCAGTCACTCATTGGTCAAAGGTGGTCAACATCATCTAAAAAGGTGTTTTGATCTTCTTACACGTGTCAAAAATCATATACAAATCTCTCAAGACTCCACAGTATTTTAGCAGTCCTGAGATCTATATATTATTATATTTTAGAACTGATAACTAATTTTTTATATTAGATATAATTATAATTTTTCCGAGTATATGTTCCATTAAAGTCGCCTTAAAATTTGAAACCTGTATGCATAATAATAACAAAAAGTTTCTACTCCAACCAGTTTTTTTTTTTTTTTTTTCATAAGGTATCTAGTGAGACTTTTGAGGTTTGATCCTTTTTATGAGGGAGCATATGTAATTTTTTTTTATACTGTATGTATTCAATATTTGATATCTATTTTATAAAAAAAAGTTTGGCTCTTCAGCTTCTGAGAGGATGTGTTTATACTTAAAGTAAAAAAACACTCATTATAATTAAAATTTCAATTTCTAACTTACTTTTATTGTTGGGTCGAGAATTTTTTTTTTCCTTATATGTTTTTATAATATATAATTTATAAAAAAGAATAAAAAAAGTAATAACACATGACATGACTCTGGCATATTCCTTTTTTTTTAATCTTCTTATTTTAATTTCATTTAGATGTTCGTAACAAAGATTGAAAAATTTCCCAGAAAAGTCATCTAATCTCTAGTGGTTATAAATAATTAAAACAGGGAACAGTATATTTATTAAAAAAACTTATAATGAGCGACTGTGGGCCTTGTTAGCAATCAGAATTGGGTATTCCTGTCGGCCTGTTTGGATAAATGAGAATTCATACAATTGAAAAAATAAATAAGTATCTTGAATTTGTAAAAAGACTGAGAGGTACCAAAGATCTATGAGGGATAAGCAAATTCAAGTGAAATTACCCTTTTACCCTTAACTTTAAATCAATAAAAATATCCTCGCCGGAGGGCCACTGCCTAGGTGCCGGTTGGTGGCTGGGAGCGAAAGGGTAGGGTTGTTTTTTTGGTGGGGGGAGTTTGGGGTTTTTTTTTTTTTTAAAAAAATGTTTTCAATAAAAGTGTGAGGGGTGAGGTTCGCAACTTCCACACATTTATGGGGCCAAGTACCCCACCAATTAGGCCACTTGATTCTTTTCATATATAATATATATATATTTTTCTTAAAATTTTTTCAACGGTATTTACAAATTCCATAACTTCAATTACAAATCTCATAACGCAATTTACAATTTTTTTAGAGGTTTACACTTTTCAGATCTTTGATGCCCCTTATTCAAATTAAAAAAATATATATATACTTTTACAAATCTCATAACTCAAATTACAAATCTCATAATGCAATTTACAAATCTCATAACACAAATTACAATGTTTTTTTTGATATCCCTCATAGGTCTTTGATATCTCTCAGTCTTTTTACAAATTCGAGAGACTTCTGAGTGTTTTGCAAATTCAAATGGTATTTTAATGGATTTTTCCCTATAAAATTTAGGAAAAATCATACAAAAATACCACTTAAACTTTATAATTTGAAATATGTGATTTTGCACCAAAACAGGTTGTGGACTGCATTAATGTTATTATTAATCTCATTACTCTTTTGGATATGGTGATTTTAAAGTTGAAATGGCATTTTCCCCCCTAAAGTTTAAAACTTAAAATAAAACTTACATTTGAAAATATGGGGGATGAAATAATTTTTTAAATTTTCTAAAACAGCATAATTCATCCTAGAGTATTCACAACTCGATCTACTTGTGAAAGGCAGAACATGATCTTCGAAATTGGGCATTTAGACTCCAATTAATTAATTAATTTTAAAGTATATATTTTGGACTTCAATTTGAATGGATCGAATCATATCGGAAATAAAACAGCTGAGTGAAGATTCTTTCTTATTACTACTATGATCACACAAGAAAAGAACAAAGGAATCTTAGATTCGATCATTAATGTAGGAGCCACGCGGATTTGAATTTCATCTTAATCAAGGAACTTACTCAGATCAGTAAAGTGTAATGTTAGGATCGTTTGCTTTTTAATCTTTCCCAATTCTGTGTGTGTGTGTGTTTTTTTTTTTTTTGACCCTTGCACATATAGAATCGCGAAAAGTGAAGGAAAAATAAGGAGAAAAGAATATTAAGAAGATTTTTTTAAAATTATAAAAAAAAATTACTATTTTTTTAGAATTTTTCCTTCTAATATTATATCCCCGAATTTTCCCTCTGGGAAAAACAAATTTTATATACATATGTGTGCCTAGATTTAAAATATTTATTAAATTTTAGTAATAAAGATGATTCCATATGAAAATGCTTGAGTTGAGCTGCACAATTTCGTAACATCCCAAATTGGACATGTTGTAGATTTTATATATTAATTTAATATTTTTACTTTATTCCATGATTTCATTTTTTTTAAAATACTACATATATTAATTTTATTCATAAAGGCTTATTAGTATAGTAATAACATTTAGCCGTGATATGACTCATGGAATATTAAACAAAGAAAACGCATATATGCTTTGATTGTTTTTACAATCTACCTCACATATATGATCCACCACAAAAGCAAACTTGAATTAGTTGAGTTGGTCACATCTGTTACTCAATCACTAGGATAATCAAAGTAACTACTAACTCTGATTATAAATAATGTTTATAGTACAATTTGTTTTATAAATTTTATCCTATATTTAAAATCAGAGAGTTATTAATTTAATTTGATCAATTTTGTCTTAGGTTGAATTTTATATGGTATTGTTTTGTAATTAAAAAATAATAATAGTCTATCGTACATGTACTTTATAACATTGTTTTGTTAGGTTATATGTGTGTGATTTTGAATGAACGTTCATTTACTCTTGGATTAAAGCATTTTTATTTAAATATTATTTTTTTTCATGGTTATATATTAATATATTTGTGTATATTATAACCATGGTCAGTTTGATTCTGGTTGGATTGCTAATCCTTGAATTACCCTTGTAAGAACTAAGAAGTTAGTTGCTTGCCCATAGCTGGCATATTTGTTTGATAAATAAAATATTAAAGAATAATAATACACAAACATATATAATATAAAATCATTAAATATTATAGACAAATGTTTTTGGGAAAATAGAATCTAACACCAAGCAGACCTTTAAAAACATGTGGGCGAAAGGAATAAAACAAAGAAGTACTCGTAGTTAATTTATTTATCTTAAAAGGAGATACGAGATTGCTGTGTTCTTTAAATAGCATATCGGCGATGAAAAAAAAAAAGAGAGTATTTTGAGTAGGGCTTTATTTTTCTCATGTTACATGAGAAAAAAAAGATTTTCTACACATACATGAAATAGTGGGACTCACACACACACACACACACACATATATATATATATATATATATATATATATTATATGTGTGAGTTTCATTATTTTATATGTGTATGACATGAGAAAATGATTTTTTTTTACATGAGAAAATATTTCCCCATCACTTTTTAACGTATTAAAATATCGACTATGGCTGGAGTATAGGATTTTTTTCCCTGAGACATAAATAAAAAATAATTTTTTTTTAAAAAAAATCTTAGCTTATGGGTCATGCCTTTCTGTTATTTAATTCAAATGTCAGGGATGATGGGCCAGCGACAATAATATATACTGTACTTATCTACTCTAGTTTGTACTTTGTGTGTTATTATTCATATCTTGCACACTAATAAATTTATATTGCTGAATGAATTTTATTTAGGGGAAATCACTATTAGGTCCTAATGTACAGAATTAAGTCTCATATCAAATTCCTCGGATAAAAAAATCCTTAGGAGCTTCTTTGTGATTAATTGCTAAATTTTTCTCATAAAAAAGGTCTCATTGTTAAAATGACTTTATTTGTTATTAAAATGTCCCTATGAAAATTTTGTTGTGAAAATAACTTTTTAAGTTGTCAAAATGAATTTATATGTTGTAAAAAATTCTCTGAATTTTTCCTCCAGCATGTAGAATTTTAGAATCTTGGACAATTTTTAGTAATATGAAAAGTTATTTTAACAAAATAAGAAGTTATTTTTACAATAAGATTTTCATAAGGACATCTTAACAACTAATAAAACTGTTTTGACAACATAAAAAGTTATTTAACAACGAGACTTTTTTGTGAAGGAAATTCCGTAACTTATTCACAATTAATTATAAAAAACCCCTCAAAAAAATTTGGCGTGAGGCTTTTTTGTGATTAATTCCATGCTTTAGGACTTGACAATGATTTTCTCTTTTATTTTTTTTATAACCATATTATCTAAAATTACTGTCACGGTAAATTTGTTTGGGATCATTTTTTAGGAACTCAAAAATATTTATTTATATAAATTGAGATAAAACTTCTTTTATATATTTATTTTCTATGCCGTAAATTATGATTGAAAATCTACTTTTAAAAGTTCTAATCGTTATTTCAAACAAGTGTATCTTTCCAAATATGAAAGTGAAAGTGGCTTTCCAAGGAGATAAATATTTTGACACACGACCGTCCCTCATCTTGAGATGTTGTGGTAAAAATTTGTTTCAAAGTTTACAGTCACATAGTTATGTTTGGTTTATAAAATGAATTTGAAAAAATAATTCAAAATTAATTCAACGGGACTATAATATTTTAGTTTATGAGTAGGTATAGATGCCTTCATCCGGACATCATGATTTTTCAAGAAGAGTCATTTTCTTATTTATTTTGATGGAAGGATCTTTTTACATAATTGACAAAAAATTAAAATTTCTATTGGAAAACCATTCAAGACCTAAAAAAATATATATATATAGAATTTCCTCTCCATGCCTGGCTCATGCTCTTTTTAAACATATGTTTTACAAACAAAAATTGATTCAGTTAGATAAGAATTTAACTTGTAACCTATATAATTATGAGTTCAAATCTTAATGTCGATATAAAAATCTTGTTGATTAGTGACTTGAAGATGCTATCTTAACATGGAGACCTAATTAAACTAATAAAAAAATGTCTCCTAATATGGGATCGAGCATAAGTTCAAACTCACAAAGTTGGTTTAATAATCCTCCTTTTATTATTCACACACACACATATTAAGAAAAACGACTTGGATTCTTTCCACTTTTGACAAGAATGGGATTGAGACAGATTAGAATAGGTGGTTAAAAATATAAATAAAAAAGGCATATGAGGAACAACACGACTGCTTACCAGCTCCGTTTTGCTTCTGGCCTGCTGGGTCCCTTCGCTGCTCTTCTCCCCCAATCCCAATTCATATTTCTCTTTACTCCCATACTCCACAACCCTCCTTTTTAAATGCTTATTTATTTACTATATATAACAAATATTCATTTATTTACTCTCTTTCTCAATATATAAGAGTTAAATAAATAATTCATGTAAATTAAATAAATTAGTTAAGTTCATCTTTTTATAAAAAAAAATGTGTTAATTACCCTAAAATACCATTTTTATTTTTTGCCTGGTTAATACCCTTCTTGTCCTAAAAATAAGATAAGAGTGTCTTTTTTTTTTTTTAGAGATTAAAGAAACTAAATAAATTACTTAATCATATCATAGATTGTGTATCATTAGATTATATATTAGTTTATATGTTAGATAAAATAGTATGGAGAAGAAAAGATAAACATAAATATTTTAAAGTGATTTAATTAACCTTCTTAATATCTTCAAACAAACCAAACCTATTTTGTATATAAGACCGGAGGGAGTACAATATTTGGTCCTTCAAATTTATCCTTATTTTAGTTTTGAACCCTCAAAATTTAAATTATAAGTTTTGATTTATTAAGAAGCAAAACAACTTATGTTTTTATTAAACTATAGGGGTTTGTGAACGGAATGAAACTTGATATCAAAACCTATGGTTTAAAAACTTGAAGGGCCAATCGTCGAAGCTAAAATAAAGGCAAATTTAAGGGATCAGGTATTGTATTAACTTTTTTTGCATTATATACTAACCCTTAATGAAAAATGTCCTTTAATATTTATAAGCAACATATCATTTTCCTAATCCAATTAGTTACAGTGTAAAAGTTAAGCATTACAATCAACATGCCTATGTATGACAATGTTCTTCGTAAATGATATAAGATCTTGTTAATAGTGTAAATTACAATAATGATATCTAATGTTAATGATAGGAGATGAGAGTTCAATCTTAGACGACTTTTTTAATATGTGTCTCCATTAATATTTTTCTTCACTACTTTTGTTTTTTTTTTTATATATTTCAACTATTGGATATGTTTTAATGGTGGAGATATGAAATGGAGAGGAAGTAGAGAGCAAAGTTAGTGGAGAAAGAAACTCTTTTTCCCTTTTAGATTACCTAAAACAATTAAAATAAATTAAATTTTCATACAGATAATAATGTCATTGTAAAAACAAACTAAACATTGATTATATTTCACTATAAAGATAAGATAATGTTGAACTTACTCGTGTTTACAAAATTGTGAAGGTAGAAATCATGTAACTGTGAGTGTGCGAGATGTTCGATTTATTGTACTTGGAAGAGGACTGTATTTACTGGTATCGTTTTTTCTTCCAGAAGTTGCTTCTGCCAAGCATACGCACTCGGTGCTCGTGCTTTTGCGGTTGACTGGCGATGGAAGAAATCTACGGTGCGCCTTTGTCGGCGGACTACTCTGACAAGGCCTTGATGACGCCGGAGAACCTCTTATTCGACGCTGATTACCAGAGCTTCCTCCCCTCCTCCTCCTCCTCCGGCGGCTTCCACTATCGGAATCCGATGTTCGGTTCCGACGACCTGCTTTCTGCCATTACTGAAACTGAGCCGCCGTATGTTGCCCCTGGAATTCAACCTGACGACGATGCCTCGACTTCCTCTCTCATCAAAGCTAAAATCGCTTCTCATCCACACTATCCTCGTCTCCTCCAAGCTTTCCTCGATTGTCAGAAGGTGATTTCACAATCTCCAGATCATAAATAACCACAGGAAAAACCCAAGGCCCTTCGATTCATTGTTTTTGCTTCATTTCTATTTCCGAATGCCCTTCTCTTAGCTGATTTAATTTCTGATTCTTTTTTTCCTTCAAGCTTTTCGAGGCTTGTCAGCATCATGGCTTCTTTTCTATTTTTTTAGTCGTTTTTCAATTCTAGAAATTCTGAAGTCGTCGTCAAGGACTCAAGGCAAGTAAGGACTTCACTATCGCAAGTCTCAAACCAGGCCTTTTGGTTCTAGTTTCTGACCCTAAATTGTTGAACGGAATCGTTCTTGAGAAGTTATTTTAACAAACTATATATCTTTGCTATAATCCGTTGCGACGTTGTGAAGCATTCTTTTTGGCGTGTGTCAGGTGGGGGCGACTGCAGAAATAGCGTGTCTGTTAGATGAAATCAAGCGAGAAAATGATGTTCGTAAGCGAGAGGTTGTTTCCACGTGCTTCGGTGACGATCCCGATCTCGACGAGTTCATGGTCCCCCCCACCTTCCCTTCCTTCATTCCTTTGTTTTAATTTTTTTCTTTTGGTTTACTGACTCTCTCTTTTATGCTCACGTCTACTATGCTCTATTTATAGCTGGACGAGTTCATTGTGACTCTGGTTTTTCACTCAGTTTTTTTGTCTGTGCGTGTTGTGTGGTTACAGGAAACGTATTGCGATCTTCTGATAAAGTATAAATCTGACCTTTCGCGGCCTTTTGACGAAGCCACTACTTTCCTCAACGACATCGAAATCCAGCTCAGCCATCTGTGCTCTGGTGCCTCCGTTCCTACCCTCTCCGGTCAGTAGTCTTTTTCGTCCCTTGTTAACTTCTCGATGTTCTTTGTTATTTCTGTGTGCCAGCTTCGTCTTCTGTTGCTTATATCTGGAGAAACTTACTAAAGACTACTTTGAAAGCTTTTGGATGAGGAAGAACCGGCGCTGAGCATTGTTTATATGTTTGCTCTCTTGTTGAGAACATAAATATTGCCTCCGCAGAATTCTTAATCTAACTTGGTAACAGCATATACGTGTTTGAAATAGCGGATGGCCGAACGCCACATCGAACAACTGTAAAAGAAAAGAAAACCCTAAGAGCTATTGCGTTTCTTGATCTACTGCTAATCTGCAGTTGATTTGTGACTTTTCCTTCCCGCACGCTTTCACTATTTGCCCGCGTTTCGTGTTTTCCTTTCTTTAGCCGTGGGAAAGAAACATGGATTGTCTGGTCATTTACGGGTCAACAGTGTTTAAATTTCACTCTCTCTTCATCAGTTTCTTCTTTGTTTGGTCTCGAATCAAATCGTCTCGTTTGATTTGTTTGTAGACCTTCTTCCCCCTTCTGTTCTGCTTAGCTTCTGACTGCTGAAAGTGTTTTTTAAACAATCAATGCATTTTTGTGCCTGGCTCTCTATTTGGACATTGCTGACACAGACCGACAGACAGACGTTGATGACACAGTAATATGCTCTTATGAAACAATTATTTTAAGGGGCCTTTTAATTTGCATCTCACCTCTGCCACCCTTCAAATGTTTCTCCCGTAGTGTTCCTTTAGTTTCTATCTTTAGATGTTGTTCTCTAATAGTTATTTGCCTAAAATCTGATGGAGTGAAACAGGCTAGACTCTTAGCTTCATGCTCATCAATAATTATTAAGCTTACAGCTCATATTTATTCAGAATATGCACAAGCTATTTTCTTTTGGGAAGTTTTTTCTTCATGACTGTTGGTTTCTTATTATTGTATATATGCTTGCAATATAATCTTGTTAGTCTTCATCTAAATGATGCATGGCTTACCTTTGCTCGTGGAAATTGTTGGGCATGTTTTCATCTTCATAACAGCATAAAAAATAAAAAATAGTAATATTTTTTATCTTGTTATCTCCTTATTCCTTTTTTTTTTTTGGACAATAATCTCCTTATTCCTAATGACTCAACGTTCAAACTCCTGATTTTTCCATCCTATGCAGTGGTGTGTGTTACAAGTGTAATAAACTAATGAAAAATATTAGCTGTTAATTATCAAAGAAGATTCCAGAATATTTTTTGCTTTCATTTTGGTCTTGTTAAATTCAAATTGTCTTGGCAAAAACAAAAAAGGTCCGAATTGTCATGTGAAAGTCATATATGTGTCAGACTTGAAGTTTCGACGTGGATTAGCTGTTAATCAAATTGTTGGATGTTTATATGACTCCTTATGGTAAGTCCTCAAGTTTCCTATTTTGGATTAGTTGAGCTAATCAGATCTGACAGTAATGTCTTGCCATTCTCTTTCATACTTTATTAGTTATCGAGTTCCAAAAGAGCATGAGTGATGCAGATAGTTGTAGTATAATATGCCCCTTTGGAAATTGTATTCTAAAGGGGTTGATACTCATAGTCTGTCTGCAGCTAAAGTATTGTTAATTTTTTTGGGATAATCTGATACTAATATTTGTAGTTAATTTTTCTGTTTGGCACCTTTATGCTCAACAGCTCAAGAGAGTCAAGATAATTAATGTGGAAAGAATTATACTTGCTCTTGATGAATTGTCTATTTAACAATTTGTTACTTCTTTCTCCCTTTTTAACAAATCATTGCCCATGTCTTTTGGACATCAACTAGACGAGATGTCTACTAATTTGCTTTTGTTGTTAACGCCTTGTATTTTTTTCAGTTTCTTTCTTCCGTTTATTTTTTTGGTGTACCTTTTCCATGCTAGAAAACATGCTCTAGTTGGTAATGAGTGGCAGCTAAACAACTATGTTTGTTTGGATTAGCGGTAAAAGATGTTTCTCCAACATGATTTACAGTGTGCATGGTAAGTATATGAGAGGAGTTTTATCTCAACTTACACAAACGTGCTTCTTGAACTTTATCTCAAATCGATACTAATTTTTTTATTTGAAAGTACAGATTACCTTTTCAGTGTTGATGTTTACATTTTTAATAACTAGCTGATATAATTTATTTGGAAGTACAGATTAACTTTTCAGTGATGTTTTCATTTTTAAATGGCCTTTGCATTGCATGCTTTGATGTGGATTCTCCTTAATCTTTCTTTTTGTAAGCTTTACATATTCCTTAAACGCGTGCTTGAAAAGCAATAGGAACAGCCAATCAAATGATAATGCTAACAAAGTTCTCTTAAACGTTCATCGTTTTGTTTGAATTTTTCACTTTTTCCCTATGGAGTGCAACCATCACAGGCATCAAATCGGATCTTGTATTTGTAATTAACTAGCATAGTTTGGCTGCTTGATTGGCCAGCTTGTTAAACTGCCCGTGTTTTGTTTTTTGTCTTCACTAGGGTCTATATAAGTATATATTGATATCCAAGGGACTTGATAAACTTTGCGAAATATGCTAGCTGGTTGTTGATCAACGTGTGTTTGGATCGTTACTGATTACTGAGCTACCTATCAAGTTTTGATGTCTCAGACAATCAAAACTCATTCGCTTTGAGACATTGATGTAATCTTTGGTCCTCTAGAATGCTCTAAGTGTTGCAGTATTTTTGCTAACACCCAAAGCTGACGAAAATGTTTAATATAGTTCATAAGTCAAATTATTTGATTCGAGTGGTTATAGTGTGATATGGATCACATTTGTAGACAGAATGGAAGCAAATTTATTTTGCCTTGATAGGTTTTGCTTTGCAAGCACCTCCCATTCAAGCTAACGAGGAGAGATTATATATTTATCTGAATTAATTTTTGCTTTTCTTATTATTATTATTGATTGACGGTGTCTGGTCCTTTCTTTAGAAATAAATCAGCCTTTCTTTGAACTTGAACTTGAACTTCGATCTGTTAAGGGGAATGTATTTATTTGGGATTTACATATTGTTTCAAATGGAGTAATTCAGTGTTTGTTTTGGAGTGTAACGTACTCTCTAGTGTTTAATACAAGACTTTAACTAAGAATTTTTATAAACTAAAAAAAATAGTTAAATTTATTAAATTTGTTCTAAAATTTCAGTAATTTTTATTATTATTTCTACTAATTACACTAGACTATAATATCATACATTAATGATTTCTTTGATCCAACTATTCTTATTAATTATAGCTATATATGAAAAAGAATATATAATGTTCTTTGGAAATAAGTTAATGTCTTATATAAAGGATTGAACTTATACTCTATCTATAAGACATGGTTTTTTTTGGAGAGATTAAAGAAGTTAATTAAATTACTTTTATTTTTATTTTTTTCTTTAAATTAATTAATTTGACTAATAAACTAATATATAATCTAATAATATACAACATATGAAATGATTAAGTAATTTATTTAGTTTTCTTAATCTTTTCAAAATTAGTCAACTATGATCGGAGGCAGTACTTCATAATAATGAGGACAAAGGATGTATGAGTACTAAATACTCAATCCTAACTCCTTTCCTTATAATTTCCTAATAATAAGAATGGGTTGACTTTGATTTATAAAGTCTAAGGAAGTTAAATAAGTTATTTAATATTATAATATGTCATGTTTTTTTAAATTATATATTAGTTCATTAGTTAAATTATTTAATTTTTTTAAAAAAATAAAAATAGTCTAAAGTAATTTAATTGTCCTTTTTAATCTATTAAAAAAAATTAATTTGATCTTCAAATTAGTAATTAGGATGGAGTGGTATGTTGTATGGAGATGCTTCTTTTGGATGGAAGGTTTGGAAAGCAGTAAGTCACGAGGAGCATTATGGATGGATGGAGAGAGAGAGAGCGAGCGAGCGAGCGGGAGAGAAATCCCGAGCGGAGCGGGTGGTCTCTGATGCGTGTATTAGTTATTGCATTATTACCACTTTCACATGCCCTCCCTGGTCCCTCTGCTCTTTTCCCAGCTTTTTCTTCATATCGACACAACACCCTCTCTCTCCTCCCATCTTCTTCTTCTTCCTCCCTCCCTCCCTCCGACCTCGATGATCAGTCGTGCAGCTCACATATTTTAACACTTTGTTCCCTTTTGGGCACTTGTTCTGAAGCTACTCCTTTATATAGGATATCTTATCATCTTTTTTTTTGGGGCCCCCCTCTCCATTTTCCCTAATTAAAACAAAAAACAAAAAATCTCATGTGCTTTCTGGGGTTGGGTTGGCTCGGTAGCCGCAACATCTTACTTACTGTTTTGGACCTCTCTCTCTCTAGTCTCAGTCTCTCGCACGGCCTCTGACTTGACAAATGACAATCGACGCAACCAGCCACTGACACTGATCCCTCTCTCTCTCTTTTTCACTTTTTCTTTCTTTTCCAACACAGTCCTGCTCTTTACAGTGTACCCCCCCACCCTCCCCCTCATGTGAGGGTCAAATCCTTGTCGGATATAGTGCCTGTCACACGCAACATCTCTCTGTCCATGCTCTTGGGCCTCTTAGCTAGCCCGTAAACCCCTGCTCTTGGGCCCTCCCTTCGATTAATCGGCCCACCTGGGACTATCGGACATTTCTTTGACTGACGGGTCTAGTTTACTTTTAATGCGGTGTATAGTCTATCGTGTTATCATTTATCATATGATTGGGAGGTTCTTGTGTGCAGATGATGGAGGCATGTCTTCTGAAGATGTTGATGCAGAAGATGCAAGCGGATCGCGCGGGGAAGATCGGGAGCTAAAGGACAGGCTTTTAAATAAGTTTGGGCGTCGGATTAGTAGTTTGAAATTGGAGTTCTCCAAGAAGAAGAAGAAAGGCAAACTTCCCAAGGAAGCTAGGCAAATGCTTCTAGAATGGTGGAATGTTCACTACAAATGGCCTTACCCCACGGTAATTCTGGCCATTTCAAAACTTTCATAATTGGGTTTTAATGTTCAAATCAATTGTAGGTTATTATTATTCATATTCATAATGAATAAACAATGCAGGAAGGGGATAAGATAGAACTGGCAAAGTCGACGGGGCTGGATCAAAAGCAAATCAACAATTGGTTTATTAATCAGAGGAAGCGTCACTGGAAACCCTCCGAGAACCTTCACTTCTCTGTTACGGATACTCTCACTGGAGGCTTCTACTCCGATCCTCGTGTATGAACAGGATCAAGCAAAGCAAAGCCCTCATGTTGTACATTTACCTTTAAATTGTACATCTTATCTTAATTCCTGAAATGTCGACTTCCATTTCCTCTTGTAAATTCTAAAACTTTACAAACATTGCATAACTTAAATTTCCCGTGAAGGTTGGGAAATGCATTATTATAATTTGCTTCCTCTGTAATTCTTATGAATAACTTTAGACAGTGTTGTTCTGCCTTGCACACTCTGATTGATTTTGCACTTTTAATTAACGCCAGCCAAAACCGCAAAAGGATAAAATTCACTCTCCCTCCTATCCTTGATATTAAATTTATTTGGGGAATTCATCTTCCTATCCTTGATATGAAATCTATTTGGGAATTCATCTTAGTTTTAAATATATTCACATTTATCAATTTTTTTTATTAATTTACTTCTGTCAATGACCCTTAACAATAATGAAACAGAATGAAGGAATTAAAGAAAATGGTAAAGATGTTTTATAATATACATTCCACATTAACTAATTTTTTTAATTTAATTAAATTAGATAAATATATGTTATATTAAGTATAATATTTTTTATTTTGTGTTTTTGAAGAATAGGGAGGTATAATTAGGACCGGACATTTGTCAATGGGTTGTTGGCTTTTGCTGTTAGATCTTAGATGGAAGAATTATCCAGAAGCCGTCATGGCGGTGAAGATGAAGAAGGGCGCCGTGAAGACTAAGAAGAAAGGGAATTACGAAGTGTGATATAAAGTGGAAAGTGGGCGTATACTCATCTGGTCCTATTTATAATGCATTTCTAATATTATTTAGGATTAACGTGCAAAAATATCATATGAGCTTTTTTTTCAGTGGCGTCCAACAACACGTGTTTTCTTTTTTTTTAACAAAAATGCATACGTGGTTACCATTTTAGAATAAAAGTCGCATTCCACCGTTATGTTACTATTCACCTTCATTATGTTACTGTTCACTTCATCTCTTTCTCTCTCATCACAATGAACAGTAATACAACAGTGGAATGTGACTTTTACTCTAAAATGATAACCGCGTTCACGTGTGTATTTTTGCTTCAAAAAAAAGCATGTACTGGGCGCTCCTGGGAAAAAAGTTCATGTGTATTTTTGCACCTTAACCCTATTATTTATAGAAGAAAAATCTTAAATTTTATTAACCATAAAATTCAATAACTTTTTTTAAGGGGTTAAAGTATAATTTTAGTCCTTTAAATTTATTTTAAATTTCAATTTATTCTTTTAAATTTATAAAATATTCTTTTTAGTCATTTTATTCCAACACTGTTGAAAATGATGACTCAGTAATTAAAGCATGGTTAAATTTTAATTATTTAATATAATTAATGTTTATGAAAATTAAAATAGAGGCGAAAAGATGTGTGTTCTACTTATGTCCCACGTTCTGATGGATGCCACTGCTGACTAAGCGATTTAAAGAAAGACCCAATTTTCACCTGGGCTTGGTTCTCCATCAAGAATGAGAATCATCGCTACTATGCTCCAGCGACACTTGGGCTTGACTTAAAAAAATTATCGCCATTAACTCAACACCTCATGTCTGGGAGAGGGAGGGGAATATTAATCAATCTCTTGGTAATCTTAAGGCTCAGCTTGCTCAATGGAACAAGGATATTTTTGGTATGGTTGAACAAAAGAAACAGGTTTTATTGAATAGATTAGGTGGCATTCAAAGGGCTTATGGGTACCCCAATTCTGATTTCCTTTGTGCTTTGGAAGTGGAGCTTCAAGATGAGCTTGAAAGACTCTTAAGGCTAGAAGAGATCAAATGGTTTCAAAAGTCAAGGAGTGAGTGGATAACCAAGGGAGATAGAAACACTAAGTTCTATCATTTGAAAGCCAAAATTAGAAGTAGGCGAAATAAGATTTTGATGCTAAAGAATGAGATGGGAGCTTGGGTAGAGAATGAGATGGGAGCTTAAAGAACTGGTTGTCAACCACTTTAAAGCTTTGTATTGTTCTAGACCTAGTACATATGCTAGGTTGTCTACGAGAGTGTCTTTTCCTGTCATAGACCCTCAAACTCTGGTTGATATTTCTGTTGTGCCTAAGGATGATGAAATAAGGGCAACCCTTTTCACTATGGGTAGCTATAAAGCTCCGGGCATTGAGCTTTATTTTACAAATCAAATTGGAGTATTGTAGGGCCGTCCCTTTGTGAGTTTGTTAAGAAAGTCTTTAAACGGGAAGTTGATTTGAATGAGGCTAATGAGACTATTATTTCCTTAATTCCTAAAAGAGACAATGTGGAATTAGTGTCTCATTTCAGGCCTATTGCATTATGCACTGTGCATTACAAGTGTGTTACTAAGTTGATTGCCTCGCGTTTAAGGGGGTCATGAATGATATTGTATCTCCCTTTCAATCTAGTTTTATTAAAGGGAGGTGTATTCAAGATAATATCATTGTTGGACAGGAAATTCTTCATATTATGGGTAAGAATAGAAGCAAGAAAAGGCTGATGGCTATTAAAATTGATCTAGAAAAAGCCTAAGATAGGATCAATTGGGATTTTCTAAAGAAGGTATTGTTGGGGGTGGGTTTTGACATTGGATTTGTTGATTTGATTATTGTTTATTGATTGTGTTTCCTCTGTCTCTTACAATGTATTATGAAATGGTGCTAAAACGGAGTTTTTTAGGCCTCTTAGGGGTCTTCGCCAAGGAGATCCTATTTCTCCCCTTCTCTTTGTTCTTTGCAAGGACAAATTATCCCATTTGATTTGTGATACGGTGGAAGAGGGAAGTTGGAAACCCATTTTTGTGTCTAAAGATAGGCCAAAAGTCTCTC
This sequence comes from Acacia confusa, assembly GCA_037074495.1. Lineage (NCBI taxonomy): Eukaryota > Viridiplantae > Streptophyta > Magnoliopsida > Fabales > Fabaceae > Acacia > Acacia confusa. The sequence goes on along the minus strand of CM073513.1, from coordinate 5,873,364 downwards.
ACTTGATGTTTGCAGATGATTTGCTTCTGTTTGGTATTGCAACTGAATCTCAAGCTCGTTGTATGATGAATTGTGTTCAGGAGTTTATGAGGGCTTTAGGTGGTAAGGTAAATTTTGGTAAATCATCTTTGTTTTTTCCCCCTAAGGTGCCCCTGCATACGAAGCTCTAAATCAAGGCTATAACTCAGATGCACATATCTTGTGAGATAGGTAGATACCTTGGTTTTCCCCTCTCTCGTAATAGAAGCCCTATAGCAAAATTCCAATATGTTATTGATAGGGTTAAAGCCAAATTGAGTGTGTGGAAAGCAAGTAGTTTGTCTATGGATGGAAGGATTACGCTAGCAAAGTCTGTTATTGGCACTATTCTTATATATTCTATGTTGGTTGCCAAACTTCCTTTGAGTGTTTGTAGTGAAATTGAACGTCTTCAAAGGAACTTTATTTGGGGACATGATAGTGCTAGTAAGCATTTCCATGCAGTTGGGTGGGAGCAACTCACAAAACCAAAGGATTTTGGTGGTTTGGGTTTGAGGAAGTTCAGCTCAATGAATCAAGCTTGTGGAGCTAAGATAGCATGGAACCTTGTAAAGGGGGCTAAAGGTCTATGGGCTGATATCCTTTTTTATAAATATATGGTAAGGGATGATGATTTTCTTTTATGCTATCAGCTTGGTGATTTTAGGCTATGGAAATTTGTTTGTGAGCAAAGGGACATTGTTGATAAAGGTGCTAAATGGCTTATTAGGAGTGGCACGTCTATTAACTTTTTTAGTGACTGTTGGGTTGAAGTTGGTGTATCTCTTAAGGATTTTTGTCTATGTCCTCTTTCATGCGAAGAAGAGAACTCGGTTGTGGCAGATTGGGTGGTGGATGGGCATTGGAATATATCCAGTATCTCAGCTATTATTAATCCTATCGGAGTGAGGAAGATTGCGGTTGTTCTCCCTCCTAGAACTTATACGAATTTTGATAGTTTGGTTTGGGGTCTGGCGGGAGATGGGGTGTTCTCGGTTAAGAGTGCCTATTTTTTTCTAGAATCCTGCTCATATGCCCATAAAGATAGGGTATTTCGAGATATCTGGAAATGGGGTGGAGCTGAGAGGATCCATGTTTTTATGTGAAAAGTGGCCCTTAATAGATTGCCTACTAATCTATGGAGGAGCACATGGGCTCATATTTCTGCATTATGTGGTACATGTCAAGCTGGTAGGGAGGATGTTTTACATATTTTGCGTGATTGTGACTATGCAAAAAATATGTGTTTAACTATGATTAAGTCGAGGTATATGACTTCTTTCTTCTCATTAAATCTAAGAGATTGGATGTGCCTTAATTTAAATCAGCAGGTGGGGATTGGATGGGGAAGGTACTGGTCATTTTACTTTGGGGTGGCCATTTGGAAGCTTTGGAAGTGGAGAAATAAATGTATTTTTTATTCTTCATTTTCCAAACTGCTGAACCTTACTGTTAATATTTCTATGTTTTGGTCCAGTTTTGTTTTTGTTGCTGGTTTGACAGGTGATGGGGTGCAGCTGGGTTTGGGCTCTATGCGAAGCTGGGAAAAACCTCCTCATGGATGGCTAAAAATTAATGTGGATGGAGTTAGTGTTTTGGAGTCATCTAGAGCAGGTTGCGGTGGAGTAGTGCAGGATTGCGTGGGAAATTGGATAGTCGGCTTTTCAAAGTCAATTGGTGACTGCCATTCGAATGTGGCGGAGGAGTGGGCCATTGTGGAAGGTTTGCAAACTGCCTGGGATCTGGGTGCTAAGAAATTAATCCTAGAATCAGATGCAGACGCCATAGTTAATCTGCTGATGGATTTTGAGTGTAATACTTGCAGTAATTTAATTTTGAAAGCTAGAGATCTATTGTCTCTTAATTGGGAGGTAGATGTTAAATCTATTCCTAAGACTTGTAATAGAGTAGCTGATGCCTTAGCTAGAAGGGGTATCTCTATCTCTTCCATTTTGAATGAGTGTCCTCTCAATATGAGGGGCTTGTTTGTTCAAGAGAGATTGGGATTAAATTCTCCGTGGGTGTAATTTTGCTTTTGTAATGTAGGCTTCCATGCCATATTTTATAGCAAAAAAAAAAAAAAAAAAAGCACCTCATCCTGTCTTTCCTAATCCTCCCTCAATGGTGGTGGTGGCCACGGTTGAAACATGGGAGAAGACGGTCTTTTTGTCTCTATTTTGGTTTTTAAATATAAAAATTACTCTTTAGAGGTTCTAAATATAAGAAAAAGGTGATTTTGTTTTAGAGATTAAGGAAGCTAATAAGTTACTTAATCATATTATATGTAATATACCATTAGATTATAAATTAGTTGATATGTTAGACATAACAGTTGGGAGAAAAACAATAAATCTAAATATTTTAAACCTTAATATCTCTAAAAAATCAATTTTATCTTATATTTAGGGGGTGTTTGGAAACCTTCCAAAACCTAGATTTTGCGTAGTACGAGGTAAGTATGTGAGAGGAATTTTGTCTCGGCTTGCTCAAAATCTAGATTTTGGGTGTTTTCCAAACACCCCCTTAGAATCAAAATGTGTATTATAATAAATAATTATAATTTAAACATAATTTAATTCCAAAGTCACTAAAAGTTAACGAGAGTTAGAATAAAATGACTAAAGGTACACTTTATAAACTTAAAAAATTAAATTGATAGACAAGGCAAATTTAAAGAACGAAAACTATATTTTAGCTCTTTCCAACTCTACCCCTACTTAATATATACAGCACCACATGAACTTTAAAGTTATCATAATAATAAGTGGATGGTTAAATTGTAGGGAGAATTTCATTTAAATACCTTTTAAATTTGCAAAACCGTTAGAAGCCAATTGAATTTGTTAAAGGACTGAAAAGACAAGTGGACAGATGAGGGATTTGCAAATTCGGTTGAATTTACCAGTTTACTCTTAGTTTTAAAATAAATAATAATAAAAAGAAACATGACCCTCACTGGAGGGTCAACGTGGCCGGCTGTCGGACGACCTGCAACCGCCGGCCATCGGGCTTCGGTTGCCGGCGGCCTGAGATCCGGCGAGGGTTTTTTCTTTTGGGGGGTGAATCTATTTTTTTTTTTTAAAAAAAATATTTAATGAAAGTGAAGGGAGTGAGGTTCGAATCCTCCCCATCTTCATGGGGGCCACTTGGTTCTTTTAATATATTTATGTATTAACAAATATATGGTTCTTATTTATGCAGAGTTTGGAAAAAATCAATTCGTTAATGGTATTTATAAGTTCCATAATGGTAATTACCAGTGCTTTCGTTAGTTTTTTCTAAACTCTACATAAATTAGAATCATATATTTGTTAATGCATATATATATTAAAGGAACTAAGTGACC